>CM056726.1:82779414-85698807 GCA_029844215.1 Przewalskia tangutica | reverse complement strand
AGTATACAGATGGCGCCATATGAGGCTTTGTATGGGCGGAAATGTAGGTCGCCGATTAGTTGGTTCGATGTGGGCGAGGTGCAGTTGGTTGGCCCAGACTTGGTTCAGCAGGTTGTGGATAAGGTGAAGCTTATCCAGGAGAGACTGTTAGCAACTCAGAGTCGGCAGAAGTCTTATGCAGATAATCGGCGTCGACATTTGGAGTTTCAGGTAAACGATTGGGTCTTCTTGAAGGTATCGCCTATGAAGGGTGTGATGAGATTCGGAAAGAAAGGGAAACTTAGCCCAATGTACATTGGGCCCTACCAGATCATCCGTAGAGTAGGCAAGGTTGTCTATGCGTTGGATCTGCCATCAGAGTTATAGGCGGTACATCCGGTCTTCCATGTTTCTATGTTGCGAAAGTGTATCGGAGATCCATCGAGAGTTTTCCCAGCTAGTGAGGTCCAGGTGACAGAGGGGTTATCGTATGAGGAGAGTCCCATAGCGATACTCGATCGCTGGTCGCGATCATGGACCAAGGATGTGGCTTCCGTCAAAGTCTTGTGGAGGAATGATAACAGGGAGGAGATGACGTGGGAAGCGGAGGAGGACATGTTGAGTAAGTATCCTCACTTATTCCCTACACCTTCAGGTAATTCATTTTCCCTTACTTGTCAAGTTTTAATTGAAGTATATTTTTGCTTAAATGCTATTATGTGGTCATGTGTGGCATTATTGGTATGTCAGGGTTGTGAAAGGAAACTATGTCGCTAATTATAAGTTTGACTCCGAAAGAACATTCGGGGACGAATGTTTCTAAGGGGGGAAGAATGTTACACCCCGTAAGTACAGGACGTGTTTTAAGAACGCACGTAAGAATTCTAAATGTTAAGATTTGAGACTAGTAAAAATTTATCGGAATTATAAAATTGTCGGAAAATGAAATATTGTGACGAATGGGAGGGCGCCACGTGTCACCCCCCTTAAGTGGTCTTGGAAGAAAATTACATGGCTAAAAGGGTCATTTGACCATTATTAAGATGACAAAGTCTTGCAAGTAGTAGAGCTTGATATAATTGACTTAGTCAATGGGGCCACTTGACTTGATATTTAAGAGAATTTCATCCAAACCACACATATGTGAAAATCTTGACCCTCCATGTTACTATATAAGTATACTAGTAGTGAGACAAGCTTCCATACTTAGAAAAAATTTCAAGAAATTGGATGAACATTAGGGAGCTCTCGGGTTCACCCTATTTCCAACAAGAAAAAAATTTATTTGTTGTCCAATAATCTCCACACTTAAACCAAGGTTCATGAGGGTATTGTAAGGGTATCTCAATAGAAAGATCCCGGAAAAATAGCGTTTTAGTATTAGTCGCAAGGTGAAAACCTAGTTGCTTTCCTAGGTTTTGATTGGAAGATTAAAGGAAAGTTGTTTGTGATATTCTAAGGGTCTCAAGTGGCGGTTTAAAGTGTCAAGAAGAGGCTCTCAGTTGCTAGGGAGCGACTTTGGATTTGAAGTTGGATTAAGGCTCGTTGAGGTAACAATCTTGTTCTCTTAAAGTGTTACAAGATTATATATATTGTTGTTAGCCTTACATTTTTACTAGCATGAAGTATATGTGTTGAAGATTTATAAGTGATATGGATTGTTGTAGCCTAAATCCGAAATGACATATAAGCCATTTGAAGTTGGATTACAATTTGGTCGTTAATTAGAATCGTCGCATGTTACTTACTTGAAGATTGTAGTAGTTATAATCGATTGCGACTTGATATCATGTTATACTAAACAATTTGGATTGAAAAGGAAATTGGATAAGAATTGGTGTTGTTGTATCTCAAGTTGCCGAATTTACCTTGTAGTTTGTACTAGTTTGATATCAATTGTGGGGCAGAATTTTACACGTCTTATAGGCGTGTAATCCCCTATTGTTAACTACATTGTTGGGCCTTAAATGTGGCGTGTTTGGTTATTGAATTCGGGCCTTGAAAAAGGTGGAAAAGTATGTAGAAACAAAAGAAGTGCTGTCCGATTTTTCGTAGAATTTAGTGACTTTGCACTTATAATATTCTACGTTTGAAGTAAGAGGTTAATAGACGTATTATGGTCATTATAGGTTGACATACTACGTGTGGTATATTGGACTTGGCAAGTGGTTTGACCCGAAGAGGTATGTGGAACTTTCCTATCTATTGATCATGAATAGTTGTACCTATATAGTACGGTAGACATACAAGACTTTGATATCCTTTACTTGTTTAAGAATGTGCAAGTCGGTTGAGTTAGGGGATTAACTCATTTGTTTAAAAGTAGTAAGGATGTCTTAGGTTTCAAAGTAAGGGACTTGAAGAGTTTTAAAGTATGTGATACTTGTTTCGTTTTAAACGTATAAGTCCCTTGTATATAGGAAAGTGTAATTGACAAAAGTATAAAGTTAATATAACGACTTTATGGGAAGTTGGTTATATTAGCTTTATGGAAAGTTAAAAAAAAGGATTTACTCTAAGTAAAATAAGTAAGGATAAATGACTTGAATTTATGAAAGGCAAATTGATTTTAAGACATCAATTGTCTAAGGTTTTAAAAGAAAAGAAGTCACTTGATTTAGAAGCCTAATTATATTTCTAAAAGGTATTGTGACTTGTCTTGAAAAGTAGTTGTGACTTGATACTACGGTTATTAGTATCTTGGAAGTTTTATATGAAAAAGAGTCATTTTTAAAAGGGTAGAGGTATGTAGTACTTTGGGTTAAATTCCCGGATTTTCTTTTAAATGACATGTTAGTGCCTTAAGTAAACTAAAATGAGAGGATATATTAATAATGTTAATAAGAAGTTAGGGGATTTCTTAACTTACTTATGTTATGATAAGCCGGTAGCGCTTATGTTATGTATGATAGCCGGTTGTGCTAGTTCATGTTATTCTTACGGGGGAAAGCCCCGGGTTACTACTAATTCCATGGATTTTCTACCCATGATGCGAGTGCGGCGTTTGTACTCATTGCGGGCCCACCGGGTCCAAGCGGGTGAAATAGTCCTGTGCGGATGAAATAGTCCCATGCGGAGCGCATCGCTCCATTGCGGGTCCGTAGGACCTATGCGGGTGACATAGTCCCAGGAGTAGGATTGCTTAATGATACTACGGGCGGGTGACCCTACTTTGATCATGAGCCTCCTATTTTTATGCAGTAAAGTTTATACTTGTTACTCTCATTGTTAGTAAGGCACAGTGCACTGTAATTTGATTATCATCCATGTCTCCAGCTTTATTTAGACTTATGATATAATTACAGTATTTTCCAGTTTTACATACTTGGTACATATTGTGTATCGACTTCTTCCTGGGGCCGCGTTACGCCGCAGTGGGGTAAGCAGGTGGTGGATCCTCATTCTTAGGATCACTGATCAGGTGTCAGAAGCTCCATTTCTCCGGAGGCTTGTCTTTTTGGTACGGTTTTCCCTGATGTTGTAGATATTATGTACATTCAGGGGTATGGCGGGGCCCTGTCCCGCCACAGTTGTTATTCCTAGAGGTCTGTAGTCACATTTGTGGTTTGGGCTGTAAGAACAAAGTTGTACTGTTTTACTTTTGGTTATGTATATTTTATGGAAGGAGGCCTTATCGGCTAGCCTGTGATGATTATTTTCTAAACATGTTTATGTGTGGTGTATGTTCCGCTGCTATTCTCTGATGTATACCTGAAAGGGGTGCCCAGGTAGGGCATCAGTCGCGGCCCGGGGTCGGGTCGTGACATGGGCCTCGTCTCATACTAGGGGGAATAGGAGGCGTTCCAGTTTGAGGTGCATTAGTTGGCGTGTCATCTAGATTAGTTGGTGTGTCATCTAGATGTTCTTCTAAATTAAACTCTTGTTGATTTCCAGAAAATAGTTCATCGTCTAAATCTAATGGACTTCAGGAAAATGTTCAGTATCAATAAAATCATCCTGTCTAGGAGGAATAGGATGACTAAAAGAAGGATCCTTGCCCTTGTCACCCCTACTAGAACCAAACATACCCAACATACCTCTTATTCCTTTCATTTTAATTTATGCTAATAAATACTTAAAGATAATGAAATTAAGTGCGCTAATTAAAATAAAGAAACAATAATAATTTAATAAAGGAACGAATGTACCAAACGTCGACGTGTAATCGAGAGATGTTGAAAATTGAAACTTTGCTCAACGGATGATTCTCAAGCTAGTTGTCAACTTCACTCACAATTTCCAAATGAATAAATTAAATTGAATATTTAGAAGACAATGTAAAGAGAATGAGAGATAGATTGAGAGATTATTAGAGAGATTGTAATTGTAGGAAGATTTGTGAGAAAGAATGAAGAGAAAATGAAGTATTTATAGTTGAAAAAATTAGGTTAAAGTGTAAATATAATAACTTAAGGGTTAAAAATAAATATTAGGGGGTAAGGGGAGGGGGATGAGTATTTGGACGTTGCCAAATTGGACAAAGCCATTGTGCAACGACTAGTATGGGTCGGATGGGGTGGGAAAGGGTCGGGGTCGATGTCTGGCGGGGCTGGGATCGGGGTGAGTCGGTGTCGGGATTTTTCTACCATACTAGTACCGAGCATCGAATACCAGATACCGATATCGCATGCGTAGGGGTCAGATAGATCGGGCGTGGCCTGTATACCCCGCCCCGTTGGACAACCCTAAAGTCTTATACTGGTTGTGTATGTCTTTCCAGGTAGTAGCCTAGAATTCGAGGAGATTTTCTTTGAGTTTTCATGGGGCATCCGAGGGCCTGTCCCTCGAGTACTCCATATCCGCTTACTTCACTGCCTTCCTGCTTCCAGAAGACCCCTTCTTCCATATTCGCGTGGGATCACTGGTAGCAGCATACACTCATTTTGAAATCGTATAACAAAGTCTCTGAGGAGTTCAATCTCTCCATGTGCAATGCAAAAGATATCTGTTTTTCCTGTCTTCACCCTACGTGCCCCCGCATGGACTTTAATGAACATGTCGGCTAGCATAGCAAAGGAACCAATAAAATGCTCAGGGAAAAGTGAATACTATGTCAAGCCTCCCTTACTAAGTGTTTCAACAAACCTTTTGATCAGGACTGACTCTATCTCGTGCTCCTTTAGATTGCTTCCTTTTACGGTCGTAGTATATGACGTTATGTGTTCTTGCGGGTATGTCGTTCCGTCATATTTAAATATGAATGACATTTTTATTGTTACACCCGTAAGTTTAAGACGATAATTAAGAACGTCATTAAGGAAGTAAGATTCGAATATTGGGTATAAAGTATATTTATGTATGCTAATAAAGAAATTAGTATACAAAAGGATGCGATTCCGGAAAAATGTTGGTTACCACGTGTGTGACGTTGGAAATTAGTAATGATAGTTGTATATTTCCGTTATGGACTAGTGTCGTATTATAAGAATTATGACATCGAGTATACGAAGAATTTTTGAGTTTTTAGGATTTAATTGAATTGGGATCGAGAATTAATTATGTGTATAATTGATAAATTATACGGAGGCAGATCACTTAATTAAATTAAATAATTGTGCATGTGAAGGTAAGTGGTCAATACCACCACCATTGCACGTGGCAGTAGGAGGCAATGCAGTTAAATGAATTTGCATTTGCATGGATTTGGTGTCATCATTTCATGAAGAATAATCACTAAAAGGTGATTATGGATAATGGGCCCCACGACCATTAAGAATTAGAGGTATGCAGCAAAGTAATTCCAAGAGAATTTGACTGCACTTCAAATGGGATAAATTTTATATGCTAAAGGGGCTTATTTCGTGCATGAGGGTCTTAAAACAAAATTAAGAAATTGTCTAAATGATTCTGAACTGAGGCATCATATATTTCTTTCCTTTTCACGAGCTAAGAAAACATAAGGGAAAAGAATGAGAATTTGAAGAGCAAATTGTTCATGGGAAAGTAAGTGACGAAAATTCTTGAGGAAGGCATCCAAGATTCGGGTTTGACACAACTTTAAGGTAAAAAAATTTCTTTTCATAGAGTATTTGAAAAATTAAATGGTGTTGTAGTTAAGGGATAAACTCATGTTAAAGAAGAATTGGAATTAAGACAATGCATGTGATTATTTTGAGTGATATTGCCGATTATGGACTGATTTGGATACTTTGGAGTTAATTGTTGTTATTGTTATCATTATCCCTAATTGCATGTTAAATTGAAAGGATCTTTGGTATTTAAATGATGTAATTGTTTATGTAAGGATGTTGAGATGAATTGGATTTTTAGGAATCAAGAAAAGAGTATGGAATAATGTTGGTGGACCAATTTTGGAGGTGTTTGATTTAATTGTTGATGTTCTTATTATCGTCGCTAATTGCACGTTAAAAATTGAAGGAAGTCTTGAAAGAAATCTTGACATTTATATTATAATTGTTCATAAGAAATTGATGAAACATGAATTGGATCCTAAGAATTAAGACTTAAGTGGTGGAATTCTTATTGTTGTTAGCCGAAACTTCAATGAGATTGTTGGACGTTGACTCGTTAAAGGTGGTTTTGTTAAGTTATAATGATGGAAAATAAATCATGAACTTGTGATAATTGTCAATACATACCTTACAAGGAACTAAAGTGTAGTAAGGTGAGGTGTTGTAAACTAGAAGACTTGAACTTTTGTTGGTATTATTAGAATTTATGGACTGCCTTAATGAACTACTTTATTATGGATTAAAGGGTTGAATGAATAGGATAAATAAGTGAACTAATCACCTAAATTGTTGCTTGGATTATAGTTTATGAAGGTCGGGAAAAAGGTTGTATAATGATGGTATGTGGGCTATTGTGATTATATTCTTAAGTAATGACTTGTTATTGGTATTGCTGGCTTATTGGTTAATTGTGGATATGCACATAAACAGAGGAAATGTTGCCCAAATTTTTGTGGAATAGGAAGTCGACATTCAATATAACTTACATTAGAAATCATGGAATTGACGAACGTATTAGTCCTTATTATAGGTTAAAGTACTAACCGAGGCATACTGTAGTATTGAGTTGAGTAGTTCGCCTAAGAGGTATGTGAGACTATCTTTTCTTTCCTTGGCATGATCTTGTGAAAATCTTTCTTCTTCCTTTGGACATGTCTTTAATGAAAGTACGGCGAACGTACGTGATTCCTTCAAAGGCTAGTTTTAATCAAATAATGATTCATGATATGTTAAGTGCCTTGACTTTCCAAAATGATGTTCTAAAATGATATGTGATACGCTAAGCGCCTTGATTTTCTAAAAGATGATTTAAAGGATACATGATATGATAATGTTATTCTCTATTTCATTGAGGGTCAAATGATAATTGAAGCTATATATGGTTACTCATGATATTCTGCTCGTGCCAAGTGTTATTATTAGTTCCATCGAGTCCCTCACTACAGGGCCGAGACATGTTATACATATATACTTTCATTGAGTCCCTCATTACAGGGCCGAGACATGTTATATTGATAATTTCATCGAGTCCCTCATTACAGGGCCGAGACATGTTATACATATATACCTTCATCGAGTCCCTCATTACAGGGCCGAGACACGTTATACATATATATATATATATATATATATATATATATATACAGATTTCATCGACTCCTCCCTGTAGGCCGAGATATGTTATGATTTACGCAGTATATGGACATGATGATTTTATGGTAGGCATTCATGGTGTTATATCCCGTATTTCCGGAGTATGTACGTGAAGATGTACGTACGAAAGTTTAAGCCTTAAGGTAGGCAAGGTTCGAAATTTGTGCACAACCCCCGAAAAGAGTCGTTTTCCGACGAAACGTTTTACAAACTTTGCGAAGGGAAAATTCCGGCTATGTCATTTATATTTTTTGCGGATTTTTCCGAGAGATGAAATATTTTGGACCAACGGGAGGGTGACACTTGTCACCCTCATTGGACGGCAACATTGGGCCAAAGTGGACGATTTTTTGTGGCTTTTGCTTAGTCAAGGTTAGGTAGGATATTTGTGGAGTAGATGGATAAGGTGTACTTGGGTAAATCTTGGCCTTACACTTGCCTAGCACTTGGATTCATCTTGGCCATTGGTTGGCCATTGGTTGGCCTATAAATACCCCCCTTAGTTGATGAACTTCTTCATCCAAAAATTGTTCTAAGTCTTGAAAGCCCTCTCCCCCCCCTTTGTGTTGAAGTTCTCGTCCTAGCCTCCCTCCCCTATGTGAGGCCCTTGGCCGAGAGCCCTCCCTTGGCCGAAAGTACCACTCCTGTGGTGCTAGCCGAAACCTACCCCCCCTCCTTGTGGTGTTGTTCTCGTGAAAATACCCCCCTCTTGGTAGAGAAATACTCTCCAAGTATAGTTACTTTACCCAAATACTTTAGCCCAAATACCTTGTAGTATTTTCCAAAGTTACCTCTATACGTAGAGCCCGAAAATACTATTATACTTTCCTTTAGCCACTAAACGAAACCCTGTGGAAAAGTCTCCATGATTGGTTGGAGTACTTAGTAGAAGTGTGTAGAACTTCTAAGGGTTGTTTGGAGCGGTATGGAGCACCCCGAGTAGGATCTAAACCTTGCTCAGGATCGACATAAAACTTGGATAATTATGGGCTTATCGAGGTAAATAATCTTGTCCCCCTATTGTTATTGGAATTATATGTTATAGGAATATATAGTTGAAGTATACTATATATAGAATGAACATAGTTTCATGGCAATGTCTTTTGACTTAAGCCCGAATTTAAAGAAGAGAATCGAATCAGTAATTACATAGATCAGACATGAGACTTGTGTAGCATTCACGTGAAGTAGATTTGTACACGCCCGATTAGACGTACCACCCCCACTCGGGAGTTGTTGGCTGTTAGCGTGCCTCGATAGGAGAGATTTACGCGGCCATGTGGGAGATGCCGAATTTTCTGTAGAATATTCTACGTTGAGATCTAGATGTTAATAGGCGCCTTGTGGCCTTTATAGGTTGAAGTACTACGTGTGGCGTGATCTAGTTGGCTTAAGGTGTAGCCGACAGTTTGAGGTACTTGGAGCGTTTTGCTATTAGTCGATAATCGTCGCGAGGTATGTGAACCTCTTCCTATCTTTTCTAGCATGATATGTGTATAACTATGTAGTACGGTAGACGTACATGTGTTAAATGTATTTGATTGTGTCACGGCCCGCAAATCCGGGCCCGTGACTGGTGCCTTACCCCGGGCACCCTAGTGATACAACATCAGAGAAAATCAGCGGAAATAAAACATGAACATGAAATGAGAGATATTATAAATAAACAGGCCAACCAAAACAGTTGTCTTTCAACATATATATATAAACGTTTGAGCATAATCCTTACAACCCCGCCCACAACAAAGGCTGCACTTCTAAGATTTTTACAACAACTATGACGGGACAGGGCCCCGCCATACCCCTGAATATACAAGAACCTACAGACATCAGGGTAACATACCAAAGATAAGCCTCTGAAGGAACGGAGCTTCCCAATACGCTGAAAGGTGATCCTAAAATGGATCGACAATGACGATTTCTACTGCAGCATGAACGCAGCCCAAGGAGGTCGATAACAGTACCAAGTATGTGAAATCAGAATATCAGAATGAAATCATAATAGTCTATAAAAAGCAGGAGACATGTATGATAACCAAACTACAGTACACACATATAACAGTTATATCAAGTCAGGGTCTCACGCCCTCCGGGTCATTTACTCAAATATAATTATGGGTCTCACGCCCACAACATCAGTCATGCCCGTGGAATACCTTCCTCACTGCCGGCAGTCTATGATATGATAACATCAAGAAGTACACCTGAACACCAAGTCCTACCTGATGCCAAAGCCGTAATAACAATACAATACAACCAAACCACGAAGCTGACACGGGGCAAGTGCGAGAGCCGACTACCAGATACCAAGGCCGGTCACGTAGCTGACCGGGGCAAGTACGAGGGCTGACCACCAGGTACCAAGGCCGTATCACGAGACTTCGTCACTACACTGAACGGGGCAAGTGCGAGGGCTAACTACCAGGTACCAAGGCCGAATCAGCCACGAGACGGGGCAAGTACGAAAGCCGACCACCAGGTACCAAGGCCGAACAGTAAGAAACCTCATGGAGAGCTAGTCCATGGAATAACACTATCATCAGGAGCATACCCGTGGAATTTTCCGTCACTGCCGGTACGTCCAAGTAAGTCCTCAACGAGTCAACCGGCCCTCCATTGAGAGACGCGGTAATATAGAACACAATTCTTGCATAACAAAGGCTATCACAACAAGCATAGGCAAGTTATACACAACTCAAGGTACTTTCATTTTATGTCAAAGTCCGGGTTTTAATCCTAAAGTACTACGTACGTTAAGTTCCTTTTAAAGATCCATTCCCTTTTATAAAAGTCACCCGATACCCGTAGCATAAAATAGAGTGACTTATATCTTTTAAGTAAACCAAAACACTTCTCTTTTTAAAGTCAAGTTACCACATTAAAACCAATGATAAAACCCTTCTTTTGTTTTCATAAAGTCGTTATAACTAACTTCCCATAAGGCTGTTATAACACTTTATGGTTTAAACCAATTTAAGATAACACAATGCCTTTCTTTTCCCTAAAGTTCCAGTTTGCCTAATTTCAAGTATTCACGTTTCTTATTTTAGAAAGGTTTTGTAGTTCATAGTCTTATTCATTTAAGAATATAATTCTCCTTTAAACAAACTGATAAACATATGCCTTATATGAGAGTAGGTTATTCTTGTTCATAATCAATCTTATTAAGCAGCCATGATCTAGGAAATGTAATATCATTTTGTCTCATCTTAGCTTCTATGCAGATGGAGGTTTCTACTGGTTTTAATAATACTTCATTATTCAATACATTTCCCTTTATTAGCGCTGCAGTGGATTGTCGATACACATTCTGATTTCCGAAATCAGTAAAACATTATTCTTTGGAAACCAAGTACTCATTACTCACGAATGAGGTTTCATACATCTTACCACTTTCAAATCGATTAATTAAGTTAAGTCTCTTAACTTCTAAAATCAGTAAACCATTTTCTTTACCTCTCTTAAGACGTTATACCTAACTCCCATAAAGCTAGTATAACTCTTTTTTAAAACCTTTAAAACCAAGTGTTACTCTTCTTTCAAAAATGGTTTCTTAACTCTTGTGACATACTTCAAGTTCCTTATTATCACACCTCAAGTCAGTTATAAGTCAAATCAGTTACCTTTTAAAACCATCGCATTTTCTTACCTACATAAAGTCATTATAACCAACTTCCCATAAAGCCGTTATAACACTTTATGTTTTAAACCAATCAAATACATTTAACACACGACGTCTACCGTACTACATAGTTCACACATATCATGCTAGAAAAGATAGGAAGAGGTCCACATACCTCGCGACGATTATCGACTAATAGCAAAACGCCCAAGTACCTCAAACCGCTACACCTTAAGCCAAGTAGACCACGCCACACGCAGATTTCAACCTATAGAGGCCACAAGCGCGCCTATTAACATCTTAGATCTCAATGTAGAATATCTTACAGAAAATTCGCAAAGACTCTCCCGCAATGGCAGAAATCTCCTCCTCTATCGAGGCCGGCTACCAAGCCAACCAGGGGGGGGGGGGTTTGCACGTATAAACCGACGTGTAAAATTCTACTCACAGAATACTACACAAGTTCATCTGAATACACCCTATGTAATTACAGCTTCTCTTCTTTAAAATCCGTGCTTAAGTCAAAAGACATTGCCGCACAATTATAATGTTCAGTTCTATATATAGTATACTTCAACTATATATTCCTACAACATGTAATTTCCAATTACAATAGAAGGTCAAGAGTGTTTACCTCGATAAGCCCAAAATTATCCGAGTTTATATGTCGATCCTGGGCAAGGTTTAGCTCCTACTCCGCGCGCTCCAACCCGCTCCAAACAACCCTTAGAAGTTCTAACCAACTTCTACTCAATTAATTCAACTATCAAAGAAGATATCCTAAGGGTTTCGTTTAGTGGCTAAAGGAAGTATAATAGTATTTTCTGGTCTTTTGTATAAGTGTAACCTTGGGAAAACTACAAGGTATTTGGGCCAAGGTATTTGGACATTATAAAAATACTAGGAGAGTATTTCTATACCACAACAAGGGGTATTATACTTAAAATAACTAGCAGTGGGTACCCCACGGCCAAGCCTTACTCAAGGGGGGGGGGGGGGTTTGCCTCGGCTAGGCTCTCAAAGGGGGAGGGTACTTTCGGCCAAGGGGGGAGGGGGTGTGGTGGACGAAACTCAAGAGGGAGGGAGTAGTTTGAGACTTAGAGAAATGCTCAAGTTTTGGATGAAGAATGTCTTCAACTAGAGGGGTATTTATAGGTCAAGCAAAGGCCAACCAAGGGCCAAGATGAAGACAAGTGCATAGCAAGTGTAAGGCCAAGATTTAGCCATATGCTACCTTATTCATCTACACAAAATATTCTACCTAACCCTTGACCAAAATTTCAACACAAAAAACGTGCCAATGGTCTAGCTTTGCCGTCCCACTTGCTTTCCAATGTGAGGGTGACACTTGTCACCCTCCCGTTGGTCCAAAATGTTTCGCCTCTCGAAAAATCCGCAAAAATTATTAATGACATAGCCGGAATTTTCCTACGTAAGTCGTGGAAACGCTTCGCCTGAAAACGACTCTTTACTGACTTGTGCCCAATTTCAACCTTGCCTAATCTTAAGGCTCAAATTCTTATACGTACGCCCTCACGTACATACTCTGGAAATACGGGGTATAACATTCTCCCCTCCTTAGAAACATTCGTCCCGAATGTTCCTTCTCAAGACGGATAACGATGAAGTTCTTCTAACAAGTTGTCAACGCCACACCTGGCCACGAAATAACACACGTTTTCTTCCTTCCTTACTCGCCGTGCCTTCTCGAACACCGAACTCTTCTAGTATACGCACCACACTTCACTCATCGCCATAGCTTCCCAAAACTTTGGAGTCACCACCTCCAAACTTGGTCATCTTACTAGCTTCACTTATCTCTAAGGCCATTCCCGGCCTTCACGATCCGCTTCTGGTCGAACATAACCACGAACTCATACGACGGTCATCTAAACTTGGGCCTAGCACCCTCGTGACCCTACCACCTGGCGGGACCACCTCGATCTGACCCCACCTCATTCCGGCCACGGGTTGACACACAACACGCCCTCAACCCGAGCCTCACACGCCGACTCTCTCTCGCTTCGATCCGGAAACATCTTACCTATACAGGTCATGAAAGCTACCACTTCCATTTACACCACCTAAGGAAATTTTTCCACAATTACACCACGCATACTTACACATTCTGACAAAGATCCCCCGCAAAATCTTGTACTCAAGACGGCCTTACATCTAAGGTCTCAACTGTAATATTCTAAGGTTCATCATTTTCACCCTGTGCTTACCCTTTTCACTAACCAGGCTTCTAAATCACATTTTAGCACAAAGCTATCCGAACATAACACTAAACACATCATCATAACATCAATACATACAAAACTCTAGAGGGTTAAGGATATACCTGAAAATAGGCGGTTCAAAGGACCGCTAAAATGGGAACTCCCACCGCGACCTACCGGGGCTCACGGTGTATGAACATCCCGCCTAGCTATGGAAGGTGAAAGACCAAGAATCGCTTCTAGTAGTCTGTGCTATCCTACCAGCGCTACCTGGGTCGACAGCCGCCAGATGGCCCGCTGGGCCGCAAGAATAACAATCTCCCAAGTCGATCGACACTCTCCCTTATGAAGTTTTCTACAACGCCACACCGAGACAAGGGCAACCTCATCCGCGAGCACTCCTACTCCCGAAAATCTGAAACTCGGGAGCCCGACCGCTTCCCGAATATCCCAAATGTCCCAAGGCCGCGAGGACCACTCAGACGTGGAGGTGCATAATCGCTCGCCTTGGCGGTCCGCCTAGAAAGTCACCAAAGGATCTCGCTGCTTCGCCTCTTCACGACCGGTCATTCCGGCCGATTTATCCGCTCACATCCAAGTGCATACGCCGTGATACGGCAATGTCCATGCCCGGCCAAGAGCTACACCGAACAACTCTCGCTAGGTGATCATCGAGCCTCAGAACAAATCGGTGCACTCGATCCTCCATACTAGCTACCAACGCGGGACGTCGCCAATGAGTCGAACTCACATTGTACTCCCAACCGCACGCCTGCTCGCCGTAACACCAAAAATCTATTCGCCCGAGCCCTCTCATCCGCGAGGCAAGAAATGTGCAAGAAAGGCCTCCGAGAACTCGCTCCAAACTACCGGAAGTGCATGCTCCCGGATAGCTCCCACAATCAAACCCGATCGCAGATCACGCAGCCGATGCGAACCTAGACCACCGACTCGGTCTCCGATGCCTTGATCACTCTCATGATCCGTCAGAATCGCTTGATGAACTCTCGCGACCATCCTCGTGTCTCGACCCATAAAACTATGGCGGTTTACAACTCGTAAAAATCCCGTAGCCTCGAACTATCTCGATCTAGGGTGAACCATCTGGTGCTATCGGAACCGCCGCGTCAGCCTATCTCAAGTCCGCCACAACCCCGCCATTAATCGGGCCCACTGTGGCTCATCTCCTCTCGCCTGCATCGGATCGAGGCTCGTTGTGGTCTTCGCCACGCTTTACTCGCAGCCTCCTCGCTGTCTTGCCCTTCTCGCCCGGTTGCCTTACGCGAGGCATAATCGTAAAACGAAGTATGTCAGAGGGGTCCAATCTTATCACACAGCTCTAAGGCACGATCTCAGAATGAGAAGAATGGAAACCAACCCTAAATGTCATATAGCCTCCTGATTATAGATGTGGTGCACAACACACCGATAATCAAGACTCTACTAGACACGGTCTGTAGACACTTTCCGAGGATTAACTGCTCTGATACCACTTTTGTCACGACCCGCAACCGCCCGTGGATCGTGCCTTACCGGGCACCCTAGTGATACAACATCGAGAAAATCAATGGAAATAAAACATGAACATGAAATGAGAGATATTATAAATAAACAAAGCAACCAAAACAGCTTGTCTTTCAACATATATATATAAACGTTTGAACAGCATAACTTACAACCCCGCCACAACAAAGCATGCACTTAAGATTTTTACAACAACTATGACGGACAGGCCCGCCATACCGAATGTACAAGAACCTACTGCATATCCGGTAACATACCAAAGATAAGCCTCGAAGGAACGGAGCTTCCCAATACGCTGAAAGGTGATCCTAAAATGGATCGACAATGACGATTTCTACTGCGGCATGAACGCACTCAAGGAGGTCAAGATAACAGTACCAAGTATGTGAAATCAGAATATCAGAAATGAAATCATAATAGTCTATATAAAGCAGAGACATGTATGATAACCAAACTACAAGACACACATATAACGCTTATATCAAGTCGGTCTCACGCCTCCGGTCATTTACTCAAATATAATTATGGGTCTCACGCCCACAACATCAGTCATGCCCGTGGAATACCTTCCTCACTGCCGGCAGTCTATGATGTGATAACATCAAGAAGTACGCCTGAACACCAAGTCCTACCTGATGCCAAAGCCGTAATAACAATACAATACAACCAAACCACGAAGCTGACACGGGGCAAGTGCGAGAGCCGACTACCAGATACCAAGGTCGGTCACGTAGCTGACCGGGGCAAGTACGAGGGCTGACCACCAGGTACCAAGGCCGTATCACGAGACTTCGTCACTACACTGAACGGGGAAAGTGCGAGGGCTAACTACTGTACCAAGGGCGAATCAGCCACGAGACGGCAAGTACGAAGCCGACCACCGGGTACCAAGGCCGAACAGTAAGAAACCTCATGGAGAGCTAGTCCATGGAATAACACTATCATCAGGAGCATACCCGTGGAATTTTCCGTCACTGCCGGTACGTCCAAGTAAGTCCTCAACGAGTCAACCGGCCCTCCATTGAGAGACGCGGTAATATAGAACACAATTCTTGCATAACAAAGGCTATCACAACAAGCATAGGCAAGTTATACACAACTCAAGGTACTTTCATTTTATGTCAAAGTCCGGGTTTTAATCCTAAAGTACTACGTACGTTAAGTTCCTTTTAAAGATCCATTCCCTTTTATAAAAGTCACCCGATACCCGTAGCATAAAATAGAGTGACTTATATCTTTTAAGTAAACCAAAACACTTCTCTTTTTAAAGTCAAGTTACCACATTAAAACCAATGATAAAACCCTTCTTTTGTTTTCATAAAGTCGTTATAACTAACTTCCCATAAGGCTGTTATAACACTTTATGGTTTAAACCAATTTAAGATAACACAATGCCTTTCTTTTCCCTAAAGTTCCAGTTTGCCTAATTTCAAGTATTCACGTTTCTTATTTTAGAAAGGTTTTGTAGTTCATAGTCTTATTCATTTAAGAATATAATTCTCTTTTAAACAAACTGATAAACATATGCCTTATATGAGAGTAGGTTATTCTTGTTCATAATCAATCTTATTAAGCAGCCATGATCTAGGAAATGTAATATCATTTTGTCTCATCTTAGCTTCTATGCAGATGGAGGTTTCTACTGGTTTTAATAATACTTCATTATTCAATACATTTCCCTTTATTAGCGCTGCAGTGGATTGTCGATACACATTCTGATT
Organism: Przewalskia tangutica; assembly: GCA_029844215.1. NCBI lineage: Eukaryota > Viridiplantae > Streptophyta > Magnoliopsida > Solanales > Solanaceae > Przewalskia > Przewalskia tangutica. The sequence goes on along the minus strand of CM056726.1, from coordinate 85,682,114 downwards.
TCTGAAATCAGTAAAACATTATTCTTTGGAAACCAAGTACTCATTACTCACGAATGAGGTTTCATACATCTTACCACTTTCAAATCGATTAAGTTAAGTCTCTTAACTTCTAAAATCAAGAAACCATTTTCTTTACCTCTCTTAAGACGTTATACCTAACTCCCATAAAGCTAGTATAACTCTTTTTAAAACCTTTAAAACCGAGTGTTACTCTTCTTTCAAAAATGGTTTCTTAACTCTGTGACATACTTCAAGTTCCTTATTATCACACCTCAAGTCGCTTATAAGTCAAATCAGTTACCTTTTAAAACCACTGGCATTTTCTTACCTACATAAAGCTGTTATAACCAACTTCCCATAAAGCCGTTATAACACTTTATGTTTTAAACCAATCAAATAAATTTAACACATGTACGTCTACCGCACTACATAGTTCACACATATCATGCTAGAAAAGATAGGAAGAGGTCCACATACCTCGCGACGATTATCGACTAATAGCAAAACGCCCAAGTACCTCAAACCGCTTGGCCACACCTAAGCCAAGCACCACGCCACACGCAGATTTCAACCTATAGAGGCCACAAGGCGCCTATTAACATCTTAGATCTCAATGTAGAATATCTTACGTAAAATTCGCAACACTCTCCCGCAACAACAGAAATCTCCTCTCTATCGAGGCCGCTACCAAGCCAACCAGGGGTTGCACGCCTAACCTGACGTGTACAATTCTACTCACAAATACTACACAAGTTCATCAGAATACACCCTATGTAATTACAGTCAGCTTTCTTTAAAATTCAGGCTTAAGTCAAAAGACATTGCCGCACAATTATAATGTTCAGTTCTATATATAGTATACTTCAACTATATATTCCTACAACATGTAATTTCCAATTACAATAGAAGGTCAAGAGTGTTTACCTCGATAAGCCCAAAATTATCCGAGTTTATATGTCGATCCTGAGCAAGGTTTAGCTCCTACTCCGTGCGCTCCAACCCGCTCCAAACAACCCTTAGAAGTTCTAACCAACTTCTACTCAATTACTTCAACTATCAATGAAGATTTCCTTAGGGTTTCGTTTAGTGGCTAAAGGAAGTATAATAGTATTTTCTGGGCTTTTGTATAAGTGTAACCTTGGGAAAACTACAAGGTATTTGGGCCAAGGTATTTGGACATTATAACAATACTAGGAGAGTATTTCTATACCACAACAAGGGGTATTATACGAAAATAACTAGGCTAGGGGGGGTACCCCACGGCCAAGCCTTACTCAAGGGGTTTGCCTCGGCTAGGCTCTCAAAGGGGAGGGTACTTTTGGCCGGGGGAGGGTGTGGTGGACGAAACTCAAGAGGGAGGGAGTAGTTTGAGACTTAGAGAAATGCTCAAGTTTTGGATGAAGAATGTCTTCAACTAGAGGGGTATTTATAGGTCAAGCAAAGGCCAACCAAGGGCCAAGATGAAGACAAGTGCATAGCAAGTGTAAGGCCAAGATTTAGCCATGTGCTACCTTATCCATCTACACAAAATATCCTACCTAACCCTTGACCAAAATTTCAACACAAAAAATGTGCCAATGGTCTAGCTTTGCCGTCCACTTGCTTCCAATGTGAGGGTGACACTTGTCACCCTCCCGTTGGTCCAAAATGTTTCGTCTCTCGAAAAAATCCGCAAAAATTATTAATGACATAGCCGGAATTTTCCCTACGTAAGCTGTGGAAACGTTTCGTCGGAAAACGACTCTTTACGGCACTTGTGCCCAATTTCGAACCTTGCCTAATCTTAAGGCTCAAATTCTTATACGTACGCCCTCACGTACATACTCTGGAAATACGGGGTATAACAGATTGGTTTAAAATATAAAGTGTTATAACGGTTTTATGAGAAGTTGGTTATAACAGCTTTATGTAAGTAAGAAAATGCTTTGTGGTTTTTAAAAGATGACTGATTTGACTTATAACTGACTTGATGTGTGATAATAAAGAACTTGAAGTATTTCAAAAGAATCATTTTGAAAGAAGAGTAATATTTGGTTTTTGAAAGCTTACGAGTTATACTAGCTTTATGGGAAGTTAGGTATAACGTCTTAAGGAAGATAAAAGGGATAATGTTTTACTGATTTCGGGAATGAGAACAAGTATCGAACAAACCACTGCAGCGTTAATAAAGGAAAATGTATTGATTAATTAATTATTATAAAACCAAGAGAAACCTCCATCCGCATGTGAAGCTAAGATAAGACAAAATGATATTACATTTTCTAGATCATGGTCGCTTTAATAAGATGGTTATAAACAAGAATAAACTGCTCACACATATGACATATGTTACTCAATTGTTTTAAAAGAGATTAAGACATTGAACTATGAAACTTTTCTAAAATAAAGAGACTTGAGTAATTGAAATTAGGCAAACTGGAACTTTCGGAAAAGAATGTTGTTACTTGATTTTAGAAAAAAGGAAGTGTTCTGGTTTACTTAAAAATGTGAGTCACTCTAATTTTATACTACGGGTATCGGGTGACTTTTATAAAAGGAATGGATCTCTTTAAAAGGAATTTAACGTACGTAGTACTTTAGGGTTAAAACCTGGACTTTGACATAAAATGAAAGTACCTTGAGTTGTGTATAACTTGCCTATGCTTGTTGTTGTGTAACTTGCCTATGCTTTTTGTGATAGCCTTTGTTGTGCAAGAATTGTGTTTCTATACTACCGCGTCTCTCGATGGAGGGCCGGTTGACTTGTTGAGAACTTACTGACGCATCGGCAGCGATCGGAAGATTCCACGGGTATGCTTCCATTATCATTGTTACATGGGCATGTCTACACCGATGATGGATTCTGTGGACATGTGACCATTATGGTTATTTATGGCGAAGTATCGTGACTTATGGTTGTGATCGCGCGTAGCTGTTTACTTGCCCCGCCGCCACGTGACGCAGTGGATCCGGTAGAGGTTATCGCGACTTGCATGTGTCGCCGCGTGGCGAAGCATCGTGACTTACGGTTGTGATCCGTGCTTAGTCGATTCACTTGCCCCGCCGCCACGTGGCGCATGGAGGAGCTGGTGGAGGCTAGTGCACTTGCCACGTGTCAGCTTCGCGAGTCAGTGTTTAGATGGAGCTTCGTGACTTACGGTTGTGATCTGGTGCGTAGCCGATTTACTTGCCCCCGTCAGCTACGTGGCGCATGGAGGAGTTGGTGGAGGCTATTGCACTTGCCACGTGTCAGCTTCATGATATGGTTGTACAGTATTATTGGTACGGTCGGATCTGGTAGTTATACTTGCCCCGTACGGTTTTTATGACAGTGGGACACGATGTTCGGTATACTTCTTGGTGTTATCATATCATAGATCGCCAGTGAGGAAGGTATTCCACGCATGATTGATGTTGTGGCGTGAGACCCATATTTATATTTGAGTAATGACTTGCAGGGCGTGAGTCCCTGACTTGATATAACTGTTATATGTGGTATCGTAGTTTGGTTATCATACATGTCTCTCCGCTTTATATAGACTATTATGATTTCATTTACGATTTTTCGTTTCACATACTTGGTACTGTTATCGACCTCCTCGGGGCCGCGTTCATGCCGCAGTAGAAGTACATCTACCGTCGATCCCCGCTTATAGGATCACATTTCAGTATTGGGAAGCTCCGCCTTTCGAGGCTTATCTTTTGGTATGTTACCCGAGTCCGTAGGTTCTTGTACATCTGTGGTATGGCGGCCCCGTCCGTCATAGTTGTTGTAAAAATCTTAGAGGTCTGTGTTGTGGCGGGTGTTGTAAGTATTAGAATCGCTCAAAGGTCGATATATATATATACTTTGAAAGGCAACCATTTTGGTTGGCCTATTTTCTTTATCTTGATCCATATCTATTTGTATGTTTAAGTTTTATTTCACTGGTTTTTCTCTCGATGTTGTATCACCAGTGGTGCCCGGTAGGCACTACCACGGCCCGGTTCGGGTCGTGACAAAAGTGGTATCGTGAGCGCTTAGTCCTCGGAAAGTGTCTGCACCGTGTCTAGTAGAGTCTTGATTATCGATGTTGTGCACCACATCTATAATCGTGAGGTCGCAGGACATTTAGGATTGGTTTCCATTCTTCTCATTCCGAGATCGTGCCTTAGAGTGGTGATAAGTCGACCCTCCGACGATTTCGCTTTTTACGCTTATGCCTCCGCGCAAGGCAACCCGCCCGTGGCGGCAAGGCAGAGGAGTCGCGAGTTGAGCAGCGCAGCCTCTACAGAGACCACGCACTGAGCCTCCATCCCGCTTTGGAGCAGAGATGGGTTACGCGAGTTGCCCGATTATCGCCGTGGTCAGGCCGATTTGAGGATAGGCCGGACGCAGCAGCCCAAAGAGCACCGTGGTTCACCCTAGATCGAGATAGTTTGAGGCTACGGGATTTTCTCGAGTCAGAGCCGCCGAGTTCTACGGTCGAGGCACGAGGATGATCCGCAGGAGTTCATCCCAGCTAACCCGATCATGAGAGTGATCAAGGCATCGGAGACCGAGTCGGTGGTCCTAGGTTCGCATCGGCCGCGTGGATACCGCAGCTTCATCGGTTTGATTCGCGAGGTCCCGGGAGAGAATGCACTTCCAGCTATATGGGACGAGTTCTCAGAGGCATTTCTTCCACATTTCTTGCCTCCACAGATGAGGAGGGCTCGGGCCGACATATTTTTGGTGTTGCGGCAGAACGGGCGTACGATTCGGGAGTACAATGTGGAGTTCGACTCATTGGCTCGATACGTCCCCGCGTTAGTAGCTAGTATGGAGGATCGAGTGCACCGATATGTTAAAGGGCTCGATGATTACCTAGCAGAGAGTTGTTCGGGTGTAGCCCTTCAGCCGGGCATGGACATTGCCCGCATACAGGCTTATGCACTTGGATGTGAGGAGCGGAGAGATCGACGGAATGACCGAGTTCAGCAGAAGAGGGCCAGAACAGCAGGGTCCTTTGGTGACTTTCGAGGCGGACCGCCTCAAAGAAGAAAGTTATGTACCTCCGCCGATGCAGTGGTCCTCCACAAATTTCGGACCTTCGATATTCGGGAGCAGTCGGGGCTCCTGTGTTTCAGATTTTCGGGGAGTAGAAGTGCTCGGACGAGGCCACCGTATCTCGTGTGGCCGTTGTGGTAAAGCCCATGTGGGGAATGTCAGATCGTTTGGGAGATTGCTATACTTGCGGCCGACAGTGACCATTTGACGAGAGATCGTCGACTGTGGTAAGATCGGTGGATAGCATGATTACTAGATCGGGCCATGGTTCTTCACCCTCCATAGCTAGGCAGATGTTCATACACCAGCAGCCACCAGAGGTCGCGGTGGAAGTTTCGAGCTTAGTCCTTTGAACCGCCTATTTTCAGGTATATCCTTAACCCTCTAGAGATTTGTATGTATTGATGTTATGATGATGTGTTTAGTGTTATGTTCGGATAGCTTTGTGCTAAAATGTGATTTAGAAGCCTGGTTAGTGAAAAGGGTAAGCCTAGGGGTGAGAAAATGATGAACCTTAGAATATTACAGTTGAGACCTTAGATGTAAGGCCGACTTGAGTACAAGATTTTGCGGGTAATCTTTGTCAGAATGTATAAGTATACGTGGAGTAATTATGGGAAAATTCCTTGGGTGTTGTAAAATGGAAGTGGTAGCTTTCATGACCTGTATAGGTAAGATTGTTTCGGATCGGGGAACAAGAGTTTGATGCGTTAAGTGGGTCGGGTTGGGGCCATGTTGCGGGTCAACCCATAGCCCGGTTTGGGGTTGGGTCAGTTCGAGGTGGTCCCGCCAGGTGGTATGATCACGAGGGTGCTAGGCCCAAGTTAGGTAACCATCGTATGTATTCGTGGGTGCGTTCGACCAGAATCGGTTCGTGAAGGCCGGGAATGGCCTTAGAAGAAAGTGAAGCTAGTAAGATGACCAAGTTTGGAGGTTGTGACTCCAAAGTTTTGGCAACAGAAGCATTGACTGAAGTATGGTACGTATACTAGAGGAGTTCAAGTGTTCGAGAAGGGTACGACGAGAAAGGAAAGAAGTGAACTTGTGCTCAAAGATGGAAGTAATCATTTTTGAGAAATGAATGTGCGAAGGGAGTATCCTTTGGACCGTGGCGAGTTGGTACTGTTTTGCATCGTCGAGGTGATTCCTCGTTGGCTTGGATTTAAGTATTTGCGCGCATGTTATTCTGTGACCATGTGCGGCATTTGCAAACTGGTTAAGCTATGAGGAACTTGATCGTTATCTGTCTTGAGAAGGAACATTCGGGACGAATATTTCTAAGGAGGGGAGAATGTTATATCCCGTATTTCCGGAGTATGTACGTGAAGACGTACGTACGAAAGTTTAAGCCTTAAGGTAGGCAAGGTTCGAAATTTGTGCACAACCCCCGAAAAGAGTCGTTTTCCGACGAAACATTTTACAAACTTTGCGAAGGGAAAATTTCGGCTATGTCATTTATATTTTTTGCGTATTTTTCCGAGAGATGAAATATTTTGGACCAACGGGAGGGTGACACTTGTCACCCTCATTGGACGACAACATTGGGCCAAAGTGGACGATTTTTTGTGGCTTTTGCTTAGTCAAGGTTAGGTAGGATATTTATGGAGTAGATGGATAAGGTGTACTTGGGTAAATCTTGGCCTTACACTTGCCTAGCACTTGGCTTCATCTTGGCCATTGGTTGGCCATTGGTTGGCCTATAAATACCCCCCTTAGTTGATCAAAAATTGTTCTAAGTCTTGAAAGCCCTCTCCCCTTTGTGTTGAAGTTCTCGCCCCAGCCTCCTCCCCTATGTGAGGCCCCTTGGCCGAGAGCCCCGTCTCCCTTGGCCGAAAGTACGCCCCCCCTCCTAGGGGTGCTAGCCGAAACCTACCCCCCCTCCTTGTGGTGTTGTTCTCGTGAAAATACCCCCCCTCTTGGTAGAGAAATACTCTCCAAGTATAGTTACTTTACCCAAATACTTTAGCCCAAATACCTTGTAGTATTTTCCAAAGTTACCTCTATACGTAGAGCCCGAAAATACTATTATACTTTCCTTTAGCCACTAAACGAAACCCTGTGGAAAAGTCTCCATGATTGGTTGGAGTACTTAGTAGAAGTGTGTAGAACTTCTAAGGGTTGTTTGGAGCGGGTTGGAGCACCCGGAGTAGGAGCTAAACCTTGCTCAGGATCGACATTAAACTTGGATAATTTTGGGCTTATCGAGGTAAATAATCTTGTCCCCCTATTGTTATTGGAATTATATGTTGTAGGAATATATAGTTGAAGTATACTATATATAGAACTGAACATAGTTTTGCGGCAATGTCTTTTGACTTAAGCCTGAATTTAAAGAAGAGAATCGAATCAGAATTACATAGATCAGACATAAGAGACTTGTGTAGCATTACTGTGAAGTAGATTTGTGCACGTCTAGATTAGACGTACAACCCCCCCCCCCCCCCTCGCGGGAGTGGTTGGCCGGTTAGCAGGCCGCGATAGAGGAGGCGATTTACGCGGTTGCGGGGAGAGTGCCAATTTTTGTAGAATATTCTACGTTGAGATCTAGATGTTAATAGGCGCCTTGTGGCCTTTATAGGTTGAAGTACTACGTGTGGCGTGATCTACTTGGCTTAAGGTGTAGCCGACGGTTTGAGGCACTTGGAGCGTTTTGCTATTAGTCGATAATCGTCGCGAGGTATGTGAGCCTCTTCCTATCTTTTCTAGCATGATATGTGTATAACTATGTAGTACGGTAGACGTACATGTGTTAAATGTATTTGATTGGTTTAAAACATAAAGTGTTATAACGGCTTTATGGGAAGTTGGTTATAACAGCTTTATGTAAGTAAGAAAATGCTTTGTGGTTTTTAAAAGATAACTGATTTGACTTATAACTGACTTGATGTGTGATAATAAAGAACTTGAAGTATTTCAAAAGAATCATTTTGAAAGAAGAGTAATATTTGGTTTTTGAAAGCTTAAGAGTTATACTAGCTTTATGGGAAGTTAGGTATAACGTCTTAAGGAAGATAAAAGGGATAATGTTTTACTGATTTCGGGAATGAGAACAAGTATCGAACAAACCACTGCAGCGTTAATAAAGGAAAATGTATTGATTAATTAATTATTATAAAAACAGTAGAAACCTTCATCTGCATAGAAGCTAAGATAAGACAAAATGATATTACATTTTCTAGATCATGACCACTTTAATAAGATGGTTATAAACAAGAATAAATCGCCACACATATGACATATGTTACTCAATTGTTTTAAAAGAGATTAAGACATTGAACTATGAAACTTTTCTAAAATAAAGAGACTTGAGTAATTGAAATTAGGCAAACCGAACTTTCTAAAAGAATGTTGTTACTTGATTTTAGAAAAAGGAAGTGTTCAGTTTACTTAAAATGTGAGTCACTCTAATTTTATACTACGTATCGGGTGACTTTTATAAAAGGAATGGATCTCTTTAAAAGGAATTTAACGCACGAGTACTTTAGGGTTAAAACCTGGACTTTGACATAAAATGAAAGTACCTTGAGTTGTGTACAACTTGCCTATGCTTGTTGTTGTGTAACTTGTCTATGCTTGTTGTGATAGCCTTTGTTGTGCAAGAATTGTGTTTCTATACTACGTCTCTCGATGGAGGTTGACTTGTTGAGAACTTACTTGGGCGTCTGGCGTGTGGAAGATTCCACGGGTATGCTTCCATTATCATTGTTACATGGGCATGTCTACACCGATGATGGATTACGTGGACATGTGACCATTATGGTTATTTATGGCGGCATCGTGACTTACGGTTGTGATCGGGTGCGAGCTGTTTACGCCCCGCCGCCACGTGACGCAGTGGATCCGGTAGGTTATTGCACTTGCCACGCGTCGCCTTCGCGCGAAGCATCGTGACTTACGGTTGTGATCCGGTGCTTAGCCGATTCACTTGCCCCCGTCGCCACGTGGCGCGGCGGAGTCGCGAGGCTGCGACTTGCCACGGTCGCCTTCGCGAGTCGGTGTTTGGATGGAGCCGTGACTTACGGTTGTGATCTGCGCGTAGCCGATTTACTTGCCCCGCCGCCACGTGGCGCAGGAGGAGGCGCGAGGCTATTGCACTTGCCACGTGTCACCTTCATGATATGGTTGTACAAGATATCGGGTACGGTCGGATCGGTAGTTATACTTGCCGTATGGTTTTTATGACACGTGGGACCCGATGTTCGTGTGTACTTCTTGGTGTTATCATATCATGATCGGCGGCAGGAAGGTATTCCACGCATGATTGATGTTGTGGGCGTGAGACCCATAGTTATATTTGAGTAATGACTTGGAGGCGTGAGTCCACGACTTGATATAATTGTTTATATGTGTAATCTGTAGTTTGGTTATCATACATGTCTCCCGCTTTATATAGACTATTATGATTTCATTTACAGATTTTCGCCACATACTTGGTACTGTTGTCGACCTACTTGGGTGCATTCATGCCGCAGTAGAGGTACATCTACCGTCCGATCCCCGCATAGGATCACATTTCAGCGTATTGGGAAGCTCCGTTCCTTGGAGGCTTATCTTTTGGTATGTTACCCGAGTCCAGAGGTTCTTGTACATTCAGGGGTATGGCGGGCCCCGTCCGTCATAGTTGTTGTAAAAATCTTAAGTCTCAGCTTTGTTGTGGCGGGGTTGTAAGGATTGTAATCGCTTCAAAGGTCGATATATATATATATGCTGAAAGGCAACCGTTTTGGTTGGCCTATTTTCTTTTATCTTGATCCATATCTATTTGTATGTTTAAGTTTTTATTTCCGCTGGTTTTTCTCTGATGTTGTATCACTAGGGTGTCCGGGGTAAGGCACCAGTCACGGGCCCGGGTTCGGGTCGTGACACATGGGTCCTGATATGACTCTCATTTTTATAGACACAGTTGACTCTCTATTTTACTTGGTACAGTTATGGTCTCATTTGCAGTCTTTCATGTTTTACATACTCCGTACATTATTTCATCGACCCTTTTCTGGGCTGCTCATGCCCGCAGTACAGATGTTGATTTGGTGACCCTCCTACCTAGGTTCTTACTCAAATTGGGAAGCTCCTTTGATCCAGAGCTTGTCGTTTTGGTACAGAATCTCTTTTAGACTTATGTATATATTTAGGGGCACGACGGGGCCCTGTCCCGTCATATGTTCGTATTCTTCTCATAGAGGTCTGTAGACAGTTGTGGGTTGTATATGCTTGGGCTGGTTGGCGAAGATGATAATCATGTTTTGTCTAACAGTACTCTTATATTTCTATTATTGGGATGTTCCCTTATTTAGTGGCAGCCTTGTCGGCTAGCCTGTTATATTATGTTGGTTAGTTTTGACTCCTCGTGAGGCAGTACACTTATATAAAGCAAATTTGCTCGCCCATTTTGGGGAGATGTTGTAAAAGCAGCGTTGTGCTGCCAAAATTTCTATAGATCTCGGTTTTAATTAGATTAAGAGTGACAGGTCAGTAATGACGCCCAATTAGGACGTTTAGTCGCGGCCCGTCAGGTCAGGTTGTGACAAAAGTGGTATCAGAGCTGTTAGTCCTCGGAATGTCTACAGACCGTGTCTAGTAGAGTCTAGTGTATGGGTATGTTGTGCACCATACTTATACACAGGAGGCTGCCGGACATTTAGGATTGTTTCTATTCTTTCATCACTTAGATCATGCTATAGAGCTGTGTTAATTGGATGATTTTTTCAATGATTTAATATGTTTACGCCTATGCCTTCGGCGGCGCGCCAGCGCCCCGGCGGCAAATCTGATGAGGATACCGGTCTGCATGAGAGTTACCAGGTCCCGCACGCGGTCTACGTCTGAGAGTGTGCCCCCGACGACGAGTTCTGCCTCGTCACCACCTCCAGAGGCTCCCTCTCAGGGGGAAACTTCACCGGTATCCGAGACCCCGGTACCTGAGCCTCCAGTTCCTCAGCCAGGGGCACATGATGAAGATTTGAGAGAGACAGTCCAGTTATTGACTAGGATAGTAGCAGAGCACTTACAAAGCGGAGCCTAGCTAACCCTGTGGCATAGTTGAGGTTAGAGATTTCTGAGTGCGATCACGGAGTTTTACGGGTCAAGGCCCGAGGATGATCCGCAGGAGTTTATCCGTCAGGTACAGAGGACGTTGAGGGTGATCAGGGCCTCAGAGACTGAGTCAGTTATATTGGCCTCATACCGGTTGCGCGATATAACGGTCAACTGGTTTGAGTCATGGGAGTTGTCCAGGGGTGAGGGTGCTCCCCCAGCAGTGTGGGACGAGTTTACGGAGGCTTTTCTTGACCATTTCTTGCCTCCCGAGATGAGGAGAGCTAGGGTTGACAGGTTTTTGACTCTAAGACAGAATGGGAGGACGGTTAGAGAGTATAGCCTGGAGTTTGACTATTTGGCTAGGTACGCGCATACTATGGTAGCAGACATGACAGATAGGGTACACCGTTACGTGATGGGGTTGGACCACTATATTATTGATGGGTGCATGGCAGTAGCACTTCAGCCGGGCATGGATATTGCCCGTATTCAGGCATATGCGCAAGGAGTCGAGGAGCGACATAGATGGAGACGGCTAGATAGAAGTCAGGAGGGAGATCAGCCTAAGAGGTCCAGGACGGCAGGATTTTCGAGTGAGTCTCGAGGCAGACAACCTCAACAGCACGACAAGTATTCCTCCCAGCCAGCACAGAGTGCACCTTCACAGTCTATGAGTAGGAGATTTGATCGCACGGGGTATTCAGGAGCCGGTCAGGGCTCCAGGGCTTCGGGTTCTCAGAGGAACCGAGATTCTAGTCGGTTGAGGCCATCTTTTCCTCAGTGTGCACAGTGCGGCAAACATCATCCTGGGGAGTGTCGTCTTACAGCTGGTACTTACTTTTCCTGCGGCCGCCAGGGCTATATAATGAGAGAGTGTCCCTTTAGAGGTGGTTCAGGTGGTATGGCTCATCCTACGGAGTCTGTTTTGGTTCATCGTTATCCATAGCTATGTGCCCCATCGGGCAAGGTATTCAGACGCCAGCAGGCCGTGGTGGAGGCCGTGGCGAAGCTCCCAGTTCTAGCGATCCTTTGAACCGCATATATGCTTTGGCCAGAAGGCATGATCAGGAGGCGTCACCAGATATGGTCGCATGTATATTTTTGATCTTTTCGAGACGTATATGCATTAATAAGATTCAGATTCTACCTTATAGCATAGATATATATTTCTTTTTCCCTTTGTTGAAATAGGAAACTACAAAAGAATATTGTTCCCATGTAGGAATAGGAAATGGCTATTACTTCTTGACGTAGATCATCGTTTGATGTGTATAAGGCCTTAGGTGCTAAATTTTAAGAGAAGTTCCGAACATCTAACAGATTGTGAGGTAATTTTATGTGGGTCAAATATTGCAAAAGACGTTATCTTCTAAATGTACGATAGAAATAATGCTCTCATTCATGGAAAATGATGTTGGAAGCTAGATATGGCATAGAGCAGGAGATATGGTAGGAGCCAAGGAGTGGAAAAGCTAATCTCTGGGTTGACAAGTGAAAATTTGGAGCTTGTATTATGTAGATTCTGCAAGATACACAATGGGTGAGAGAAATGTCATGGTAGGTAATGACAGCTTCAGGTAAATTTACTGTGTCAAGAGTATGGGATTTGTAGAGATAAAGATCATATCCTTCTGATATCTATAGGTAAATGCGGGTTAAAAGAGTGTCATTCGAGGTATATTTCTTTTCTATAGACGATGTGGAAATTTAAAATTCCAGTTGAATATTCACGGGTAATTTGATTTTCTTACTTAATTATTTTGAATTGGTGAATTGCATGTGCGTTATATTGTGGCCCTGTAAGGCATCTGTTGGTTTGCTGGATATAGGTGGACAGACATAGTTACAAAGGAGACTCTGCCGAAATTTCTAGGAACATAAGACATATTATGAACATTCGAGGACGAATGTTTCTAAGAGGGGAATAATGTTACACCCGTAAGTTTAAGACGATAATTAAGAACGTCATTAAGGAAGTAAGATTCGAATATTGGATATAAAGTATATTTATGTATGCTAATAAAGAAATTAGTATACAAAAGGATGCGATTCCGGAAAAATGTTGGTTACCACGTGTGTGACGTTGGAAATTAGTAATGATAGTTGTATATTTCCGTTATGGACTAGTGTCGTATTATAAGAATTATGACATCGAGTATACGAAGAATTTTTGAGTTTTTAGGATTTAATTGAATTGGGATCGAGAATTAATTATGTGTATAATTGATAAATTATACGGAGGCAGATCACTTAATTAAATTAAATAATTGTGCATGTGAAGGTAAGTGGTCAATACCACCACCATTGCACGTGGCAGTAGGAGGCAATGCAGTTAAATGAATTTGCATTTGCATGGATTTGGTGTCATCATTTCATGAAGAATAATCACTAAAAGGTGATTATGGATAATGGGGCTCACGACCATTAAGAATTAGAGGTATGCAGCAAAGTAATTCCAAGAGAATTTGACTGCACTTCAAATGGGATAAATTTTATATGCTAAAGGGGCTTATTTCGTGCATGAGGGTCTTAAAAAAAAAAAAGAAATTGTCTAAATGATTCTGAACTGAGGCATCATATATTTCTTTCCTTTTCACGAGCTAAGAAAACATAAGGGAAAAGAATAAGAATTTGAAGAGCAAATTGTTCATGGGAAAGTAAGTGACGAAAATTCTTGAGGAAGGCATCCAAGATTCGGGTTTGACACAACTTTAAGGTAAAAATATTTCTTTTCATAGAGTATTTGAAAAATTAAATGGTGTTGTAGTTAAGAGATAAACTCATGTTAAAGAAGAATTGGAATTAAGACAATGCATGTGATTATTTTGAGTGATATTGCCGATTATGGACTGATTTGGATACTTTGGAGTTAATTGTTGTTATTGTAATCATTATCCCTAATTGCATGTTAAATTGAAAGGAACTTTGGTATTTAAATGCTGTAATTGTTTATGTAAGGATGTTGAGATGAATTGGATTTTTAGGAATCAAGAAAAGAGTATGGAATAATGTTGGTGGACCAATTTTGGAGGTGTTGGATTTAATTGTTGATGTTCTTATTATCGTCGCTAATTGCACGTTAAAAATTGAAGGAAGTCTTGAAAGAAATCTTGACATTTATATTATAATTGTTCATAAGAAATTGTTGAAACATGAATTGGATCCTAAGAATTAAGACTAAAGTGGTGGAATTCTTATTGTTGTTAGCCGAAACTTCAATGAGATTGTTGGACGTTGACTCGTTAAAGGTGGTTTTGTTAAGTTATAATGATGGAAAATAAATCATGAACTTGTGATAATTGTCAATACATACCTTACAAGGAACTAAAGTGTAGTAAGGTGAGGTGTTGTAAACTAGAAGACTTGAACTTTTGTTGGTATTATTAGAATTTATGGACTGCCTTAATGAACTACTTTATTATGGATTAAAGGGTTGAATGAATAGGATAAATAAGTGAACTAATCACCTAAATTGTTGCTTGGATTATAGTTCATGATGGTCAGGAAAAAGGTTGTATAATGATGGTATGTGGGCTATTGTGATTATATTCTTAAGTAATGACTTGTTATTGGTATTGCTGGCTTGTTGGTTAATTGTGGATACGCACATAAACAGAGGAAATGTTGCCCAAATTTTTGTGGAATAGGAAGTCGACATTCAATATAACTTACATTAGAAATCATGGAATTGACGAACGTATTTCTCCTTATTATAGGTTAAAGTACTAACCGAGACATACTGTAGTATTGAGTTGAGTAGTTCGCCTAAGAGGTATGTGAGACTATCTTTTCTTTCCTAGGCATGATCTTGTGAAAATCCTTCTTCTTTCTTTGGACATGTTTTTAATGAAAGTACGGCGAACGTACGTGATTCCTTCAAAGGCTAGTTTTAATCAAATAATTATTCATGATATGTTAAGTGTCGTGACTTTCCAAAAAGATGTTATAAAATGATATGTGATACGCTAAGCGCCTTGATTTTCTAAAAGATGATTTAAAGGATACATGATATGATAATGCTATTCTCTATTTCATTGAGGGTCAAATGATAATTTAAGCTATATATGGTTACTCATGATATTCTGCTCGTGCCAAGTGTTATTATTGGTTCCATCGAGTCCCTCACTACAGGGCCGAGACATGTTATACATATATACTTCCATCGAGTCCCTCATTACAGGGCCGAGACATGTTATATTGATAATTCCATCGAGTCCCTCATTACAGGGCCGAGACATGTTATACATATATACCTTCATCGAGTCCCTCATTACAGGGTCGAGACACGTTATACATATATATATATATATATATATATATATATATATATATATATACAGATTTCATCGAGTCCCTCCCTAGAGGGCCGAGATATGTTGTACAGATTTACAGACAGGTATATGGACATGATGATTTTATGGTAGGCATTCATGGGTTCTGATATGACTCTCATTTTTATAGACACAGTTGACTCTCTATTTTACTTGATACAGTTATGGTCTCATTTGCAGTTTTACATACTCAGTACATTATTTCGTACTGACCCCCTTTCTCGGGGGATGCGTTCATGCCCGCAGGTACAGGTGTTCAGTTTGGTGACCCTCCGGTCTAGGTTATTACTCAGTTATTGGGGAAGCTCCTTTGATCCAGAGCTTGTCGTTTTGGTACAGAATCTCTTTTAGACTTATGTATATATTTAGGGGCACGACGGGGCCCTGTCCCGTCATATGTTCTTATTTTTCTCATAGAGGTCTGTAGACAGTTGTGGGTTGTATATGCTTGGGCTGGTTGGCGAAGATGATAATCATGTTTTGTCCAACAGTACTCTTATATTTCTATTATTGGGATGTTCCCTTATTTAGTGGCAGCCTTGTCGGCTAGCCTGTTATATTATGTTGGTTAGTTTTGACTCCTCAGGAGGCAGGTACACCCTTATATATGGCAGCCTTGTCGGCTCGCTCATTTTGGGGAGATGTGGTAAAAGCAGCGTTGTGCTGCCACAATTTCTATAGATCTTGGTTTTAATTGGATTAAGAGTGACAGGTCAGTAATGACGTCCAATTAGGACGTTTAGTCGCGGCCCGTCGGGTCGGGTCGTGACATTTAACCTCTTAGGAATCAGCTCGAGCGCAACTGTTATACCCCGTAGTTCTGACCCTACGTATGAGAGCGTACGAAAGCATGTAAGACTTAAAATTTTCTAAGGATAGGTTGACGGATTGTTCCGGACGGGTTTTAGTCAACTTTGAGGCGGGTTATGACCAGGTACATTGAGAGTTCATAAGTGTTTCAAAGGCCTAAGGCGTAGTTCGTGGAGTCTAGATTCCTACGCAACCAACCATTCGTCGATAGGACGTCGGAGTAGAAAGTTATGAGAGTTACAAGTTCAGCGATCGGCGTAAATGTGTTTGGACAAAGCGCGAGCCGCGGCGCGGATGCGAGGCAGCGCGCCAAAGTACTGAAGGGTCGCTGAAGTTGCAGAGCCGCTGCGCCAGGACGGCAGGGCCGCGGCGCTGGAAGTTCAGAGAGGCTGCGGAGGTTTCAGCGCCGAGGCGGGATTTTTGGGCGGAAAAAACTTAGGAAAGTCTGATTTCTCTTTTAAAAAGGCCATGGGAGGGTGACAAGTGTCCCCCCATCTGATTTTTCTTGCATGCCTTATATTTGTTATACCCCGTATTTCCAGAGTATGTACGTGAGGACGTACGTACGAAAGTTTAAGCCTTAAGATAGGCAAGGGTCGAAATTTGTGCACAACCCCCGAAAAGAATCGTTTTCCGACGAAACGTTTTCCAAACTTTGCGAAGTGAAAATTACGGCTGTGACGTTTATTATTTTTGCAGATTTTTCCGAGAGATGAAATATTTTGGACCAACGAGAGGGCGACATTTGTCACCCTCAAATTGGCGGATTTATGGGCGTCAATTGGACGATTTCAAGCCTTGGAGTTGGTAGGATATTTTGTGATATTTTGTGTGGTAGATAGATAAGGTGGGACCCACACACACTTGTCCAAATCCTCACCCTACACTTGCCCACCACTTGTCTTAATCTTGGCCATTGATTGGCCTATAAATACCCCCTTTGTTGAAGACTTCTTCATCCACAACACAACTTTCTAAGTCTTGAAAAATCCTTCCCTCCTCAGAGTGAAGCTCTCGTCCAAAGAGCTCCCCCGCCCCCTTTGTGAGGCCTTTTGGCCGAGAGGTACCCCCCCTTCCTAGTGGTGCTAGCCGAGAGTACCCCCCCTACCTTGAGTTGTTTTCGTAAAATACACCCCCCCCTTGGTAGAAAAGTATTCTCCAAGTATTGTTACTATTCCAAAATACCTTGGCCCAAATACCTTGTAGTATTCCAAGGTTACACCTATACTAAAAGCCCAGAAATACTATTATACTTCCCTTCAGTCACAAAAACAAAACCCTAAGGAAAATCTTCATAGTCGGTTGAAGTATTAAGAAGAAGTTGCGTAGAACTTCTAAGGGTTGTTTGGAGCGGGTTGGAGCGCCCAGAGTAGGAGCTAAACGTTGCTCAGGATCGACATTTAAACTTGGATAATTTTGGGCTTATCGAGGTAAATAGTCGCCCTTCTATTGTAATTGGAAATTACATACTGTAGTAGTATAGAAATGAATATAAGACACATAGAAGGATATTACAGAAGAGAATTGAACTGTAATAGAAGGATATTACAGAAGAGAATTGAACTGAGATCACATCAGAAGAATATTAAAGAAGAAGATTAAACTGTACTTACATAGGACTGTATTACAGTAGACTTGTGTAGCTTAACGGGTAGGGAAGTGCTGCCCGATTTTCCGTAGAATAGAGAACCCTCTGCTTAGAATATTCTACAGAGTAGTCTAGACGTTGATAGACGTATATGCCTTTATAGGTTGAAAGTTCTGCGAGTAGCATGTTACTTGAAAGGTGGACAAGGCTAAGCGGTTATAAGCGGTGGAGCATTTTGCTATTAGTCGATAATCGTCGCGAGGTATGTGATTCTTCCTATCCTCTTGAGCATGATATTTTAAAAGAATATATATAGTACGGTAGACGTACGTGTGTTAACTGAACGTGGTTTTTTTTACTGCGATGTCTTTTGACTTGAGTCTAAATAATAAAAATCTTGAAGTATTTCAAAAGAATTAATAACCATTTTTGAAAGAAGAGTAATACTTGGTTTTAAAAGCTTAAGAGTTATACTAGCTTTATGGGAAGTTAGGTATAACGACTTAAGAGAGATAAAAAGAATGGTTTATTGATTTTAGAAGTTAAGAGACTTGATCTTAAAAGATAAGAGACTTGACTTATTCAATTAATATGAATTTTGTTAAAAAGTGTGAAACCTCATTCATGAGTAATGAGTACTTGTTTTTTTTTTTAAAAAGGAATAATCTTTTACTGATTTCGGAAATCAGAATAAGTATCGAACGAACCACTGTAGCGTTAATAAAGGGAAATGTACTGACTAATTAAGTATTATTAAAACCAGTAGAAATCTCCATCTGCATAGAAGCTAAGATGAGACAAAATGATATTACATTTCCTAGACCATGGCTGCTTTAATAAGATTGTTATGAACAAGAATAACCTACTCACACATAAAGTATATGTTTCTCAGATTGTTTTAAAAGAGAATTATATTATTAAATGATTAAGACTATGAACTACGAAACCTTTCGAAAATGAGAAACTTGAGCATTTGAAATTAGGCAAACTTGAACGTTTGGAAAATAATGTTGTTACTTGATTTTACAAAGGGAAGTGTTTTGGTTACTTAAAAAGATAGTCACTCATTTTTTTTATACTACGGGTATTGTGTGACTTTTGTGAAAGGAACGGATCTTTTTAAAGAATTAATGTATGAAGTACTTTGGGGATAAAAACCTGAACTTGTTGACATAAAGTAGGAAGTGTCTTGTGTGAATAACTTGATTGTGTTGGTTTGTGATAGCCTTGTAATACTTTCTTGTTGATTTGATAAGTAAACATGTTAGGATGCTACGTGTGTTAGTATCTTGTGATGTTTGTGTAAAGGGGTTTCCCTTGTTGTGCTTATGTTGTTTAACGATAAGCTGTTATATTAGTATTATATCACTCACCTCTTGACATGATACCGGGGGTTAAGCTGCCCTCCGATGCGGGGTAGACTCGGTGATGCAGGACCATGATTCGAGAATACGTCATGCGGGTCGGGGACCTATGCGAGCTACGAGAGTTCGAGTTAGTGTGCGGCCTTTGTGGTCATGCGATCATGTGGCCACGCGATCGCGAGTCGGGGCGATCGCGGGGAGTAGCTACCCTCGCGAGGAATACCTCATGCGCGGGCCTATGCGAGTGGCCTATGCGGAGTGCGGAAGTTCTAGGATTAGACGCGCACATTTGATCTGCGGCGAGTGGCGGCCGATCATGGCGGTGCAGCAGCACCTCGTGATACGATTTATGACCTTGTTGATGCTTGTAGGTTTTAGTAGTCGGCTATGCCTTCGCACTTACCCCGTGACGGTTTTATTATGACACGGTGGGACCTGGTGTTCATGTATTCCTTGGTGCTTTCATATCATGGGATCGCCGCGGTGAGGAAGGTATTCCACGGGCATGATTGATGTTGTGGGCGTGAGACCCATAGTTATGTTTAAGTGATGACTTTGAGGCGTGAGTCCTCGACTTGACATGATCGCTATTTATCAGGAACTGTAGTTTGGTTATCATATATGTCTCCGCTTTATATAGACTACTATGATTTCATTTACTGATTTTGATTCCATAGTTGGTACTGTGTCTTGACCTCCTTCGGCTGCGTTCATGCCGCAGGTAGAGGTACACTGTTGATCCTCGCCATAGGGTCACGATTCGGCGTTTGGGAAGCTCCGTTTCTCCGAGGCTTATCTTGGGTATAGTCCCCGTCGTTGTAGTACTTACATTCAGGGTATGGCGGGCCCCGCCCGCCATTGTTGTTATATCATTCTTAGAGTGTAGTAAATCTTGTGGGCGAGTTTGTAAAAGGATGTAATCGTCGTGTTCGTGTTTTTATATATATTTATGCCGAAAGACAACTTTTCCTCAGATAAACTGTGTCTCTTTTACATTGTTTCATGTTGTGTTTTATATTTCGCTGATTACTCTGATGTATGTCTACTTGGGTGCCCGGGGTAAGACACCAGTCACGGGCCCGGGTTCGGGTCGTGACAAAAGTGGTATCAGAGCAGTTAATCCTCGGAAAGTGTCTACAGACCGTATCTAGTAGAGTCTTGATGTTATACCCCGTATTTCCAGAGTATGTACGTGAGGACGTACGTAGAAAAGTTTGAGCCTTAAAGTAGGCAATGGCCGAAAATGTTGTTCTGCAAAGAAAAGAATCGTTTTTCGACGAAACGTTTTGCAAGACTTGCGTAGGGAAAATTCCAGCTATGTCATTTAAAATTTTTGCGGATTTTTCCGAGAGATGAAATATTTTGGACCAACGGGAGGGTGACATGTGTCACCCTCAAAAGTGGACGGCCAAAGGGCATTCCTTGCACGTTTTTTGTGCCTTGTTTGTGGTCAAGGGGTTGGTAGGATATTTTGGTGGTAGATGGATAAGGTACACTTGCCCAAATCTTGGCTTTACACTTGCCTAGCACTTGGCTTCATCTTGGCCATTGGTTGGCCATTGGTTGACCTATAAATACTCCCCTAACTTGAAGGTTTCTTCATCCTCAATTGATTTCTAAGTCTTGAAATCCCTTTTCCCCTCTTGAGAGCTCTGGCCGAGAGCCCCTTCTCCCCACAGTGTAGTTTCGCCCAAGTCCTCCCCTTTGAGAGGCCTTGGCAGAAGTATCCCCTCGCCTAGTTGTTCTCGTAAAATACCACCCCCCTTGGTTGAGAAATACTTCTCCAAGTATTGTTTTAATGCCAAAATACTCTAGCCCAAAACCTTTGTAGAATTTCCAAGTAACCTGTTTACAAAAAACCCGGAAAATACTACTATACTTTCCTTTAGCCACTAAATGAAACCCTATGGAAAAATCTCCATAATTGGTTGGAGTACTTAGTAGAAGTGTGTAGAACTTCTAAGGGTTGTTTGGAGCGGGTTGGAGCACCCGGAGTAGGAGCTAAACGTTGCTCAGGATCGACATTAAACTTGGATAATTTTGGGCTTACCGAGGTAAATAATCCTATCCTTCTATTGTAATTGGAAATTACATACTGTAGTTGTATAGAAATGAATATAAGATTCATAGAAGAGAATTGAACTGTAATAGAAGGATATTACAGAAAAGAATTGAATCAAATCACGTCGGAAGAATATTAAAGAAGAAGATTGAACCGTATTTACATAGGAATGTATTTACTGAGACTTGTGTAGCTTAACGGGTAGGAAGTCTGCCCGATTTTTCCGTAGAATAGAGAACCTACTGCTTAGAATATTCTACAGAGTAGTCTAGACTTTGATAGACTGGTATAACCTTTATAGGTTAAATGTTCTGCGAGTAGCATGTGCTACTTAAAAAGGTGGACAAGGCTAGCCGGGTTATAGCCGTGGAGCGTTTTGCTAATAGTCGATAATCGTCGCGAGGTATGTGATTCTTCCTATCCTCTTGAGCATGATATTTTAAAAGAATATATATATAGTACGGTAGACGTACGTGTGTTAACTGAATATAGTTTTACGGCAATGTCTTTTGACTTAAGCCTGAATAATAAGAATCTTGAAGTATTTCAAAAGAATTAAGAATCCTTTTTGAAAGAAGAATAATACTTGGTTTGAAAGCTTAAGAGTTATACTAGCTTTATGGGAAGTTAGGTATAACGGCTTAAGAGAGACAAAAAGAATGGTTTATTGAAGTTAAGAGACTTGATCTTAAAAGATAAAGAAACTTGACTTAATTGAATTAATATGAATTTTGTTAAAAAGTGTGAAACCTCATTCGTGAGTAATGAGTACTTGGTTTTTAAAAGGAATAATGTTTCTTGATTTGAAATCGAATAAGTATCGAACAAACCATCTGCGCTAATAAAGGGAAATGTATTGAATAATTAAGTATTATTAAAACCAGTAGAAACCTCCATCTGCATAGAAGCTAAGATGAGACAAAATGATATTACATTTCCTAGATCATGGCTGCTTAAATAAGATTGATTATGAACAAGAATAACCTACTCACATATAAGGCATATGTATCTCAAATTGTTTTAAAGGAGAATTATATCATTAAGTGATTAAAACTATGAACTACGAAACCTTTCGAAAATGAGAAACTTAAGCATTTGGAATTAGGCAAACTTGAACGTTTGGAAAATAATGTTGTTACTTGATTTACAAAGGGAGGTGTTTTGGTTTACTTAAAAGGATAGTCACTCTATTTTTATACTACGGGTATTGTGTGACTTTTTGAAAGAATCGGATCTTTTAAAAAGAGTTAATATATGAAGTACTTTGGGGATAAAAACCTGAAATTGTTAACATAAAGTAGAAAGTACCTTGTGTGAATAACTTGATTGTGTTGGTTTGTGATCGCCTTGAAATACTTTCTTGTTGATTTGATAAGTAAACATGTTAGGACGCTACGTGTGTTAGTATCCGGTGATGTTTGTGTAAAGGGTTCCCTTGTTGTGCTTATGTTGTTTAACGATAAGTTGTTATGTTATTATATCACATACCCTCGACTTGTTATACCGAGGGCTTGCCACCCTTGATGCGGTCTATACGGCTATGCGGTCTGCGTGAATATGCGCGAGTGCGGGAGTTCCAGGTTGATCATTCGGTGTTTTATCCGACGCGGGGATGCCTATGCGATGCGTGTGACTACGCGGTCTATTGAGACTATGCGATGCGGGAGTCGAGGAGGTACCGGGGTTAGCTACCCCGACGCGAGGAATACCTCATGCGGTACATGTGTGACCTATGCGGATGCGGGAGTCGAGGTTAGGCATGCATAATGATACTATGGGCGATTAGCCTTGCTTCGATCATTCGCGGCCTAGGAAAGACACATTCTGCTTTACCTATTATTGCTCTTGTTTGTGATATGGCACTATGTGCAAATTGAACTAATTGTATTTGCAAATGGTTTTAAATACTTTGATTTCATTTAAAGTACTTTACGATTTCACATACTTGGTACTGTTATCGACCTTGGGGCTGCGTTAAATGCCGCAGTAGAGTACACCGATGTTGATCCTCGCCATAGTGGTCACGATTCAGCGTTTGGGAAGCTCCGTTTCTCGAGGCTTATCATGGTATAGTCCTGTCGTTGTAGGTGCTTACATTCGTGGGTATGGCGGGGCCCTGTCCGTCATTGTTGTCATATCATTCTTAGAGTCTGAGTAATCGTTGTGGCGAGTTGTAAAAAGGGATGTAATCGTCTAGTTGTTATATATATATGCCGCAAGGCGAGTTTTCTCAGATGAACTGTTTTTATTTCATGTCTTGTTTTATATTCCGCTGATTACTCTGATGTATGTCTACTTGGGTGCCCGGGGTAAGGCACCAGTCACGGACCCGGGTTCGGGTCGTGACAATATTGACCAAGTCTTGAAGACTTGGTCATCTTTCAAACCTCTCCCTCTCTCTAAATTAGCTCCTCCTTCTCTCTACATTTCCAAAGGAAATTCAAAGCCTAAGAAAAATCTGAAAAGTTAAGAACAAGAAGGAAGTTTGTGGCTAGCTTGTTGGTGTTGTTGTGGTGGTATTCTTGGCAAGAAAGCTAGCAAAACATTTGGGATAAATTTGGCTAAAGCTCTAAGGTAATGATTCTTCCTTTGTAATTAGTTTTTAGTGTTGCATGTTAAAAAGAAAGAACTTGTGGTAGTGAATAATGCACTTAGAGTCCTTGCATGTAAGAAATGTGGTTTGGATATGAAGGATTAGTTAAGAAGAGATTATGAGCATGTTGTAGCCTAAAAACTACCTTAGAATTGTTAAGTGAATTGTTGTACCTAATGGGGCAGAATTTTACACACCCAAGTTTGGAGGTGTAATCCCCTTTAAAATGTTGGATTGTTGAGCCTTAAATGTGGTGTTTGGATGATAAATTCGGCCTTGATAAAGGTGGCAAAGTGAGTAGAAACAAAGGAAATGCTGCCCAATTTTCCATAGAATTTAGTGACTTTGAACTTGGATTGTTCTACTTTGAGATTAGAGGTTAACAAACGTATCATGATTATTATAGATTGAAATATTACTTGCGGTAGTTGAGCTTAGCAAATGGATTGACCGAAGAGGTATGTGGAACTTTCCTATCTCTTGAGCATGAGTAGTTGTACCTATGTAGTACGGTAGACGTACAAGATTTGATATCTTTCACTTGTTTTAAAAGTATATGCTACTTGTTTCATTTCAAAAGTATAAGTCCCTTGGATTTAGGGAAAATGTATTTGACAAAGAGATAACGCTAATATAATGACTTTATGGGAAGTTGGTTATATTAGTTTTCTTGAAAGGTTCACAAAGAAAGGTTTACTCTAATTAAAACAAGTACGGGTAAAGGATTTGAAACTAAGAAATGTGAATTGATTTTTAGGCATTGGTTGCCTAAGGTTTTAAAGGAAATAAAGTCACTTGATTTAGAAGCCTATTATATTTCTAAAAGGAAATGTGACTTGTCTTGAAAGAAATCGTAACTTGATACTATGGTGATTAGTATCTTGGAATTTTTGTATAAAAAGAGTTATTTCTTAAAAAGTTAGAAGTACATGGTACTTGGGTTGAATTCCCGGATTTTCTATTAAAAGACATGTTAGTGCCTTAGGATACTAAAATGAGAGGATATATTAATAATGTTAATAAGAAGTTAGGGGATTTCTTAACTTGCTTATGTTATGATAAGCCAGTAGTGCTTATGTTGTGATATGATA
This sequence comes from Przewalskia tangutica, assembly GCA_029844215.1. Taxonomy (NCBI): domain Eukaryota; kingdom Viridiplantae; phylum Streptophyta; class Magnoliopsida; order Solanales; family Solanaceae; genus Przewalskia; species Przewalskia tangutica. The sequence continues at coordinate 85,657,231 of CM056726.1, read as the reverse complement.
GGCCGGTAGTGCTTATGTATGATATGATAGGCCGGTAGTGCTTATGTTATGTTTGATAGCCGGATGAGCTATGTTATATATTTATATTATTACGGGGTAAACCCCGGGTTATTATTTATGCCATGGATTTGCTACCCATGATGCGAGTGCGACGCTTGCATTCATGCGGATCCGGACCACAGGATCCATGCGGGTGAAATAGTCACATGCGAGTACGGCGATGATACTCATGCGGGTCCACAGGATCCATGCGGGTGAAATAGTCTCATGCGGGTGAAATAGTCCCATGACGAGGCAGATGACCTCATGCGGGTCCACAGGACCCATGCGGGTGAAATAGTCCCAGGAGTAGGATTGCTTAATGATACTACGGGCGAGGTACCCTGTTTTGATCGTGAGCCTCCTATTTTTATGCTATAAGATTTATACTTGTTACTCTCATTGTTAGTAAGGCACAGTGCAAGAAAATTGATTTTTATCTATGACTCCAGCTTATTTTTGACTTATGATATTACTACGATTTTTCCGCTTTACATACTTGGTACGTTGTGTCATCGACCCTTCCTGGCCGCTCATGCCGCAGTAAGTGAAAGCACGTGGTAGATCCTCATTCCTAGGATCTTTTACTCAGGTGTCAGGAGCTCCATTTCTTCGGAGGCTCGACTTTTGGTATGGTTCTCCCTGGTGTTGTCGATGTTTTGTACATTCAGGGGCATGACGGGGCCCTGTCCCGTCATAGCGATACTCCTTCTTAGAGGCCTGTAGTCTTGTCATAACTTGGTTTGTTTAAGGATGTAACTGCTCGGTTTTTATGTACTTTTGGGGTAGCCATTTTGGGCTAGACTATTTATATCATTATGGTTGTTTATTATGAGTTTATATTCCGCTGGTTTTCTCTGATGTTGTGTCGCGGTGCCCGGTTAAGGCACCGGCCACGATCCGGTCGGAGTCGTGACAAAAGTGGTATCGAGCGATTAATCCTCGGAAAGGGTCTACAGCCGATCTAGTAGAGTCTTGATTATCGGTGTGTTGTGCACCACATCTATAATCGTGAGGCTACAGGATATTTAGGATTGGTTTCATTCTTCTCACTCGAGATCGTGCGATAGCCGTGTGGTTAGGTCGCTCTCCCTAACGAGTTATGTTGATTGCAGCTGCGAGAAAGGCAGCAGTGACCCAGGAAGGATTATGTGGATTGCGTATCCAGGTTGGTTGTAATTGTTGTATAGTTGGTATAATGACGTACGATTATACGGATTTATGTATAAGGGTTATATATGGGCTGCCTAGAATGATTTTAGATTACCAGGAATTGGTAAGGGCTAATTTAGTACCGGGAAGGTATGAAACGGTTTAATAAACTCACATCAAGGTTTTACGTACTAAATTGAGATAATTAGGAGATGATGAGTTGTCTGAGAAGGTAATAGACCCTTAAGAAGTTTAATTAAGGGACCTAATGGGAGACTATGGTTGTAAATTAAGCTACGTGGTATGCTTAAGAGGATAGTATGGATGAGATCCGTGTGGGGTAAGTAATGGTTGTTGTGATCAAGACGACACGACTATGGTATTATGAGAAGTTAGTGTACCCGTTTATGGGGTGGGATCAGTTAATAGTAGTCCCGCTACGTGACAGGGTCACGAGGGTACAAGCCCGAGTCTAATTAATCGTTTTACGAGTTCGCAGACGTATTCCACCGGAACTGTGTCATGAGTCTTAAATGGCCTTATATTGTTTAACTTAGTAACTCCAAGATCGAAGGCCAGCTTTATTATGGAAGTTATGTACGTAAGCTAGAATAAGTTTGGAAGTACGGAAAAGAGTACGACCGGTAAGGAAGTGAACAACCAAGTGTGAAAGAAATGGAGCCAGAATCCATGAGAACCTTTATGAGGTAACTACACCCGTGAGTGTTGGGTGGTAGCTGAGTGGGTAGATAATAATTGTCAGTAACGATACAGTCGTTGGACCCTAGCAGACCTAGCAGAGCTGTTATGACAGACGTGGAGGTCATTAGGAGTGCGGGCTAGTTGGCCTCTTGTTATGCCAACGTGGACTACAGAAGAGAGATTGATTGATTCGGCACGCTTCCGCAGTTTGCCATCGAGTGGAGAGGAAGAGAAGTGGTAGTAACCAGTGAATTATCCTTCCTTCTTTGGCATCATTGTTTTTAATAAGTCTGTGTGACTTGTTCATTGAGGAAAATTGACGCAGAAAGTAAGTAATACTTGAATTTGAAGGAATTTATGTTAAGTGCCCTTGGAGGTACTTGGAGTTGGTTTGGTGTGGCGGTCAGGGCCACGACCTTCCGGATAATTTCAAGGAAATGTGCAAGGCAAGAATAAAATAAGTACGAGCGCTGCCGGCAGAAAGCTGAGGGCATCTTTGGTAGGTTTTGAAAATCTACACGATTTTAAGGCGGTGCGTAATGATTAGATATTTACAGGACCACGAGAGGACCTTGTGATTAGGGTTGTGACGCCAAGGAAAGTTTATTGAAGGGAGATAAGTTCTCTCCCCTACATAAAAGGATAGTCTTACGACATGGGTTATGTGTACCCATGTCGTTAGACGGGACGGGAGACCGTAAGGTCTTTTGTATCGTCATGCCATAGGTTACAGTTTTAGATAACCGTGGGAAAGGTATTGTGTTGGGGAAATTAAGAACGACGTTACGAAATGGTCGAGGAAGTGTCATAAGGAAAAATGCCAATAGTACGCATGTATGAAACCGTATGATCATGGATCAAGATAGAAATACTTTTGTTAATAATAAGCATAAGATAAGGTCATGACCAGAATGATAAAAGAGAATACGACTATGGTTATGTAAGTTGCACGAGATACAATTACCCCGGACTAGTGTAAGACCATTAGTAAATAATGGGCAGTAAGAACACCTCGAGGGAAGGTGGTAGCATCGACACTGACAAAAAAAAGATAGTAAGAAAATACGGAAGGGTAAGGGACCCCAGGACAACTTGAAATAACTTATAAAGGAAAGACGAGTAGACACTCGAACGATAAGAAATCTTGACAAGTCATTGGATTATGTAATACCGGGAATTGAGGTTGAACACCTGACTATAAGCTCTACGAGCTGGGAGAGAATGATAGGATTACTACTTGACGAGATCAAGGAAGTCTCCCCCTAAATTGTGATTGGCAGGAAGTCTTGGCCATGCGGCAAGCAAAGGAATCAGATCTAAGTATAGTAACCAAGTTTGGTTGCAACAGAGAAAGGGAAACAGGAACCATAATTGAGATTAAGGATGCCCGAATATTTCGCAAGTACAAGGAAGGCTTCCAGTTATTGGAAGAAAAGTTGACCACGACTACAGTTCTAACCCCTCTTGCGAGACTAGAGGGTTAGGGTATTATTGTAACACGTTGGGTGTTGGGCTAGGTTGTGTGCTGACGCAACATGATAAGGTTAGAGCTTATGTTTCCCGGCGGTTAGGGAAGCAAGAAAGGAATTACGCTACTCACGATTTAGAGTCGGCGGCAGTTAATCGTACCTTGAAGTTTTGGAGGCAATTCCTTATATAGATTTCATGTGGATATTTGTGCAGACCACCAGAGACTCCGGTATATCTTCAGACTGATACAACTGAATTTGCGACAGAGACGGTGGTTAGGGTTACTCAAGGATTGTGATTTGATATCCTATACCACCCAGGGAAGGCCAATGTAGTTGCAGATGCCCTTAGTCGCAGATCGATGGGTAGTCTGTCAGGGGTGCAGCCAGGGAAGAAGGGCATGGTCCGTAAGTTACATCAGCTAGCGAGCCTTGGGGTTCGTTTGTTTGATTCTGATAGTGATGGAGTTCGGGTTCGAGAGGTTGCCGAGTCTCCAATCGTCGAGGAGGTGAAGAGGCGACAGTATGAGGATCCGATTTTGGTACGGTACCGAGATGCCGCTGTTCAGAAAGAGAGGAGTCTATTTGAGGTAGCGCCTGATGGGGTGCTAAGGTTTGAGGGCCGGTTGTGTGTTCCCGATGTGACAGGACTTCGTCAGCAGATTCTGGGGGAGGCACACAGTGCTCGTTATTCCATTCATCCGGGATCGACTAAGATGTATCATGACCTCAGATGCGTGTATTGGTGGGATGGCCTAAAGAGGGACGTTGCAGAGTTCGTGACACAGTGCCCGAATTGTCAGCAGGTTAAGATTGAGCACCAGAAGCCCGGTGGGCTGTTGCAGGCTATTGACATTCCGACTTGGAAGTGGGAGGTGGTAAATATGGATTTTATTACAGGATTACCTTCCACTCAGAGGAAGCATGATTCCATTTGGGTTATCATCGACAGGCTGACGAAATCAGCCCATTTTCTTCCAGTCAGGACGACCTTTTCAGCCGAGGATTACGCGAGATCAGATATCGTGGAGATTGTGATCGCACGGTGTGCAGACGATTATTTCAGACAGAGGAGCCCAGTTTACGGCTAACTTCTGGAGGTCTTTCCAGAAGGGATTAGGGACACGGGTGAGTCTCAGTACGGCGTTTCATCCTCAGACCGACGGACAGGCCGAGCGCACTATCCGCACAACGAGGATACGCCGCGCTTGTGTTATTGATTTCAGGGGTAGCTGGGAGGATCATTTGCCTCTTGTAGAGTTTGCTTATAATAACAGCTACCATTCTAGTATCCAGATGGCGCCTTATGAGGCCTTATACGGGAGGAAGTGCAGGTCACCGATAGGCTGGTTCGAGGTGGGAGAAGTTCAGTTAGTCGGGCCAGACCTGGTTCAGCAGGCAGTGGATAAGGTGAAGCTTATCCAGGAGCGGTTGTTGGCAGCCCAGAGTCGGCAGAAGTCGTATGCAGATCATCGGCGCCGACACTTGGAATTTGAGATAGATGATTGGGTTTTCCTAAAGGTATCGCCACGGCGGCGTGATGAGGTTTGGGAAGAAGGAAACTTAGCCCAAGGTACATTGGGCGTATCGATTGTCCGTAGGCGCAAGGTTGCCATGAGTTAGATCTTCCGTCCGATCCGAGGCGGTGCATCCGCTTTTTCATGTGTTCATGTTGCGGAAATGTATTGAGATCCATCTAGAGTGCACCCGATTCATGATGTCCAGTGACAGAGGAGTTATCGTATGAGAGAGTCCCATAGCAATACTCGATCGTCGTTAGCGACTTGACGAAAGACGTGGCTTCGAGGCGTCCTATGGCGGAACGAGAACAGGGAGGAAATGACATGGGAAGCAGAGGACGACATGATGAAGAAGTACCCTCACCTATTTCCTATACCTCCAAGTAACCCACTTTCCTGCTTGTTAGTTTTGATTTAGCATTTACGCTTCAGTATGTTGTGGCTCGTGGAGCTTCTTTATTTGCAAAAGAATAGTTAAGAGGGTCTATGTCGATGTTGTGATTGGAGTAAGCCTAGAAGGAACATTCGGGACGAATGTTTCTAAGGGGGGGAGAATGTTATACCCCGTAGTTCTGACCCTACGTATGAGAGCGTACGAAAGCATGTAAGACTTAAAATTTTCTAAGGATAGGTTGACGGATTGTTCCGGACGGGTTTTAGTCAACTTTGAGGCGGGTTATGACCCGGTACATTGAGAGTTCCTAAGTGTTTCAAAGGCCTAGGTTGTAGTTCGTGGAGTCTAGATTCCAACGCAACCAATCATTCGTCGATAGGACGTCGGAGTAGAAAGTTATAAGAGTTACAAGTTCGGTCAATGGCGTAAATGTGTTTCGGACAAAGCGGCTGGCCGCGGCGAAAAGTCAAGGGCGGTCGCTGAAGTTGCAGCCGCGGCCAGAGGCGCGGCGCTGGAAGTTCAGAGAGGCTGCGGAGGTTTCAGCGCCGCGGCGCCGAGGCGGGATTTTTGGGCGGAAAAACTTAGGAAAGTCTGATTTCTCTTTTAAAAAGGCCATGGGAGGGTGACAAGTGTCCCCCCCCCCATCTGATTTTTCTTGCATGCCTTATATTGACCAAGTCTTGAAGACTTGGTCATCTTTCAAACCTCTCCCTCTCTCTAAATTAGCTCCTCCTTCTCTCTACATTTCCAAAGGAAATTCAAAGCCTAAGAAAAATCTGAAAAGTTAAGAACAAGAAGGAAGTTTGTGGCTAGCTTGTTGGTGTTGTTGTGGTGGTATTCTTGGCAAGAAAGCTAGCAAAACATTTGGAATAAATTTGGCTAAAGCTCTAAGGTAATGATTCTTCCTTTGTAATTAGTTTTTAGTGTTGCATGTTAAAAAAAAGAACTTGTGGTAGTGAATAATGCACTTAGAGTCCTTGCATGTAAGAAATGTGGTTTGGATATGAAGGATTGGTTAAGAAGAGATTATGAGCATGTTGTAGCCTAAAAACTACCTTAGAATTGTTAAGTGAATTGTTGTACCTAATGGGCAGAATTTTACACACCCAAGTTTGGAGGTGTAATCCCCTTTAAAATGTTGGATTGTTGAGCCTTAAATGTGGTGTTTGGATGATAAATTCGCATTGAGAAAGGTGGCAAAGTGAGTAGAAACAAAGGAAATGCTGCCCAATTTTCCATAGAATTTAGTGACTTTGAACTTGATTGTTCTACTTTGAGATTAGAGGTTAACAAACGATCATGATTATTATAGGTTGAAATATTACTCATGTAGTTGAGCTTAGCAAGTGGATTGACCAAGAGGTATGTGGAACTTTCCTATCTCTTGAGCATGAGTAGTTGTATCTATGTAGTACGGTAGACGACAAGATTTGATATCTTTCACTTGTTTTAAAAGTATATGCTACTTGTTTCATTTCAAAAGTATAAGTCCTCGATTTAGGAAAATGTATTTGACAAAGAGATAACGCTAATATAATGACTTTATGGGAAGTTGGTTATATTAGTTTTCTTGAAAGGTTCACAAAGAAAGGTTTACTCTAATTAAAACAAGTACGGGTAAATGATTTGAAACTAAGAAAGGTGAATTGATTTTTAGGCATTGGTTGCCTAAGGTTTTAAAGGAAATGAAGTCACTTGATTTAGAAGCCTATTATATTTCTAAAAGGAAATGTGACTTGTCTTGAAAGAAATCGTAACTTGATACTATGGTGATTAGTATCTTGGAATTTTTGTATAAAAAGAGTTATTTCTTAAAAAAGTTAGAAGTACATGGTACTTGGGTTGAATTCCCGGATTTTCTATTAAAAGACATGTTAGTGCCTTAGGATACTAAAATGAGAGGATATATTAATAATGTTAATAAGAAGTTAGGGGATTTCTTAACTTGCTTATGTTATGATAAGCAGGTAGTGCTTATGTTATGATAGGCCGGTAGTGCTTATGTTGTGATATGATAGGCCGGTAGTGCTTATGTTGTGATATGATAGGCCGGTAGTGCTTATGTATGATGATATGATAGGCCAGAGTGCTTATGTTATGTTTGATAGCCTGATGAGCTATGTTATATATTTATATTATTACTGGTAAACCGGGTTATTATTTATGCCATGGATTTGCTACCCATGACGCGAGTGCGACGCCAGACTACGAGATCGGACCACGTGATCCACGCGGGTGAAATAGTCCCACGCGAGTACGGCGATGATACTCACGCGGGTCCACAGGATCCATGCGGTGAAATAGTCCCACGCGGGTGAAATAGTCCCACGACGAGGCGGATGACCTCATGCGGTCCACAGGACCCACGCGGGTGAAATAGTCCTGCGAGTAGGATTGTTTAATGATACTACGGGCGAGGTACCCTGTTTTGATCGTGAGCCTCCTATTTTTATGCTATAAGATTTATACTTGTTACTCTCATTGTTAGTAAGGCACAATGCAAGAAAATTGATTTTTATCTATGACTCCAGCTTATTTTTGACTTATGATATTACTACAGTATTTTTCCAGTTTTACATACTTGGTACGTCATCGACCCCTTCTCTGTCGCGCTCATGCCGCAGTGAGGAAAGCAGGTGGTAGATCCTCATTCCTAGGATCTTTTACTCAGGTGTCAGGAGCTCCATTTCTTTGGAGGCTCGACTTTTGGTATGGTTCTCCCTGGTGTTGTCGATGTTTTGTACATTAAGGGGCATGACGGGGCTCTGTCCCGTCATAGCGATACTCCTTCTTAGAGGCCTGTAGTCTTGTCATAACTTGGTTTGTTTAAGGATGTAACTGTTCGGTTTTTATGTACTTTTGGGGTAGCCATTTTGGGCTAGACTATTTATATCATTATGGTTGTTTATTATGAGTTTATATTCCGCTGGTTTTCTCTGATGTTGTGTCATAAGGGTTCCCGGGTTAAGGCACCGGTCACGGATCCGGGGTCGGGTCGTGACAGCAACCTCTGGCTTATACGCCAACTGAATAATCTCTTTGTGCCTGGTCATTCAATCACAGTGAAGGCCCCTGGTATTTGATTTAACTGGTGCCGGAACTCCTTGACGTTTTTCTCTGCCTCCTTAGCATTGATATTCACTTTGTTTGTCATATCCTTCATGAATTCAAAACCTGCTCCTAGAATGAATTTTTGGGAACAGTTTCACTTCCCAAAGTGTCATCTTGTATCATCCCATTCTGACTGTTTCTTGCAGCACTTCGGGAATTTTCCGATGGTGTTACTGCACTCGACGGAGTGATATCAACATTGTTGGATACAAACTTTGAAAAGAAATGCTTTAGTGTCACGACCCGACTCGACGGGCCGCGACTAAACGTTCTAATTGGACGTCCTTACTGACCTGTCACTCTTAATTTATCTAATACAGAGATCTATAGAAATTTCGGCAGCACAACACTGCTTTTACAACATATCCCTAAAATGGGCGAGCCGACAAGGCTGCCAAACGACAACAAAACAACAATCATAATAGGCTAGCCGACTAGGCTGCCACCAACCAACATCATGTCCACAAATACATAATCAAAATAAGCAAGCCGGCAAGGCTGCCACTAGATAACAACATCAAAAACCAAAAGAAGGTACAAACGTCCAACCCACAACCGCTTCTGCACTTCTAAGAGTGCACATCGACATATGACGGGACAGGACCCCGTCGTGCTCAAAATATGCATAAGTCTGAAAGATAAAATTCTGTACCAAAACAGCTGGCTCCGAAAAAAAGGAGCTCTTCGACTGATGTACATAAATCCTAGACTGGAGGGTCGCCATTCAACACTGAACTCGCGGCATTTAACGCACTTTCGAGGAAAGCGGGGTCGATGTAAATAATGTACTGATTATATAAAACATGAAATACTGAAAATGAAATTACAACTGTGTCAAGTAAAGATAGAGAGTCATCAAGCTTAACAAAAAATGAGAGTTCTATCAGAAATCATGAATGCTGGCTCATACTGTCATTATATCTATGTTCAGATATCAAATCAGATAACATGTCTCTACTTCTAGTGAGAAACTCGATGGAAGTCTCAGATATGTGCAAGATATCATGTCTCTACCTCATGGAGGGACTCGATAAAATTTGTATATATGTATATAACGTGTCGGTCCTCTAGTGAGGGACTCGATGAATTACGAAGTCACAAGACGAACATGATCCGGCCCGGGACTCGGTGGAGTGAAACAATAATGCTTAGCACGAGTAGATATCATGAGCAACCATATGCAATTAAAAATCATCTTTGACTCTCGATAACATCATCATAATAAACTCTTTTACTGAAAATCATAGGCACTAATCAACAATTATCTTTTAAAACTGAACTCATAGGAATCACGTACGTCCACCGTACTTTCATTAAAAATCATGCCAAAAGAAAGAAGGAAGAGTTTCACATACCTCTTAGGCGAACTACTTAACTCAATATTAAGGTATGCCTCGTCTAGTACTTCAACCTATAATAAGGAATGATACGCTCGTCAATTCTATGATTTCTAATGTAAGTTATATGAATAATGACTCCCTTATTCTTATAAAAATTTGGGCAGTATTTCCTTTGTTTATGTGCGTATCCACAATTTTACCAATAATCCAATTCAAACCAATAATCCAAATCAAACCAAATAATCATTATCATTTCCATACGTAGTCAAAATTATCTAATATATTCCATTTATCAACTTCAATAACCAAGGCAACTACTACATCTATTTCTCATAGTAGTCAATCATTTAGTTACGTTAGAATTATTCATGGGAGCAATCCAATCTTCTAACAATATCGCCAATTCAAGAATGTGAAATTAACACTTTTCCACACTTTAATCCTTTTAAGGCATGTATAGATAACTACCTTAATACATATGCATGTTTGTAGCTTATTTTTAAACACTAATTCAGCCCGTAATACGTCACCATAATGTTCAACAATTTACATCAACTTTTCGGCCAACACCTATTCAATTTTCAAATTCTTCCAAAATTCCTTACCTTTCAACTAAGCCTCCAACACTTCATATACCAACTATACTTAATCCATCAAGGTTCCATCTAACTTTTCACATGCAATTAGTAATAACATACCAATACAATTAATAAGTTCCAATGTACGCCAAAAATGAGTTCTAAATCGATTTCGACCTCTAATAATCGCATGCATTGTCTTCTTTCTATTTCTTCTTTCATAGATAATTCTCCTAACTATAATATCAATTAATCTATCAAATATCAAATGAAAGGGGTAAATTTTTACCAATTTTCGAGTTCAAAACAGCCCCCTTCGAGCAGCCACTGCCCCCAGCGATTTTTGCCCCCTTTTTGTCGACTTTTCGCCCAAATTCTTCTGTTCTCCAACTCCAATTCAACATGCATCCATCCCACTATGTTAAACCATCATTTATACATGCTTACCATGCTAAAAACTTGCCTAAAAACTCTTGGAAAAACTGCTCAAAATTAGTCCAGCAGTGACTCGATTTAGCCAATGTTTTGGGCTAAAATTTTGGCTTCAATGTGTAGGATAATTTAGGCTATGGTTATGGAGTAAAAAGCTTGAATTTCTCTCTTGCAAATGGGGAGATTTTCGACCTAGGCTTGTGGAAAAGGGAGAGGAAGATTCAATTTTGTGTTGAAGAAAAGAAAAATGAACTTGTTAGGCATTTTTAAGTGCTAATTTTCAGATTTCTAAAAGTGCACTTAGGCCCCCCTTCTTTTTTACACTTTAACCCTCCAAGTGCTTATTAAACTAATTTAATCCCCAAAGTAGTAAACCTTAATCTATTTCTTTAAATCTTGATTTCCGTTTCTTTTAATTCCCGGGAATTCCATAAGGTCTCGTATCCTCCAAGTCGTAATTCCCACAATATGTAATAATCCTCAAAAGAGAAATATAAATAACTTATCATTTTAAATACTCATTGACGTGTTTGTAGTGTCACGACCCGACCCCGGGCCCGCGATTGGTGCCCTACCTGGGCACCCCTTTCGGTATACATCAGAGAATAGCAGCGGAACATACACAACTGATAAAATGCTTAAACATAAAATAACAACAGGCTAGCCGATAAGGCCACCTTCCGTAAACTATACAAATAAAACAGTACATTTTTTTTTCTTTACAACCCAAACCACAATGTGACTACATACCTCTAAGAATAACAACTCTGGCGGGACAGGGCCCCGCCATACCCCTGAATGTACAACAACCGACAATACCAGGGATAAGCCTCCGGAATAAAGGAGCTTCAACAACAAAGGATCCCAAGAGCGAGGATCGCAACTGAGCTCTACTGCGGCGTGAACGCACTTCAAGGAGGTCAGACAACATGTACCAAATATGTGAAATCGAAAGTATCAGAATGAAATCATAAGTCTATAACAAAACTGGAGATAGGTATGATAACTCAATTAACAGTACACAGTGCCTTACTAACAATGAGAGTAATCAAGAGTATACTTACAACATAAAAATAGAAGCTCATGATCAAAGCAGACCACCCGCCAAAGAAGATCATTAAGCAATCCTACTCGGGACTATTTCACCCGTGATAGTCGTGTGGACCCGCATGAGGTATTCCTAGCATAGGTCAGACTACCGCATGAGACTATTTCACCCGCATAAGCCCATAAGGACTCGCATGAGGTATTCCTCGCATCATAGGTAGCAAATCCACGGAAACAGGTGGTATAACGATCTTGGGGATTTACCCCTCATTTATACTCTTACCCTGAAGCAGGTGGTATAACGATCTTGGGGATTTACCCCTCAGATATACTCTTACCCTGGAGAAGGTGGTATAACGATCTTGGGGATTTACCCCTCAGATATACTCTTACCCTATCTCAACTGTCCATCATACATAACATAAGCACTACCGGCTTATCATACAATAAGTAAGCAAGTTAAGAAATCCCCCTAACTTCTTATTAGTCTTATTCATATACACTCTCATTTTAGTTTACTTAAGGCACTAACATGTCATTATAAATCCGGGAGTTTAACCCAAAGTACTACGTACTTCTATTATTTTAAAATGACCCATTTTCATATAAAACTTCCAAGATACTAATAACCGTAGTATCAAGTCATAACTACATTTTAAGACAAGTCACAACACCTTTTTAGAAAAATACATTTTCGGGCTTCTAAATCAAGTGACTTCTTTCTTTTAAAACCTTAAACAATTGATGTCTTTAAATCAATTTGCCTTTCGTTATTTCAAGTCATTTAACATACTTAAATCACTTAGAGTAAACCACTCTTTTTAACTTTCCATAAAGTTATTGTAACAACTTCCATAAAGCCGTTATACTAGCTTTATACATTAGCAACTTACATACTTCTTTATAACCAAAAGACTTAAACTTTCCAACAAAACAAGTATCAATAATACTTTCAACATACTTAAAGTCTCTTAACTTTTGAAAACCAAGATATCCTTAATATTTAAACAAGTGAGTTAATTCCCTAACTCGACCAACTTGGACATTCTTAAAATAAGCCAAAGATATCAAATAGACTAGATTGTCAAAATCTCAGACGCTCTACCGTACTATACATTTACAACTTATTCATGCTCAAGAGATAAGAAAGTTCCACATACCTCTTCGGTTTAATCCACTTGCTAAGTCCAATTCGTCGTACGTAGTATGTCAACCTATAATGACCATAGTACGTCTATTAACTTCTTACTTCAAACGTAGAATATTCCAAGTGCAAAGTCACTAAATTCTACGGAAAATCGGACAACACTTCCTTTGTTTCTACATACTTTGCCACCTTTTTCAAGGCCGAATTCAATAACCAAACACGCCACATTTAAGGCCCAACAATGCAATTAACAATAGGGGATTACACGCCTACTAGACGTGTAAAATTCCGCCCCACAAAAGATATCAAACTAATACAACTACTAGTCCAATTCGGCCACATTGAGTACAATAACACCAATTCTTATCCAATTTCCATTTCAATCCAAGTTGTTAGCATAACATGTTATAAGGCCGCAATTGATTATAACAACTATAATCTTCAAGTAGCTAACATGCGACAATTCTAATTATCGACCAAATTGTATTTCAATTTCAAATGGCTTAACATGTCATTTTCGGATTTTGAGCTTCCAAATTTCCATAACACTTATCAATATTCATAACACATATCACATGATCATTTCTAACTTATAATATCATGGAATCTTCAATTACAAAAGTAAGACGAAGATTATACCTCATTTAGCCCAAATATGATCCAAGATTACAAGTCGATCCTTAGCAACTTTAGCGCCTCTTTTTGACATTCCAATCCACTCCAAGCGACCCTTAGAAGCTTATGATGAACTTATCTTCAAGTTCCAACTTCAAAGTTGAAGAACTCCTTTAGTTTCCGCCTTGCGACTAATACGAAAACACCATTTTTCCGGGATCTTTCTATTGAGATACACTTACAATACCCTTAGGTACCTTGGTTTAAAGTGGGGAGATTATTGGACAACAATTGAAATTTTTTCCTTTGAAACCCTAGCTTGGCCGAGAGCTTTCTCTAGAGTTCATCAAGTTTTCTTGAAAAAAATGCTAAGTGTAGAGCCTTGTCTTGCACTAGTAAGCTTATATAAATATATGTAGGGTCTAGATTAGAATAAATGGGTGGTTTGGATGCTATTCACAAGGATCAAGCCAAGTGACATTTGACTTAGTCAATTATATCAAGCTCTAGCTTTAGCAAGACTTGGACATTTAAATTATGGTCAAATGACCATTCTAACCATGCCATTTTCGTCCAAGACTTCTAAGGGGGGGTGACACGTGTCGCCCTCCCGTTCGTCGCAATATTTCGTTTTCCGACAAATTCCAAAATTCCGATAAATTTTTACTCGTCTCAAACCTTAACATTTTTGAGTTCTTACGTACGTTCTTAAAAACATATCCTGAAATTCCGGGGTGTAACATGTAGCTTGTATAATTATATCTCATACCCCTTATCCGAATCTTAACCTTACCTGACGTTCTTAATCCTTGTCTCAACTTACGAGGTGTAACATTTAGGCTGCCCAATTGTTCGCTCATCACATCATTATGTGCCCTCGGGATCTGCATGGATTCCTCGGTTCGTCATTGGGTGTCTCCTCGTCTCGGGTATGTCTGTCTCCCAAAGTGGCTCCGTCCGTGACCATCAGATCTTCTAGTACTTGTTCTGCAACCGGAAGGCCATCTGATCCGATTGGAAATTCTTAGCATTATTCCTGGGGATGTGGTTGCCTATGAGTTCTCCATTCCTGTCATCTATTTGCTTAAACGAAAATAAGACTTAAAGAAAAGATTAGTTTATAGTAAACAATGTCACTTGTGACACCACCACAGGCCCCACGGTGGGCGTCAAACGGTTTACCCGTAAATCGATACAGTTGAATTTATACACACTGTCAAGAACACGTAGACCTCAAGTAACTAATTTGGCAAATATGTTAGCTGATAAATAATGCAAATAAAGAATAACAAGATAGGATTAAGAGATAATTAGTCTGAGTCTACTAGAGGCTTCTTGATAAGGCTTTCAGATCGAATGTTCCGCTAATATGAAAGATAAAGAATATAAATCGCGGAGTAATGTTCTAATAACTTAAATATGATACTTTACAATGGAATAATTGGTCCTATTTATATTTGGGCTGTCGAGTATATTAGCTACCAAACGACCCCTCAGAAAGTGGAGTAACGGATATCCCAGGAAACCAGACCTTAGGAGTCGTAATAAGAATATTGGGTATTTATTTTTTCACATAAATGGCTTAAGTATTTAGATTAGAAAACGAAAAAGGTTGATTATTTTGGGGCGCCTGCTCATTGCTCAGTCTCACCCAAAAGAATAGATTTTTTTTTTTTATGGAGGGACGATTTTGTTGGTTAGAATAAGTTTGTACACACTATAGAAAATTATTCAGCTCCATTTGAGGAGACAAAGACGCAAAATCACTTAATTTTGTCTTTTCTTTGCTTCTTGTTTTTATCCTCTCTTCTATCTGCACTGTGTTGGTTTTTTAATAGGTATACTCCTACCCATTTTATGGGTTCCAAAAGATTTACATCTGATCCAATCTTACAACCATACAAGTTAAAGGTGATCTCTATACCTCCTTCGATGTTCTATCATGTGTGGCAATTTTGCAATTGCTCTAAAAATTGGAGGGTAGAAGGGTGCATTTTTCTTGGTTTCGAAACTTAGGTAAAGGGATTCAGTAATTTGCTTAGTTGGATGATTTTGTTTTCCTTTATGTGTCTCAATTGTACTAATGTTTATCCAAGGACGTAAAATTGATAAAATCACTTGTCTTATATTATTATTATTATGAGGGCAAGCGGAAAAGTATAATTTTTAAGAAAGAAAGCCTCAGACATGTTTTAGTAGTCATTTCTTTATCAAAAGGACACTACCTTGTGGAGTAAGTTCAGTTATATATCAAAAGGATTTTCTCAAGATAATCCTTTCCTTCCAAATTCTATACACAAAACAAATATTCCATCATATAACAAAATACATACAGAATCCTAATCTAAACTCAACCTAACATGGATGGAGCATTGTGTTTGTTTGGAGGTTGGAAATGTGGCAACTACTGAATTCTTTGCACAAACATATGATTTCTTATTAGTTTCATCCATAAGATGTTAACAAAAAATTTACATTTTTCTTTTATTAGCAGAATGTTACTAATAAAGATTACACCTTGGTTGCCTTACTCTGAGTTTCTTTTATCTTTGTGGTTGGGTGTTGGTTCTTTACTCTTATGTTGGTTGCTTTTACTCTCAAGTTTCTTTTTTCTTTGGATTTGGGTATTATTTCTTGAATCTTTTACTGCTTCTGTTTCTTGATCATAAATGGGGGAAGGAATCTATGTTGTGTCTTCGTGTCAAAGAATGTAGCTTACCAAGTAGAATAGATTCATGAAGGAAGATGTAGGTTGGGCCAGTGGCAGTAAATAATTTGACGTGACACGTAGTTTAATAAATAAATGGAGACTTTTGAATCACGTGGTCTTAAATTAAAGATGTGCGGGGTCTTTTAAATCTTGTGATCTTAAACTTGTCTTGGAATTGAAAAATTTACTAAATATAGAAAGAGACTCTTTTTGGGACAAACCAAAAAGGAAAGTAAGACTCTTAAATTAGGACGGAGGGAGTATGAAACATTAAACTTGGTGAAATAAAATGAATTTCATCAATTCTCTGTTCCAGTGGCATCATCTGTTTATTTTGTGAGTTCATTAGGTCAGACACATGAAGTGAAAACTAGTGCACGTTTTGCTCCTAGTTAGTTGCTGAAAGTTGTTTCTTTCCCAGTGAAGATTGACATGCCATGCTATCTAAGTTTGTTATGTGGTTTGATGATTTTGTTGTATTTATTTTGATGCTCCTTGAATGTTAATCCCGATTACTGTAGTGCAGTAGTGCAGTTCATTGTCTCTTCAGACATGTTGGAAGCTTTTTCAAACATGGATCCCCCTACAAATGAAGGGGATATAAAACCAACAACACTTAAAGAAGTAAAAGAGGAAGGTCCTCTCTTTTCTTGTAATCTATTTGATGCAGAAATGGTTCGCAAGGTAGCACAGGAATTCCTTACAGGATTAGCCTCGGCCTGTGTTGACAACACGACAGGTGGTTTATTCAAGAGTCCTGCTTCTGTGGCTGTTGATATCAGAAGAGAAATGGTGGACTATCTTGTACAGAGCAGCGAGACATTTGTTGCTGAATCTGTTGTCTTAGAAGGTGGAACAGAAACAGTAGTGTCTGACAACCCTTATGATAATATTTCAGATTTTATTGACGATTTTGGTCAGTCAAAGAGAAACTTTTTTAGCAAGGTTTCAGGTTGGATACTAAGTGAAAGGAGAGAGGATAGAATAGATGATTTTGTACAAGAAATGGAAATAAATGGCTTTTGGTTGATGGGGAGGAGGGAAACTGTAGCACAAACAGTGATTAGAAATGTTGACTTCAAAAACACCTTTCACTGCAATATGAAGTTTAAGTCCGAAGAAGAGCTTGCGGAACATATCTCCTCGTGTGGTTTCAGGGAAATAAACTGTGAAAATGAGGGGTGTAATGCCAGATTTAGTGCAGCTCAACTGGAACAACATGATTCAATCTGTCCTTTCAAAATACTTCAGTGTGAGCAGAAGTGTCCAGAAATGCTCATGCGGCGTGAAATGGATCGGCATTGTATAACTATTTGTCCAATGAAGCTTGTCAATTGTTCCTTTTATCCAGTTGGTTGCCAGTCTACCGTTCCCCAATGCAAAGCAGACGAACACCGTCAAGAGAATCTCCAATCTCACTTGGTCTACATTTTAAAACTTATTTACACAGAAGCATCTTCAGAAGCTCTTAAGAAAAGGGCTGAACAATTGGAACAGGTAACTTATGAAATGGTTTCCATAACTTCTACTTTTTCTAGCATTCAATGATTCAAATTTGACTTATGAACTCGTTGCCAGTATGATAAAATGAAATAGTGGAGGAAAGGTTGTCGCATTCAAACGATTAGTCGACATAGATAATCAGTTCACGCGTTACTTTGGTTATCTTTTGCGTGTTCTAACCCTCGATTCAAAAACTTTTTCTTTTGGGTTTGTTAGATTTTATACTGCCCCTCTAGAAGCTTCTTGAAGTAGCGGAATTTTATCTTAGTTACCTTTATGTTATATGTCTTCGCAACTTGGCGACAGAAAAACTAACTAAGTTCAAGAGGAAACATCTTTCACAGCTATCTATTATGTTGCTGCGAAATCTGAGGTCATTTTACCTACTTCTGGATTCTTTTTGTAGTACTTATTGTAAGATGATATTAATCTCCCTTGGGGAGTCTTTCATTAATATCAAGATATATATAGAGTACAATGTTCATCCCTTATACAGTAGGAATCCTAAGCCTATACAAAAGAGGAATCTTAGTCTTACCATAATTATATTTACACAATATATGGATATATTCTAATTATGGGTAGGAAATATATTGTTTCCTATATTTACACGTTTACACACCCCCTCAGTCGTAGAGGGAGGAGGCCGGACGCTGAGACTGAATCTGAAGTCAAGAAACAACTGTCTGGAAAGTCCTTTGGTAAATATGTCTGCTGATAGGATGATGAAACATGTAACACTCTGACATGACCTAAAACAACTTTCTCACGAACAAAGTGTAGGTCTATCTCAATGTGCTTGGTTCGATCTTTGAGCGGATTATGAGACAAATAGATGCAGAGATGTTATCACAAGACACAATAGATGCCGACGCAGCGACGAAGTTCTAACAATAAGTTTCTGAGCCAACAAATCTCAGCTACTACATTTGCAACGCCTCTGTACTCAGCCTCGGCACTGGATCTAGATAGGGTAGCCTGTCGCTTGGCAGACCAAGAAATCAGATTATCCCCTAAGAAAACACAAAAGCCTGAACCATGGGCCCATATGGGGGTGACACGTGTCACCCTCCTATTGGTTCAAAATATTTTATCTCCCCAAAATCTCAATAATTGGTAAAATATCGAAAACCTTGTGGGCCCCACAAAATCGTAAAATTTCCCGGGTGGGCCCCACATGACCAAATTCGAAAATAAAATTCCATAATTCCAATAAATTCTATAAGTCTCAAATATCAAATTTGAGAACCAAATTTCAATTAATAAACGTTTTCCTTCACAAATTCCCGAAATTTTTCCTTAAGAAAGTAATCTTTCTTTCTTTTCAAAATTCAAATCTCAATTTCCTTCGTACGTTCTCATCTCATTGCCTTGGAATTTCGGGGTGTAACATCCTTCCCCCTTAGAAACATTCGTCCCGAATGTTCATACTAGGTTCATGCTAAACAACTCTTGGTATAGTCCCCTTAAACTACACTCAATGAAATCAATTGTGCCACACATGGCCACAATATATCTCCCAGGCATATACATCAATCAAAGCCAAACGAGGAATCACATCTAGAAGGTGTATCACCACTACTAACTCCCATTCATGGCCTAAAAGTATTCTCTTTTCATACTTTCATTATTCATAACTATAACCACTTTCATTCTTTTAACACTTGTTCGCTCATTTTTCTTACTTGTTGTACTCTTCTCGTACTCCCAAACTTTTTCTAGTACACATACATAATTTCAAACACTGCTTCTGTTCTCCAATCGTTGGAGTCACTACATCCAACAATTTAAGGCCATTTCCGGCTCTCATGACCCGGTTCCGGTGGAACGCGTCCACGAACTCGTACAACGCTTAACTAGATTTGGGACTTGCACCCTCGTGACCCTATCACATAGCGGGACCACCTCCAAATGACCCCACTCCATTTCGGGCTACGGGTTGACCCGTAATCAGCCCACAACCGACCCATTGTCGCACTTAATTCTCATTCTTTGTCTGAAATAAATCTTACTACCCGAGAAGGCCTTGTACATGTAAGGTCTCAGCGGTTATCAATATTCTAAGGTTCACAATCATTCTATGTTCCAAGCTTACCTTATCAGTCCCCACATACGGGTAAAGGAGCTTCTCATAATCTCAAATTCTTGTTGTCTTACTCACAACAACTCTATTTACTCCATGCCAATACTATTCACAAAATCACTTAAGCGTACATCACAACTTAATCTAACAACATGGTATGTCTTTAAATCAATTGAACCTGATCTTTCAAGAGTCTATCACAATCTCAGACCAAAGCCTAGTTGTGGATTCATTAACTATTTCACACCTTCCAAGTAATTATCAAGACTTTACCAATTTATGGCAACTCATAATCATTCTAGGCAACACACATATGACCCCAAGTAAATACGCTCGTACAGATATATATCATCATAATACCCTCTATACGATAATTTTACCAACCTGGATACGCAATCCATATAATCCTTCCTGGGTTACGGTTGCCTTTCTCATAGCTGCAATCACAATAATACGTTAGGGAGAGACTACCCTAACAACACAACTCTATCGCACGATCTCAGAATGAGAAGAAGGGAAACCAATCCTAAATGTACTATAGCCTCATGTTTATAGATGTGGTGCACAACACACCGATAAACAAGACTCTACTATACACGGTCTGTAGACATTCTGAGGACTAACTGCTCTGATACCACTCTGTCACGCCCCGAACTCCGGGCCCGTGACTGGTGCCTTACCTGGGCACCCTTCTAACCATATAACTTAAGTAAAACGCGAAAGATAAATAACACTCATTTTTTTTTCTTTAAACAAAGGCAAAGCCGATAAGGCTGCCGTAATATAAGTCACCCGAAAGGGTCTACACTGTTCAACAATGTAAATACAACTCTAGCCAGTCCAGCCAACATATGAATACAAACCTCTAAGAATTTGGACAGTAAACTGTGACGGGACAAGGCCCCGCCGTACCTCTGAATATACTTAGCCATAATGACAAGCTCCGGAACATTGGAGCCGTCTCAAAATGCTGAACCAGGATCCTAAGCTCGCGGATCCACAACTGAGTACCTAGACTTTCGGACATGAACGCAGCCCCCCGAAGGAGGTCAATACAACAAGGTACTAAGTATGTAAAAATGAAGTACAGGAAATAAGATCATAACTGTACAAAAGAATGACTGGGGCAAGTATAAAAATCAAATACCAGATCCTACCGTGTCATATAAAATCAGAGTGAAATGTACCGTGTATCACTGTACTACTATATCCCTATATCATTGTAACACTGTACTATTATAACACCGAGAGTCAACTATGCCCTTTTTTTAATGTAAAACCACACAGTCCAAATATAACACGGGAGGCAAGTATGACAACGAAAATAACAGTACACTGTGCCTGATTAACAATGAGAATGAGAGTATATATGGATACCCGCATCGTGGAGGGCTAGTCCACAGAGATGTATAATGTCTTGGGGGTTTACTCCGCAATTATACTCAGGAGATGTATAATGTCTTGGGGGTTTACCCCGCAATTATACTCAGGAGATGTATAATGTCTTGGGGGTTTAATCCGCAATTATACTCATAACACTAGCACCAATGTCTATCATGAACAACATATGCAAGTTAAGTAATCTTTAACTCTCATTAGATCAAATAGGAGACACTCTCCTCCATAGAAAACCCAAGGCAATACCATGCCTTCCTTTTTAGAATTTTCAAGACAATACCATGCCTTCCTTTCTAAAATAACCCAAACAATACTGTCATGCGGGGTACAACATGTCCAGGCCCATTCTGGGACTCGGGGTAAATATAAAGGACTGTACACATAAAGCTATCACAAGCAACTATGTACACTGTAAATCACCTTTTGACTCTCGTTAGCACAAATAGAATGAACTATCATTCTCTTTGAAAAACCAAGACACTAACAAGTCTTTCATTTTATAACACCAAGGCACTATCACATATTTCATTAAGGATAAGATCCATTACAACAATTGTACGTCCGCCGTACCTTCACTTTATAAACTAAATTTCCATTTTTGAAAAGCCCAAGTACTACATGTATCACTAGGAAGTAGAATCCAACACATGTATCATTTTGAAACCATCATCAAGACACTTATCAGACCAAGTATCTTTTTAAGACATGGTTTGGCAAATCAAGGCAATAGACGTCACGTATTACTTTAAAACATCCTTGTAAATCAAAGTGCCACATATCATGTACTATATTAAGGACTTAATCATAGACATTCTCACATGATTTCCTTACAACATTTTTAAACCCTCTCTTGACTTTCCACGAACCTTGTTATAACAAACTTCCCATAAAGCTGTTATAACACTTTCATTTTTAGAAAACTGAAGCACTACCACGTCTTTCATTTTAATACAACCACGACACTATCATATCATGTAAGGGATCCAAAGTACTATGTACGTCTATTCTTTATAAAAGAATCGTTTCATGCAATATTTAGGGAGTTGAACCCAAAAGCACTTTCACTATTAAAACCAAGTTACTTACCCTTTTAAACTCAAGTAGCTTACACTTTTAAAACCAAGTAACTTATGCCTTTAAATCAAGTCACTTCTTCTTTCAAAGCTCAAGGAACTTACCCTTTTCAAATAACGTTACTCCTATCTTTTAAAATCAAGTCATGCATTCTCTTTAAACCAAGTAATCTATACTTGTTAAAATAATTAGTCTCATGACCTTCAAATAACTCTAGTCTCATAACTTCAAATAAATCAAGTCTCTTAACTTTAGAAATCAAGTCCCATAACTTGAAAAATAAAGTCTCAAACTTTTAAAATAAATCAAGTCTCTTAACTTTAGAAATCAAGTCTCTTAACTTTAGAAATCAAGTCTCTTTAACTTTAAATCAAATTTCATGACTTTAAAGTAATTCAAGTAACTTATACATTTCATAATCAAGACTCATATACTTTCAAAATCAATTTACTTACTTCAATAAATCAAGTCACATAGACTCACCAAAATCAAGTCACATAGACTTTCCAATTAATCATGTCAAAAGAATGAAGAAGTTCACATACCTCGTTGGCGACTAACCCAAACGACAAGTAGCAATACGCTCCAATGTACTTCGACCTTATTAGCTATTCCACCCTCCAAGTAGAATATGCTACACGTAGTACTTCAACCTATAATGACGATAATACTTCTATCAATAACATACTTTCTAGTATAAGACTTATACCAAATAATGCCCTCTAATTCTACGAAAATTTGGGCAGCACTTCCTTTGTTTCTACGTACTTTTCCACCTTTTCCAAGGCCCATATTCATCAACCAACAAGCCACATTTAAGGCGCAACCAACAGTTAGCCAAAGGGGATTACACGCCTAACTGGACGTGTAAAATTCTGCCCCACAATCTATATTAAAACAGTCCATTATTTACCAACATTAAGGGCCATTCTGGGCCAACATACTTTAAATCCAAATCCATTTTCCTTAATTCCTTTTTAATCCAAATCAAGTTCCAACATGTTATATAAGTTATATTAGCTATCAACAACAATATTTCCTTCATTATATAACATGCGACAAGTGTTATTAACAACAAAATGGTCAACAATTTCCAATGGCCAATATCAACCAACCTCGGCCTCAACATCCAAATGTGGTCCAAACCATTTCTAATATTCATTCTTTCTAGCACAAGGTCATCTACATATATCCACAACATGTAATATCTAATCACATTAAGAGAAAAATGACCCTTACCTCAATATAGCCCAATATAAACAAAGTTTAAAGTCGACCTTAGCATGTTTAGCTCCTTTTCTTTACGTTCCAATCCACAATATACAACCCTTAGAAGTTCATAACCAACTTCTCTTTAAGTTCCAACACAAAAGTCCAAGAACACCTTAGGTTTTCAAGGTGCGACTAACGGAACAACATAGTATTTCCGGGGTTTAAGGGGTTGTTTATGCTTAGTATACCACTAGGGATCTTTGGTTTGAATATGGGGATTTATCAACAAGTATTGAAGAATTTTTTTGTTCAAAGGGGAGCTTGGCCGAGAGCCTCTCAATATGCACACAAGTTCTTGATTTTTTTTCTAAGTGTAATAGAAGTCTTGCTACTAGTATGGATATATATAAAGTAACCAAGGGTGGGGATTACAACAAATGTGTGGCTAAGATTTCATCCCACAAATATCTTGTGTCCAACTTGGCCACTTGACCTTGGTCAGTCGCCCACCGCCACCACGTATGGGGGTGACACGTGTCACCCTCCTATTGGTTCAAAATATTTTATCTCCCCAAAATCTCAATAATTGGTCAAAATATCGAAAATCTTGTGGGCCCCACAAAATTGTAAAATTTCCCGGGTGGGCCCCACATGACCAAATTCGAAAATAAAATTTCATAATTCCAATAAATTCTATAAGTCTCAAATATCAAATTTGAGAACTAAATTCCAATTAATAAACGTTTCCTTCACAAATTCCCGAGATTTTTCCTTAAAAAAGTAAACTTTCTTTCTTTTCAAAATTCAAATCAAAATTTCCTTCGTACGTTCTCATCTCATTGCCTTGGAATTTCGGGGTGTAACAATATTATTGCTACAGCTTCCATACGAGATGCTGTGAGAAATAAAGTGAATCATAAATCTAGTCAAGTGACTTTATATATGAAAGAGTATAATTGTAATTAAATAAATAGTAATCAGTTTATCGGTTCACCCGTTAACAAAAGCTGTCAAACCGATACCCGAACCGATTCCCCAATAACCATAAGATACCACCCGATATATGAACTAATAACTCATTAACCCAATAACCTAATAATCAGTTCAGGTTATTGATTTAACTATAAATATGCACAACCTTAAGAGGAACCAGGTCCCCAATAAGAAGTTCAAGAGGAGAGATGCAATTGATGACCTGGTGAAGCGAGCTTTTGCTGCTTGGGGATACTCCTCTGGTGAATCTGAAGAGGATGATGACCAGGGTGATACGATGGTCATTGATAATGAACCTTCTGAATATAAGTCAATATTTACACTCATGGACAAATTTGATGCTGATAATGATGATGAACAAGAAGAGGTAAAATTTCTTGACGTTCAGAAAAACTTGAAAATTTACTCTCAAATGAAACTAATATCATTGGCAAATGTGTTAATCATGCTTATCACGTTCTGCATCCGTATATGAGAGCAACCTGTTTGGCGCAGAGGGGTATATGTGCAAACCATAATCAAGAGTGCCCTTAATGTATCGAATGATACACTTAAGAGCAGTGAAGTGAGACTCCCTGGGGGTTGCATAAATAAGCATACCTGCTGAACAACATAAGCAATGTCTGGCCTGGTAAATGTGAGATATTGAAGTGCACCTGCAAGACTCCTATACAAAGTAGGATCGGAGACTGGAGCACCATCCATAGCACTGAACTTAGATTTCGAATCGACTGGAGTAGGCATAACTTTGCAATTCACCATCTTAGCCCTGTACACTATCTCCCCTGCATACTTACTCTGACACAAGAACATGTGATTGACAGACCTGGTCATTGATATCCCCAAAAAATAACTCAGCTTTCCCAAATCAGTCATTGCAAATTCGGACTTAAGCAAGACAATAATCTCATTTTTCAATCTATCTGAGGAGACAGTCAGAACAATATCATCCACGTATAGTAATAAGTAAGCAGTGCTACTACCTCGATGAAAAATGAAGAGTGATGTATCACTCTTGCTGCATACAAACTCAATCTGCAAGATATACCTGGCAAAGCAATCATACCACGCACGGGGGGCCTGTTTCAGGCCATATAGTGACTTACGGAGACGATACACATAGTGAGGAATTGCTGGATGGGTGAACCCGGTGATGCGTGTCTGCTGTTTCTCTCAGGTCCCCATGTAAGAATGCATTCTTCACATCAAGTTGATGGATCGGCCAGTGTTTGCCCATGAAAATGCTCAAAACTGTGCGAATGGTAGCCGGTTTGACAACCGGGCTGAAAGTCTCTCCACAATCAATGCCCTCCTGCTGATTTGTGCCATTAGCCACAAGACGGACCTTATACCTCTCAAGATCCCCATTGTCTCTGAACTTGTGACGAAAAATTCACATACAACGAATTACATTCACCCCCTCAGGTCTAGGTACTAGATCCCACGTGTGCTGTTTAGTCAAAGCATTGAATTCCTCATACACAGTTGCATTCCAATTAGGGTCTTGTTTGGCCAATTTTGGGTTCTTTGGAAGTGGAGAGATGGTTTGGGCAGACAAGTTGAAATGGACTTTGGGTTTGAAGATTCCATGCTTTGAACGGGTTTCCATTGGATGAGTAGGGACAGTGGGTGGCTGAGTGGGAGTGCGAGATGAGTAAAGTCGGACAAGAGGGTGGGAGAAGCGTCGAGAAGCGCGCCGCAGGGGCGAGTCGCGGCCCGGGCATCTGATCTTCGGACATTTGGTGCTTGGCGCCTGCATGCGGCGCAGGTCTTTCACCAGGAATTTTAGCCGCGAGACGAGGAAGAAGCGAGTTGTTCGAGGAGGATGGGAGAGATGGTAGGCTCGTAAAGGAATGAGTAATCCGGTTTTTGAAATTTTTGAAGATTCGAAAATGAGAATGTGGTCTAGTCGAATGTGACATGACGAGAGATGTGGATTTGATGAGTCGACAAGTCATAGCATATATAGCCCCTATGGTTCGGCGGGAATCCTAGGAAGACACATGGAGTGGACCTAGGAGCGAGCTTGTGAGGGGCGGTAGAGCTAAGGTTGGGATAGCACAGACAACCGAAAATCTGTAGATGATCATAGGAGGGGACTCTATGGTAGAGGATTTCGGTAGGGGTCATATTGTGAAGAGTGCTAGTAGGGAGAGTATTTAGAACTTATTCTGACATTTTAGCAGCATAGACCCAGAATGATGAGGGAGGGAGGCATGAATCAATAGGGTGCGAATCATGTTGTTAATGGTGTGTATGATTCTTTCAGCTTTACCGTTTTGTGGTGAGGTATGAGGGCAGGAGAAACGAAAAACCATGCCATTATTAATACAAAAACGGTGAAACATAGAGTTATTGAATTCACGACCATTATCGCACTGAAATGATTTTATGTCTTTTTCAAATTGTGTTTGAATGAACTTGCGAAACTCAAAAAATTTGGCAAATACTTCCGATTTAAATTTAAGAGGTTATAACCAAACATAGTGTGAAAAATCATCAAGCAACACAAGATAATATTTATGACCGAGAGAACTAGAGATAGGAGACGTCCATAAATCGACATGTATAATATCAAGGGAGCAAAGGTAACACTAGTAGATGATTTAAATGAAAGACGAATATGTTTGCCTAAAGAACAAGAAACACAATTTTGGCCAAGCTTCCCATTACAAGTAATGAAATTGTTGCCTCTAAGAAAATTAAAGACTGGGACACCTGAATGACTAAGCCTATTGTGCCATGTTGAAGAAGAAATAACCGCTAGAGTGACGGGAGAGCAAGATTTGGCAGCGGAGGTGGAGGTGAATGGATAAAGATTCCCCGTGCTATTGCATCTCGTAAGAGGTGTCCCCGTATGAAGATCCTTCACAGTAAAACCAAAAGGGTCAAAGTCCACAGAGATAGAATTATTACGAGTAAATTGACGGACAGATATGAGGTTCTTAATCATGTGGGACATATAGGGTGTTTTTGAGGGAGAAGGGTGGATGAAGAGGTTGTGTGTATGAGGTACCATAACCTTTAACTCGAATGCGTTGTCCACTACCAACTGTAACATATTGAGGATGCTTTAAACTAAACAGTTTAGGAATAGTACCTGCAGATTGGGTGACGTGAGATGTGGCACCACTATGTACCAAGTATTGTCGGTACATTGCATAGAGAGTCGAACACGACCCAACTTCGATGGGTGTCATGTCGGAGGAGGCTGCGGGACGACCTGCGTAAGTGGGCTCGCTGCGGTGGGCGGGGCCCAACAAACCGGGGTAAGAATACGGATTGTAGAAATTTCAGTGCGGGAATGGACCTTGCGCGGCTCGGGTAGGCGCGCGCAGACGGAGCTGCGGCCATTGCAAACAGCTGGCGAGCCGCGACCCAGTTGTTCTGCGATCCACATTCTTTATTCTGCTGCTGGTTACGTTGGCCGCGACCGCGCCCGCGACCACGACCTCCTCTACCGCCGCGGCCTTTTCCACCCTTGCCGCCGCGACCCTGCCGCTGTCGGGAGTTTTCCGGTGGCGTCTGATCTTGGGGTTGCGAGTCGACAATTAAAACCTGCTGGCATGCTCATCCTGCTTAGCACGACGGATTTCTTCGAGCAACAATTGTGAGCGAGCTTTGTTAAAACTTGGTAGCGGATATGCCTGTTGGATCATGGTGGCCAAAGTATCATATTCGCCCTTAGTAAAGCCTGCAATCATTTGGAGCACTATTTTAGCGTCGATGCGAGCGTGCGGCGTTGGAGAGTTGATTCGCTAGAAGTTTAAGCTGCTTGCAGTACTCAGAAACATTAGAGAAGTTTTCAAGACGTGTTTTGTTGAATTGTTCTTCCAAATACACGTCACGAGTGTGCTTGTTGTCCTGAAAAATTTCCTCCAAAATGATTCCACAAGTCAAGGACTGTGGAGTCAGATTTCATGATAGTAAAGAGCAGATCCTGAGAGATACTACCATATATCCACTGTTTGACGCCAGCGTCTAGACGACGCCAAGTAGAATCATCAACCTCCTGAGAGCGCGGAATTTTATCATCAATATGATCAAACACGTTATAGAGACATGCATGATTGCGAAACAGTTCAACCCAGGGAGAATACTGACTGTTTTCTTGATCAAGAAGGATAGAGATATGGTTCTTGATGTTGGAAACAGTTAGGGCGGGATGAAAAGAGGGTGATGACTTGGTGGTGGGATTTGTGGAGGAAGATGCGTCAAGGACAGCGGAAGAATCCCGAGTATCCATTTAGAGAATAGAGGAATGGAGAAGAAAAACCAAGAATTTGGGTAGAGAGAGGCGCGCGTGCAGATGCCGGGCGGGGCGGTGGTCGCTTGGTAGAAAAATTCTAGAGTTTTTCTTTCTAGGCTCTTGATATCATGTAAGATGATATTAATCTCCCTTGGGGAGTCTTTTATTAATATCAAGGTATATATAGAGTACAATGTTCATCCCTTATACAATAGGAATTCTAAGCCTATACAAAAGAGGAATCCTAATCTTACCATAATTATATTTACACAATATATGAAAATATTCTAATTATGGGTAGGGAATATATTGTTTCCTATGTTTACACGTTTACACTTATCATATAAGAAGAATAATAATAACAATTACACTAGTAAAAAGACCACTACCCATGAATAACTTTGATGTGGTGATATCTTCTTTTATTCTCGCAAACAGGCATCACCAGGTGGACGGCTAGAAGCTGCTCGTGATGCAAGATCATTAACAACTGCAATTAAGAATATTGATGCAAGGCTTGGACCTTTGGAGGTTGAGAAAAAGACAGAGGTCAATCCAGAGATTGCAGAGCTGACAGACAAAAAAGAGGATGGCGCTGATATATCCACTAAGAAAGATGATGGTAAGGACTCGCCTCAGAAGAATGAAAAGCCTTCAGACTCACCCATAGACAAAAAAGAGGACGACACTGATATATCCACTAAGAAAGATGATGGTAAGGACTCGCCTCATAAGAATGAAAAGCCTTCAGACTCACCCACAGTAAAAAAAGAGGACAACACTGGTATATCCACTAAGAAAGGTGATGGTAAGGACTCGCCTCATAAGAATGAAAAGACATCAGACTTACCCAAGACTCAACATGACTCACCTGCCAAATCAGAGAATGTTGTGGAACCAACCAGCAAAACTGAAGTGAAAGAAGACTCAACAAATCTATCCCCCAACAAAAGTAGGAGCACGGAACCTCCAGTAGAAAATGGAGGTGTGAAATCTCCTGACAAAAATGTAGTGTCTCCAAAATCACCCAAAAATGAAGAATCTTCTAAGTCACCTGAGGAACATCAAGACCTCACAGCTTCCTCTAAGAAAGTGGAGTCACCCAAAAGTAAAGATTCTGCTCTGTCATCGAAGAAACATCAGAACTCATCCTCACCTGAAATGGATACACATGAAACTAAAGAGTCTACGCCATCACCCAAGAAACACCATGACTCCACAGCTTCCTCATCCAAAATGGAGTCTACAAAAAGTGAAGAGTCTATTCCATCACCCAAGAAACATCAGCATTCCACATCTTTGGGAGACCAGGTTGAGTGACATGCAAAACTAGGATTTTGTGGAATGAATGAACTTTTAAAAATGGAGTCAACAAGTCCACACCTCAATAAAAGAAAACACCAGAATCATCATCAGAAAAGAAAAGGAGCCTAAGCCGAAAATCCAAAAGTTGCTGCATGTGCAGCAACCAAATGAAGTAGATTTTAAAAGTTGAGGGACATGAAATAGAATCAGATAAAGTGGGTACCTAATAAAATATCAAAGTGACAGTTCCCTAACGTTCATGCTGGATTTGGAAAGTAAGTTGATTGCATCAATGTGTACTCTCTCTTTCAGAAGTTAACCTGAAGTTAGGCCCTAGCGTAGGAGATGCATGGGTATCTTTTGCATGTAGTAGAAAAAGCTAATTTTGATGTTTTAGGATCTTTTACCTTGCAGAAAGAGGAAAAGGTTTTTTTTAACCATCTGCCAATTCTCAATGATGGCTAGTTTGTGGTACAATTCTTTTGCACATTGGTTTTTGACACTTTTTCATATAGTTAACTTATAGTATTATAATCGTTTTAGGCTTTGCCTAGGTTTGTTATACTGTCAGCTATGAACATTTCATTACTTCAGTTGGGTTTGTATGTGGTTTCAATTTTTCTCTGAACAAGACAACTCTTTTTTGCTCAGTGGTGGACTCTCCCTATGGCAATCTCCTTTTGTTTTTCCTCTATGTATACCCTTTTTCATTGTAACTAAGTTGTTAGTGCTAGTACATCCAATAGAATGATTACTTGCTTGTAAATTCAATTGTTCTCTTGTGGTAGGTTTGTTGAGTCGGGTTCGACTGTTGAAGAGTCAGTTTTGTTGAAAAATCAAATTTAACCTACCAAAAGAGTAGGAAATTAAATTTAAGGGGTTGTCTGAGGTTTAAACAAGATCTATGGAGTTTGCAAATGACCAAGTTAGTTCTTATTCCATGCTTATTTGGAGTTCAACTTCTATGCAGCGACCAAGTATATACCAAAAAAAAAAAAACAGTTGTTTATACCATGTATGATCAACTTAGAAAATAGAGTAAAATCTACTACTTATAACAATTATATTAATATCGTAATTTTCTTACGCTTTTTATAACTTCAATGCTATTTGATATGCTCCTTTTCCTACAAAGTTTAGGGGCTATTTTATATACAATGAATGTGTCAAAAAGTTCCCTTCATGATTCTAATTTTCTTTTGTTGAAACAAAGTCTAGACAAATTATTTGTATTTCAACAAATATTAGTGGCATTATTATTAGTTAATACATCCATTTGGATTTAACATTATTATACTTGTTTTCTTAGTAACACTATTATTTATGTTATACCCCGTATTTCCAAGACGTTAATACGAGAACGTACTTAAGGAACTAAGGTTTGAATATTGGATGGATAGTATGATTACATTTTTCTTATGGAAAATTTCGGAAAAATGTGAAGACGAAAATTTATTAACTCGGAGTTAGATTCCCTAATATAGATTTATGGACTTAGTGTGGATTAATTAAGTCTTGACATTAATAAAGTGGGGCCCACCGAAAATTTCACAATTTGGGGGGGGGGGGGGGGTTCGAAATTTGGAAAAAATGACTAAGTGTGAGAGATATTTGTGAAGGGAAGACAAGTGGACAAGTGTGGGAGATATTTGTGAGACAAGTGGAAAAGTGGGGTCCCCCTCCACTTGTGAGATATTCATCTATATAGAGTGGTGATAACAAGACTTGACATATTCACATAATATCTTATCTTCCAAGCTTTCTCTTCTCTATTCTCTTAGCCTTGTGTCTCGATTTTCTTCAAGCAAAAAGTGAAGAACAAGAGTTGATTATTCTCCTAGATTAAGCACCCTAATCAAGTTCTAAACCAAGTTAACTCTCCAAGGTTCATCAACCACGGTTTGGCCGAAAGTTGGGTGGAAATCCTAAGCTTATTTATGAACTTTTTAGAAGTAAAACAAGAAGGAAAGATGGTTACAAGCTTGTAGTGGATACATGTGTGTGATTGGAACTTGAAGAATATGAGCTA
This sequence comes from Przewalskia tangutica, assembly GCA_029844215.1. NCBI lineage: Eukaryota > Viridiplantae > Streptophyta > Magnoliopsida > Solanales > Solanaceae > Przewalskia > Przewalskia tangutica. The sequence continues at coordinate 85,625,129 of CM056726.1, read as the reverse complement.
GACAAAACTATGTACCGACTTTAAGTGGACTGTTTGGGAAATATTTAAGGTAAGTATTATTCTTCCTCTTGAAGTAATTGGATATTACATGTTGTAGTAATTAATAGACGAACTTGTGATTAAGAAGAATGAAGAATAAGAAATACATGTCACAGTTTTTGCATGCTAGCCGAAAACTAGATGGTTTTGGTGTTGTCGGATTCGTTGGCTATTGTTGTTGTTATCATCGCCTATTGCATGTTAAATGAAGGAATCTTGTTGTTAACAAGTTGATATGACTTATATAAAAGTGTTGGAATGTAAATTGGATTATAAGAAGTTATGGAAATAGCTTTGGTTGTAGTAGTTGGCTGAGAATTACTATAAACTGTTGGATAGTGTTGTGCAGTTTTAGGGACTGTTTTTGGGTATTGAAATGCTGGAAAATCAGCCACCTTTATGCATGTTTAAATATAGTAATCACTAATGAAAGTCCTAAGGGAATAAGGGTGTAGAAAGGTGTTAAAAGGCCTCACATTTTACCCTTGTTGTTGTTGGAATATGAACTGATTTTAGTGGACTGTTTTACGTAATTAAGGGGCTGTTTTTACGTGAGAAATAGGTGTGTGAATCACCTTGGTTGTTGTTTTGTTGTGCCCTTAATTGGTGCCTTGGTTATTGTTGAAATTGGCCTTCTTGAAAGGTGGAAAAGTACGTATAAACAGGGAAGTGTTGCCCAAATTTTTGTAGGAAAAGAGAACCATTACTTGGTATTAACCTACAATAGGAAGCATGAAGTTAATAGAAGTGTTATTCTCATTATAGGTTGAAGTACTACTTGTGGCGTATTCTACTTAGCGTGTGGATTAGCCGAAGAGGTATGTGACTCTTCCTATCTTTCTTTAAGCATGAACCTTATAAAATGAGTGTACTGTGGACGTACGTGTTTTAAATGAATTCGGATTTCATTGTAAGTTTACTTGATTTGAAAAGAATAAGTTACTTGATTTTAAATGTGTGAGTGCCTTGATTTTAAAAGTGTAAGTTACTTGAGTTTAAGAGTGTAAGTAACTTGCTTTTAAAAGTGTAAGTAACTTGATGTTAAAAGAGTAAGTGCCTTGATGCTACATGTGCTAGTGTCTTGAGGTTTATAAATGAAAGGATGTACGGCGGACGTACATTGTTCTATTGGATGTTAATTCGAAAAAGGAAGACATGGTATTGCCTTGATATTTCTAAAAAAAAGGGCATGGTATTGTCTTGGTATTTCCGAAAAAGGAAGGCATGGTATTTCCTTGGTGTTTATAAAAAGGAAGGCATGTTATTGCCTTGGTTTTTTTTCTAAAATGAAAGTTCATTCTATTTGTTCTAATGAGAGTCAAAGATTATTTTAACTTGCATATGTTTTCTCATATAACCATTCGTGAAAGTGTTATATTTCTGTTACACCCCGTATTTACAGGACATGTTTTAAGAACGTACGTGAGAATCCCAAATGTTAAGATTAGAGACTTGTAAAAATTTATCGAAATTATGAAATTGTCGGAAAACGTAATATTGTGACGAATGGGAGGGCGACACGTGTCACCCCCCCTTAAGTTGTCTTGGACGAATTGAGCATGGACAAAAGGGTCATTTGACCCTTGTTAGGAAGACAAGTCTTGCAACTTGAAGAGCTTGAGAAAATTGACTTGGTCAATGGGACCACAAGTCTTGATATTTAATAGAAACTCATCCAAGCCTCACATTTGTACACATCTTGACCCTCCATTGAACTATATAGTAGTACTAGTAGTAAGACTAAGTTCAACACTTAGAAAAATTTTCAAGAATTTCAAGAACACATTTAGGGTGCTCTCGGGTTTGGCTAGCTCCCAACAAGAAAAAATTTGTTTGTTGTCCATTTAGCTCCACACTTTAAACCAAGGTTCATGAGTGTATTGTAAGTGTATCTCAATAGAAAAATCCCGGAAAAAGATAGTTTTCGTGTTAGTCGCAAGATGAAAACCTAGTTGCTTTTCTAGGTTTTGTTTGGAAGATTGAAGGAAAGTTGTTTGTGTTGTTCTAAGGGTCTCAAGTAGCGGATTGAAGTGTCTAGAAGAGGCTCTAAGTTGCTAAGGAGCGACTTCAGATTTGAAGTTGGACTAAGAATCGTTGAGGTAATAATCTTGTCTCTTAAGTGTTACAAGATTATATATTGTTGTTAGCCTTACATGTTTGCTAGCATGAAGTATATGTGTTGAAGTTTTATAAGTATTATGGATTGATTGTAGCCTTAAATCCGAAATGTCATTTAAGCCATGTGAAGTTGGATTACAATTTGGTCGTTTATGTTATACCCCGTATTTCCAGAGTATGTACGTAAGGACGTACGTAGAAAATTTGAACTTGTATAAAAAGTGGCTTGGCCGAAATTTATTTGTGCACAACACCCGGTTAGAGTCGTTTTTCTAAAGCGTTTTCCACGACTTTCGTAGGGAATTTCGGCTATGTCATTTTTAATTTTTGCGGATTTTTCGAGAGACGAAACATTTTGGACCAACAAGAGGCGACACTTGTCACTCTCATTGGAACACCTTAGGCGGTAAAGGGTTGGCGAATGGCCATTGTTTAGTCAAGGGTTGGTAGGATATTTTGGTGGTAGATGGATAAGGTGCATTTGGCAAGATCTTGGCCTACACTTGCCTTGCACTTGGCAAGATCTTGGCGTTGGTTGGCCTTTGCTAGACCTATAAATACCCCTTTGGAAGACTTCTTCATCCATTCCTAAAATATTTCTAAGTGTTAAATCCTCCTCCCTCTTAGTGTAGAGTTCGGCCAAGAGCCTCCCTCCCCTCGGCGAGAGCCCTTCCCCCTCGGGGGTCTTGGCGTGGTACCCCAGCCTAGTTGTTTTCGTATAATACCCCACTCTTGGTAGAAATACTCTCAAAGTATTGTTATAATGCCCAAATTACCTTAGTAGTATACCTTGTAGTATTCTAAGGTTATACTTATCTGAAAAGCCAGAAATACTATTATACTTCCTTTAGTCACAAAACCGAAACCACAAGGAAAATCTCCATGGTTAGTTGGAGAAATAAGTAGAAGTTGGTTAGAACTTCTAAGGGTTGTTTGGAGGCGGTCGGAGCGCCTTGAGTAGTGAGCTAAACCTTGCTCGGGATCGACATTTAAACTCGGATAATTATGGGCTTATCGAGGTAAATATCTTGTCCTCTATTGTAATTGGAAATTACATGTTGTATGATTATATAGTTGAAGTATACTATATATAGAATCGAGCGTAGTATCGTGATGTCTTTTGACTTAAGCTGAATAATAAGAAACCTTTTGAAAGAGAATCTTGTTGTTTTACATAGGGTGTATCAGATGAACTTGTGTAGCCTTTACGTGAGGTAGAATTGTGCGTCCGGTTTAGGCGTATAACCCCCGGTTGGCTTGGTAGCCGGCCAGATAGAGGAGGAGATTTCTGTTTGCGGAGAGTCTTTGCGAATTTTACGTAGAATGTTCTACGAAGGGATCTAAATATTAATAAAGCGCGTGGCCTTATAGGTTGAGTACTACGGCGTGGCGCGATCTACTTGGCAAGGAGTAGCGACGGTTTGAGGTACTTGGGCGTTTTGCTATTAGTCGATAATCGTCGAGAGGTATGTGAACCTCTTCCTATCTCTTCTAGCATGATATGTGTGAACTATGTAGTACGGTGAGCGTCGTGTGCTAAATGTATTTGATTGGTTTAAAACATAAAGTGTTATAACGGCCATGGGAAGTTGGTTATAACGACTTTATGTTGGTAAAAAAATACTTGTGGTTTTTAAAAGGTAATCGATTTGAACTATAAGCGGCTTATTATGTGTTAATAAAGAACTTGAAGTATTTCAAAAGATTTTTGAATCATTTGAAAGAAGAAGTAATACTTGGTTTTGAAAACTTAAGAGTTATACTAGCTTTATGGGAAGTTAGGTAATAACGGCTTAAGAATGTTTCTTGATTTGGAAATCGAATGTGTATCGACAAACCAACTGCGGCGTTAATAAAAGGAAATGTTTTTGTGATTAAGTATTATTAAAACCAGTAGAAACTTCCATCTGCATAGAAGCTAAGATGAGACAAAATGATATTTCCTAGATCATGGCTGCTGTAATAAGATTGTTATAAACAAGAATATCCTACTCACATATAAGGCTTATGTTTCTCAGATAGCTTAAAAAGAGAATTATATTCTTAAATGAATAAGACTATGAACTACGAAACCTTTCTAAAATAAGAAACTTGAACATGGGAAATTAGGCAAACTTGAACATTGGAAAAGAAGGGTGCTACTTGATTTTACAAAGAGAAGTAATTGATTTACTTTAAAAAGATAATCACTCTATTGTTATACACTAATATTGTGTGACTTTTGTGAAAGTAACATATCTTTAAAGAGTTATTGTATAAAGTACTTTGGGGATAAAACCGATCTCATTAATCATATAGTAGAAAGTACCTTATGTGTGAATAACTTGATTGTATTGGTTTGTGATAGCCTTGTAATACCTTCGTGTTGATTTGATAAGTAATCATATTAGGATGCTACGTGTGTTAGTATACGTGATGTTTGTGTAAAGGGTTTTCCTCGATTGTGCTTATGTTGTTTAAGCGATAAGCGTTATGTTGGTATTATACCACTCGCGTGTTTCGGGGTTGCGCCCTCCGTCGCGGGGTAGACTCGGTGATGCAGGACCGTGATTCGAGAATACCTCATGCGGGTCGGGGCCTATGCGGAGCTACGAGAGTTCGAGTTAGTGTGCGGCCTTTATGGTCATGCGGTGCATGTGGCGTGCGATGCGAGTCGGGGCGATGCCGGGAGTAGCTACCCTCGATGCGGGGTTATACCATGCGGGCCTATGAGATTGGCCTATGCGAGTCTGCGGGGAGTTCGAGGCTAGACGCGCATTTGATATTGCGAGCGGCGACCGGCTTTGATCATGTGAGTGCAGACAGATATCATGATCTGATTTATGACCTTGTTAGTGCGTAGGTGTTAGTAGTCGGCTATGCCTTCGTGCCACCACTGTCTTGTTTTATTTGGACACAGGTGGGACCTGCTGTTCATGCGTATTTCTTGGTGCTTTTCTATCATTGACTGCCGGTAGTGAGGAAGGTATTCCACGGGCATGATTGATGTTGTGGGCGTGAGACCCATTATTATACTGGAGTGATGACTTTGAGGGCGTGAGTCCCTGACTAGACATATCGCTTATTTATTGTGAACGTAGTTTGGTTATCATACATGTCTCACTTACATAGACTACTATGATTTCATTTCTGATATTTTGATTTCACATACTCGGTACTGTTATCGACCTCGCCCGAAGTGCGTTCATCTGCGCGGTAAAGGTACACGATCGTTGATCCTCGCTCTTGGGTCCTGATTCGGCGTTTGAAAGCCGTTTCTCGGAGGCTTATCTTGGTATAGTCCACTGTCGTTGTAGGTATTTACATTGGGGTATGGCGGGGCCTGTCCGCCATTGTTGTCGTATCATTTTCTTAAGTGCTGTAATCGTTGTGGGCGGGGTTTGTAAAAAGGATTAAAGCTGTTCATTTGTAAGAGTTGTTATTTATATATCGAAAAGGCAAGTTTTCCTCAGTTCTTGTTTTGTACTTCATTTGTTTCATGTATGTGTATTATGTTCCTTGATTACTCGATGTTGTATCACTAGGGTGCGGGGTAAGGCACGATCACGCGGCCGAGTTCGGTCGTGACAAAAGTGGTATCAAGCGATTAATCCTCGGAAAGTGTCTGAGCCGTATCGATGGAAGTCTTGATTATCGGTGTGTTGTGCACCACACCAATAATCGAGGCTATAGGATATTTAGGATTGGTTTCTATTCTTCTCACTCTGAGATCGTGCCTTAGAGGTGTTGTAAGTTGGACCTCTAACGTATTTCTTTCCACACCGTTATGCCTCGCGTAGGCAACCCGACCCGGGAGGGCAAGGCGGCCAGGAGGCTGAGTAAATCTGAGAGGTTACGTGGGCACAGCCCAATCATTACCTAGGGTAGTGCTTCATTCGGGAGTTCTGCGGCGTCACTAGCCCCAAAGAGTTTAGCACGGCGGCGATTCCTCTGCGACCATGATATTTGAACGCCCGGTTCGCGGCCAGGGAGCAGAGAATATAGATTTCAAGGCGACCACATTTACTAACTATGGATTTGACTACGAGAGTATACCGATGTATCGAGTCTTGATGAATATCAGCGAGAAGGTTGTGCAAGTAAGTTCTTGATTGAAGCGAGCATGGCACGTATGCGGGCTTATGCCGCGTGAGAAAGCGTAGAGATCGACGGGTTAACCAAGGGCGAGAAGAGGGCGAGTAGCAAGGTCCTTTGGTAACTGCGGCGAGTCGCCTCGCAGATTAGATTATGCACATCCACGGTGCGAGAGTCCTCCAGCGGGGTTCGGGGCGTTCGGGGTATGCGAGGAGTTGGTTAGAACTCCGGGGCTTAGGTTACGCGATGTGAGCGTCATCGGGAATGTCATCTTTTAGGTTGGTACTTGTTGTACCTATGACCGTCGAGTGCAGTGTCGAAAGAGTGTCTGGTAGGAGGACTTAGCCTTGAGGATCGGCGGGTAGTTCGTCACCTTCCTTAGCTATCGCCTACAGGCGAGTTTGATTAGAACGACTAGGGGAGTGAAGCAGTAGATTCAGGCATATCCTTAACCCTCTAGAGTTCAGTATGTGTGATAAGATGGGTATATCATAAGTGCTATGTTTTGATAGCAGTGTGTTAATATTGTGATTAGAAATCTTGGTTTGTTAACCAAGTAAGATTTGGGGGATAGAGAAGGTGTGAGCCTTAGAGTTTTATACGTAGAGACCTTAGAGGTGAGGCCATCTCGAGAAAAGGTGTAGTGTTATGTTTGATCCGTATCGGAAGTGCATAGTGCACGTGAGCTATGTTTGGGATAGGTCCCTAAGTAGTGTGGAATGAAAGGGGATAGTTGAGCTAAGAAGACCGCTAGGTTTTCGAAACGTGATTAGTAAGATTGTTCCGGATCGGGGAGCTAGTATTGTGCGCGTTGCCGGGTCGGGTTGAGGCCCCGTTGCGGGTCAACCCGCGGTAGTTTTGGTGGTGGGGTCGGGTTGTGGTGGTCGCTTGTGTTAGGGTTGCGAGGTGTTAGGCGAGTTTAGTTAACCAACGTGCGGTCGTGGATGCGTTCGACGATGGTCGGGCCGAGAGGTCGGTAGTCTTGTCTTAGCAAAGACCGTTTACTCGGCGATGTTGATTTTTATCGAGAAGGTTGTAAGGCTGCAGTGCCTACCTTCACTTTGTGATGCACGGTGGAGCCAGTGCGGCTGTTTTGTTTCTGGAAGTTTTACCAAGCAGGATTAAGAACTCAGGTGAGTCTCAGAATCGCGTTCGCCCTCGGGCCAGTGTGTGGAATTCAGAGGTAGTGGTGGGGATTGTTGTCTCCTGTGGAGGGAGTGTTTAAGCTATCATTTCAGTTTTCGAATGTCGCCTTATGAGGCCTTGTAGGGGCGGAAGTGTAATCTGTCGATTGGTTCGATGTTGGCAAGACTCAGATAGTTGGTTCAGGCTTGTTCCAAAGGTGTGGATAGGGTAAAGCTTGTCAGAAGAGGTTACGGCAGCTCGGAGAAATCGTGCGGATAATCGGCGACGCTAGAGTTCAGTTGACGGTCGGTCTTCTGAAAATACCACCCGGGTTGGGTATGACGAGTTTTGGAAAGCGAGAGGAACTTAGCGAGTTACTTTGGGCCGCACGAGTTCATGTGAAGAATAGGCGGGTTGCCTATATGTTAGCATTTGCCGTCCGACTTAGGAGGCGAGACGTCCGGTCTTTCGTATTGATATGATCAGGAAAGTATCGGAGAGCCATCCAGAGTGTTCCCAGTTAATGATGACCACGTTAGAAATAGTAACCCCGAGTTTTGGAAACTGAAGCAGTATCAGAAATGTGCTAAGAGTTCGAGTGTACGACAGCCTCAGGGATCGCATGTAGTCCGGTACCATTTGTTGGGTCGCCGGACTGACACTAGAACCTCGCGGCAAAGTGACAAAAGTGTATCGGGAAGAAGCGAGCATGTATGGCGAGCATAGATGTGATCATTTCTTTTGTAAGGAGAAGGTGCGAAGGAAGTATATTTTAGACCCCGGAGAGAGGTGTTTGTGGTAATGTTAGAGGTGTTTCCTCGTGGACTTGGATGGGGGTATTTGCGCGGATGTTTCTGTGGCCAGGTGTGGCAGGATTGCTCGTAAGTATAGTAGTGAAGACTATACTGGCGCACGTTTGTTTTGAGACTTAGAAGGAACATTCGGGACGAATGTTTCTAAGGAGGGGAGAATGTTATACCCCGTATTTCCAGAGTATATGCGTGGGGCGTGCGTAGAAAATTTGAACTTGTATAAAAAGTGGCTTGGCGAAATTTATTTGTGCACAACACGGTTAGAGTCGTTTTTAAATGAAACGTTTTCCACGACTTTCGTAGGGAATTTCCGCTATGTCATTTTTAATTTTTGCGGATTTTTCCGAGAGGCGAAACATTTTGGACCAACAGAGGCGACACTTGTCACCTCTCATTGGAACACCTTAGGCGGTAAAGGGGTTGGCGAATGGCCATTGTTTGTCAAGGGGTTGGTAGGATATTTTGGTGGTAGATGGATAAGGTGCATTTGGCAAGATCTTGGCCCTACACTTTCCTTGCACTTGGCAAGATCTTGGCCATTGGTTGGCCTTTGCTAGACCTATAAATACCCCCCCTTTGGAAGACTTCTTCATCCATTCCTAAAATATTTCTAAGTGTTAAATCCTCCTCCCTCCCCTTAGTGTAGAGTTCGGCCAAGAGCCTCCCCCCCTGGCGAGAGCCCTTCCCTCCGGGGTCTTGCAGTGGGGTACCCCACTAGCCTAGTTGTTTCGTATAATACCCCCTCTTGGTAGAAATACTCTCAAAGTATTGTTATAATGCCCAAATTACCTTAGCCGTATACCTTGTAGTATTCTAAGGTTATACTTATCTGAAAAGCCGGAAATACTATTATACTTCCCTTAGTCACAAAACCGAAACCACTAAGGAAAATCTCCATAGTTAGTTGGAGAAATAAGTAGAAGTTGGTTAGAACTTCTAAGGGTTGTTGGGCGGGTCGGAGGCACGGAGTAGGAGCTAAACCTTGCCCGGGATCGACATTTAAACTCGGATAATTATGGGCTTATCGAGGTAAATATCTTGTCCTCTATTGTAATTGGAAATTACATGTTGTATGATTATATAGTTGAAGTATACTATATATAGAACTGAACGTAGTATCGTGATGTCTTTTGACTTAAGCTGAATAATAAGAAACCTTTTGAAGAGAGTCTTGTTGTTTTTACATAGGGTGTATTCTGATGAGACTTGTGTAGCCTTTACGTGAGGTAGAATTGTACGTCGGTTTAGGCGTATAACCCCACTGGTTGGCTTGGTAGCCGGCCAGATAGAGGAGGAGATTTACGCTGTTTGCGGGAAAATCTTCCGAATTTTACGTAGAATGTTCTCTGAAGGGATCTAAATATTAATAAGCGCCTTGTGGCCTTATAGGTTGAGTACTACGCGTGGCGCGATCTTGGCTTAAGGAGTAGCCGAAGCGATTTGAGGTACTTGGGCGTTTTGCTATTAGTCGATAATCGTCGAGAGGTATGTGAACCTCTTCCTATCTCTTCTAGCATGATATGTGTGAACTATGTAGTACGGTGAGCGTCATGTGCTAAATGTATTTGATTGGTTTAAAACATAAAGTGTTATAACGGCCATGGGAAGTTGGTTATAATGACTTTATGTTGGTAGAAAAATACTTGTGGTTTTAAAAGGTAGCGATTTGAACTATAAGCGGCTTATTATGTGTTAATAAAGAACTTGAAGTATTTCAAAGATTTTTGAATCATTTGAAAGAAGTAATACTTGGTTTTGAAAACTTAAGAGTTATACTAGCTTTATGGGAAGTTAGGTAATAACGGCTTAAGAATGTTTCTTCGATTTGAATCGAGAATGTGTATCGACAAACCACTGCAGCGTTAATAAAAGGAAATGTTTTTGACAGATTAAGTATTATTAAAACCAGTAGAAACTTCCATCTGCATAGAAGCTAAGATGAGACAAAATGATATTTCCTAGATCATGGCTGCTGTAATAAGATTGTTATAAACAAGAATATCCTACTCACATATAAGGCTTATGTTTCTCAGATAGCTTAAAAAGAGAATTATATTCTTAAATGAATAAGACTATGAACTACGAAACCTTTCTAAAATAAGAAACTTGAACATGGGAAATTAGGCAAACTTGAACATTGGAAAATAAGGGTGCTACTTGATTTTACAAAGAGAAGTAATTGATTTACTTTAAAAAGATAATCACTCTATTGTTATACACTACGGGTATTGTGTGACTTTTGTGAAAGTAACATATCTTTAAAGAGTTATTGTATAAAGTACTTTGGGGATAAAAAACCGATCTCATTAATCATATAGTAGAAAGTACCTTATGTGTGAATAACTTGATTGTATTGGTTTGTGATAGCCTTGTAATACCTTCGTGTTGATTTGATAAGTAATCATATTAGGATGCTACGTGTGTTAGTGATACGTGATGTTTGTGTAAAGGGTTTTCCTCGATTGTGCTTATGTTGTTTAAGCGATAAACCGTTATGTTGGTATTATACCACTCACCGTAGTGTTTAGGGGTTAAGCGCCTCCGTGCGGGGTAGACTCGAGCGATGCAGGACCATGATTCGAGAATACCTCATGCGGGTCCCGGGGCCTATGCGGAGCTACGAGTTCGAGGTTAGTGTGCGGCCTTTATGGTCATGCGATGCATGTGGCCGTGCGGTGCGAGTCGGGGCGATCTTAGGAGTAGCTACCTCGATGCGGGGTTATACCTCATGCGGGCCTATGAGATTGGCCTATGCGGAGGCTGCGGGAGTTCCAGAGCTAGACGCGCACATTTGATATTGCGAGCGGCGACGGCTTTGATCATGTGGATGCAGAGCAGATATCATCTGATTTATGACCTTGTTAGTGCGTAGGTGTTAGTAGTCGGCTATGCGCCGTACTTACCTGTCTTGTTTTATTTGGACACAGTGGGACTGCTTTGTTCATGTATTTCTTGGTGCTTTTCTATCATTGATTGCGGTAGTGAGGAAGGTATTCCACGGGCATGATTGATGTTGTGGGCGTGAGACCCATTATTATCTTTGGAGTGATGACTTTGAGGCGTGAGTCACGACTAGACATGGCCTTATTTGTGGAATCGTAGTTTGGTTATCATACATGTCTCCCGCTTACATAGACTACTATGATTTCATTTACTGTATTTTTAGTTTCACATACTAAATTTTTGTTGTCTTGACCTCGCCCGAAGTGCGTTCATCTGCAGTAAAGGTACGCGATCGTTGATCCTCGCTCTTAGGGTCCTGATTCGGCGTTTGGGAAAGCCGTTTCTCGGAGGCTTATCTTGGTATAGTCCACTGTCGTTGTAGGTATTTACATTCGGGGTATGGCGGGGCCACTGTCCCGCCATTGTTGTCGTATCATTTTCTTAAGTGCAGTAATCTTGTTGTGGCGGGGTTTGTAAAGGATTAAACTGTTCATTTGTAAGAGTTGTTATTTATATATGCGAAAGGCAAGTTTTCCTCAGTTCTTGTTTTGTACTTCATTTGTTTCATGTATGTGTATTATGTTCGTGATTACTCGATGTTGTATCACTAGGGTGCGGGGTAGGCACGATCCGCCCGAGTTGGTCGTGTGATTTATTAGAATCGTCGCATGTTACTTACTTGAAGATTATAGTAGTTATAATCGATTGCGACTTGATATCATGTTATGCTAACAACTTGGATTGAAATGGAAATTGGATAAGAATTGGTGTTATTGTATCTCAATGTGGCCGAATTGGACTAGTAGTTTGTATAGTTTGATATCTCTTGTGGGGCGGAATTTTACACGTCTAGTAGGCGTGTAATCCCCTATTGTTAATTGCTTTGATTGGGCCTTAAATGTGGCGTGTTTGGTTATTGAATTCGGCCTTGAAAAATGTGGCAAAGTATGTAGAAACAAAGGAGGTGCTGTCCGATTTTCCGTAGAATTTAGTGACTTTACACTTATAATATTCTACGTTTGAAGTAAGACGTTGATAGATGTATTGTGGACATTATAGGTTGACATACTACGGGCGGGATATTGTACTTGGCAAGTGGTTTGACCCGAAGAGGTATGTAGAACTTTCCTATCTTTTGAGCATGATTAGTTGCACGTATATAGTACGGTAGACGTACAAGACCTTGATATCCTTTACTTGTTTTAAGAATAGCCAAGTTGGGTGAGTAGGAAATTAACTCACTTCTTTGAAAGTATTAAGGATGTCTTAAGTTTTTAAAGTTAAGGGACTTGAAGAGTTTTAAAGTATGTGATACTTGTTTCGTTTTAAACGCATAAGTCCCTTGGATATGAAATTGTATTTGGCTAAGGTATAAAGTGAATATAACGACTTTATGGGAAGTTGGTTATATTAGCTTTATGGAAAGATAAATGAGGATAAATGACTTGATTTAATGAAAGACAATTTGATTTTAAGGCATCAATTGCCTAAGGTTTTATAAGAAAAGGAGTCACTTGATTTAGAAACTTAACTTTATTTCTAAAGGTATTGTGACTTGTCTTGAAAAGTAATTTTGACTTGATACTACGGTTAATAGTATCTTGGAAGTTTTATACGAAAAAGAGTCATTTTTTTTAAAAAGAGTGGAAGTATGTAGTACTTGGGTTTAATTCCCGGATTTTTATAAAAGACATGTTTGTCACGACCCGTTCCGGGGCCTGTGACTGGTGCCTTACCCGGGCACCCAAGTAGTCATACATCAGAGTAATCCGCGAAATATAAAAACAAGACATGAAACAATATGAAATGTGAAACAGTTTATCTGAGAAAAAGTTGCCTTTCGGCATATATATACATCAAGTCTGTCAGTTACATCCCAACTTTACAATAGGACTACAGACCTCTAAGGAAGTAAACAACTATGGCGGGACAGGGCCCCGCCATACCCTAAATGTACATAAATCTACAATGACAGGGAGATCATACCCAAAAGTCGAGCCTCCGGAGAAATGGAGCTCCTGACACCAGAGTAAAGATCCTAAGACTGAGGATCTGCACCGCTCCCTTTACTGCGGCATGAACGCAGCCCAGAAGAGGTCGATGCAACAAGTACCAAGTATGTGAAGCTAAGAGTGCAGATATATACCTATATAAAACCTTAACATTTTATAAAATCAATTCACAAGTATGTATGAAAACAACCGAGTTAACTGCACATAGTGCCACATCACAAACAAGAGCAATAATAGGTAAACTGTAACAAGTCTTTTCTAGGTCGCGAATGATCGAAGCAAGGCCAATCGCCCATAGTATCATTATGCATGCCTAATCACGGACTCCGCTGATCGCATAGGCCCTAGGCGCGTGAGGTATTCCGCGTCGAGGTAGCTACTCCTCGGCATCGCCCCGGACCTCGTAGTCGCGTAGCCACATAGACGCGTGAGGTATTCCTCGCCACTAACACGGAACTCGTAGCTCGCATAGGTCCCTGGACCGCGTGAGCATCCATCGCATCGGGGCGACAACCCCGGTATAACATGTCAAGAGGTGAGTGGTACAATACTAACATAACGGCTTATCGTTAAACAACATAAGCACAATAAGAATAACCTCTTTATACAAACGTTACAAGACACTAACACCCGTAGCATCATAATATGTCTACTCATCAAACCATCTTACTATACTTTCCAGAAATCAATACAAGTCTTTCATAAACACATAAGTAAACCGTTCCTTTTATCTTTCTTAAGTCATTATACCTAACTTCCCATAAAGCTAATATAACTCTTAAGCTTTTTGTTTAAAAACCAAGTATTACTCTTCTTTCAAAAATGATTCATAATTCTTTTGAAGTACTTCAAGGTTCTTATATTATTTAGACTCAAGTCAAAAGACGCCAAGTAAAACCATGTTCAGTTAACACACGTACGTCTACCGTACTATATATATATTTTAAAATATCATGCTCAAGAGGATAGGAAGAATCACATACCTCATACGAAATCCACCGCCAAGTCGAATATGTCGTGTGAGTATCAACCTATAATAGTCAAATACGTCTATCAACGTCTAGACTACTCGTAGAATATTCTAAGAAGAAGGTTCTTAATGCTACGGAAAATTGGCGACTTCCTACAGTCAAACTACTCAAGTCTCAGTAAATACAGTCTATGTAAATCTGATTCAATTCTCTTCTTTTATACCCTCCTTCTATAAATCTTATACTTATTTCTATACAACTACAGTATGTAATTTCCAATTACAATAGAAGGACAAGATATTTACCTCGACAAGCCCAAAATTATCCAAGATAAATGTCGATCCTGATCAAGGTTTAGCTCCTATTGCACGCTCAGATAGCTCCAGAAACCCTTAGAAGTTCCCAAACAACTTCTACTTAATACTTGACCAACTATGAAGATTTTCCTTAGGGTTTCGTTTTGTGACTAATGGATATAAGGTAGTATTTCCGGGCTTTTAGTATAGAGGTGACTTTGGAATACTACAAGGTATTTGGCTAAGGTATTTTGGGATAGTAACAATACTTGGAGAATACTTTTCTACCAAGGGGGGGAGGGGGGGGGGGGGCTTTTGGACGAAACCACTAGGGAGGGGGGGAAGGGGGGTGCTTCGGACGATAGCTAGGCAAAGGGGAGAGGACTTGGGCGAGAACACTACTAGAGGAAGGATTTTGAGACTTGGAAGTTGTGTTTGTGGATGAAGAAGTCTTGCACAAGAGGGTATTTATAGAACCACGAGGGCGAATTAAACCAAATGGAGGGTGTAGATTAGATAACTTGTGTGAGTGGCGTCTTCCACCAAGTGTCCACCACAACCTTGGGACAAATGTCCACCACAACATTGGGACATATGTCCCCCACAACAATGAGCCATGTGGCCCTCCACTTGCTCAAGAAACCATCCAACATACCTACCCCCACTAACCCAAAAATATCTTGCAAGACTTGACCATTTGACTTGTCCACTAGGCCACCATTTTCGTCCAACCTTGCCACCTAAGGGTGACACATGTCGCCCTCCTATTGGTCCAAAATATTTCATCTTTCGGAAAAATCCGTAATCGGTTAAAATATTAAAAACGTAGAATTTCCTTCACAAGGTTCGGAATCTTTTCCGTTGAAAGTTCACAAGTTCATTCTTAACCTAATTAGGGCTTGAATAATCGAAATGCGTCGTCCTCGCATACATACTGCGGAAGTACGGGGTATAACATTCTCCTCGCTAGAAACATTCGTCGAATGTTCCTTCTCAAGACGATAACGATAAAGTTTCTCATAACGTAAGCGGTTTGCAAATGCCACGTAGCGCGTCAATACAACACTTAAGCATATATGTCAAAGAAAATTTACAAGTAGGAAAGTGAGTTACACGGAGGTGTGGGGAATAAGTGAGGATACCTCGCCTCATGTCCTCCTCTGCTTCCCGACATCTCCTCCTGTTCTCGTTCGCCATAAGACCTTGCGGAAGCCACGTCCTTCGCGTGACGCTAACTCGACGATCGAGTATCGCTATGGGACTCTCCTCATACGATAACCCTCGGTCACTGGACATCGTCAATCGGGTGTACCACTAGATGGATCCGATACATCTCCTCGATAGAAACATGAAAAACCGGATGCACTGCCTCCAGATCGGACGGCAGATCCAACTCATAGGCAACCTTGCCTACCCTGCGGACAATCTGATAAGACCCAATGTACCTTGGGCTGAGCTTCCCTTTCTTCCCAAACCTCATCACACCCTTCATGGGTGACACCTTCAGGAAAACCCAATCATCAACCTCAAACTCCAGATGCCGACGACGATGATCTGCATACGACTTCTGCCGACTCTGAGCTGTCAATAACCTCGTCTGGATAAGCTTCACCTTAGCCACTGCCTGCTGTATCAAGTCCGGCCCAACTAACTGAACCTCGCCCACGTCAAACCAGCCTATCGGCGATCTGCACTTCCTCCCATACAAGGCCTCATAAGGCGCCATCTGAATACTGGAGTGGTAGCTATTATTATACGCAAACTCTACTAGAGACAAATGATCCTCGGCTACCACGAGTCAATAACACGGGCTCGCGGCATATCCTCGAGAGTACGGATAGTGCGCTCTGCTGTCCGTGCATGCGAGGATGGAATGCGATGCTACTGCTCACTGCGTCCCTAAACCCTTACGGAAAGACCTCGAGTTAGCGTAAATCGGGATCCTGCATGCGATATGATAGAAATAGGGACCCGTGCGATCTCACGATCTCTCGGATGTAAAGTCCGGCATAATCCTCGGCTGAAAAAGTCGTCTGGCCCGGAAGAAAGTGGGCTGATTTAAATCGACTGTCGGCGATAACCCGGATAGAATCATGCTTCCTCGAGTGAGAGGTAATCACGTGATAAAGTCCATGTCGATCACCTCCCACTTCGGTCGGGATCTCTATCGTCGCAATAATCCACGGGCCTCGATGCTCTACCTTCACTGCCGACAACACGAGCACCGAGCCACAAGCTCTGCAACGTCCTCTTCAAGCCATCCCACCAATACGGATCGAGGTCGTGGTACATCTTGGTCGACCGGATGGATAGAGTAACGTCTTGTGTGCTTCCCTAGAACCTGCTGCGAAGTCTGCAATATCGGAACACACAACCTGCCCTCAAACCTTAGCACCCCATCAGGTGCTACCTCAAAAGGACCCTTCTCCTCACGAAGAGCCGTATCACGACACCGTGTCAAAATCGGATCCTCGAACTGTTGCATCTTCACCTCCTCGACGATGGAAGACTCGGCAACCTCTCGAACTCGAACCCCACTACTATCAGAATCAATCAATCGGACTCCAAGGCTCGCTAGCTGATGCAACTCGCGGACCATGCCCTCTCCTCTGCTGCACATCGATAGACTCCCATCGACCTACGACTAAGGCATACGCCACAACATTGGCCTTCCTGGGTGGTACAGGATATCGACATCATAATCCTTGAGTAACTCTAACCACCGTCTGCCGTAAGTTAAGCTCCTCTGGTGAAGATATCTTTGGAGGCTCTTGTGGTGCGTAAATATCCACATGAACCCCATACAAATAGTGCCTCGGATCTTGGCGTGAATCACGGCGCGACTCCAAATCATGGGTGGGGTAGTTCCTCTCATGCTTCTTAAGGTGTCGGGATCGCTGCGCTATAACGCCTCTGCGTCAACACATCCAAGCCCGATGCGGCGCATCACAATACACCATATAGCCGTCTAGACCTGCGGAAGAGTAAGAAGCGAGGCGGTCGTCACTCTCCTTTAATCGGAAACCACGCTCACAAGAATCAGTCCAGAAACTTAGCTCCGAGTCGGCTTGGTCAAAGGTGCGAAATAGAAGCAAACTTCTCCCACGAACCTCCGATAGTAACTGAGGCCCGGAAAGGCTGCGCCTCCGCCGAGTAGTAGGTCTTGGCCAACTCCTGACTGCCTCGATCTTGGCCGTATCCACCCGAATACCATCAGCCCCTACAATGTGCCCAAGAAAAGCCACCGAAGCCAACCAAAACTCACATTTGGAAAACTTGGCGTACAAGCTGCTGTCTGGAGAACTCTCGGCCTGATCCTCAAATGCTCCGCATGCTCCTGCTCTGAGAGGGAATAAACCAAGATGTCATCAATAAATACTATCACAAACGTATCCAAAAATGGCTTGAACACTCGTTTCATCAAATCCATAAATACCGCCGGGGCATTGGTCAAACCGAAAGACATAACCCTGAACTCATAGTGCCCGTACCGTGTCCGGAATGCAGTCCTAGGGACATCCGCCTCTCTAACTCGCACCTGATGATAGCCCGATCGCAGATCAATCTTGGAGAAGCATCTCGCACCCTGCAACTGGTCGAACAAATCATCGATCCTGGGAAGTGGGTATCTGTTCTTAATAGTCACCTTGTTCAGCTGCCTGTAATCAACACACATGCGCAGCGTCCCGTCCTTCTTCTTCACGAACAATACCGGCGCTCCCCAGGGAGACACGCTAGGCCTGATGAAGCCCTTCTCCAGCAAATCTCTCAGCTGGTCCTTCAACTCTCTCAACTCGGCAGGTGCCATTCTGTATGGCGAAATGGAAATAGGTAAGTGTCCGCGGCTGACATCGATACAAACTCTATCTCCTCTCGGGATGGATACAGAGGTCATGCAGAAACACATCCGGGAACTCACGACTCTAGGCCAGTGAAAATCTGCACCGCGACCTCGATTATCAAACACCGAATGAGATGGTAGATATACCGCCTGCGCACCATCTTCCTAGCCTTGAGGTAGGAAATAAACCTACCGCCGGCGACACGGTGTTCCTCCCACTCAATAACCGCTCCGGAAAGCTGAACCGTACCAACCTCGCCTTTCAGTCCACATTGGCGTAGCAAGAAGCTAGCCAATCCATACCCATAATCACATCGAAATCGGTCATATCCAACTCTATCAAGTCGGCTAGGGTCGGCATTGCATAAAGTCACGGGCAAGCCCTATATACCCGCCGAGCTACCAAGATCACCCATTTGGCGTAGCTACCTCGAAAGGGTCTATGGACTCGGGCTCTATCCCTATCCTACTAGCAATAAGGAGATATATAGGGCCAGTAGAACCGGATCTATCAAGGCGTATACGTCCTGACAAGCCCGATAAAGTACTGTGGCGACATCCGACGATGCCTCCCAGTCTGGCGGTGGGCGAGGGCATAAATGCGATTCGAGGACCGTGGGCTGGGACCCGTGCCACGACCTCTGCCGTGACCTGCTGGTCCATGAGTACCCTGCCCTCCGGGGCGAGTAACTGTAGGAGATGAAGACCCGGCAAAAGACCACATGGTGACCCTACCATCAGTGGCGCCCACAGTCGGACGGTCTCGCATGATGTGACCTGGCGGCGCCAATGAAACAAACTCCGTAGCGATACCACAACTCCCGAATGGAATCTACCACATCGGACACTGAGAGGACTTGATCGGTTAGCACCCTGCTACGGAAGTCCGAAGTCCTGGGCCACTGGTGCGCCTCGAATACAGGCCGTCACGAAGGCGGTGTAGGAGTGCTCTGAGCTGGCTGTGGTGCAAATCTAGACTGTTGCTGAGGCCGTCCACCCCGAGAGCTACCAAAAGATCCTGTCGTCCTAGCCTTACCTGGCGATGTCACAACCCGTCGGCCTCTACGCTCGCCGCGTCAGTCGTGAGCTGCGTGCGGGCAATGTCCATGCGGTGAAGAGCTACACCCGGCAAGACTACGCCATATAATCATCTAGCCGGTGGCGTAGCGGTGCACCATCCTCCATATACGCTACCAGCGCAGGACATATCGAGCCAACGAGTCGAACTCCACGTTGTACTCGAGCGTGCGCCTCTGCGCCTCGGCATCAAAAATCTGCCGGCCGTGTTCTCTCCATCCGTGGCGGCAAAAATGAGTGAGAAATGCCTCGCAGAACTCGTCCCATCTTGCTGGAGGCGCGTGCTCTCCGGGATAGCTCGCGAATCAAACGATCATTGCGGTATCACGCGGCCGTCGCGAACCGAAGATCACGGACTCGGTCTCTGAATCCTTGATCACTCGCATGATCCGTAGTGGTCGGATGAACTCCTGCGGATCATCCTCGTGGCCTCGACAGTAGAACTCTGGCGGGCTCTGACTCGAGAAAATCCGTAGCCTCAAACTATCCAGGCCTCGGGTGAACCACGAATGCTTTGGGAGGCTGCTGCATCCAGCCTATCCTCATGTCTGGCCACAATCCTGGCTAGTAACTGGGCCATCTCTCTGTAACCCGTCTCCTGCTCAGTGTGGGGTGAGGCGCAGTCTTGTGGTCTCATCAGCCACTGCTGCGGCTCTAAACCCTGCTGGGGCCGGCGGCGTCGTAGAACTCACCGTCTGAGGTATCGCCTCGGGTATAGACTGGGCCTGGGCCCTAGTGACCCTCTGTGTCCTACTAGCAGCTCTCTCGGCGGCTGCCTTGCCCTTCTGGGCCCGGGTTGCCTTGCGTGGAGGCATAAATGGTACATAAAAAGAATACGTTAGAGGGGTCCAACTTATAACACAGCTCTAAGGCACGATCTCAGAGTGAGAAGAATGGAAACCAATCCTAAATATCCTATAGCCTCCTGATTATTGGTGTGGTGCACAACACACCGATAATCAAACTTACTAGATACGATGCGTAGACACTTTCCGAGGATTAACTGCTCTGATACCACTTTTGTCACGACCCGTTCCGGGGCCCGTGACTGGTGCCTTACCCGGGCACCCAAGTAGTCATACATCAGAGTAATCAGCGGAATATAAAAACAAGACATGAAACAATATGAAATGTGAAACAGTTTATCTGAGAAAAAGTTGCCTTTCGGCATATATATACATCAAGTCTGGCAGTTACATCCCAACTTTACAATAGGACTACAGACCTCTAAGGAAGTAAACAACTATGGCGGGACAGGGCCCCGCCATACCCTGAATGTATATAAATATACAATGACAGGGAGATCATACCCAAAAGTCGAGCCTCCGGAGAAATGGAGCTCCTGACACCAGAGTAAAGATCCTAAGACTGAGGATCTGCTACCTGCTTCCGTTTACCTGCGGCATGAACGCAGCCCCCCGAAGGAGGTCAGTACAACAAGTACCAAGTATGTGAAACTGCAAGGTACAAATATATACCTATATAAAACCTTAACATTTTATAAAATCAATTCACAAGTATGTATGAAAACAACAGGAGTTAATCGCACATAGTGCGCATCACAAACAAGAGCAATAATAGGTAAAGCTAGCAGTCTTTTCTAGGCGCGAATGATCGAAGCAAGGCGATCGCCCGTAGTATCATTATGCATGCCTAATCACGGACTCCGCGATCCGCATAGGCCACCTAGGCCCGCATGAGGTATTCCCGCATCGAGGGTAGCTACTCTCGGCATCGTCCCGGACTCGTAGTCGCGTGGCCACATAGACCGCGTGAGGTATTCCTCGCACACTAACACGGAACTCTCGTAGCTCGCATAGGTCCCTGGACCCGCATGAGGCATCCTCGCATCGAGCGGCTTAACCCCCGGTATAACATGTCAAGAGGTGAGTGGTACAATACTAACATAACGACTTATCGTTAAACAACATAAGCACAATAAGAATAATCTCTTTATACAAACGTTACAAGACACTAACATCCGTAGCATCATAATATGTCTACTCATCAAACCATCTTACTATACTTTCCAGAAATCAATACAAGTCTTTCATAAACACATAAGTAAACCGTTCCTTTTATCTTTCTTAAGTCGTTATACCTAACTTCCCATAAAGCTAGTATAACTCTTAAGCTTTTTGTTTAAAAACCAAGTATTACTCTTCTTTCAAAAATGATTCATAATTCTTTTGAAGTACTTCAAGGTTCTTATTATTTAGACTCAAGTCAAAAGACGCCAAGTAAAACCATGTTCAGTTAACACACGTCGCGTCACCGTACTATATATATATTTTAAAATATCATGCTCAAGAGGATAGGAAGAATCACATACCTCCTCGGCGAAATCCACCTGCCAAGTCGAATATGTCGCGCGCAGAGTATCAACCTATAATAGTCAAATACGTCTATCAACGTCTAGACTACTCTGTAGAATAATCTAAGAAGAAGGTTCTTAATGCTACGAAAAATTGGGCAGCACTTCCCTACCCGTCAAACTACTCAAGTCTACTGTAAATCTGATCCTATGTAAGTCAGATTCAATTCTCTTCTTTTATACACTCCTTACATAAATCTTATACTTATTTCTATACAACTACGTATGTAATTTCCAATTACAATAGAAGGACAAGATATTTACCTCGACAAGCCCAAAATTATCCAAGATAAATGTCGATCTGAGCAAGGTTTAGCTCCTATGCACTTGCGCTCAGATAGCTCGAGAAACCCTTAGAAGTTCCCAAACAACTTCTACTTAATACTTCAACCAACTATGAAGATTTTCCTTAGGGTTTCGTTTTGTGACTAATGGATATAAAGTAGTATTTCCGGGCTTTTAGTATAGAGGTGACTTTGGAATACTACAAGGTATTTGGCTAAGGTATTTTGGGATAGTAACAATACTTGGAGAATATTTTTCTACCAAGGGGGGGGGGGCTTTTGGACGAAACAAATAGGAAGGGGGGGAGGGGGTGCTTCGGACGATAGATAGGAAAGGGGAGAGGACTTGGGCGAGAACACTACTAGAGGAAGGATTTTGAGACTTGGAAGTTGTGTTTGTGGATGAAGAAGTCTTGCATAAGAGGGGTATTTATAGAACCACGAGGGCCAAGATTAAAACAAATGGAGGGTGTAGATTAGATAACTTGTGTGAGTGGAGTCTTCCACCAAGTGTCCACCACAACCTTGGGACATATGTCCACCACAACATTGGGACATATGTCCCCCACAACAATGAGCCATGTGGCCCTCCACTTGCTCAAGAAACCATCCAACATACCTACCCCCACTAACCCAAAAATATCTTGCAAGACTTGACCATTTGACTTGTCCACTAGGCCACCATTTTCGTCCAACCTTGCCACCTAAGGGTGACACATGTCTCCCTCCTATTGGTCCAAAATATTTCATCTCTCGGAAAAATCCGTAATCGGTTAAAATATTAAAAACGTAGAATTTCCTTCACAAGGTTCGGAATCTTTTCCGTTGAAAGTTCACAAGTTCATTCTTAACCTAATTAGGGCTTGAATAATCGTACGTACGTCCTCGCATACATACTCTGGAAGTACGGGGTATAACAATGTTAGTGCCTTAAGTAAACTAAAATGAGAGTGTATATGAACGAGAATAATAAGAAGTTAGGGGATTTCTTAACTTGCTTATATATTGTATGATAAGCCGGTAGTGCTTATGTTATGTATGATAGCCGGTTTGTGCTAGTGGTATATTATTCATTACGGGGTCATTCCCCGGGTTTGTGGCATTTGCATATTCCGTGGATTTGCTACCCACGATGCGAGGAATACCTCATGCGAGTCCGTAAGGGCTTATGCGGGTGAAATAGTCCCATGCGGACGGGTACAGCCTATGCGAGGAATACCTCATGCGAGTCCGTAAGGGCTTATGCGGGTGAAATAGTCCCATGCGAGGAATACCTCATGCGGGTCCACACGACCTATGCGGGTGAAATAGTCCCAGGAGTAGGATTGCTTAATGATACTGCGGGCGGGTGGTCCTGCTTTGATCGTGAGCTTCCTATTTTTATGTTGTAAGTATACTCATATTTACTCTCATTGTTAGTAAGGCACAGTGTACTGTAATTTGATTATCATACATGTCTCCGGCTTTGTTTTAAACTTATGATGTAATTACAGTATTTTCCAGTTTTACATACTTAGTACATATTGTGTACTGACCCCCTTCCTCGGGGGCTGCGTTCATGCCGCAGGTAAGGGTAAGCAGGTGGTGGATCCTCATTCTTAGGATCACTTATCAGACGTCAGAAGCTTCATTTCTCCGGAGGCTTGTCTTTTTGGTACAGTCTTTCCCTGATGTTGTAGATTTATGTACATTCAGGGGTATGGCGGGGCCCTGTCTCGCCACAGTTGTTATTCCTAGAGGTATGTTGTCACGACCCGAACCCGGGCCCGTGACTGGTGTCTTACCCCGGGCACCCTAGTGATACAACATCAGAGTAATCAGCGGAACATAAGACGATAACGTGAAATAACAAGAAGTATGAAACAATAGTCTGAGAAAACTTGCCTTACGGCATATATATATAAATCAATTAAAACCGACGATTACATCCATTTACAACTCGCCACAGCGATTACTCTGGACCTAAGAATGATACGACAATAATGGCGGGACGGGGCCCGCCAAACCCACGAATGTAAACACCTACTACGACGGGGACTATACCACCGATAAGTCTCGGAGAAGCGGAGCTTCCCAAACGCTGTGACCACGAGAGCTAGGATCAACGGCGGTGTACCTCAACTGCGGCATGAACGCGGCCCGAAAGAGTCGATCAACAGTACCAAGTATGTGGCCCGAAAATCGTAAATGAAATCATAGTAGTCTATATAAAGCGGGAGACATGTATGATAACCAAAACTACGATTCCTGATAAATAGCGATCATGTCAAGTCGGGGACTCACGCCTCAAAGTCATCATAAAACCGTGCGGGGTAAATGCGAAGGCATAGCCGACTACTAAAACCCACGGTACAAACAAGGTCGTAAAGCGTATCATGAGATCTGTCTAGGCGTCACATGATCAAAGCGGCCACTCGCGCGATATCTAATGTGCGTGTCTAGCCTGGAACTTCCCATAGCTCGCATGGGCCACTCGATGGCCCGCATGAGGTATTCCCACATCGGTAGCTACTCCGGCGGCGTCTGGACTCGCCGTCCGCGTAGCCACAACCGCATGACCACAAGGCGCAAACTAACACGGAACTCGTAGCTCGCGATAGGCCATCTGGACCGCATAAGGTATTCTCGAATCATAGGTCACTAGACGCTTTGAGTCTACCCGCGTCGGAGGCGACTTAACCGGAATCATGAGTGATATAATATCATCATAACAGCTTATCGTTAAACAACCTAAGCACAACAAGGAAAAACCCCTTTACACAAACATCACAAGGTACTAACTCACGTAGCATCCTAACATGTTTACTTATCAAGTCAACAAGAAAGTATTTCAAGACTATCACAAATCAATACAATCAAGTTATTCACACAAGGTACTTTCTACATTATGATTAACCAGGTCGGGTATCTATTCCCAAAGTACTTCATACATTATCTTTTAAAAGATACGTTACGTTTACAAAAGTCACACAATACTCGTAGTATATGAAAATAGAGTGATTATCTTTTGAAGTAAATCAAAACACTTCTCTTCGTAAAATCAAGTAACGACATTCTTTTCCAAATGTTTCAGGTTTGCCTAATTTCAAATGTTCACGTTTCTTATTTTAGAAAGGTTTCGTAGTTCATAATTTTAATCACTTAATGATATAATTCTCCTTTAAAGGCAATTTGAGAAACATATATACGATCGTGAGTAGGTTATTCTTGTTTATAACAATCTTATTTAAGCGATCATGATCTAGGAAATGTAACATCATTTTGTCTCATCTTAGTTTCTATGCGGATGGAAGTTTCTATTGGTTTTACTAATACATTATTAGTCAAAACATTTCCCTTTATTAAGCTCTTTGTGGTTTGTTCGATACTTATTACGATTTCAAATCGGTAAAACATTATTGCTTTTAAAATCAAGTACTCATTACTCGCGAATGAGGTTTTACAACATTTTTAACAAAATGTTAATTACCAAGTAAAACAAGTTAAGTCTCTTATCTTTAAGATTAAGCCTCTTAACTTTTTAAATCGATAAACCATTCTCTTTACTTCTCTTAAAGCGTTATACCTAACTTCCCATAAAGCTAGTATAACTCTTCTTTATTATCACACATCAAGTCGGTTACCTTTTAAAACCACAAAGCATTTTACACATATGCGTCTACGTACTACATAGTTATACACATATCATGCTAGAAAAGGTAGGAAGAGGTTCACATACCTCGCGACGATTATCGACTAATAGCAAAGCGCTCCAGTACCTTAAACCGTCGGCTACTCCTTAAGCCAAGCGGTCGCGCCACGCATGGTACTTCAACCTATAAGGCCACAAGGCGCTTATTAACATCTAGATCATATCGTAGAACATTCCAGAAAATTCGGCAAGACCTCCCCGCCCCACATGTGGCGTAAATCTCCTCTCTATCGGGCGGCTACCAAGCCAACCGGGGTTATACGTCTAACGGACGTGCACAATTCTACCACGAAAAGCTACACAAGTCTCATGTCTGATCCCATGTAATTCTGATTCGATACTCTTCTTTACATTCGGGCTTAAGTCGCAAGACATTGCGTAAGTATTATTCGAGCTTAAGTCAAAAGACATTGCCGCACAACTATGTTCCATTCTATATATAGTATACTTTAACTATATATTCAACAACATGTAATTTCCAATTACAGAAGGTCAAAAATGTTTACCTCGATAAGCCCAAAATTATCCAAGTATAAAGTCGATCACAGGCAGCGTTTAGCTCGACTCAGTGCGCTCGACCGCTCGAACCACCCTTAGAAGTTCTAACCAACTTCTACTTAATACTCCAACTAACTATGGAGATTTTCCTTAGGGTTTCGGTTTTGTAGTGAAGGAAGTATAATAGTATTTACGGGCTTTTAGTATAAGTATAACCTTGGAATACTACAAGGTATAAGGGCGAGTATTTTGGGTATAGTAACAATACTTTTGAGAGTATTTCTACCAAGAGGGGTATTTATACGAGACAACACCACAAGGGGGTGTATACCTCGGCCAACCCCACTAGGAGGGGGTGCTACTCGACGAGGAAGGGCTCTCGGCGAGGGCCTCGCCAGGGGAGGGGTGTTGGGCGAACACCACAAGAGAGGGGAAGGATTTCTAAGACTTAGAAAATTTTTGGAATGGATGAAGAAGTCTTCCAAAGAGGGGTATTTATAGTACAAGCCAAGGCCAACCAATGGCCAAGATTAAGCCACGTGCCATGCAAGTGTAGGGTCAAGATTATGCCAAGTGCACCTTATCCATCTACCACCAAAATATCCTACCAACTCCTTGACCAAACAATGGCCAATTCGTCCAACCCCTATTACCGCCCAAGTCCTTCCAATGAGAGGGTGACAAGTGTCGCCCTCTTGTTGGTCCAAAATGTTTCGTCTCTCGGAAAAATCCGCAAAAATTAAAAATGACATAGCGGAATTTTCCTACGAAGTCGTGGAAACGTTTAGTCGAAAACGACTCTAGCAGGGTGTTGTGCCTGAAAGAATAATTCGGCCAAGCCTATTCTCAAGTTCAAATTTTTCTACGTACGTCCTTACGTACATACTCTGGAAATACGGGGTATAACATATGTAGTCACACTTTGTGGTTTGGGCTGTAAGAACCGAGTTGTACATTTTTGCTTTTGATTATGCATATTTTATGGAAGACGGCCTTATCGGCTAACCTGTGATGTTATTGTCTAAACATGTTGTATGTTGTGTATGTTCCGCTGCTATTCTCTGATGTATACCTGAACGGGGTGCCCAGGTAGGGCACCAGTCGCAGCCCCGGGGTCGGGTCGTGACAATTTCCACATCACCGCGTCCCTCACTAGAGGGCCGACAACATTATGTATATATTTCATGGATTAGCTCTCATGACGTGAGTTGGTACACACTCATTGCGGGTTCAATTCCCAGGATATTATTCCATGGCCTAACTCTCTGTGATGCGGTTATCGTGTACAGATACCATTGCGGGTCTACAAGATCCATGCGGGTTCGAGTCCCACGCGGGTGAAATAGTCCTATGAGTAAGATTGCATAATGATTCTGAGGGCAGGTGTCCCTGATTTTGACATGGCTTTCATCTTTTGAAATGGTAATGATTTCATATTTGAAAGGGGTACGGTTGATTTCATATTTTGAAATGGTATTGATTTCATAATTTGAAATGACACGGTTGATCTCACTTTTAAAAGGCATATTTTAAAAGGTACAGATGACTCTCATTACTTTTATTTTTCATAAGACACAGTCGTACTGGTAGTTTGATTATCATACTTGTCTCCTGTTATCTTTTGGACTGTTATGATCTCATTTACAGTACTTATTGTTTCACATACTTGGTACATCTTTCGTACTGACCCCCTTTCCTCGGGGGGCTGCGTTTCATCTGCGCAGTGTAGGTACCTGATGTGTTGATCCCATTCTTAGGATTTCTACTCAGTTTTTTAGGAGGCTCCATTATTTCGGAGGCTTGTCTTTTTGGTACGGATCCCTGTTATTGTAGGCTTATGTACATTCAGGGGTATGGCGGGCCCCTGTCCCGTCATAGTTTATTGTCCAAACTCTTAGAGGTCTGTATTCATATGTAGGCTGGACTTGCGGGAGTTGTATATACTGTTGGCCATTTGTACTACTATATTGTCGGGTTATTCCCCTTGATATATAGCGACAGTCTCATCGGCTTGCCTTGTTGCTACATATACAGTTTTCATTTATTATTTGGCCTATGTCTTGTATGGGATGTGAGGGTATAAGAGGGGATGCCCAGGTAGGGCACCAGTCGCGGGTCCGGGGTTCGGGTCGTGACAAAAGTGGTATCAGAGCAGTTAGTCCTCGGAATGTCTACAGACCGTGTCTAGTAGAGTCTTGGGTATGGGTATGTGTGCACCATACTTATACACAGGAGGCTACATGATATTTAGGATTGGTTTCTATTCTTCTTACTCCAAGATCGTGCAATAGAGCTGTGTTGTTAGGGTAGTCCCTCCCTAACGTATTATTGTGGTTGCAGCTATGCCTCCGAAGAAGGCAACAACGGCCCAGAATGGAATATGTGGACCTTGGATACAGGTTGGTAAAATTGTTGTATAGTTGGTGTAATGATGACGTGCATCTTTACGAACGTATTTATTTGGGGCCATGCGTGTGTTGTCTGAAGTGATTATGGATTATCATGAGCTGGTTGAGCTTTAATAATTACTTGGAAGGTGTGAAACAGTTTAGTGAATCCACACCAAGGCATAATATATGTGCTAATTTGGGATATTTAGGAGGTGATGAGCTATTTGAGAGAGATACGAACTCTTAAAAGATCATGTTAAATTGACTTAATGGCATACCATGTTGTTAGATTAAGCTATGTTGTATTCTTAAGTGATATGCACGAATAATATTCGTATGGAGTAAATAGGGTTGTGATGATTAAGACAACATGATTTTGAGATTATGAGAAGCTATCTTACCCGTATACGGGGAGAGATAATGTATGCTTGGGACATGGAATATTTAAGGATCTTAGAATATTGGATAATCGTTGAGCCCTTAGATATACAAGGCCTTCTTGAGTAAAATATTTTATGTGTGACCTTGGTTTAAAGTACATAGTATACGTGAAGTATATTAGTTGTGATAATTCCTTGGTTTGAGTATAAACCACTTGTGTGGTTAAAGTTGGAATAATGTTGAAACAGAAAATAAGATCATTGAAGGATTTTATGTTAAGCATCCTTTGGAGGTACTTGGAGTTGGTTTAGTGTGGCAGCCATGGCCACGACATTCCGAAGAGTCTCAAGTGAATGCGCAAAGTAAGAATAAGATGAGTATAATTGATACCAATGAAAAATATAAGACATCATTGGAAGGTATTGTAGGTTATGAAAATCTACACGTTTTTAAGGTGACGCTTGATGATTAGAATTATAGAGGAAACCACAACAGGACCCTATGAATGTGGTTGTGATTTCAAAGGAAGTACAATGTACTAAGGACCATGTTACACCCCGTAATTCCAGGATATGTTTAAGAGAATGTACGTAAGGAATCAGGACTTAAAATTTGAACGAAAGAAAGAGTTGTGATTTCTAAGGAAAAATCTTCCGAACCTCGGGAAGGAAAAATGGTTGTTAATGAGAATTGGGTTCTCAAATTCGTTATTTGAGACTTATGGAATTTATCGGAATTGTGGAAATATATTTACGGATTTGGTCACGTGGGGCCCACTCGGGGAATTTTACGTTTTTGTGGGGCCCACAAGATTTTCGATATTTTGACCAATTATGGAAATTTTGGAAAATGAAATATTTTTAGACCAATAGGAGGGCGACACGTGTCACCCTCCACATGGGCTTGTTGGATGAAAGGAAATGGACCAAGTCAACTAGACAAGTGGGAGCTTGATATATTTGACCTTATCTTAGCCATCCATATGTTTTAATCCTAGCCGTTGGTTGTTTTATATATATCTACATACTACTAGTGCAAGACTAGAATTCTACACTTAGAAAAATTCAAGAAAACTAGAGTTCTTGCAATGAAGCTCTCGGCCAAGGCTAATAAAAGAGAGAAATTTTTTGCAATATTTCTTCATAAATCACAATATTCAAACCCAAGGTCCCTAAAGGTATTCTAAGGATATCTCAATACAAAAATCCCGAAAAACTATGTTTTTACGTTAGTCGCAAGATGAAAACCTAAGGTGTTCTTCAACTTTGAAGTTGGAAATTGAAGAGAAGTTGTTTATGAACTTCTAAGAGTTTCTTGGAGTGGATTGGAACGTCAAGAAGAGGAACTAAAGTTTCTAAGGACCGACTTTGAATCTTGGATTAGATTTGGGCTTATTGAGGTAATAATCTTCGTCTTACTATTGTTGAAGATTCCATGTTATGATAAGTTAGAAATGATCATGTGATATATATTATGAAGATTGATAAGTGTTATGGATATATTATGAAGATTGATAAGTGTTATGGAAATCAATTTGGTCGATACTTATAGTCGTCGCATGTTATATAAGAAAGAGATTATAGTTTTTATTATTGGTTGCGACTATATAACACGTTTGACTAACAACTTGGATTGAAAAGGAAATGGGAAATGACTACTTGTTGTTATACTTTGAATTACCGAAATGGCTTAAGTTATTGGACAGTCTTACTTTAATTGTGGGGCAGAATTTTACACGTCCTGTTAAGGCGTGTAATCCCCTTTGGGTAGCTGAATTATTGAGCCTTAAATGTGACATGTTGACTATTGATTTACGGGCCTTGAAAAAGGTGGAAAGGTACGTAGAAACAAAGGAAGTGCTACCCGATTTTCCGTAGAATTAAAGGGCAATTATTTGGTATAAGTCTTACAATAAGTAAGTATGATATTGATAGAAGTACTATGGCCATTTTAGGTTGAAGTACTACGTGTAGCAGAGTCTACTTGACTTAAGGAATAGCTGATGAAGTTGAAGTACTTTGGAGCATTTTGCTACTTGTCGTATTGGTTAGTCGTCACGAGGTATGTGAACTTCTTCTTTTTATAGACATGAGTATTTTTATGGTATACTTGCCTTGTTGATAGGAGTATACTTGCCTTGATATTTGAAGTATACTTGCCTTGTTGTTAGGAGTATACTTGCCTTGTTGTTAGGGGTATACATGACATGTTCTTGAGTATACTTTCCTTGTCATAAGAAGTATTCCTGTTATTGATTTTATGCTAAAGGCATGTCTAGAATACTCCTAAGTTCTTACCAAGTCTTATGGGGGATGTTGGTAAGAGTCGTTAGGAAGTATTGGAGTCTAGTTGACCTTGCTAACTTACTTCACTAATGAAAAAAAAGGACCGAACAAGCCATTGCAGCGTTAATGAAAATGTATCGGTAATCAATTACATTGAAATGAGTAGAATCTTCCATCTGCATAGAAAGTAAGATGAGACAAAATTGTATTATATTTTCTAGATCATGGCTCAATGGAAAAGATCGTTATAAACGAGTATAACCTATTCACGACTCATAAAAGTATTAATTTGGAAAGTACGTGAGACTTGAATTTCGAAAGTATGTAGTAAATTGATTTTGAAAATATATAAGTCTTGATTATGAAAGTATAAGTAACTCGAATTACTTTAAAGATTCTGAGACTTTATTTTTCAAGTTATGAGACTTGATTCTTAAAGGTAGAAGTGACTTGATTTAATTGAAGTAAGTGAATTGATTTTAAAGAATTTATGCTATGAACCTTGATTTCCTAAAAGGTTATGAGACTTTATTTTTTTCAAGTTATGGGATTTAATGTTTAGAGGAAGGAATGACTTGATTTAAAAAGTATGGATCCTTGATTTATTTCAAGAGTTAATAAGAATGATTCCAAAAGAGTATGTAACTTGAGTTTTAAAAGTATACGTTTGTTGATTTAAGAAAAAAGAGTTGCATGATTCTTTTTAAGTATGTATGTACGTAGTACTTTTGGGTTTAATTTACCTAATGTATTAAGAAATAAAAAATGCCTTAAAGTTCTCTAAAATGAAAGGTTGTTATAATATCTTTATGGGAAGTTGTTATAACGACTTAAGAAGAAGTGAAAAGACGGTTTAAAATGTTATGTTATGAGACACACCGAGCCTACACATAGGCCGGGTTATGTTATGAGATTATGATAGTCGGTTGTGCTTATGTTATGTGATTATGATAGCCGGTTGTGCTTATGTTATGAGATTATGATAGCCGGTTGTGCTTATGTTATGTGATTATGATAGCCGATTGTACTTATGTTACGTGATTATGTTAGCCGGTTGTGCCTGTGATATATTATTCATTACGGGGTCATTCCCCGGGCTTGTTGCATTTGCATATTCCGTCGATTTGCTCCCCACGATGAGAGGAAGCTACCTCATGCGAGTCCGTAGGGCTCATGCGGGTGAAACAGTCCCATGCGGGCGGATACAGCCTATGCGAGGAGATTACCTCATGCGGGTCCATGCGGCCGATGCGGGCGGATACATCCTATGCGAGGAGATTACCTCATGCGGGTCCATACGGCCTATGCGGGTGAAATAGTCCCAGGAGTAGGATTGCATAATGTAACTACGGGCGGATGACCCTAGGTTAATCATAATCTTCCTGTTTTAAAAACCGGCAAAGTTTATTCTTGTTCACTCTCTTTGTTAAAAAGGCACAATGTACTGGTAGGGTACATTATACTTGTTACATGCTGACGGTGATGTTGTATTCCACGAGCATGCTTCTGTGATATTATATGCTGAGGCGAGTGTCGGATTTTTGACATGGCTTCCATATGTGAGAGTGGTGCGGTGTTCTGATGAGTCTGATGATACAGTCTGATTGGCTCTGATTGTTTTATGACACGGTAGGATCTGGTGTTTGCTTTTCATACTTGCCCCTGTCATTCTTGTGTACAGTTATGATCTTGCTTACTGTACTTCTTGTTTACATACTTGGTACCTTGTTGTACTGACCCCCTTCGGGGGGCTGCGTTCATGTCCGCAGGTCTAGGTAGACAGTTGTGGATCCGTGAGCTTAGGATCCTTGTTCAGCATTTTGGGATAGCTCCAATGTTCTGGAGCTGGTCATTATGGATAGGTATATTCAGAGGTACGGCGGGGCCTTGTCCCGTCACCGTAGTTATGTCAAAAATTCTTAGAGGTCTGTGGTCATATCTTGTGGGTCGGTTTGTAAAAAAGAAGGATGTAACTGCGTTTGGTTATATATATATATGTATGTCCAGGAAGGTAGCCTTATCGGCTAGCCTGTTGTTTAATTTCTGTTAAATGTACGTTATGAGTTTCATGTATGTTCCGCTGATTTTCTTTGATGTATACCTGTAAGGGTGCCCAGGTAGGGCACCAGTCGCGGGCCCGAGGTCGGGTCGTGACAGACCACCAGTGATATGGTGAGACGAGGAGCGTTGGTAAGTAAGGAACAGAGAACAATACTAGAAAGGAAGATTATGAAAGGGAGATAAGCCCCCTCCCTCACGTAAAGGGATATGTTTGCGTATTTTTTGAGAATTATACGTATTAATGTTAGTGGGCTATAGATATTGGACTAGTAAGGTATTCGACTTCATTGTGCAACATGTTACAATTATACCTAACCTTGGGATAAAAATAATGTGTTGGAGGTAATTGAGGACGACACTATGGAATGATCGAAGAAGTGTTGTGAAAATGTGAAAGCAGTTAATAAGTATGAATGGAACTGTATGATCGAGTATCAAGGTAGAAATATTTTATTTAATAATGAGTAGAATGAATGATTATGACAATAATGATAAAGGTGAATGAAACTATAGTTATGTAGGTTTCACAAGGTATGATTACTATGGGACAGAGTAAGGACTGATAATAGAGGATGGGAAGTAAGAAAACCTCGGCCAAAGGTGGCGAACCTCTAATGGTTAGAAAGATAGTATGAGAAATACGGGGAGATAAGAGACCCCCAAGGTAACTTGAAATGGAAATCTAAAGGTAAGATGAATGGGCACTCGGTCGATGAGAGACCTAATAATGATAAGACAAGAAAGCTTGACAAGCCATTGGATCAAGTAACACCGTGAATTGGATTTAAACGCATGACTATAAGCTCTATGAGCTAGGTAGAGTAATGGGTTTACTACTTAACGAGATCAAGGAAATCTTTTCCTAAATTGCGATCGACAGAAAGTCTTAGCCAGAAGGCAAGTGAAGAAATTTGAATCCAAGTATAATTGTCACGACCCGACCTCGGGCCCGCGACTGGTGCCTTACCCCGGGCACCCTAGTGATACAACATCAGAGAAAATCAGCGGAAATAAAAACTAAAACATGAGACAAGACATAAAGTATGAAACAGGCTAACCAAAACGGTCACCTTCCTGAATATATACATATATATATATCAAACTGAACAGTTAAATCCTTTTACAAACCCTGCCCACAACAGTACTACAGACCTCTAAGAATGTGACCATAACTATGACGGGACAGGGCCCCGCCATACCCCTGAATGTACAAGTATCTACAATGACAGGGGACTATACCAAAGATAAGCCTCCGGAGAAAATGGAGCTTCCCAAAATGCTGAACTGTGATCCTATGAGCGAGGATCCTGGCCGATGTACCTCTACTGCGGCATGAACGGCCTCGAGGAGGTCGATCTACAGTACCAAGTATGTGGCGAAAATACGTAAATGAAATCATAGTAGTCTATATAAAGCAGAGACATATATGATAACCAAACTACGATGCATAACATGTAGCGATCGCGTCAAGTCGGGGACCACGCCCTCAAAGTCATCACTCAAATATAACTATGGGTCTCACGCCCAACATCAATCTGCCGTGGAATACCTTCCTCGCTGGCGATCTATGATATAATAACACCAAGAAGTACACGTGAACACGAGTCCCACGTGTCATAAAACCGTCGGGGCAAGCGAAGGCTAACTACGGATACCAAAGCCGCATCATCAATCGGCCAGGGGCAAGTCGAAAGCCAACTACCGGATACCAAGCCGTGCAACAAATCTACATAACCATACCACGAAGGCGACCCGGGGCAAGTCGAAAGCCAACTACGGATACCAAGCTGCGCGCGTAGTGGCGGGCAAATCACGAAGACTAACTACGGATACTGGCGGAATCACGAGACCGTCACAAAGCGAGCAGGGTAAATCGAAGGCTAACTACGGATACCAAGCCAAATCAGCCACGACTTGGGGCAAATGCGAAGCCAACTACGGATACCAAGCGAATCGGTAAAACCTCATGGAGAGCTAGTCCATGGAATAATAATCACGAAGCGTGCGGTGGAATGCTCGCCATCGCTGCAGATGCGTCAAGTAAGATCATAACAAATCAGCGGCCCTCGTCGAGACGCGGTGGTATAAATTACAATACTAGCACGACAAGGATATCACACACAAACGTAGGCAAGTTACACCTGACTCGAGGTACTTTCATTTTATGCCAAAGTCCAGGTTTTAACCCCAAAGTACTACGTACGTTAAATTCTTTTTAAAAGATCCATTTCTTTTACAAAGGTCACCCGATGCCCGTATTATCAAAATAGAGTGACTAACATTTTTAAGTAAACCAAAACAACTTCCATACTTTTCTTTTTAAACCAAATTAAGACAATACCATGCCTTCTTTTTATACCAAAACACTTCTCCTTTTAAAGTCAAGTTACCATTTAAAAATCAATGATAAAACCATTCTTTTGCTTTCATAAAGTCGTTATAACTAACTTCCCATAAAGCTATTATAACACTTTATGTTATAAACCAATTTAAGACAAAACCATGTCTTTCTTTTAAACCAAAAACTCTTCAATTCCTCAAGTCTCTTTTCTTTTAGAAATCACGTTCCTTACTTTGGAAATTTAAGAAAAATCAATACTTGTTTATAATGATTCTTATTAAAGCAGCCATGATCTAGGAAATGTAATACAATTTTATCTTATCTTAGCTTCTATGCAGATGGAGGTCTCTACTGGTTTTAATAATAATTAATTATTTGTCAATACATTTTCCTTTATTAACACTGCAGTGTTTTGTTCGATACTTATTCTCATTTCCGAAGTCAATATAACATTATTATTTTAAAACTAAGTACTCATTATTCGCGAATGAGGTTTCACAACTTTCTACACAATTCGAGTTCTTCATATATCATATCAAGTCAAATATAAGTCAAGTCCTTTATCTTTTAAAATCAGTAAACCAACCAAATTCACTTAGCACATGTACGTCTACCGTACTACATAGTTCACAACAATCATGCTAGAAAAGATAGGAAGAGGTTCACATACCTCGCGACGATTATCGACAATTAGCAAAATGCTCCAAGTACTACAACCTTGCTAGCCTTTTCCACCCTTCAAGTAGAATACGCTACTCGTAGTACTTCCACCTATACTGGCCATAAAACGTCTATCAACTTCTAGATCTCTTCGTAGAATATTCTAAATACAAGATTCCTTATTCTCTGAGAAAATTCGGCAGACCTCCCATGACCACATAAATCTCCTCTCTACTGGGGCACTGCGGACCAACAACTCCAAGGGGGTTACACGTTTAACCGGACGTGTACAACACTGCCCCAAAAAAATACTACAAGTCTACTGTAAATACAGTCCAATGTAAATACAGTTTAATTCTATCAAACTTCTATCCTCATATAATATACTCAAGTATAATTACTACAACATGTAATATCCAATTACAATAGGGGGACATAGATCATTACCTCGATAAGCCCAAAATTATCCAAGATATATGTCGATCCTGAGCAACGTTTAGCTCCAACTCCTTACGCTCCAACCCGCTCCAAGCGACCCTTAGAAGTTTCTAAACAACTTCTCTTAACACTTAACCAAGCTAGGAAGATTTTCTAGGGTTTCACTTTGCGACTATTGGAATAAAGTAGTATTTCCGGGCTCCTAGTATTGAAATAACTTTGAAATACAACTAGGGATACTAGGCTAAGGTATTTGGGATTATACAACAATACACAAAGTATTTTCTACACAAGAGGGGGGAGGGACGAAAACACTACAAAGGGGAGGGAGTATTTGCTTTGGAAAGTATTCAAGTGTGGGATGAAAATAAGTCTTCAACTTAAGGGGGTATATATAGAAGAATCAAGGGTCAAGATCTATGCAAGTGTGTGGTCAAGATTGGGCCATGTGTGTATGGGTCCCACCACACCACATGGCCAACGATTTGGGCTTCCAAGTGTCATGGCCATTTCGGCCAAGGGGACAAGTGGCTAGCAATTTCGGCCCACATGGCCACTCAAGGGGGTGACACGTGTCGCCCCCTTACTCGTCCACAATATTTCGTCTTCCGAAAAATATCCAAAATACCGAAAATCTCAAAAACAAAGTGGGCCCCACAAAACCGTAAATTTCTCCCGTGGGCCCCACGTGACCATTTCCGAAAATAAAATCTCATAATTTTAATATAATCCAAGAAGTCCAAATACCAAATCTGGGAATCCAATTCCCACTAACGAACCTTTTTCCTTCACAAAACCCGGAAACTTTTCCGTCGAAAAATCACACATTTCTTTCTTTCCAAAATTTCTGTCGTACTTTCGTACGTACGTCCTCACATACATACCCTGGAACTACGGGGTATAACAATAATGACCAAGTTTGGATGTAGTAACGCCAAAGATTGGAAACAAAAGCAATATTTGAGATTATATATATATACCCGAATATTTCGGAAGTGTGAGAAAGGCTTCCAGTTATTGAAAGATAAGCTGACTACAACTCCTGTTCTAACTCTTCCTGAGGGATTTGAGGGTATGTTATTTACTGTGATGCTTCGGGTGTTGGGATAGGTTGTGTGTTGATGCAGCACGGTAAGGTTATAACCTATGCGTTCGGACAACTCCGGAAGAACGAGAAGAATTACCCTACCCATGATTTGGAGTTGGCGGCCGTGATACATGCCTTGAAGATTTGGAGGCATTACTTATATGGAGTTCATGTGGATATTTATACGGATCACAAGAGTCTCCAGTATATATTCAAACAGAAGGTGCTGAACTTACGACATAGATGGTGGTTAGAGTTACTTAAGGACTATGATGTTGATATTCTATACCACCCAGGGAAAGCCAATGTGGTTGCAGATGCTATTTGTCACGACCCGACCCCGGGCCGCGACTGGTGCCCTACCTGGGCACCCCGTTCAGGTATACATCAGAGAATAGCAGCGGAACATACACAACATAAACACATATGTAACAATAAAACATCCCAGGCTAGCCGATAAGGCCGCCTTCCATAATATAAACACACTCAAAAGTACAACTGCATCTGATCGGTTCTTCTGACCACAAAAATGTGAATACAAACCTCTAGGAATAATAACTGTGGCGGGACAGGGCCCCGCCATACCCCTGAATGTACATAAATCTACAACACCAGGGAAAAGACTGTACCAAAAGAGACAAGCCTCCGGATAAATGGAGCCTCTGACGTCTGATAAGTGATCCTAAGAATGAGGATCCACCACCTGCTTACCCTTTCCTGCGGCATGAACGCAGCCCCCGAGGAAGGGGGTCAGTACACAATATGTACCAAGTATGTAAAACTGGAAAATACTGTAATTACATCATAAGTCTAAATCAAAGCCGGAGACATGTATGATAATCAAAATACAGTACACTGTGCCTTACTAACAATGAGAGTAAAAATAGGTGTATACTTACAACGAAAAATAGGATTGGAATCCTACTCCTGGGACTATTTCACCCGCAGAGGTCCAGTGGACCTGCGTGAGGTATTCCTCGCATGGGACTATTCCACCCGCATAAGCCCTTACGGACTCGCATGAGGTATTCGCGCATAGGTCGGACGCCGCGTGGGACTATTTCACCCGCATAAGCCCTTACGGACTTGCATGAGGTATTCCTCGCATCGTGGTTAGCAAATCCACGGAAATATACAATGCCACAATCCCGGGGAATGACCCCGCAACGAATAATATATCACTAGCCCAAATCCGGCTATCACACATAACATAAGCACTACCAAACATCATACAATAAGTAAGCAAGTTAAGTAATCCCCTAACTTCTTATTATCCTTGTTTATAAACACTCTCATTTTAGTTTACCTAAGGCACTAACATGTCTTTTATAAAAATCCGGGAATTTAACCCAAGTACTACGTACTTCTACTCTTTAAAACAATGACTCTTTTTAGTAGAAGACTTCCAAGATACTATTAATCCTAGTATCAAGTCCAAATTACATTTCAAGGTAAGTCACAACACCCTTAGAAATAAAGTTAGGTTTCTAAATCAAGTGACTCATTTTCTTATAAAACCTTAGGCAATTGATACCTTAAAATCGAATTGCCTTCCATTAAATAAAGCCATTTATCTTTCCATAAAGTCAATATAACCAATTCCCCATAAAGTCGTCATATTCACTTTATCCTTAGTTAAGTACAATTTCCTATCCAAGGGACTTATATGTTCGAAACGAAACAAGTATCACATACTTTAAAACTCTTCAAGTCCCTTAACTTTAATAAAACTTTAAGACATCCTTAATATTTTCAAAGAAGTGAATTAATCTCCTAATTCACCTGACTTGGCATTTCATAAAGCTAGTAAAGAATGTCAAAGTCTTGTAAGTCTACCGTACTATATACGTGAAACTAGTCATGCTCAAAGATAGGAAAAGTTCTACATACCTCGCCGGGTCAAACCACTTGCCAAGTACAAAGTCCCGCCCGTAGTATCTCAACCTATAATATTCACAATACGTCTATTAAAGCCTTACTTCAAACGTATAATATTATAAGTGTTAAGTCTCCAATTTCTACGGAAAATCGGACAGCACCTCCTTTGTTTTTACTAACTTTGCCACCTTTTTCAAGGCCGAATACAATAACCAAACACACCACATTTAAGGCACAATCAATAGCAATTAATCAATAGGGGATTACACGCCTACTAGACGTGTAAAATTCCGCCCCACAAACGATAACAATCTAATACAACAACAAGTCCCAATTCGGCCACAATGAGTTCAACAATACCAATTCTTATTCAATTTCCATTTCAATCCAAATTGGTAGCATAATATGATATCAAGTCGCATTTGGTTATAACTACCAAAATCTTCAAGTCAATAACATGCGACGATTCTAACAACGATTAAATAGTAATCCAACTTAGGCATGGCTTACATTACATTTCGGATTTCCAAGGCTATAATCAATCCATAGTCCTTATAACTTCAATATAACAACTTCATGCTAGCAACATACAAGCTAACAACAATATAAATAATCTTGTAATACTTTCAA
The DNA here is from genome assembly GCA_029844215.1 of Przewalskia tangutica. Lineage (NCBI taxonomy): Eukaryota > Viridiplantae > Streptophyta > Magnoliopsida > Solanales > Solanaceae > Przewalskia > Przewalskia tangutica. Next base: position 85,584,823 of record CM056726.1, on the reverse strand, counting down.
AGAACAAGATTATACCTCAATGATTCTTAATCCAACTCCAATCCGAAGTCGCTCCTTAGTAGTTTATAGCCTCTCCAAGACACTTCAATCCGCTTGTTGAGACCCTTAGAACAACACCAACAATTATCCTTCAAATCTCCAAACAAAACCTAGAAAGACCATTAGGTTTTCGTTTTGCGACTAACCCGTAAACTATCTTTTTCCAAGACTTTTCTATTGAGATGTGTTTACAATATACCTAAGAACCTTGGTTTAAAGTGGGGAGCTAAAAGAACAAGAAGCAAAGATTTTTCCTTTTTCTTTGAAGAGAACCTGAGAGCACTAAGCCTATGTTCTTCAATTTTTTTCAAGAAATTTGCTAAGTGTTGGCACTAGTAGTGCTACTAGTAGTAATATAAAAGGGCATGGAGGGACAAGATGTAACCATATGGGTGGCTAGGATGAAGTCTTACATAAAAATCAAGACTAATTGACCTTTGACTTAGTCAACATTCGCATGCTACACAAGTTGCAAGACTTGTCTTGCAACAAAGGTCCAATGACCCTCTTGCCCTTGCACATTTCGACCAAGGCATCACATAAGGGGGGTGACACGTGTCTTCCTCCCACTCGTCATAGTAATACATTTTCCGACAATTCCATAATTTCCGATAAATTTTTACAAGTCTCAAATCTTAACACTTGTGAGTTCTTACTTACGTTCTTAAAACATGTCCTGTAATTACGGGGTGTAACATTCTTCCCCCCTTAGAAACATTCGTCCCCGAATGTTCTTTCGGAGTCAAACTTACAATTAGCGACATAGTTTCCTTTCTCAGCCCCGACATAAAAAAAAAAATGCCACACAATAGCATTTAAGCAAAAAAAATACTTCAATTAAAACTTGACAAGTAAGGGAAGATGAATTACCTGAAGGTATAGGGAATAAGTGAGGATACTTCCTCAACATGTCCTCCTCCGCTTCCCAAGTCATCTCCTCCCGGTTATCATTCCTCCACAGGACTTTGACGAAAGCTACATCCTTGGTCGCGATCGCTTGACACAGCGATCAGTATCGCTATGGGACTCTCCTCATACGATAACCCCTCTGTCACCTGGACCTCACTAGTAGGAAAAACTCTCGCTGGATCTCCGATACACTTCCGCAACATAGAAACATGGAAGACCGGATGTACCGCCTCTAACTCTGATGGCAGATCCAACTCGTAGGCAACCTTGCCCACTCTACGAACGATCTGGTAGGGCCCAATGTACCTTGGGCTGAGTTTCCCCTTCTTACCGAATCTCATCACACCCTTCATGGGTGACACCTTCAAGAAGACCCAATCGTCTACCTGAAACTCCAAATCGCGCCCGATTATCCGCATATGACTTCTGCCGACTCTGAGCTGCTAACAGTCTCTCCTGGATAAGCTTCACCTTATCCACAGCCTGCTGTACCAAGTCTGGGCCAACTAACTGTACCTCGCCCACGTCGAACCAACCGATCGGCGACCTGCATTTCCGCCCATATAAAGCCTCGTATGGCGCCATCTGTATGCTGGAATGGTAGCTGTTGTTGTAAGCAAACTCCACAAGAGGCAAATGATCCTCCCAGCTACCACTGAAATCAATCACGCAGGCTCGCAGCATATCCTCAAGTGTCTGGATAGTGCGCTCTGCCTGCCCGTCAGTCTGAGGATGAAATGCTGTGTTGAGACTCACCTGTGTCCCTAAACCCTTCTGGAAAGACCTCCAGAAGTTAGCCGTAAACTGGGCTCCTCTATCAGATATAATCGACACCGGAACACCGTGCAGCCTCACTATCTCTCGGATGTACAATCTGGCATAGTCCTCAGCTGAAAACGTCGTCCTGACTGGAAGGAAATGGGCTGATTTCGTCAGCCTGTCAACAATAACCCAAATGGAGTCGTACTTCCTCTGAGTACGAGGTAACCCTGTAACAAAGTCCATGTTGATCATCTCCCACTTCCAAGTCGGAATCTCAATAGACTGCAATAAACCACTGGGCCTCTGGTGCTCGACCTTAACCTGCTGGCAATTAGGACACTGTGCAACAAAACCTGCCACGTCCCTCTTCAGGCCATCCCACCAATACAAACATCTGAGGTCATGATACATCTTGGTCGACCCCGGATGAATAAAATATCGGCCATGTGCCTCCCGAGAATCTGGGCGAAGTCGACACATCGGGGAACACAACTGGCCGCCCTTAAATCTCAGCACCCCATCAGGCGCTACCTCGAATAGACTCTTCTCCTCACGAAGAGCTGTATCTCGATACCGCACCAACACTGGGTCCTCAAACTGTCGCCTCTTCACCTCATCAACGATGGAAGACTCGACAACCTCACGAACCCGTACCCCACTATCGTCGGTATCGATCAATCGAACCCCTAGGCTCGCTGGCGGTGGATCGACGGACCGTATCACGCCTCTGGATGTACCTCTGGTAGGCTCCCCATAGATCTACGACTCAAGGCATCAACAACAACGTTGGCTTTCCCCGGATGGTAGAGAATATCAACATCATAATCTTTCAGCAACTCTAACCACCGTCTCTGTCTCAGGTTCAACTCCCTCTGCCTGAAGATATACTGGAGGCTCTTGTGGTCTGTATAAATATCCACATGAACCCCATACAAATAATGTCTCCAAATCTTCAAGGCATGAATAACTGCGGCCAACTCTAAGTCATGGGTAGGGTAATTCCTCTCATGCTTAGTGCTTCTTTGGGAAGCATAGGCTATAACCTTGCCGTCTTGCATCAAAACACACCTAGCCCGATGCAGAGGCATCACAATAGATCACGTGCCGTCTAACCCCTCGGGAAGAGTAAGGCGAAATCGTAGTCAACCTCTCCTTCAAGCCCGAAAACCACGCCGCATGACCTCATCGGCGGAACTTGGCGCCTCTTGGTCGGCCTAGTCAGCGGTCTGAAATCGAAAGCAAGCGCTCCACAAACCTCGATAATAACCCGCGGTCCTAAGAAAGCTGCGTACCTCGGTCGGAGTAGTAGGTCTCGACCAAGACTTGCGCCTCGATCTTTGCCGTATCCACTCGAACACCATCAGCCCGATAATATGCCCGGGAATGCCATCGAGGCCAACAAAACTCACACTTGGAGAACTTGGCGAATAGCTGCGACTCGGAGAATCCCAATCTGACCGCCGAGTGATCTGCATGCTCCCGCTCTGTCAGTGAATACACCAGATGTCATCAATGAATACAATCACAAATGTATCCAAAAATGGCTTGAACACGGTTTATCAAATCCATAAATACCGCTGGGCGTTGGTCAAACCGAAAGACATAACCTGAACTCATAGTGCCCATATCGGGTCCTGAATGCAGTCTTTGGGATATCTGCCTCTCGAACTCGAACCTGATGATAACCAGACCGCAGGTCTATCTTTGAGAAACACCTCGCACCCTGCAACTGGTCAAACAAATCATCAATCCTAGGGAGAATTTTTATTCTTGATGGTTACCTTATTCATTTGCTGTAATCAACACATCTGCGGCGACCCATCCTTCTTCTTCACAAACAACACCGCGCTCTCGGGGAGATACACTAGGCCTGATAAAGCCTTTCTCCAGCAAATCTTTCAGCTGGTCCTTCAGCTCCCTCAACTCAGCAGGTGCCATCCTGTATGGCGGAATGGAAATAGGTCGAGTGTCTGGCAACGTGTCAATACAAAACTCGATCTCCCTCTCAGGAGGGATACCCGGAAGATCATCTGGGAACACATCTGGAAACTCCCTAACCACTGCGGTGAAGCGGCACCTCAGCCTCTGTATCAAATACCCGAACCAGATGATAGATGTACCCCTTCTGTACCATCTTCCTAGCCTTGAGGTAAGAAATAAACCTACCTCTCGGCGACGCTGTGTTGCCCTTCCACTCGATAACTGGCTCGCCAGGAAACTGGAACCGAACCAACCTGTCCCTACAGTCAACGTTGGCATAACAAGAAGCCAACCAGTCCATACCCATAATGACATCAAAATCTGTCATCTCCAGCTCTATCAAGTCTGCAAGGGTCTGACGACTGTAAATAAATACCGGACAACCTCTATACACCCGCTCAGCTAACACCGAATCACCCACAGGCGTAGCTACCTCAAAAGGCTCTATCGACTCCGGCTCTATCCCGATTCTACCCGCAATAAGAGGGGACACATAGGACAAGGTAGAACCTGGATCTATCAAAGCATAAACATCACAGTCTGAAATCAATAATGTACCTGTGACGACGTCAGGGGAAGCCTCCTGATCCTGGCGGCTGGCTAGAGAATATATGCGGTTCTGTGGACCGCTAGAACTGGAACCACCACCACGACCTCTACCGCGGCCTGCCTGTCCGTGAGTACCCTGCCCTCCGGGGCGCATAACCACAGAAGGAGAAGACCCAAGAATCGATCCGTCGGTGTCTTTGTACCACCCATGCTGCCTCTAGACGGACAATCTCTCTTCAAATGGCCCAGCTGGCCACAAGAGTAACAACCTCCTGCAGGAACACGACACTCGCCTGGGTGAGATCTACCGCATCGAGCACACCGAGATGTGGGTGGTCTCGATCGGCGAGGATCTCTGCCTCCCTGAAACCCCGAAGCCCTGGAGCCCTGGCCTGCTCCTGAATGACCTTCGATCGGACCTCCCGCGAAAAACCGTGACGGAGCACTCTGTACTGGCTGGAAAGTGGACCCGTCTGCTCTTTGGGCTGCCCGCCTCAGCGCCACGAGACCACGATGTCACAGCCTCTTGGGCTGGCCTGCGTCAATCTGGTCCTCCCTCTCTCTATCCTCTATCCCCTGTGCATAGGCCTGCATCCGGGCGATGTCCATACCGGGCTGAAGAGCCACACCCAAGCATGCGGTAATCATATGACGGTCAAGCCCCATCATGTAACGATGAATCCTATCCGCCATGTCAGCTACAATAGTATGCGCATGTCTGGCCAAGGAGTCAAACTCCAAGCTATACTCCCAGCCTCCTCGTTACGCCTCAAGGTCAAGAATCATCTACCGGGCTCCTCATCTCGGGAGGCAAAAAGTGATCCATGAAGGCCTCTGTAAACTCCTCCCAAACAGCTGGAAGAGCATCGTCACCTCACGAAAGAAACCACGACTCAAACGTTCAGGTATGATATCGCGCTGGCCGGTGAAGGCTAGCGTAATGAACTCGTCTCTGAAGCCCTAAAGACTGCATGGTCATTGTAGGCTGCCGAATGAACTCCTGCGGATCCTCATCAGACCTCGAACCATAAAACTCAGGTGGATGACATCCCAGAAAATCCCTAATCCATGGCCCATCGGCTCACAGGGTGCTTTGCTGCTCACATTGCCGCGGGCTACTATCTTGATCAACAACCGAATCTGCTCCCGTAGTCTCTATACTCGTGGTGGTGAGGCGGAGGCTCGTGCGGAACCTCTGGAGCTACTGCCGCTCTTGGCTCCTCTAAAACTGCAGGCGTGGATGAACTCGCCGACCGCTCTTACCTCGGGCATCGTGCGTGCTCGAGCCCGTGTAACCCTCTGAGTACCGCTAGCAGCTCCTGCTGCTGCCTTGCCCTTCTGGGCCCTGGTCGCCTTCCGTGGAGGCATAGCTGTTTCATAAGAAGAGGTCAGAGAGGATTCAACCTAATAAGACAGCTCTAATGCACGATCTCAGAGAGAGAAAAATGGAAACCAATCCTAAATGTCCTGCAACCTCCTGATTATAGATGTGGTGCACAACACACCGATAATCAAGACTCTACTAGACACGGTCTGTAGACACTTTCCGAGGACTAATCGCTCGATACCACTTTTGTCACGACCGACCGGTCGCATCGTGCCCTACACAGGCACCCCGTTCAGGTATACATCAGAGAATAGCAGCGGAACATACACAACATAAACACATATGTAACAATAAAACATCCCAGGATAGCCGATAAGGCCGCCTTCCATAATATAAACACACTCAAAAGTACAACTGTACAATCGGTTCTTACAGCCCAACCACAAATGTGAATACAGACCTCTAGGAATAATAACTGTGGCGGGACAGGGCCCCGCCATTTTTATACCCCGTATTTCCAGAGTATGTACGTAAGGACGTACGTAGAAAAATTTGAACTTGTGATTTAGGCTTGGCCGAATTCTTTTTGTTCACAACACCTGGTTAGAGTCGGTTTTCGACGAAACGTTTTCACAGCTTTCGTAGGGGAATTTCCGGCTATGTCATTTTTAATTTTTGCGGATTTTTCCGAGAGACGAATCATTTTGGACCAACAAGAGGGCGACACTTGTCACCCTCTCATTGGAACACCTTGGGCGGTAAAGGGGGGTTGGCCGAATGGCCATTGTTTGGTCAAGGGGTTGGTAGGATATTTTGGTGGTAGATGGATAAGGTGCACTTGGCAAGATCTTGGCCCTACACTTGCCTTGCACTTGGCAAGATCTTGGCCATTGGTTGGCCTTCACTTGACCTATAAATACCCACCCCTTTGAAGACTAATTCATCCACAAAATTGCCTAAGTCTTGAAAGCTCTCCTTCTCCCTCCCCTTGTGTTGAGTTCGGTAGAGGCCTCCCTTGTGGTAGAGCACCCTCCCTCTAGGGGTGCTAGCCGAGAGTGTACCCACTAGCCTAGTTGTCTTCGTATAATATCCCCCCTCTTGTTAGAAATACTCTCAAAAGTATTGTTATAATGCCCAAATTACCTTATCCATATACCTTGTAGTATTCTAAGGTTATACCTTTACAAAAAGCACAGAAATAATATTATACTTCACTTCAGTCACAAAAACGAAACCCTAGTAAAATATCCATAGTCACTTGGAGTTTTTTGTATAAGTTGTTTATAACTTCTAAGTGTTGTTTAGAGGCCAGTCGGGCGCGGAGTAGGAGCTAAACCTTGCTCAGGATCGACATTTAAACTCGGATAATTATGGGCTTATCGAGGTAAATATCTTGTCCCCCTATTGTAATTGGAAATTACATGTTGCTAGATTATATAGTTGAAGTATACTATATATAGTACTGAACGTTGTTATCGGCAATGTCTTTGACTTAAGCCTGAATAATAAGAAACCTTTTGAAAGAAGAGTCTGAACTATTTTTACATGGGGTTGTATTCTGATGAACTTGTGTAGCTTTTACGTGAGGTAGAATTATGCGTCGGGTTAAGCGTATAACCCCCGGTTGGCTTGGTAGCCGGCCAGATAGAGGAGGAGATTTCTGTTTGTTGCGGGAGGTCGCCGAATTTTCTGTAGAATGTTCTACGAAGGGATCTAAATGTTAATAAGCGCCTTGTGGCCTTATAGGTTGAAGTACTACGTGTGGCGCGATCTACTTGGCTTAAAGAAGTAGCCGACAGTTGGAAGTACTTGGAGCGTTTTGCTATTAGTCGATACTCGTCGCGAGGTATGTGAACCTCTTCCTATCTCTTCTAGCATGATATGTGTGAACTATGTAGTACGGTAGACGTACATGTGCTAAATGTATTTGATTGGGTTAAAAACATAAAGTGTTATAACGGCTTTATGGGAAGTTGGTTATAACAGCTTTGTGTTGGTAAGAAAATACTTGTGGTTTTTAAAAGGTAACTGATTTGAACTATAACTGGCTTGTTATGTGTTAATAAAGAACTTGAAGTATTTCAAAAGGTTTTTGAATCATTTTGAAAGAAGAGGTAATACTTGATTTGTTTTGAAAACTTAAGAGTTATACTAGCTTTATGGAAAGTTAGGTATAACGTCTTAAGAATGTTTCTTGATTTTGGAAATCGAATGTGTATCGACAAACCACTGCGGCGTTAATAAGGAAATGTTTTTAATAATTAAGTATTATTAAAACCAAGAGAAACTTCCATCTGCATAGAAGCTAAGATGAGACAAAATGATATTTCTAGATCATGGTCTTTGTAATAAGATTGTTATAAACAAGAATATCCTACTCACATATAAGGCTTATGTTTCTCAGATTGTTTAAAGGAGAATTATATTCTTAAATGAATAAGACTATGAACTACGAAACCTTTCTAAAAAGGCAAACTTGAACATGGAAATTAGGCAAACTTGAACATTGGAAATTAGGCAAACTTGAACATTGGAAAAGAATGTTGCTACTTGATTTTACAAAGAGAAGTAATTGATTTACTTTAAAAAGATAATCACTCTATTTTCATATACTACGGGTATTGTGTGGTTTTTGTGAAAGCACGTATCTTTTAAAGATTTAATGTATGAAGTACTTTGGGGATAGGTACCCGAACTTGTTAGTAGAAAGTACCTTGTGTGAATAACTTGATTGTATTGGTTTGTAATAGCCTTGTAATACTTTCTTGTTGATTTGATAAGTAAGCATGTTAGGATGCTACGTGTGTTAGTATCTTGTGATTATTGTGTAAGGGGGTCACTCTTGTTGTGCTTACGTTGTCAAGCGTTAAGCGGTTATCTTGTTATTGTATCACATACCCTTGACTTATTATACAGGGCTTGCCACCCGATGCGGGTCTCTACGGCTATGCAGATCCTTGTGACTATGCGAGTCGCGGTAGCCGGGATTGATCATTCGGGTGTTTAGCACGATGCGGGGATTCCTATGCGGTCTGTTGAGACTATGCGGGCTGCGGGAGCCTAGGCGGATACCGAGGTTAGGCGCCGATCGCGGGGTATACCTCGGTGATGCAGGACCATGATTCGAGAATACCTCATGCGGGTCTGTGGGTGACCTATGCGAGTGCGAGAGTTCGAGGATAGACGCACATTGATATTGCGGGCGAGTGGCGGCCGATCATGTGGTGCGGTCTAGAAAGACCTCGGGATACAGTTTGTGGTATTTTTGGTACTGTGGGTCTTAGTAGTCGGCTATGCCTTCGTACTTGCCCCGTACGGTTTTATTATGATAACTTTGAGGGCGTGAGTCCCTGACTTGACATATTGTGAACTGTAGTTTGGTTATCATACATGTCTCCTGCTTTATATAGACTACTATGATTTCATTTACAGTATTTATTTTCGGTTTCACATACTTGGTACCTGTTGTACTGACCTCCTTGAAGCTGCGTTCATCTGCGAGTAAAGGTACACCAGTCGTTGATCCTCGCTCTTAGGGTCACAGTTCAGCGTTTGGGAAAGCTCCGTTTCTCCGGAGGCTTATCTTGGTATAGTCTCCTGTCGTTGTAGGTATTTACATTCAGGGGTATGGCGGGGCCCTGTCCCGCCATTGTTGTCGTATCATTTCTTAAGTGCATGTAATCTTGTTGTGGCGGGGTTGTAAAAAGGATTAAACTGTTCATTTGTAGGAGTTGTTATTTATATATATCCGTAAGGCAAGTTTTCCCTCAGTTACTATTTTGTACTTCATTTGTTTCATGTATGTGTTTTATGTTCGTGATTACTCGATGTTGTATCACTAGGGTGCGGGGTAAGGCACGATCCACGGGCAGTTCGGTCGTGACAAAAGTGGTATCGAGCGATTAATCCTCGGAAAGTGTCTACGACCGTATCGATGAAGTCTTGATTATCGGTGTGTTGTGCACCACGATAATCGAGGAGGCTATAGGATATTTAGGATTGGTTTCTATTCTTCTCACTCTGAGATCGTGCCTTAGAGGCGTGTTGTAAGTTGGACCTCTAACGTATTTCTTTCCCTTACCGTTATGCCTCGCGTGAAGCGGCCGGGCGGGAGGCAAGCGGCCGATGGAGGCTGCGAGTGGAGTGCAGAGGGTTACGTGAGCACAGCCCAATTATCACCTTGGGTGGTGCCGTTCGGGAGTTTTGCGGCGTCACTAGCCGGCAGAGTTTAGCTGCGGCGGCGGTTCCTCTGCGGCCATGATATTTGAACCTTCGCCCACGGCGAGAATAGTGAATATAGATTGCAAGGCGACCTGTTACTAACTATGGATTTGACTACGGAGAGTATACCGATGTACGCGAGTCTTGATGATTATCAACGAGAAGGTTGTGCAAGAGTAAGTTCTTGATTGAAGCGAGCATGGCACGTATGCGGGCTTATGCCGCAGCCGAAAGCGTAGAGATCGGCGGGTTAACGGGGCGGCGAAGAGGGCGAGTAGCAAGGTCCTTTGGTAACTTGCGGCGAGTCGCCTCGCGGCAGATTAGATTATGCACATCCACCAGTGCAAAAAGGTCCTCCACAGGGTTCAGGACGTTCGGGGTATGCAGGAGTTGGTCAGAACTCCAGGGTTTCCGGTTCTGATGTGGCGTGAGCGTCATCGAGGAATGTCGTCTTTTAGTTGGTACTTGTTGTACCTATGACCGTCAGGGTCTGATGTCGAAAGAGTGTCCTTGCGGGAGGACTTAGCCTTCAGGATCGGTGGGTAGTTTGTCATCTTCCTTAAGCTGTGCGCCCTACGGGACAGGTTTGATTAGAACGACTAAGGGGAGTGAAGCAGTAGATTCAGGTATATCTTTAACCCTCTAGAGCTTTGTATATGTGATAAGGTGAGTATACCTTAAGTGTTATGTTCAGATACCATGAGTGTTTATTGTGATTAGAAATCTTGGTTAGTTAACCAAGGAAGATTTGGAGGATAGAGAAGGTGTGAGCCTTAGAGTTTTATACGTAGAGACCTTAGAGGTAGGGCCTTCTCGAGAAAAATATGTATTGTTTATGTTTGACCCTTATAGGAGTGCATAGTGCACGTGAGTTATGTTTGTGGGATTAGTCCCTGAGTAGTGTGGAATGAAAGAGGGTAGTTGAGCTAAGAAGACCGCTAGGTTTCGTAACGTGATTAGTGAGAGTTTTCCTTCAGGGAGCTAGCGTTTAGCGCGTTGCCGGGTCGGGTTGAGGCCACGTTGCGGGTCAACCCGCGGCAGGTTTGGTGGTGGGGTCAGTTTGTGATGGTCCCGCCTTGTGGTAGGGTCACGAGGGTGTTAGGCCCAAGTTTAGTTAACCAAGCGTTTAATTCGTGGATCGTTCGACGATGGTCGGGCGAGGAGTCGGCCGTCTTGTCTTCTAGCAAAGACCGTTTACTCGGCAGAGGGTTATGCGAGATGATATATCAGAAAGGTTGTAAGGCTGCACGAGGTGCCTACTTTCACCTTATGTCAGACAGTGGAGCCCAGGTTACGGCTGTTTCTTTTCTGGAGGTTTTACCAGGCAAGGTTAGGAACTCAAGTAAGTCTCAGAATCACATTCGCCTCGGGCGGTGTTTGGATTTGGGGATAATTGCGAATTGTTGTCTCTGTTGAAGGAGTGTTTAAGCTACCATTTCGGTGTTCGGATGTCGCCTTATGAAGCCTTGTAGGGCGGATGTGTAGTCGCCGGTCGATTGGTTTGATGTTGGCGAGATTGAGATAGTTGGTTCAGCTTGTTCCGGTAGTGGATAGAGTAAAGCTTGTCTAGAAGAGGTTACGGCGGCTCGGAGAAATCGTGCGGATAATCGGCGACGCTTAGAGTTCGGAGTTGACGGTCGGTCTTCTTGAAAGTACCACCGGGTTGGGTGTGACGAGTTTTGGAATCTGAGAGGAACTTAGCGAGTTACTTTGGGCCTTTGAGTTCATGTGAAGAATAGGCGGGTTGCCTATATGTTAGCATTTGCCGTCCGACTTATGAGGCAGTGCATCCAGTCTTTCGTGTTATGTTCGAGAAGGAAATCGGAGATCCATCCAGAGTATTCCCAGCTAATGATGACCAAGTTGAAGATGATAACCGAGTTTTGAATCTTGAAGCGATGCTCGAAATGTAGTAAGAGTTCGAATGTCGACATCTTGGTGATCGCATGCAGCCGGTACCATTTGTTGGGTCGGGTGACACTAGAACCTCGCGGCAAAGTGACAAAAGTGGTATGCTTTATGATGTTAGAGTGCTTCCGTGGACTTGGATGTAAGCATTTTCTGCGATTGTTTGGTGGCCATGTGTGAGTTTGTCCTCGTAAGTATAGTAGTGAAGACTATCTTGGCGCGTTTGTTTTGAGACTTAGAAGGAACATTCGGACGAATGTTTCTAAGGAGGAGAATGTTATACCCCATATTTCGGAGTATATGCGTGGGGCGTGCGTAGAAAAATTTGAACTTGTGATTTAGGCTTGGCGAATTCTTTTGTTCACAACACGGTTAGAGTCGGTTTTTCGAAAGCGTTTTCCAGACTTTCGTAGGGAATTTCGGCTATGTCATTTTTAATTTTTGCGGATTTTTCCGAGAGGCGAAACATTTTGGACCAACAAGAGAGGCGACACTTGTCACCCTCTCATTGGAACACCAGGCGGTAAAGGGGGTTGGCGAATGGCCATTGTTTAGTCAAGGGTTGGTAGGATATTTTGGTGGTAGATGGATAAGGTGCACTTGGCAAGATCTTGGCCCTACACTTGCCTTGCACTTGGCAAGATCTTGGCCATTGGTTGGCCTTCACTTGACCTATAAATACCCACCCTTTGAAGACTAATTCATCCACAAAATTGCCTAAGTCTTGAAAGCTCTCCTTCTCCCTCCCTTGTGTTGAGTTCGTGAGGGCCTCCCTTGTGGCCGAGAGCACCCCCTCTAGGGTGCTAGTAGAGTGTACCCACAGCCTAGTTGTCTTCGTATAATACCCCCTCTTGTTAGAAATACTCTCAAAAGTATTGTTATAATGCCCAAATTACCTTAGCCATATACCTTGTAGTATTCTAAGGTTATACCTTTACAAAAAGCCCAGAAATACTATTATACTTCCCTTCAGTCACAAAACCGAAACCCTAAGGAAAATCTCCATAGTTAGTTGGAGTATTAAGTAGAAGTTGGTTAGAACTTCTAAGGGTTGTTTGGAGGGTGTCGGAGCGCACGGAGTAGGAGCTAAACCTTGCTCAGGATCGACATTTAAACTCGGATAATTATGGGCTTATCGAGGTAAATATCTTGCCCCCCTATTGTAATTGGAAATTACATGTTGCTAGATTATATAGTTGAAGTATACTATATATAGTACTGAACGTTGTTATCGGCAATGTCTTTGACTTAAGCCTGAATAATAAGAAACCTTTTCGAAAGAAGAGTACTGAACTATTTTTACATAGGACTGTATTACAGTAGACTTGTGTAGCTTTTCTGTGAGGTAGAATTATGCACGTCCGGGTTAAACGTATAACCCCGCAGTTGGTTGGCAGTGGCCGGCCCGATAGAGGAGGAGATTCTGTTTGTTGCGGGAGGTGCTGCCGAATTTTCTGTAGAATGTTCTACGAAGGGATCTAAATGTTAATAAGCGCCTTGTGGCCTTATAGGTTGAAGTACTACGTGTGGCGCGATCTACTTGGCTTAAAGAAGTAGCCGACAGTTGGAAGTACTTGGAGCATTTTGCTATTAGTCGATACTCGTCGCGAGGTATGTGAACCTCTTCCTATCTCTTCTAGCATGCTATGTGTGAACTATGTTGTACGGTAGACGTACATGTGCTAAATGTATTTGATTGGGTTAAAAACATAAAGTGTTATAACGACTTTATGGGAAGTTGGTTATAACAGCTTTATGTTGGTAAGAAAATACTTGTGGTTTTTAAAAGGTAACTGATTTGAACTATAACTGGCTTGTTATGTGTTAATAAAGAACTTGAAGTATTTCAAAAGGTTTTTGAATCATTTTGAAAGAAGAGGTAATACTTGATTTGTTTTGAAAACTTAAGAGTTATACTAGCTTTATGGAAAGTTAGGTATAACGTCTTAAGAATGTTTTACTGATTTTGGAAATCAGAATGTGTATCGACAAACCACTGCAGCGTTAATAAAAGGAAATGTTTTTAATAATTAAGTATTATTAAAACGTTAGAAACTTCCATCTGCATAGAAGCTAAGATGAGACAAAATGATATTTCTAGATCATGGTCTTTGTAATAAGATTGTTATAAACAAGAATATCCTACTCACATATAAGGCTTATGTTTCTCAGATTGTTTAAAGGAGAATTATATTCTTAAATGAATAAGACTATGAACTACGAAACCTTTCTAAAAAGGCAAACTTGAACATGGAAATTAGGCAAACTTGAACATTGGAAATTAGGCGAACTTGAACATTGGAAAAGAATGTTGCTACTTGATTTTACAAAGAGAAGTAATTGATTTACTTTAAAAAGATAATCACTCTATTTTCATATACTACGGGTATTGTGTGGTTTTTGTGAAGTAACGTATCTTTTAAAGATTTAATGTATGAAGTACTTTGGGGATAGGTACCCGAACTTGTTAGTAGAAAGTACCTTGTGTGAATAACTTGATTGTATTGGTTTGTGATAGCCTTGTAATACTTTCTTGTTGATTTGATAAGTAAGCATGTTAGGATGCTACGTGTGTTAGTATCTTGTGATTATTGTGTAAGGGGGTCACTCTTGTTGTGCTTACGTTGTCAAACGTTAAGCCCGTTGTACTGTTATTGTATCACATACCCCCTTGACTTATTATACCGAGGGCTTGCCACCCTTGATGCGGGTCTCTACGGCCTATGCAGTCCCCGCCCGTAGTATCTCAACCTATAATATTCACAATACGTCAATTAAAGCCTTACTTCAAACGTAGAATATTATAAGTGTTAAGTCTCCAATTTCTACGGAAAATCGGACAGCACCTCCTTTGTTTTTACTAACTTTGCCACCTTTTTCAAGGCCGAATACAATAACCAAACACACCACATTTAAGGCACAATCAATAGCAATTAATCAATAGGGGATTACACGCCTACTAGACGTGTAAAATTCCGCCCCACAAACGATAACAATCTAATACAACAACAAGTCCCAATTCGGCCACAATGAGTTCAACAATACCAATTCTTATTCAATTTCCATTTCAATCCAAATTGGTAGCATAATATGATATCAAGTCGCATTTGGTTATAACTACCAAAATCTTCAAGTCAATAACATGCGACGATTCTAACAACGATTAAATAGTAATCCAACTTAGGCATGGCTTACATTACATTTTGGATTTCCAAGGCTATAATCAATCCATAGTCCTTATAACTTCAATATAACAACCGTGCTAGCAACATACAAGCTAACAACAACAATATAAATAATCTTGTAATACTTTCAAAGAACAAGATTATACCTCAATGATTCTTAATCCAACTCCAATCGAAATTCGCCTTAGTAGTTTATAGCCTCTCCAAGACACTTCAATCCGCATTTGAGACCCTTAGAACAACACCAACAATTATCCTTCAAATCTCCAAACAAAACCTAGAAAGACCATTAGGTTTTCGTTTTGCGACTAACCCGTAAACTATCTTTTTCCAAGACTTTTCTATTGAGATGTGTTTACAATATACCTAAGAACCTTGGTTTAAAGTGGGGAGCTAAAAGAACAATAAGCAAAGATTTTTCCTTTTTCTTTGAAGAGAACCCGAGAGCACTAAGCCTATGTTCTTCAATTTTTTTCAAGAAATTTGCTAAGTGTTGGCACTAGTAGTGCTACTAGTAGTAATATAAAGGGGAATGGAGGGACAAGATGTAACCATATGGGTGGCTAGGATGAAGTCTTACATAAAAATCAAGACTAATTGACCTTTGACTTAGTCAACATTCTCATGCTACACAAGTTGCAAGACTTGTCTTGCAACAAAGGTCCAATGACCCTCTTGCCCTTGCACATTTCGACCAAGGCATCACATAAGGGGGGGGGGGGTGACACGTGTCGCCCTCCCACTCGTCATAGTAATACATTTTCCGACAATTCCATAATTTCCGATAAATTTTTACAAGTCTCAAATCTTAACACTTGTGAGTTCTTACTTACGTTCTTAAAATATGTCCTGTAATTACGGGGTGTAACACTATTAGTCGTAGATCTATGGGTGGCCTGACAGATGTGCAGCCAGATAGAAGGGAAATGGTTCGCGAGATACACAGTCTAGCCAGTATTGGAGTCCGGTTGGTTGATTTTGGTGACAGTGGAGTTCGGGTTTGAGAGGTTGCCAAGTCCTGCATCGTAGAAGAGGTAAAAAGTCACTAGTATGAGGATCCGGTTCTAGTAGGGTATTGAGATGCATATCTTCGAAAAGAGAAGACGTTATTTGAGGTTGCACCTGATGGGGTGCTAAGGTATGAATGTAGATTGTGTGTACCGAATATTGCAGGACTTCGATAACAAGTTTTGGGAGAGGCACACAATGCTCGTTATTCTATTCATCCGGGGTCAACGAAGATGTACCATGACCTCAGATGCGTATATTGGTGGGACGGCCTGAAAAGGGACGTAACATCGTTTGTTGCTCAGTGCCCGAATTGTCATCAGGTTAAGGTCGAACACCAGAAGCCTGGTGGGTTACTACAGGCGATAGAGATCCCGACTTGGAAGTGGGAGGTGATTAATATGTACTTCATTACAGGTTTACCTCGTACTCAGCGGAAGTGTGACTCCATTTGGGTTATTGTGGATAGGATGACGAAATCAGCCCATTTTCTTCTACTTACTCGGCTGAGGACTATGCTAGGCTATATATCAGGGAGATAGTGAGACTGCACGGGGTTCCCACATCTATTATATCAGACAGAGGAGCTTGGTTTACAACTAACTTCTGGAGGTCATTCCAGAAGAGATTGGGGACACATGTGAGTCTCAGTACATCATTTCATCCTCAGACCGATGGGCAGCAGAGCATACTATCCAGGCATTTGGATATGCTGAGCGCCTGTATTATTGATTTTAGGGGTAGCTGGGAGGATCATTTGTCACTCGTAGAGTTGCATATAACAACAACTACCATTCTAGTATTCAGATGGCCCCGTAGGAGGCCTTATATGAAAGGAAGTGCATGTCGTCGATTGGTTGGTTTGATGTCGGCGAGGCTAGGTTAGTCGGTCCGGACTTGGTTCAGCAAGCTGTGGATAAGGTGAAACTTATCCATGAGAGATTATTAGCAGCCCAGAGTAGACAGAAGTCTTATGCGGATAATCGACGTCGACACTTGGAATTTCAGCTGGATGATTGGGTATTCTGAACGTATCACCCATGAAGGGTGTGATGAGGTTTGGTAAGAAGGGGAAGCTAGCCTGAGGTACATTGGGCCTTACCAGATTGTTCGTAGGGTAGGAAAGGTTGCCTATGAGTTGGATCTATCATTTGATTTGGAATCGGTTCATCCGGTCTTCCACGTATCGATATTACGTAAGTGTATTGGTGATCCTTTCAGAGTCTTCCCAGTAGATAACGTTCAGGTGACATAAGAGTTATCATATGAGGAGAGTCCTATAGCCATACTTTATCGCCAGGTCATACGATTACAGACTAAGGACGTGGCTTCCGTCAAGGTCTTGTGGCGGAACAATAATAGAGAGGAGATGACTTGGGAAGCAGAAGAGGAGATGAAGAAAAATATCCTCACTTGTTCCCTACGCCTACAGGTAATTCGATTCCCTACTCACTTAAATTGATTGGTGTATTTGCATGTGTGATATATTGTGGTCATGTGTGGCATATTTGGTTTTGTGGGGTATAGTTAAAGGAGACTATGCCGATATTTGTTTAGTTTGAATCTTGTTATGAACATTCGGGACGAATGTTTCTAAGGGGGAAAGGATGTTACACCCCATATTTCCAAGGCATTAATACGAGAACGTACTTAAGGAACTAAGGTTTGAATATTGGAAGGATAGTATGATTACATTTTTCTTATGGAAAATTTCGGAAAAATGTGAAGACGAAAATTTATTAACTTGGAGTTAGATTGCATAATATGGATTTATGGACTTAGTGTGGATTAATTAAGTCTTGACATTAATAAAGTGTGGCCCACCGAAAATTTCACAATTTGGGGGGGGGGGGGGTTCGAAATTTGGAAAAAATGACTAAGTGTGGGAGATATTTGTGAAGGGAAGACAAGTGGACAAGTGGACAAGTGGAAAAGTGTGGGAGATATTTGTGAGACAAGTAGGGTCTCCTCCACTTGTGAGATATTCATCTATATAGAGAGGTGATAACAAGACTTGGACATATTCACATAATATCTTATCTTCCAAGCTTTCTCTTCTCTCTTCTCTTAGCCTTGTGTCTCGATTTTCTTCAAGCAAAAAGTGAAGAACAAGAGTTGATTATTCTCCTAGATTAAGTGTTACACCCCGTAAGTCCAGGACATGTATAAGAGAATGTACGTAAGGAAACAAGACTTGGAAATTAGTACGAAAGGAAGAATTGTTTTTCCGACGGAAAATCTTCCGAAGGTCGGAAAGGAAAAATGTTCGTTATTGAGAATTGGATTCTCAAAATGCATTATTTGAAGAGAAAGGAACTTATTAATATTATGGAATTTTTTTTTACGGATTTGGTCACGTAGGGCCCACCCGAGGAATTTTACGTTTTGTGGGGCCCACGAGGGTTACAGAATTTTATGGACGAATGAGAGGGCGACACGTGGCACCCCATAAGTGGTCTTGGTCGAATTAGAGGAGGGGTATTTTGGTCATTGAACCTCTTGGAAGATAAGTCTTCAAAGCTTGACATAATTGACTAGTCAACTTGCCACTTAGGCTTGATCCATGTGATTTTAATCCAAGCCTCACATTTGTTTAAGTCTAAGCCCTCCAATATGTTTTATATTCACTACACTAGTGCAAGACTAGCTTTTTACACTTAGAAAAATTAGAGAACCTTGTGTTCTTCCATAGTTGCTCTCGGGTTGCTCATCTCCCACACTAGAAAAATTTGTAGTTTTGATCTATTGTTCACAAGAATTTAACCCAATGTTCCTAAGGGTGTTGTAAGGTTATCTCAATAGAAATATTTCGGAAAAACGGAGTTTTCACGTTAGTCGCAAGGCGGAAACTATGGGAGTTCTTCAACTTTGAAGTTGGAACTTGAGGATGGGTTCTTCATAGGCCTCTAAGGAGTGCTTGTAGCGGATTTGAACTTAAGGAAAGGAGCTAAGAATTTCTAAGGCGCGACTTTGGATCTTGGAAATTTTAAGGGCTTGGAAAGGTATAAATTTTGTCGTTTTAGTAAGTTAAGACTTACTTATTGTTGTAGCTATGGATCTTAGCAATCATGTGTTATATAGTATGAAGTTTGATATGTTTATTGGCTATTGGAACCCTAATCTGAAATCTAGCATGTTTAACTTTAAGATTTCAATTCTAGTCGATTATTAGTCTAAGCGTCGCATGTTGTATAAAGAAGGAAATTGTAGTTGTTGAAGTTGTTTAGACTATATAACATGTTAGACCTTAGAACTTGGAATTGTAAGAAGGATTGAAAAAGACTTAGTGTTGTTCTAGAGGTTGGCCGAGAATGGCTTTTGGGCATATTCACTATTTTCGTATGAATTGTGGGGCGGAATTTTACACGTATTGTAAGGCGTGTAATCCCCTTTGTTTGGTTGTTGTTTGAAGCCTTAAATGTGGCTTGTTGGTTATTGTATTCGGCCTTGAAAAAGGTGGCAAAGTGAGTAGAAACAAAGGAAGTTCTGCCCGATTTTCCGTAGAATTAGAGACTAAATACTTAGTATTATTTCTACATAGAGACTAGAAGTTGATAGCCTTGTTGTGACCATTATAGGTTGACACTTCTACCTACGGTGTATTCGGCTTAGCTTGTGGATTTAGTAGAAAGGTATGTGAACTATCTCCTGTTCTAGGATGATTCCTTAGAATAAAGAAAGTAAGTTCTACTCATTGAATGATCCATTCCTTGCTTGTATTTGGATTGCCTAAAATAGAATTTGTTCTATGTACTTCCTTGAGTGTACTTTGATGTTTAAATTATAAGTAGTATAATCCATTTCCTTAGGGAAGTTTGGATTCTTAAAAGTGAAGGTATTTTTCTTAAAGTACATAGAGACTTGAAAAGGAAGTGGTTTCCAAATCTTTTGGCTAGTGCCTTAGTTCTAAAACCTAAAGGTCATGATAATGACTTTAGGGGAGTCAAAGGAGTGATTTACTTATTTGATTTAAAAGAGGAGAAATGACATGATTTAAGAGAAGTAACTTGCGTTAAGGGTGAAGTTACTTGAGGTTTAAAAGTGGAAGAAAACTTGTTTTCTAACTATTAAGAGACTTGAAGTATTTTGAAAGTTAAGAACTTGTTTTGTAAGTATGTGATACTTGGTTTTAATAGTATAAGTCTCTTGGTTATTGAAGGAATGGATACGTCTAAAACCATAAAGGGTTATAACGGCTTTATGGGAAGTTGGTTATAACGGCTTTAGGGAAGGTTTTGAAAGTTGTCTATTTTGATTAATCGGCATAAGTTGCCTAGATTGTTAAAATTTAGAGTTACTTGATTTCAAGCTTTGAAATGAGTTTTCTAAAAGTGTAGTAACTTACTTTGAAAAATAGACACGCCTTGATACTACGGGTGTTAGTATCTTGGGGCTTTACATAGAAAGGAGTCTTTTATAAAAGAATGTACGCATGTAGTACTTTGGCTTGATAAATTGAGAATTTGTCTAAGTGTGCCTTGATAAGTACTTTGACTTGTTAAAGAGAATTATTCTATGTATGCCTTGATTAGTACTTTGGCTTGATAAATTGAGAATTTGTCTAAGTGTGCCTTGATAAGTACTTTGACTTGTTAAAAGAGAATTATTCTATGTATGCCTTGATTAGTACTTTGGCTTGATAAATTGAGAATTTGTCTAAGTGTGCCTTGATAAGTACTTTGACTTGTTAAAAGAGAATTATTCTATGTATGCCTTGATTAGTACTTTGGCTTGATAAATTGAGAATTTGTCTAAGTGTGCCTTGATAAGTACTTTGACTTGTTAAAAAAGAATTATTCTATGTATGCCTTGATTAGTACTTTGGCTTGATAAATTGAGAATTTGTCTAAGTGTGCCTTGATAAGTACTTTGACTTGTTAAAAGAGAATTATTCTATGTATGCCTTGATTAGTACTTTGGCTTGATAAATTGAGAATTTGTCTAAGTGTGCCATGATAAGTACTTTGACTTGTTAAAAGAGAATTATTCTATGTATGCCTTGATTAGTACTTTGGCTTGATAAATTGAGAATTTGTCTAAGTGTGCCTTGATAAGTACTTTGACTTGTTAAAAGAGAATTATTCAATGTATGCCTTGATTTGTACTTTGGCTTGATAAATTGAGAATTTGTCTAAGTGTGCCTTGATAAGTACTTTGACTTGTTAAAAGAGAATTATTCTATGTATGCCTTGATTAGTACTTTGGCTTGATCAATTGAGAATTTGTCTAAAGTGTGCCTTGATAAGTACTTTGACTTGTTAAAAGAGAATGATTCTATGTATGCCTTGATTAGTACTTTGGCTTGATAAATTGAGAATTTGTCTAAGTGTGCCTTGATAAGTACTTTGGCTTGTTAAAGAGAATTATTCTAAGTGTGCCTTGGTAAGGACTTTGGCTTGTAATTAAGGATTTGCCTATGTGTGCTGGAAATAGCCGGTTGTGTGCTATTGTTATATCAGTCGTTTCGGGGTCATTCCCCGGGTTTGTGGCATTTGCATCATTCCGTGGATTTGCTACCCACGATGCGAGGAATACCTCATGCGAGTCCGTAGGGCTTATGCGGGTGAAATAGTCCCATGCGGGCGGGTCCAGCCTATGCGAGGAATACCTCATGCGAGTCCGTAAGGGCTTATGCGGGTGAAATAGTCCTATGCGAGGAATACCTCATGCGGGTCCGAAAGGGCTTATGCGGGTGAAATAGTCCCATGCGGGCGGGTCCAGCCTATGCGAGGAATACCTCACGCGGGTCCACAAGACCTATGCGGGTGAAATAGTCCCAGGAATAGGATTGCTAAATGATACTGCGGGCGGATGGTCCTGCTTGATCATGAGCTTCCTAGTTTATATTGTAAGGATACTACTGTTTACTCTCATTGTTAGTAAGACACAATGTGTTGTATTTTGATTATCATATATGTCCCCGGATTTGTTTGTGTTACCCTATGGTCATGCTTTTACGAGGTGGGATTCCGGGGCATGGGACCACGAGGTATTGAGGACACAGGTGGGACTTGGTGTTCATGTATCCTTATTGGTGTGATTACATCATGGACTGCCGGCAGTGAGGAAGGATTCCACGGGCATGATTGATATTATGGGCGTGAGACCCATGGTTATATTGAGTAATGACTTTGAGGGCCTGCGTCCCTGACTTGATATGACTGCTTATGTGTTATGTACTGTAGGCTGGATATCATACATGTCTCCTGTGTTATTTATACTGCTATGATTTTATTACAGTACTTACTGTTCACATACTTGGTACATTCTTCGTACTGACCTCCTTCGGGGGGCTGCGTTCATGCCGCAGGTTTAGGTACGCAGTTCGGTGATCGGCAGGTGTAGGATCATGCTCAGGGTTTTGGATAAGCTCCTTATTCGGAGTTTATCTTTGGTATATGTCCTTGATGTGCTTTGTATAGTTTTGGGTACGGCGGGGCCTTGTCCGTCATAGTTGATTTAACTCTGAAGTGCAGTATTCATATGTGGGATTGGACTGCGTATGCGGTGGAGTGTCGTTTGTTTATGTATATATGGCAGCCTGCTCGGCTGTGCCCTTGCACGTACGTTTGTTTTCAAAAAAAATGAGGTGTTAGTTCAGTTCCGCAGCTTACTTGTATTGTTAAGGTAGAAGGGTGCCTGGTAGGGCACGATCCACGCGAGGTTGGGCCGTGACAGAGTGGTATCGAGCGATCGATCCTCGGAATGTCTCTGACCGTGTCTAGTAGAGTCTTGATTATCGGTGTGTTGCGCCACACCCATGCGCGAGAGGCTACGGGACATTTAGGAGTTGGTTTCTATTCTTCTCACTCTAAGATCGTGCCATAGAGCCGTGGTAGTAAGAAAATTCCTCTCGGCGTATTGTTGTTTCTGATTATGCCTCAAGGAGAGCGGCCGCCTTGAGAAGGGCAAAAGGAGTAGCAAGAGCTATTAGTCAGACTCAGAGAGTTGATAGGGCTTATGCCCAGAGTATACCGGATGTTGTTCCGCAGTCGGCGAGTCGTTATGCGCCAGGTTTGAGGCCCCAGCACCAGAGCCTCCAGTTTCTCGGTTAGGAGAAGACTATAGGGTCATGAGGAAAGCCGTTGTGTTATTGACCAAGATAGCGGTGCTAGCAGTTGTAAGTGATAGTACCCCAGAGGTAGGGATACTTTGATTAGTAAGTGAGAAGTAAGAATGTTGACAAGAATGATAGGTGAACTGAGACTATAGTTGTATAAAGTTCACAAGTTGTAATTACCCCGTATAAGTGTAAGACCGATAGGAAGATTGTGCGATAGAAATACTTTGGCTTATGAGGCGAACCTCCGGTGAATAGGGGTAGGGTAAGAAGTACCTTGGGATAAGAGAGATTTACTTCAGACTAAGAATGAGAAGTTAAGCGTGACGATGAGTCGGGTTATGGACTCATTTCGGGTCAGCCGATAGTTTGGAATGGGGTGATGTCAGTTAGAAATGGTCCCATTATGTGGTAGGGTCCTGGGGATGTCAGGCCCAAGTTTAGATAATCGTTATGCGAGTTTGTGGGCGCGTTCCACGAACTCAGTCGTAAGGACCGAGAAGAGCCTTAGCGGAAATTCAAGTAGCATAATGGCCAAGTTGGTTAGTAACTCAGTTGGGAGGGAAGCAGAATTTGAGATTTTGTCGTGTACTAGATGAGTTTGAAAGTCGAGAAAGTATGACAAGTAAGGAAAGAAAGGAACCTCTAAGGATCCGTGTTTGGGAAGACTGTACCCTTTGAGTTTTGTGAGAAGGGACCACGGACGAAGGTCCATTATTATGTTTACGTATGTTATGTGGTGGCCGTGTGGCATCGTTGGTCTTGTGCGATTTTGATCGATAGGCATAGTATAGAGATTGTCTTAGGAGTGTGTATAGCTTGGCAACCGACTAAGAACATTCGGGGACGAATGTTTCTAAGGGGGGAAGAATGTTACACCCCGTAAGTCCAGGACATGTATAAGAGAATGTACGTAAGGAAACAAGACTTGGAAATTAGTACGAAAGGAAGAATTGTTTTTCCGACAGAAAATCTTCCGAAGGTCGGAAAGGAAAAATGTTCGTTATTGAGAATTGGATTCTCAAAATGCATTATTTGAAGAGAAAGAAACTTATTAATATTATGGAAATTTATTTTTACGGATTTGGTCACGTAGGGCCCACCCGAGGAATTTTACGTTTTGTGGGGCCCACGAGGGTTACGGAATTTTATGGACGAATGAGAGGGCGACACGTGGCACCCCCATAAGTGGTCTTGGTCGAATTAGAGGAGGGGTATTTTGGTCATTGAACCTCTTGGAAGATAAGTCTTCAAAGCTTGACATAATTGACTAGTCAACTTGTCACTTAGGCTTGATCCATGTGATTTTAATCCAAGCCTCACATTTGTTTAAGTCTAAGCCCTCCAATATGTTTTATATTCACTACACTAGTGCAAGACTAGCTTTTTACACTTAGAAAAATTAGAGAACCTTGTGTTCTTCCATAGTTGCTCTCGGGTTGCTCATCTCCCACACTAGAAAAATTTGTAGTTTTGATCTATTGTTCACAAGACTTTAACCCAATGTTCCTAAGGGTGTTGTAAGGTTATCTCAATAGAAATATTTCGGAAAAACGGAGTTTTCACGTTAGTCGCAAGGCGGAAACTATGGGAGTTCTTCAACTTTGAAGTTGGAACTTGAGGATGAGTTCTTCATAGGCCTCTAAGGAGTGCTTGGAGCGGATTTGAACTTAAGGAAAGGAGCTAAGAATTTCTAAGGCGCGACTTTGGATCTTGGAAATTTTAAGGGCTTGGAAAGGTATAAATTTTGTCGTTTTAGTAAGTTAAGACTTACTTATTGTTGTAGCTATGGATCTTAGCAAGCATGTGTTATATAGTATGAAGTTTGATATGTTTATTGGCTATTGAAACCCTAATCCGAAATCTAGCATGTTTAACTTTAAGATTTCAATTCTAGTCGATTATTAGTCTAAGCGTCGCATGTTGTATAAAGAAGGAAATTGTAGTTGTTGAAGTTGTTTAGACTATATAACATGTTAGACCTTAGAACTTGGAATTGTAAGAAGGATTGAAAAGACTTAGTGTTGTTCTAGAGGTTGGTAGAGAATGGCTTTTAGGCATATTCACTATTTTCGTATGAATTGTGGGTAGGAATTTTACACGTATTGTAAGGCGTGTAATCCCCTGTTTGGTTGTTGTTTGAAGCCTTAAATGTGGCTTGTTGGTTATTGTATTCGGCCTTGAAAAGGTGGCAAAGTGAGTAGAAACAAAGGAAGTTACGCTTAGATTTTCCGTAGAATTAGAGACTAAATACTTAGTATTATTTCTACATAGAGACTAGAAGTTGATAGCCTTGTTGTGACCATTATAGGTTGACACTTCTACCTACGGTGTATTCGGCTTAGCTTGTGGATTTAGCCAGAAAAGTATGTGAACTATCTCCTCTTAGCATGATTCCTTAGAATAAAGAAAGTAAGTTCCACTCGAATGATCCATTCCTTGCTTGTATTTGGATTGCCTAAAATAGAATTTGTTCTATGTACTTCCTTGAGTGTACTTTGATGTTTAAATTGTAAGTAGTATAATCCATTTCCTTAGGGAAGTTTGGATTCTTAAAAGTGAAGGTATTTTTCTTAAAGTACATAGAGACTTGAAAAGGAAGTGGTTTCCAAATCTTTTGGCTAGTGCCTTAGTTCTAAAACCTAAAGGTCATGATAATGACTTTAGGGGAGTCAAATGAGTGATTTACTTATTTGATTTAAAAGAGGAGAAATGACATGATTTAAGAGAAGTAACTTGCGTTAAGGGTGAAGTTACTTGAGGTTTAAAAAGTGGAAGAAAACTTGTTTTCTAACTATTAAGAGACTTGAAGTATTTTGAAAGTTAAGAACTTGTTTTGTAAGTATGTGATACTTGGTTTTAATAGTATAAGTCTCTTGGTTATTGAAGGAATGGATACGTCTAAAACCATAAAGGGTTATAACGGCTTTATGGGAAGTTGGTTATAACGGCTTTAGGGAAGGTTTTGAAAGTTGTCTATTTTGATTAATCGGCATAAGTTGCCTAGATTGTGAAAATTTAGAGTTACTTGATTTCAAGCTTTGAAATGAGTTTTCTAAAAGTGTAGTAACTTACTTTGAAAAATAGACACGCCTTGATACTACGGGTGTTAGTATCTTGGGGCTTTACATAGAAAGGAGTCTTTTATAAAAGAATGTACGTATGTAGTACTTTGGCTTGATAAATTGAGAATTTGTCTAAGTGTGCCTTGATAAGTACTTTGACTTGTTAAAAGAGAATTATTCTATGTATGCCTTGATTAGTACTTTGGCTTGATAAATTGAGAATTTGTCTAAGTGTGCCTTGATAAGTACTTTGACTTGTTAAAAGAGAATTATTCTATGTATGCATTGATTAGTACTTTGGCTTGATAAATTGAGAATTTGTCTAAGTGTGCCTTGATAAGTACTTTGACTTGTTAAAAGAGAATTATTCTATGTATGCCTTGATTAGTACTTTGGCTTGATAAATTGAGAATTTGTCTAAGTGTGCCTTGATAAGTACTTTGACTTGTTAAAAGAGAATTATTCAATGTATGCCTTGATTAGTACTTTGGCTTGATAAATTGAGAATTTGTCTAAAGTGTGCCTTGATAAGTACTTTGACTTGTTAAAAGAGAATGATTCTATGTATGTCTTGATTAGTACTTTGGCTTGATAAATTGAGAATTTGTCTAAGTGTGCCTTGATAAGTACTTTGGCTTGTTAAAGAGAATTATTCTAAGTGTGCCTTGGTAAGGACTTTGGCTTGTAATTAAGGATTTGCCTATGTGTCTTTGAAATAGCCGGTTTTGTGCTATTGTTATATCAGTCGTTTCGGGGTCATTCCCCGGGTTTTTGGCATTTGCATCATTACGTGGATTTGCTAACCAAGATGCGAGGAATACCTCATGCGATTCCGTAGGGCTTATGCGGGTGAAATAGTCCCGTGCGGGCGGGTCCGACTATCACGAGAATACCTCATGCGAGTCCGTAAGGGCTTATGCGGGTGAAATAGTCCTATCACGAGGAATACCTCATGCGGGTCGAAAGGGCTTATGCGGGTGAAATAGTCCCATGCGGGCGGGTCCAGCATATGCGAGGAATACCTCACGCGGGTCCACAAGACCTATGCGGGTGAAATAGTCCCAGGAATAGGATTGCTAAATGATACTGCGGGCGGATGGTCCTGCTTGATCATGAGCTTCCTAGTTTATATTGTAAGGATACTCATTTACTCTCATTGTTAGTAAGGCACAATGTGTTGTATTTTGATTATCATATATGTCCCGGATTTGTTTGTGTTACCCTATGGTCATGCTTTACGAGGTGGGATTAGGGGCATGGGACCACGAGGTATTGAGGACACAGGTGGGACTTGGTGTTCATGTATCCTTATTGGTGTGATTACATCATGGACTGCCGGCAGTGAGGAAGGATTCCACGGGCATGATTGATATTATGGGCGTGAGACCCATGTTTATATTGAGTAATGACTTTGAGGGCCTGCGTCCCTGACTTGATATGACTACTTATGTGTTATATCGTAATTTGGATATCATACATGTCTCTGTGTTATTTATCTTGCTATGATTTTATTACTGATTTCATCGTTCACATACTTGGTACATTCTTCGTCTTGACCTCCTTGGAAGTGCGTTCATGCCGCGAGTTTAGGCACGCAGATTCGGTGATCGGCAGTGTAGGATCATGCTCGTGGTTTTGGATAAGCTCCTTCATTCGGAGTTTATCTTTGGTATATGTCCTTTAGTCTGCTTTGTATAGTTTTGGTATGCGGCGGGGCCTTGTCCGTCATAGTAGTTGATTTAACTCCTAGAGTGCGTATTCATATGTGGAATTGGACTCATGTACGGTGTAGTGTCTTTTGTTTATGTATATATGGCAGCCTTGTCGGCTTTGCCCTTGCACGTACGTTTGTTTTAAAAGAAAAAAAAATGAGGTGTTATTTCAGTTCCGCAGCTTACTTGTATTGTTAAGGTCGAAGGGTGCCCAGGTAGGGCACCAGTCACGGGCCCGGGGTTCGGGCTGTGACATTAAGTGCCCTAATCAAGTTCTAAACCAAGTTAACTCTCCAAAGTTCATCAACCACGGTTTGGCCGAAAATTGAGTGGAAATCCTAAGCTTGTTTATGAGCTTTTTTGAAGTAAAACAAGAAGGAAAGATGGTTACAAGCTTGTAGTGGATACATGTGTGTGATTGGAACTTGAAGAATATGAGCTAAGACAAAACTATGGACTGACTTTAAGTGGACTGTTTGGGAAATATTTAAGATAAGGATTATTCATCCTCTTGAAGTAATTGGATATTACATGTTGTAGTAATTAATAGATGAACTTGTGATTAAGAAGAATGAAGAATAAGAAATACATGTCACAGTTTTGGCATGCTAGCCGAAAACTGGACAGTTTTGGTGTTGTCGGATTCGTTGGTTATTGTTGTTGTTATCATCACCTATTGCATGTTAACATGAAGGAATCTTGTTGTTAACATGTTGATATGACTTATATAAAAGTGTTGGAATGTAAATTGGATTATAAGAAGTTATGGAAATAACTTTGGTTGTAGTAGTTGGCCGAGAATTACTATAAACTGTTGGATAGTGTTGTGCAGTTTTAGGGACTGTTTTTGGGTATTGAAATGCTGGAAAATCAGCCACCTTTATGCATGTTTAAATATAGTAATCACTAATGAAAGTCCTAAGGTAATAAGGGTGTAGAAAGGTGTTAAAAGGCCTCACATTTTACCCTTGTTGTTGTTGGAATATGAACTGATTTTAGTGGACTGTTTTACGTAATTAAGGGGTTGTTTTTACGTGAGAAATAGGTGTGTGAATCACCTTGATTGCTGTTTTGTTGTGCCCTTAATTGGTGCATTGGTTATTGTTGAAATTGGCCTTCTTGAAAGGTGGAAAAGTACGTATAAACAGGGAAGTGCTGCCCAAATTTTTAGGAAAAGAGAACCATTACTTGGTATTAGCCTACACTAGGAAGCATGAAGTTAATAGAAGTGTTATTCTCATTATAGGTTGAAGTACTACTTATGGCGTATTCTACTTAGCGTGTGGATTAGCCGAAGAGGTATGTGACTCTTACTATCTTTCTTTGAGCATGAACCTTATAAAATGAGTGTACGGTGGACGTACGTGTTTTAAATGAATTCGGATTTCATTGTAAGTTTACTTGATTTGAAAAGAATAAGTTACTTGATTTTAAAGGTGTGAGTGCCTTGATTTTAAAAGTGTAAGTTACTTGAGTTTAAGAGTGTAAGTAACTTGATGTTAAAAGAGTAAGTGCCTTGCTGCTACATGTGCTAGTGTCTTGGGGTTTATAAATGAAAGGATGTACGGCGGACGTACATGGTTCTATTGGATCTTAATTCTAAAAAGGAAGGCATGATATTGCCTTGGTATTTCTAAAAAGGAAGGCATGTTATTGTCTTGGTATTTCCGAAAAAGGAAGGCATGGTATTGCCTTGGTGTTTATAAAAAGGAGGGCATGTCATTGGCTTGGTTTTTAAATGAAAGTTCATTCTATTTGTTCTAATGAGAGTCAAATATTATTTTAACTTGCATATGTTTGCTCATACAGCCATTCGTGAAAGTATTATATTTCCACATCACCGCGTCCCTCACTAGAGGGCCGATAACATTATGTATATATTTCATAGATTAGCTCCCATGACGTGAGTTGGTACACACTCATTGCGGGTCTGAAGGACTCATGCGGGTTCAATTCTCTGGATATTATTCCATGGACTAGCTCTCCGTGATGCGGGTATCGTGTACTGATATCCATTGCGGGTCTACAAGATCCACGCGGGTTCGAGTCCCATGCGGGTGAAATAGTCCTATGAGTAGGATTGCATAATGATTCTGAGGGCAGGTGTTCCTGATTTTGACATGGCTTTCATCTTTTGAAATGGTAATGATTTCATATTTGAAAGGGGTACGGTTGATTTCATATTTTGAAATGACACGATTGATCTCACTTTTAAAAGACATATTTTAAAAGGTACAGATGACTCTCATTACTTTCATTTTTCATAAGACACAGTCGTACTGGTAGTTTGATTATCATACTTGTCTCATGTTTTCTTTTGGACTGTTATGATCTCATTTACAGTACTTATTGTTTCACATACTTGGTACATCTTTCGTACTGACCTCCTTTCCTCGGGGCAATATTATCTTAAGGATAGATTGTTCATCCAATCGACTCAGCAAGATAATTTACTTTGTTGATTTCTACATTTTTAACTTAGTTGTTGTTGTTGTTACATTCTCATTTCCTTTGTTTCTACACTTTGTTCACACAAGCTTAAGATAATATTCGCTGCTTTCAACAACATCATGTCTGCTGAAGATCAATTCAACGCTATGAACAACGCCACTGCTCAAAGCAATCCCACTGCCTTCAATCCCACTGCTCAAGGCAATACTAATGCCTTCACTTCTGCCACTCAAGGCGATGACATTGCTTACAACCCAACTAATCCAGGCATTCCCAATGTCTTCCAAACTGCTAGTTTTGGCACAATTAGTGTCAACACTGTTTTTGGCACAATTAGTGTCAACACTATTTTTGGCACAACCAATGCCTTCACTACTGCTCCGGGTACTTATAGTGCCAATGCTACTGCCCAAGGCGTCCAGAACGCCTATGCTCCTGTTAGAGGCGTTCCCAATGCCTTTGCAACTACTCAAGGGGGCGTCACTGCCTCTACACCCTCTGATTTTCACCATGAGTGTCCTGACAAGTTCATGGGTGCTCACTTTAAGCGATGACATCAAAATATGTTGTTTTTCCTGACGGTTATGGGAATGTCACGTTTCCTAACCGAAGACCCTCCACTAGTTAGGGAAGACGTGGACCCTCATCTAAATGATTTGGCGGGAGGGGCCCAGGGTAACCATGTCGCTAACGACATAAGGATGGTTCACGAAGCATGGAAATATAGAGATTTCATGTGTAGGAACTATATTCTAAACAGTCTGTCTGATCCTCTCTACACGGTATATTGTACCGTTGAAACTGCCAAGCAGTTATGGGACAAACTTCAGAAGAAATATAACACCTAAGATGCGGGTAGTAAGAAGTTCGTCATTGAGAAGTTCCTGAAATTTGAAATGGTGGACAACAAAAGTGTGTCATCCCAAGTCCAGGAATTTCAAATGATTCTACATCACCTGCATTTTAAAGGATTAAAGCCCAACGAACAATTTTTGGTTGGGGCGTTGATCGAGAAGTGTCTCCCTCGTGGACTGAGTTTATGAACTATCTAAAACTCAAAACGAAGGATACGACCTTAGACGATCTTATTGTCAAACTCTAGATTCAGGAGGACAATAAGAAGGTCATGCCAAAGGGGAAACAACCCGCTGAGGCTAAGGCGAACCTGTCGGAAGTCAAAGAGAACTCAAGCAAGAAACAGAAGTTCCAGAAGGTAGGCAAGACCCAAACAACTAAAAAGTTCAAGGGAAATTGTAATCACTGTGGTATAGTTGGTCACATGGACAAAGACTTCCGCAGGCTCAAACATGAGAATAAAGAGAAGGCCAAAGGCAAAGCAAAGACTAACATCGTCGAAGACACGCTCGTCGACGATATGATCGAGGAGTTCTCAACGGTGGTTCTTGAAGATAACCTTGTTGAGAATCCGGTGCAATAGTGGCTAGACACGGGTGCTACCCGTCACATTTGTTTCAATAAAGATGCCTTCTCCACATATACACCAGTCACAGATAAGAAATTGTTCATGGGCAACAATTATTCTTCAGAGGTGCTGGGGGTAGAAAAGGTGACCCTAAAGATGACGTCCGGAAATGAGCTGATTCTGAAGGAATCATGTCCCAGAAATTCGAAGAAATTTAATTTCCGGACCTTTGTTAGTAAATGTTGGTTTTAGGCTAGTGTTAGAGGCTAACAAGTTTGTAATCACTAAAAATGGAACCTTTGTAGGAAGTGGGTTCGTCTGTGAAGGCCTCTTTAAGTTTAATGATGCACCTGTAGTGCCTTCTGTTTCAATTATCAATAAAATGAGCCTTCTACTTACTTGATTAAGTCATCTAATTTATGGCATCATAGATTAGGACATGTTAACTATCAATCTATCAAAAGATTGGTAAAGCTGGAATTATTACCGTCTATCGACATAAACCCTCAACGTAAGTGTGAGGTGTGCGTAGAGGTAAAACTTTCCAAGAGTCCCTTTAGATCCATCGAAAGGGAAACCGCTCCTCTAAAATTTATACACACTGATATATGTGATTTGAAGTTCGCTCAAACTAGAGGAGGGAGCAAGTATTTTATGACTTTCATAGATGATGGCACAAGGTTTTGTTACCTTTACTTACTAAAAAGTAACGATGAAGCCTTTGAAGCATTCAAACGCTACAAAGCAGAAGTTGAGAACCAACTAAGCGGACGGATTAAAACAATACGTAGCAATATAGGGGGAGAATATGTAGCGCCTTTTGAAGAATTTTGTACCCAGTCGGGTATAGTTCATCAAACGACGACTCCTTACTCACCTCAATCAAACGGTGTGGCTGAACGCAAGAACATAACACTGAAGGAAATGATGTGTCACGACCCGACCTCGGGCCCGCGACTGGTGCCTTACCCCGGGCACCCTAGTGATAATACATCAGAGAAAAACCAGCGGAAATAAAAACTCAAAGATATGAAACAATGAAATATAAGAAAACAGGCTAACCAAAACGGTCACCTTTCTGTATATATACATAAAACCCGAACAGTTATATCCTTTTACAAACCTTGCCCACAACTGTACTACAGACCTCTAAGAATGTAACCACAAATATGACGGGACAGGGCCCCGCCATACCCCTGAATGTACAAGTACCTACAATGACAGGAGACTATACCAAAGATAAGCCTCCGGAGAAACGGAGCTTCCCAAACGCTGAACTGTGATCCTATGAGCGAGGATCAACGACCGGTGTACCTCTACCTGCGGCATGAACGCAGCCCCGGCGAGGTCGAGACAACAGTACAGTATGGCGAAAAATCGTAAATGAAATGAAATCATAATAGTCTATATAAAGCAGGAGACATGTATGATAACCAAACTACAGTACATAACATATAAGCAGTCAGGTCTAGTCAGGGACTCACGCCCTCAAGTCATCACTCATGCCCGTGGAATTCCTTCCTCACTACCGGCAGTCTATGACATAAATCATACTCATGTGACGCGCCCGTGGCATCCTACCTCACTGTCGGCGTACACATATACAACATATATATATATATATATATATATAATACGCGGCCGCATGTCCCGGAATCCCTCATCGGTGTAACATGGCCATAACGTGCCCTCGGCATCCCTCATCGCAGGTGCAGGTCTTCATGGGGAGCTAGCCCATGGAATAATGATCGTACATACCATGCCCCCGGAATCCCTCATCGGTGTAGACAGGTCTTCATGGGGAGCTAGCCCATGGAATAATAGTAATGGTCACATGCCCCCGGAATCCCTCATCGGTGTAGACATGCCCATGTGACAATAATAATATACCGGGAGTTTAACCCGCTGCATGGCCGCATGCCCCCGGAATCCCTCATCGGTGTAGACATGTCCATGTGATAATAACAATGGAAGTATACCCGTGGAATCCTCCGTCACTGCCGGTACCTCCAATGAAACGTACGGGCATCTAACCCGTATCCTGGTCGCATGCCCCGGCATCTCTCATCGGTATAAGCATGGCCAAGATCAAACAAAATGGAAGCATACCCGTGGAATCCTCCGTCACTGCCGCGTCGCCCAATAAATTCACAACAAGTCAGCCGGCCCTCCAACCGAGAGACGCGGTAACATAGTAATACCACCAAGGCTATCACAACTAGCATAGGCAAATTTAACATACTCTTAGACTTCCATTTTATGACAACAAATCCGGGTTTTAACCCCAAAGTACTACATACATTAATCCTTTCAAAAAGATCTCTTTTTACGTAAAAAAAACTACTCGATACTATTATCCGTAGTACCAAACACGTTCATGTTTAAATCAAGTACTTTATACTTTTTAAACCAAGTGG
The DNA here is from genome assembly GCA_029844215.1 of Przewalskia tangutica. NCBI lineage: Eukaryota > Viridiplantae > Streptophyta > Magnoliopsida > Solanales > Solanaceae > Przewalskia > Przewalskia tangutica. The sequence continues at coordinate 85,550,807 of CM056726.1, read as the reverse complement.
CTTACATTTTTAAAACAACGTCAAATATACTTTTAAAACCCAGGTAACCAACTCTTTTAAGATCAAGGTACTCCTACCTTTTAAAACCAAGCCACTTATATTTTTCTCATCAAGAAAAGTTCGATATTTGAAAATAAGTTACTTATACTTTTAAACTCAAGTTACTTCTCTTTTCCCAAAATCAAGTTACCATTTTAAATCCAATAATAAAACCATTCTTTTGTTTCCGTAAAGTCGTTATAACTAACTTTCCATAAAGCTATTATAACACTTTATGTTTTAAACCAATTTAAGACAAAACCATGCCTTTCCTTTAAACCAAAACACTTCAAATTCTTAAGTCTCTTTCCTTTTAGAAATCAAGTTCCTTACTTTGGAATTTTAAGAAAATCAAAACTTGATTGTAATAATTCTTATTAGAGCAGTCATGATCTAGGAAATGTAATACAATTTTGTCTTATCTTAGCTTCTATGCAGATGGAGGTTTCTACTGGTTTTAATATAATTAATTAGTCAATACATTTTCCTTTATTAACGCTGCAGTGGTTTGTTCGATACTTATTCTCATTTCCGACATCAATATAACTTATTCCTTTTAAAACCCAATTACCCATTTCTCACAAATGCGGTTTCACAACTTTTTAACACAAACCAAGTCCTTAATATTTCACATCAAGTCATTTATAAGTCAAGTCTCTTATCTTTTAAAAACCACAAACCATTTCTTTACCTACATAAAGTTGTTATAACAAACTTCCCATAAAGCCGTTATAACACTTTATGTTTTAAACCAACCAAATTCGTTTAGCACATGTACGTCTACCGTACTACATAGTTCACAACAATCATGCTAGAAAAGATAGGAAGAGGTTCACATACCTCGCGACGATTATCGACAAAAAGCAAAAAGCTCCAAAGTACTGTAACCCTGCTAGCCTTTTCCACCCTTCAAGTAGAATACGCTACTTGTAGAACTTCAACCTATAAAGGTCACAAAACGACTATCAACTTCTAGATCCCTTCGTAGAACATTTCTAAATACAAGGTTCCATATTATACGGAAAATTTGGCAGCACCTCCCCCCCCGTAACCACATAAATCTCCTCCTCTATCAAGGCCCGCTACCAAGCCAACAACTCCAAGGGAGTTACACGTCTAACCGGACGTGTACAACACTGCCCCACAATAATACTACAAGTCTACTGTAAATACAGTCCAATGTAAATACAGTTCAATTCTATCAATCCTCTTTCCTCATATAATATACTCAAGTATAACTACTACAACATGTAATATCCAATTACAATAGGGGGACATAGATCATTACCTCGATAAGCCCAAAATTATCTAAGATTATAAGTCGATCCTGAGCAACGTTTAGCTCCAATTCCTTACGCTCCAACACGCTCCAAGCAACCCTTAGAAGTTTCTAAACAACTTTTCTTCAAGATCCAACTCCAAAAAGTGAAGAACACTTAGGCTCAAACTATGGCAAGTTTCGGCCAAGGCAAGGTTTCTAGGCTAGGGGTGTGATATCTTTTCCAACTCTTGGTACACAATCTTCCTAACACCCTAAGGAAGAACACTTAAAAGTTTAAGAATTTTTGGACAACATTAGCTCCTAAAATCAGCCCATGGCCGAGAGCTACACTCAAGAGGGAGGGAGTATTTTTGTCTTGGAAATTATCTCAAGTGTGGATGAAGAAGTCTTGCAATCAAGGGGTATTTATAGATAAATCAAGGGCCAAGATCAAGGCAAGTGTAAGGTGAGGATTGGGTACATGTGTGTGGGTAATTTGCCAACCAAATGTCCACCACAAAAATGGGACAAGTGGCTTGCCACTTGTCCCCCACAAAAAAACGTCCAAGTGTCCAATAGTTTCGGCCATAGGGCCACATGGGGGTGACACGTGTCGCCCCCCTACTCGTCCAAAATATTTCATCTTCCGAAAATATCCGTAATGCCAAAAATCCGAAAATAAAGTGGGCCCCACAAAACCGTAAATTTTCCCCGTGGGCCCCACGTGACCAATTCCGGAAAATAAAATTCCATAATTCTCAAATATTCCAAAAAGTCCGAATACCAAATCTGGGAATCCAATTCCCTTTAACGAACATTTTTCCTTCACAAAATTCGGAAACTTTTCCGTCGAAAAATCACATCTTTCTTCTTTTTAATTTAAAATGTCGTATTCTCGTACGTACGTCCCCACATACATACCCTGGAACTACGGGGTGTAACATGATGAATGCTTTACTCATCAATTCAGGCCTTCCCCAACACATGCGGGGAGAAACTATCCTTACCGCAAATAAGATTCTTAATAGAGTCCCACACAAAGGTAAGGACAAGACTCCATACGAGTTATGGAAAGGGAAGAAACCTACCTACAAGTATTTGAAGGTATGGGGTTATCTAGCCAAGGTAAAAGTACCTATGCCAAAGTAGGTCAAGATTGGACCTAAGACTATGGATTGCATATTCATCGGATATGCCAATAACAGTAGTGCTTATCGCTTCATAGTGCATAAGTCGGATGTACCAGACATTTATGAAGGTACGGTCATGGAATCAAGGAACGCGTGGTTCTTTGAAGACACGTTTCCATATAAGGAAAACAACATAACCCCTCACAAATGAAGTTATGATCAAACCCCTGAGGATCAAGGAGTCGATGACTACCTAGATCCAAACGGTTCAGATAGTGAATTCTGAAGTGGCTGACTATTCGGAATTCAGTATTCCAGATTCTCAGGACTTGGAAGATTCAGATATGGAACCAAAGAGAAGCAAAAGGGCCCGGAAGGACAAGTCCTTTGGTCCAGACTTTGAAGCTTATTTGGTTCAGGATGAACCACGGACAATCGTCGAAGCATTGTCAACTCCAGAAGCACCGCTCTGGAAGGAAGCTTTAGAAAGTGAGATAGAATCCATCCTGCATAACCACACCTGAGAGTTGGCTGAACTTCCCCCAGGACACAAACCTTTGGGTTGTAAGTGGATCCTTAAACGGAATTTAAAGGCAGATGGATCTATCGACAAGTACAAGGCTAGGTTGGTAGTCAAGGAATATCGCCAAAAGAATGGCCTTGATTACTTCGACACCTACGCTCCGGTGTATAGAATGACATCCATACGTATGTTCATAGCTATCGCCGCCTTGCGGGATCTTGAAATACTTCAAATGGATGTTAAGACAGCCTTCCTAAATGGTGATTTGGAAGAATAAATATATAAGGAACAACCCGAGGGGTATGTGGTTCCAGGACAAGAGACAAAAGTGTGTCGGCTTGTCAAATCATTGTATGGGCTGAAACAGACCCCTAAATAATGGCACGAGAAATTTGATAGTACCCTGCTATCAAAAGGGTTCGCCATTAATAAATGTGACATATATGTTTACATGAAAGGAAATGCCGATTCGTTCGTCATGATATGCCTTTATGTAGATGACTTGATCACTGGTAGCAGTCCTAGGATAATCCTAGAGGCTAAGAACATGTTAAAACAATGTTTCGATATGAAAGATATGGGGATCGCAGATGTCATCCTAGGGATCAAGATCTCTAAGACATCTAATGGATTGGTCTTGTCTCAATCTCACTACATCGAAGATTTGCTGAAGAAATTTGAGATGTTTGATAGTTCACCGGTAATGACACCATTGAATAGAAGTCAAAAGATTGACAAGAAACTTGGTGTACCCATACGCCAGGAGCGATACACAAAGGTGATTGGGAGTTTGATGTATGTCACAAACTGCACTCGACCAGATATCGCTTATGCAATCAATAAATTGGCTAGGTTTACCTGAAATCCGAGTGATGATCACTGGAAAGCGTTAAATAGGGTACTACGGTTCCTGAAGTTCACGCTAAATTTCGGGTTACACTATTCGAGATATCCAACTGTACTAGAGGGGTACAGTGATGCAAACTGGATATCTGATAGCGACGACATCAAGTCCACCAACGGATATATTTTTATAATATGTGGTGGAGTTGTGTCTTGGAAATACTCTAGACAAACACTTATTACCCGATCCACGATGGGGTCGGAATTTATCGCTTTAGACAAAGCGGGAGAAGAAGATGAGTGGCTTCATGATTTTCTAGAGGATGTCCCATGTTGGGATAAACCCGTGTCTTCTGTAATGATCCACTGCGATAGTTAGTCGGCTCTAGGAAGGGCACAGAGTTCTATGTACAACGGCAAGTCTCGTCATATTCGATGGAGACATGAGTCTGTTAGGCAGCTGATCACCTCGAGTGTTATTTCCATTGATTACATAAAATCAAAGGAAAATATCGCAGATCCCTTGACGAAGGGAATGACCAGAGATCAGATGTACTGTCTGTCTAGGGGAATGGGCTTAAAACCCAATCAATAAGAACCAATATAGTGGACACCCAATCTTACAGACTGGAGATCCCAGGAATAAGGTTCAATGGGAAAACTAAACTGTAAAGGTTCTATGAGCGCTTCGGTGGAAGCAAAAGCACTTCAGATAATGTTTCTTTCTTAAGAAACATAATCCAAGGCCGTTCCCGTGAAAGACAAAAAGTGCTACCTGTAAGAGGGGTAAATGATAAGTTTCCAAATATTTAATGATCCTCAATAGTTGAGTTAGGTTGGGGAAATTTTTAATGGTTCCTAACGCTTGTGTGGCGGGGTATTGCAGGATACCTTGTAGGAGACCACCTATTTAAGTGAGAGGACAGACCGCCTCAAATGAACGCACTTAAGAATCCAAGTGTGTCCACGGCCCACGACGGACAAAAACATTAGGAAGATTGAGTAGGAAAGGTGTTGGGTTGGTACCATTATCTTGGAATATACTAAACACTGACGATTCTAGACATCACGTTCACCACGCAGTAAATATGTCCGATGGTATTCTACTATGGAAGGTTCAAAGCTCCGACTACCTCTCCAGATGCAACATCGATCCGCCAAGTGATTGCTCGAAAGGCACCATGTGCGTGTACCAAAATCTCTTCCAAGAGGGGATTATTGAAAATTTACTAAACGTGAAATATAATTAATCCTATTAAATTATGACTCGAACAATTGGGGCCCCGCACGTCGGAAACATGGTTTCCACACACGTGCATATAAAGTGGCAAAGATCGTAATTTCCTTAAATGGAAGAGATATTAGTACGTATACGAATTGTTTAAGATGTAAGATAATAGATGGTTATTGGCTAAATAACAATGGTTTCACGTTGGTAAATGAAAGGAAGAAATGTGTAAAAGATGAAACGAGTCTGAAAATACTGCGGTGCCAGAGAGCCGCGGCGCCTCGCCTCCCTGCAGGGCCGTGGCTCCGGCGACGCCTGAAACTCTATGAAGGTTTTAGCGCCACGGCGCCATGGCGCTAGCCTGCAGGGCCACGGCGCCCGAAACTCTCTGAAGTTTCGGCGCCGCGGCGCTGCGGACATTTCAGACCGTTGGAAGATGAAGAGAAAACTATTTTTTGGGCTGACTTTGGAGCATTAATTCTCCATTATAGGGCTCATGAATTCAACCATTATTTGGCTGAATTATTACTCCACATTCAAGGCATTATATGGTCTATATTGGCCATTACTTGGCTATGTGGAAGATCATCTTCTTCATATTATAAAATGAGGCCTTGAGCACATTTGCATAACACCTCACACTTAACAATTCTCTGAAATTGTCTTCCTTTCTTGCAATCACAAAATACTCAAAGATCTTTCTTCCTAAGCGAACACTTGAGTTCCCTTTGCTCATTTGTTTGATAGCTGTTTTATCTTGGGAGATAAGTTGCCATTACACCGTTGGAAGGATATACGGGGCAGTATTATCTTAAAGATAGATTGTTCATCCAATCGACTCAGCAAGACAATTTACTTTGTTGATTTCCAGATTTTTAACTTAGTTATTGTTGTTGTTACATTCCCATTTCCTTTGTTTCTACACTTTGTTCACACACATTATTTATTAATAAACATCTAAGGGAGAGTATTACGAATACACTATATCATTAAATACTCCTACAACTTTGTGAAGAAGCTTGCAATCAATCAAGTAGCTCAAGTAAATAGCTTAAAAACAGCTTCTGAAAAGCCTTGCAACAGCTTCCTAAGTCTTGCAATCAAGAAAGATGCAAGCGGCTTATACAAACAACTTGCAAGCTACTTCTGAAAATTATCACTGCAGCTTCCTAAGACTTGCAATCAAGCAGACAACTTGCAAGCAGTTTATAGAAACAACTTCTGGAAAGCCTCACAACGGTTTTTTTTCTTCTATAAATAGGAAGCTAAATCGATTCATATTATACATCAATTTTGAAGTGGAATAAACTTTATCTCTCCATATTTATTTGTCTACATCTCTTATTCTCTTGTATATTATTATTTCATAACGTTGTATATTAATTTATTAAATCATTCTGGCGAATACCTTCATTATTTAACCCACCAAAATATGTTTAAATACCATTCAAATGTAAATTAATCAACTACCGAAAAAAGAAAGTGAAATAGACATTCCCTTCCATTCGGAAAACATTAACATTACCAATCAAAGACATCAAATTTATTCTGGTTAGGAACCAAAAACACATTAATTATCTTTTTCTAAATTTATCCATACGATCTAAAAAGTTTAAAGAGATAGAAAATATAATTGAAGAGATATAAAGAATAACCTAATCAATATAACTAATGTTCCTAATAGGTGTGCAATAATTTTAAAAGATAAAATATTTGAATTTTGTTGTACATAAAGGATACTAAATTATTAATTGGGGGAGTGATTTCCATTTTCCAACGGAGATAAAAGGTCTCGGTCGGGACAAGGCCGAGGGTTAGGGGTAAGTGGGGTAAGGGAGATGCTGGGCATTGAGACTTAAACGGGGGAGTCCATAGAGCTAGTTAAGATTCTTAAGAGGAGGAGGATTAATATTACATGTGTCCAGGAGATCAAATGGGTAGGACCTAAGGCTAAGGACGTAGATGGGTATAAGTTATGATTCTCAGGTAGGTCAAAGTATAGGAATGGGGTAGACATTTTGGTAGAAAGCGAGCTAAGAGATAAGGTGGTAGAGGTTAGGATGGTCAATGACAAGATGATGGCGATTAAGTTGGTAGTTGGAGGGTTCACTATGAACATTATTAGTGCGTATGTACCGCAAGCGGACTTGAACGAGGAGGAGAAGAGGCGCTTTTGGGAAGATTTAAACGAAGTGGTGAGAGGTATACCACCCATTGAGAAGTTATTTGTATGAGGGGATTCCAATGCACATATTGGGGCACTTCCGGGGGGGGGGGGGGGTATGACGACGTGCATGGAGGTTTTAGCCTCAGGGATATGAACGGGGGAGGCGTCTCACTTTTGGAGTTTGCTAGAGCTTTTGGGATGGTGATAGCCAATTCAAGATTCCTGAAGAAGGAGGAGCATTTGGTGACTTTTCGTAGTTCAGTGGCTAAGACTCAGATATACTTTTTGCTCCTTAGGAAGGTTGACAAAGGTCTTTGTAAAGACTGCAAGGTTATTCAGAGAGAGTATCTTACAACCCGACATAAGCTTTTGGTGATAGATTTAGAAATCAAGATAGAGAAGAATAGGAGGGTTGTGGATGACAGGTTAAGAATCAAATGGGGGAGTTTTACCATGGCTAGTTCAAAAGAGATAGGGGAGAGGTTGATGGCCAAAGAGGCTTGGCGAGTAGTGATGATGCCACCGGTATGTGCGACATGACGACCAGTTGCATTTGGAAGGTTGCTAGAGAAGTGCTAGGGGTCTCGTGGGGTAGCCGTGGTGGGCATCAAGGGGACTAATGGTGGAATGGTAACGTTCAAGAGAAGGTGGAAGAAACAAAATGACATATGCAAAATTGGTAGAAAGCAAGAATGAAGTGGAGAAGTGGACTAATAGGAAATTGTATAAGATGGCGAGGAAGGAGGCAAAGCTAGCGGTTACGGCGGCAAAAATGACAACTTTTGAACGTCTGTATGTGGAATTAGAGGAAAACAACGAGGATAAGAAGTTGTACACACTAGCCAAGGTGAGAGAGATGAGGGCCCGATACTTGGATTATGTGAGGTGCATCAAGGACGAGGACGACAAAGTATTGGTGGAGGACGCGCATATTAGGAAGATGTGGCAGTCTTACTTCCATAAACTCTTGAACGAAAAAAAAGATAGAGACATTATGTTGGAAAATTTGGAGCAATCTGGTAGGTACCGGGATTTTAGGTATTGTGGAAGCATTAATGTTGAGGAAGTTCAGGGTGTTATTCGCAAGATACGCAAGGGACGAGCGATCGGGCCTGATGAAAACCCAGTTGAATTTTGGAAGAGCGTAGGCAAGGTAGGTTTGGAGTGGATGACATAGTTGTTTAATGTCATTTTTAAGATGGAGAGAATGCCCAATGAATGGATGTGGAGTACAATGATTCCTTTGTACAATAATAATGTTATATCCAGAGTTACAACAACTATAGAGGTATCAAACTGATAAGCCACACTATGAAAGTTTGGAAAATAGTCTTGGAGATGAGGGTGAGAAGAGGCGTGTCTATCTCCGAGAACCAGTTTGGATTTATGCCAGGGCGTTCGACTACAAAAGCCATTCATCTTATTAGGAGGTTGGTAGAGCAGTATAGGGATTGGAGGAGAGACTTACATATGGTTTTCACCGACCTTGAGAAGACATACGACAAAGTCCCTAGGGAGGTTCTATGGAGATGTTTGGAGGTTAGAGGTGTACCTATGTCATACACTTGGGCAATCAAGTATATGTATGATGGAGCCAAGACCAGGGTACATACATTAGGAGGAGACTCAGAACTTTCCAGTGATGATTTGGCTGCACCAGGGATCAGCTCTTAGCTCATTCTTATTTGCCTTGGTGATGGATAGACTGACGCGACAAATCTAAGGGGAGGTGTCATGGTGTATGTTATTCACAGATGACATAGTCCTGATTTATGAGACTCGCAGCGGAGTAAATGCTAAGCTGGAGGTTTGGAGACATACTCTAGAGTCTAAAGGGTTCAGGCTAAGTAGGACCAAGACATAATACTTTGAGTGCAAGTTCAGCAACATGAGCGAACTTAAGACATGTGTGGATGTGAGGCTTGGTACTCAGGCCATTCCAAATAAAGGAAGCTTCAAGTACCCCAGGTCTATTATCTAAGGGAATAGAGTGATTGATGACGATGTTACACATCGTAATGGGGCAGGGTGGATGAAATAAAGGCTCGTATCTGGAGTCTTGTGCGATAAAAAGGTGCCACTAAAACTTAAAGGCAAGATCTATAGGGTGGTGGTTAGACCGACTATGTTGTATGGGACGGAGTGTTGGCCGGTCAAGACTTTGCACACCCAAAAGATAAAAGTTGCAGAGGTGAGGATGCTAAGATGAATATGTGAGCATACAAGGAGGGATATAATTAGAATTGTGATATCTGGGACAGAGTGGGAGTGGCCTCGGTGGAGGATAAGATGCAGGAAGCGAGATTAAGATGGTTCGAACACGTGTAGAGGAGAGACACAAATGCCCTAGTGCGGAGGTGTGAGAGGTTGGCTATGGACGGGTACATGAGGGGTAGATGTAGGTCGAAGAAGTATTGAGAGGTGATTAAATGGGATATGTCGCAGATGCAACTCACTGAGAACATGACCTTAGATAAATGGTTATGGAAGACACAAATTAGGGTAGAAAGGTAGTAGGTAGTCCAGCGTAGTCCTATCTACACTTACAAACTCGTAGTTATAGTATTATTATTGTAGGCTCGCTTAGCATATCATACTAGTAGGCACATTATTGCTTTATAGTCCACTGTCGTTTTATTTATGTTGTCATGTATATTTTGTTTATCTTATTTACCTGCTTTAGTTATTGCTTATTTTTTAGAAGTCGCTATCATGACTTAATCACTTTGTTTGTCTTACTTTACTTGTGTTTGTGCTTTGTCTTAAGTCGGGGGTCTCCCGAAAAGGTCTGTGTACACTCTACCCTCCCGAGAGTTCACGTTGTGAAATTTCATTTGGTATGTTGTTGTTTTTGTTGTTGTAACATAGATAAAAGGTCTGGTTTAATAGTTTACTACAAATAGAAATACTTTAGCTATCACTATCAATAGTATCCCTTCAACTAATTTATTAAACAGTCACATCAATAAATAGTCATCATATCTAACGGCTGTAATTATCATAAGAATCTTATGATTAAACCACATAAATTGTCAATCTTTTCATTGCTCATGTTTTATGTTTTTCTCCCCAGTAAACGTCTCCGAGAATGGTCGAGACCCCTTCAGTCCATGCACCAACCTGGTTGGATCCTGATTACTGGTGCTATCAGTGTGAGACACAGGTTTCCATTGAAACCCTACCCGATCTTCCTGATGTTGTTTGCAACAACTGCAAGAGTGGCTTCGTCATGTCTGTACCATCACACGCGGTTTCTGTCTCTCCCATTACCGTTACCGATTCAGATAAAATCGATGACCATACTTTCGATAATCAGTTCATTCAGGATCTTCGGCTCATCGCTGAGGCCGCGCGTGATTACGACGCTCCTCTCTCCCGCCTTCTGAGCATGCTGATCCTTCCGATGACGATTACCTCCATGTAGAGCTGGATGGTTAGGGCAACGACGAAGATGATGATGATGAGAAAGATAACGAAGTCGAGGTTAGAGATGGAAATGACGGAGAAAATTGCCAATCCGAGGAAACGACGATGATGATGATGAAGGAAAAGACGATGATATTGATGATGAAGAAAACGAGAACCGCGATGACGAATAGGAACTTCGGTGAATTCGGAGGGATGTGCTCCGTCTCTGACTTCGTGACTTCGCTATCAGAGCCGCCAATCGGCGCAACCAGATTCTGGATTGGGCAGAGATTCTGATGGGACTAGAAGACCACTCAATTGAGCTATGATTATAAGTTCCTGATGTCGTGTCACAATATTCTATTTGTGACCATATTTCCTTTTTATTAGAATAGCCCCTTAAGTTTAAATAGTACACTAAGTCTGTTTTTCAGTTATATTTATGTTTTATTAGCCCTTATGTTTGTAATAGTCAATGATGACCCCTGTAATGCCTTAAAAGACTGAACACTGTTCCATTGGTATTATCGATCAATATACAAATATCTTCTTCCTCTTCTTTCCTTCTCCACTATCTCTCTTTCTCTTCTCAATTCCAGTAACAAAGCCTTGCTCTTGTTACAAATGGCATCAGAGCCACCGATACCAGCGACCACAACACCAGCTGAGCTACAAATCTTATACGCGACATCCGGACGATTAAGACACAACTAGTGGTGTTCACCGAAGACACTGTGTCACGACCCGACCCCGGACCCGCGACTGGTGCCCTACCTGGGCACCCCTTTCGATATACATCAGAGAATAGGAGCGGAACATACACAACTTATAAAATGCTTAAACATAAAATAACAACAGTCTAGCTGATAAGGCCACCTTCCGTAAAATATACATAATAGAATAGTACATTTTTTTTCTTTACAACCCAATCCACAAATGTGAATACAGACCTCTAAGAATAACAACTTTGGCGGGACAGGGCCCCGCCATACCCCTGAATGTACAACAACCGACAATACCAGGGATAAGCTTCCAAAATAAATGAGCTTCTCAACAGCTGAACAGTGATCCTAAGAGCGAGGATCAAGAACTCAGTACTCTACTGCGGCATTTAACGCACTCAAGGAGGTCAGTACAACATGTACCAAATATGTGGAATTGAAAGTACTGTAATGAAATCATAAGTCTATAATAAAACTGGAGACATGTATGGTAGCTCAATTATCAGTACATTGTGCCTTACTAACAATGAGAGTAAATAAGAGTATACTTACAACATAAAAATAGGAAGCTCACGATAAAAGCAGGACCACCCGCCCGCAGTATCATTAAGCAATCCTACTCCTGGGACTATTTCACCCGCATAGGTCGTGTGGACCCGCATGAGGTATTCCTCGCATGAGACTATTTCACCCGTGATAGTCGTGGTAGACCGCGTGAGGTATTCCTCGCATAGGCTGTATCCGCCCGCATGGGACTATTTCACCTGCATAAGCCCTTACGGACTCGCATGAGGTATTCCTCGCATCGTGGGTAGCAAATCCACGAAATATGCAAATGCCACAACCCTGGGGAATGACCCCGTAATGAATAACATACTACTAGCACAAACCGGCTATCACACATAACATAAGCACTACCGGCTTATCATACATAACATAAGCACTACCGGCTTATCATACCATATATAAGCAAGTTAAGAAATCCCCTAACTTCTTATTAGTCTTATACATGTACACTCTCATTTTTAGTTTACTTAAGGCACTAACATGTCATTATAAAAATCCGGGAATTTAACCCAAAGTACTACGTACTCCTACTCTTTTAAAATGACTCTTTTTCATACAAAACTTCCAAGATACTAATAACCATAGTATCAAGTTGTCACGACCCGAACCCGGGCCCGTGACTGGTGCCTTACCCCGGGCACCCTAGTGATACAACATCAGAGTAATCAGCGGAACATAAAACAAGACATGAAAATATTATGAAGTAAGAAACAGTAATCGGAGAAAACTTGCCTTACGGCATATATATATAGATCAATTTAAAACCGAACAGTTACATCCCATTACAACTCTGCCCACAACAGTACTACAGACCTCTAAGAATGATACGACAACAATGGCGGGACAGGGCCCCGCCAAACCCCTGAATGTAAACACCTACTACGACAGGGGACTATACCACTGATAAGCCTCCGGAGAAACGGAGCTTCCCAAACGCTGAACTGTGACCCTGAGAGCTAGGATCAACGACTGGTGTACCTCAACTCGCGCAGATGAACGCAGCCTCAAGGAGGTCGCACAACAGTACCAAGTATATGAAATCAGAAAGTACTTAAATGAAAACATATCATTTTAAAATCAGTTTTGCAAGTATGTATGAAACAACGAAGGTAACCGCACATAGCCACATCATAAACAAGAGCAACAATAGGTAAATCAGAATGTGTCTTTTCTAGGTCGCGAATGATCGAGCAGGCCAATGCTCGTAATATCACCATGCAAGCCTAATCTCGGACTCGTAGTCCGCATAAGCCACTCATATAGGCCCGCATAGGGTATGTAACCCCGCATCGAGGGTAGCTACTCTCGGCATCGCCCCGACTCGTAGTCCGCATGGCCACATAGACCGCATGAGGTATAACCCCGCATCACTAACCTGGAACTCCCGTAGCTCCGCATAGGTCCCTTGGACCCGCATGAGGTATCCTCGAATCATGGTCCCAGACCGCCTGAGTCTACCCCGCATCGGAGGGCAGCTTAACCCCCGATAATATGTCAAGAGGTGAGTGATATTATACTAACATAACAACTTATCGTTAAACAACATAAGCACAACAAGAATACTCTCTTACACAAACGTTACAAGACACTAACACACATAGCATCATATCACGTCTACTTATCAAATCAACAAGAAAGTATTACAAGGCTATCACAAACCAACACAATCAAGTTATACACACAAGGTACATTCTAATATATGATTAACAAGATCGGGTATCTATTCCCAAAGTACTTCATACATTATCTTTTAAAAGATACTTTACGTTTACAAAAGTCACACAATACCCGTAGTATATGAAAATAGAGTGATTATCCTTTGAAGTAAATCAAAACACTTCTCTTCAGAAATCAAGTAACAACATTTTTTCCAAATGTTTCAAGTTTGCCTAATTTCAATTACTCAAGTTTCTCATTTTGAAAGGTTTCAGAGTTCATAATTTTAATCACTTAATGATATAATTCTCCTTTAAAAGCAATTTGAGAAACATATGTCTGATACGTGAGTAGGTTATTATTGTTTATAACAATCTTATTACAGCAGCCATGATCTAGGAAATATCATTTTGTCTCATCTTAGCTTCTATGCAGATGGAAGTTTCTACTGGTTTTAATAATACTTAATTATTCAAAACATTTCCCTTTATTAGCGCTGCTGTGGTTTGTTAGATACTTATTCGATTCAAATCAAGAAACATTATTGCTTTTAAAATCAACTACTCATGACTCGCGAATGAGGTTTTACAACATTTTTAACAAAATGTTAATTACCAAGTAAAACAAGTTAAGTCTCTTATCTTTAAGATTAAGCCTCTTAACTTTTAAAATCAGTAAACCATTCTCTTTACCTCTCTTAAAACGTTATACCTAACTTCCCATAAAGCTAGTATAACTCTTCTTTATTATCACACAACAAGCCAGTTATAGTTCAAATCGCTTACCTTTTAAAACCACAAAGTATTTTCTTACCTACATAAAGTCGTTATAACCAACTTCCCATAAAGCCGTTATAACACTTTATGTTTTAAACCAATCAAATACATTTAGCACACGACGTCTACCGTACTAAATAGTTCACACATATCATGCTAGAAGAGATAGGAAGAGGTTCACATACCTCGCGACGATTATCGACTAATAGCAAAGCTCAGAGTACCTCGCCGCCGCTACTCCTAAGCCAAGTAGAACGCGGCACGCATGGTACTGCAACCTATAAGGCCACAAGGCGCGTATTAACATCTAGATCTTCTCGTAGACCATTCTACCAAAATTCAACATTTCCCCGCAAATCGCAGAAATCTCCTCTCTATCGAGGCCGACTATCAAGCCAACCAGTGGGGGTTATACGCCTAATCCGGACGTACAATTCTACCTCACGTAAAAGCTACACAAGTCTCATGTAATACACCTATGTAATTACGATCAAGATTTTCTTTCGAAAAGGTTTCTTATTATTCAGCTTAAGTCCAAAGACATCACGATAACAACGTTCAGTTCTATATATAGTATACTTCAACTATATATTCTAACAATCATGTAATTTCCAATTACAATAGAGGGACAAAATATTTACCTCGATAAGCCCATAATTATCCAACTATAAAGTCGATCCTGGGCAACGTTTAGCTCCAACTCCGCGCGCTCCAACCAGCTCTAAACCACCCTTAGAAGTTCTAACCAACTTCTACATACTACTCCAACTAACTATGGAGATTTTTCTTAGATTTCGGTTTGTGGACCGACGGAAGTATAATAGTATAACTGCGCTTTTAGTAAAGGTATAACCTTAGAATACTATAAGGTATACGGCTAAGGTAATTTGGGCATTACAACAATACTTTTGAGAGTATTTCTACCAAGAGGGGGGGTATTTACGAAAACCACTAGTTGTGGGTACCCACGGCTAGCACCACGGAGGGGAGAGGGCTCTCGCCAAGGGGAGTGGGATGGTGTTGACGAGAACACATATAAGAGAGGGGAGGATTTTAACACTTAGAGATTTGTAGAATGGATGAAGAAGTCTCCAAAGAGTGGGGTATTTATAGGTCTAGTAAAGGCCAACCAATGGCCAAGATCTTGCCAGTGCAAGGCAAGTGTAGGCCAAGATTCACCCATGTGTCCTAAACCAACTAACACACAAAATATCCTACCTACTCCCACTCTCCATTCGTCCCAACATCACCGCTAACGTGCCAATGAGAGGGTGACAAGTGTCGCCTCTCGTTGGTCCAAAATGTTTCGCCTCTCTAAAAATCCGCAAAAATTAAAAATGACATAGCCGGAATTTTCCCTACGAAAGCTGTGAAAACGTTTCGTCGAAAAACGACTCTAACCGGGTGTTGTGAACAAAAATAATTCGGCCAAGCCTATTCTCAAGTTCAAATTTTTCACGCACGCCCCACGCACATACTCGAAAATACGGGTATAACATTCTCCTCGCTAGAAACATTCGTCGAATGTTCCTTCTAAGTCTCAAAACAAACGTGCGCCAATATAGTCTTCACTACTATACTTACGAAACAAACCTGCCACACATGGCCACAGAAACAACTTGCGCAAAATACTTACATCCAAGTCCATGAGGAAACACCTCTAACATCACCACAAACACCTCTCTCCGGGGTCTAAAATATACTTCCTTCGTGACCTTCTCCTTCCAAAAGAAATGATCACATCTATGCCGCCATACATGCTCGCTTCTCCCTTTACTCGTCGTGATACCACTTTTGTCACTTTGCCGCGAGGTTCTAGTGTCACCCGCGACCCAACAAATGGTACCGGCCGCATGCGATCCCCGAGGTCGTCGTGACACTAACTCTTACCACATTTCGACATCGCTTCGCTTCCAAAACTTCGGTTACTATCTCTAACGTGGTCATCATTAACTGGGAACACTCTGGATGGATCTCCGATACTTTCCCGATCATAATAATACGAAAGACCGGACGTACTGCCTCCTAAGTCGGACGACAAATGCTAACATATAGGCAACCTGGCCTATCCCTCACATGAACTCAAAAGGCCCAAAGTAACTCGGGCTAAGTTCCCTCTGTTTCCAAAACTCGTCACACCCAACCCGGGGTGGTACTTTCAAGAAGACCACAACTCAACTCTAAGCGCCGTCGCCGATAATCCGCACGATTTCTAAGCCGCCAAAAACCTCTTCTAGATAAGCCTCACTTTATCCACACCATTGGAACAAGCTGAACCAACTATCCAACCTTGCCAACATCAAACCAATCAACCGACAACTTACACTTCCGCCCTGCAAGGCGTCATAAAGCGACATCCCAATACTGAAATGATAGCTACTAAAACACTCCCTCAACAGGAGACAACAATCCTCGCAACTATCCCTGAAATCCAAACGCCGCCCGAGGCGAACGTGATTCCGAGACTCACCCGAAGTTCCTAACCTTGCTCGTAAAACCTCCGAAAAAACAGCCGCACTCGGCTCCACTGTCGCTCATAAGGTGAAAGCAGCACCCTGCAGCCTTACCACCTTTCAGATATACCATCTCGCATAACCCTCTGCCGAGTAAACGGTCCCGACTAAAAGACAAGAGGGACCGACCTCCTCGGCCCGACTACTGGTCGAACGCATCCACGAACTCGTACGCTGGTTAACTAAACTTGGGCCTAACACCCTCGTGACCCTACCACAAGGCGGGACCACCACAACTGACCCCACCACCATACAGGCCGCGGGTTGACCCGCAACGTGGCCTCAACCCGACCCGGCAACGCACAAAAATACTAGCTCCCCGATCCGGAACAATCTCACTAATCACGTTACGAAAACCTAGCGGTCTTCTTATCTCAACTACCCTCCTTCATTCCACACTACTCAGGGACTCATCCCAAACATAGCTCACGTGCACTATGCACTCCTATAAGGGTCAAACATAAACAATACATCTTTTACTCGGGATGGCCTTACCTCTAAGGTCTCCACGTATAACACTCTAAGGCTAACACTTTCTCTATCCCCCAAATCTTTCCCGGTTACTAACCATGATTTCTAATCACAACTTACACACTGCTATCAGGACATAGCACATATGATATACCCATCTTATCATACATACTGATCTCTAGAGGGTTAAGGATAAACTCAGATTCACCGCTCACTCCCTTAAGTCGTTCTAATCAAACCTGCCCCGTAGGGCGTATAGTTAGGGAAGAGGACGAACTACCAACCGATCCTGAAGGCTAAGTCCTCCTACAAGGACACTCTCTCGACATCAGACCCTGACGGTCGTAGGTACAACAAGTACCAACTAAAAGACGACATTCCCCGGGATGTCGTCTGTCACACTGTGAACCGGAAGCCCTGGAGTTCTGACCAACTCTTGCATACCCCGAACGTCCTGAAATCCGTGGAAGACCACTCTGCACTGGTGGATGTGCAAATCTAATCCACGCGAGGTGACTCGCCTCGAAAGTTACCAAAGGACCTTGCTGCTCGCCTCTTCTCGCCCTCGTTAACCCGCCGATCTCTACGCTTCGACTGCTGCATAAGCCCGCATACGTGCCATGCTCAAGCCTAATCAAGAATTACTCTTGTACAACCTCTCTTAGATAGTCATCAAGACTCGCGGACATCGGTATACTCTCGGTAGCCAAATCCATAGCTAGTAATGTGGTCGCCTCCTTGCAATCTAAATTCATCGTTCTGGCCGCGAACCGGCGTTCAATATCATGGCGCAAAGAGAATCGCGCCGCTGCAAACTCGGTGGGCCGTAACGTAGCATAACTCCCGAATAAAACACCACCCTAGGTGATGATCGGGCCTGTGCCCTCAGAACCTCTCAGATTTACTCGCAGCCTCCTGATGCCTTGCCCTCCTGGGCCCGGGTTTGCCCTACGCGGAGGCATAACGATAAGGGAAAGAATTACGTTAGAGGGTCCAACTTACAACACAGCTCTAAGGCACGATCTCAGAGTGAGAAGAAATAGAAACCAATCCTAAATATCCTATAGCCTCCTGATTATTGGTGTGGTGCACAACACACCGATAATCAAGACTTCCATCGATACGGTCTGTAGACACTTTCCGAGGATTAACTGCTCTGATACCACTTTTGTCACGACCCGAACCCGGGCCCGTGACTGGTGCCTTACCCCGGGCACCCTAGTGATACAACATCAGAGTAATCAGCGGAACATAAAACAAGACATGAAAATATTATGAAGTAAGAAACAGTAATCGGAGAAAACTTGCCTTACGACATATATATATAGATCAATTTAAAACCGAACAGTTACATCCCATTACAACTCTGCCCACAACAGTACTACAGACCTCTAAGAATGATACGACAACAATGGCGGGACAGGGCCCCGCCAAACCCCTGAATGTAAACACCTACTACGACAGGGGACTATACCACTGATAAGCCTCCGGAGAAACGGAGCTTCCCAAACGCTGAACTGTGACCCTGAGAGCTAGGATCAACGACTGGTGTACCTCAACTCGCGCAGATGAACGCACTTCAAGGAGGTCGCATAACAGGTACCAAGTATATGAAACTGTAAAGTACTTAAATGAAAACATATCATTTTAAAATCAGTTTTGCAAGTATGTATGAAACAACCAAGGTAACCGCACATAGTGCCACATCATAAACAAGAGCAACAATAGGTAAACTGTAACAGGTCTTTTCTAGGCTGCGAATGATCGAAGCAGGGCCAATTGCCCGTAATATCACCATGCAAGCCTAATCCTGGACTCCCGTAGTCCGCATAAGCCACTCATATAGGCCCGCATAGGGTATGTAACCCCGCATCGAGGGTAGCTACTCTCGCATCGCCCCGACTCGTAGTCCGCATGGCCACATAGACCGCATGAGGTATAACCCCGCATCACTAACACGAACTCCGTAGCTCCGCATAGGTCCCTTGGACCCGCATGAGGTATCCTCGAATCATGGTCCCAGACCGCCTGAGTCTACCCCGCATCGGAGGGCAGCTTAACCCCCGATAATATGTCAAGAGGTGAGTGATATTATACTAACATAACAACTTATCGTTAAACAACATAAGCACAACAAGAATACTCTCTTACACAAACGTTACAAGACACTAACACACATAGCATCATATCACGTCTACTTATCAAATCAACAAGAAAGTATTACAAGGCTATCACAAACCAACACAATCAAGTTATACACACAAGGTACATTCTAATATATGATTAACAAGATCGGTATCTATTCCCAAAGTACTTCATACATTATCTTTTAAAAGATACTTTACGTTTACAAAAGTCACACAATACCCGTAGTATATGAAAATAGAGTGATTATCCTTTGAAGTAAATCAAAACACTTCTTCAGAAAATCAAGTAACAACATTTTTTCCAAATGTTTCAAGTTTGCCTAATTTCAATTACTCAAGTTTCTCATTTTGAAAGGTTTCAGAGTTCATAATTTTAATCACTTAATGATATAATTCTCCTTTAAAAGCAATTTGAGAAACATATGTCTGATACGTGAGTAGGTTATTATTGTTTATAACAATCTTATTACAGCAGCCATGATCTAGGAAATATCATTTTGTCTCATCTTAGCTTCTATGCAGATGGAAGTTTCTACTGGTTTTAATAATACTTAATTATTCAATTCATTTCCTTTATTAGCGCCATTTGTGGTTTGTTCGATACTTATTCGATTTCAAATCAAGAAACATTATTGCTTTTAAAATCAAGTACTCATTACTCGCGAATGAGGTTTTACAACATTTTTAACAAAATGTTAATTACCAAGTAAAACAAGTTAAGTCTCTTATCTTTAAGATTAAGCCTCTTAACTTTTAAAATCAGTAAACCATTCTCTTTACCTCTCTTAAAACGTTATACCTAACTTCCCATAAAGCTAGTATAACTCTTCTTTATTATCACACAACAAGCCAGTTATAGTTCAAATCAGTTACCTTTTAAAAACCACAAAGTATTTTCTTACCTACATAAAGCTGTTATAACCAACTTCCCATAAAGCCGTTATAACACTTTATGTTTTAAACCAATCAAATACATTTAGCACATGTACGTCTACCGTACTAAATAGTTCACACATATCATGCTAGAAGAGATAGGAAGAGGTTCACATACCTCGCGACGATTATCGACTAATAGCAAAAGCCCGAAGTACCTCAAGCCGTCGGCTACTCCTTAAGCCAAGTAGAACGCGGCACGCATGGTACTTCAACCTATAAGGCCACAAGGCGCTTATTAACATCTAGATCTTATCGTAGAACATTCTACCGAAAATTCGGCAGTACCTCCCCTCCCCCCCGCAACCGCGTAAATCTCCTCCTCTATCGAGGCCGGCTATCAAGCCAACCAGGGGGGGGGGTTATACGTCTAATCCGGACGTGCACAATTCTACCTCACAGAAAAGCTACACAAGTCTCATCAGTAATACATCCCATGTAATTACGCTCAAGATTTCTCTTCTTTCGAAAAGGTTTCTTATTATTCAGGCTTAAGTCCAAAGACATTGCCGATAACAACGTTCAGTTCTATATATAGTATACTTCAACTATATAGTCTAACAATCATGTAATTTCCAATTACAATAGAGGGACAAAATATTTACCTCGATAAGCCCATAATTATCCAAGTATAAAGTCGATCCTGGGCAACGTTTAGCTCCAACTCCGCGCGCTCCAACCCGCTCTAAACCACCCTTAGAAGTTCTAACCAACTTCTACATACAACTCCAACTAACTATGGAGATTTTTCTTAGGATTTCGGTTTTGTGACTGACGGGAAGTATAATAGTATAACTGGGCTTTTAGTAAAGGTATAACCTTAGAATACTATAAGGTATACGGCTAAGGTAATTTGGGCATTACAACAATACTTTTGAGAGTATTTCTACCAAGAGGGGGGGTATTTACGAAAACCACTAGGCTAGGGGTACCCACGCTAGCACCACAAGGAGTGGGGAGAGGGCTCTCGCCAAGGGGAGTGGGATGGTGTTGACGAGAACACATATAAGAGAGGAGGATTTTAACACGTAGAGATTTGTAGAATGGTTGAAGAAGTCTCCAAAGATGGTATTTATAGGTCTAGTAACGGCCAACCAATGGCCAAGCTCTTGCCAAGTGCAAGGCAAGTGTAGGGCCACGATTCACCCATGTGTCCTAACCCAACTAACACACAAAATATCCTACCTACTCCCACTCTCCATTCGTCCAACATCACCGCTAACGTGTTCCAATGAGAGGTGACAAGTGTCGCCTCTCGTTGGTCCAAAATGTTTCGCCTCTCGGAAAAATCCGCAAAAATTAAAAATGACATAGCCGAATTTTCCTACGAAAGTCGTGGAAAACGCTTCATTTAAACACGACTCTAACCGGGTGTTGTGAACAAAAATAATTCGGCCAAGCCTATTCTCAAGTTCAAATTTTTCTACGTACGTCCTTACGTACATACTCTGAAAATACGGGGTATAACACAAGTCATAACTACTTTTCAAGACAAGTCACAATACCTTTTAGAAATACAATTATAGACTTCTAAATCAAGTGACTTCTTTCTTTTAAAACTTTAAGCAATTGATGCCTTTAAATCAATTTGCCTTTCATTATTTCAAGTCATTTATCATACTTAAATTACTTAGAGTAAATCACTCTTTTTAACCTTCCATAAAGCTATTATAACCAACTTCCCATAAAGCCGTTATACTAGCTTTATACATTAGAAACTTACATACTTCTTTATAACCAAAAGGCTTAAACTTTCCAACAAAACAAGTATCAAAAATACTTTCAACATACTTAAAGTCTCTTAACTTTTGAAAACCAAGATATCCTTAATATTTAAACAAGTGAGTTAATTCCCTAGCTCAACCAACTTGGACATTCTTAAAGTAAGCCAAGGATATCAAATGGACTAGATTGTCAAAATCTTGTACGTCTACCGTACTATACATTTATAACTTATTTATGCTCAAGAGATAAGAAAGTTCCACATACATCTTCGGCTTAATCCACTTGCTAAGTCAAATACGCCGCACGTAGTATGCCAACCTATAATGACCATAGTACATCTATTAACTTCTTACTTCAACGTAGAATATTCCAAGTGCAAAGTCACTAAATTCAACGGAAAATCAGACAACACTTCCTTTGTTTCTACATACTTTGCCACCTTTTTCAAGGACGAATTCAATAACCAAACACGCCATATTTAAGGCTCAACAAAGTAGTTAACAATAGGGGATTACACGCTTAATCAAGACGTGTAAAATTCCGCCCCACAATAAATATCAAACTAGTCCAACATATAATGTTCATTCGGCAAAATAGGGACAACAATACAAATTCGTTTCCAATCCCTTTTCAATCCAAGTGGTTTAATATAACATGTTATCTAGCCACAATTGATTATAACTACTACAATCCTCAAGTAGGTAAACATGCGACGATTCTAATTATCGACCAAATTGTATTTCAATTTCAAATGGCTTAACATGTCATTTTCGGATTTGAGCTTCCAAATTTCCATAACACTTATCAATCTTCATAACACATATCACATGATCATTTCTAACTTATAATAACATGGAATCTTCAATTACAAAAGTAAGACGAAGATAATACCTCATTTAGCCCAAATATGATCCAAGATTACAATCGATCCTTAGCAACTTTAGCTCCTCCTTTCGACGTTCCAATCCACACCAAGCAACCCTTAGAAGCTTATGAAGAACCCCTCTTCAAGTTCCAACTTCAAAGTTGAATAACTCCTTAGGTTTTCGCCTTGCGACTAATACGAAAACACCATTTTTCCGGGATCTTTCTATTGAGATACACTTACAATACCCTTAGGTACCTTGGTTTAAAGTGGGGAGATTATTGGACAACAATTGAAAATTTTCCTCTTGGAAAATTCCCATTGCCGTGAGCCTCATTAGTGAGCAAGACAAGATTTCAAAAAATTTCTAAGTGTTGAGAATGACAAAGTCTTGCACTACTAGTGTACATATATAACATAATGGAGGGTCTAGATTAGTACATATGGATGGCTTGGATGAGTTTCACATGGATCTTGCCCAAGTGGCCCTTGGACTTTAGTCAACAATGTCAAGCTTAAGTCTTTGCAAGACTTGGTCATCTCTCTAATGGTCAAATGACCATCCTATCCATGCCATTTTCGTCCAAGACCACTAAGGGGGGTGACACGTGTCGCCCTCCCGTTCGTCGCAATATTTCATTTTCCGACAATTCCATAATTCCGATAAATTTATACTCGTCTCAAATCTTATCATTTTGAGTTCTTACATATGTTCTTATAAACATATCCTGAAATTCCGGGGTGTAACATTCTTCCCCCCTTAGAAACATTCGTCCCCGAATGTTCTTTTGGGAGTCAAACTTAAAGGTAGCGGCATAGCCTCCTTACAACCCCTACATACCAATAATGCCACACGTGGCCACATAACAATACTCATACCAAAATGTCAAACTGAACCCCACGTGTCAACGTCGGTTATCTGCATAAAGCTTCTGCTGACTCTGAGCTTACTAATAATCTTTTCTGGATAAGCTTCGCCTTATCCACGACCCACTGAATCAAGTCTGGACCAAATAACTGAACCTCGCCTATGTCGAACTAAATAACCGGCGATCTACACTTTCTCACATACAAGGCCTCACACAGGGCCATCCGAAATACTGGAAGGGTATCTGTTATCGTACGTAACCCAACAAGAGGCAAATAACCTTCCCAGCTATATCTGAAATCAAGAACACAGGCCCGCCACCTATCCTCAAGTCCTGGATGGTACGCTCTGCCTGTCCGTCGGTCTGAGGGTGTAATGCAACACTGAGACTCATCTGTGACCCTAACCCCTTCTGAAAAACCTCCAGAAGTTATCCGTAACCGAGCTCATATATCTGACATCATAAACGTAGGAACCCCGTGCAGTCTCACAATCTCCCTGCTACAAACACTGGGGTAAACCTCAGCCAAGCAAGTGGTCCTAACCGGAAGAACACGGTTGGTTTTGTCAGCATGTTTACCATGACCCCTAGGGGGTCGCACTTCCTCTGAGTACGATGCCACCCTGTAACAAGATCCATTTTAATTACCTCTCATATCTAAGTCGGGGTCTAAATCGCCTGTAATAGCCCACTGGGCTTCTGGTGTTCAACCATGACCTGCTACTAATTCGGATATTAAGCAACAACTCTGCTACGTCCCTCTTCAGGCCACCTTACCAATACATACATCTGAGGTCACTTCACAACATAGTCTGTTACACCCCGTATTTACAGGACATATTTTAAGAACGTACGTGAGAATTCCAAATGTTAAGATTTGAGACTAGTAAAAATTTATCGGAATTTTGGAATTTTTGGAAAACGTAATATTGTGACGAATGGGAGGGCGACACATGTCACCCCCCCCCTTAAATGGTCTTGGACGAAATTACATGGGCAAAAGGGTCATTTGACCCTTGTTAGGAAGACAAGTCTTGCAAGTAGTAAAGCTTGATATATTTGACTTAGTCAATGGGACCACTAGCTTGATATTTAAAAGAAATTCATCCAAACCACACATTTGTGCTAATCTCAACCCTCCATGTTACTATATAGTAGTACTAGTAGTGAGACAAGTTCCACACTTAGCCAAATTTTTCAAGAAAATTGGATGAACAAGAGCTTGTGCTCTCGGGTTCACAAGGAAGAAAAATAATTTTTTTTTGTTTGTTGTCCAATAATCTCCCCACTTTAAACCAAGGTTCCTAAGTGTATTGTAAGGGTATCTCAATAGAAAAATCCCGGAAAAAGATAGTTTTCGTATTAGTCGCAAGATGAAAACCTAGTTGCTTTTCTAGGTTTTGTTTGGAAGATTGAAGGAAAGTTGGTTGTGTTATTCTAAGGGTCTCAAGTGGCGGATTGAAGTGTATAGAAGAGGATCTAAGTTGCTAGGGAGCGACTTCAGATTTGGAGTTGGACTAAGAATCGTTGAAGTAATAATCTTGTCTCTTAAGTGTTACAAGATTATATATTGTTGTTAGCTTTAAATGTTTGCTAGCATGAAGTATATGTGTTGAAGTTTCATAAGTGTTATGGATTGATTGTAACCTAAAAATCTGAAATGTTATATAAACCATTTGAAGTTGGATTACAAATTGGTCGTTAATTAGAATCGTCGCATGTTACTTACTATAAGATTATAGTAGTTATAATCGATTGCGACTTGATATCATGTTATGCTAACAATTTGGATTGAAAAGGAAATTGGATAAGAATTGGTGTTGTTGTATCTCAAGTTGCCGGAATTGCACTTGTAGTTGTATTAGTTATATATCAATTGTGGGGCGGAATTTTACACGTCTAGTAGGCGTGTAATCCCCTATTGATTAATTGTATTGTTGGGCCTTAAATGTGGCGTGTTTGGTTATTAAATTCGGCCTTGAAAAAGGTGGCAAAGTATGTAGAAACAAAGGAAGTGCTGCCCGATTTTCCGTAGAATTTAGTGACTTAGCACCTAGAATATTCTATGTTTGAAGTAAGAAGTTAATGGACGTATTATGGCCATTATAGGTTGAAGTACTAAGTATAGCGTATTCTACTTGAAGGATGGAATAGCTATCAAGGTGGAAGTACTTTGGAGCATTTTGCTACTTGTCGATAATCGTCGCGAGGTATGTGAACCTCTTCCTTCCTTTGACATGATTCTATGTATGGAATATACATGTGGTATTATTTCATGTTTCCTTCTACTCTTAGAAGTTAAGAGGTATGTGTGTGATTTACTCTATGTAAAGGTTATGTCTAAGTTATCCTAAGTCCTTACCGAGTCTTATGGGGGATGTTGGTAAGAGTCGTTATGAGGTATTTTGAAGCCAAGTTGACTTGGCTAATTTATGGCACGAATGAGAATAAGTATCGAACAAGCCATTGCAGCGTTAATAAAGGAAAATGTAATGACAATTGATAATATTAAAATGAGTAGAATTCTCCATCTGCATAGAAGCTAAGATAAGACAAAATTATATTACATTTTCTAGATCATGGCTGCTTTAATAAGATCGTTATAATCAAGTATAATCTACTCACACTCATAAGGCATATGTACTTAACTTAAAAAATTTACGTTATGAAGTTTTAAGACTGTGAACCTTAGACTCATAAAAGGTTGAGAGACTTTATTTTCAGGCAATGAAACTTGATTCTTAAAGGAAGAATTGACTTGATTTAAGGGAAGTAACTTGTTTTAAAATGTGTGAGTACTTGAGTTTTAAAGGTTAAGAAACTTGATTTCTAAAAGTTAAGAGACTTAATGTACTTTGAAAGTTAAGAGAATTGATTTGAAAGTATATAATACTTGGTTTTAAAAAGTATAAGTCTCTTGGTTATAAAAGGAATGGGTTTGTCTAAAACCATAAAGGGTTATAACGGCTTATGGAAGGTTAAGAGAATGGTTTTCTCTAATAAGGTAAACAAAGAAATAACTTGAATTAAGGAAGGACAATTTGATTTAAAGGTATCACTTGCTTAAAGCTTTAAAGTAAGGGTCACTTGATTTTAGAAGCCGAGAAATGTATTTCTAAAAGTATAGTGACTTATGTGAAATGTACACAAGCCTTGATACTACGGGTGTTAGTATCTTGGGGTTTTATATGAAAAGGAATCTTTTGAAAAGAATGGAAGTACGTAGTACTTGGGGTTAAATTCCCGGATTTTTATGTGTGAAACGGAAGTGCCATGAGTTTATAAAAATGGAAGTCTAAAGGTTTAATGAACTTGCCTATGTTTGCTTGTGATATCTTTGAGTGCAAGTATTATATGTTTACGTTGTCGTGACTCTCAGTTGGAGGGCCGGCTGTCTTGTTGTAAGTTTACTTGGCGACGCATGTGACGGATTCCACGTATGCTTCCATTATGATTAATCCTTGGACACGCTTATACGATGTGGGATTCCGGCATGTGACGAGGCGGGTTAGATTCGGATTTGTTTTATTACCCATGGCCATGCTTATACGATGAGGATTCCGGCATGCGACCGTTATTACGACTATTACTCCACGGGCTAGCTCTACGAAGACATGTACCCATGATGAGGATTCCGGGGCATGTTATATTCTTATTCCACGGGCTTGCTCCCCATGAAGACTGCACCTACGATGAGGATGCCGAGGCACGTTATGGCCATGCTTATACGATTTAGGATTCCGGGCACGCGTCGTTATATATATATATATATATATATATATATATATATTGTATAATGCAGTACGACAAAGGACGTAGATGCCACGCGTGTCACCGTTATATGTTACACCTACGCCACAGCGATGATGGAGATTCCACGCGCGAGGTATATATATATGTATTGTATATATATACGCCGACAGTGAGGTAGGATGCCACGGGCGCATCACATGAGTATGATTTATGTCATAGACTGCCGACAGTGAGGAAGGAATTCCACGGGCACGCTTTGATATTTGTGTGACTTGATCGCGTCCCAGATTGGGCCGGGTAGTATATGCGTCCCTCCATAAAGGGCCGGATTATGTTATGAAAGATAAGTAAGTTATATGGTAATGAACTTGACGATTAAGTTCACGAGATGGTAATGGCACGGTAGGTCCGTATGTACTTTTTATACTTGCTCGCCATTCTTTTGTACGCTTATGATTTGTTTATCAGACTTATTTTCCGTTCCATATTCTGCACTGGCATCGACTTCTTCGTGGGCTGCTCATGCCCGCAGTTTTAGGTACACAGTTGGTGATCCTTGCTCTTAGGATCTCGCCGCTGGGGAAAAAGCTCCATTTGCTCCGAGGCTTATCTCTTGGTACGGTTTTCCCGAGGTTGTAGATTCATGTATATTCGTGGTATGGCGGCCCCTGTCCCGCCATCGTTGTTATGTTAAAACTCTTAGAGGTCTGTAGTCACATATTGTGGGTCGCTTGTAAAGGAAAGAAGGCAACCGCTTGGTTGTATATATATATGTCCGTGAAGGTAGCCCTATCGGCTAACTTTGTTGTTTTACTACGTTGTTTTATTTTATAAGTTTCATGTATGTTCCGCTGATTTTCTCGATGTATACCGTAGTGGTGCCTGTAGGGCACCGATGCCCGTGGTCGGTCGTGACAAAAGTGGTATCGTGAGCGCTTAGTCTCGAAAAGTGTCTAGGCATCGTGTCTAGTAGAGTCTTGATTATCGGTGTGTTGTGCACCACATCTATAATCGTGAGGTCAGAGGACATTTAGGATTGGTTTCATTCTTCTCTTTGAGATCGTGCAGTAGAGCCGTCATAGTAGGTTGAATCCTCTCTGACCCCTTCTGATGTAATGATTATGCCCACGGAAGGCGACTCAGGCCTGAAGGGCAAGGCAGCAGCAGGAGCTTCTAGTGGTACGCAGAGGGTTACCAGGACTCGGGCACAGACTATGCATGAGGTAGTAGGTGGATCGGCGAGCTCAGCCACGCCGACGGTATTAGAGGAGCCGAGAGCGGCAGTAGCTCCAGAGGTTCCGGTACCCGAGCCTCCAGTTCCGCAGCCAGGGGCAGAGTTTAGAGATTATGGAGAACAAATCAAACTATTGACTAGCATAGTGGTAGGGCAGCGCCGACAGGAGCAAGTAGCTAACCCTAGAGCCGACAATTTGAGGATTCGGGATTTTCTGGGTTGTAGTCCACCCGAGTTTTATGGTTCGAGATCTGAGGATAATCCTCAGGAGTTCATTCGGCAATACAATGACTATGCAGTGCTTAGGGCCCTGAGACAGAGTCAGTTTTTAGCTTCTACCGTTACGTGATATTGCGTTGAACTGGTTTGAGTCTTGGGAGCCGCCGAGGTGCGGGTGCTCGTCCGACAGTTTGGGATGAGTTCACGGAGGCCTTTCTTGATCACTTTTTGCCTCCTGATATGAGGAGAGCCCGTGTTGATAGGTTCTTGTCATTGAGGCAGAATGGGAGGACCATCAGGGAATACAACCTGGAGTTTGACTCGTTGGCCAGGTATGCGCACACTATTATGGTTGATATGGCGGACAGAGTTCACCGCTATGTGATGGGGCTAGACCATTATATGACATCTGATGCCGGAGTGGCCCTTCACCTGGTATGGATATTGCCAAGACGCAGCTTATGCACGCGGATCGAGGACAGAGAGAGAGGACTACCGACGCACCACCCAAGAGGCTGTGACGCAGTGGTTCGTGGTAACTTTTGAGGCGGACAAATTTCAGTGAGACCAGTGCTACATCTCACCAAGACAGAGTGCTCCTTCCCGCCTTCCGCCGAGGTTTGGTCGCCAGGATATTCGGGAGCGTCGTGGCTCCAGGCCGCAGTGTTCACTGATGTCCGAGGATAGTAGCTGTGGAAGCCACCTTTGCCGGTGTGGTCACCGTAGTAGATTCCATTTTGGGAGTGTCGACTACTGGAGATAGCTTGTTATGCCATGCGACAGGCCATTTCGTGAGAGATCCGTCCACTGCAGGTGGCATCGGTGGGATAGCACAGCCACGGATCCATGTTCTTCACCTTCAATAGCTAGGCAGGATGTTCATGCACCGGCAGGCCGTGACAGAGGCCGTGGTGGAGGTTTCCAGTTTTAGCAGTCCTTTGAACCGCCAATATGATTTCAGGTATATTTTTGACCCATTTAGAGACTTGTATGCATGTTAAGGTTGTTGTAAGATTAAGTGTCATGAACGAATAATATTGAGACTGTGTATGTATGCTAGAGTAACTTGTAAGTACGAGAAGATAATCCTTTTTTGGGCTTATGAGGGATGGTTATGTGTGTGCGAGGTATTAAGGCCATATGTGACATAAGTAGGTTTCATTAAGTGTAGTTTTATGAGACTATGCCGAGAAAT
This sequence comes from Przewalskia tangutica, assembly GCA_029844215.1. Classification (NCBI taxonomy): domain Eukaryota; kingdom Viridiplantae; phylum Streptophyta; class Magnoliopsida; order Solanales; family Solanaceae; genus Przewalskia; species Przewalskia tangutica. The sequence continues at coordinate 85,520,563 of CM056726.1, read as the reverse complement.
GATAGATTGAGCTCCGAAAGAACATTCGGGGACGAATGTTTCTAAGGGGGGAAGAATGTTACACCCCGTATTTACAGGACATGTTTTAAGAACGTACGTGAGAATTCCAAATGTTAAGATTTGAGACTAGTAAAAATTTATCGAAATCATGGAATTTTCGGAAAACGTAATATTGTGATGAATGGGAGGGCGACACGTGTCACCCCCCCTTAAATGGTCTTGGACGAAATTACATGGGAAAAAGGGTCATTTGACCCTTGTTAGGAAGACAAGTCTTGCAAGTAGTAAAGCTTGATATATTTGACTTAGTCAATGGGACCACTAGCTTGATATTTAAAAGAACTTCATCCAAACCACACATTTGTGCTAATCTCAACCCTCCATGTTACTATATAGTAGTACTAGTAGTGAGACAAGTTCCACACTTAGCCAAATTTTTCAAGAAAATTGGATGAACAAGAGCTTGTGCTCTCGGGTTCACAAGGAAGAAAAAGAATTTTTTTTTGTTTGTTGTCCAATAATCTCCCCACTTTAAACCAAGGTTCCTAAGTGTATTGTAAGGGTATCTCAATAGAAAAATCCCGGAAAAAGATAGTTTTCGTATTAGTCGCAAGATGAAAACCTAGTTGCTTTTCTAGGTTTTGTTTGGAAGATTGAAGGAAAGTTGGTTGTGTTATTCTAAGGGTCTCAAGTGGAGGATTGAAGTGTATAGAAGAGGCTCTAAGTTTCTAGGGAGCGACATCGGATTTGGAGTTGGACTAAGAATCGTTGAGGTAATAATCTTGTCTCTTAAGTGTTACAAGATTATATATTGTTGTTAGCTTTACATGTTTGCTAGCATGAAGTATATGTGTTGAAGTTTCATAAGTGTTATGGATTGATTGTAACCTAAAAATCTGAAATGTTAAATAAACCATTTGAATTTGGATTACAAATTGGTCGTTAATTAGAATCGTCGCATGTTACTTACTTGAATATTATAGTAGTTATAATCGATTGCGACTTGATATCATGTTATGCTAACAATTTGGATTGAAAAGGAAATTGGATAAGAATTGGTGTTGTTGTATCTCAAGTTGCCGGAATTGCACTTGTAGTTGTATTAGTTATATATCAATTGTAGGGCGGAATTTTACACGTCTAGTAGGCGTGTAATCCCCTATTGATTAATTGTATTGTTGGGCCTTAAATGTGGCGTGTTTGGTTATTGAATTCGGCCTTGAAAAAGGTGGCAAAGTATGTAGAAACAAAGGAAGTGCTGCCCGATTTTCCGTAGAATTTAGTGACTTAGCACCTACAATATTGTACGTTTGAAGTAAGAAGTTAATGGACGTATTATGGCCATTATAGGTTGAAGTACTAAGTATAGCGTATTCTACTTGAAGGATGGAATAGCTATCAAGGTGGAAGTACTTTGGAGCATTTTGCTACTTGTCGATAATCGTCGCGAGGTATGTGAACCTCTTCCTTCCTTTGGCATGATTCTATGTATGGAATATACATGTGGTATTATTTCATGTTTCCTTCTACTCTTAGAAGTTAAGAGGTATGTGTGTGATTTACTCTATGTAAAGGTTATGTCTAAGTTATCCTAAGTCCTTACCGAGTCTTATGGGGGATGTTGGTAAGAGTCGTTAGGAGGTATTTTGAAGCCAAGTTGACTTGGCTAATTTATGGCACGAATGAGAATAAGTATCGAACAAGCCATTGCAGCGTTAATAAAGGAAAATGTAATGACAATTGATAATATTAAAATGAGTAGAATTCTCCATCTGCATAGAAGCTAAGATAAGAAAAAATTATATTACATTTTCTAGATCATGGCTGCTTTAATAAGATCGTTATAATCAAGTATAATCTACTCACACTCATAAGGCATATGTACTTAACTTAAAGAATTTACGTTATGAAGTTTTAAGACTGTGAACCTTAGACTCATAAAAGGTTGAGAGACTTTATTTTCAGGCAATGAAACTTGATTCTTAAAGGAAGAATTGACTTGATTTAAGGGAAGTAACTTGTTTTAAAAGGTGTGAGCACTTGAGTTTTAAAGGTTAAGAAACTTGATTTCTAAAAGTTAAGAGACTTAATGTACTTTGAAAGTTAAGAGAATTGATTTGAAAGTATATAATACTTGGTTTTAAAAAGTATAAGTCTCTTGGTTATAAAAGGAATGAGTTTGTCTAAAACCATAAAGGGTTATAACGGCTTATGGAAGGTTAAGAGAATGGTTTTCTCTAATAAGGTAAACAAAGAAATAACTTGAATTAAGGAAGGACAATTTGATTTAAAGGTATCACTTGCTTAAAGCTTTAAAGTAAGGGTCACTTGATTTTAGAAGCCGAGAAATGTATTTCTAAAAGTATAGTGACTTATGTGAAATGTACACAAGCCTTGATACTACGGGTGTTAGTATCTTGGGGTTTTATATGAAAAGGAATCTTTTGAAAAGAATGGAAGTACGTAGTACTTGGGGTTAAATTCCCGGATTTTTATGTGTGAAACGTGTCACGACCCATTCCGGGGCCCGTGACTGGTGCCTTACCGGGGCACCCAAGTAGTCATACATCAGAGTAATCAGCGGAAACATAAAGCAAGACATGAAACAGTTTATAAAACAAGACACAGATTTTGTGAGAAAACATCGCTTTCTAAGATATATATATAATCATGTTTTAGCGCTACATCCGACAATCGCACAACATGACTACGCACTTCTAAGGAAATATACAACTATGGCGGACAGGGCCCCGCCATACCCCGATCGCATAAAAACTATCTACAACAGGAGATCATACCAAAAGTAGAGCCTCGGAAGAGATGGAGCTCCCGACACCAACGTAGAGATCCTAAGATGCGGATCTAGCACTGCTTGCCCTTACCATGCATGAACGCAGCCCCAAGGAGGTCGGCATAACAGTACTAAGTATGCGAAATCAGAAAGTACTAAAATGAAAACATATCATTTTTTAAAACCGTTACAAATATGTGTGAAACAACCAAGGAAACCGCACGTAGTGCCACATCACAAACAAGAGCAACAATAGGTAATCAGAATAGGTCTTGTCTAGGCTTAGAATGATCTAAAAAGTGCCACTATCCCATATCATCATTCTTCAAGCCTAATCACGGACTCGAGTCCGCATAGGCCACTCACGGGCCCGCATGAGGTATAACCCCGCATCGAGGTAGCTACTCCCGCATCGCCCCGACTCTTGTCCGCGTGGCCACATAGACCGCATGAGGCATAACCCCGCATACTAACACGAACTCGTAGCTCGCATAGGCCCTGGACCCGCATGAGGTATTCTCGAATCATGGTCCTGCATCGCTGAGTCTACCCCAGACGGAGGGCGCTTAACCCCAGATCATCTCAAGAGGTGAGTGATAGTATACTAACATAACAACTTATCTTTTAAGTAACATAAGCACAACAAGGATACTCACCTATACAAACGTTACAAGATACTAACACACATAGCATCATATCATGTCTACTTATCAAACCATCTTATTATTCTTTTCACAATATAGGTCTGTTATAAACACATAGGCAAACTTGTTTCTTTTATCAATCTTAAGTGGTTATACTTACTTCCCATAAAGCTAGTATAACTCTTAAGCTTCTGTTTTTAAAAACCAATTAGTTCTCTTCTGTTAATATGATTCAGTAGTCTTTTGAAATGTTTTCAGTTCTTTATTATTCAGGCTTAAGCCGTGAGGCATTGCCGTAAGTATTATTCAGGCTTAAGTCAAAGACATTGCCATAGTTATTATCCAGTTAACACATGTACGTCTACCGTACTATATATATTGTAAAATATCATGCTTTAGGAAGAATCACATACCTTCTCAGCGAAAACCACCTGCCAAGTTGAATATGTCGCGCGCAGAGAGTCAGCCTATAATAGTCACAGATATCTATCAAAGACTACTCTGAGGGTCATTCTAAACAGAGGGTTCACAATTCTATGGAAAGTTGGGCAGCACAACCCTACCCGGTGAGCTATATGAGTTCATCGTGAAAACAGTCCTATGCGAGTACAGTTCAATTATTCTTCTTTTAAACCCTTCTACTGTGATAGCAGTTCAATTCTATTCTGTGATATTCTTCTAAGTATTTATACTATTCCTATTCTACAACAGAAGTATTCTCTAATTCAAAGGAGGGTTAGGATTAGTTACCTCGGTAAGCCCAATAATATCCTAGAAAAAGTCGCGCCTGAGCAAGGTTTTGCTCCTAAGTTGTATGCTCCAAGGAAACCTTAGAAGTTCTTCACAACTTCTACTAAGTACTAAGGTATGGGCTAGGGTATTTTGGGCATTATAACAATACAAGAAGGCAACTTTTCTACCAAGGAGGGTAGGTTCTGCCAGGCTAGGGGGGTAGCCTCGCCAAGCTTCTCGAGGAGGGTGTGTTGGACGAATTGCTTACAAAGGGAGAGGGAAGGATTTTTAGACTTGGGAAGCTTTTGTGGATGAAGAACTCTTCATCTCAAGAGGGGTATTTATAGGTCAAGACATGGCCAACCAATGGCCAAGATTTAGCCAAGTGTTAGGCAAGTGTAAGGTCAAGATTAGGGCAAGTGTACCTAGCCAACTTGCACACAAAATATCTAACCAACTTTATGACAAGGATGGTCATCCATTCGCCCTATTGCCGTGATAAGTCCACCAATGAGAGGGTGGCAAGTGTCGCCTCTCGTTGGTCCAAAGTGTTACGCCTCGGAAAAATCCGCAAAAATTAGAAATGACATAGCCGAATTTATCCTACGAAAGCCGTGGAAACGCTTTCGTCGAAAATCGTCGCTTGAGAGTTGTGCCTAAAAAAATCGCCCAAGGCCTAACTTTAAGACCAAACTTTTGACGTATTCCTTTACGTACATACTGAAATACGGTATAACATTCTCCTCCTTAGAAACATTCGTCCCGAATGTTCCTTCCCAAGACAGATAACGATAAGGTTCTTCAAAACTTAAACAGCTTTGCAAAAGCCACACACGCCATAAACAACACTTAGGCAAAAGCGATAATGAAGATTTACAAGTAGGAAAGTGAATTACGGAGGGTGGGAACAGTGAGGATACTTCGCCTCATGTCCTCCTCGGCTTCCCACGTCATCTCCTCCTCGAGCTCGTTCGCCACAAGACTTTGACGAAGCCACGCCCTTCGTCCGCAGACGCCTAACTCGACGATCGATTATCGCTATGGGAATCTCTCATACGATAACCCCTGGTCACCGACATCGTCAATCGGATGTACTAGATGGATCCCCGATACATCTCTCAAAGATAGAAACGTGAAACATCGATGCACCGCCTCCATCGGACGGCAGATCCAACTCATAGGCAACCTTGCCTACCTGCGACAATGAAACGCCCAATGTACCTTGGGCCGAAGTTTCCTTCTTCCCGAATCTCATCACACCCTCATGGGTGACACCTTCAGAAAACCCAATCATCAATCGCAAACTCGGATGTCGACGACGATGATCTGCATACGACTTGCCGACTCGATTGTCGATAGCCGCCTTGATAAGCTTCACCTTATCCATGCTGTCACGTCAAATCGTCCCACTAGCCGCACTCGCCCACCTCGAACCAACCTATAGGCGATCCGCACTTCTCCCATACAAGGCCTCATAAGGCGCCATCCGAATCTTGGAGTGGTAGCTATTATTATACGCGAACTCAACTAGAGGCAAATGATCCTCCCAACTACCATGAAGTCAATAACACAGCTCGCAGATATCCTCGAGTCCGGATAGTGCGCTCGCCTGTCTCGCTGCGTGGATGAAATGCGACTGTGCTCACCGCGTCCCTAAACCCTCTCGAAGGACCTCCAAGTTGCCGTAAATCCGGGCTCCTCATGCGATATGATCAAGTAGGGACTCATGCATCGACGATCTCTGATGTAAAGTCCGCATAATCCTCACCGAAAAGTCGCCCCGACGGAAGAAAGTGGGCTGATTTCGTCACTGTCACGATTGATAACCCATATAGAATCATGTCTCTCCGAGTGCGAGGTAATCCCGTGATGAAGTCCATGTTGATTACCTCCCACTTCCGTGTCGGGATCTCTATCGCTGCAACAAACCACCGTGTCTCGTGCTCTACCTTCACCGCCGACAACACGCACCGAGCTACGAACTCGCAACGCCCTCTTCAAACCATCCCACCAATACACGTATCTAAGGTCGTGGTACATCTTGGTCGACCCGGATGGATAGAGTAACGCTACCGTGTGCTTCCCCAAGAACTCGCTGCCAAGTCCTCAAACATCCGGAACACACACCGCTTCGAACCTTAGCACCCCATCGTGCTACCTCAAAAGGACCCTTGCCCTCTCAAGAGTCAGATCACGATATCGAATCAAAGCCGGGTCCTCGAATCGCCTCTTCACCTCTCGACGATGGAAGACTCGCAACCTCACGAACTCTAACCCCACCGCTATCGTAATCAATCAAACGGACACCAAGGCTCGCTAATCGATGCAAATCACGAACCATGTCCCTCCTCTCTAGCCGCACATCCGATAGGCTCCCATCGACCTACGACTAAGAGCATACGCCACAACATTGGCCTTCCCGTGGTACAGGATATCAACATCGTAATCCTTAAGCAACTCTAACCACCGCCTCTCGCCGTAAGTTCACTCCTCCGGTGAAGATATACCGAGGCTCTTGTGGTCCGTAAAAATATCCACATGAACCCCATACAAATAGTGCCTCCAGATCTTCAAAGCGTGAATCACTACCGCTAACTCCAAATCATGGGGGTAATTCTCTCGTGTTTCTTCAATCCGGGATGCATATGCTATAACCCCGCCATGCTGCATCAACACATCCCAACCCGATGCCCGACGATCACAATACACAACATAACCATCCGACCTGCGGAAGAGTAAGAACGGGGCGGTCGTCGCCTTCTTTCAAGAATCGAAACCCCGCCACAAGCATCACCATCAAACTTGGCCGCCTTCTCGAGTCACCTAGTCAATGGTGCAGAGATAGAAGCAAACTTCTCCACGAACCGCCGATAATACCGCAAGGCCCGTAAAATCGCGAACCTCGCCGGAGTAAGAGTTCAGGCCAAGTCTGCCTCGATCTTGGCCAGATCAACTCGAATGCCATCACCCGACAATATGCCCAAGAAACGCCATCAAGTCAACCAAAACTCACATTTGGAAAACTTGGCGCATAATCGCTGGTCTCGAGAATCACAAGACAGCCTCAACGCTCCGCATGCTCCTCGCTCTGAGCGAGAATAAACCAAGATATCATCAATGAACACTATCACAAACGCGTGTCCAAAATGGTTTGAACACTCGGTTCATCAAATCCATGAATACCGCGAGCATTGGTCAACCCAAAGACATGACCAACTCATAATGCCCGCATCGTCCGAATGCGATCTAGGGACATCCACCTCTCTCGACTCGCACTGATGATAGCCCGATCGCAGATCAATCTTGAGAAACATCTCGCACTCGCAATCGGGTCGAACAAATCATCAATCCTAGGAAGCGGGTATTCGTTTAATGGTCACCTTGTTCAGCTGCATGTAATCAACACACATGCGCAGCGTCCCGTCCTTCTTCTTTACGAACAATACCGGCGCTCCCCAGGGAGAAACACTAGGCCTGATGAAGCCCTTCTCCAGCAAATCCCTAAGCTGATCCTTCAACTCTCTCAACTCGCAGTGCCATTCGTATGGCGGAATGGAAATAGGCCGAGTATCCGCAACACATCTATACAAAACTCGATCTCCTCTCGGGAGGATACCCGAGGTCATCCGAAACACGTCTGGGAACTCACGACCATCGAATCGACGGAAAATCTGGTACCGCAGCCTTCAGATCAAACACCGAACGACGGGTAGATATACCCTTCTCGCACCATCTTCCTAGCCTTGAGGTAGGAAATAAACCTACCCCGGCGATACCGTGCTCTCCCACTCAACAACCGGCCTCAGAAACCGAACTGCATTACTTTCTCTCTCAGCTACATTGGCATAATGAAGCTAGCCAATCCATCCCCATAATCACGTCAAGTCAATCATCTCCAACTCTATCAAGTCGGCCAGCTCGACGATCAGAATGGTCACAGGACAAGCCCTATATACCCGCCGAGCTACCACCGATTCACCCATCGCGTAGCTACCTCGAAAGTGGTCTATGGACTCGTGCTCTATCCCTATCCTACTAGCAACAAGGGGAGATATATAGACAGAGTAGAACCGGATCTATCAAAGCATACACATCAAACCTGTGAACCGATAAGGTACTGCGAACATCGAAGTGAGGCCTCCGATCCCGCTTACCGACAAAGCATAAATGCGTTCGAGGACCGCTAGAATCGACTCGAGCCACGGCCGCCGCGACCTGTGACCCATGAGCACCACGCCCGGCGAGTAATCAGAGGAGATGATGAAGCGGCAATGTAACTCGGCGTCGAGCCCTACCACCGGCGCCACGGTCGGACGATCCGCCTCGCAGTGACCTCGCCGCTACAATCGTAACAAGATCCAAAAGTAGTACCACACTTCCCGTAATGGGATCTACCGTGACGCCACACCGGCGGTGGTCCCGACGCCGCACTCGCTACCTCGACGCCCAAGCCACGGGGCCCCGGTCCGCCAAAATCGCGGGCCGTGGCTGAGGACGGTGCAGGAGTGCTCAGGCCGGCCGTGGTGCGAATCAGATCGCTGCCGAGGCCGCCACCACGATAACCACCGAAGACCTCCCGCCCCGGCCTTCTTCTCGCGTCGCCCACTCGCCGACCTCTGCGCCTCGCATCCAAGGGCGTGAGCTCGCACGCGGTAATGTCCATACCTACCGAGAGAAACCCCGCACATGACTTCGCCATATAGTCGTCAGCCCGGTGACATAGCGGTGCACCCTATCCTCCATATCTCGCTACCAATGCCGACATATCGAGCCAATGAATCAAACTCGACATTGTACTCCACGACGGTCCTTCTCTCGCCTCGAGTAAAAATCTATCACCCGCGCCTCCTCATCCGTGAGGCAAGAAGTGAGCGAAAGCCTCGAGAACTCATCCCAAGTACTGGGACGCGCGGTTTCTCCCGATAACTCCCATGAATCAAACCAATCGATCGCGTATCACGCAGCCTTATGTGAACCAAAGATCACGGACTCGGTCTCCGACGCCCGATCACTCTCAAAATCCTCTGCCGGCGGATGAACTCTCGCGGATCATCCTCCGCCTCGATCCATAAAACTCCGCGGCTACTGACCAAGAAGTCTCGTAGCCTCAAACTCTCTCGCCGGTGAACAACGGTGCGGCCGGTGACCGAGCTGAATCGAATCGCCAGATCCAGCCTTCTCTCGTATCGCCACAACTTTAGCCAAAAGTCGGGTTATCTCCTTGTACTTAACTCCTCCGCCTGCATCGCGGGAAGTGTGGGTACTGTGGTCTCGCTGGGCCGGCGGCGTCATAGAACTCGCCGCCTCTGGTATAGACCGCACAGGCCTCGTGACTGGGTGTCTCGCTAGCGACTCCGCCGCTTTGCCCTTCCGCCCGGGTTGCCTTACGTGAGGCATAATCATACAGAAAGGAATACGTTAGAGGGTCCAACCTATAACACGTTTCTAAAGCACGATCTCGGAATGAGAAGAACGGAAACCAATCCTAAATATCCTATAGCCTCACGATTATTGGTGGTGCACAACACACCGATAATCAAGACTCTACTAGATACGGTCAGACACTTTCCGAGGATTAATCGCTTCGATACCACTTTTGTCACGACCCATTCCGGCCCGTGGATCGTGCCTTACCGGCACCCAAGTAGTCATACATCGAGTAATCGGAAACATAAAGCAAGACATGAAACAGTTTATAAAACAAGACATGATTTTGTGAAAACATCGCTTTCTAAGATATATATATAATCATGTTTTAGCGATACATCCGACATCGCATAACATGACTACGCACTCTAAGGAAATATACAACTATGGCGGACGGGCCCGCCATACCTCGATCGCATAAAACTATCTACAACAGGAGATCATACCAAAAGTAGAGCCTCGGAAGAGATGGAGCTCCCGACACCAACGTAGAGATCCTAAGGATGCGGATCTAGCACCTGCTTGCCCTTACCTGCGGCATGAACGCAGCCCCCCGAAGGAGGTCAGTACAACAGGTACTAAGTATGCGAAATTGTAAAGTACTAAAATGAAAACATATCATTTTGTTAAAACCAGTTTACAAATATGTGTGAAACAACCAAGGAAACCGCACGTAGTGCCACATCACAAACAAGAGCAACAATAGGTAATCGTAATAGGTCTTGTCTAGGCCGCGAATGATCAAACAGGCCACTCGCCATATCATCATTCCCGCAAGCCTAATCTGACTCCCGAGTCCGCATAGGCCACTCACACGGGCCCGCATGAGGTATAACCCGCATCGAGGGTAGCTACTCCTCAAAGATCGCCCCGACTCGCCGTCCGCATGGCCACATAGACCGCATGAGGCATAACCCCGCATACTAACTCGAACTCTCGTAGCTCGATAGGCCCTCGACCCGCATGAGGTATTCTCGAATCACGGTCCTGCATCACCGAGTCTACCCCGCACGGAGGCGCCTTAACCCGGTATCATCTCAAGAGGTGAGTGATAGTATACTAACATAACAACTTATCTTTTAAGTAACATAAGCACAACAAGGATACTCACCTATACAAACGTTACAAGATACTAACACACATAGCATCATATCATGTCTACTTATCAAACCATCTTATTATTCTTTTCACAATATAGGTGCATTATAAACACATAGGCAAACTTGTTTCTTTTATCAATCTTAAGTGGTTATACTTACTTCCCATAAAGCTAGTATAACTCTTAAGCTTCGCTTTTAAAACCAATTAGTTCTCTTACATTAATATGATTCAAGAGTCTTTTGAAATGTTTTGCTTCTTTATTATTCAGCTTAAGCGTGAGGCATTCGTAAGTATTATTCAGCTTAAGTCAAAGACATTGCCATAGTTATTATCCGCTTAACACATGTACGTCTACCGTACTATATATATTGTAAAATATCATGCTTTAGGAAGAATCACATACCTTCTCAAATAAAACCACCGCCAAGTCAATATGTCACACAGAGTCACCATAATAGTCACAGATATCTATCAAAGACTACTCTGAGGGTCATTCTAAACAGAGGGTTCACAATTCTATGGAAAGTTGGGCAGCACAACCCTACCCGGTGAGCTATATGAGTTCATCGTGAAAACAAATTCTATGCGAGTACAGTTCAATCATTCTTCTTTTAAACCCTTCTACTGTGATAGCAGTTCAATTCTATTCTGTGATATTCTTCTAAGTATTTATACTATTCTTATTCTACAACAATAAGTATTCTCTAATTCAAAGGAGGGTTAGGATTAGTTACCTCGGTAAGCCCAATAATATCCTAGAAAAAGTCGCGCCTGAGCAAGGTTTTGCTCCTAAGTTGTATGCTCCAAGGAAACCTTAGAAGTTCTTCACAACTTCTACTAAGTACTAAGGTATTTGGGCTAGGGTATTTTGGGCATTATAACAATACAAGAAGTCAACTTTTCTACCAAGGGAGGGGGGGTAGGTTTCGGCTAGGCTAGGGGGTGGGGTAGCCTCGGCCAAGCTTCTCAAGGGGAGGGTGTGTTGACGAATTGCTTACAAAGGGAGAGGGAAGGATTTTTAGACTTGGGAAGCTTTTGTGGATGAAGAACTCTTCATCTCAAGAGGGGTATTTATAGGTCAAGACATGGCCAACCAATGGCCAAGATTTAGCCAAGTGTTAGGCAAGTGTAAGGTCAAGATTAGGGCAAGTGTACCTAGCCAACTTGCACACAAAATATCTAACCAACTTTATGACAAGGATGGTCATCCATTCGGCCCTATTGCCGTGACAAGTCCACCAATGAGAGGGTGGCAAGTGTCGCCCTCTCGTTGGTCCAAAGTGTTACGTCTCTCGGAAAAATCCGCAAAAATTAGAAATGACATAGCCGGAATTTATCCTACGAAAGCTGTGGAAACGTTTCGTCGGAAAACTGTTCGCTTTGAGAGTTGTGCCTAAAAAAATCGTCCAAGGCCTAACTTTAAGACCAAACTTTTTGTACGTATTCCTTTACGTACATACTCTGGAAATACGGGGTATAACAAAACGGAAGTGCCATGAGTTTATAAAAATGGAAGTCTAAAAGTTTAATGAACTTGCCTATGTTTGCTTGTGATATCTTTGAGTGCAAGTATTATATGTTTACGTTGTCGTGACTCTCAGTTGGAGGGCCGGCTGTCTTGTTGTAAGTTTACTTGGACGTACCGACAATGATGTGGGATTCCACGGGTATGCTTCCATTATGATTAATCCTTGGACATGCTTATACGATGTGGGATTCCGGGGCATGTGACCAGGAGGCGGGTTAGATTCCCGGATTTGTTTTATTACCCATGGCCATGCTTATACGATGAGGGATTCCGGGGTATGCGACCATGCTATTACGACTATTACTCCATGGGCTAGCTCCCCATGAAGACATGTACCCACGATGAGGGATTCCGGGGGCATGTTATATTCTTATTCCATGGGATAGCTCCTCATGAAGACCTGCACCTACGATGAGGGATGCCGAGGGCACGTTATGGCCATGCTTATACGATGAGGGATTCCGGCATGCGTGCGTTATATATATATATATATATATATATATATATATATATATGTATTGTATACGTGTACGCTGACAGTGAGGTAGGATGCCACGGGCGTGTCACCTGGTTATATGTTACACCTACGGCTGCCGGCAGTGATGGAGGATTCCACGGGCAGGAGGTATATATATATGTATTGTATATATGTACGCCGACAGTGAGGTAGGATGCCACGGGCGCATCACATGAGTATGATTTATGTCATAGACTGCCGACAGTGAGGAAGGAATTCCACGGCCACGCTTTGATATTTGTGTGACTTGATCGCGTCCCAGATTGGGCCGGGTAGTATATGCGTCCCTCCATAAAGGGCCGGATTATGTTATGAAAGATAAGTAAGTTATAGGGTAATGAACTTGACGATTAAGTTCACGAGATGGTAATGGCACGGTAGGGTCTGGTATGTACCCTTTTTATACTTGCCCCTGTCATTCTTTTGTACAGTTATGATTTGTTTACTGTACCTTATTTTCCGTTCCATATTCGGTACCTGTTGTACTGACCCCCTTCGGTGGGCTGCGTTCATGCCCGCAGGTTTTAGGTACACAGGTTGGTGATCCTTGCTCTTAGGATCTCGGTTCAGTTTTTGGGAAAAAGTTCCATTTGCTCCGGAGGCTTATCTCTTGGTACGGTTTTCCCTGAGGTTGTAGATTCATGTATATTCAGGGGTATGGCGGGGCACTGTCCCGCCACTGTTGTTATGTTAAAACTCTTAGAGGTCTGTAGTCACATATTGTGGGTCAGTTTGTAAAGGAAAGGAGGCAACTGCTTCGGTTGTATATATATATGTCCAGGAAGGTAGCCCTATCGGCTAACCTGTTGTTTTACTTTTGTTGTTTTATTTTATAAGTTTCATGTATATTCCGCTGATTTTCTCTGATGTATACCTGTAAGGGTGCCCAGGTAGGACACCAGTCGCGGGCCCGGGGTCGGGTCGTGACATAGTCGACCCCGAACAATTAGATCAATAAGCACTGCGTGCCTCCCTTAAGACCTGCTGACCAGTCCTGCTGTACCGGGTATACGCAATCTATCCTCATCTCACAGCACCCCATCCGGTGCTACTCAAACACACACTTCTCTTCTCGGAGAGCCATATCTCGATACCATATCATAATTAGATCCTCATATTGTCGCCTCTTTACCTCCTCAACGACGGAAGACTCAGCAACCTCTCGGATCTAAACTTCATTAACCTTGGAAACAAATAATCGAACCCCTAGGCTCGGTAACTGAAGAATCTCACGGACCACGTCCAGTCTATCTGGCTGCCCATCTGGCATACTACCCTTAGATCTATGACTAAGAGTATCTGTAACCGTCTTGGCTTTCCCCAGATGGTATAGGATATCAATATCACAATCCTCGGGTAACTCTAACCACCGTCTCTGTCGCAAATTCAACTGCCTCTGTCTGAAGGTATACCGGAGGCTCTTGCGGTCTGCACAAATATCCACATGAAGTCTATATATACATCATGCCTCCAAATCTTCAAGGCATGATTTAACTGCCGCCAGCTCTAAATCGTGAGTGGCGTAATTTCCTTTCCTGCTTCCCTAACTACCGGGAAAACATAGGCTCTATCCTTATCGGGTTGCGTACAAGACACAACCTAGCCCAACACCCAACGTGTTATCATAATAACCTAACCCTCTAGTCTTTCAGGAGGAGTTAGAACTGTAGTCGAGTCAACTTATCTTCCAATAACTGGAAACCTTTCTCATTCTTGCAAAATATTCGGGTGTCCTTAATCTCAATTATGGGTCCTGTTTCCTTTTCTGTGTTGAAACCAAAGTTGGTCATTAACTGAGTTTTGATTCTTTGCTTGCCTCCCGCTAAGACTTCACAATCACAATTTAGGGGATTTCCTTGGTCTCGTCAAGTCGTAACCCGATTATTCTTTCCCAGCTCGTAGAGCTTATAATCAGGTGTTCAACCTAAATTCACGGTATTACATAATCCAAAGACTTGTCAAAATTTCTTATCGTTCGAGTGTCTACTCGTCTTTCCTTTATAAGTTATTTCAAGTTGTCCTGGGGCCCCTTACCCCTCCGTATTTTCTTACAATCTTTCTCATCAGTATCGATGCTACCACTTTTCCTCGAGGTGTTCTTACTGCCCATTATTTACTAATGGTCTTACACTAGTCTGGGGTAATCATATCTCGTGCAACTTACATAACCATAGTCGTATTCTTCTTTATCCTCCTGGTCATAACCTTACCTTATGCTTATTATTAGCAAAAGTATTTCTATCTTGATTCATAATCGCATGCTTCATATATGCGCATTTCACCGCATTTTTCCTTACGACACTTCCTCGACCATTTCATAACGTCGTTCTTAATTATCCCAACACAATACTTTTCCCACAGTTATCTAAAACTGTAACCTATGGCATGACGATACTGAAGACCTTACCAGTCTCCTATCCTTCGTCTAACAATCATGGGTACACATAACCCCATAATACGTAAAGCGTCTACGTGGAGAGAACTTATCTCCACTAAATAAACTTTCCTTGGAGTCGCAACCCTAATCACCGGGTCCTCTTGCGGTCCAGTAAATATCTAATCATCACGCACCGCCTTAAAGTCGTGTAGATTTTCAAAACCTACCAAAGATATCTTCTGTTTTCCGTAGGCAGCACTCGTACTTATCTTATTCTTACTTGCGCGCTATCCTGAACTTATCCGGAAGGTCGTGGCCCTGACCGCCACACCAAACCAACTCCAAGTACATCCAAGGGCACTTAGCATAAACTCCTTCAACCTCGAGTATTACTTACTTTCTGCATTAATTTACCTCTGTTATACCCCGTATTTACAGAGTATGTACGTGAGGGCGTACGTACAAAAGTTTGAGCCTTAAATTAGGCAAGGGACGAAAATTTTGTTCACAACCCACGAAAAGAATTGTTTTCCGACGAAACGTTTTCCAAACTTTGCGAGGGGAAAATTACGGTTGCGACTTTAATAATTTTTGCGGATTTTTCCGAGAGATGAAATATTTTGGACCAACGAGAGGGCGACACTTGTCACCCTCAAGTGGACGGATGTGGTGGCCGATTGGGTGCACGTTTTGTGCCATGTTTTGTGGCCTAAACCATGGGTCAATGTTTGGAGTGAATTGAGGAGTAGATGGCTAGGGGGCACTTGGGCAAATCCTCACCCTCCACTTGCCCCCCACTTGTCTTGATCTTGTCCATTGGTTTCCCTATAAATACCCCCCGTTAGTTGAAGACTTCTTCATCCACTCCACACTTTTCTAAGTCTTGAAATCCCTCTCCCCCTTTGTAGGGCTTTCGTCCAAGCCTCCCCCTCCCCCTTTTTCTAGTGGTGCTAGCCGAGAGTACCCCCCCCCCCCTCTTGAGAGTTGTTCTCGTAAAAATACCCCCCCCCCCTTGGTAGAAAAGTATTCTCCAAGTATAGTTACTATTCCAAAATACCTTGGCCCAAATACCTTGTAGTATTCCAAGGTTACCCCTATACTAAAAGCCCAGAAATACTATTATACTTTCCTTCAGTCACAAAACGAAACCCTTAGGAAAATCTTCACAGTTGGTTGAAGTATTAAGAAGAAGTTGCGTAGAACTTCTAAGGGTTGTTTGGAGCGGGTTGGAGCGCTCAGAGTAGGAGCTAAACGTTGCTCAGGATCGACATTTAAACTTGGATAATTTTGGGCTTATCGAGGTAAATACTCTTGACCTTCTATTGTAATTGGAAATTACATACTGTAGTAGTATAGAAATGAATATAAGACACATAGAAGGATATTGCAGAAGAGAATTGAACTGTAATAGAAGGATATTACAGAAGAAGATTGAACTGTACTTACATAGGACTGTATTTGCAGTAGACTTGTGTAGTTTAACGGGTAGGGAAGTGCTGCCCGATTTTCCGTAGAATAGAGAACCCTCTGCTTAGAATATTCTACAGAGTAGTCTAGACATTGATAGACGTATATGGCCTTTATAGGTTGAAAGTACTGCGAGTAGCGTGTTCTACTTGGAAGGTGGACAAGGCTAGCCGGGTTATAGCCGTGGAGCGTTTTGCTAATAGTCGATAATCGTCGCGAGGTATGTGATTCTTCCTATCCTCTTGAGCATGATATTTTAAAAGAATATATATAGTACGGTAGACGTACGTATGTTAACTGAACGTGGTTTTTACTGCGATGTCTTTTGACTTGAGTCTAATAATAAGAATCTTGAAGTATTTCAAAAGAATTAATAACCGTTTTTGAAAGAAGAGTAATACTTGGTTTTAAAAGCTTAAGAGTTATACTAGCTTTATGGGAAGTTAGGTATAACGACTTAAGAGAGATAAAAAGAATGGTTTATTGATTTTAGAAGTTAAGAGACTTGATCTTAAAAGATAAGAGACTTGACTTAATTGAATTGATATGAATTTTGTTAAAAAGTGTGAAACCTCATTCGTGAGTAATGAGTACTTGGTTTGTAAAGGAATAATGTTTCTGATTTGGAAATGAGAATAAGTATCGAACAAACCACAAAGTAGCTTAATAAAGGAAAATGTATTGACTAATAAAGTATTATGAAAACCAGTAGAAACCTCCATCTGCATAGAAGCTAAGATGAGACAAAATGATATTACATTTCCTAGATCATGGCTGCTTTAATAAGATTGTTATAAACAAGAATAACCTACTCACATATAAGGCATATGTTTCTCAAATTGTTTTAAAGGAGAATTATATTATTAAGTGATTAAAACTATGAACTACGAAACCTTTCGAAAATGAGAAACTTGAGCATTTGAAATTAGGCAAACTTGAACGTTTGGAAAATAATGTTGTTACTTGATTTTACAAAGGAAAGCGTTTTGGTTTACTTAAAAAGATAGTCACTCTATTTTTATACTACGGGTATTGTGTGACTTTTGTGAAAAGAAACGGATCTTTTAAAGAGTTTATGTATGAAGTACTTTGGGGATAAAAACCCGAACTTGTTAACATAAAGTAGAAAGTACCTTGTGTGAATAACTTGATTGTGTTGGTTTGTGATAGCCTTGTAATACTTTCTTGTTGATTTGATAAGTAAACATGTTAGGATGCTACGTGTGTTAGTGTCTTGTGATGTTTGTGTAAAAGGTTATTCTTATTGTGCTTAGGTTGTTTAAAGATAAGCTGTTGTGCTAGTATTATATCACTCACCTCTTGATATGATACCGGGGGTTAAGCTGCCCTCCGATGCGGGGTATACCTCAGGCAGTCTGTGTGACTATGATTCGAGATACCTCATGCGGTCTGTGTGACTATGCGGAGCTACGAGAGTTCCAGGTTAGTGTGCGGCCTTTGTGGTCATGCGGTCTATGTGGCCATGCGGACTGCGAGTCCAGGACGATGCCGGGGAGTAGCTACCCTCGATGCGGGGAATACCTCATGCGGGCCTATGTGTGTGGCCTATGCGGAGCTGCGGGAAGTTCCAGGACTAGACGCGCACATTTGATACTGCGGGCGAGTGGCCAGCTTCGATCATGTGGCGGTCTAGACAGACCTCGTGATACAGTTTATGACCTTGTTGGTACTGTGGGTGTTAGTAGTCGGCTATGCCTTCGTACTTACCCCGTACGGTTTTATGATGACACGTGGACCCGTGTTCATGTGTATTCCTCGTGCTTTTATATCATAGATCGGCGGTGAGGAAGGTATTCCACGCATGATTGATGTTGTGGGCGTGAGACCCATAGTTATATTTGAGTGGTGACTTTGAGGCGTGAGTCCTCGACTTGACATGATCGCTATTTATTGTGAATCGTAGTTTGGTTATCATACATGTCTCCCGCTTATATAGACTACTATGATTTCATTTACGATTTTCAATTTCACATACTGGTACTGTCAGATCGACTCCTTCTGGGCCGCGTTCATGCCGCAGGTAGAGGTACACCAGTCGTCGATCCTCGCTCTTAGGATCACCGTTCAGCGTTTTGGGAAGCTCCGTTTCTCCGGAGGCTTGTCAGTGGTGTAGTCCCCTGTCGTTGTAGTTACTTAAATTCAGGGGTATGGCGGGGCCCTGTCCCGCCATTGTTGTTATATCATTCTTAGAGGTCTGTAGTACTGTTGTGGGAAGAGTTTGTAAAAAGGATGTAACTGTTCGGATTTAAGTTTTTATATATATATAAGCCAAAAGGCAAACTTTCCTCAGATAACTGTTTCACACTTCATGTTATTTCATGTCTTGTCTTATATTCCGCTGATTACTCTGATGTATATCTACTTGGGTGCCCGGGGTAAGGCACCAGTCACGGGCCCGGGTTCGGGTCGTGACAACCTCAAACGAACAAGTCACACAGACTTATTAAAATCAACAATGTCAAAGAAGGAAGGATAATTCACTGGTTACCACCACTTTTCTTCCTTTCCACTCGATAACCGGCTTACCGGGAACTGGTACCGAATCAATCTCTCTTCTGTAGTCCACGTTGGCATAACAAGAGGCCAACTAGCTCGTACTCATAATGACCTCAACGTCTGTCATAACAGCTCTGCTAGGTCTGCTAGGGTCCAACGACTGTATCGTTACCGGTAATTATTATCTACCCGCTCAGCTACCACCCAACACTCACGGGTGTATTCACCTCGAAAGGTCCTCATGGATTCAGCATCCATTTATTTACACTTGGTTGATCTCTTTCTTACTGGTCGTACTCTTCTCGTACTTCCAAACTTATTGTAGCATACGTACATAGCCTTCATACTGATTCGGGCCTCCAATCTTTGGAGTTACTATTCTAAACAACTTAAGGCCATTTCCGGCTCTCACAACCTGGTTCCGGTGGAATGCGTCCACGAACCCGTAAAATGATTAACTAGACTCGGGCCTTGCACCCTCGTGACCCTGTCACGTAGCGGGACTACTACCAACTGATCCCATTCCATTTCAAGCTATGGGGCGACCCTTAATAGGTCCTCAACCCGACTCGGCGTCGTACTTAACTCTTACCCTTGGTCTGACTTAACCTTTTACTACTCGAGAAGGCCTTATATACCTAAGGTCTCGGTGGTTATCACATTCTTAGGCTCGCAATTTCCATGCTTCATGCCTACCTTATCAGTCCCCCCGTAAACGGGTACAAAAACTTCTCAATAAACTATAATCGTGTTGTCTTGTCCACAACAACCATACTTACTCCATACGGATCTCACCCGTACCATTCTCGAACTCCTACTACGTAGCTCAATCTATTAACATAGTCTTCCATTAATTCCCTTAATAACAACTTCTTAAGGGTCCATTACATTCTCACACAACTCATTATCACCTAATTATCTCAAATTAGCACGTAAAACCTTGATGAGAGTTCCTTAACTGTTCATACCTTCCCGGTATTTATTTAGTCCTTGCCAAATCCTGGTAACCTAAAACCATTCTAGGCAATACGCGTCCGACCCTCATACATAAATACGTATAGTTGTATGTTACAATACCAACTATACTACAAACATTACCTACCTGGATACGCAATCCACATCATCTTTCCTGGGTCACTGCTGCCTTTCTCGTAGCTGCAAACAACATAACCTGTTAGGGAGAGACGACCCTAACCAAACAGCTCTATCGCACGATCTTAGAGTGAGAAGAATGGAAACCAATCCTAAATGTCCTGCAGCCTCTTGATTATAGATGTGGTGCACAACACACCGATAATCAAGACTCTACTAGACACGGTCTGTAGACACTTTCCGAGGACTAACTGCTCTGATACCACTTTTGTCACGACCCGACCGGGCTCGCGATCGTGCCCTACCCGGCACCCTTTCGATATACATCGAGAGAATAGCAATGAACATACACAACTTATAAAATGCTTAAACATAAAATAACAACGCTAGCCGATAAGGCCACCTTCCGTAAAATATACGTAATAGAAAAGACATTTTTTCTTTACAACCCAATCCACAAATGTGACTACAGACCTCTAAGAATAACAACTTTGGCGGGACAGGGCCCCGCCATACCCCTGAATGTACAACAACCGACAATACCAAGGATAAGCCTCCGAAATAAAGGAGCTTCTCAACAGCTGAACAGTGATCCTAAGAGCGAGGATCAGCAATCTGTACTCTACCTGCGGCATGAACGCAGCCCCCCGAAGGAGGTCAGTACAACATGTACCAAATATGTTGAATTGAAAGTACTGTAATGAAATCATAAGTCTATAATAAAACTGGAGACATGTATGGTAGCTCAATTATCAGTACACTGTGTCTTACTAACAATGAGAGTAAATAAGAGTATACTTACAACATAAAAATAGGAAGTTCACGATCAAAGCAGGACCACCCACCCGCAGTATCATTAAGCAATCCTACTCCTGGGACTATTTCACCCGCATAGGTCGTGTGGACCCGCATGAGTTATTCCTCGCATGGGACTATTTCACCCGCATAGGTCGTGTAGAACCGCATGAGGTATTCCTCGCATAGGCTGTATCCGCCCGCATGGGACTATTTCACCCGCATAAGCCCTTACGGACTCGCATGAGGTATTCCTCGCATCGTGGGTAGCAAATCCACGGAATATGCAAATGCCACAACCCCGGGGAATGACCCCGTAATGAATAACATACTACTAGCACAAACCGGCTATCACACATAACATAAGCACTACCGGCTTATCATACATAACATAAGCACTACTGGCTTATCATACCATATATAAGCAAGTTAAGAAATCCCCTAACTTCTTATTAGTCTTATATATGTACACTCTCATTTTTAGTTTACTTAAGGCACTAACATGTCATTATAAAAATCCGGGAATTTAACCCAAAGTACTACGTACTCCTACTCTTTTAAAATGACTCTTTTTCATACAAAACTTCCAAGATACTAATAACCATAGTATCAAGTCATAACTACTTTTCAAGACAAGTCACAATACCTTTTAGAAATACAATTATAGACTTCTAAATCAAGTGACTTCTTTCTTTTAAAACTTTAAGCAATTGACCTTTAAATCAATTTGCCTTTCATTATTTCAAGTCATTTATCATACTTAAATTACTTAGAGTAAATCACTCTTTTTAACCTTCCATAAAGCTATTATAACCAACTTCCCATAAATCTGTTATACTAGCTTTATACCTTAGAAACTTACATACTTCTTTATAACCAAGAGGCTTAAACTTTCCAACAAAACAAGTATCAAAAATACTTTCAACATACTTAAAGTCTCTTAACTTTTGAAAACCAAGATATCCTTAATATTTAAACAAGTGAGTTAATTCCCTAACTCAACCAACTTGGACATTCTTAAAATAAACCAAGGATATCAAATGGATTATATTGTCAAAATCTTGTACGTCTACCGTACTATACATTTACAACTTATTCATGCTCAAGAGATAAGAAAGTTCCACATACCTCTTCGGCTTAATCCACTTGCTAAGTCCAATACGCCGCACGTAGTATGCCAACCTATAATGACCATAGTACGTCTATTAACTTCTTACTTCAACGTAGAATATTCCAAGTGCAAAGTCACTAAATTTTACGGAAAATGGGACAGCACTTTCTTTGTTTCTACATACTTTGCCACCTTTTTCAAGGCCGAATTCAATAACCAAACACGCCACATTTAAGGCTCAACAAAGTAGTTAACAATAGGGGATTACACGCTTAATCAAGACATGTAAAATTCCGCCCCACAATAAATATCAAACTAATCCAACATATAATGTTCATTCGGCAAAATAGGGACAACAATACAAATTCGTTTCCAATCCCTTTTCAATCCAAGTGGTTTAATATAACATGTTATCTAGCCACAATTGATTATAACTACTACAATCCTCAAGTAGGTAAACATGCGACGATTCTAATTATCGACCAAATTGTATTTCAATTTCAAATGGCTTAACATGTCATTTTCGGATTTGAGCTTCCAAATTTCCATAACACTTATCAATCTTCATAACACATATCACATGATCATTTCTAACTTATAATAACATGGAATCTTTAATTACAAAAGTAAGACGAAGATTATACCTCATTTAGCCCAAATATGATCCAAGATTACAAGTCGATCCTTAGCAACTTTAGCTCCTCCTTTCGACGTTCCAATCCACACCAAGCAACCCTTAGAAGCTTATGAAGAACCCCTCTTCAAGTTCCAACTTCAAAGTTGAATAACTCCTTAGATTTTCGCCTTGCGACTAATACGAAAACACCATTTTTCCGGGATCTTTCTATTGAGATACACTTACAATACCCTTAGGTACCTTGGTTTAAAGTGGGGAGATTATTGGACAACAATTGAAAATTTTCCTGTTGGAAAATTCCCATTCCAGTGAGCCTTATTAGTGAGCAAGACAAGATTTCAAAAAATTTCTAAGTGTTGAGAATGACAAAGTCTTGCACTACTAGTGTACATATATAACATAATGGAGGGTCTATATTAGTACATATGAATGGCTTGGATGAGTTTCACATGATCTTGCCCAAGTGGCCCTTGGACTTTAGTCAACAATGTCAAGCTTAAGTCTTTGCAAGACTTGGTCATCTCTCTAATGGTCAAATGACCATCCTATCCATGCCATTTTCGTCCAAGACCACTAAGGGGGGGTGACACGTGTCTCCCTCCCATTCGTCGCAATATTTCATTTTCCGACAATTCCATAATTCCGATAAATTTATACTCGTCTCAAATCTTATCATTTTGAGTTCTTACGTATGTTCTTATAAACATATCCTGAAATTCCGGGGTGTAACACACCGACAAGAGATTCGAAGGCCTTGAGCAAAACCAAGAGCGATTTCCGTCACAGCTGGAGGAGAATCGCGAAACCAACAGAAGGTTGGAGATCATTTTAGCAAATCTGAATATGGGACAATCGGGGGGATCGATGCAAAGCACACCGGCAACGATACATACAAAAACAACGGGTATACTACCAGTACCATCGACACTGGATTACGGCCAAACTTCAAGTACTAGAACCTTTATCGATAACACACAAGCTGTTTATACACCCTCGACTTTTCTGACAGGGAGAGGGTTTACCTTGTTACACCCCGTAAGTCCAGGACATGTATAAGAGAATGTACGTAAGGAATCAAGACTTGGAAATTGGTACGAAAGGAAGAATTGTTTTTCCGACGGAAAATCTTCCGAACGTCGGAAAGGAAAAATGTTCGTTGTTGAGAATTGGATTCTCAAAATGCATTATTTGAAGAGTATGAAACTTATTAACATTTTGGAAATTTACTTTTGCGGATTTGGTCATGTGGGGCCCACCCGAGGAATTTTACGTTTTGTGGGGCCCACGAGGGTTACGGAATTTTATGGACGAATGAGAGGGCGACACGTGGCACCCCCACATGTGGTCTTGGACGAATTTTAGGGAGGGTAAAATGGTCATTGACCATCTTGGAAGATAAGTCTTGCAAGCTTGATATATTTGACCAAAGTCAACTTGCCACTTGGGCTTAATCCTAGTGAAACTCATCCTAGCCACTCAAGTGTTGCAATCTAAACCCTCAATTGTGTTTTATATACTACCCTAGTGCAAGACCAAGTCTTCAACACTTAGAAAAAATTAGAGAAACTCTTGTGCTTCACATACACCTCTCGGGTTTGGCTATAGCCCCACTAGAAAAATTTGTAGTTTTGATCCATTAGCCACAAGACTTTAACCCAATGTCCCTAAGGGTATTGTAAGGATATCTCAATAGAAATATTTCGGAAAAACGGCGTTTTCGTATTAGTCGCAAGGCGGAAACTTAAGGAGTTCTTCAACTTTGAAGTTGGAACTTGAAGATGGGTTCTTCATAGGCTTCTAAGGAGTGCTTGGAGCGGATTGGAACATAAGGAAAGAAGCTAAGAATTGCTAAGGAGCGACTTTGAATCTTGGAAATTTTAAGGGCTTATAAAGGTATAACTTTTGTCGTTTTAGCAATTAAGGCTTACTTATTGTTGTAGCTATGGATATTAGCAAGCATGAGTTATATAGTATGAAGTTTGATAAGTATTTTGGCTATTGGAACCCTAATCCGAAAACTAGCATGTTTAGCCTTAAGATTACAATTCAAGTTGATTATTGGTTTAAGTCGTCGCATGTTGTATAAAGAAGGAAATTGTAGTTGTTTATGACTATATAACATGTTAGACCTTAGAACTTGGAATTGGAAAAGAATTGGAAAAGACTTAGTGTTGTTGGTTATTGTTGGCCGAGAATGGCTAGTGAGTATTAATCTACTTGGTATGAATTGTGGGGCGGAATTTTACACGTATTGTAAGACGTGTAATCCCCTTTGTTTGGTTGTTGTTTTGAGCCTTAAATGTGTCATGTTGGTTATTGTATTCGGCCTTGAAAACGGTGGAAAAGTGAGTAGAAACAAAGGAAGTGCTGCCCGATTTTCCGTAGAATTAGAGACCATATACTTAGTATTATTCTACGTTAGAGACTAGAAGTTGATAGTCTTGTTGTGACCATTATAGGTTGACACTTCTACGTACGACGTATTCGGCTTAGCTTGTGGATTTAGCCGAAAAGGTATGTGAACTATCTCCTCTTCTAGCATGATTCCTTAAGATAAAGAAAGTATGTCCTACTCCTTAAATGATCCATTCCTTGGTTGTATTTGGATTGCCTAAAATAGAATTTGTTCTATGTACTTCCTTGATTGTACTTTGATGTTTAAATTGTAAGTTGTATAATCCATTGCCTTAGTGAAGTTGGATTCTTAAAAGTAAGAGTATTTTACTTAAAGTACATAGAGTCTTGAAAAGGAAGTGGTTTCCAAATCTTTTGGCTAGTTCCTTAGTTCTAAAACCTAAGGGTCGTTATAATGACTTTACGGGAGTCAAAGGAGTGATTTACTTAATTGTTTTAAGAGAGGAGAAATGACATGATTTAAGAGAAGTAACTTGTTTTAAAGGTGTGAGTTACTTGAGGTTTAAAAGTAGAAGAAACTTTTTTTCTAAATATTAAGAGACTTGAAGTATTTTGAAAGTTAAGAACTTGATTTGTAAGTATGTGATACTTCGTTTTAAGTATAAGTCTCTTGGTTATAAAAAGGAATGAATATGTCTAAAACCATAAAGGGTTATAACGGCTTTATGGGAAGTTGGTTATAACGACTTTATGGAAGGTTAAGAAAGTTGTCTATTTTGATTATTAGGCATAAGTTGCCTAGATTGTGAAAATTTGAAGTTACTTGATTCCAAGCTTTGAAATGAGTTTTCTAAAGGTGTAGTAACTTACTTTGAAAAATAGACACACCTTGATACTACGGGTGTTAGTATCTTGGGGTTTTACATAAAAAGGAGTCTTTTGAAAAGAATGCACGTACGAAGTACTTTGGCCTGTTTAATTGAGAATTATTCTATGTGTGCCTTGATAAGTACTTTGGCCTGTTTAATTGAGAATTATTTTATGTGTGCCTTGATAAGTACTTTGGCCTGTTTAATTGAGAATTATTCTATGTGTGCCTTGATAAGTACTTTGGCCTGTTTAATTGAGAATTATTCTATGTGTGCCTTGATAAGTACTTTGGCCTGTTTAATTGAGAATTTTTCTATGTGTGCCTTGATAAGTACTTTGGACTGTTTAATTGAGAATTATTCTATGTGTGCATTGATAAGTACTTTGGCTTGATTAATTGAGAATTGCCTATATGTGCTGGTGATAGCCTTTGAGTGCGAGTATTATGTTTTATTACGTTGCCGCGACTCTCGGTTGGAGGGTCGACTGCCTTGTTGTAAGTTCACTTGGACGTACCGACAGTGAGGTGAGATTCCACGGGTATGCTTCCATTATTTGTGTTACCCTACGGTCATGTTTATACGATATGGGATGCCGGGGCATGCGACCACAAGGGATACTCCTTGGACATGCTTATACGATGTGGGATTCCGGGGCATGTGACCAGGAGTCGGGTTAGATTCCCGGATTTGTTTGTGTTACCCTACGGCCATGCTTATACGATGTGGGATGTCGGGGCATGCGACCGCGAGGGATACCCTATGGTCATGCTTATACGATATGGGATGCCGGGGCATGCGACCACGAGGATACCCTCGACACGCTTATACGATGTGATTCCGCATGTGACCGTGAGCGGTTTGATTCCCGATTTGTTTGTATACCCCATGGTCATGCTTATACGATGTGGGATTCCGGCACGCGACCACGAGGATACTCGATATGCTTATTGGTGTTACATTATATCATGGACTGCCGGCAGTGAGAAAGGATTCCACGGGCATGATTGATATTATGGGTGTGAGACCCATGGTTATATTTGAGTAGTGACTTTGAGAGCATGCGTCCCTGACTTGATATAATCGCTATGTATTGTGTAATCGTAGGTTGGCTATCATACATGTCTCTGCTTTGTTTAGATCGTTATGATTTCATTACGATTTCATCGCTCACATACTTGGTACATTCTTCGCATCGACCTCTCGGCCGCTCACGCCGCAGGTTTAGGTATCGCTGCTTGTCGATCGGCAGTGTAGGACCGCCGTAGTTTTTGGATAGCCTTCTGCTCGAGTTTATCTTTTGGTATAAGTTCTTTCAAGACATGCTTTTGTACGCATGGGTACGGCGGGCCTTGTCCGCCACAATTCAAGAAACTCTTAGAGGTCTGTATTCATATGTGGGATGGGACTCATGTACAGTGTTGTGTTTTTTTATGTATATTATATGGCAGCCTTGTCGGCTTTGCCCTTGCACGTACGTTGGTTTTAAAAAAAAAAGAGGTGTTATTTAAATTCCGCAGTTTACTTGTGTTGTTAGGTAGAAGGGTGCCCAGGTAGGGCACCAGTCACGGGCCCGGGGTTCGGGGCGTGACATACCTTTCCTCCAGCTCCCCCATTATTCTCAAGACCACCCCACTACCGTAACCCTAACACCTCTCTAAAACCTCCAACATCCCCAAATATAACACTTCCAAACCCTGAAACCAACAACAACCATAGAATTTCAAGTCGAAAATAAACTTTCCAGAATTTGATGGCACTAACCCCAGGAGCTGGCTTAGGAAATATGAGAAGTTCTTTGAATTATACGACATAAATGAGCAGGAGAAGCTCAGCTATGCTTCCGTTCATATCGGGGAAAAGGCTGATGTGTGGTTTGATAGCTGTATAATTAATAATAGGGGAGAAATGACACAATCGAGATTCAGCAGTGAGGTATGTAGAAGATTTGATAAAATTAGACCACAAGACATTGTGGATGAATTCAACAAGATCATACAAACAGGTACTGTTGATCAGTATCAAAGTAAATTTGAAGAGCTTACAGGCTATATGACTATAATTAACCTTTTACTCAATGAAATTCATTATGTGTCTAGTTTCATTAGTGGGTTGAAGCCATAACTAGACTAACCCCATACAGTTTTAGATGCCTATGAAACTGCCAAACTCTATGAAGAGTCCTTCAAGGCGCTCATTACCTTTGCCAAACAGAAAAGCTATCCAAATTATAGTCCAAAACCTGTGATCACCCCTTACAATAGAAATACTCAAACCACTACTCCTAAATACCCTCTTACCCAACCACCTCTCAAACCTACCTACCATGCCCAAAGAATAACCAACAAAGTACCTTACAAACTAAACATATTTCCCACAAATTTAGAAAATCTAAGGGAGCAGGGGCTATGCTATAGATGCAAGGAGAGGTATTTTCCTGGTCACCAGTGCAAACAGAGAATTATGCACACTATGGAGGGAATACCAGTGGAGGAGGATGGTGAAAATCAAGAAATGTTTATGGATGTGGCTGAAACATTAGAAGAAATAGGGGAGGGACAAACTGAACAAGCTGAGGTATCAATTAATGCCCTCTTGGGCCTAATGTCACGACCCGACCCGACGGGCCGCGACTAAACGTCCTAATTGGACGTCATTACTGACCTGTCACTCTCAATCCCTTTAATTCTGAGATCTATAGAAATTTCGACAGCACAACGCTGCTTCTATAACATATCCCTAAAATAGGCGAGCCGACAAGGCTGTCTTACACAACTAATCAACAATCACAACAGACTAGCCGACTAGGCTGCCATCAAATAGCATCATATACACAAAAGAATAATCAAAATAGGCAAGCCGGTAAGGCTGTCACTAGATAACAACAAGTATAACCGGTAACATCCCAACACAGAGTATAACAACATCGAAAACCAAAACAAGGTACAAACTTCCAACCCACAACTGTCTACAGACCTCTAAGAGTACAATACTGACATATGAAGGGACAGGGCCCCATCGTGCACAAAATATACATAAGTCTGGAATGTAAGGATCTGTACCAAAATAGCTGGCTCCGGAACAAGGGAACTCCTTAGCAGCTGGTAGATGTCCTAAACTGGAGGGTCACCTAACCGATCACCTGTACCTGCGGGCATGAACGCAGCACCCCGAGGAAAGGGGGGTCAGTATGAATTAATGTACTGAGTATATAAGCACGAAATACTGTAAATAAGATCATAACTGTGTCCTGTGAGGTAGAGAGTCAATTGTGTCATAAAAGAATGAGAGCCATACCAGTACTCATGCATGCTTAGTCATAAAATCATCAGATATAAGTAAGTGAATAAACTGCCCGACCCTTTGGTGAGGGACGCGGTGAAATATATTGTCCTGGGTATCCAGACTGATCACGGATGCTCACGCTGGAATCATCACATAAGTATACATAACCGTCCGACTTTCTAAAGAGGACGCGTGAATCATCCTGAAATCAGGCACGAATCTTCCGCCGTAACGGTGGAAGTACAGAAATGACTCTTAGCACGAGTAGATATCATGAGAAACTGTATGCAATTTAAATCATTTCTTGACTCTCATTAAAAATCATTAAACGTCTCCTTACTAGAAAATCACATATACTTCTCATAACTCGTGTTATTAGGAATTTAGACTGTGTAGATATCATGTACGTCCGCCGTACATTCACTATATACAAAACTCATGCCAAATGAAAAGAACAAGAATTCATATAATCATGCCAAAAGAAAGTAGGATAGGCTCACATACCTTATAGTCGAGCTAACCAACTCACTACTAGAATATGCCTCGTCTAATATTCCAACCTATAATAATAACATTAGGCCTGTCAACTCTATGATTCCTAACGTAAGTTAAATTGAATGACGACTTCCTATTCTACAAAAATTTGGGCAGCACTTCCCCTGTTTATATGTACATCCACAAATTTCAAACCAAGCCAACAATACCAACAACAAGTCATAACTCAAATATATAACCACAATAATCTCAGATATTCCATTTATGTCATCATAACGTATTCCTTCTCTTTTATTTTTAAGCGATATCACAACTACAACAAACCAGGTGATTACTACACCTATTTCTCATGTTAATTTAGTCCTTAGTCCATATTAGAACAATCTTAAAATAATCCATCAACTCTAATGACAATAACAATAACCAAGTTCTATAATTTGTAACATAACACCATTTTTACACTTTACTTCCTTTAAGACATGTATTAGTAATTACCATAACTTATATACATGTTCATAGTCAAATTCCCAACATTTAAACTTCACAAAATCAGCCCCTAACTTGACGCGATAATATCCAAAAATTATATGCAAGTCTTTGGCCAATATTTACAAAACCAATCCTTTTCTTAATTCCTTAGAGTCCAATCTTGTTCCAATAATTCTTTATGAACAATTATAACTTATATGTCAAGATTCTCTTCCAATATCAACATGCCAAGTAGCGATGAATTTCACAACACAATAATCGAATACGACAATTCCAAGATTAGTAACATTAGTCCTAATATCTACATAACTGCCACGACCGACTTCGGCCTGTGGATCGTGCCGCACTTGTGCACCCTAGTGATACAACATCAGAGAAAATCAGCGGAAATAAAAACTTAACAGGAAACAAGATATAACATAAGAAAACAAAGCAACCAAAACGGTCACCTTCATGCATATATATCAAACCAACGCTTAAATCTTTACAACCCCGCCACAACAGATTTCATGCATCTATAAGAATTTTCTAACAACTATGACGGGACAGGGCCCCGCCATACCCCTGAATGTACAAGAACCTACAATCTCAGGGATCATACCAAAGATAAGCCTCCGGAGAAACGGAGCTTCCCAAAACGCTGAACTGTGATCCTATGAGCGAGGATCCACAACCGATGTACTCTACCGCGCAGATGAACGCAGCTTCCGGCGGGTCGCATAACAGTACCAAGTATGTGAAACCAAAAATATCAGAAATGAAATCATGACTATATAAAATGTAAGACATGTATGATAACCAAACTACGATTCACAACATAAAAGCAATATGTCAAGTCGTGACTCACGCCTCAAAGTCATCCTCACGCCGTGGAACTCCTTCCTCACTGCCGGCAGTCTAGGTATAAATCGTATGATACGTATAACATGTCTCGGCCCATCCCATGGGACTCGAGGTGGAATCGCATGGTCAGATTCCCGGTCCATCTCATGGACTCGGTGCCGGATCGTATGGAATACATTCCCGGTCCATCCCATGGACTCGGTATCGTGTGGAATACATTCCCGGTCCATCCTATGGACTCGGTATCGTGTGGAATACATTCCCGGTCCATCCCATGGACTCGGTATTGTTATACCCCGTATTTCCAGAGTATGTACGTGAGCGCGTACGTATTATAATTTGAGCCTTAAAGTTGGCTAGTTTCGAAATTTGTACACAACACCCGATTAGAGTCGTTTTTCGACGAAACGTTTCCACAGCTTTCGTAGGGAAAATTCCGGCTATGTCATTTATAATTTTTGCGGATTTTTCCGAGATACGAAACATTTTGGACCAACGAGAGGGCGACACTTGTCACCCTCTAATTGGAAGGAGTGGACGGACGAAATGGGAGAGTTGGCACGTTTTTTGTGCATTGTTTTTGGTCAAGGAGTTGGTAGGATATTTTGGGTAGATGGATAAGGTTGCACTTGGCTTAATCTTGACCTTACACTTGCCTAACACT
This sequence comes from Przewalskia tangutica, assembly GCA_029844215.1. NCBI lineage: Eukaryota > Viridiplantae > Streptophyta > Magnoliopsida > Solanales > Solanaceae > Przewalskia > Przewalskia tangutica. Next base: position 85,488,827 of record CM056726.1, on the reverse strand, counting down.
TGGATGGATCTTGGCCATTGGTTGGCCTTCACTTGACCTATAAATACCCCTCTAGTTGAAGACTTTCTTCATCCAAAAACTTGAGCAATCTAACTAAGTCTCAAAATACTCCTCTCCTGAGCTGGCCCACCACACCCCCTCCCCTTTGAGAGCCCTTGGCCGAGAGCCACCTCCCTCCTCAGGTGTTTTGCCGTGGGTACCCCCTCGCCTAGGTGCCGCGTATAAAGACCCCCATTTTGGTGGTATAGAACTACGCTCCAAGTAGTGTTATAATGCCCAAATCCCTTGGCCCAAAGACCTGGTAGTATTCCCAAGGTTACACTTTTACAAAAGCCTGTAAAATACTATTATACTTCCTCACCACAAAAACGAAACCCTAAGTAAATCTTCACCCGTAGTTGGAGTCATAAGTAGAAGTTGGTTAGAACTTCTAAGGGTTGGTTGAACGGAGTTGAGCGCCCGCAGAGAGCTAAACGTTGTTCAGATCGACATATAAACTCGGATAATTTTGGGCTTATCGAGGTAAACATTCTTGACCTTCATTTGTAATTGGAAATTACATGTTGTAGGAGTATATAGTTAAGTATACTATATATAGAATTGAACATAGTTGTGCGGCAATGTCTTTTGACTTAAGCCTGAATAATACTTACGGCAATGTCTTGCGACTTAAGCCTGAATTTAAAGAAGAGAATTGAACTGTAATTACATAGGACGGGATTAAGAGACTTGTGTAACATTACCGTAGTAGAATTGTACACGCCCGTTAGATGTTAACCCCTCTGGTTGGCTTGGTAGCCTCGATAGAGAGGAGATTTACGCTGCATGTGGAAGGTGCCGAATTTTCTGTAGAATATTCTACGTCGATCTAAAGATATTAATAGGCGCCAGGCCTCTATAGGTTGTAGTACTACGTGTGGAGTGATCTGCTTGACTGAGAGTGTAGCCGACGGTTTGAGGTACTTGGAGCGCTTTGCTTTTAGTCGGTAATCGTCGCGAGGTATGTGAACCTCTTCTTATCTGTTCTAGCATGATATGTGTATAACTATGTAGTACCAGATAATGCATATGTTTAATGTATTTGATTGGTTTGAAACATAAAGTGTTATAACGGCTTTATGGGAAGTTGGTTATAACACTTTATGTAGGTAAGAAAGTATTTGTGGTTTTTAAAAGGTAAATCGATTTGAACTATAAGCTCAAGCTATGTGATAATAAAGAACTTGAAGTATTTCAAAAGATTTTTGAATCATTTTGAGAGAAGAAGTAATACTTGGTTTTGGAAACTTAAGAGTTATACTAGCTTTATGGGAAGTTAGGTATAACGGCTTAAAATGTTTTATCGATTTGAAATCGTAATGTGTATCGACAAACCATCGCAGCTAATAAAAGGAAATGTTTTGGACAGATTTAGTATTATTAAAACCAAGAGAAACTTCCATCTGCATAGAAGCTAAGATGAGACAAAATGACATTTCCTAGATCATGACTGCTTAATAAGATTGATTATAAACAAGAATAACCTACTCACTTATAAGACATAGGTTTCTCAAAACGTTTAAAGGAGAATTATGTTTTAAAGGATTTAAAACTATGAACTACGAAACCTTTTTCTAAAATGAGAAACTTGAGCATTCGAAATTAGGCAAACTTGAACGTTTGGAAAATAAGGTTGTTACTTGATTTTACAAAGGAAAGAATTTTGGTTTACTTAACAATGTTAGTCACTCAAATTTTATACTACGGGTATCGGGTGACCTTTGTAAAAGAAATGGATCTTAAAAGGAATTTAACGGACGTAGTACTTTAAGGTTAAAATCCGGACTTTGACATAAAATGAAAGTACCCTGAGTCGTGTGTAACTTGCTTATGCTTGTTGTTATGAAACTTGACCATGTTACGTGTGATAGCCTTGTTGTGCAAGTACTGTGTTCTACTCGACTACCGGTTCATCCGGGAATGTATTTCACTTGATTACCGGGTCATCCGGGAATGTATTTCACTTGATTACCGGGTCATCCGGGAATGTATTTCACTTGATTACCGGGTCATCCGGGAATGTATTTCACTTGATTACCGGGTCATCCGAGAATGTATTTCACTCGACTACCGGTTCATCCGGGAATGTATATCACTTGACTACCGGCTCATCCGGAATGTATTTCATCGACTACCGTTCATCCGGAATGTATTCCACACGCTTTCTATATCGGGTCCATAAGATGGGCCGAGACCGTTATACGTATCACATGATTTGTACCTAGATCGCCAAGTGAGGAAGAAGTTCCACGCATGAGGATGACTTTGAGGGCGTGAGTCCCGACTCGACATGATCGCTTTATGTTGTGAATCGTAGTTTGGTTATCATACATGTCTCCCGCTTTATATAGACTATTATGATTTCATTTACGATTTTACGCTTTCACATACTTGGTACTGTTATCGACTCCTTCGAGGGGTCGCGCTCATGCCGCAGTAAAAGGTACATCGGTGCCGATCCCCGCTTTTAGGATCACCTTTCAGCAGATTGAAGCTCCGTTCCTTCGAGGCTTATCTTTTGCATGTTACTCGAGTCTCAGATTCTTATACATACAGGGTATGGCGGGCCCGTCCCGTCATAGCCGATGTAAAAATCTTAGAGGTCCAGAGTAATCATCACAAGTGTGGTTTGTAAAAAGGATAATCGTCGGTATTTATGTATATATGATGAAGGCAATCGCTTTGGTTGGCCTGCTTATTTATCTTTTCTCTAAATTCAACTTCGTGTTTTAATTTCCGCTGATTTTCACTGATGTTGTATCACCAGGTGCCCGGTAGGCACGACCACGCCCGGTTCGGTCGTGACAAAAGTGGTATCGAGCGCTTAGTCTCTGAAAGTGTCTACGCACCGTGTCAGTAGAGTCTTGATTATCGGTGTGTCAGGCACCACATCTATAATCGTGAGGTCGCAGGACATTTAGGATTGGTTTCCATTCTTCTCATTCCGAGATCGTGCCTTAGCCGTGGTGATAAATCGACTCCTCTGACGTATTCCTTTCCTTTACCAGTTATGCCTCCGCGTAAGGCAACCCAGGCCCAGATGGGCAAGGCAGTCGAGGGAGTTGTTAGTGAGATACAGAGGAGTACGAGGGCGCAGGCCCGGTCAGTACCTGAGACAGTACTTCCGACGGCGGGTTTCGCGACGCCGCCAAAGACCAAAGAGAGTTTAGAGCCGCAGCGATGGGTCGCCGAGACTACAAGACTGAGAGCCTCCACCCCACACTGAGCCGATGAGACGGGTACAAGGAGATGGCGCCATCGCCGTGGTCGTGGCCGATATGAGGATAGGCCGACGCAGCAGCCCATTTCAAAGCAGCACCGTAGTTCACCCCGAGCGCATTTGAGGCTACGGACTTCCCGAGTCAGAGCCTCCGTTGTTCTATGGATCGAGAGCCGAGGACACTCGGGAGTTTATCCGACGCCTACGGATCATGAGAGTGATCGAGCCTCGAGGCGCAGTCGGTGGTATTGGTTCGCATCACCGCGTGATACCGCAGCTTGATCGTTTGATTCGCGAGCCGCCCCGGAAGAGCATGCACTTCCAGCAGTTTGGAACGAGTTCTCGACGGCATTTCTTGCACATTTCTTGCCTCCACAGATGAGGAGGGCTCGGGCCGACAAATTTTTGACGTTGAGGCGTGACGGCGACGTTAGAGAGTACAATGTGGAGTTCGACTCATTAGCTTGATATGTTCCCGCCAGAGTAGCGGATATGGAGGACAGAGTACACCGCTACGCCACCGGCCGACGATTACTGGCGAGGCTTGTACGGTGTAGCTCTTCACCGGGCATGGACATTGCCCGCACGCAAGCTCATGCACTAGGATGTGAGGCACGAGAGGTCGACGGAATGACCGAGATCGCAGGAAGGCCGAGCAGCAGGTCCTTTGGTAACTTTCAAGGCGGACCGCCAAGCAGAGCCTAGTTATGTACCTCCACCAAGCATGCAGTGGTCCTCCGCGCCTTGGTCGCTCGGGTATTCGAGCTGGTCGAGCTCCGTGGCTTCCGTTCACGAGTTTACGTGAGTGCTAGCGCCAGGATTCACGTCCTCTCAGCAGTACGATGTGGCAAACATCATCCCGGAAATGTCGTTTTTATCGGTGCTTGTTTCACCGCGTCGGGGCCATGTGACGAGAGATCGTGCTTATAGGAGAGGTACGGCAGACTGGCGCAGCCTACCGGATCGCAAGTGTGTTCATCGCTTTACATGCATACTGCAGGCGTGACTCATGATTAGAGTGGAGCGGTAGCTTTCTGTATATCCCAACCATCTAGAGGCTTGTATGTTTTGATGTTATGTTAATGTGTTAAGTGTTATGTTCGGATAGCTTTGTGCTAAAATGTGATTTAGGAACACGGTTTGGGGAAAAGGGTAAGCACAGGGTGAGAAAATGATGAACCTTAGAATATTACGATTGAGACCTTAGATGTAAGGCCGTCTTGAGTACAAGATTTTGCGAGTGATCCTTGTCAGAGTGCATTTTATGCCTAGAATATATTGTGTGATAAGTCCCTGGGTTGGGTAAATGAAAGTGGTATCTTTCATCATGTAATTTAGCAAGGTTGTTCGGATCGAGAAACGAGAGAGTCGGCGTGTGAGGCTCGGGTTGAGGACGTGTTGCGTGTCAACCCGTGGCCGGAATGAGGTGGGGTCAGCTCAGGTGGTCCGCTAGGCGGTAGGGTCACGAGGGTGCTAGGCCCAAGTTTAGATGACCATCGTATGAGTTCGTGTTTATGTTCGACCTGAAGCGGATCGTGAAGGCCGGAAGTGGCCTTAAGGAAGATTGAGGCTAGTAAGATAACCAAGTTGGAGGTGGTGACTCAAGGTTTGGAGAATCAAGCGATGATCAAGTGTGGTACGATATCGGAAGAGTTCAAGAGTTCGAGAAGAGTACGACGAGTAAGGGTAGAGGCGAGCATGTATTGCGAGCATAGATATGATCATTTCTTGTAAAGGGAGAAGGTGCGAAGGATGTATATTTTAGACCTCGTGAATCGCATGCGATCCGGTACCATTTGTTGGGTCGCGGAGTGACACTAGAACCTCGCGGCAAAGTGACAAAAGTTTGTGATGTTAGAGGTGTTTCCTCGTGGACTTGGATATAAGTATTTGCGTGCATGTGTTGTTTCGTGGCCAGTTGTGGCGTTGGCAACTTATTAGAAGAACTTTATCGTTATCCGTCTTGAGAAGGAACATTCGGGACGAATGTTTCTAAGGAGGAGAATGTTATACCGTATTTCCGCAGTATATGCGTGAGGGCGGACGTATTATAATTTGAGCCTTAAAGTTGGCTAGTTTCGAAATTTGTACACAACACCCGATTAGAGTCGTTTTTCGACGAAACGTTTCCACAGCTTTCGTAGGGAAAATTCCGGCTATGTCATTTATAATTTTTGCGGATTTTTCCGAGATACGAAACATTTTGGACCAACGAGAGGGCGACACTTGTCACCCTCTAATTGGAAGGAGTGGACGGACGAAATGGGAGAGTTGGCACGTTTTTTGTGCATTGTTTTTGGTCAAGGAGTTGGTAGGATATTTTGGGTAGATGGATAAGGTTGCACATGGCTTAATCTTGACCTTACACTTGCCTAACACTTGGATGGATCTTGGCCATTGGTTGGCCTTCACTTGACCTATAAATACCCCTCTAGTTGAAGACTTTCTTCATCCAAAAACTTGAGCAATCTAACTAAGTCTCAAAATACTCCCTCTCCCTTGAGCTTTCGTCCACCACACCCCCCTCCCCCTTTGAGAGCCCTTGGCCGAGAGCCACCTCCCTCCCCTTTGTGGTGTTTTGCCGTGGGGTACCCCCCCCTAGCCTAGTTGTCTCGTATAAATACCCCCTTTTTTGTGGTATAGAAATACTCTCCAAGTATTGTTATAATGCCCAAATACCTTGGCCCAAATACCTTGTAGTATTCCCAAGGTTACACTTTTACAAAAGCCCAGAAAATACTATTATACTTCCCTCAGTCACAAAAACGAAACCCTAAGTAAATCTTCACCCGTAGTTGGAGTCATAAGTAGAAGTTGGTTAGAACTTCTAAGGGTTGGTTGGAGCAGTTGGAGCGCCCGATGAGAGCTAAACGTTGTTCAGGATCGACATATAAACTCGGATAATTTTGGGCTTATCGAGGTAAACATTCTTGACCTTCTGTTGTAATTGGAAATTACATGTTGTAGGAGTATATAGTTAAGTATACTATATATAGAACTGAACATAGTTGTGCGGCAATGTCTTTTGACTTAAGCCTGAATAATACTTACGGCAATGTCTTGCGACTTAAGCCTGAATTTAAAGAAGAGAATCAATGTAATTACATAGATCAGATGAGACTTGTGTAACATTCCGTAGTAGAATTGTACACGTCCGGTTAGACGTGTTAACCCCCCCCCCCCCCTGGTTGGCTTGGTAGCCGGCCTCGATAGAGGAGGAGATTTACGCTGTTGCGGGGAGGTCTTCGAATTTTCTGTAGAATATTCTACGTCGGGATCTAAAGATATTAATAGGCGCTTTGTGGCCTCTATAGGTTGTAGTACTACGTGTGGAGTGATCTGCTTGACTGAGAGTGTAGCCGACGGTTTGAGGTACTTGGAGCGTTTTGCTTTTAGTCGATAATCGTCGCGAGGTATGTGAACCTCTTCCTATCTGTTCTAGCATGATATGTGTATAACTATGTAGTACGGTAGACGTACATATGTTTAATGTATTTGATTGGTTTGAAACATAAAGTGTTATAACGGCTTTATGGGAAGTTGGTTATAACAGCTTTATGTAGGTAAGAAAGTACTTGTGGTTTTTAAAAGGTAACTGATTTGAACTATAACTGGCTGGCTATGTGATAATAAAGAACTTGAAGTATTTCAAAAGATTTTTGAATCATTTTGAGAGAAGAAGTAATACTTGGTTTTTGGAAACTTAAGAGTTATACTAGCTTTATGGGAAGTTAGGTATAACGGCTTAAAAATGTTTTACTGATTTCGGAAATCAGAATGTGTATCGACAAACCACTGCAGCGTTAATAAAAGGAAATGTTTTGGACATATTTAGTATTATTAAAACCGAGAAACTTCCATCTGCATAGAAGCTAAGATGAGACAAAATGACATTTCCTAGATCATGGCTGCTTAATAAGATTGATTATAAACAAGAATAACCTACTCACTTATAAGACATAGGTTTCTCAAAACGTTTAAAGAAGAATTATGTTTTAAAGGATTTAAAACTATGAACTACGAAACCTTTTTCTAAAATGAGAAACTTGAGCATTCGAAATTAGGCAAACTTGAACGTTTGGAAAATAAGGTTGTTACTTGATTTTACAAAGGAAAGCATTTTGGTTTACTTAACAATGTTAGTCACTCAAATTTTATACTACGTATCGGGTGACCTTTGTAAAGAAATGGATCTTAAAAGGAATTTAACTGACGTAGTACTTTAAGGTTAAAATCCGGACTTTGACATAAAATGAAAGTACCTTGAGTCGTGTGTAACTTGCTTATGCTTGTTGTTATGAAACTTGACCATGTTACGTGTGATAGCCTTGTTGTGCAAGTACTGTGTTCTACTCGACTACCGGTTCATCCGGGAATGTATTTCACTTGATTACCGGGTCATCCGGGAATGTATTTCACTTGATTACCGGGTCATCCGGGAATGTATTTCACTTGATTAAGGTCATCCGAATGTATTTCACCTGAGTACCGGGTCATCCGGGAATGTATATCACTTGATTACCGGGTCTTCCGCTATTGTTTTTGACTCGAAGACCGGTTGATCCGGGAATGTATTTCACTTGACTACCGGTTCATCCGGGAATGTATTTCATCGACTACGGTTCATCCGGAATGTATTCCACACGTTTCTATATCGGGTCTATAAGATGGGCGAGACACATTATACGTATCACATGATTTGTACCTAGACTGCCGGCAGTGAGGAAGAAGTTCCACGGGCATGAGGGATGACTTTGAGGGCGTGAGTCCCTGACTTGACATGACTGCTTCTATGTTGTGAACTGTAGTTTGGTTATCATACATGTCTCCTGCTTTATATAGACTATTATGATTTCATTTACTGATATTTACGATTTCACATACTTGGTACTGTTATCGACCTCCTTCGGGGGGCTGCGTTCATGCCGCAGGTAAAAGGTACATCGGCTGTCGATCCCCGCTTTTAGGATCACCTTTCAGCGTATTGGGAAGCTCCGTTCCTTCGGAGGCTTATCTTTTGGTATGTTACCCTGAGTCTGTAGATTCTTATACATTCAGGGGTATGGCGGGGCCCTGTCCCGTCATAGCTGTTGTAAAAATCTTAGAGGTCTGTAGCACTGTTGTGGGCAGGGTTTGTAAAAAGGATAATTGTTCGGGTATTTATGTATATATGATGAAGGCAACTGTTTTGGTTGGCCTGTTTATTTATCTTTTCTCTTAATTCATGTTCATGTTTTTATTTCCGCTGATTTTCTCTGATGTTGTATCACTAGGGTGCCCGGGGTAAGACACCAGTCACGGGCCCGGGTTCGGGTCGTGACAGGTATCGTGTGGAATACATTCCCGGTCCATCCCATGGACTCGGTATCGTGTGGAATACATTCTCGGTCCATCCCATGGACTCGGTATCGTGTGGAATACATTCCCGGTCCATCCCATGGACTCGGTATCGTGTGGAATACATTCCCGGTCCATCCCATGGACTCGGTATCAAATTGGCCATGACATTTAAACTCTCTTTTAAGGCAGATTAAGATAATACCTTTCTTTTAAATCACAAACACTTTCCTTTTTAAGTATTTCTACACAAGTGGGGGAGGGGGACGAAAATACTACAAAGGGAGGGGATATTTTGCCTTGGAAAGTATTAAGTGTGGGATGATAATAAGTCTTCAACTAAGGGGTATTTATAGAGTAATAAATGGCCAAGATCTAGGCAAGTGTGTGGTGAAGATTGAGTCCAAGTGTGTGGGTAATTGCCAACCAAGTGTCCACCCCAAAAAATGGGACAAGTGGCAAGCCACTTGTCCCCCACAAAAACGTCCAAGTGCCCAAGTACATCATCAATTCGGCCACATAGCCACATGGGGGTGACACGTGTCGCCCCCCTACTCGTCCAAAATATTTCATTTTTCGAAAATATCCGTAATGCCAAAAATCCGAAAATAAAGTGGGCCCCATAAACCGTAAATTTTCCCCGTGGGCCCCACGTGTCCAATTCCGGAAATAAAATTTCAGAATTCTCAAATATTCCAAAAAGTCCGAATACCGAATCTGGGAATCCAATTCCCTTTAACGAACATTTTTCCTTCTCAAAATTCGGAAACTTTTCCGTCGAAAAATCACATCTTTCTTCCTTTCCAAAATTACTGTCGTAATCTCGTACGTACGTCCTCACATACATACCCTGGAACTACGGGGTGTAACATTCTTCCCCCCTTAGAAACATTCGTCCCGAATGTTCCTTCCAAGTCTCTAATCATACAAGCGCCGGTATAGTCTTCACTACTATACTTACAAAACCAATTATGCCACACATGGCCATAGTATAACATACGCGCAAAACTCAATCCAAGCCAACGAGGAATCACCTCTAACGTGTATAACAACACAAAAACTTCCACCCATGGTCTAAAGGATACTCCCTTCGCATCTTCACTTCACAAAAATGATCACTTCCATCCCCTTAACACATGTTCACTTCTTTCCTTACTCGTACCATCTTCTCGTACGAACTCTTTCTAGTACACGCACCATACTCCGCCATCGCCTGGTTCCAAAACCTCGAGTCACTACCTCCAACTTGGTCACCTTACTAGCCCCAAATTCCTTTAAGGCCATTCCCGGCCTTCACGATCCGATTTTAGTTGAACACATCCGCGAACTCGTCCGATGGTTACCTAAACTCGGCCTAGCACTCGTGATCCTACCACTGGCGGGACCACCTCGAATTGACCCCCACCTCACTCCGGGTTGCGGGTTGACCCGCGATCTGGCCTCAACCCGACCCGCTATCACCCAAACTCTCTCGTTCCCCGATCCGGAACAACCTTACTAATTCACGTCATGAAAGCTACCACTGCTACTTTCATCTTACACAACCCATGGAATTATCCCACAATATATTTTACGATACCAAGTACTTGACAAAGACCAACCGTAAAATCATCCACTCAAGGCGCCTTACATCCAAGTCCTAATCGTTATAAATTCTAAGGCTCACAATTGTCTCGTCCGCAGACTTACCCTTTTCAACTACCCATGTTTTCTAATTCACACTTAACACATTGCTATACGTACATAACACTCCGCTTATATCTACCATAACGACATAAACAAGTCTCTTGGGGCTAAAGATATCTCTCGCAACTACCGCCTCACTTTCCCTTTGTCGCCTAATCATAATCACGCCTGCAGGTGCCTAGCTAAATAAGGCGATGAACCACCGATCCCGGGTCGAGTCTCTACATCCGTGCTACCTTTGGTCGGACAAACTCTCACCAAATGGCCCTGTTGGCGCCGCATACAAGCTGCCGAAGCGACGACACTCCCATAATGGAGTCTATTACAATGGCCAACGAGGTAGGGTGACCTCATCCGACTAACACCCTTCTCCCAACAATCGAACTCGCAATCGACGGTGGGCCGAGTCATCCCTCTGTATCCCTCCTACGTGGACATCCTCCCATCACATGACCCTGACGGCCGCAAGTATAACAATCTCCCAAACTAGCACGACACCCTGAAGATCATCCTCAGCTCTCTACCCATGGAACTCTGGCGAACTGCAACTCAAGAAATCCCGAAGTCGCAGACTATCGGATCTAGGGTGAATCACGTATCGCTGGAACCGGCTCCGTCCGTCATCATCTCGCCACGACCCTAGCTAATCGGGCCATCTCTTGAACTCATATCCTCGGCTCGCGTGGAATCGAGGCGGAGGTATCGTGGCCTCGGTAAATCGCCGCTCTAAACTCTGGGCTAGCGCGCCATAAAACTCGTCGCTGCCCAAGTACTATCTCAGGTAATGACCAGGCCTGTGCCCTCGTAACCCTCTGTGTTCTACTCATAGCTCCCTCTGCTGCCTTGCCCATCTGGGCCCTGGTTGCCTTGCGTAGAGGCATAATGGGTACATAAGGATATGCGAGAGGGAGTCCAACTTATAACACAACTCTAAGGCACGATCTCAGAGTGAGAAGAATGGAAACCAATCCTAAATATCCTGCAGCCTCCTGATTATAGGTGTGGTGCACAACACACCGATAATCAAGACTCTACTAGATACGGTCTGTAGAAACTTACCAAGGATTAACTGCTCTGATACCACTTTTGTCACGATCCGACTTTGGGCCCGTGACTGGTGCCTTACCCCGGGCACCCTAGTGATACAACATCAGAGAAAATCAGCGGAAATAAAAACTTAACAGGAAACAAGATATAACATAAGAAAACAGGCTAACCAAAACGGTCACCTTCATGCATATATATCAAACCAGCAGCTTAAATCCTTTACAACCCCGCCCACAACAGATTACGCACCTAAGAATTTTATAACAACTATGACGACAGGCCCCGCCATACCCTGAATGTACAAGAACCTACAATCTCGTGGATCATACCAAAGATAAGCCTCGAGAAATGGAGCTTCCCAAACGCTGAATCGTGATCCTATGGCGAGGATCCATAACCGATGTACCTACTGCGGCGTGAACGCAGCCGAAGGGGTCGATAACAGTACCAAGTATGTGAAACCGAAAAATCAGTAAATGAAATCATGGCGATATATAAAGCAGAAGACATGTATGATAACCAAACTACGATTCAACATAAAAGCGATCATGTCAAGTCGTGGACTCACGCCTCAAAGTCATCCTCCGTGCGTGGAACTCCTTCCATTCCGGCAGTCTAGGTATAAATCGTGTGATACATATAGCATGTCTTGGCCCATACCATGGGACTCGAGGTGGAATCGCATGGTCACATTCCCGGTCCATCTCATGGACTCTGTGCCGGATCGTATGGAATACATTCCCGGTCCATCCCATGGACTCGGTATCGTGTGGAATACATTCCCGGTCCATCCTATGGACTCGGTATCGTGTGGAATACATTCCCGGTCCATCCCATGGACTCGGTATCGTGTGGAATACATTCCCGGTCCATCCCATGGACTCGGTATCGTGTGGAATACATTCCCGGTCCATCCAATGGACTAGGTATCGTGTGGAATACATTCCCGGTCCATCCCATGGACTCGGTATCGTGTGGAATACATTCCCGGTCCATCCCATGGACTCGGTATCAAATTGGCCATGACATTTAAACTCTCTTTTAAGGCAGATTAAGATAATACCTTTCTTTTAAATCACAAACACTTTCCTTTTTAAGTATTTCTACACAAGTGGGTGAGGGGGACGAAAATACTACAAAGGGAGAGGATATTTTGCCTTGGAAAGTCTTAAGTGTGGGATGATAATAAGTCTTCAACTAAGGGGTATTTATAGAGAAATAAATGGCCAGGATCTAGGCAAGTGTGTGGTGAAGATTGAGTCCAAGTGTGTGGGTAATTGCCAACCAAGTGTCCACCACAAAAAATGGGACAAGTGGCAAGCCACTTGTCCCCCACAAAAACGTCCAAGTGCCCAAGTACATCATCAATTCGGCCACATGGCCACATGGGGGTGACACGTGTCGCCCCCTACTCGTCCAAAATATTTCATTTTCCGAAAATATCCGTAATGCCAAAAATCCGAAAATAAAGTGGGCCCCATAAACCGTAAATTTTCCCCGTGGGCCCCACGTGTCCAATTCCGGAAATAAAATTTCATAATTCTCAAATATTCCAAAAAGTCCGAATACCGAATCTGGGAATCCAATTCCCTTTAACGAACATTTTTCCTTCTCAAAATTCGGAAACTTTTCCGTCGAAAAATCACATCTTTCTTCCTTTCCAAAATTACTGTCGTAATCTCGTACGTACGTCCTCACATACATACCCTGGAACTACGGGGTGTAACATTCTTCCCCCCTTAGAAACATTCATCCCGAATGTTCCTTCCAAGTCTCTAATCATACAAGCGCCGGTATAGTCTTCACTACTATACTTACAAAACCAATTATGCCACACATGGCCATAGTATAACATACGCGCAAAACTCAATCCAAGCCAACGAGGAATCACCTCTAACGTGTATAACAACACAAAAACTTCCACCCATGGTCTAAAGGATACTCCCTTCGCATCTTCACTTCACAAAAATGATCACTTCCATCCCCTTAACACATGTTCACTTCTTTCCTTACTCGCCGTACCCTTCTCGTACACCCGAACTCTTTCTAGTACACGTACCATACTCCAGTCATCGCTTCAGTTTCCAAAACCTTGGAGTCACTACCTCCAACTTGGTCACCTTACTAGCCCCAAATTCCTTTAAGGCCATTCCCGGCCTTCACGATCCGATTCTAGTTGAACACATCCGCGAACTCGTCCGATGGTTACCTAAACCTGGGCCTAGCACCCTCGTGATCCTACCACCTGGCGGGACCACCTCGAACTGACCCCCACCTCACTCCGGGTTGCGGTTTGACCCGCGATCTGGCCTCAACCCGACCCGCTATCGCCCAAACTCTCTCGTTCCCCGATCCGGAACAACCTTACTAATTCACGTCATGAAAGCTACCACTGCTACTTTCATCTTACACAACCCATGGAATTATCCCACAATATATTTTACGCATACCAAGTACTTCGACAAAGACCAACCGTAAAATCATCCACTCAAGGCGGCCTTACATCCAAGGTCCTAACTGTTATAAATTCTAAGGCTAACAATTGTCTCGTCCCCAGACTTACCCTTTTCAACTACCCATGTTTTCTAATTCACACTTAACACAATGCTATCCGTACATAGCACTCCGCATATATCTACCATAACCACATAAACAAGTCTCTTAAGGGCTAAAGATATCTCTGCAACTACTGCCTCACTTTCCCTTTGTCGCTCTAATCATAATCCTGCCCTGCAGGGCGCCTAGCTAAATAAGGCGATGAACCAGCCACCGATCCCGAAGGCTGAGTCTCTACATCTGTGCTACCTTTGGTCGGACAAACTCTCACCAAATGGCCCTGTTGGCCGCAAGCATACAAGCTGTCGGCGATGCGACACTCCCCATAATGGAGTCTATTACAATGGCCACAACGAGGTAGGGGTGACCTCATCTGACTAACACCCCCTTCTCCCGAACAACTGAACCCGCAACTGACCCGGTAGGCTGAGTCATCCCTCTGTATCCCTCCTACGTGGACATCCTCCCACCACATGGCCCTGACGGCCGCAAGTATAACAATCTCCCAAACTAGCACGACACCCTGAGGATCATCCTCAGCTCTCTACCCATAGAACTCTGGCGAACTGCAACTCAAGAAATCCCGAAGTCTCAGACTATCGGATCTAGGGTGAATCACTGGTACTGCTGGAACCACCGGCTCCCGTCCGTCATCATCTCTCGCCACGACCCTAGCTAGTAATCGCCATCTCCTTGAACTCATATCCTCGGCTCGCCGTGGGCGAGGTCGAGGTATCGTGGCCTCGTGAGAAATCGCCGCTCTAAACTCTGCTGGGGCTAGCGGCGTCATAAAACTCGTCGTCTGAAGTACTATCTCAGGTAATGACCACGCCTGTGCTCTCGTAACCCTCTGTGTTCTACTCGTAGATCCCTCTGCTGCCTTGCCCATCTGGGCCCTGGTTGCCTTGCGTAGAGGCATAATGGGTACATAAGGATACGCCAGAGGGAGTCCAACTTATAACACAGCTCTAAGGCACGATCTCAGAGTGAGAAGAATGGAAACCAATCCTAAATATCCTGCAGCCTCCTGATTATAGGTGTGGTGCACAACACACCGATAATCAAGACTCTACTAGATACGGTCTGTAGAAACTTACCAAGGATTAACTGCTCTGATACCACTTTTGTCACGATCCGACTTTGGGCCCGTGACTGGTGCCTTACCCCGGGCACCCTAGTGATACAACATCAGAGAAAATCAGCGGAAATAAAAACTTAACAGGAAACAAGATATAACATAAGAAAACAGGCTAACCAAAACGGTCACCTTCATGCATATATATCAAACCGAACAGTTAAATCCTTTACAACCCTGCCCACAACAGTACTACAGACCTCTAAGAATTTTATAACAACTATGACGGGACAGGGCCCCGCCATACCCCTGAATGTACAAGAACCTACAATCTCAGGGATCATACCAAAGATAAGCCTCCGGAGAAACAGAGCTTCCCAAAACGCTGAACTGTGATCCTATGAGCGAGGATCCACAACCGATGTACCTCTACCTGCGGCATGAACGCAGCCCCGAAGAAGTCGATAACAGTACCAAGTATGTGAAATCAAAAATATCAGAATGAAATCATGATACTATATAAAGCAGAAGACATGTATGATAACCACACTACGCTGATTCACAACATAAAAGCGATCATGTCAAGTCGTGACTCACGCCCTCAAAGTCATCCCTCATGCCCGTGGAACTCCTTCCTCACTGCCGGCAGTCTAGGTATAAATCGTATGATACGTATAACATGTCTCGGCCCATCCCATGGGACTCGAGGTGGAATCGCATGGTCACATTCCCGGTCCATCTCATGGACTCGGTGCCGGATCGTATGGAATACATTCCCGGTCCATCCCATGGACTCGGTATCGTGTGGAATACATTCCCGATCCATCCCATGGACTCGGTATCGTGTGGAATACATTCCCGGTCCATCCCATGGACTCGGTATCGTGTGGAATACATTCCCGGTCCATCCCATGGACTCGGTATCGTGTGGAATACATTCCCGGTCCATCCCATGGACTCGGTATCAAATTGGCCATAACATTTAAACTCTCTTTTAAGGCAGATTAAGATAATACCTTTCTTTTAAATCACAAACACTTTCCTTTTTAAAATCAAGTAACAACATTCTTTTCCAAATGTTCAAGTTGCCTAATTTCAAATACTCAAGTCTTTAGTTTCGAAAGATTTCATAGTTCATAGTCTTAATCAAATAACGTAATCTCTTTTTAAAACAATTGAGTAACATATGCCTTATGTGTGAGTAGTTATTCTTGTTTATAACAATCTTATTAAAGCAGCCATGATCTAGAAAATGTAATACAATTTTGTCTTATCTTAGCTTCTATGAAGATGGAGGTTTCTCTTGGTTTTAATATAGTTAATTAGTCAATACATTTTCCTTTATTAACGCTGCAGTGGTTTGTTCGATACTTATTCTCATTTCCGAAATCAGTAAAACATTATTCTTTAAAAGCCAAGTACTCATTACTCACGAATGAGGTTTCACAACTTTTTAACAAAATTCATAGCCCTTAACATTTCATAAAACGTCATTTATAAGTTAAGTCTCTTATCTTTTAAGATCAAGTCTCTTAACTTCTAAAATCAATAAACCATTCTTTTACCTACATAAAGTCGTTATAACTAACTTCCCATAAAGCTATTATAACACCTTATGTTTTAAACCAACCAAAACTCATTTAGAACATGTACGTCTACCGTACTACATAGTTTACAAAACATCATGCTAGAAAGGATAGGAAGAAGTTCACATACCTCGCGACGATTATGGACAATTAGCAAAATGCTCCAAAGTACTCTAACCTTGCTCGCCTTTTCCACCCTTCAAGTAGAATACGCTACTCGTAGTACTTCAACCTATAAAGGCCACAAAACATCTATCAACCTCTAGGTCTCTTCGTAGAATAATTCTAGATACACGATTCCTTATTCTACGGAATATTCGGCAGCACCTCCCCCCCGTAACCACATCAATCTCCTCCTCTATCAAGGCCCGCTACCAAGCCAACAACTCCTAGGGGGAGTTACACGTCTAACCGGACGTGTACAACACTGCCCCACAATAATACAACAAGTCTACTGTAAATACAGTCCAATGTAAATACAGTTCAATTCTTCATAAATATACTTCCAATATACCTTACATTCAATTATTAATTACTACAACATGTAATTTCCAACTCCTGACGCTCCAACCCGCTCCAAGCAACCCTTAGAAGTTTCTAAACAACTTCTCTTAACACTTCATCTAAGCTATGAAGATTTTTCTAGGGCTTCATTTTGCGACTATTGGAATAAAGTAGTATTTCCGGGCTCCTAGTATTGAAATAACTTTGGAATACAACTAGAGATACTAGGCTAAGGTATTTGGGATTATACTACAATACTTGAAGTATTTCTACACAAGTGGGGGAGGGGGACGAAAATACTACAAAGGGAGGGGATATTTTGCCTTGGAAAGTCTTAAGTGTGGGATGATAATAAGTCTTCAACTAAGGGGTATTTATAGAGAAATAAATGGCCAAGATCTAGGCAAGTGTGTGGTGAAGATTGAGTCCAAGTGTGTGGGTAATTTCCAACCAAGTGTCCACCACAAAAAATGGGACAAGTGGCAAGCCACTTGTCCCCCACAAAAACGTCCAAGTGCCCAAGTACATCATCAATTCGGCCACATGGCCACATGGGGGTGACACGTGTCGCCCCCTACTCGTCCAAAATATTTCATTTTTCGAAAATATCCGTAATGCCAAAAATCCGAAAATAAAGTGGGCCCCATAAACCGTAAATTTTCCCCATGGGCCCCACGTGTCCAATTCCGAAAATAAAATTTCATAATTCTCAAATATTCCAAAAAGTCCGAATACCGAATCTGGGAATCCAATTCCCTTTAACGAACATTTTTCCTTCTCAAAATTCGGAAACTTTTCCGTCGAAAAATCACATCTTTCTTCCTTTCCAAAATTACTGTCGTAATCTCGTACGTACGTCCTCACATACATACCCTGGAACTACGGGGTGTAACAACAACATTCAAATTATCCACATGTAATGTCTAAATTCAAGATTTCTTCCTAACACAAGTCCATTACTTCAACTACCACAATATGCAACTTCAATTATAGCATAAATTGAAGAATTTTTATACCTTAATTAAATCCCCAAAACAGTCCCGATTCTTAGTCACTGCTTCGTCAGCTGAACTTGTAACATCCATAACTCTCTACTCCGGTCTCCTATCGACGAGTGGTTTGTTGCTTTGGAAAATAGACTAGACGAAATTCATTTTAGGCTTTTGAAACACCCAAAAACCCCTAATATACGAGGAAGATATACCCCTCCAAAGTTGAACAAACCTAATTTTGCCACTGTTTCGTGCCCTTTTTGGCTTCATTTTTTCACACTTCTTTAATCCCAAATCGACATGCAACAATTCTACTATGTTAACCCAACATTTATGCACCTTTCTCTTTCAAAAATCTTCATCAAACTTGAAAGAAAACGCCAATTATTTTCGGTCCAGGTGGGTCGAAATATCGACTGATTTGGGCTTCAAAATTTGTTCTAGTTCTAGGCTTAATTGTGTAGGATATTTAAGCTAATAAAATGGAGCAAAAACTTGCTAAGATGGGGAGGGGAATTCGACCAAGTGGGAAGGAAGAAGGAGAAGGAAAATAGTTGGATGTTTTAGGAAAAGAATAAAGTTAATTAGGGCTTTGTATTTAATTTTTCAGATTTTAAAATACTACATTTAGGTCCCCCTTCTTATTACTCTTTAACCCTCCAATTGTTTACTTAACTCAATTAATCCCCCAAGTAATAAATCTTGATCCCGATTCTTTCAATCTTGATTCCCGTTTCCTTTAATTTTCCAGAAATTCCATAAGGTCTCGTATTCCCCATGTCGTAATTCTCATAATATATACCAATCCTCAATGGAAAATATAAATAACTTATCATATTAAATACTCATTGACGTGTTCGTAGCTTGTGTAATTATATCTCATACCCATTATTCGAATCTTAATCTTAATGATGTTCTTAATCATTATCTTAAACTTACGAGGTGTAACATTCTCCCTCCCTTAGAAACATTCATTCTCGAATGTTCTTAACATGTCTCAGGTTCTAGAAATTTCGGCAGAGCCTCCTTTATAATTGTGCCCATCCATCTATACTCAGCAAACCAACAAAGGCCACAATATAACACACATGCAACTCACCAATTCAAAATAGTTAAGTAAGGAACCAAATTACCTCTGAATATTCAACTGAATCTTATGTAATACCTTGAACAAAGTTAAAGAGTCTCTTATGCGGTGCTATATTTCTCCATTTTCGAATTTGCCACAATATTCCGGCTGGTACTACCTTGTACACCTGCTTTAATTTATACTGGTATGTAATGTTTCCCCCAAATCTGTACTGCATGCTTAACATGACGACAATTCATGTGTATACCCGTTGCACTGTTAACATATATCCATATAGATTTGACAACTCCCTTGTACGAAACAAGTGATCTATCATTCCTTGTTGTAAGACATTATATCAGCAGCATTTTGATACTATATTAATTCCAATATTTTGCAACACTTTATCTCCTGGAATTTTAAATTTCCCCATCGTCCATAAGAAGAAATATATCTTGTATGACACTATTTTAATCCACAATTACTTATATACACCAGAATGATATGATCTTTATCTTAACAAATCTCATACACTTGGCACATTAAATTTACTAGAACATATCCTTATCCCCCAAGGATTATCTACATGGTATATAACAAGTATGTAGTGACACGGGAGACAATGTCATCTGGTAGATACTACCCTAGCCTTGACAAACCTCATCAATCCCCATGTAGCGGTTCCTTGACATCCTCCACCCTTTCATCAATAAGAAATTATGATAGTAGTACATAGTGTAATGTTTTCAATTTGGTGTGATTATCGATTCAAACCACTCTTTGTTTCCCACCATATTTCTTGTTCAATGTTATCCTTTACCTCAACAACCATTTTCAGACCTGAGAATCGCCTTCCCGTTGCACATATTGAGGGTAATGCTTCAGAGTACATGCTCCCTAGAAAGTTAACCCATAGAGCGTTGGTGGTCCTAGATTTCCATCATAGCTTTTTACACAATGCCTTTAATATAATATCCAAAATGAGGTCTAAACCCCAATCCGCTATCATCCTTAGGCAAGTACATTTTTAACCATGTCAACCAATGCTTAGCCTTAACATCATCCTTACTATACACCAGAAGAAAATTACAACTATTTGTATGAATATCTCTGATCACACATTTTGCAAGTCTTATAGCAGGCAATATGCGTATAGGCACACTTGTGACACACTAGTAATCAACACTGCTTTACCTCATGGTGACAACAATTTTTCTTCTCAAGCCTGTAACTTGTCTTTAATCTTCTTAATTAATTCAGCATAGTCTATCTTCATCTTTCTAACATGAAATACTGGATATCCTAAATACATGAATGGAAATGTTCTCCTTGGGAAACCAGTAATACCTTTTTCTTACTGAATCAAGTTACTAGGAGTCTTAGCATGCATATAAACATAACTCTCCTTTCATTGATGAAATGGCCAGAAACTTCTTCATACTCTTTCGAAGTCTGCCTTAACTCTTTGTAAAATCATTATATTTGCTTCTGTTGGAAATTCTTCAAATAACTCCTCTTTAAATCTAACAATATCCTCCCTAAAACTTAGTTTCTTAAAAATATCTCCAAAAGTTTCCTTACTCCATAATAATAGGGCAGTCTTGACATTCTTCAGCTTCGGTATAAAAGAAACGAAATCATCTCAATTAACAACAGTGTGCCAATTTTGATTTAGTGCATAAAAGAATGCTTCATATTCTGTCCAAAACTTGAGGAATCTAAATGGTCTACTCACATGCATAGATTGACCACCCTAAGTTAACAACTAAGGGACATGGTCTAAACTTGTTCTTATTACATGTTCCACTTCCACTTGTCCATACCAAGCTAAAATAAATGTTTGCCAACATTTTATCGAACCTCTTAAAAGTACAGTCATTATCGGCTCTTTCATTCCATTACTTAAAAAGACTCCCTTTAAATTCAGTTTCAAATATTTCACATGAATTAGTACCAAATGCAAAGATCCTCACGCTCTGCAGGATATATATGAAGACCGCCTATTGTCTCTCTTCCATTTATAACAACATTGAAATCCCCACTAACTAACCAAGGATCCCTCATATCGTCGACAATATAGTATAAACTATCCTAGAGACAACCTTCCCAATGCATCACTCTTTGCATATACCATAGTATATCTACATAGTTCATGTAACTTCTTCACCAGTGAGTCCTTAAGTTTGTCATGTTAATCATCCCTCATCTTATCTCTGATTAAGTTTCTCTGCTGATCAATATATTT
This sequence comes from Przewalskia tangutica, assembly GCA_029844215.1. Lineage (NCBI taxonomy): Eukaryota > Viridiplantae > Streptophyta > Magnoliopsida > Solanales > Solanaceae > Przewalskia > Przewalskia tangutica. The sequence continues at coordinate 85,467,471 of CM056726.1, read as the reverse complement.
AGGATAGACATATCCGCTTTCATTGCCCTGTTCTGATCCACATTGGACATCATTGTCCCATCTTTCTTTAATATCACTGCGTTACTATTATTAGACTTGTTACCATTGGTACACACCTCCTGACTCTTGTCAACATTCCGCTCCTCATTAACTTTTGCTGCTACAAAAGCTCCTTCAACCTATTCTTTAATAGTAAGAGTTACTTTTGATTCTTCTATTAATTGTGGGTCCTTAATGAGTTGTTTTACTTCTACCACCTTACCATCGTCGTCTTCCTTATTCTATTTATTTCCATATTCTTCCCCAGTATCTCTTTGTTCCTAATTATTTGCATTATTACCACTTGTCTCCTCAAGTGGCATTTGTTTTATCCTCTCGTTGGACTTACTAACTCAGTGGTGTCTTTGGCTGCGTCAACATTTGTCACTTTGGCTACATCACACTGAGTTTCTATTAGCACTTCGTTGAATTCATTTATATCTTTGTACCTCTCATATCTGTTTTCCATCATTCTATTATGGTCTGTAGAAATTCCGGATTCAACCTTCACCTATTAAAGTATCTGAACTTATACTAAGTCTTTATGCCTACTTCTCACCTAATTAACTCAAGAGAATGTTCATATAGGACTGGTTTCATGAAAGACACCTTAGAAGCAGGTAGGTTATCATCTCATTCTTAATTAGTAAGTGTTGCTATACACCCTGCTTGCCACTCATTTCACCATAATCCGCTACCTACTACTTAAAATCTTGTATCTCAGTCTTAGCGACCTGACACTTCACTCTTCCAATATCTAACCACAGTTTTCTTTTAAGAGCCACATCATTAAACGCATACACCAAGGTCATATGAAAACTTTTCTTTGTACCCCTATGTGTTACCCCGCAGTATATCAATTATTCTGTACAACTTAATATCTACTTGATAGAGATGAGGCTTCCCCAATAACCATATTCATCCATTTGGGTGCTCGGTAAGATTAGTACTTTAGAAGATCACCCACAACGCAAATTAAGCGAGGTATTATGAGTTTCTTCCATTTTTAACTTTTGGTTATAAGAGACCAAATAGCCTCATCTTAGCATTCTACGTGAACTAATGCATTGAAACTGTGCACAAATACATATCTCGGTTACCAATCCTTCAAATAACTTCTTAACGAAAAATATGAACTCCAGAGGTTACAATATTTAAAATGCTTGACACAACTATAAACTAATAGGATACTCATCATTTCCAAGTTCTATATCACTTGCGAAAGAAACTCAATTAATCCCTATGTCCATTACTTCCCAACATTCGGTCCAAAATAAGAAAAAATTGCTTTCATTTTCATATTAATCCTATTATTCCAGAAGTAATAGCCTCTTCTTATCCTTACATGGGAACAATGTTCTTTTATAGTTTCCTACTTGCACATAGTCCAGTAACACGGTATACCATAAAATTGTCTCAGATTCTAACAATTAGAGCTCAACATTTAATTAAAGGTATGAAGGAGAAAAAAGTAGGTAAACTTCATTTTCTATCTTTGGAAGGAAAAGTTCAATCTCTGTAACTATAGAACAGATAACGTAGCACAACGGAGTACCCATTCGTAAGATAGAGACTACTGCAATTCATTTCACAAGTCGACACCTCATTCATGGTCTGAAAGGGATCTTATCACTATTCGTAATTATAAACAACTTCATTTCTTTTAACATTTGTTCATGCATTTCTTACTTGTCATACTTTTCATAACTCCAACATATTCTAGTATACATACGTAATCTCGGACATTGCTCCTGGTTCCAATCCTTGATGATACTATCCCTTAAGTGATGAATTGTTAACTTATTTTCTTATTTGGTATGTAACAGACTCTGAAGAGTTACCTTACCTGACGTTGACCCAGTATTTTCAAACCTGATCATCATACTTCTATTCAAACTCTTCCACTTCCCTTATGGCTTGACACATCAGGTCAAGTCCGATTTACTCTGATTTTCCCCTTCCGAGCCACGCTCGCTGTCTTTTGGAACATAACTGCAACCACAATAATTATTAGGAAGAGGGGGTATTGTCCTATTGACATACTGCCACGCCCGAACCGGGCGTGATGGTGCCTACACAGGCACCCTTCTACCTTAACAACTAAGTAAACTGCGAAAATTAAATAACACCTTTTTTTTTAAACCAATCGTACGCACAAGGGCAAAGCCGACCAGGCTGCCATATAATATACATAACAATAGACACTACACCGCATACGCAGTCCAATCCACATATGAATACTGCACTCTAAGATTTTTATGAAATATGACGGACAAAGCCCCGTACTCCATAAGTACAAAAACCATGCTGAAGGAACTATACCAAAAGATAAACTCACGAGCAGAGGAGCTATCCAAAACTCGAGCGTGTTCCTACACCTGCCGATCACCAAACTGCGTACCTAAACCTGCGGCATGAACGCAGCCCCCCGAAGGAGGTCAGTACGAAGAATGTACCAAGTATGTGAAACAGTAAATACTGTAATGAAATCATAACAGTCTAACAAAACAGGAGACATGTATGATAGCCAACCTACAGTACACAACACATAAGCAGTCATATCAAGTCAGGGACGCATGCCCTCAAGTCATTACTAAAATATAACCATGGGTCTCACGCCCATAATATCAATCATGCCCGTGGAATCCTTCCTCACTGCCGGCAGTCCATGATATAATATAACACCAATAGGCATACATGAACACCAAGTCCCACCTGTGTCCTAAAAACTGTACGGGCCAAGCAGGAAAACGAGCAGGTGGTAAAGCAGGGGGTATAATGTCTTGGGGGTTTCCCCTCACTTATACTCTTACCCTGGAGAAGGTGGTATAGCATCTTGGGGGTTTACCCCTCACTTATACTCTTACCCTATCTCAACCGACCATCAAACAACACAAGCAGGGGGTATAATGTCTTGGGGGTTTACCCCTCACTTATACTCTTACCCTGGAGAAGGTGGTATAGCATCTTGGGGGTTTACCCCTCACTTATACTCTTACCCTATCTCAACCGGCCGTCAAACAAAACATAAGCACTACCATGTCTTCTATAAAAATTTAACCCAAGTACTACAAATAACGGAAGCATACCCGTGGAATCCCACATCACTGTCGGTACGTCCAAGTAACTTACAACAAGATAACCGGCCCTCCAACCGAGAGTCGCGGCAACTTAATAAAACATATTCCTTGCACTCAAAGGCTATCGCCAACACACATAGGCAATTCTCAATTAATCAAACCAAAGTACTTATCAAGGCACCCATAGAATAAATTCTCATTTAACAAGCCAAAGTACTTATCAAGGCACAAATAGAATAATTCTCATTTAACAAGCCAAAGTACTTATCAAGGCACAAATAGAATAATTCTCATTTAACAAGCCAAAGTACTTATCAAGACACAAATAGAATAATTCTCATTTAACAAGCCAAAGTACTTATCAAGGCACAAATAGAATAATTCTCATTTAACAAGCCAAAGTACTTATCGAGGCACAAATAGAATAATTCTCATTTAACAAGCCAAAGTACTTATCAAGGCACAAATAGAATAATTCTCATTTAACAAGCCAAAGTACTTATCAAGGCACAAATAGAATAATTCTCATTTAACAAGCCAAAGTACTTATCAAGGCACAAATAGAATAATTCTCATTTAACAAGCCAAAGTACTTATCAAGGCACACATAGAATAAATTCTGTCACGACCCGTTCCGGGGCCCGTGACTGGTGCCTTACCCGGGCACCCAAGTAGTCATACATCAGAGAAATCAGCGGAATATAAAAACAAGACATGAAACAGTTGTAAAATGAGACACAGTTTTATCTGAGAAAATGTCACCTTTCGGCATATATATATAAACAAAGCCCGGCAGTTACATCCCAACTGTACAATAGGACTACAGACCTCTAAGAAGATAAACAACTATGGCGGGACAGGGCCCCGCCATACCCTGAATGTACAAAACTATCTACAACAACAGGGATATCATACCCAAAAGTCGAGCCTCCGGAGAAGATGGAGCTCCTGACACCAAAGTAGGGATCCTAAGGATGTGGATCTAGCACCTGCTTTCCCTTACCTGCGACATGAACGCAGCCCCCCGAAGGAGGTCGATCTCAGTACCAAGTATGTGAAACTGTAAAGTACTTAAATGAAATCATATCATTTTAAAACCAATTTTACAAATATGTATGAAACAACCAATGTAACCGCACATAGTGCCACATCACAAATAAGAGTAATAATAGGTAAACTGTAACAGGTCTTTTCTAGGCTGCGAATGATCGAAGCAAGGCCAATCGCCCATAGTATCATTATGCATGCCTAATCCTGGACTCGTAGTCGCATAGCCACCCAGGCGCATGAGGTATTCCCGCATCTATGGTAGCTACTCGCCGGCATCGCCCCGACTCGTAGTCCGCATGGCCACATAGACCGCATGGCCGCATGGACCGCACACTAACCTGGAACTCTCGTAGCTCCGCATAGGTCCCCTGGACCCGCATGAGGTATTCTCGAATCATAGTCACACAGACTGCCTGAGATATATCCCGCATCGGGGGGCAGCTTAACCCCCGGTATTGTTATACCCCGTATTTCCGGAGTATGTACGTAAGGGCGTACGTACGAAAGTTTAGCCTTAAAGTTAGGCCAAGTTCGAAAATTGTGCACAACTCGCTAAAAGAATCGTTTTCCGACGAAACGTTTCCACAGCTTTCGTAGGGTAAATTCCGGCTATGCCATTTCTAATTTTTGCGGATTTTTCCGAGAGACGAAACATTTTGGACCAACGGGAGGGCGACACTTGGCACCCTCCAATTGGTGGACTTGAAATCGTCCATTGGACGAATTGGACTAGGATGGCACGTTTTTTGTGCCTTTGCACAAGTCAAGGAGTTGGTAGGATATTTGTGTGTAGTAGATAGAATGGACACTTGCCTAAATCCTCACCCTACACTTGCCTTGCACTTGGCATCATCTTGGCCCTTGGTTGGCCATGGCTTGACCTATAAATACCCCCTTAGATGAAGAGTTCTTCATCCACAAAATTACTTCCAAGTCTTGAAAAATCCTCTCCTCTCCCTTAAAGCCATTTCGTCCAAACACCTTCCCCTGAGTAAAGTTGGCGAGGCCTCCCACTAGCCATGAAATCTACCCCTCTCTTGGTAGAAAAGTTGCCTTCTAGTATTGTTATAATGCCCAAAATACCTTAGCCCAAATCCCTTAGTACTTAGTAGAAGTTGTGAAGAACTTCTAAGGTTTCATGGAGCGTACAACTTAGGAGCAAAACCTTGCTCAGGCGCGACTTTATCTAGGATATTATTGGGCTTACCGAGGTAAATAATCCTAACCCTCTTTTGAATTAGAGAATACATACTGTAGTAGTATAAGAATAAGTATAAAATACTTAGAAGAATATTGCAGAATAGAATTGAACTGTTATCACAGTAGAAGGGTTTAAAAGAAGAATAATCAAACTGTACTTACATAGGACTGTTTTCACAGTAGACTTATATAGCTCACCGGGTAGGGAAGTGCTGCCCGACTTTCCATAGAATTGTGAACCCTCTGTTTAGAATGACCTTCAGAGTAGTCTAGACTTTGATAGATGTCTGTGACTATTATAGGCTGATTCTCTGCGCGCGACATATTCAACTTGGCAGGTGGTTTTCGCTGAGAAGGTATGTGATTCTTCCTAAAGCATGATATTTTACAATATATATGTAGTACGGTAGACGTACATGTGTTAACTGAATAATAACTACGACAATGTCTTTGACTTAAGCCTGAATAATACTTACGGCAATGCCTCACGGCTTAAGCCTGAATAATACTTACGGCAATGCCTCACGGCTTAAGCCTGAATAATAAAGAACTGAAAGCATTTCAAAAGAATACTGAATCATTTTAAAACAAGAGAACTAATTGGTTTTTAAAACAGAAGCTTAAGAGTTATACTAGCTTTATGGGAAGTTAAGTATAACCACTTAAGAATGATAAAAGAAACAGTTTGCCTATGTGTTTATAACAGACTTATATTGAATTGTGAAAAGAATAATAAGATGGTTTGATAAGTAGACATGATATGATGCTATGTGTGTTAGTGTCTTGTAACGTTTGTATAAGAGAGTATTCTTGTTGTGTACATTTGTTTAAAGATAAGTTATGTTAGCGTACTATCACTCACCTCTTGACATATTCAGGGGTTAAGTCGCCTCCGATGCGGGGTAGACTTCGGTGATGCAGGACCATGATTCGAGAATACCTCATGCGGGTCCAAGGGACCTATGCGGAGCTACGGGAGTTCCAGGTTAGTGATGCGGGGTTATACCTCATGCGGTCTATGTGGCCATGCGGACTACGAGTCCAGGACGATGCCGAGGAGTAGCTACCCTCGATGCGGGGTTACATACCCTATGCGGGCCTATATGAGTGGCCTATGCGGACTACGGGAGTCCAGGATTAGGCTTGCATGGTGATACTACGGGAAATTGGCCCTGCTTCGATCATTCGCAGCCTAGAAAAGACACATTCTGATTTACCTATTGTTGCTCTTGTTTATGATGTGGCACTATGTGCGGTTCCCTTGGTTGTTTCATACATACTTGCAAAACTGATTTTAAAATGATATGTTTTCATTTAAGTATTTACAGTTTCATATACTTAGTACCTGTTGTACTGACCTCCTTCGGGGGGCTGCGTTCATGCCGCAGGTAAGGGCAAGCAGGTGCTAGATCCACATCTTTAGGATCTCTTGCGTTGGTGTCAGGAGCTCCATCTTCTCCGGAGGCTCTACTTTTGGGTATGATCTCATGTTGTAGATAGTTTTGTCTGATCAGGGTATGGCGGGGCCACTGTCGCCATAGTTGTATATTTCCTTAGAGGTTTGTAGTCATGTTATACAGATATCGGATGTAGCGCTAAACCATGTTTATATATATATCCGAAAGGCGACGTTTTCTCACATAAGCGTGTCTTATTTTATAAAGCTGTTTCATGTCTTGTTTTATATTTCCGATTACTACGATGTATGACTACTTGGGTGCCGGTAAGGCACGATCCACGGCCCGGAATGGGTCGTGACAAAAGTGGTATCGAGCGATTAATCCTCGGAAAGTGTCTGACCGTATCTAGTAAGTCTTGATTATCGGTGTGTTGTGCACCACACCAATAATCGTGAGGCTATAGGATATTTAGGATTGGTTTCCACTCTTCTTACTCGAGATCGTGCTTTAGAGGCGTGTTAAAGTTGGACCCCTCTAACGTATTCCTTTTACTGTGATTATGCCTCACGTAAGGCAACCCGGAGAAGGGCAAGGCGTAGGAGGCTGCTAGTGGGACACCTAGAGTCACGAGGGCTCGGGCCCATTCTATACTAGAGACGGCGAGTTCTACGACGCGCCCGATCCCAGCGAGACTACTGATACCCGCACCTCTGTCCCACGGCACGGGCGGAGAGATAGGTACTGAGAGATGGCCCGGCTATTGGCTAGGATTGTGGCGAACACGAGGGCCAGTGGATCTGGCGATTCAGTCCGGCCCGATCGTGCCGTGGTTCACCCGAGGCGAGAGTCCGAGGCTACGAGACTTCCCGAGTTGTAGCCCGCCAGAGTTTTACTGGTCGGCGGAGGATGATCCGCGAGAGTTCATCCGTCTACTCTGAAGGATTTTGAGAGTGATCGGGCGTCGGAGACCGAGTCCGTGATCTTTGGTTCACATAAATGCGTGATACCGCAATCGATTGGTTTGATTCATGGGAGTTATCCCGGGAGAGCACGCGTCCCAGCTACTTGGGATGAGTTCTCGAGGCTTTCCTCACTCACTTCTTGCCTCGCAAATGAGGAGGCGCGGTGATAGATTTTTCTGCGAGGCGAGAGAGGGCCTTGTCGGAGTACAATGTCGAGTTTTATTCATTGGCTCGATATGTCCCGGCGTTGGTAGCAGATATGGAGGATAGGGTGCACCGCTACGTCACGGGCTAGATGATTATATGGCGAGTCATGTGCGGGTGTTTATCTTCACCGGTATGGACATTACCGCATGCAGCTCATGCTCTTGGATGTGAGGCGTAGAGACGAAGCGGGTTGTGACGGCGAGAAGACGGGGCGGCGAGGTCTTTTGGTGGCTACCGTGGTGGCGGCCTCGGCGGCGATCGAGATTTGCACCACGGCCGGCTCGAGCACTCTGCGCGTCCTCGGCCACGGCGGAGACATTCGAGAGCGGACCGGGGCCCGGGACTTGGACATCCAGGCGGCGAAGTGCGGCGATCGGGACCACCCGCCGGTGTGGCCGTCGGTAGATCCCACGGGAGTTGTGGTGCTACGGAGCTTGTTTGATTGTGGCCGCAGGTCATTTTGCGGACCGCCCGACTAGGAGTGGCGCGGGTGGTAGGAGTCGGCCCTACGAGTTCTTTCGCGGGTCTTCTTCATCCCAAGCGATTTACTCGCCACGGAGGGCAAGGTACTCATGGACCAGCAGTCGCGGCGAGTCGTGGCGCGGGTCGATTCTAGCGGTCCTCGAGAACGCATTTATGCTTTGTCGGTAAGCGGGATCGGAGGCCTCACCGATGTCGTCACGGTACCTTATCGATTCGGGTTTGATGTTTATGCCTTGATAGATCGGGTTCTACTCATCTATATATCTCCCCTTGTTGCTAGTAGGATAGGGATAGAGCCTGAGTCCATAGACCCTTTCAAGGTAGCTACGCGATGGGTGATTCGGTGGTAGCTCGGCGGGTATATAGAGCTTGTCTGTGACCATTCTGATCGTCGGACCTGGCGACTTGATAGAGTTGGAGATGATTGACTTGCGTGATCATGGGGATGGATTGGCTAGCTTCTTGCTACGCCAATGTAGACTGCGAGAGAGAGTAATGCGGTTCAGTTTCTGAGGAGCCGGTTGTTGAGTGAGAGGAGCACGGTATCGCGAGGGTAGGTTTATTTCCTACCTCAAGGCTTGGAAGATGGTGCGAAGGGTATATCTACCATCTCGTTCGGGTGTTTGATCTCAAGGCTGCGGTACCAGATTTTCCGTCGATTCGATGGTCGAGAGTTCCCAGACGTGTTTCGGATGACCTCGGGTATCCTCCCGAGAGGAGATTGAGTTTTGTATAGACATATTGCCAGACACTCGGCCTATTTCCATTCCGCCATACAGAATGGCACCTGCCGAGTTGAGAGAGTTGAAGGATCAGCTTAGAGACTTCTTTGGAGAAGGGCTTCATCGGGCCTAGTGTTTCTCCCCAGGAGCGCGGTATTGTTCGTAAAGAAGAAGGGCGGGGCGCTGGCGTGTGTTTATTACAGCGGTGAACAAGGTGACCATTAAACGAATACCCCTTCCCGTGATTGATGATTTGTTCGACGATTGCGAGTGCGAGATATTTCTCAAGATTGATCTGCGATCGGGCTATCATCAGTGCGAGTCGAGAGAGGTGGATGTCCCTAGGATGCATTCGGACGATGCGGGCATTATGAGTTCGTGGTCATGTCTTTTGGGTTGACCAATGCTCGGCGGTATTCATGGATTTGATGAACCGAGTGTTCAAACCATTTTGGACACGTTTGTGATAGTGTTCATTGATGATATCTTGGTTTATTCTCGCCAGAGGCGAGCATGCGGAGCATTTGAGGCGATCTTGTGATTCTCCAGACCAGCGGTTGTATGCCAAGTTTTCCAAATGTGAGTTTTGGTTGACTTGGTGGCGTTTCTTGGGCATATTGTGGTGATGGCATTCGAGTGGATACGCCAAGATCGAGCGATCGGGACTTGGCCTAGACCTACTACTCCGCGAGGTTCGCGATTTTACGGGCCTTGCGAGGATATTATCGGTTCGTGGAGAAGTTTGCTTCTATCTACGCACCATTGACTAGGTGACTCGAGGCGGCTAAGTTTGATGGTGATGCTTGTGGCGGGGTTTCGATTCTTTGAAAAGAGGCGACGACCGCCCCGTTCTTACTCTTCGGAGGTCGGATGGTTATGTCGTGTACTGTGATGCGTCAGGCATCGGGCTGGGATGTGTGTTGATGCAGCAGGGTAGAGTTATAGCGTACGCATCCCGACAGCTTAAGAAACACGAGAGGAACTACCCCACCCATGATTTGGAGTTGGCAGCCGTGATTCACGCTTTGAAGATCTGGAGGCACTATTTGTATGGGGTTCACGTGGATATTTATACAGACCACAAGAGCCTCCAGTATATCTTCAGCCAGAGGGAGCTGAACTTACGACAGAGACGGTGGTTAGAGTTGCTTAAGGATTACGATGTTGATATCCTGTACCACCCGGGGAAGGCCAATGTTGTGGCAGATGCTCTTAGTCGTAGGTCGATGGGAAGCCTATCAGATGTGCAGCTAGAGAGGAGGGACATGGTTCGTGATTTGCATCGATTAGCGAGCCTTGGTATCCGTTTGATTGATTACGATAGCGGTGGGGTTCGAGTTCGTGAGGTTGCCGAGTCTTCCATCGCCGAGAGGTGAAGAGGCAGCGATTCGAGGATCGATGTTGACACGTTATCGTGATCTGACTCTTCGTGAGGCAAGGGTCCTTTTGAGGTAGCACTTGATGGGGTGCTAAGGTTTGTGGCAGTTGTGTGTTCGGATGTTTGAGGACTTGGCATGAGTTCTTGGGGAAGCACACAGCGGCGTTACTCTATCCGTCGAAGTCGACCAAGATGTACCACGACCTTAGATCTGTATTGGTGGGATGGCTTGAAGAGGGCGTTGCGAGTTCGTAGCTCGGTGCGTGTTGTCGGCGGTGAAGGTAGAGCACCAGAGGCCCGGTGGTTTGTTCTGAGCGATTGAGATCGACACGGAAGTGGGAGGTAATCAACATGGACTTCATCACGGGATTACCTCGCACTCGGAGGAGACATGATTCTATATGGGTTATCGTCGACGATCGACGAAATCAGCCCACTTTCTTCCGTCGGGCGACTTTTCGGTGAGGATTATGCGGACTTTACATCAGAGATCGTCGATCGCATGGAGTCCCTATTTCGATCATATCGGGCGGAGCCGGTTCTGGCTAACTTCGGAGGTCTTTCGAGAGAGGTTTAGGGGCGGTGAGCACGAGCTTGCATTCCATCCACAGAGCCAGACGGACGGGCCGCGCACTATCCGACTCTTGAGGATATCTTTGCGAGCCCGTGTTATCGACCGAGGTAGGGAGGATCATTTGCCTCTAGTTGAGTTCGCGTACAATAATAGCTACCACTCCAGTATTCAGATGGCGCCTTATGAGGCCTTGTATGGGAGGAAGTGCAGATCGCCTATAGGTTGGTTCGATGTGGGCGAGGTGCAGCTAGTGGGACGGTTGGTGCAGTGAGCGATGGATAAGGTGAAGCTTATCCGAGAGCGGCTATTGACAGCTCAGAGTCGACAGAAGTCGTATGCAGATCATCGTCGTCGGCATCTGGAGTTCGCAGTTGATGATTGGGTTTTCCTGAAGGTGTCACCCATGAAGGGTGTGATGAGATTCGGGAAGAAGGGGAAACTCAGACCAAGGTACATTGGGCCGTTTCAGATTGTCCGAGGTAGGCAAGGTTGCCTATGAGTTGGATCTGCCGTCCGTCCGGAGGCGATGCATCCGGTTTTCACGTATCTATCTTTGAGGAGATGTATCGGGGATCCATCTAGGGTACACCGATTGGCGATGTCGGTGACGAGGGTTATCGTATGAGAGATTCCCATAGCGATAGTCGATCGTCGGGTTAGGCGTCTGCGGACGAGGATGTGGCTTAGTCAAAGTCTTGTGGCGGAACGAGCTTAGGGAGGAGATGACGTGGGAAGCTGAGGAGGACATGAGGCGGAGGTATCCTCACCTATTCCCCACACCTCCAGGTAATTCACTTTTCCTACTTGTAAATCTTCATTATCGTTTATGCCTAAGTGTTGTTCTGTGGCCGTGTGTGGCATTTGCAACTGTTTAAGTTATGAATAATCTTATCGTTAATCGTCTTGGGAAGGAACATTCGGACGAATGTTTCTAAGGGAGAATGTTATACCGTATTTCAGTAATATGCGTAGGCGTCGTCTGAAAGTTTAGCCTTAAAGTTAGGCCAAGTTCGAAAATTGTGCACAACTCGCTAAAGAATCGTTTTCGACGCAAGCGTTTCCACGACTTTCGTAGGGTAAATTCGGCTATGCCATTTCTAATTTTGCGGATTTTTAGAGAGGCGAAACATTTTGGACCAACGGGAGGCGACACTTGGCACCCTCCATTGGTGTATTTGAAATCGTCCATTGGACGAATTGGACTAGGATGGCACATTTTTTGTGCCTTTGCACAAGTCAAGGAGTTGGTAGGATATTTGTGTGTAGTAGATAGAATGGACACTTGCCTAAATCCTCACCCTACACTTGCCTTGCACTTGGCATCATCTTGGCCCTTGGTTGGCCATGGCTTGACCTATAAATACCCCCTTAGATGAAGAGTTCTTCATCCACAAAATTACTTCCAAGTCTTGAAATATCCTCTCCCTTAAAGCCATTTCGTCCAAACACCTTCCCCCCCCCCCCCTTGAGTAAAGTTGGCGAGGCCTCCCAGCCTAGCCGAAATCTACCCTCCTTGGTAGAAAAGTTGCCTTCTAGTATTGTTATAATGCCCAAAATACCTTAGCCCAAATCCCTTAGTACTTAGTAGAAGTTGTGAAGAACTTCTAAGGTTTCTGGAGCGTACAACTTAGGAGCAAAACCTTGCTCAGTGCGACTTTATCTAGGATATTATTGGGCTTCGAGGTAAATAATCCTAACCCTCTTTTGAATTAGAGAATACATCTTGTAGTAGTATAAGAATAAGTATAAAATACTTAGAAGAATATTGAGAATAGAATTGAATTATCACGAGAAGGGTTTAAAGAAGAATAATCAAACTGTACTTACATAGGATTGTTTTCACAATGAGACTTATATAGCTCAGGGTAGGGAAGTGCTGCGACTTTCCATAGAATTGTGAACCCTCTGTTTAGAATGACCTTGAGTAGTCTAGACTTTGATAGATGCAGCGTGACTATTATAGGTGATTCTCTGGCGCGACATATTCAACTTGGCGGTGGTTTTCATTTGAGAAGGTATGTGATTCTTCCTAAAGCATGATATTTTACAATATATATGTAGTACGGTGACGTACATGTGTTAATCGAATAATAACTACGGCAATGTCTTTGACTTAAGCTCGAATAATACTTACGGCAATGCCTCGGCTTAAGCTGAATAATACTTACGGAATGCCTCACGGCTTAAGCTTTGAATAATAAAGAAGCGAAAGCATTTCAAAAGAATCTTGAATCATTTTTAGTAAGAGAACTAATTGGTTTTAAAGCGAAGCTTAAGAGTTATACTAGCTTTATGGGAAGTTAAGTATAACCACTTAAGAATGATAAAAGAAACAGTTTGCCTATGTGTTTATAACAGACTTATATTGAATTGTGAAAAGAATAATAAGATGGTTTGATAAGTGGACATGATATGATGCTATGTGTGTTAGTGTCTTGTAACGTTTGTATAAGAGAGTATTCTTGTTGTGCTTCTGTTGTTTAAAGATAAGCTGTTATGTTAGCGTACTATCACTCACCTCTTGACATATTACCGGGGGTTAAGCTGCCCTCCGATGCGGGGTAGACTCAGGCGGTCTGGGACCATGATTCGAGAATACCTCATGCGGGTCCAAGGGACCTATGCGGAGCTACGGGAGTTCCAGGTTAGTGATGCGGGGTTATACCTCATGCGGTCTATGTGGCCATGCGGACTACGAGTCCAGGACGATGCCGAGGAGTAGCTACCCTCGATGCGGGGTTACATACCCTATGCGGGCCTATATGAGTGGCCTATGCGGACTACGGGAGTCCAGGATTAGGCTTGCATGGTGATACTACGGGAAATTGGCCCTGCTTCGATCATTCGCAGCCTAGAAAAGACCTGTTACAGTTTACCTATTGTTGCTCTTGTTTATGATGTGGCACTATGTGCGGTCCCCTTGGTTGTTTCATACATACTTGCAAACTGATTTTAAAATGATATGTTTTCATTTAAGTATTTCTGATTTCATATACTTAGTACTGTTATCGACCTCCTTGAAATGCGTTCATGCCGCGGTAAGAGCAGTGCTAGATCCACATCCTTAGGATCTCTTGCGTTGGTGTCAGGAGCTCCATCTTCTCCGGAGGCTCTACTTTTGGGTATGATCTCCCTGTTGTAGATAGTTTTGTATCGAGTATGGCGGGGCCACTGTCCGCCATAGTTGTATATTTCCTTAGAGGTTTGTAGTCATGTTGTATGCGATATCGGATGTAACTGCTAAACCATGTTTATATATATATGCCGAAAGGCGACGTTTTCTCACATAAACTGTGTCTTATTTTATAAACTGTTTCATGTCTTGTTTTATATTTCCGCTGATTACTCTGATGTATGACTACTTGGGTGCCCCGGTAAGGCACCAGTCACGGGCCCCGGAATGGGTCGTGACAGGTATATCATGTCAAGAGGTGAGTGATGTAATACTAACGTAACGACTTACCGTTAAACAACATAAGCACAACAAGAATAACCTCTTATACAAACGTTACAAGACACTAACACACATAGCATCATAATATGTCTACTCATCAAACCATCTTATTATACTTTCCAGAAATCAATACAAGTCTTTCATAAACACATAAGTAAACTGTTCCTTTTATTTTTCTTGAGTCGTTATACCTAACTTCCCATAAAGCTAGTATAACTCTTAAGCTTTTTGTTTAAAAAACCAAGTATTCTTCTTCTTTCAAAAATGATTTATAATTCTTTTGAAAGACTTCAAGATTCTTATTATTTAGACTCAAGTCAAAAGACGTCAAGTAAATCCATGTTCAGTTAACACACGTACGTCTACCGTACTATATATATATTTTAAAATATCATGCTCAAGAGTATAGGAAGAATCACATACCTTCTCGGCGAAATCCACCTGCCAAGTCGAATATGTCGCGCGCAGAGTATCAACCTATAATAGTCAAATACATCTATCAACGTCTAGACTACTCTGTAGGATAATCTAAGCAGAGGGTTCTCTACTCTACGGAAAATCGGGCAACACTTCCCTACCCGGTAAACTATACAAGTCTACTGTAAATACAGTCCTATGTAAGTACAGTTCAATCTTCTTTAATTCTTCTGATGCGATTATAGTTCAATTCTCTTCTGTAATACCCTTCTATGTATTTTATACTTATTTCAATACTTCTACAGTATGTATTCTCCAATTACAATGGAAGGATAAGATTATTATTTACCTCGGTAAGCCCAAAATTATCCAAGATAAAAGTCGATCCTGAGCAAGGTTTAGCTCCTAATCTGAACGCTCCAATCCGCTCCAAGAAACCCTTAGAAGTTTCTACACCACTTCTACTTACAACTTCAACCAACTATGAAGATTTCCCCAGGGTTTCGTTTAGTGACTAATGGATATAAGATAGTATTTCTGGGCTTTTAGTATAGAGGTGACTTTGGAATACAACTAGGTATACGGCTAGGGTATTTTGGGGATAGTAACAATACTTGGAGAGTATTTTCTACCAAGGGGGGAAAGGGCTTTTTCCGAGACTACAAGGAAGGGGAGGGGTGTTTCGGCTAAGCTCTTCACAAGAGAGGGGGGGGCTTTGGACGAGAGCTTCTCTCAAAGGGGGGGGGGGGGGAAGTTTGGAGACTTGGAAGATGATTTGTGGATGAAGAAGTCTTCAACTCAAGGGGGGTATTTATAGGACTTTCAAGGGTCAAGATGAAGGCAAGTGGAGGGCAAGTGGAGGGTGTGGATTTGCACAAGTGCACCCTATCCCTACTCCACAAATCACTCACAAACATTGACCATTGGTTTAGGCCTTAAAATCGTGCCAACCATGCCCTCTTTGCCGTCCACTTGAGGGTGACAAGTGTCACCCTCTCGTTGGTCCAAAATATTTCATCTCTCAGAAAAATCCGCAAAAAATATAAATGTCGCATCCGTAATTTTCCCTTCGCAAGCTTTGAAAGACGTTTCGTCGGAAAACAATTCTTTTCGTGGGTTGTGCACAAATTTCGTCCTATGCCTTAACTTAAGGCTTGAACTTTTGTACGTATGCCCTCACGTACATACTCTGGAAATACGGGGTATAACATTCTCCCCTCCTTAGAAACATTCGTCCCGAATGTTCCTTCCCAAGACAGATAACGATAAAGTTCCTCATAACTTAAACAGTTTGCAAATGCCACACATGGCCACAATACAGCACTTAAGCAAAAATGACAATGCAAATTTACAAGTAGGAAAGTGAGTTACCTGGAGGTGTGGGGAATAGGTGAGGATACTTCTGCCTCATGTCCTCCTCAGCTTCCCACGTCATCTCCTCCCTGAGCTCGTTCCGCCACAAGACTTTGACGGAAGCCACGTCCTTGGTCCGCAGACGCCTAACCTGACGATCGATTATCTCTATGGGAATCTCCTCATATGATAACCCCTCGGTCACCTGGACATCATCAATCGGGTGCACCCTAGATGGATCCCCGATACATCTCCTCAGCATAGAAACATGAAAAACCGGATGCACTACCCCAAGATCGGACGGCAGATCCAACTCATAGGCAACCTTGCCTACCCTGCGGACAATCTGATATGGCCCAATGTACCTTGGGCTGAGTTTCCCTTTCTTCCCGAATCTCATCACACCCTTCATGGGTGACACATAGAAAACCCAATCATCAACCTCGAACTCCAGATGCCGACGACGATGATCTGCATATGACCACGACTCACGGAGTCGATGCCGCTCTGGATAAGCTTCACCTTATCCATCGCACTGTATGTCAGTCGGTCCCACTAACTGCACCTCGCCTACATCAAACCAGCCTATCGGCGATCTGCACTTCCTCCCATACAAGGCCTCATAAGACGACATCTGAATACTGGAGTGGTAGCTATTATTATATGCAAACTCAACTAGAGGCAAATGATCCTCCCAGCTACCCCTGAAGTCAATAACACAAAGCTCGCGGATATCTCCGAGAGTGCGGATAGTGCGCTCTGCCTATCCGTGCTGCGAGGATGGAATGCGATACTCAGGCTCACTGCGTCCCTAGACCTTCTGCCGAAAGACCTCAGAAGTTAGCCGTGGCGGGATCCTCGCCGGATATGATAGAAATAGGGACCCGTGCGATCGGCGATCTCTCGGATGTAAAGTCGGCATAATCCTCGGTAGAAAAAGTCGTCCGACGGGAAGAAAGTGGGCTGATTTCACACTGTCGACGATAACCCGGATAGAATCATGCTTCCTCCGAGGTGGGAGGTAATCACGTGATAAAGTCCATGTTGATCACCTCACTTCCGGTCGGGATCTCTATCGCGCAACAAACCACGGGCCTGCGGTGCTCTACCTTCACCTGCTGACAATACGGGCACTGAGCCACAAACTCTGCAACGTCCCTCTTCAAGTCATCCCACCAATACACAGATCTGAGGTCGTGGTACATCTTGGTCGACCCCGGATGGATAGAGTAACGCGCGCTGTGTGCTTCCCCTAGAACCTGCTGCCGAAGTCCTGCAATATCTGGAACACACAACCTGCCCTCAAACCTTAGCACCCCATCAGGTGCTACCTCAAAAGGACCCTTCCCCTCACGAAGATCCGTATCACGGTACCGCGTCAAAACCGGATCCTCAAACTGTTGCCTCTTCACCTCCTCGACGATGGAAGACTCGGCAACCTCTCGAACTCGAACCCCACTGCTATCAGAATCAATCAATCGGACTCCAAGGCTCGCTAGCTGATGCAACTCGCGGACCATGCCCCTCCTCTCTGGATGTACATCTGATAGACTCCCCATCGACCTACGACTAAAGGCATCTGCCACAACATTGGCCTTCCCTGGGTGGTACAAGATGTCGACATCGTAATCCTTGAGCAGCTCTAACCACCGTCTCGCCGTAAGTTCAGCTCCTCGGTGAAGATATCTTGGAGGCTCTTGTGGTGCGTATAAATATCCACATGAACCCCATACAAGTAGTGCCTCGGATCTTCAAGGCGTGAATCACCGCGCCAACTCCAAATCATGGGTGGGGTAGTTCCTACGCTTCTTAAGTGTCGGGACGTGCGCTATAACCTTACCAGTGCATCAACACACATCCGAGCCCGACGCCGACGATCACAATACACTACATAACCGTGCGGACCTCCGGAAGAGTAAGAACGGGCGGCCGTCGATCTCCTTCAAGATGGCGAAACCCCGCCACAAGCATCGATCCATGAAACTTAGCCGCTCGAGTGAGCCTAGTCAATGGTGCAGAGATAAGCAAACTTCTCCACGAACCGCGATAGTAACTGCAAGGCCCGTAAAGCTGCGCACCTGCAGCCGGAGTAGTAGGCCAACTCGATCGCCGCGATCTTGGCGTATCCACCGAATACCATCGGCCCCGACAATATGCCCAAGAAAAGCCACGAAGCCAACCAAAACTCACATTTGGAAAACTTGGCGTATAATCGCTGGTCTGGAGAACTCTCCGGCCTCGCCAAATGCTTCGCATGCTCCTGCTCTGAGCGGGAATAAACCAAGATGTCATCAATGAACACTATCACAAACGTGTCCAAAAATGGCTTGAACACTCGGTTCATCAAATCCATGAATACTGCCGGAGCATTGGTCAACCCGAAAGACATGACCACGAACTCATAATGCGTCTGGTCCGAATGCGATCCGAGGACATCCGCCTCTCTAACACACACCTGATGATAGCCCGATCGCAGATCAATCTTGGAGAAACATCTCGCACCCTGCAACTGGTCGAACAAATCATCAATCCTGGGAAGGGGTATCTGTTCTTAATGGTCACCTTGTTCAGCTGCCTGTAATCAACACACATGCGCAGCGTCCCGTCCTTCTTCTTCACGAACAATACCAGCGCTCCCCAGGGAGAAACACTAGGCCTAATGAAGCCCTTCTCCAGCAAATCTCTCAGCTGGTCCTTCAACTTTCTCAACTCGGCAGGTGCCATTCTGTTTGGCGGAATGGAAATAGGCCGAGTTTCTGGCAGCACATCGATACAAAACTCTATCTCCCTCTCAGGAGGGATACCCGGGAGGTCATCTGGAAACACATCTGGGAACTCTCTCTGAGGCGGCGAGAATCTGGTACCGTAGCCTCAGTATCAAACACCCGAATGAGATGGTAGATATACCCCTTCTGCACCATCTTCCTAGCCTTGAGGTAGGAAATAAATCTACCACCGGCGTCTGATGTTCCCCTCCCACTCAATAACCGGCTCCCCAGGAAACTGGAACCGTACCACTCTCTCCCTGCAGTCTACATTGGCGTAGCAAGAAGCTAGCCAATCCATACCTATGATCACATCGAAATCGGTCATATCCAACTCTATCAAGTCGGCTAGGTCCGACGATCGTATAGTCATCGGACAAGCCCTATATACCCGCCGAGCTACCACCGAATCACCCGCACGTAGCTACCTCGAAAGGGTCTATGGACTCGTGCTCTATCCATATCCTACTAGCAACAAGGGAGATATATAGGACAGTAGAACCGGATCTATCAAGGCATACACGCGCACAACAAGAACCGATAAAGTACGTGGCGACATCGGTGAGGCCTCACCGTCCCGCTACGGACAAGGCATATATGCGATTCGAGGACCGCTAGAACTGGACCGCGCCACGACCTCGCCGCGACCTGCTAGCCCACGAGTACCACTCTCGGGCGAAATGGCGTAGGAGATGAAGACCGTGCGAAAGAACTCATGGTGACCCATACCTCTGCGCCGCTTGGTGGACAAGCTCGTAAAGTGACCGGCTGGCCGCGAATCAAACAAACTCCGGAAGCGGTACCACAATTCCGTAATGGGATCTGCATCGACGGCACACCGGCGAGGGTGGTCGATCGGTTAGCACCTCTGCTACCCGGGCGTCGAAGTCACGGGGCCAGTCCGCCCTCGAATACCTGGGTCCCGAGGCGGTGTAGGAGTGCTCGGTGGTGTGGTGCAAATCTAGGCTAACGCCGTCCACCCCGATAACTACCAAAAGACCCTGCCGTCCTGGCCTTCTTCGCATGCAGCACAACCGTCGGCCTCTACGCTCGCCGCATCAGTGCGTGAGCTGCATGCGGGTAATGTCCATGCCTGGCTGAAGAGCTACACCCGCACAAGACTCGGCCATATAATCATCTAGCCCGGTGACGTAGCGGTGTGTAACGCCCCGAACCCGGGCCCGTTACTGGTGCCTTACCCCGGGCACCCTAGTGATACAACATCAGAGAAAACCAGCGGAAAATAAAACACGAGTCATGAAACAAGAGATATAATAAATAAACAGCAACCAAAAGCGATTTGCCTTCGGTATATACATAAAAACCCGAGCTTATCCTTTTACAAACCCCGCCTACAACAATTACTCTGCACTCTAAGATTTACAACAACTATGACGGGACAGGGCTCGCCATACCCCAGAATGTACAAGAACCTACAACTCGTGGAAACATACCAAAGATAAGCCTCAGAAGGAACGGAGCTTTCAACACTGAAATGAGATCCTAAGGCGGGGATCCACGGCCGATGTACCTCTACTGCGGCATGAACGCAAACGAAGGAGGTCGATAACAGTACAAGTATGTGAAAGCGCCAAATCAGTAAATGAAATCATAATAGCCTAAAAAAGCGAGACATGTATGATAACCAAAATACAAGACGCAACATAAAAGCGATCAAGTCGTGGACTCACGCCTCAAAGTCACCACTAAATATAACTATGGGTCTCACGCCCACAACATCCATCATGTTCGCATCACGGCGCGTGCCGGAATCGCATCGGTGTAGACATGTCCATGATGCAACAATAATAACAAGCCGCATGGCCACATGCCGAATCTGCGACGGTGTAGACATGCCCATGTAACCTCAATAACAATATCTGGGTGGTCAACCCGCGTGGCCACATGCCGGAATACTGCGGCGGTGTAGGCACGTCCATGTTGCAGTAATAACCATATATCGGGTAATCAACCCGGCCGCATGGCCGCATGCCCCCGGAATACTGCATCGGTGTAGACATGTCCATGTGACATCAACAACAAGACAGTAATCAAAATGGAAACATACCCGTGGAATTCTCCATCACTGCCAGCACGTCCAAGTAAGTTCTCAACAAGTCAACCGGCCCTCTATCGAGAGACGCGGTAACACAGAAATACCACACTTGCACAACAAAGGCTATCATCACAAGCATAGGCAAGTTTCACAACAACAAGCATAGGCAAGTTTCACAACAACAAGCATAGGCAAATTTCACACAACTCAAAGTACTTTCATTTTATGCCAAAGTCCGGGTTTTAACCCTAAAGTACTACGTACGTTAAATTCTTTAAAAGAGATCCATTACTTTTATCAAAGTCACCCGATACCCGTAGTATTAGAATGACCAACCCACATTCCTTTTCAAAATCAAGTAACAACATTCTTTTCCTAAGTTCCAGTTTGCCTAGTTTCAATTACTCGCTTTCATTTTCAAATGGTTTCGTAGTTCCCAAACTTAATCACTTGATTCCTTTTTAGAACAATTGAGTAATATATGTCTCACGTGAGAGTAGGTTATTCTTGTTTACAACATTTTTATTACAGCAGCCATGATCTAGAAAATGTAATATCATTTTGTCTTATCTTAGTTTCTATGCAGATGGAGGTTTCTACTGGTTTTAATAATACAATTCATTAGTCAGTACATTTTCCTTTATTAACGTATTGCGGTGGTGCATCGATACACATTCTGATTTCAAATCAAGAAACATTATCCCTTTAAAAAAACCAAGTACTCATTACTCACGAATGAGGTTTCACACAAACATTCACATTAAAACAAATAAGTTAAGTCTCTTATCTTATGAGATCAAGTCTCTTAACTTCTAACATCAGTAAACCATTTTCTTTACCTCTCTTAAGACATTATACCTAACTCCCCATAAAGCTAGTATAACTCTTTTTAAAACCTTTAAAACCAAGTGTTACTCTCCCTTCAAAACGATTTATAAATCTTTTGAAATACATCAAGTTCTTTATTATAACTAGCCAGTTATAATTCACATCAGTTACCTTTTAAAACCACAAAGTATTTTCTTACCTACATAAAGCTGTTATAACCAACTTCCCATAAAGCCGTTATAACACTTTATGTTTTAAAAACAATCAAACACAGTTAACACGTATGCGTCTGCAGTACTACATAGTTCAATCATATCATGCTAGAAGAGATAGGAAGAGGTTCACATACCTCGCGACGATTATCGACAGTAAGCAAAAGCTCCAAGTACTACAACCTTGCTAGCCCTTTCCACTCCTCGAGTAGAATACGCTACTCTTAGTACTTTCACCTATAAAGGCCACAAACGTCTATTAAATCTTAAACACAAGTTCCCATCTTTCTACAGAAAATTCGGCAGCACCTCCCCCCCCCGCCACAGCGTAAATCTCCTCCTCTATCGAGGCTACTGCCAACCAACGGGGTTTATACATCTAACCGGACGTGTACAATTCTACTCAGTAATACAACACAAGTCTACTGCAATACAGTCCTATGTAATTACAGTTCAGTTCAGTTCTATATATAGTATACTTCAACTATATATATTCTAATATGTAATTTCCAATTACAATAGAAGGACAGTAGTGTTTACCTCGATAAGCCCAAAATTATCCAAGTATAAAGTCGATCCTGAGCAACGCTTAGCTCCTACTCCGAGCGCTCCAAACAACCCTTAGAAGTTCTAACCAACTTCTACTTACAACTTCAACAACGGGTGAAGATTTCCTTAGGGTTTCGTTTTTGTGGCTAAAGGAAGTATAATCGTATTTTCTGGGCTTTTGTATAAGTGTAACCTTGGGAATACTACAAGGTATTTGGGCCAAGGCATTTGGACATTATAACAATACTAGGAGAGTATTTCTATACCACAACAAGGGGTATTATACGAAAACAACTAGGCTAGGGGGGGGGGTACCCCACGGCCAAGGCACCACAAAGGGGGGAGGGGTGGCCTCTCGGCCAAAGCTCCACAAAGGGGGGAGGGATGGCTTTTGGACGAATCACAAGCAAGAGGGAGAGGGAGGGTTTTCAAGACTTGGAAGTTTTTGGAATGGATGAAGTCTTCACACTTAGGGGGGTATTTATAGCAAAACCAAAGGCCAACCAAGGGCCAAGATCCTTCCAAGTGTATAGCAAGTGTAAGGACAAGATTAAGCCAAGTGCACCCTAAACCCTACTCCACAAAACACTCCACAAAACAAGCCACAAAGCAAGGCACAAATCAAGGGGCCAATCGGCCAAGGCCAACCAACCTTGACCGCCCCCTCCAAACCGTCCAATGAGGGTGACAAGTGTCACCCTCCCGTTGGTCCAAAAATGTTACGTCTCTCGGAAAAATCCGCAAAAATTATAAATGACATAGCCGGAAATTCCCCTACGAAAGCTGTGAAAACGTTTCGTCGAAAAACGACTCTAACCGGGTGTTGTGCACAAAAAGAATTCGGCCAAGCCTAAAGAAGTTCGAAAATTTCTACGTCGCCCCCACGCATACTGCGGAAATACGGGGTATAACATTCTCCCCTCCTTAGAAACATTCGTCCCGAATGTTCCTTTTAAGTCTCAAAACAAACGTGCGTCAGTATAGTCTTCACTACTATACTTACGAGAATCAAACATGCCACACCTGGCCACAAAATAACATGCGCGCAAAACCCAAATCCACGCCAACGAGGAACCACCTCAGTTAGCACAAAAGTCCCCACCAAGGTCTAAAATATACTCCCTTCGCACCTACATTTCACAAAAGAAACGATCACACACGTTCACTTCTCCTCTATCTCGTCGTACCCTTCTCGAACACTCGAGCTCTTTCTAGTATCCGTACCACACTTCCGTCAACGTTTTTGTTTCCAGCCCTTGGAGTTACTACCTCCAAACTTGGTCATCTTACTACCCTCGATTTCCTCTAAGGCCATTCTCGGCCTTCACGAACTGATTCTGGTCGAACATATCTATGAACTCATACGATGGTCATCAAAACTTGGGCCTAGCACCCTCGTGACCCTGCCACCTGGCGGGACCACCCAGAGCTGACCCTTCCTCGAAACGGGACGCGGGTTGGCCCGCAACATGGCCCCAACCCGACCCACTGTAGCGCCAACTCCCGCTCCTCGACACGGAACACATCATGGAAGCTACCACTTCCATCTCACACTAACCAGATTTTTAAATCACACTATAGCACAAAGCTATCCGAACATAACACTTAACACATCATTAACATCAATACATACAAGTATCTACTGTGGTTAAGGATATACACAAACTAGGCGGTTCAAGGACCGCTAAAATCGAACTTCCACCGCGACCTCTACCGTGGCCCGAATCGCTTCTAGTAGTCAGTGCTATGCTACCAGCGCTACCCCTGGTCGGACAGTCTCTCGTCATATGGCCCTGTTGGACGCAAGAATAACAAGCTCCCTTGGTACTACGACACTCCCCGAA
Source organism: Przewalskia tangutica (assembly GCA_029844215.1). Classification (NCBI taxonomy): domain Eukaryota; kingdom Viridiplantae; phylum Streptophyta; class Magnoliopsida; order Solanales; family Solanaceae; genus Przewalskia; species Przewalskia tangutica. The sequence continues at coordinate 85,442,898 of CM056726.1, read as the reverse complement.
ATGCGGTCTACCACATCGACCACACCGAGGTAGGGGTGACTGCATCCGCCAACACCCTACTCCGCGAACGTCTAAAACACGGGAGCCACGACCGCTCTGAATATCCTGCGGTCGAAGGCTGCGGAGGACCACTCGCAATGGCGGAGGTACATAACTAGTTCTTGGCGGTCCGCCTCGAAGTCGCTAAAATATCCGGCCGTCTTGGCCTTCTTCTGAAGCGGTCCACCTGCGTCGATCTGCGCTCGCACCAAGTGCATGAGCACGAACGCGGCAATGTCCATGCCGGTGAAGAAACACCCGCACAAGACTTCGCCATATAATCATCTAGCCCAGTGACGTAGCGATGCACCCTATCCTCCATATCTGCAACAAGCGCAGGGACATATCGAGCCAAAGAATCGAACTCGACATTGTACTCCGACGGTCGCCTCGTCTCGAGAACAAAAATTTGTCGGCCCGTGCCCTCCTCATCCGCGGAGGCGAAGTGCGTGAGAAAAGCCCGAAAACTCATCCCATACCGCTGGAGGTGCATGCTCTCCCGAAAGATCCCGAATCAAACCAATCGATCGCGGTATCACGCACCGATGCGAACCGAAGCGTCACGACTCGGTCTCAAGCCTCGATCACCGCGACGATCCTTTGAATCGACGGATGAACTCTGCGGATCATCCTCGTGCCTCGACCCATAAAACTCGGCGGGCTACAACTCGGAAAGTCCCGTAGCCTCAAACTATCTGCTCGGGTGCACCACGGTCTGAACCGGAATCGCCGCGTCGGCTGTCTCATATCGCCACAACCACGGCCAATAATCGCCATATCTCGTGACCCATCTCCCGCCTGCATCGTGGGGGAGGCTCGGTCTTGTAGTCTCATCCACGGCCACGGTGCGGCTCTAAACCTGCTGGTCTTTGGCGGCGTCGCGAAACTTCGCCGTCGGAGCACTGTCTCAGTCTCGACCGCTGCGCCTCGTACTCCTCAGTATCCCACTAGCAGCTCCTCGGTTGCCTTGCCCTTCGGCACCGTCGCCTTGGCGCGAGGCATAGCGGTAAAATGAAACACATCGGAGGGTCCAACTTACAACTCGGCTCTAAGGCACGATCTCGGAATGAGAAGAATGGAAACCAATCTTACATGTCCTATAGCCTCACGATTATAGATGTGGTGCACAACACACCGATAATCAAGACTTACTAGACACGCGCGTCAGACACTTTCCGAGACTAATCGCTCGATACCACTTTGTAACGCCCAACGGGCGCTATCGTGCCTTACCGGGCACCCTAGTGATACAAAGATCGAGAAAACCAGCGGAAAATAAAACACGAGTCATGAAACAAGAGATATAATAAATAAACAGGCCAACCAAAACAGTTGCCTTCAGTATATACATAAAAACCCGAACAGTTATCCTTTTTACAAACCCTGCCCACAGCGATTACTCTGGCACTTAAGATTTACAACAACTATGACGGACAGGGCCGCCATACCCCAGAATGTACAAGAACCTACAACTCGTGAAACATACCAAAGATAAGCCTCAGGAAGGAACGGAGCTTTCAACACGCGAAATGAGATCCTAAGAGCGGGGATCCACGACCGATGTACCTCTACCTGCGGCATGAACGCAGCCCCCCGAAGGAGGTCAGTACAACAGGTACCAAGTATGTGAAACTGTCAAATACTGTAAATGAAATCATAATAGCCTAAAAAACAGGAGACATGTATGATAACCAAAATACAGTACGCAACATAAAAGCAGTCAAGTCAGGGACTCACGCCCTCAAAGTCACCACTCAAATATAACTATGGGTCTCACGCCCACAACATCCATCATGTTCGCATCATGGCGCGTGCCGGAATCTTGCATCGGTGTAGACATGTCCATGATGCAACAATAATAACAAGGCCGCATGGCCACATGCCCCCGGAATACTGCATCGGTGTAGACATGACCATGTAACCTCAATAACAATATACAGGGTGATCAACCTGCGCGTGGCCACATGCCCCGAATCGCATCGGTGTAGGCACGCCCATGTTGCGATAATAACCATATATCGGGTAATCCACGGCCGCGTGGCCGCGTGCCCCGAATCTGCGACGGTGTAGACATGTCCATGTGACATCAACAACAAGACAGTAATCAAAATGGAAACAGACCGGTGGAATTCTCCATCACTGCGAGCACGTCGAAGTAAGTTCTCAACAAGTCAACCTGCCATATATCGAGAGACGCGGTAACACAGAAATACCACACTTGCACAACAAAGGCTATCATCACAAGCATAGGCAAGTTTCACAACAACAAGCATAGGCAAGTTTCACACAACTCAAAGTACTTTCATTTTATGCCAAAGTCCGGGTTTTAACCCTAAAGTACTACGTACGTTAAATTCTTTAAAAGAGATCCATTACTTTTATCAAAGTCAACCTATACTAGTAGTATTAGAATGACCAACCCACATTCCTTTTCAAAATCAAGTAACAACATTCTTTTCCTAAGTTCCAGTTTGCCTAGTTTCAATTACTCACGCTTCTCATTTTCAAATGGTTTCATAGTTCCCAAACTTAATCACTTGATTCCTTTTTAGAACAATTGAGTAATATATGTCTCACGTGAGAGTAGGTTATTCTTGTTTACAACATTCTTATTACTGACCATGATCTAGAAAATGTAATATCATTTTGTCTTATCTTAGTTTCTATGCGGATGGAGGTTTCTTGGTTTTAATAATACAATTCATTAGTCAGTACATTTTCCTTTATTAACGCTGCGGTGGTCTGTCGATACACATTCTGATTTCCGAAATCAGTAAAACATTATCCCTTTAAAAAACCAAGTACTCATTACTCACGAATGAGGTTTCACACAAACATTCACATTAAAACAAATAAGTTAAGTCTCTTATCTTATGAGATCAAGTCTCTTAACTTCTAACATCAGTAAACCATTTTCTTTACCTCTCTTAAGACATTATACCTAACTCCCCATAAAGCTAGTATAACTCTTTTTAAAACCTTTAAAACCAAGTGTTACTCTCCCTTCAAAACGATTTATAAATCTTTTGAAATACATCAAGTTCTTTATTATAACTAGCCAGTTATAATTCACATCAGTTACCTTTTAAAACCACAAAGTATTTTCTTACCTACATAAAGCTGTTATAACCAACTTCCCATAAAGCCGTTATAACACTTTATGTTTTAAGAACAATCAAACACGATTAACACGTACGCGTCATGTACTACATAGTTCACACATATCATGCTAGAAGAGATAGGAAGAGGTTCACATACCTCGCGACGATTATCGACAATAAGCAAAAAGCTCCAAGTACTACAACCTTGCTAGCCCTTTCCACTCCTCGAGTAGAATACGCTACTCTTAGTACTTTCACCTATAAAGGCCACAAACGTCTATTAAATCTTAAACACAAGTTCCCATCTTTCTACAGAAAATTCGGCAGCACCTCCCCCCCCCGCCACAGCGTAAATCTCCTCCTCTATCGAGGCCGGCTACCAAGCCAACCAGGGGGGGTTTATACATCTAACCGGACGTGTACAATTCTACTCAGTAATACTACACAAGTCTACTGCAATACAGTCCTATGTAATTACAGTTCAGTTCAGTTCTATATATAGTATACTTCAACTATATATATTCTAATATGTAATTTCCAATTACAATAGAAGGACAGTAGTGTTTACCTCGATAAGCCCAAAATTATCCAAGTATAAAGTCGATCCTGAGCAACGCTTAGCTCCTACTCCGAGCGCTCCAACAACCCTTAGAAGTTCTAACCAACTTCTACTTACAACTTCAACAACGGGTGAAGATTTCCTTAGGGTTTCGTTTTTGTGGCTAAAGGAAGCATAATCGTATTTTCTGGGCTTTTGTATAAGTGTAACCTTGGGAATACTACAAGGTATTTGGGCCAAGGCATTTGGACATTATAACAATACTAGGAGAGTATTTCTATACCACAACAAGGGGTATTATACGAAAACAACTAGGCTAGGGGGGGGTACCCCACGGCCAAGGCACCACAAAGGGGGGGAGGGGTGGCCTCTCGGCCAAAGCTCCACAAAGGGGAGGATGGCTTTGGACGAATCACAAGCAAGAGGGAGAGGGAGGGTTTTCAAGACTTGGAAGTTTTTGGAATGGATGAAGTCTTCACACTTAGGGGGGTATTTATAGCAAAACCAAAGGCCAACCAAGGGCCAAGATCCTTCCAAGTGTATAGCAAGTGTAAGGACAAGATTAAGCCAAGTGCACCCTAAACCCTACTCCACAAAACACTCCACAAAACAAGCCACAAAGCAAGGCACAAATCAAGGGGCCAATCGGCCAAGGCCAACCAACCTCGACCGCCTCCAAATCGTCTAAATGAGGGTGACAAGTGTCACCCTCCCTTTGGTCAAAAAATTTTACTTCTCTCGTAAAAATCCGAAAAATTTATAATTGACATAGCGGGAAATTCCCCTACGAAAGGTGTTAAAAGGTTTCGTCCAAACACGACTCTAACCGGGTGTTGTGCACAAAAAGAATTCGGCCAAGCCTAAAGAAGTTCGAAAATTTCTACGTACGTCCCCCACGTACATACTCTGGAAATACGGGGTATAACACGGTGTACCCTGTCCTCCATATCTGCTACCAACGCAGGGACATATCGAGCCAACGAATCGAACTCAACGTTGTACTCCCTAACTGTGCGTCCTCTCTGTCTCAGCAACAAAAATTTGTCGGCCCGTGCCCTCCTCATCTGTGGAGGCAAGAAGTGAGTGAGAAAAGCCTCTGAGAACTCGTCCCAAGTAGCTGAGGACGCGTGCTCTCCCCGGGACAACTCCCACGAGTCAAACCAGTCGACTGCGGTATCACGCGCGGCCGACGCGAACCAAGATCACGGACTCGGTCTTCAAGCCTTGATCACTCGCATGATCCTTCAGAATCGACGGATGAACTCCTGCGGATCATCCTCGTGTCTCGACCGTAGAACTCGGCGGGCTACAACTCGTAAAATCTCGTAGCCTCAAACTATCCGATCTCGGGTGAACCATGTGCTTTGGAGCTGAACTGCTGCGTCCACTATCCTCGTTCGCCACGATCACGGCGATGGCGGTCATCTCAGAACCCATCTCATCCGCTCCAGTCGTGGACCGAGGTGCAGTACTTGGTCTCATCACCATCGCTGCGGCCCTAAACCTGCTGGGTCGTGGCGTCGTGGAACTCGCCATCTCGGGTATAGATCGGGCTCGAGCCCTCGTGACTCTCGGTGTCCTACTAGCGCTCTCCGCCGCCTTGCCGCCAGGCCTGGTTGCCTTACGTGGAGGCATAACTGTTAAAGAAAGAAAATACGTTAGAGGGGTCCAACTTATAACACAACTCTAAGACACGATCTCAAAGTGAGAAGAATGGAAACTAATCCTAAATATCCTATAGCCTCCTGATTATTGGTGTGGTGCACAACACACCGATAATCAAGACTCTACTAGATACGGTCTGTAGACACTTTCCGAGGATTAACTGCTCTGATACCACTTTTGTCACGACCCGTTCCGGGGCCCGTGACTGGTGCCTTACCCGGGCACCCAAGTAGTCATACATCAGAGAAATCAGCGGAATATAAAAACAAGACATGAAACAGTTGTAAAATGAGACACAGTTTTATCTGAGAAAATGTCGCCTTTCGGCATATATATATAAACAAAGCCCGGCAGTTACATCCCAACTGTACAATAGGACTACAGACCTCTAAGAAGATAAACAACTATGGCGGGACATACCCTGAATGTACAAAACTATCTACAACAACAGGGAGATCATACCCAAAAGTCGAGCCTCCGGAGAAGATGGAGCTCCTGACACCAAAGTAGGGATCCTAAGGATATGGATCTAGCACCAGCTTTCCCTTACCTGCGGCATGAACGCAGCCCCCCGAAGGAGGTCAGTACAACAGGTACCAAGTATGTGAAACTGTAAAGTACTTAAATGAAATCATATCATTTTAAAACCAATTTTACAAATATGTACGAAACAACCAATGTAACCGCACATAGTGCCACTGTCACGACCCGTTCCGGGGCCCGTGACTGGTGTCTTACCGGGGCACCCAAGTAGTCATACATCAGAGTAATCAGCGGAAATATAAAGCTAGACATGAAACAGTTTATAAAACAAGACACAGTTTATGTGAGAAAACATCGCCTTTCGGCATATATATATAAACATGGTTTAGCAGTTACATCCGATCGCATAACAACATGACTACAGACTTAAGGAAATATACAACTATGGCGGGACAGGGCCCCGCCATACCCTGACTGTACAAAACTATCTACAACAGGGAGATCATACCCAAAAGTAGAGCCTCCGGAAAAGATGGAGCTCCCGACACCAACGTAGAGATCCTAAGAATGTGGATCTAGCACCTGCTTGCCCTTACCTGCGGCATGAACGCAGCCCCCCGAAGGAGGTCAGTACAACAGGTACTAAGTATATGAAACTGTAAAAATACTTAAATGAAACATATCATTTTAAAAACAGTTTTGCAAGTATGTATGAAACAACCAAGGAAACCGCACATAGTGCCATCACAAACAAGCAGTGATAGGTAAATCAGAATGTGTCTTTTCTAGGCTGCGAATGATCGAAGCAGGGCCAATTGCCCGTAGTATCACCATGCAAGCCTAATCCTGGACTCCCGTAGTCCGCATAGGCCAATCACATAGGCCCGCATAGGGTACATAACCCCGCATCGAGGGTAGCTACTCCTCGGCATCGTCCTGGACTCGTCGTCCGCATGGCCACATGGACCGCATGAGGTATAACCCCGCACACTAACCTGGAACTCCCGTAGCTCCGCATAGGTCCCTTGGACCCGCATGAGGTATTCTCGAATCATGGTCCCAGACCGCCTGAGTCTAACCCGCATCGGAGGGCAGCTTAACCCCCGGTAATATGTCAAGAGGTGAGTGATGCTACACTAACCTAACAGCTTATCGTTAAACAACATAAGCACAACAAGAATACTCTTTTTCACAAACGTTACAAGACACTAACACACATAGCATCATATCATGTCTACTTATCAAACCATCTTATTATTCTTTTCACAATTCAATATAAGTCTGTTATAAACACATAGGCAAACTGTTTCTTTTATCAATCTTAAGTGGTTATACTTAACTTCCCATAAGGCTAGTATAACTCTTAAGCTTCTGTTTAAAAACCAATTAGTTCTCTTCTGTTAAGAATGATTCAGTATTCTTATGAAATGCTTTCAGATCTTTATTATTCAGGCTTAAGCCGTGAGGCATTGCCGTAAGTGTTATTCAGGCTTAAGTCAAAGACATTGCCGTAGTTATATTTTAGTTAACATATGTACGTCTACCGTACTATATATATTGTAAAATATCATGCTTTAGGAAGAATCACATACCTTCTCAGCGAAAACCACCTGCCAAGTTGAATATGTCGCGCGCAGAGAGTCAGCCTATAATAGTCACAGATATCTATCAAAGACTACTCTGAAGGTCATTCTAAACAGAGGGTTCACAATTCTACGGAAAGTCGGGCAGCACTTCCCTACCCATGAGCTATATAAGTCATCGTGAAACAGTCTATGTAAGTCAGATTTGATTATTCTTCTTTTAAACCCTTCTACGTGGTAACAGTTCAATTCTATTCTACAATATTCTTCTAAGTATTTAATACTTATCCTTATACTACAACAGTATATATTCTCTAATTCAAAAGAGGGTTAGGATTCGGTACCTCGGTAAGCCCAATAATATCCTAGAAAAGTCGCTGAGCAAGGTTTTGCTCTAAGTTGTATGCTCTAGAAACCTTAGAAGTTCTTCACAACTTCTACTAAGTACTAAGGTATTTGGGCTAGGGTATTTTGGGCATTATAACAACACAAGAAGGCAACTTTTCTACCAAGGGAGGGGGGTAGATTTTGGCTAGGCAGGGGCTCGGCCAAACTACTAGGCTAGAGGGGGTGTATTCGGCCAGGGCCTTCACAAGGAGGGAAGGTGTTGGACGAAAAGGCTACAAGGGAGAGGAGAGGATTTTCAAGACTTGGAAAGCTTTGTGGATGAAGAACTCTTCATCTCTAAGGGGGTATTTATAGGTCAAGAAGTGGCCAACCAATGGCCAAGATTTAGACAAGTGCAAGGCAAGTGTAGGGTGAGGATTAACTATACACAAATATCCTACCAACTCCTTGACTTGTGCACAAGGCACAAAAAACGTGCTCACCATGTCCAATTCGTCCAAATGGATGATTTCAAGTCCATCAATTGGAGGTGACAAGTGTCGCCTCCGTTGGTCCAAAATGTTTCGCCTCTCGGAAAAATCCGCAAAATTAGAAATGGCATAGCCGAATTTACCCTACGAAAGTCGTGGAAACGCGTTTTCGGAAAACTATTCGCTTTGTGAGTTGTGCCCAAAGAAATCGTCCAAGCCTAAACTTTAAGGCTAAACTTTTTGTACGTATTCCCTTACGTACATACTCTGGAAATACGGGGTATAACATTCTCCCCTCCTTAGAAACATTCGTCCCGAATGTTCCTTCCCAAGACAGTTAACGATAAGATTCTTCATAACTTAAACAGTTTGCAAAGGCCACACGCGCCACAAAACAACACTTAGGCATAAACGATAATGAAAATTTACAAGTAGGAAAGTGAATTACCCGGAGGTGTGGGAATAGGTGAGATACTTCTGCCTCATGTCCTCCTCGGCTTCCCACGCCATCTCCTCCTCGAGCTCGTTCCGCCACAAGACTTTGTGAAGCCACGCCCTGGTCCGCAGACGCCTAACTCGACGATCGACTATCGCTATGGGAATCTCCTCATACGATAACCCTCGGTCACTGGACATCGCCAATCGGTGTACCCTAGATGGATCCCCGATACATCTCTCAAGATAGATACGTGAAAAACCGGATCGCTTCTCCAGATCGGACGGCAGATCCAACTCATAGGCAACCTTGTCACGACCCGATTCCGGCGTGGATCGTGCCTTACCCGCACCCTAGTGATACAACATCGAGTAATCACGAACATAAACGATACAAGACATATTATGAAATATGAAACAATAACTGAGAAAACTTGCCTTTCGGCATATATATATATATGACAACTTTTTCAACATGAAACGCTTTAATCCTTTTACAAACCCCGCCTACAACAAGATTACATGCACTTACGAATGATATGACAACCCGCGAACAGGCCCGCCAAACCCCGAATGTAAACACTTACTACGACAGGGACTATACCATCGATAAGCCTCCGAGAAACGGAGCTTCCCAACGCTGAACTGTGACCACGAGCTAGGATCAACGATCGGTGTACTCAACCTGCGGCATGACGCTTCCGGCGAGGTCAAGACAACAGTACCGAGTGTGAAACTAAAAATATCGTAATGAAATCATAATAGTCTATAAAGCAGAGACATGTATGATAAGCAAACTACGATTCACAACAAATAAGCAAATATGTCAAGTCGTGACTCACGCCTCAAAGTTATCACAATAAAACCGCACGGCAAGTGCGAAGGCATAGCCGACTACTACGACCCACGCACCAAAAAATACCACAAACTGTATCCCGAGGTCTGTCTAGACCGCACCACATGATCGAAGCTGGCACTCGCCCGCAATATCAATGTGCGCGTATATCACTGGAACTCTCGCAGCTCCGCATAGGTCACACACGGACCCGCATGAGGTATTCTCGAATCACGGTCCTGCATCGCCGAGGTATACCCCGCATCGAAGGCAGCTAACCCTCGGTATCCGCCTAGGCTCCCGCAACCCGCATAGTCTCAAAAGACCGCATAGTCTCAACAGACCGCATAGGGAATCCCCCGCATCAAGCTAAACACCCGGAATGATCAATCCTGGAGCTACCGCACTCCGCATAGTCACAAGGACTGCATAGGCGTAAAGACCGCATCAAGGGTGGCAAGCCCTCGGTATAATAAGTCAAAGGGTATGTGATACAATAAGACAACCGGCTTAACGCTTAACAACGTAAGCACAACAAGAATGACCCTTACATCACGATCACACAAGATACTAACACACGTAGCATCCTAACATGTTTACTTATCACATCAACAAGAAAGTATTTACAAGGCTATCTCAAACCAACACAATCAAGTTATTCACACAAGGTACTTTATGCTAACAAGTTCGCATCTATCCCTAAAGTACTTCATACATTAAAGCTTTTAAAAGATCCATTGCTTTCACATAAGTCATACAATACCCGTAGTATAAAATAGAGTTGATATCTTTTAAGTAAACCAAAACACTTACCTTTGTAAAATCAAGTAACAACATTATTTTCCAAACGCTCAAGTTTGCCTAATTTCAAATGTTCACGTTTCTTATTTTAAAAGGTTTCGTAGTTCATAGTCTTATTCATTTAAGAATATAATTCTCTTTTCAACAACTGGGAGATATAAGCCTTATATGGAAGTAGGATATTCTTGTTTATAACAATCTTATTACAAATGACCATGATCTAGGAAATATCATTTTGTCTCATCTTAGCTTCTACATGCGGATGGAAGTTTCATCGGTTTTAATAATTCTTAATTAGTCAAAACATTTCCTTTTATTAACGCCGCATGGTTTGTCGATACACATTCGATTTCCAAATCAAGAAAACATTCTTAAGCCGTTATACCTAACTTCCCATAAAGCTAGTATAACTCTTAAGTTTTTCAAAACCAAGTATTACTTCTTCTTTCAAAATGATTCAAAATCTTTTGAAATACTTCAAGTTCTTTATTAACACATAACAAGCCGCTTATAGTTCAAATCGATTACCTTTTAAAGACCACAAGTATTTTCTTACCAACATAAAGTCGTTATAACCAACTTCCCATAAAGCCGTTATAACACTTTATGTTTTAAACCAATCAAATACATTTAGCACACGTACGCCTACCGTACTACATAGTTCACATATCATGCTAGAAGAGATAGGAAGAGGTTCACATACCTCGCGACGAGTATCGACTAATAGCAAAACGCCCAAGTACTTCCAAACGCTTCGGCTACTCCTTAAGCCAAGTAGATCGCGCCACACGTAGTACTTCAACCTATAAGGCCACAAGGCGCTTATTAACATTTAGATCCTCGTAGAACATTCTACGTAAAAATTCGAAGACCTCCCACATGACAGAAATCTCCTCCTCTCAGGCCGGCTATCAAGCCAACCAGTGGGGTTCACATCTAACCTGACGTGCACAATTCTACCTCACGTAAAAGCTACACAAGGTCATCAGAATACACCCTATGTAAAAACAGTTGATTTCTTCTTCAAAAGGTTTCAGATTATTCAGCTTAAGTCCAAAGACATTGCCGACAACAACGCTCAGTTCTATACATAGTATACTTCAACTATATAGTCTAACAATCATGTAATTTCCAATTACAATAGAGGACAAGATATTTACCTCGATAAGCCCATAATTATCCAAGTATAAAGTCGATCCCGGCAATCGCTTAGCTCCAACTCCGAGCTCCAACCCGCTCTAAGCCACCCTTAGAAGTTCTAACCAACTTCTACACAATACTCCAACGGACTATGGAGATTTTCCTAGGGTTTCGGTTTTGTGGACGGAAGTATAATAGTATTTCGGGCTTTTCAGATAGGTATAACCTTAGAATACTACAAGGTATACGGCTAAGGTATTTGGGCATAATAACAATACTGGGGAGTATTTCTATACCACAAAAGGGGGTATTATACGAAAGCAACTAGGCTGGGGTACCCACCGCTAGCACCACTAGGAGGGGGAGTGTACCCTCGGCCAAGGCCTCTAGAGAGGGGAGGCCTCTTGGCCGAACTCAACACAAAGGGAGGAAGAAGGAGAGCTTTCAAGTCTTAGTCAAATTTGTGGATTAATTTGTCTTCCTAAGGGGTGTGTATTTATAGGTCAAGTGAAGGACAACGAATGGCCAAGATCATGCCAAGTGCAAGGCAAGTGTATGGCCAAGATTTTGACAAGTGTGTGTGGGTCCCACTTATCAATCAACACACAAAAATATCCTACCAACTAATGCACACCTTTCGCCAAGCTACCGCCATCACTCCACCAACTCGAGGGTGACAAGTGTCGCCTCTCGTTGGTCCAAAATGTTTCGTCTCTGAAAAATCCGCAAAAATAAAAATGACATAGCCGAAATTCCCTACGAAGTCGTGGAAAACGCGTTTCGCCGAAAACGACTCTAAACGTGTTGTGAACAAAATTAATTCGCCAAGCCTTAGTACAAGTTTCAAATTTTCTACGCACGCCCCACGCACATACCACGAAAATACGGTATAACACTTGCCTACCTGCGGACAATCAAACGGCCCAATGTACCTAGGGCTGAGTTTCCCCTTCTTCCCGAATCTCATCACACCCTTCATGGGTGACACCTTTAGGAAAACCCAATCATAAACCTCGAACTCAAGATGCCGACGACGATGATCTGCATACGACTTCTGTCGACTCTGAGCTGTCAATAGCCGCTCTCGGATAAGCTTCACCTTATCCACTGCTTTGTACCAAATCTGGTCCCACTAGCGCCTCGCCACATCGAACCAACCTAGAGGCGATCCGCACTTCCTCCCATACAAGGCCTCATAAGGCGCCATCCGAATCGGAGTGGTAGCTATTATTATACGCGAACTCAACTAGAGGCAAATGATCCTCCCAACTACCACTGAAGTCAATAACACAGGCTCGCAGCATATCCTCAAGAGTCTGGATAGTGCGCTCGGCCTGTCCGTCTGCATGCGTGGATGAAATGCAGACTCAGCTCACTGCGCCCCTAAACCTCTGGAAGGACCTCCGAAGTTAGCCGTAAATTGGGCTCCTGCATGCGATATGATCAAGTAGGGACTCCATGCGATCGACGATCTCTCGGATGTAAAGTCCGCATAATCCTCGGTAGAAAAAGTCGCCCCGACGGAAGAAAATGGGCTGATTTTGTCACCGTCGACGATAACCCATATAGAATCATGTCTCCTCCGAGTGCGAGGTAATCCCGTGATAAAATCCATGTTGATTACCTCCCACTTCCGGTCGGGATCTCTATCGTCAGAATAAACCACCGTGCCTCGTGCTCTACCTTCACCGCGACAACACGGGCGCGAGCTACGAACTCGCAACGCCCTCTTCAAGCCATCCCACCAATACACGGATCTAAGGTCGTGGTACATCTTGGTCGACCGGATGGATAGTAACGCGCGCGTGTGCTTCCCCAAGAACTCGCCAAGTCCTCAAACATCCGGAACACACACCGCCTCAAACCTTAGCACCCCATCGTGCTACCTCAAAAGGACCTCTTGCCCTCACGAAGAGTCGTATCACGATATCGAATCAAAGCCGGATCCTCGAATCTGCCTCTTCACCTCTCGACGATGGAAGACTCGGCAACCTCACGAACTCTAACCCCATCGCTATCGTAATCAATCAAACGGACACCAAGGCTCGCTAATCGATGCAAATCACGAACCATGTCCTCCTCCTCTCTAGCGCACGTCGATAGGCTCCCCATCGACCTACGACTAAGAGCATCCGCCACAACATTGGCCTTCCCGGGTGGTACAGATATCAACATCGTAATCCTTAAGCAACTCTAACCACCGTCTCGCTGTAAGTTCACTCCTCCGGTGAAGATATACCGAGGCTCTTGTGGTCGTATAAATATCCACGTGAACCCCATACAAATAGTGCCTCCAGATCTTCAAAGCGTGAATCACGGCTGCCAACTCCAAATCATGGGTGGGGTAGTTCCTCGTGTTTCTTCAGCTGTCGGGATGCATATGCTATAACCCTGCCATGCTGCATCAACACATCCCAACCCGATGCCCGACGCGTCTACAATACACGACATAACCATGGACCCTCCGGAAGAGTAAGAACGGGCGGTCGCCGGTCTCTTTCAAGAATCGGAAACCCCGCCACAAGCATCACCCATCAAACTTGGCGCCTTACGAGTCACCTAGTCAATGGTGCGTAGATAGAAGCAAACTTCTACGAACCGCCGATAATATCCTGCAAGGCCCGAATCGCGAACCTCAGCCGGAGTAGTAGGTCTAGGCCAAGTCTCGATCGCCGATCTTGGCGTATCGACTCGAATGCCATCAGCCACAATATGCCCAAGAAACGCCATCAAGTCAACCAAAACTCACATTTGGAAAACTTGGCGCATATGCTGGTCTGGAGAATCACAAGATCCTCAAATGCTCCGCATGCTCGCCTGGCGAGAATAAACCAAGATATCATCAATGAACACTATCACAAACGTGTCCAAAATGGTTTGAACACCCGGTTCATCAAATCCATGAATACCACGAGCATTGGTCACCAAAAGACATGACCACGAACTCATAATGCCGTCACGTCTGAATGCGATCCTAGGGACATCCACCTCTCGACTTCGCACTGATGATAGCCCGATCGCAGATCAATCTTGAGAAACATCTCGCACTCGCAACCGGGTCGAACAAATCATCAATCACGGGAAGGGTATTCGTTCTTAATGGTCACCTTGTTCACCGTCAGAATCAACACACATGCGCGCAGCGTCGCCCTTCTTCTTCACGAACAATACCGCGCTCCCGGGGAGAAACACTAGGCCCGATGAAGCCGCTTCTCCAAAGAAATCTCTAAGCTGATCCTTCAACTCTCTCAACTCGGCAGGTGCCATTCTGTATAGCGGAATAGAAATAGGCCGAGTGTCTGGCAATATGTCAATACAAAACTCAATCTCCTCTCGTGAGGATACCCGAGGTCATCCGAAACACGTGCGGGAACTTCGACTCTCGAATCGATCAAAATCTGCATCGCAGCCTTGAGATCAAACACCGACGAGATGGTAGATATACCCCTTCGCACCATCTTCCTAGCCTTGAGGTAGGAAATAAACCTACCCTCGGCGATACCGTGCTCCTCCCACTCAACAACCGCCTCAGAAACTGGAACCGTACTACTCTCTCCTGCGATCAACATTGGCGTAGCAAGCTTCAGCCAATCCATCCCCATAATCACGTCGAAGTCGGTCATCTCCAACTCTATCAAGTCGGCTAGTGGTCCGACGATCAAATGGTCACAGACAAGCTCTATATACCCGCCGAGCTACCACCGAATCACCATCTGGCGTAGCTACCTCGAAAGTGGTCTATGGACTCGTGCTCTATCCCTATCCTACTAGCAACAAGGGAGATATATAGGACAGTAGAACCGGATCTATCAAAGCATACACATCAAACCCAGAACCGATAAGGTACATGCGGCGACATCGGTGAGGCCTCACGATCTGTCGGTGGACAAAGCATAAATGCGATTCGAGGACCGCTAGAATCGGGACCCGAGCCACGACCGCCGCGACCTGGCGACCCATGAGTACCTTGCCCTCGGGGCGAGTAGCGTCGGGGATGAAGAAGACCGCGAAAGAACTCGTAGTCGACTTACCATCAAGATCGCCTTGGTCTGACGGTTCCTGATAGTGACCTCGCCGCCAATCAAACAAATTCCGTAGCACCACAACTCCGGTGGGATCTACCGTCGGCCACACCGAGGTGGTCCGTCGGCGATACCTCTGCGCCTCGACGTCAAGTCCCGGGGCCCGGTCCGCCTCGAATATCTGGTGTCTTGAGGCGGCGCAGAGTGCTGGGCTGGGCGTGGTGCAAATCTAGGCCGAGGCCGCCACCACGATAGCCACCAAAAGACCGCCGTCTGGTCTTTCCTGCTGTCAACCCGGCGGTCTCTACGCTCCTCACATCCAAGAGCATGAGCTGCGTGCGGGTAATGTCCATACCGGGAGAGAAACACCCGCATGACTTCGGCCATATAGTCGTTTCAGCCCGGTGACATAGCGGTGCACCCTATCCTCCATATCTGCTACCAATCTTTGGGACATATCGAGCCAATGAATCAAACTCGACATTGTACTCACGGCGGTCGTCCTCTGCCTCGAGTAAAAATCTATCACCGCGCCTCTCATCTGTGGAGGCAAGAAGTGAGTGAGAAAGCCTCGAGAACTCATCCTAGGCGGGGGGACGCGTGCTCTCCCGGGATAACTCCCATGAATCAAACCAATCGATCGCGGTATCACGCACCGATGTGGAACCGGGTCACAGACTGTCTCCGAGGCCTTGATCACCTCATGATCCTCTGAAGCTGACGGATGAACTCCTGCGGAACATCCTCCGGCCTCGACACGAAAAACTCTGGCGGGCTCCAACTCAAGAAATCTCGTAGCCTCAAACTATTCGCCTCGGGTGTACCACGGTGCGACCGGCTGGGCCGAGGCTGAACCGCATCCAGCCTCTCTCGTGACGGGCCACAACTTTAGCCAAAAGGTGGGCCATCTCTCTTGTACCCTAACTCCTCCGCCCGGTGTGGGGCGGGAGGTGTGGGTGCTGTGGTCTCTTTGGGCGGCGTCATAGAACTCGCCGTCTCGGTATAGAATGGGCACGAGCCCTCGTGACTCTGGGTGTCTGCTAGCGACTCCTCGGTTGCCTTGCCCTACGGGCGGGTTGCCTTACGTGGAGGCATAATCGTTACAGAAAGGAATACGTTAGAGGTCCAACCTATAACACGACTTCAAAGCACGATCTCGGAATGAGAAGAATGGAAACCAATCCTAAATATCTTATAGCCTCACGATTATTGGTGTGGTGCACAACACACCGATAATCAAGACTTACTAGATACGGTGCGTAGACACTTTCCGAGATTAATCGCTCGATACCACTTTTGTCACGACCTGTTCGGGGCGTGGATCGTGCCTTACCGGGGCACCCAAGTAGTCATACATCAGAGTAATCAACGGAAATATAAAGCAAGACATGAAACAGTTTATAAAACAAGACACCGTTTATGTGAGAAAACATCGCCTTTCGGCATATATATATAAACATGGTTTAGCGATTACATCCGACCTTTGTACAACATGACTACTGACCTCTAAGGAAATATACAACTATGGCGGGACGGGCCCCGCCATACACCTGATGTACAAAACTATCTACAACAGGAGATCATACCCAAAGTAGAGCCTCGGAAAAGATGGAGCTCCCGACACCAACGTAGAGATCCTAAGAATGTGGATCTAGCACTGCCGCCCTTACTGCGGCATGAACGCAGCCCGAAGAGGTCGATAACAGGTACTAAGTATATGAAACTGTAAAATACTTAAATAAAACATATCATTTTAAAAACAGTTTTGCAAGTATGTATGAAACAACCAAGGAAACCGCACATAGTGCCACATCACAAACAAGAGCGTGATAGGTAAACTATAACAGTCTTTTCTAGCTGCGAATGATCGGCGAGGCCAATTGCGTAGTATCACCATGCAAGCCTAATCACGGACTCCGTAGTCGCGTAGGCCAATCACATAGGCCCGCATAGGGTACATAACCCGCATCGAGGGTAGCTACTCCTCGGCATCGCCCCGACTCGTCGTCCGCATGGCCACATGGACGCGTGAGGTATAACCCGCACACTAACACGGAACTCCGTAGCTCGCATAGGTCCCGGACCCGCATGAGGTATTCTCGAATCATGGTCCTGCATCACCGAGTCTACCCCGCATCGGAGGGCAGCTTAACCCCCGGTAATATGTCAAGAGGTGAGTGATGCTACACTAACCTAACAGCTTATCGTTAAACAACATAAGCACAACAAGAATACTCTTTTTCACAAACGTTACAAGACACTAACACACATAGCATCATATCATGTCTACTTATCAAACCATCTTATTATTCTTTTCACAATTCAATATAAGTCTGTTTATAAACACATAGGCAAACTGTTTCTTTTATCAATCTTAAGTGGTTATACTTAACTTCCCATAAGGCTAGTATAACTCTTAAGCTTCTGTTTAAAAACCAATTAGTTCTCTTCTGTTAAGAATGATTCAGTATTCTTATGAAATGCTTTCAGATCTTTATTATTCAGGCTTAAGCCGTGAGGCATTGCCGTAAGTGTTATTCAGGCTTAAGTCAAAGACATTGCCGTAGTTATATTTTAGTTAACACATGTACGTCTACCGTACTATATATATTGTAAAATATCATGCTTTAGGAAGAATCACATACCTTCTCAGCGAAAACCACCTGCCAAGTTGAATATGTCGCGCGCAGAGAGTCAGCCTATAATAGTCACAGATATCTATCAAAGACTACTCTGAAGGTCATTCTAAACAGAGGGTTCACAATTCTACGGAAAGTCGGGCAGCACTTCCCTACCCGGTGAGCTATATAAGTCTACTGTGAAACAGTCCTATGTAAGTACAGTTTGATTATTCTTCTTTTAAACCCTTCTACTGTGGTAACAGTTCAATTCTATTCTACAATATTCTTCTAAGTATTTAATACTTATCCTTATACTACAACAGTATATATTCTCTAATTCAAAAGAGGGTTAGGATTAGTTACCTCGGTAAGCCCAATAATATCCTAGAAAAAGTCGCGCCTGAGCAAGGTTTTGCTCCTAAGTTGTATGCTCCAAGGAAACCTTAGAAGTTCTTCACAACTTCTACTAAGTACTAAGGTATTTGGGCTAGGGTATTTTGGGCATTATAACAATACAAGAAGGCAACTTTTCTACCAAGGGAGGGGGGTAGATTTTTGGCTAGGCTAGGGGGGGGGGCCTCGGCCAAACTACTAGGCTAGAGGAGGGGTGTATTCGGCCAAGGGCCTTCACAAGGGGAGTGTTATACCCCGTATTTCCATAGTATGTACGTAAGGACGTACGTAGAAAATTTGAACTTGAGAATTAGGCTTGGCCGAATTAACTTTGTTCACAACACCCGGTTAGAGTCGTTTTTCGACGAAACGTTTTCACAGCTTTCGTATGGGAATTTCCGGCTATGTCATTTTTAATTTTTGCGAATTTTTCCGAGAGACGAAACATTTTGGACCAACAAGAGGGCGACACTTGTCACCCTCTCATTGGAACACCTTGGGCGGAAATTGTGGTGGCCGAAAGTGTGGCCTTTGTGGTCAAGGGTTGGTAGGATATTTTTGTGGTAGTTGGCTAGTGTGCACTTGGCAAGATCTTGGCCCTACACTTGCCTTGCACTTGGCAAGATCTTGGCCATTGGTTGGCCTTGGCTTGTCCTATAAATACCCTCTCCCTTTGAAGACTTCTTCATCCTTAAATTTGCCTAAGTCTTGAAAGATCTCTTTCTCCCCCTTGTGAGGCCTTAGCAGAGCCCTCTCCCCTTGGCCGAGAGTCCCCACAGTGGGGTGGGCCGAGGGTAGACACATCCCCTCCTAGGGTGCTGGCAGTGGGTACCCCACTAGCCTAGTAGTTTTCGTATAAATACCCCCTTCTTGTTAGAAATACTCTCAAAAGTATTGTTATAATGCCCAAATTACCTTAGCCGTATACCTTGTAGTATTCTAAGGTTATACTTATACGAAAAGCCCAGAAATACTATTATACTTCCGTCGATCCTGGCAAAACCCTAAGGAAAATCTTCACCCGTAGTTGAAGTCATAAGTAGAAGTTGGTTAGAACTTCTAAGGGTTGTTGGGCGGGTCTGAGCGCGGAGTAGGAGCTAAACCTTGCTCAGGATCGACATTTAAACTAGGATAATTATGGGCTTATCGAGGTAATTATCTTGTCCCTCTATTGTAATTGGAAACTACATATTGTTAGAATATATAGTTGAAGTATACTATATATAGAATCAACGTAGTTATCGGCAATGTCTTTTGACTTAAGCTTTGAATAATACTTACGGCAATGTCTTGCGACTTAAGCCTGAATTTAAAGAAGAATACTGAACTGTAATTACATAGGGCTGTATTGCAGTAGACTTGTGTAGTAGTGCAGTGGAGTAGAATTGTACAGTTAGGGTTAGACGTATAACCCCCCCCCCTAGTTGGCTTGGTCGCCGGCCTCGGTAAAGGAGGAGATTTCTGCCATTGCGGGGAGGTCTTCGAATTTTGGTAGAATGTTCTACGATGAGATCTAAATGTTAATAAGCGCCTTGTGGCCTTATAGGTTGAAGTACTACGTGTGGCGCGATCTACTTGGCTTAAGGAGTAGCCGACGGTTGGAAGTACTTGGAGAGTTTTGCTATTAGTCGATACTCGTCGCGAGGTATGTGAACCTCTTCCTATCTCTTCTAGCATGATATGTGTGAACTATGTAGTACGGTAGACGTACATGTGCTAAACGTATTTGATTGATTTAAAACATAAAGTGTTATAACGGCTTTATGGGAAGTTGGTTATAACAGCTTTATGTTGGTAAGAAAATACTTGTGGTCTTTAAAAGGTAACTGATTTGAACTATAACTGGCTTGTTATGTGTTAATAAAGAACTTGAAGTATTTCAAAAGATTTTTGAATCATTTTGAAAGAAGAGGTAATACTTGGTTTTGAAAAACTTAAGAGTTATACTAGCTTTATGGGAAGTTAGGTATAACGGCTTAAGAATATTTTACTGATTTCGGAAATCAGAATGTGTATCGACAAACCACTGCAGCGTTAATAAAAGGAAATGTTTCGACAGATTAAGTATTATTAAAACCAGTAGAAACTTCCATCTGCATAGAAGCTAAGATGAGACAAAATGATATTTCCTAGATCATGGCTGCTGTAATAAGATTGTTATAAACAAGAATATCCTACTCACATATAAGACTTATGTTTCTCAGATAGTTTAAAAGAGAATTATATTCTTAAATGAATAAGACTATGAACTACGAAACCTTTCTAAAATAAGAAACGTGAACATTTGAAATTAGGCAAACTTGGACGTTTGGAAAATAATGTCGTTACTTGATTTTACAAAGGTAAGTGTTTTGTTTTACTTAAAAGGATAATCACTCTATTTTCACATAACTACGGGTATTGTGTGACTTTTGTGAAAGTAACGTATCTTTTAAAGATTTAGTGTATGAAGTACTTTGGGGATAAAAACCCGCACTTGTTGACATATAGTAGAAAGTACCTTGTGTGTATAACTTGATTGTGTTGGTTTGTGATAGCCTTGTAAATACTTTCTTGTTGATTGATAAGTAAACATACTAGGATGCTATGTGTGTTAGTATCTTGTGATGTTAGTGTAAAGGGGTTTTCCCCTCGACTGTGCTTAAAGTTGTTTGACTATCAGCCGTTATGTTGGTATTGTACCACTCACCTTGACTTATTTCCGGAGGTTAAGCTTGTAACGACCCGTCCCGGGGCCCGTTACTGGTGCCTTATCCCGGGCACCCTAGTGACACAACATCAGAGAAAACCAGCGGAAAATAAAACTTTAAACAAGAAACAAGATATATGATCATAAAACAGGCCAACCCAACGGTTACCTTCCAATAACATATATAAATACAACTCTTTCAAAACGAACAGTTTAATCCTTTTTACAAACCCTGCCCACAACAGTACTACAGACCTCTAAGATTTACAACAACTATGACGGGACAGGGCCCCGCCATACCCCTGAATGTACAAGAACCTACAACTCAGGGAACACATACCAAAAGATAAGCCTCCGGAGAAACGGAGCTTCCCAAAACGCTGAACTGAGATCCTAAGAGCGAGGATCCACGACCGATGTACCTCTACCTGCGGCATGAACGCAGCCCCCCGAAGGAGGTCAGTACAACAGGTACCAAGTATGTGAAACTGTAAAAATACTGTAATGAAATCATACTAGTCTATATAAAGCAGGAGACATGTATGATAACCAAACTACAGTTCACAACATAAAAGCAGTCATGTCCAGTCAGGGACTCACGCCCTCAAGTCATCACTCAAATATAACTATGGGTCTCACGCCCACAACATCAATCATGTTCGCATCATGGCCGCATGCCCCCGGAATTCTGCATCGGTGTAGACATGTCCATGATGCAACAATAATAACAATGCACCATGGCCACATGCCCACGGAATTCTACCTCGGTGTAGACACCTCCATGTGACATCAACAATAATATACTGGGTGATCAACCTTGCCGCATGGCCACATGCCCCCGGAATTCTACCTCGGTGTAGACATGTCCATGTAACCACAATAATAATATATCGGGTAATCAACGGCCGCGTACGCGATGCCCCGAATCTGCGTCGGTGTAGACATGTCCATGTGACATCAACAACAAGACAAGAATCAAAATGGAAACATACGTGGAATTCTCCATCACCGCCAAGACGTCCAAGTAAGTTCTCAACAAGTCGACCCTCTATCGAGACGCGGTAAAACAGAAATACCACACTTGCACAACAAAGGCTATCATCACAAGCATAGGCAAGTTTCACAACAACAAGCATAGGCAAGTTTCACAACAACAAGCATAGGCAAGTTTCACACAACTCAAAGTACTTTCATTTTATGCCAAAGTCCGGGTTTTAACCCCAAAGTACTACATCGTTAAGTTCTTTTAAAAGAGATCCATTACTTTTATAAAAGACACCCTATACCCGTAGTATTAGAATGACCAACCCACATTCCTTATCAAAATCAAGTAACAACATTCTTTTCCTAAGTTCCCGTTTGCCTAGTTTCAATTACTCAAGCTTCTCATTTTCAAATGCTCAAGTCACTTATTTTAGAAAGGTTTCATAACTCATAGTCTTAATCTCTTTTAAAACAATTGAGTAACATATGTCATATATGTGAGTAGTTTATTCTTGTTTATAACGATCTTATTACAAAGACCATGATCTAGAAAATGTAATATCATTTTGTCTCATCTTAGCTTCTATGCGGATGGAGGTTTCTCTTGGTTTTAATACAACACATCATTATTCAATACATTTTCCTTTATTAACGCCGATTGGTGCTGTCGATACACATTACGATTTCCAAATCGGTAAAACATTATCCCTTTAAAAACCAAGTACTCATTACTCACGAATGAGGTTTCACACAAACATCCACATTAAAACAAATAAGTTAAGTCTCTTATCTTATAAGATCAAGTCTCTTAACTTCTAACATCAGTAAACCATTTTCTTACCTACATAAAGCTGTTATAACCAACTTCTCATAAAGCCGTTATAACACTTTATGTTTAAACAAACAAATACACTTAGCACTTTGACGTCCACCGTACTACATAGCTACACATATCATGCTAGAACAGATAGGAAGAGGTTCACATACCTCGCGACAGTATCGACAATAAGCAAAATGCTCCAAGTACTACAACGCACTAGCCCTTTCCACTCCTCAAGTAGAATACGCTACTCTTAGTACTTTCACCTAGAAAGGTCACAAACGTCTATTAACTTCAAAACACAAGGTTCCATTTCTCTACAGAAAATTCGGCAGCACCTCCCCCCCCGCAACAGCGTAAATCTCCTCCTCTATCGAGGCGGGCCATCAAGCCAACCAGGGTTACATCTAACGGGACGTGTACAATTCTACTCAAGATACTACACAAGTCTACTGTCTGATCTATGTAAATACTGATGCGATTCTTTTCTTTATTCTTCAGGCTTAAGTCAAAAGACATTGCCGCAGTACTAAGCTTAGTTCTATATATAGTATACTTCAACTATATATTCTAATAACATGTAATTTCCAATTACAAATAGAGGGACAAGATAATTACCTCGATAAGCCCATAATT
Organism: Przewalskia tangutica; assembly: GCA_029844215.1. Taxonomy (NCBI): domain Eukaryota; kingdom Viridiplantae; phylum Streptophyta; class Magnoliopsida; order Solanales; family Solanaceae; genus Przewalskia; species Przewalskia tangutica. Next base: position 85,419,274 of record CM056726.1, on the reverse strand, counting down.
ATCCAAGTTAAATGTCGATCCTTAGCAACGTTTAGCTCCAACTCCGGGTGCTCCATCCCGCTCCAAACAACCCTTAGAAGTTCTAACCAACTTCTACTTAAATACTTCAATCAATCAATGAAGATTTTCTTAGGGTTTGGTTTGAGACTAAAGGGACAAAAGGGTAGTATTTTCTGCTCTACGTATAGAGGTATCTTTGGAATACTACAAGGTACAAGGCTAAGGTATTTTGGGCATTACAACAATACTTGGAAGACAACTTTCTACCAAGGGGGTAGGCTCGTCTATCACACTAGGCTAGGGGGAGGGGGTGTTCTCGGCCAAAGGCCACACGAAAAGGGGGAGGGGGAAGGCTCTCGGTTTAGAGCTCACAAAGGGGGAGGAGAGGGTTTCAAGACTTGGAAGTTTTTGGAATGGATGAAGTCTTCACATTTAGGGGGGTATTTATAGCAAAACCAAAGGCCAACCAAGGGCCAAGATCCTTCCAAGTGTATAGCAAGTGTAAGGACAAGATTAAGCCAAGTGCACCCTAAACCCTACTCCACAAAACAAGGCACAAAACATGGCACCAAACAAGCCACAAAACAAGGCCAAAACAAGCGATAGGCCATAGAAACGTGACCCAATCGGCCACCCAACGCCACAGGGTGACAAGTGTCACCCTCCCGTTGGTCCAAAACATTTAGTCTCTCGGAAAAATTCGCAAAAATACTAAATGACATAGCCGGAATTTTCCCAACGTAAGCTGTGGAAACGTTTCGTCGGAAAACGACTCTATTCGGCACTTGTGCCCAAATTTCGAACCAAAGCCTAACTTAAGGCTCAAATTCTCCACGTACGTCCTTACGTACATACTCCGGAAATACGGTATAACAAAGCCGCCCTCCGTCTGGGGTAGACTCGGTGATGCAGGACCGTGATTCGAGAATACCTCATGCGGGTCCGAGGATCCATGCGGAACTACGGAGTTCCGGTTAGTGTCGCGGCCTTTATGGTCATGCGGTCTATGTGGCCATGCGGATGCGAGTCGGGGCGATGCGGGAGTAGCTACCTCGATGCGGGGTTATACCTCATGCGGGCCTATGAGGTTGGCCTATCGCGAGGCTGCGGAAAGTTCGAGGCTAGGCGCACATTTGATCTGCGGGCGAGTGACGGCTTTGATCATGTGATGCAGACAGATATCATGATACTGATTTATGACCTTGTTAGTCGTAGGTGTTAGTAGTCGGCTATGCCTTCGCACTTACCTGTCTTCGTTTTATTTGGACACGGTGGGACCCGGTGTTCATGTGTATTCCTTGGTGCTTTTCTATCATAGATTAGGCGGTGAGGAAGGTATTCCACGGGCATGATTGATGTTATGGGCTTGAGACCCATAGTTATATTCGAGTGATGACTTTGAGGCGTGAGTCACGACTTGACATATCGCTTATTTATTGTGAGCGTAGTTTGGTTATCATACATGTCTCTGCTTTATAGACTATTATGATTTCATTTACGATATTTTTAGTTTCACATACTCTGCACTGTTATGCGACCTCCTTCGGCTGCGTTCATACGCCGAGTTGAGGTACACCGATCGTTGATCCTAGCTCTCGTGGTCACGATTTATTTGGGAAGCTCCGTTTCTCGGAGGCTTATCGGTGGTATAGTCCCGTCGTAAGTGTTTACATTCGGGGGTTTGGCGGGGCCTGTCCGCCATTGTTGTCGTATCATTCTTAGAGGTGCAGAAATCTTGTTGCGCAGGGTTTGTAAAAAGATTAAACTGCTCATGTTGAAAGAGTTGTTATTTATATATATATGAAGGTAACCGTTTTGGTTGCTTTGTCTTCTTATTTCACCGTCTTATTACACCGGTTTCATGTATTGTCTTTATGTTCGTGATTACTCGATGTATGTCTACTTGGGTGCGGGGTAAGGCACGATCCGGGCGGGTTGGTCGTGACAAAAGTGGTATCGAGCGATTAATCCTCGGAAAGTGTCTCTGACCGTATCGATGAAGTCTTGATTATCGGTGTGTTGTGCACCACACCAATAATCAGGAGGCTATAGGGTATTTAGGATTGGTTTCTATTCTTCTCACTCTGAGATCGTGCCTTAGAGCTGTGTTGTAAGTTGGACCCTCTGACGTATTTCTTTCCCTTACCGTTATGCCTCCGCGTAGGGCAACCCGGGCCCAGGAGGGCAAGGCAGCCGAGGGAGCTGCGAGTAGAGTTCAGAGGGTGGCGAGGGCACAGGCCCAATCATTACCTAGGGTAGTGCTTCATTCGGGGAGTTCTGCGACGTCACTAGCCCAGCAGAGTTTAGTACGGCGGCAGCAGTGCCTACTGCGGCCATGATATATGAACCTTCAGTTCCACGACCGGGAACAGTGAATTTAGATTGCAAGAAGACGACCCTGTTACTAGCTATGGATTTGGCTACCAGAGAGTATACCGATGTACCGCGGGTCTTGATGACTATCTAAGAGAGGGTTGTGCAAGAGTAATTCTTCAGTTAGGCTTGAGCATGGCCTGTGTACGGGCTTATGCGCAGCAGGCCGAGAAAACGTAGAGATCGACGGGTTAACGGAGGGCGAGAAGAGGCGAGCGGCGAGTCCTTTGGTAACTTTCTGGCGAGTCACCTCGCGTGATTAGATTATGCGTCCACGGTGCAAAGAGGTCCTCCATGGGGTTCGGGGCGTTCGGGTATGCGGGAGTTGGTCGAGCTCGAGCTTCCGGTTCCGCCTACACGTAGGTTCGGCCACCGGATTGATTTCTTTTTGGTGTTCACGGTGTGGCAGCGTCATCGAGAATGTCGTCTTTTAGATGGTACTTGTTGTACCTATGGCCGTCGAGTCGATGTCGAAAGAGTGTCCTTGCGGGAGGACTTAGCCTTCAGGATCGGTGGGTAGTTCGTCATCTCCCTGGCTATGCGCCTACTGCAGGCGAGTTTGATTAGAACGACTAAGGAGTGAAGCGATGAGATATAGATATATCCTTAACCCTCAGAGATCTGTATGTGTGATAAGGTGAGTATACCTTAAGTGTTATGTTACGATAGCGGTGTGTTAGTTGTGATTAGAAATCATGGTGGGTTAACCGAGTAAGATATTGGGGATAGAAGGTGTGAGCCTTAGAGTTTTATACGTAGAGACCTTGAGGTAAGGCCATCTCGTGTAAAAGATGTATTGTTTATGTTTGACCCTTATAGGAGTGCTTAATGCACGTGAGTTATGTTGGTGGGATTAGTCCCTGAGTAGTGTGGAATGAAAGAGGGTAGTTGAGCTAAGAAGACCGCTAGGTTTTCGTAACGTGATTAGTGAGAGTTTTCCTTCGGGGAGCTAGCGTTTCGCGCGTTGCCGGGTCGGGTTGAGGCCACGTTGCGGGTCAACCCGCGGCATGTTTGGTGGTGGGGTCAGTTTGTGGTGGTCGCCTTGTGGTAGGTCACGAGGGTGTTAGGCGAGTTTAGTTAACCAACGTATGAATTCGTGGACGTTCGACCGATGAGTCGGGCCGAGGAGGTCACCGCCTTGTCTTCTAGCAAAGCCGTTTACTCGGCGAGGTTATGCGAGATGATATATCAGAAAGGTTGTAAGGCTGCACGAGGTGCCTACCTTCACCTTATGGCAGCCAGTGGAGTCCAGGGTACGGCTGTTTTTGGTTTCTGGAAGTTTTACCAAGCAGGGTTAAGAACTCAGGTGAGTCTCAGAATCGCATTCGCCTCGGGCGGTCGTGGATTTCGAGGGTAGTTGTGGGGATTGTTGTCTCTGTGGAGGAGTATTTAAGCTACCATTTCGGTGTTCGTGTCGCCTTATAAAGCCTTGTAGGCGGATGTGTAAGTCGCCGGTCGATCGGTTCGATGTTGGCAAGATTCAAATAGTTGGTTCAGCTTGTTCCGGATGTGGATAGAGTAAAGCTTGTCTAGAAGAGGTTACGGCACTCGGAGAAATCGTGCGGATAATCGGCGACGACGCTTAGAGTTCAGGTTGTCGGTCGGTATTCTTGAAGATACCACCCCGGTTTGGGTGTGACGAGTTTTGGAAATCAGAGGAAACTTAGCCGGAGTTACTTTGGGCCTTACAGATCAGTGCGAGTAGGCGGGTTGCCTATATGTTAGCTTTTGCCGTCCGACTTAGGAGGCAAGACGTCCGATCTTCGTATTGTTATGATCGGAAAGTATCGGAGATCCATCCGCAGTGTTCGATTAATGATGACCACGTTAGAGATAGTAACCCGAGTTTTGGAACCGAAGCGATGTCGAAATGTGGTAAGAGTTCGAGTGTCTGACGACCTCGGGGATCGCATGTAGTCCGGTACCATTTGTTGGGTCGCCGGAGTGACACTAGAACCTCACGGCAAAGTGACAAAAGTGGTATCGGGAATAAGCGAGCATGTATGGCGAGCATAGATGTGATCATTTCTTTTGTAAGGAGAAGGTGCGAAGGAAGTATATTTTAGACCCCGGAGAGAGGTGTTTGTGGTAATGTTAGAGGTGTTTCCTCGTGGACTTGGATGTAAGTATTTTTTGCGCAGTTGTTTCTGTGGCCATTGTGGCAGGATTGTTTCGTAAGTATGGTAGTGAAGACTATACTGGCGCACGTTTGTTTTGAGACTTAGAAGGAACATTCGGGACGAATGTTTCTAAGGAGGGGAGAATGTTATACCCCGTATTTCCAGAGTATGTACGTAAGGACGTACGTAGAAAATTTGAACTTGAGAATTAGGCTTGGCCGAATTAACTTTGTTCACAACACCCGGTTAGAGTCGTTTTTCGACGAAACGTTTTCACAGCTTTCGTATGGGAATTTCCGGCTATGTCATTTTTAATTTTTGCGGATTTTTCCGAGAGACGAAACATTTTGGACCAACAAGAGGGCGACACTTGTCACCCTCTCATTGGAACACCTTGGGCGGAAATTGTGGTGGCCGAAAGTGTGGCCTTTGTGGTCAAGGGTTGGTAGGATATTTTTGTGGTAGTTGGCTAGTGTGCACTTGGCAAGATCTTGGCCCTACACTTGCCTTGCACTTGGCAAGATCTTGGCCATTGGTTGGCCTTGGCTTGTCCTATAAATACCCTCTCCCTTTGAAGACTTCTTCATCCTTAAATTTGCCTAAGTCTTGAAAGCTCTCTTTCTCCCCCCCTTGTGAGGCCTTAGCCGAGAGCCCCTCTCCCCTCGGCCGAGTCCCCACAGTGGGGTAGGCCGAGGGTAGACACCTCCCTCCCAGGGTGCTTGGCAGTGGGGTACCCACTAGCCTAGTAGTTTTCGTATAAATACCCCTTCTTGTTAGAAATACTCTCAAAAGTATTGTTATAATGCCCAAATTACCTTAGCCGTATACCTTGTAGTATTCTAAGGTTATACTTATCTGAAAAGCCCGTAAATACTATTATACTTAAATCGGTCACAAACCGAAACCCTAAGGAAAATCTTCACCGTAGTTGAAGTCATAAGTAGAAGTTGGTTAGAACTTCTAAGGGTTGTTGGAGCGGGTGAGCGCACGAGTAGAGCTAAACCTTGCTCAGATCGACATTTAAACTAGGATAATTATGGGCTTATCGAGGTAATTATCTTGTCCTCTATTGTAATTGGAAACTACATATTGTTAGAATATATAGTTGAAGTATACTATATATAGAATGAACGTAGTTATCGGCAATGTCTTTTGACTTAAGCTGAATAATACTTACGGCAATGTCTTGCGACTTAAGCCCGAATTTAAAGAAGAATATTGAGCGTAATTACATAGGAGTGTATTACGATGAGACTTGTGTAGTAGTCTGAGTGGAGTAGAATTGTACAGTTAGGGTTAGGCGTATAACCCCCTAGTTGGCTTGGTAGCGGCCTCGGTAAGGAGGAGATTTACGCTGTTGCGGGAGAGTCTGCCAAATTTTGGTAGAATGTTCTACGATGAGATCTAAATGTTAATAAGCGCCTTGTGGCCTTATAGGTTGAAGTACTACGTGTGGCGCGATCTACTTGGCAAGGAGTAGCCGGTTGGAAGTACTTGGAGCGTTTTGCTATTAGTCGATACTAAATCGCGAGGTATGTGAACCTCTTCCTATCTCTTCTAGCATGATATGTGTGAACTATGTAGTAATGCGGTGACGATACGTGTGCTAAGCGTATTTGATTGATTTAAAACATAAAGTGTTATAACGGCTTTATGGGAAGTTGGTTATAACGACTTTATGTTGGTAAGAAAATACTTGTGGTCTTTAAAAGGTAAGCGATTTGAACTATAAGCGGCTTGTTATGTGTTAATAAAGAACTTGAAGTATTTCAAAGATTTTTGAATCATTTTGAAAGAAGAAGTAATACTTGGTTTTGAAAAACTTAAGAGTTATACTAGCTTTATGGGAAGTTAGGTATAACGGCTTAAGAATATTTCTTGATTTCGGAAATCAGAATGTGTATCGACAAACCACTGCAGCGTTAATAAAAGGAAATGTTTCGACAGATTAAGTATTATTAAAACCAGTAGAAACTTCCATCTGCATAGAAGCTAAGATGAGACAAAATGATATTTCCTAGATCATGGTCATTGTAATAAGATTGTTATAAACAAGAATATCCTACTCACATATAAGACTTATGTTTCTCGAGATAGTTTAAAAGGATTATATTCTTAAATGAATAAGACTATGAACTACGAAACCTTTCTAAAATAAGAAACGTGAACATTTGAAATTAGGCAAACTTGGACGTTTGGAAAATAATGTCGTTACTTGATTTTACAAAGGTAAGTGTTTTGTTTTACTTAAAAGGATAATCACTCTATTTTCACATAACTACGGGTATTGTGTGACTTTTGTGAAAGTAACGTATCTTTTAAAGATTTAGTGTATGAAGTACTTTGGGGATAAAAACCCGCACTTGTTGACATATAGTAGAAAGTACCTTGTGTGTATAACTTGACTGTGTTGGTTTGTGATAGCCTTGTAAATACTTTCTTGTTGATTGATAAGTAAACATACTAGGATGCTATGTGTGTTAGTATCTTGTGATGTTAGTGTAAAGGGGTTTCCTCATCGTGCTTAAAGTTGTTTGACTATCAGCCGTTATGTTGGTATTGTACCACTCACCTTGACTTATTTCCGGAGGTTAAGCTGCCCTCCGATGCGGGGTAGACTCAGGCGGTCTGGGACCATGATTCGAGAATACCTCATGCGGGTCCAGGGGATCCATGCGGAACTACGGGAGTTCCAGGTTAGTGTGTGGCCTTTATGGTCATGCGGTCTATGTGGCCATGCGGACTGCGAGTCCAGGACGATGCCGGGGAGTAGCTACCCTCGATGCGGGGTTATACCTCATGCGGGCCTATGAGGTTGGCCTATGCGGAGCTGCGGAAAGTTCCAGGGCTAGACGCGCACATTTGATACTGCGGGCGAGTGACCAGCTTTGATCATGTGACGGTCTAGACAGATATCATGATACAGTTTATGACCTTGTTAGTACTGTGGGTGTTAGTAGTCGGCTATGCCTTCGTACTTACATCTTGTTTTATTTGGACACAGGTGGGACCTGGTGTTCATGTGTATTCCTTGGTGCTTTTCTATCATAGACTGCCGGCAGTGAGGAAGGTATTCCACGGGCATGATTGATGTTATGGGCTTGAGACCCATAGTTATATTCGAGTGATGACTTTGAGGGCGTGAGTCCCTGACTTGACACGATCGCTTATTTATTGTGAATCGTAGTTTGGTTATCATACATGTCTCCCGCTTTATAGACTATTATGATTTCATTTCTGATATTTTTAGTTTCACATACTGCACTGTTATCGACCTCCTTCGAAGCTGCGTTCATGCCGCAGTTGAGGTACACCGATCGTTGATCCTAGCTCTCGGTCGCGATTTGGCGTTTGGGAAGCTCCGTTTCTCGGAGGCTTATCGGTGGTATAGTCCCCGCGTCGTAAGTGTTTACATTCGGGGTTTGGCGGGGCCCTGTCCGCCATTGTTGTCGTATCATTCTTAGAGTGCATGTAATCTTGTTGTGCGCGGGGTTTGTAAAAAGGATTAAACTGCTCATGTTGAAAGAGTTGTTATTTATATATATATCTGAAGGTAACCGTTTTGGTTGCTTTGTCTTCTTATTTCCTTTGTCTTATTACACTGGTTTCATGTATTGTCTTTATGTTCCGCTGATTACTCTGATGTATGTCTACTTGGGTGCCCGGGGTAAGGCACCAGTCACGGGCCCGGGTTCGGGTCGTGACAGGGAGGGGGGAAGGTGTTGGACGAAAAGGCTACAAGGGAGAGGAGAGGATTTTCAAGACTTGGAAAGCTTTGTGGATGAAGAACTCTTCATCTCTAAGGGGGTATTTATAGGTCAAGAAGTGGCCAACCAATGGCCAAGATTTAGACAAGTGCAAGGCAAGTGTAGGGTGAGGATTAACTATACACAAATATCCTACCAACTCCTTGACTTGTGCACAAGGCACAAAAAACGTGCTCACCATGTCCAATTCGTCCAAATGGACGATTTCAAGTCCATCAATTGGAGGGTGACAAGTGTCGCCCTCCCGTTGGTCCAAAATGTTTCGTCTCTCGGAAAAATCCGCCAAAATTAGAAATGGCATAGCCGGAATTTACCCTACGAAAGCTGTGGAAACGTTTCGTCGGAAAACTATTCGTTTTGTGAGTTGTGCCCAAAGAAATCGTCCAAGCCTAAACTTTAAGGCTAAACTTTTTGTACGTATTCCCTTACGTACATACTGCGAAATCTGAGGTATAACGTACATCACAAATAAGAGTAATAATAGGTAAATCTATGTGGTCTTTTCTAGGCTGCGAATGATCGAAGCAAGGCCAATCGCCCATAGTATCATTATGCATGCCTAATCCTGGACTCTCGTAGTCCGCATAGGCCACCTAGGCCCGCATGAGGTATTCCCCGCATCGAGGGTAGCTACTCCTCGGCATCGTTCTGGACTCGTAGTCCGCATGGCCACATAGACCGCATGGCCGCATGGACCGCACACTAACTCGGAACTCGTAGCTCGCATAGGTCCCCGGACCCGCATGGTATTCTCGAATCATAGTCACATTGCATCGAGGTATACCCGCGTGAGGCGACAACCGGTATATCATGTCAAGAGGTGAGTGATGTAATACTAACGTAACGGCTTACCGTTAAACAACATAAGCACAACAAGAATAACCTCTTATACAAACGTTACAAGACACTAACACACATAGCATCATAATATGTCTACTCATCAAACCATCTTATTATACTTTCCAGAAATCAATACAAGTCTTTCATAAACACATAAGTAAACTGTTCCTTTTATTTTTCTTGAGTCGTTATACCTAACTTCCCATAAAGCTAGTATAACTCTTAAGCTTTTTGTTTAAAAAACCAAGTATTCTTCTTCTTTCAAAAATGATTTATAATTCTTTTGAAAGACTTCAAGATTCTTATTATTTAGACTCAAGTCAAAAGACGTCAAGTAAAACCATGTTCAGTTAACACACGTACGTCTACCGTACTATATATATATTTTAAAATATCATGCTCAAGAGTATAGGAAGAATCACATACCTTCTCGGCGAAATCCACCTGCCAAGTCGAATATGTCGCGCGCAGAGTATCAACCTATAATAGTCAAATACGTCTATCAACGTCTAGACTACTCTGTAGGATAATCTAAGCAGAGGGTTCTCTATTCTACGGAAAATCGGGCAGCACTTCCCTACCCGGTAAACTATACAAGTCTACTGTAAATACAGTCCTATGTAAGTACAGTTCAATCTTCTTTAATTCTTCTGATGCGATTACAGTTCAATTCTCTTCTGTAATACCCTTCTATGTATTTTATACTTATTTCAATACTTCTACAGTATGTATTCTCCAATTACAATGGAAGGATAAGATTATTATTTACCTCGGTAAGCCCAAAATTATCCAAGATAAAAGTCGATCCTGAGCAAGGTTTAGCTCCTAATCTGTACGCTCCAATCCGCTCCAAGAAACCCTTAGAAGTTTCTACACCACTTCTACTTACAACTTCAACCAACTATGAAGATTTCCCCAGGGTTTCGTTTAGTGACTAATGGATATAAGATAATATTTCGGGGCTTTTAGTATAGAGGTGACTTTGGAATACTACTAGGTATACGGCTAGGGTATTTTGGGGATAGTAACAATACTTGGAGAATATTTTCTACCAAGGGGGGAAAGGGCTTTGCCGAGACTACAAGGAAAGGGGGGGGGGGGGGGGGAAGGGGTGTTTCGGCTAAGCTCTTCACAAGAGGGGGGGGAGGCTTTGGACGAGAGCTTCTCTCAAAGGGGGGGAAAGTTTGGAGACTTGGAAGATGATTTGTGGATGAAGAAGTCTTCAACTCAAGGGGGGTATTTATAGGACTTTCAAGGGTCAAGATGAAGGCAAGTGGAGGGCAAGTGGAGGGTGTGGATTTGCACAAGTGCACCCTATCCCTACTCCACAAATCACTCACAAACATTGACCCTTGGTTTAGGCCTTAAAATCGTGCCAACCATGCCCTCTTTGCCGTCCACTTGAGGGTGACAAGTGTCACCCTCTCGTTGGTCCAAAATATTTCATCTCTCGGAAAAATCCGCAAAAAATATAATGTCGCAGCCGTAATTTTCCCTTCGCAAGCTTTGGAAGACGTTTCGTCGGAAAACAATTCTTTTCGTGGGTTGTGCACAAATTTCATCCTATGCCTTAACTTAAGGCTTGAACTTTTGTACGTACGCCCTCACGTACATACTCTGGAAATACGGGGTATAACAAATTCTCATTTAACAAGCCAAAGTACTACGTACGTGCATTCTTTTCAAAAGACTCCTTTTTATGTAAAATCCCAAGATACTAACACCCGTAGTATCAAGGTGTGTCTATTTTTCAAAGTAAGTTACTACACTTTTAGAAAATTCATTCCAAAGCTTGAAATCAAGTAACTTCAAATTTTCACAATCTAGACAACTTATGCCCAATAATCAAAATAGACAACTTTCTTAACCTTCCATAAAGCCGTTATAACCAACTTTCCATAAAGCCGTTATAACCCTTTATGGTTTTAGACAATTTCATTCCTTTTTTTATAACCAAGAGACTTATACTTAAAACCAAGTATCACAAACTTTCAAATCAAGTTTCTTAACTTTCAAAATACTTCAAGTCCCTTAATATTTAGAAAACAAGTTTCTTCTACTTTTAAACCTCAAGTAACTCACACCTTTAAAACAAGTTACTTCTCTTAAATCATGTCATTTCTCCTCTCTTAAAACAATTAAGTAAATCACTCATTTAACTCCCCTAAAGTCATTACAACAACCCTTAAGTTTTGGAACTAAGGCACTAGCCAAAATGTTTGGAAACCACTTCCTTTTCAAGACTCCATGTACTTTAAGTAAAATACTTTCACTTTTAAGAATCCAAACTTCACTAAGGAAATGGATTATACAACTTACAATTTAAACATCAAAGTACAATCAAGGGAGTACATAAAACGAATTCTATTTTAGGCAATCCAAATACAACCAAGGAATGGATCATTTAAGGAGTAGGACATACTTTCTTTATCTTAAGGAATCATGCTAGAAGAGGAGATAGTTCACATACCTTTTCGGCTAATATCCACAAGCTAAGCCGAATCGATGCGTAGAAGTGTCAACCTATAATGGTCACAACAAGACTATCAACTTCTAGTCTCTAACGAGAATAATACTAAGTATACGGTCTAATTCTACGGAAAATCGGGCAGCACTTCCTTTGTTTCTACTCACTTTGCCACCTTTTTCAAGGCCGAATACAATAACCAACACGCCACATTTAAGGCTCCAAACAACAACCAAACAAAAGGGGATTACACGCCTTACAATACGTGTAAAATTCCGCCCCACAATTCATACCAAGTAGATTAATACTCACTAGCCATTCTCGGCCAACTACATAACTTAACAATTCAAAGTCTTTTCCAATTCTATTCCAATTCCAAGTTCTAAGGTCTAACATGTTATATAGTCATAAACAACTTCAATAACTACAATTTCCTTCTTTATACAACATGCGGCAACTTAAACTAATAATTTACTTGAATTCCAATCTTAAGGCTAAACATGCTAGTTTTCGGATTAGGGTTCCAATAGTCAAAACACTTATCAAACCTCATAATATATAACTCATGCTTGCTAAAATCCATAGCTACAATGATAAGTAAACCTTAATTGCTAAAACGACAAGATTATACCTTTATAAGCCCTTAAAATTTCCAAGATTCAAAGTCGCGCCTTAGCAATTCTTAGCTCCTTTCCTTAGGTTCCAATCCGCTCCAAGCACTCCTTAGAGGCCTATGAAGAACCCATCTTCAAGTTCCAACTTCAAAGTTGAAGAACTCCTTTAGTTTCCGCCTTGCGACTAACGTGAAAACTCCGTTTTTACGAAATATTTCTATTGAGATATCCTTACAATACCCTTAGGGACATTGGGTTAAAGTCTTGTGGCTAATGGATCAAAACTACAAATTTTTCTAGTGGGAAATGGTGCAAACCCGAGAGCTTCTAAGAGAGACAACAATGTGTGATTTTTTTCTAAGTGTTTAAGACTAGTTTTGCACTAGTGTAGTGAATATATAACACATTGGATGGCTTAGATAACAACACTTGTTAAAATTGGAGGGAAGAGATCAAGCCAAGTGTCCCTTGGACTTAGTCAACAATATCAAGCTCTATTATTAGCAAGACTTGGTCATCCTATCATTGGCCAAATGACCATAATACCCTTACTAATTTTCGTCCAACACCACATGTGGGAGTGCCACGTGTCGCCCTCTCATTCGTCCACAAAATTCTGTAACCCTCGTGGGCCCCGCAAAACGTAAAATTCCTTGGGTGGGCCCCACGTGACCAAATCCGTAAAAATAAATTTCCATAATATTAATAAGTTCCCTACTCTCCAAATAATACATTTTGAGAATCCAATTCTCAACAACGAACATTTTTCCTTTCCGACGTTCGGAAGATTTTCCGTCGGAAAAACAATTCTTCCTTTCGTACTAAATTCCAAGTCTTGATTCCTTATGTACATTCTCTTATACAAGTCTTGGACTTACGGGGTGTAACAATAGCTCTATTGCATGATCTATGAGATGAAAGGGTAGAAATCAATCATAAATGTCCGGCAGCCTCTTGTGTATAAGTATGGTGCACAACATACCCATACCTAAGACTCTACTAGACACGGTCTGTAGACATTCCGAGGACTAACTGCTCTGATACCACTTCTATCACGATCCGACCCGACGGGCCGCGACTAAACATCCTAATTGGACGTCATTACTGACCTGTCACTCTCAATCCCTTTAATACTGAGATCTATAGAAATTTCGGCAGCACAACGCTGCTTCTATAACATATCCCCAAAATAGACGAGCCGACAAGGCTGCCTTACACAACTAATCAACAATCACAACAGGCTAGCCGACTAGACTGCCGTCAAATAGCATCATATACACAAAAGAATAATCAAAATAGGCAAGCCGGCAAGGCTGCCACTAGATAACAACAAGTATAACCGGGAACATCCCAACACAGAGTATAACAACATCGAAAACCAAAACAAGGTACAAACGTTCAACCCACAACTGTCTACAGACCTCTAAGAGTACAATACTGACATATGAAGGGACAGGGCCCCGTCGTGCACAAAATATACATAAGTCTGGAATGTAAGGATCTGTACCAAAATAGCTGGCTCCGGAACAAGGGAGATCTGTAGCAGCTGGTAGATGTCCTAAATTGGATGGTCACCTAACCGATCACCTATACCTGCGGGCATGAACGCAGCCCCCCGAGGAAAGGGGGGTCAGTATAAAATAATGTACTGAGTATATAAGCATGAAATACTGTAAATAAGATCATAACTGGGTCATGTGATGTAGAGAGTCAACTGTGTCATAAAAGAATGAGAGCCATATCAGTACTGATGCATGCTTAGTCATAAAATCATCAGATATAAGTAAGTGAATAAACTGCCCGACCCTTTGGTGAGGGACGCGGTGAAATATACTGTCCTGGGTATCTGTACCCACATCACGGATGCCTGTCCGTGGAATCATCACATAAGTATACATAAACTGCCCGACCCTCTAAGGAGGGACGCGGTGAATCATTCTGAAATCGTGCGAATCGCGGCCGACGCGGTGAAGTAGAGAAATGACTCTTAGCACGAGTAGATATCATGATCAACTATATGCAATTTAAATCATGTCTTGACTCTCATTAAAAATCATTAAACGTCTCCTTACTAGAAAATCACATGTGCTTCTCATAACTCGTGTTATTAGGAATTTAGACTGTGTAGATATCATGTACGTCCGCCGTACATTCACTATATACAAAACTCATGCCAAATGAAAAGAACAAGAATTCATATAATCATGCCGAAAGAAAGAAGGATAGGCTCACATACCTTATAGTCGAGTTAACCAACTCACTACTAGAATATGCCTCGTCTAATACTTCAACCTATAATAATAACATTAGGAATGTCAACTCTATGATTCCTAATGTAAGTTAAATTGAATGACGACTTCCTATTCTACAAAAATTTGGGTAGCACTTCCCCTGTTTATATGTACATCCACAAATTTCAAACCAAGCTAGCAATACCAACAGCAAGTCATAACTCAAATATATAACCACAATAATCTCAGATATTCCATTTATGTCATCATAACGTATTCCTTCTCTTTTATTTTTAAGCGATATCACAACTACAACAAATCAGGTGATTACTACACCTATTTCTCATGTTAAGTTAGTCCTTAGTCCATATTAGAACAATCTTAAAATAATCCATCAACTCTAATGACAACAACAATAACCAAGTTCTATAATTTGTAACATAACACCATTTTTACACTTTACTTCCTTTAAGACATGTATTAGTAATTACCATAACTTATATACATGTTCATAGTCAAATTCCCAACATTTAAACTTCACAAAATCAGCCCCTAACTTGACGCGATAATATCCAAAAATTCTATGCAAGTCTTTGGCCAATATTTACAAAACCAATCCTTTTCTTAATTCCTTAAAGTCCAATCTTGTTCCAATAATTCTTTATGAACAATTATAACTTATATGTCAAGATTCTCTTCCAATATTAACATGCCAAGTAGCGACGAATTTCACAACACAATAATCGAATACGACAATTCCAAGATTAGTAACATTAGTCCTAATATCGGCTACAACATTCAAATTATCCACATGCAATGTCTAAATTTATGATTTCTTCCTAACACAAGTCCATCACTTCAACTACCACAATATGCAACTTCAATTATAGCATAGATTGAAGAATTTGCATACCTTAGTTAAATCCCCAAAACAGTCTCGATTTTTAGTCACTGCTTCGTCAGCTGAACTTGTAACGTCTATAACTCTCTACTCCGGTGTCCTATAGACGAGTGGTTTGTTGATTTGGAAACTAGACTCGAGGAAATTCATTTAACACCCAAAACCCCCTAATATACGAGGATATATACCCCTCCAAAGTGGAATAAAATTCTGCTCAGCAGTCCCGATTTTGCCACTGTTTCGTACCCTTTTTGGCTTCATTTTTTCACACTTCTTTAATCCCAAATCGACATGCAACAATTCTACTATGTTAACCCAACATTTAGGCACCTTTCTATTACAAAAATATTCATCAAAACTTGAAAGAAAACCCCAATTATTTTCAGTCCATGTAGGTCGAAATACCCACTGATTTGGGCTTCAAAATTTGTTCTAGTTCTAGGCTTAATTGTGTAGGATATTTAGGCTAATAAAATGGAGCAAAAACTTGCTAAGATGGGGAGGGGAATTCGACCAAGGGGGAAGGAAGAAGGAGAAGGAAAATAGTTGGATGTTTTAGGGAAAGAATAAAGTTAATTAGGGCTTTGTATTTAATTTTTCAGATTTTAAAATACTACATTTAGGTCCCCCTTCTTATTACTCTTTAACCATCCAATTGTTTACTTAACTCAATTAATCCCCCAAGTAATAAATATTGATCCCGATTCTTTCAATCTTGATTCCCGTTTCCTTTAATTCCTGGAAATTCCATAAGGTCTCGTATTCCCCATGTCGTAATTCTCATAATATGTACTAATCCTCAATGGAAAATATAAATAACTTATCATATTAAATACTCATTGACGTGTTCATAGCTTGTGTAATTATATCTCATACCCATTATCCGAATCTTAATCTTAATGATGTTCTTAATCCTTGTCTTAAACTTACGAGGTGTAACACCTAAGTTCTTCCAAGGGAAATATATCCACTATCAAGATCATAGGGTATGCTGGCAAAATATCCATGACAGTATTGATTGGCAGTGGGTCTACACATTCATTCATAGACCCCTGCATTGTTAAGAGGTTGAGATTACCAATACAACCTATGAAGAAACCTATGAAAGTTTTTGTAGCCAATGGACAAGAAATGGACTACCATCTAGAGAGTCATGTGTTCCACTGGAAGACGCAGAATGAGCCTTTTAGTTTCAGACTCAGGCTAATGAAAGTGGGGGGAATCTTGGGTATTGATTGGATAGACATGGTAGCACCTGTTATATTACACACCAGGCCCTATAGTCCGAGTTTCATGTGTAAAGGGAAGATGATTACACTGTATGGAGAACAAGAAGATATCAATATAGCAACTATGAATCCTGAAGAACTAAAAAGGGTGTTGCACTGTGGTACTGGTGAAGTAATTGCTGAGGTAGCCATGATTAAACCAGAGGTAACATCTAAGGGTAAACGTACTACATACCCTGACATTAACACATTATTACAGAAATTCCAATACATATTCCAGGAGCCTACTGGATTACCACCTAAAAGTGACTGTGATCACATGATTCATTTAATACTTGGAGCCCAATCTTTCAACTTGAGACCCTATAGGTACTCTTATGATCAAAATAATGTTATTGAGTCTATTGTTGCATACATGATTAGAGCTGACACTGTAGTACCCAACCAGTCTTCTTTTGCTTCCACTACTTTATTAGTTAGGAAGAAAGACTCATCATGGAGATTATGTGTAGATTACAGAAGGTTGAACCAACTGACTATCAAGAATAAGTATCCTATTTCCATAATTGATGACTTAATGGATGAGTTATGTGGAGCCAAAATATTCTCTAAATAAGACATGAGAGCTGGTTATCATCAAGTTAGAATGAAAGAGGGAGAAGAACACAAGACTGCATTCAGAACCCATCATGGACTTTGGGAGTTCAAGGTAATGCCATTTGGTCTAACCAATGCACCTGCAACCTTTCAATCTCTAATGAACTGTGTATTCAAGGAACATTTAAGGAAATTCATCTTGGTATTTTTTGATGACATACTAATCTATAGTAAGCCTATGGAAGATAACCTGCTTCACTTAGAGTGTGTATTGAAACTACTGTGGAAACATCAACTATTTGCTAAGCTTAGTAAGTGTGAATTTGGGCAAACCCAAGTAGAGTATTTGGGACACATCATAAATGATAAGGGGGTGAGCACTGATCCCGGCAAAATAGTTGCAATGGTAGAATGGCCATATCCAAAGACAGTAAAATAACTGAGAGGGTTCTTGGAATTGACAGGTTATTATAGAAAGTTTGT
The DNA here is from genome assembly GCA_029844215.1 of Przewalskia tangutica. NCBI lineage: Eukaryota > Viridiplantae > Streptophyta > Magnoliopsida > Solanales > Solanaceae > Przewalskia > Przewalskia tangutica. Next base: position 85,401,652 of record CM056726.1, on the reverse strand, counting down.
AAAAGGTTATGCACAAATTAGCAAACCTCTGACACATCTACTGAAGAAAGGAGAATTCCAGTGGAACCTTGAAGCTGCTGCAACCTTTGACCAGTTAAAAAGAGCTATGTCAAGTACACCTGTATTAGCACTTCCTGATTTCAACAAGCCCTTCATACTGGAAGTGGATGCTTGCAACACAGGTATTGGAGCTGTCTTGATGCAAGACAGAAGACCCTTGGCCTTTATGAGTCAGATGATGAATAAGAAACATCAGGGAATGTCTACCTATGCGAAATAGTTGATAGCCTTATTACAAGTTGTGGATAGGTGGAGACATTACCTACACCCACATCATTTTATTATCAAAACAGACCATTTCAGTCTAAAAATTTTACAAGACCAAAAGATAACCACATCTCTGCAACACAAAGGAGTGACCAAACTGATGTGATTGAGTTTTAAGATTTAGTATAAAAAAGGGGCTGGGAACTTAGTGGCTGATGCCTTGTCCAGGAAGATTATAATGCAGCAGGACAAGACCTCAAAGGGCAACACAATACAGTGTTCTATAATAACTCAGGCTCAGCCCAGGTGGATTGAAAATATCTTGAGTAGTTACAAAGGAGATGCAGAAGTACTTCAGACCATAACATCACTAAGTAATGATAACAATGAAACAAACCTCTCAATACAACATGGTGTGTTAAGATATAAAGGTAAAGCTTGGGTAGGACAACATGGACCTCTTAGACAACAATTAGTTTTAACTATGCATCAGACTGGACTTGGAGGACATTCAGGAGTGTGTGCCACCTACCAAAGGCTGAAATCTATATTTTACTGGCCTGTAATGATTGAGCAAGTTAAGAGTGGGTTAAAGTATGTGAAGTATGTCAAAGGTGAAAGGATGAACAAGTAGCCTACACTGGCTTGCTACAACCCCTACCAGTTCCTGAAGGAGCATGAGAACACATTTCCATGGACTTCATTGAGGGCTTACCAAAATTTGAAGGAAAATATACCATATTGGTGGTGGTTGATAGATACATCAAATATGCACATTTTACAGCCATTGCTCACCCATTCACAACATCACACATAGCCAGAATATTCCTAGACAACATCTACAAGCTACATGGATTGCCCAAGAGTATTGTATCAGACAGGGACAAGGTGTTCATCAGTCACTTTTGGAAGAAAATGTTTAAATTGCTGCAGGTCCAACTTTGCTACAGTTCAACCTACCATCCACAAACTGATGGTCAAACTGATGGTCAAACTGAGAGACTCAACAGGTGCCTTGAAAACTATGTGAGATGCATGACTGGACATAAACCAAAGGATTGGAATAAATGGCTATCAATGGCAGAATACTGTTACAATAACAACTATCACATCTCACTGAAAATGACCCCTTTCAAGGTATTGTATGATTATGACCCTCCTCAAACTACTTTCAAACTTATTGCTCAAACTAGAGTGGACACAGTGGATCAACTACTCAGGGAAAGACATTTAATGGCTAGAGTCTTGAAGGAGAACTTGAATAAAGCACAGAATAGAATGAAGATGAATGTAGACAAAAAGAGAACTGAAAGGGAATTTTAAAAAGGTGATTGGGTGTTTTTGAAGCTGCAACCTTATAGACAGACCTTTGTAGCTATAAGAAGGAATCTCAAACTATCTTCCAAATTCTATGGTCCTTATCAAGTCATTCAGAAGATTGGAACAGTGGCATACAAGTTGACATTACCTACGACTGCAAGGATACATCCAGTTTTCCATATTTCCCAACTTAAGAAGAAGATTGAAGATCAAATTACACCTTCCATTGATTCTTCTTTTTGTTCAGCTGAGGGCCAGATTATGACAGAACCAGTGGCAGCGCTAGATAGAAGAATGATCAAGAAAGGGAACAAGGCTGTCACTCAAATCTTGGTCCAATGGGCCAATCTGTTACCAGAAGAAGCAACTTGGGAAGACTTCCAATTCATCAAATCTCAGTTTCCAGAAATTACTGAATTTTGAAGGAAGAGGTCGATTCTGAAGGAGGATGGAATGTCACAATATTTTATTTGTGACCATATTTCCTTTTTATTAGAATAGCCCCTTAAGTTTAAATAGTGCACTAAGTCTGTTTTTAAGTTATATTTATGTTTTATTAGCTCTTATGTTTGTAATAGTCAAGGATGACCCCTGTAATGCCTTAAAAGGCTAAACACTGTTCCATTGGTAGTATTGATCAATATACAAATATCTTCTTTCTCTTCTTTCCTTCTCTACTCTCTCTTTCTCTTCTCAATTCCAGTAACAGAGCCTTGCTCTTGTTACATGTCGATGGATACATAGGAAACCCTGGAGACTATGTGGACGCAGCAGGTTACGAAGCTTTACTGTAAACCCTAGAGGAGAGCGATGGTAACGGAAGACGAGGAGCTCCACCAGCTTCCAAGAGTGCAATTGAGGGTCTTGATATATTGGCGATCAAGGAAGAGAAAGAGGTAATATCATGTGCCATTTGCAAAGATGCAGTGAATGTGGGTGAGATGGCAAATAAATTGCCTTGTGGCCATGGTTACCACGATGATTGTAGAGTTTAGTGGTTAGTTTCAAGGAATTCTTGCCCCATGTGTAGGTTTGAATTGCCCACAGATGATCTTGAATATGAAGAGGAGAGAAAAAAGCGAGGAACATGCATTACTACTAGCAGTGGTTCCTCGAGCTCGGGTGTGGCGGCAGCTACTGCTTCTGCTGCTGATGATAGTAATGCTAGTTTCCTTTGATTGGCATTCTTTATAGCTTTGTTTCTTGCTTCTTTTCCTTTTTAGGTCTTTGGTGATTGTTTCTCAGTGTAATTCTACCCTCTCCCCTTCTCTTGAATGTAATAATATGTTTATCTTAATGCTGGTATGAATTTGCTACTCCACCATATCATTTTTACTCTATCATTTGGATGATTTTGTGAAAGCTAATTTAAATGGGGACACATTTGCATTCCTTATCCCAAAAAGAGTAAAAAGGAGAAGTTGGCGTCACATTTGCATTGGCTTGCTGGAATCTTCACCAAACTATGGAATTGCTCAAAGCTTTAGATTTGCTTCTTGAAACTTTAATTGAGAAAGATTAGAGTAAAAGAGATACACAACTAGGATTTTCTTGGGAAGTTGTATAAGTTATGGAGTATGTTTAGAAGTTGGAGTTACTCCTTTCAGGGGTGAAATTTGCAGATTGATGATGGTTTTGATGTTTAGTCTGCTTTTGAATCAAAGTAAGAAACATCTTATCGGGAGGAAATGTATTGCTAGTGGAGTGGAGAAAAGGCATGGAGCTAGTATGGACTGGACTCGATATGGAAAGTGCAGATAGAAAGGGTTGGAGTTACTTCCACAGGTTCGTCTCTTCTAAGTTGGGGAGGGAAGTTTTTAAAGTTACTCCCATCTACACCTTGTTGGCAGTGGTATTCCATTTAATCATTTATGAACTACCTAATCTTAGTGATGTTTCTAAGTTTTGTTAATGGCTGTTGGCTGGATGTAAACTCCTAAATATTAGAAGGGCAGCAAGAGTGGGGAGTTGGGGACCATTTGACTCTATTTGCAGTTCAGCATTGATCATTGACTATACTGCAGAGTTCTTCTGGATGGTTGCTTGAGATATTATTTTACATGGCGCCTGAAACATGTCCCTCACTCCCCCATCCCCTCTCATTTGAAACTTATCCTTGCAATTGTGGTCTTCAAGAAGTCCAAATTTTCTTGTCGGAACTCCCATTGCAAGTAGGAGAATATCTTGAAAGTAAGATTGGTTCCATGGCAATATGATACTCTTATATTTGCTTGTTTCATTCACTGCAAATGGGTCTCAGCTGTTGAGATCAGCTAATCTTTTCAATTATATGGGTAATGACTAAAAATTATTATACGTGTGTTTTGGAGATCTGGATAGCAGATTAAGTAGGTTTTTATGTAGTTAATACAAATATCATATGAGTGTGCTTTGTGGCTGGGAGGTACAAGTGGAAACCTGGGAAGAACAGAGGGAATCAAAGAATGTGGATAATATTTTTGTGTGTTGTATGGAGGAAACTCTTATCTATTCCTGTAATTGTCATTTTGTTTAGGATATATTTTTTTAAAAGAAGGGAAAAAGAAGGTCATGGTATGTTTTTCAACAGCACCAAGTTGGTGTTGTGAGAGTTAAATGAAAAAGGAAACAAGCTTCCTGGCTAAGCATGCAGCGAACACATAAAAATCTAATGAAGTTTCAACATCATTTACAAGTTCTAGATTAGTCCAAGAAGCCATATAATTAAACATTCAGATTTGATCTTTACTCCCAAAAAAGTACAATTAAATTTATTTAGTAGTTTATAGGACACGTGGATTAGTTTAAGCGATGAATGAGATAATGAAATTGGTAAACCAGAAATAACAAGATGATATGCAATAACAACTAAGATAACAAAAAATGAAAGTAAGTAATAATCGAAGTAATAGCGTGAGCCTTGAAAAAGCTATGAGCTAAAATCTCCAGGCAAATACATTGCTAAGCCTTGAAAATGTAATCAAGGACAAAAGATTGTTCAAATTAATATGAGTGTGATGTTTTTATATGAAGTTTTTGAGATGTCCCTTACAATGAAATAAGGAACTCTATTTATACTAAATCTATGGAGTGCATGATCCATAAATGCTGACAATCAAGAGTAATAAAGAGCCATAAATAATAAAAAGATTGTGGGAGTTTCCGAGATCTTCCGTAACGGTCATGTTTTGAATTGCTTCTTGTGAGTAAAAAACTCCAAAAAATTTACGAAAAATAGTAAACTACTATTACAAATGCTTAAAAAGAATAACAACTATGAATTACAAATCATGTAATAAACTTGATGTCAAAAGAATTGTGGCAACAATTATATTTTGTGGTCTTGATCTTTATCCTTGAATTCGTCTCGAATCTTTCGCCTTGGATTCTTTGTCGAATTGCAGCAAGCTCCTTTGACCTGAAACCAATAGACACTAAATCTGGGTTGCTGAGTCGATTGATGTTCAATCTTTCCTTAAGACAATATTGTCCGTATATATGCTTTGTACGGGTGATTTGCAACTTGTCTCCAAAGATAAAACAGCAAAATATCACTTGTGCAAAGTAAACACTCGTGATCCTGGCGAAGAAAACAAATACGAAACAATTGCTGAAAACAAGGTATGATTTTATAGTGTTTTAGGAGGAGGATAGGTGTTAAAGGGTCATTAAGAGGTTGTTTAAGAGGCCAATGAAAGACCAAAACGTTCTGGAATAAGTGTCACCGTTTCAGCAACTTAATGGCATTAAAATGCTGGTTTTTTCGTTGCTGGGCAGCTCACTGGACACGCAGCGCCGCGACGCTTGTCAACGCCTTCCAGACACTTCAGGGACCAAACTGTAAATAATACAAAGTTTGGGGTCCAAAAGATAATATCAGGAGAAACCCCACAGCCCGGAACCCGGACCGGGCGAGTGTGGGCCTAGTCTCGAACCCAATCACACCTAGGTCCTCCCCCTCCTTCAAACACATGGGTTACCCTTGGGGTCCCAAGCCCTTATTCAGTTTAGAGACTTATAACATGAACAATTCTTCCTTTTCCCACCGATGTGGTAGATTTGTCCTACACCACTCTTTCATGTCTCAAACACCTTACTTTGCAGACCAATATCTCTTTCGCTTCTCAATGAAATCTGACGATTCTTGGCCCTACGGTCATCTACTCACTTAGTAGATTATGCACGTGTAGGGGTGGCAGATGGGCCGTTTGGGCTAAAATTGGGCGGATCAAGATGGGCTGAAGTTATAGATGAGTCAATGTCCAACCCGCCCAAAACTTACATGGGCTAACATGGGCGGTCAAGATGAGCTAAATGATGGGTCATAACCCAACTTGCTCAACTTGCCCAACTTGACCCTTTACTTTTACAAATTTCAAACCTACCTTCTATGATGTTATTTTATTTTGTATAATATTTGATTTTAAAAATAAGAATAATGTTTTAAAGAATTTTTTCATTTTTTATAAAAGCAAAAAAAATAAGAAATATAAATTTGAGGATGGGTGGGGTAGGTGTGGATAGGGGCGGGGTAAGAAAAAAATCATATTTTTTATAAATTGTTTATAAAAGTAAAATAAAATACAAATTTGAGAATGGGGTGGGGTGAGGTGGGGGGTAGGGGGTAAGAAAAAATTCCATATTTTTTATAAATTGTTTATAATAGTAAAAAAAATATAAAATAGAAATTTGAGAATGGGGTGGGGGTGAGGCGGGGTTAGGGAAGAGGGGGTAAAAACATTCATATTTTTTATAAATTATTTATAAAAGTAAAAAAAAATATAAATAGAAATTTGAGATTGGGGTAGGGTGGGGAGGGGGGGGGGTAGGGGAGGTTACGAAAAAAATTCATTTTTTTTATAAAAGTAAAAAAAATATGAAATAGACATTTACGGATGTGGTGGGGTAGGTGGGGTTAGGGCGGTAGGGGAGGTAATAATTTTTTCATATTTTTATACAAGTAAAAATAAATATGAAATAGAAATTTGAGGATGGGGTGGGGGTGGATGGGGTAGGTGTGGGTTGGGTGGAGGGGGTAGGTGTGGGTATGGGGGTAATAAAAAAATCATATTTTTAAAAAAGTAAAAAAAATATAAAATAGAAATTTGAGATTGGGGTAGGGCGGGGGTAGGGGGAGGTGTTTAGGGCGGTAGGGGGAGGTAAGAAAAAAATTCATATTTTTATACAAGTAAAAAAAATATGAAATAGAAATTTGAGGATGGGGTGGGGGTGGAGGGGGTAGGTGTGGGTACGGGGTAGGTGTGGGTTGGGTGGAGGGGGTGGGTGTGGGTACGGAGTAGGTGTGGGTATAGTGGTAATAAAAAAAATCATATTTTTATAATTTTTTTATAAAAGTAAAAAAAATATAAAATAGAAATTTGAGATTGAGGTTGAGCGGGGGTAGGGGGAGGTGTTTAGGGCGGCAGGGGGGGTAAGAAAAAAATTCATATTTTTTATAAAAGTAAAAAAATATGAAATAAAATTTGAGTATGTGGTGTGGTTGGGGGTAGGTGTGGGTAGGGTGGAGGGGTAGGTGTGGGTATGGGGGTAAGAAAAAATTAAAAAATTTATAACTTTTTTATAAAAGTAAAAAATATATAAAATAGAAATTTGAGATTGTGGTAGAGCGGAGGGGGGGGGGGGGAAGGGGTAGGGGTTAGGTAAAATAAAATTTTATATTTTTAATATTTTTTTTTATAAAAGTAACAAAAAATATGAAATACAAATTTGAGGATGGGGTGGAAGTGAGGTGGGGTTTGGGCGGTAGGGGGAGGTAATATTTTTTTTTTAATTTTTATAAAAGTAAAAAAAAAATATGTAATAGAAATTTGAGGATGTGGAGTGTGGGTAGAACGGGCGGAGGGGGAGTGTTACACCCCGTAGTTCCAGAGTACGTATGTGAGGACGTACGTACGAGTGTATAACCCTAAATACGTAAGGGATGAAAATTTTGAATTTCCGACGGAAAATTTTGAATTTCCGACGGAAAATTTTGAATAGAAATAGTGTTTTAGGACGAGGAGAGGTGTTAAAGGGTCATTAAGAGGTTGTTTAAGAGGCTAATGAAAGGCCAAAACGTTCTGGAATAAGTGTCAACGTTTCAGCAACTTAATGGCATTAAACTGCTGGTTTTTTCGTTGCTGGGCAGCTCACTGGACACGCAGCGCCGCGGCGCTTGTCAACGCCTTCCAGAAACTTCAGGGACCAAACTGTAAATAATATAAAGTTTGGGGTCCAAAAGATAATATCATAAGAAGCCCCACAGCCCGGAACCCGGACCGGGCGGGTGTGGGCCTAGTCTCGAACCCAATCACACCTAGGTCATCCCTCCTTCAAACACATGGGTTACCCTTGGGGTCCCAAGCCCTTATTCAGTTTAGAGACTTATAACATGAACAATTCTTCCTTTTCCCACCGACGTGGTAGATTTGTGTTACACCCCGTAAGTCCAGGACATGTATAAGAGAATGTACGTAAGGAATCAAGACTTGGAAATTGGTACGAAAGGAAGAATTGTTTTTCCGACGGAAAATCTTCCGGACGTCAGAAAGGAAAAATGTTCGTTGTTGAGAATTAGATTCTCAAAATGCATTATTTGAAGAGTATGAAACTTTTAACATTTTGGAAGTTTATTTTTACGGATTTGGTCACATGGGGCCCACCCGAGGAATTTTACGTTTTGTGGGGCCCCCGAGGGTTACGGAATTTTATGGTCGAATGAGAGGGCGACACGTGGCACCCCCACATGGTCTTGGTCGAAATTATAGTAAGGGTAAAATGGTCATTGACCACCTTGGAAGATTAGTCTTGCTAGCATGACATTGTTGACTTGTCAACTTGTCCACATGGGCTTTGTTATACCCCGTATTTTCCAGAGTATGTACGTGAGGACTTACGTACGTTTGTACAAACCCTAATTAGGTTAAGAGTGAGATTGTAAGCTTTCGACGGAAAAGATTTCGAACCTTGTGAAGGAAATTCTACGTTTTTAATATTTTAACCGATTACGGATTTTTTCGAGAGACGAAATATTTTGGACCAATAGGAGGGCGACATGTGTCACCCTTAGTTGGCTTAGGTTGGACGAAAAGGTTGGGCAAGTGGGCAAGTCAATTGGTCAAGTCTTGCAAGTTGATTTTGTGTGAGTGGGAGTTGGTAGGGGTGGACGGTTTGGGTGAGTTAGTGGAGTCCACATGGCTCATTGTTGTGGTGGGCATGTGTTCCAATATTGTGGTGGACATATGTCCAAATGTTGTAGGACACACTTGGTTGGAAGACATCATCTTTCACTTGGATCATAATCCCAACCCTCCATTTGTTTTAATCTTGGCCTTTGAGGGCTCTATAAATACCCCCCCTTGAGTGAAGACTTCTTCATCCACTCCACACTTCTCTAAGTCTCAAAAAAAATCCCTCCCCCTTAGTTGCTTTCGTCCCAACTCCCTCCCCTTCCTAGTAGGCTTAATGAGAATACCCCTCTTTGTAGAAAGTTGCCTTCTAAGTAGAGTTACTATTCCAAAATACCCTTGTTATACCCCGTAGTTGCAGGGTATGTATGTGAGGACGTACGTGCGAGCGTACGACAAAAATTTTGAAAAGAAAGAAAGATGTGAGTTTTCGACGGAAAAGTTTCCGGTCATTTGTGAAGAAAAAGATTCGTTAATGGAATTGGATTCCCAGTTTGGTATTTGGACTTCATAGATTATATTAGAATTATGGAATTTTATTTTGGAAATGGTCACGTGGGCCCACGGGAGAAATTCTACGGTTTTGTGGAACCCTTTGTTTTGAGATTTTGGCCATTGTGGATTTTTTTGAAGAGCGTTTTTGAGGGCCGATAGGAGGGTGACACGTGTCACCCCGCTAGTGGCTTGGCGAAGTTACATTTGGGCCTGATGCTAAGTCGTTTTCAGGCGAAAGCGTTTCCGACTTTCGTAGGAAAATTCGGCTATGTCCTTTTTAATTTTTGCGGATTTTTAGAGGCGAAACATTTTGGACCAACGGGAGGGTGGCATGTGTCACCTCGCATTGAACTTGTGGCGTCAGTGGGCGATTAGTTCCGCAATTGGATTGTCTTTGTGGCTCGCGTTTTGGCCCTATTGGTTCCTTGTTTTGTGCCTTGTTTTGGCCTTGTTTGTGGCTTGTCTTGTGCCGTATTTTGTGGAGTAGGGGTTAGGGTGCACTTGGCTTGATCAAGGCCTTACACTGCCTTGCACACGTGGCTTGATCTTGGCCGTTGGTTGGCATTTGGGTTTGCTATAAATACCCCAGCTGTGAAGACTTCATTCATCCACAAATGTTTCCAAGTCTTGAATCCTCCCCTCCTCTTGTTGACTCTCGTCCAGCTCTCTCCCAGCAGAAAGTGGCCTTTGGCGTGAGGTCTCCTCAAGCGTGAGGTCTGGCCAGTAGGGTACCCCACTGCCTAGTTGTTTCGTATAATACCCTTGTTGTGGTATAGAAATACTCCTAGTATTGTTATAATGCCCAAAATACCTTAGCCTTGTACCTTGTAGTATTCCAAAGATACCTCTTTCGTAGAGTCGGAAATACTACCTTTTGTCCTTTAGTCTCAAACCGAAACCACAAGGAAATCTTCATAGTTGGTTGAAGTATGTGAGTAGAAGTTGGTTAGAACTTCTAAGGGTTGTTTGGAGTGGTTTGGGCGCGCGGTGGAGCTAAACCTTGCTCGGGAAGCGACATTAAACTCGGATAAATTTGGGCTTATCGAGGTAATTATCTTGTCCTCTATTGTAATTAGAAATTACATGTTTGGTTGAAGTATACTATATATGGAACTACTTAGTATTCGGCAATGTCTTTTGACTTAAGCTGAAGAATAAAGAGCTGAATGTATTTACATAGGGGTGTATTGCGATAGACTTGTGTAGTATTCGAGTAGAATTGTACACGTCAGGTTAGGCGTGTATACCACTGGTTGGCTTGGTGGCGGCCTCGATAGAGGAGGAGATTTCTGTTGTTGCGGGAGAGTCTTTGAATTTTCTATAGAAAGATAGAAACTTGTGTTTTGGGGTTAATAGGCGTTTGTGACCTTTATAGGTGAAAGTACTAAGAATAGCGTATTCTACTCGAGGAGTGGAAAGGGCTAGCAAGGTTGTAGTACTTGGAGCATTTTGCTTATTGTCGATAAATCGTCGCGGTATGTGAACCTCTTCCTATCTTTTCTAGCATGATTGTTGTGAACTATGTAGTGCGGTAGGCGTACATGTGCTAAGTGATTTGGTTGGTTTAAAACATAGGGTATTATAATAGCTTTATGGGAAGTTAGTTATAACGACCTTATGTAAGTGAAAATGGTTTCTTGATGTTAGAAGTTAAGAGACTTGATCTTATAAGATAAGAGACTTAACTTATTTGTTTTAATGTGGATGTTTGTGTGAAACCTCATTCGTGAGTAATGAGTACTTGGTTTTAAAGGGATAATGTTTCTTGATTTGGGAATCGAATGTGTATCGACAGGACCAACTGCGGCGTTAATAAAGGAAAATGTATTGAATAATAATGTGTTGTATTAAAACCGGTAGAAACCTCCATCTGCATAGAAGCTAAGATAAGACAAAATGATATTACATTTTCTAGATCATATTTCTTTGTAATAAGATCGTTATAAACAAGAATAAACTACTCACATATATGACATATGTTACTTAATTGTTCTAAAAGGAATCAGTGATTAAGTTTGGGAACTATGAAACCATTTGAAAATGAGAAGCTTGAGTAATTGAAACTAGGCAAACTGGAACTTAGGAAAAGAATGTTGTTACTTGATTTTGAAAAGGAAGGTGGGTTGGTCATTCTAATACTACGGGTATCGGGTGACTTTTTTAAAAGAAATGGATCTCTTCTAAAGAACTTACGTATGTAGTACTTTGGGGTTAAAAACCCGGACTTTCGTATAAAATGAAAGTACTTTGTGTTGTTGTGAAACTTGCCTATGCTTGTTGTTGTGAAGCTTGGCTATGCTTATTGTGATAACCTTTGTTGTGCAAAGCGTTGTATTTACGTGTTCTGGCGTCTCGATGGAGGTCGGTTGACTTGTTGAGAACTTACTTGGGCGTCTTGCGGTGGCGGAGAAATTCCGCAGTGCGTTCACGGTGATAGTATTATTGTTGTTAATCACTTTGGACATCGACACGATCGTAGCGCGCGGGTATGCTTCCATTTGGTTAAGGTCTTGTGGTAAATCGCTTTGGATATCTTGACACGATCGTGCGCGCGGGTATGTTTCCATTCGATTATCGCCTTGTGATTTCCTTTTGGACATCGCGACACGATCGTGGCGCTGCGGGTATCTTCCATTTGGATTCTTTGTCTTGTTCTTGAGTCACATGGACATGTCTACCGATCTGGATTCCGGGGCATGTGGCCATGGGACATTGGTATTATTGTTGCATCATGGACATGTCTACCGTCTGATGTCCGGGGCATGCGGCCATGTCACGAACGATTGATGTTGTGGGCGTGAGACCCATAGTTATATTGGAGTGATATTGTTTTATGTTGTGAGCGTAGTTTGGTTATCATACATGTCTCTGCTTTATATAGACTAGTATGATTTCATTCTGATATTATGCAGTTTCACATACTTGGTACTGTTATGCTTGACCTCGCCCGGAGCTGCGTTCATCTGCGCGGTAGAAGTACATCGATGCGTGGATCCTCGCTCATAGGATCACGATTCAGTAGCATTTGAAGCTCCGTTTCTCGGAGGCTTATCTTTAGTAGGTGTTCCACGAGTTGTAGGTTCTTGTACATTCGAGGGGTGTGGCGGGAGCCTGTCCGTCATAGTCATTAATATATCTTAAGTGCAGTAGTCTGTTGTGGCGGGGTTGTAAAGATTAAAGCTGTTCGGAGTTTTATGTATATCTGAAGGCAACCGTTTTGGTTGCTTTGTTTATTTATTATATCTCTTGTATAATGACTCATGTTTTATGTTCGCTGATTTTCTCGATGTATGTATCGCTAGGGTGCGGGGTAAGACACGATGCGGGCCGGGCAGTCGTTACAAAGTGGTATCGAGCGATTAATCCTCGGAAAGTGTCTGACCGTGTCTAGTAAGTCTTGATTATCGATGTGTTGTGCACCACATCTATAATCGAGGAGAGGCTGAGACATTTAGGATTAGTTTCCATTCTTCTCATCACGAGATCGTGCCTTAGAGCGTGTTGTAAGTTGGACCCCTCAGCGTATCTCGTTTTTACGATTATGCCTCGCGCAGCGAGCCCGGAAGGGCAAAGCGGCGAGAGTCTTGCTAGTGAGATCTGAGGAAGTCGAGCGCGAGCCCGGTCGATACGAGGTTGTGCTTGACGGCGGGTTTTGTAGCCGCCCGGCCCAGAGAGTTAGAAGCGCGGCAATGGCTGCGAGACATGATACTGAGCCTCGGTCCGATGCAGAGGCGAGGAGATGGGTTACAAGAGATGGCGATTCTTGGCGGTCGTGGCGAATATGAGGATAAGTTGGATCTGGCGGATTCAGTTCGATAACACGATGGATTCACCCCGGCGAGATAGTTTGAGGCTACGGGACTTTACGAGTGTAGCCGCGAGTTTTACGGTCGAGGCACGAGGATGATCGCGAGAGTTCATCCGGCGATTCTGACGGATCGTCACGGGTGATCAAGGCTTGAAGCAGTCTGTGACCTTTGGTTCGCATCGTTTGCGTGATACGCGATCGATTGGTTTGATTCATGGGAGCTTTCGGGAGAGCATGCACCTCCAGTATGGGATGAGTTTTGGGGGCTTTTCTCACGCACTTCTTGCCTCGCGGATGAGGAGAACGCGGGTAAAGATTTTTATTCTTGAGGCGAGAGGCGCCTGTCGAAGTACAATGTCGAGTTCGATTCTTTAGCTCGATATGTCCACTGCGCTAGTTGCGGATATGGAGGATAGGGTGCGTCGCTACGTCGCGGGCTTGATGATTATATGGCGAATCTTGTGCGGGTGTTTCTCTTGTGGGCATGGACATTGCCGCGTGCGAGCTCATGCACTAGGATGTGAGGCACGGAGGGTCGGCGGAATGACACTGGATCAGCGAGAAGAGGGCCGGGGCGAGGTCCTGGTGGCTTTCGAGGCGGACCGCCTCGGCGAGCTAGTTATATACCCCCGATGCAGTGGTCCTCCGTCTTGAGGCGGTCGGGGCTCGAGGTTGATTTTCGGCGAAGCGGGGTGTTAACGGTGAAGCCACCACCTCGTTGTGACCATTGTGGTAGACTCCATTTTGGAGAGTGTCGTGCTAGATTGGGAGTTTGTTTTGCATGCGGCCAGCGGGGCCATTTGCGAGCTTGTCTACCAAGGAAGCGCGGATGTTCTGACTTCGACGCCGAGGATCTGTGGTGGTTCATCACCTGACTATGCGCCTGCAGTGAGCCTATGATTAGAGTGGGCGGTAGCAGTATATCCTTAACCCTCTAGAGTTTTGGTATGCTTGTTATGATGATCTCATTATTGTGTGCTATGCGGATAGCATTGTGATATGTGTGAGTTAAAATGCATGGTTAGTTGGAAGGATACGTATGGGGGCATGGTAAGTGTGAACCTTAGACTATGTCACGGTGAGACCTTAGGGGTAAGGTCGTCTTGAGTTAAAGATTTATTTTTGACCACTTATCGAGTAGTAGTGCGTGGGATTTATTTGTGTGATAAGTCAGTGGGTAGTGTGAGATGGAAGTGGTAGCTTTCATGATGTGAATTAGTAAGATTGTTCGGATCGGGAACAAGAGTTTGGCGCGGTTGGGGTCGGGTTGAGGACCATTTGCGGGTCAACCGTAACCCGGTTTGGGGTGGGGTCGATTAGGTGGTCCCGGTGGTAGGTCACGAGGATGCTAGGCCCAAGTTTGTATGATCATCGTATGAGTTCGTGGGCGCGTTCGACGAAGCGGTTCGTAAAGGCGGGAATGGCCTTAAGGAAGTTTGAGGTTAGTAAGATGACCAAGTTTGGAGGTAGTGACTCGGAGATTTTCGAGAGCGAGTAATGGTGAAGTATGGTGCGTCTTGGGAGAGTTCAAGTGTTGAGAAGGGCACGACGAGTAAGGAAGGAAGAGAAGCGTGTGTTATTTCGTGGCGGTGTGGCGTTGACAACTTGTTAGAGGAACTTCATCGATATCCGTCTTGAGAAGGAACATTCGGGACGAATGTTTCTAAGGAGGAGAATGTTATACCGTAGTTGCGGGGTATGTATGTGAGGGCGTGCGTGCGGCGTCACGGCAAAAATTTTGAAAGAAAGAAAGATGTGAGTTTTTAGCGGAAAAGTTTCGGTCGTTTGTGAAGAAAAGGTTCGTTAATGGGAATTGGATTCCCAGTTTGGTATTTGGACTTCATAGATTATATTAGAATTATGGAATTTTATTTTGGAAATGGTCACGTGGGGCCACGGGAGAAATTCTGGTTTTGTAGAACCACTTTGTTTTGAGATTTTGGCCATTGTGGATTTTTTTGAAGAGCGTTTTGAGGGCCAATAGGAGGTGACACGTGTCACCCCGCTAAATAACTCAGCGAAGTTACATTTGAGCGCAGTGCAGTAAGTCGTTTTTGACGAAGCGTTTCCACGACTTTCGTAGGGAAAATTCGGCTATGTCCTTTTTAATTTTTGCGGATTTTTAGAGGCGAAACATTTTGGACCAGCGGGAGGGTGACATGTGTCACCTCGCATTGAAACTTGTGGCGTCAGTGGGCGATTGGTTCACAGGTGGATTGTCTTTGTGGCTCACGTTTTGGCCCTATTGGTTCCTTGTTTTGTGCCTTGTTTTGGCCTTGTTTTGTGGCTTGTCTTGTGCCATGTATTTTGTGGAGTAGGGGTTAGGGTGCACTTGGCGATCAAGGCCTTACACTTGCCTTGCGTGGCTTGATCTTGGCCGTTGGTTGGCGTTTGGGTTTGCTATAAATACCCCACTTTGTGAAGACTTCATTCATCCACAAATGTTTCCAAGTCTTGAATCCCTCCTCCTCTTGTTGACTCGTCCAAGAGCTCCTCTCCCTTGAAAGTGGCACTTTGGCGGTGAGGTCTCCATAACTTGTGAGGTCTGGTAGTGGGTACCACTAGCCTAGTTGTTTCGTATAATACCACTTGTTGTGGTATAGAAATACTCCTAGTATTGTTATAATGCCCAAAATACCTTAGCCTTGTACCTTGTAGTATTCCAAAGATACCTCTTTCGTAGAGTCGGAAATACTACACTTTTGTCCTTTAGTCTCAAACCAGAAACCACAAGGAAATCTTCATAGTTGGTTGAAGTATGTGAGTAGAAGTTGGTTAGAACTTCTAAGGGTTGTTTGGAGTGGTTTGGAGCGCCGCGGTGGAGCTAAACCTTGCTCAGTAGCGACATTAAACTCGGATAAATTTGGGCTTATCGAGGTAATTATCTTGTCCCTCTATTGTAATTAGAAATTACATGTTTGGTTGAAGTATACTATATATGGAACTACTTAGTATTCGGCAATGTCTTTTGACTTAAGCCTGAAGAATAAAGAACTGAACTGAACTGTATTTACATAGGACTGTATTGCAGTAGACTTGTGTAGTATTACTGAGTAGAATTGTACACGTCAGGTTAGACGTGTATACCCCCAGTTGGCTTGGTAGCGGCCTCGATAGAGGAGGAGATTTCTGTTTATTGCGGGGAGGTCTTTGCGAATTTTCTATAGAAAGATAGAAACTTGTGTTTTGGGGTTAATAGACGTTTGTGACCTTTATAGGTGAAAGTACTAAGAATAGCGTATTACTCGAGGAGTGGAAAGGGCTAGCAAGGTTGTAGTACTTGGAGCATTTTGCTTATTGTCGATAAATCGTCGCGGTATGTGAACCTCTTCCTATCTTTTCTAGCATGATTGTTGTGAACTATGTAAATGCGGTAGGCGTACATGTGCTAAGTGATTTGGTTGGTTTAAAACATAGGGTGTTATAATAGCTTTATGGGAAGTTAGTTATAACGACATATGAAGTGAAAATGGTTTCACGATGTTAGAAGTTAAGAGACTTGATCTTATAAGATAAGAGACTTAACTTATTTGTTTTAATGTGGATGTTTGTGTGAAACCTCATTCGTGAGTAATGAGTACTTGGTTTTAAAGGGATAATGTTTCTTGATTTGGGAATCGAGAATGTGTATCGACAGACCACTGCAGCGTTAATAAAGGAAAATGTATTGAATAATAATGTGTTGTATTAAAACCAGTAGAAACCTCCATCTGCATAGAAGCTAAGATAAGACAAAATGATATTACATTTTCTAGATCATGGCTGCTGTAATAAGATCGTTATAAACAAGAATAAACTACTCACATATATGACATATGTTACTTAATTGTTCTAAAAAGGAATCAAGTGATTAAGTTTGGGAACTATGAAACCATTTGAAAATGAGAAGCTTGAGTAATTGAAACTAGGCAAACTGGAACTTAGGAAAAGAATGTTGTTACTTGGTTTTGAAAAGGAAGGTGGGTTGGTCATTCTAATACTACGGGTATCGGGTGACTTTTATAAAAGAAATGGATCTCTTCTAAAAGAACTTACGTATGTAGTACTTTGGGGTTAAAAACCCGGACTTTGGTATAAAATGAAAGTACTTTGTGTTGTTGTGAAACTTGCCTATGCTTGTTGTTGTGAAGCTTGGCTATGCTTATTGTGATAACCTTTGTTGTGCAAAGCGTTGTATTTACGTATTCTGGCGTCTCTCGATGGAGGTCGGTTGACTTGTTGAGAACTTACTTGGGCGTGCGGCGGTGGCGGAGAAATTCCGCAGATGCGTTCACGTGATAGTATTATTGTTGTTAATCACTTTGGACATCACGACCACGATCGTAGCGCTGCGGGTATGCTTCCATTTTGGTTAAGGTCTTGTGGTAAATCGCTTTGGATATCTTACGCGATCGTAGCGCGCGGGTATGTTTCCATTTCGATTATCGCCTTGTGATTTCCTTTTGGACATCGACCGCGATCGTAGCGCTGCGGGTATCGTCCATTTGGAAAGTTGTCTTATTGTTCCCTTTGGACATCACGACACGATCGTAGCGCGCGGGTATGCTTCCATTTGGATTCTTGTCTTGTTCTTTGAGGTCACATGGACATGTCTACACGATCAGAATTCCGGGAGCATGTGGCCATGGGACATTGGTATTATTGTTGCATCATGGACATGTCTACACCGTCACGATATTAGGGGCATGCGGCCATAATGCGAACTCGATTGATGTTGTGGGCGTGAGTCCCATTGTTATATTGGAGTGCTGACTTTTTTTTGTTGGGAACTGTAGTTTGGTTATCATACATGTCTCTGCTTTATATAGACTAGTATGATTTCATTTCTGATATTATGCGATTTCACATACTAGTACTGTTGTCTCGACCTCCTTGAAGTGCGTTCATCTGCGAGTAAGTACATCGATCGTGGATCCTCGCTCATAGGATCATGATTCGTAGCATTTGAAGCTCGTTTCTCGGAGGCTTATCTTTGGTAGGTGTTCCACGAGTTGTAGGTTCTTGTACATTCGGGGTGTGGCGGGGCCTGTCCGTCATAGTCATTAATATATCTTAAGTGCTGTAGTCTGTTGTGGGCGGGGTTGTAAAGGATTAAGCTATTCGGGTTTATGTATATCTTGAAGGCAACCGTTTTGGTTGGCTGTTTATTTATTATATCTCTTGTATAATGACTCATGTTTTATGTTCGCTGATTTTCTCGATGTATGTATCGCTAGGGTGCAGGGTAAGGCACCGATGCAGAACGGGCAGTCGTTACAACCACAGCCCCAAATCCCTTATAGTATTTAAGTAGAAGTTGTGTAGAACTTCAGGGCTTCTTGGAGCTATCGGAGCGTGCAAATTAGGAGCTAAACTTTGCTCAGGATCGACATTTAACTTGGATAATTTTGGGCTTATCGAGGTAAATACTCTTGTCCTTCTATTGTAATTGGATATTACATATAAGAATAGTTAAGACTTGAGTATAAGATCTAGAAGGATATTAATGAATAGAATTGAGCGTAATCACGTAGAAGGGTATAAAGAAGAGAATTGAAGTACTTACATAGAATTTGTATTCTGATGAACTTGAGTAGTTTAACGAGTAGGAAGTGCTGCCCAATTTTCCAGTAGAATAAAGAACCCTGCTTAGAACTTTATACGGTATAGTCTAGGCGTTGATAGGCGTGTTGGTATTATAGTCGATACTCTGCGCGACATATTCGACTTGGCGGTGGTTTTCGCCGGGAGGTATGTGATTCTTCCTATCCTCTTGAGCATGATATTTTAAATATATATATAGTACGGTAGGCGTGCGTGTGTTAAGCGAACATGGTTTTACTTGGCGTCTTTCGACTTGAGTCTAAATAATAAGAACCTTGAAGTATTTCAAAAGAATTATGAATCATTTTTGAAAGAAGAGTAATACTTGATTTTTAAGCGAAAGCTTAAGAGTTATACTAGCTTTATGGGAAGTTAGGTATAACGACTTAAGAAAGATAAAAGGAGCGGTTTTACTTATTGTTTATGAAAATCTTGTATTGACTTACGCAAAGTGTAGTAAGATGGTTGATAGGAAAACATGTTATGAGCTACGTGTGTTAGTGTCTTGTGATGTTGTGTAAGGGGTCGTTCTTGTGCTTACGTTGTTAAGCGTTAAGACCGTTATCTTGTTATTATATCACATACCCTTGACTTGTTATACAGGGCTTGCCACCCGATGCGGTCTATCGGCTATCGCGGTGCGTGTGACTATGCGGGTGCGGGAGTTCGATTGATCATTCGGGTGTTTTATCCGTCACGGGGATGCCACATGCGATGCATGTGACTATGCGGTCTATGAGACTATGCGGTGCGGAGTCGAGGAGAGTGGGGTTAGTGTCACGACCGAACCGGGCGTGGTAGTGCCTTACCGGGCACCCTGGTGATACAACATCGAGTGTCAGTGAACATAAGGCGATAACATGAAATAACAAAGTATGAAACAATAGTGCAGGAAAACTTGCCTACGGCATATATATATAAATCAATTTTAAAACGAACGATTACATCCCATTACAACTCGCCCACAGCGATTTACGGACCTCAGAATGATACGACAACAATGGCGGGGCGGGGCCCGCCATACCCCGAATGTAAATACTACAACGGCGGACTATACGTGATAAGCCTCGGAGAAGCGGAGCTTCCCATCTGTGACGACCAGAACTAGGATCAACGGCGGTGTACCTCGACTGCGGCATGACGCGGCCGGAAGGTCGATTAGCGGTACCAAGTATGTGGCGAAAATCTAAATGAAATCATAATAGTCTATAAAGCGGAGACATGTATGATAACCAAACTACGATTCACGATAAATAAGCGATCATGTCAAGTCGAGGACTCGCGCCAAAGTCACTCAAATGTAACTATGGGTCTCACGCCCATAACATCAATCATGCCCGTGGAATACCTTCCTCATCCGGCGATTTATGATATAAAAGCACCAAGAAATACATGAACACGAGTCCCACTGTGTCCTAATAAAGCGATGGAGGTCTGAAGGCATAACCGACTACTAACACCACGGTACTAACGGGGTCATAAAGCGTATCATGATATCTGTCTGCACCGTCACATGATCAAAGCCGGTCACTCGCGCGATATCAAATGTGCGCGTCTAGCCTGGAACTCTCCGTAGCTCGCGTAGGCCAACCTCGTAGGCCGCGTGAGGTATTCCTCGTCGAGGGTAGCTACTCCCGGCATCGATCACGGACTCGCGATCCGCGTAGCCTGAACCGCATGACCACAAGGGCCGCAAACTAACACGGAACTCCGTAGTTCCGCGTGGATCCCCGGACGCGTGAGGTATTCTCGAATCATGGTCCCCACCGCTGAGTCTACCCGCGTCGGAGGCGGCAACCTCCGGAGACAAGTCAAGGTGAGTGGTACAATACCAACATAGCGGTGAGAGTCAACCAACTTTAAGCGCGATCGAAGGAAAACCCCTTTACAAAAACATCACAAGATACTAACACGCGTAGCATCCTAGCATGTTTACTTATCAAATCAACAAGAAAGTATTACAAGGCTATCACAAACCAACATAATCAAGTTATACACACAAGGTACATTCTAATATATGATTAACAAGATCGGGTATCTATTCCCAAAGTACTTCATACATTATCTTTTAAAAGATACGTTACGTTTACAAAAGTCACACAATACACGTAGTATATGAAAATAGAGTGATTATCTTTTGAAGTAAATCAAAACACTTACCTTTGTAAAATCAAGTAACAACATTATTTTCCAAACGTCCAAGTTTGCCTAATTTCAAATGTTCACGGTTCTTATTTTAGAAAGGTTTCGTAGTTCATAGTCTTATTCTTTTAAGAATATAATTCTCATTTAACCATCTGAGAAAACATAAGCCTTATATGTGAGTAGGATATTCTTGTTTATAACAATCTTATTACAGCAGCCATGATCTAGGAAATATCATTTTGTCTCATCTTAGCTTCTATGCAGATGGAAGTTTCTACTGGTTTTAATAATACTTAATCTGTCAAAATATTTCCTTTTATTAACGCTGCAGTGGTTTGCCGATACACATTCTGATTTCCGAAATCAGTAAAACATTCTTAAGTCGTTATACCTAACTTCCCATAAAGCTAGTATAACTCTTAAGTTTTCAAAACCCAGTATTACTTCTTCTTTCAAAATGATTCAAAAATCTTTTGAAATACTTCAAGTTCTTTATTATTACATAACCAGCCAGTTATAGTTCAAATCAGTTACCCTTTTAAAAACCACAAGTATTTTCTTACCTACATAAAGCTGTTATAACAACTTCCCATAAAGCGTTATAACACTTTATGTTTTAGACAATCAAATACATTTAACACGTATGCGTCTATCGTGCTACATAGTTACACACATATCATGCTAGAAGAGATAGGAAGAGGTTCACATACCTCGCGGAGTATCGACTAATAGCAAAGCGCTCAAGTACTTCCAACCGTAGGCTACTCTTAAGCCAAGTAGATCGCGCCACACGCGCGATCTTGACCTATAAGGCCACAAGTGACTTATTAACATTTAGGTCTCTTCGTAGAACATTCTAGAAAATTAGCACCTCCCCATGGCGGCGTAAATCTCTCTCTATCGGGTAGCTACCAAGCCAACCGAGGGTTATACGTCTAATCCGGACGTGCACAATTCTACCTCACGAAAAGCTACAAGTCTCATGTCTGATCTATGTAATTCTGATTCGGCCTCTTCTTTGAAAAGGTTTCTTATTATTGGGCTTAAGTCAAAAGACATTACCGATAACTACGTTCAGTTCTATATAAAGTATACTTTAACTAAATATTCAACAACATGTAATCTCCAATTACAATGAAGGTCAAAGTGTTTACCTCGATAAGCCCAAAATTATCCAAGTATAAAGTCGATCACAGGCAACGTTTAGCTCTACTCGTGCGCTCAGGCCATTTCCAAACAACCCTTAGAAGTTCTAACCAACTTCTACTTATACTCCAACCAACTATGGAGATTTTCCTTAGGGTTTCGGTTTTGTGACTGACGGGAAGTATAATAGTATTACGGGGCTTTTCGTATAGGTATAACCTTAGAATACTACAAGGTATACGGCTAAGGTAATTTGGGTATAATGTAATACTTTTGAGAGTATTTCTACCAAGAGGGGTATTTATACGAGACAACACCACAAGGGTGTATACCTCGGCCTACCCAGTGGGGTACTCGGCGAGGGGAGGGCTCTCGGCGAGGGCCTCGCGAAGGGAGGGGGGTGTTGGACGAACACCACAAGAGAGGGGGAAGGGATTTTAGACTTAGCACAATTTTTGGATGAAGAAGTTCATCAAAGGGGAGAGGTATTTATAGGTCAAGCCATGGCTAACCAATGGCCAAGATCAAGCCAAGTGCATAGCAAGTGTAGGGCCAAGATTCACCCATGTGTCCTTAACCAACTAACACACAAATATCCTACCTAACCCTTGACAAAAATGGCCACACTTTCGGCCACCTTTACCGCCCACACTCCACCAATGAGAGGGTGCCAAGTGGCGCCCTCTTGTTGGTCCAACACGTTTCGTCTCTCGGAAAAATCCGCAAAAATTAGAAATGACATAGCCGGAATTTTCCGCCGCAAGTTATGTAAAACGTTTCGTCGAAAAACGACTCTAATCGGGTGTTGTGAACAAATAATTTTCGGCCAAGCCACTTTAAAGCCCAAACTTTTCTACGTACGTCCTTACGTACATACTCTGGAAATACGGGGTATAACATTCTCCCCTCCTTAGAAACATTCGTCCCGAATGTTCTTTCTAAGTCTCGAAACAAACGCGCGCCAGTATAGTCTTCACTACTATACTTACGAGCGATCTGCCGCCACGGCGCGAAACATCTGCGCAAATTCTTACATCCAAGTCCACGAGGAATCACCTCTAACATCACCACAAATACCCTCTCGGGGTCTAAAATATCTTGCGCCGCGCCTTCTCCTTACAAAAGAAATGGTCACATCTATGCTCGCCATACATGCTCGCTTCTCCCTTTACTCGTCGTGATACCACTTTTGTCACTTTGCGCGAGTTCTAGTGTCACTCGGCGACCTAACAAATGGTACCGGCTGCGTGCGATCCACGAGGATGTCGTACACTCGAACTCTTACCACACACGTCTGCCCGGTTTCCAAAACTCGGGGTTACTATCTCTAACGTGGTCATCATTAACTGGGAACACTCTGGATGGATCTTCGATACTTTCCCGATCATAACAATACGAAAGACCGGACATACTGCCTCCTAAGTCGGACGGCAAATGCTATCATATAGGCAACCTGGCCTATCCATCACATGAACTCAAAAGGCCCAAAGTAACTCGGGCTAAGCTTCCTCTGTTTTTCCAAAACTCGTCATACCCTATCCGGGGTGGTATCTTCAAGAAGACCGATCGTCAACCTGAACTCTAAGCGTCGTCGCCGATTATCCGCACGATTTCTCTGAGATGCCAGAACCTCTTCTAGACAAGCTTTACCCTATCCACATTCTGCTGGAACAAGCCTGAACCAACTATCTGAATCTTGCCAACGTCGAACCAATCGACCGGCGACTTACACATCCGCCCCTACACGGCTCCATAAGGCGACATCCGAACACTGAAATGGTAGCTTAAACACTCCCTCCACAGGAGACAACAATCCTCACAACTACCCCTGAAATCCACACACTGGCCCGAGGGCGAATGCGATTCTGAGACTCACCTGAGTTCTTAACCTGCAGGTAAAACTTCCGAAACAAAAGCAGTAGTACCACTGGCTCCAACATGCGTCATAAGGTGAAGGTAGGCACCCCGTGTAGCCTTACAACCTTTCTGGTATAACGCCTCGCAACATACCACCGAGTACACGGTTTGGACTAAAAGATAAGACGGGCTGACCTCATCGGCCCTATCGCGCCCTTTTTCGACCGCGACATTTTCTAAATAGCGAATCTCCTGCTCAAAAATGCAAAAATGTTAGAGAATAAATAATAAAATGCTAAAAGGTTTAAGAGGCTTAAAGGTTTTAAAAATGCTAAAAGGATGCTAAAATTGTCAAAGATGCTAAAGTTTAAAAAGGTGCTAAAATGCTAAAGGGTTGCTAGAATGCTAAGGGTTCGCGGAGTCGCCACCTAATTAATTTGGGTGAATTAGGACACCTAAATGTTTAACTAGTTTAAAGTAAAACATTAACTCCATTTTATGGTCTGCTAAACTTAGTGAGATTCTGGGTAAGGGTTCTTTATTAATCTAGAGGGAAGGGGTTAGGCACCCTCTAAGATCCGCTAACTTGCGGTTGTCCTGCCAAACCTAGGGTGATTATTATGCTATTGAAAATGCATGTTTGAAAGATATTTTAATAGAAAGTATTTTTTGGCAAAAGATTAATAAGATTAGTGCTATAAAATGCGTGTAAAGTTTAAAGCATGCCTTAAATAATATATAATGCAAAATAGATTAATTGACTAGATATACACATTTGCCTGTCTTGATTAGTATAACACATGCTTAAGGGGGTTTTCTTAATATATAAAAATAAGATTTCTATATGGGTGCTATAGCAAATGGGTTAGAAATCTTGAAAATAATATCATAGCTACATATGATTAATTATGCAAGTTAAGATTATTAGGTGGTTTAGTGTAACTTAAACTATGTATGGATAATCTAAAATATTTAACCCGAAGGGACACAAATTGCTAATTAACTACTTTCTAATCTATTGACTCAAGATTTGATGTTCTAAGAGTTCTACTAATTAGTGTTAGACAAATAATTTACAATAAATAAATGAATGGGGGGCGGGGGTAGAAAATGATAAGAGGTGACTCGAAGGAATGGCGATGTCATTCGCCGGCAGGTTGGAATTTCTGATGCAGATAGAAAGATACACACGAATGAGGGTGAATGCAAATCCTCAATTGATTGAAGGCATAATGGGTCTCGCTATGCGACTACTCCTTTTGCTCCGATGCATTTCATGTAGATAAAGAAGAAGATAAGGATTAGTACATGTCCAAATAATATAATATAGATGAACATATGCAGATTTTAGCTGGTATTTAACTAAGTCAGTCACTAAAATCTCGCACAAGACAAAGGGCCAAAACAAATTGGCATATAGGACCAACTTATGGTAAAGGACAGTAGCAGCGACACAAGTAACAGCAGCAACAACAATTCCAAATAGTAGCAGCAGTAATAACGCTAAAGCAGTAACGCCACCAGAACAGTAGTAGCAAAACTAATATTAACCAGTTATTCTATGGTTTAAGAGACCTTACAAATGTACTAATTTTTTAAGGAAAAATCCACGTAAGACAAACATGTACATCTTAGTAGGCAATTCAGGTAATTAAGATAAGCTATGCATGGATATCCCGAGGGAAGGCTTACATGTGGATAATTAATATGTATATATGCGGCAAGGCAGAATCACAAACGACGGTATGTCAGTGGCAACAACTGATGGAAAAGGGATAGATAGAACTCTGAAACATATAGGAGATTATTGGTCTCCTTGGTCTGATCAGCTAGGGCTAGAATGTACTGGATTTGATATTTAGCTGAACAAGAGGGATGGGTTTTATGCAGAGGGAGAGAAGGAGGGACAATAAATATACTGGTTAAAGGGTACCTAAACCCATCTATGTAATTAAGATATACTAGCAAGAGTAGACTAATTCCAACTATTTTTGGCTCGAATTAATACAATGAAGTAAGAAAAGATAAGCAGTGGGTTGGACTCAAATACACAAGCATGGCTTAAGAGAGCAAGATAGGGTCTTAATCAATATGCGGGATAGTTTAAACTAAGAATACTAACTGTGGATTCCTAACAGAGCATTGGACGGTTTCGAGTAGGCTCAACACATGATCATATAATTTTCATACTCTAAATTAGCAAAGAAAAATAAGATAAAAGGGGATAGGTTTAATCAGAGGGTACAACCCATGACAACATCAAAAGAATGCTAAATAGAATGATTTTGTCGTCTAATCTGGTAAGGTGAAATAAGTATGTTATTTTTAACAACCAGTTTAAAATTGCCCAACATGAATATATTCAATTTTTGGCAGAAGAGAGATTAGACACGCCACAATGCACCAACAGTCACTCTAGGCGCCATCAAACACGGAGTTTAACCCATCAACGCAGAATATAAGCCTAAGAAATCCCAGCAAATATCAAATCTCGATTGAACATGTTCGACACTTAACTTTGCTAACTTAATCGTATTACATGTTAATCTAACGGGATCGGACAATACGTAACTATACTTCAAATCCTACACACATGACAATTGAATGGTATTAAAGATATTAAGAAAACATTTAACTCTCACAGACCACAAAAAATGTAAATCACATAAAAACATAAAAGAGAATGGCTTTACCTTCTCCGGACAGCGAATCGGGGCAGCTTACCAAGTCGTCAATCCACTCGATGTTTGGTCGTGATGCGGCTTGAAGCAGGGAACAGAACTTAGACGATTTTGCTAGGCTGTGCGAAAAATAAAGAGTTTTCGTTTATGTTCTTGTCCTTTTCTATGTTCTCCTCTCTGTCCTAAGTCGATGCCATTTTTTGATAACAGATTTTCCTCTCCTTTTCTGGATGCCTATGCATGTAACAATGGCCTCACTTATATAGCCTACGTTCGACTCTAAACTTGGTAAGCTACTGGTACGATTTCGTGGGCGATTTGGGCTGATTTTAGGAAGGATTTGGTATGCCTTGTTATTATGGTAAGTTAGAAATGATTTGGGAGATTTGAGGGAATCTGGGGGATTCGTGTTTTCTTGGAGATGGTAAGGGGTGAGCTGGTTAACGTTTGACAGGTGTCTCGCCGGATTCTCGGCGAATCTCTACCGGGCGTGCGCGGGTGAGGAAATTCGGTTTTTTTAGGTTTAGGTTCCTTGTTTACGTCTTTTTGTTGAGAGGCGACGGCAGTGGAGAAAGGAAAGGTATAGGGACTTGGGCGTTGGGCCCCGATAAGGGAAAAGGGATTGCGTGTGGGCA
The DNA here is from genome assembly GCA_029844215.1 of Przewalskia tangutica. Taxonomy (NCBI): domain Eukaryota; kingdom Viridiplantae; phylum Streptophyta; class Magnoliopsida; order Solanales; family Solanaceae; genus Przewalskia; species Przewalskia tangutica. The sequence goes on along the minus strand of CM056726.1, from coordinate 85,374,549 downwards.
TGCGGTTTGGGCCAGGGTAGAATTAGGAGTTAATTAATTTTAGGCTTAGTTTTAGGCTAGTTAATTAATTAGCTAGTTAATTCTAGGTAAGTGTATTATTAATTAATTAACAAATGTGATTAAATTATTTAGGTGTTCTATTAGCCCAAGTTTTAATTTAAATTATTATAATAATAAATGCGGGTGTGCTATTTAATTAATGCTTAATATTTTAGAATGCGGCGCTATTATTTAAAATCTTCTTATTATGCATTATCGCGAAGTTAAATTAAAATTGAATTGAGTTTACCTTAAATTATTTAAATGCTAAATGCACGTATGATATTTAAGAATTGTTTAAAGCTTTTAATAATGCGACGCTATTAAATGCATGTATTAGATTAAAATTGATTTTAAATTATAAGTGATTACGAAATTCTCTTGCGTATTAATAAATGCGGCTATGCTACCTGACACGACGTTATTGCTAAATTATTTATTTTATGTATTTATTAATTATTAAGAAATCATGACAGGGCTTAAAATTAATTAATGCGGGCGCGGGACTCTAAGTGCTTAGTACTCTACGTAAAATGCGGTGCCATTACTAAATTGTTTATTTATGCCTGTATTTATGTTTTATCGCTGTATTTTATTATAAAAAATCATAAAAATTATTTTACAAAATTAGTGTAATTTTATAGTTAATGACTGGACGGGAGGGTCAAAATTGGCCAGCAATATCGCCCTCTTTGTATGGAGATGATGGAAGAATCTTCGGACAAAGACGTTGACTCATAGCCAATTTTGTCTCGATCTTCAGAATTGCAAAAATGTTAGGCAGGTAGACAAGGCTGACGCAAAAATCAAAAACTGTCCCAGTGTCGAGTTATGACGACACTGGGATACCAAGGTCAAAACACTAAGGCGGGCTAATGCGGACTCAAAAACTGTCCCAGTGTCGAGTTATGACGACGACACCGATACCATGGTCAAAACACCAAGGCGTTAACGCGACTCAAATTTGTCCCAGTGTCGAGTTATGGTGACACTGGGCTATGGTGCAAAAAGTAAAAGAATATAACTGGATTGAAGCTGGGGTGTACTGCTATGGCTTGGGGTGGTGGGTTCTATGGTGATGTGGAGCGAGTGGACCGACGCTGAGGCCGCTACGCCAATCGTTGGGAAGGTTGGCCCCAACGATTGCCGGTCAGAAGAGAAAATCCACGTTGTGCTCGCCTCGCGTGCTAAGACTTAAACAAACGGTTAGTGCATAACTGTTAAGGCAAAAAATGATGATGTATAATTTTAAAAGTAATGCAACTGTGAGTAGAAAAGGTTATCCTGCAAAATGTGATGCCTGCTGTGTTGATGCAATGCTGCAAATGCTGTGATTTCGCCCTTGCACGGACGTGTTGCGATTGTGAATGCGGATACGTTGTCCTTGCCGCAATTGCCCCCTGTAGACTAAAGCTCAAGAAAGAGTTAGTGCATAACTGCTAAGACATAATAATAATAATAAGCATGAAATGAGAAAAAATGCAATTTTGAGAACAGAGAAAATCGTCCCTGCGTAGATGTGACATGTTGATGATGGCGTCGTTTTCGGACTTGGCGTCGTTTTCAGACTTGGCGTCGTTTTGGACTTGGCGTCATTTTCGGACTTGTCGTCGTTTTCGGACTTGGCGTCGTTTTCGGACTTGGCGTCGTTTTCGGACTTGGCGTCATTTTCGGACTTGTCGTCGTTTTCGGACTTGGCGTCGTTTTCGGACTTGGCGTCGTTTTCGGACTTGGCGTCGTTTTCGGACCTGGCGTCGTTGACTGGCCGTTTGGACTGGCGTCGTTCCGGACTGGGCGTCGTTTTCGACCTGGCGTCGTTTTCGGACCTGGCGTCGTTTTCGGACCTGGCGTCGTTTTCGGACCTGGCGTCGTTTTCGGACTTGTTGCTGCTGCTCCTGTGGACTAAAGCTCAAGAAAGAGTTAGTGCATAACTGTTAAGACAGAATAATAAAGCATAAATGAGAAAAAATGTCATTTTGAGAACAGAGAAAATCTTCCTCGTGTAGATGTGATATCGCGATGATGGCGTCGTTCGGACTTCTTTGTCGCGATAACGTCGTTGTCTGGACGTGTTGCAGCCGCTCCTGTAGAATAAATGCTCCTGCAAGCCTTTTGAGAAAACGTTAGTGTATACCTGTTTAAACAAAATGATAAATATATATGAGAAGTGCAATTTTAGGGGTAGAGATGTCGTCCCTGATATGTGAATGCTGAGATGTTGTGGGTGATGAGATGTCGTTGTTGTGTGCGAATTTGACTTTGTGTCTGAGCTGATGCGCTCGGCTTTGTTGCGGAACTTTGAGTTTTGACTGCTGATTGTCGATGTCTTTTCTGCTTTTGCTGCTTCTTTCTGCTTTTGCTGTATTTTGCTTCTGCTAATATGAAGAACTTTTGTTGTATCCTCCGCTAATATGAAGGACCTGCGCTCAAAGAAAGTTTTGTGAGTTTTGGGGGGGGCGGTTGATCCGCGTTGACCTTAGACTCTTGATGCTCGGATGTCTGTCTTGTTTGGACTCATCACCCCTGCCTGGTTTCCTACCTTGTCCCAGTTTTGAATATGCAAAGGGCGTTTGGCCTTAAAATGGGTCTCAATGGAGTTGCTTGTATACTATGTTATTCTTGTTATTTTCAGAACAAAGGGAAAATTTCCTAATGGTGTGACCGAAGCCGATTTAGGCCGCCTACGTATCCCCATGAGGGAATCAGGTCATGACGTAGTTCATTACAAGTGAAATTGGGTAAAATTAAAATTTCTAGATGTGGGACCGAAGCCGAGACGGCCGCCTACGTATCCACCAAGGGAATCAGGTCAAACGTAGTTCCAATTACATATAAAGGGCAAAATGCATTAAACTAACTATTTCAGGACTCGGCGGGCCGAGGCAGGGGCACGAGTCCACTTCTTCTTGCTTTGTGTCTTCGATGGCTGAGTCTTCAGCAGGACCATCTCTTGCAGCGCACAACTAGACGAATGACCTATTCAATAGTTAAACAATCTCCCAAGCGAGCAACCTTTTCTCTCGGTTGGTTGGCGATTCAACTTTCTTCCCTTTACGGTGGCGTAGTAGTCCCTTCCGTATCGCCTTTCTTCATTTTCAGCTATCATGCTAACATGGGCATCTTCATAACCCGGCAGAAAGTTATTGTTTGCATTGAGAGGACCATCTTTCAGCCGAATGACTCCCTCCTCGATTAACTCATCTATTACGTCGCGAGGTATAACAATTTCCAATGTCGTGTCCTTCGCACCGAGTGGTATGCACAATGTTTAGTTTTATCGTGCCTCGGAGGTAGGCACAGGGGTATTTCGGGAATTGGATGGAGTATTCTCGCGGCCGACTTCTCGTACACTTGGGCTATGGGTTCGGCTAAAGGTGTATAGGTTTTTGTCGGTTTTCTTCGCATCTACGCGGGGTGGGGTCCGTTTGGAGCGCGGGTTCGTGATTGTGGTGAGTATTTTGGGTATGCCGTTGGGTATGGTAAGCAGGATACGGGTAGCGCAGGTCGATAATATGATCGTGGATTTTGAGTGTTTTGGTAAGAAGCGCGTGGGCTTTGATATCCGGATGTTGTTCGCCTATGCTCCGAATGACCGTGATGGAGGTGATCTCTTCTCCTCCGAGGTACCTCGATGGAATTTGACCGCATCGCTCGCTAGTTGCTGTAGGTCGTCAAGTTTGTAATCTGCTGTCTTAATGCCTTCTTCCACGGTCGCCATTCTACGACTTCGCAAAACTTCGCCAATTACACCGATCATTCTTTCATAATATGTCGTCTTTTTAACGATCGCACGAACAAGGTGGTCATTTCGCTCTACGCCATTGGGGTTGAACCTTTGTCGCTTCGACCGCCACCTCGTATGATTCTCGAAAGTTTCAGAGATTTCTTTTCAAGTTTCATAAGATAAAATCTGCCCAGCGATGTCGATGTTGAACTGAATCTATCCATGAAATCTTGTGCCATGGCGCCCAACCGTCCCATTTTCGAGGTCTTGGCATGTGTACCAATCTAGCCTCGCGGTTAGACTCGATGAATAGCTTCATGATGATTGCTTGATTTTTACCAACTCCAATCAATTTATCGCAATATGACCTTAGATGAGCTCGAGGATTCCCCTTTCCATCAAACATGTCAAATTTGGGCACCTTGTACCCCATAGGTAATTCAACGTCGGGGTGCATGCATAAGTCTTCATATTCTAAACCTTCCTCCCCCTTGTTCATCTGAATGCTTTTGAATGCCTCTTTCAAGCTACGAATTTCTTTTGCCACATTTTCATCGCCTCTAGCTGTCCGCTGCCCATTTCCTTGTATTGATCTGTCTCTTGAGATGATGCATGCACAATAAATGGTTGGCTTTCGGTCGGATGTGCTAATCCCTCATATTGTTTGTGTGCCATCTGCTCGTATTGGGTGGCTTGGCAATTTGGGTTGAGTCGGGAGATATAAGTAGGTGGAGGTTGAGATGTGTATGTAGTGAACGGATCATTTTGGAGGTCGGCTTGCAAATTGACCGGGCGAGTGACATTTTGGTGTGAGCTGGTATGTTGCGGCCTCTGCGGGGAGCTTTGGGGAAGTGGAGGCTCAGGGGCTTGTGATACGATTGCATTTGTCCCTTGCTCTGGGAGTGGTGCATTCAAGCTAATAGACAGGTTTGTGATGTTTCGGAGCCTTTCTATTTCGGCTTGCATGATTTCCATTTGCTGCAATAGTGTGGCGAGGTGTTGATCATTGGTGTTTCTGCTTTCTGACGCCTCTGCATCCTCTACATGAACGGGGATGAGTCCTAAGTTGTTTCGTCCCGGTGCTTCTGGATTAGTCATTGGATGATTGTGCTTCTACTAGTCAACGCGAATCAACCTTTTGGGGAATAAGCTAGGCAAAAATAAACCTTTAACAAATGAAGCAAACCAAGTTAGTATAATATGCAAAAGCTGCGGGCAATATATACAAATAAGCAAGTGCGTGTTCTAACATGTTTGGGACCTCTTTATGCCAGAGGTAGGCCTAAACGCCATATATGCGAGATTATGATAAATTTGTCCAAGCCGCCCAACTGTAATGCTTTCGTTGGAAATGGCGACCAAATGACGGTGCACTTTTCCCAATTTTAGCATGACATGATTGGGCTTGGATTTGTCTGTCATTGTCACGCTACACATAATATGCTGGTTGATCGTTGGGTTGAGAAACCCGTCGACAAGTTTGGTGTCTTCCTAATTGTGGTGTCGATGCCAAGGACCAACCCACCTAAGGTAAATGCATGCATGCCCTGAAATAAAGGGTGGTATAGCTCTATCTTAAGTTTCTAAGATTTTGGCTTTTTCTAGACGCAAGGTTCCCGAGCGGACAACTCGAGTGAGAAGGCTACGCGGCTGATCGCATTTAACCGATCTAACTCCGCGCAGGCGCCAACTCTCCTAAAATTTGGATATTTTTTGAAAGAAATTTGCGGGTGCGCGGAGCACACCAGCGCGTGAGTGTGTGATTGTGTGAATTTTCCAGAATGGAAGAAATATGAGCGGAATGCCAGTTTTAGGAAAGCAGTAAAGTAGGTAGCAAAAAATAAACAAAATACAACACACAAAATTAAATGTAAAATAATTGCCAAACAATAACCCTAGGTCTGTTGTGGTTAAGAACCTAAAATCCCCAGTGGAGTCGCCATTTCTGTCGCGCCCTTTTTCGACCGCGACATTTTCTAAATAGCGAATCTCCTGCTCAAAAATGCAAAAATGTTAGAGAATAAATAATAAAATGCTAAAAGGTTTAAGAGGCTTAAAGGTTTTAAAAATGCTAAAAGGATGCTAAAATTGTCAAAGATGCTAAAGTTTAAAAAGGTGCTAAAATGCTAAAGGGTTGCTAGAATGCTAAGGGTTCGCGGAGTCGCCACCTAATTAATTTGGGTGAATTAGGACACCTAAATGTTTAACTAGTTTAAAGTAAAACATTAACTCCATTTTATGGTCTGCTAAACTTAGTGAGATTCTGGGTAAGGGTTCTTTATTAATCTAGAGGAAGGGTTAGGCACCCTCAAGATCCGCTTAACTCATGTTGTCTGCCAAACCTAGGGTGATTATTATGCTATTGAAAATGCATGTTTGAAAGATATTTTAATAGAAAGTATTTTTGGCAAAAGATTAATAAGATTAGTGCTATAAAATGCGTGTAAAGTTTAAAGCATGCCTTAAATAATATATAATGCAAAATAGATTAATTGACTAGATATACACATTTGCACCTTGATTAGTATAACACATGCTAAGGGGTTTTCTTAATATATAAAAATAAGATTTCTATATGGGTGCTATAGCAAATGGGTTAGAAATCTTGAAAATAATATCATAGCTACATATGATTAATTATGCAAGTTAAGATTATTAGGTGGTTTAGTGTAACTTAAACTATGTATGGATAATCTAAAATATTTAACCCGAAGGGACACAAATTGCTAATTAACTACTTTCTAATCTATTGACTCAAGATTTGATGTTCTAAGAGTTCTACTAATTAGTGTTAGACAAATAATTTACAATAAATAAATGAATGGGGGCGGGGGTAGAAAATGATAAGAGGTGACTCGAAGGAATGGCGATGTCATTCGAAGTCAGGTTGGAATTTCTGATGCAGATAGCAAGATACACACGAATGAGGGTGAATGCAAATCCTCAATTGATTGAAGGCATAATGGGTCTCGCATGAGACTACTCCTTTGTCCGATGCATTTCATGTAGATAAAGAAGAAGATAAGGATTAGTACATGTCCAAATAATATAATATAGATGAACATATGCAGATTTTATTGGTATTTAACTAAGTCAGTCACTAAAATCTCGCACAAGACAAAGGGCCAAAACAAATTGGCATATAGGACCAACTTATGGTAAAGGATGAAAGAACACAAGTAACAAAGAAGAACAACAATTCCAAATAGTAGCGAAGAATAACGCTAAAGCGAACGCCACCGAACGAGTAGCAAAACTAATATTAACCATTATTCTATGGTTTAAGAGACCTTACAAATGTACTAATTTTTTAAGGAAAATCCACGTAAGACAAACATGTACATCTTAGTAGGCAATTCAGGTAATTAAGATAAGCTATGCATGGATATCCCGAGGGAAGGCTTACATGTGGATAATTAATATGTATATATGCGGCAAGGCAGAATCACAAACGACGGTATGTCAGTGGCAACAACTGATGGAAAAGGGATAGATAGAACTCTGAAACATATAGGAGATTATTGGTCTCCTTGGTCTGATCAGCTAGGGCTAGAATGTACTGGATTTGATATTTAGCTGAACAAGAGGGATGGGTTTTATGCAGAGGGAGAGAAGGAGGGACAATAAATATACTGGTTAAAGGGTACCTAAACCCATCTATGTAATTAAGATATACTAGCAAGAGTAGACTAATTCCAACTATTTTTGGCTCGAATTAATACAATGAAGTAAGAAAAGATAAGCAGTGGGTTGGACTCAAATACACAAGCAAGGCTTAAGAGAGCAAGATAGGGTCTTAATCAATATGCGGGATAGTTTAAACTAAGAATACTAACTGTGGATTCCTAACAGAGCATTGGACGGTTTCGAGTAGGCTCAACACATGATCATATAATTTTCATACTCTAAATTAGCAAAGAAAAATAAGATAAAAGGGGATAGGTTTAATCAGAGGGTACAACCCATGACAACATCAAAAGAATGCTAAATAGAATGATTTTGTCGTCTAATCTGGTAAGGTGAAATAAGTATGTTATTTTTAACAACCAGTTTAAAATTGCCCAACATGAATATATTCAATTTTTGGCAGAAGAGAGATTAGACACGCCACAATGCACCAACAGTCACTCTAGGCGCCATCAAACACGGAGTTTAACCCATCAACGCAGAATATAAGCCTAAGAAATCCCAGCAAATATCAAATCTCGATTGAACATGTTCGACACTTAACTTTGCTAACTTAATCGTATTACATGTTAATCTAACAGGATCGGACAATACGTAACTATACTTCAAATCCTACACACATGACAATTGAATGGTATTAAAGATATTAAGAAAACATTTAACTCTCACAGACCACAAAAAATGTAAATCACATAAAAACATAAAAGAGAATGGCTTTACCTTCTAGGACAATGAATCGGGCATCTTACCAAGTCGTCAATCCACTCGATGTTTGGTCGTGATGCTTGAAGGTGGAAATGAACTTAGACGATTTTGCTAGGCTGTGCGAAAAATAAAGAGTTTTCGTTTCTGTTCTTGTCCTTTTCTATGTTCTCCTCTCTGTCCTAAGTCGATGCCATTTTTTGATAACAGATTTTCCTCTCCTTTTCTGGATGCCTATGCATGTAACAATGGCCTCACTTATATAGCCTACGTTCGACTCTAAACTTGGTAAGCTACTGGTACGATTTCGTGGGCGATTTGGGCTGATTTTAGGAAGGATTTGGTATGCCTTGTTATTATGGTAAGTTAGAAATGATTTGGGAGATTTGAGGGAATCTGGGGGATTCGTGTTTTCTTGGAGATGGTAAGGGGTGAGCTGGTTAACGTTTGGCAGGTGTCTCGCCGGATTCTCAGGCGAGAATCTCTACCGGGCGTGCGCGGCGAGGTCGGTTTTTTTTAGGTTTAGGGTTCCTTGTTTACGTCTTTTTGTTGAGAGGGGCGACGGGTAGGGGAGAAAGGAAAGGTATAGGGACTTGGGCGTTGGGCCACGATAAGGAAAAGGGATTGGGCGTGTGGGCATGCGTTTGGGCGGTAGAATTATTAGATAAATAATTTTAGGCTTAGTTTTAGGCTAGTTAATTAATTAGCTAGTTAATTCTAGGTAAGTGTATTATTAATTAATTAACAAATGTGATTAAATTATTTAGGTGTTCTATTAGCCCAAGTTTTAATTTAAATTATTATAATAATAAATGCGGGTGTGCTATTTAATTAATGCTTAATATTTTAGAATGCGGCGCTATTATTTAAAATCTTCTTATTATGCATTATCGCGAAGTTAAATTAAAATTGAATTGAGTTTACCTTAAATTATTTAAATGCTAAATGCACGTATGATATTTAAGAATTGTTTAAAGCTTTTAATAATGCGACGCTATTAAATGCATGTATTAGATTAAAATTGATTTTAAATTATAAGTGATTACGAAATTCTCTTGCGTATTAATAAATGCGGCTATGCTACCTGACACGACGTTATTGCTAAATTATTTATTTTATGTATTTATTAATTATTAAGAAATCATGACAGGGCTTAAAATTAATTAATGCGGGCGCGGGACTCTAAGTGCTTAGTACTCTACGTAAAATGCGGTGCCATTACTAAATTGTTTATTTATGCCTGTATTTATGTTTTATCGCTGTATTTTATTATAAAAAATCATAAAAATTATTTTACAAAATTAGTGTAATTTTATAGTTAATGACTGGACGGAAGGGTCAAAATTGGGTGTCAACAGGCCCGACTACTGATTGAACGCATCCACGAACTCGTACGCTGGTTAACTAAACTTGGGCCTAACACCCTCATAACCCTAACACAAAGCGGGACCACCACAAACTGACCCCACCACCAAACAGGCCGCGGGTTGACCCGCAACGTGGCCTCAACCCGACCCACTCTCGCGTAAAACACTTGCTCCCCGAACCGGAACAATTTCACTAATTATGTTACGAAAACCTAGCGGTCTTCTTAGCTCAACTACCCTCTTTCATACCACACTACTCAGGGACTTATCCCACAACCATAGCTCACGTGCACTATGCACTCCTATAAGGGTCAAACATAAACATACGTCTTTTACTCGAGATAGCCTTACCTCTAAGGTCTTCACGTATAATGCTCTAAGGCTCACACCTTCTCTATCCCCCAAATCTTACTTGGTTAACTAACCAAGATTTCTAATTACAATTTACACAATGCTATCAGAATATAACACTTAAGGTATACTCACCCTATCACACATACTAATCCCTAGAGGGTTAAAGATCTATCTGTATTTACTGCTTCACTCCCCTTAGTCGTTCTAATCAAACCTTCCCCGTAGGGCGCATAGCTAAAGAAGATGACAAACTACCCACCGATCCTGAAGGCTAAGTCCTCCTACTAGGACACTCTTCTCGACATCAGACCCTGACGGTCATAGGTACAACAAGTACCATCTAAAAAGACGACATTCCCCGGGATGACATCTGCCACACTGTGAACCGGAAGCCCTGGAGTTCTGACCAACTCCTGCATACCCCGAACGTCCTGAAATCCGTGGAGGACCTTTCTGCACTGGCGGAGGTGCATATCTAATCTGCTGGTGAGGCGACTTGCCTCGAAAGTTACCAAAGGACCTTGCTGCTCTGGCCCTCTTCTGCTGTCCTTCGTTAACCCGTTGATCTCTACGTTTCTTGGCCTGCCGCGCACAAGCCCGTACACAGGCCATGCTCAAGCCTAACTGAAGAATTACTCTCGCACAACCCTTTCTAAGATATTCATCAAGACTCGCGGTACATCGGTATACTCTCTGGTAGCCAAATCCATAGCTAGTAATAGGGTTGTCTCTTCGCAATCTATATTCTCTGTTTCCGGTCGTGGAACTGAAGGTTCAAATGTCATGGCCGCAGTAGGAACTGCTGCCGCCGTGCTAAACTCATTGGGTGGTGACGAGCATAACTCCCGAACGAAGCACCTAACTCGGGTGATGGTTGGGCTGTGCCTCGTAACCCTCAGACTCTACTCGCAGCCTCCTGGCCGCTTGCCCTCTGGGCCCGGGTTGCCTACGCGAGGCATAGCAAGGGAAAGAAATACGTGAGAGGGTCCAACTTACAACACGGCTCTAAGGCACGATCTCAGAGTGAGAAGAATAGAAACCAATCCTAAATATCCTATAGCCTCACGATTATTGTGGTGCACAACACACCGATAATCAAGACTTCATGGATACGGTCAGTAGACACTTTCCGAGGATTAATCGCTTCGATACCACTTTTGTCACGACCGAACGGGCGTGATCGTGCCTTACCCCGGCACCCTAGTGATACAACATCGAGTAATCAGGAACATAAGGCGATAACATGAAATAACAAGAAGTATGAAACAATAGTTCGAGAAAACTTGCCTTACGGCATATATATATAAATCAATTTTAAAACCGAACGATATCCCATTACAACTCGCCACAGCGATTACTGCACCTCTAAGAATGATACGACAACAATGGCGGACGGACCGCCATACCACGAATGTAAATACCTACAACGGCAGGGACTATACCATCGATAAGCCTCCGAGAAACGGAGCTTCCCATACGCTGAATCGTGACCGAGAACTAGGATCAACGATCGGTGTACCTCAACTGCGGCATGAACGCGGCCCAAGGAGGTCGATAACAGTACCAAGTATGTGAAATGAAAATATCGTAAATGAAATCATAATAGTCTATAAAGCGGAGACATGTATGATAACCAAACTACTGATTACAATATATAGGCGATATGTCAAGTCGGGGACTCACGCCTCAAAGTCATCACTCAAATGTAACTATGGGTCTCACGCCCATAACATCAATCATGCGTGGAATACCTTCCTCACCGCCAGCTTTATGATATAAAAGCACCAAGAAATACACATGAACACGTGTCCCACCTGTGTCCTAATAAAACAAGACAGGTAAATGCGAAGGAATAACCAACTACTAACACCTACGCACTAACAGTGGTCATAAATCGTATCATGATATCTGTCTGCACGTCACATGATCAAAGCCGGTCACTCGCCTCAAAGATCAAATGCGCGCGTCTAGCCCGAATTCTCCGTAGCTCGCGATAGGCCAACCTCATAGGCCCGCATGAGGTATTCTCGCATCGAGGGTAGCTACTCCCTAAGATCGCCCCGACTCGCACCGCATGGCCACAAAGACCGCATGACCACAAGGGCCGCAAACTAACCCGAACTCCGTAGTTCCGCATGGATCCCCAGACCCGCATGAGGTATTCTCGAATCACGGTCCTGCATCACCGAGTCTACCCCAGACGGAGGGCAGCTTAACCTCCGGAGACAAGTCAAGGTGAGTGGTACAATACCAACATAACGGCTGAGAGTCAACCAACTTTAAGCGCAGTCGAAGGAAAACCCCCTTTACACAAAACATCACAAGATACTAACACACGTAGCATCCTAGCATGTTTACTTATCAAATTGTTATACCCCGTATTTCCAGAGTATGTACGTAAGGACGTACGTAGAAAATTTGAGCCTTAAGTTAGGCAAAGGACCGAATTTGGGCACAAGTGCCGAATAGAGTCGTTTTTCGACGAAACGTTTCCACAGCTTTCGTAGGGAAAATTCCGGCTATGTCATTTATAATTTTTTCGGATTTTTCCGAGAGACGAAACAATTTTGACCAATGGGAGGGTGACATGTGTCACCCTCACATTGGAAGCAAATAGGGTGGCTTGGACGATTGGGCGTCCAAGAGGATTGGTTGGCCTTGGCCGATTGGTCCCTCCTTTTGTGCCTTGTTTTGTGGCTTGTTTTGTGGAGTGTTTTGTGGAGTGTTTTGTGGGTGCACTTGGCTTGATCTTGGCCTTACACTTGCCTTGCACATGGCTTGATCTTGGCCATTGGTTGGCTTTTGGTTTTGCTATAAATACCCCTAAGCTCAAGACTTCATTCATCCAAAAACTTCCAAGTCTTGAAACCCTCTCCTCCCTTCTTGTTGTGCTAGCCGAGAGCTTCCCCTCCCTCCCCCTTTTCGTGAGGCCTAGTGGCCGAGAGGGTACTACCCCCCCCCCCCTAGTGGCCTTGTGGCCGAGAGCATACCCCCCCCCCCACGTTGGAGTGTTCTCGTGAGGTACCCCCCCCCTTGGTAGAAAGTTGTCTTCCAAGTATTGTTATAATGCCCAAAATACCTTGGCCTTATACCTTGTTGTATTCCAAAAGTTACCTCTATCGTAGAGCCCGAAATACTACCTTTTAGTCTCAAACCGAAACCCTAAGGAATCTTCATTGTTAGTTGAAGGATTTAAGTAGAAGTTGGATAGAACTTCAGGGTTGTTTGGAGCGGATGGAGCACCGAGTTGGAGCTAAACATTGCTAAGGATCGACATTTAACTTGGATAATTATGGGCTTATCGAGGTAATTATCTTGTCCTCTATTGTAATTGGAAATTACATGTTTGTTAGAATATATAGTTGAAGTATACTATATATGGAACTATACTTAGTATTCGCAAATGTCTTTTGACTTAAGCTGAAGAATAAAGAAAAGAATCAATCGTATTTACATAAGATCTGATGAGACTTGTGTAGAGTTCTTGAGTAGGATGGTGCACGTCCGGTTAGGCGTGTAAACCCCCTGGTTGGCTTGGTAGCCGCCTCGATAGAGGAGGAGATTTCTGTTGTGGAGGGAGTCTTTGAATTTTCTCAGAGAAAGATAGAACTTGTGTTTTGGGGTTAATAGACGTTTGTGACCTTTATAGGTGAAAGTACTAAGAGTAGCGTATTCTACTCGAGTGGAAAGGGCTAGCAAGGTTGTAGTACTTGGAGCATTTTGCTTTTGTCGATAAATCGTCGCGAGGTATGTGAACCTCTTCCTATCTCTTCTAGCATGATATGTGTGAACTATGTAGTACGGTAGACGCATACGTGTTAACTGTGTTTGATTGTTCTTAAAACATAAAGTGTTATAACGCTTTATGGGAAGTTGTTATAAACTTTATGAAGGTAAGAAAATACTTTGTGGTTTTAAAAGGTAATCGATGTGAATTATAATCGCTAGTTATAATAAAGAACTTGATGTATTTCAAAAGATTTATAAATCGTTTTGGAAGGAGAGTAACACTTGGTTTTAAAAGGTTTTAAAAAGAGTTATACTAGCTTTTTGGGAGTTAGGTATAATGTCTTAAGAGAGGTAAAGAAAATGGTTTATCGATGTTAGAAGTTAAGAGACTTGATCCTATAAGATAAGAGACTTAACTTATTTGTTTTAATGTGAATGTTTGTGTGAAACCTCATTCGTGAGTAATGAGTACTTGGTTTTATTTAAAGGGATAATGTTTCTTGATTTGGAAATCGAATGTGTATCGACAGGACCGCTGCGTTAATAAAGGAAAATGTATTGAATAATGATGAATTGTATTAAAGCCGTAGAAACCTCCATCTGCATAGAAACTAAGATGAGACAAAATGATATACATTTTCTAGATCATGGCTTCTGTAATAAGAATGTTGTAAACAAGAATAGCCTACTCTCACGTGAGACATATATTACTCAATTGTTCTAAAAAGGAATCAAGTGATTAAGTTTGGGAACTATGAAACCATTTGAAAATGAGAAGCTTGAGTAATTGAAACTAGGCAAACTGGAACTTAGGAAAAGAATGTTGTTACTTGATTTTGAAAAGGGAATGTGGGTTGGTCATTCTAATACTACGGGTATCGGGTGACTTTTATAAAAGTAATGGATCTCTTTTAAAAGAACTTAACGTATGTAGTACTTTGGGGTTAAAACCCGGACTTTGGCATAAAATGAAAGTACTTTGAGTTGTTGTGAAACTTGCCTATGCTTGTTGTTGTGAAACTTGCCTATGCTTGTTGTTGTGAAACTTGCCTATGCTTGTGATGATAGCCTTTGTTGTGCAAGTGTGGTATTTCTGTGTTACCGCGTCTCTCGATAGAGGGCCGGTTGACTTGTTGAGAACTTACTTGACGCGTCTTTGGCGGTGATGGAGAATTCCACGTATGTTTCCATTTTGATTCTCGTCTTGTTGTTGATGTCACATGGACATGTCTACACCGACGCAAGATTCCGGGCACGCTACGCGCCGTTGATTACCCGATATATGGTTATTCGCAACATGGGCGTGTCTACACCGACGCAGATTCGGGCACGTGGCTACGCGCGAGGTTGACCACCCAGATATTGTTATTGAGGTTACATGGGCATGTCTACACCGACGCGATTCCGGCACGTGGCCACGCGGCCTTGTTATTATTGTTGCATCATGGACATGTCTACACCGTCGCAGATTCCGGCACGCGGCCATGATGCGAACATGATGGATGTTGTGGCGTGAGACCCATAGTTATATTTGAGTGGTGACTTTGAGGCGTGAGTCCCGACTTGATCGCTTTATGTTGCGTCGTATTTTGGTTATCATACATGTCTCCCGCTTTTAGGCTATTATGATTTCATTTACTGATTTGACGTTCACATACTTGGTACTGTTATCGACCTCCTTCGGGGCTGCGTTCACGCCGCAGTAGAGGTACATCGGCCGTGGATCCCCGCCTAGGATCTCATTTCGCGTGTTGAAAGCTCCGTTCTTCTGAGGCTTATCTTTGTATGTTTCCCGAGTTGTAGGTTCTTGTACATTCAGGGTATGGCGGGCCCCGTCCGTCGTAGTTGTTGTAAATCTTAGAGTGCAGAGTAATCGTTGTAGGCGTGGTTTGTAAAAGGACAACTGTTCGGTTTTTGTGTATATACCGAAGGCAACTGTTTTGGTTGCTTTATTTATTATTATATCTCTTGTTTCATGACTCGTGTTTTATTTTCCGCTGGTTTTCTCGATGTTGTATCACTAGGTGCCCGGTAAGGCACGATGAACGCCCGGTTCGGGCGTTACAAAGTGGTATCGAGCGCTTAGTCCTCGGAAAGTGTCTACGCATCGCGTGTCTAGTAGTCTTGATTATCGGTGTGTTGTGCACCACATCTATAATCGGGA
The DNA here is from genome assembly GCA_029844215.1 of Przewalskia tangutica. Classification (NCBI taxonomy): domain Eukaryota; kingdom Viridiplantae; phylum Streptophyta; class Magnoliopsida; order Solanales; family Solanaceae; genus Przewalskia; species Przewalskia tangutica. The sequence goes on along the minus strand of CM056726.1, from coordinate 85,358,783 downwards.
GGCTATAGGACATTTAGGATTGGTTTCATTCTTCTCATTACGAGATCGTGCCTTAGAGTCAGATTGTAAGTTGGACCCTCCGACGTGTTTCGCTTTTTACGATTATGCCTCGCGAAAGGCAACCGTGTCCCAGAGGGCAAGGCAGGAGCCGCTAGTGGGATTCAGAGGAGTACGAGTGGCGCAGCCCGGCCAAGACTGAGGTAGTGCTTGACGGCGAGTTTTGCGACGCCGCCAAAGACCAAAGAGAGTTTAGAGCGCAGCAGCTGGCCGAGACTACAATACTGAGCCTCCACCCCCACACCGAGCGGGGAGATGGGTCACGCGAGATGGCGATTATCGCCGTGGTGGCCGATATGGCGATAGGCCGGACGCAGCAGCCTGCCCAAAGAAGACTGCGCACCCGAGGCGCAGTTTGAGGCTACTGGATTTCCTTAGTTGTAGCCCGCTGAGTTTTACTGGTCGAGGGAGGATGATCCGCAGGAGTTCATCCGTCGCTGCAGAGGATCATGCGGTGATCAAGGCTTCAGAGACCGAGTCGTGACATTTGTTCGCATCGGCCGCGTGATACCGCAGCCGATTGGTTTGACTTCGTGAGCTCTCCCGGGAGAGCATGCACTTCCACCGTTGGGACGAGTTTTCGGGGCCTTCCCGGCACATTTCTTGCCTCCACAAATGAGGAGGGCACGGGCCGGCGATTTTTGATGTTGAGGCGTAACGCGCATGCCGAGTACAATGTGGAGTTCGACTCATCGGCGGTATGTTCCCGCATTAGTAGCTAGTATGGAGGATCGAGTGCACCGATATGTTACGAGGCTCGATGATTACCTAGCGAGAGTTGTTCGTGTTTCTCTTCACCGGGCATGGACATTGCCCGCATTCGTGCTCATGCACTGGGTGCGAGAGCGCAGAGATCGACGCAGGTGGACCGCCACAGGAAGGCCAAGACGGCGGATATTTTGGCGACTTTCGAGGCGGACCGCCAAAGAAGACTAGTTATGTACCTCCGCCATTGCAGAGTGGTCCTCCGCAGCCTTCGGGACCTTGGGGACATTCAGAGCGTCGGGGCTCCTGTGTTTCGATGTTCGGGAGTAGGGTGTTGGCGGAGACGCATACCCCTACCTCGGTGGTCGATGGTAGACCGTATTTCGGGAGTGTCGTAGTACCAAGGGAGCTTGTTATTCTTGCGCCAACAGGGCCATATGACGAGACCGTCCGACTGTGGTAGCGCTGGTAGGATAGCACAGACTACTAGATTGCGGGCCACGCAGAGGTCGCGGTGGAAGTTCCCAATTTTAGCGGTCCTCGAACCGCCTAGTTTGTATATCCTTAACCTCGTAGATACTTGTATGTATTGATGTTAATGATGTGTTAAGTGTTATGTTCGGATAGCTTTGTGCTATAGTGTGATTTGAAAATCTGGTTAGTGTGAGATGGAAGTGGTAGCTTCCATGATGTGTCGAGGAGCGGAAGTTGGCGCTACAGTGGGTCGGGTTGGGGCCATGTTGCGGGCCAACCCGCGTCCCGTTTCGAGGAAGGTTCAGCTCTGGGTGGTCCCGCCAGGTGGCAGGGTCACGAGGGTGCTAGGCCCAAGTTTAGATGACCAAGTTTGGAGGTAGTAACTCCAAGGGTTGGAAACGAACGTTGACGTGTGGTACGGATACTAGAAAGAGCTCGAGTGTTCGAGAAGCGGCACGACGAGATAGGGAGAAGTGAACGTGTGTGATCGCTTTCTTTTGTGAAATGTAGGTGCGGAGTATATTTTAGACCTCAGGTAAGGGGTTTTTGTGATGATTAGAGGTGTTTCCTCGTTGACATGGGTTTAAGTATTGCTGCGTTAGTTATTATTATGGCCAGGTGTGGCATGATCGTTTTCATGCGTATAGCAGTCAAGCCTATACTAGCGCATGTTTGTGTTGAGACTTGAGAAGGAACATTCGGGACGAATGTTTCTAAGGAGGGGAGAATGTTATACCGTATTTCAGTATGTACGTGGGGACGCACGTAGAAAATTTGAGCCTTAAGTTAGGCAAAGGATCGAATTTGGGCACAAGTGCGAATAGAGTCGCTTTTTCAACGAACGTTTCCACGCTTTCGTAGGAAAATTCGGCTATGTCATTTATAATTTTGCGGATTTTTCCAGAGACGAAACATTTTGGACCAACGGGAGGGTGACATGTGTCACCCTCACATTGAAGCAAATAGGTGGCTTGGGCGATCAAGGCCCAAGAGGATTGGTTGGCCTCGGCGATTGGTCCCTCCTTTTGTGCCTTGTTTTGTGGCTTGTTTTGTGGAGTGTTTTGTGGAGTGTTTTGTGGGTGCACTTGGCTTGATCTTGGCCTTACACTTGCCTTGCACATGGCTTGATCTTGGCCATTGGTTGGCTTTTGGTTTTGCTATAAATACCCCTAAGCTTGAAGACTTAATTCATACAAAAACTTCCACGTCTTCAAACCCGAGCCTCCCTTCTTGTTGTGCTAGCCGAGAGCTTCCTCCCTCCCCTTTTCGTGAGGCCTAGTGGCCGAGAGGTACTACCCCTAGTGGCCTTGCCGAGAGCATACCCCACGTTGAGTGTTCTCGTGAGGTACCCCCTTGGTAGCAAGTTGTCTTCCAAGTATTTTTATAATGCCCAAAATACCTGGGGCTTATCCCTTGTGGTATTCCCAAAGTTACGGCGATACGTTGGGCCCGAAATACTACCTTTGGAGTCTCAAACCGAAACCCTAAGGAATCTTCATTGTTAGTTGAAGGATTTAAGTAGAAGTTGGATAGAACTTCTAAGGGTTGTTTGGAGCGGGATGGAGCACCCGGAGTTGGAGCTAAACATTGCTAAGGATCGACATTTAACTTGGATAATTATGGGCTTATCGAGGTAATTATCTTGTCCCTCTATTGTAATTGGAAATTACATGTTTGTTAGAATATATAGTTGAAGTATACTATATATGGAACTATACTTAGTATTCGGCAATGTCTTTTGACTTAAGCCTGAAGAATAAAGAAAAGAATGAATCAGTATTTACATAAGATCAGACATGAGACTTGTGTAGAGTTACTGAGTAGGATGGTGCACGTCCGGTTAGACGTGTAAACCCCCCCCCCCTGGTTGGCTTGGTAGCCGGCCTCGATAGAGGAGGAGATTTACGCTGTGGCGGGGGGGGAGGTGCTGCCGAATTTTCTGTAGAAAGATAGAACTTGTGTTTTGGGGTTAATAGACGTTTGTGACCTTTATAGGTGAAAGTACTAAGAGTAGCGTATTCTACTCGAGGAGTGGAAAGGGCTAGCAAGGTTGTAGTACTTGGAGCATTTTGCTTTTGTCGATAAATCGTCGCGAGGTATGTGAACCTCTTCCTATCTCTTCTAGCATGATATGTGTGAACTATGTAGTACGGTAGACGCATACGTGTTAATCGTGTTTGATTGTTCTTAAAACATAAAGTGTTATAACCGCTTTATGGGAAGTTGTTATAATGACTTTATGAAGGTAAGAAAATACTTTGTGGTTTTAAAAGGTAATCGATGTGAATTATAAGCGCTAGTTATAATAAAGAACTTGATGTATTTCAAAAGATTTATAAATCGTTTTGGAAGGGAGAGTAACACTTGGTTTTAAAAGGTTTTAAAAAGAGTTATACTAGCTTTTTGGGGAGTTAGGTATAATGTCTTAAGAGAGGTAAAGAAAATGGTTTACTGATGTTAGAAGTTAAGAGACTTGATCCTATAAGATAAGAGACTTAACTTATTTGTTTTAATGTGAATGTTTGTGTGAAACCTCATTCGTGAGTAATGAGTACTTGGTTTTATTTAAAGGGATAATGTTTTACTGATTTCGGAATCAGAAATGTGTATCGACAGACCACTGCAGCGTTAATAAAGGAAAATGTATTGAATAATGATGAATTGTATTAAAACCGAGAAACCTCCATCCGCATAGAAACTAAGATGAGACAAAATGATATACATTTTCTAGATCATGGTCATTGTAATAAGAATGTTGTAAACAAGAATAGCCTACTCTCACGTGAGACATATATTACTCAATTGTTCTAAAAGGAATCAAGTGATTAAGTTTGGGAACTATGAAACCATTTGAAAATGAGAAGCTTGAGTAATCAAACTAGGCAACCTGGAACTTAGGAAAAGAATGTTGTTACTTGATTTTGAAAAGGAATGTGGGTTGGTCATTCTAATACTACGTATCGGGTGACTTTTATAAAAGTAATGGATCTCTTTAAAAGAACTTAACGTATGTAGTACTTTGGGGTTAAAACCCGACTTTGGCATAAAATGAAAGTACTTTGAGTTTTTGTGAAACTTGCCTATGCTTGTTGTTGTGAAACTTGCCTAGGCTTGTTGTTGTGAAACTTGCCTATGCTTGTGATGATAGCCTTTGTTGTGCAAGTGTGGTATTTCGGTGTTACCGCGTCTCGATAGAGGCGGTTGACTTGTTGAGAACTTACTTGGGCGTCCGCGGTGATGGAGAATTCCACGGGTATGTTTCCATTTTGATTCTTGTCTTGTTGTTGATGTCACATGGACATGTCTACACCACGCAGATTCCGGCACGCGGCCACGCGGGTTGATTACCCGATATATGGTTATTACCGCAACATGGGCGTGTCTACACCGATGCACGATTCGGGGCATGTGGCTACGCGGCAGGTTGACCACCCGATATCATTATTGAGGTTACATGGGCATGTCTACACCGACGCAAGATTCCGGCATGTGGCCACGCGACCTTGTTATTATTGTTGCATCATGGACATGTCTACACCGGCGCTGATTCCGGGGCACGCGGCCATGATGCGAACATGATGGATGTTGTGGCGTGAGACCCATAGTTATATTTGAGTGGTGACTTTGAGGCGTGAGTCCCCGACTGACCGCTTTATGTTGCGTCTTGTATTTTGGTTATCATACATGTCTCCCGCTTTTTAGGCTATTATGATTTCATTCTGATGTTGTGATTCACATACTGGTACTGTTATCGACCTCCTTCGGGCTGCGTTCATGCCGCAGTAGAGGTACATCGGCCGTGGATCCCCGCTTAGATCTCATTTCAGCGTGTTGAAAGCTCCGTTCCTTCGAGGCTTATCTTTGGTATGCTTTCACGAGTTGTAGGTTCTTGTACATTCGGGGTATGGCGGGCCTGTCCGTCATAGTTGTTGTAAATCTTAGAGTGCAGAGTAATTGTTGTGTGGTTTGTAAAAGGACAACTGCTCGGGTTTTTGTGTATATACAAGGCAATCTGCTTTGTTGACTGTTTATTTATTATATCTCTTGTTTCATGACTCGTGTTTTATTTTCCGCTGGTTTTCTCTGATGTTGTATCACTAGGGTGCCCGGGGTAAGGCACCAGTAACGGGCCCGGGTTCGGGGCGTTACACAAATCAACAAGAAAGTATTACAAGGCTATCACAAACCAACATAATCAAGTTATACACACAAGGTACATTCTAATATATGATTAACAAGATCGGGTATCTATTCCCAAAGTACTTCATACATTATCTTTTAAAAGATACGTTACGTTTACAAAAGTCACACAATACCCGTAGTATATGAAAATAGAGTGATTATCTTTTGAAGTAAATCAAAACACTTACCTTTGTAAAATCAAGTAACAACATTATTTTCCAAACGTCCAAGTTTGCCTAATTTCAAATGTTCACGGTTATTATTTTAGAAAGGTTTCGTAGTTCATAGTCTTATTCTTTTAAGAATATAATTCTCATTTAACCATCTGAGAAAACATAAGCCTTATATGTGAGTAGGATATTCTTGTTTATAACAATCTTATTACAGCAGCCATGATCTAGGAAATATCATTTTGTCTCATCTTAGCTTCTATGCAGATGGAAGTTTCTACTGGTTTTAATAATACTTAATCTGTCAAAATATTTCCTTTTATTAACGCTGCAGTGGTTTGCCGATACACATTCTGATTTCCGAAATCAGTAAAACATTCTTAAGTCGTTATACCTAACTTCCCATAAAGCTAGTATAACTCTTAAGTTTTCAAAACCCAGTATTACTTCTTCTTTCAAAATGATTCAAAAATCTTTTGAAATACTTCAAGTTCTTTATTATTACATAACCAGCCAGTTATAGTTCAAATCAGTTACCCTTTTAAAAACCACAAGTATTTTCTTACCTACATAAAGCTGTTATAACCAACTTCCCATAAAGCCGTTATAACACTTTATGTTTTAGACCAATCAAATACATTTAACACATGTACGTCTATCGTACTACATAGTTACACACATATCATGCTAGAAGAGATAGGAAGAGGTTCACATACCTCGCGACGAGTATCGACTAATAGCAAAACGCTCCAAGTACTTCCAACCGTCGGCTACTCCTTAAGCCAAGTAGATCGCGCCACACGCAGTACTTCAACCTATAAGGCCACAAGGCGCTTATTAACATTTAGGTCTCTTCGTAGAACATTCTACAGAAAATTCGCAAGAAGATTTTCCTCCCGCACAGTAAATCTCCTCCTCTATCGGGGCCGGCTACCAAGCCAACCGGGGGGGGGGGGGGTTATACGTCTAATCCGGACGTGCACAATTCTACCTCACAGAAAAGCTACACAAGTCTACTGTAATACAGTCCTATGTAATTACAGTTCAGCACTCTTCTTTCGAAAAGGTTTCTTATTATTCAGGCTTAAGTCAAAAGACATTGCCGATAACTACGTTCAGTTCTATATATAGTATACTTTAACTATATATTCAACAACATGTAATCTCCAATTACAACAGAAGGTCAAAAGTGTTTACCTCGATAAGCCCAAAATTATCCAAGTATAAAGTCGATCCTGGGCAACGTTTAGCTCCTACTCCGTGCGCTCCGACCCGCTCCAAACAACCCTTAGAAGTTCTAACCAACTTCTACTTATACTCCAACCAACTATGGAGATTTTCCTTAGGGTTTCGGTTTTGTGACTGACGGGAAGTATAATAGTATTACGGGGCTTTTCGTATAGGTATAACCTTAGAATACTACAAGGTATACGGCTAAGGTAATTTGGGTATAGTAACAATACTTTTGAGAGTATTTCTACCAAGAGGGGGGTATTTATACGAGACAACACCACAAGGGTGTATACCTCTACTACCCCACTAGGGGTACTCTCGCCAAGGGGAGGGGCTCTTGGCCGGGCCTCACCAAAGGGGAGGGGGTGGACGAACACCACAAGAGAGGGGGAAGGGATTTTAGACTTAGCACAATTTTTGGATGAAGAAGTTCATCAAAGGGGAGGGGTATTTATAGGTCAAGCCATGGCTAACCAATGGCCAAGATCAAGCCAAGTGCATAGCAAGTGTAGGGCCAAGATTCACCCATGTGTCCTTAACCAACTAACACACAAATATCCTACCTAACCCTTGACAAAAATGGCCACACTTTCGGCCACCTTTACCGCCCACACTCCACCAATGAGAGGGTGCCAAGTGGCGCCCTCTTGTTGGTCCAACACGTTTCGTCTCTCGGAAAAATCCGCAAAAATTAGAAATGACATAGCCGGAATTTTCCCTTCGCAAGTTATGTAAAACGTTTCGTCGAAAAACGACTCTAATCGGGTGTTGTGAACAAATAATTTTCGGCCAAGCCACTTTAAAGCCCAAACTTTTCTACGTACGTCCTTACGTACATACTCTGGAAATACGGTATAACGATTAGCTACCGTCACGCGAGGAATACCTCACGCGGTGCGTGTGACCTATGCGGACTGCGGGAAGTCCAGGATTAGGCACGCATAATGATACTATGGGCGATTGGCCTTGCTTCGATCATTCGCGGCCTAGAAAAGACCAGTTACATTATATCTATTGTGCTCTTGTTTATGTTGTGGCACTATGTGCAGTTGAACTGGTTGTATTTGCAAATAGTTTTAAATACTTTGATTTTACTTTAGTATTTTACAGTTTCACATACTTGGTACCTGTTATCGACCTCGGGGCCGCGTCATGCCGCAGTAAGGAAAGCAGGTGCTAGATCCACATCCTTAGGATCTCTACTTTGGTGTCAGGAGCTCCATCTTCTCCGGAGGCTCGACTTTTGGTATGGTTCTCCCTGGTGTCGTAGATATATGTACGTTCAGGGTATGGCGGGGCCCTGTCCCGCCATAGTTGTTTACTTCCTTAGAGGTCTGTAGTCCTATTGTACAGTTGGTATGTAACTGCCAAACTTGATGTATACATATATGCCGAAGGGCAACCTTTTTCAGATAAATTGTCTCTCTTTTTATATTGTTTCCTGTCTTGTTTATTCCGCTGATTACTCTGATGTATGACTACTTGGGTGCCCGGGTAAGGCACCAGTCTCGGGCCCTGGAACGGGTCGTGACAAAAGTGGTATCAGAGCAGTTAATCCTCGGAAAGTGTCTACAGACCGTATCTTATAGCCTCCTGATTATTGGTGTGTTGTGCACCACACCAATAATCAGGAGGCTATAAGATATTTAGGATTGGTTTCCATTCTTCTCATTCTGAGATCGTGCTTTAGAGCTGTGTTATAGGTTGGACCCCTCTAACGTATTCCTTTCTTTAACGCTTATGCCTCCACGTAGGCAACCCGCCCGAATGGCAAGGCACGGCGGAGCCGCTAGTAGGACACCGAGTCACGAGGGCTCGTGCCCATCTATACCCGAGACGGCGAGTTCCACGACGCCGCCAAAGCAGGTTTAGAGCCGCGATGGGCCGATGAGACCACAATACTGCGGCCTCCCACAGCCTGGAGCAGAGGAGATGGGTTACAGAGAGATGGCCCAGTTACTGGCCAGGATCGTGGCCAGACATGAGGATAGGCTGGACGCAGCAGTTCCAGCGGTACCTGTGGTTCACCCGAGATCGGACAGTTTGAGGCTACGGGATTTTCTGAGTTGTAGCCCGCCAGAGTTCTACGGGTCGAGGCCTGAGGATGATCCGCAGGAGTTCGTCCGTCAGTTACAGAGGATCATGCGGGTGATCAAGGCTTCAGAGACCGAGTCCGTGATCTTCGGTTCGCATCGGCTGCGTGATACCGCAGTCGACTGGTTTGACTCGTGGGAGCTTTCCCGGGGAGAGCATGCGCCTCCAGCAGTATGGGACGAGTTTTCGGAGGCTTTTCTCACTCACTTCTTGCCTCCGCAGATGAGGAGGGCACGGGCCGACAAGTTTTTGTTGCTGAGACAGAGAGGGCGCACAGTTAGGGAGTACAACGTCGAGTTCGATTCTTTGGCTCGATATGTCCCTGCGCTAGTAGCAGATATGGAGGACCGGGTGCACCGTTACGTCACCGGGCTAGATGATTATATGGCAGAGTCGTGCGCTGGTGTAGCTCTTCAGCCGGGCATGGATATTGCCCGCATGCAGGCTCATGCACTTGGATGCGAGGAGCGTAGAGACCGACGGGTCGACAGATATCAGCAGCAGAAGAAGGCCAAGACGGCCGGATCTTTTGGTAGCTCTCGGGGTGGACGACCTCGTAGCCTAGATTTGCACCCATCCACTCGTGAGCACTCCTACATCGCTGCACCCAGAGTATTCGGGCAGGCGGGGCCCTGTGACTTCGGATTTCCAGGGTAGAAAGGGTGCTAACCGATCGAGGTCCGCTCAGTGTGTCCGATGTGGTAGATTCCATTCGGGGGGTTGTGGTACTATTTCGGGAGGTTGCTACACTTGCGGCCAGCAGGGTCACTATGCGAGAGCCTGTCCGAGCAGAGGCAGCGCAGATGGTAGGGTCACCTACAGTGCATCGGGTCTTCATCCCTTGATTACTCGCCCGAGGCGTGGTAATCATGGACCAGCAGGTCGCGGCAGAGGTCATGGCGCGGGTCCCAGTTCTAGCGGTCCTCAGAACCGCATTTATGCCTTGTCCACCGGGCAGACCGTGAGGCGTCGCCGACGTCGCTGCAGTACTTTATCGGGCCGTCACGATGTGTATGCCTTGATAGATCCGGGTTCTACTCTGTCCTATATATCTCCCCTTATTGCTAGTAGGATAGGGATAGAGCACGAGTCCATAGACCCTTTTGAGGTAGCTACGCCAGATGGTGATTCGCAGTAGCTCGGCGGCGGATATAGGGCTTGCCCGGTGACTTTATGCGATCGTCGACCCTAGCCGACTTGATAGAGTTGGACATGACCGATTTCGATGTGATCGTGGGCATGAATTGGTTAGCTTCGCTACGCCAGCAGTAGATCGCAGGAGAGAGTGGTACGGTTCCAGTTCGGGAGCCGGTTATTGAGTGGGAGGGGAACACTGTGTCGCCGAGGGGTAAGTTTATTTCCTACCTCAAGGCTAGGAAGATGGTGCAGAAGGGGTATATCTACCATCTCATTCGGGTGTTTGATCACGAGGTGCGACCAGATTTTTAGTCGATTCGATGGTCACGAGTTCCCGGATGTGTTTCTGCACGACCTCCCGTATCCCTCCGAGAGGAGATAGAGATTTGTATCGATGTCTTGCGGACACTCGGCCTATTTCCATTCCTCCATACGAATGGCACTGCCGAGTTGAGAGAGTGAAGGACCACCAAAGATTTCTTTGGAGAAGGGCTTCATCGACCTAGTGTTTCTCCCCAGGGAGCGCGGTATTGTTCGTGAAGAAGAAGGGCGGACGCACGCATGTGTGTTGATTACGGTGAACAAGGTGACCATTAAGAATGATACCCTTCCCGTGATTGATGATTTGTTCGACCAGTTGCAGGGTGCGAGATGTTTCTCCAAGATTGATCTGCGATCGGGTTATCATCAGTGCAGTCGAGAGGCGGATGTCCCTGGGATCGCATTCGGACCAGACGGGCATTATGAGTTCAGGGTCATGTCTTTCGGTTTGACCAATGCTCCGGCGGTATTTATGGATTTGATGAACCGAGTGTTCAAGCCATTTTTGGATACGTTTGTGATAGTATTCATTGATGACATCTTGGTTTATTCTCGCTCAGAGCAGGAGCATGCGGAGCATTTGAGAACTGTGTTGAGAGTTCTCCAGGACCAGCGGTTGTACGCCAAGTTTTCGAAGTGTGAGTTCTGGTTGACTTCGGTGGCTTTTCTTGGGCATATAGTCGGGGCCGATGGTATTCAGGTGGATACGGCCAAGATCGAGGCAGTCAGGAGTTGGCCTAGACCTACTACTCCGACAGAGGTGCGCAGATTTTCCGCCTCGAGTTATTATCGGCGGTTCGTAGAGAAGTTTGCTTCTATCTCGCACCATTGACTAGGTGACTCGTGGCGGCTAAGTTTGATGGTGATGCTTGTGGCGGTTTCCGATTCTTGAGAGATCGACGACCGCTTCGCTTACTCTTCCAGAGGGTCCAGACGGCTATGTCGTGTATTGTGATGCGTCAGGCATCGGCTGGGATGTGTGTTGATGCAGCATGGCAAGGTTACAGCGTACGCATCCCGACAGCTTAAGAAGCATGAGAGGAACTACCCCACCCATGATTTGGAGTTGGCAGCGGTGATTCACGCCTTGAAGATCTGGAGGCACTATTTGTATGGGGTTCATGTGGATATTTATACAGACCACAAGAGCCTTCAGTATATCTTCAGCCAGAGGGAGCTGAACTTACGACAGAGACGGTGGTTAGAGTTACTCAAGGATTACGATGTCGATATCCTGTACCACCCGGGGAAGGCCAATGTTGTGGCAGATTCCCTTAGTCGTAGGTCGATGGGGAGTCTATCAGATGTGCAGCCAGAGAGGAGGGGCATGGTTCGCGATTTACATCAGTTAGCGAGCCTTGGAGTCCGATTGTTTGATTCTGATAGCAGTGGGGTTCGAGTTCGGGAGGTTGCCGAGTCTTCCATCGTCGAGGAGGTGAAGAGGCAACAGTTTGAGGATTCGGTTTTGATGCGGTACCGTGATACGACTCTTCGTGAGGGGAAGGGTCCTTTTGAGGTAGCACCTGATGGGGTACTAAGGTTCGAGGGCAGGTTGTGTGTTCCGGATATTGCAGGACTTCGGCAGCAGGTTTAGGGGAAGCACACAACGCACGTTACTCTATCCATCCGGGGTCGACCAAGATGTACCACGACCTCAGATCTGTGTATTGGTGGGATGGCTTGAAGAGGGACATTGCAGAGTTTGTGGTTCAGTGCCCGTGTTGTCAGCAGGTTGTTATACCCCGTATTTCCAGAGTATGTACGTGAGGGCGTACGTATAATTTTTGCCTTAAGGTTTGGCAAGAATCGAAAATTTGGGCACAAGTGCCGGAAAGAGTCGTTTTCCGACGAAACGCTTTCCTGACTTTGTGGGAAAATTCCGGCTATGTCATATTTAATTTTGGCGGATTTTTCCGAGAGACGAAACATTTTGGACCAACAAGAGGGCGACACTTGTCACCCTCTAATTGGTGAAGGTGGACGGCAATGGTGGACGATTTGGGTGTCAATTTTTGTCAAGGAGTTGGTAGGATATTTTGTGTAGTTGTTAGAATGGACACTTGCCTAAATCCTAGCCCTACACTTGCCTAACACTTGGATGAATCTTGGCCATTGGTTGGCCATTTCTTGACCTATAAATACCCCTCTAACTTGATGAATTTCTTCATCCAAAAATTGCCTAAGTCTTGAAATCCTCCTCCCCTCTCAAGAGTTCTCGCCCCAGAGCCTCTACCCCCTCCTTGAGAAGCTTTGGCCGAGAGGGTACCCTAGCCTAGTTGGTTTCAGTATAATACCCCCTTTGTGGTATAGAAATACTCTCCAAGTATTGTTGTAATGTCCAAATACCTGCCCAAATACCTTGTAGTATTCCAAGGTTATACTTATCTAAAAAGCTTAAAATACCATTATACTTTCCTTTAGCCACTAAACGAAACCCTAAGGAAAATCTTCACCCGTTGTTGAAGTATGGAGTAGAAGTTGCGTAGAACTTCTAAGGGTTGTTTGGAGCGGATTGGAGCACTCTGAGTAGAGCTAAACCTTGCTCAGGAGCGACATTAAACTCGGATAATTTTGGGCTTATCGAGGTAAACACTACTGTCCTTCTATTGTCATTGGAAATTACATGTTGTAAGAATATATAGTTGAAGTATACTATATATAGAACTAAACATAGTATTGTGGCAATGTCTTTTGACTTAAGCTCAAGAATAAAGAATCAATCGAATCAGAATTACATAGATCAGACATAGACTTGTATAGCATTCTTGTGTTGTAGAATTGTACACGTCCGGTTCGACGTGTAAACCCCCTGGTTGGCTTGGTAGCCGGCCGATAGGAGGAGATTTACGCTATGTGGGAGGTACTGCCGGATTTTATGTAGAATATGGAACGTTGAGATCTAGATGTTAATAAGCGCCTTGTGGCCTTATAGGTTGGAGTACTACGTGTAGAGTGATCCACTTGGCTTAAGGATGTCACGACTGCCTAGGGCCGTGGATCGGTGCCTTACCCGCACCCAAGTAGTCATACATCGAGAAAACCAATGGAATATAAAACAACCAAGATATGAAACAGTTTAAATAAGACACGCTTCGAAAAAAGTTTCCTTTCGGCATAATGTATATAAATAACCCAAAATGAGCGATATCCCAACCTTACAACAGTCTACAGACTTAAGAGTTTAAAACAACAATGGCGACAGGGCCCCGCCATACCTGAATACGAATATCTACAACGCAGGGGACCATACCAAAATGCTAAGCTTCCGAGAAACGGAGCTTTCCCAATGGCGGTGATCCTAAGAACGGGATCAACGGTAGGAGTACCTTTACTGCGCAGATGAACGCAGCCCCGAAGAGGTCGATAACAGTACCAAGTATGTGAAATCAAAAATCGTAAATGAAATCATAGTAGTCTATATAAGGTGAGACATGTATGATAAGCCAAAACTACGATTCACAATAAATAAGGCGATGTCAAGTCGTGGACTCATGCCTCAAAGTCATCACAATAGAACCGCACGGTAAGGCAATGGCGTGGCCGACTACTAAAACCCACGCATCAACAAGGTCATAAATCAGATCATGAAATCTGTCTGCAGTCACATGATCAAAGCTGGCCACTCGCCCGCCGTATCGAATGTGCGCATCTAGTCCTGGAACTTCCCGCAGCTCCGCATCGGCCAAACAGATAGGCCCGCATGAGGTATAACCCCGCATCGAGGGTAGCTACTCCGGCGGCCCTAGACTCGTCCGCATGGCTACAAGAACCGCATGACCACAAGGGGCATACTAACTCGAACTCCCGCAGCCGCATAGGCCATCTGCACCGCATAAGGTATTCTCGAATCATAGGTCCATCGACCCGCTGAGTCTACCCCGACGGAGGCGCTTAACCCGGAGTTATGAATGATATAATATCAACATAACCGATTTTTGCTAAACAACATAAGCACAACAAGGAAAAACCTCTTTACACAAATATCACAAGATACTAACTCACGTAGCATCCTAACATGTTTACTTATCCAGTCAACAAGAAAATATTACAAGACTATCACAAATCAATACAATCAAGTTATTCACACAAGGTACTTTCTACATTATGTTAACAAGTTCGTTGTTAGCCCCAAAGTACTTCATGTATTACTCTTTTAAAAGATCCGTTTCTTTTACAAAAGTCACACAATAACCGTAGTATAAAAATAGAGTAATTATCTTTTGAAGTACATTAAAACACTTCTCCTTGTAAAATCAAGTAACAACATTCTTTTCCTAACGTTCAAGTTTGCCTAATTTCAATTTCTCAAGTTTCTCATTTTCGAAAGGGTTTGTAGTTCATAGTTTTAATCCTTTAAAACAATTTGAGAAACATATACCCTAAGTGTGAGTAGGTTATTATTATTCGTAACAATCTTATTACAGCAGCCATGATCTAGTAAATGTAATATCATTTTGTCTCATCTTAGCTCCTATGCAGATGGAAGTTTCTACTAGTTTTAATAATACCTTATTAGTCAAAATAATTCTCTTTATTAGCGCTGCTGTGGTTTGTTCGACATTTATTCTGATTGGTAAAACATCATTCCTTTTGAAATGTTTTCAGTTCTTTATTATTCAGGCTTAAGCCGTGAGGCATTGCCGCAAGTGTTATTCAGGCTTAAGCCGTGAGGCATTGCCGTAAGTATTATTCAGGCTTAAGTCAAAGACATTGCCGTAGTTATTATTCAGTTAACACATGTACGTCTACCGTACTATATATATTGTAAAATATCATGCTTTAGGAAGAATCACATACCTTCTCGGCGGAGACCACTTGCCAAGTTGAATATGTCGCGCGCAGAGTATCGACCTATATCAGTCAAATATGTCTATCAACGTCTAGACTGTACTGTACAAAGTTCTAAGCAGAGGGTTCGTTATTCTATGGTCATTTGGGCAGCACTTCCCTACCCGGTGAGCTACTCAAGTCTACTGTGAAAACAGTCCTATGTAAGTACAGTTCTATTATTCATCTTTTAAACCCTTCTACTGTGATAACAGTTCAATTCTATTCTGCAATATCCTTCTAAGTATTTAATACTTACTCCTATACTTCTACAGTATATATATACTAATTACAAAAGGAGGATAAGGTTATTTACCTCGGTAAGCCCAATAATATCCTAGATAAAAGTCGCGCCTGAGCAAGGTTTAGCTCCTAAGTTGTGCGCTCCGGTAGCTCCAAGAAAACCTTAGAAGTTCTTCACAACTTCTACTAAGGACTAAGGGATTTGGGCTAGGGTAATTTGGGCATTATAACAATACTAGAAGGCAACTTTTCTACCAAGGGAGGGGGGGTAGTGTTTCGGCTAGGCTAGCTTTAGAGGGGGGGGTTGCTCTCGGCTAGGGCTTCTCAAAAGGGGAGGGGTGTGTTTGGACGAAACAACAAGAGGGAGAGGGAGGGATGTGAGACTTAGATAGATTGCTCAATTTAGGATGAAATAACTCTTCAACAAGGGGGGTATTTATAGGTCAAGACATGGCCAACCAATGGCCAAGATTATGCCAAGTGCAAGGCAAGTGTAGGGTGAGGATTTAGGCAAGTGTCCTTGGCCAACTTGCACACAAAATATCCTACCAACTACTTGACAAAAATTGTCATCCAATTGGCCTCAATGCCGTGTAACATCCATCAATGAGAGGGTGACAAGTGTCGCCCTCGTTGGTCCAAAATGTTTCGCCTCGGAAAAATTCGCAAAAATAAGAAATGACATAGCCTAATTTATCCTACGCGAGTTGTAAAACGCTTTTAAAAACGACTCTAAACGGGGGTTGTGTACAAAGTGGAATTCGTCCAAGCCAACTAGGGGGGGGGGTGACACGTGTCACCCTCCTACTCGTCCAAAATATTTCATCTTCCGAAAATATCCACAATGGCCAAAAATCTCGAAAACAAAGTGGGCCCCACAAAACCGTAAATTTTCCGAAAATAAAATTCCATAATTCTCTAAAATTCCAAGAAGTCCGAATACCAAATCTGGGAATCCAATTCCCATTAACGAATCTTTTTCCTTCACAAAAACCGGAAACTTTTCCGTGGAAAAATCACCTCTTTCTTCCATTCCACCTAATGTCGATTCTCGCACGCACGCCCTCGCATACATACCACAAACTACGGTATAACATTCTCCTCCTTAGAAACATTCGTCCCGAATGTTCCTTCTAGGTATCAAAACAAACAGCGCCAAGATAGTCCCATCGTTATACTTACGGAAACAACCATGCCACACCTGTTCAAAACACAACAAGCGCACATACTTATCTCCAAGTCCACGAGGAATCACCTCTATCACAAAAACTCCTACTCGAGATCTAAAAAGATACTCCCTTCGCCCCTACTCTTTACAAACGAATGATCACACCTATGCTCGTAATACATGCTCGCTTTTTCCCTTACTCGTCGTGATACCACTTTTGTCACTTTGTCGCGAGCCTTGCCCCGACGACCCAACAAATGGTACCGGGCTGCTTGCGATCCCTGAGGATGTTGTGCACTTCTTGTACGCTCGAACTCTTACCACCTTTCTGTTACCGCTTAGTTTCCAAATCTCGGGGTTACTATCTCTAACGTGGTCATCATTAACTGGGAACACTCTGGGTGGATTTCCGATACTTTCCCGAACATAACAATACGAAAGACCGGACGCATCGCCTCCTAAGTCGGACGGCAATGCTAACATATAGGCAACCTGGCCTAATCTTCACATGAACTCAAAAAGGCCCAAAGTAACACGGCTAAGTTTCCTCTGTCTTCCAAAACTCGTCACACCCTATCACAGTCTGCTGGAACAAACCTGAACCAACTATCTGAACCTTGCCAACATCGAACCGATCGATCGGTAACTTATACTTCCGCCCCTACAAGGCTTCCTAAGGCGACATCCGAATACTGAAATGGTAGCTATAATATATACTCAACAAGAGGCGAAGAGTCCTTACAGCTACTCCCGAAATCCAATCACTTGCCCGAGGGTGAATGCGACACTGAGATTCACCTGAGTTCCTAATCTTGCCTGGTAACTCTTCCAGAAAGAAACACCAGAATTTGACTCCTCACCAGCCATAAGGTGAAGGTAGGCACCGTGCGCAGCCTTACAACCTTCCGAAATAATCATCTCGCAACTTACTACCGAGTACACGGTTTGACTAAAAGATAAGACGGGCTGACCTCATCGGCCTGACTACTGGTCGAATGTATCCACGAACTCGTACGTTGGTTAACTAAACTTGGGCCTAACACCCTAGTGACCCTACCACCCGGCGGGACCACCAAAAACTGACCCCACCACCAAACAGGCCACGGGTCGACCCGCCACATGGCCTCCACCCAACCCGGCAATGCGCAAACACTAGCTCCCTGATTCGGAATAATCTCACGTATACTATGCACCTCGATAAGGGTCAAACACGAAATAATTCTTTTACCAAAGATGGCCTCGCCTATAAGGTCTCTACGTACACATCCTAAGGCTCCCACTTTCTCTATCCCCCAATCTTTCCCGATTAACTACTCATGCTTCCCAATCACAGTTAACACAATGCTATCTGAAAATAATACTTAAGATATTCGCTACACATATAAATCTCTAAAGGGTTAAGGATATACCTGTATCTACGCGGCACTTCCCTTAGGTCGTTCTAATCAAACCCGCCCTGCTGGGCGCATAGCTGGGGAAGGTGATGAACTATCCACTGATCCTGAAGGCCGAGTCTCTACATCCGCACCACCCTTGGCCTGGACAATTCCTCGCAAATGGCCCCGCCGCCGCAAACATAACAAGTCGACGCGAAGAACGACACTCCCATGATGACATCGACCACAACGCCACACCGAGCGGGGTGGCCTCCTCGCTTACACCCTCCTCTCCAAACCATCGCATCCACAATCGGTCTAGTAGGTGAGTCCTCGCACTTGTATCCTTCCTCATAGAACATTCCTCGCCATATGGCCTCGACGGCCGCAATAAAACAAGCACCAGCAAAAGCGGACTTCCGGATGACACCGCCACACCGTGGAACACCGAGGAAAATCAACCTCGTGAGGGACACTCAGACCGGGCGAGGCGCATGTCTAATCTGGCCACGAGGCGATTCGCCGAGAGTTACCAAATGATCCCGCCAATCGGGCCCTCTTCACGCTTTCCTCGGCCACTGGCCGATCTCTACCTCTCACCACGCACATAATCCCAACGCAAGCCGGCTCGCCCCTCGATCAAGAGCTACTCCTCACAACCCTTCTTTAGATAAGCATCAATATCCTTGGAATACCGGTACATAAAATACTCTGCCGCTAAGTCCTTTGCTAGCAATGGCCGTCTCCTTCCAATCCATATTTTCGCTCCATCGTGGAACCGAAAGTCGGATGTCATGACCGCAGAGAATCGCTGCTGCCGTGCAAACTCCCATCACTGGCGACGCCTCGTAACTCCTCGCATGAAGCATCACCTCAGTGATGATTGGGCCTGCCCTTCTAAATCTCTCAGATTTACTCGCAGCCTCCTTCGGCCGCTTTCGCTCTTCGGGCCCGAGGTACTGGCGCGAGGCATCACCGGTAAAGGAAAGGAATACGTTAGAGGGTCCAACTTATAACACACTCTAAAGCACGATCTCAGAGTGAGAAAAATGGAAACCAATCCTAAATATCCTATAGCCTCACGATTATTGGTGTAGTGCACAACACACCGATAATCAAGACTTACTAGATACGGTCTGTAGACACTTTCCGAGGATTAACTCGCTCGATACCACTTTTGTCACGACTGCCCGGTTCGTGGATCGTGCCTTACCCGCACCCAAGTAGTCATACATCGAGAAAACCAATGGAATATAAACAACCAAGATATGAAACAGTTTAAATAAGACATACGCTTCGAAAAAGTTGCCTTCGCATAATGTATATAAATAACCCAAAATGAGCAGTTACATCCCAACCTTACAACAGTCTACAGACCTCTAAGAGTTTAAAACAACAATGGCGGACGGGGCCCCGCCATACCTCAATACGAATATCTACAACGACAGGACCATACCAAAATGCTAAGCTTCCGAGAAACGGAGCTTTCCTAACGCTGCGGTGATCCTAAGAACGGATCAACGGAGGAGTACCTTTACTGCGGCATGAACGCAGCCCCAAGGAGGTCGATAACAGTACCAAGTATGTGAAATCAAAAATATCGTAAATGAAATCATAGTAGTCTATATAAGGCGGGAGACATGTATGATAAGCCAAAACTACGATTCACAATAAATAAGCGACATGTCAAGTCGTGGACTCATGCCCTCAAAGTCATCACAATAGAACCGCACGGTAAGTACGAAGGCGTGGCGACTACTAAAACCCACGACTCAACAAGGTCATAAATCGTATCATGAAATCTGCCTGCACCGTCACATGATCAAAGCCGCCACTCGCTCGCCGTATCTAATGTGCGCATCTAGTCCCGAACTTCCGCACCCGCATAGGCCAAACAGATAGGCCCGCATGAGGTATAACCCGCATCGAGGGTAGCTACTCCCGCAGCGTCCTAGACTCGTCGTCCGCATGGCTACAAGAACCGCATGACCACAAGGGCCGATACTAACTGGAACTCCGCAGCCCGCAGATAGGCCATCTGCACCCGCATAAGGTATTCTCGAATCATAGGTCCATCGACCACTGAGTCTACCCCGTGACGGAGGCGCTTAACCCCTGAGTTATGAATGATATAATATCAACATAACCGATTTTTGCTAAACAACATAAGCACAACAAGGAAAAACCTCTTTACACAAATATCACAAGATACTAACTCACGTAGCATCCTAACATGTTTACTTATCCAACAACAAGAAAATATTACAAGACTATCACAAATCAATACAATCAAGTTATTCACACAAGGTACTTTCTACATTATGTTAACAAGTTCGGTTGTTAGCCCCAAAGTACTTCATGTATTACTCTTAAAAGATCCGTTTCTTTTACAAAAGTCACACAATAACCGTAGTATAAAAATAGAGTAATTATCTTTTGAAGTACATTAAAACACTTCTCCTTGTAAAATCAAGTAACAACATTCTTTTCCTAACGTTCAAGTTTGCCTAATTTCAATTTCTCAAGTTTCTCATTTTCTAAAGGTTTTGTATTTCATAGTTTTAAACCTTTAAAACAATTTGAGAAACATATACCAAAAGTGTGAGTAGGTTATTATTATTCGTAACAATCTTATTACAGCAGCCATGATCTAGTAAATGTAATATCATTTTGTCTCATCTTAGCTCCTATGCAGATGGAAGTTTCTACTAGTTTTAATAATACCTTATTAGTCAAAATAATTCTCTTTATTAGCGCTGCTGTGGTTTGTTCGACATTTATTCTGATTGGTAAAACATCATTCCTTTTGAAATGTTTTCAGTTCTTTATTATTCAAAGCTTGCCGTGAGGCATTCCGCAAGTGTTATTCGAGCTTAAGCGTGAGGCATTGCCGTAAATATTATTCAGCTTAAGTCAAAGACATTGCCGTAGTTATTATTCGCTAACACATGTACGCTCACCGTACTATATATATTGTAAAATATCATGCTTTAGGAAGAATCACATACCTTCTCCGCGGAGACCACTTGCCAAGTTGACTAAGTCGCGCGCAGAGTATCGACCTATATCAGTCAAATATGTCTATCAACGTCTAGACTGTACTGTACAAAGTTCTAAGCAGAGGGTTCGTTATTCTATGGTCATTTGGGCAGCACTTCCTACCGGTGAGCTACTCAAGTTCATCGTGAAAACAGTCATGTAAGTCTGATTCTATTATTCATCTTTTAAACCCTTCTCTCGTGATATGATTCAATTCTATTCGCAATATCCTTCTAAGTATTTAATACTTACTCCTATACTTCTACAAGATATATATACTAATTACAAAAGGAGGATAAGGTTATTTACCTGGTAAGCCCAATAATATCCTAGATAAAAGTCGCACTGAGCAAGGTTTAGCTCCTAAGTTGCGCTCCAGAGTCTAAGAAAACCTTAGAAGTTCTTCACAACTTCTACTAAGGACAAAGGATTTGGGCTAGGGTAATTTGGGCATTATAACAATACTAGAAGGCAACTTTTCTACCAAGGGAGTGGGTAGTTTCGCTAGGCTAGCTTTAGAGGGGTTGTTTCTGCCAGTGGCTTCTCAAAAGGGGGGTGTGTTTGGACGAAACAACAAGAGGGAGAGGGAGGGATTTGAGACTTAGATAGATTGCTCAATTTAGGATGAAATAACTCTTCAACAAGGGGGGTATTTATAGGTCAAGACATGGCCAACCAATGGCCAAGATTATGCCAAGTGCAAGGCAAGTGTAGGGTGAGGATTTAGGCAAGTGTCCTTGGTCAACTTGCACACAAAATATCCTACCAACTACTTGACAAAAATTGTCATCCAATTGGCCTCAATGCCGTGTAACATCCATCAATGAGAGGGTGACAAGTGTCGCCCTCTCGTTGGTCCAAAATGTTTCGTCTCTCGGAAAAATTCGCAAAAATAAGAAATGACATAGCCGGAATTTATCCTACGCGAGTTGTGTAAAACGTTTCGTCGAAAAACGACTCTAAACGGGGGTTGTGTACAAAGTGGAATTCGTCCAAGCCAACTAGGGGGGGTGACACGTGTCGCCCTCCTACTCGTCCAAAATATTTCATCTTCCGAAAATATCCACAATGGCCAAAAATCTCGAAAACAAAGTGGGCCCCACAAAACCGTAAATTTTCCGAAAATAAAATTCCATAATTCTCTAAAATTCCAAGAAGTCCGAATACCAAATCTGGGAATCCAATTCCCATTAACGAATCTTTTTCCTTCACAAAAACCGGAAACTTTTCCGTGGAAAAATCACCTCTTTCTTCCATTCCAATTCCAATGTCGTATTCTCGTACGTACGTCCTCGCATACATACCCTGAAACTACGGGGTATAACAAAGGAGTAGCCGACTGTTTGGAGCATTTTGCTATTAGTCGATACTCGTCGCGAGGTATGTGAACCTCTTCTTATCTTTTCTAGCATGATATGTGTGAACTATGTAAGCGGTAGACGCATACGTGTTAATCGTATTTGATTGTTTTAAAACATAAAGTGTTATAACGGCTTTGTGGGAAGTTGGTTATAACAGCTTTATGTAGGTAAGAGACTGTTTTGTGATTTTTAAAAAAGGTAACTGATTTAAATTATAACTGGCTTGTTATGTAATAACAAAGAATCAAGTATTTCAAAAGATTTATGAATCGTTTTGAAAAGAAGGAGTAATAATTGGTTTTTGAAAACTTAAAGGTTATACTAACTTTATGGGGAGTTAGGTATAACGGTTTAAGAATGGTAAATGGATTTGGAAATGAGAACAAGTATCGAACAAACCATCGCAGCGTTAATAAAGGAAATGTATTGACTAATGAATTATTGGTAAAACTAGTAGAAACCTCCATCCGCATAGAAGCTAAGATAAGACAAAATGATATTACATTTTCTAGATCATGGTCACGTAATAAGAATGTTGTAAACAAGAATAACCTACTCACACATAAGACGTATATTACTCAATTGTCTAAAAGGGATTACGTGATTAATACTTGAACTATGAACTCTTTCAAAAGTGGAACTTGAGTAATCAAACTAGGCAAACCGAACTTTAGGAAAAAGGATGTTGTTACTCGACTTTAAAAGGAATGTGTGTTGGTCACTCCATACTACGGTATCGGGTGACTTTTGTAAAAGGAATAGATCTTTTAAAAAGGGTCTAAACGTATGTTGTACTTTAGAGTTAAAACCCGGACTTTGATATAAAAGGGGAAGTACCTTGAGTTGTGTATAGCTTGCCTATGCTTGTTGTTGTGTAACTTGCCTATGCTTGTTGTTGTGTAACTTGCCTATGCTTGTTGTTGTGTAACTTGCCTATGCTTGTTGAGATAGCCTTTATTGTGCACGTATTATGTTTCTATACCACCGTGTCTCTCGATGGAGTAGGTTGACTTGTGGAGAACTTACTTGGACGTACCGGCAGTGACGGAAGATTCCACGGGTATGCTTCCATTATTAGTGTTATTGTTGTTACATGGACGTGTCTACACCGATGCAGTATTCCGGGGGCATGTGGCCATGCGGCAGGGTTGATTACCGATATATGGTTATTCTTACATGGACGCGTCTACACCGACGCGATTCCGGGACATGTGGCCACGCGCGAGGTTGACCACCCAAGATATTGTTGTTGAGGTTACATGGGCATGTCTACACCGACGCGATTCCTCGGCATGTGGCCATGCGGCCTTGTTATTATTGTTGCATCATGGACATGTCTACACCGATGCGATTCCGGCACGCGGCCATGATGCGAGCAGATTGATGTTGCGGCGTGAGACCCATAGTTACACTTCGAGTGATGACCTTGAGGCGTGAGCCTCAACTTGATCGCGCGTTTATGTTGCGTACTATTTTGGTTATCATACATGTCTCCGCTTTGTATAGATCGTTATGATTTAACCGCAGATTTTCGCCACATACTCACTGCCAGATCGACCTCCTTCGGGGGGCTGCGTTCATGCCGCAGGTAGAGGTACATCGACTGTCGATCCCCGCTTGTAGGATCACGTTTCAGCGTATTGGGAAGCTCCGTTCCTTCGGAGGCTTATCTTTGGTAGGTTTCCCTGAATTATAGGTTCTTGTACATTCAGGGGTATGTGGCCCCGTCCCACATAGGTTGTTATTACACTCTTGAGGTCTGTAACACCGAGAGGCGTGTGGTTGTAAAAAGGATTAAACTGTTCGGTTTAGAAGTTTGTATATATATGCATGAAGGCAACCGTTTTGGTTGGCCTATGTTATTGTCATAACTGTTGTTGTTATATTAAAGTCTTTATTTCCGCTGGTTTTTCTCTGATGTTGTATGACTACTTGGGTGCCCGGGTAAGGCACCAGTCACGGGCCCGGTTTCGGGTCTTGACAAAGTGGTATCAGAGCAGTTAATCCTCGGAAGGTGTCTACAGACCGTGTCTAGTAGAGTCTTGATTATCGGTGTGTTGTGCACCACATCTATAATCGTGAGGTCGCAGGACATTTAGGATTGGTTTCCATTCTTCTCATTACGAGATCGTGCCTTAGCCGTGTGATAAGTCGACCCTCTCGACGTATTTCGTTTTACCGATTATGCCTCCGCGCAAGGCAACCAGTGGCCTGAGGCGGCAAGGCGAGGAGGCGCTAGTGTGATTCAGAGGAGTACGAGGGCGCAGCCGGCCAAGACTGAGACAGTGCCCGACGGCGCGAGGTTCGCGACGCCAAAGACCAAAGAGGTTTAGAGCCGCGGCCGTGGTCGATGAGACTACAAGACTGAGCCTCCACCCACACCGAGCAGGGAGACGGGTCACAAGAGATGGCCCGATTATCGCCGTGGTCAGGCCGATATGAGATAGGCCGGACGCAGCAGCCTGCCCAAAGAAGACCGTGGTGCACCCGAGAGCAGATAGTTTGAGGCTACGAGATTTTCTGAGTTGTAGCCCGCCAGAGTTCTACGGGTCGAGGCCTGAGGATGACCCGCAGGAGTTCATCCGTCAGTTACAGAGGATCATGCGGGTGATCAAGGCTTCAGAGACCGAGTCCGTGACCTTCGGTTCAGATCGGCCGCGTGATACCGCGATCGATTGGTTTGATTCGTGGAGCTTTCCGGGAGAGCATGCACTCCGCAGTATGGGATGAGTTTTCGGGGCTTTCTCACGCACTTCGCCTCCGCAGATGGCGAGGGCACGCCGGCTGTGATTTTTGTTACCGAGGCGCAGGCGCACCGTCGTGGAGTACAATGTCGAGTTCGATTCTTTGGCTCGATATGTCCTCGCGCTAGTAGCGAATATGGAAGATAGGGTGCATCGCTACGTCACCGGGCTAGATGATTATATGGCCGAGTCTTGTGCGAGTGTTTCTCTTCAGCCGGGCATGGACATTGCCCGCATTCAGGCTCATGCACTTGGGTGCGAGGAGCGCAGAGATCGACGGGTGGACCGCTTTCAGCAGAAGAAGGGCAAGACGGCGGATATTTTGGCGACTTTCGAGGCGGACCGCCTCGGCCAGACTAGTTATGTACCGCCGCCAGTACAGAGCAGTCCTCCACAATCTTCAGGGCATCCAGAGTATTCAGGAGCAGGTCAGGGCTCCATGGGTTCAGGGTTCCGGGGAAGTAGGGCGCTGGCTCGATGCCACCCTACCTCGGGGTGTTCGATGTGGTAGACCGCAGTTCGGGGAGTGTCGTGGTACCAAGGGAGCTTGTTATTTTTGCGCCAACAGGCCATCCGGTGAGATCGTCCGACCGGAGCGACGATGGTAGGATAGCACGAACTACGGATCGTTGCCATGGTTCTTCACCTTCCAGCTAGGCAGATGTTCATGTATGCAGCCACGACAGAGGTCGCGGTGGAAGTTCCCAGTTTTAGCGGTCCTTTGAACCGCCTATTTTCAGGTACATCCTTAACCTTCTAGAGACTTGCATGTGTTGATGCTATGTTGATGTGTTTAGTGTTATGTTCGGATAACTTTTGTGCAGATGTGATTTAGAAACCTGGTTAGAGTAAAAATATGAACCTTAGAATATTACAATTGAGACCTTAGATGTAAGGCCATTTCGAGTACGAGATTTTGCGGTGATCTTTGTCTGAAGGTATATGTATTCGTGGAGTTTTGTGGGAAAAATTTCCTTGGGCTGGGTAAAATGGAAGTGGTAGCTTTCATGACCTGTATAGGTAGGATTGTTCCGTATCGGGGAACAAGGGTTTGGCGCGATAGTGGGTCGTCAGCTATGCGGGCCAACCCGTGAGTTTGGGGTTGGGTCATCCGAGGTGGTCCCGCCAGTGGTAGGATCACGAGGTGCCGGGCCCAAGTTCGATTAACCATCGTACGAGTGGTGGATACGTTCGACCAGATCGGTTCGTGAAGGCCGGGAATGGCCTTAGGGGGAAATCGAGGTTAGTAAGATGACCAAGTTTGGAGGTAGTGACTCCAAGGTTTTGGAAGCAGAAGCGTTGACTGAAGTGTGGAACATGTACTAGAAGAGTTCAAGTGTCCGAGCAGGGCACGACGAGGAAGGAAGGAAGAGGACGTATGTTATTACGTGGCCAGGTGTGGCAGGATTGTTCTCGTAAGTATGGTAGTGAAGACTATACTGGCGCATGTTTGTTTTGAGGCTTAGAAGGAACATTCGGGACGAATGTTTCTAAGGAGGGGAGAATGTTATACCAGTATTTCCGCAGTATGTACGCGTGAGGCGCACGTATAATTTTGCCTTAAGGTTTGGCAAGAATCGAAAATTTGGGCACAAGTGCGGAAAGAGTCGCTTTCCGGCGAAACGCTTTCCAGACTTTGTGGGGAAAATTCCGGCTATGTCATATTTAATTTTTGCGGATTTTTCCGAGAGACGAAACATTTTGGACCAACAAGAGGGCGACACTTGTCACCCTCTAATTGGTGAAGGTGGACGGCAATGGTGGACGATTTGGGTGTCAATTTTTGTCAAGGAGTTGGTAGGATATTTTGTGTAGTTGTTAGAATGGACACTTGCCTAAATCCTAGCCCTACACTTGCCTAACACTTGGATGAATCTTGGCCATTGGTTGGCCATTTCTTGACCTATAAATACCCCTCTAACTTGATGAATTTCTTCATCCAAAAATTGCCTAAGTCTTGAAATCCTCCCCTCCCCTCTTGAAGAGTTCTCGTCCTAGAGCCTCTACCCCCCCCCCCCCTTGAGAAGCTTTGGCCGAGA
Source organism: Przewalskia tangutica (assembly GCA_029844215.1). Classification (NCBI taxonomy): domain Eukaryota; kingdom Viridiplantae; phylum Streptophyta; class Magnoliopsida; order Solanales; family Solanaceae; genus Przewalskia; species Przewalskia tangutica. Next base: position 85,331,613 of record CM056726.1, on the reverse strand, counting down.
GGGTACCCCCCCCCCCTAGCCTAGTTGGTTTCGTATAATACCCCCCTTTGTGGTATAGAAATACTCTCCAAGTATTGTTGTAATGTCCAAATACCTTGGCCCAAATACCTTGTAGTATTCCAAGGTTATACTTATACGAAAAGCCCGGAAAATACCATTATACTTTCCTTTAGCCACTAAACGAAACCCTAAGGAAAATCTTCACCCGTTGTTGAAGTATGGAGTAAGTTGTGAGAACTTCTAAGGGTTGTTTGGAGCGGATTGGAGCACTCGGAGTAGGAGCTAAACCTTGCTCAGGAGCGACATTAAACTCGGATAATTTTGGGCTTATCGAGGTAAACACTACTGTCCTTCTATTGTAATTGGAAATTACATGTTGTAAGAATATATAGTTGAAGTATACTATATATAGAACTAAACATAGTATTGTGGCAATGTCTTTTGACTTAAGCCTGAAGAATAAAGAATCGAATCGAATCGTAATTACATAGATCAGACATAAGAGACTTGTATAGCATTCTGTTGTAGAATTGTACACGCCGGTTAGGCGTGTAAACCCCCGGTTGGCTTGGTTGCCGGCCGCGATAGAGGAGGAGATTTACGCTGCCATGTGGGAGGTGCCTTGGATTTTACGTAGAATATGGAACGTTGAGATCTAGATGTTAATAAGCGCCTTGTGGCCTTATAGGTTGGAGTACTACGTGTGGAGTGATCCACTTGGCTTAAGGAGTAGCCGACTGTTTGGAGCATTTTGCTATTAGTCGATACTCGTCGCGAGGTATGTGAACCTCTTCTTATCTTTTCTAGCATGATATGTGTGAACTATGTAGTACGGTAGACGTACATGTGTTAACTGTATTTGATTGTTTTAAAACATAAAGTGTTATAACGGCTTTGTGGGAAGTTGGTTATAACAGCTTTATGTAGGTAAGAGAATGTTTTGTGATTTTTAAAAAGGTAACTGATTTAAATTATAACTGGCTTGTTATGTATTAACAAAGAACTCGAAGTATTTCAAAAGATTTATGAATCGTTTTGAAAAGAAGGAGTAATAATTGGTTTTTGAAAACTTAAAGGTTATACTAACTTTATGGGGAGTTAGGTATAACGGTTTAAGAATGGTAAATGGATTTCGGAAATGAGAACAAGTATCGAACAAACCACTGCAGCGTTAATAAAGGAAATGTATTGACTAATGAATTATTGGTAAAACCAGTAGAAACCTCCATCTGCATAGAAGCTAAGATAAGACAAAATGATATTACATTTTCTAGATCATGGCTGCTGTAATAAGAATGTTGTAAACAAGAATAACCTACTCACACATAAGACGTATATTACTCAATTGTCTAAAAGGGATTACGTGATTAATACTTGAACTATGAACTCTTTCAAAAAGTGGAACTTGAGTAATTGAAACTAGGCAAACTGAACTTTAGGAAAAAGGATGTTGTTACTCGACTTTAAAAAGGAATGTGTGTTGGTCACTCCATACTACGGGTATCGGGTGACTTTTGTAAAAGGAATAGATCTTTTAAAAAGGGGTCTAAACGTATGTTGTACTTTAGAGTTAAAACCCGGACTTTGATATAAAAGGGGAAGTACCTTGAGTTGTGTATAGCTTGCCTATGCTTGTTGTTGTGTAACTTGCCTATGCTTGTTGTTGTGTAACTTGCCTATGCTTGTTGTTGTGTAACTTGCCTATGCTTGCTGTTGTGTAACTTGCCTATGCTTGTTGAGATAGCCTTTATTGTGCACGTATTATGTTTCTATACCACCGTGTCTCTCGATGGAGGGCCGGTTGACTTGTGGAGAACTTACTTGGACGTACCGGCAGTGACGGAAGATTCCACGGGTATGCTTCCATTATTAGTGTTATTGTTGTTACATGGACGTGTCTACACCGACGCAAGATTCCGGCATGCGCCACGCGCGCAGGCGATTACCCGATATATGGTTATTCCTGTTACATGGACGTGTCTACACCGTCGCAGATTCCGGGACATGTGGCTACGCGCAGGTTGACCACCCAGATATTGTTGTTGAGGTTACATGGGCATGTCTACACCGGCGCGATTCGGGCATGTGGCCACGCGCCTTGTTATTATTGTTGCATCATGGACATGTCTACACCGATGCAGATTCGGGCACGCGCCACGATGCGAACATGATTGATGTTGGGCGTGAGACCCATAGTTACACTTCGAGTGATGACTCGGTGGCGTGAGCCCCTAACTTGATCGCGTTTATGTTGCGTACTATTTTGGTTATCATACATGTCTCCCGCTTTGTATAGATCGTTATGATTTAACCGCAGATTTTCGCCACATACCGGCATCAGTTGCATCGACCTCCTTCGGGCCGCGTTCATGCCGCAGTGAGGTACATCGATCGCCGATCCCCGCCAGTAGGATCACGTTTCAACAGATTGAAGCTCTGTTCCTTCGAGGCTTATCTTTGGTAGGTTTCCACGAGTTGTAGGTTCTTGTACATTCTGTGGGTATGGGCGGCCCCGTCTCCGTCATAGGTTGTTATTACACTCTTAGAGGTCCGTAACACTTGTTAAAGCGTGGTTGTAAAAAGGATTAAACTGCTCGGTTAGAAGTTTGTATATATATGCACGGGCAACCGCTTTGGTTGGCCTATGTTATTGTCATAATCGTTGTTGTTATATTAAAGTCTTTATTTCCGCTGGTTTTTCTCTCGATGTTGTATGACTACTGGGTGCCCGGTAAGGCACGACCACGAGCCGTTCGGTCTTGACAAAGTGGTATCGAGCGATTAATCCTCGGAAGGTGTCTACGCACCGTGTCAGTAGAGTCTTGATTATCGGTGTTGTGCACCACATCTATAATCGGAGGTCGCAGGACATTTAGGATTGGTTTCCATTCTTCTCATTACGAGATCGTGCCTTAGAGCCAGTGTGATAAGTTGGACCCTCCGACGTATTTCGTTTTTACCGCTTATGCCTCCGCAAGGCAACCAGTGGCCCGTGGGCAAGGCGGCGGAGGCGCTAGTGTGATTCAGGAGTACGAGGGCGCAGCGGCCAAGACTGAGATGCTGCCCGACGGCGAGGTTCGCGACGCCGCCAAAGACCAAAGAGGTTTAGAGCCGCGGCCGTGGTCGATGAGACTACAAGACTGAGCCTCCACCCCACACCGAGCAGGAGATGGGTCACGGAGATGGCGATTATTGGCGTGGTCAGGCCGATATGAGATAGGCCGGACGCAGCAGCCCAGTTCCAAAGAAGACCGTGGTGCACCCGAGCGAATAGTTTGAGGCTACGAGATTTTCCGAGTTGTAGCCCGCGAGTTCTACGGTCGAGGCACGAGGATGACCCGCAGGAGTTCATCCGTCGATTCTGAGATCACGCGGTGATCAAGGCTTCAGAGACCGAGTCGGTGACCTTCGGTTCGCATCGGCTGCGTGATACCGCAGTCGCTTGGTTTGATTCGCGAGCTTTCGGGAGAGCATGCACCTCCAAAGATGGGATGAGTTTTCGGGGCTTTCTCACGCACTTCTTGCCTCCGCAGATGGCGAGGGCACGGGCCGGCGATGATTTTTATTATCGAGGCAGAGGGCGACCGTCGGGAGTACAATGTCGAGTTCGATTCTTTGGCTCGATATGTCCTCGCGCTTAGTAGCGAATATGGAGGATAGGGTGCATCGCTACGTCACCGGGCTAGATGATTATATGGCCGAGTCTTGTGCGAGTGTTTCTCTTCAGCCGGGCATGGACATTGCCCGCATTCAGGCTCATGCACTTGGGTGCGAGGAGCGCAGAGATCGACGGGTGGACCGCTTAGCGAGAGAAGGCCAAGACACGGATATTTTGACGACTTTCGAGGCGGACCGCCTCAGCAGCAGACTAGTTATGTACCGCCGCCAGTACAGAGCAGTCCTCCACAATCTTCAGGGCATCCAGAGTATTCAGGAGCAGTCGTGGCTCCATGGGTTCGTGGTTCCGGGAAGTAGGGTGTGGCTCGATGATCACCCCTACCTCGTGGTCGATGTGGTAGACCGCATTTCGGGAGTGTCGTGGTACCAAGGAGCTTGTTATTTTGCGCCAATGGCCATCTGGTGAGAGACCGTCCACTGTGAGTGACAATGGTAGGATAGCACAAACTACGGATCGGGCTTGGGTTCTTCACCTTCCATAGCTAGGCAGATGTTCATGTATGCAGCCACCACAGAGGTCGCGGTGGAAGTTCCAGCTTTAGCGGTCCTTCAACCGCCTATTTTCAGGTACATCCTTAACCTTCTAGAGACTTGCATGTGTTGATGCTATGTTGATGTGTTTAGTGTTATGTTCGGATAACTTTTGTGCAGATGTGATTTAGAAACCTGGTTAGAGTAAAAATATGAACCTTAGAATATTACAATTGAGACCTTAGATGTAAGGCCATTTCGAGTACGAGATTTTGCGGTGATCTTTGTCTGAAGGTATATGTATTCGTGGAGTTTTGTGGGAAAAATTTCCTTGGGCTGGGTAAAATGGAAGTGGTAGCTTTCATGACCTGTATAGGTAGGATTGTTCCGTATCGGGGAACAAGGGTTTGGCGCGATAGTGGGTCGGGTTGGGGCCATGTTGCGGGCCAACCCGTAGCCCGGTTTGGGGTTGGGTCAGTCCGAGGTGGTCCCGCCAGGTGGTAGGATCACGAGGGTGCTGGGCCCAAGTTCAGTTAACCATCGTACGAGTTGGTGGATACGTTCGACCAGATCGGTTCGTGAAGGCCGGGAATGGCCTTAGGGGGAAATCGAGGTTAGTAAGATGACCAAGTTTGGAGGTAGTGACTCCAAGGTTTTGGAAGCAGAAGCGTTGACTGAAGTGTGGAACATGTACTAGAAGAGTTCAAGTGTCCGAGCAGGGCACGACGAGGAAGGAAGGAAGAGGACGTATGTTATTACGTGGCCAGGTGTGGCAGGATTGTTCTCGTAAGTATGGTAGTGAAGACTATACTGGCGCATGTTTGTTTTGAGGCTTAGAAGGAACATTCGGGACGAATGTTTCTAAGGAGGGGAGAATGTTATACCCCGTATTTCCAGAGTATGTACGTGAGGGCGTACGTATAATTTTTGCCTTAAGGTTTGGCAAGAATCGAAAATTTGGGCACAAGTGCCGGAAAGAGTCGTTTTCCGACGAAACGTTTCCACAGCTTTTGTGGGGAAAATTCCGGCTATGTCATATTTAATTTTTGCGGATTTTTCCGAGAGACGAAACATTTTGGACCAACAAGAGGGCGACACTTGTCACCCTCTAATTGGTGAAGGTGGACGGCAATGGTGGACGATTTGGGTGTCAATTTTTGTCAAGGAGTTGGTAGGATATTTTGTGTAGTTGTTAGAATGGACACTTGCCTAAATCCTAGCCCTACACTTGCCTAACACTTGGATGAATCTTGGCCATTGGTTGGCCATTTCTTGACCTATAAATACCCCTCTAACTTGATGAATTTCTTCATCCAAAAATTGCCTAAGTCTTGAAATCCTCCCCTCCCCTCTTGAAGAGTTCTCGTCCTAGAGCCTCTACCCCCCCCCCCTAGCCTAGTTGGTTTCGTATAATACCCCCCTTTGTGGTATAGAAATACTCTCCAAGTATTGTTGTAATGTCCAAATACCTTGGCCCAAATACCTTGTAGTATTCCAAGGTTATACTTATACGAAAAGCCCGGAAAATACCATTATACTTTCCTTTAGCCACTAAACGAAACCCTAAGGAAAATCTTCACCCGTTGTTGAAGTATGGAGTAAGTTGCGTAGAACTTCTAAGGGTTGTTTGGAGCGGATCGAGCACTCGAGTAGAGCTAAACCTTGCTCAGGAGCGACATTAAACTCGGATAATTTTGGGCTTATCGAGGTAAACACTACTGTCCTTCTATTGTAATTGGAAATTACATGTTGTAAGAATATATAGTTGAAGTATACTATATATAGAACTAAACATAGTATTGTGGCAATGTCTTTTGACTTAAGCCTGAAGAATAAAGAATCGAATCGAATCTGTAATTACATAGGGTGTATCAGATGAGACTTGTATAGCATTACTGTGTTGTAGAATTGTACACGTCCGGTTAGACGTGTAAACCCCCCCCCCTGGTTGGCTTGGTAGCCGGCCTCGATAGAGGAGGAGATTTACGCTGTTGCGGGGGGGGGAGGTGCTGCCGGATTTTCTGTAGAATATGGAACGTTGAGATCTAGATGTTAATAAGCGCCTTGTGGCCTTATAGGTTGGAGTACTACGTGTGGAGTGATCCACTTGGCTTAAGGAGTAGCCGACTGTTTGGAGCATTTTGCTATTAGTCGATACTCGTCGCGAGGTATGTGAACCTCTTCTTATCTTTTCTAGCATGATATGTGTGAACTATGTAGTACGGTGACGCATACGTGTTAACTGTATTTGATTGTTTTAAAACATAAAGTGTTATAACGGCTTTGTGGGAAGTTGGTTATAACAGCTTTATGTAGGTAAGAGAATGTTTTGTGATTTTTAAAAAGGTAACTGATTTAAATTATAACTGGCTTGTTATGTATTAACAAAGAATCAAGTATTTCAAAAGATTTATGAATCATTTTGAAAAGAAGGAGTAATAATTGGTTTTTGAAAACTTAAAGGTTATACTAACTTTATGGGGAGTTAGGTATAACGGTTTAAGAATGGTAAATGGATTTCGGAAATGAGAACAAGTATCGAACAAACCACTGCAGCGTTAATAAAGGAAATGTATTGACTAATGAATTATTGGTAAAACTAGTAGAAACCTCCATCTGCATAGAAGCTAAGATAAGACAAAATGATATTACATTTTCTAGATCATGGCTGCTGTAATAAGAATGTTGTAAACAAGAATAACCTACTCACACATAAGACGTATATTACTCAATTGTCTAAAAGGGATTACGTGATTAATACTTGAACTATGAACTCTTTCAAAAAGTGGAACTTGAGTAATTGAAACTAGGTAAACTGAACTTTAGGAAAAAGGATGTTGTTACTCGACTTTAAAAAGGAATGTGTGTTGGTCACTCCATACTACGGGTATCGGGTGACTTTTGTAAAAGGAATAGATCTTATAAAAAGGGGTCTAAACGTATGTTGTACTTTAGAGTTAAAACCCGGACTTTGATATAAAAGGGGAAGTACCTTGAGTTGTGTATAACTTGCCTATGCTTGTTGTTGTGTAACTTGCCTATGCTTGTTGTTGTGTAACTTGCCTATGCTTGCTGTTGTGTAACTTGCCTATGCTTGTTGAGATAGCCTTTATTGTGCACGTATTATGTTTCTATACCACCGTGTCTCTCGATGGAGGGCCGGTTGACTTGTGGAGAACTTACTTGGACGTACCGGCAGTGACGGAAGATTCCACGGGTATGCTTCCATTATTAGTGTTATTGTTGTTACATGGACGTGTCTACACCGATGCAGTATTCCGGGGGCATGTGGCCACGGCGGGTGATTACCCGATATATGGTTATTCTTGTACATGGGCGTGTCTACACCACGCAAGATTCGGGACACGTGGCTACGCGCAGGTTGACCACCCAAAGATATTGTTGTTGAGGTTACATGGGCATGTCTACACCGTCGCAAGATTCCGGGGCATGTGGCCACGGCCTTGTTATTATTGTTGCATCATGGACATGTCTACACCGATGCAAGATTCCGGCACGCGCCATGATGCGAACAGGATTGATGTTGCGGGCGTGAGACCCATAGTTACACTTGAGTGATGACCTTGAGGGCGTGAGCCCCTAACTTGACTGCATTTATGTTGCGTACTATTTTGGTTATCATACATGTCTCCTGCTTTGTATAGACTGTTATGATTTAACTGCAGTATTTTCAGTTTCACATACTGCACTGTTGCATCGACCTCCTTCGGCCGCGTTCATGCCGCAGTGAGGTACATCGTATCGATCCCCGCCAGGATCACGTTTCAGTATTGGGAAGCTCCGTTCCTTCGAGGCTTATCTTTGGTAGGTTTCCGAGTTGTAGGTTCTTGTACATTCAGGGGTATGGCGGGGCCCTGTCCCGTCATAGGTTGTTATTACACTCTTAGAGGTCTATAACACTGTTGGTTGTAAAAAGGATTAAACTGTTCGGTTTAGAAGTTTGTATATATATGCATGAAGGCAACCGTTTTGGTTGGCCTATGTTATTGTCATAACTGTTGTTGTTATATTAAAGTCTTTATTTCCGCTGGTTTTTCTCTGATGTTGTATGACTACTTGGGTGCCCGGGTAAGGCACCAGTCACGGGTCCGGTTTCGGGTCTTGACACAGGTGAATGTAGAGCACCAGAGGCCTGGTGGTTTGTTGCAGACGATAGAGATCCCGACCTGGAAGTGGGAGGTGATCAACATGGACTTCATCACAGGATTACCTCGCACTCAGAGGAAGCATGATTCTATCTGGGTTATCGTCGACAGGCTGACGAAATCAGCCCACTTTCTTCTCGTCAAGACGACTTTTTCGGCTGAGGATTATGCCAGACTTTACATCCGAGAGATCATCGATCGCATGGGTCCCTATTTCTATCATATCGCATGCAGAGCCCGCCACGCTAACTTCCGAGGTCTTTCCGAATGGGTTTAGGGACGCAGTGAGCTCGAGCATCGCATTCCATCCTCGCATGCACGGACAGCAGCAGAGCGCACTATCCGCACTTCGAGGATATGTCGCGAGCCCGTGTTATTGACTTTGTGGGTAGCCGGAGGATCATTTGCCTCTAGTTGAGTTTGATATAATAATAGCTACCACCCAAAGATTCGGATGGCGCCTTATGAGGCCTTGTATGGGAGGAAGATCGCCGATAGGCTGGTTCGATGTGGCGAGGTGCGATTAGTGGGACCGCACTGCATACAGTGCAGTGGATAAGGTGAAGCTTATCCAGAGCGCTATCGACACCGAGTCGGCAAGTCGTATGCGCAGATCATCGTCGTCGGATCCGGAGTTCGAGGTTGATGATTGGGTTTTCTGAAGGTGTCACCCATGGCGGTGTGATGAGATTCGGAAGAAAGGAAAACTCACCAAGGTATATTGGGCCTTATCAGATTGTCCGCAGGGTAGGCAAGGTTGCCTACGAGTTGGATCTGTCGTCCGATCTGGAGGCAGTGCATCCGGTTTTTCATGTTTCTATGCTGAGGAGATGTATCAGGGATCCGTCTAGGGTGCACCCAATTGACGATGTCCAGGTGACCGAGGGGTTATCGTATGAGGAGATTCCCATAGCGATAATCGATCGTCAGGTTAGGCGTCTGCTGACCAAGGACGTGGCTTCCGTCAAAGTCTTGTGGCGGAACGAGCTCAGAGAGGAGATGACGTGGGAAGCAGAGGAGGACATGAGGCAGAGATACCCTCACTTATTCCCCACACCTCCATGTAACTTACTTTCCTACTTGCTGGTTTTAACTATCATCTTTGCTTAAGTATTGTTTTGTGGCCATGTGTGGCATTTGCAAACTGTTAAGTTGTGAGGACATATATCATTATCTGTCTTGAGAAGAAACATTCGGGACGAATGTTTCTAAGGAGGGGAGAATGTTATACCCCGTATTTTCCAGAGTATGTACGTGAGGACTTACGTACGTTTGTACAAACCCTAATTAGGTTAAGAGTGAGATTGTAAGCTTTCGACGAAAAAGATTCCGAACCTTGTGAAGGAAATTCTACGTTTTTAATATTTTAACCGATTACGGATTTTTCCGAGAGACGAAATATTTTGGACCAATAGGAGGGCGACATGTGTCACCCTTAGTTGGCTTAGGTTGGACGAAAAGGTTGGGCAAGTGGGCAAGTCAATTGGTCAAGTCTTGCAAGTTGATTTTGTGTGAGTGGGAGTTGGTAGGGGTGGACGGTTTGGGTGAGTTAGTGGAGTCCACATGGCTCATTGTTGTGGTGGGCATGTGTTCCAATATTGTGGTGGACATATGTCCAAATGTTGTAGGAGACACTTGGTTGGAAGACCTCATCTTTCACTTGGATCATAATCCCAACCCTCCATTTGTTTTAATCTTGGCCTTTGAGGGCTCTATAAATACCCCCCCTTGAGTGAAGACTTCTTCATCCACTCCACACTTCTCTAAGTCTCAAAAACAATCCCTCCCCCTTAGTTGCTTTCTCGTCCCAACTCCCTCCCCCCTTCCTAGTAGGCTTCGGCCGAGAATACCCCCCCTCTTTGTAGAAAGTTGCCTTCTAAGTAGAGTTACTATTCCAAAATACCCTAGCCCCAAATCCCTTATAGTATTTAAGTAGAAGTTGTGTAGAACTTCTAAGGGCTTCTTGGAGCTATCAGAGCGTGCAAATTAGGAGCTAAACCTTGCTCAGGATCGACATTTAACTTGGATAATTTTGGGCTTATCGAGGTAAATACTCTTGTCCTTCTATTGTAATTGGATATTATATATAAGAATAGTTAAGACTTGAGTATAAGATCTAGAAGGATATTAAAGAATATAATTGAACTGTAATCACAGTAGAAGGGTATAAAAGAAGAGAATTGAACTGTACTTACATAGGACTGTATTTACAGTAGACTTGAGTAGTTTAACGAGTAGGGAAGTGCTGCCCAATTTTCCGTAGAATAAAGAACCCTCTGCTTAGAACTTTATACAGTATAGTCTAGACGTTGATAGGCGATTTGATATTATATAGTCGATACTCGCTGCGACATATTCGACTTGGCGGTGGTTTTCACGGCGAGGTATGTGATTCTTCCTATCCTCTTGAGCATGATATTTTAAATATATATATATATAGTACGGTAGACGTACATGTGTTAACTGAACATGGTTTTACTTGACGTCTTTCGACTTGAGTCTAAATAATAAGAACCTTGAAGTATTTCAAAAGAATTATGAATCATTTTTGAAAGAAGAGTAATACTTGATTTTTAAACAGAAAGCTTAAGAGTTATACTAGCTTTATGGGAAGTTAGGTATAACGACTTAAGAAAGATAAAAGGAACGGTTTTACTTATTGTTTATGAAAATCTTGTATTGACTTCTGCAAAGTGTAGTAAGATGGTTGATAGGAAAACATGTTATGATGCTACGTGTGTTAGTGTCTTGTGATGTTGTGTAAGGGGGTCATTCTTGTTGTGCTTACGTTGTTAAACGTTAAGACCGTTGTACTGTTATTATATCACATACCCCCTTGACTTGTTATACCGAGGGCTTGCCACCCTTGATGCGGGTCTATACGCCTGCGCGTGCGCGGTGACTATGCGAGTGCGGAGTTCGAGGATTGATCATTCCGGTGTTTTATCCCGACGCGGGATGCCCTATGCGATGCAGTGTGACTATGCGGTCTATGAGACTATGCGGACTACGAGTCCGCGAGGTGCCGGGTTAGCTACCCCGACGCGAGGAATACCTCACGCGGTGCAGTGTGTGACCTATGCGGATCGCGGAAGTCGTGATTAGGCACGCATAATGATACTATGGGCGATTGGCCTTGCTTCGATCATTCGCGGCCTAGAAAAGACCAGTTACATTATATCTATTGTGCTCTTGTTTATGTTGTGGCACTATGTGCAGTTGAACTGGTTGTATTTGCAAATGGTTTTAAATACTTTGATTTTACTTCAGTACTTTACAGTTTCACATACTTGGTACCTGTTGTACTGACCTCCTTCGGGGGGTTGCGTTCATGCCGCAGGTAAGGGAAAGCAGGTGCTAGATCCACATCCTTAGGATCTCTACTTTGGTGTCAGGAGCTCCATCTTCTCCGGAGGCTCGACTTTTGGTATGGTTCTCCCTGGTGTCGTAGATATATGTACGTTCAGGGTATGGCGGGGCCCTGTCCCGCCATAGTTGTTTACTTCCTTAGAGGTCTGTAGTCCTATTGTACAGTTGGGATGTAACTGCCAAACTTGATGTATATATATATGCCGAAGGGCAACCTTTTTCAGATAAACTGTCTCTCTTTTTATATTGTTTCCTGTCTTGTTTATTCCGCTGATTACTCTGATGTATGACTACTTGGGTGCCCGGGTAAGACACCAGTCACGGGCCGCGGAACGGGTCGTGACAGGCTTGATCCATGTGATCTTCATCTAGGCCTCACATTTGTTATAATCTTGGCCATCCAATGTGTTATATAAGCATACTAGTAGTAGCAAGACTTGGCATTTTACACTTAGAAAAATTTGAGAGACTTGTCTTGCACATTATAGTGCTCTCGGCTTTGTCCCATTTCCAACAAGAAAATTTTGTAGTTTTGATCCATTAGCCACAAGACTTTAACCCAATGTCCCTTAGGGTATTGTAAGGATATCTCAATAGAAAGATTGCGGAAAAACGACGTTTTCGTATTAGTCGCAAGGCGGAAACTTAAGGAGTTCTTCAACTTTGAAGTTGGAACTTGAAGATGGGTTCTTCATAGGCCTCTAAGGAGTGCTTGGAGCGGATTGTAACCTCAGGAAAGGAGCTAAGAATTGCTAAGGCGCGACTTTGAATCTTGGAAATTTTAAGGGCTTGGAAAGGTATAAATTTTGTCGTTTTAGCAATTAAGTTTACTTATTGATTGTAGCTATGGATATTAGCAAGCATGAGATGTATAGTATGAAGTTTGATAATTATATTGGCTATTGGAACCCAAATCCGAAAACTAGCATGTTTAGCCTTAAGATTGGAATTCAAGTTGATTATTCGTTTAAGTCGTCGCATGTTGTGTAAGAAGGAAATTGTAGTTGTTGAAGTTGCTTAAGACTATATAACATGTTAGACCTTAGAACTTGGAATTGGAAAAGTATTGGAAAAGACTTAGTGTTGTTGGTTATTGTTGGCCGAGAATGACTAGTGAGTATTAAACTACTTGGTATGAATTGTGGGGCGGAATTTTACACGTATTGTAAGGCGTGTAATCCCCTTTGTTTGGTTGTTGTTTGGAGCCTTAAATGTGGCGTGTTGGTTATTGTATTCGACCTTGAAAAGGTGGCAAAGTGAGTAGAAACAAAGGAAGTGCTGCCCGATTTTCCGTAGAATTAGAGACCGTATACTTTGTATTATTCTACGTTAGAGACTAGAAGTTGATAGTCTTGTTGTGACCATTATAGGTTGACACTTCTACGTACGGCGTATTCGGCTTAGCTTGTGGATTTAGCCGAAAAGGTATGTGAACTATCTCCTCTTCTAGCATGATTCCTTAAGATAAAGAAAGTATGTCCTACTCCTTAAATGATCCATTCCTTGGTTGTATTTGGATTGCCTAAAATAGAATTCGTTCTATGTACTCCTTTGATTGTACTTTGATGTTTAAATTGTAAGTTGTATAATCCATTTCCTTAGTGATGTTTGGATTCTTAAAAGTGAGAGTATTTTGCTTAAAGTACATGGAGTCTTGAAAAGGAAGTGGTTTCCAAACCTTTTGGCTAGTGCCTTAGTTCCAAAACCTAATGGTCGTTTTAATGACTTTAGGGAAGTCAAAGGAGTGATTTACTTAATTGTTTTAAAAGAGGAGAAATGACTTGATTTAAGAGAGGTAACTTGTTTTAAAGGTGTAAGTTACTTGAGGTTTAAAAGTAGAAGAAACTTGTTTTCTAAATATTAAGAGACTTGAAGTATTTTGAAAGTTAAGAACTTGATTTGTAAGTATGTGATACTTGGTTTTAATAGTATAAGTCTCTTGGTTATAAAAGGAATGAAATTGTCTAAAAACCATAAAGGGTTATAACGGCTTTATGAGAAGTTGGTTATAACGGCTTTATGGAGGGTTTAGAAAGTTGTCTATTTTGATTAATGGGCATAAGTTGCCTTGATGGTGAAAATTTGAAGTTACTTGATTTCAAGCTTTGAAATGAGTTTTCTAAAGTGTAGTAACTTACTTTGAAAAATAGACACACCTTGATACTACGGGTGTTAGTATCTTGGGGTATTACATAAAAAGGAGTCCTTTAAAAAGAATGTACGTACGTAGTACTTTGACTTGATTAATTGAGAATTATTCTAAGTGTGTCTTGATAAGTACTTTGGCTTGATTAATTGAGAATTAGTCTAAGTGTGCCTTGATAAGTACTTTGGCTTGTTTAATTGAGAATTAGTCTAAGTGTGTCTTGATAAGTACTTTGGCTTGTTTAATTGAGAATTATTCTATGTGTGCCTTGATAAGTACTTTGGCTTGTTTAATTGAGAATTGTCAATGTGTGCTGGTGATAGCATTTGAGTACAAGTATTATGTTTTATTACGTTGCCGCGACTCTCGATTGGAGGGTCGGCTGTCTTGTTGTAAGATTACTTGGACGTACCGACAGTGATGTGAGATTCCACGGGTATGCTTCCATTATTTGTGTTACCCTATGGTCATGCTTATACGATGTGGGATTCCGGGGCATGCGACCACGAGGGATACTCCATGGACATGCTTATACGATGTGGGATTCCGGGGCATGTGACCAGGAGTCGGGTTAGATGCCCGGATTTGTTTGTGTTACCCTACGGTCATGCTTATACGATGTGGGATGCCGGGGCATGCGACCGCGAGGGATACCCTATGGTCATGCTTATACGATGTGGGATGCCGGGGCATGCGACCACGAGGGATACTCCTTGGACATGATTATACGATGTGGGATTCCGGGGCATGTGACCAGGAGCGGGTTTGATTCCCGGATTTGTTTGTATACCCCATGGTCATGCTTATACGATGTGGGATTCCGGGGCATGCGACCACGAGGGATACTCCTTGGATATGCTTATTGGTGTTAGGCATGATTGATATTATGGGCGTGAGACCCATAGTTATATTTGAATAGTGACTTTGAGGGCATGCGTCCCTGACTTGATATAATGGCTTATGTATTGTGTACTGTAGGTTGGCTATCATACATGTCTCCTGTTTTGTTTAAATCAGAATGATTTTATTACGATTTCATCGCTTCACATACTTGGTACATTCTTCAGATCGACCTCCTTCGGGGGGCTGCGTTCATGCCGCAAGTTTAGGTACGCTGTTTGGTGATCTGCAGGTGTAGGACCCTGCTCAGAGTTTTTGGATTGCTCCTTCTGTTCGGGAGTTTATCTTTTTGGTATAAGTTCTTTCAAGATGTGCTTTTGTACATTTATGGTACAATGGGCCTTGTCCCGTCATATTTCAGTATAACTCTTAGAGGTCTGTATTCATATGTGGGATTGGACTCATGTACAGTGTTGTGTCTTTTGTTTATGTATATTATGGCAGCCTTGTCGGCTTTGCCCTTGCACGTACGTTGGTTTAAAAAAAAATGAGGTGTTATTTAATTTCCGCAGTTTACTTAGTTGTTAAGGTAGAAGGGTGCCCAGGTAGGGCACCAGTCACGGGCCCGGGGTTCGAGGCGTGACAGAGTGGTATCAGAGCAGTCAGTCCTCGGAATGTCTACAGACCGTGTCTAGTAGAGTCTTGATTATCGGTGTGTTGCGCGCCACACCCATAAACAGGAGGCTACAGGACATTTAGGAGTTGGTTTCTATTCTTTTCACTCTAAGATCGTGCCATAGAGCTGTGTTAGTAAGATAATTCCTCTCTGACGTGATTTTGTGTTACAGTAATGCCTCGAGGAGAAACAAACTGTAAGGGCAAAGGAGTAGCAGGAGCTACTAGTCAGACTCAGAGAGTTGATAGGGCTTATGCCCACGGTATACCGGATGTTGTTTCGCAGTCGGCGAGTCCTTCTGCGCCAGGTTTTGAGACCCCAAAGACGAGCCTCCGCTCGGTTAGGAGAAGACTATAGGTCGTGAGGGAAGCGGTTATGTTATTGACCAAGATAAGCGGTGCTACAGCTTCATCACAGGAGGTTATTCACCAGACATGCATGTGTGCAGAGTAGAGGCCAACGCGGAGATCGGCGTAAGAGGCTAGACCGGTTGGTTATCGGTGAGTTTTGGACGAGTCGCCTCGAATGAGTGAGATATTCGTCCCAGCCTACCCAGTACATACCCCCGCAGTTCACAGGTGGGATATTGGACCCCACAAGGTATTTAGGAGCCGGTCCAAGCTCCAGGGGTCGAGGTTCTCAGAGGAGCAGAGGACTTTCTCGGTCGAGGCCACCTATTCCTCAGTGTATCAGATGTGGTAAGCGTCATTCGGGGAAATGTCGTTATGGCACAGGTGTTTGTTTTTGTTGTGGCCGTCCGGGCCATATTCGGAGGGTATGTCCTTTTGGAAAGAGCACCGGTGAGGTGGCTCAGCCTATGAGGCCGGTAGTTGGTTCCCTTTCCTCCACAGCTGTGCGTCCCCCAGGACAGGGTGTTCAGATGTCAGCCAGTCGTGGTAGAGGTCAGGGTGGAGTTTATAGTTCTGGCGGTCCTTCGAACCGCATAGATGACGTGACTACTGGGCAGGATCAGGAGGCAACATCTCATGGGGTTACAGGTATATTTTGATTCTTTTGAATCATACGTGCATTGATAGATTCAGATTTTACCCTAGCGTATATGTTTTCCCTTTATTGCTAGAGTTGTAAAGTGATAGTACCCCAGAGGTAGGGATACTTTGATTAGTAAAGTGAAAAGTTAAGAATGTTGACAAGAATGATAAGTGAACTGAGACTATAGTTGTGTAGAGTTCACACGTAGTAATTGCCCCATAACAGTGTAAGACCAATAGGGAAGGATGTATAGTAGAAATACTTTGGCTTATGTGACGAACCTCTAGTGAATGGGAGGATAGGGTGAGAAGTACCTTGAGATAAGAGAAAGATTTATTGCAGACTAAGAATGAGAAGTTAAGTGTGACGATGAGTCGGGTTATAGACTCATTTCGGGTCAGCCGATAGTATGGAATGGGGTGATGTCAGTTAGAAATGGTCCCGCTATGTGATAGGGTCACGAGGGTGCTAGGCCCAAGTCTAGTTGATCGTTGTACGAGTTCGTGGATGCGTTCCACCGGAACTAGGTCGAAAGGACCGAGAAGAGCCTTAACGGGAATGTAAGTAACAATATGGCCAAGTTTGATTAGTAACTCCAAGGATTGGGGAACAGAAACAATATTTGAGATTTTGTACGTGTACTAGATGAGTTTGAAAGTACGAGAAAGTATGACAAGTAAGGAAAGAAAGGAACCTCTAAGGATCCCGTGTTTGGGAAGACTGTAACCTTCGAGTTTTGTGAGAAGGTACCACGGACGGAAGGTCCATTATTATGTTCACGTGTGTTATGTGATGGCCATGTGTGGCATCGTTGGTCTGGTGCAGTTTTGATTGATAGGCATAGTATAGAGTTTATGCCGGAGTTTGTATAGCTTGGCAACCGACTAAGAACATTCGGGGACGAATGTTTCTAAGGGGGGAAGAATGTTACACCCCGTAAGTGTCACGACCCGTTCCGGGGCCCGTGACTGGTGCCTTACCCGGGAACCCAAGTAGTCATACATCAGAGTAATCAGTGGAACATAAAAACAAGTCATGAAACAATTGTAAAATGAGACACGTTTTATCTGAGAGAAAGTCGCCTTTCGGCATATATATATATACAAAGTTTGAACAGTTACATCCTTTACAACCCCGCCACAACAAAGGCATGCACTCTAAGAATGTGACAATAACTATGACGGGACAGGGCCCCGCCCTACCCCTGAATGTACAAGAACCTACAACTCAGCGAACATACCAAAAGATAAGCCTCCGGAGAAACGGAGCTTCCCAATACGCTGGACGGTAATCCTAAGAGCGAGGATCAACAACCGATGTATCTCTACCTGCGGCATGAACGCAGCCCCCCGAAGGAGGTCAGTACAACAGGTACCAAGTATGTGAAACTGAAAATACTGAAGATGAAATCATAATAGTCCATATAAAACAGGAGACATGTATGATAACCAGGCTACAGTTCACAACACAAAAGCAGTCATGTCAAGTCAGGGACTCACGCCCTCAAAGTCATCACTCAAATGTAACCCGGGAGTTTAACCCGCACAACGGCCGCATGCCCCGGCATCTTACCTCGGTATAAGCATGGTCATGGAACCATCCTAATGGAAGCATACCCGTGGGCCACCCATCGTGTCAGTATGTCCAAAGGAAATAACAAGATAACAAACAAGAATGGAAGCATACTCGTGGGCCACCCATCGTGTCAGTATGTCCAAAATAAATAACAAGATCATACTCCTAATGGAAGCATACCCGTGGGTCACCCATCGTGTCAGTATGTCCAAAAGAAAATAACCAGATAACAATCAAAATGGAAGCATACTCGTGGGCCACCCATCGTGTCAGTATGTCCAAAGCAAATAACAAGATAACACTCCTAATGGAAGCATACCCGTGGGCTACCCATCGTGTCAGTATGTCCAAAAGGATCGATTAGTGGAAGCATACCCGTGGGCCACCCATCGTGTCAGTATGTCCATCAATCAGCCAGATAGTCGGCCCTCCAACGAGAGACGCGGTAGCACAGAAATACAACATTTGCACAATAAAGGTTATCACCAAAAGCATAGGCAAGTTCAACAAATCCGGGTTTTAACCCCAAGTACTACATACATTAACTCTTTAAAAGATCCGTTTCTTTCACAAAAGTCACACAATACCCGTAGTATAAAAATAGAGTGACTATCTTTTTAAGTAAACCAAAACACTTCCCTTTTGTAAAATCAAGTAACAACATTATTTTCCAAACGTTCAGGTTTGCCTAATTTCAAATGCTCAAGTTTCTCATTTTTGAAAGGTTTCGTAGTTCATAGTTTTAATCACTTAATAATATAATTCTCCTTTAAAAAAAATTGAGAAACATATGCCTTATGTGTGAGTAGGTTTATTCTTGTTTATAACAATCTTATTAAAGCATCCATGATCTAGGAAATGTAATATCATTTTGTCTCATCTTAGCTTCTATGCAGATGGAGGTTTCTACTGGTTTTTAATAACACTTTATTAGTCAATACATTTCCCCTTTATTTAGCGCTGCTGTGGTTTGTTCGATACTTCATCTGATTTCCGAAATCAGTAAAACGTTATTCTTTTTAATAACCAAGTACTCATTACTCACGAATGAGGTTTCACACTTTTCAACAAAATTCATATTAATTCAATTAAGTCAGGTCTCTTATCTTTTAAGATCAAGTCTCTTAACTTCTTTAAAATCAATAAACCATTCTTTTTATCTCTCTTAAGTCGTTATACCTAACTTCCCATGAAGCTAGTATAACTCTTGAGCTTTTAAAACCAAGTATTACTCTTCTTTCAAAACGATTCTTAATTCTTTTGAAATACTTCAAGATTCTTATTATTCAGGCTTAAGTCAAAAGACATTGCCGTAAAACTACGTTCAGTTAACACACGTACGTCTACCGTACTATATATATATTCTTTTAAAATATCATGCTCAAGAGGATAGGAAGAATCACATACCTCGCGACGATTATCGACAATTAGCAAAACGCTCCACGGCTATAACCCGGCTAGCCTTGTCCACCTTTCAAGTAGATCATGCTACTCGCAGTACTTCAACCTATAACGGTTATACAAGTCTATCAATGTCTAGACTACTCTGTAGAACATTCTAAGCAGAGGCTTCTCTATTCTACGGGAAAAAATCGGGTAACACTTCCCTATCCGTTAAGCTACACAAGTCTACTGTAAATACAGTCCTATGTAAGTACAGTTTTTAATCCTCTTCTTTAATATTCTTCTGATGTGATTACAGTTCAATTCTCTTCTGTAATATCCTTCTATGAATCTTATATTCATTTCTATACAACTACAGTATGTAATTTCCAATTACAATAGAAGGTCAAGAGTATTTACCTCGATAAGCCCAAAATTATCCAAGTTTTAATGTCGATCCTGAGCAACGTTTAGCTCCTACTCTGGGCGCTCCAACCCGCTCCAAACAACCCTTAGAAGTTCTACGCAACTTCTTCTTAATACTTCAACCGACTATGAAGATTTTCCTTAGGGTTTCGTTTTTGTGACTGAAGGGAAGTATAATAGTATTTCTGGGCTTTTAGTATAGGGGTAACCTTGGAATACTACAAGGTATTTTGGAATAGTAACAATACTTGGAGAATACTTTTCTACCAAGGGGGGGGGTGTATTTTACGAGACAACTCAAGGTAGGGGGGTGTGTGTCTCGGCCAAGGGCCACTCAAAGGGGGAGGGGGAGGCTTCTTTGGACGAGAGCTTCTACAAGAGGGGGGGGGGGGGGGGAGGATTTTCAAGACTTAGAAACAATTTGTAGATGAAGAAGTCTTCAACTAAGGGGGGTATTTATAGGCCAACCAATGACCAAGATCAAGACAAGTGGTGGGCAAGTGTAGGGTGAGGATTTGGACAAGTGTGTGTGGGTCCCACCTTATCCATCTACCACACAAAAATATCCTACCAACTCCAAGCTTCAATTCGTCCAATTGACGCCCAAGAATCCGCCAATTAGAGGGTGACAAGAGTCGCCCTCTCGTTGGTCCAAAATATTTCATCTCTCGGAAAAATCCGCAAAAATTATAAATGACATAGCCGGAATTTTCCCTTCGCAAGTTTTGTAAAACGTGTCGTCGAAAAACGATTCCTTTCGGGGGTTGTGCACAAAAATTTTCGGTCCTTGCCTAACTTAAGGCTTAAAATTTTATACGTACGCCATCACGTACATACTCTGGAAATACGGGGTTTAACATTCTCCCCTCCTTAGAAACATTCGTCCCGAATGTTCCTTCTCAAGACAGATAACGATAAAGTTCCTCTTAACAAGTTGCCAATGCCACACCTGGCCACAAAATAACACACGCGCAATTACTTAACCCAAGTCAACGAGGAATCACCTCTAGCATTACAAAAGCTTCCACCCCCGGTCTAAAAGATATTCCCTTCGCACCTTTACTTCACAAAAGTAATGATCATTTCTATTCTCTCGGCACATGTTCACTTATTTCCTTACTCATCGTACTCTTCTCGAACACTTGAACTCTTCTAGTATACGTACCATACTTCAGTCATTACTTCAGTTCCCAAAATTTCTGGAGTCACTACCTCCCAACTTGGTCATCTTACTAGCCTCGATCTTCTTTAAGGCCATTCCCGGCCTTCACGATCCGATTCTGGTCGAACATATCCACGAACTCATACGATGGTCATCTAAACTTAGGCCTAGCACCCTCGTGACCCTACCACTCGGCGGGACCACCCAGAACTGACCCCACCACAATACAGGCCGCGGGTTGACCCGCGATCGGTACTCAACCCGACCCGCTATCGCGCCAAACACTTGTTCCCCTGATACGGAACAATCTTACTAATTTACGTCATGAAAGCTACCACTTCCATCTCACACTACCCATGGACTTATCATGCTAATACACCCTAGGCATATAGAGCACTCCGACAAGGATCATTTGCAAAATCCTTTACTCGAGACGACCTTACATCTAAGGTCTCAACATGTAATATTCTAAGGTTCATACCTTCCCTGTCCCCATACTTATCCCTTTCAACTAACCATGTTTTCACAATTAACACAACGTTATCCGTACATAGCACACAATAATAAGATCATCATCTCAAGCATACAAAACTCTAGAGGGTTAAGGATATACCTGTATCTACCGCTTCACTCTAATCATAGGCCTGCCCTGCAGGGCGCATAGCTGTAGAAGGTGATGAACCAGCCATAGATCCCGTAGTCTGTGCTATCCCACCAGTGCTACCTCCGGTCGGACAGTTTCTCGCAAAATGGCCCTGCTGGCCGCATGTAAAACAAACTCCCGAACTAGCACGACACTCCCCATTATGGAGTCTACCACAACGGCCACAACGAGGTAGGGGTGGCTTCAGCTGGCTAACACCCCTGCTCCCCTGAAAATCTGAACTCGAGCCCGACCGCTTCCCGAATACTGGATGCTCAAGATTGTGGAGGACCACTCAGATCGGGCGGAGGCGCATAACTAGTCATTCGAGGCGGTCCGCCTCGAAAGTCGCCAAAAGACCCTGCTGTTCTGGCCCTCTTCTGCTGATCTCGGTCATTCCGTCGACCTCTCCGCTCCTCACATCCTAGTGCATAAGCCTGTATGCGGGCAATGTCCATGCCCTGAAGAGCTACACCGAACAAGCTCGCCAAGTAGTCATCAAGCCCGTGGCGTGGCGGTGCACTCTGTCCTCCATGTCGGCTACCAATGCGGGGACGTACCGAGATAATGAGTCAAACTCCACATTGTACTCCCGAACCGTACGCCCGTCCTGCCTCAACGTCAAGAATCTGTCGACCCGAGCCCTTCTCATCTGTGGAGGCAAGAAATGTGCAAGAAATGCCCCTGAGAACTCGTCCCAAACTGCTGGAAGTGCATACTCTCCCCGGGACAGCTCCCACGAATCAAACCAGTCGACTGCAGTATCACGCAGCCGATGCGAACCTAAGACCACCAACTCGGTCTTCAAGCCTTGATCACTCATAATCCGTCAGAATCGCTTCGGATGAACTCTGTGGATCATCCTCGTGCCTCGACCAGAACTCGGGCGGCTACAACTCGAAAGTCCCGTAGCCTCAAACTATCCGATCTCGGGTGAACCATGGTACTATCGAACCGAATCGCCGTGATCCAGCCTTATCCTCGTGCCTTGCCACTATCACGCCAATAATCGGGCCATCTCCTTGTAACCCATCTCCTCGCTCCAGCCGTGGACCGAGGTTCGTCTTGTGGTCTCAGCAGCCACCATTGCGGCTCTAAACTCTGCTGGGCGGCGCCGCAAAACTCGCCGTCAAGCACTATCTCGGGTAATGACGCTGCGCTCGCGCTGCATTACTCTCAGATTTACTAGCAGCTCCCTCGGCTGCCTTGTCCATCTGGGCCCGGGTTGCCTTGCGCGGAGGCATAACTGGTAAAAATGAGATACGTCAGAGGGGTCCAACTTATAACGCAGCTCTAAGGCACGATCTCAGAATGAGAAGAATGGAAACCAATCCTAAATGTCCTGCAGCCTCCTGATTATAGATGTGGTGCACAACACACCGATAATCAAGACTCTACTAGACACGGTCTGTAGACACTTTCCGAGGATTAACTGCTCAGATACCACTTTTGTCACGACCCGTTCCGGGGCCCGTGACTGGTGCCTTACCCGGGCACCCAAGTAGTCATACATTAGAGTAATCAGTGGAACATAAAAACAAGTCATGAAACAATTGTAAAATGAGACACATTTTATCTGAGAGAAAGTCGTCTTTCGGCATATATATATATACAAAGTTTGAACAGTTACATCCTTTACAACCCTGCCCACAACAAGGCTGCACTTAAGAATGTGACAACAACTATGACGGGACAGGGCCCCGCCCTACCCCTGAATGTACAAGAACCTACAACTCAGCGAACATACCAAAAGATAAGCCTCCGGAGAAACGGAGCTTCCCAATACGCTGGACGGTAATCCTAAGAGCGAGAATCAACAACCGATGTATCTCTACCTGCGGCATGAACGCAGCCCCCCGAAGGAGGTCAGTACAACAGGTACCAAGTATGTGAAACTGAAAATACTGAAGATGAAATCATAATAGTCCATATAAAACAGGAGACATGTATGATAACCAGGCTACAGTTCACAACACAAAAGCAGTCATGTCAAGTCAGGGACTCACGCCCTCAAAGTCATCACTCAAATGTAACGAGAGACGCGGTAGCACAGAAATACAACATTTGCACAACAAAGGTTATCACCACAAGCATAGGCAAGTTCAACAAATCCGGGTTTTAACCCCAAGTACTACATACATTAACTCTTTAAAAGATCTGTTTCTTTCACAAAAGTCACACAATACCCGTAGTATAAAAATAGAGTGACTATCTTTTTAAGTAAACCAAAACACTTCCCTTTTGTAAAATCAAGTAACAACATTATTTTCCAAACGTTCAGGTTTGCCTAATTTCAAATGCTCAAGTTTCTCATTTTTGAAAGGTTTCGTAGTTCATAGTCTTAATCACTTAATAACATAATTCTCCTTTAAAACAAATTGAGAAACATATGCCTTATGTGTGAGTAGGTTTATTCTTGTTTATAACAATCTTATTAAAGCAACCATGATCTAGGAAATGTAATATCATTTTGTCTCATCTTAGCTTCTATGCAGATGGAGGTTTCTACTGGTTTTTAATAACACTTTATTAGTCAATATATTTCCCCTTTATTTAGCGCTGCTGTGGTTTGTTCGATACTTATTCTGATTTCCGAAATCAGTAAAACATTATTCTTTTTAAAAACCAAGTACTCATTACTCACGAATGAGGTTTCACACTTTTTAACAAAATTCATATTAATTAAATTAAGTCAGGTCTCTTATCTTTTAAGATCAAGTCTCTTAACTTCTTTAAAATCAATAAACCATTCTTTTTATCTCTCTTAAGTCGTTATACCTAACTTCCCATGAAGCTAGTATAACTCTTGAGCTTTTAAAACCAAGTATTACTCTTCTTTCAAAACGATTCTTAATTCTTTTGAAATACTTCAAGATTCTTATTATTCAGGCTTAAGTCAAAAGACATTGCCGTAAAACTACGTTCAGTTAACACACGTACGTCTACCGTACTATATATATATTCTTTTAAAATATCATGCTCAAGAGGATATGAAGAATCACATACCTCGCGACGATTATCGACAATTAGCAAAACGCTCCACGGCTATAACCCGACTAGCCTTGTCCACCTTTCAAGTAGATCATGCTACTCGCAGTACTTCAACCTATAACGGTTATACAAGTCTATCAATGTCTAGACTACTCTGTAGAACATTCTAAGCAGAGGCTTCTCTATTCTACGGAAAAAAATCGGGCAGCACTTCCCTACCCGTTAAGCTACACAAGTCTACTGTAAATACAGTCCTATGTAAGTACAATTTTTAATCCTCTTCTTTAATATTCTTCTGATGTGATTACAGTTCAATTCTCTTCTGTAATATCCTTCTATGAATCTTATATTCATTTCTATACAACTACAGTATGTAATTTCCAATTACAATAGAAGGTCAATAGTATTTACCTCGATAAGCCCAAAATTATCCAAGTTTTA
Source organism: Przewalskia tangutica (assembly GCA_029844215.1). NCBI lineage: Eukaryota > Viridiplantae > Streptophyta > Magnoliopsida > Solanales > Solanaceae > Przewalskia > Przewalskia tangutica. The sequence continues at coordinate 85,306,653 of CM056726.1, read as the reverse complement.
ATGTCGATCCTGAGCAACATTTAGCTCCTACTCTGGGTGCTCCAACCCGCTCCAAACAACCCTTAGAAGTTCTACGCAACTTCTTCTTAATACTTCAACCGACTATGAAAATTTTCCTTAGGGTTTCGTTTTTGTGACTGAAGGGAAGTATAATAGTATTTCTGGGCTTTTAGTATAGGGGTAACCTTGGAATACTACAAGGTATTTGGGCCAAGGTATTTTGGAATAGTAACAATACTTGGAGAATACTTTTCTACCAAGGGGGGGGGGTGTATTTTACGAGATAACTCAAGGTAGGGGGGTGTGTGTCTCGGCCAAGGGCCACTCAAAAGGGGAGGGGGAGGCTTCTTTGGACGAGAGCTTCTACAAGAGGGGGGGGGAGAGGATTTTCAAGACTTAGAAATAATTTGTGGATGAAGAAGTCTTCAACTAAGGGGGGTATTTATAGGCCAACCAATGGCCAAGATCAAGACAAGTGGTGGGCAAGTGTAGGGTGAGGATTTGGACAAGTGTGTGTGGGTCCCACCTTATCCATCTACCACACAAAAATATCCTACCAACTCCAAGCTTCAATTCGTCCAATTGACGCCCAAGAATCCGCCAATTAGAGGGTGACAAGTGTCGCCCTCTCGTTGGTCCAAAATATTTCATTTCTCGGAAAAATCCGCAAAAATTATAAATGACATAGCCGGAATTTTCCCTTCGCAAGTTTTGTAAAACGTGTCGTCGAAAAACGATTCCTTTCGGGGGTTGTGCACAAAATTTTTCGGTCCTTGCCTAACTTAAGGCTTAAACTTTTATACGTACGCCATCACGTACATACTCTGGAAATACGGGGTATAACAGTAAGTCCAGGACATGTGTAAGAGAATGTATGTAAGGAATCAAGACTTGGAAATTGGTACGAAAGAAGAATTGTTTTTTCGACGGAAAATCTTCCGGACGTCGGAAAGGAAAAATGTTCGTTGTTGAGAATTGGATTCTCAAAATGCATTATTTGAAGAGTATGGAACTTTTAACATTTTGGAAATTTATTTTTACGGATTTGGTCACGTGGGGCCCACCCGAGGAATTTTACGTTTTGTGGGGCCCCCGAGGGTTACGGAATTTTATGGTCGAATGAGAGGGAGACACGTGGCACTCCCACATGGTCTTGGTCGAAATTATAGTAAGGGTAAAATGGTCATTGACCACCTTGGAAGATTAGTCTTGCTAGCATGACATTGTTGACTTGTCAACTTGTCCACATGGGCTTGATCCATGTGATCTTTGTTATACCCCGTATTTCCAGAGTATGTACGTAAGGGAATACGTACGAAAGTCTTGCCTTAAAGATAAGCCTTGGACGTTTTATTTTGTACACAACTCACTAAAAGAATCGTTTTCCGACGAAACGCTTTCCACGACTTCGTAGAGTAAATTCCGGCTATGCCATTTCTTATTTTGCGGATTTTTCCGAGAGCGAAACATTTTGGACCAACGGGAGGGCAACACTTGGCACCTCCCATTGATGGACTTGAATCGCCCATGGACGAAATTGGAGAGCCAAGGCACGTTTTTGTGCCTTGTGCACAAGTCGAGGTTGGTAGGATATTTGTGTTTAGTTAATCCTCACCCTACACTTGCCTTGCACTTGTCTTCATCTTGGCCATTGGTTGGCCAAGGCTTGACCTATAAATACCCCTTAGAGATGAAGAGTTCTTCATCCACAAATCTTCCAAGTCTTGAAAAATCCTCTCCTCTCCCTTTGTAGTCTTCTCGTCCAAAAACACCTCCCCTCCTTGTGAAGGCCCTTGGCCGAATACCCCCTCTCTAGCCTAGTAGTTTGGCCGAGGCCCCCTAGCCTAGCCAAAAATCTACCCTCCCTTGGTAGAAAAGTTACCTTCTTGTATCGTTATAATGCCCAAAATACCTAGCCCAAATACCTTAGTACTTAGTAGAAGTTGTGAAGAACTTCTAAGGTTCTGGAGCATACAACTTAGAGCAAAACCTTGCTCAGCGCGACTTTTCTAGGATATTATTGGGCTTACCGAGGTAACTAATCCTAACCTCTTTTGAATTAGAATATATATACTGTTGTAGTATAAGGATAAGTATAAATACTTAGAAGTATATCAGAATAGAATTGAATCATATCACGCAGAAGGGTTTAAAAGAAGAATAATTGAATCAGATTTACATAGGATCGCTTTCACAAGAGACTTATATAGCTCACCGTAGGGAAGTGCTGCCCGACTCTCCGTAGAATTGTGAACCTCTGCTTAGAATGACCTTGAGTAGTCTTTGATAGATATCTGTGACCATTATAGGTGACTCTGCATGGCGCAACATATTCAACTTGGCGGTGGTTTTCATTTGAGAAGGTATGTGATTCTTCCTAAAGCATGATATTTTACAATATATATATAGTACGGTAGACGCATACGTGTTAATCGAATAATAACTACGGCAATGTCTTTGACTTAAGCACGAATAACACTTACGGCAATGCCTCACGCTTAAGCTGAATAACACTTACAGAATGCCTCACGCTTAAGCTGAATAATAAAGATCTGAAAGCATTTCAAAAGAATCTTGAATCATTTTAAAGAGAACTAATTGGTTTTAAAGCACGCTTAAGAGTTATACTAGCTTTATGGGAAGTTAAGTATAACCACTTAAGATTGATAAAAGAAACAAGTTTGCACATGTGTTTATATGGACTTATATTGTGAAAAGAATAATAAGATGGTTTGATAAGTAGACATGATATGATGCTATGTGTGTTAGTATCCCGTAACGTTTGTATAGGTGAGTATCCTTGTTGTGCTTATGTTGTTTAAAGATAAGTTGTTATGTTAGTATACTATCACTCACCTCTTGAGATGATACCGGGTTAAGCCGCCTCCGACGCGGGTAGACTCAGCGATGCAGGACCATGATTCGAGAATACCTCATGCGGGTCCAGGGGGCCTATGCGGAGCTACGATAGTTCCATGTTAGTATGCGGGGTTATGCCTCATGCGGTCCATGTGGCCATGCGCGACAATGAGTCCAGGCGATGCCGAGAGTAGCTACCCTCGATGCGGGGTTATACCTCATGCGCCCACGTGAGTGGCCTATGCGGACTCAGGAGTCCGTGATTAGGCTTGCAATGATGATGGGGAGAGTGGCCTGCTTCGATCATTCGCAGCCTAGACAAGACTCATTCTGATTACCTATTGTTGCTCTTGTTTGTGATGTGGCACTATGCGGTTTCTTTGGTTGTTTCACCCATATTTGTAAACTGGTTTCAAAAATGATATGTTTTCATTTAAGTACTTTACAGTTTCGCATACTTAGTACCTGTTGTACTGACCTCCTTCGGGGGGCTGCGTTCATGCCGCAGGTAAGGGCAAGCAGGTGCTAGATCCGCATCCTTAGGATCTCTACGTTGGTGTCGGGAGCTCAATCTCTTCCGGAGGCTCTACTTTTGGTATGATCTCCCTGTTGTAGATAGTTTGTACAGTCAGGGTATGGCGGGGCCCTGTCCCGCCATAGTTGTATATTTCCTTAGAGGTCTGTAGTCATGTTGTACAGTGTCGGATGTAACTGCTGAACTATGATTATATATATATATGCCGAAAGGCGATGTTTTCTCACATAAACTGTGTCTTATTTTATAAACTGTTTCATGTCTTGTTTTATATTTCCGCTGATTTCTCTGATGTATGACTACTTGGGTGCCCCGGTAAGGCACCAGTCACGGGCCCCGGAACGGGTCGTGACAAAAGTGGTATCAGAGCAGTTAATCCTCGGAAAGTGGCTACAGGATATCTAGTAGAGTCTTGATTATCGGTGTGTTGTGCACCACACCAATAATCAGGAGGCTATAGGATATTTAGGATTGGTTTCCATTCTTCTCATTACGAGATCGTGCTTTAGAGTCGTGTTATAGGTTGACCCCTCTAACGTATTCCTTTCCTGTATGATTATGCCTCCACGTAAGGCAACCCGCCCGTGGCAAGGCAATGAGGAGTCGCTAGCAGACACCCAGAGTCACGAGGGCTCGTGCCCGTCTATACGAGACGGCGAGTTCTATGACGCCGCCCGGCCAAAGACAGTACCCGCACTCACACCTCCCGCCCCACACCGGGCGGAGGAGTTAGGTACAAGGAGATGGCCCAGCCTTTTGGCTAAAGTTGGCCCGTCACGGAGAGATTGACGCGCGATTCAGTTCAGCTCCAGCTCGGTCGCACCGTGGTACACCCGAGGCGATAGTTTGAGGCTACGAGATTTCTTGAGTTGTAGCTCACGGAGTTTTATGGGTCGAGGCCGAGGATGATCCGCAGGAGTTCATCCGTCGCCTTCAGAGGATTTTGAGAGTGATCGGGCGTCGAGACCGAGTCCGTGATCTTTGGTTCACATAGGCCGCGTGATACCGCGATCGATTGGTTTGATTCACGGGAGTTATCCCGGAGAGCACGCGTCCCCGCCTACTGGGATGAGTTCTCGAGGCTTTCTCACTCACTTCTTGCCTCCAGATGGCGAGGGCGCGGCCGATAGATTTTTACCGCCGAGGCAGAGACGACGCCTTGTCGAGTACAATGTCGAGTTTGATTCATTGGCTCGATATGTCCCAAAGATTGGTAGCAGATATGGAGGATAGGGTACACCGCTATGTCACCGCCAGACGACTATATGGCCGAGTCATGTGCGGGGTTTCTCCACCGGTATGGACATTACTCGACGCGAGCTCACGCCTTGGATGCGGCGAGCGCAGAGGTCGACGAGTGACGTGACAGAGCAGGTTACGCCGGGACGGAGGGTCTTACGGTGGTTATCGTGGTGGCGGCCTCGGCAGTCTAGATTCGCACCACGGCCGGCTGAGCACTCTCGCACCGCCCTCAAGACAAACGAGTTTTCGAGGCGTACCGTGGCCCTGTGGCTTCGTGCGTCGAGTAGCGAGGTGCGGCGATCGACCACCCCGTGTGGCCGATGCGCAGAGATCCCATTACGGGAAGTGTGGTACTACTTATGGATCTTGTTACGATTGTGGCGCAGGTCACTTTGCGAGGGACGTCCGACCGGGGCAGCGTGGTGGTAGGCTCACCTTCGAGTTCTGTGGCCGCTTCATCATCTCCTACAGTTACTCGCCCCGGAGGGCAGGGTGCTCATGGGTCAGCAGGTCGCGGCAGAGGTCGTGGCTCGGGTCCCAGTTCTAGCGGTCCTCAGAACCGCATTTATGCTTTGTCCAGCCGACAGGATCAGGAGGCCTCACCTGATGTCGTCACAGGTACCTTATCAGTTTCTGGGTTTGATGTTTATGCCTTGATAGATCCGGGTTCTACTCTGTCCTATATATCTCCCCTTGTTGCTAGTAGGATAGGGATAGAGCCTGAGTCCATAGACCCTTTCGAGGTAGCTACGCCAGTGGGTGATTCGGTGGTAGCTCGGCGGGTATATAGGGCTTGTCCTGTGACCATTTACAGTCGTCAGACCCTAGCCGACTTGATAGAGTTGGAGATGATTGACTTCGACGTGATTATGGGGATGGATTGGCTAGCTTCTTGCTATGCCAATGTAGACTGCAGAGAGAGAGTACGATTCCAGTTCTGAGCGAGTCGGTTGTTGAGTGGGAGGAGCACGGTATCGCCGGCGGGTAGGTTTATTTCTACCTCAAGGCTAGGAAGATGGTGCGAAGGGTATATCTACCATCTAGTTCGAGTGTTTGATAATCGAGGTGCGGTACCAGATTTTCACCGGTTCCGTAGTCACGAGTTCCCGACGTGTTCCCGGATGACCTCCGGTATCCTCACGAGAGGAGATTGAGTTTTGTATTGACATATTGCGATACTCGGCCTATTTCCATTCCGCCATACGTAACGGCACCGCCGAGTTGAGAGAGAGCCAAGGATCGGCTTAGGGATTTGCTAGAGAAGGGCTTCATTAGGCCCAGTTTCTCCCCAGGGCGCGGTATTGTTCGTGAAGAAGAAGGGCGGACGCCGCGCATGTGTGTTGATTACTGACCGGTGAACAAGGTGACCATTAAGAACAGATACCCTCCCGTGATTGATGATTTGTTCGACGATTGCAGTGCGCGAGATGTTTCTCCAAGATTGATCTGCGATCGGGATATCATCAGTGCGAGTCGAGAGGTGGATGTCCCTAGATCGCATTCGGACCCAGACGGCATTATGAGTTCGTGGTCATGTCTTTTGGGTTGACCAATGCTCGTGGTATTCATGGATTTGATGAACCGAGTGTTCAAACCATTTTTGGACACGTTTGTGATAGTGTTCATTGATGATATCTTGGTTTATTCTCGCCAGAGCAGAGCATGCGGAGCATTTGGCTATCTTGCGATTCTCAGACCAGCTTGTACGCCAAGTTTTCCAAATGTGAGTTTTGGTTGACTTGATGGCGTTTCTTGGGCATATTGTCCGGGTGATGGCATTCGAGTTGATACGCCAAGATCGAAGCGATCGAGACTTGGCCGAGACCTACTACTCCGGCAGAGGTTCGCAGCTTTACGGGCCTTGCGAGTTATTATCGGCGTTCGTGGAGAAGTTTGCTTTATCTCTCGCACCATTGACTAGGTGACTCGGAAGCGCCAAGTTTGATGGACTGATGCTTGTGGCGGGGTTTCGATTCTTGAAAGAGAGCGACGGCCGCCCCGTTCTTACTCTTCCGCAGGTCGGATGGTTACGTCGTGTATTGTGATGCGTCAGGCATCGGGTTGGGATGTGTATTGATGCAGCATGGCAGGGTTATAGCATATGCATCCCGACAGCTGAAGAAACACGAGAGGAACTACCCCACCCATGATTTGGAGTTGGCAGCCGTGATTCACGCTTTGAAGATCTGGAGGCACTATTTGTATGGGGTTCACGTGGATATTTATACAGACCACAAGAGCCTCCAGTATATCTTCAGCCAGAGGGAGCTGAACTTACGACAGAGACGGTGGTTAGAGTTGCTTAAGGATTACGATGTTGATATCCTATACCACCCGGGGAAGGCCAATGTTGTGGCAGATGCTCTGAGTCGTAGGTCGATGGGGAGCCTATCAGATGTGCAGCTAGAGAGGAGGGACATGGTTCGTGATTTGCATCAGTTAGCGAGCCTTGGTGTCCGGTTGATTGATTACGATAGCGGGGTTAGAGTTCGTGAGGTTGCCGAGTCTTCCATCGTCGAGGAGGTGAAGAGGCAGCGATCGAGGATCGGCTTTGATTCGATATCGTGATACTGACTCTTCGTGAGGGCAAGGGTCCTGAGGTAGCACCGATAGGGTGCTAAGGTTTGAGGGCGATCGTGTGTTCCGGATGTTTCAGGACTTGGCGGAGTTCTTGGGAAGCACACTACAAGCGTTACTCTATCCATCCGGTCGACCAAGATGTACCACGACCTTAGATCTGTATTGGTGGGATGGCTTGAAGAGGACGTTGCAGAGTTCGTAGCTCGCCCGTGTTGTCGGCAGTGAAGGTAGAGCACCAGAGGCCTGGTGGTTTGTTACAGGCGATCGAGCTCCCGACCGGGAAGTGGGAGGTCATCAACATGGACTTCATCACAGGATTACCTCGCCCTCAGAGGAGACATGAGTCTATATGGGTTATCGTCGACAGACTGACGAAATCAGCCCACTTTCTTCCCGTCAGGACGACTTTTTCTGAGGATTATGCGGACTTTACATCCGAGAGATCGTCGATCGCATGGAGTCCCTACTTCGATCATATCGCATGCAGGAGCCCGGTTTACGGCTAACTTCGAGGTCCTTCCAGAGGGTTTAGGGACGCAGTGAGCACGAATCGCATTTCATCCACGCATGCACGGACAGCAGAGCGCACTATCCGCACTCTCGAGGATATGTCGCGAGCCCGTGTTATTGACTTGTGGTAGTTGGGAGGATCATTTGCCTCTAGTTGAGTTCGCTTATAATAATAGCTACCACTCCAGTATTCAGATGGCGCCTTATGAGGCCTTGTATGGGAGGAAGTGCAGATCGCCTATAGGTTGGTTCGATGTGGGCGAGGCGGCTAGTGGGACCAGATTTGGTATACAGAGCAGTGGATAAGGTGAAACTTATCCGAGGCGGCTATCGACAATGTAGTCGATGTAAGTCGATGCAGATCATCGTCGTCGACATCTTGAGTTCGAGGTTCATGATTGGGTTTTCCTAAAGGTGTCACCCATGAAGGGTGTGATGAGATTCGGGAAGAAGGAAGCTCACCAAGGTACATCGGGCCGTTTAGATTGTCCGCAGGTAGGCAAGGTTGCCTACGAGTTGATCTGCCGTCCGATCCGAGGCAGTGCATCCGGTGTTTCACGTATCTATACTGAGGAGATGTATCGGGGATCCATCTAGGGTGCACCCGATTGACGATGTCCAGGTGACCGAGGGGTTATCGTATGAGGAGATTCCCATAGCGATAGTCGATCGTCGAGTTAGCGTCTGCGGCGACGAAGGGCTTCCATCAAAGTCTTGTGGCGGAACGAGCTCAGGGAGGAGATGACATGGGAAGCCGAGGAGGACATGAGGCGGAAGTATCCTCACCTATTCCCCACACCTCCAGGTAAATTCACTTTCCTACTTGCAAATTTTCGTTATCGTTTCTGCCTATGTGTTGCTTCCGTGGCCGTGTGGCATTTACAATCGCTTAAGCTTCTTCGATAATCGTCTTGGGAAGGAACATTCGACGAATGTTTCTGGCGAGGGGAGAATGTTATACCCCGTATTTCCAGAGTATGTACGTAAGGGAATACGTACGAAAGTCTTGCCTTAAAGATAAGCCTTGGACGTTTTATTTTGTACACAACTCACTAAAAGAATCGTTTTCCGACGAAACGTTTCCACAGCTTTCGTAGAGTAAATTCCGGCTATGCCATTTCTTATTTTTGCGGATTTTTCCGAGAGACGAAACATTTTGGACCAACGGGAGGGCAACACTTGGCACTCTCCCATTGATGGACTTGAATCGTCCATGGACGAAATTGGAGAGCCAAGGCACGTTTTTTGTGCCTTGTGCACAAGTCAAGGGTTGGTAGGATATTTGTGTTTAGTTAATCCTCACCCTACACTTGCCTTGCACTTGTCTTCATCTTGGCCATTGGTTGGCCAAGGCTTGACCTATAAATACCTCAGAGATGAAGAGTTCTTCATCCACAAATCTTCCAAGTCTTGAAAAATCCTCTCCTCTCCCTTTGTAGTCTTCTCGTCCAAAAACACCTCCCCCTCCCCTTGTGAAGGCCCTTGGCCGAATACCCCCCCTCTCTAGCCTAGTAGTTTGGCCGAGGCCCCTAGCCTAGCCAAAATCTACCCTCCCTTGGTAGAAAAGTTACCTTCAGTATCGTTATAATGCCCAAAATACCCTAGCCCAAATACCTTAGTACTTAGTAGAAGTTGTGAAGAACTTCTAAGGTTCTGGAGCATACAACTTAGAGCAAAACCTTGCTCAGCGCGACTTTTCTAGGATATTATTGGGCTTACCGAGGTAACTAATCCTAACCCTCTTTTGAATTAGAATATATATCTTGTTGTAGTATAAGGATAAGTATAAATACTTAGAAGTATATCACGAATAGAATTGAACTGTTATCACAGTAGAAGGGTTTAAAAGAAGAATAATTGAATCATTTACTTACATAGACTGTTTCACAAGAGACTTATATAGCTCACCGCAGTGGAAGTCTTGCCCGACTCTCCGTAGAATTGTGAACCCTCCGCTTAGAATGACCTTGCAGTAGTCTTTGATAGATATCTGTGACCATTATAGGCTGACTCTCTGCGCGCAACATATTCAACTTGGCAGGTGGTTTTCGCTGAGAAGGTATGTGATTCTTCCTAAAGCATGATATTTTACAATATATATATAGTACGGTAGACGTACATGTGTTAACTGAATAATAACTACGGCAATGTCTTTGACTTAAGCCTGAATAACACTTACGGCAATGCCTCACGGCTTAAGCCTGAATAACACTTACGGCAATGCCTCATGGCTTAAGCCTGAATAATAAAGATCTGAAAGCATTTCAAAAGAATACTGAATCATTTTAAAGAGAACTAATTGGTTTTTAAAACAGACGCTTAAGAGTTATACTAGCTTTATGGGAAGTTAAGTATAACCACTTAAGATTGATAAAAGAAACAAGTTTGCTTATGTGTTTATAACAGACTTATATTGTGAAAAGAATAATAAGATGGTTTGATAAGTAGACATGATATGATGCTATGTGTGTTAGTATCCTGTAACGTTTGTATAGGTGAGTATCCTTGTTGTGCTTATGTTGTTTAAAGATAAGTTGTTATGTTAGTATACTATCACTCACCTCTTGAGATGATACCGGGTTAAGTCGCCTCCGACGCGGGTAGACTCAGCGATGCAGGACCATGATTCGAGAATACCTCACGCGGGTCCGAGGGCCTATGCGAGCTACGAGTTCCGTGTTAGTATGCGGGTTATGCCTCATGCGGCCTATGCGCTACGCGACAATGAGTCGGGGCGACGCCGAGGAGTAGCTACCCTCGATGCGGGTTATACCTCATGCGCCCACGTGAGTGGCCTATGCGGACTCGAGTCGTGATTAGGCTTGCGAATGACGATGGGGCGAGTGGCCTGCTTCGATCATTCGCGGCCTAGACAAGACTCATTACGATTACCTATTGTTGCTCTTGTTTGTGATGTGGCACTATGCGCGTTTCGGGTTGTTTCACACATATTTGTAAACCGGTTTTAAAATGATATGTTTTCATTTAAGTACTTTACGATTTCGCATACTTAGTACTGTTGTCGACCTCCTTCGGGCCGCGTTCATGCCGCAGGGCAAGCAGTGCTAGATCCGCATCCTTAGGATCTCTACGTTGGTGTCGAGCTCCATCTCTTCCGGAGGCTCTACTTTTGGTATGATCTCCCTGTTGTAGATAGTTTGTACAGTCAGGGTATGGCGGGGCCCTGTCCCGCCATAGTTGTATATTTCCTTAGAGGTCTGTAGTCATGTTGTACAGTGTCGGATGTAACTGCTGAACTATGATTATATATATATGCCGAAAGGCGATGTTTTCTCACATAAACTGTGTCTTATTTTATAAACTGTTTCATGTCTTGTTTTATATTTCCGCTGATTTCTCTGATGTATGACTACTTGGGTGCCCCGGTAAGGCACCAGTCACGGGCCCCGGAACGGGTCGTGACAATCTTCATCTAGGACTCACATTTGTTATAATCTTGGCCATCCAATGTGTTATATAAGCATACTAGTAGTAGCAAGACTTGGCATTTTACACTTAGAAAAATTTGAGAGACTTGTCTTGCACATTATAGTGCTCTCGGCCTTGTCCCATTTCCAACAAGAAAATTTTGTAGTTTTGATCCATTAGCCACAAGTCTTTAACCCAATGTCCCTTAAGGTATTGTAAGGATATCTCAATAGAAAGATTGCGGAAAAATGACGTTTTCGTATTAGTCGCAAGGCGGAAACTTAAGGAGTTCTTCAACTTTGAAGTTGGAACTTGAAGATGGGTTCTTCATAGGCCTCTAAGGAGTGCTTGGAGCGGATTGGAACCTAAGGAAATGAGCTAAGAATTGCTAAGGCGCGACTTTGAATCTTGGAAATTTTAAGGGCTTGGAAAGGTATAAATTTTGTCGTTTTAGCAATTAAGTTTACTTATTGATTGTAGCTATGGATATTATCAAGCATGAGATGTATAGTATGAAGTTTGATAATTATATTGGCTATTGGAACCCTAATCCAAAAACTAGCATGTTTAGCCTTAAGATTGGAATTCAAGTTGATTATTCGTTTAAGTCGTCGCATGTTGTGTAAGAAGGAAATTGTAGTTGTTGAAGTTTCTTAAGACTATATAACATGTTAGACCTTAGAACTTGGAATTGGAAAAGACTTAGTGTTGTTGGTTATTGTTGGCCGAGAATGGCTAGTGAGTATTAAACTACTTGGTATGAATTGTGGGGCAGAATTTTACACGTATTGTAAGGCGTGTAATCCCCTTTGTTTGGTTGTTGTTTGGAGCCTTAAATGTGGCGTGTTGGCTATTGTATTCGACCTTGAAAAGGTGGCAAAGTGAGTAGAAACAAAGGAAGTGCTGCCCGATTTTCTGTAGAATTAGAGATCGTATACTTAGTATTATTCTACGTTAGAGACTAGAAGTTGATAGTCTTGTTGTGACCATTATAGGTTGACACTTCTACGTACGGCGTATTCGGCTTAGCTTGTGGATTTAGCCGAAAAGGTATGTGAACTATCTCCTCTTCTAGCATGATTCCTTAAGATAAAGAAAGTATGTCCTACTCCTTAAATGATCCATTCCTTGGTTGTATTTGGATTGCCTAAAATAGAATTCGTTCTATGTACTCCTTTGATTGTACTTTGATGTTTAAATTGTAAGTTGTATAATCCATTTCCTTAGTGATGTTTGGATTATTAAAAGTGAGAGTATTTTGCTTAAAGTACATGGAGTCTTGAAAATGAAGTGGTTTCCAAACCTTTTGGCTAGTGCCTTAGTTCCAAAACCTAATGGTCGTTTTAATGACTTTAGGGAAGTCAAAGGAGTGATTTACTTAATTGTTTTAAAAGAGGAGAAATGACATTATTTAAGAGAGGTAACTTGTTTTAAAGGTGTAAGTTACTTGAGGTTTAAAAGTAGAAGAAACTTGTTTTCTAAATATTAAGAGACTTGAAGTATTTTGAAAGTTAAGAACTTGATTTGTAAGTATGTGATACTTGGTTTTAATAGTATAAGTCTCTTGGTTATAAAAGGAATGAAATTGTCTAAAAACCATAAAGGGTTATAACGGCTTTATGGGAAGTTGGTTATAACGGCTTTATGGAGGGTTTAGAAAGTTGTCTATTTTGATTAATGGGCATAAGTTGCCTTGATGGTGAAAATTTGAAGTTACTTGATTTCAAGCTTTGAAATGAGTTTTCTAAAGTGTAGTAACTTACTTTGAAAAATAGACACACCTTAATACTACGGGTGTTAGTATCTTGGGGTATTACATAAAAAGGAGTCCTTTAAAAAGAATGTACGTACATAGTACTTTGGCTTGATTAATTGAGAATTATTCTAAGTGTGCCTTGATAAGTACTTTGGCTTGATTAATTGAGAATTAGTCTAAGTGTGCCTTGATAAGTACTTTGGCTTGATTAATTGAGAATTAGTCTAAGTGTGCCTTGATAAGTACTTTGGCTTGTTTAATTGAGAATTATTCTATGTGTGCCTTGATAAGTACTTTGGCTTGTTTAATTGAGAATTATTCTATGTGTGCCTTGATAAGTACTTTGGCTTGTTTAATTGAGAATTGCCAATGTGTGCTGGTGATAGAATTTGAGTCCAAGTATTATGTTTTATTACGTTACCGCGACTCTCGGTTGGAGGGTCGGCTGTCTTGTTGTAAGATTACTTGGACGTACCGACAGTGATGTGAGATTCCACGGGTATGCTTCCATTATTTGTGTTACCCTATGGTCATGCTTAAACGATGTGGGATTCCGGGGCATGCGACCACGAGGGATACTCCATGGACATGCTTATACGATGTGGGATTCCGGGGCATGTGACCAGGAGTCGGGTTAGATGCCTGATCGGTGTATTTTATATACACTTTTTGAGTCATTTTTAGTTAGTATTTTACTCATTTCATTTATGTTTAGTACAGTATTAGGGTCGTTTTCCTTTCTTTTGTGTCACAGCGGTCAAAATGGAGAAATGACGAAAAGGAGATGAAATGAGCATAAAAGAGATGAAATTGTACACAAAAGGGCCAAGAAATGAAGTCTAAGAAGTTCCGGGAATTATAGAGAAAATCAGACGAAGTCCGGACGAGAAAAGACGACGAAACGGAAGTTCGCCAGAAAATGTCACGGCCACATACGGAAGCGTAGCCGCTACCAAAGAGCTGAAAGTCCCGAAGAGTTGCTGAATTCAGCGCGGCCGCCATCATAGGGTCATGCGCCGACGCTGGAATTGTGAAGTCTTGGGCGACTTGACATGTTTCAGAATCCTAAAGGGATAACTTTTCCTTCCTAAAGGGATAATTTTTCCTACCTAAAGGGAAAACCTTTCCTACCTAAAAACCCTTACCTAAAAGGATTCTAATAACTTTTCCTACCTACACAAATCCTTAACCCTTCACCTAAAGGATTCTTTGGCTATAAATACTCTACATCATTAGAAGAATTGTTCATTCTCCATTCTACCATTCACCATTCTACATCCATCCTTCCACCAATCCATCTTGTAAATATTCCACAACACAACCCTTGGATGCTTGGCTTGGAGACTCGTTCTTAGTAATTTTCTTTTCTTTTCTTTTACTTTATTTCAGTTTTTATGAAGAACATGGGATTAGTTCTTGTCATATTTATGACTAGGAACTAATTCTCTTATAGGGCTTTCTATGTTGAATTGCTTGAAACTTATGCTATAATTTAATGCATGCTTATGGTTGTTTTTCTTATTGAGAGATCTATCCAATAATTGAGCTGAATTCTTGGTAATTAATTGACAACTAATTATCACTATGTGATTTCTAATCAGATTCTGAAAAGGGGGGATTGTGAATATGCTGTAAGTTGGGTAGACATGCTTGAATTGGGGATGAAAATACCTCAATTAGTTTTCAGAAGCGTTGATGAGAGGCTTAACAACCCTAATTTTGCGCATTGTGCGTGACGGTCAACTAGGTTTTTGTTCTTAATCCTCCTATAGAGTTACCCTTATCAGCGAAAGTTAGGTAAGGAACGATACTGGGGTTGAGTGTTTATATAACCCTAACGGGAGTATAAAACGATTTCGTAAACCTGCTTTCTCCAAAAGAAGAATACCATAAGTAATGCATTAATGAGTAGCATAAGCGGATAGTGAGGATACATAGAAGCCCTATTCTCATTACAACTGAAGTAAACCTTTATATTTAAATAGCTTTTATAATTCGTAGTTATAAACAACCAAATCAATTATCAATTCGCCAAATAGATACTAGAAAATAGAGAGTTGGTACTTGAACCCTAATCCCAGAGGACGATATTCGGTCTTATCTAAGACTATACTACTTGATACGATAACGTGCACTTGCGTTTAAAAAGTGTGTGCATATTACGCATCAAGTTTTTGGCGCCATGTCGGGATTAGGCAATAGTTCAATATCAAATTATCTATTTTTAATTTCTAATTTGGTTTTAAATTTTTTATTTTTAGTTTTAGTTTTTACGAAAATTCGAGGTGCCGTGATCTTTTGTTGGCTTTGATTCGTTCAGGAACACTTTAGATATGGATTTTTACTGTCCATATGATAGAGAGCCAACCATAGAGGAACAGAGGGAGGAATTACGAGAAACAATACTCGCCTCACGGTTCCAAGCTCGGTCATGGACGAAATAAGGTCGCATAAAGAAGTTGGAAACGCAAATAGCGTAACTCGCAATCATATTCAACAACGAACAACAAATTGAGGAGCAACCAAATCCAACTATTGAGGAATCGCAAGACGGTTGGTGTAGAGAAGGATAAGAGTGCAGAGATCCAATTATTCACCTTCGATTCCTTGGAAAATCTTTTTCTTGTACCTATTGCGTAAGAAACACCACCAAATACCAAAGTTGACTCCCAAACAGAAGTCAATACCATCAAGGGCACCCTAGAGTTGAAAGATGTAGGGAATCTCACCGATCCCTACATTAGAGAGAACCTAAAAGACAAGCATGCCTTGTATACTGGGATAATCGTATATTTGAGGCCCTTGTTTGAAGCAATTGTTGTAGTTGAAGTGAGACTGCAACAATAACTCATGGATTGCAAGAAGTTCGAAGGATCCAATGGGCACTCGGAAAGGTTAATTGCGTCCGCTAAAAGACGTTAAAGACAGCATTGTTGAGGCAACCCAATGTTTTTAATTATGTTATTTTAATTTCATCTTTATTTTATGTTATTTTGCTTAGAAACCTCTCAGGGTCTGGGGTTCTTGGTTTGTGTTCTTGGATGACAGGTTGAATGAAAGCTAAAAACGAGGAAAAATGAGCAAAAAAAAAAAAAAAGGAAAGTAGCTGCGGGCGCTAAAACTGGCATGGCGCTAAAACTGGCCGCGCGCCAGAATCTCGTAAGAGCCACAAGATTAGCAGCTGGCGCTGATCTCGTGCCGCGCGCCCGAACTTCAGAGAGCCATATTTCCGTGCAAATTCCAGAATTTTTCCTCCTAGACCTCCATTATGACCGTTGTCAGGTCGTAAGTTGTCCATATTTTTTTAGTATTGCACACATTGGGGACAATGTGTGATTTAAGTTTGGGGGTGTTTTATTTGTGTCTTGTTATGTTTTATTTAAGTCTTTGTGATTGTTTTTGTGTTTATTTTGAGTCACCAAAAAAAAAAAATTCTTTCTTTTTTCATAATTACCTATCAAAGATCATGTATGCTGTAGTTGCTAGAAACACCTAGTGAAGGAAGGTGGAATAATGTAATGGAATTAGAAGCAACTATCTAAACACCTGGGTTAGATATGCCAAAAACTCACAAAAATCTGTCTATTTGGAGTTTCGTGCTTAAAATTGTGCATGCTAAATTATGAAAACCTATGTGTTATGATTGCTTGCTATTTGAGGCGAAATAGTTAGGATATGCATGTTAGGGAGATGACTCAGGAATTTCTTTGATAGCCAATTTTTACCACTCTTTTCTACCCCGAACTTTAAAAGTATCCCTAGTCAGCCCCATTGAGCCCAAAAATTGAAACTTCTTCTTTGACACCCTATAGTCCCACAGATTGTGCCATAAGTAAAAATGTGAAGTAGTGGAATCAATTGTGTTAAAAAAAGAGACAAAAAGAGTGAATGAGCTTGTTGCACCCCAATAAAAAAAAAGAAAAAGAAAGAGGCAAAAGCCTAAGTTTGGGGGTGCTTGTTATTATAATACTCTTCATTCTCCCAAAACAAAAGAGGGAAAAAGATAGAATTGAAGTGAAGAAAAGAACAAAAAGAAAAGGGAAATACTGAAAAGCTAAAGAGCTTATGGTACACAAAAATGAGCCTAAATGCCTATTTTTACCAACCCCTACCTAAGCCTACATTACAACCCTTAAAGTCCTGAAGATCTCTTTTATGCATATCCAGGATTAGTGGAGAATAGCAAGTAAGCATGCCATAGGATTTTTGAATTTATATGCATGATTTAGTATATTGACTTCCATTAAAGCATGATAAATATGAGTTTGCGAAATATCTAGCTCAATGTGTTTAGTGTGCTGAAAATTTCCATGCTACATGTTCCTGCATATTATTCTGCTAACCTTCATGTTTTTCTAGATAACACTAAATGCAGCAAAAGTGATCAATGTCAGTGAGTCTTTTATTTTTCGTTTCTTGAGTCTTTTATTTCTTTCTTTCTATCTTTGCTCGAGGGCGAGCAAAGGTTAAGTTTGGGGGTATTTGATCGGTGTATTTTATATACACTTTTTGAGTCATTTTTAGTTAGTATTTTACTCATTTCATTTATGTTTAGTACAGTATTAGGGTCGTTTTCCTTTCTTTTGTGTCACAGCGGTCAAAAATGGAGAAATGACGAAAAGGAGATGAAATGAGCATAAAAGAGATGAAATTGCACACAAAAGGGCCAAGAAATGAAGTCTAAGAAGTTCCGGGAATTATAGAGAAAATCAGACGAAGTCCGGACGAGAAAAGACGACGAAACGGAAATTCGCCAGAAAAATGTCACCGGCGCCGCGGCGCCGGGAAGCAGAGCCGCGGCGCCCAAAGAGCTGAAAGTCCCGAAGAGTTGCTGAATTTCAGGCGCCGCGGCGCCGACGCGGGAATTGTGAAGTGCTGGGCCGAATTTGACATGTTTCAGAATCCTAAAGGGATAACTTTTCCTTCCTAAAGGGATAATTTTTCCTACCTAAAGGGAAAACCTTTCCTACCTAAAAACCCTTACCTAAAAGGATTCTAATAACTTTTCCTACCTACACAAATCCTTAACCCTTCACCTAAAGGATTCTTTGGCTATAAATACTCTACATCATTAGAAGAATTGTTCATTCTCCATTCTACCATTCACCATTCTACATCCATCCTTCCACCAATCCATCTTGTAAATATTCCACAACACAACCCTTGGATGCTTGGCTTGGAGACTCGTTCTTAGTAATTTTCTTTTCTTTTCTTTTACTTTATTTCAGTTTTTATGAAGAACATGAGATTAGTTCTTGTCATATTTATGGCTAGGAACTAATTCTCTTATAGGGCTTTCTATGTTGAATTGCTTGAAACTTATGCTATAATTTAATGCATGCTTATGGTTGTTTTTCTTATTGAGAGATCTATCCAATAATTGAGCTGAATTCTTGGTAATTAATTGACAACTAATTATCACTATATGATTTCTAATCAGATTCTGAAAAGGGGGGATTGTGAATATGCTGTAAGTTGGGTAGACATGCTTGAATTGGGGATGAAAATACCTCAATTAGTTTTGTAGCGTTGATGAGAGGCTTAACAACCCTAATTTTGCGCATTGTGCGTGACGGTCAACTAGGTTTTTGTTCTTAATCCTCCTATAGAGTTACTCTTATCAGCGAAAGTTAGGTAAGGAACGATACTGGGTTGAGTGTTTATATAACTCTAACGGGAGTATAAAACGATTTCGTAAACCTGCTTTCTCCAAAAGAAGAATACCATAAGTAATGCATTAATGAGTAGCATAAGAGGATAGTGATGATACATAGAAGCCCTATTCTCATTACAACTGAAGTAAACCTTTATATTTAAATAGCTTTTATAATTCGTAGTTATAAACAACCAAATCTATTATCAATTCGCCAAATAGATACTAGAAAATAGAGAGTTGGTACTTGAACCCTAATCCCAGAGGACTATATTCGGTCTTATCTAAGACTATACTACTTGATACGATAACGTGCACTTGCGTTTAAAAAGTGTGTGCATATTACGCGCATCAATGCCCAGATTTGTTTGTGTTACCTTACGGTCATGCTTATACGATGTGGGATGCCGAGGCATGCGACCGCAAGGGATACCCTATGGTCATGCTTATACGATGTGGGATGCCGGGGCATGCGACCACGAGGGATACTCCTTGGACATGCTTATACGATGTGGGATTCCGGGGCATGTGACCAGGAGCGGGTTGGATTCCCGGATTTGTTTGTATACCCCATGGTCATGCTTATACGATGTGGGATTCCGGGGCATGCGACCACGAGGGATACTCCTTGGATATGCTTATTGGTGTTAGGCATGATTGATATTATGGGCGTGAGACCCATAGTTATATTTGAATAGTGACTTTGAGGGCATGCGTCCCTGACTTGATATAATGGCTTATGTATTGTGTACTGTAGGTTGGCTATCATACATGTCTCCTGTTTTGTTTAGACTGTTATGATTTTATTACGATTTCATCGCTTCACATACTTGGTACATTCTTCAGATCGACCTCCTTCGGGGCCGCGTTCATGTCGCAGTTTAGGTACGCTGCTTGGTGATCTGCAGTGTAGGACCCGCCGAGTTTTGGATTGCTCCTTCGTCGAGTTTATCTTTGGGTATAAGTTCTTTCGATGTGCTTTGTACGCATGGGTACGCGGGCCTTGTCCGCCATATTTCGCTTTAACTCTTAGGTCCGTATTCATATGCTGGATCGACTCACGCATGTTGTGTCTTTAGATTATGTATATTATGGCAGCCTTGTCGGCTTTGCCCTTGCACGTACGTTGGTTTAAAAAAAAAAAAAAAAAAGAAAAAGAGGTGTTATTTAATTTCCGCGGTTTACTTAGTTGTTATGTAAGGGTGCCTGTAGGCACCGCCACGACCGGGTTCGGCGTGACAATTTGTCCCACACCACTCTTTCATGTCTCAAACACCTTACTTTGCGGACCAATATCTCTTTCGCTTCTCAATGAAATCTGACGATTCTTGGCCCTACGGTCATCTACTCACTTAGTAGATTATGCACGTGTATGGGTGGCAGATGGGCCGTTTGGGCTAAAATTGGGCGGATCAAGATGGGCTGAAGTTATAGATGAGTCAATGTCCAACCCGCCCAAAACTTACATGGGCTAACATGGGCGGGTCAAGATGGGCTAAATGATGGGTCATAACCCAACTTGCTCAACTTGCCCAACTTGACCCTTTACTTTTACAAATTTCAAACCTACCTTCTATGATGTTATTTTATTTTGTATAATATTTGATTTTAAAAATAAGAATAATTTTTTAAAGAATTTTTTCATTTTTTATAAAAGCAAAAAAAATAAGAAATATAAATTTGAGGATGGGTGGGGTAGGTGTGGATAGGGGCGAGGTAAGAAAAAAATTCATATTTTTTATAAATTGTTTATAAAAGTAAAATAAAATAGAAATTTGAGAATGGGATGGGGTGAGGTGGGGGGTAGGGGGTAAGAAAAAGTTCCATATTTTTTATAAATTGTGTATAATAGTAAAAAAAATATAAAATAGAAATTTGAGAATGGGGTGGGGGTAGGTGGGGTTAGGAAGAGGTAAAAATTTATATTTTTTTATAAATTATTTATAAAAGTAAAAAAATATATAAATAGAAATTTTAGATTGGGGTAGGGTGGGGAGGGGGGGGGGAGGTTACGAAAAAAATTCATTTTTTTATAAAAGTAACAAAAATATGAAATAGAAATTTAAGGATGGGGTGAAGTAGGTGGGGTTAGGGCGGTAGAGGAGGTAAGAAATTTTTTCATATTTTTATACAAGTAAAAATAAATATGAAATAGAAATTTGAGGATGGGGTGGGGTGGATGGGGTAGGTGTGGGTTGGGTGTAGGGGGTAGGTGTGGGTATGGGGGTAATAAAAAATCATATTTTTATAAGTTTTTTATAAAAGTAAAAAAATATATAAAATAAAAATTTGAGATTGGGGTAGGGCGGGGGCAGGGAGAGGTGTTTAGGGCGGCAGGGGGAGGTAAGAAAAAAATTCATATTTTTTATAAAAGTAAAAAAAATATGAAATAAAATTTGAGGATGGGGTGTGGGTGGGGGTAGGTGTGGGTATGGGGGTAAGAAAAAATTAAATTTTTTATAACTTTTTTATAAAAGTAAAAAATATATAAAATAGAAATTTGAGATTGTGGTAGAGTGGGGAGGGGTAGGTGAGGTAAAATAAATTTTTATATTTTTAATATATATTTTTTATAAAAGTAACAAAAAATATGAAATACAAATTTGAGGATGTGGTGGAAGTGAGGTGGGGGTAGGTGGGGTTTGGGCGGTAGGGGGAGGTAAGAAAAAAAATATTTTTTTATAAAAGTAAAAAAAATATGTAATAGAAATTTGAGGATGTGGAGTGTGGGTAGAACGGGCGTAGGGGGAGGTAAGAAAAAAATTCATATTATTTATAAAAAAATAAAAAATAGAAATTTGAGAATGTGGTAGGGCTGAGGGCGCGGGTAGGTAAGAAATTTGAGGTAGAGGTAGGGCATGGGGGGGGGGGGAGGAGGTAAGAAAAAATTTATATTTTAAATAATTTTTTATAAACGTAAAAAAATATGAAATATAAGACTTGGGTAAATAATAGAATATTAGATGAGTTATTTTGGGCTAGTATAATGAGTTGATTTGGTTGTTCAAGATGAATGGATTAACACTACAACAAATCGGTTCAAAGAGGGCGACTTTGGGTGAAATCTCGCCCCCTTAGATCAAAGGGGGCGATTTTTAGTCGCCCTTCAACTCGCCTTATTACGTCCGTCGTCTTAGATCAAGAAGGACGATTTTTTAAGTCGCCTCCTTTGGTAAGGACCAAAGAGGGCGACTACATCCCTTTTTGAAATCCATCAAAAAGGGCGACTGTAGTCGCCCTTTTTGAGATTAATCAAAGAGGGAAACTAACAGTCGCCCTTTTTGCGATCCATCAACAAGGGCGACTATTGTCGCCCTTTTTGAGATCTATCAAACATGGGGGACTGTAGTCGCCCTATTTGATGGATCTCAAAAAGG
The DNA here is from genome assembly GCA_029844215.1 of Przewalskia tangutica. Taxonomy (NCBI): domain Eukaryota; kingdom Viridiplantae; phylum Streptophyta; class Magnoliopsida; order Solanales; family Solanaceae; genus Przewalskia; species Przewalskia tangutica. The sequence goes on along the minus strand of CM056726.1, from coordinate 85,284,712 downwards.
GCGACAATAGTCGCCCTATTTGAACCATATCAAAAAAGGCGACTGTTAGTCGCCCTCTTTGATTAATCTCAAAAAGGGTGACTGATTGTAGTCGCCCTTTTTGATATGGTTCAAAAAAGAGAAAAAATTAAATGCATCTACTGGGATTCAAACCCTGATCTGAACTATGACACTGTACTATTCTACCACTAGACCACTAGTTATGCATTATTAATCACCACAAATACAACCCCCAGCCAAGAATCGAACCCGTATCTCCTCTGTGAAATTGTGTCATTCTACCACTAAACCAGCCATCAATACTTGTTATATTTATGCTCCTCATACTCATAAATCCCTTGGCCGGTTCTAACAAGATGCCTTTTTTCGGATAAATTTCGGATCGGATTCGGATTCAAATATTTCAGATAATTTTGGATCGGATTCGGATCCGAATATTTCAGATAAATTTCGGAACAGATTCGGATCCGATATTTCAGATATACAAAAAATCGGATATTCGTAATTTTTGGATAATTTCGGATCAGATTTGGATTCGAATATTTCGGATAAAATTCGAATCGGATCCGAATATTTTGAATATACAAAAAATCGGATATCCGTAATTTTCGAATAAGTTCGGATCGTATTCGGATCCGAATATTTCGGATAAAATTCAGATTGGATTCAGATTTGAATATTTAGGATATACAAAAAATCGGATATCCGTAATTTTCGGATAATTTCAGATCGGATTCGGATACAAATATTTTGGATAAATTTCGGATGGGATTCGGATCCGAATATTTCGGATATACAAAAAATTGGATATCTGAATACAATTAGGTATATGGGGACTTTTCTAACCTAACAATACTATAATTTAAATTGTTTTAACAATTTAACTGTTACACCCCGTATTTTCAAAGAAATACTATAAGAACATACGTAAGGAAATAAGACTTGAACGTTGAGGAAATTTCAAAAAATTTGTGAAGGAAAAACTTAATTACTTGGAATTAGAGTCTCAAATTTGGTTTAAGGGATTAGTATATGATTATGAAGGATTGAATTTCTAAGTCTTGAATTTGATCATGTGGGGCCCACTGGAAATTTTACGGATTTGTGGGGCCCAAAAGATTTTGAGATATTTTGGCCAATATGGAATTATTTTGGGAAGAATTAATTTTTGGACCAATAGGAGGGTGACACGTGTCACCCCACTTGTCGATGACAAGTCTTGAAGATATTTTGAGGACAAGTGGGCATGTGGGGTCCACTCCACTTGGCAATTACACTTGTATATATCCAAGTCTTGCAAGACTTGGATTCAATATCTACACTTCATCCAAATAAAGCTCTCATCTCTTCCTCTCCCTTGAGCCTTGGCCGAGAGCAACATAGCCTTGACACAAGTGTTGATTAGTTTCTTTTCTCCAAGATTAAGCCCCTAAACCAAGTGTTAAACCAAGTTAACTCTCCAATACCCTCCAACCTTGTCTTGACCGAAAATGGTGGGTTGAAACCCTAAGATTTTATCAACTTTTTGGAGGTAAAATACAAAGTGAAGATGGTTATAAGCTTGTAGAGGATACATGGATGTGATTGGAACTTGAAGAAGTGGTGCAAAATAGGAGCTTTTGGCCGAGATATTGCGGGCTGTTTTGAGATAAAAATTGATGTAAGAGTTTTTATTCTTTTAAAGTAATTGGATATTACATGTTTTTATGTTAAGGGATGAATTTGTGTTAAGGAAGAAACGAAAAATAAGAAGTGTAGGTGTTAGATATTGGTGTTGGCCGAGAGTTGCCAATCTTGGTGTTATTGGATTCGTTGGATTATAATATTGTTATCTACACTTGTCGCATGTTAAAATGAAGTAATATGGTTGTTGATATGTGATATGGAATATATATAAGTGTTGAAATGGGAATTTGATTATATAGAATCATGGAAAAGGACTTTGGATTGTTGTAGTTGTTGTTGGCCGAAAAACTGCCCAAAACTGTTAGACGTCGTCGTGTCGTTTATGGACTGTTTTTGTTATACCCAGTATTTCCAGAGTATGTACGTAAGGACGTACGTAGAAAAGTTTGAAGCTTAAAGTAGGCTTGGCCGATTTTATTTTGTGCACAACACCCGATTAGAGTCGTTTTTCGAAGAAACGTTTTACTAAGCTTGCGAGGGGAAAATTCCGGCTATGTCATTTTTAATTTTTGCGGATTTTTACGAGAGACGGAATATTTTGGACCAACGAGAGGGCGACACTTGTCACCCTCAAGTTGGTGAAGGTGGGGCGGCTTTTGGACGATTGGAAGACAAGGTTGGTAGGATATTTTTTGTAGATATTTTGTGAGGGTTTTAAGGAGTAGGGACTAGGGGACACTTGGGCAAATCTTGGCCCTCCACTTGCCCCCCACTTGGCTAGATCATGGCCCTTGGTTTCCCTATAAATACCCCTCCCCTTGTGAAGACTTCTTCATCCACTCCTCACTTCCTTAAGTCTTGAAAGCCCACCCCATTTCGTGAGGCCCCCCTTGGCCGAGAGTTAGCACCCCCCTCCTTGTGGTGTGGCCGAGACACACCCCCCTTCCTATAAGGCTAAGCCGTGGGGTACCCCCCCCCCCCTTGCCTAGTTGTTCTCATAAAATACACCCCCCCTCTTGGTAGAAATACTCTCCAAAGTATTGTTACTATACCCAAATTACCTTAGCCGTATACCTTGTAGTATTCCAAAGTTACCTCTATACGTAGAGCCCGGAAATACTACCTTATGTCCTTTTTATCTCAAACCGAAACCCTAAGGAAAACCTTCATAGTCGGTTTAAGTGTTAAGTAGAAGTTGCGTAGAACTTCTAAGGGTTGTTTGGAGCGGGTTGGAGCGACCAGAGTAGGAGCTAAACGTCGCTCAGGATCGACATTTAAACTTGGATAATTTTGGGCTTATCGAGGTAAATATCTTGTCTCCCTTTTGTAAATTGAGTATATACTATTGAAGTATAAGAATTAAGTATAAGAATTAAGTATAAGGTATATACAAGGAAAGTATATAACAAGAGTATTGAACTGTACTTACATAGGACTGTATTTACAGTAGACTTGTGAAGTTTGGCGGGTAAGGAAGTGCTGTCCAATTTTCCGTAGAATCTTGTATCTAGATTCATTCTACCGAGTAGTCTAGACTTTGATAGACTTGTATAACCGTTATAGGTTGAAGTACTGCGAGTAGCGTATTCTACTCGGAGGGTGGAAAAGGCTAGCCGGACTACAGTACTTTGGAACGTTTTGCTAATAGTCGATAATCGTCGCGAGGTATGTGATTCTTTCTATCCTCTTGAGCATGATATTTTAAAGAATATACATATAGTACGGTAGACGTACGTGTGTTAACTGAATAATAATTACGGCAATGTCTTCGGACTTAAGCCTGAATAATAATTACGGCAATGTCTTTTGACTTAAGCCTGAATAATCTTGAAGTATTTCAAAAGAATACTGAATCATTTTTAACAGAAGAGTAATACTTGGTTTTAAAAGCTTAAGAGTTATACTAGCTTTATGGGAAGTTAGGTATAACGGCTTAAGAGAGATAAAAAGAATTATTTATTAATTTAAGAAGTTAAGAGACTTGATCTTAAAAGATAAGAGACTTGACTTAATTGAATTTTGTTAAAAAGTGTGAAACCTCATTCGTGAGTAATGAATACTTGGTTTTTAAAGGAATAATGTTTTACTGATTTCGGAAATCAGAATAAGTATCGAACAAACCACAGCAGCGCTAATAAAGGGAAATGTTTTGACTAATAAAGTATTATTAAAACCGGTAGAAACTTCCATCTGCATAGAAGCTAAGATGAGACAAAATGATATTACATTTCCTAGATCATGACTACTGTAATAAGATTGTTATGAACAAGAATAAACTACTCACACATAAGGTATATGTTTCTCAAATTGTTTTAAGGGATTAAAACTATGAACTACGAAACCTTTCGAAAATGAGAAACTTGAGTAATTGAAATTAGGAAAACTGGAACGTTTGGAAAAGAATGTTGTACTTGATTTTACAAAGAGAAGTGTTTTGATTTACTTCAAAAGATAATCACTCTATTTTTATATACTACGGGTATTGTGTGACTTTTGTGAAAGTAACGTATCTTTTAAAGAGTTAATGTATGAAGTACTTTGGGGATAAAAACCCGATCTTGTTAATCATATAGTAGAAATTACCTTGTGTGAATAATTTGATTGTGTTGGTTTGTGATAGCCTTGTAACACTTTCTTGTTGATTTGATAAGGAAACATGCTAGGATGCTACGTGTGTTAGTATCTTGTGATGATTGTGTAAAGGGGTTTCCCTCGATTGCGCTTAAGTTGTTTAAACGATCAGCCGTTATGTTGGTATTGTACCACTCACCTTGACATGTTCCCGGAGGTTAAGCTGCCCTCCGATGCGGGGTAATACTCAGGCAGTCTGTGTGACTATGATTCAAGGATACCTCATGCGGGTCCCGGACCTATGCGAGCTACGAGAGTTCGAGTTAGTGTGCGGCCTATATGGTCACGCGGTCTATGTGGCCACGCGGATCGCGAGTCCAGCGGATCTTGGGAGTAGCTACCCTCGATGCGGGAATACCTCACGCGGGCCATCGAGTGGCCTATGCGAGTCGCGGAAGTTCGGGGCTAGACGCGACATTAGATCTGCGGCGAGTGGCGGCTTTGATCATGTGACGATGCAGACAGATCTCATGATACGATTTATGACCTTGTTTGTACCGTGGGTTTTAGTAGTCGGCTATGCCTTCGTGACTTACCGTGACGGTTTTATGATGACACAGGTGGGACCTGGTGTTCATGTGTATTCCTTGGTGCTTGCATATCATAGACTGCCGGCAGTGAGAAAGGTATTCCACGGGCATGAGTGATGTTGTGGGCGTGAGACCCATTGTTATATTTGAGTGATGACTTTGAGGCGTGAGTCCATGACTTGACATGGCTATTTATTGTGAATCGTAGTTTGGTTATCATACATGTCTCCCGCTTTATATAGGTGCTATGATTTCATTCTGATTTTCGATTTCACATACTTGGTACTGTTATCGACCTCGCCCGGGCCGCGTTCATGCCGCAGTCGAGGTACACGATCATTGATCCTAGCTCTCAGGGTCATAGTTCAGCGTTTGGGAAGCTCTGCTTCTCCGGAGGCTTATCAGTGGTATAGTCCCCTGTCGTTGTAGGTATTTACATTCAAGGGTATGGCGGGGCCCTGTCCCGCCATTATTGCCATATCATTCTTAAGTGCATGTAATCGTTGTGGCGAGTTGTAATGGGATGTAACTGTTCGGTTTTAAGTTGTTTTATATTTATGCCGAAGGGCAAGTTTTCTCAGATTATTGTTTCATACTTCATGTCTTTTCATGTTATTGTTTTATATTCCGCTGATTACTCTGAGGTTGTATCACTAGGGTGCCCGGGGTAAGGCACCAGTCACGGGCCCGGGTTCGGGTCGTGACAAAAGTGGTATCAGAGCAGTTAATCCTCGGAAAGTGTCTACAGACCGTATCGATGAGAGTCTTGATTATCGGTATGTTGTGCACCACACCAATAATCGTGAGGCTATAGGATATTTAGGATTGGTTTCCATTCTTCTCACCGAGATCGTGCCTTAGAGTTGTGTTATAAGTTGGACCTCTAACGTATTTCTTTCCACTTACCGCTATGCCTCGTGTAAGGCAACCCGAGCCTGTGAGGGCAAGGCGGCGAGGAGCTGCGAGTAAATCTGAGAGGTTACGTGGGCACGCCCAATCATCACCGAGGTGGTACTTCATTTGGGGAGTTCTGCGACATCACCAGCCAAAGAGTTTAGCCGCGGCGGCGATTCCTACTGCGGCCATGATAAGTTGAACCTTCAGTTCCACGACCGGGAACAGAGAATAGAGATTGCAAAGAGGCGACCCTGTTACTAGCTATGGAGTTGGCAACCAGAGAGTATACCGATGTACCGCGAGTCTTGATGAATATCTAAGAGAGGGTTGTGCAAGAGTAATTCTTCAGTTAGGCTTGAGCATGGCCTGTGTACAGGCTTATGCGCAGCAGGCCAAGAAAAGTAGAGATCAACGGGTTAACCAAGGACAACAGAAGAGGGCCAGAACAGCAAGGTCCTTTGGTAACTTTCGAGGCCAATCGCCTCACCAGCAGATTAGATATGCGCCTCCGCCAGTGCAGAGTGGTCCTCCACAGGGTTCAGGACGTTCGGGGTATGCCAGAGTTGGTCAGAGCTCCAGGGCTTCTGGTTCACAGCTATATGTAGGTTCTAGCCAGCCGGGTTCAGATTTTCCCCAATGTTCACAGTGTGACAGGCGTCATCCCGGGGAATGTCATCTTTTTGTTGGCGCTTGTTTTGCCTGCGGCCGTCAGGGCCATGTGTCGAAAGGATGTCCAAGTAGGAGGGATGTAAGTAGGAGGACTCAGCCTACCAGATCAGTTGCGGATTCAGCGATTCGGAGAGGAAGGGGTGTTAGCCAGAGGAGGCCACCCCCACCTCGGTGTGGCCGTTGTGGTAAGTGTCATTGTGGGGAGTGTCGTACTTCTTCGACAGCTTGTTTTGGCTTGCGGCCAGCAGGGCCATGTTGCGAGAAATTGTCCGACCAGAGGTGGCGCGGATGTAGAGACTTAGCCTTCAGGATCGATGGGTAGTTCGTCACCTTCCCTCGCCTGCAGGCGGGGTTGATTAGAACGACAAAGGGAGTGAAGCGATGAATCTGAGATATATCCTTAACCCTCTAGAGATTAGTACGTATGATGAGATGGGTATGTCTTAAGTGTTATGTTCAGATAACATGAGTGTAAATTGTGATTAGAAATCATGGTTAGTAACCGGGAAAGATTGGGGGATAGGAAAAGTGTGAGCCTTAGAGCTTTATACGTAGAGACCTTAGAGGTAAGGCCATCTCGGGTAAAAATGTATTTTATGTTTGACCCTTATCGGAGTGCATAGTGCACGTGAGATATGTTTGTGTGATAAGTCCCTGAGTAGTGTGGAAGTAAAGAGGGTAGTTGAGCTAAGAAGACCGCTAGGTTTTCGTAACATGGATTAGTGAGATTGTTCCGGATCGGGGAGCAAGTGTTGTACGCGAGAGTGGGTCGGGTTGAGGCCATGCCGCGGGTCAACCCGCGACCTGTTTTATGGTGGGGTCAGTTTGTGGTGGTCCCGCCAGGTGGTAGGGTCACGAGGGTGTTAGGCCCAAGTTTAGTTAAACATCGTACGAGTTCGTAGATGCGTTCGACCAGTAGTCGGGCCGAGGAGGTCAGCCCGTCTTGTCTTCTAGTAAAGACCGTTTACTCAGCAGAGGGTTATGCGAGACGTCATATCAGAAAGGTTGTAAGGCTGCACGGGGTGCCTACCTTCACCTTATGACAGACAGTGGAGCCCAGGTTTCGGCTGTTTCTTTTTCTGGAAGTTTTACCAGGCAGGGTTAGGAACTCAGGAGAGTCTCCGTATCGTATTCGTCCTCGGGCCAGTGTTTTGATTTCAGGGGTAGCTGTGAGGATTGTTGTCTCCTGTTGAGGGAGTGTCTTAGCTACCATTTCAGTGTTCGGTTTTTGCCTTATGAAGCCTTAGAGGCGGAAGTGTAAGTTGCCGGTCGATTGGTTCGATGTTGGCAAGGTTCAGATAGTTGGTTCAGGCTTGTTCCAACAGACTGGGGATAGGGTGAAGCTTGTCTAGAAGAGGTTATTGGCAGCTCAGAGAAATCGTGCGGATAAGCGGCGACGATGCTTAAAGTTCAGGTTGACGGTCGGAATTCTTGAAGGTACCACCCCGGATAGGGTGTGACGAGTTTTGGAAAAACAGGGGAAACTTAGCCCGAGTTACTTGGGCCTTTTCAGATTATGTGAAGAGTAGGCCAGGTTGCCTATATGTGTTAGTATTGTCGTCCGACTTAGGAGGCAGTACGTCCGGTCTTTCGTGTTGCTATGTTCAGAAAAGTATCGGAGATCCATCCAGAGTGTTCCCAGTTAATGATGACCAAGTTGGAGATAGTAAACCCGAGATCTTGGAAACTGAAGCAGTAGCGAAAATGTGGTAAGTCATGAGAAAGAGTCCGAATGTACGAGAAGGGTATGACGAGTAAAGGAAGAAGCGAGCATGTGTTAAGAACAGTGATGTGATCATTTCTTTTGTAAAGTGAAGGTGCGAGAGGAGTATATTTTAGACTTCGGGTGGGAGCTTTCGTAGAGATGGAAGTGATTCCTCGTGGACTGGGATGTAAATGTCTGCGCGTGTGTTATTTTGTGGCCAGGTGTGGCATGATTGTTTTCGTAAGTACGACAGTGAAGACTATACTGGCGCATGTGTGTGTTGAGACTTAGAAGGAACATTCGGGACGAATGTTTCTAAGGAGGGGAGAATGTTATACCCCGTATTTCCAGAGTATGTACGTAAGGACGTACGTAAAAAAGTTTGAAGCTTAAAGTAGGCTTGGCCGATTTTATTTTGTGCACAACACCCGATTAGAGTCGTTTTTCGACGAAACGTTTTACTAAGCTTGCGAGGGGAAAATTCCGGCTATGTCATTTTTAATTTTTGCGGATTTTTCCGAGAGACGGAATATTTTGGACCAACGAGAGGGCGACACTTGTCACCCTCAAGTTGGTGAAGTGAAGCGGCTTTTGGACGATTGGAAGACAAGGTTGGTAGGATATTTTTGTAGATACTTTGTGAGGTTTTGGAGTAGGGACTAGGGGCACTTGGGCACATCTTGGCCTCCACTTGCCCCCACTTGGCTAGATCATGGCCCTGGTTTCCTATAAATACCCTCCTTGTGAAGACTTCTTCATCCACTCCTCACTTCCTTAAGTCTTGAAAGCCCACCCCATTTCGTGAGGCCCCCTTGCGAGAGTTAGCACCCTCGCGTGGTGTGGCGAGACACACCCCTTCCTATAAGGCTAAGCGTGGGTACCCCACTTGCCTAGTTGTTCTCATAAAATACACCCCCCTCTTGGTAGAAATACTCTCCAAAGTATTGTTACTATACCCAAATTACCTTAGCCGTATACCTTGTAGTATTCCAAAGTTACCTCTATACGTAGAGCCCGAAAATACTACCTTATGTCCTTTTTATCTCAAACCGAAACCCTAAGGAAAACCTTCATAGTCGGTTGAAGTGTTAAGTAGAAGTTGCGTAGAACTTCTAAGGGTTGTTTGGAGCGGGTTGGAGCGACCAGAGTAGGAGCTAAACGTCGCTCAGGATCGACATTTAAACTTGGATAATTTTGGGCTTATCGAGGTAAATATCTTGTCTCCCTTTTGTAAATTGAGTATATACTATTGAAGTATAAGAATTAAGTATAAGGTATATACAAGGAAAGTATATAAGAAGAGTATTGAATTGTACTTACATAGGACTGTATTTACAGTAGACTTGTGAAGTTTGGCGGGTAAGGAAGTCTTTGTCGATTTTCCGTAGAATCTTGTATCTAGATTCATTCTACCGAGTAGTCTAGACTTTGATAGACTTGTATAACCGTTATAGGTTGAAGTACTGCGAGTAGCGTATTCTACTCGGAGGGTGGAAAAGGCTAGCGGACTCTGATGCTGGAGCGTTTTGCTAATAGTCGATAATCGTCGCGAGGTATGTGATTCTTTCTATCCTCTTGAGCATGATATTTTAAAGAATATATATATAGTACGGTAGACGTACGTGTGTTAACTGAATAATAATTACGGCAATGTCTTCGGACTTAAGCCCGAATAATAATTACGATGTCTTTTGACTTAAGCTGAATAATCTTGAATTATTTCAAAAGAATCTTGAATCATTTTTAATGTAAGAGTAATACTTGGTTTTAAAAGCTTAAGAGTTATACTAGCTTTATGGGAAGTTAGGTATAGCGGCTTAAGAGAGATAAAAAGAATGATTTATTAATTTAAGAAGTTAAGAGACTTGATCTTAAAAGATAAGAGACTTGACTTAATTGAATTTTGTTAAAAAGTGTGAAACCTCATTCGTGAGTAATGAATACTTGGTTTTTAAAGGAATAATGTTTTACTGATTTCGGAAATCAGAATAAGTATCGAACAAACCACAGCAGCACTAATAAAGGGAAATGTTTTGACTAATAAAGTATTATTAAAACCGGTAGAAACTTCCATCTGCATAGAAGCTAAGATGAGACAAAATGATATTACATTTCCTAGATCATGGGTGCTGTAATAAGATTGTTATGAACAAGAATAAACTACTCACACATAAGGTATATGTTTCTCAAATTGTTTTAAGGGATTAAAACTATGAACTACGAACCCTTTCGAAAATGAGAAACTTGAGTAATTGAAATTAGGCAAACTGGAACATTTGGAAAAGAATGTTGTACTTGATTTTACAAAGAGAAGTGTTTTGATTTACTTCAAAAGATAATCACTCTATTTTTATATACTACGGGTATTGTGTGACTTTTGTGAAAGTAACGTATCTTTTAAAGAGTTAATGTATGAAGTACTTTGGGGATAAAAACCCGATCTTGTTAATCATATAGTAGAAAGTACCTTGTGTGAATAATTTGATTGTGTTGGTTTGTGATAGCCTTGTAACACTTTCTTGTTGATTTGATAAGGAAACATGCTAGGATGCTACGTGTGTTACTATCTTGTGATGATTTGTGTAAAGGGGTTTCCCTCGATTGCGCTTAAGTTGTTTAAACGATCAGCCGTTATGTTGGTATTGTACCACTCACCTTGACATGTTCCCGGAGGTTAAGCGCCTCCGTGCGGGGTAATACTCGTGCAACTGTGTGACTATGATTCGAGGATACCTCACGCGGGTCCCGGGACCTATGCGAGCTACGGAGTTTCGTGTTAGTGTGCGGCCTATATGGTCACGCGGTCTATGTGGCCACGCGGATCGCGAGTCCAGCGGATGCCGGGAGTAGCTACCCTCGACGCGGGAATACCTCATGCGGGCCATTGGAGTGGCCTATGCGGAGCTGCGGAAGTTCGGGGCTAGACGCGCGATATTAGATCTGCGCGCGAGTGGCGGCTTTGATCATGTGACGGCCTAGACAGATCTCATGATACGATTTATGACCTTGTTTATCTTGTAGGTTTTAGTAGTCGGCTATGCCTTCGTACTTACCCCGTGACGGTTTTATGATGACACGTGGGACACGTGTTCATGTGTATTTCTTGGTGCTTTCATATCATAGACTGCCGGCAGTGAGGAAGGTATTCCACGGTCATGATTGATGTTGTGGGCGTGAGACCCATTGTTATATTTGAGTGATGACTTTGAGGGCGTGAGTCCCTGACATGACATGACTGCTTATTTATTGTGAACTGTAGTTTGGTTATCATACATGTCTCCTGCTTTATATAGACTGCTATGATTTCATTTCTGATATTTTGATTTCACATACTTGGTACTGTTATCGACCTCGCCCGGCTGCGTTCATGCCGCAGGTTGAGGTACACCAGTCATTGATCCTAGCTCTAAGGGTCATAGTTCAGCATTTGGGAAGCTCCGCTTCTCCGGAGGCTTATCAGTGGTATAGTCCCCTGTCGTTGTAGGTATTTACATTCAAGGGTATGGCGGGGACCTGTCCCGCCATTGTTGTCATATCATTCTTAGAGGTCTATAGTACTGTTGTGGGCAGAGTTGTAATGGGATGTAACTGTTCGGTTTTAAGTTTTTTTATATTTATGCCGAAGGGCAAGTTTTCTCAGATTATTGTTTCATACTTCATGTCTTTTCATGTTATTGTTTTATATTCCGCTGATTACTCTGAGGTTGTATCACTAACTCTGAGGTTGTATCACTAGGGTGCCCGGGGTAAGGCACCAGTCACGGGCCCGGGTTCGGGTCGTGACAGTTTTGGACGTGTATAAATGCTAAAAATTTAGTTGTTGTTATGCATGTTTAAGTGTAGTAGTTACTAATGAAAGTCCTAAGGGAATAAGGATGTGAAAAGGCGTTTAAAGGCCTCATATTTTACCCTTGTTATTGTAGAATTGTGGGTTATTTTGTGTCGAAAATTGTGGACTGTTTTTATATCGTTGTGGGGCAGAATTTTACACGTCTAGTAGGCGTGTAATCCCCTTTGGCTAACTATTGGTTGTGCCCTTAACTGTGGCTTGATTGGTGTTGAATTCGGACCTTGGAAAAGGTGGAAAAGTACGTATAAACGTGGGAAGTGCTGCCCAAATTTTCGTAGAATAAGAGGACCATTACTTGGTATAAGTCTTACACTTGAAAGCTTGAAGTTGATAGAAGTGTTATTGTCATTTTAGGTTGAAGTACTACGCGTGACATATTCTACTTGGCATGTGGAATAGCCGATAAGGTTGAAGTACATTGGGGCGTAGTCTACTTGTCGTGTTGGTTAGTCGTCAATGAGGTATGTGAACTACTTTCTTCTATCGGCATGATTGTTTCTTGAAGTATACTTGCCTTGTTATTGGAGTATACATTACTTGTTTCTTGAAGTATACTTGCCTTGATTTTAGAAGTATACTTGACTTGATCTTTATAGAGTTCTATCGGAACCTAATCCTTAGTGATATACTTCTTGAATAGTACTTTGGATTTTCTAAACTAGAAGTTGTTCTATATATTCCCTCGATTGTACTTTGGGTTTTCTGAAATGGAAGTTGTTCTATATATTCCCTCGATTGTACTTTGGGTTTCTACATGGTTTAAATCCTATTGATATGTGTTAGGAGAAGTACCTTTGGGTTTCAAAAAGGAAGGTTCATTTTAATGATTTTGAAAGAAGAAGTGACTTGATTTAAATGTATAAGTTACTTGATTTTGAAAGAAGAAGTGACTTGATTTAAATGTATAAGTTACTTGATTTTGAAAGAAGAAGTGATTTGATTTAAAGGTATAAGTTACATGGTTCTAAAAAGAGGTAAGCTAGTTGAGTCTAAAGGTGTAAGTAACTTGATTTTAAAAAGTGGAAATGTCTTGATACTACGAGTGTTAGTGTCTTGGGGTTATAAATGAAAGGATGTACGGCGAACGTACATAGTACTTTTTGGTTCACGTCCCTAATATTTCATAGTACTTTGGGTTCATTTCCCTAAAAATGTGATAGTGCCTTGGTTAATTCTAAAATGGAAGGCATGGTATTGCCTTGGTTGATCTAAAATGAAAGTTCATTTAAAGATTTTATTAAGAGTCAAAAGATGGTTTAAATTGCACACGGTTGCTCAAATAGCTATTCATGCATGTGTTTTATCCGTGAACTTGTATTCACGATGCGGGTATAGATTCCCATGAGATGTGTTTTGTCCGTAAACTTGTATTCACGATGCGGGTATAGATTCCCATGAGATATGTTTTGTCCGTGAACTTGTATTCACGATGCGGGTATAGATTCCCATGAGATGTGTTTTGTCCGTGAACTTGTATTCACGATGCGGGTATAGATTCCCATGAGATGTGTTTTGTCCGTGAACTTGTATTCACGATGCGGGTATAGATTTCCATGAGATGTGTTTTGTCCGTGAACTTGTATTCACGATGCGGGTATAGATTCCCATGAGATGTGTTTTATCCGTGAACTTGTATTCACGATGCGGGTATAGATTCTCATGAGATGTGTTTTGTCCGTGAACTTGTATTCACGATGCGGGTATAGATTCCCATGAGATGTGTTCTGTCCGTGAACTTGTATTCACGATGCGGGTGTAGATTCTCATGAGATGTGTTTTCCCCGTGGACTTATATCCATGATGCGGGTGTAGATACCTATGGCAGTATTTGACTTGACGAACAGACATGCATGATTTTGTTATGACTCTCTCACTTTTAAAAGGTACAGTTGGCTCTATTTTATATGGAACAGTAGGATCTGGTATTTGATTTTCATACTTGCTCCTGTCATTCTTTTGTACAGTTATGATTTTGTTTACTGTACTTCCTGGTTACATACTTAGTACTTGTTGTACTGACTCCCTTCGGGGGGCTGCGTTCATGCCTGCAGGTATTAGGTACTCAGTTGAGTGATCCGCGAGCTTAGGATCTCCACTCAGCTTTCAGTGAGGTAGCTCCATTATTCCGGAGTTTGCCATGTTGGTACGGAGTTAAATGATTTTATGTACATTCATGGGTACGACGGTGCCTTGTCCCGTCATAGTTGTTGTCAAAATTCCTAGAGGTCTGTATTCATATGTGGGATGTACCGGTGTTAAAAGTGTCTAACTGCCGAACAAGTCGGGCCGTAGCCCTTCTGGGTTTAACCTGTTCGGATCGATTCTGGTCCGGTTCACCAGACTACCGGGCCAACCGGTCCGGTTCATTACCGGATTCAGGTCGGCCCGTGCGGGTCCAGGTCTGAACCGGTCCGGTTTTTTATTTTTATTTTTTATTTCTAGTATTTATTTTCTATAATATAAACTAAATTCAATTTAAATATGTAATATAATAATATAATATATAATTTAGTTTTATATATTAAAATTGAAACTTTAAAGTTAACTTTCTATTTTATAGTTTATAACTTTATACTTTATAGTTTATAGTTTATAGTTTATAACTTTATATTTTATCTTTATTTTATAGTTTACTTTATACAGTTTATAGTACTGTTATAGTTATACACTTATACAGTTATACTTTATAGTTTATAACTTTATATTGTAATTATACTTTTATTAATTTATTAGATTAGTAGATATAAGTTAACAAATAAGTAATAACAGATTAACAACTAAATAGATAGTAAAATTAAAATTAATGATAAGATGTAAACTTTTGAACTTTCATAATGTTAATAAGAGTACATAATGAAGTAATAATAATTTTATTTACATATTATGCATCCTTCTTGCAAGTTCTTCGTAATCTATAGGTTGATTGAATTGGTTATGCTCCATAGCCTCTAAATCTGGAGTATTAATTTCAGTCCCGCGCCTTCCAAAATATTGCCTATTTCTTCATCTTCCGGAGAATTAACGTCTCCACATCCTTGATTTCTTCTCTCTGATCTGATCCAATCCCTTAAGCAGACTAACACTTCTAATGTGCTTCCACCCAATGAGTGACGTGTGTCTCCTATTTGATATCGTGCTTGGCTTAATGCACTTTCAGAAGCCACTGTTGAGATCGACACATTAAGAACATCTCAGGTCATCGCTGCAAGTACCGGGAATTGCCTTTTGT
Organism: Przewalskia tangutica; assembly: GCA_029844215.1. Lineage (NCBI taxonomy): Eukaryota > Viridiplantae > Streptophyta > Magnoliopsida > Solanales > Solanaceae > Przewalskia > Przewalskia tangutica. The sequence continues at coordinate 85,269,575 of CM056726.1, read as the reverse complement.
TATCCTGCCACCATTGTAAAGGGTCAAAATTTTTCTTCGGCTCCGCTGGCTTTTGCAAATAAAATTGCATCTCATCGCAAGACCGACTTGTGCTTGCTTGTGTTGTAAAAGTGCTCTATATGTCTAAAGATTCTTCTTCATCGTCATCAGCATTGAATCCTGGAGGTGTAGACACAGAAGCAGAACTAGAAGGAATATTAGTAGCATAATTGTTGTTATCATGTAATGTAGCATAATATTCATATAATGTAGTTAAATTAGTATCAAGTGTACTTATGCAATCAAATGAAGATGAAGTTTCTGTTTCACCTACTTCCATATAAGTATATAAACTAAATATTAAATTATGACAATCTACTTTTTTAATAGAAAGATTTAAGACTGCACCAATACAATAAATATCAGGAATAGAAAAAAAATATTTTTTAAACTTTTCAAACATAAGTGTAACTGCATCTTTATATTTCACATTTGATTTTAAACCATAAAGTAAATATGAAATTTCAGCTATATGAACTAAAGCATTACAAACTGTTGGGTAATAAGATCCTGAAAATTCAACAGTAGCAGTGTAAAATTTACGTAATTTTTTTAAAAGTTCACCAATTGATTTCCAATATTCGTCGGTTAACATATACATCACGTTCTTACAATGCGCATTTGCAACATGTGTTATGGGGTCTTTATACTTATAACATTCTTTTAAAAATAAATAAGTATAATTCCACCGTGTAATAATCTCTTTTGGCATGAATTTAGGTCTCAAATTAAATTGTTTACATTTTTCTTTAAATTCTATAATTCTATTTTTCCTATTATTACCCTGAATAACTCCAACAACTATTTTGACAAGTTTTATTTAAGGTGAAAATAAATCAAGACCACTTTTAACAATTAAATTATAAATATGACAAGCACAACGAACATGAAATATATGAGGAAGTGATGGGTGTAGCTACGCTTTTAAAAAATCTACAGCAGCAGTATTATTAGATGCATTATCGAATGATACACAAAGTATTTTATTATAAAGATTATATTTTTGGGCATAAGAACAAATAGTTTCGTTTATATATTTTCCAGTATGACTTTGATCCTCGTCATACGCAAAAATAATAATATGTTTTTCCATTCTAAAATTTTCATCAATCCAATGACAAGTAATTGCTAAATAATCATAACCGTTTAATGCATGTCCAATGTCTGAAGTAAAATTAACTAGGCATGGAAGGTTAGCAAACAAATATTGCAAAAAAATAGCATAATCATTATGAAGTCTAAAAATATCGGCTCTAGTAGTACTACGAGGAACACCTTTAAAAAAAAGATTATATACTCTTTGAATATATGTAATTAAATATGAAGAAGAAGCAAAAGAAAAAGGTAAACAACCTCCGACAATCATTTTTGCTAATTCAATGCGATCCTTTTTTGAATCGTACTTAGCCACCCCCAGTTAATGGATTAAGTTGTTGTTGACCAGGTTCTAAATCAGAGACAGCATTCCATTGTGCCGTATGATCGTGTTTTATCTGTCTACCTATAGTGCCCGTCCCCCCGTCACCACCCCCTGTCTTATGTTTATAAGTTCTCCAACAAATATTACATCTAACTCTATCAGTACCCACAACTTTATCATAATAGAGACACACTTTACTCCTTTTTTTTTGCTACTGGTTCTGGTAAAGGAGGTCTACGACTACCACTAGCAGTACCAACATTGACAGAAGGAACACTAGTAGGTGTAGGAGGTTCTTGTTCTTCAAGTTCAACAATATTATCTAATTGAACGTTATCATATTCATTATCTTCTATTCCAAAATCTTCTTGCATTTGATCATAATCTATATTTTGATTAGATGATGAACCTACAGATTTTTTACCCCTTGAACTAGATTTACGGCGCAGTTCCGACGCAATTCCCCTTATTAAAGACATTATAAAATATTTAAATAATCAACAAATAAATATGACAATTTAATAAAATAATTAGAGAATGAAACGAGTGTACCAAACTTTGGGATTCAGAATTCAATTGAAACTCGAAGCTCGAAGTCTTGCGTCTTGCTACTTTGAATTTGAAAACTAATAATAATAATAACTTGAAAATTGATAATAAAGATGATTAAGAGAGTATGAGAAATTGAGAATAAGAGAATTGAGAGAAATGTTGTGTGATAAAAATGAAAAATGTAGAGAATATATAGATTTTTTAAAGGGTAAAAATGTAATTAAAAAAAATAATAAACAAAACAAAAAAAAAATTGAAAAAAACAGCCAAACGGTCGAAATGACCGTTGGCAAACCCCCCCTCCCAACGGTAACAATACCGTTTGGGCACTGTTTGCATTTTGTTTTTGTTACCGGTCCGGTCCGGACCGGTTAACCGGTAAGGAAACCGGTTTTCCGTTACCGGGTCTAACCGATCCGAGCCTTACCGGGTTTTTTCCTAACCCGTGCGGGTTGGGGTTGTGGGCCAATCCAACCCCCAACCCGAGCGAGTATATTGTTTTCCAATCTTTTAAAGTAGAATATCAGTTAAAAGTACAATTGTTTTTATTCAATTGAGGGACATGATTGAATCAAGTATTTAATCATAAAGACAAATTAACTTGCTTTATTGAGATAAAACATATCTCACAAAAAAATTATGACCAAAACATTTTATATATACGAAACTCACCAAAATTAGCAAGATTAGACGACACTTCATACTTGAAAATATCGTAATTTTTGAAAAATGAGTCAAGAATTAATATTTTAAAAATAAGAAATACTAAGTTGTGTCACACACACTAAAAATACGTAATTATCAAAATATTGGGAGTCTACTAACCAAAGGAAAATACGTAATTATGAAAAGAAAATACGACTAAAAAGGGCGACTAGAAAAAGTCGCCCCCTTGGTCCTAAGTCGCCCTTTTTGGTCCGAATCAAAAGGGGCGACTTGAAAAAATCCCCCTTTTTAGTCGGACCAAAAGGGCGACCTCAAGTCGCCCCCTGTGGTTAGGACCAAAAAGGGCGACTTCGTGTCGCCCCCTTTGGTTAGGATAAAAAAGGGCGACTTTTTCAAGTCGCCCCTTTTGAGTCGGACCAAAAAGGGCGACTTTTTCCAGTTGCCCTTTTTGCTCGTATTTTCTTTTGATAATTACGTATTTTTCTTTGGTTAGTAGACTCCCAATATTTTGATAATTACGTATTTTTAGTGTGTTTGACACAACTTAGTATTTTTTATTTATTATATATTAATTCTTGACTCATTTTTCAAAAATTACGATATTTTCAAGTATGAAGTGTCATCTAATCTGCTAAAATGATAAAAAAATAGTTATTTTTGGATGACACTTCATACTACGATAAAAAAATAGTTATTTTTGACTCATTTTTAAAAAATCTACGATATTTATTATATATTAACTCCTTCATTATCGTAGATCATTTTAGAATCTGCTAAAATGATAAAAAAAATAGTTATTTTTGGCAATAGTTCCACCTGTTAGTACAACACATAATACTATACCCCAGAATCATGGCAAAGGTCCCCTACCTCCTAAGAAGACTTATGCTGGAGTCTTTGCGGGTACTAGGCTTGAAGCAAATGGTATGAAGTTACAATTCATTGAACAACAAGGAGAGGAAATTGAAATAGAAGTTGAGGATGAAGTTCCATTCATTGAAACATGGGGATATTGCCTTATAGGTTGCTTCCCGGGTCCTTTCCCGGGAAGAGAGGCATTGAATACCATTGTGAAGGGATGGGGAGTGAAGTGCCGTATTATACCATATGGCAAAGGTTGGACTGTCTTCAAATTCATGACGGAGGAAGAGCGCACAAATGTACTCCACGGTGACCCTTATATGGTCTACGGAAAAACTATGATGCTTAAGCCTATTGATAAGGGAGTTCTAATAACTGATGATTTATTCATGGACATTCCAATTTGGGTCACCTTCCCTGACATTCCCCTTTCTATTTGGAGTGCAACGGGCCTTAGCAAGATTGCTTCACGTGTAGGAAAACCTCTATACACTAACCAATTTACTAAGGAAAGGTCAAAAATGAACTATGCAAGATTATTAGTGGAAGTTGATGTTAGCAAAGAACCGGTAAAGGAATTTGTTGTCAGGCTGCCCGACAATAGAAGGTATACTCAAAGAGTGAACTATGAAAACTATCCGGAATTTTGCTATCATTGTGCGGCTTTTGGACACAATCACTTGAAGTGTAGAAAGTTGAGGGATGATGTGAACACTGAAGAAGCTTCTAATAAACGCAATCCAGTGGTACCCCCTAGCAAAGAGGGAGGTTCTACTTGTCCGAATGCCAACAGAAGTACGGGTGGAACCAACCCTCCTACCTCTTATCCACCACCTTCTCAACATCCCGCAGTTAATGACAACTTGATGGATACTGAAGACAGTGAGCACACACCACCTCTTTGTTATACCCTGTATTTCCAGAGTATGTACGTGAGGGCGTACGTATAAGAATTTGAGCCTTAAGATTAGGCAAGGTTCAAAATTGGGCACAAGTGCCGAAAAAAGTCGTTTTCCGACGAAACGTTTCCACAACTTACGTAGGGAAAACGGAGTGTCACCCTCACATTGGAAGCAAGTGGACGGCAAAGCTAGACCATTGGCACATTTTTTGTGTTGAAATTTTGGTCAAGGGTTAGGTAGGATATTTTGTGTAGATGGATAAGGTAGCACATGGCTAAATCTTGGCCTTACACTTGCTACGCACTTGTCTTCATCTTGGCCATTGGTTGGCCTTCACTTGACCTATAAATACCCCTCTAAGTTGAAGACTTTCTTCATCCTCACTTGAGCAATCTATCTAAGTCTCAAAATACTCCCTCCCTCTTGTTCTTTCGTCCACCACACCCCCCTCCCCCTTTGAGAAGGCCCTGGAGAGCCCCTCCCCTTTGTAGTGGTTAAGGTAGGGTACCCCTAGCCTAGTTGTCTCATATAAATACCCCCCTTTTGTGGTATATAAATACTCTCCAAGTATTGTTATAATGCCCAAATACCTTGTAGTATTCCCAAGGTTACACTTATACAAAAGCCTAAAATACTATTATACTTCCTCACTACAAAAACGAAACCCTAAGGAAAACCTTCATAGTCGGTTGAAGTGTTAAGTAGAAGTTGGTTAGAACTTCTAAGGGTTGTTTGGAGCGGGTTGGAGCGCACGGAGTAGGAGCTAAACCTTGCTCAGGATCGACATATAAACTCGGATAATTTTGGGCTTATCGAGGTAAACATTCTTGAGCTTCATTGTAATTGGAAATTACATGTTGTAGAGTATATAGTTAAGTATACTATATATAGCTGAATAATACTTACAGCAATGTCTTGCGACTTAAGCTGAATTTTAAGAAGTGAATCGAATCAGTAATGACATAAGACTGTATTACAGTAGACTTGTGTAGTATTACTGTGAGTAGAATTGTACACGTCCGGTTAGACGTGCAAACCCCCCCCCCCCCGGTTGGCTTGGTAGCCGGCCTCGATAGAGGAGGAGATTTACGCTGTTGCGGGGGGGGGGGGGGAGGTGCTGCCGAATTTTCTGTAGAATATTCTACATTGAGATCTAAGATGTTAATAGGCGCCTTGTGGCCTCTATAGGTTGAAATACTGCGTGTGGCGTGGTCTACTTGGCTTAAGGTGTAGCCGACGGTTTGAGGTACTTGGAGCGTTTTGCTATTAGTCGATAATCGTCGCGAGGTATGTGTACCTCTTCCTATCTTTTCTAGCATGATATGTGTGAACTATGTAGTACGGTAGACGTACATGTGTTAAATGTATTTGATTGGTTTAAAACATAAAGTGTTATAACGGCTTTATGGGAAGTTGGTTATAACAGCTTTATGTAGGTAAGAAAATGCCAGTGGTTTTAAAAGGTAACTGATTTGACTTATAACTGACTTGATGTGTGATAATAAGGAACTTGAAGTATGTCACAAGAGTTAAGAAACCATTTTTGAAAGAAGAGTAACACTTGGTTTTAAAGGTTTTAAAAAGGAGTTATACTAGCTTTATGGGGAGTTAGGTATAACGTCTTAAGAGAGGTAAAGAAAATGGTTTACTGATTTTAGAAGTTAAGAGACTTAACTTAATTAATCGATTTGAAAGTGGTAAGATGTATGAAACCTCATTCGTGAGTAATGAGTACTTGGTTTCCAAAGAATAATGTTTCTTGATTTGAAATCGTAATGTGTATCGACAATCCACTGCAGCGCTAATAAAGGGAAATGTATTGAATAATGAAGTATTATTAAAACCAGTAGAAACCTCCATCTGCATAGAAGCTAAGATGAGACAAAATGATATTACATTTCCTAGATCATGGCTGCTTAATAAGATTGATTATGAACAAGAATAACCTACTCTCATATAAGGCATATGTTTATCAGTTTGTTTAAAAGAGAATTATATTCTTAAATGAATAAGACTATGAACTACAAAACCTTTCTAAAATAAGAAACGTGAATACTTGAAATTAGGCAAACTGGAACTTTAGGGAAAAGAAAGGCATTGTGTTATCTTAAATTGGTTTAAACCATAAAGTGTTATAACAGCTTTATGGGAAGTTAGTTATAACGACTTTATGAAAACAAAAGAAGGGTTTTATCATTGGTTTTAATGTGGTAACTTGACTTTAAAAAGAGAAGTGTTTTGGTCTAAAAAGAAGACATGGTGTTGCCTTAATTTGGTTTTAAAAAGGTTAGTATGGAAGTTGTTTTGGTTTACTTAAAAGATATAAGTCACTCTATTTTATACTACGGGTATCGGGTGACTTTTATAAAAGGGAATGGATCTTTAAAAGGAACTTAACGTACGTAGTACTTTAGGATTAAAACCCGGACTTTGACATAAAATGAAAGTACCTTGAGTTGTGTGTAACTTGCCTATGCTTGTTGTGATAGCCTTTGTTATGCAAGAATTGTGTTCTATATTACCGCGTCTCTCAATGGAGGGCTGGTTGACTCGTTGAGGACTTACTTGGACGTCTGCAGCGATGTGGAAAATTTCACGGGTATGCTCCTGATGATAGTGTTATTCCATGGACTAGCTCTCCATGAGGTTTCTTACTGTTCGGCCTTGGTACCTGGTGGTCGGCTGATTCGGCCTTGGTACCTGGTAATTAGCCCTCGCACTTGCCCCGTTCAGTGTAGTGACGAAGTCTCGTGATCTGACCTTGGTACCGTGGTCACCCTCGTACTTGCCGGTCGACTCGTGACCGGCCTTGGTATCCGGTAGTCGGCTCTCGACTTGCCGTGTCGACCGTGGTTTGGTTGTATTGTATTGTTATTACGGCTTTGGCATCAGGTAGGACTTGGTGTTCAGGTGTACTTCTTGATGTTATCATATCATAGACTGCCGGCAGTGAGGAAGGTATTCCACGGGCATGACTGATGTTGTGGGTGTGAGACCCATAACTATATTTGAGTAAATGACCCGAAGGGCGTGAGACCCTGACTTGATATAACTGTTATATGTGTGTACTGTAGTTTGGTTATCATACATGTCTCCTGCTTTATATAGACTATTATGATTTCATTTACTGATTCTGATTTCACATACTTGGTACTGTTATCGACCTCCTGGGCCTGCGTTCACGCCGCAGTAGAACATCGGCATTTGTCGATCCCCGCTTTTAGATCACCTTTCGTATTGAAGCTCCGTTCCTTCGGAGGCTTATCTTTGGTATGTTACCACGATGTCAGAGGTTCTTGTACATTCAGGGTATGGCGGGCCTTGTCCGTCATAGTTGTTGTAAAAATCTTAGAGTGCATGCCTTTATTGTGGCGGGGTTGTAAGGATTATCGCTGTTCAAACGTTTATATATATATGTTGAAAGGCAACTGTTTTGGTTGGCCTGTTTATTTATAATATCTCATTTCATGATTATGTTTTATTTCCGCTGATTTTCTCTGATGTTGTATCACTAGGGTGCCCGGTAAGGCACGATCCACGCCCTGATTCGCGGTCGTGACAAAGTGGTATCGAGCGATTAGTCTTCGGAAAGTGTCTGACCGTGTCTAGTAGAGTCTTGATTATCGGTGTGTTGTGCACCACATCTATAATCGTGAGGCTATAGGACATTTAGGGTTGGTTTCCATTCTTCTCATTACGAGATCGTGCCTTAGAGGCGTGTGATAAGATCGGACCCTCGACATACTTCGCTTTTACGATTATGCCTCGCGTAAGGCAACCCCGCCCGAAGGCAAAGCGTGAAGGAGTCTGCGAGTAAAGCGGCAGAGACCACGATACACGAGCCTCCATCCGCGATGGAGCGAGAGAGATGAGTTACAAGGAGTAGGCCCGATTAATGGCGAGGTTGTGGCGGACTTGAGGATAGGGCCGCGGCAGTTCGAGAGCACCGATGGTTCACCCTAGATCGAGATAGTTCGAGGCTACGGGATTTTACGAGTTGTAGGCCGCGAGTTTTATGGGTCGAGGCCCGAGGATGATCCGCAGGAGTTCATCAAGCGATTCTGACGGATCATGAGTGATCAAGGCATCGGAGACCGAGTCGGTGGTCCTAGGTTCGCATCGGCTGCGTGATACCGCAATGATCGGGTTTGATTCGTGGGAGTTGTCGGGAGAGCATGCACTTCCGGCTTTATGGGGCGAGTTCTCGAGAGGCCTTTCTTGCACATTTCTTGCCTCGCGGATGAGAGGGCTCGGGCCGACAGATTTTTGGTGTTCTGGCGAAGCAGGCGTCACGGTTGGAGTACAATGCGGAGTTCGACTCATTGGCGTGACGTCCGCGTTGGTAGCTAGTATGGAGGATCGAGTGCACCGATTTATTCTGAGGGCTCGATGATCACCTAGCCGAAGTTGTTCGGGTGTAGCTCTTCACCGGCATGGACATTGCCGCATGCAGCGTATGCACTTGGATGTGAGCGGATAAATCGACGGAATGACCAGAGTCACCGAAGAGGCGAGCAGCAGGTCCTTTGGTGACTTTCGAGGCGGACCGCCTCGCGAAGAAAGCCGATTATGCGCCTCCACGGACAGAGTGGTCCTCCACGCCGGGACCTTTGGGATATTCGGGAGCGGTCGGGGCTCCTGTGTTTCAGATTTTGGGAGTAGGAGTGCTCGCGGATGAGGTTGCCACTTGTCTCGGTGTGGCCGTTGTGGAAAACTTCATAAGGGAGAGTGTCGCATCGAAGTGGGAGATTGTTATTCTTGCGCCAGCAGGCCATCGGCAAGAAGCTGTCACTGAGGTAGCGCTGGTAGGATAGCACACTACTAGAGCGATTCGGGTTCTACACCTTCCATAGCCAGCAGGATGTTCAGACACCGTGAGCCCGGTGAGAGGTGCGGTGGGAGTTCCTTTGAACCGCCTATTTTCGTATATCCTTAACCTCTAGAGTTTTGTATGTATTGATGTTATGATGATGTGTTTAGTGTTATGTTCGGATAGCCTTGTGCTAAAATGTGATTTAGAAACACAGTTGGTAAAAAGGGTAAGCACAGGGTGAAAGTGATGAACCTTAGAATATTACAGTTGAGACCTTAGATGTAAGGCCATCTTGAGTACAAGATTTTGCGGGGGATCTTTGTCAGAATGTGTAAGTATGCGTGGTGTAATTGTGGAAAAATTTCCTTGGGTGGTGTAAATGGAAGTGGTAGCTTTCATGACTGTATAGGTAAGATTGTTCGGATCGAAACGAGAGAGTCGACGTGTGAGGCTCGGGTTGAGGACGTGTTGCGTGTCAACCCGTAGCCCGAAATGAGGTGGGGTCAGATCGAGGTGGTCCCGCCAGGTGGTAGGGTCACGAGGGTGCTAGGCCCAAGTTTAGATGACCGTCGTATGAGTTCGTGGTTATGTTCGATCAGAAGCGGATCGTGAAGGCCGGGAATGGCCTGCGAGAGACGTGAAGCTCGTAAGATGACCAAGTTTGGAGGTGGTGACTCCAAAGTTTTGGGAAGCAGTGATGGCGAAGTGTGGTACGTATACTAGAAGAGTTCAGGTGTTCGAGAAGGGCACAACGAGTAAGGAAGGAAGAGAACGTGTGTTATTTCGTGGCCAGGTGTGGCGTTGGCAACTTGTTAGAAGAACTTCATCGTTATCCGTCTTGAGAAGGAACATTCGGGACGAATGTTTCTAAGGAGGGGAGAATGTTATACCTCGTATTTCCAGAGTATGTACGTGAGGGCGTACGTATAAGAATTTGAGCCTTAAGATTAGGCAAGGTTCGAAATTGGGCACAAGTGCGAAAGAGTCGTTTTTCCGACGAAACGTTTCCACGACTACGTAGGAAAATTCCGGCTATGTCATTAATAATTTTTGCGGATTTTTCCGAGAGACGAAACATTTTGGACCAACGGGAGGGTGACAAGTATCACCCGCATTGGAAGCAAGTGGGACGGCAAAGCTGCACCGTTGGCACATTTTTTGTGTTGAAATTTTGGTCAAGGGTTAGGTAGGATATTTTGTGTAGATGGATAAGGTAACACATGGCTAAATCTTGGCCTTACACTTGCTATGCACTTGTCTTCATCTTGGCCATTGGTTGGCCTTCACTTGACCTATAAATACCCCTCTAAGTTGAAGACTTTCTTCATCCTCACTTGAGCAATCTATCTTAGTCTCAAAATACTCCCTCCCTCTTGTTCTTTCGTCCACCACACCCCCCTCCCCCTTTGAGAAGGCCCTTTGGCCGAGAGCTTCCCCCTCCCCCTTTGTAGTGGTTAGCCGTGGGGTACCCCCCCTAGCCTAGTTGTCTCGTATAAATACCCCCCTTTTGTGGTATAGAAATACTCTCCAAGTATTGTTATAATGCCCAAATACCTTGTAGTATTCCCAAGGTTATACTTATACAAAAGCCCAGAAAATACTATTATACTTCCCTCAGTCACAAAAACGAAACCCTAAGGAAAAACCTTCATAGTCGGTTGAAGTGTTAAGTAGAAGTTGGTTAGAACTTCTAAGGGTTGGTTGGAGCGGGTTGGAGCGCACGGAGTAGGAGCTAAACCTTGCTCAGGATCGACATATAAACTCGGATAATTTTGGGCTTATCGAGGTAAACATTCTTGACCTTCTGTTGTAATTGGAAATTACATGTTGTAGGAGTATATAGTTAAGTATACTATATATAGCCTGAATAATACTTACGGCAATGTCTTGCGACTTAAGCCTGAATTTTAAGAAGTGAACTGAACTGTAATTACATAGGACTGTATTACAGTAGACTTGTGTAGTATTACTGTGAGTAGAATTGTACACGTCCGGTTAGACGTGCAAACCCCCCCCGGGTTGGCTTGGTAGCGGCGCCGATAGAGGAGGAGATTTCTGTTGCGTGGGAGAGAAGCCGAATTTTACAGAGAATATTCTACATTGAGATCTAAGATGTTAATAGGCGCCTTGTGGCCTCTATAGGTTGAAATACTGCGTGTGGCGTGGTCTACTTGGCTTAAGGTGTAGCCGACGGTTTGAGGTACTTGGAGCGTTTTGCTATTAGTCGATAATCGTCGCGAGGTATGTGGACCTCTTCCTATCTTTTCTAGCATGATATGTGTGAACTATGTAGTACGGTAGCGTCACGTGTGTTAAATGTATTTGATTGGTTTAAAACATAAAGTGTTATAACGGCTTTATGGGAAGTTGGTTATAACAGCTTTATGTAGGTAAGAAAATGCCAGTGGTTTTAAAAGGTAACTGATTTGACTTATAACTGACTTGATGTGTGATAATAAGGAACTTGAAGTATGTCACAAGAGTTAAGAAACCATTTTTGAAAGAAGAGTAACACTTGGTTTTAAAGGTTTTAAAAAGGAGTTATACTAGCTTTATGGGGAGTTAGGTATAACGTCTTAAGAGAGGTAAAGAAAATGTTAACTTAATTAATCGATTTGAAAGTGGTAAGATGTATGAAACCTCATTCGTGAGTAATGAGTACTTGGTTTCCAAAGAATAATGTTTTACTGATTTCGAAAATCAGAATGTGTATCGACAATCCACTGCAGCGCTAATAAAGGGAAATGTATTGAATAATGAAGTATTATTAAAACCAGTAGAAACCTCCATCTGCATAGAAGCTAAGATGAGACAAAATGATATTACATTTCCTAGATCATGGCGGCTTAATAAGATTGATTATGAACAAGAATAACCTACTCTCATATAAGGCATATGTTTATCAGTTTGTTTAAAAGAGAATTATATTCTTAAATGAATAAGACTATGAACTACAAAACCTTTCTAAAATAAGAAACGTGAATACTTGAAATTAGGCAAACTGGAACTTTAGGGAAAAGAAAGGCATTGTGTTATCTTAAATTGGTTTAAACCATAAAGTGTTATAACAGCTTTATGGGAAGTTAGTTATAACGACTTTATGAAAACAAAAGAAGGGTTTTATCATTGGTTTTAATGTGGTAACTTGACTTTAAAAAGAAGTGTTTTGGTCTAAAAGAAGACATGGTGTTGCCTTAATTTGGTTTTAAAAAGGTTAGTATGGAAGTTGTTTTGGTTTACTTAAAAGATATAAGTCACTCTATTTTATACTACGGGTATCGGGTGACTTTTATAAAAGGGAATGGATCTTTAAAAGGAACTTAACGTACGTAGTACTTTAGGATTAAAACCCGGACTTTGACATAAAATGAAAGTACCTTGAGTTGTGTGTAACTTGCCTATGCTTGTTGTGATAGCCTTTGTTATGCAAGAATTGTGTTCTATATTACCGCGTCTCTCAATGGAGGGCCGGTTGACTCGTTGAGGACTTACTTGGACGTCTGCGCGGTGGAAAATTTCACGGGTATGCTCCTGATGATAGTGTTATTCCATGGACTAGCTCTCCATGAGGTTTCTTACTGTTCGGCCTTGGTACCTGGTGGTCGGCTGATTCGGCCTTGGTACCTGGTAGTTAGCCCTCGCACTTGCCCCGTTCAGTGTAGTGACGAAGTCTCGTGATACGGCCTTGGTACCTGGTGGTCACCGTACTTGCCGGTCACCACGTGACCGGCCTTGGTATCTGGTAGTCGGCTCTCGCACTTGCCCCGTGTCAGCTTCGTGGTTTGGTTGTATTGTATTGTTATTACGGCTTTGACATCAGGTAGGACTTGGTGTTCAGGTGTACTTCTTGATGTTATCATATCATAGACTGCCGGCAGTGAGGAAGGTATTCCACGGGCATGACTGATGTTGTGGGTGTGAGACCCATAACTATATTTGAGTAAATTACCCGAGGCGTGAGACCACGACTTGATATAATCGTTATATGTGTATCGTAGTTTGGTTATCATACATGTCTCGCTTTATATAGACTATTATGATTTCATTTACAAGATTTCTGATTTCACATACTTGGTACTGTTATCGACCTCTTGAAATTTGCGTTCATTCCGCAGGTAGAAGTACATCGGTTGTCGATCCCCGCTTTTAGGATCACCTTTAAGCGTATTGGGAAGCTCCGTTCCTTCGGAGGCTTATCTTTGGTATGTTACCCTGATGTCTGTAGGTTCTTGTACATTCAGGGGTATGGCGAACCTGTCCGTCATAGTTGTTGTAAAAATCTTAGAGTGCATGCCTTGTTGTGGGCAGGGTTGTAAGGATTGTAACTGTTCAAACGTTTATATATATATGTTGAAAGGCAACTGTTTTGGTTGACCTGTTTATTTATAATATCTCTCATTTCATGATTATGTTTTATTTCCGCTGATTTTCTCTGATGTTGTATCACTAGGGTGCCCGGGGTAAGGCACCAGTCACGGGCCCGGATTCGCGGGTCGTGACACTCTTGTTCCCGGAAGTATGGGAAATGCTACGCATGCTGCGGTTCCTCCGATTTTGGGTCATCATGGATAATCAAGCTTGCGGGATCCTCAAGTAGGGTCATCAAGGCTTTTACCACATACTGGAAATGAGCAACATGATAGGATGAGAAAAGAGACAAGGCAGAATGATTCTGAAGTGCCAATAAACCCGCAACCTTCATTGGATAGGGGAACCTACAAAAGTTCTTCGGAGGATTCTAATCCTGCATCACGGGGCATAAATTTGAACGCGGGGAACATAGCTTAGATAAGACACATGTTATGGCTTCCAACAACAAAGAAGAGGGATGGAAGGAAGTAATCTCAAAGAAAAACACGGTGAAAGGCAGTGGTAAGGCAAAGGCAGCAAAGCGCGGAGGTGCTAACAAAACCTCATTTGTTTCCTAATGAAAGTACTTTGTTGGAATGTCCGTGGTCTTTGCGGACAAAGGGATAGGGCAGCCACGCAAACTCTTGTGTGCAGGCTCACAAAACAGCATGATGTGGCAATGGTTTGTCTATTGGAAACTAAATTCTCTCGGGAGAGGACGAAATCTTTCTCTACTCAAAGATTCAAAGCTTGGAATCTTTGCTCAAACTTAGATTTCATTGATGGCGGAAGAATTCTTTTACTTTGGGATCCCTCCAGAGTTTTTGTGAAGTGCTTGGAATAAATTCTCAGCATATCCATGTCCAGGAAAGATGTAATATAACACAAGTGTCATTCCTTGCCACATTTGTGTACCCGCTCTATAGCATCCCGGATAGAAGGAAGCTTTGGCATCACCTTACTCACTTGGGCATTGGCATTGTTAAGCCTTGGATGATTATGGGAGATTTCAACACTTATTGCTACCCACATGATAAGGCGGGGGGTCCTCCTCTCACTCCTTATGCACTTAGGGATCTGTTATATCCCGTATTTCCAGAGTATGTACGTGAGGGCGTACGTATAAAAGTTTAAGCCTTAAGTAGGCTAGTGCCGAAATTTTGTTCACAAGTACCGAAAAGAGTCGTTTTCCGACGAAACGTTTTACAAACTTTGCGAAGGGAAAAATACGGTTATGTCATTTATTATTTTTGCGGATTTTTCCGAGAGACGAAATATTTTGGACCAACGGGAGGGTGACACTTGTCACCCTCAATGGACGGCAAAGAGGGCTTCCTTTGGCACGTTTTTTGTGCTATTTCTTGGTCAAGGGTTAGGTAGGATATTTTGTGTAGTAGATGGATAAGGACACATGGGTAAATCCTAGCCCTACACTTGCACCACACTTGTCTTCATCTTGGCCATTGGTTGGCCATTGCTTGACCTATAAATACCCCCTTAGTTGATGAGTTATTTCATCCACACTTGAGAAAATTCCAAGTCTAAAAATACTCCCTCCCTC
Source organism: Przewalskia tangutica (assembly GCA_029844215.1). Lineage (NCBI taxonomy): Eukaryota > Viridiplantae > Streptophyta > Magnoliopsida > Solanales > Solanaceae > Przewalskia > Przewalskia tangutica. The sequence continues at coordinate 85,254,411 of CM056726.1, read as the reverse complement.
TTGAGGTTCGTCATCACACACCTCCCCTTTGTGAGGCCCTTGGCCGAGAGTACCCCCCCTTGCCTAGTGGTTCTAGCCGAGCCTACCCCCCTAGCCTAGTTGTGCTAGCCGAAAATACACCCCCCCTTTGTGGTATAGAAATACTTCTCCAAGTATTGTTATAATGCCAAAATACTCTAGCCCAAAACCTTTGTAGTATTTCCAAGTACCCTCTATACAAAGCCCAGAAATACTATTATACTTCCCTTAAGTTGCAAAAACGAAACCCTAAGGAAAATCTTCATAGTCGGTTGAAATGTTTAGTAGAAGTTGTGTAGAACTTCTAAGGGTTGTTTGGAGCGGGTTGGAGCGCACGGAGTAGGAGCTAAACCTTGCTCAGGATCGACATTTAAACTTGGATAATTTTGGGCTTATCGAGGTAAATACTACTGTCCTTCTATTGTAATTGGAAATTACATGTTGTAGGAATATATAGTTGAAGTATACTATATATAAAACTGAACATAGTTTTGCGGCAATGTCTTTTGACTTAAGCCTGAATTTAAAGAAGAGAACTGAACTTTAATTACATAGGGTATTCTGATGAGACTTGTGTAGCATTACTGTGAAGTAGAATTGTACACGTCCGGATTAGACGTACAACCCCCCCTTCTCGGGAGTTGTTGGCTGTTAGCGTGCCTCGATGAAGAGGAGAATTACGCGATTTGCGGGGGAGTCTTTGCGAATTTTACGTAGAATATTCTACGTTGAGATCTAGATGTTAATAGGCGCCTTGTGGCCTCTATAGGTTGAAGTACTACGTATGGCGTGATCTACTTGGCTTAAGGAGTAGCCGACGGTTTGAGCTACTTGGAGCGTTTTGCTATTACTCGATAATCGTCGCGAGGTATGTGAACCTCTTCCTATATTTTCTAGCATGATATGTGTATAACTATGTAGTACGGTAGACGTACATGGGTTAAACGTATTTGATTGGTTTAAAACATAAAGTGTTATAACGGCTTTATGGGAAGTTGGTTATAACAGCTTTATGTAGGTAAGAAAATGCTTTGTGGTTTTTAAAAGGTAACTGATTCGACTTATAACTGACTTGATGTGTGATAATAAAGAACTTGAAGTATTTCAAAAGAATCATTTTGAAAGAAGAGTAATATTTGGTTTTTGAAAGCTTAAGAGTTATACTAGCTTTATGGGGAGTTAGGTATAACGTCTTAAGGAAGATAAAAAGGATAATGTTTCTTGATTTGGGAATGAGAACAAGTATCGAACAAACCACTGCAGCGTTAATAAAGGAAAATGTACTGACTAATGAATTATTATAAAACCAGTAGAAACCTCCATCTGCATAGAAGCTAAGATAAGACAAAATGATATTACATTTTCTAGATCATGGCTGCTTTAATAAGATGGTTATAAACAAGAATAAACTGCTCACACATATGTCATATGTTACTCAATTGTTTTAAAAGAGATTAAGACATCGAACTATGAAACTTTTCTAAAATAAAGAGACTTGAGTAATTGAAATTAGGCAAACTGGAGCTTTAGGAAAAGAATGTTGTTACTTGATTTTAGAAAAAAGAAGTGTTCTGGTTTACTTAAAAATGTGAGTCACTCTAAATTTTTATACTACGGGTATCGGGTGACTTTTATAAAAGGAATGGATCTCTTTAAAAGGAATTTAGCGTATGTAGTACTTTAGGGTTAAAACCCGAACTTTGGCATAAAATGAAAGTACCTTGAGTTGTGTGTAACTTTCCTATGCTTGTTATTGTGTAACTTGCCTATGCTTGTTGTTGTGTAACTTGCCTATGCTTGCTTTGATAGCCTTGGTGTGCAAGAATTGTGTTTCTATACTATCGCGTCTTTCGATGGAGGGCCGGTTGACTTGTTGGGAACTTACTTGGGCGTCTGCAGCGTGTGGCGAGATTCCACGGGTATGCTTCCATTATTATTGTTACATGGGCATGTCTACACCGATGATGGATTCTGTGGACATGTGACCATTATGGTTATTTATGGCGAAGTATCGTGACTTACGGTTGTGATCGGGTCGTGCTGTTTACTTGCCCCGTCGCCACGTGGCGGTGGATCCGGTAAAGGTTATTGCACTTGCCGCGTGTCGACCCGGCGAAGTATCGTGACTTACGGTTGTGATCGGTGCTTAACCGATTCACTTGCCGTCGGCTACGTGGCGCGAGGAGGCGGTGGAGGCTAGTGCACTTGCACGCGTGTCGGCAGCGAGTCAGTGTTTGGATGGAGCTTCGTGACTTACGGTTGTGATCTGGTGCGTAGCCGATTCACTTGCCCCCGTCAGCTACGTGGCGCAGGGAGGAGCTGGTGGAGGCTATTGCACTTGCCACGTGTCAGCTTCATGATATGATTGTACAGTATTATTGGTACGGTCGGATCTGGTAGTTATACTTGCCCCGTACGGTTTTTATGACACAGGTGGGACCTGGTGTTCATGTATACTCCTTGGTGTTGTTATATCATAGACTGCCGGCAGTGAGGAAGGAATTCCACGGGCACGAGTGATGATTTGGAGGGCGTGAGTCCCTGACTTGATATGACTGTTCATATGTTGTGTACTGTAGTTTGGTTATCATACATGTCTCCTGCTTTATATAGACTATTATGATTTCATTTACAGTATTTTCAGTTTCACATACTTGGTACTGTTATCGACCTCCTTGAAGTGCGTTCATGCCGCAGTGAGGTACATCTACCGTCGATCCCCGCTTATAGGATCACATTTCAACGTATTGGGAAGCTCAGTTCCTTGGAGGCTTATCTTTTGGTATGTTACCACGAGTGCAGAGGTTCTTATACATTCGGGGTATGGCGGGCCCCTGTCCGTCATAGTTGTTGTAAATCTTAAGTGCAGCCTTTGTTGTGGGCAGGGTTGTAAGGATTGTAACTGTTCAAAGGTCGATATTTATATATATGCTGAAAGGCAACCGTTTTGGGTTGGCCTATTTTCTTTTATCTTGATCCATATCTATTTGTATGTTTAAGTTTTTATTTCCGCTGGTTTTTCTCTGATGTTGTATCACTAGGGTGCGGGTAAGACACGATCCACGGGCGGGTTCGGTCGTGACAAAAGTGGTATCGAGCGATTAGTCCTCGGAAAGTGTCTGAGCGTGTCTAGTAGAGTCTTGATTATCGGTGTGTTGTGCACCACATCTATAATCAGGAGGCTGCAGGACATTTAGGATTGGTTTCCATTCTTCTCATTCTGAGATCGTGCCTTAGAGCTGTGTGATAAGTTGGACCCTCCGGCGTATTTCGTTTTTACGATTATGCCTCGCGCCAAAACCTGAGCCCGAGAAGGGCAAGAGCAGAGGAGTCGCGAGTAGAAGCGTGGCGATCTCTGAGACCACGATGCACGAGCCTCGGTCCCATAATGCAGGCGAGAGGAGATGGGTTACAAAGAGATGGCCCGATCGCCGGGATCGTTTCGAACGTGAGGATAGGCCCGACGCAGCGATTCGATGAGCACCCGTGGTTCACCCGAGATCGAGATAGTTTGAGGCTACGGGATTTTTACGAGTTGTAGCCCGCCAGAGTTTTATGGGTCGAGGCACGAGGATGATCCGCAGGAGTTCATCAAGCGATTCTGACAGATCATGAGGGTGATCAAGGCATCGGAGACCGAGTCAGTGGTCCTAGGTTCACATCGGCTGCGTGATACTACAGTCGACTGGTTTGACTCGTGGGAGCTATCCCGGGGAGAGCATGCACTTCCAGCGGTATGGAACGAGTTCTCAGAGGCATTTCTTGCACATTTCTTGCCTCCACAGATGAGGAGGGCTCGGGCCGACAGATTTTTGGTGTTGCGGCAGAACGGGCGTACGATTCGGGAGTACAATGTGGAGTTCGACTCATTGGCTCGATACGTCCCCGCGTTAGTAGCTAGTATGGAGGATCGAGTGCACCGATATGTTACAGGGCTCGATGATTACCTAGCAGAGAGTTGTTCGGGTGTAGCTCTTCAGCCGGGCATGGACATTGCCTGCATGCAGGCTTATGCACTGGGATGTGCGGAGCGGAGAGATCGACGGAATGACCGAGATCAGCAGAAGAGGACCAGAACAGCAGGGTCTTTTGGCGACTTTCGAGGCGGACCGCCTCAGCAGCAGACTAGTTATGTACCTCCGTCAGTACCAAGTGGTCCCCCACCGTCGTCGGGACGTATGGGATATTCAGGAGCAGGTCAGGGCTCCTCGGTTTCAGATTTTCAGGGGAGTAGAAGTGCTCGCCGGATGAGGCCACCCGTATCTCAGTGTGGTCGTTGTGGTAAAGCCCATAGGGGGGAATGTCGTACTGGTTTGGGAGATTGCTATACTTGTGGCCGGCAGGGCCATTTGACGAGAGACTGTCCGACTAGGGGTAGCACTGGTGGGATAGCACAGACTACTAGATCAGTTGCGGGTTCTTCACCTTCCATAGCTAGGCAGGATGTTCATACACCGGCAGGCCACGGCAGAAGTCGCGGTGGAAGTTCCCGATTTCTAGGTCCTTTGAACCGCCTAATTTCAGGTATATCCTTAACCCTCTAGAGATTTGTATGTATTGATGTTATGATGATGTGTTTAGTGTTATGTTCGGATAGCTTTGTGCTAAAATGTGATTTAGACGCCTGGTTAGTGAAAAGGGTAAGCCTGGGGGTGAGAAAATGATGAACCTTAGAATATTACAGTTGAGACCTTAGATGTAAGGCCGTCTTGAGTACAAGATTTTGCGGGTGATCCTTGTCAGAATGTATAGGTATACGTGGAGTAATTGTGGGAAAATTCCTTGGGTGGTGTAAAATGGAAGTGGTAGCTTTCATGACCTGTATAGGTAAGATTGTTCCGGATCGGGGAACAAGAGCTTGATGCGTTAAGTGGGTCGGGTTGGGGCCATGTTGCGGGTCAACCCGTAGCCCGATTTGGGGTTGGGTCAGTTCGAGGTGGTCCCGCCAGGTGGTAGGATCACGAGGGTGCTAGGCCCAAGTTTAGGTAACCATCGTATGAATTCGTGGATGCGTTCGACCAGAATCGGTTCGTAAAGGTCGGGAATGGCCTTAGAGGGAAGTGAAGCTAGTAAGATGACCAAGTTGGGAGGTAGTGACTCCAAAGTTTTAGCAACAGAAGCGTTGACTGAAGTGTGGTACGTGTACTAGGAAGAGTTCGAGTGTTCGAGAAGGGTACGACGAGAAAGGAAAGAAGTGAACTTGTGCTGAAAGATGGAAGTAATCATTTTTGTGAAACGAGTGTGCGAAAGGAGTATCCTTTGGACCAGGAGTGAGAATTTGTAGTGTTTTGTATCGTCGAAGTGATTCCTCGTTGGCTTGGATTTAAGTATTTTCGCGCATGTTTTTGTGGCCAGGTGTGGCATGTAAGGTTTCGTAAGTATAGTAGTGAAGACTATACCGGCGCGTGTATGTTTTGAGACTTAGAAGGAACATTCGGGACGAATATTTCTAAGGGGGGAAGAATGTTATACCCCGTATTTCCAGAGTATGTACGTGAGGGCGTACGTATAAAAGTTTAAGCCTTAAGTAGGCTAGTGCCGAAATTTTGTTCACAAGTACCGAAAAGAGTCGTTTTCCGACGAAATGTTTTACAAACTTTGCGAAGGGAAAAATACGGCTATGTCATTTATTATTTTTGCGGATTTTTCCGAGAGACGAAATTTTTTGGACCAACGGGAGGGTGACACTTGTCACCCTCAATGGACGACAAAGAGGGTTTCCTTTGGCACATTTTTTGTGCTATTTCTTGGTCAAGGGTTAGGTAGGATATTTTGTGTAGTAGATGGATAAGGACACATGGGTAAATCCTAGCCCTACACTTGCACCACACTTGTCTTCATCTTGGCCATTGGTTGGCCATTGGTTGGCCATTGCTTGACCTATAAATACCCCCTTAGTTGATGAGTTATTTCATCCACACTTGAGCAAATTCCAAGTCTAAAAATACTCCCTCCCTCTTGAGGTTTCGTCCGCCACACCCCTTCCCCCTTTGTGAGGCCCTTGGCCGAGAGTACCCCCCCTTGCCTAGTGGTTCTAGCCGAGCCTACCCCCCCTTTGTGGTATAGAAATACTTCTCCAAGTATTGTTATAATGCCAAAATACTCTAGCCCAAAACCTTTGTAGTATTTCCAAGTACCCTCTATACAAAGACCAGAAATACTATTATACTTCCCTTAAGTCGCAAAAACGAAACCCTAAGGAAAATCTTCATAGTCGGTTGAAGTGTTTAGTAGAAGTTGTGTAGAACTTCTAAGGGTTGTTTGGAGCGGGTTGGAGCGCAAGGAGTAGGAGCTAAACCTTGCTCAGGATCGACATTTAAACTTGGATAATTTTGGGCTTATCGAGGTAAATACTACTGTCCTTCTATTGTAATTGGAAATTACATGTTGTAGGAATATATAGTTGAAGTATACTATATATAGAACTGAACATAGTTTTGCGGCAATGTCTTTTGACTTAAGCCTGAATTTAAAGAGAAGCGAATCAGAATTACATAGTGTATCAGATGAGACTTGTGTAGCATTCGTGAAGTAGAATTGTACGTCCGGATTAGGCGTACAACCCCCTCTCGGGAGTTGTTGGCTGTTAGCGGCCTCGATGAGAGGAGAATTACGCGGTTGCGGGAGAGTCTTTGCGAATTTTACGTAGAATATTCTACGTTGAGATCTAGATGTTAATAGGCGCCTTGTGGCCTCTATAGGTTGAAGTACTACGTATGGCGTGATCTACTTGGCTAAGGAGTAGCCAGCGGTTTGAGCTACTTGGAGCGTTTTGCTATTACTCGATAATCGTCGCGAGGTATGTGAACCTCTTCCTATATTTTCTAGCATGATATGTGTATAACTATGTAGTGCGGTGAGCGTACATGGGTTAAACGTATTTGATTGGTTTAAAACATAAAGTGTTATAACGGCTTTATGGGAAGTTGGTTATAACGACTTTATGTAGGTAAGAAAATGCTTTGTGGTTTTAAAAGGTAAGCGATTCGACTTATAAGCGACTTGATGTGTGATAATAAAGAACTTGAAGTATTTCAAAGAATCATTTTGAAAGAAGAGTAATATTTGGTTTTGAAAGCTTAAGAGTTATACTAGCTTTATGGGGAGTTAGGTATAACGTCTTAAGGAAGATAAAAAGGATAATGTTTTACTGATTTCGGGAATGAGAACAAGTATCGAACAAACCACTGCAGCGTTAATAAAGGAAAATGTACTGACTAATGAATTATTATAAAACCAGTAGAAACCTCCATCTGCATAGAAGCTAAGATAAGACAAAATGATATTACATTTTCTAGATCATGGCTGCTTTAATAAGATGGTTATAAACAAGAATAAACTGCTCACACATATGTCATATGTTACTCAATTGTTTTAAAAGAGATTAAGACATCGAACTATGAAACTTTTCTAAAATAAAGAGACTTGAGTAATTGAAATTAGGCAAACTGGAGCTTTAGGAAAAGAATGTTGTTACTTGATTTTAGAAAAAAGAAGTGTTCTGGTTTACTTAAAAATGTGAGTCACTCTAAATTTTTATACTACGGGTATCGGGTGACTTTTATAAAAGGAATGGATCTCTTTAAAAGGAATTTAGCGTATGTAGTACTTTAGGGTTAAAACCCGAACTTTGGCATAAAATGAAAGTACCTTGAGTTGTGTGTAACTTTCCTATGCTTGTTATTGTGTAACTTGCCTATGCTTGTTGTTGTGTAACTTGCCTATGCTTGCTTTGATAGCCTTGGTGTGCAAGAATTGTGTTTCTATACTATCGCGTCTTTCGATGGAGGGCCGGTTGACTTGTTGAGAACTTACTTGGACGTACCGGCAGTGACGGGAGATTCCATGGGTATGCTTCCATTATTATTGTTACATGGGAATGTCTACACCGATGATGGATTCTGTGGACATGTGACCATTATGGTTATTTATGGCGAAGTATCGTGACTTACGGTTGTGATCGGGTGCATGCTTTGTTTACTTGCCCCGTCGACTCGTGGCGCAGTGGATCTGGTAAAGGTTATTGCACTTGCCCGCGTGTCGACCGGCGAAGTATCGTGACTTACGGTTGTGATGGTGCTTAGCCGATTCACTTGCCCGTCATTTCGTGGCGCGGGGAGGAGGCGGTGGAGGCTAGTGCACTTGCCGCGTGTCGGCCGCGAGTCAGTGTTTGGATGGAGCTTCGTGACTTACGGTTGTGATCTGGTGCGTAGCCGATTCACTTGCCCCCGTCAACTACGTGGCGCAGGTGGAGCTGGTGGAGGCTATTGCACTTGCCACGTGTTAGCTTCATGATATGGTTGTGCGATATTATTGAATGCGGTCGGATCGGTAGTTATACTTGCCGTCACGGTTTTATGACACAGTGGGACTGGTGTTCATATACTCCTTGGTGTTGTTATATCATAAATGCCGGTGAGGAAGGAATTCCACGCACGAGTGATGATTTGGAGGCGTGAGTCACGACTTGATATATTTATTTATATTTTGTATCGTAGTTTGGTTATCATACATGTCTCTGCTTTATATAGACTATTATGATTTCATTTACTGATATTTTCGATTTCACATACTTGGTACTGTTGTCTTGACCTCCTTGAAGTGCGTTCATCTGCAGTAGAGGTACATCTGTCGATCCCCGCTTATAGGATCACATTTCAGCGTATTGAAGCTCGTTCCTTCGGAGGCTTATCTTTTGGTATGTTACCACGAGTGCAGGGTTCTTATACATTCAGGGGTATGGCGGGGCCCTGTCCCGTCATAGTTGTTGTAAATCTTAGAGGTCTGTAGCACTGTTGTGGGCAGGGTTGTAAGGATTGTAACTGTTCAAAGGTCGATATTTATATATATGCTGAAAGGCAACCGTTTTGGGTTGGCCTATTTTCTTTTATCTTGATCCATATCTATTTGTATGTTTAAGTTTTTATTTCAGCTGGTTTTTCTCTGATGTTGTATCACTAGGGTGCCCGGGGTAAGGCACCAGTCACGGGCCCGGGTTCGGGTCGTGACAGGATCTTGGTGAATTCAGGAATGCTCATGGACTAGAAGATACTCCTTCTTCCGGTTCCTTCTACACTTGGACGAATGGTTCGATTTGCTCTAAGCTTGATAGAGTGATGATGAATCAACATTGGAGTGATTTGACCCTAGAATGCACGGCCAATTACTTGCCTATGGAACCTGTCTCGGACCACTGTCCCGTGATAGCTACGGTTATTGCATCCTATAATATTGGGAAACGACCTTTCAAGTTCATGAATATGTGGCTCTCTCACCCTGCCTTCGACAACATATTGGCTTCATGCTGGAGACAAGACATATTGGGAACTGCTCAATTCGTTCTGGCCTCAAAATTGAAAGCCTTGAAGCAACCATTGCGGGTATTGAACATAAGTGATTTTGGAAGCATTGAACAAAGAGCAAATGGGGCAAACATTGAGTTTAAGGAGGCTATCAATGCGCATATAGAAGATCCCTTTGATGAGGAGCTAAAAGCCAAGGTTAAGTCCTCAAGAGCTAAATCAAACACCTTACTGGATGCCGAAAGACACTTCATAAGGCAAAAATCGAGGCAGAAACACTTGCTTGGAAGTGATAGATGCTACAAATACTTCCACAGCTTGATCAAGAGGAGTAATGTCAGGAACTCAATCAACTACCTTGTCAAGGCCAATGGTACTATCACAACATCTCCCAGGGAAGTTAGAGAATTGCTTGTGGAATTTTACAAGGACCTTTTAGGCACATCCCGATCCACTACCAACTTTGATCCTGAAGTGTTCAACTCTGGCCCAAAGCTAAGTGAAGAGGATGGATTACATCTTTTGCTTTTTATCTCCCCAAAGGAGATTTGGGAAGCTCTTTCCGATATAGGCAATGACAAGGCTCCTGGTCCAGATGGTTTTTCGGCTGCCTTCTTCAAGGATAGATGGAGAGATGTGGGGCAAGATGTGGTAAGAAGTGTTCAAGAGTTCTTCTCATCCGGAGTTCTTTTGAAACAGGTGAATCATACCATCATTACCCTTCTGCCCAAGACTGATCGGGATCCCAAGGTAAATGATTTTAGGCCTATTGGATTGACTAATGTGGTCTACAAGATCATAACAAAGATTTTAGCAAATAGAATGGCAATGGTTCTTCCTAATCTTGTTGACAAATCTCAAGGAGCCTTTGTGAAAGGAAGAAACATGATGGACAATGTCTTTGTTGCACAAGAGCTTGTGAAAGGTTTCAATAGAGCTAGAGTCTCACCAAGGTGTATGCTTATGGTGGATCTTCGGAAGGCATTTGATACGGTCTCTTGGAGCTTCCTTGAGTCGGTGCTAAGAGGTCTCAAATTTACGGACATATTTGTAAGATGGATTATGGAATGTGTCAGCTCAACTTCTTTCTCTCTTTCAATCAACGGGGAGCTACATGGTTACTTCAAGGGTAAGCGCGGCCTAAGACAAGGTGATCCTATGTCCCCTTCACTCTTTATCTTGTGTATAGAATACCTTTCAAGGATGCTTAAACTAAAGGCTGCGGCAAGAGCTTTCTCCTATTATCCAAAGTGTAAGAGATTGGGCATTACTCACCTTGCATTTGCGGATGACCTCATGCTTTTTGCCAAAGGTGATGTATCTTCTGTTGAGATTCTTATGGAGTGTCTTGAAGAGTTGGAGGCTGTCTCAGGGTTAACTCTTAACCCATCTAAATCCTCCGTCTACATAGCGGGAGTGCATGATACAGTTCGTGACTTGATCTTGTCCAGAGTGGGATTCGGCATTGGTAGCTTTCCAGATGCAGTGCCAGGATCCCTTTGTCCCCAATTTCAGTCTCGGTGGATCAGTTTGCTCCATTCACTAGTGCAATATCGGATTACATTCAGAAATGGGGGCATCACTCACTATCTTATGCGGGTAAGCTGGAACTAATCAGGTCGGTCATTCAAGGGGTTGAGAGCTTTTGGTTCCGGGCACTTCCTATTCCCGCCACTGTCCTCAACAAGGTACAGTCTGCATGCATTCAATTCTTATGGGGAGGTAAACCACCAAGAGTCGCTTGGGATGTCATTTGTTTGCCCCAATTCGAAGGAGGTTTGGGACTTATGAACATCAAAGAATGGAACCATGCCTTGCTATACCGGACCATTTGGCAAAATCACACCGGCGATTCCTATGGGTCCAATGGATCAATAGCTACTATTTGAGAGGCCTATCATTTTGGGATTATGAGGTACGTCCTAGGGACTCCCCCTTATTCAAAAAAGTTTGTGGGATCCGCGACAAATTTGTTTCTATCTTTGGTAGCCAAGGCGACGCTATTGCCGGCTTGGAAAAGTGTTGTACCAACGGAAAATTTGATTCTAGCCTCGTGTATGATATCTTGCGCATTCCGCAAGATAAAAAGCTTTGGATGTCACAAATTTGGAAAGGCTTCATTCCTCCCAAGTTCTCCTTCACAGTATGACTCACTTGCAGAAAACGGTTAGCTACAAAAGACACTCTTTCCTATCTAAACTTGGAGGATAAGTCTTGCGGGTTCTGCAAGCGTGCTAATGAGACAAGGGAGCACCTCTTCTTTACTTGCCCCTACACCCGCTTGATTTGGAAGAGCATAAGGGAATGGTTGGGTATTAGAAGAGAAATGACAACTATTGAAAGCTCTCTTAAGTGGATCAAGAAAGACCACCGTGGGACAGGCATCCGAGCCAAATCTATCTTGCTTGCCTTTTGCATAGTGGTCTATGAGATTTGGAAGACAAGAAATACATTGCTCTTTGAAGGCACAAGCATACCGGTAGAGGTGGTCATTGCAAAGATTAAAACAACATCTTATAGAGTTCTATATGACTTAATTCCCTCTTGTAATGTCACCTTTTGAGTGACCACCCCTCCCATCTTCATTTCTTGTTTATATTACGTTGAGGATTGAGAACCCTCAATGACTGATTGTAGCCACCTTTCTTTCCGTTATTAATAATAATATTTGCATTTACCCAAAAAAAAAAAGTATAGGACAAAGCAAAAATAAACGGTTGATATTTTCACTTTCAACTCCACATATGTAACACTACTACTAAGTTGGTAACCTCTTCTTTGCAAGTTTCCATTTTATTAAAGATATCTTTTCACAACATTTCTCTTATCTTAAGCTAAATGTAACCTAGGTTGGACATTTAGCCACCTACACTAATTTGTTTTGGGTTTTATAATTGGAGCTATATTCATTTTTGTACTTTTTCCAGGATCAGCTGGTAGTGATATGTGCTGTAGGTAGGGATCACACAAAAGTAGCAACATAATCATAACAAATCCTATACAACACGGTAAAATCAAATAACACAAATTACGGGAGAAACATATTTCTTGTGATTCAATGCAAAAAATAAACGATCATCCTCCCCGTGATCTCTTGTTTATTTAACAAACTAAATCAGTATTAACATCCTTCAAAGGATTAAAATCCGCCATTGATGATTCTTTGAAGCTGTAAGAATTATTTAGAACTGGAAAATCTTCCTTAATCTTTATTCATCCCAAATGGTCACAATATATACACTACCTATCCCATAATATATTCCTTTCCCTATATTAATACTATTCTATTTAATACATAATACTATTTACCATATACAAAAGATTCTACATAATTATATTATTAATAGTAATTAATAATAAATATTCTAACATAAATAGTATTATGTATTAAATAGAATAGTATTAATATAGGGAAAGGAATATATTATGGGATAGGTATGAGAATTTTAAGGAAGACTTAATCTTCCTATTAATTGTTACTTAGTGTATATATTGTGACCATTTGGGATGAATAAAGATTAAGGAAGATTTTCCAGTTCTAAATAATTCTTACATGGTATCAGAGCGTAATTCAAAGATCATACTCTAAATAAAATATTCCTTCCAAATTCGGTCATCTTCCCCATCCATCCAACCGAATTTGTCTTCTCCATTGCTATACTTTATTTTCCTCCATTATTGTTGTCAACCATGTCTGAATCAAAATCTTCGTTTCACTCAGCCCTTACTATTTCCAACATCAAAACACATATCTCTGTCAAACTAGAGATGGAAGCTCACTACGCACATGGGCGGAGTTGTTCAAAATATGTTGTAGGGCTCACAAAGTTCTTCATCATATAATTCCACCAAAAATGGTACAACAACGGAACAATCGTGCAAGCGGACAAAGAATTGTGGATACCCGATGCCACGGTTCTTGGTTGGATTTATGCAACAATATCCACAGACTTGTTGCATACAATAATGGGACCAGATTCTACTGCCATGGCGGCATGGGAACGCTTGAGAGACATTTTTCAAGATAATCAAAACTCTCGTGCCGTTGCGTTGGAACAAGAATTTTCAACCATTGTCATGGCAGACTTCCCTAACGTTTCAACCTACTGTCAACGTCTCAAAGTGGTGGCAGATCAATTGAAAGCGTGGTTCACGGTTTCGACAACGGTTAGTTTTTCAGTTAGTTGCCGGTCTCACGGATGCTTATAGTGGCGTGGGGACACTAATCCGTCAAAGTAATCCCTTACCAAAGTTTTATCAAGAAAGATCCATGCTTGTTCTTGAAGAGTCGGGTTTGATTAAGAAGGTTTCAACAAATTCCGCCATGGTTGCCACGTATTCAAATGAAGGTAATTATTTTGACTATTCTTCACAAAATAAGAGTAAAAAAGGACGTGGTAATAATAATAAGAAGGGTGAAAATCGCGGAAATAATAAAGGTGGGGGTCACCGGAATTCCGGTGGCGGCGGAAATGGAGGCGAAGACTAACTCGGCGGTGGCTACGGCGGCAACCTCGGTGGCGGCGGCCAATGATAGCGGCGGCAAGAACTCATGGCGGCAGCAGAATCGAGCGGGTATTGGGCAAGGCAAACCAACAGGCCCAATGGCCAGTGGCAGCCCAACCCTTTCAGCGAAGAGGCCAACAGCGAGTTTTTAGCAGCGGCCCGAGCGATTCGCGATGAAAGAATTCAGTGGCAGCGCGATTTTGGACTTGGACAGGCCCAGTTCGCTGGGAATGTTTCAGCAGGCAACATCAGTTTTGGGCCTCCTTCGGCCCAATGGCAGGAGGCCCATTCAACCACGACCCATCCTACGGATATTGAGCAGGCTATGCACACTCTTGGACTCAATCCACCAGATTCTAATTGGTATATGGACTCCGGGGCAACGTCACATATGACGGCGTCCCAAGGTACACTCTCACCCTATTTTAATTTGAGCAAAGAAAATGGTATTATTGTCGGAAATGACCATGCAATTCCAATAAAAGGTTATGGGTCAAACAGACTGTCACCACCACATCCGCCACTAGTTTTAAAAAATGTCCTGCATGCTCCCAAATTAATAAAAAATTTGGTTTCTGTTAGGAAGTTTACTAGTGATAATTGGGTTTCTGTTAAATTTGACCCATTTGGTTTTTCCGTACATGACTTTCAGACGGGGAAGCTTCTCATGAGATGTGATAGCAAGGGGGAGCTCTATCCAATAAGTTTACCAAATCCACAGTCTAAAGTTCCTTCCACTTTTGCAGCCTTGGCTCCATCACTATGGCATGAACGATTGGGACATCCGGGGGAGTCCGTTTTGGCCTCTCTTAAACAAAACAATTTTATTTCATGTACTCAAACTCATGTTTTGAATAAGTGTCATGCTTGTGCCCTTGGTAAACATGTTAGGTTGCCATTTACTTCTTCTACTTCATGCACTACTATGCCGTTTGATATTTTACATTGTGATATTTGGACATCACCTGTTTTGAGTTCCTCAGGTCATGGATACTACTTACAGTTTCTTGATGATTACTCTAATTATTTGTGGACATTCCCTTTGTCGAAAAAATCACAAGTGTTTTCCACTTTCCTAAACTTTAGAGCATTTATCCGAACTCAGTTTGAACGGGAGATTAAAAGTATTCAATGTGACAATGGGAGGGAATTTGACAATAATCAGTTTTGGGATTTTTTCAAAACAAATGGTTTACAATTTCGTTTATCCTGTCCTCACACCTCTTCACAGAATGGGAAGGCGGAACGCAAAATTAGAACCATAAACAATATTGTGAGAACATCCCTTGCTCATGCTTCTATACCCCCCATTTTTTGGCATCATGCGCTTCAAATGGCAACCTACATGTTAAATATCCTTTCCTATAAAAACATGTCTTACCAAGCTCCACTAAAAATACTTTACTTACGAGAGCCCTCATATCATCATTTGAGAGTATTTGGTTGTCTTTGCTACCCTTTATTTCCATCCACCACAATCACAAAACTTCAACCCCGGTCTACTCCATGTGTCTTCTTGGGATATCATACGAATCACCGTGGTTACATGTGTTATGACATTTCTTCCAAACGTATGTTTATATGTCGTCATGTAATTTTTGATGAGTCACAATTTTCCTTTGCCAAGATACATGACACAGGGACAAATACTTATGATTTTTTGGATGATGATAGGCCCCCGTATCTAACTCATTTTCTCCACGGCCCGGGACTCACAAAAATCTGATCCAAGAACGGGCCATCAGTTCCAAGGCCCAGTGAACGAGAACCCCCTACTTCACACCGTTGCCCGCGGTTGGGCCAACCTCCAACCTGTGCCCAACTACACAAAATACTCGTCCCAAAGACAGCAACGTGGAGAAAATAGCAATAATCTGGGCAGTGGCGTTCAGCCCACTGCCTCACTCCGACGATGGCGTCGATCCATCGCCCACTAAACTGCCGATCACCGTAGTCAACATGGAATTACAAAACCCAATTCCAAATACAGTCTACACACTCAAGTCTCGAAATCACCTTTGCCTTGTAACCCTGTGTCTGCTCTAAAAGATCCTAATTGGAAAATGACCATGGATGATGAATATCATGCTCTAATTAAAAATAGGACATGAGAGTTAGTACCTCGTCCATCTAATGCTAATATAATTCGTTCTATGTGGATGTTATACCCCGTATTTCTAGAGTATGTACGTGGAGACGTACGTACGAAAATTTGAGACTTAAAGTTTGGCATAGGTTCGAAATTTGTGCACAACACCCGATTAGAGTCGTTTTTCGACGAAACGTTTTACAGAGCTTGCGTAGGGAAAATTCCGGCTATGTCGTTTTGTATTTTTGCGGATTTTTCCGAGCGACGGAACATTTTTGGGCCAACGAGAGGGTGACACTTGTCACCCTCAAGTGGACGCCTTAGGGGCGGTTTGGCCTTGGCCGATTGGTGCCATGTTTTGTGCAATGTTTTGTGCAATGTTTTGTGGCTTGTTTTGTGGAGTAGGGACTAGGGGGCACTTGGGCACATCTTGGCCTTACACTTGCCTTGCACATGGCTTAATCTTGGCCATTGGTTGGCTTTTGGTTTTCCTATAAATACCCCCCCTTAGTGATGAACTTATTCATCCACTCCTCACTTTGTCTAAGCCTTGAAAACTCTCCCTCCCCTCTTGAGTTGTTCTCGTCCTAAGCCTTCCCCCTCCCCCCTTTGAGTGGCCTTGTGGCCGAGAGCTTCCCCCTCCCCCCTTAGTAGTGTTGGCCGAGGGGTACCCCCCCCTAGCCTAGTTGTTTCGTATAATACACCCCCTCGTGGTAGAAATATTCTCCAAGTATTGTTATAATGCCCAAAAATACCTTAGCCTTTACCTTGTAGTATTCCAAAAGTTACCTCTATACGTAGAGCCCGGAAATACTACCTTTTGTCCTTTTAGTCTCAAACCGAAACCCTAAGGAAATCTTCATAGTTGGTTGAAGTATTTAAGTAGAAGTTGGTTAGAACTTATAAGGGTTGTTTGGAGCGGATTGGAGCGCACGGAGTTGGAGCTAAACCTTGCTCAGGATCGACTTTTATCTCGGATAATTTTGGGCTTATCGAGGTAAATAATCTTGTCCCCTTATTGTAATTGGAAATTACATGTTGTAGGATTATATAGTTGAAGTATACTATATATAGAACTGAACATAGCTTTGCGGCAATGTCTTTTGACTTAAGCCTGAATATATAAAAGAGAACTGAACTGTAATTACATAGGACTGTATTACAGTAGACTTGTGGTATTACTGTATAGTAGAATTGTATACGTCCGGTTAGACGTATAAACCCCCCCCCCTGGTTGGCTTGGTAGCCGGCCTCGATAGAGGAGGAGATTTACGCTGTTGCGGGGGGGGAGGTGCTGCCGAATTTTCTGTAGAATGTGGAACCGTGCGGTTAGAAGTTAATAGACGTTTGTGGCCTTATAGGTGGGAGTACTACGAGTAGCGTATTCTACTTGAAGAGTGGAAACGGCTAGCCGGGTTACAGTACTGATGAGCGTTTTGCTTATTGTCGATACTCGTCGCGAGGTATGTGAACCTCTTCCTATCCTTCTAGAATGATGCTTTGTAAACTATGTAGTACGGTAGACGTACATGTGTTAAATGAGTTGGTTGGTTTAAAACATAGGGTGTTATAATAGCTTTATGGGAAGTTAGTTATAACGACTCTATGTAGGTAAAATATTGGTTTATTGATTGTAGAAGTTAAGAGACTTGATCTTGAAAGATAAGAGACTTAACTTGTTTTACTTGGTTATTAACATTTTGTTAAATGTGTTGTGAAACCTCATTCATGAGTAATGAGTACTTGGTTTTAAAAGAATAATGTTTTATTGATTTGGAAATGAGAATAAGTGTCGAACAAACCACGTAGCGCTAATAAAGGAAAATGTATTGACAAATAACTAATTGTTATTAAAACCAGAGAAACCTCCATCTGCATAGAAGCTAAGATAAGACAAAATTGTATTACATTTCCTAGATCATGGTCTTTGTAACAAGATTGTTGTAAACAAGAATAAACGGCTCACGTCAAGACTTATGTTACTCAATTGTTTTAAAAGAGATTAAAACTATGAGTTATGAAACCTTTTAAAATAAGAACTGGAGCATTTGAAATTAGGCAAACTTGAACGTTTGGAAAATAATGTTGTTACTCGATTTTACAAAGGGAAGTATTTTGGTTTACTTAAAAAGATAGTCACTCTATACTACGGGTATTATGTGACTTTTGTGAAAGGAATGGATCTCTTAAAGAGGATTTTAATGTACGTAGTACTTTAGGGTTAAAACCCGGACTTTGATATAAAATGGAAGTACCTTGAGTTGTGTGTAACTTGCCTATGCCTGTTGTTGTGTAACTCGCCTATGCTTGTTGTGATAGCCTTTGTTGTGCAAGTGTTGATATCAGGTGACTTCTTGGGAAGGAGTGGATCTTTTTATAAAAGTCTAGAAGGATGGTAATTTGCTTGAGCTTGTTTGTGATAGCCTGGTTGTGCGGTATATTGTTGTTGATGTCACATGGACATGTCTACACCGATGCAGAATTCCGGGGGCATGTGGCCATGCGGCAGGGTTGATTACCTGATATATTGTTATTGTGGTTACATGGACATGTCTACACCGATGCAGAATTCCGGGGGCGTGTGGCCATGCGGCGGGGTTAATCACCCAGTATTATTATTGTTGTTAATGTCACATGGACGTGTCTACACCGATGCAGAATTCCGGGGGCATGTGGCCATGGGGCATTGTTATTATTGTTGTTAATGTCACATGGACGTGTCTACACCGATGCAGAATTCCGGGGGCATGTGGCCATGGGGCATTGTTATTAGTGTTGCATCATGGACATGTCTACACCGATGCAGAATTCCGGGGGCATGCGGCCATGATGCGAACACGATTGATGTTGTGGGCGTGAGACCCATAGTTATATTTGAGTGATGACTTGAGGGCGTGAGTCCCTGACTTGACATGACTGCTTTTATGTTGTGAACTGTAGTTTTGTTATCATACATGTCTCCTGTTTTTATATAGACTGTTATGATTTCATTTCTGATATTTACTGATTTCACATACTTGGTACTGTTATCTTGACCTCCTTGGGCTGCATTCATCTGCGGTAGGAGTACATCGGTAGTGGATCCTCGCTCATAGGATCACAGTTCAGCGTATTGGGAAGCTCCGTTTCTCCGGAGGCTTATTCTTTGGTATGTGTTCCCTGAGTTGTAGGTTCTTGTACATTCAGGGGTATGGCGGGGCCCTGTCCCGTCATGGTTGTTGTAAATCTTAAGTGCTCAGTAATCTTGTTGTGGCGGGGTTGTAAAAAGGATTAAACTGCTCGGGTTTTATGTATATATCTGTAAGGCAACCGTTTTTGGTTGCTTTGTTTATGATCATATATCTTGTTTCATGTTTATGTTTTATTTTCATGGTTTTCTCGATGTTGTATCACTAGGGTGCCCGGTAAGACACTACCACGGGCCGGATCGGTCGTGACAAAAGTGGTATCGTGAGCAGTTAATCCTCGGAAGGTGTCTACAGACCGTGTCTAGTAGAGTCTTGATTATCGATGTGTTGTGCACCACATCTATAATCAGGAGGCTATAGGACATTTAGGATTGGTTTCCATTCTTCTCATTCTGAGATCGTGCCTTAGAGCTGTGTTGTAAGTTGGACCCTCCGACGTATCTCGTTTTTACGATTATGCCTCGCGCAAGTGCAACGAGCCTGAAGGGCAAGACAGCGAGAGTCCGCTAGTGAGATCTGAGGAGTACGAGCGCGCAGCGTCGATGCTCGAGATTATGCTTCAGACGGCGGGTTTTGCGACGCCGCCAGCCCCAGCATAGTTTAGAGCCGCAGCAATGGCTGCTGAGACCACCGTACCTGAGCCTCCAGTCCCACAGCCTGGAGCAGATGAGATGGGGTACAAGGAGATGGCCCGATTCTTGGCGGTCGTGGCGAATATGAGGATAGGATCTGGCGATTCAGTTCGAGAGCACCGATGGTACACCCCGGCGAATAGTTTGAGGCTACGGGACTTTACGAGTCAGAGCCCGCGAGTTTTATGGGTGAGGCACGAGGATGATCCGCAGGAGTTCATCCGAAGCGATTCTGCCGGTCGTAGAGTGATCAAGGCTTGGAGACCGAGTCGGTGGTCTTAGGTTCGCGTCGGTGCGTGATACCGCATGATCGGTAGTTTGATCGTAGGAGTTGTCGGGAGAGCATGCGCTTCCAAAGATATGGGACGAGTTCTCGGAGGCATTCCTCACTCACTTCTTACCTCGCGGATGAGGAGGTCACGGTAAACAGTTTATGATCTTTGAGACAGAGTGGCGTGCGGTTCGGGAGTACAACGTGAGTTTGACTCGTTGGCTCGGTATGTCCCCGCTTTAGTGGAAACCATGGAGGATAGAGTGCACCGCTATGTCACGGGCTAGATGATTACTTGCGAGGCTTGTTCGAGTGTAGCTCTTCAGGGCATGGACATTGCCCGTGCGCAGCTCATGCACCAGGATGCGAGGCACGGAGAGGTCGACGGAATGACCAAGATCAGCGAAGAGGCGAACAACGTGGTCCTTTGGTGACTTTCGAGGCGGACCGCCAAAGAAGATACTAGTTTTGTACCTCCGCCGGCAGAGTGGTCCTCCACAACCTTCGTGAGCATCCAGAGTATTCGGAGCGGTCGGGGCTCGAGGTTGTGTTTCCGGAAGTAAGGGTGTTGGCGGATCGGTCACCCTACCTCGGTGTGGTCGATGTGGTAGACCGCATTTCGGGAGTGTCGTGGTGCCAGGAGCTTGTTACTTTGCGGCCAGCGGGGCAATTTTGCGGCCGTCAGGCCAAGGGTAGCACGGATGTTACGACTCACCTTCAGATCGATGGTGGTTCATCACCTTCACTAGTATGTGCGCCTGCAGTAAGGATGTGATTAAGCGGTAGAGACAGGTATATCCTTAACCTCTAGAGTTTTGTATGCTGATGTGTTTAGTGTTATGTTCGGGTAGCTTTGTGCTAAAATGTGATTTAGGAACTGGTTAGTGTAGAAGAGAGTAAGCCCGGGGCGTGGTAAGTGTGAACCTTAGACTATTTCACGATTGAGACCTTAGAGGTAAGGTCGTCTTGTGTAAAAGATTTATTTTATGTTTGACCTTTATCAGTGTACGTAGTATACGTGGAGTTATTGTGGGGAATTCCTTGGGTTGTGTATAATGGAAGTAGTAGCTTTCATGATGTGAATTAGTAAGATTGTTCCGTTTCGAGGAGCAAGTATTGGCGCGATTGTGGGTCGGGTTGATGGCCGCTCGCGGGTCGACCCGCAACCCGGTTTTGGGTGGGGTCAGTTCTGGGTGGTCCCGCCAGGTGGTAGGGTCACGAGGATGCTAGGCCAGCTTTAGTTGACCATCTTATGAGTTCGTGGTTATGTTCGACCAGAAGCGGTTCGTGAAGGCCGGGAATGGCCTTAAAGAAGATTGAGGTTAGTAAGATGACCAAGTTTGGAGGTAGTGACTCCACAGTTTTGAGAACTGAAGCGATGACTGAAGTATGGCACGTCCTGAGTGACACTAGAACCTCAGGGATCGCATGCAGTTCGGTACCATTTGTTGGGTCGCCGGAGTGACACTAGAACCTCGCGGCAA
Source organism: Przewalskia tangutica (assembly GCA_029844215.1). Lineage (NCBI taxonomy): Eukaryota > Viridiplantae > Streptophyta > Magnoliopsida > Solanales > Solanaceae > Przewalskia > Przewalskia tangutica. Next base: position 85,232,921 of record CM056726.1, on the reverse strand, counting down.
AGTGACAAAAGTGGTATCGCACGACGAGTAAGGAAGGAAGGGAACGTGTGTTATTTTCGTGGCCAAGCTGTGGCGTTGGCAACTTGTTAGAGGAACTTCATCGATATCCGTCTTGAGAAGGAACATTCGGGACGAATGTTTCTAAGGAGGGGAGAATGTTATACCGTATTTCCAGTATATGCGTGGAGACGCACGTCGAAAATTGAGACTTAAAGTTTGGCATAGTATCTAAATTTGTGCACAACACCCGATTAGAGTCGTTTTTCGACGAAACGTTTTACAGAGCTTGCGTAGGAAAATTCGGCTATGTCGTTTTGTATTTTGCGGATTTTTCCGAGCGGAACATTTTGGTTAACGAGAGGGTGACACTTGTCACCTCAGTGGACGCCTTAGAAGCGGTTTGGCCTCGGCGATTGGTGCCATGTTTTGTGCAATGTTTTGTGCAATGTTTTGTGGCTTGTTTTGTGGAGTAGGGACTAGGGGCACTTGGGCACATCTTGGCCTTACACTTGCCTTGCACATGGCTTAATCTTGGCCATTGGTTGGCTTTGGTTTTCCTATAAATACCCCCTTAGTGATGAACTTATTCATCCACTCCTCACTTTATCTAAGCCTTGAAAACTCTCCTCCCTCTTGAGTTGTTCTCGTCCCAAGCCTTCCCCTCCCTTTGGTGGCCTTGTGGCCGAGAGCTTCCCCCTCCCCCCTTAGTAGTGTTGGCCGAGGGGTACCCCCCCTAGCCTAGTTGTTTCGTATAATACACCCCCTCGTGGTAGAAGTATTCTCCAAGTATTGTTATAATGCCCAAAAATACCTTAGCCTTTACCTTGTAGTATTCCAAAAGTTACCTCTATACGTAGAGCCCGGAAATACTACCTTTTGTCCTTTTAGTCTCAAACCGAAACCCTAAGGAAATCTTCATAGTTGGTTGAAGTATTTAAGTAGAAGTTGGTTAGAACTTCTAAGGGTTGTTTGGAGCGGATTGGAGCGCACGGAGTTGGAGCTAAACCTTGCTCAGGATCGACTTTTATCTCGGATAATTTTGGGCTTATCGAGGTAAATAATCTTGTCCCCTTATTGTAATTGGAAATTACATGTTGTAGGATTATATAGTTGAAGTATACTATATATAGAACTGAACATAGCTTTGCGGCAATGTCTTTTGACTTAAGCCTGAATATATATAAAGAAGAGAACTTGTTATACCCCGTATTTCCAGAGTATGTACGTAAGGACGTACGTAGAAAATTTGAACTTGAGAATTAGGCTTGGCCGAAATTTATTTGTTCACAACACCCGATTAGAGTCGTTTTTCGACGAAACGTTTTCACAGCTTTCGTAGGGAAAATTCCGGCTATGTCATTTTTAATTTTTGCGGATTTTTCCGAGAGACGAAACATTTTGGACCAACGAGAGGGCACCACTTGGCACCCTCCCATTGGCGGACGTGAGGGGCGGACCTTGGACGATTTGATGAGGGGAGTTGGTAGGATATTTTGTGTGTTAGTTGGTTAAGGACACATGGGTGAATCTTGGCCCTACACTTGCTATGCACTTGGCTAGATCTTGGCCATTGGTTGGCTTTGGCTTGGCTATAAATACCCACTCTTTGATGACTTCTTCATCCATTCCTAAAATATTTCTAAGTGTTAAAATCCTCCCTTCTCTTAGTAGTGTTCTCGCCCAACACCATCCTCCCCTTGGCGAGAGCCCTCCCCTCCTTGGGGTGCTAGCGTGGGTACCACTAGCCGAGTTGTTTTCGTATAATACCCCCCATCTTGTTAGAAATACTCTCAAAAGTATTGTTATAATGCCCAAATTACCTTAGCCGTATACCTTGTAGTATTCTAAGGTTATACCTTTACAAAGCCCAGTTATACTATTATACTTCCCGTCAGTCACAAAAACCGAACCCTAAGTAATCTTCACCCGTAGTTGAAGTTATAAGTAGAAGTTGGTTAGAACTTCTAAGGGTTGTTTGGAGCGGGTCGGAGCGCACGGAGTAGGAGCTAAACCTTGCTCAGGATCGACATTTAAACTCGGATAATTATGGGCTTATCGAGGTAAATATCTTGTCCCTCTATTGTAATTGGAGATTACATGATTGTTAGACTATATAGTTGAAGTATACTATATATAGAACTGAACGTTGTTATCGGCAATGTCTTTTGACTTAAGCCTGAATAATAAGAAACCTTTTCGAAAGAAGAGTACTGAACTGTATTTACATAGGACTGTATTACAGTAGACTTGTGTAGCTTTTCTGTGAGGTAGAATTGTGCACGTCCGGTTTAGACGTATAACCCCCCCTGGTTGGCTTGGTAGCCGGCCCCGATAGAGGAGGAGATTTACGCTGTTGCGGGGAGGTCTTCTTAATTTTACGTAGAATGTTCTACGAAGAGATCTAGATGTTAATAAGCGCCTTGTGGCCTTATAGGTTGAAGTACTACGTGTGGCGCGATCTACTTGGCTTAAGGAGTAGCCGACGGTTGGAAGTACTTGGAGCGTTTTGCTATTAGTCGATACTCGTCGCGAGGTATGTGAACCTCTTCCTATCTCTTCTAGCATGATATGTGTGAACTATGTAGTACGGTAGACGTACATGTGCTAAATGTATTTGATTGGTTTAAAACATAAAGTGTTATAACGACTTTATGGGAAGTTGGTTATAACAGCTTTATGTTGGTAAGACAATACTTGTGGTTTTTAAAAAAGGTAACTGATTTGAACTATAACTGGCTTGTTATGTGTTAATAAAGAACTTGAAGTATTTCAAAATATTTTTGAATCAATTCGAAAGAAGAAGTAATACTTGGTTTTTGAAAACTTAAGAGTTATACTAGCTTTATGGGAAGTTAGGCAATAACGGCTTAAGAATGTTTTACTGATTTCGGAAATCAGAATGTGTATCGACAAACCACTGCAGCATTAATAAAAGGAAATGTTTTGACAGATTAAGTATTATTAAAACCAGTAGAAACTTCCATCTGCATAGAAGCTAAGATGAGACAAAAATGATATTTCCTAGATCATGGCTGCTGTAATAAGATTGTTATAAACAAGAATATCCTACTCACATATAAGGCTTATGTTTCTCAGATAGTTTAAAAGAGAATTATATTCTTAAATGAATAAGACTATGAACTACGAAACCTTTCTAAAGTAAGAAACGTGAACATTTGAAATTAGGCAAACTTGGACGTTTGAGAAATAATGTTGTTACTTGATTTTACAAAGAGAAGTATTTTGCTTTACTTCAAAAGATAATCACTCTAGTTTTCATATACTACGGGTATTGTGTGACTTTTGTAAACGTAACGTACCTTTTAAAAGATAATGTATGAAGTACTTTGGGAATAGATACTCGATCTTGTTAATCATATAATAGAATGTACCTTGTGTGTATAACTTGATTGTGTTGGTTTGTGATAGCCTTGTAATACCTTCGTGTTGATTTGATAAGTAATCATATTAGGATGCTACGTGTGTTAGTATTCTGTGATGTTTGTGTAAAGGGGGTTTCCTCGATTGTGCTTATGTTGTTTAAACGATAAACCGTTATGTTGGTATTATACCACTCACCGTGTTTCCGGTTAAGCGCCTCCGACGCGGGGTAGACTTCGAGCGATGCAGGACCATGATTCGAGAATACCTCACGCGGGTCCCGGCCTATGCGGAACTACGAGTTCGAGTTAGTGTCGCGGCCTTTATGGTCATGCGATGCATGTGCTATGCGGATCGCGAGTCGGGGACGACGGGAGTAGCTACCCTCGATGCGGGGTTATACCATGCGGGCCTATGAGATTGGCCTATGCGGGCTGCGGGGAGTTCGAGGCTAGACGCGCACATTTGATATTGCGAGCGGCGACCGGCTTTGATCATGTGGTCTGAGCAGATATCGTGATACAATTTATGACCTTGTTAGTACGTAGGTGTTAGTAGTCGGCTATGCCTTCGCACTTACCTGCATCGTTTTATTTGGACACAGTGGGACTGCTGTTCATGTGTATTCCTTGGTGCTTTTCTATCATCGATTGCCGCGGTGGGAAGGTATTCCACGGGCATGATTGATGTTGTGGCGTGAGACCCATATTTATGTATTTGAGTGATGACTTGAGGCGTGAGTCACGACTTGATATACCGCTTATTTATTGTGAGCGTAGTTTGGTTATCATACATGTCTCCCGCTTTATATAGACTACTATGATTTCATTTACTGTATTTTCGATTCGCATACTAAATTTTTGTGATCGACCTCCTTCGGGGGGCTGCGTTCATGCCGCAGGTAAAGGTACACCAGTCGTTGATCCTCGCTCTTAGGTCACAGTTCAGCGTTTTGGGAAGCTCCGTTCCTCGGAGGCTTATCTGGTATAGTCCCTGTTGATTGTAGGTGCTTACATTCGTGGTATGGCGACGCCACTGTCCGTCGTTGTTCTCATATCATTCGTAGGATCTGTAATCTTGTTGTGGCGTGGAGTTTGTAAAAAGATTAAAGCTGTTCATGTTGAAAGAGTTGTTGTTTATATATATGCGAAAGGAAAGTTTTCCTGATTATTGTTTATACTTACATTATTTTATGTTATTGATTTATGTTCGCTGATTTTCTCGATGTATGACTCTTTGGGGTGCGGGGTAGCGCGATCACGGGCAGGTTCGGTCGTGACAGAATCGAACTATAATTACATAGGGGCGTATTCTGATGACTTGTGGTATTCTTGTATAGTAGAATTGTATTCGTCTGGTTAGAAGTATAACCCCCCCCCCTGGTTGGCTTAGTAGCCGGCCTCGATAGAGGAGGAGATTTACGCTGTTGCGGGGGAGGTCTGCGAATTTTACGTAGAATGTGGAACCGTGCGGTTAGAAGTTAATGACGTTTGTGGCCTTATAGGTGGGAGTACTACGAGTGGCGTATTCTACTTGAAGAGTGGAAGCGGCTGGCCAGATTCTGATCTTGTGGGCGTTTTGCTTATTGTCGATACTGCCGCGAGGTATGTGAACCTCTTCCTATCCTTCAGCATGATGCTTTGTAAACTATGTAGTGCGGTAGACGTCATGTGTTAAATGAGTTGGTTGGTTTAAAACATAGGGTGTTATAATAACTTTATGGGAAGTTAGTTATAACGACTACATGTGAGTAAAAGATTGGTTTATTGATTGTAGAAGTTAAGAGACTTGATCTTGAAAGATAAGAGACTTAACTTGTTTTACTTGGTTATTAACATTTTGTTAAATGTGTTGTGAAACCTCATTCGCGAGTAATGAGTACTTGGTTTTAAAAGAATAATGTTTTATTGATTTGGAAATGAGAATAAGTGTCGAACAAACCACGTAGCGCTAATAAAGGAAAGTGTATTGACAAATAACTAATTGTTATTAAAACCGGTAGAAACCTCCATCTGCATAGAAGCTAAGATAAGACAAAATTGTATTACATTTCTAGATCATGGTCTGTAACAAGATTGTTGTAAACAAGAATAAACGGCTCACGTCTGAGACTTATGTTACTCAATTGTTTTAAAGAGATTAAAACTATGAGTTATGAAACCTTTTAAAATAAGCTGGAGCATTTGAAATTAGGCAAACTTGAGCGTTTGGAAAATAATGTTGTTACTCGATTTTACAAAGGGAAGTATTTTGGTTTACTTAAAAGATAGTCACTCTATACTACGGGTATTATGTGACTTTTGTGAAAGGAATGGATCTCTTAAAGAGGATTTTAATGTCGTAGTACTTTAGGGTTAAAACCGGACTTTGATATAAAATGGAAGTACCTTGAGTTGTGTGTAACTTGCCTATGCTGTTGTTGTGTAACTCGCCTATGCTTGTTGTGATAGCCTTTGTTGTGCAAGTGTTGATATCGGGTGACTTCTTGGGAAGGAGTGGATCTTTTATAAAAGTCTAGAAGTATGGTAATTTGCTTGAGCTTGTTTGTGATAGCCTTTGGTTGTGCGGTATATTGTTGTTGATGTCACATGGACATGTCTACACCGGCGCAGATTCCGGGGCATGTGGCCATTTGGCGGGGTTGATTACGATATATTGTTATTGTGGTTACATGGACATGTCTACACCGTCTGCACTCGGGCGTGTGGCGTGCGGCGGGGTTAATCACCCGATTATTATTGTTAATGTCACATGGGCGTGTCTACACCCGTCACGATTCGGCGCATGTGGCCTGGGGCATTGTTATTATTGTTGTTAATGTCACATGGACGTGTCTGCCGGCACGACTCCGGGGCATGTGGCCATGGGGCATTGTTATTAGTGTTGCATCATGGACATGTCTACACCGTCGCAGTCGGGGCATGCGGCCATAATGCGAACACGATTGATGTTGTGGGCGTGAGACCCATAGTTATATTTGAGTGATGACTTGAGGGCGTGAGTCCCTGACTTGACATGACTGCTTTTATGTTGTGAACTGTAGTTTTGTTATCATACATGTCTCCTGTTTTATATAGGTATTATGATTTCATTCTGATATTTTCTGATTTCACATACTTGGTACTGTTATCGACCTCCTTCGGGGGGCTGCGTTCATGCCGCAGGTAGGAGTACATCGGTAGTGGATCCTCGCTCATAGGATCACAGTTCAGCGTATTGGGAAGCTCCGTTTCTCCGGAGGCTTATTATTTGGTATGTGTTCCCTGAGTTGTAGGTTCTTGTACATTCAGGGGTATGGCGGGGCCCTGTCCCGTCATGGTTGTTGTAAATCTTAAGTGCAGGAAATCTTGTTGTAGGCGTGGTTGTAAAAGGATTAAAGCTCGGGTTTTATGTATATATCTGAGAAAGCTTTTTGGTTGCTTTGTTTATGATCATATATCTTGTTTCATGTTTATGTTTTATTTTCCGCTGGTTTTCTCTGATGTTGTATCACTAGGGTGTCCGGGGTAAGGCACCAGTCACGGGCCCGGGATCGGGTCGTGACAGTGGATTTTTAGCCATAAAGAAAAATCTGATGGTTCTTTTGAGCGGCATAAGGCCCGACTTGTAGGTGATGGCAAGACTCAACAGGTGGGATTAGATTGCGGCGAGACATTCAGTCCAGTGGTTAAACCAGCAACCATCAGAATTGTTCTCAGTTTAGCCCTCTCAAAAGGATGGTTACTTCATCAATTGGATGTCAAGAATGCCTTCTTACATGGACACTTGAGTGAGACTGTATACATGCACCAACCATTGGGGTACAGAGATTCTCGATATCCCAATCATGTGTGTTTACTTAAAAAATCATTATATGGACTCAAACAGGCTCCCAGGACTTGGTACAAGCGGTTTGCAGATTTTGTGTTCAACATGGGTTTCTCAAACAGCCGTTCGGATAATTCACTATTTATTTATCAACAGGGTAATCATACTGCTTATATTCTCTTATATGTAGATGATATTATCCTAACAGCCTCTTCAGACTCTCTTCACAAGAATATCATGACCCAGCTGAGTTCCGAATTTGCTATGAAGGATCTTGGTCCACTTCACTACTTTCTAGGAATTGCGGTGACACGTCATGCAGGTGGTTTATTTCTTTCCCAGAGGAAGTATGCATCAGAGATCGTAGAACGGGCTGAAATTTCATCTTGCAAACCGTCTGCAACTCCAGTAGATACCAAGTCAAAATTGAGTGCCATATCCAGTAGTCCTTTTGCCAATCCGACATTGTATCGCAGCTTGGCAGGAGCTTTATAATATCTCACATTCACCAGGCCAGATATTACATATGCAGTACAACAAGTGTGTTTGTTCATGCATAATCCAATGGAAGAACATATGTATGCACTCAAACGTATTGTATGATATATTCAGGGCACTCTGAATTATGGATTGTATCTGTACCCGTCTTTCATGACCAAGCTTGCCACCTACACATATGCAGACTGGGCAGGATGTCCAGACACCAGACGCTCCACCTCCGGTTATTGCGTCTTCCTCGGTGATAATTTAATATCATGGTCCTCCAAAAGGCAACCCACCGTATCACGTTCCAGTGCTGAAGCTGAATACCGTGCGGTAGACAATGTTGTGTCTGACTCATGCTGGATTCAGAATCTTTTACTTGAGCTTCATTGTCCTATTCCGACAGCCACTATGGTATACTGTGATAACATTAGTGCAATTTATCTCTCCGGAAATCCAATCCATCATCAACGCACTAAGCATATTGAGTTAGATATTCATTTTGTCCGTGAAAAGGTGGCTCGCGGACAGGTGCGAGTGTTACATGTCCCGACGCGACATCAGATTGCAGATATCTTCACAAAAGGGCTTCCGCTGATCTTATTTGAAGAATTTCGGGACAGTCTCAGCATTCGCCCTCCTCCGGCTTCGACTGCGGGGGAGTGTTAGAATATTTATTATTACTATTAATAATATAATTATGTAGAATCTTTTGTATATGGTAAATAATATTATGTATTAAATAGAATAGTATTAATATATGGAAAAGAATATATTATGGGATAGGTAGGAGGATTTTAAGGAAGACTTAATCTTCCTATTAATTGTTACTTAGTGTATATATTGTGACCATTTGGGATGAATAAAGATTAAGGAAGATTTTCCAGTTCTAAATAATTCTTACAGAAGCTTCGAAGTTAAAATTTGGGTTTGAGAAATCAGAATCAGTCTCGATTGGGTGTTGTTCCAAAAGCTTGAGATTATTTTGAGGAGCTTATATCTCAAAGTTTGTGAAGGTTTGGTGCCATTTGGTGAGGCTTGAATCGAATTTTAGATTACCACCTTAATGGAAAGGTTAATTCTTCATAGTTGTTTTAAGCCCGAAATCGAAGTATGTAAAGCTAAATCCCCTTCTTCGCCAATATGGCATGACTATTAGAGTAATTATGGGGCAATCCCATAATTACCTCCAATCTTCATTATTCATAATTGATACTCATTAGTTAGGATGATTAAAATTAGCATATTATATTTTAGATAAAGTAGATTAGTCTTTCCATAAGACAAACATATTATTAATGTATATATATATATATATATATATTATACTATTGGAATAATATTAATCAAGGAATCAATTTCCTACATGGTATCAAGAGTCAAAGATCCTTTGCCCTAATATTCCCCTCATCCTACCCGATTTCTCTCTTCTCTTTCTCCTAAATTTTTCGGCAAACTCTCAAAAGAAACCCTAAACCACTTCTTACACCTAGAAAAACCCTAGCCGACATATAAACCCTCCCCCTCCTCGACTTATTCCTATCTGAAGCCCTAAGGGTTATCCACATCTAAAACATCAAACACTACTTCTTTTCTTCTCTAGTTTTGATTTCTTGTGGACCCTATGGCCAAAAAACAAACCTTTCATCCTACTCTTGTCGTTACTAACGTCAAGAAATTCACTCTATAACCCTTGAAATGAATAAATGGCAATATACCTCTTGACGGAATTGTTCAAAATTCATTATCGTGTATATGAGGTGATCGACCATATCATCTTTATCACGACCGACCCAGGGCATGGCCCGGTGCCCTACACAGGCACCCTTTGATACATCAGAGAATAGCAGCGGAACATACACAACTGATAAAATGCTTAAACATAAAAATAACAACAGGCTAGCCGATAAGGCCACCTTCCGTAAACTATACAAATAAAACAGTACATTTTTTTTCTTTACAACCCAAACCACAATGTGACTACAGACCTCTAAGAATAACAACTCTGGCGGGACAGGGCCCCACCATACCCCTGAATGTACAACAACCGACAATACCAGGGATAAGCCTCCGGAATAAGGGAGCTTCTCAGCGGTGAACAGTGATCCTAGGCGAGGATCGGCAGCACGTACTACTGCGGCATGAACGGCCTCGAGGTCGATTACAACATGTACCAAATATGTGGCCCGAAATCGTAATGAAATCATAAGTCTATAATAAAACTGGAGACAGGTATGATAACTCAATTAACAGTACACAGTGCCTTACTAACAATGAGAGTAATCAAGAGTATACTTACAACATAAAAATAGGAAGCTTGCGATCAAAGCAGGACCACCCGCCCGTAGTATCATTAAGCAATCCTACTTCTGGGACTATTTCACCCGCATAGGTCGTGTGGACCCGCATGAGGTATTCCTCGCATAGGCTGTACCGGCCCGCATGGACTATTTCACCTGCATTAGCCCATAAGGACTCGCATGAGGTATTCCTCGCATCATGGGTAGCAAATCCACGGAAACAGGTGGTATAACGATCTTGGGGATTTACCCCTCATTTATACTCTTACCCTGAAGCAGGTGGTATAACGATCTTGGGGATTTACCCTCGGATATACTCTTACCCTATCTCAGTAGCCATCATACATAACATAAGCCCTACTGCTTATCATACATAACATAAGCACTCTGGCATCATCTGATAAATAAGCAAGTTAAGAAATCCCCCTAACTTCTTATTAGCCTTATTCATATACACTCTCATTTTAGTTTACTTAAGGCACTAACGGGTCATTATAAATTCGGGAGTTTAACCCAAAGTACTACGTACTTCTATTCTTTTAAAATGACTCATTTTCATATAAAACTTCCAAGATACTAATAACTGTAGTATCAAGTCATAACTACATTTTAAGACAAGTCACAACACCTTTTTAGAAAAATACATTTTCGGGCTTCTAAATCAAGTGACCTCTTTCTTTTAAAACCTTAAGCAATTAGTGCCTTTAAATCAATTTGCCTTTCGTTATTTCAAGTCATTTAACATACTTAAATTACTTAGAGTAAACCACTCTTTTTAACTTTCCATAAAGCTATTATAACCAACTTCCCATAAAGCCGTTATACTAGCTTTATACATTAGCAACTTATACTTCTTTATAACCAAGACTTAAACTTTCCAACAAAACAAGTATCAATAATACTTTCAACATACTTAAAGTCTCTTAACTTTTGAAAACCAAGATATCCTTAATATTTAAACAAGTGAGTTAATTCCCTAACTCAATCAACTTGGACATTCTTAAAATAAGCCAAGGATATCAAATGGACCTAGATTGTCAAAAACTTGTACGTCTACCGTACTATACATTTACAACTTATTCATGCTCAAGAGATAAGAAAGTTCCACATACCTCTTCGGTTTAATCCACTTGCTAAGTCCAATTCTCCGTACGTAGTATGTCAACCTATAATGACCATAGTACGTCTATTAACTTCTTACTTCAAACGTAGAATATTCCATGTGCAAAGTCACTAAATTCTACGGAAAATCGGACAGCACTTCCTTTGTTTCTACATACTTTGCCACCTTTTTCAAGGCCGAATTCAATAACCAAACACGCCACATTTAAGGCCCAACAAAGTAGTTAACAATAGGGGATTACACGTTTAATCAAGACATGTAAAATTCCACCCCACAATATATAACAAACTAGTCTAAACTACAATGTCAATTCGGCAATTAGGGCAACAATACCAATTCTTCTTCCAATTTCTTTTCAATCCAAGTTGTTTAGTATAACATGTTATAAGGCCGCAATTGATTATAACAACTATAATCTTCAAGTAGATAACATCACGGCGATTCTAATTATCGACCAAATTGTATTTCAATTTCAAATGGCTAAACATGTCATTTTCGGATTTGAGCTTCCAAATTTCCATAACACTTATCAAACTTCATAACACATATCACATGATCATTTCTAGCTTATAATAACATGGAATCTTCAATTACAAAAGTAAGACGAAGATTATACCTCATTTAGCCCAAATATGATCCAAGATTGCAAGTCGATCCTTAGCAACTTTAGCTCCTCCTTTCGACGTTCCAAACCATTCCAAGCAACCCTTAGAAGCTTATGAAGAACTTCTCTTCAAGTTCCAACTTCAAAGTTGAAGAACTCCTTAGGTTTCCGCCTTGCGACTAATACAAAAACGCCACTTTTCCGGGATATTTCTATTGAGATACACTTACAATACCCTTAGGTACCTTGGTTTAAAGTATGGAGCTTATTGGATAACAAACAAAAAATTTCCTTTCTTAAATGGTGCTAAAGCCGAGAGCCCTCTAAGGGTTTCTTCAATATTCTTGAAATTTTTTCTAAGTGTTAAGCCTTGTATTGCTACTAAGGAGCTTATATAACCAAATGGAAGGTCTAGATTAGAACAAATGGGTGGTTTGGATGCATTTCACAAGGATCAAGCCAAGTGGCATTTGACTTAGTCAATTTTGTCAAGCTCTAGCTTTAGCAAGACTTGGACATTTAAATTATGGTCAAATGACCATTCTATCCATGCCATTTTCGTCCAAGACCATTAAGGGGGTGACACGTGTCGCCCTCCCATTCGTCGCAATATTTCGTTTTCCGACAAATTCCAAAATTCCGATAAATTTTTACTCGTCTCAAATCTTAACATTTTTGAGTTCTTATGAACATATCCTGGAATTTTCGGGGTGTAACATTCTTCCCCCCTTAGAAACATTCGTCCCCGAATGTTCTTTTGGGAGTCAAACTAAAAAAAAAAATAGTGACATAATCTTCTTTTACAACCCCTACATACCAATAATACCACACGAGGCCACATAACAATACTCATACTGAAATGTTAAGCTGAACCTCATGTGTCAACGTCAGTTATCTGCATAAAGCTTCTGCTGACTCTAAGCTTACTAATAATCTTTCCCGGATAAGCTTCGCCTTATCCACAACCCGCTGAATTAAGTCTGGACCAAATAACTGAACCTCGCCTATGTCGAACCATCCAACCGGCGATCTACACTTTCTTACATACAAGGCCTCATACAGGGCCATCTGAATACTGGAAGGGTATCTGTTATCGTACGTAGCACAACAAGAGGCAATTAACCCTCTCGGCTATTTCTGAAATCGAGAACACAGGCCCGCAACCTATTCCGCAAGTGCCTGGATAGTACGCTCTGTGTTATACCCCGTATTTTCAGAGTATGTACGTAAGGACGTACGTAGAAAATTTGAAACTTGTACTAAGGCTTGGCCGAATTAATTTTGTTCACAACACCCGCTTTAGAGTCGTTTTTCGACGAAACGTTTTCCACGACTTTCGTAGGGAATTTCCGGCTATGTCATTTTTATTTTTGCGGATTTTTCAGAGGCGAAACATTTTGGACCAACAAGAGGCGACACTTGTCACCTCTAATTGGTGGGAGTGGCGGTAATGTGATGGGCGATTTGGCCTTGTTGGTCGAGGGAGTTGGTAGGATATTTTGTGTGTTAGTTGGTCAAGGACACTTGGGTGAATCTTGGCCTTACACTTGTGTAGCACTTGGCTCAATCTTGGCCATTGGTTGGCCTTCACTTGCTATAAATACCCGTCCCTTTGAAGACTTATTCATCCATTCCTAAATGATCCTAAGTGTTAAAATCCCTCCTCTCCCCTCTTGTTGACTCTCGTCCAAGAGCCCATCTCCCCCTTTGAAAGGCCCCCTTGGCGAGAGCCCTCTCCCACTCCTAGTAGTGTGGCGTGGGGTACCCACTAGCCTAGTTGCTTTAGTATAATACCCCTCTCTTGGTAGAAATACTCTCAAAAGTATTGTTATAATGCCCAAATTACCTTAGCCTTATACCTTGTAGTATTCTAAGGTTATACCTATACGAAAAGCCCAGATATACTATTATACTTCCCGTCAGTCACCAAACCGAAACCCTAGGAAAATCTCTATGGTTTGTTGGAGTAGTATGTAGAAGTTGGTTAGAACTTCTAAGGGTGGTTTAGAGCGGGTTGGAGCGCTCGGAGTTGGAGCTAAACGATTGCCCAGGATCGACTTTAACTAGGATAATTATGGGCTTATCGAGGTAATCATCTTGTCCCTCTATTGTAAGTGGAAATTACATATTGTTAGAATATAGAGTTGAAGTCTACTGTATATAGAACGAACGTAGTTATCGTGATGTCTTTTGACTTAAGCACGAATTTAAAGTAGAATCTTTTTGTAATTACATAGGGTGTATTACGGTGAGACTTGTGTAGTTGTGCAGTGGAGTAGAATTGTACCGTTAGGGTTAGGCGTATAACCCCCGGTTGGCTTGGTAGCCACCTCGATGAAGGAGGAGATTTCTGTTGTTGCGGGGAGGTCTTTGAATTTTACGTAGAATGTTCTACGAGGATCTAAATGTTAATAAGCGCCTTGTGGCCTTATAGGTTGAAGTACTACGTGTGGCGCGATCTACTTGGCTTAGGAGTAGCCGGCGGTTGGAAGTACTTGGGCGTTTTGCTATTAGTCGATACTCGTCGCGAGGTATGTGAACCTCTTCCTATCTCTTCTAGCATGATATGTGTGAACTATGTAGTGCGGTGAGCGTACATGTGCTAAACGTATTTGATTGGTTTAAAACATAAAGTGTTATAACGGCTTTATGGGAAGTTGGTTATATGACTTTATGTTGGTAAGAAAATACTTGTGGTCTTTAAAAGGTAAGCGATTTGAACTATAAGCGGCTTGTTATGTGTTAATAAAGAACTTGAAGTATTTCAAAAGATTTTTGAATCATTTTGAAAGAAGAAGTAATACTTGGTTTTGAAAACTTAAGAGTTATACTAGCTTTATGGGAAGTTAGGTATAACGGCTTAAGAATGTTTCTTGATTTGGAAATCGAATGTGTATCGACAAACCACTGCAGCGTTAATAAAGGAAAATGTATTGAATAATGATGTATCGTATTAAAACCAGTAGAAACCTCCATCTGCATAGAAACTAAGATGAGACAAAATGATATTACATTTTCTAGATCATGGTCTTTGTAATAAGAATGTTGTAAACAAGAATAACCTACTCTCGCGTGAGACATATATTACTCAATTGTTCTAAAAGGAATCAAGTGATTAAGTTTGGGAACTATGAAACCATTTGAAAATGAGAAGCTTGAGTAATTGAAACTAGGCAAACGGGAACTTAGGAAAAGAATGTTGTTACTTGATTTTACAAGGTAAGTGTTTTGGTTTATTTAAAAAGACGGTCACTCTATTTTTATACTACGGGTATTGTGTGACTTATGTGAAATCAACGAATCTTTTAAAAGATTTAATGTATGAAAGTACTTTGCGTTGTGTGAAACTTGCCTATGCTTGTTGTTGTGAAACTTGCCTATGCTTGTTGTTGTGAAACTTGCCTATGCTTGTGATGATAGCCTTTGTTGTGCAAGTGTGGTATTTACGTATTCTGGCGTCTCTCGATAGAGGGCCGGTTGACTTGTTGAGAACTTACTTGGACGTGCTGGCAGTGATGGAGAATTCCACGGGTATGTTTCCATTTTGATTACTGTCTTGTTGTTGATGTCACATGGATATGTCTACACCGTCTGATTAGGGCATGCGGCCGTGCGGCGGGTTGATTACCGATATATGGTTATTCGCAACATGGGCGTGTCTACACCGTCACGATTCCGGGCATGTGGCCATGCGGCGGGGTTGACCACTGATATATTGTTATTGAGGTTACATGGGCATGTCTACACCGTCACGATTCCGGGGCATGTGGCCGTGCGGCCTTGTTATTGTGTTGCATCATGGACATGTCTACACCGTCACGATTCAGGGCATGTGGCCATGATGCGAACATGATGGGTGTGGTGGGCGTGAGACCCATAGTTATAGTTGAGTGATGACTTGAGGCGTGAGTCACGACTTGATATATTTGCTTGTTTATTGTGGCTGGAGTTTTGTTATCATACATGTCTCTGCTTTATATAGGCTATGATTTCATTCTGATATTTTGATTTCACATACTAAATTTTTGTTATGCGACCTCGCCGGGCTGCGTTCATCTGCGCGAGTAAAGGTACGCGATCGTTGATCCTCGCTCTAGGAGTCACGATTCGGTAACAGGAAGGCTCGTTTCTCGGAGGCTTGTCTTCGTATAGTCCTGTTGTTGTAGGTGCTTACATTCGGGGTATGGCGGGGCCACCTGTCCGTCGTTGTTATCATATCATTCGTAGAAGTGCATGAAATCTTGTTGTGGGCGGGGTTTGTAAAAGGATTAAAGCGTTCATGTTGAAAAAAGTTGTTATTTACATATATCCGAAAGGCAAGTTTTCTCAGTTATTGTTTCATATTTCATAATATGTCTTGTATCGTTTATGTTCCGTGATTACTCGATGTTGTATCACTAGGGTGCCGGGGTAAGGCACGATCCACGGGCCGGAATCAGTCGTGACAAAAGTGGTATCGAGCGATTAATCCTCGGAAAGTGTCTGAGGCCGTATCGATAGAGTCTTGATTATCGGTGTGTTGTGCACCACGCGATAATCGAGGAGGCTATAGGGTATTTAGGATTGGTTTCTATTCTTCTCACTCTGAGATCGTGCCTTAGAGTCTGTGTTGTAAGTTGGACCCTCGGCGTATTTCTTTCCACTTACCGTTATGCCTCGCGTAGGCAACCGGGCCCGGGAGGGCAAAGCGGCGAGCTGCTAGTAAATCTGAGAGGGTTACGTGGGCACGAGCCCAATCATCACAGGTGGTGCTTCATTCGGAGAGTTTTGCGGCGTCACTAGCTTGGCGAGTTTAGTATAGCGGCGGCGATTCCTCTGCGGCCATGACATTGAACGCCCGGTTCCACGGCCAGAGCAGAGAATTTAGATTGCAAAGGCGACCATTACTAGCTATAGATGTGGCTACGGAGAGTATACCGATGTCTGCGCGAGTCTTGAGGACTATCTAAAGAGGTTGTGCAAAGTAATTCTTGATTGGGCTTGAGCATGGCACGTATGCGGGCTTATGCGCAGTGAGAAGCGTAGAGATCGGCGGGTTAACGAGGGCGAGAAGAAGGCGGGCGGCAAGGTCCTTTGGTAACTTTGAGGCAGTCACCTCGCCAGATTTGATTATGCACGTCCACGATGCAGTGGTCTTCCACGGATTCGGGGCGTTCGAGTGCGAGGAGTTGGTCGAGCTCGGATCTTCCGGTTCACGGTGTGAGCGTCATCGGGAATGTCGTCTTTTAGTTGGTACTTGTTGTACTATGACCGTCAGTGCGATGTCGAAGAGTGTCCGTGTAGGAGGACTTAGCCTTCGGATCGATGGGTAGTCGTCACCTTCCCAGTTATCGCCTGCAGGCGGGTTTGATTAGAACGATTAAGGGGAGTGAAGCAGTAGATATAGATATATCTTTAACCCTCTAGAGATCAGTATGTGTGATAAGGTGAGTATACCTTAAGTGCTATGTTCTGATAACAGTGTGTTAGTCGTGATTAGATCATGGTTGTTTAACAGAGTAAGATTTTGGGGGATAGAGAAGGTGTGAGCCTTAGAGCTTTTTACGTAGAGACCTTAGAGGTGAGGCCATCTCGAGAAAAGGTGTAGTGTTATGTTCGACCCTTATCGGAAGTGCATAGTGCACGTGAGTTATGTTTGGGATAGGTCCCTAGTAGTGTGGAATGAAAGGGGGTAGTTGAGCTAAGAAGACCGCTAGGTTTTCGAAACGTAATTTGTGAGATTGTTCCGAATCGGGGAGCTAGTATTGTGCGGCGTTGGGTCGGGTTGAGGCCACGTTGCGGGTCAACCAGCGGTAGGTTTGGTGGTGGGTCAGGTTGTGGTGGTCCCGCGTGTTAGGGTTGTGAGGATGTTAGGCCCAGTTTAGTTAACGTGAGCGAGTTCGTGGATGCGTTCGACGGTGGTCGGGCGATGGGGCAGCCCATCGTGTCCTTGATCGGGACCGTTTACTCGGTGTGTTGAGTTATCGAGAAAGGTTGTAGGGCTGCGCGGTGCCTACCTACACCTTAAGGCAGACAGTGGAGCCAGTGTTACGGTGCTTCTTTTACGGAGGTTTTGCGAGCAAGGTTAGGAACTCGGGTAAGTCTCGAATCGCATTCGCCCGGGCGGTGTGTGTGCCAGGTAGTCGTGGGGATTGTTGTCTCTATGGAGGAAGTGTTTAAGCTACCATTTCGGTGTTCGGATATCGCCTTATGAAGCCTTGTAAGGCGGTAGTGTAAGTTCTTGGTCGATTGGTTCGATGTTGGCAAGGTTGAACAGTTGGTTGAGCTTGTTCCAGCGGTGTGGATAGTGAAGCTTGTCTAGAAGAGGTTACGGCAGCTCGGAGAAATCGTCTGCGGATAATCGGCGGCGGCTTTGAGTTGAGTTGATCGGTCTTCTTAAAGTACCACCCGGTTTGGGTGTGACGAGTTTTGGAAAGCAGAGGAACTTAGCGGGTTACTTTGGGCCTTTTAAGTTCATGTGAAGAATAGGCGGGTTGCCTATATGTTAGCTTTTGCGTCCGACTTAGGAGGCGTATGGCCGGTCTTTCGTATTGTTATGATCGGAAAGTATCGGAGATCCATCAGTATTCGATTAATGATGACCACGTTAGAGATAGTAACCCGAGTTTTGGAAGCTGACGATGTCGAGAAATGTGGTAAGAGTTCGAGTGTCACGATAGCCTCGGGGATCGCGTGTAGTCGGTACCATTTGTTGGGTCGCGAGTGACACTAGAACCTCGCGGCAATGTGACAAAAGTGGTATCGGAAGAAGCGAGCATGTATGGCGAGAATTGATGTGACCATTTCTTTTGTTTGGAAAAGTGTGGAAGAAGTATATTTTAGACCCGGAGAGAGGTGTTTGTGGTGATGTTAGAGGTGATTCCTCGTGGACTTGGATGTAAGTATTTTCTTGTGATTGTTTACGTGGCCCTTTGTGGCGAGATTGTTTCGTAAGTATGGTAGTGAAGACTATCTTGGCGCGTTTGTTTTGAGACTTAGAAGGAACATTCGGGACGAATGTTTCTAAGAGGAGAATGTTATACCGTATTTTGGTAGTATGCGTAAGGGCGTGCGTAGAAAATTTGAAACTTGTACTAAGGCTTGGGCCGAATTAATTTTGTTCACAACACCCGTTTAGAGTCGTTTTTGCGAAGCGTTTTCCACGACTTCGTAGGGAATTTCGGCTATGTCATTTTTATTTTTGCGGATTTTTCAGAAAGGCGAAACATTTTGGACAACAAGAGGCGACACTTGTCACCTCTAATTGGTGGGAGTGGCGGTAATGTGATGGGCGATTTGGCCTTGTTGGTCAAGGGAGTTGGTAGGATATTTTGTGTGTTAGTTGGTCAAGGACACTTGGGTGAATCTTGGCCTTACACTTCAATGTAACTTGGCTCAATCTTGGCCATTGGTTGGCCTTCACTGGCCTATAAATACCCGTCCCTTTGAAGACTTATTCATCCATTCCTAAATGATCCTAAGTTGTAAAATCCCTCCCTCTCCCCTCTTGTTGACTCTCGTCCAAGAGCCCCTCTCCCCCTTTGAAAGGCCCCCTTGGCCGAGAGCCCTCTCCCCCCTCCCCCTCCTAGTAGTGTGGTCGTGGGGTACCCCCCCTAGCCTAGTTGCTTTCGTATAATACCCCCCTCTCTTGGTAGAAATACTCTCAAAAGTATTGTTATAATGCCCAAATTACCTTAGCCTTATACCTTGTAGTATTCTAAGGTTATACCTATACGAAAAGCCCAGATATACTATTATACTTCCCGTCAGTCACCAAACCGAAACCCTAGGAAAATCTCCATGGTTTGTTGGAGTAGTATGTAGAAGTTGGTTAGAACTTCTAAGGGTGGTTTAGAGCGGGTTGGAGCGCTCGGAGTTGGAGCTAAACGATTGCCCAGGATCGACTTTAACTAGGATAATTATGGGCTTATCGAGGTAATTATCTTGTCCCTCTATTGTAATTGGAAATTACATATTGTTAGAATATATAGTTGAAGTATACTATATATAGAACTGAACGTAGTTATCGGCAATGTCTTTTGACTTAAGCCTGAATTTAAAGTAGAATACTGAACTGTAATTACATAGGGCTGTATTACAGTAGACTTGTATAGTTATGCAGTGGAGTAGAATTGTACCGTTAGGGTTAGGCGTATAACCCCACGGTTGGCTTGGTAGCGGCCTCGATAGAGGAGGAGATTTCTGTTGTTGCGGGAGGAGGTCTTTGCGAATTTTCTGTAGAATGTTCTACGAGGGGATCTAAATGTTAATAAGCGCCTTGTGGCCTTATAGGTTGAAGTACTACGTGTGGCGCGATCTACTTGGCTTAGGAGTAGCCGCGGTTGGAAGTACTTGGGCGTTTTGCTATTAGTCGATACTCGTCGCGGTATGTGAACCTCTTCCTATCTCTTCTAGCATGATATGTGTGAACTATGTAGTGCGGTGAGCGTCATGTGCTAAGCGTATTTGATTGGTTTAAAACATAAAGTGTTATAACGGCTTTATGGGAAGTTGGTTATATGACTTTATGTTGGTAAGAAAATACTTGTGGTCTTTAAAAGGTAGCGATTTGAACTATAAGCGGCTTGTTATGTGTTAATAAAGAACTTGAAGTATTTCAAAAGATTTTGAATCATTTTGAAAGAAGAAGTAATACTTGGTTTTGAAAACTTAAGAGTTATACTAGCTTTATGGGAAGTTAGGTATAACGGCTTAAGAATGTTTCTTGATTTGAAATCGAGAATGTGTATCGACAAACCACCTGCGGCGTTAATAAAGGAAAATGTATTGAATAATGATGTATCGTATTAAAACCGGTAGAAACCTCCATCTGCATAGAAACTAAGATGAGACAAAATGATATTACATTTTCTAGATCATGGTTCTTGTAATAAGAATGTTGTAAACAAGAATAACCTACTCTCGCGTGAGACATATATTACTCAATTGTTCTAAAAGGAATCAAGTGATTAAGTTTGGGAACTATGAAACCATTTGAAAATGAGAAGCTTGAGTAATTGAAACTAGGCAAGCGGGAACTTAGGAAAAGAATGTTGTTACTTGATTTTACAAGGTAAGTGTTTTGGTTTATTTAAAAAGATCACTCTATTTTTATACTACGGGTATTGTGTGACTTATGTGAAATCAACGAATCTTTTAAAAGATTTAATGTATGAAAGTACTTTGCGTTGTGTGAAACTTGCCTATGCTTGTTGTTGTGAAACTTGCCTATGCTTGTTGTTGTGAAACTTGCCTATGCTTGTGATGATAGCCTTTGTTGTGCAAGTGTGGTATTTACGTGTTCCGCGTCTCGATAGAGGCGGTTGACTTATTGAGAACTTACTTGGGCGTCTTTGGCGGTGATGGAGAATTCCACGGGTATGTTTCCATTTTGATTCTTGTCTTGTTGTTGATGTCACATGGGCGTCTGCACCGATCTGCAGATTAGGGGCATGCGGCCATGCGGCGAGTTGATTACCCGATATATGGTTATTCTTGCAACATGGGCGTGTCTACCGTCTGATATTCGGGGCATGTGGCCGTGCGGCGGGGTTGACCACCAGTATATTGTTATTGAGGTTACATGGGCATGTCTGCCGTCACGATATTCGGGGCATGTGGCCATGCGGCCTTATTATTGTTGCATGATGGACATGTCTACACCGATGCAGTTTTCCAGGGGCATGTGGCCATGATGCGAACATGATGGGTGTGGTGGGCGTGAGACCCATAGTTATAGTTGAGTGATGACTTGAGGGCGTGAGTCACGACTTGATATATTGCTTGTTTATTGTAGCCGGAGTTTTGTTATCATACATGTCTCTGCTTTATATAGATCGCTATGATTTCATTCTGATATTTTGATTTCACATACTCGGTACTGTTATCTTGACCTCCTTGAGGGCTGCATTCATCTGCGCGAGTAAAGGTACACGATCGTTGATCCTCGCTCCTAGGGTCACAGTTCAGCGCTTGGGAAGGCTCCGTTTCTCCGGAGGCTTGTCTTGTATAGTCCTGTTGTTGTAGGTGCTTACATTCGGGGTATGATGGGGCCTGTCCGTCGTTGTTGTCATATCATTCGTAGAGTGCAGTAATCTTGTTGTGGCGGGGTTTGTAAAAGGATTAAAGCTGTTCATGTTGAAAAAGTTGTTATTTACATATATGCCGAAAGGCAAGTTTTTCTCAGTTATTGTTTCATATTTCATAATATGTCTTGTATCGTTTATGTTCGATTACTCGATGTTGTATCACTAGGGTGCGGGTAAGGCACGATCCACGGGCCGGAATCGGTCGTGACACTCTGCTGTCCGTCGATGCGAGGTGTAATGCAACACCGAGACTCGCTGTGTCCTAAAACCCTACGAAAAACCTCGAAGTTATCATGTCGAGCTCATCTTTACGACATCATAAACGTAGGAACCCGTGCGATCTCACAATCCTCGCTATAAAAGCTAGCACGAACCTCGGTAGAGTAAGTGGTCCTAACAGGAAGAACACGATGGTTTCGTCGACTATTTACCATGGCCCCGGAGTCGCACTTCCTCCGATGCGATGCCACCTGTAACAAGATCCATTTTAATTACCTCCCATGTCTAAGTCGGGGTCTAAATGCTGTAATAGCCCACTGGCTTCGGTGTTCAACCATGACCTGCTATCGGTCGGATATTAAGCAACTCGCTACGTCCCCTTTTCCGGTCATCGTACTCATACATACATGCGAGGTCACGACACAACTTAGTCGACCCGAACAACGAGCAATAAGCTGCATGCCTCGCAAAACCTCTTGACTAGTCTGCAAAGACCGGTACACACAATCTATCCTCATATCACAAAGACCTCATCGGTGCTACTCAACGAGCTCTTCTCTTCTCGGAGCCGTATCTCGATCTGCGTATCATAATCGGATCCTCATCGCTCCTCTTTACCTCTCAACGACGGAAGACCGACAACCTCTCGGATCTAAACTTCATTAACCTTGAAACAAATAATCGAACCCCAGGCTCGTGGCGAAGAATCTCACGGACGCGTCCGATATCAGTTGCCCATCTATTAGATCCGCGACTAAGAGTATCTTTAACTGTATTGGCTTTCCCTGGGTGGTATAGGATATCGATATCACAATCCTTGAATAACTCTAACCACCGTCGTCCGCAAATTCTCCGCTTGATGCAGATATCTGGAGGCTTTGTGATGCGCAAATATCCACATGAAGTCTATAAATACGTCATGCCCCAAATCTTCAAGGCATGATTGTCACGACCCGTTCTGGGGCCCGTGACTGGTGCCTTACCCCGGGCACCCTAGTGATACAACATCAGAGAAAAACCAGCGGAAATAAAAAAACTTAAGCATTTAAATAGACATGGATCAAGATAAAGAAAATAGGCCAACCAAAACGGTTGCCTTTCAACATATATATATGTATAGAC
The DNA here is from genome assembly GCA_029844215.1 of Przewalskia tangutica. Lineage (NCBI taxonomy): Eukaryota > Viridiplantae > Streptophyta > Magnoliopsida > Solanales > Solanaceae > Przewalskia > Przewalskia tangutica. The sequence goes on along the minus strand of CM056726.1, from coordinate 85,209,815 downwards.
ATTTGAACAGTTACAATCCTTACAACCCTGCCCACAACAGTGCTACAGACCTCTAAGATTTATACAACAACTATGACGGGACAGGGCCCCGCCATACCCCTGAATGTACAAGAACCTACAGACATCAGGGTAACATACCAAAGATAAGCCTCCGAAGGAACGGAGCTTCCCAAGACGCTGAAAGGTGATCCTAAAAGCGGGGATCGACAGCCGATGTACCTCTACTTGCGGCATGAATGCGGCCGAAGGAGGTCGATAACAGTACCAAGTATGTGAAAGCGTAAAATCAGTAAATGAAATCATAGCGATCTATATAAAGCGAGAGACATGTATGATAACCAAACTACTGATGCACCACATATAAACGATCATATCAAGTCGTGGACTCACGCCTCCAAATCATCACTCGTGCGTGGAATTCCTTCCTCACCGGTCTATGATATAACAACACCAAGGTATATGTGAACACGGGTCCTACGTGTCAATAAAACCGTCACGGGCAAGTATAACTACGAGATCCGGCCGTACAATATCTTTGTACAACCATATCATGAAGGCGACGCGTGGCAAGTCTGATAGCCTCGCCACTCGCTGCGCCACGTAGGCGGCGGGGGCAAGTGAATCGGCTACGCACAGATCACAACCGTAAGTCACGGCTCCATCCAAATCGACTCGCGAAGGCGACACGTGGCGAGCGCAAAAACCTATACCAGATCCACTGCGTCCACGTGGCGGCGGGCAAGTAAACAGCTACGCACGTCCTGGCACAACCGTAAGTCACGATACGCCGCGCGAAGGCGACGCGTGGCAGTGCAATAACCTATACCAGATCCACTGCGTCACGTGGCGGCGGGGCAAGTAAACAGACGCGCGATCCTGGCAACCGTAAGTCACGATCTTCGCCATTAATAACCATAATGGTCACATGTCCATCATCGGTGTAGACATGCCCATGTAATAATAATAATGGGCGTGCGTGGCATCTTCCGTCACTACCGGTACGTCCAAGTAAGTTCTCAACAAGTCAACCGGCCCTCCATCGAGAGACGCGGTAGAATAGAAACACCATTCTTGCACAACAAAGACTATCTCAATAAGCATAGGCAAATTATACAACAACAACAACCATAGGCAAGTTATACAACAACAACCATAGGCAAGTTATACAACAACAAGCATAGGCAAGTTACACACCAACAAGCATAGGCAAGTTCTACACAACCCAAAGTACTTTCATTTTATGTCAAAGTCCGGGTTTTAACCCTAAAGTACTACGTACGTTAAATTCCTTTTAAAGAGATCCATTCCTTTTATAAAAGTCACCCGATACCCGTAGTATAAAATAGAGTGACTCACATTTTTAGGTAAACCAAAACACTTTCCTTTTCAACCACATTCTTTTCCCTAAGGTTCCAGTTTGCCTAATTTCAATTACTCAAGTCTCTTTATGTTAGAAAAGTTTCATAGTTCAATGTCTTAATCTCTTTTAAAACAATTGAGTAACATATGCCTTATATGAGTGTAGGTTATTCTTATTCATAATCAATCTTATTAAGCAGCCATGATCTAGGAAATGTAATATCATTTTGTCTCATCTTAGCTTCTATGCAGATGGAGGTTTCTACTGGTTTTAATATAATACTTCATTTATTCAATACATTTTCCTTTATTCACGCTGCAGTGGTTTGTCGATACTCATTCTGATTTCCGAAATCAGTAAAACATTTCTTCTTTTAAAAAAAACCAAGTACTCATTACTCACGAATGAGGTTTCACACAAAATTCATATTAATTCATTCAAGTCAAGTCTCTTATCTTCTGAAAATCAGTAAACCATTCTCTTTATCTTTCTTAAGACGTTATACCTAACTTCCCATAAAGCTAGTATAACTCTTATGTTTTCAAAACCAAGTATTACTCTTCTTTAAAAAGGTTCCTTAATTCTTTTGAAATACTTTAAGACTCTTTATTATTCAGGCTTAAGTCAAAAGATATTGCCGTAACGCTACATTCAGTTAACACACGTACGTCTACCGTACTATATCTATATTCCTTTTAAAATATTTCAAGGTTCTTATTATTGGACTTAAGTCAAAAGACATTCTTAGTACAACTATATTCGGTTAGCACACATACATCTACCATATAATATATACATATTATTGGGCTTAAGTCAAAAGACATTGCCACGCGTCGTCTACCGTACTATATGTATTCTTTTAAAATACTTCATGCTCAAGAGTATAGGAAGAATCACATACCTCGCGACGATTATCGACTATAAGCAAAACGCTCCACGGCTATAACGGCTAGCCTTGTCCACCTTCTAAGTAGCACATGCTACTTGCGTAACATTCAACCAATAAAGGTTATCGATCTACGTAAATCTGATCCTATGTAAGTCAGATTCAATCTTCTACTTATATTCTTACGATGTGATTTGATTCAAGTCTATTACGTAATATCCTTCATTACGGTTCAATTCTTTTCTATGAATCTTATATTCATTTCAATTCAACTACGATGTAATTCCCAATTACAATAGAAGGGCGATAGTATTTACCTCGATGAGCCCAAAATTATCCAAGTTAAAAAGTCGATCACGAGCAGCGTTAAGCTCACCTCCGAGTGCTCCAATCCGCTCCAAACAACCCTTAGAAGTTCTACACAACTTCTACTTAGTACTCCGACCAATTATGGAGATTTTCCTTAGGGTTTCGTTTTTGTGGTGAGAAAAGTATAATAGTATTTTACGGGCTTTTCGTATAGAGGTAACTTTGGAAAGTACTATCACGACCGTTCGGGGCGTGGTAGTGCCTTACGGGCACCCAAGTAGTCATACATCGAGAGAAAAACCGGCGGAATATAAAACAACGATATGAAACGGTATAAATAAGACACGGTTTACGGAAAAAGTTGCCTTCGGCATAATGTATATAAATAACCCAAAATGAGCGATTACATCCCAACCTTACAACAGTCTCAGGACCTCTAAGAGTTTAAAACAACAATGGCGGGCGGGGCCGCCATACCCTGAATACGAATATCTACAACGGCGGGGACCATACAAAATGCTAAGCACGGAGAAGCGGGCTTTCCCAGCCAAGCGGTGATCCTAAACGGGGATCAACGGTAGGAGTACGCTACTGCGGCATGAGCGGCCCAAGGAGGTCGATCTGCAGTACCAAGTATGTGGCCGAAAATCGTAAATGAAATCATAGTAGTCTATATAAGGCGGAGACATGTATGATAAGCCAAAACTACGATTCACGATAAATAAGCGATCATGTCAAGTCGAGGACTCATGCCTCAAAGTCATCACAATAGAACCGTGCGGGGTAAATGCGAAGGCGTGGCCGACTACTAAAACCCAGTACCAACAAGGTCATAAAGCGTATCATGAGATCTGTCTAGGCCGTCGCATGATCAAAGGCGCCACTCGCGCGATATCTAATGTGCGCATCTAGTCACGGAACTTCCGCGACTCGCATAGGCCAAGCAGATAGGCGCATGAGGTATAACCCGCGCATCGGTAGCTACTCCCGGCGGCGTCTAGACTCGTCGTCGCGTATTCTACAAGAACCGCATGACCACGGGGCGCATACTAACACGGAACTCCGCGATTCGCATAGGCCATCTGAGACCGCATAAGGTATTCTCGAATCATAGGTCCATCGACCGCTGAGTCTACCCCGCATCGGAGGGCAGCTTAACCCCCGGAGTTATGAATGATATAATATCAACATAACCGATTATTGCTAAACAACATAAGCACAACAAGGAAAAACCTCTATACACAAATATCACAAGATACTAACTCACGTAGCATCCTAACATGTTTACTTATCCAGTCAACAAGAAAATATTACAAGACTATCACAAATCAATACAATCAAGTTATTCACACAAGGTACTTTCTACATTATGTTAACAAGTTGGGTTGTTAGCCCCAAAGTACTTCATGTATTACTCTTTTAAAAGATCCGTTTCTTTTACAAAAGTCACACAATAACCGTAGTATAAAAATAGAGTAATTATCTTTTGAAGTACATTAAAACACTTCTCCTTGTAAAATCAAGTAACAACATTCTTTTCCTAACGTTCAAGTTTGCCTAATTTCAATTACTCAAGTTTCTCATTTTGAAAGGGTTTGTAGTTCATAGTTTTAATCCTTTAAAACAATTTGAGAAACATATACCCTAAGTGTGAGTAGGTTATTATTATTCGTAACAATCTTATTACAGTGACCATGATCTAGTAAATGTAATATCATTTTGTCTCATCTTAGCTCTGTCACGGATGGAAGTTTCTACTAGTTTTAATAATACCTTATTAGTCAAAATAATTCCCTTTATTAAGCGTTCTTTGTGGTTTGTTCGACATTTATTACGATTGGTAAAACATCATTCCTTTTGAAAACCAAAAATACTATTTACTCACTAATGAGGTTTCACACTTTTTAACAAAATTCATATTAGTATAATAAGTCAAGTCTCTTATTTCCTTAAATCAATAAATCGTTCTTTTTCTCACTCTTGGCCGTTATACTGACCTCCCATAAAGCTAGTATAACTCTTAAGCTTTTAAAACCAAGTGTTACTCTTACGTTAAAAATGATTGATATTCCTTTGAAATGTTTTGATTCTTTATTATTGGGCTTAAGCGTGAGGCATTGCATGAAGTGCTATTCGAGCTTAAGCGTGAGGCATTCGTAAGTATTATTCAGCTTAAGTCAAAGACATTGCGTAGTTATTATTCGATTAACACGTATGCGTCTACCGTACTATATATATTGTAAAATATCATGCTTTAGGAAGAATCACATACCTACCGTGAAAACCTCTGCGAGTTGAATATGTCGTATGAGTATCGACCTATATGATCAAATACGTCTATCAACGTCGGTATCTTGTACAAAGTTCTAAGAAGAGGTTCGTTATTCTATGGTCATTTGGGCAGCACTTCCTACCGGTGAGCTACTCGAGTCTCTTGTGAAAACAGTCACATGTAAATCTGATTCTATTATTCATCTTTTAAACCCCTACTGTGATAACAGTTCAATTCTGATACGATATCCTTCTAAGTATTTAATACTTATTCCTATACTTCTACAGTATATATATTCTAATTACAAAAGGAGGATAAGGTTATTTACCTCGGTAAGCCCAATAATATCCTAGATAAAAGTCGCGCCTGAGCAAGGTTTAGCTCCTAAGTTGTGCGCTCCGGTAGCTCCAAGAAAACCTTAGAAGTTCTTCACAACTTCTACTAAGGACTAAGGGATTTGGGCTAGGGTAATTTGGGCATTATAACAATACTAGAAGGCAACTTTTCTACCAAGGGAGGGGGGGTAGTGTTTCGGCTAGGCTAGCTTTAGAGGGGTTGCTCTCGGCTAGGGCTTCTCAAAGGGGAGGGGTGTGTTTGGACGAAACAATGAGAGGAGAGGGAGTTGAGACTTAGATAGATTGCTCAATTTAGGATGAAATAACTCTTCAACAAGGGGGGTATTTATAGGTCAAGACATGGCCAACCAATGGCCAAGATTATGCCAAGTGCAAGGCAAGTGTAGGGTGAGGATTTAGGCAAGTGTCCTTGGCGACTTGCACACAAAATATCCTACCAACTACTTGACAAAAATTGTCATCCAATTGGCCTCAAAGCCGTGAAACATCCAGCAACGCGAGGGTGACAAGTCTCGCCCTCTCGTTGGTCCAAAAGGTTTCGTCTCTCGGAAAAATTCCCAAAAAATAGAAATGACAGAGCCGGAATTTATCCTACGCGAGTTGTGTAAAGCGTTTAGTCGAAAAGCGACTCTAGCGGGTGTTGTGTACAAAGTGGAATTCGTCGAGCCAACTAGGAGGGGTGACACGTGTCGCCTCTACTCGTCCAAAATATTTCATCTTAGAAAATATCCACAATGGCCAAAATCTCGAAAACAAAGTGGGCCCACAAAAGCAGTAAATTTTCTCAGTGGGCCCACGTGACCATTTCAGAAAATAAAACTCCATAATTCTCTAAAATTCCAAGAAGTCCGAATACCAAATCTGGGAATCAAATTCCATAAGCGAATCTTTTCCTTCACAAAACCGGAAACTTTTCCGTGGAAAAATCACCTCTTTCTTCCATTCAATTCGATGTCGTATTCTCGCAAATGCGTCCTCGCATACATACCACGAAACTACGGGGTATAACATTCTCCCTCCTTAGAAACATTCGTCCGAATGTTCCTTCTAAATATCAAAACAAGCAGCGCCAAGTATAGTCGCTGCTTATATCTTACGGAAACAACCATGCCACGCTGGTCACAACACAAAGCGCACATACTTATCTCCAAGTCCACGAGGAATCACCTCTATCACAAAAACTCCTACTCGAGATCTAAAAAGATACTCCTTCGCCCCTACTCTTTCTGAGCGAATGATCACACCTATGCTCGTTAATACATGCTCGTTCTTCCTTTCGTCGTGATACCACTTTTGTCACTTTGTCGCGAGCCTTGCCGACGACCCAACAAATGGTACCGGTGCTGCGATCCACGAGGATGTCATACACTTCTTATGCGCTCGAACTCTTACCACCTACATTCGCTTAGTTTCCAAATCTGGGGTTACTATCTCTAACGTGGTCATCATTAGCGGGAACACTCTGGGTGGATTCAGATACTTTCGAACATAACAATACGAAAGACCGGACGTCTTGCCTCACAAGTCGGACGGCAATGCTAACATAGGCAACCTGCCTAATCTTCACATGAACTCAAAAGGCCCAAAGTAACACGGCTAAGTTTCCTCTGTTTTCCAAAACTCGTCACACTATCCACGTCTGCTGGAACAAACTGAACCAACTATCGAACCTTGCCAACATCAGACAATCGATCGGCAACTTATACTTCCGCCCTACAAGGCTTCCTAAGGCGACATCCAAATACTGAAAATGGTAGCTTAAACATTCCGCTACAGGAGACAACAATCCCACAACTACTCACGAAATCCAAACATCGCCCAGGGCGAGATGCGGTTTGAGACACGAGTTCTTAACCTGCTGGTAAAACTTCCAAAAAAAAGCGGTAGTACCACAGGCTCCAGCATGCGTCATAAGGTGAAGGTAGGCACTCCGTGCAGCCTTACAACCTTTACGATATAATCACCCTCGAGTACCGCGGTCTTTGCTAGAAGACAAGGCGGTGACCTCGCCGGCGACTCTTTGGTCGAATGTATCCACGAACTCAGTGCGTTGGTTAACTAAACTTGGGCCTAACACCCTAGTGACCCTACCACCGGCGGGACCACCAAAAACTGACCCCACTGAAGCAGGCCACGGGTCGACCGCCACATGGCCTCGCCCAACGGCAATGCGCAAACACTAGCTCACGATTGAACAATCTCACCAATCACGTTACGAAAACCTGGCGGTCTTCTACCCTCTTTCATTCCACATTACCCAGTGATTCATCCAACAAAATATCTCACGTATACTATGCACCTTGACAAGGGTCAAACACGAAGTAATTCTTTTACCAAAGATTGCCTCGCCTCTAAGGTCTCTACGTTACACATCCTAAGGCTCCACTTTCTCTATCCCCAATCTTTCTGATTAACTAATCATGATTCCCAATCACGATTAACACAATGCTATCTGAACATAATACTTAAGATATTCGCTACATATAAATCTCTAAAGGGTTAAGGATATACTGTATCTACGGCACTTCCTTAGGTCGTTCTAATCAAACGCCTGCTTTGTGCATTTGGGAAGGTGATGAACTATCCACCGATCTGAAGGCGAGTATCTACATCCGCACCACCTTGGCCGGACAATTCCTCGCAAAATGGCCTGCTGCCGCAAACATAACAAGGTGGCGGAAGAACGACACTCCACAATGACATCGACCACAGCGGCCACAGAGGTGGGGTGGCCTCCTGCAGCTAACACCCTCCTCTCCGAACCACTGCATCCTGGAGTCTAGTAGGTGAGTCCTCGTACTTGTATCCTTCCTCATAGAACATTCCCTTGCCTATATGGCCACGGCCGCAATAAAAACAAGCACCCGATAAAAAGCGGCACTTCCGGGATGACACTGCCACTGTGAACAACGAGGAAAAAGCGAACCTGTGGAGGGACACTGCTGCTGGCGGGCGCATGTCTGTCTGCTGCTGAGGCGATTCGCCTCGAGAGTTACCAAATGATCCTGCCAATCGGGCCCTCTTCTGCCGCTCTCGGTCACTCTGTCGATCTCTACCTCTCTCGGCCACGCACATAATCTGAACGCATGGCTGGCTCGTCACGGCGAAGAGCTACTCCTCACAACCCTTTAGATAAGCATCAATATCCTTGGAATACCGGGTACATAAAATACTCTCTGCTGCCAAGTCCTTTGCTATAGCAACGGCGTCTCCTTCCAATCCATATTTTGCTCCCGATCGTGGGCGAAAGTCCAGATGTCATGACCGCGGTAGGATCGCTGCTGCGGTATAAACTCTCTGCTTCTTGGCGGCGTCTCGAGAACTCCCGCATGAAGCATCACCTGGGGTGATGATTGGGCCTGTGCCCTTCTAAATCTCTGTACTCTACTCGCAGCTCCTTCGGCTGCCTTGCCCTTCTGGGCCCGAGTTGCCTGGCGCGGAGGCATCACTGGTAAAGGAAAGGAATACGTTAGAGGGGTCCAACTTATAACACGGCTAAAGCACGATCTAAGAGTGAGAAGAATGAAACCAATCCTAAATATCCTATAGCCTCACGATTATTGGTGTGGTGCACAACACACCGATAATCAAGACTCTACTAGATACGGTGCATGAGACACTTTCCGAGGATTAATTGCTCGATACCACTTTTGTCACGACCGTTCGGGGCGTGGTGGTGCCTACCCGGGCACCCAGTAGTCATACATCAGAGAAAAACCAGCGGAATATAAAACAACCAAGATATGAAACAGTATAAATAAGACACAGTTTCTGGAAAAAAGTTGCCTTTCGGCATAATGTATATACATAACCCAAAATGAACAGTTACATCCCAACCTTACAACAGGTCTACAGACCTCTACGAGTTTAAAACAACAATGGCGGGACAGGGCCCCGCCATACCACTGAATCTGAATATCTACAACGACGGGGACCATACGAAAATGCTAAGCTTAGGAGAAGCGGAGCTTTCCCAACGCCAAGCGGTGATCCTAAGAGGATCAACAGTAGGAGTACCTTTACTGCGGCATGACGCGGCCCGAAGGAGGTCGATCTGACAGTACCAGTATGTGGCGAAAATCGTAAATGAAATCATAGTAGTCTATATAAGGCGGAGACATGTATGATAAGCCAAAACTACGATTCACAATAAATAGCGATCATGTCAAGTCGGGGACTCATGCCTCAAAGTCATCACAATAGAGCAAATGCGGGGTAAATGCGAAGGCGTGGCGACTACTAAAACCACGGTACCAACAAGGTCATAAAGCGTATCATGAGATCTGTCTGGCCGTCACATGATCAAAGGCGGCCACTCGCGCGATATCTAATGTGCGCATCTAGTCACGGAACTTCCGCAGCTCCGCATAGGCCAAACAGATAGGCCGCATGAGGTATAACCCGCATCGGTAGCTACTCCGGCGGCGTCTGAACTCGTCGTCCGCATGGCTACAAGAACGCGCATGACCACGTGGGCGCATACTAACACGGAACTCCGCGATTCCGCATAGGCCATCTGAGACCGCATAAGGTATTCTCGAATCATAGGTCCATCGACCGCTGAGTCTACCCGCGTCGGAGGGCTTAACCGGAGTTATGAATGATATAATATCAACATAACCGATTATTGCTAAACAACATAAGCACAACAAGGAAAAACCTCTATACACAAATATCACAAGATACTAACTCACGTAGCATCCTAACATGTTTACTTATCCAGTCAACAAGAAAATATTACAAGACTATCACAAATCAATACAATCAAGTTATTCACACAAGGTACTTTCTACATTATGTTAACAATTTCGGGTTGTTAGCCCCAAGCACTTCATGTTTTACTCTTTTAAAAGATCCGTTTCTTTTACAAAAGTCACACAATAACCGTAGTATAAAAATAGAGTAATTATCTTTTGAAGTACATTAAAACACTTCTCCTTGTAAAATCAAGTAACAACATTCTTTTCCTAACGTTCAAGTTTGCCTAATTTCAATTACTCAAGTTTCTCATTTTGAAAGGGTTTGTAGTTCATAGTTTTAATCCTTTAAAACAATTTGAGAAACATATACCCTAAGTGTGAGTAGGTTATTATTATTCGTAACAATCTTATTACTGACCATGATCTAGTAAATGTAATATCATTTTGTCTCATCTTAGCTCCTATGCGGATGGAAGTTTCTACTAGTTTTAATAATACCTTATTAGTCAAAATAATTCCACTTTATTAAGCTTTCGTGGTTTGTTCGACATTTATTACGATTGGTAAAACATCATTCCTTTTGAAAACCAAAAATACTATTTACTCACTAATGAGGTTTCACACTTTTTAACAAAATTCATATTAGTATAATAAGTCAAGTCTCTTATTTCCTTAAATCAATAAATCGTTCTTTTTATCACTCTTAAGCCGTTATACCCAACCTCCCATAAAGCTAGTATAACTCTTAAGCTTTTAAAACCAAGTGTTACTCTTCTGTTAAAAATGATTCAGTATTCCTTTGAAATGTTTTGATTCTTTTATTATTGAGCTTAAGCGTGAGGCATTCTGCCAAGTGCTATTCGAGCTTAAGCGTGAGGCATTGCGTAAGTATTATTCGAGCTTAAGTCAAAGACATTGCCGTAGTTATTATTCGATTAACACGTACGCGTCACCGTACTATATATATTGTAAAATATCATGCTTTAGGAAGAATCACATACCTTCCGTGAAAACCTCTGCCAAGTTGAATATGTCGCGCAGAGTATCGACCTATAATGATCAAATCGTCTATCAACGCCCGTATCTTGTACAAAGTTCTAAGAAGAGGTTCGTTATTCTATGGTCATTTGGGCAGCACTTCCCTACGGTGAGCTACTCAAGTCTCATTGAAAACGATCCATGTAAATCTGATTCTATTATTCATCTTTTAAACCGCCCTACCGTGATAATGATTCAATTCTATTCTGCAATATCCTTCTAAGTATTTAATACTTATTCCTATACTTCTACAGTATATATATTCTAATTACAAAAGGAGGATAAGGTTATTTACCTCGGTAAGCCCAATAATATCCTAGATAAAAGTCGCGCCTGAGCAAGGTTTAGCTCCTAAGTTGTGCGCTCCGGTAGCTCCAAGAAAACCTTAGAAGTTCTTCACAACTTCTACTAAGGACTAAGGGATTTGGGCTAGGGTAATTTGGGCATTATAACAATACTAGAAGGCAACTTTTCTACCAAGGGAGGGGGTAGTGTTTCGGCTAGGCTAGCTTTAGAGGTTGCTCTCGGCTAGGGGCTTCTCGAAAGGGGAGGGTGTGTTGGGACGAACCAACAAGCGGGAGAGGGAGCGATTTGAGACTGAGATAGATTGCTCAATTTAGGATGAAATAACTCTTCAACAAGGGGGGTATTTATAGGTCAAGACATGGCCAACCAATGGCCAAGATTATGCCAAGTGCAAGGCAAGTGTAGGGTGAGGATTTAGGCAAGTGTCCTTGGCCACTTGCACACAAATATCCTACCAACTACTTGACAAAAATTGTCATCAATTGGCCTCAATGCCGTGTAACATCCATCAATGAGAGGGTGACAAGTGTCGCCTCTCGTTGGTCCAAAATGTTCGTCTCTCGGAAAAATTCGCAAAAATTAGAAATGACATAGCGAATTTATCCTACGCGAGTTGTGTAAAGCGTTTCATCGAAAACGACTCTAGCGGGTGTTGTGTACAAAGTGGAATTCGTCCAAGCCAACTAGGGGTGACACGTGTCGCCTCCTACTCGTCAAAATATTTCATCTTAGAAAATATCCACATGGCCAAAATCTCGAAAACAAAGTGGGCCCACAAAGCAGTAAATTTTCTCCGTGGGCCCCAGTGACCATTTCGAAAATAAAACTCCATAATTCTCTAAAATTCCAAGAAGTCCGAATACCAAATCAGAATCAAATTCCATAACGAATCTTTTTCCTTCACAAAACCCGGAAACTTTTCCGTGGAAAAATCACCTCTTTCTTCCATTCCAATTCCAATGTCGTATTCTCGTACGTACTTCCTCGCATACATACCCTGAAACTACGGGGTATAACAACTACAAGGTATAAGGGCTAAAGTATTTGGGCATTATAACAATACTTGGAGAAGTATTTCTATACCACAAAGGGGGTATTTATACGAAAACAACTAGGCTAGGGGGGGGGGGGGTAGGTGTTACACCCCGTAAGTCCAGGACATGTATAAGAGAATGTACGTAAGGAAACAAGACTTGGAAATTAGTACGAAAGAAGAATTGTTTTTCCGACGGAAAATCTTCCGAAGGTCGGAAAGGAAAAATGTTCGTTATTGAGAATTGGATTCTCAAAATGCATTATTTGTAAAGTATGGAACTTATTATATTTATGGAAATTTATTTTTACGGATTTGGTCACGTGGGACCACCCAAATTTTACATTTTTGTGGGGCCCACGAGGGTTACGGAATTTTATGGACGAATGAGAGGGCGACACGTGGCACCCCGCCATGATGTTGGACGAAAAGTTGCAAGGGTAAAATGGTCATTGACCACCTTGGAAGATTAGTCTTACTAGCATGACATTGTTGACTTGTCAACTTGTCCACATAGGCTTAATCCAAGTGAAATTCATCTTAGCCACCCATTTGTTTAAGTATAAGCCCTCCATTATGTGTTATATACTAAGTTAGTGCAAGACAAGGTCTTTTACACTTAGAAATTATTAGAGAACACCTTGTTCTTGAGAGTGAGCTCTCGGCTTTAGTGTCCCTTCCACACAAAATTTTTGTAGTTTTGATCCATTAGCCACAAGACTTTAACCCAATGTCCCCAAGGGTATTGTAAGGTTATCTCAATAGAAAGATTTCGGAAAAAATGCATTTTTACGTTAGTATGGCGAAACTAAGGGAGTTCTTGACTTTGAAGTTGGAACTTGAATATGGGTTCTTCATAGGCCTCTAAGGAGTGCTTGGAACGGATTGGAACCTTAGGAAAGGAGCTAAGAATTGCTAAGGCGACTTTGAACTCTTGGAAATTTTAAGGGCTTGGAAAGGTATAAATTTTGTCGTTTTAGCAATTAAGTTTACTTATTGATTGTAGCTATGGATATTGCAAGCATGAGTTAATTATTATGTAGTTGGATATGTTTATTGGCTATTGGAACCCTAATCCGGAAACTAGCATGTTTAGCCTTAAGTTTGGAAATTCAAGTTGATTATTCGTTTAAGTCGTCGCATGTTGTGTAGGAAGGAAATTGTAGTTGTTGAAGTTGTGTATGACTATATAACATGTTAGACCCTAGAACTTGGAATTTGAAAAGGATTGGAAAAGACTTTGAATTGTTAGTATGTAGTTGGCCGAGAATGGCTTGGAGTTTTAAGCTATTTTCGTATGAATTGTGGGGCGGAATTTTACACGTATTGTAAGGCGTGTAATCCCCTTTGTTTGGTTGTTGTTTGGAGCCTTAAATGTGGCTTGTTGGTTATTGTATTCGGCCTTGAAAAAGGTGGCAAAGTGAGTAGAAACAAAGGAAGTGCTGCCCGATTTTCCGTAGAATTAGAGACCATATACTTAGTATTATTCTACGTTAGAGACTAGAAGATTGATAGTCTTGTTGTGACCATTATAGGTTGACACTTCTACGTACGGCGTATTCGGCTTAGCTTGTGGATTTAGCCGAAAAGGTATGTGAACTATCTCCTCTTCTAGCATGATTCCTTAAGATAAAGAAAGTATGTCCTACTCCTTAAATGACACATTCCTTGGTTGTATTTGGATTGCATAAGATAGAATTTGTTCTATGTACTTCCTTGATGTACCTTGATGTTGAAAGTGTAAGTTGTATAATCCATTTTTCCTTAGTGAAGTTTGGATTCTAAAAAGTGAAAGTATTTACTTAAAGTACATAGAGTCTTGAAAAGGAAGTGGTTTCCAAATCTTTTGGGCTAGTGCCTTAGTCCCAAAATCCTAAAGGTCATTATAATGACTTTAGGGGAGTTAAAGGAGTGATTTACTTAATTGTTTTAAGAGAGGAGAAATGACATGATTTAAGAGAAGTGACTTGTTTTAAAGGTGTGAGTTACTTGAGGGTTAAAACCTAGAAGAAACTTGTTTTCTAAATGTTAAGAGACTTGAAGTATTTTGAAAGTTAAGAACTTGATTTGTAAGTATGTGGTACTTGGTTTTAAAAGTATAAGTCTCTTGGTTATAAAAAGGAATGGATATGTCTAAAACCATAAAGGGTTATAACGGCTTTATGGGAAGTTGGTTATAACGGCTTTATGGAAGGTTTAGAAAGTTGTCTATTTTGATTAAAGGGCATAAGTTTCCTTGATTGTGAAAATTTGAAGTTACTTGATTTCAAGCCTTGAAATGAGTTTTCTAAACGTGTAGTAACTTACTTTGAAAAATAGACATGCCTTGATACTACGGTGTTAGTATCTTGGAATTTTACATAAAAGGAGTCCTTTGAAAGAGATGTCGTCGTAGTACTTTGACTTGTTAAAGAGAATTATTCTAAGTGTGCCTTGATAAGTACTTTGACTTGTTAAAAGAGAATTATTCTATGTATGCCTTGATAAGTACTTTGGCTTGATTAATTGAGAATAATTCTATGTATGCCTTGATTAGTACTTTGGCTTGATAAATTGAGAATTTGTCTAAGTGTGCCTTGATAAGTACTTTGACTTGTTAAATGAGAATTATTCTATGTATGCCTTGATAAGTACTTTGGCTTGATTAATTGAGAATAATTCTATGTATGCCTTGATTAGTACTTTGGCTTGATAAATTGAGAATTTGTCTAAGTGTGCCTTGATAAGTACTTTGACTTGTTAAAAGAGAATTATTCTATGTATGCCTTGATAAGTACTTTGGCTTGATTAATTGAGAATAATTCTATGTATGCCTTGATTAGTACTTTGGCTTGATAAATTGAGAATTTGTCTAAGTGTGCCTTGATAAGTACTTTGACTTGTTAAAAGAGAATTATTCTATGTATGCCTTGATAAGTACATTGGCTTGATTAATTGAGAATTAGTCTAAGCGTGCCTTGATAAGTACTTTGGCTTGATTGATTGTGAATCATTCTAAGTGTGCCTTGGTAAGGACTTTGGCTTGTTAATTAAGGATTTGCCTATGTGTGCTGGAAATAGCCGGTTGTGTGCTATTGGTATATCAGTCGTTGCGGGGTCATTCCCCGGGTTTGTGGCATTTGCAGATTCCGTGGAATTGCTACCCACGATGCGAGGAATACCTCATGCGGGTCCGTAAGGACTTATGCGGGTGAAATAGTCCCATGCGGGCGGGTCCAGCCTATGCGAGGAATACCTCATGCGAGTCCGTAAGGGCTTATGCGGGTGAAATAGTCCTATGCGAGGAATACCTCATGCGGGTCCGAAAGGGCTTATGCGGGTGAAATAGTCCCATGCGGGCGGGTCCAGCCTATGCGAGGAATACATCACGGGTCCACGCGACTATCACGGGTGAGATAGTCCGGGAATAGGATTGCTAAATGATCTGCGAGCGGATGGTCCCGCTTGATCATGAGCTTCCTAGTTTATATTGTAAGGATACTCTTTACTCTCATTGTTAGTAAGGCACAATGTGTTGTATTTTGATTATCATATATGTCCCCGGATTTGTTTGTGTTACCCTATGGTCATGCTTTTACGAGGTGGGATTCCGGGGCATGGGACCACGAGGTATTGAGGACACATGTGGGATTTGGTGTTCATGTATCCTTATTGGTGTTGTTACATCATGGACTGCCGGCAGTGAGGAAGGATTCCACGGGAATGATTGATATTATGGGCGTGAGACCCATGGTTACATTGAGTAATGACTTTGAGGGCCTGCGTCCCTGACTTGATATGACTGCTTATGCGTTATGTACTGTAGGTTGGATATCATACATGTCTCTGTGTTATTTAGATCGCTATGATTTTATTACGATGCTATCGTTCACATACTTGGTACATTCTTCGTCTCGACCTCCTTGAAGTGCGTTCACGCTTGAGTTTAGGTACGTGATTCGGTGATCGGCAGTGTAGGATCACCTTTCGGGGTTTTGGATAAGCTCCTTCATTAGGAGTTTATCTTTGTTATATGTCCTTGATGCAGGCTTTGTATAGTTTTAGTGCGGCGGGGCCTTGTCCGTCATAGTTGATTTAACTCACAAGTGCAGTATTCATATGTGGGATTGGACTCGTATGCGGTGTAGTGTCTTTTGTTTATGTATATATGGCAGCCTTCGGCTTTGCCCTTGCACGTCACGTTTGTTTTAAAAAAATGAGGTGTTATTTCAGTTCATGACTTACTTGTATTGTTAAGGTAGAAGGGTGCCCGGGTAGGGCACGATCCGAGCCCGGGTTGGGTGTGTGATGGGTTTCGCCGAGGGCCTCTCGAAGGGAGGGGTGTGGTGGGCGAAACTTCGAGAAGAGGAGTAGTTTGAGACTTAGAAAGATTGCTCAAGTTTGGATGAAGAAAGTCTTCAACTTAGAGGGGTATTTATAGGTCAAGAAATGACCAACCAATGGCCAAGATTCATCCAAGTGTTAGGCAAGTGTAGGGCTAGGATTAAGCCATGTGCACCTTATCCATCTACCACACCAACTTGCACAAAATATCCTACCAACTCCCAAGGCCCCATTTCGTCCACTTTGCCGTCCCTAAGCTTCCAATGTGATGTCACCCTCCCGTTGGTCCAAAATGTTTCGTCTCTCGGAAAAATCCGCAAAAATTAAAAATGACATAGCCGTATTTTTCCCTTCGTAAGTTTAGTAAAACGTTTCGTCGAAAAACGACTCCTTTCGGCACTTGTGCCCAAATTTTCGAACCTTGCCAACTTTAAGGCTTCAATTTTTATACGTACGCCCTCACGTACATACTCTGGAAATACGGGGTATAACAATGATTTAACTGCCGCCAGCTCTAAATCGGAAGTGGCGTAATTTCCTTTCCTGCTTCCCTAACTACCGGGAAAACATAGGCTATATCCTTATCGGATTGCGTCAGCACACAACCTAGCCCAACACCCAACGTGCTATCATAATAACCTAACCCTCTAGTCTTTCAGGAGGAGTTAGAACTGTAGTCGAGTCAACTTATCTTCCAATAACTGGAAGCCTTTCTCATTCCTGCGAAATATTCGGGTATCCTTAATCTCACTTATGGTTCATGTTTCCCTTTCTCCGTTGCAACCAAACTTGGTCACTAAACTTAGATTTGATTCCTTTGCTTGCCTCCTGACTAAGACTTCTTGTCAATCACAAATTAGGGGGGGGGGATTTCCTTGATCTCGTAAAGTAGTAACCCGATTTTCCTTTCCCAGTTTGTAGAGCCTATAGCTAGGTGTTACCACATTTCCTCGAAATGTTCTTACTTCCCATTATTTACTAATGGTCTTTACACTAGTCTGGGGTAGTCATATCTCGTGCAACTTATATAACCATAGTCGTATTCTCCTTTATCATTCCGGCCATATCCTTACCTTAGGCTTATTATTAGCAAAAGTATTTCTATCTTGATTCATAATCGTACAGTTTCATATATGCGTACAACCTGCATTTATATCTTTACGATACTCCCTCGACCAATTCGTACGTCGTTCTTAATTTCCTCAACACAACACTTTTTCCCACGGTTATCTACAACTGTAACCTATGGCATGACGATACCGAAGACCTTACCAGTCTCATATCCTGCGTCTAACAACATGGGTACACGCAACCCATGTACGTAAAGCGTCCTTTTACGTGGGGGAGAGAACTTATCTCCCTTTCTTAAACTTTCCTTGGAGTCACAACCCTAATCACAGGGTCCTCTTGCGGTCCAGTAATTATCTAGTCATCATGCACCGCCTTTAAGTTCGTGTAGATTTTCCAACCTACCAAAGATGCCCTCAGCTTTCCGTCGGCAGCACTCGTACTTATTTTATTCTTGCCTTGTACATTTTCCTGAAATTATCCGGAAGGTCGTGGCCCTGACCGCCACACCAAACCAACTACAAGTACCTCCAAGGGCACTTAACATAAATTCCTTCAAATTCAATTATTACATACTTTCTGCGTCAATTTACCTCAAGTGAACAAGTCACACAGACTTAAAAAGAAAAACAATGATGCCAAAGAAGGAAGGATAATTCACTGGTTACTACCACTTCTCTTCCTTTACACTGGATAATCAGCTTACCAGAAAACTGGAATCGAGCCAATCTCTCTCTGCAGTCAACGTTGGCATAACAAGAGGCCAACTAGCCCGTACTCATATTGACCTCAATGTCTGTCATAACAGCTCTGCTAGGTCTGCTAGGGTCCAACGACTGTATCGTTACCGACAACTATTATCTACCCGCTCAGCTACCACCCTACACTCACGGTGTAGTCACCTCAAACGGTCCTCATGGATTCAGGCTTTATTTCTTTACACTTGGTTGCTCTCTTTTTATTTTTTTTTCACTGGTCGTACTCTTTCCGTACTTCCAAACTTACTAGCATACGTACATAAATTCCATACTAATTCTGGCCTCCACTCTTTGGAGTTACTAAATTAAACAATATAAGGCCCATTCCGACTCTCACAACCTGGTTCCGGTGGAACGCGTCCACGAACCCGTAAAATGATTAACTAAACTTGGGCCTTGCACCCTCGTGACCCTGTCACGTAGAGGGACTACTACCAACTGATCCCATTTCATTTCAAGCTATGGGGCGATCCTTAATAGGTCCCCAACCCGACTCGGCGTCGTATTTAACTCTTTTCCTTGGTTTGTCTTAACTTTTTACTACCCGAGAAGGCCTTATATACCTAAGGTCTCGGTGGTTATCACATTCTTAGGCTCGCAATTTCCATGCTCCATGCCTACCTTATCAGCCCCCCGCAAACGGGTACAAAACTTATCGTAATACCATAATCGTGTTGTCTTGACTACAACGACCATACTTACTCCATACGGATCTCACCCGTACCATTCTCGAAATCCTACTACGTAGCTCAATCTATTAACATAGTCTTCCATTAATTCCCTTAATAATAACTTCTTAAGGGTCCATTTCCTTCTCAGACAGCTCATCATTTCCTAATTATCTCAATTTAGTACGTAAAACCTTGATGAGAATTCATTAACTGTTTCATACCTTCCCGGTATTCATTTAGTCCTTACCAAATCCTGGTAATCTAAAATCATTCTAGGAAACACGCGTCTGACCCTCATACATAAATCCGTATAGTTGTATGTCACAATACCAACTACAAACATTACCAACCTGGATACGCAATCCACATAATCTTTCCTGGGTCACTGCTGCCTTTCTCGTAGCTGCAAATAATCATAACTTGTTAGGGAGAGATGACCCTAACCATACAGCTCTATCAAACGATCTTAGAGTGAGAAGAATGGAAACCAATCCTAAATGTCCTGCAGCCTCCTGATTATAGATGTGGTGCACAACATACCGATAATAAAGACTCTACTAGACACGGTCTGTAGACACTTTCTGAGGACTAACTGCTCTGATACCACTTTTGTCACGACCCGACCCCGGGCCCGCGACTGGTGCCCTACCTGGGCACCCCTTTCGGTATACATCAGAGAATAGCAGCGGAACAAACACAACTGATAAAATGCTTAAACATAAAAATAACAACAGGCTAGCCGATAAGGCCACCTTCCGTAAACTATACAAGTAAAACAGTACATTTTTTTCTTTACAACCCAAACCACAATGTGACTACAGACCTCTAAGAATAACAACTCTGGCGGGACAGGGCCCCGCCATACCCCTGAATGTACAACAACCGACAATACCAGGGATAAGCCTCCGGAATAAGGGAGCTTCTCAACATCTGAACATTGATCCTAAGAGGGAGGATCAGCAACCTGTACTCTACCTGCGGCATGAACGCAGCCCCCCGAAGGAGGTCAGTACAACATGTACCAAATATGTGGCCGAAATGCGTAATGAAATCATAAGTCTATAATAAAACTGGAGACAGGCATGATAACTCAATTAACAGTACACAGTGCCTTACTAACAATGAGAGTAATCAAGAGTATACTTACAACATAAAAATAGAAAGCTTGCGATCAAAGCAGGACCACCCGCCCGCAATATCATTAAGCAATCCTACTCCTGGGACTATTTCACCCGCATAGGTCATGTGGACCCGCATGAGGTATTCCTCGCATAGGCTGTACCCGCCCGCATGGGACTATTTCACCCGCATAAGCCCATAAGGACTCGCATGAGGTATTCCTCGCATCATGGGTAGCAAATCCACAGAAACAGGTGGTATAACGATCTTGAGGATTTACCCCTCATTTATACTCTTACCCTGAAGAAGGTGATATAACGATCTTGGGGATTTACCCCTCAGATATACTCTTACCCTATCTCAACTGGCCATCATACATAACATAAGCCCTACCGGCTTATCATACATAACATAAGCACTACCGGCTTATCATACAATAAATAAGCAAGTTAAGAAATCCCCCTAACTTCTTATTAGCCTTATTCATATACACTCTCATTTTAGTTTACTTAAGGCATTAACGGGTCATTATAAATCCGGGAGTTTAACCCAAAGTACTACGTACTTCTATTCTTTTAAAATGACTCATTTTCATATAAAACTTTCAAGATACTAATAACTGTAGTATCAAGTCATAACTACATTTTAAGACAAGTCACAACACCTTTTTAGAAAAATACATTTTCGGGCTTCTAAATCAAGTGACCTCTTTCTTTTAAAACCTTAAGCAATTGGTGCCTTTAAATCAATTTTCCTTTCGTTATTTCAAGTCATTTAACATACTTAAATTACTTAGAGTAAACCACTCTTTTTAACTTTCCATAAAGCTATTATAACCAACTTCCCATAATGCCGTTATACTAGCTTTATACATTAGCAACTTACATACTTCTTTATAACCAAGAGACTTAAACTTTCCAACAAAATAAGTATCAATAATACTTTCAACATACTTAAAGTCTCTTAACTTTTGAAAACCAAGATATCCTTAATATTTAAACAAGTGAGTTAATTCCCTAACTCAATCAACTTGGACATTCTTAAATTAAGCCAAGGATATCAAATGGACCTAGATTGTCAAAAACTTGTACGTCTACCGTACTATACATTTACAACTTATTCATGCTCAAGAGATAAGAAAGTTCCACATACCTCTTCGGTTTAATCCACTTGCTAAGTCCAATTCTCCGTACGTAGTATGTCAACCTATAATGACCATAGTACGTCTATTAACTTCTTACTTCAAACGTAGAATATTCCAAGTGCAAAGTCACTAAATTCTACGGAAAATCGGATGACAAAGACTTCCTTTGTTTCTACATACTTTTCCACCTTTTTCAAGGCGAATTCAATAACCAAATGTTATACCGTATTTTGAGTATATGCGTGGGGCGTGCGTAGAAAATTTGAAACTTGTACTAAGGCTTGGCGAATTAATTTTGTTCACAACACGTTTAGAGTCGTTTTGACGAAGCGTTTTCCACGACTTTCGTAGGGGAATTTCCGGCTATGTCATTTTTAATTTTTGCGGATTTTTCCGAGAGACGAAACATTTTGGACCAACAAGAGGGCGCCACTTGGCACCCTCTCATTGGTGGCGGTAGATTGGACGAATGGGCTATGTAAGGCACGTTTTTTGTGCCTTGGCTAAAGTCAAGGGTTGGTAGGATATTTGTGTGTAATAAATCCTAGCCCTACACTTGCCTAACACTTGGTTCAATCTTGGCCTTTGGTTGGCCATCCCTTGACCTATAAATACCCCTCTCCCTTTGATGAATTCTTCATCCTTTCCACAAATCTCTAAGTGTTAAAATCCCCCCCTCTCTTGTTGTTGTTCTCGTCCCTCCCCCCTTGGCCGAGAGCCCCTCCCCCTTGTGTGGCCTTGTGGCCGAGACTTCACCCCCCCTCCTAGTGGTGTTGTTCTCGTATAATATACCCCCCCTCTTGGTAGAAATACTCTCAAAAGTATTGTTATAATGCCCAAATTACCTTAGCCGTATACCTTGTTGTATTCTAAGGTTATACCTATACGAAAAGCCCAGAAAATACTATTATACTTCCGTCAGTCACAAACCGAAACCCTAAGGAAAATCTTCACCCGTAGTTGAAGTCATAAGTAGAAGTTGGTTAGAACTTCTAAGGGTTGTTGGAGCGGGTCGGAGCCTTGTGAGTAGGAGCTAAACCTTGCTCAGGATCGACATTTAAACTAGGATAATTATGGGCTTATCGAGGTAATTATCTTGTCCCTCTATTGTAATTGGAAATTACATATTGTTAGAATATATAGTTGAAGTATACTATATATAGAACTGAACGTAGTTATCGGCAATGTCTTTTGACTTAAGCTGAATAATACTTACGGCAATGTCTTGCGACTTAAGCTGAATTTAAAGAAGAATCTTGTTGTAATTACATAGGGGTGTATTACGGTGAGACTTGTGTAGTAGTACCGTGGAGTAGAATTGTACAGTTAGGGTTAGGCGTATAACCCCTGGTTGGCTTGGTGGCCGGCCTCGATAGAGGAGATTTCTGTTGCGGGGAGGTCTTCGAATTTTACGTAGAATGTCCTACGAGGATCTAAATGTTAATAAGCGCCTTGTGGCCTTATAGGTTGAAGTACTACGTGTGGCGCGATCTACTTGGCTAAGGAGTAATGACGGTTGGAAGTACTTGGGCGTTTTGCTATTAGTCGATACTCGTCGCGAGGTATGTGAACCTCTTCCTATCTCTTCTAGCATGATATGTGTGAACTATGTAGTACGGTGACGTACATGTGCTAAATGTATTTGATTGGTTTAAAACATAAAGTGTTATAACGACTTTATGGGAAGTTGGTTATAACGACTTTATGTTGGTAAGAAAATACTTGTGGTTTTAAAAAAGGTAATCGATTTGAACTATAAGCGGCGTGTTATGTGTTAATAAAGAACTTGAAGTATTTCAAAAGATTTTGAATCATTTGAAAGAAGAAGTAATACTTAATTTGTTTTGAAAACTTAAGAGTTATGCTAGCTTTATGGAAAGTTAGGTATAACGTCTTAAGAATGTTTCTTGATTTTGGAAATCGAATGTGTATCGACAAACCACTGCAGCGTTTATAAGAGGAAATGTTTTTAATAATTAAGTATTATTAAAACCAGTAGAAACTTCCATCTGCATAGAAGCTAAGATGAGACAAAATGATATTTCCTAGATCATGGCTGCTGTAATAAGATTGTTATAAACAAGAATATCCCTACTCACATATAAGACTTATGTTTCTCAGATAGTTTAAAGGAGAATTATATTCTTAAATGAATAAGACTATGAACTACGAAACCTTTCTAAAACGAGAAACTTGAACATTGGAAATTAGGCAAACTTGATCATTGGAAAGAATGTTGCTACTTGATTTTACAAAGAGAAGTAATTGATTTACTTTAAAAGGATAGTCACTCTATTTTATACTACGGTATTGTGTGACATTGTGAAATGCGTATCTTTTAAAGAGTTAATGTATGAAGTACTTTGGGGATAAAACCCCGAACTTGTTGGCATATAGTAGAAAGTACCTTGTGTGTATAACTTGATTGTGTTGGTTTGTGATAGCCTGGTACTACTTTCTTGTTGATTGATAAGTAAACATGCTAGGATGCTACGTGTGTTAGTATCTTGTGATGTTGTGTAAAGGGGTTTCCTTTGTTGTGCTTATGTTGCTTAACGATAAGCTGTTGTGTTAGTATTTTACATCACTCATCTCTTGAGATGATTACTGGGGTTAAGCGCCTCCGTCTGGGGTAGACTCAGGCGGGTCGATGGACCTATGATTCGAGAATACCTCATGCAGGTCCCAGGGGCCTATGCGGAGCTACGAGAGTTCCAGGTTAGTGTGTGTCCTTTATGGGCATGCGGTCCATGTGGCCATGCGGACTGCGAAGTCCAGGACGATGCCGGGGAGTAGCTACCCTCGATGCGGGGAATACCTCATGCGGGCCGATGAGATTGGCCTATGCGGAGCTGCGGGAGTTCTAGGTTAGGCAGCGTACATTAATCTGCGGGCAAGTGGCGGCTTTGATCATGTGACGGTCTAGACAGATCTTATGATCTGATTCATGACCTTGTTGAGTGCGGGGTTTTTAGTAGTCGGCTATGCCTTCGTACTTACCGTCTGATTTTATTATGACACAGTGGGACACGGTGTTCATGTGTTCCTTGGTGCTTTTATATCATAGGCTGCCGGCGGTGAGGAAGGTATTCCACGGCGCATGATTGATGTTGTGGGCACGAGACCCATTGTTATACTTGAGTGATGACTTGAGGCGTGAGTCACGACTTGACATGTTGCTTTGTTGTAAGCGTAGTTTGGTTATCATACATGTCTCTGCTTTATATGACCGCTATGATTTCATTTCTGATATTTTGATTTCACATACTCGGTTTTGTTATCGACCTCCTTGGGGCTGCGTTCATGCCGCGAGTTGAGGTACACGATCGTTGATCCTAGCTCTCGGTCACAATTTCAGCGTTAGGAAGCTCCGTTTCTCGGAGGCTTATCGGTGGTATAGTCGTATGTCGTAGTAAGTGTTTACATTCGGGGTTTGGCGGGGCCTGTCGCCATGGTTGTCATATCATTCGTAGAAGTGCAGTAATCTTGTTGTGGCGGGGTTTGTAAAAAGTATTAAAGCTTCATGTTGAAAAGATGTCATTTTTATATATGCGAAAGGCAAGTTTTCTCAGTTATTGTTTCATATTTCATAATATGTCTTGTATCATTTATGTTCATTGATTACTCGATGTTGTATCACTAGGGTGCGGGGTAAGGCACGATCACGGGCGGAATCGGTCGTGACAAAAGTGGTATCGAGCGATTAATCCTCGGAAAGTGTCTCTGAACCGTATCGATGAAGTCTTGATTATCGGTGTGTTGTGCACCACACCAATAATCGGAGGCTATAGGATATTTAGGATTGGTTTCTATTCTTCTCACTCTGAGATCGTGCCTTAGAGGTGTGTTGTAAGTTGGACCTCCGGCGTATTTTCTTTCCACTTACCGTTATGCCTCGCGTGAAGCGGGCCCGGGAGGGAGAGCGAGGAGGCTGAGTAGAGTTCGGAGGGTGGCGAGGCCAGGCCCAATCATTACCTAGGGTAGTGCTTCATTCGGGGAGTTCTGCGGCGTCACTAGCCAGCGAGTTTAATGCGGCGGCGGCGGTGCCTCTGCGGCCATGATATATGAACGCCGGTTCCACGGCCGGGAAACGATGAATTTAGATTGCAAGAGGCGACCATTACTAGTTATGGATTTGGCTACGGAGAGTATACCGATGTACCACGGGTCTTGATGACTATCTAAGAGAGGTTGTGCAAGTAATTCTTGATTGGGCTTGAGCATGGCACGTATGCGGGCTTATGCGCAGTGGCCGAAGCGTAGAGATCGGCGGGTTAACGGAGGGCGGCGAGAAGAGGGCGAGCGGCAAGGTCCTTTGGTAACTTTCTGGCGAGTCACCTCGCGGCGGATTAGATTATGCACGTCCACGGTGCAAAGAGGTCCTCGGGGTTGATGCGTTCGGGGTATGCAGGAGTTGGTCGAACTCCGGGGCTTCGGTTCCGCGATGTGGCGAGCGTCATCGGGAATGTCGTCTTTTAGTTGGTACTTGTTGTACTGCGGCCGTCGAGGGCCATGTGTCGAATGGGTGACCTAGTAGGAGGACTTTGCCTTGATGCGGTGGGTAGTTCGTCACCTTCCTTAGCTATCGCCTGCAGGCGAGTTTGATTAGAAACGACTAAGGGAGTGAAGCGATGATATAGATATATCTTTAACCCTCAGAGATCGGTATGTGTGATAAGGTGAGTATACCTTAAGTGTTATGTTACGATAGCGGTGTGTTAGTCGTGATTAGATCATGGTTGTTTAACCGAGTAAGATTTTGGGGGATAGAGAAGGTGTGAGCCTTAGAGCTTTTTACGTAAAGACCTTAGAGGTGAGGCCATATCGAGAAAAGGTGTAGCGTTATATTTGACCCTTATCTGAAGTGCAGAGTGCACATGAGTTATGTTGGGACAGGTCCTAGTAGTGTGGAATGAAAGGGGTAGTTGAGCTAAGAAGACCGCTAGGTTTTCAAAGCGTGATTAGTGAGATTGTTCGGATCGGGAGCTAGTATTGTGCGGCGTTGCGGGTCGGGTTGAGGCACGTTGCGGGTCAACCAGCGGTAGGTTTGGTGGTGGGGTCGGGTTGTGGTGGTCCCGCCTTGTGTTAGGGTTGTGAGGTGTTAGGCCCAAGTTTAGTTAACAACGTGCGAGTTCGTGGATGCGTTCGACCGGTGGTCGGGCGATGGGGGCAGCCATCGTGTTCTTGATCGGGACCATTTACTGTTGTGTTGAGTTATCCGAAAGGTTGAAAGGCTGCGCGAGGTGCCTACCTTCACCTTATGTCGAACAGTGAAGCTCGAGTTGTGGCTATTTTCGTTTTTAAAAAAGTTTTACGAGCAAGGATAGGAACTCGGTGAGTTTGAGAATCACGATCGCCTCGGGCGGTGTTTGGAATTTCGAGGATAGTTGCGAGAATTGTTGTCTCTGTTGAAGGAGTGTTTAAGCTACCATTTCGGTGTTCGGATATCGCCTTATGAAGCCTTGTAAGGCGGAGGTGTAAGTTGCGGTCGGTTGGTTCGATGTTGGCAAGGTTGAACGATTGGTTGAGCTTGTTCCGGTGGTATGGATAGTGAAGCTTGTCTAGAAGAAGTTACGGCGGCTCGGAGAAATCGTGCGGATAATCGGCGGCGGCTTAGAGTTCGAGTTGTGGTCGGTCTTCTTAAAGGTACCACCCGGTTTGGAGTGCGGCGAGTTTTGTAAAGCAGAGGAACTTAGCGAGTTACTTTGGGCCTTTGTGAGTTCATGTGAAGGATAGGCGGAGTTGCCTATATGTTAGCATTTGCCGTCCGGCGTAGGAAGCGGTCGTCGATCTTCGTATTGTGATGTTCGGGGAAGTATCGAAGATCCATCCAGAGTGTTCCCAGTTAATGATGACCACGTTAGGGATAGTAACCCCGAGTTTTGGAAACGGAAGCAGTGTCAGAATGTGGTAAGAGTTCGAGTGTACGGCATCCTCAGGGATCGCAAGCAGCCCGGTACCATTTGTTGGATCGTCGGAGCAAGGCTCGCGACAAAGTGACAAAAGTGGTACCATTTGTTGGGTCACCTGAGAAGGTTAATGCCTCAGGCAAAGTGACAAAGTGGTATCTACGACGAGTAAAGAGAGAAGCGAGCATGTATGGCGGGCATAGATGTGATCATTTCTTTTGTAAGAGAAGGTGCGAAGAAAGTCTATTTTAGACCCCGGTGAGGAGTGTTTTGTGGTGATGATTAGAGGTGTTTCCTCGTGGACTTTGATGTAAGTATTTACGCGGTATACGTGGCGGTATGTGGCAGGATTGTTCTCGTAAGTATAGTAGTGAAGACTATACTGGCGCGCGTTTGTTTTGAGACTTAGAAGGAACATTCGGGACGAATGTTTCTAAGGAGGGGAGAATGTTATACCGTATTTTGAGTATATGCGTGGGGCGTGCGTAGAAAATTTGAAACTTGTACTAAGGCTTGGCGAATTAATTTTCACAACACGTTTAGAGTCGTTTTCGGCGAAGCGTTTTCACGACTTTCGTAGGGAATTTCGGCTATGTCATTTTTAATTTTTGCGGATTTTTCGAGAGACGAAACATTTTGGACCAACAAGAGGGCGCCACTTGGCACCCTCTCATTGGTGGCGGTAGATTGGACGAATGGGCTATGTAAGGCACGTTTTTTGTGCCTTGGCTAAAGTCAAGGGTTGGTAGGATATTTGTGTGTAATAAATCCTAGCCCTACTCCTGCCTTGGCTAAAGACAAGTGTCACCCTCTCGTTGGCCCAAAATGTTCCATCTCTCGGAAAAATCCGCAAAAATAATAAATGACATAGCCGGAATTTTCCCCTCGCAAGTTTTGTGAAACGTTTCGTCGGAAAACCATTCGTTTTGTGAGTTGTGCCCAAAATCGTCCATAATGCCTAACTTAAGGCTAAACTTTTTTGTACGTACGCCCCCCCTACGTACATACTCTGGAAATACGGGGTATAACATTGGCCTTGCTTCGATCATTAGCGGCCTAGAAAAGACCAGTTATGTTATATCTATTTTGCTTTTGGTTATGCTGTGGCACTATGTGCGGTTACATTGGTTGTTTCGTACATATTAGTAAAATTGCTTTTAAAATGGTATGATTTCATTTAAAGTACTTTACAGTTTCACATACTTGGTACTGTTATCGACCTCCTTGGGGGTTGCGTTCATCTGCGAGTAAAGAGCAGGTAGCGGATCCTCAGTTTTAGGATCTTTTCTTTGGTGTCAGGAGTTCCATCTTCTCCGGAGGCTCGACTTTTGGGTATGATCTCCTTGTTGTTGTAGATAGTTTTGTACATTCAGGGTATGGCGGGGCCCTGTCCCGCCATAGTTGTTTACTTCCTTAAGTGCAGTAGTCTATTATGCAGTTGGGATGTAGCGCGGACTTGGTTTATATATATATGCGAAAGCGACTTTTCTCAAATAAAGCGTGTCTCATTTTACACTTGTTTCATGTCTTGTTTTGTATTCACTGATTACTCGATGAATGCCTACTTGGGTGCCGTGTAAGGCACGATCCGAGGCAGGATCGGATCGTGACAAAAGTGGTATCGAAGCGATTAATCCTCGAAAAGTGTCTGACCGTATCTAGTAAAGTCTTGATTATCGGTGTGTTGTACCACACAATAATGTCGAGGCTATAGGATATTTAGGATTAGTTTCCATTTTCTCACTCTGAGATCGTGCCTTAGAGGCATGTTATAAGTTGGACCCTCTAACGTATTTCCTTTCTTTATGATTATGCCTCGCGTAAGGCAACCGGGCCCGAAGCAAGCGATCGAGAGCTGCTAGTAGGACACGAAGGGCCACGAGGCGAGCCCGATCTATACGAGGCGATACCTCGGTGGCGAGTTCCACGCCGCCGGCCCAGCGAGTTTAGAGCCGCGGCGATGGGCGATGAGACCTGATACTGCGCCTCGGTCCCATGCTTTGGAAGCGAGAGAGATGGAATTCTGAGAGATGGCGATTCTTGGCGGGATCGTGGCGAACATAAGGATAGGTGGGCCAGCGATTCGATGGCACCGTGGTACATCCTAGATCGGACGACTTGAGACTCTGGATTTTACGAGTTTTAGCCGCGAGTTCTACGGGTCGAGGCACGAGGATGATCGCGAGTTCATCCGTCGATTCTGAAGGATCATCGCGAGTGATCAAGGCTTGAGACCGAGTCCGTGATCTTCGGTTCGCGTCGGTGCGTGATACCGCGATCGGTAGTTTGATCGTGGGAGCTATCCGGGAAACCGCAGCGCCTCCGGCTATTTGGGGCGAGTTCTCGTAGGCTTTTCTCAGTCACTTCTTGCCTCCGCTGATGAGGAGGGCACGGGCCGACAAGTTTTTGATCTTTGAGGCAGAGGCGCACCGTTAGAGTACAACGTTGAGTTGGATTCGTTGGCTCGATATGTCCCTGCGCTAATGCGAGATATGGAGGACCGAGTGCACCTACGTCTCGGGTTAGATGATTATCTGGCGAGTCTTGCTCGGGTGTGGCTCTTGGTGGGCATGGACATTGCGCGTGCGAGCTCATGCACTTGGATGCGAGGCGTAGGGCGGCGGGTCGGCGGATATCAGCGGCGAGAAGAAGGCGGGGCAGCGAGATCTTTTGGTAGCTCTCGGGGTGGGCGGCCTCGTGGCGATCTATATTTGCACCACGGCCAGCCCGAGCACTCCTACACCGTCTTGATGCGGCGAGGTATTGGGGCGGTCGGGGCGGGACTTGACTTCGGGGTAGCAAAAGTGCTAACGATCGAGTCCGCTTCGGTGTATCCGATGTGGTAGATTCCATTGAGGAGTTGTGGTACTACTTGGGAGTTTGCTATACTTGTAGCGGCGGGTCACTATCGGCTTGTCAGGCCGAGCGTGGCTGATGGGAGAGTCGGCCTACGAGTGCATTGCGGTCTTCATCCCTACGATTACTCGCCCGGGCGAGTACTCATGGACCAGCAGTGCGGCGGAAGGTCGTGGCGCGGGTCGATTCTAGCGGTCCTCGAAGCGCATTTATGCCTTGTCCATCCGGCGGGACCGGAGAGCCTCGCGATGTAAATCACAAGTACTTTATCGGTTTCATGTTGTGGCGTGTATGCCTTGATAGATCAGGGTTCTACTGTCCTATATATCTCCACTTATTGCTAGTAGGATAGGGATAGAGCACGAGTCCATAGACCACTTCGAGTAGCTACGCGATGGGTGATTCGGTGGTAGCTCGGCGGGTATATAGAGCTTGCCCGGTGACTTTATGCGATCGTCGGACCTAGCCGAAACTTGATAGAGTTGGACATGACGATTTCGATGTGATCATGGGTATGGATTGGCTAGCTTCTGCTACGCCAATGTAGCTGCGAGGAGAAAGTGGTGCAGTTCGATTTCTGAGGGCGGTTATTGAGTGGGAGAACAACATGTATCGCGAAGGGTAGGTTTATTTCCTACCTCAAGGCTAGGAAGATAGTGCGAGAAGGGTATATCTACCATCTCATTCGGTGTTTGATCACGAGGTGCGGTACCAGATTTTGATCGATTCGAGAGTCGAGAGTTCCCGGATGTGTTTCAGACGACCTCCGGTATCCTCACGAGAGGGAGATAGAGTTTTGTATCGATGTGCTGCCAGACACTCGGCCTATTTCCATTCCGCCATACAGAATGACACCTGCCGAGTTGAGAGAGTTGAAGGACCAGCTGAGATATCGCTGGAGAAGGGCTTCATCAGACCTAATGTTTCTCCCTGGGGAGCGCCGGTATTGTTCGTGAAGAAGAAGGACGGGACGCTGCGCATGTGTGTTGATTCTGCGGTGAACAAGGTGACTATTAAGAACAAATACCCCCTTCCCAGGATTGATGATTTGTTCGACCAGCTGCAGGGTGCGAGATGTTTCTCCAAGATTGATCTGTGATCGGGCTATCATCAGGTGCGAGTTAGAGAGGCGGATGTCCCTAGGACTGCATTCGGACCGCAGACGCACTATGAGTTCAGGGTTATGTCTTTCGGTTTGACCAATGCTCCGGCGGTATTTATGGATTTGATGAACCGAGTGTTCAAGCCATTTTTGGATACATTTGTGATAGTATTCATCGATGACATCTTGGTTTATTCTCGCTCTGAGCGGGAGCATGCAGAGCATTTGAGGACTGTGCTGAGAGTTCTCCAGGACCAGCAGTTATATGCCAAGTTTTCCAAATGTGAGTTTTGGTTGGCTTCGGTGGCATTTCTTGGGCATATTGTAGGGGTTGATGGCATTCGGGTGGATACGGCCAAGATCGAGGCAGTCAGGACTTGGCCTAGACCTACTACTCCGACAGAGGTGCGCAGCTTTCTGGGCCTCGCAGGTTATTATCGGCGGTTCGTGGAGAAGTTTGCTTCTATCTCTGCACCATTGACTAGGTGACTCGGAGCGGCTAAGTTTGATGGTGATGCTTGTGGCGAGGTTTCCGATTCTTGAGAGGCCGACGGCCGCCCCGTTCTTACTCTTCCAGAGGGTCCAGACGGCTATGTGGTGTATTGTGATGCGTCAGGCATCGGGCTTGGATGTGTTTTGATGCAGCAGGGAAAGGTTATAAGCGTCACGCGTCAAGCGACAAGAAGCATGAGCGGAACTACCCCACCCATGATTTGGAGTTGGCAGCGGTGATTCACGCCTTGAAGATCTGGAGGCACTATTTGTATAGGGTTCATGTGGATATTTATACAGACCACAAGAGCCTCCAGTATATCTTCAGCCAGAGGGAGCTGAACTTACGACAGAGACGGTGGTTAGAGTTACTCAAGGATTATGATGTCGATATCCTGTACCACCCGGGGAAGGCCAATGTTGTGGCAGATGCTCTTAGTCGTAGGTCGATGGGGAGTCTATCAGATGTGCAGCCAGAGAGGAGGGGCATGGTTCGCGAGTTGCATCAGATAGCGAGCCTTGGAGTCCGATTGATTGATTCTGATAGCAGTGGGGTTCGAGTTCGAGAGGTTGCCGAGTCTTCCATCGTCGAGGAGGTGAAGAGGCAACAGTTCGAGGATCCGGTTTTGACACGTTATCGTGATACGGCTCTTCGTGAGGAGAAGGGTCCTTTTGAGATTGTTACACCCCGTAGTTCCAGGGTATATATACGAGGACGTACGTACGAGAATACGACAGTAAAATTGGAAAGGAAGAAAGAGGTGATTTTTTCGACGGAAAAGTTACCGGATTTTGTGAAGGAAAAATGTTCGTTAAAGGGAATTGGATTCCCAGATTTGGTATTTGGACTTTTTGGAATATTTGAGAATTATGAAATTTTATTTCCGAAATTGGTCACGTGGGGCCCACGGGAAAATTTACGGTTTTGTGAGGCCCACTTTATTTTCGGATTTTTGGCATTACGGATATTTTCAGAAGATGAAATATTTTGGACGAGTAGGGGGCGACACGTGTCACCCCCGTGTGGCCATGTTGGCGGGTGGAGAAGAGACAAGTGGCGCGTTTTTGGTGGACAAGTGGCCCATTTTTGTGGTGGCCGCTTGTCCCATTTTTGTGGTAGCCAAATGGTTGGCCAACTACCCACACACATGTACCCCATCCTCACCATCCACTTGCCTAGATCTTGGCCATTGATTTCTCTATAAATACCCCTTGTGTGCAAGACTTTATTTCATCCACATTAGAGAGTTTCCAAGGCAAAAAAATTCCCCTCCCTCCCTTAGTGAGTTCTCGTCCAAACACCCCCCCCCCACCTTGAGTAGAATTATTCAAGTATTGTTGTTATTCCAAATACTTTAGCCTAAATCCCTTGTGGTATTCCAAAACAATCCCAACATAAGAGCCCGAAAATACTACTTTATTCCATAGTCGCAAAATGAAGCCCTAGAAAAATCTTCATAGCTTAGATGAAGTGTTAAGAGAAGTTGTTTAGAAACTTCTAAGGGTTGCTTGGAGCGGGTTGGAGCGTAAGGAATTGGAGCTAAACGTTGCTCAGGATCGACTTATATCTTGGATAATTTTAGGCTTATCGAGGTAATTACCTATGTCCCCCTATTGTAATTGGAGATTACATGTTGTAGTAGTTTAGAATTGAGTATAAGATATATTGGAAGGATGATTATAAAGAATTGAACTGTATTTACATAGGACTTGTAGTATTATTGTGGAGTAGAATTGTACACGTCCGGTTAGGCGTGTAACCCCCCCTCCCCCCGGGATTGTTGGTTTGGTAGCAGGCCTCATTAGAGGAGGAGATTTTTGTGGTTGCGGGGGGGAGGTGCTGCCGAATTTTCCGTAGAATAAGGAATCTTGTATCTAGAATTATTCTACGAAGAGATCTAGAGGTTGATAGACGTTTTGTGGCCTTTATAGGTTGAAGTACTACGAGTAACATATTCTACTTGAAGGATGGAAAAGGCGAGCAAGGTTAGAGTACGTGGAGCGTTTTGCTAATTGTCGATAATCGTCGCGAGGTATGTGAACCTCTTCCTATCTTTTCTAGCATGATTGTTGTGAACTATGTAGTGCGGTGACGCGTACGTGTTAAATGAATTGGGTTGGTTTAAAACATAAAGTGTTATAACGGCTTTATGGGAAGTTTGCTATAACAACTTTATGTAGGTAAAGAAATGGTTTGTGGTTTTTAAAAGATAAGAGACTTGACTTATAAATGACTTGATGTGAAATATTAAGGAACTTGATTTCTAAAAGAAAAGAGACTTGAGGAATTGAAGAGTGTTTGGTTTAAAAGAAAGACATGGTTTTGTCTTAAATTGGTTTAAAACATAAAGTGTTATAACAGCTTTATGGGAAGTTAGTTATAACGACTTTATGAAAACAAAAGAATGGTTTTATCATTAGTTTTATAATGGTAACTTGACTTTAAAAGGAGAAGTGTTTTGTCTAAAAAGAAGGCATAGTATTGTCTTAATTTGGTTTAAAAGGAAAGTATGAAAGTTGTTTTGGTTTACTTAAAATGTTAGTCACTCTATTTTGATAATACGGCATCGGGTGACCTTTGTAAAAGAAATGGATCTTTTAAAAGAATTTAACATACGTAGTACTTTGGGGTTAAAACCTGGACTTTGGCATAAAATGAAAGTACCTTGAGTTGTGTGTAACTTGCCTATGTTTGCGTGTGATAGCCTTGTTGTGCTAGTATTGTATTTCTATACCACCGCGTCTCTCGATGGAGGGCCGGCTGAGTAGTTATGATCATACTTGGGCGTCTGCGGTGACGAGCATTCCGCAGTGCACGCACGTGATTATTATTCCATGGACTAGCTCTCCATGAGTTTTTACTGATTCGGCTTGGTATCTGGTAGTTGGGTCTCGTACTTGCCCCGAGGTCGTGGATGATTCGGCTTGGTATATGGTAGTTAGACTTCGTACTTGCCCCGTTCAGTTTTGTGACAAAGTATAGTGATTACTGCTTGGTATCTGGTAGTTAGTCTTCGTACTTGCCTCGGCGGCTACGTAAGCGCGAGCTTGGTATCTGGTAGTTGGCTTCGTACTTGCCACAGGTCAACCGTGGTATGGTTATGTAGATTTGTTAGTGCGGCTTTGGTATCACGGTAGTTGGCTTCGTACTTGCCCCCGATTGATGATGCGACTTTGGTATACAGTAGTTAGCCGTACTTGCCCACATACGGTTTTTATGACACGTGGGACACGTGTTCATGTGTACTCCTTGGTGGTTATTGTAGTATCGGCGGTGAGGAAGGTGTTCCACGCATGATTGATGTTGCGGGCATGAGACCCGTATTTATATTTGAGTGATGACTTTGAGGCGTGAGTCACGACTTGACGGACCTTACATATTATATCTTGTAGTTTGGTTATCATATATGTCTCTGTTTTATATAGACTACTATGATTTCATTCTGATATTTTCGATTTCACATACTTGGTACTGTTGTCTTGACCTCCTTGAGGCTGCGTTCATGCCGCGGTAGAGGTACACGATTGTTGATCCTCGCTTATAGGATCACGTTCAGCGTTTTAGGAAGCTCCGTTTCTCGGAGGCTTATCTTTAGTATAGTCCACTGTTGTAGGTACTTACATTCGGGGTATGGCGGGCCACGTCGTCGTTGTTGTTATAACATTCTTAAGTGCATGAAATCTTGTTGTGGGCAGAGTTTGTAAAAGGGATGTAACTGTTCGTGTTCAAGTTTTATTTATATATTCAGAAAGGTAACCGTTTTGGTTAGCCTGTTTTCTTATTTCATTATTGTATATCTTGTTTCATGTGTAAGTTTTCAGTTCATTGATTTTCTCGATGTTGTATCACTAGGGTGCGGGTAAGGCACCAGTCGCGGGCCCGTGGTCGGGTCGTGACAAAAGTGGTATCAGAGCAGTTAATTCTCGGAAAGTGTCTACAGACCGTATCTAGTAGAATCTTGATTATCGGTGTGTTGTGCACCACACCTATAATCAGGAGGCTGCAGAATATTTAGGATTGATTTCCATTCTTCTCACTCTGAGATCGTGCCTTAGAGCTGTGTTATAAGTTGGACTCCCTCTGACGTATTCCTTGCACCCGTTATGCCTCAGCGCTTGAGTAACGAGAGCCCGAAGGGCAAGGCGGCGAGAGGAGCTACGAGTAGAACACGAGAGGGTTCACGAGGCACGAGCCGGTCATTACTTGAGATAGTACTTGACGATGAGTTTTATGGCCGCTAGCCCAGTGAGTTTAGAGCGGCGGCGATTTCACGAGGCCACGATACGAGCCTCAGCCACGACCGGGAGCCGAGGATATGAGTTACAAGGAAATGGCGATTACTAGCTAGGCTTGTGGCTAGGAATGAGGGCGACGAGAGTCGGAGGTTCGGCGATACGAGTTCACCTAGATCCGATAGTTGAGATTTGGGACTTCTTGAGTTGCGATCCACCGAGTTCTATGGATCTAGGCGAGAAAGATCATCAGGAGTTTATTCGACAGTTGCAGCGGATCATGAAAGTGATCAAGACCTCAGAGGCATTTCTTACACACTTCTTGCCCTCGCAGATGAGGAGAGCTCGGGCAGATAGATTTATGAGGTTGAGGCGAGCAGGCGGACGGTTCGAGAATCTGATAGAGTTTGACTTATTGGCTCGTTATGTCCCCGCGTTAGTGGCAGACATGTGAGGAGAGAATGTCCTAGTAGGAGGGATACAAGTGGGATGACTTAGCCTACCAGGTCAGTTGCGGATTCAGTGAATCGGAGAGGAAGAGGTGTTAGCCAAAGGAGGCCACCCCCACCTCGGTATGGTCGTTGTGGTAGGGGTTCTTATGGGGAGTGTCGTACTACTTAGATAGCTTGTTAGGCTTGCGGCGGCCAGGCCATTTGCGAGAAATTGTCCGAGCAGGTGGCGCGAATGTTACGACTCGACGCCCGGGATCGATGGTGGTTCGTCACCTTACGTAGTTATCGCCCATGAGCAAGATTTGATTAGAGCGGCAAAGGGAAAGTGAGGCGATGAATTCTGAGGAGATTTTCAGCCTTAAGAGACTTGTTTAGGTTGTTATGGTAGATACATGTGGAGTGCTATGTTCGGTTAGCATGGTGTAAGTTGTGATAAATACATGGGTAGTGTGAGATGGAAGTAGTAGCTTTCATGGCGTGGTAGTAAGATTGTTCGGATCGAGGCGAGTTTAGTCTGAAGTGGGTCGGGTTGAGGCCATTTCGCGAGTCAACCGCGGCCGGAATGTGGTGGGTCGGTTTGAGGTGGTCGCTATATGATAAGTCACGAGGTGTTAGGCCCAAGTTTAGATAACCATAAATGCGAGTTTGTGGATCGTTCGACCGGTAGTAGGGCCGATGGGGTCGATCCATCTTGTCTTTTAGTCGGGGCATTTACTCGGCGGAGGTTATGCGAGATGTTGTATATCGGGGAAGGTTGTAAGGCTGCGGGGTTCCTACTTTTATTTTTATGGCGGCAATGGAGCCCGGTTATGGCTATTTCTTTTGGGAGAGTTTTACGGGCGGGGTTAGGAACTTCGGGTGAGTCTCGATGTGCATTCACCTCCGGGCGGCGGACGAACATCGCATTTTATCCAGACATTTGAGGATAGGTTATGGGCCGGTGTTTTGATTTCAGGGGTAGCTGTGAGGATTATTTGCCTCTTGTTGAGTGAGTATTATACTAGCTACCATTTCGATGTCGGATGGTGCCTTATGAAGCCTTGTATGGGCGGAAGTGTAGGTTGTCGGTCGATTGGTTCGATGTCGGTAAGGTTCAGATAGTTTCGTCCTTACTTGTTTCAGCAGGATGTGGATAAGGTGAAGCTTATCCAGAAGAAGTTATTAGCGACTCGAGTCAGCGAAGTCGTGCGGACGATCGGCGTCGACACTTGGAGTTGAGTTGGCGGTGGGTCTTCTTCAGTACCACCGGAAGGGTGTGGCGAAATTTGGAAAGAAGGAAACTTAGCCCGAGGTACTTTGGGCATTTCGGATCATAGTAGAATAGGCGGGTTGCCTATAAGTTAGCTTCTTGTCCGACTTAGGAAGCGATGCGTCCGTATTCCATGTTGCTATGTTTCGGAAGAGTAATCGGAGATCCCTCCAGAGTGTTCCCAGTTAATGATGACCAAGTTAGAGATAGTAACCCCGAGATTTTGGAAACTGAAGCAATGAAAGAAATGTGGTAAGTATATGAGGAAGAGTTCGGAGTGTGCGAGGAGATGCGACAAGTAAGAAAAGAGGCGAAGATGTGAAGTGTCCTTTTTATAAGTATAGATGTGAAGAAAGTATCCTTTGGACCATGGGTGGAAGTTTTTGTGTTGTTATACACGTTAGGGGTGATTCCTCGTTGGCTTGGATTGAGTTTTGCGCGTATGTTATATTATGGCCATGTTTGGCATAATTGGTTTGTAAGTATAGTAGTGAAGACTATCACAGGCGCTTGTATGATTAGAGGCTTAGAAGGAACATTCGGGCGAATGTTTCTAAGGGGAAGAATGTTACACCCGTAGTTCGGGTATGTATACGAGGGCGTGCGTGCGAGAATCTGACGATAAAATTGGAAATGAAGAAATAGGTGATTTTTCGACGGAAAAGTTTCGGATTTTGTGAAGGAAAAATGTTCGTTAAAGGAATTGGATTCCCAGTTTGGTATTTGGACTTTTGGAATATTTGAGAATTATGAAATTTTATTTCGAAATTGGTCACGTGGGGCCACGGGAAAATTCTGATTTTGTGGGGCCAGCTTTATTTTGATTTTTGGCATTACGGATATTTTGGAAGATGAAATATTTTGGGCGAGTAGGGGCGACACGTGTCACCCCGTGTGGCGTGTTGGGCCAATTGGAGAAGGACAGTGGCGCGTTTTTGGTGGACAAGTGGCCCGTTTTGTGGTGGCCACTTGTCCCATTTGTGGTAGCCAAATGGTTGGCCAACTACCAGCACATGTACCCGTCCTCGCGTCCACTTGCCTAGATCTTGGCCATTGATTTCCTATAAATACCGCTTGTGTGCAAGACTTTATTTCATCCACGTTAGAGAGTTTCCAAGGCAAAAAAATTCCCTCTCTCCTTAGTGAGTTCTCGTCCAAACACCCCCACTTGAGTAGAATTATTCAAGTATTGTTGTTATTCCAAATACTTTAGCCTAAATCCACTTGTGGTATTCCAAAAATCCCAACATAAGAGCAGGAAATACTACTTTATTCCATAGTCGCAAAATGAAGCCACTAGAAAAATCTTCATAGCTTAGATGAAGTGTTAAGAGAAGTTGTTTAGAAACTTCTAAGGGTTGCTTGGAGCGGGTTGGGCGTAAGGTGGAGCTAAGCGTTTCTCGGGATCGACTTATATCTTGGATAATTATGGGCTTATCGAGGTAATTACCTATGTCCCTGTGTAATTGGAGATTACATGTTGTAGTAGTTTAGAATTGAGTATAAGATATATTAGAAGGATGATTATAAAGAATTGAGCGTATTTACATAGAATTTGTATTCTGATGACTTGTAGTATTATTGTGGAGTAGAATTGTACACGTCAGGTTAGGCGTGTAACCCCGGGATTGTTGGGTTGGTAGCAGGCCTCGTTAGAGGAGGAGATTTTTGTGGTTGCGGGGGGGGGGGGAGTTTCAGCCGAATTTTCCGTAGAATAAGGAAACTTGTATATAGAATTATTCTCTGAAGAGATCTAGAGGTTGATAGGCGTTTTGTGGCCTTTATAGGTTGAAGTACTACGAGTGGCGTATTCTACTTGAAGGATGGAAAAGGCGAGCAAGGTTAGAATGCGTGGGCGTTTTGCTAATTGTCGATAATCGTCGCGAGGTATGTGAACCTCTTCCTATCTTTTCTAGCATGATTGTTGTGAACTATGTAGTACGGTAGACGTACATGTGTTAAATGAATTTGGTTGGTTTAAAACATAAGTGTTATAACGGCTTTATGGGAAGTTTGCTATAACAACTTTATGTAGGTAAAGAAATGGTTTGTGGTTTTTAAAAGATAAGAGAATTGACTTATAAATGACTTGATGTGAAATATTAAGGAACTTGATTTCTAAAAGAAAAGAGACTTGAGGAATTGAAGAGTTTTTGGTTTAAAAGAAAGACATGGTTTTGTCTTAAATTCTTTTAAAACATAAAGTGTTATAACAGCTTTATGGGAAGTTAGTTATAACGACTTTATGAAAACAAAAGAATGGTTTTATCATTAGTTTTAAAATGGTAACTTGACTTTAAAAGGAGAAGTGTTTTGGTCTAAAAAGAAGGCATAGTATTGTCTTAATTTGGTTTAAAAAGGAAAGTATGGAAGTTGTTTTGGTTTAGTTAAAATGTTAGTCACTCTATT
This sequence comes from Przewalskia tangutica, assembly GCA_029844215.1. NCBI lineage: Eukaryota > Viridiplantae > Streptophyta > Magnoliopsida > Solanales > Solanaceae > Przewalskia > Przewalskia tangutica. The sequence goes on along the minus strand of CM056726.1, from coordinate 85,169,770 downwards.
TTGATAATACGGGCATCGGGTGACCTTTGTAAAAGAAATGGATCTTTTAAAAAGAATTTAACGTACGTAGTACTTTGGGGTTAAAACCTGGACTTTGGCATAAAATGAAAGTACCTTGAGTTGTGTGTAACTTGCCTATGTTTGCGTGTGATAGCCTTGTCGTGCTAGTAATGTATTTCTATACGGCCGTCTCTCGATGGAGGGCGGCTGATTTGTTATGATCTTACTTGGGCGTCTGGCGGTGGCGGAGCATTCCGCGAATGCGACACGTGATTATTATTCCATGGACTAGCTCTCCGTGAGGTTTCTTGATTCGACTTGGTATCGGTAGTTGGCTCGTACTTGCCCAGAGGTCGTGGTGATTCGCGGTATCACGGTAGTTAGCGCCGTACTTGCCCCATTCAGTTTTGTCACGAAGTCTCGTGATTCCGGTTTGGTATATGGTAGTTAGTCTTCGTACTTGCCTGACCCGGCTACGTGCGCGAGCTTAGTATCACGGTAGTTGGCTTCGTACTTGCCCAGGTCGAACCGTGGTATGGTTATGTAGATTTGTTAGTGCGGCTTTGGTATCGGTAGTTGGCTTTCGTATTTGCCGGTCGATTGATGATGCGGCTTTGGTATCTGGTAGTTAGCCTTCGTACTTGCCCCGTACTATTTTTATGACACAGGTGGGACCTGGTGTTCATGTGTACTCCTTGGTGTGGTTATCGTGAAGCTGGCGTGATGAGGAAGGTGTTCCACGGGCATGATTGATGTTGCGGGCACTGAGACCCGTAGTTATATTTGAGTGATGACTTTGAGGCGTGAGTCCACGACTTAGCGTATTGCTTACATATTATGTAATGTAGTTTGGTTATCATATATGTCTCTGTTTTATATAGACTACTATGATTTCATTTCTGATATTTTGATTTCACATACTTGGTACTGTTATGCGACCTCCTTGAAGTGCGTTCATGCCGCGGTAGAAGTACGCGATTGTTGATCCTCGCTCATGGATCACGGTTCAGCGTTTCGCGGCTCCGTTTCTCGGAGGCTTATCTTTGGTATAGTCCTGTCGTTGTAGGTACTTACATTCGGGGGTATGGCGGGAGCCCATCGTCGTTGTTATTATAACATTCTTAAGTGCATGAAATCTTGTTGTGGGCAGAGTTTGTAAAAGGGATGTAACTGTTCGGGTTCAAGTTTTATTTATATTTTCAGAAAGGTAACCGTTTTGGTTAGCATGTTTTCTTATTTCATTATTGTATATCTTGTTTCATGTGTAAGTTTTCATTTCCGCTGATTTTCTCTGATGTTGTATCACTAGGGTGCCCGGGGTAAGGCACGATCTCGGGCCGTGGTCGGAGTCGTGGCAGTAGCACTTTGATGGGGTGCTAAGGTTTGGCGAGTTGTGTGTTCCGGATATTGCGAGGACTTGGCGGCGGAGTTCTAGGGAAGCACACAGCGCGCGTTACTCTATCCATCCGGGGTCGACTAAGATGTACCACGACCTCAGATCTGTGTATTGGTGGGATGGCTTGAAGAGGGACGTTGCAGAGTTTGTGGCTCAGTGCCCGTGTTGTCAGCAGGTGAAGGTAGAGCACGGAGGCACGGTGGTTTATTGCGAAGATAGAGATCGGGCACGGAAGTGTGAGGTGATCAACATGGACTTTATCACGGGATTACCTCGCACTCCGGAGGAAGCATGATTCTATACGGGTTATCGTCGGCAGTGAAATCAGCCCACTTTCTTCCCGTCGGGGCGACTTTTGGTGAGGATTATGCGGACTTTACATCAGAAAGGTCGTGAGGCTGCATGGGGTCCTATTTCTATCATATCGACGAGAGCCCGATTTCGACTAACCGGAGGTCTTTCGAGAAGGGTTTAGGGGCCTTGGTGAGCTGAAGTCTTGCATTCCATCCTCAGACAGGCGGATGACGAGCGCCTTATCCGGACTCTTGAGGATATCTTTGCGAGCTTTGTGTTATTGACGAGGGTAGCTGGGAGGATCATTTGCCTCTAGTTGAGTTTGCGTATAATAATAGCTACCACTCCAGTATTCAGAAGGCGCTTTATGAGGCCTTGTATGGGAGGAAGTGCAGATCGCCGATAGGCTGGTTCGATGTGGGCGATGTGCAATTAGTAGGACGGACACAGTTGTGGCGATGGATAAGGTGAAACTTATCCGGGGCGACTATTGGACTCAGTCGGCGAAGTCGTATCACGGATCATCGTCGTCGGCATCGGAGTTTGAGGTTGATGATTGGGTTTTCTGAAGGTGTCACCCATGAAGGGTGTGATGAGATTTGGGAGGAAAGGAAGCTCGGCCAGTACATTGGGCCTTATCAGTTGTCGCGAGGTAGGCAAGGTTACTATGAGTTAGATCATCGTCCGTCTGGAGGCGATGCATGCAGTTTTCATGTTTCTATGCTGAGGAGATGTATCGGGGATCCATCTAGAGTACACCCGATTGACGATGTCCAGGTAACCAAGGGGTTATCGTATGAGGAGAGTCCCATAGCTATACTCGATCGTCAGGTTAGACGTCTGCGGACGAAGGATGTGGCTTCCGTCAAGGTCTTATGGCGGAACGAGAACAGGGAGGAGATGACGTGGGAAGCAGAAGAGGACATGAGGCAGAGGTATCCTCACTTATTCCCCACACCTCCAGGTAACTTACTTTCCTACTTGTTGATTTCAATTACCATATATGCTTAAGTGTTGTATTGTGGCCATGTGTGGCGTTTACCGTATTTACGTTATGAGGAACTTTATCGTTATCGTCTTAGAAGGAACATTCGGGCGAATGTTTCTAAGAGGAGAATGTTATACCGTACTTCGAGTAGGTATGCGAGGGCGTGCGTCACGATTATTCAAGCCCTAATTAGGTTATGAATGAACTTGTGAACTTTGGCGGAAAAGATTAGAACGCTTGTGAAGGAAATTCTACGTTTTAATATTTTAACCGATTACGGATTTTTAGAGATGAAATATTTGGACGATAGTGTCACGACCCGTTCGGGCGTGGTAGTGCCTCTGGGGCACCCAGTAGTCATACATCGAGTAACGGCGGAATATAAAACAAGGCGAAGCTTGATTTATAAAATAAGACCACGGTTTATGTGAAAGCGTCGCCTTTCATATATATATAAAAACATGGTTTTAGCGATTTACATCCGTCTTGTACAACATGACTCTGAGACCTCTGAAATATACAACTATGGCGGGCGGGGCCGCCATACCTGGCTACAAAACTATCTACAGCGGGAGATCATACCCAAGTAGAGCCTCCGGAAAAGATGGGGCTCAGGCACCAGCGTAGAGATCCTAGAATGTGGATCTAGCACCTTGCCCTTACTGCGGCATGAGCATGGCCCAGGAGGTCGATACAACGGTACTAAGTATATGAAGCGTAAAATACTTAAATGAAAACATATCATTTTAAAATCAGTTTTGCAAGTATGTATGAAACAACGAGGGGCGCATAGTGCCACATCATAAACAAACAGCAATAGGTAAGCGTAGCGAGTCTTTTCTAGGCTGCGAATGATCAAAGCGGGGCCACTCGCCCGTATTATCATTACGCAAGCCTAATCACGAACTCGAGTCCGCATAGGCCACTCGCGTAGGCGCGTGAGGTATAACCCGCGTCGAGGGTAGCTACTCCTCGGCGGCGTCACGGACTCGTTGTCCGCGTGGCGCATAGGCCGCGTGAGGTATAACCCGCATACTAACACGGAACTCGTAGCTCGCATAGACCCCTGGACCCGCATAGGTATTCTCGAATCATGGTCCTGGACCGCTGAGTCTACCGCGTCGGAGGCGACTTAACCCGGTATCATCTCGAGGTGAGTGATATAGTACTAACACAACGACATAGTTCAAAACAACATAAGCGTAAGTAAAGTGACCTCTTTACCTGGCGTTTACAAGACACTAACACACGTAGCATCATATCATGTCTACTTATCAAACCATTTTATTATTCTTTTCACGATTGATATAAAGTCATTATAAACACATAGGCAAACTGTTTCTTTTATCAACCTTAAGTGGTTATACTTAACTTCCCATAAAGCTAGTATAACTCTTTAAATACATTTTAAAAACCAATTAGTTCTCTTACATTAATAAATGATTGATATTCTTTTGAAATGCTTTGATTCTTTATTATTGAGCTTAAGCGTGAGGCATTCCGTAGTTATTATTCGATTAACACGTATGCGTCTACCGTACTACATATATATTGTAAAATATCATGCTTTAGGAAGAATCGCACATACCTTCTGAAAACCACCGCCAAGTTGAATATGTCGCGCAGAAGTCGACTATAATAGTCACAGACATCTATCAAAGACTACTCGAAGGTCATTCTAAGCGGAGGGTTCACAATTCTACGGAAAGTTGGGCGTGCTTCCCTACCGGTGAGCTACTCAAGTCTCTGTGAAAGCAGTCTATGTAAGTACAATTTGATTATTCTTCTGTTACACCCTTCTCCTGTGAGAAACAGTTCAATTCTATTCTGTGATATTCTTCTAAGTATTTAATACTTAATCTTATACTACTGCAGTATGTATTCTCTAATTCAAAGAGGGTTAGGATTATTACCTCGGTAAGCCCAATAATATCCTAGATAAAGTCGCCTTTGAGCAAGGTTTAGCTCTAAGTTGTATGCTCGGTAGCTCCAAGAAACCTTAGAAGTTCTTCACAACTTCTACAAAGGACTAAGGGATTTGGGCTAGGGTATTTTGGGCATTATAACAATACTTGAATCAAACTTTTCTACCTAGGGAGGGGGGTAGGTTTTGGCTAGGCTAGGGGGAGGCCTCGGCCAAACTACTTAGGCTAGAGGGAGTATTCGGCGAGGGCCTTCACGAGGAGGGGAGGTGTTTGGGCGAAAGGCTACAAAGGAGAGGAGAGGATTTTTAGACTTGGAAGCTTTTGTGGATGAAGAACTCTTCATCTTAAGGGGGGTATTTATAGGTCAAGAAGTGGCCAACCAATGGCCAAGATTAAGACAAGTGCAAGGAAAGTGTAGGGTGAATATTAACTATACACAAATATCCTACCAACTCCTTGACTTTGAGCAAGGCACAGCGTGCCAATCCCATTCCAATTCGTCCCATGGACGATTCAAGTCCACCAATTGGAGGGTGCCAAGTGTCGCCCTCCCGTTGGTCCAAAATGTTTCGTCTCTCGGAAAAATCCGCAAAAATTAGAAATGGCATAGCCGGAATTTACCCTACGAAAGTTGTGGAAACGTTTCGTCGGAAAACGATTCTTTTAGTGAGTTGTGCACAAATAAAAGCGTCGAGGCTTATCTTTAAGGCTAGACTTTTATGCGTATTCCCTTACGTACATACTGCGGAAATACGAGGGTATAACATTCTCCCCCTTAGAAACATTCGTCGAATGTTCCTTCCAAAACGATTAACGATAAGATTCTTATGCTTAAGCGATTGCAAATGCCACACACGGCCACAGAACAACACTTAGGCAAAAAAAATATTAACGAAGATTTACAAGTAGGAAAGTGAATTACCTGGAGGTGTGGGGAATAAGTGAGGGTACCTCTGCCTCATGTCCTCCTCCGTTTCCCACGTCATCTCCTCCCTAAGCTCGTTCCGCCACAAGACTTTGACGGAAGCCACGTCCTTGGTCGCGAGCCTTAACGACGATCGATTATCGCTATGGGAATCTCTCATCGATAACCCTCGGTCACACGGACATCGTCAATCGGATGTACCACTAGATGGATCCGATACATCTCTTGGCGTAGATACGTGAAAAACCGGATGCGCGCCTCCGGTCGGACGGCAGATCCAACTCATAAACAACCTTGCCTACCACGGACAATCTGAAATGGCGATGTACCTTGGGTGATTTCCCTTATTCCGAATCTCATCACACCGCCATGGGTGACACGCTAGGAAAACCCAATCATGAACCTCGAACTCAAGATCGACGACGATGATCTGCATCGACTTACATCGACTACGAGTATCAATAGCGCTCTCGGATAAGCTTCACTTATCCAGCACTGCTGCGCCAAATCTGGTCCCACTATTGCACCTCGCCCATCGAACCAACCTATGGCGATCTGCACTTCCTCCATACAAGGCCTCGTGGCGCCATCGAATCTTGGAGTGGTAGCTATTATTATACGCGAACTCAACTAGAGGCAAATGATCCTCCCAACTACCGCTGAAGTCGATAACCTGGCTCGCGACATATCCTCGAAGTGCGGATAGTGCGCTGCTGTCCGTGCATGCGTGGATGAAATCGATTACTCGGGCTCACTGCGTCCTAAACCCCTGGAAGGACCTCGAAGTTAGCGTAAGCGGGCTCCTGCATGCGATATGATCGAAGTAGGGACTCCATGCGATCGGCGATCTCTCGGATGTAAAGTGCGGCATAATCCTCGGTAGAAAAGTCGTCTGACGGGAAGAAAGTGGGCTGATTTCGTCGACTGTCGGCGATAACCCATATAGAATCATGTCTCCTCCGAGTGCGAGGTAATCACGTGATGAAGTCCGTGTTGATTACCTCCGGCTTCGGTCGGGATCTCAATCGTCTGCGGCAAACCACGGGCCTGCGGTGCTCTACCTTCGCTGCGACAACATGGGCGCGAGCTACGAACTCGCAGCGTCCTCTTCAAGCCATCCCACGATACGGATCTAAGGTCGTGGTACATCTTGGTCGACCGGATGGATAGAGTAACGCTGTGTGCTTCCCAGAACACCTGCTGCGAAGTCACGAAACATGGAACACACACGCCTCAAACCTTAGCACCCGTCGGTGCTACCTCAGGACCGCGCCTGCGAAGAGGCGTATCGCGATAACGTGTCAAGCTGGATCCTCGAGCGTTGCCTCTTCACCTCGCCGGCGATGGAAGACTCGGCAACCTCGCGAACTCTAACCCCACTGCTATCGAATCCATCAAGCGGACACCAAGGCTCGCTGGCGATGCAAATCACGAACCATGTCCTCTCTCTAGCTGCACATCGTCGATAGGCTCCCATCGACCTACGACTAAGGCATACGCCTGACATTGGCCTTCCCGGGTGGTGCGGGATATCAACATCATAATCCTTAAGCAACTCTAACCACCGTCTCGCCGTAAGTTCGGCTCCCTCTGGTGAAGATATCTGGAGGCTCTTGTGGTGCGTAAAAATATCCATGTGAACCCCATACAAATAGTGCCTCGGATCTTGGCGTGAATCACGGTGCCCGACTCCAATCATGGGTGGGGTAGTTCCTCCGTGTTTCTTGGTGTCGGGATGCATATGTTATAACCTGCCATGCTGCATCAACACATCCCAACCCGATGCACGGCGCATCACAATACGACATAACCATCTGGACCTGCGGAAGAGTAAAGCGAGGCGGTCGTCGGTCTCTCTTTAGCAGCGGAAACCACGCTCCTGACATCGATCCGCGAAACTTGGCGCCTCTTGAGTCGGCCTAGTCAATGGTGCGAAGATAAAGCAAACTTCTCCACGAACCGCGATAATATCTGCGAGGCCCGAGCTGCGAACCTCTGCCGGAGTAGTAGGTGCAGGCCAAGTCTGTTGCCTCGATCTTGGTCGTATCCACTCGAATGCCATCAGCCCGAGCAATATGCCCAAGAAACACCAGAAGTCAACCAAAACTCACATTTGGAAAACTTGGCGTACAATCTGCTGGTCTGGAAGCTATCGGCCGATCGCCGAAATGCTCGCGTGCTCGCTCTGGCGAGAATAAACCAAGATATCATCAATGAACATTATCACAAGCGTGTCCAAAAATGGTTTGAACACTCGGTTCATCAAATCCATGAATCCGCGGGCATTGGTCAACCCAAAAGACATGACCACGAACTCATAATGCGTCTGCGTGTCCGGAATGCGATCTAGGGACATCCGCTCGGACTACTTTGATGATAGCGGCCGTAGATCAATCTTGGAGAAACATCTCGCGCCGCAAGCTGGTCGAACAAATCATCAATCACGGGAAGGGTATCTGTTCTTAATGGTCACCTTGTTCATTTGTAGTCAACACGTGCATGGCGTCGTCCTTCTTCTTCGCGAACAATACGGCGCCCCGGGGAGAAACACTAGGTGCGATAAAACCGCTTCTCCGGCAAATCTCTCGGTGGTCCTTGACTCTCTCAACTCGGCGGGTGCCATTACGTATGGCGGAATGGAAATAGGCGAGTGTGCTGCAACACATCTATACAAAACTCGATCTCCTCTCGGGAGGATACGGGAAGGTCGTGCGGAAACACGTGCGGGAACTCTCGACCCTTTGGGCGACGGAAAATCTGGTGCGCGGCTTGATATCAAACACCCAAGCGAGATGGTAGATATACCGCCTGCGCCATCTTCCTAGCCTTGAGGTAGGAAATAAACCTACCACCGGCGTCTGGTGCTCCCTCACTCAACAATGGCTCGCCGAAGCGGAACCGTACTACTCTCTGCGGTCTACATTGGCGTAGCAAGATGCTAGCCAATCCATCCCGTGATCACGTCGAAGTCAATCATCTCCACTCTATCAAGTCGGCTGAGGTCCGGCGACGTAAATAGTCACGGGACAAGCTCTATATACCGAAGAGCTACCCGAATCACCCTGGCGTAGCTACCTCGAAAGGGTCTATGGACACGGGCTCTATCCCTATCCTACTAGCAACAAGGGAGATATATGGGGCCAGTAGAACCGGATCTATCAAAGCATACATCAAACCCGAAGCGATAAGGTACGCGTGGCGACATCGGTGAGGCCTCACGATCTGTCATTGGACAAAGCATAAATGCGGTTACGAGGACCGCTAGGCGGGACGAGCCACGACCTGCGCGACCTGCCGACCCACGAGTACCACGCCTCGGGCGAGTAAGCTGTAGGAGATGATGAGCGGCAGCAGAACTGAAGGTGAGCCTACCACGGTTGCCCCGGTCGGACGGTCCCTCGCAAAGTGACCACGTTAGCCTGGCGCGTAACAAGCTCAAAAGTAGTACCACACTTCCGTAATGGGATCTGCATCGGCCACGCCTGGGGTGGTCGTCGGCGATGCCTCTGCTACTACGGGCGTCCGAAGCCACAGGGCCACAGTGCGCCTCGAATACTCTGTTGTCGAGGATGGTGCGGGAGTGCTCTGAGTGGTGTGGTGCAAATCTAGGCCGCCGAGGCCGCCCACCACGATAGCCACGAAGACCCTCGATCACGGCCTTAACCTGCTTTGTTGCATCGGCTCGTCGACCTCTGCGCTCCTCGCATCCAGGGCATGAGCTGCGTGCGGGTAATATCCATACCCGGTGGAGAAACACCCGCATGACTCGGCCCATATAATCATCTAGCGGTGGCGTGGCGGTGCACCTATCCTACATATATGCTACAATCTTTGGGACATATCGAGCGATGAATCAAACTCGACATTGTACTCACGGCGGTCGTCCCTGCGCCTCGGCGGTAAAAATCTATCGGCCGCGCCCTCGCCATCTGTGGAGGCAAGAAGTGAGTGAGAAAGCCTCGAGAACTCATCCCAGTAGGCGGGGCGTGCTCTCCCGGGATAACTCCATGAATCAAACCAATCGGCTGCGGTATCACGCGGCCGATCTGACGAAAGGTCCAGGACTCTGTCTCGAGGCCTTGATCACCCGCGTGATCCTCTGTGGTGGCGGATGAACTCCTGCGGATCATCCTCGACCTCGACCAGTAAAACTCTGGCGGGCTCTGACTCGAAATCTCGTAGCCTCAAACTATACGCCTCGGGTGTACCACGGGTGCGGCCGTGGCTGGGTAGGCCCAGGCTGCGCATCCGGCCTATCCTCGTGTCGGCCCTGACTCAGCGAATAGTGGGCGTCTCGCGTACCTAACTCCTCGCGGTGTGGGGCGGGAATGCGAATGCTGTAGTCTCTTTGTAACCGGGCGGCGTCATAGAACTCGCCGTCTGCGGTATAGGCGGGCACGAGCCTCGTAACTCTCGGTGTCCATTGGCGGCTCCGCCTGCGCGCCGCCAGGCGGGTTGCCTTACGTGGAGGCATAAGCATTCTGAAAGGAATCGTTAGCGGGGTCGACTTTAACACGGCTCTAAAGCACGATCTCGAGTAAGAAGAGTGAAACCAATCCTAAATATCCTATAGCCTCACGATTATTGGTGTGGTGAACAACACGCGATAATCAAGACTCTACTAGATACGATGCGTAGACACTTTCAGAGATTAAGCGCTCGATACCACTTTTGTCACGACTGTTCGGGGCGTGGTCGTGCCTGCAAGGGCACCCAGTAGTCATACATCGAGTAACGGCGGAATATAAAACAAGGCGAAGCTTGATTTATAAAATAAGACACGATTTATGTGAAAACGTCGCCTTTCGGCATATATATATAAAAACATGGTTTTAGCGATTCATCAGATATTGTACAACATGACTACAGACCTCAGAAATATACAACTATGGCGGGACGGGGCCCGCCATACCTGACATACAAAACTATCTACAACGAGGAGATCATACCCAAAGTAGAGCCTCGGAAAAGATGGGGCTCAGACACCAACGTAGAGATCCTAGAATGTGGATCTAGCACTGCTTGCCTACCTGCGGCATGAGCGGCCCCGAAGGAGAGTCGATGCAACGGTACTAAGTATATGAAAGCGTAAAATACTTAAATGAAAACATATCATTTTAAAATCAGTTTTGCAAGTATGTATGAAACAACGAGGGACGCGCATAGTGCCACATCATAAACAAGAGCAACAATAGGTAAGCGTAGCGAGTCTTTTCTAGGCTGCGAATGATCAAGCGAGGGCCACTCGCCCATATTATCATTCGCAAGCCTAATCACGAACTCGAGTCGCATAGGCCACTCACATAGGCGCGTGAGGTATAACCCGCATCGAGGGTAGCTACTCCGGCGGCGTCACGGACTCGTTGTCGCGTAGCCATGTAGACGCGTGAGGTATAACCCGCATACTAACACGGAACTCTCGTAGCTCGCATAGACCCACTGGACCCGCATGAGGTATTCTCGAATCATGGTCCCCGGACCGCTGAGTCTACCCGCATCGGAGGCGACAACCCGGTATCATCTCGAGGTGAGTGATATAGTACTAACACAACAGCTTATAGTTCAAAACAACATAAGCATAAGTAAGTGACCTCTTTACACAAGCGTTTACAAGACACTAACACACATAGCATCATATCATGTCTACTTATCAAACCATTTTATTATTCTTTTCACAATTCAATATAAGTGCATTATAAACACATGGCAAAGCTGTTTCTTTTATCAACCTTAAGTGGTTATACTTAACTTCCCGTAAAGCTAGTATAACTCTTTAAGCACATTTTAAAAACCAATTAGTTCTCTTACATTAATAAATGATTGATATTCTTTTGAAATGCTTTGATTCTTTATTATTCGGGCTTAAGCAGTGAGGCATCGTAGTGAATTATTATTCGATTAACACGTATGCGTCTACGTACTACATATATATTGTAAAATATCATGCTTTAGGAAGAATCACATACCTTCTCGTGAAAACCACCGCCAGTTGAATATGTGCGCAGAGAGTCACCTATAATAGTCACGAGACATCTATCAAAGACTACTCGAAGGTCATTCTAAGCAGAGGGTTCACAATTCTACGGAAAGTTGGGCAGTACTTCCCTACCCGGTGAGCTACTCAAGTCTACTGTGAAAACAGTCCTATGTAAGTACAATTTGATTATTCTTCTTTTAAACCCTTCTACTGTGATAACAGTTCAATTCTATTATGTGATATTCTTCTAAGTATTTAATACTTATTCTTATACTACAACAGTAAGTATTCTCTAATTCAAAAGAGGGTTAGGATTATTTACCTCGGTAAGCCCAATAATATCCTAGATAAAGTCGCGCCTGAGCAAGGTTTAGCTCCTAAGTTGTATGCTCCGGTAGCTCCAAGAAACCTTAGAAGTTCTTCACAACTTCTACAAAGGACTAAGGGATTTGGGCTAGGGTATTTTGGGCATTATAACAATACTAGAAGACAACTTTTCTACCAAGGGATGGGGGGTAGGTTTTGGCTAGGCTAGGGGGAGGCCTCGGCCAAACTACTTAGGCTAGAGGGGGGTATTCGGCCAAGGGCCTTCACGAGGAGGGGAGGTGTTTGGACGAAAAGGCTACAAAGGGAGAGGAGAGGATTTTTAGACTTGGAAGCTTTTGTGGATGAAGAACTCTTCATCTTAAGGGGGGTATTTATAGGTCAAGAAGTGGCCAACCAATGGCCAAGATTAAGACAAGTGCAAGGAAAGTGTAGGGTGAAGATTAACTATATACAAATATCCTACCAACTCCTTGACTTTGAGCAAGGCACAAAAACGTGCCAATCCCATTCCAATTCGTCCCATGGACGATTCAAGTCCACCAATTGGAGGGTGCCAAGTGTCGCCCTCCCCGTTGGTCCAAAATGTTTCGTCTCTCGGAAAAATCCGCAAAAATTAGAAATGGCATAGCCGGAATTTACCCTACGAAAGCTGTGGAAACGTTTCGTCGGAAAACGATTCTTTTAGTGAGTTGTGCACAAATAAAAACGTCCAAGGCTTATCTTTAAGGCTAGACTTTTGTACGTATTCCCTTACGTACATACTCTGGAAATACGGGGTATAACAAATAGGAGGGCGACATGTGTCACCCTTGGTTGGCATGAGTTGGACGAAAATGTGGCCAAGTGGGCAAGGTCAATTGGTCAAGTCTTGCAAGATATTTTTGGGTAGTGGGGGTAGGTAAGGTTGGACGGTTTTCTTGAGTTAGTGGAGGCCACATGGCTCATTGTTGTGGGGGACATATGTTCCAATGTTGTGGTGGACATATGTCCCAACATTGTGGTGGACACTTGGTTGGAAGATCTCATCTTTCACATGGATCCTAATCCCCACCCTCCATTTATTTTAATCTTGACCCTAGGGTGTTCTATAAATACCCCCCTTGAGTTGAATACTTCTTCATCCACTCCACATTTTCTAAGTCTCAAAATCCTTCCCCCTTTGAGTAGAAGTCTCGTCCAAGTCCCCCCCCCCCCCCTCTTGAGAAGAGCTAGCCGAAACACCCCTTTCCCCCCTTCCTAGTTGTCTCGTCAAAAGCCTCCCCCCCCTTGGTAGAAAATATTCTCCTAGTAGTGTTACTATCCCAAAATACCCTAGCCATATACCTTGTAGTATTCCAAAGTCACCTCTATACGAAAAGCCCAGAAATACTATCTTATATCCATTAGTCACTAAACGAAACCCGGGGGGAAATCTTCATTGTTGGTTGAAGTATTTAGGTAGAAGTTGTGTTGAACTTCTAAGGGTTTCTTGGAGCTATCGGAGCGTGCAAATTAGGAGCTAAACCTTGCTCAGGATCGACATTTAAACTTGGATAATTTTGGGCTTTTCGAGGTAAATACTCTTGTCCTTCTATTGTAATTGGAGATTACATATAAGAGTAGTTTAGATTTTAGTATAAGTTATAGAAGGATATTAAAAAAAGAGAATTGAACTGAATTCACATCAGAAGAATATTAAAGAAGATTGAACTGTACTTACATAGGACTGTAATTACAGTAGACTTGTGTAGTTTAACGGGTAGGGAAGTGCTGCCTGATTTTTCCGTAGAATAGAGAACCCTCTGCTTAGATTATTCTACAGAGTAGTCTAGACGTTGATAGACGTATTTGACTATTATAGGTTGATACTCTGCGCGCGACATATTCGACTTGGCAGATGGATTTCGCCGAGGAGGTATGTGATTCTTCCTATCCTCTTGAGCATGATATTTTAAAATATATATATAGTACGGTGAGCGTCGTGTGTTAGCGAACATGGTTTCTTGGGCGTGCATTAACTTGAGTCTAAATAATAAGAACCTTGAAGTAATTCAAAAGAATTATGAATCATTTTTGAAAGAAGAGTAACACTTGATTTTTAAACAGAAAGCTTAAGAGTTATACTAGCTTTATGGGAAGTTAGGTATAACGACTTAAGAAAGATAAAAGGAACGGTTTTACTTATTTGTTTATGAAAATCTTGTATTGATTTCTGAAGAGTGTAGTAAGATGGTTTGATAAGTAAACATGTTATGATGCTCTGGCGTGTTAGTGTCTTGTGATGTTGTGTAAGGGGTTATTCTTGTTGTTCTTACGTTGTTAAGCGTTAAGCGTTATCTTGTTCTTATATCACATACCCCCTTGACTTGTTATACCGAGGGCTTGCCACCCTTGATGCGGGTCTATACGGCCTATGCGGTCTGTGTGACCATGCGGAGCTGCGGGAGTTCCAGGATTGATCATTACGGGTGTATTATCCCGATGCGAGGAGTGCCTTATGCGGTCTGTGTGACTATGCGGTCTATGTGACTATGCGGACTGCGGGAGTCCAGGAGGATACCGCGGGCTAGCTACCCCCGATGCGAGGAATATCTCATGCGGGTATGTGTGTGACCTATGCGTACTGCGGGAGTTCCAGGATTAGGCTCGCATAATGATACTATGGGTGATTGGCCTTTCTTCGATCATTAGCGACCTAGAAAAGACCAGTTATGTTATATCTATTTTGCTTTTGGTTATGCTGTGGCACTATGTGCGGTTACATTGGTTGTTTCGTACATATTTGTAAAATTGCTTTTAAAATGGTATAATTTCATTTAAAGTACTTTAGAGTTTCACATACTTGGTACCTGTTGTACTGACCTCCTTCGGGGGGCTGCGTTCATGCCGCAGGTAAATGGAAGCAGGTAGCGGATCCTCAGTTTTAGGATCTTTTCTTTGGTGTCAGGAGCTCCATCTTCTCCGGAGGCTCGACTTTTGGGTATGATCTCCCTGTTGTTGTAGATAGTTTTGTACATTCAGGGTATGGCGGGGCCCTGTCCCGCCATAGTTGTTTACTTCCTTAAGTGCGTAGTCTATTATGCAGTTGGGATGTATCGCGGACTTGGTTTATATATATCTTAGAAAAGCGACTTTTTCTCAAATAAACTGTGTCTCATTTTACACTTGTTTCATGTCTTGTTTTTGTATTCCGCTGATTACTCTGATGAATGCCTACTTGGGTGCCCGGGTAAGGCACCAGTCACGGGCCCGGGATCGGGTCGTGACAAAAAAGCTCCATTTGCTCCAGAGGCTTATCTCTTGGTACGGTTTCCCCTGAGGTTGTAGATTCATGTGTATTCAGGGGTATGACGGGGCCCTGTCCCGCCACTGTTGTTATGTAAAAACTCTTAGAGTGCAGTAGTCACATATTGTGGGTCGGTTTGTAAAGGAAATGAGGCGCTTGGTTGTATATGTATGTCGGGAAGGTAGCCCACTGGCTAACTTTGTTGTTTTATTTCTGTTGAGTTATTTTATAAGTTTCATGTATGTTCGCTGATTATCTCGATGTATACTGTAAGGGTGCCTGTAGGGCACGATCGCGAGCCCGGTCGGTCGTGACAAAAGTGGTATCGAGCGATTAGTCCTCGGAAAGTGTCTGAGGCGTGTTCAGTAGAGTCTTGATTATCGGTGTGTTGTGCACCACATCTATAATCAGGAGGCTGCAGGACATTTAGGAATGGTTTCCATTCTTCTCTCTTTGAGATCGTGCAGTAGAGCTGTCATAGTAGGTTGAATCCTCTCTGACCCCTTCTTATGTAACAGTTATGCCTCGACGGAAGGCGACCGGGGCCCGAAGGGCAAGCGGCAGCAGAGGCGCTAGCGGTACGCAGAGGGTTACACGGACTCAGGCACAGACTATGACTGAGGAAGTAGCCGGATCGGCGAGTTCAGCCACGCCGGCGATAGAAGGCCGAGGCGGCGGTAGCTCGAAGGTTCGGTGCGAGCCTCGATTCGCGGCCGAGGCGAGTTTAGAGATTACGGAGAAGCGGTCGGGCTATTGACTAGCATAGTGGTAGGGCAGCGCCGACAGGAGCAGGTAGCTAACCCTAGAGCTGACAGTTTGCGGATTCGGGATTTTCTGGGTTGTCATCCGCCCGAGTTTTATGGTTTGAGGTCTGAGGAGGATCCGCAGGAGTTCATTCGGAATCTACAGAGGACTATGCAGGTTCTTAGGGCTTCGGAGACGGAGTCTATTATGCTAGACTCTTACCGGTTACGCGATATTGCGTTGAACTGGTTCGAGTCATGGGAGCTGTCGAGAGGTGAGGATGCTCTTCCAGCTGTTTGGGAGGAGTTCACAGAGGCCTTCATGGATCACTTTTGTTATACCCCGTATTTCCAGAGTATGTACGTGAGGACGTACGTACAAAAGTTTAGCCTTAGTTAGACACTTTGGACGAAAATATTGTGCACAACACTCGAAAAGAATCGTTTTCCGACGAAACATTTTCCAAAGCTTGCGTAGGGAAAATTCCGGCTATGTCATTAATAATTTTTGCGGATTTTTCCGAGAGATGAAACATTTTTGGACCAACGAGAGGGTGACACTTGTCACCCTCAAGTGGACGACAATTGGGCAAAGTTGGCACGTTTTTTGTGCCTTCTCCTTAGTCAAGGAGTTGGTAGGATATTTGTGTAGTAGATGGATAAGGACACTTGCCTAAATCCTCACCCTACACTTGCATAGCACTTGGCTTCATCTTGGCCATTGGTTGGCCATTGCTTGATCTATAAATACCCCCCTAACTTGAAGGTTTTCTTCATCCACAAATCAATTCTCTAAGTCTTGAAAAAAATCCCTCCCCTCTCTTATAAGCTTTTCGTCCAAGGCTCTCCCCCCCTTCCTTGAGCCCTTAGCCGAAACCTACCCCCCTCCCTTGGTAGAAAAGTTGTCTTCCAAGTATAGTTACTATTCCAAAATACTCTAGCCCAAATCCCTTGTAGTATTTTAGTAGAAGTTGTGTAGAACTTCTAAGGGTTTCTTGGAGCTATCGGAGCGTACAAATTAGGAGCTAAACCTTGCTCAGGAGCGACATTTAACTTGGATAATTTTGGGCTTATCGAGGTAAATACTTTTGTCCTTCTATTGTAATTGGATATTACATATAAGAATAGTATAGACTTGAGTATAAGATACACTGACGGATATTAAAGAATAGAATTGAACATTATCACGATGAGAAGGGTATAAATGAAGAATAATTGAACTGTACTTACATAGGACTGTTTTTACAGTAGACTTGAGTAGCTTACCGGGTAGGGAAGTGCTGCCCAATTTTCCGTAGAATAGAGAACCCTCTGCATAGAATTATTTACAGAGTAGTCTAGACGTTGATAGACGTGTCTGACTATTATAGGTTGATTCTCTGCGCGCGACATATTCGACTTGGCAGGTGGATTTCGCCGAGAAGGTATGTGATTCTTCCTATACTCTTGAGCATGATATTTTAAAATATATATATAGTACGGTAGACGTACGTGTGTTAACTGAATAATAATTACGGCAATGTCTTTTGACTTAAGCCTGAATAATAATTACGGCAATGTCTTTTGACTTAAGCCTGAATAATAAAGATCTTGAAGCATTTCAAAAGAATACTGAATCATTTTTAACAGAAGAGAAATATTTGGTTTTTAAACAAAAGCTTAAGAGTTATACTAGCTTTATGGGAAGTTAGGTATAACAACTTAAGAAAGATAAAAAGAACTGTTTACTTATTTGTTTATAAAAACCTAGTATTGATTTCTGTAAGGTGTAGTAAGATTGATTGATAAATAGACATATTATGATGCTACTGTTATACCCCGTAGTTCCAGGGTATGTATGCGAGGACGTACGTACGAGAATACGACAGAAAGATTGGAAAGGAAGAAAGAGGTGAATTTTCCACGGAAAAGTTTCCGGTTTTTTGTGAAGGAAAAAGGTTCGTTAATGGGAATTGGATTCCCATATTTGGTTTTTGGACTTCTTTGATTATATTAGAATATTGGAATTTTATTTTCGGAAATGGTCACGTGGGGCCCACGGGAGAAATTCTGATTTTGTGAGGCCGCTTTGATTTTGAGATTTTGGCGTTATAGATTTTTCGGAAGACGAAATATTTTGGGCGAATCGGGGCGACACGTGTCACCCCAATGTGGCACCTTTGGGCGAAATATGTTTGTGCACAACACGGTTAGAGTCGTTTTCGACGAAAGCGTTTTCACTTTCGTAGGGAATTTCCGGCTATGTCATTTAGTATTTTTGCGGATTTTTCCGAGAGACGGAACATTTTGGACCAACGAGAGGGCGGCACTTGGCACCCTCTCATTGGTGGGTAAGGTGGGCGGTGCTTGGACGAAAAGGGGGTGGCAAGTGGGAGATATTTTGGTAGATATTTTGTGTGCAAGTTGGCTAGGACACATGGGTGAATCTTGGCCTACACTTGCTAGGCACTTGGCTAGATCTTGGCCATTGGTTGGCCTTGGCTTGTGCTATAAATACCCTCTCCTTTGATGAACTTCTTCATCCAAAATGCCTAAGTCTTGAGAGCCTTCCTCCCGCACCGTGAGGCCCCTTGGCGAGAGTTCCCCACAGTGGGGCGGGCGAGGTAGCCACCCACTCCTTTGTGGTGTGGCGTGGGGTACCCCACTGCCTAGTTTGTTTTCATATAATACCCACTCTTGGTAGAAATACTCTCAAAGTATTGTTATAATGCCCAATACCTTAGCCTTATACCTTGTGGTATTCTAAGGTTATACTATCTGAAAAGCCAGAAAATACTATTATACTTCCGTCGGTCACAAACCGAAACCCTAGGAAAATCTCCATAGTCCGTTGGAGTATTGTGAAGAAGTTGGTTAGAACTTCTAAGGGTGGTTTAGAGCGGGTTGAGCGCTCGGAGTTGAGCTAAGCGATTGCCCGGGATCGACTTTATATTTGGATAATTATGGGCTTAGCGAGGTAAATATCTTGTCCTATTGTAATTGGATATTACATGTTGTAGGAAAATATAGTTAAAGTATACTATATATGTATAATGAACATAGCTTGTGTGATGTCCTTGGACTTAAGCTGAAGAATCTGACTGTTTTACATAGATTTGTATTCTGATAGACTTGTGTAGTAATCTTGTGGAGTAGAATTGTACGTTCGGATTAGATGTATAACCCCGCGGTTGGCTTGATAGCAGGCCAGATAGAGGAGGAGATTTACTGTTGTTGCGGGAGAGTCTTTGTCGAATTTTACGTAGAATGTTCTACGATGTTAATAAGCGCGCGTGGCCTTATAGGTTGAAATGCTACGTGTGGAATGATCCACTTGACTTAAGGAGTAGCCGATTGTTTGGAGCGTTTGCTATTAGTCGATACTCGTCGAGGTATGTGAACCTCTTCCTATCTCTCTAGCATGATATGTGTAAACTATGTAGTGCGGTGACGTCACGTGTGCTAAATGTATTCGATGGGTTTAAAACATAAAGTGTTATAACGGCTTTATGGGAAGTTGGTTATATGACTTTATGTAGATAAGAAAACACTTTGTGGTTTTAAAAGGTAAATGATTTGTTTATAAGCGGCTTGATGTGTGATTATAAAGAACTTGAAGTATTTCAAAGATTTACAATCGTTTTGAAAGAGAAGTAATACTTGGTTTTGAGAACTTAAGAGTTATACTAGCTTTATGGGAAGTTAGGTATAGCGGCTTAAACGTTTCTTGATTTTGGAAATCGGGATGTGTATCGACAAACCAACTGCGGCGTTAATAAGGAAATGTTTTGAATAATTAAGTATTATTAAAACCGGTAGAAACTTCCATCTGCGTAGAAGCTAAGATGAGACAAAATGATATTTCCTAGATCGTAGGTCTTTGTAATAAGATTGTTATAAACAAGAATATCCTACTCACATATAAGGCTTATGTTTCTCAGATTGTTTAAAAGGGAATTATATTCTTAAATGAATAAGACTATGAACTACGAAACCTTTCTAAAATAAGAAACGTGAGCATTTGAAATTAGGCAAACTTGGACGTTTGGAAAATAATGTTGTTACTTGGTTTTACAAAGGTAAGTGTTTTGGTTTACTTAAAAAGACAGTCACTCTATTTTATACTACGGGTATTGTGTGACTTATGTGATAGGCAGATCTTTTAAAGATTTGATGTATGAAGTACGTTGGGGTTAGATACTCGAACTTGTTAGTAGAAAGTACCTTGTGTGAATAACTTGATTGTATTGGTTTGTGATAGCCTTGTAATACTTTCTTGTTGCTTTGATAAGTAAACGTGTTAGGATGCTACGTGTGTTAGTATCTTGTGATGTTTGTGTAAAGGGGTTTCCCTTGATTGTGCTTATTAACTATCAGTCGTTATGATAGTATTGTGGCATTCATCTCTTGAGGTGATTCCGGGGTTAGCGCCCTCCGTGCGGGGTAGACTTCGGTGATGCAGGACCGTGATTCGAGAATACCTCATGCGGGTCTGAGGGCCTATGCGAGCTACGAGTTCGAGTTAGTGTGCGTCCTTTATGGCGTCGCGGTCCTTGTGGCGTGCGGACTCGAAAGTCGGGGCGATGCAGGGAGTAGCTACCCTCGATGCGGGAATACCTCATGCGGGCGATGAGATTGGCCTATGCGGAGTGCGGGAAGTTCGAGGACTAGACGCGCATTAGATCTGCGGGCAAGTGGCGGCTTTGATCATGTAATGATGCAGGCAGATCTTATAATCTGATTCATGACCTTGTTGAATGCGTAGGTGTTAGTAGTCGGCTATGCCTTACTTGCCTGCATGCGGTTTTAGTTGAACACAGTGGGACACGGTGTTCATGTGTATTCCTTGGTGTTTTTCTATCATAAGCTGGCGGTGAGGAAGGTATTCCACGGGCATGATTGATGTTATGGGCTTGAGACCCATAGTTATATTGGAGTGATGACTTTGAGGCGTGAGTCACGACTTGACACTGGCCTTATTTATGGTGAATCGTAGTTTGGTTATCATACATGTCTCTGCTTTGTATAGACTACTATGATTTCATTTCTGATTTATTTATTTTGTTTGTTTCACATACTCAAATTTGTTATCTTGACCTCCTTGAGGCTGCGTTCATGCCGCGAGTAAAGGTACACGATCATTGATCCTCGCTCTTAGGGTCCTGATTCGGCGTGTGGAAAGCTCCGTTTCTCGGAGGCTTATCGATGGTATAGTCCCTGTTGTTGTAGGTGTTTACATTCGAGGGTATGGCGGGCCCTGTCCGCCATTGTTGTCGTATCATTTCTTAGAAGTGCAGTAATCTTGTTGT
This sequence comes from Przewalskia tangutica, assembly GCA_029844215.1. Classification (NCBI taxonomy): domain Eukaryota; kingdom Viridiplantae; phylum Streptophyta; class Magnoliopsida; order Solanales; family Solanaceae; genus Przewalskia; species Przewalskia tangutica. The sequence goes on along the minus strand of CM056726.1, from coordinate 85,148,642 downwards.
GGCGGGGTTTGTAAAAAGGATTAAAGCTGTTCATGTTGGAAAAAGTTGTTATTTATATATATGAGAAAGACAAGTTTTCTCAGATTATTGTTTCATATTTCATAATATGTCTTGTATTGTTTATGTTCGTGATTACTCGATGTTGTATCACTAGGGTGCGGGGTAAGGCACGATCACGGGCGGAATCGGGTCGTGACAAAGTGGTATCGAGCGATTAATCCTCGGAAAGTGTCTGACCGTATCGATGAGAGTCTTGATTATCGGGTGTTGTGCACACACGATAATCGAGAGGCTATAGGATATTTAGGATTGGTTTCTATTCTTCTCACTCGAGATCGTGCCTTAGATTTGTGTTGTAAGTTGGACCTCGGCGAAATTATTTCCTTATCGTTATGCCTCGCGCAGGGCAAGGCCCGGGAGGGCAAGCGGCCGAGGAGGCTGCGAGTAGAGTTGAGGGTGGCGAGGCACAGGCCAAATCATTACCTAGGGTAGTGCTTCATTCGGGGTTCTGCGGCGTCACTAGCCCAAAGAGAGTTTAAGCATGGCGGCGGCGGTTTCTCTGCGGCCATGATATGTGAACGCCGGTTCCACGGCCAGGAGCAGAGAATATAGATTGCGAGGACAACCACATTACTAGCTATAGATTTGGCTACGGAGAGTATACCGATGTACCACGAGTCTTGATGACTACCTAAGAAAGGGTTGTGCAAGAGTAATTCTTGATTGGGCTTGAGCATGGCACGTATGCGGGCTTATGCGCGTGGCCGAAAGCGTAGAGATCGGCGGGTTAACGAGGGCGAGAAGAGGGCGAGCGTGAAGGTCCGGTAACTTTCAAGGTGAGTATACCTTAAGTGCTATGTTACGATAGCGGTGTGTTAGTTGTGATTAGAAATCATGGTGGGTTAACAGGGTAAGATTTTGGAGGATAGAAAGTGTGAGCCTTAGAGCTTTATACGCAAAGACCTTAGAGGTAAGGCCATCTCGGGTAGAGACGTATGTTTATGTTTGACCCTTATAGGAGTGCATAGTGCACGTGGTGTGTTTGGGGATAGGTCCTAAGTAGTGTGAAATGAAGAGGGTAGTTGAGCTAAGAAGACCGCTAGGTTTTCGTAACATGTTTAGTAAGACTGTTCGCCGGGAGATGGTATTTCGCGCCTTGCGGTCGGGTTGAGGCTACGTGCGGGTCAACCCGCGGTAGGTTTGGTGGTGGGGTCAGTTTGTGGTGGTCCCTCTTTGTGTTAGGGTCGAGGGTGTTAGGCCCATGTTTAGTTAGCTTGCGTGCAAGTTCGTGGATGCGTTCGACGGTGGTCGGGCGATGGGGCGACTATCGTGTTCTTGGTCGGTCGTTCCTCGGCGGTGTTGATGTTATCGAAAAGGTTGTGAGGTTGCAGGTGCCTACCTTCACCTTATGTGAACGATGGAGCCAGTGCAGTGTTTCTCTTCGGGAGTTTGTACCGGGAAGGGCTAGAACTCAGGTGAGTCTCGTATCGCGTTCGCCACCGGGCGGTGTTTTGATTTGAGGGTATTTGTGAGATCGTTGTCTCGGTTGAAGTGTTTAAGCTACCATTTGGTGATCGGATGTCGTCTTATGAAGCCTTGTAGGGAAGGAATGCAAGTTGCGGTCGATTGGTTCGATGTTGGCGTGGTTGAGATAGTTGGTTGATCTTGTTCCGGCATGTGGATAGTGAAGCTTGTCTAGAAGAAGTTACGGCGGCTCGGAGGAATCGTGCGGATAATCGGCGACGACGCTTAGAGTTCGAGTTGTGATCGGTCTTCTTGAAAGTACCACCGGACGGTGTGGCGAGTTTGGAAACAAAGGAACTTAGCGAGTTACTTGGGGCCCTTTGAGTTCATGTGAAGAATAGGCGGGTTGCCTATATGTTAGCTTTTGCGTCCGACTTAGGAGCGGGGCGTCCGGTCTTTCGTATTGTTATGTTCGAAAGTATCGAAGATCCATCGAGGATGTTCCCGATTAATGATGACCACGTTAGAGATAGTAACCGAGTTTTGGATACTAAAGCAGTATCAGAAATGTGATAAGAATCCGAGTGTACAACAGCTTCAGTGATCGCATGCAGCCCGGTACCATTTGTTGGGTCGTCGGAGCAAGGCTCGCGACAAAGTGACAAAAGTAGTATTATTTGTGGTGATGTAGAGGTGTTTCCTCGTGGACTTAGATGTAAGTTTTGCGAGTGTTTCCATGGCGGTGTGGCGATTGTTTCGTAAGTATAGTAGTGAAGACTATCTTGCACGCGTTCGTTTTGAGACTTAGAAGGAACATTCGGACGAATGTTTCTAAGGAGGAAGAATGTTATACCAGTAGTTCCGTGGTATGTATGCGAGGGCGTGCGTGCGAGAATCTGACGAAAGATTGGAAAGGAAGAAAGAGGTGAATTTTCCACGGAAAAGTTTCCGGTTTTTGTGAAGGAAAAAGGTTCGTTAATGGGAATTGGATTCCCATATTTGGTTTTTGGACTTCTTGGATTATATTAGAATATTGGAATTTTATTTTCGGAAATGGTCACGTGGGGCCCACGGGAGAAATTCTGATTTTGTAGAGCAGCTTTGATTTTGAGATTTTGGCGTTATAGATTTTTGGAAGGCGAAATATTTTGGGCGAATCGGGGCGACACGTGTCACCCCATGTGGCACCTTTGGGCCGAAATATGTTTGTGCATAACACCCGGTTAGAGTCGTTTTTCGGCGAAACGTTTTCACAACTTTCGTAGGGGAATTTCCGGCTATGTCATTTAGTATTTTTGCGGATTTTTCCGAGAGACGGAACATTTTGGACCAACGAGAGGGCGGCACTTGGCACCCTCTCATTGGTGGGTAAGGTGGGCGGTGCTTGGACGAAAAGGGGGTGGCAAGTGGGAGATATTTTGGTAGATATTTTTGTGTGCAAGTTGGCTAGGACACATGGGTGAATCTTGGCCACACTTGCTAGGCACTTGGCTAGATCTTGGCCATTGGTTGGCCTTGGCTTGTGCTATAAATACCCTCTCCTTTGATGAACTTCTTCGTCAAATGCCTAAGTCTTGAGAGCCTTCCCCCTCACCGTGAGGCCCCCTTGGCGAGAGTTCCCACAGTGGGGCGGGCGAGGTAGCCACCCACTCCTGTGGTGTGGCCGTGGGGTACCCACTGCCTAGTTTGTTTTCATATAATACCCCTCTTGGTAGAAATACTCTCAAAGTATTGTTATAATGCCCAATACCTTAGCCTTATACCTTGTGGTATTCTAAGGTTATACTATCTGAAAAGCCAGAAAATACTATTATACTTCCGTCGGTCACAAAACCGAAACCCTAGGAAAATCTCCATAGTCCGATTTGGAGTATTGTGAAGAAGTTGGTTAGAACTTCTAAGGGTGGTTTAGAGCGGGTTGGGCGCTCGGAGTTGGAGCTAAACGATTGCGGGATCGACTTTATATTTGGATAATTATGGGCTTAGCGAGGTAAATATCTTGTCCCTATTGTAATTGGATATTACATGTTGTAGGAAAATATAGTTAAAGTATACTATATATGTATAAGCGAACATAGCTTGTGTGATGTCCTTGGACTTAAGCTCAAGAAGAAGCTGTTTTTACATAGACGTATTCTGATGAACTTGTGTAGTAATCTTGTGGAGTAGAATTGTACCGTTCGGATTAGATGTATAACCCCACTGGTTGGCTTGATAGCGGCCAGATAGAAGGAGGAGATTTCTGTTGTTGCGGGAGAGTCTTTGTCGAATTTTACGTAGAATGTTCTGCGATGTTAATAAGCGCGCTTGTGGCCTTATAGGTTGAAATGCTACGTGTGGAATGATCCACTTGACTTAAGGAGTAGCCATTGTTTGGAGCGTTTTGCTATTAGTCGATACTCGTCGCGAGGTATGTGAACCTCTTCCTATCTCTAGCATGATATGTGTAAACTATGTAGTGCGGTGAGCGTCGTGTGCTAAATGTATTCGATGGGTTTAAAACATAAAGTGTTATAACGGCTTTATGGGAAGTTGGTTATAACGACTTTATGTAGATAAGAAAACACTTTGTGGTTTTAAAAGGTAAATGATTTGTTTATAAGCGGCTTGATGTGTGATTATAAAGAACTTGAAGTATTTCAAAAGATTTAAATCGTTTTGAAAGAGAAGTAATACTTGGTTTTGAGAACTTAAGAGTTATACTAGCTTTATGGGAAGTTAGGTATAACGGCTTAAACGTTTTCTTGATTTTGGAAATCAGGATGTGTATCGACAAACCACTGCAGCGTTAATAAAAGGAAATGTTTTGAATAATTAAGTATTATTAAAACCAGTAGAAACTTCCATCTGCATAGAAGCTAAGATGAGACAAAATGATATTTCCTAGATCGTGGCTGCTGTAATAAGATTGTTATAAACAAGAATATCCTACTCACATATAAGGCTTATGTTTCTCAGATTGTTTAAAAGGGAATTATATTCTTAAATGAATAAGACTATGAACTACGAAACCTTTCTAAAATAAGAAACGTGAGCATTTGAAATTAGGCAAACTTGGACGTTTGGAAAATAATGTTGTTACTTGGTTTTACAAAGGTAAGTGTTTTGGTTTACTTAAAAAGACAGTCACTCTATTTTATACTACGGGTATTGTGTGACTTATGTGATAGGAACAGATCTTTTAAAGATTTGATGTATGAAGTACGTTGGGGTTAGATACTCGAACTTGTTAGTAGAAAGTACCTTGTGTGAATAACTTGATTGTATTGGTTTGTGATAGCCTTGTAATACTTTCTTGTTGCTTTGATAAGTAAACGTGTTAGGATGCTACGTGTGTTAGTATCTTGTGATGTTTGTGTAAAGGGGTTTCCCTTGATTGTGCTTATTAACTATCAGTCGTTATGATAGTATTGTGGCATTCATCTCTTGAGGTGATTCCGGGGGTTAAGATGCCCTCCGATGCGGGGTAGACTCGAGTGATGCAGGACCATGATTCGAGAATACCTCATGCGGGTCTGAGGGCCTATGCGAGCTACGAGTTCGAGTTAGTGTCGTCCTTTATGGGCATGCGGTCGCGTGGCGTGCGGACTCGAAAGTCGGGGCGATCTTGGGAGTAGCTACCCTCGATGCGGGGAATACCTCATGCGGGCGATGAGATTGGCCTATGCGGGCTGCGGGAAGTTCGAGGACTAGGCGCGACATTAGATCTGCGGGCAAGTGGCGGCTTTGATCATGTGGATGCAGAGCAGATCTTATGATCTGATTCATGACCTTGTTGGTACTGTGGGTGTTAGTAGTCGGCTATGCCTTCGTACTTACCCTGTACGGTTTTAGTTGGACACAGGTGGGACCTGGTGTCATTTGTATTCTGTGGTGTTTTTTTTCTATCATGGACTGCCGGCAGTGAGGAAGGTATTCCACGGGCATGATTGATGTTATGGGCTTGAGACCCATAGTTATATTGGAGTGATGACTTTGAGGGCGTGAGTCACGACTTGACTGGCCTTATTTATAGTGAGCGTAGTTTGGTTATCATACATGTCTCTGCTTTGTATAGACTACTATGATTTCATTTCTGATTTATTTATTTTGTTTGTTTCACATACTTGGTACTGTTATCTTGACCTCGCCCGGGGCTGCGTTCATCCGCATGAGTAAAGTACACGATCATTGATCCTCGCTCTTAGGGTCACGATTCGTGTGGGAAAGCTCCGTTTCTCGGAGGCTTATCGATGGTATAGTCCCTGTTGTTGTAGGTGTTTACATTCGGGGTATGGCGGGGCCCCGCCATTGTTGTTAAATATCATTTCTTAGAAGTGCAGTAATCTTTGTTGTGGCGGGGTTTGTAAAAAGGATTAAAGCGTTCATGTTGGAAAAAGTTGTTATTTATATATATGCAGAAAGACAAGTTTTCTCGATTATTGTTTCATATTTCATAATATGTCTTGTATTGTTTTATGTTCATGATTACTCGATGTTGTATCACTAGGGTGCGGGGTAAGGCACGATCCACGGGCGAATCGGTAAGTGGCGATACGTGTGTTAGTGTCTTGTGATGTTGTGAAAGGGGTCATTCTTGTTGTGCTTACGTTGCTAAGCGGTAAGTCGTTATCTTGTTATTATATCACCTACCCTTGACTTGTTATACAGGGCTTGCCACCTTGATGCGGTCTATACGGCTATGCGGTCTGTGAGACTATGCGGAGTGCGGGAGTTCGGGATTGATCATTCAGGGTGTTTTAGCCCGACGCGGGGATGCCTATGCGATCCGCAATGTGACTACGCGGTCTATTGAGACTATGCGGTGCGGGAGTCGAGGAGAATGCAGGGGTTAGCTACCGATCGAGAATACCTCATGCGGGTCTGTGTGTGACCTATGCGGACTGCGGGAAGTCCAGGACTAGGCACGCATAATGATACTATGGGCGATCGACCTTGCTTCGATCATTTGCGGCCTAGGAAAGACCAGTTACATTATATCTATTTTGCTCTTGTTTATGTTGTGGCACTATGTGCAGTTAAACTGGTTGTATTTACAAATGGCTTTAAATACTTGATTTTACTTGATACAGATTTCACATACTTTGTACTGTTATCGACCTCCTTCGAGGCTGCGTTAAATGCCGCGAGTAAGAAAGCAGGTGCTAGATCCACATCCTTAGGATCTTTTTGCTTTGGTGTCAGAAGCTCCATCCTTTCCGGAGGCTCGACTTTTGGGTATGATCTCCCTGTTGTTGTATATAGTTTTGTACATTCAGGGTATGGCGGGGCCTGTCCCGCCATAGTTGTTATCTTCTTAAGTGCGTAGTCTATTATGCGGTTGGGATGTAGCGCAAAACTATGTTTATATATATATGCGAAAAGCGACATTTTCTCGTAAAAGCGTGTCTCATTTACAAGCTGTTTCATGTCTTATTTTTATATTCCGTGATTACTCGATGTATGACTACTTGGGTGCGGGTAAGGCACGATCCACGAACCTCAGGCAGTCGTGACAAAAGTGGTATCGAGCGATTAATCCTCGGAAAGTGTCTGAGCCGTATCCAGTAGAGTCTTGATTATCGGTGTGTTGTGCACCACACCAATAATCCGGAGGCTATATGATATTTAGGATTGGTTTCCATTCTTCTCACTCTGAGATTGTGCCTTAGAGCTGTGTTATAAGTTGGACCCCTCTAACGTATTCCTTTTCCGTGATTATGCCTCGCGTAAGGCAACCGGGCGAGAGCAAGGCGGCCGGGAAGGCGCTAGTAGGACAAGATTCACGAGGCTCGAGCCCGATCTATACGAGGCGGCGAGTTCCATGACGCCGGCCCCAGCGAAGGCCACACACTGTACCTCGATCCCGGCTGGAAGCGGATGAGATAGTTCAGAGATGGCGATTCGGCGAGATCGTGGCGAACATGAGAGATAGGCTAGATCTTTGCGGTTCGATTCAGCGGCACGTAGTTCACGAGATCGAGCGGTTTGCGGCTACGAGATTTTACGAGTGTAGCCGCGAGTTCTGGTCGAGACACGAGGATGATCGCGAGGAGTTCATCCGATTAGTTCTGAGAGGATCATGCGAGTGGTCAAAGCTTCAGAGACCGAGTCCGTGATCTTCGGTTCGCATCGGCCGCGTGATACCGCAGTCGATTGGTTTGATTCATGGGAGTTATCCCGGGGAGAACACGCGTCCCCAGCTACTTGGGATGAGTTCTCGGAGGCTTTTCTCACTATCTTCTTGCCTCCACAGATGAGGAGGGCACGGTAAGATTTCTGCTTTGAGGCAGAGAGGCGCCGATTAGGAGTACAATGTCGAGTTCGATTCTTTGGCTCGATATATCCTGCATTGGTAGCGAATATGGAGGGCGAGTGCATCGCTACGTCACGGGCTAGATGATTATATGGCGAGTCTTGTGCGGGTGTGGCTCTTCACGAGCATGGATATTACCCGCATGCGAGCTCATGTTTTGGGATGCGAGGCGTAGAGACGCGGGTCGACATATATCGGCATCGAGAAGAAGGCGAGGCGGCCGGATTTTTGGTAGTTCTCGGGAGGGCGACCTCGTGACGTCTAGGTTTGCACCACGGCCAGCTCGAGCACTCCTACATCGTTTCGGTGCAGCAGAGCATTGAGGCGGTCGGGGCCCGGGACTTGGACTTCGAGGTAGCAAGGTGCTAACGATCGAGGTCCGCTCGGTGTGTCGTTGTGGTAGATTCCATTCGAGGAGTCAGTACTACTCGAGAGCTTGCTATACTTGTGGCGGCAGGTCATTTTGCGAGCTTGTCAGGCCGAGCGGCGGTGGTAGGGCTCGGCCTACGAGTGCATTGCGGTTCATCATCTCCTACGATTACTCGCCCGGGCGAGGTACTCATGGGCCAGCGGTCGCGGCGAGGTCGTGGCGGGTCCCGATTCTAGCGGTCCTCGAGCGCATTTATGCTTGTCGGTAGCGGGACGGGAGGCCTCACCTGATGTCGTCACAGGTACCTTATCAGTCTCCGATTATGATGTGTATGCCTTGATAGATCCGGGTTCTACTGCATCCTATATATCTCCCTTGTTGCTAGTAGGATAGGGATAGAGCACGAGTCCATAGACCACTTTCGAGGTAGCTACGCGATGGGTGATTCGGTGGTAGCTCGGCGGGTATTTAGAGCTTGTCCAGTGACTTTATGCAATCGTCAGACCCTAGCAGACTTGATAGAGCTGGACATGACTGATTTCGACGTGATCATGGGCATGGATTGGCTAGCTTATTGCTATGCCAATGTAGGCTGCGAGGAGAGAGTGAGTACGGTTCGATTTCTGAGGCCGGTTATTGAGTGGGAGAACATCTGTATCGTAGAAGGGTAGGTTTATTTCCTACCTCGAGGCTATGAAGATGTGCGAAGGGTATATCTACCATCTCGTTCGGGTGTTTGATCACGAGGCTGCGGTACAGTTTTGATCGATTCCGTAGTCGAGAGTTCCCGGCGTGTTTCAGGCGACCTCGGGTATCCTCCGAGAGGAGATAGAGTTTTGTATCGATGTCTTGCGGACACTCGGCCTATTTCCATTCCGCCATACGAATGGCACCGCCGAGTTGAGAGAGTTGAAGGACAGTGCGAGATTTCTTTGGAGAAGGGCTTCATCGAGACCTAGTGTTTCTCGCAGGAGCGCGGTATTGTTCGTGAAGAAGAAGGGCGGGACGCTGCGCATGTGTGTTGATTACGGTGAACAAGGTGACTATTAAAACGAATACCCCTTCCTGTGATTGATGATTTGTTCGACCAGCTACGAGTGCGAGATGTTTCTCGAGATTGATCTGCGATCGAGCTATCATCAGTGCGAGTCGAGAGGCGGATGTCCCTAGGATGCGTGGACGTCACGGGCACTATGAGTTCGAGGTTATGTCATTCGGTTTGACCAATGCTCGGCGCTTTTATGGATTTGATGAACCGAGTGTTCAAACCATTTTGGACACGTTTGTGATAGTGTTCATTGATGATATCTTGGTTTATTCGCTCAGGCGAGGAGCATGCGGAGCATTTGAGGCTTTGTCTTTGAGAGTTCTCGAGACCAGCGATTATCGCCAAGTTTTCCAAATGTGAGTTTTGGTTAACTTCGGTGGCTTTTCTTGGGCATATTGTCGGGGCTGATGGCATTCGGGTGGATACGACCAAGATCGAGGCAGTCAGGACTTGGCCTAGACCTACTACTGCAGCGAGTGCGCGCGACTTTACGGGCCTCGCGAGTTATTATCGGCGGTTCGTGGAGAAGTTTGCTTCTATCTACGCACCATTGACTAGGGTGACTCGGAAAGCGGCTAAGTTTGATGGTGATGCTTGTGGCGGGGTTTCGATTCTTTGAAAGAGATACTGACGACCTCCCCCGTTCTTACTCTTCCAGAGGGTCCAGACAGTTATGTTGTGTATTGTGATGCGTCGGGCGTCTGGTTAGGATGTGTGTTGATGCAGCAGGGCAAGGTTATAGCGTATGCATCCCGACAGCTTAAGAAACACGAGAGGAACTACCCCACCCATGATTTGGAGTTGGCAGCGGTGATTCACGCATTGAAGATCTGGAGGCACTATTTGTATGGGGTTCATGTGGATATTTATACAGACCACAAGAGCCTCCAGTATATCTTCACAGAGGAGCCGAACTTCACGGCGAGGCGGTGGTTAGAGATTCTCAAGGATTATGATGTTGACATCCTGTACCACCCGGGGAAGGCCAATGTTGTGGCAGATGCTCTTAGTCGTAGATCGATGGGTAGCCTATCAGATGTGCAGCCAGAGAGGAGGGTCATGGTTCGCGATTTGCATCAGTTAGCGAGCCTTGGTGTCCGTTTGATTGATTCTGATAGCAGTGGGGTTCGAGTTCGAGAGGTTGCCGAGTCTTCCATCGTCGAGGAAGTGAAGAGGCAACAATTTGAGGATTCGGTTTTGATTGATATCGTGATCTGGCTCTTCGTGAGGCAAGGGTCCTTTGAGGTAGCTTTGATGGGGTGCTAAGGTTTGAGCGAGTTGTGTGTTCCGGATGTTTCAGGACTTGTGGCGAGTTCTAGGGAAGCACGCGTAGCAGCGTTACTCTATCCGTCGGTCGACCAAGATGGACCACGACCTTAGATACGTGTATTGGTGGGATGGCTTGAAGAGGGGCGTTGCGAGTTCGTAGCTCGGTGCGTGTTGTCGGCGGTGAAGGTAGAGCACGGAGGCACGGTGGTTTGTTGCGACGATAGAGATCCCGACACGGAAGTGGGAGGTGATCAACATGGACTTTATCACGGGATTACCTCGCACTCGGAAGAGACATGATTCTATATGGGTTATCGTCGACGGTCGAAATCAGCCCACTTTCTTCCGTCGGGGCGACTTTTCGGTGAGGATTATGCCGACTTTACATCAGAGATCGTCGATTGCATGGAGTCCCTATTTTGATCATATCGCAGAGAGCCCGATTGCGGAGGTCTTTCGAAGGGTTTAGGGGCGGTGAGCCTTAATCGCATTCCATCCACGCAGCAGACGGGCCAGTGAATGCACTATCCGACTCTTGAGGATATCTTTGCGAGCTTTGTGTTATCGACCGAGTGTTGGGAGGATCATTTGCCTCTAGTTGAGTTTGCATATAATAATAGCTACCACTCCAGTATTCAGATGGCGCCGTTTGAGGCCTTGTATTGGAGGAAGTGCAGATCGCCGATAGGCTGGTTCGATATGGCGAAATGCGATTAGTGGGACCAGATTTGGTGCAGCAGGCAGTGGATAAGGTGAAGCTTATCCAGAAGGCGATTCTTGTGGCTCAGTCGGCCGAAGTCATATCACGGATCATCGTCGTCGGCATCTGGAGTTCGAGGTTGATGATTGGGTTTTCCTGAAGGTGTCACCCATGAAGGGTGTGATGAGATTCGGGAGGAAAGGAAAACTCAGCCCAAGGTACATTGGGCCATATCAGATTGTCCGCAGGGTAGGCAAGGTTGCCTATGAGTTGGATCTGCCGTCCGATCTGGAGGCAGTGCATCCGGTGTTTCATGTTTCTATGTTGAGGAGATGTATCGGGGATCCATCTAGGGTACACCCGATTGACGATGTCCAAGTGACCGAGGGGTTATCGTATGAGGAGACTCCCATAGCGATAATCGATCGTCAGGTTAGGCGTCTGCGGACCAAGGACGTGGCTTCCGTCAAAGTCTTGTGGCGGAACTAGCTCAGGGAGGAGATGACATGGGAAGCTGAGGAGGACATGAGGCAGAAGTATCCTCACCTATTCCCCACACCTCCAGGTAATTCACTTTCCTACTTGTAAATTTTCATTGTCATATATGCCTAAGTGTTGTTTTGTGGCCGTATGTGGCATTTGCAAACTGTTTAAGTTATGAGGAACCTTATTGTTATCTGTCTTGTGAAGGAACATTCGGGACGAATGTTTCTAAGGAGGGAAGAATGTTATACCCCGTATTTCCAGAGTATGTACGTGAGGACGTACGTACAAAAGTTTAGCCTTAGTTAGACACTTTGGACGAAAATATTGTGCACAACACTCGAAAAGAATCGTTTTCCGACGAAACGTTTTCCAAATCTTGCGTAGGGAAAATTCCGGCTATGTCATTAATAATTTTTGCGGATTTTTCCGAGAGATGAAACATTTTTGGACCAACGAGAGGGTGACACTTGTCACCCTCAAGTGGACGACAATTGGGCAAAGTTGGCACATTTTTTGTGCCTTCTCCTTAGTCAAGGAGTTGGTAGGAAATTTGTGTAGTAGATGGATAAGGATACTTGCCTAAATCCTCACCCTACACTTGCATAGCACTTGGCTTCATCTTGGCCATTGGTTGGCCATTGCTTGACCTATAAATACCCCCCTAACTTGAAGGTTTTCTTCATCCACAAATCAATTCTCCAAGTCTTGAAAAAAATCCCTCCCCTCTCTTATAAGCTTTTCGTCCAAGGCTCTCCCCCCCTTCCTTGAGCCCTTAGCCGAAACCTACCCCCCTCCCTTGGTAGAAAAGTTGTCTTCCAAGTATAGTTACTATTCCAAAATACCCTAGCCCAAATCCCTTGTAGTATTTTAGTAGAAGTTGTGTAGAACTTCTAAGGGTTTCTTGGAGCTATCGGAGCGTACAAATTAGGAGCTAAACCTTGCTCAGGAGCGACATTTAACTTGGATAATTTTGGGCTTATCGAGGTAAATACTCTTGTCCTTCTATTGTAATTGGATATTACATATAAGAATAGTATAGACTTGAGTATAAGATACACTGACGGATATTAAAGAATAGAATTGAACTGTTATCACAGTAGAAGGGTATAAATGAAGAATAATTGAACTGTACTTACATATGAATGTTTTTACAGTAGACTTTAGTAGCTTACCGGGTAGAGAAGTGCTGCCCAATTTTCCGTAGAATAGAGAACCCTCTGCTTAGAACTGTTTACAGAGTAGTCTAGACGTTGATAGACGTGTCTGACTATTATAGGTTGATTCTCTGCGCGCGACATATTCGACTTGGCAGGTGGATTTCGCCGAGAAGGTATGTGATTCTTCCTATACTCTTGAGCATGATATTTTAAAATATATATATAGTACGGTGAGCGTCGTGTGTTAACTGAATAATAATTACAGCAATGTCTTTTGACTTAAGCCTGAATAATAATTACGGCAATGTCTTTTGACTTAAGCCTGAATAATAAAGATCTTGAAGCATTTCAAAAGAATACTGAATCATTTTTAATGAAGAGAAATATTTGGTTTTAAACAAAAGCTTAAGAGTTATACTAGCTTTATGGGAAGTTAGGTATAACAACTTAAGAAAGATAAAAGAAGCTGTTTACTTATTTGTTTATAAAAACCTAGTATTGATTTACGTAAGGTGTAATAAGATTGATTGATAAATAGACATATTATGATGCTACGTGTGTTAGTGTCTTGTGATGTTGTGAAAGGGGTCATTCTTGTTGTGCTTACGTTGCTAAATGGTAAGTCGGTTATCTTGTTATTATATCACCTACCCTTGACTTGTTATACCGAGGGCTTGCCACCCGATGCGGTCTATACGGCTATGCGGTCTGTGAGACTATGCGGGCTGCGGGAGTTCGTGATTGATCATTCCGGTGTTTTAGCCCGTCACGGGGATGCCTATGCGATGCAATGTGACTATGCGGTCTATTGAGACTATGCGGACTGCGGGAGTCGAGGAGAATGCAGGGGTTAGCTACCCCGTCGAGAATACCTCATGCGGGTCTGTGTGTGACCTATGCGGACTGCGGGAAGTCCAGGACTAGGCACACATAATGATACTATGGGCGATCGGCCTTGCTTCGATCATTCGCGGTGTTATACCCCGTATTTCCAGGGTATGTACGTGAGGGCGTACGTATATAAATTTGAGCCTTAAGTTAGGCAAGTTTCGAAATTTGTACAGAACACCCGATTAGAGTCGTTTTTAGACGAAAGCGTTTCCACGACTTTCGTAGGGAAAATTACGGCTATGTCATTAATAATTTTGCGGATTTTTAGAGGCGGAACATTTTGGACCAGCGGGAGGGTGACATGTGTCACCCTCACATTGGAAGAAGTGGGCGGCCAAAGGGGAATTGTTACGCGTTTTTGTGCAAAAATTGTGGTCAAGGGTTAGGTAGGATATTTTGTGTAGTTGATGAGCAAGTGGGACCCACAAACACATGGCTTCATCTTGACCTTACACTTGCCTTACACTTGGATAGATCTTGGCCATTGGTTGGCCATTTCTTGACCTATAAATACCCTCTAAGTTGATGAACTTATTCATCCAAAAATTTTCTAAGTCTTGAAAAATCCCTCCTCTCCCTCTTGTTGTTTTAGTCCACCACCCTCCCTTTGAGAGCTCTGGCGAGCAACCCCACCTAGTTGTGTTAGTCGAAATACTACCCTTGGTAGAAATGTATTCTACAAGTATTGTTATAATGCCCAAAATACTTTAGCCAAATACCTTGTAGTACTTTCCAAAGTACCCTTTATCTGAAAAGCTTGGAAAATACTATTATACTTTCCTTTAGCCACTAAACGAAACCACTAAGGAAAACCTTCATAGTCGGTTGAAGTGTTTAGTAGAAGTTGCGTAGAACTTAAGGGTTGTTTGGAGCGGTTGGAGCACTCGGAGTAGGAGCTAAACGTTGCTCGGGAGCGACTTTTACTTGGATAATTTTGGGCTCATCGAGGTAAATACTCACATTCTTCTAGTGTAATTGGAAATTACATCTTGTAGTAGTATAGTAATGAATATAAGATTCATAGAAGAGAATTGAACTGTAATAGAAGGATATTACTGAGAAAAGACTTGGCGAAATCACTTGAGAAGAATATAAGTAGAAGTTAAGCTGTACTTACATGGGATGTATTCTGATGGTGATAACCTTTATTGGTTGAATGTTTTGCAAGTAGCATGTGCTACTTAGAAGGTGGACAGCTAGTAGGGTTATAAGCGTGGGCGTTTTGCTTATAGTCGATAAATCGTCGCGAGGTATGTGATTCTTCCTATACTCTTGAGCATGATATTTTAAAGGAAGATATATATAGTACGGCAATGTCTTTTGACTTAAGCACGAATAATATATAGTACGGTGAGCGTCGTGTGCTAATTGAGCGTGGTTATGCAGCAATGTCTTTTGACTTAAGCTGAATAATAAGAATTTTGAAGTATTTCAAAATTGTTAAGAAACCATTTTTGAAAGAAGAGTAACACTTGGTTTTAAAGGTTTTAAAAAGAGTTATACTAGCTTTATGGGGAGTTAGGTATAACGTCTTAAGAGAGGTAAAGAAGATGGTTTACTGATTTTAGAAGTTAAGAGACTTGATCTTATAAGATAAGAGACTTAACTTAAATGAATAAATATGGATTTTGTGTGAAACCTCATTCGTGAGTAATGAGTACTTGGTTTTTAAAAGGAATAATGTTTCTTGATTTGGAAATCAGAATGTGTATCGATAAACCACTGCAGCGTTAATAAAGGAAAATGTATTGAATAATTAAGTATTATTAAAACCAGTAGAAACCTCCATCTGCATAGAAGCTAAGATGAGACAAAATGATATTACATTTTCTAGATCGTGGCTGCTTAATAAGATTGATTATGAACAAGATTAACCTACTCAACTATGGCATATGTTACTCTATTGTTTTAAAAAAAGATTAAGACATTGAACTATGAAACTTTTCTAAAAGAGACTTGCGTAATTGAAATTAGGCAAACTGGAACTTTTAGGGAAAATGAAGGCATTGTGTTGTCTTAAAATGGTTTAAAACATAAAGTGTTATAACAGCTTTATGGGAAGTTGGTTATAACGACTTTATGAAAACAAAAGAAGGGTTTTATCATTTGTTTTAATGTGGTAACTTGACTTTTAAAAAGAAGTATTTTGGTCCAAAAGAAGGCACGGTATTGCCTTAATTTGGTCTTAAAAAGGAAAGTATGAAAGTTGTTTTGGTTTACTTAAAAAAATATAAGTCACACATTTTTATATACTACGGGTATCGGGTGACTTTTAGAAAAGTAATGAATCTCTTAAAAGGAATTTAACGTACGTAGTACTTTAGGGTTAAAATCCGGACTTTGACATAAAATGAAAGTACCTTGAGTTGTGTATAACTTGCCTATGCTTGTTGTTATGAAACTTGACCATGTTACGTGTGATAGCCTTGTTGTGCAAATCTGTGTTCTACTCGACTACGGTTCATCCGTAATGTATTTCACTCGACTCAGGTTCATCCGGAATGTATTTCACTCGACTCACGGTTCATCCGAATGTATTCCACTCGACTCGGTTCATCCGGGAATGTATTCCACGTTTCTATCTTTGGGTCCATAAGATGGGCGAGACACATTATCGTATCACATGATTTGTACCTAGGCTGGCGGTGAGGAAGGAGTTCCACGGGCATGAGGATGACTTTGAGGCGTGAGTCACGACTTGACATGGCGCTTTTATGTTGTGAGCGTAGTTTGGTTATCATACATGTCTCTGCTTTATATAGACTATTATGATTTCATTCTGATATTACTGATTTCACATACTTGGTACTGTTATCTTGACCTCCTTGGGGCTGCGTTCATCTGCAGTAAGGTACATCATTGTCGATCCCCGCTTATAGGATCACATTTCAGCGTGTTGGGAAGCTCTGTTCCTTGGAGGCTTATCTTTGGTATGTTACCACGAGTCAGAGGTTCTTGTACATTCGGGGTATGGCGGGGCCTGTCCGTCATAGTTGTTGTCACTTCTTAAGTGCATGTAATCTTGTTGTGGCGATGCGTAAAAAAGATAAGCTGTTCGGGTATTTATGTATATATCTTGAAGGCAAGCTGTTTTGGGTTGGCTGTTTATTTATCATGTCTCTTAATTCATGTTCATGTTTTTATTTCCTGATTTTCTCACGATGTTGTATCACCAGGGTGCCGGGGTAGGCATCGATCACGGGCCGGGTTGGTCGTGACAAAAGTGGTATCGAGCGATTAGTCCTCGGAAAGTGTCTCAGACCGTGTCTAATAGAGTCTTGATTATCGGTGTGTTGTGCACCACATCTATAATCGTGAGGCTATAGGAAATTTAGGATTGGTTTCCATTCTTCTCATTACGAGATCGTGCCTTAGAGTGTGTGATAAGTTGGACCCTCCGACGTATTCCTTTCCTTTACGATTATGCCTCGCGTAAGCAACCCAGCCCGGATGGGCAAGCGATCGAGGAGTCTGTTAGTGAGATCTGAGAGAATGCAGCGCGAGCGTCGATACACGAGCAGTGCTTCCGGCGGCGGGTTTCGCGCGCCGCCCGGCCAGCGAGTTTAAGCGCGGCGGTGGCTGCGAGACTCTGATACGAGCCTCAGTCCACGGCTGGAAGCAGATGAGATAAGTACAAGAGATGACCCGATTCTGGCGAGTCGTGGCCGATATGAGATAGGTGGATCTGGCGATTCGATCCCAGTAGCACCGTAGTTCACCCCGGCGAGCGATTTGAGACTACGGGATTTTCCGAGGTGTAACCCGCGAGTTTTATGGGTCGAGGCACGAGGATGATCCGCAGGAGTTCATCCGGCGATTCTGCCAGTCATGAGTGATCAAGGCATCGGATACCGAGTCGGTGGTCTAGGTTCGCGTCGGGTGCGTGATACCTGATCGGCCGGTTTGATTCCTGGGAGCTGTCCCGGGGAGAGAATGCACTTCCGGCTTTCTGGGACGAGTTCTCAAAGGCATATCTTGAACACTTCTTGCCTCCATATGAAGAGGCGCGGCGACAAATTTTTGACGTTAAGCGGGGCGGGCGGGCGGTTAGAGAGTACAATGTGAGTTCGACTCGTTAGCTTGGTATGTCCCCATTGTAATGGCGATATGGAGGGCGAGTACACCGCTACGTCAGGGCTAGATGATTACTTGGCGAGAGGCTTATGCGGGTGTAGCTCTTCACCGGGCATGGACATTGCCGCATGCAAGCTCATGCACTAGGATGTGAGGCACGGAGAGGTCGACGAAATGGCCGAGATCGTGAAGAGGCGGGACAGCGAGGTCCTTTGGTAACTTCGGCGGACGCCTCGTGAGTTAGTTATGTACCTCCGCCAAGATCTGAGTGGTCCTCCGGTCTTGGGGCGTTCGGGGTATTCGAGGCTGGTCGAGCTCGGGGCTTGGTTCCGCGGTATACGTGAGTGCTAGCCAGCAGGATTCATGTCCCCCTCAGTGTGCACGATGTGGCAAACATCATCCCGGAGAATGTCGTCTTTTTACTGGTGCTTGATTCACCTGCGGCCGTCAGGGCCATGTGACGAGAGACTGTGCTTATAGGAGAGGTACCGACAGCATGACGCAGCCTCTGCCGGATCGATGGCGAGTTCATCGCGCCTACGATTATGCGCCTGCAGTGTGCCTATGATTAGAGTGGAGCGGTAGCTTCAGGTATATCCTTAACCCTCTAGAGATTTGTATGTGTCACACCCCGAATTACGGGCCCGTGACTAGTGCCTTACCCCGGGCACCCTAGTGACACAACATCAGAGAAAATCAGCGGAAAATAAAACTTTAAACATGCAATGAGAGACATGATAATAAAACAGGTCAACCAAACGGTTACCTTCCAATGATATACATATAACAACTTTTTTCAAAACGAACAGTTTAATCCCTTTTTACAAAACCCTGCCCACACAGTGCTACAGACCTCTAAGATTTACAACAACTATGACGGGACAGGGCCCCGCCATACCCCTGAATGTACAAGAACCTACAACTCAGGGAACACATGCAAAAGATAAGCCTCAGAAGAGCAGAGCTTGATATCTTTGAAAGGTGATCCTAGAGCGGGGATCGACAGCCAATGTACTTCTACCTGCGGCATGAACGCAGCCCCCCGAAGGAGGTCAGTACAACAGGTACCAAGTATGTGAAACTGTAAAAGACTGTAAATGAAATCATAATAGTCTATATAAAGCAGGAGACATGTATGATAACCAGATGAAATACGTGACCCTGCCCATCTCGTGGGACTCGGTGTAAAATCAGATGTGATACGTGACCCTGCCCATCTCGTGGGACTCGGTGTAATATCAGATGAAATACGTGACCCTGCCCATCTCGTGGGACTCGGTGTAATATCAAATGGAATACGTGCCCCTGCCCATCTCGTGGGACTCGGTGTATAATCAAATAGAATACGTGCCCCTGCCCATCTCGTGGGACTCGGTGTAGAATCGTTCATAACAAATCAATCGGCCCTCCATCGAGAGACGCGGTAACACAGAAATACCACACTTGCACAACAAAGGCTATCATCACAAGCATAGGCAAGTTTCACAACAACAAGCATAGGCAAGTTTCACAACAACAAGCATAGGCAAGTTTCACAACAACCAAAGGTGTTTCACAACAAGATGCAAGTTTCACACAACTCAAAGTACTTTCATTTTATGACAAAGTCAGGGTTTTAACCCTAAAGTACTACGTACGTTAAATACCTTTTAAGAGATCCGTTTCTTTCACATAAGTCACACAATACCCGTAGTATTAGAATGACCAACCCACATTCCTTTTCAAAAATCAAGTAACAACATTCTTTTCCTAAGTTCCCGTTTGCCTAGTTTCAATTACTAAAGCTTCTCATTTTCAAATGGTTTCATAGTTCATAAACTTAATCGCTTGATTTCTTTTTAGAACGATTGAGTAATATATATCTTACGTGAGAGTAGGTTATTCTTGTTTACAACATTCTTATTACAGCAGCCATGATCTAGAAAATGTAATATCATTTTGTCTCATCTTAGTTTCTATGCAGATGGAGGTTTCTACTGGTTTTAATACAAGACTTCATTTATTCAATACATTTTCCTTTTATTAACGCTGCAGTGGTTTGTCGATACACATTCTGATTTCCGAAATCAGTAAAACATTATCCCTTTAAAAAAAACCAAGTACTCATTACTCACGAATGAGGTTTCACATAAACATCCACATTAAAACAAATAAGTTAAGTCTCTTATCTTATAAGATCAAGTCTCTTAACTTCTAACCTCGGTAAAACATTCTTAAGCCGTTATACCTAACTTCCCAAAAAGCTAGTATAACTCTTAAGCTTTCAAAACCCAAGTAATACTCATTCTTTCAAAACGATTCATAAATCTTTTGAAATACTTCAAGTTCTTTATTAACACATATCAAGTCAGTTATTATTCAAATCAGTTACCTTTTAAAAACCACAAGGTATTTGCTTATCCACATAAAGCTATTATAACCGACTTCCCATAAAGCCGTTATAACACTTTATGTTTTAAACCAATCAAAAACAATTAGCACATGTACGTCTACCGTATTACATAGTTCACATATATCATGCTAGAAGAGATAGGAAGAGGTTCACATACCTCACGACGATTGTCGACTAATAGCAAAACGCTCCAAGTACCTCAAACCGCCGGCTACTCCTTAAGCCAAGTGGATCACTCCACACGTAGTACTTCACCCGCTACGGCCACAAGGCGCTTATTAACAACTAGATCTCAACGTTCCATAATCTCTGAGAAAATTGGCACTCATGACAGCGTTAATCTCCTCTATCGAGGCCGCTACCAAGCCAACCGGGGGTTTGCACGCCTAACGGGCGTGTACAATTCTACTACGGTAATGCTACACAAGTCTCATGTCTGATACACCCTATGTAATTCTGATTCGGTTCTCTTATTTAAATTCGAGCTTAAGTCGCAAGACATTGCGTAAGTATTATTCGAGCTTAAGTCAAAAGACATTGCCGCACAATTATAACGTTCGGTTTCTATATATAGTATACTTCACTATATATTCCTACAACATGTAATTTCCAATTACAATAGAAGGTCATGAGTGTTTACCTCGATAAGCCCAAAAATTATCCGAGATAAAAGTCGATCTGAGCAAGGTTTAGCTCTACTCAGTGCGCTCCCAAAAAACCCTTAGAAGTGTCTACCCACTTCTACTTAATACTTCAACTACGGGTGAAGATTTTCCCTAGGGTTTCGTTTTAGTAGTGAGGAAGTATAACGGTATTTTACGGGCTTGTATCGTGTAACCTTGGGAATACTACAAGGTATTTGGGCAAGGTATTTGGACATTATAACAATACTAGGAGAGTATTTCTATACCACAACAAGGGGTATTTATACGAGACAACTAGGCTGGGGTACCCTGGCAAAACACCACAAGGAGGAAGCTCTCGGCCAAGGGCTCTCAAAGGGGAGGGGTGGTGGTGGGCCAGCTCGAGGAGAGGAGTAGTTTTGAGACTTAGTTAGATTGCTCAAGTTTAGGATGAAGAAGTCTTCCAAAGGGTGGGGTATTTATAGGTCAAGCAAAGGCCAACCAATGGCCAAGATGCATCCAAGTGTATAGCAAGTGTAGGGCTAGATTTCCACCATGTGTACCTTATCCATCTACCACACAACTTGCACAAAATATCCTACCAACTAAAGCTCTCTTTTTCGTCCACCATTACCGCCCACTCAAGGCCAATGTGAGGGTGACACATGTCACCCTCCCGTTGGTCCAAAATGTTTCGTCTCTCGGAAAAATCCGCAAAAATTTTAAATGACATAGCCGGAATTTTCCCTACGAAAGCTGTGGAAACGTTTCGTCGAAAAACGACTCCTTTCGGCACTTGTGTACAAATTTCGAAACTAGCCTACTTTAAGGCTCAAATTATAATACGTACACACTCACGTACATACTCTGGAAATACGGGGTATAACATTCTCCCCTCCTTAGAAACATTCGTCCCGAATGTTCCTTCTCAAGGCGGATAACGATGAAGTTCTTCTTAACTTTAAACAAGTTCCCAACGCCACACATGGCCACGAAATATCACACGTTCTCTTCCTTCCTTACTCGTCGTGCCCTTCTCGAACACTTGAACTTTACTAGTACATGTTCCACACTTCAGTCAACGCTTCTGCTCCCAAAACCTTGGAGTCACTACCTCCAAACTTGGTCATCATACTAACCTCGATTTCCCCCCTAAGGCCATTCCGGCGCCACGAACCGATTCAGTCGAACATATCCATGAGCTCATCTGATGGTCATCTAAACTTGGGCCTAGCACCTCGTGACCTACCACTGGCGGGACCACCCAGCTGACCTACCACGAAGCAGTCGCGGGTTGGCCGCAACATGGCTGACCCGACCTACTAACGCATCAAGCTCTTGTTCCCCGATCCGGAACAATCTTACCTAAACAGGTCATGAAAGCTACCACTTCCATTTCACACTTCCCAGGGACTTACCCTTTTTCACTAACCAGGTTTCTAAATCACTTTTAGCACACAGCTATCCAAACATAACACTAAACACATCGACAACATCAATACATACAAAACTCTAGAGGGTTAGGGATATACTGATCTACCGCTCCTCTGCAATCATAGGCACTGCCTGTATGCATGGTATGAAGGCGATGAACACGCGCGATCCGGTGGTGAGTCATTCTGTTTGCATCCTTCCTACTAGGGCGATTTCTCGTCACATGGCCACGGACGCGGAAAAACAAGCACCGATAAAAGACGACATTCCGGGATGACGTTTGCCACATCGTGCAATCGAGAAAACTGAACCCGTGGCTAGAACCCGTATATCTGTGAACGGAAGCCTTGGAGCTCGACCGGCTCGAATACCTGAACGTCCCGACGGCGTGGGGACCACTCTGTCTTGGTGGAGGTACATAACTTCTTCTTGGCGGTCCGCTTGAAAGTTACCAAAGGACCTGCCAGTCTGGCCTCTTCTGCGATCTCGGCCATTCCGACTCCTCCGTGCCTCACATCCTAGTGCATGAGCTGCATGCGGGCAATGTCCATGCGGTGAAGGGCTACACCAACAAGCCTCGCTAAGTACTCATCCAGCCCGGTGACGTAGCGGTGTACTCTGTCCTCCATATCAGCTACTAACGCGGGGACGTACCGGGCCAATGAGTCGAACTCCATATTGTACTCCCGAACCGTACGTCCGTTCTGCCGTAACACCAAAAATCTGTCTGCCCGAGCCCTCCTCATCTGTGGAGGCAAGAAATGTGCAAGAAATGCCCTTGAGAACTCGTCCCAAACTGCTGGGAGCGCATGCTCACCTCGGGGCGATTCCGTGAATCAAACCCGATCGGCGATGATCGCGCAGCCGATGCGAACCGAAGGTCACTGACTCGGTCTCCGAAGCCTTGATCACTCTCATGATCCGCTGTAACTGTCGGATGAACTCCTGCGGATCATCCTCAGGCCTCGACCCATAGAACTCTGGCGGGCTGCAGCTCAGAAAGTCCCGTAGCCTCAAACTATCTGCTCGGGGGTGAACTACGGGTGCTCGGCTGGAGGCTGCTGCGTCCACCGATCCTCATATCGGCCCACGACCACGGCGATGGCGCCATCTCCTTGTACCCCATCTCCTCTGCTCGGTGTGGGGTGGAGGCTCAGTCTTGTAGTCTCGGACCAACTGCTGCGGCTCTAAACTTCTGGTCTTTGGCGGCGTCCACGAAACCGCCCGTCGGAAGCACTGCTCAGTCTTGGCCGGGCTGCGCCTCGTACTCCTCTGTATCCCACTAGCGCCTCCTCGGCTGCCTTGCTGTCTGATGCAGGTTGCCTACGCGGAGGCATAAGCGGTAAAAATGAAATACGTCGGAGGGTCCAACTTATCACACTTTCTAAGGCACGATCTCGGAATGAGAAGAATGAAACCAATCCTAAATGTCCTATAGCCTCACGATTATAGATGTGGTGCACAACACACGATAATCAAGACTCTACTAGACAGTGCGTAGACACTTTCCGAGGACTAAGCGCTCGATACCACTATGTCACACCGAATTCGGGCGTGACTAGTGCCTTACCGGGCACCCTAGTGACACAACATCGAGAGAAAATCATGGAAAATAAAACTTTAAACATGCAATGAGAGACATGATAATAAAACAGGTCAACCAAGCGGTTACCTTCGATGATATACATATAACAACTTTTTTCAAACGAGCAGTTTAATCCCTTTTACAAAACCACCTTACAATTGCTCTGCACCTCTAAGATTTACAACAACTATGACGGGACGGGGCCGCCATACCACGAATGTACAGAACCTACAACTCGGGGAACACATACCAAAAGATAAGCCTCAGGAAGGAGCAGACTTCGATATCTTTGAAAGGTGATCTAGAGCGGGGATCGGCGACGATGTACTTCTGCGGCATGAACGGCCCGAAGGAGGTCGATGCCAAGCAGTATGTGAAGCGTAAAGGCGTAAATGAAATCATAATAGTCTATATAAAGCGGGAGACATGTATGATAACGGATGAAATCGTGACCACGCCCATCTCGTGGGACTCGGTGTAAAATCGGATGTGATCGTGACCACGCCCATCTCGTGGGACTCGGTGTAATATCGGATGAAATACGTGACCTGCCGCCTCGTGGGACTCGGTGTAATATCAAATGGAATACGTGCCCCGCCATCTCGTGGGACTCGGTGTATAATCAAATAGAATACGTGCCTGCCCATCGTGGGACTCGGTGTAGAATCGCTCATAACAAATCAATCGGCCCTCCATCGAGAGACGCGGGTAACACAGAAATACCACACTTGCACAACAAAGGCTATCATCACAAGCATAGGCAAGTTTCACAACAACAAGCATAGGCAAGTTTCACAACAACAAGCATAGGCAAGTTTCACAACAACCAGCATAGGCAAGTTTCACAACAACCAGCATAGGCAAGTTTCACACAACTCAAAGTACTTTCATTTTATGACAAAGTCAGGGTTTTAACCCTAAAGTACTACGTACGTTAAATACCTTTTAAGAGATCCGTTTCTTTCACATAAGTCACACAATACCCGTAGTATTAGAATGACCAACCCACATTCCTTTTCAAAAATCAAGTAACAACATTCTTTTCCTAAGTTCCCGTTTGCCTAGTTTCAATTACTAAAGCTTCTCATTTTCAAATGGTTTCATAGTTCATAAACTTAATCGCTTGATTTCTTTTTAGAACGATTGAGTAATATATATCTTACGTGAGAGTAGGTTATTCTTGTTTACAACATTCTTATTACAGCAGCCATGATCTAGAAAATGTAATATCATTTTGTCTCATCTTAGTTTCTATGCAGATGGAGGTTTCTCGGTTTTAATACAAGACTTCATTTATTCAATACATTTTCCTTTTATTAACGCTGCAGTGGTTTGTCGATACACATTCTGATTTCCGAAATCAGTAAAACATTATCCCTTTAAAAAAAACCAAGTACTCATTACTCACGAATGAGGTTTCACATAAACATCCACATTAAAACAAATAAGTTAAGTCTCTTATCTTATAAGATCAAGTCTCTTAACTTCTAACCTCTAAAACATTCTTAAGCCGTTATACCTAACTTCCCAAAAGCTAGTATAACTCTTAAGCTTTCAAAACCAAGTAATACTCATTCTTTCAAAGCGATTCATAAATCTTTTGAAATACTTCAAGTTCTTTATTAACACATATCAAGTCGATTATTATTCAAATCAGTTACCTTTTAAAAACCACAAGGTATTTGCTTATCCACATAAAGCTATTATAACCGACTTCCCATAAAGCCGTTATAACACTTTATGTTTTAAACCAATCAAAAACAATTAGCACATGTACGTCTACCGTATTACATAGTTCACATATATCATGCTAGAAGAGATAGGAAGAGGTTCACATACCTCACGACGATTGTCGACTAATAGCAAAACGCTCCAAGTACCTCAAACCGCCGGCTACTCCTTAAGCCAAGTGGATCACTCCACACGTAGTACTTCAACCTATAAGGCCACAAGGCGCTTATTAACAACTAGATCTCAACGTTCCATAATCTACAGAAAATTGGCAAGACTTCCCCAATGGCGGCGTTAATCTCTCCTCTATCGAGGCTACCAAGCCAACCAGGGGGGGGTTTGCACGCCTAACCGGACTTGTACAATTCTACTACACAGTAATGCTACACAAGTCTCCGTAATACTGATCTATGTAATTACGATTGATTCTCTTATTTAAATTCAGGCTTAAGTCGCAAGACATTGCCGTAAGTATTATTCAGGCTTAAGTCAAAAGACATTGCCGCACAATTATAACGTTCAGTTTCTATATATAGTATACTTCAACTATATATTCCTACAACATGTAATTTCCAATTACAATAGAAGGTCATGAGTGTTTACCTCGATAAGCCCAAAAATTATCCGAGATAAAAGTCGATCCTGAGCAAGGTTTAGCTCCTACTCCGTGCGCTCCCAAAAAAACCCTTAGAAGTGTCTACCCAACTTCTACTTAATACTTCAACTACGGGTGAAGATTTTCCCTAGGGTTTCGTTTTAGTGACTGAGGGAAGTATAACGGTATTTTCTGGGCTTGTATACGTGTAACCTTGGGAATACTACAAGGTATTTGGGCCAAGGTATTTGGACATTATAACAATACTAGGAGAGTATTTCTATACCACAACAAGGGGTATTTATACGAGACAACTAGGCTAGGGGGGGGGGGTACCCTCACGGCAAAACACCACAAGGGGAGGGGGAAGCTCTCGGCCAAGGGCTCTCAAAGGGGGAGGGGGTGGTGGTGGACGAAAGCTCAAGGGAGAGGGAGTAGTTTTGAGACTTAGTTAGATTGCTCAAGTTTAGGATGAAGAAGTCTTCCAAAGGGTGGGGTATTTATAGGTCAAGCAAAGGCCAACCAATGGCCAAGATGCATCCAAGTGTATAGCAAGTGTAGGGCTAGATTTCCACCATGTGTACCTTATCCATCTACCACACAACTTGCACAAAATATCCTACCAACTAAAGCTCTCTTTTTCGTCCACCATTACCGCCCACTCAAGGCCAATGTGAGGGTGACACATGTCACCCTCCCGTTGGTCCAAAATGTTTCGTCTCTCGGAAAAATCCGCAAAAATTTTAAATGACATAGCCGGAATTTTCCCTACGAAAGCTGTGGAAACGTTTCGTCGAAAAACGACTCCTTTCGGCACTTGTGTACAAATTTCGAAACTAGCCTACTTAAAGGCTCAAATTAATATACGTACACACTCACGTACATACTCTGGAAATACGGGGTATAACAGTATGCGTGATATGATGACCTTATATTTATGTGCTATGTACGAATAGCGTTGTGTTATTTGTGAGTTAGAAAACATGGTTAGTTGGAAGGATAAGTATGGGGGCATGGGAAGTGTGAACCTTAGAATATTTCATGTTGAGACCTTAGAGGTAAGGTCGTTTTAAAAGAGAGATTCTTACGGTTAGTCTTTGTTGAAATACTTGGTATGCGTAAAATGTATTGTGGGAAATTCATTGGGTTGTGTGAGGTGAAAGTGGTAGCTTTCATGACGCAAATTAGTAAGAATGTTGCAGGGCGAGGAACGAGAAAGTTGGCACGATTACGGGTCGGGTTGAGGACCATTCGCGGTCAACCGTGGCCGGAATGTGGTGGTCGATCTGAGGTGGTCCCGCCCAGTGGTAGGGTCACGAGGATGCTAGGCCCAAGTTTAGATAACCATCGTAAGAGTTGGTGGATACGTTCGACGAGAATCAGTTCGGGAAGGCGGAATGGCCTTAGAGGAAATCGAGGTTAGTAAGATGACCAAGTTTGGAGGTAGTGACTCGAGGGTTGGAAAGCGAGCGTTGTGAGTGAGTGCGGATACTAGAAGAGTTCAAGTGTTAGAAGAGTACGACGAGTAAGGGTAGAGGCGAGCATGTATTGCGAGCATAGATATGATCATTTCTTGTGAAGGAGAAGGTGCGAAAGATGTATATTTTAGACCTCGTGGATCGATGCGATCCGGTACCATTTGTTGGGTCGCCGGAGTGACACTAGAACCTCGCGGCAAAGTGACAAAAGTTTGTGATGTTAGAGGTGTTTCCTCGTGGACTTGGATGTAAGTATTTGCGCGGGTGTTTCTGTGGCCAGGTGTGGCAGGATTGTTCTCGTAAGTATAGTAGTGAATACTATTATACTTTCCTTTAGCCACTATTATATAGACTATTATGATTTCATTTACAGTATTTTACAGTTTCACATACTTGGTACCTGTTGTACTGACCTCCTTCGGGGGGCTGCGTTCATGCCGCAGATAGAGGTACATCGACTGTCGATCCCCGCTTATAGGATCACATTTCAGCGTGTTGGGAAGCTCCGTTCCTTCGGAGGCTTATCTTTGGTATGTTACCACAGTGCAGTAGGTTCTTGTACATTCGGGGTATGGCGGGCCCTGTCCGTCATAGTTGTTATCACTTCTTAGAGGTGCATGTATCTTGTTGTGGCGTAGTCCGTAAAAGATAACTGTTCGGGTATTTATGTATATATACTGAAGGCAACTGTTTTGGGTTGGCCTGTTTATTTATCATGTCTCTTAATTCATGTTCATGTTTTTATTTCCGCTGATTTTCTCTGATGTTGTATCACTAGGGTGCCCGGGGTAAGGCACCAGTCACGGGCCCGGGTTCGGGTCGTGACACGCGGCCTAGGAAAGACCAGTTACATTATATCTATTTTGCTCTTGTTTATGTTGTGGCACTATGTGCAGTTAAACTGGTTGTATTTACAAATGGCTTTAAATACTTGATTTTACTTCAGTACTTACAGTTTCACATACTTAGTACTGTTATCGACCTCGCCGGAGTGCGTTCATGCCGCAGTAAGGGCAAGCAGTGCTAGATCCACATCCTTAGGATCTTTTTGCTTTGGTGTCAGGAGCTCCATCTTCTCCGGAGGCTCGACTTTTGGGTATGATCTCCCTGTTGTTGTATATAGTTTTGTACATTCAGGGTATGGCGGGGCCCTGTCCCGCCATAGTTGTTTATCTTCTTAGAGGTTTATAGTCCTATTGTACAGTTGGGATGTAACTGCAAAACTATGTTTATATATATATGCCGAAAGACGACATTTTCTCACATAAAACTGTGTCTCATTTTACAACTGTTTCATGTCTTGTTTTTATATTCCACTGATTACTCTGATGTATGACTACTTGGGTGCCCGGGTAAGGCACCAGTCACGGGCCCCGGAACGGGTCGTGACAACTTTTTGCCTCCTAAGATGAGGAGAGCCCGTGTAGATAGATTCTTGACCTTGAGGCAGAATGGGAGGACTATCAGGGAGTACAACCTGGAGTTTGACTCCTTGGCGTGCATCGCACCATTGTAGCTGACATGGCGGATAGAGTTCATCGTTATGTGATGGGGCTAGACCATCATATGATTACTGCATGCTTGGGGGTGGCTCTTCAGCCCGGTATGAACATTGCTAGGATGCAGGCCTATGCGCAGGGGATAGAGGATAGAGAGAGGGAGGATCATATTGACACAGGCCAGCCCAAGAGGGCCGGGGCAGCGAGTCTCAGGCGCTGAGGCAGACGGCCTCGGCAGGAACTAGGTCTACATTGCGGCCAGCGACCGAGTGCTCCTCCACGCTTTTCGGCGAGGGTTTCTGACCCGGGAATGCAGGGGCCGGTCAGGTCTCTAGAGCTTCAGAGTCTTAGGGAGATGGGGGTTCCAGTCAGTCGAGGCCACCTTTGCCTCAATGCGCCCAGTGTGGTAGGTTACATTCTGGGGTATGTCGCGCCGGTACGGGTGCTTGTTTTTCTTGTGGTCGTCTAGGCCATATGTTAAGAGAGTGTCCTTATAGAGGGGGTCCTGGTGGGACAACACCGTCTACTGGATCAGTTGCGGGTTCTTCGCCTTTAATAGCTATGCAGGAGATTCATGCACCGACAGGCCGTGGCAGAGGTCGTGGTGGGAGTTTCCAGTTTTAGCGGTCCTTTGAACTGCCTATATGATTTCAGGTATGTCTTTGGCCCTTTAGAAACTTGTATGCATGATAAAGTTGTGGTATGTTTAAGTGTCATGAACGGATTATATTGAGACTATGTATATGCTAGAAGGAGTTGGAAGTACGAAAAAATAATCCCTTTTTGGGCTTATGATGGACGGATTTGCGTGTGCGAGGTATTAGGGCCATAAGTGGCATAATTAGGTTTCATTAAAGTGTAGTTGTATGAGATTATGCCGAGAAATGATAAAGTGAACACCGAAAGAACATTCGAGGACGAATGTTTCTAAGGGGGGAAGAATGTTACACCCCGTATTTAAAGGACATGTTTTAAGAACGTACGTGAGAATTCCTAATGTTAAGATTAGAGACTTGTAAAAATTTATCGGAATTTTGGAATTTTCGGAAAACGAAATATTGTGACGAATGGGAGGGCGACACGTGTCACCCCCCTTATAGTTGCCTTGGACGAATTGGGTCATGGCCAAAATGGTCATTGACCATAGTCTTAAGATGACAAGTCTTGCAAGTTGTGAGCTTGAGAAAATTGACTAAGTCAAAGGGTCCACAAGTCTTGATATTTAATTGAAGCTCATCCAAGCCACCCATTTGTTCACATCTTGACCCTCCATTGTGCTATATAATACTACTAGTAGTGAGACAAGTTTCACACTTAGCCAAATTTTCAAGAAAATTGGATGAACAATGCTAGAAGCTCTCGGGTTCACTCCTTGGAGAAAAGGATTTTTTTGTTTCTTGTCCAATAAGCTCCACACTTTAAACCAAGGTTCATGAGGGTATTGTAAGTGTATCTCAATAGAAAAATCCCAGAAAAAGATAGTTTTCGTATTAGTCGCAAGATGAAAACCTAGTTGCCTTTCTAGGTTTTGGTTGGAATATTGAAGGAAATTTGTTGGTGTTGTTCTAAGGGTCTCAAGTAGAGGATTAGAGTGTCAAGGAGGGGCTCTAAGTTTCTAGGGAGCGACTTTGGATTTGAAGTTGTACTAAGAGTCGTTGAGGTAATAATCTTGTCTCTTAAGTGTTACAAGATTATATATTGTTGTTAGCTTTACATGTTTGCTAGCATGAAGTATATGTGTTGAAGTTTCTTAAGTATTATGGATTGATTGTAGCCTTAAATCCGAAATGTCATTTAAGCCTTGTGAAGTTGGATTACAATTTGGTCGTTTATTAGAATCGTCGCATGTTAATTACTTGAAGATTATAGTGGTTATAATCGATTGCGACTTGATATCATGTTATGCTAATAACTTGGATTGAAATAAAAATTGGATAAGAATTGGTGTTATTGTACTCAATGTGGCCGAATTGGACTAGTAGTTTGTATTAGTTTGATATCTTTTGTGGGGCAGAATTTTACACGTCTAGTAGGCGTGTAATCCCCTATTGTTAATTGCATTGTTGGGCCTTAAATGTGGCGTGTTTGGTTATTGAATTCGGCCTTGAAAAAGGTGGCAAAGTATGTAGAAACAAAGGAAGTGCTGTCCGATTTTCCGTAGAATTTAGTGACTTAGCACCTAGAATATTCTACGTTTGAAGTAAGAAGTTAATGGGCGTATAATGACCATTATAGGTTGAAGTACTAAGTATAGCGTATTCTACTTGAAGAATGGAATAGCTATCAAGGTGGAAGTACTTTGGAGCATTTTGCTACTTGTCGATAATCGTCGCGAGGTATGTGAACCTCTTCCTTCTTCTGGCATGATTCTATGTATGGAATATACATGTAGTAATATTTCATGTTCCCTTCTACTCTTAGAACTTAAGAGGTATGTATGTGATTTACTCTATGTAAAGGTTATGTCTAGGTTATCCTAAGTTCTTGCCAAGTCTTATGGGGGATGTTGGTAAGAGTCGTTAGGAGGTATTTGGAGTCAAGTTGACTCGGCTAAGTTACGACACAAATGAGAATAAGTATCGAACAAGCCATTGCAGCGTTAATAAAGGAAAATGTAATAACAATCAATTATGTTAAAATGAGTAGAGTTCTCCATCTGCATAGAAACAAGATAAGACAAAATTGTATTACATTTTCTAGATCATGGCTACTTGAATAAGATCGTTGTAAATAAGTATAACTTATTCACAACGCACCAAAGTATATGTTACTTAACTTATAAGAATTTACGTATGAAATTTTAAGGCTATGGATCTCAAATTCTTAAAAGTTAAGAGACTTTATTTTTCAAGTTATGAGACTTGATTCTTAAAGGAAGAAATGAATTGATTTACAAGTATAGAATACTCGATTTGGAAAGACTTGATTTCTAAAGTTAAAAAACTTGTTTTCTTAAAAGTTAAGAGACTTGAAGTATTTTGAAAGATATGTGATTTGATTTGAAAGTATAAGTCTCTTGGTTAAAAAAGGAATGAATTTGTCTAAGACATAAAGAGTTATAACGGCTTTATGGGAAGTGGTTATAACAACTTTATGGAAGATTAAAAGAATGGTTTTCTTCAGTAATGTAAGCAAAGAAATGATTTGAAATAAAGAAGGGCAAATTGTTTTAAAGGTACCAATTGCTTAAGGTTTTTAAGAAATGTTTTATTTGAAAAAGAGTCTTTCTAAAGGAGTAGAGGTGCGTAGTGCGTTGGGTTAAATTCCCGGATTTTATATGACATTATCGCGTCCCAGAAATGGGTCGGGCAGTATACCTTTATGGGCAGACTATATGACATTATCGCGTCCCGAAACGGGCGGCAAGATACCTTTATGGATGGACTATATGACATTATCGCATCGAAATGGGCCGGCAAGATACCTTTACGGGCAGACTATATGACATTATCGCGTCCCGAAATGGGCCGGCAAGATACCTTTATGGCGAACTATATGACATTATCGCGTCCCGAAATGGGCGGGCAATATACCTTTACGGGCGGACTATATGACATTATCGCGTCCCGAAATGGGTCGGGCAAGATACCTTTACGGGCAGACTATATGACATTATCGCGTCGAAAATGGGCCGGCAATATACCTTTATGGGCGAACTATATGACATTATCGCATCCGAAATGGGCGGGCAGTATACCTTTATGGGCGAACTATATGACATTATCGCGTTCGAGAAATAAAGGCAAAGATACCTTTATGGGCGAACTATATGACATTATCGCGTCCCGTAAATGGGGCAGATACCTTTATGGGCGTAACTATATGACATTATCGCGTCGAAATGGGCCGGCAAGATACCTTTATGGGCAGACTATATGACATTATCGCGTCGAGAAATGGCGGCGAGATACCTTTATGGGCGGACTATATGACATTATCGCGTCCGAAATGGGCTCGCAAAGATACCTTATGGGCAGACTATGTGACTTTATCGCGTCCCAGTTGGCCGGCGATAGGCGTCCCTCCATAATGGGCCGGATTATGTTATGTAAGGTAAGTAAGTTATATGGTAGTGAACTTGATGATTTTCCTAAGTATGTACGTAAAAAAGTGACTAAAACTTTTATTGAAAATGGGAAAAGATAATAAGGTACGATTAATTTCACGAGATGGTAATGACACGGTAGGATCTGGTATGTACCCTTTTTATACTTGCCCCTGTCATTCTTTTGTACGCTTATGATTTGTTTATGTACCTTATTTAGTTCCATATTAAATTTTTGTTATGTGACCCCGGGGCTACGCTCATGCCGCAGTATTAGGTGCACAGTTGGTGATCCTTGCTCTTAGGATCTCGGTTGATTTTGGGAAAAAGCTCCATTTGCTCGGAGGCTTATCTCTTGCACGGTTTCCCCGAGGTTGTAGATTCATGTGTATTCAGGGGTATGGCGGGGCCCTGTCCCGCCACTGTTGTTATGTAAAAACTCTTAGAGGTCTATAGTCACATATTGTGGGTCAGTTTGTAAAGGAAATGAGGCGACTGCTTCTGTTGTATATGTATGTCCAGGAAGGTAGTCCCATCGGCTAACCTATTGTTTTATTTCTGTTGAGTTATTTTATAAGTTTCATGTATGTTCCGCTGATTATCTCTGATGTATACCTGTAAGGGTGCCCAGGTAGGGCACCAGTCGCGGGCCCGGGGTCGGGTCGTGACACAAACCATCAACCTTTGCTGCCATTTCTCCTACTTTATGGCACAATCGTTGGGATACCTAGGAGCACAAGTCATTAATAATCTTAGGAAAAATAATTTGTTTTATTGTAACAAACTGTTAGACTCTTCTGTTTGCCAAACTTGTGTGTTTGGTAACCATGTTAAGCTTCCTTTTGCAACTCTACTTATTCCTTTTTAAAACCCAATTACCCATTTCTCATAAATGCGGTTTCACAACTTTTAACACAAACCAAGTCCGTAGCATTTCACATCAAGTCATTAATAAGTCAAGTCTCTTATCTTTTAAAAACCACAAACTATTTCTTTACCTACATAAAGTTGTTATAACAAACTTCCCATAAAGTCGTTATAACACTTTATGTTTTTAAACCAACCTACTTCGTTTAGCACACGTACGTCTACCGTACTACATAGTTCACACAATCATGCTAGAAAAGATTGGAAGAGGTTCACATACCTCGCGACGATTATCGACAAATAGCAAAAAGCTCCAAAGTACTGTAATCCTGCTAGCCTTTTCCACCCTTCAAGTAGAATATGCTACTCGCAGTACTTCAACCTATAATGGCCATAAAACGTCTATCAACTTCTGGATCTCTTCGTAGAACAATTCTAGGTAAACAGTTCCTTATTCTACGGAAAATTCGGCAGCACCTCCCCCCCCCGCAACCACATAAATCTCCTCCTCTATCAAGACCCGCTACCAAGCCAACAACTCCAGGGGGGGGGGGGTTTACACGTCTAACCGGACGTGTACAATTCTACTCCACAATACTACAAGTCTACTGTAAATACAGTCCAATGTAAATACAATTCAATTCTTTATAATCGTCCTTCCAATATATATTATACTCAATTCTAAACTACAACAATATGTAATATCCAATTACAATAGGGGGACATAGATCATTGCCTCGATAAGCCCAAAATTATCCAAGATTATAAGTCGATCCTGAGCAACGTTTAGCTCCAATTCCTCACGCTCCAATCCGCTCCAAGCAACCCTTAGAAGTTTCTAAACAACTTCTCTTATCACTTCAACTCCAACAAGTGAAGAACACTTAGGCTACAACACTACCAACTTTCGGCCAAGGGGGTGTATTTAGGCTAGGGGTGTGAAATCTTTTCCAACCCTTGGTACACAATCTTCCTAACACCCTAAGGAAGAACACTTAAAACTTTAAGAATTTTTGGACAAGTTTTGCTCACAAAATCAGCCCATGGCTGAGAGCACACAAGAGGAAAGGGAGGGAGTTTTTAAGACTTTGAAATCTCTAAGTGTGGATGAAATTATGTATTGGTATTTATAGGACATTCAAGGGCTAGGATTGAAGCAAGTGTGTGGTCTAGATTGGGCCATGTGTGTGTGGGTCCCACTTATCCATCTACTACACAAAATATCTTCAAGACTTTGACCAAATGTTTATGGCCTTTAACATGTTAAAAACGTGCCAACCATTGCCTTCCAATTCGTCCACCAAGGGGTGACACATGTCACCCTCCAATTGGTCCAAAATATTTCATCTTCCGAAAATATCCGTAATGCCAAAAATCTCGAAAAATAAAGTGGGCCCTACAACCGTAAATTCCTCCCGCGGGCCCCACGTGACCAATTCCGGAAAATAAAATTCCATAATTCTCAAATATTCCAAAAAGTCCGAATACCAAATCTGGGAATCCAATTCCCATTAACGAACCTTTTTCCTTCACAAAATCCGGAAACTTTTCCGTCGAAAAATCACATCTTTCTTTCTTTCCAAAATTACTGTCGTATTCTCGTACGTACGTCTTCACATACATACCCTGGAACTACGGGGTGTAACATTCTCCCCCCCTTAGAAACATTCGTCCCGAATGTTCCTTCTAAGTCTTCCAACATACATGCGTTGGTATAGTCTTCACTACTATACTTTACGAAACCAATTGTGCCACCAATGGCCATAATATAACACACGCGAAAAACCCAAATCCAAGCCAACGAGGATTCACCTCTAAGATGAAAAACAACACTAAATCTCACTCCTGGTCCAAAGGATACTCTCTTCGCACCTTCACTTCACAAAAAAAAAAAAGATCACTTCCGACCTCTTAACACACATTCACTTCCTTTCTTACTCGTCGTACCCTTCTCGTACACCCGAATTCTTTCTAGTACACTTACCACACTCCCTTCATCACTTCAGTTTCCAAAACCTTGGAGTCACTACCTCCAAACTTGGTCATCTTACTAGCCTCAAATTCCTTTAAGGCCATTCCCGGCCTTCATGATCCGATTCTGGTCGAACGCATCCACGAACTCGTACAACGGTTACCTAAACTTGGGCCTTGCACCCTCGTGATCCTACCACCTGGCGGGACCACCTCGAACTGACCCCACCTCATTCCGGGCTGCGGGTTGACCCGCGATCCGCCTCAACCCGACCGCATTATCGCGCCAAACTCTCTCGTTCCCCGATCCGGAACAATCTTACTAATTCACGTCATGAAAGCTACCACTTCTATCTCAAACTACCCATGGAATTATCACACAAAACTCCACGTATACTATGCACTCCGACAAAGATTAACCGTAAAGTCTTTTACTCAAGACGGCCTTACATCTAAGGTCTCAACTGTCAAAAATTCTAAGGTTCACAATTGTCTCATCCCCAGACTTACCCTTTTTCTAACCAGGCTTCTAACTCATATTTTACCACAATCCAACCAAACATAATACTAAACACATCATCATAACATCAAAACAAACTAGTCTCTAGAGGGTTAAGGATATACCTGAAAATCAAATAGGCGGTTCAAAGGACCGCTAAAACTGGGAACTTCCACCGCGACCTCTGCCGTGGCCTGCCGGTGTATGAACATCCTGCCTAGCTATGGAAGGTGAAGAACCCGTGTTATACCCCGTATTTCCAGAGTATGTACGCGAGGGCATACGTACAAAAGTTTAGCCTTAAGGTTAGGCATTGGACGAAAAAGATTGGGCACACCTATCAAAAAGAATCATTTTCCGACGAAACATTTTACAAAACTTGCGAAGGAAAAATTCCGGCTATGTCATTTATTATTTTTGCGGATTTTTCCGAGGGACGAAACATTTTGGACCAATGAGAGGGCGACACTTGTCACCCTCTAGTTGGTGGACGTGAGGCGTCCATTTGGACGATTGGAATGGATTTTTTGTCAAGGAGTTGGTAGGATATTTTTGTGTAGTAGATGGATAAGGACACTTGCCCAAATCTTGACCTTACACTTGCCTACCACTTGGCTTCATCTTGGCCATTGGTTGGCCTATAAATACCCCCCTTAAGATGAAGAGTTCTTCATCCACAAATCAATTTCCAAGTCTTGAAAAATCCCTCCCCTCTCTTGTAGTGTTTTCGTCCAAACACTCCCCCTTCTCCCCTTGTGAAGGCCCTTGGCCGAAACACCCCCCCTCTAGCCTATTAGTCCTAGCCAAAACCTACCCCCCCTCCCTTGGTAGAAAGTTGTCTTCCAAGTATAGTCACTATTCCAAAATACCCTAGCCCAAATCCCTTATAGTATTTTAGTAGAAGTTGTGTAGAACTTCTAAGGGGTTTCTTGGAGCTATCGGAGCGTACAAATTAGGAGCTAAACCTTGCTCAGGAGCGACATTTAACTTGGATAATTTTGGGCTTATCGAGGTAAATACTCTTGTCCTTCTATTGTAATTGGATATTACATATAAGAATAATATAGACTTGAGTATAAGATACACTGAAGGATATTAAAGAATAGAATTGAACTGTTATCACAGTAGAAGGGTATAAATGAAGAATAATTGAACTGTACTTACATAGGACTGTTTTTTTCAGTAGACTTGAGTAGCTTGACGGGTAGGGAAGTGCTGCCCAATTTTCCGTAGGATAGAGAACCCTCTGCTTAGAACTGTTTACAGAGTAGTCTAGACGTTGATAGACGTGTCTGACTATTATAGGTTGATTCTCTGCGCGCGACATATTCGACTTGGCAGGTGGATTTCGCCGAGGAGGTATGTGATTCTTCCTATACTCTTGAGCATGATATTTTAAAGTATATATATAGTACGGTAGACGTACGTAACTGAACGTAGCTTTACGGCAATGTCTTTTGACTTAAGCCTGAATAATAAAGATCTTAAAGTCTTTCAACAGAATTATAAATCAGTTTTGAAAGAAGAAGAATAATTGTTTTTAAAACAAGAAGCTTAAGAGTTATACTAGCTTTATGGGAAGTCAAGTATAACGACTTAAGAATGATAAAAGGAACAGTTTACTTATGTGTTTATAAAAGACTTATATTGATTTACGGAAAGAATAATAAGATGGTTTGATAAGTAGACATGATATGATGCTATGTGTGTTATTGTCTTGTAACGTTTGTATAAGAGGGCATTCTTGTTGTGCTTATGTTGTTTAACGATAAGCTGTTATGTTAGTATTATATCACTCACCTCTTGACATGTTCTGGGGTTAAGCCCTCCGTCTGGGGTAGACTCGGTGATGCAGGACCATGATTCGAGAATACCTCTTGTAAACAGATTAAGCTGCGTAGTAGGCTTAAGAAAATGGTACGGATGAGGTCCGTATAGAGTAAGTAATGGTTCTAGTGATCAACGACACGATTATGGTATTATGAGAAGTTTTTGTACCCGTTTACGGGGGGACTGATAAGGTAGGCTTGGAGCATGGAAATTGCGAGCCTAAGAATATTGCTGACCGCTGAGACCTTAGATGTACAAGGTCTTCTCGGGTAGAAAGATTTATTATAGACCAAGAATAAGAGTTAAGTGCGACGCTGAGACGGGTTGAGGACCTGTTACGGGTCTCCCCATGGCCTGGAATGGAGTGGGATCAGTTGGTAGTAGTTCCGCTACGTGACAGGGTCACGAGGGCGCAAGGCCCAAGTCTAGTTAATTGTTTTACGGGTTCGTGGACGCGTTCCACCGGAACCAGGTCGTGAAAGCCGGAAATGGTCGTATATTGTCTTATAGAGTGACTCCAAAGATTTGAGGCCAGAATCGGTATGGAAGTTATGTATGTATGCTAGTATGAGTTGGAAGTACGAAAAGATAATCTCTTTTGGGCGTATGATGGACAAGTATACGTGTGCGAGGTAGTAGGGCCATGTGTGGCATTGTTAGCATGTCGGGGTGGTGAAAGGAAACTATGTCGCAAATTATAAAGATTCACTCCGAAAGAACATTCGGGGACGAATGTTTCTAAGGGGAGAAGAATGTTACACCCCGTATTTACAGGACATGTTTCAAGAACGTGCGTAAGAACTCACAAGTGTTAAGATTTGAGACTTGTAAAAAATTTATCGGAATTATGGAAATTGTCGGAAAACGTAATATTGTGACGAATGGGAGGGAGACACGTGTCACCCCCCCTTAGTGATGTCTTGGACGAATTAGGCATGCCCTTAATGGTCATTTACCATAAAGTCTTGGATGAACAAGTCTTGCAAGTGTAGCTTGACAATCTTGACTAAGTCAAAGGGACCACAAGGTCTTGATATTTAAGTAGAGCTTATCCTAGCCACCCAAATGGTTGCATCTTGTCCCTCCATGACCCTTTATTATACTAGTAGTAGCAAGACATTGTCCAAACACTTAGAAAAAAATTTCAACACTTAGAGAGGGGAGAAGAGCTCTCGGCTTTAGTGAGTTTCAAGGAGGAAATTTTTTTGTTTCTTGTCCAATAAGCCCCACACTTTAAACCAAGGTTCATGAGGGTTTTGTAAGTGTATCTCAATAGAAAAATCCCGGAAAAAGAGAGTTTTCGTATTAGTCGCAAAGTGAAAACCTAGTGACTTTCTAGGTTTTGGATTGGAGGTTTGAAGGAAAATTGTTGGTGTTGTTCTAAGGATTTCAAGGAGCGGATTGAGGTGTCTTGAAGAGGCTCTAGGTTGCTAAGGAGCAACTTCAGTTTTGAAGATTGGATTACAATTCGTTGAGGTATAATCTTGTTCTTTGAAAGTGTTACAAGATTATTTATATTGTTGTTGTTAGCTTTACATGTTGCTAGCATGAAGTTGTTAAGTTGAAGTTTATAAGTATTATGGATTACTTGTAGCTTAAGTTCGAAATGTAAAGTAAGTCATGTTAAGTTGGAATACAATTTGATCGTTATTAGAATCGTCGCATGTTATTGACTTGAAGATTATAGTAGTTATAATTGGTTGCGACTAGATATCATGTTATACTAACTTTTGGTTTGAAATGGAGATTGAATAAGAATTGATGTTGTAGTACTTCAAGTTAGCCGAATTGGCCTAGTAAGTTGTTTTAATTTGATATCGTTTGTGGGGCGGAATTTTACACGTCTAGTAGGCGTGTAATCCCCTATTGTTGATTACTTTGATTGGGCCTTAAATGTGGCGTGTTTGATTATTGTATTCGGCCTTGAAAAAGGTGGCAAAGTTAGTAGAAACAAAGGAGGTGCAGTCCGATTTTCCGTAGAATTAGTGACTTAGCACTTAGAATAATTCTACGTTAGAAGTGAAAGGTTAATGGACATATTGTGACCATAATAGGTTGAAGTACTAAGTATAGCGTATCCTACTTGAAGAGTGGAGTAGCTATCAAAGTTGGAGTACTTTGGAGCATTTTGCTACTTGTCGATAATCGTCGCGAGGTATGTGAACCTCTTCCTTCCTTTGGCATGATTCTATGTATGGAATATACTTGTGGTATCAGTTCATGTTTCCTTCTACTCTTAGAAGTTAAGAGGTAGTTGTGTGATTTACTGTATGTAGAACTTTTCCTATCTTTGAACATGATTTGTTGCACGTATGTAGTACGGTAGACGTACAACACCTTGATATCCCTTACTAGTTTTATGAATAGCCAAGCCGGGGGAGTTAGGAGATCAACTCACTTCTTTGAAAGTATTAAGGATGTCTAATGTTGTATTAAAGTTAAGGGACTTGAAGAGTTTTGAAGTATGTGATACTTGTTCCGTTTTGAACGTATAAGTCTCTTGGATAGGAAATTGTTTTTGGCTAAGGTGTAAAGTGAATATAACGACTTTATGGTGAGTTGGTTATATTTTCTTTATGGGAAGACAAATGACTTGATTTTAGGGAAAAGGCAATTTGATTTTAAGGCATCAATTGCCTAAGGTTTTGTAATAAAAGGAGTCACTTGTTTTCTAAGGGTTAAGAGACTAATTGTATTTTTGAAGGTTAAGAGAATTGATTTGAAAGTATATAATACTTGGTTTCAAAAAGTAGAAGTCTCTTGGTTATAAAAGGAATGTGTTGGTCTAAACCATAAAGGGTTATAACGGCTTTATGGGAAGTTGGTTATAACGGCTTTATGGAAGGTTAAGAGAATGGTTTTCTCTAATAAAGTAATCAAAGGAATAACTTGTATTAAGGAAGGGCAAATTGGTTTAAAGGTACCAATTGCTTAAGGTTTTTAATAAAGAAGTCACTTGATTTAGAAGCCGGTAATTGTATTTCTAAAAAGGTATTGTGACTTGTCTTGAAAGGTGGATAGGACTTGATACTACGGTTGTTAGTATCGGGGAAGTTTTATTTGGAAAGGAGTCTTTTGAAAAGAATATACGTACGTAGTACTTTGGCTTGATTAAATGAGAATTATTCTATTTGTGCCCTGATAAGTACTTTGGCTTGATTAAATGAGAATTATTCTATTTGTGCCCTGATAAGTACTTTGGCTTGATTAAATGAGAATTATTCTATTTGTGCCCTGATAAGTACTTTGGCTTGATTAAATGAGAATTATGCTCTTTGATCCCTGATAAGTACTTTGGCTTGATTAAATGAGAATTATTCTATTTGTGCCCTGATAAGTACTTTGGCTTGATTAAATGAGAATTATTCTATTTGTGCCCTGATAAGTACTTTGGCTTGATTAAATGAGAATTATTCTATTTGTGCCCTGATAAGTACTTTGGCTTGATTAAATGAGAATTATTCTATTTGTGCCCTGATAAGTACTTTGGCTTGATTAAATGAGAATTATTCTATTTGTGCCCTGATAAGTACTTTGGCTTGATTAAATGAGAATTATTCTATTTATGCCCTGATAAGTACTTTGGCTTGGTTAATTGAGAAATTAGCCTATATGTGCTGGTAATAGCCTTTGAGTGCAAGTATTATGTTTTAATACGTTGCCGCGACTCTCGGTTGGAGGGCCGGCTGTCTTGTTGTAAGTTACTTGGACGTACCGACAGTGATGTGGGATTCCACGGGTATGCTTCCGTTAATGGTAGTACTTGGGTTAAATTCCCGGATTTTTTATAAAAGACATGGTAGTGCTTATGTCTTGTTTGATGGTCGATTGTGATAGGGTAAGAGTATAAATGAGGGGCAAGCCCCAAGACGTTGTACCACCTTCTCCAGGGTAAGAGTATAAGTGAGGGGTAAACCCCCAAGATGCTATACCACCTGTTTTACCACCTTCTCCAGGGTAAGAGTATAAATGAGGGGTAACCCCCAAGACGTTATACCACCTGCTTTGATTGACAATGTTACACCCCGTATTTACAGGACATGTTTTAAGAACGTACGTAAGAACTCACAAGTGTTAAGATTTGAGACTTGAAAAATTTATCGGAATTATGAAATTTGTCGGAAAACGTTTTGTTGTGACGAATGGGAGGGCGACACGTGTCACCCCCCCTTAAATGATGCCTTGGACGAAATAGGCATGGCCAAAATGGTCATTGACCATAGTCTTAAGATGACAAAGTCTTGCAAGTGTGAGCTTGAGAAAATTGACCCAAGTCAAAGGTCCCACAAGTCTTGATATTTAATAAGAGATCATCCAAACCACCCAATTGTTTGCATCTTGACCCTACATTACACTATATAATACTAGTAGTAGTAGACAAGCTTAAACACTTAGCCAAATTTCACAAAAATTAGAAGAACCCATAGTAGAGCTCTCGGGTTTGCCCCTCTCTTCACAAAAAGAATTTTTGTTTCTTGTCCAATAAGCCCCACACTTTAAACCAAGGTTCCTATGTGTATTGTAGGCATATCTCAATAGAAAAATCTCGGAAAAAAATAGTTTTCGGGTTAGTCGCAAAGCGAAAACCTAGTGGCTTCCTAGGTTTTGGATTGGAGGTTTGAAGGAAAGTTGTTGGTGTGGTTCTAAGGGTCTCAAGGAGCGGATTGAGGTGTCTTGATGAGGCTCTAGGTTGCTAAGGAGCAACTTCGGTTTTGAAGATTGGATTACAATTAGTTGAGGTATAATCTTGTTCTTTGAAAGTGTCACAAGATTATTTATATTGTTGTTGTTAGCTTTACATGTTGCTAGCATGAAGTTGTTAAGTTGAAGTTAATAATTATTATGGATTACTTGTAGCTTAAGTTCGAAATGAAAAGTAAGTCATGTTAAGTTGGAATACAATTTGATCGTTACTAGAATCGTCGCATGTAATTGACTTGAAGATTATAGTAGTTATATTTGGTTGCGACTAGATATCATGTTATGCTACCAAGTTGGATTGAAATGGAAATTGGATAAGAATTAGTATTGTTGAACTCAAGGTGGCCGAATTTGGACTTGTAGTTTGTATTAGTTTGTTATTCATTTGTATTGGACTACCTTCTATATTGTTGTGAGCCAATTGGGGTTGTTTGGTTATTGTATTCGGCCTTGAAAAAGGTGGCAAAGTGAATAGAAACAAAGGAGGTGCTGTCCGATTTTCCGTAGAATTTAGCGACTAAGCACCTAGAATATTCTACGTTTGAAGTAAGAGGTTAATGGACGTATTGTGACCATTATAGGTTGAAGTACTAAGTATAGTGTATCCTACTTGAAGGATGGATTAGCTATCAAGATTGAAGTACTTTGGAGCATTTTGCTACGTGTCGATAATCGTCGCGAGGTATGTGAACCCCTTCTTTCTTTGGCATGATCCTACGTATGAAATATCCATGTGATAGTATTTCATGATTCCTTCTACTCTTAGAAGTTAAGAAGTATTCACATTGTTGATCCTAAGTTAAAAGTATGTTAAATTGTCCTAAGTCCTTACTAGGTCTTATGGGAGACGTTGGTAAGAATGGTTAGGAAATTTTGAGATTGGATTTAAAGCTTTGTGCCTTGTTTTATAAGTAAGTAAGTAAGTTGAATTTATTTGTGAAAAGGAGGTTGATTTTAAAAAGTGGAAGTTATATGATGTTAAAGAGAATAAGCTACTTGATTTCTAAAGTGTAGATGACATGATTTTATAAGTGTAAGTAAATGGACTTTAAAGAATGTATGTTATGAAGTTAAGAGGCTTGATTTCGAAAGAGTATGTGACTTGAGTTTTAAAAGTATATGTTTATTGATTTAAAGAGAAGGAGTTTTACGATTCTTTTTAAGTATGTATGTACGTAGTATTTTTGGGCCTAGTTTCCCTAATGTTGTAAGAATGAAAGTGTCATAAGTTCTCTAAAATGAAAGGTTGTTATAATAGCTTTATGGGAAGTTGTTATGACGACTTAATAAGAAGTGAAAAGATGGTTTTAAAATGTTATGTAAGGAAAATCACACCGAGCCTACCAATAGGTCGGATTATGTTATGAAAATACACTGAGCCTACAAATAGGCCGGATTATGTTATGAAAATACACCGAGCCTACAAATAGGCCGGATTACGTTATGAGATAAACCGAGCCTACACATAGGCCGGATTACGCCATATTACCCCGAGCCTACACATAGGCCGGGTTAAGTCATCGTGCACCGAGAGCGGGCGGGATTATGCTACATGATTCCACGATGCAAGGCCCGGCGGGCGGATTATGTCACATGATTCATCAAGACAGTGTCCCGCATAAATGGGCGGATTATGTTATGTAAGATATGTAAGTTATGTGAAAAGACCGGATTAAACTCTTAAGTATGTATGTAAGAATATAAGGTTAATTCTTATTGAAAGAAGGAAAGAGCGGTTAATATACGATTGATTTGGGAGTTAAAATGACATTTTTATGTACGATCATGATCACATTTCTTGTGCGTTATTTCTGTTCCATATTAAATTTTTGTTATCGACCCGGCCCGGAAGTGCGTTCATGCCGCGAGTTTAGGTACCCAGGTTGGTGATCCTTGCTCATAGGATCTCGGTTCAATTTTGAGAAAAGCTCCATTTGCTCCGGAGGCTTATCTCTTGGTACGGTT
This sequence comes from Przewalskia tangutica, assembly GCA_029844215.1. NCBI lineage: Eukaryota > Viridiplantae > Streptophyta > Magnoliopsida > Solanales > Solanaceae > Przewalskia > Przewalskia tangutica. The sequence continues at coordinate 85,103,673 of CM056726.1, read as the reverse complement.
TCCCAGAGGTAGTAGATTCATGTGTATTCAGGGGTATGGCGGGCCGTGTCCCGCCACGATTGTTCGATTGTTATTCAGAGTGCGTATTCACATATGTGGTTGGGCTGTAAGAACTGAGATGTTCTTTTGATTATGTTTTTACTATGGAAGGCGGCCTGATCGGCTAGCCTGTGCCGTTTTTACTTACTCATGTGTTTATGTTGTGTATGTTCATTGCTATTCTCTCGATGTATACGAGCAGGGTGCCCAGGTAGGGCACGATCGCGCCAGTCGGTCGTGTGAGCATTATGGGTGTGAGTCCCATGGTTATATTTTACACTTATAACTGTCGACAGTGATGTGGGATTCCACGGGCAGGAGATATATATATGTATTATGTATGTGTACGCCGACAGTGAGGTGGGATGCCACGGGCGCGTCACATGGTTATATTTTACACTTATAGCTGTCGACAGTGATGTGGGATTCCACGGGCAGGAGATATATATATATGTTGTGTATGTGTACGCCGACAATGAGGTGGGTTGCCACGGGCGCGTCACATGACTATATTTTACACTTATAGCTGTCGACAGTGATGGGGGATTCCACGGACACGCTTGATATTTGTGTGACTTGATCGCGTCCCAGATTGGGCCGGGTAGTATATGCGTCCCTCCATAAAAGGGCCGGATTGTGTTATGAAAGATAAGTAAGTTTTATGGTAATGAACTTAATGATTTCCCTAATCATGTACATAAGAGTGCGACTATAACTTTTATTGAAAATGGGAAAAGATAATAAGGTACGATTAAGTTCATAAGTGGTAATGACACGGCAGGATCTGGTATGTATTTTTATACTCGTCCTTGTCATTCTTTTGTACAGTTATGATCATTTCATGCGTTATTTACATTCCATATTAAATTTTTGTTATCGACCCCTCCGGCTGCGTTAAATGCCCGAGTTTTAGGTACCAGGTTGGTGATCCTTGCTCTTAGGATCTCGGTTGATTTTGAGAAAGCTCCATTTGCTCCTGAGGCTTAGCTCTTGGTACAGTTTTCCCTGAGGTAGTAGATTCATGTATATTCAGGGGTATGGCGGTGCCCTGTCCCGCCACAGTTATTATGTTAAAACTCTTAGAGGTCTGTAGTCACCTTTTGTGGGTCGATTTGTAAGAAAGGCAAGCGCTTGATTGTATATATTATGTCCGTGAAGGTAGCCCTATCGGCTAACTTTGTTATTTTACTCGTTGTTCGTTTTTAAGTTACATGTATGTTCGTGATTATCTCGATGTATACTGTAAGGGTGCCCGGGTAGGGCAGGTCACGAGCTTGAGTGGTCGTGACAAAAGTGGTATCGAGCGATTAGTCCTCGGAAAGTGTCTACAGACCGTGTCTAGTAGAGTCTTGATTATCGGTGTGTTGTGCACCACATCTATAATCAGGAGGCTGCAAGACATTTAGGATTGGTTTCCATTCTTCTCACTCTGAGATCGTGCCATAGAGCTGTGTTGTTAGGGTCGTCTCCCCCTAACGAGTTATGTTGATTGCATTCTGAAAGCGTGATGACCGGGAATGACTATGTGAATTGCGTATCCAGGTTGGTAATGATTATAGTATAGTTGGTATTGTGACATACATCTATACGGATTTATGTATGAGGGTCAGACGCGTGTTGTCTAGAATGATTTTAGATTACCAGGAATTGGTAAAGACTAACTAGATACCGGGAAGGTATGAAATAGTTAATGAATTTTCGCCAAGGTCTTGTGGTTTATTTTGAGATTATTGGGAAAGGATGAGCTGGCTGATAGGGTAGTGAACCCTTAAGAAGCCATGTTAAGGAACTTAACAGAATGTCATGTAAACAGATTAAGCTGCGTAGTAGGCTTAAGAAAATGGTACGGATGAGGTCCGTATAGAGTAAGTAATGGTTCTAGTGATCAACGACACGATTATGGTATTATGAGAAGTTTTTGTACCGTTCTACGGGGGCGATAAGGTAGGCTTGGAGCATGGAAATTGCGAGCCTAAGAATATTCTTGTGACATTGAGACCTTAGATGTTCAAGGTCTTCTCGGGTAGAAAGATTTATTATAGACCAGAATCGAGTTAAGTGCGTGGAGGCGGGTTGAGGACTGTGCAGGTCTCCCATGACTGGAATGGAGTGGGATCAGTTGGTAGTAGTTCCGCCACGTGGCGAGTCACGAGGGCGCAAGGCCCAAGTCTAGTTAATTGTTTTACGGGTTCGTGGACGCGTTCCACCGGAACCAGGTCGTGAAAGCCGGAAATGGTCGTATATTGTCTTATAGAGTGACTCCAAAGATTTGAGGCCAGAATCAGTGTGGAAGTTATGTATGTATGCTAGTATGAGTTGGAAGTACGAAAAGATAATCTCTTTTGGGCGTATGATGGACAAGTATACGTGTGCGAGGTAGTAGGGCCATGTGTGGCATTGTTAGCATGTCGGGGTGGTGAAAGGAAACTATGTCGCAAATTATAAAGATTGACTCCGAAAGAACATTCGGGGACGAATGTTTCTAAGGGGGGAAGAATGTTACACCCCGTATTTACAGGACATGTTTTAAGAACGTACGTAAGAACTCACAAGTGTTAAGATTTGAGACTTGTAAAAATTTATCGGAATTATGAAATTTGTCGGAAAACGTTTTGTTGTGACGAATGGGAGGGCGACACGTGTCACCCCCCCTTAGTGATGCCTTGGTCAAATTAGGCATGCCCTTAATGGTCATTTACCATAAAGTCTTGGATGAACAAGTCCTGCAAGTGTAGCTTGACAATCTTGACTAAGTCAAAGGGACCACAAGGTCTTGATATTTAAGTAGAGCTTATCCTAGCCACCCAAATGGTTGCATCTTGTCCCTCCATGACCTTTTATTATACTAGTAGTAGCAAGACATTGTCCAAACACTTAGAAAAAAATTTCAACACTTAGAGAGGGGAGAAGAGCTCTCGGCTTTAGTGAGTTTCAAGGAGGAAAATTTTTTGTTTCTTGTCCAATAAGCCCCACACTTTAAACCAAGGTTCATGAGGGTTTTGTAAGTGTATCTCAATAGAAAAATCCCGGAAAAAGAGAGTTTTCGTATTAGTCGCAAAGTGAAAACCTAGTGACTTTCTAGGTTTTGGATTGGAGGTTTGAAGGAAAATTGTTGGTGTTGTTCTAAGGGTTTCAAGGAGCGGATTGAGGTGTCTTGAAGAGGCTCTAGGTTGCTAAGGAGCAACTTCGGTTTTGAAGATTGGATTACAATTCGTTGAGGTATAATCTTGTTCTTTGAAAGTGTTACAAGATTATTTATATTGTTGTTGTTAGCTTTACATGTTGCTAGCATGAAGTTGTTAAGTTGAAGTTTATAAGTATTATGGATTACTTGTAGCTTAAGTTCGAAATGTAAAGTAAGTCATGTTAAGTTGGAATACAATTTGATCGTTATTAGAATCGTCGCATGTTATTGACTTGAAGATTATAGTAGTTATAATTGGTTGCGACTAGATATCATGTTATACTAACTTTTGGTTTGAAATGGAGATTGAATAAGAATTGATGTTGTAGTACTTCAAGTTAGCCGAATTGGCCTAGTAAGTTGTTTTAATTTGATATCGTTTGTGGGGCGGAATTTTACACGTCTAGTAGGCGTGTAATCCCCTATTGTTGATTACTTTGATTGGGCCTTAAATGTGGCGTGTTTGGTTATTGTATTCGGCCTTGAAAAAGGTGGCAAAGTTAGTAGAAACAAAGGAGGTCTTTGTCAGATTTTCCGTAGAATTAGTGACTTAGCACTTAGAATAATTCTACGTTAGAAGTGAAAGGTTAATGGACATATTGTGACCATAATAGGTTGAAGTACTAAGTATAGCGTATCCTACTTGGAGAGTGGATTAGCTATCAAGGTTGGAGTACTTTGGAGCATTTTGCTACTTGACGATAATCGTCGCGAGGTATGTGAACCTCTTCCTTCCTTTGGCATGATTCTATGTATGGAATATACTTGTGGTATCATTTCATGTTTCCTTCTACTCTTAGAAGTTAAGAGGTAGTTGTGTGATTTACTGTATGTAGAACTTTTCCTATCTTTGAACATGACTTGTTGCACGTATGTAGTACGGTGAGCGTCTGACACCTTGATATCCCTTACTAGTTTTATGAATAGCCAAGCCGGGGGAGTTAGGAGATTAACTCACTTCTTTGAAAGTATTAAGGATGTCTAATGTTGTATTAAAGTTAAGGGACTTGAAGAGTTTTGAAGTATGTGATACTTGTTCCGTTTTGAACGTATAAGTCCCTTGGATAGGAAATTGTTTTTGGCTAAGGTATAAAGTGAATATAACGACTTTATGGGGAGTTGGTTATATTTGCTTTATGGGAAGACAAATGACTTGATTTTAGGGAAAATGCAATTTGATTTTAAGGCATCAATTGCCTAAGGTTTTGTAATAAAAGGAGTCACTTGTTTTCTAAGGGTTGGAGACTAATTGTATTTTTGAAGGTTAAGAGAATTGATTTGAAAGTATATAATACTTGGTTTCAAAAAGTAGAAGTCTATTGGTTATAAAAGGAACGTGTTGGTCTAAACCATAAAAGGTTATAACGGCTTTATGGGAAGTTGGTTATAACGGCTTTATGGAAGGTTAAGAGAATGGTTTTCTCTAATAAAGTAATCAAAGTAATAACTTGTATTAAGGAAGGGCAAATTGGTTTAAAGGTACCAATTGCTTAAGGTTTTTAATAAAGAAGTCACTTGATTTAGAAGCCGGTAATTGTATTTCTAAAAAGTATTGTGACTTGTCTTGAAAGGTGGATAGGACTTGATACTACGGTTGTTAGTATCGGGGAAGTTTTATTTGGAAAGGAGTCTTTTGAAAAGAATGTACGTACGTAGTACTTTGGCTTGATTAAATGAGAATTATTCTATTTGTGCCCTGATAAGTACTTTGGCTTGATTAAATGAGAATTATTCTATTTGTGCCCTGATAAGTACTTTGGCTTGATTAAATGAGAATTATTCTATTTGTGCCCTGATAAGTACTTTGGCTTGATTAAATGAGAATTATTCTATTTGTGCCTGATAAGTACTTTGGCTTGATTAAATGAGAATTATTCTATTTGTGCCCTGATAAGTACTTTGGCTTGATTAAATGAGAATTATTCTATTTGTGCCCTGATAAGTATTTTGGCTTGATTAAATGAGAATTATTCTATTTGTGCCCTGATAAGTACTTTGGCTTGATTAAATGAGAATTATTCTATTTGTACCCTGATAAGTACTCTGGCTTGATTAAATGGGAATTATTCTATTTGTGCCCTGATAAGTACTTTGGCTTGATTAAATGAGAATTATTCTATTTATGCCCTGATAAGTACTTTGGCTTGGTTAATTGAGAAATTAGCCTATATGTGCTGGTAATAGCCTTTGAGTGCAAGTATTATGTTTTAATACGTTGCCGCGACTCTCGGTTGGAGGGCCGGTTGTCTTGTTGTAAGTTACTTGGACGTACCGACAGTGATGTGGGATTCCACGGGTATGCTTCCGTTAATGGTAGTACTTGGGTTAAATTCCCGGATTTTTTATAAAAGACATGGTAGTGCTTATGTCTTGTTTGATGGTCGATTGTGATAGGGTAAGAGTATAAATGAGGGGCAAGCCCCAAGACATTGTACCACCTTCTCCAGGGTAAGAGTATAAGTGAGGGGTAAACCCCCAAGATGCTATACCACCTGCTTTACCACCTTCTCCAGGGTAAGAGTATAAATGAGGGGTAACCCCCAAGACGTTATACCACCTGCTTTGATTGACATTATGGGCGTGAGTCCCATGGTTATATTTTACACTTATAGCTGTCGACAGTGATGTGGGATTCCACGGGCAGGAGATATATATATGTATTGTGTATGTGTACGCCGACAGTGAGGTGGGATGCCACGGGCGCGTCACATGGTTATATTTTACACTTATAGCTGTCGACAGTGATGTGGGATTCCACGGGCAGGAGATATATATATATATGTTGTGTATGTGTACGCCGACAGTGAGGTGGGATGCCACGGGCGTATCACATGATTATATTTTACACTTATAACTGTCGACAGTGATGGGGGATTCCACGGACACGCTTGATATTTGTGTGACTTGATCGCGTCCCAGATTGGGCCGGGTAGTATATGCGCCCCTCCATAAAAGGGTCGGATTGTGTTATGAAAGATAAGTAAGTTTTATGGTAATGAACTTAATGATTTCCCTAATCATGTACATAAGAGTGCGACTATAACTTTTATTGAAAATGGGAAAAGATAATAAGGTACGATTAAGTTCATAAGTGGTAATGACACGGCAGGATCTGGTATGTATTTTTATACTCGTCCTTGTCATTCTTTTATGCGATTATGATCATTTCTTGACGTTATTTCTGTTCCATATTAAATTTTTGTTATGTGACCCCTCGAAAGTGCGTTAAATGCCCGAGTGTTTAGGTACCCAGGTTGGTGATCCTTGCTCTTAGGATCTCGGTTCAGTTTTTTAGAGAAAGCTCCATTTGCTCCGGAGGATTAGCTCTTGGTACAGTTTTCCCTGAGGTAGTAGATTCATGTATATTCAGGGGTATGGCGGGCCTGTCCATACGCTTATTATGTTAAAACTCTTAGAAGTGCGTAGTCACCTTTTGTGGGTCGGTTTGTAAAGGAAAGGAAATCGCTTGGTTGTATATATTATGTCGGGAAGGTAGCCACATCGGCTAACTTTGTTATTTACTTACATTGTTCGTTTTTAAGTTACATGTATGTTCGTGATTATCTCGATGTATACTGTAAGGGTGCCTGGGTAGGCAGGTCCGCGAGCTTGAGTCGGGTCGTGACAGTTGGCTCGATATGTCCCTGCGTTGGTAGCAGATATGGAGGATAGGGTGCATCGCTACGTCACCGGGCTAGATGATTATATAATCGAGTCTTGTGCGGGTGTGGCTCTTCAGCCAGGCATGGACATTACCCGCATGCAGGCTCACGCACTTGGATGCGAGGCGTAAGCGGCAGGTTGTGACGAGCGGCAGAAGAAGACGGGCAGCGGTCTTTTGGTAGCTATCCGGGGTGGGCGGCCCGGCGGCGATCTAGATTTGCACCACGGCCGGCTCGAGCACTCCGCACCTTCCGGGACGGCGAGATATTCGAGGCGAACTGGGGCCCAGGACTTGAGCGTCGAGGCGGCGAAGTCGGCCGTCGGGACCACCCCACCGGTGTGGCGTCACGGTAGATCCCACGGGAATTGTGGTGCGCTACGGAGTTTGTTACGATTGTGGCGGCAAGGTCACTGCGGCTGTCAGACCAAGGCGTCTTGATGGTAAGTCGGCTACGAGTTCTTTCGACGGGTCTTCTTCATCTCCTACAGTTACTCGCACCAGAGGGCAGGGTACTCATGGACCAGCATGTTGCGGCAGAGGTCGTGGCGCGGGTCCCAGTTCTAGCGGTCCTCGAACCGCATTTATGCCTTGTCGGTAGCGGGGATCGGGAGGCCTCACCGATGTCGTCCACAGTACCTTATCGGTTTACAGGTTTGATGTGTATGCCTTGATAGATCGGGTTCTACTCGTCCTATATATCTCCTTATTGCTAGTAGGATAGGGATAGAGCACGAGTCCATAGACCGCTTCGAGGTAGCTACGCCGATGGGTGATTCGGTGGTAGCTCGGCGGGTATATAGGGCTTGTCGGTGACCTTACGATCGTCATGTCACGACCCGACCGGGCCGCGGCGGTGCCTACACAGGCACCTGTCCGGTACACATCGAGAATAACAAGGAACATACACAACATAAACACAGGTGTAAACAATATATCAACACAGGCTAGCCGATAAGGCCGCCTTCCATAATATAAACAAAGTCAAAAGTACAACTTTACAACTCAGTTCTTACAGCCCAACCACATATGTGAATACAGACCTCTAGGAATAACAACTGTGGCGGGACAGGGCCCCGCCATACCCCTGAATGTACATAATCTACAACATCAGGGAAAGACTGTACCAAAAGAAAGACAAGCCTCCGGAGAATGGAGCTTCCGACGTCTGATAAGTGATCCTAAGAGTGTGGATCCGCAACCTGCTTACCCTTTCCTGCGGCATGAACGCAGCCCCCGAGGAAGGGGGTCAGTACACAATATGTACTAAGTATGAAAAACTGGAAAGTACTGTAATTACAACAAGTTTAAAAGAAAGCCGGAGACATGTATGCTAACAGGATTACAGTACTCAGTGCCTTACTAACAATGAGAGTATAAATAGGTGTATACTTACAACGAAAAATAGGATTGGAATCCTACTCCTGGGACTATTTCACGCGTAGGTCGGTGGACTGCGTGAGGTATTCCTCGCATAGGACTATTTCACCCGCATAAGCCCTTACGGACTCGCATGAGGTATTCCTCGCGTAAATCGGACCGCCGCGTGGGACTATTTCACCCGCATAAGCCCTTACGGACTCGCATGAGGTATTCCTCGCATCGTGGTTAGCAAATCCCGGAAATATACAATGCCACAATCCCGGGAATGACCATGACGAATAATATATCATTAGCCCAACCGACTATCACACATAACATAAGCTCTATCGACATCATGCAATATATAAGCAAGTTAAGAAATCCCCTAACTTCTTACTATTCTTGTTCATATACACTCTCATTTTAGTTTACCTAAGGCACTATCATGTCTTTTATAAAAATCCGGGAATTTAACCCAAAGTACTACGTACCTCTATGCTTTTAAAATGACTCATTTCATTAAAAAACTTCCGAGATACTAATAGCCGTAGTATCAAGTGACAATTTCTTTTCAAGACAAGTCACAATACTTTTAGAAATAAAATATGGCTTCTAAATCAAGTGACTCGTGTCTTATAAAACCTTAGGCAATTGATGCCTTAAAATCGAATTGCCTTCCATTAAAATCAAGTCATTTATCTTTCCATAAAGTCAACATAACCAACTCCCCATAAAGTCGTTATATTCACTTTATACCTTAGTCATGTACAATTTCCTATCCAGGACTTATACGTTTAAAACGACACAAGTATTACATACTTTAAAATTCTTCAAGTCCCTTATCTTTAACAAGACTTAAGACATCTTTAATATTCTCAAAGAAGTGAGTTAAATCTCCTAACTCACCCGACTTGGCATTTCATAAAACAAATAAAGAATGTCAAAGTCTTGTACGTCTACCGTACTATATACGTGAAACTAGTCATGCTCAAAGGATAGGAAAAGTTCAACATACCTCGTCGGGTCAAACCACTTGCCAAGTACAAAGTCCCGCCCGTAGTACGTCAACCTATAATATTCACGATACGTCTATTAAAGCCTTGCTTCAATCGTAGAATATTATAAGTGTTAAGTCTCTAAATCCTACGGAAAATCGGACAGCACCTCCTTTGTATTTACTCACTTTGCCACCTCTTTCAAGGCCGAAAATGCAATAACCAAACAGCCCCAATTGGCTCACAATTAAAAAGAAGGTCATCCAATGCAAATGACTAACTAAACAGCCCCAATTGGCTCACAATAATATATCCATTTATAAGGTCTGTATACATGTTACAGTCACAACTATTGATTTCCTTTGTTTTTCACATTTCAAATGGCTATCAAAACCTATTATACATATCCATCTAAAACATGATTCACGTGGCCAATATCAACTTTAACAAGGATTACTATCAAATTTCCAAGAGGAGAGGAAATCTCTTACCTTTGGGTTAGCCCACTAAAGCTTTCTTTCTTCAACTTCTATTCCCGTCAAACTCGTCCTTGTGAGTTTCCCACAAGCTTACCAGCACTTTGTCTTCTTCCGCGCTCAACAACACCCACTAAGCTAGGTTTTCTTCAAATCTCAAGAGAGAAGGGGAGAGGGGTTTTTAGGTGTTCTAAGGTGAAATGACCAAGTCTGTCAAGACTGGGTCTTAAAATAGGGCCTTTTCGTGGTCAACAAGATGGGAGGGACACTTGTCACCCTCATAGGCCCTTTGAAAATATCCTGTTTTAAGCAAATCCATGAGAAAAATCCCGCCTTGGCGCGCAGCCCTGCGATCGGCGCGGCCGAAACCTCCGAGGATTTTCAGGATTAGTGGCGCGCGCCTGCTGGCAGCGCGGCTGAGCGCTACGAAAATCCTTCCTCTGCGCTGCACGTAATTTCTAACGCCCATACCTCTCCGCTCCGATGTCCTATCGACGAACGGTTTGTCACGTTGGATACTAGACTCATCCAACTTTATACTAGGCTTGCTAAACACCCCATACATCAAAAAAAAAAAAAAAAAAATTGGGGTACCACACTCCAAATAAGCCTTAAAAATCCGTTCGACACATGATTGCCAACTTATCTTATATTCGAATTTACGGGGTGTAACACGTCAGACCCTAGTCGACTTGATAGAGCTGGACATGACTGATTTCGACGTGATCATGGGCATGGATTGGCTAGCTTCTTGCTATGCGAATGTAGACTGAGGAGAGAGTGATGCGGTTCGGTTTCTGAGGAGCGGTTATTGAGTGGGAGGAACATTTGTATCGAGGGTAGGTTTATTTCCTACCTCAAGGCTAGGAAGATGGTGCGAAGGGTATATCTACCATCTCATTCGGGTGTTTGATCACGAGGCTGCGGTACCAGATTTTGATCGATTCCGATAGTCGAGAGTTCCCAGGCGTGTTTCGACGATCTCGGGTATCCTCCGAGAGAGGAGATAGAGTTTTGTATCGATGTCTTTGCGGACACTCGGCTATTTCCATTCCGCCATCTGAATGGCACTCTTGAGTTGAGAGAGTTGAAGGACCAGTGCGAGATTTCTTTGGAGAAGGGCTTCATCAGCTAGTGTTTCTCCCCAGGAAGCGCTGTATTGTTCGTGAAAAAGAAGGGCGGGGCCTGCGCATGTGTGTTGATTACGAGCGGTGAACAAGGTGACCATTAAACGAATACCCCTTCCCAGGATTGATGATTTGTTCGATCAGTTGCAGGGAGCGAGATGTTTTTCCAAGATTGATCTGCGGTCAGGCTATCATCAGGTGCGAGTCAGAGAGTCGGACATCCCTAGGACTGCATTCCGGACCGGGTACGGGCACTACGAGTTTAGGGTTATGTCGTTCGGTTTGACCAATGCTCCGGCGGTATTCATGGATTTGATGAACCGAGTGTTCAAGCCATTTTTGGACACGTTTGTGATTGTGTTCATCAATGACATCTTGGTTTATTCCCGCTCAGAGCAGGAGCATGCGGAGCATTTGAGGATCTTTGAGAGTTCTCGAGACCAGTGATTATACGCCAAGTTTTCGAAGTGTGAGTTCTGGTTGACTTCGGTGGCTTTTCTTGGGCATATTGTCGGGGCTGATGGTATTCGGGTGGATATGGCCAAGATCGAGGCAGTCAGGAGTCGGCCTCGACCTACTACTCCGACAGAGGTTCGCAGTTTTCTGGGCCTTGCAGGTTATTATCGGTTCGTAGAAGTTTGCTTCTATCTACGCCCATTGACTAGGTGACTCGAGCGGCTAAGTTTGATGGTGATGCTTGTGGCGGGGTTTCGATTCTTGAAGGAGGCGGCGACCGCCCGTTCTTACTCTTACAGAGGTCGAGCGGTTATGTCGTGTATTGTGATGCGTCAGGCATCGGGTTAGGATTTGTGTTGATGCAGCTGGGTAAGGTTATAGCGTACGCATCCCGACAGCTTAAGAAACATGAGAGGAACTACCCCACCCATGATTTGGAGTTGGCAGCGGTGATTCACGCCTTGAAGATCTGGAGGCACTATTTGTATGGGGTTCGTGTGGATATTTATCTGAGACCACAAGAGCCTCGGTATATCTTCACGGAGAAGTGAACTTACGGCGAGGCGGTGGTTAGAGGCGCTCAAGGATTATGATGTTGACATCTGTACCACGGGAAGGCGATGTTATGGCGGATGCCCTTAGTCGTAGGTCGATGGGTAGCCTATCGGATGTCTGGCCGGAGAGGAGGGCATGGTTCGTGATTTGCATCGGTTAGCGAGCCTTGGTGTCCGTTTGATTGATTACGATATCGGTGGAGTTCGAGTTCGAGAGGTTGCGAGTCTTCCATCGTCGAGAGGTGAAGAAACGCGATTTGATGATCCGGTTTTGGCAGTGCCGTGATACGGCTCTTCGTGAGGAAGGGTCCTTTTGAGGTAGCACGATGGGGTGCTAAGGTTTGAGGCGAGTTGTGTGTTCGGATGTTTGAGGACTTGTGGCGAGTTCTTGAGGGAAGCACCGTAGCGCGTTACTCTATCCATCCAGTCGACCAAGATGTACCACGACCTTAGATCGTGTATTGGTGGGATGGCTTGAAGAGGGGCGTTGCGAGTTCGTAGGTCGATGCGTGTTGTCGGCGGTGAAGGTAGAGCACGAGGCACGGTGGTTTGTTGCGACGATAGAGATCCCGACGGAAGTGGGAGGTGATCAACATGGACTTTATCACGGGATTACCTCGCACTCGGAGGAGACATGATTCTATTTGGGTTATCGTCGACGGTCGAAATCAGCCCACTTTCTTCCGTCGGGGCGACTTTTGGTGAGGATTATGCCAGACTTTACATCCGAGAGATCGTCAGACTGCATGGAGTCCCTATTTTGATCATATCAGACAGAGGAGCCCAGTTCTGGAGGTCTTTCCAGAAGGGTTTAGGGACGCAGGTGAGCCTGAGTACTGCATTCCATCCACAGACAGACGGACAGGCAGAGCGCACTATCCAGACTCTTGAGGATATGCTGCGAGCCTGTGTTATCGACTTCAGGGGTAGCTGGGAGGATCATTTGCCTCTAGTTGAGTTTGCATATAATAATAGCTACCACTCCAGTATTCAGATGACGCCTTATGAGGCCTTGTATGGGAGGAAGTGCAGATCGCCGATAGGTTGGTTTGATGTAGGCGAGGTACAGTTAGTGGGACCAGATTTGGTGCAGCAGGCAGTGGATAAGGTGAAGCTTATCCAGGAGCGGTTACTGACAGCTCAGAGTCGACAGAAGTCATATGCAGATCATCGTCGTCGGCATCTGGAGTTCGAGGTTGATGATTGGGTTTTCCTGAAGGTGTCACCCATGAAGGGTGTGATGAGATTCGGGAAGAAAGGGAAACTCAGCCCAAGGTACATTGGGCCCTATCAGATTGTCCGCAGGGTAGGCAAGGTTGCCTACGAGTTGGATCTGCCATCCGATCTGGAGGCAGTGCATCCGGTGTTTCATGTTTCTATGCTGAGGAGATGTATCGGGGATCCATCTAGGGTGCACCCGATTGACGATGTCCAGGTGACCGAGGGGTTATCGTATGAGGAGATTCCCATAGCGATAATCGATCGTCAGGTTAGGCGTCTGCGGACCAAGGACGTGGCTTCCGTCAAAGTTCTGTGGCGGAACGAGCTTAGGGAGGAGATGACGTGGGAAGCTGAGGAGGACATGAGGCAGAAGTATCCTCACTTATTCCCCACACCTCGGGTAACTTACTTTCTATTCTTTGGTTTTTAATTATCGTATTTGCTTAAGTGTTATGTTGTGGCCATGTGTGGCACTTGCAAACTGTTAAGTTGTGAGGTACTTTATCGTTAACTGTCTTGGGAAGGAACATTCGGGACGAATGTTTCTAAGGAGGGGAGAATGTTATACCCCGTATTTCCAGTATGTGCGAGGGCATACGTCTAAAAGTTTAGCCTTAAGGTTAGGCATTGGGCGAAAAGATTGGGCACGCTATCAAAAGAATCGTTTCCGACGAAACGTTTTACAAAACTGCGAAGGAAAATTCCGGCTATGTCATTTATTATTTTTGCGGATTTTTAGGGGACGAAACATTTTGGACCAACGAGAGGCGACACTTGTCACCCTAGTTGGTGGGCGTGGCGTCCATTTGGGCGATTGGAATGGCTTTTTGTCGAGGAGTTGGTAGGATATTTTTGTGGAGTAGATGGATAAGGACACTTGGCCAAATCTTGACCTTACACTTGCCTACCACTTGGCTTCATCTTGTCCATTTGTTGGCCTATAAATAACCCCCTTAAGATGTATAGTTCTTATTCCACAAATAAATTTCAAAGTCTTGAATAATCCCTGCCCTCTCTGGTAGTGTTTCGTCCAAACACTCCCCTTCCCCTTGTGAAGGCCCTTGGCGAAACACCCCCCTAGCCTAGTAGTCTGGCGAAACCTACCCCCTCCTTGGTAGAAAGTTGTCTTCCAAGTATAGTCACTATTCCAAAATACCCTAGCCCAAATCCCTTATAGTATTTTAGTAGAAGTTGTGTAGAACTTCTAAGGGGTTTCTTGGAGCTATCGGAGCGTACAAATTAGGAGCTAAACCTTGCTCAGGAGAGACATTTAACTTGGATAATTTTGGGCTTATCGAGGTAAATACTCTTGTCCTTCTATTGTAATTGGATATTACATATAAGAATAGTATAGACTTGAGTATAAGATACACTGAAGGATATTAAAGAATAGAATTGAACTGTTATCACAGTAGAAGGGTATAAATGAAGAATAATTGAACTGTACTTACATAGAATTTGTTTTCTGATGAGACTTGAGTAGCTTGATGGGTAGGAAGTGCTGCCCAATTTTCCGTAGGATAGAGAACCCTCGCTTAGAATCATTTCTGAGTAGTCTAGGCGTTGATAGGCGTGTCGACTATTATAGGTTGATTCTGCGCGCGACATATTCGACTTGGCGGTGGATTTCGTAGGAGGTATGTGATTCTTCCTATACTCTTGAGCATGATATTTTAAAGTATATATATAGTACGGTGAGCGTCGTAGCGAACGTAGCTTTACGGCAATGTCTTTTGACTTAAGCCTGAATAATAAAGATCTTAAAGTCTTTCAACAGAATTATAAATCAGTTTTGAAAGAAGAAGAATAATTGTTTTTAAAACAAGAAGCTTAAGAGTTATACTAGCTTTATGGGTAGTCAAGTATAACGACTTAAGAATGATAAAAGGAACAGTTTACTTATGTGTTTATAAAAGACTTATATTGATTTACGGAAAGAATAATAAGATGGTTTGATAAGTAGACATGATATGATGTTATGTGTGTTAGTGTCTTGTAACGTTTGTATAAGAGGGCATTCTTGTTGTGCTTATGTTGTTTAACGATAAGTTGTTATGTTAGTATTATATCACTCACCTCTTGACATTTTACCGGGGTTGGCGCCTCCGTCGCGGGGTAGACTCGGTGATGCAGGACCATGATTCGAGAATACCTCATGCGGGTCCAGGGGACCTATGCGGAGCTACGAGAGTTCCAGGTTAGTGTGCGGGGTTATACCTCATGCGGTCTATGTGGCCATGCGGACTACGAGTCGGGGCGATGCCGAGAGTAGCTACCCTCGATGTGGGAATACCTCATGCGGGCCACGTGAGTGGCCTATGCGGATCGGGAGTCGTGATTAGGCATGCATAATGATACTATGGGCGATTGGCCTTGCTTCGATCATTCGCAGCCTAGAAAAGACCTGTTACAGTTTACCTATTGTTGCTCTTGTTTATGATGTGGAACTATGTGCGGTTACCTTGGTTGTTTCATACATATTTGTAAACTGGTTTTAAAATGATATGATTTCATTTAAGTACTTGACAGTTTCACATACTTAGTACCTGTTGTACTGACCTCGCCGGGGCTGCGTTCATGCCGCAGGTAAGGGCAAACAGGTGCTAGATCCACATCCTTAGGATCTTTGCTTTGGTGTCAGGAGCTCCATCTTCTCCGGAGGCTCTACTTTTGGGTATGATCTCCCTGTCGTTGTAGATAGTTTTTCACATTCAGGGTATGGCGGGGCCTGTCCCGCCATAGTTGTTACTTCCTTAGAGTGCTGTAGTCCTATTATGCAGTTGGGATGTAGCGCAAAACTATGTTTATATATATATGCTAAAGGCGACATTTTCTCACATAAAGCGTGTCTCATTTTACAAGCTGTTTCATGTCTTGCTTTTATATTCGTGATTACTCGATGTATGACTACTTGGGTGCGGGTAAGGCACGATCCGCCGGGCGGGTCGTGACAACCCGCAATGATCCGTGATCTGTGCTATCCCACTAGTGCCACCTCTGGTGGACGGTTTCTCGCATAATGGCCTGCGTCGCGTGTAAAGAAAACTCCCAAACTAGCACGACACTCCCCCTTATGGAGTTTACCGCAACGGCCACACTGAGGTAAGGGTGGCCTCATCTGGCCAACACCATTACTCTCCCGAAAACCTGAACCCCTGGAGCCACGACTGCTCACGAATACTCCGGCGTCACGAAGAGCGGAGGACCACTCTGGCCCCGGATGAGGTATATATTCAGTCTGCTGCGGAGGCTGCCTGCCTCGAAAGTTACCAAAGGACCCTGCTGTCTTGGCCCTCTTATGCTGATCCTGGTCCCTACGTCGGTCTCTACGTTCCTCCATCCCCTGTGCATAAGCCTGTATACGGGCAATGTCCATGCCCGGCTGAAGAGCTACTCCTGTGCAACCCTCCGCTAAATAATCGTCAAGTCCTGTGACATATCGGTGCACCCTATCCTCCATGTCTGCCACTAATGCGGGGACATACCGAGCTAAAGAGTGAAACTACACTGCTGTACTCGAACTGTTATACCGTATTTCCAGTATGTATGTGAGGACGTGCGTACAAAAGTTTAAGCCTTAATTAGGCAAAAGGACGAAATTGTGCAACTAGCGAAAAGGATTGCTTTTTAAGCGGAAAAATTTTCGAACCTTGTAAAGGAATTTTTCGTTTTCAAGAATTTATTTATTTTGGATTTTTCCAGAGATGAAATATTTTGGACCAACGAGAGGGCGACAAGTGTCACCCTCAAGTGGGCGGTAAAGTGGACGAATTGGGTGCACGTTGTTATACCGTATTTCAGTATATGCGTGAGGGAATACGTCAAAAGTTGGCCTTAAAGTTAGCCTTGGGCGTTTTTTTTTGTGCACAACTCACTAAAGAATCGTTTCGTGAAAGCGTTTCCACGGCTTCGTAGGAAAATTCCGTCTATGACATTACTAATTTTTGCGGATTTTTAGAGGCGAAACATTTTGGACCAGCGGGAGGCGACACTGGCACCCTACCATTGATGGACTTGAATCGTCCATTGGGCGAAATTGGAGAAGGAAGTGCGTTTTTGTGCCTTGTGCACAAGTCAAGGAGTTGGTAGGATATTTGTGTGGAGTAAATCTTCACCCTACACTTGCCTTGCACTTGTCTTAATCTTGGCCATTGGTTGGCCAAGGCTTGACCTATAAATACCCCCTTAAAGATGAAGAGTTCTTCATCCACAAAGTTATCTTCCAAGTCTAAAAATCCTCTCCTCTCCCTTAGCCTTTCGTCCAACACCTCCCCCCCCCCCCCTTTGAGTGAGTTTGGCGAGGGCCTACCCCTAGCCTAGTGAAATCTACCCCTCCCTTGGTAGAAAAGTTGTCTTCTAGTATTGTTATAATGCCCAAAATACCTAGCCCAAATCCCTTAGTCCTTTGTAGAAGTTGTGAAGAACTTCTAAGGTTTCTTGGAGCTCTGGGGCATCTGACTTAGGAGCTAAACCTTGCTCAGCGCGACTTTATCTAGGATATTATTGGGCTTACCGAGGTAACTAATCCTAACCTCTTGTGAATTAGAGAATACTTCGTAGTAGTATAAGAATAAGTATAAATACTTAGAAGAATATTGCGAGAATAGAATTGAATTATCACGATAGAAGGGTTTAAAGAAGAATAATTAAACTATGCTTATATAGAATTTGTTTTCATGATGAGACTTATATAGCTCACCGAGTAGGGAAGTCTGACTTTCCGTAGAATTGTGAACCCTCTGTTTAGAATGACCTTGAGTAGTCCTTGATAGATATGCGTGACTATTATAGGTTGACTCTGCGTGCGACATATTGACTTGGCAGGTGGTTTTCGCTGAGAAGGTATGTGATTCTTCCTTAAGCATGATATTTTACAATATATAGTACGGTAGACGTACATGTGTTAACTGAATAATAACTACGGCAATGTCTTTGTGTCTTATTTTATAAACTGTTTCATGTCTTGTTTTATATTTCCGCTGATTACTCTGATGTATGACTACTTGGGTGCCGGTAAGCACGATTCACGAACCGGAATGGGTCGTGACAAAAGTGGTATCAGAGCAGTTAATCCTCGGAAAGTGTCTACAGACCGTATCTAGTAGAGTCTTGATTATCGGTGTGTTGTGCACCACACCAATAATCAGGAGGCTATAGGATATTTAGGATTGGTTTCCATTCTTCATTCTGAGATCGTGCTTTAGAGCTGTGTTATAGGTTGGACCCCTCTAACGTATTCCTTTCTATATGATTATGCCTCACGTAAGGCAACCCGGGCGAAGAAGCGGCAAGGCCAGGAGTCGCTAGCGAGACACCCAGTCACGAGGCTCGAGCCCGGTCTATACGAGGCGGCGAGTTCTATGACGCCGCCCGGCCCAGCGAGACCGCGGTACCACACCTCCCGTCCCACGGCTGGGCGGAGGAGTTAAAATCTGAGATGGCCCACTATTGGCTAGAGTTGTGGCGTCGAGAGAAGGCTGGATGCGGCGATTCAGCTCGGCTCGATCGCACCGTAGTGCACCCGAGGCGAATAGTTTGAGACTACGGGATTTCCTTAGTTGTAGCCCGCGAGTTTTACTGGTCGGCGGAGGATGATCCGCGAGAGTTCATCCGTCGGTATGTAGAGATTATGCGGGTGATCGGGGCTTGAGTAGTGCGTGACATTCGGTTCGCGTCGGTGCGTGATACCGCGATCGATTGGTTTGATTCATGAGAGCTTTCCGGGAGAGCATGCACTCCAGCAGTATGGGATGAGTTTTGAGGCTTTTCTCACACACTTCTTGCCTCGCGGATGAGGAGGGCACGAGCGGATAGATTCTTGTTCTTTGAGGCGGGGAGGGCCTTGGTGAGAGTCTGATGTCGAGTTTGATTCTTTGGCTCGATATGTCCACTGCCCGTAGCGAGATGGAGGGCAGTGCATCGCTATGTCAGCTGGGCTAGATGATTACATGGCCGAGTCTTGTGCGGGTGTGTCCCTTCACGAGCATGGACATAACGTATGCGAGCTCATCTGTTTGGGATGCGAGGCGTAGAGACGCCGGGTAAGCGATATCAACAGCGAGAAGAAGGCGAGCGGCGGTTCTTTTGGTGGTCCTCGTGGTGGCGGCATCGGCGAAGTCGGATTTGCACCACGGCCGGTAGAGCGCTCTACCTCATTCGGTACATCCAGGCGATCGGGGCGGTCGGGGCCCGGGACTTGATTTCGAGTAGCGAGGTGCTAACGTTAGTGCGCTCGGTGTGCCCGTTGTGGTAGATACCATTCGAGGCGTACTCGGGAGCTGCTATACTTGTGGCGGCGAGTCATTTCGCGAGTTTGTCCGGCCGGGCGGCTGGTAGTAGGGCCCGATCTACAGTGCATTGCGCTTCTTCATCCCAGCGATTACTCGCCCGGAGGCAAGGTACTCATGGACCAGCGGTGTGGCAGAGGTCGTGGCGCGCGGTCCCGATTCTAGCGATCCTGAACCGCATTTATGCTTTGTCGGTAAACGAGATCGGAGGCCTCACCGATGTTCGCAGTACCTTATCGGTTCGGGTTTGATGTGTATGCTTTGATAGATCAGGGTTCTACTCTGTCCCATATATCTCCCTTGTTGCTAGTAGGATAGGGATAGAGCACGAGTCCATAGACCCTTTCGAGTAGCTACGCGATGGGTGATTCGGTGGTAGCTCGGCGGGTATATAGAGCTTGTCCTGTGACCATTTACGATCGTCGGACCTGGCGACTTGATAGAGTTGGAGATGATTGACTTCGGCGTGATCATGGGGATGGATTGGCTAGCTTGCTACGCCAATGTGGCCGCAGAGAGAAAGTAGTGCAGTTCCGGTTTCTGAGGCCGGTTGTTGAGTGGGAGAACGCGGTATCGCCGAGGGTAGGTTTATTTCCTACCTCAAGGCTAGGAAGATGGTGCGAGAAGGGTATATCTACCATCTCGTTGGTGTTTGATCTGAAGGCTGCGGTACCAGATTTTGATCGATTCGATACTCGTGAGTTCCAGGGCGTGTTTCGGATGACCTCGGGTATCCTCCCGAGAGGAGATTGAGTTTGTATTGACATATTGCGGACACTCGGCCTATTTCCATTCCGCCATACGTAATGGCACTGCCGAGTTGAGAGAGTTGAAGGATCGGCTTAGGGATTTCTTTGGAGAAGGGCTTCATCGGGCCTAGTGTTTCTCCCAGGGCGCCGGTATTGTTCGTGAAGAAGAAGGGCGGGACGCTGCGCATGTGTGTTGATCTGACGGTGAACAAGGTGACCATTAAACAGATACCCTTCCCGGATTGATGATTTGTTCGACGGTTGCGAGTGCGAGATGTTTCTCCAAGATTGATCTGGTCCGGCTATCATCAGTGCGAGTCGAGAGAGGTGGATGTCCCTAGGATCGCATTCGGACGATGCGGGCATTATGAGTTCGGTCATGTCTTTTGGGTTGACCAATGCTCGTGGTATTCATGGATTTGATGAACCGAGTGTTCAAACCATTTTGGACACGCGTTTGTGATAGTGTTCATTGATGATATCTTGGTTTATTCTCGCTCGGGCGGAGCACGCGGAGCATTTGAGTATTTGTCTTGTGATTCTCGGGACCAGCGGTATGACGCCAAGTTTTCCATGTGTGAGTTTTGGTTGACTTGGTGGCATTTCTTGGGCATATTGTGGTGATGGCATTCGAGTGGATACGGCAAGATCGGCGATCGGGACTTGGCCTGAACCTACTACTCCGACGAGGTTCGCGATTTTACGGGCCTTGCAGGATATTATCGGTTCGTAGAAGTTTGCTTCTATCTACGCACCATTGACTAGGGTGACTCGAGGCGGCCAAGTTTGATGGTGATGCTTGTGGCGGGGTTTCGATTCTTGAAAGAAGAGACGGCCGCCCCGTTCTTACTCTTACAGAGGTCGGATGGTTATGTCGTGTATTGTGATGCGTCGGGCATCGGGTTGGGATGTGTGTTGATGCGGCATGGCGGGGTTATAGCATATGCATCCCGATTGAAGAAACACGAGAGGAACTACCCGCATGATTTGGAGTTGGCGGTGTGATTCACGCTTTGAAGATCTGGAGGCACTATTTGTATGGGGTTCACGTGGATATTTTTACGGACCACAAGAGCCTTGGTATATCTTGACGGAGGAGCGGAACTTACGGCGAGGCGGTGGTTAGAGTTGCTTAAGGATTACGATGTTGATATCTGTACCACGGGAAGGCGATGTTGTGGCGGATGCTCTTAGTCGTAGGTCGATAGGAGCCCATCGGATGTGCGGCTAGAGAGGAGGACATGGTTCGTGATTTGCATCGATTAGCGAGCCTTGGTGTCCGTTTGATTGATTACGATAGCGGTGGGGTTAGAGTTCGTGAGGTTGCCAGTCTTCCATCGTCGAGGAGGTGAAGAGGCGATTCGAGGATCGGCTTTGATTCGATATCGTGATCTGACTCTTCGTGAGGCAAGGGTCCTTCGGTAGCACCGATGGGTGCTAAGGTTTGAGGCGGTATGTGTGTTCGGATGTTTGAGGACTTGACGGCGAGTTCTTGGGAAGCACACGTAGCGCGTTACTCCATCCGTCAGTCGACCAAGATGTACCACGACCTTAGATCCGTGTATTGGTGGGATGGCTTGAAGAGGGCGTTGCGAGTTCGTAGCTCGGTGCCCATGTTGTCGGCGGTGAAGGTAGAGCACGAGGCACGGTGGTTTTATTCTGACGATTGAGATCCCGACACGGAAGTGGGAGGTAATCAACATGGACTTCATCAGGATTACCTCGCACTCGGAGGAGACATGATTCTATATGGGTTATCGTCGACGGTGGCGAAATCAGCCCACTTTCTTCCCATCGGGGCGACTTTTGGTGAGGATTATGCGGAACTTTACATCCGAGAGATCGTCGATCGCATGGAGTCCCTACTTCGATCATATCGCATGCAGGAGCCCGATTTACGGCTAACTTAGAGGTCCTTCGGAAGGGTTTAGGGGCCGAGTGAGCAAGTCGCATTTCATCCACGAGCGACGGACAGGCGAGCGCACTATCCGCACTCTTGAGATATATTTGCGAGCCCGTGTTATTGACTTGATGGTAGTTGGGAGGATCATTTGCCTCTAGTTGAGTTTGCGTATAATAATAGCTACCACTCGGTATTCAGATGGCGCCTTATGAGGCCTTGTATGGGAGGAAGTGCAGATCGCCTATAGGTTGGTTCGATGTGGGCGAGTGCGGCTAGTGGGACCAGATTTGGTGCGTGGCGGCGATGGATAAGGTGAAGCTTATCCGAGCGGCTATTGGACTCGAGTCGGCCAAGTCGTATGCAGATCATCGTCGTCGGCATCTTGAGTTCGAGGTTCATGATTGGGTTTTCCTAAAGGTGTCACCCATGAAGGGTGTGATGAGATTCGGGAAGAAGGGGAAACTCAGCCCAAGGTACATTGGGCGTTTGATTGTCGCGAGGTAGGCAAGGTTGCCTATGAGTTGGATCTGCCGTCCGATCTGGAGGCAGTGCATCCGGTTTTTCACGTATCTATGCTGAGGAGATGTATCGGGGATCCATCTAGGGTGCACCCGATTGACGATGTCCAGGTGACCGAGGGGTTATCGTATGAGGAGATTCCCATAGCGATAGTCGATCGTCAGGTTAGGCGTCTGCGGACGAAGGACGTGGCTTCCGTCAAAGTCTTGTGGCGGAACGAGCTCAGGGAGGAGATGACGTGGGAAGCCGAGGAGGACATGAGGCAGAAGTATCCTCACCTATTCCCCACACCTCCAGGTAATTCACTTTCCTACTTGTAAATTTCCATTATCATTTATGCCTAAGTGTTATTTTGTGGCCATGTGTGGCACTTACAAACTGTTTAAGCTTCATCGATAACTGTCTTGAGAAGGAACATTCGGGACGAATGTTTCTAAGGAGGGGAGAATGTTATACCGTATTTCGGAGTATGCGTAAGGGAATACGTACAAAAGTTTGGCCTTAAAGTTAGCCTTGGGCGTTTTTTGTGCACAACTCACTAAAAGAATCGTTTCGTGAAACGTTTCCACGACTTCGTAGGAAAATTCGGCTATGCCATTACTAATTTTTGCGGATTTTTAGAGAGACGAAACATTTTGGACCAACGGGAGGCGACACTTGGCACCCTCCCATTGATGGACTTGAATCGTCCATTGGACGAAATTGGAGAGGAAGTGCGTTTTTGTGCCTTGTGCACAAGTCAAGGAGTTGGTAGGATATTTGTGTGGAGTAAATCTTCACCCTACACTTGCCTTGCACTTGTCTTAATCTTGGCCATTGGTTGGCCACTTCGACCTATAAATACCCCTTAAAGATGAAGAGTTCTTCATCCACAAAGTTATCTTCCAAGTCTAAAAATCCTCTCCTCTCCCTTAGCCTTTCGTCAACACCTCCCCTTGAGTGAGTTTGGCGAGGGCCTACCCCCTAGCCTAGCCGAAATCTACCCTCCCTTGGTAGATAAGTTGTCTTCTAGTATTGTTATAATGCCCAAAATACCTAGCCCAAATCCTTAGTCCTTTGTAGAAGTTGTGAAGAACTTCTAAGGTTTCTTGGAGCTACCGGGGCGTACAACTTAGGAGCTAAACCTTGCTCAGGCGCGACTTTATCTAGGATATTATTGGGCTTACTGAGGTAACACATCCTAACCCTCTTGTGAATTAGAGCATACTTCTTTGTAGTAGTATAAGAATAAGTATAAATACTTAGAAGAATATTGCAGAATAGAATTGAACTTATCACAGTAGAAGGGTTTAAAAGAAGAATAATTAAACTATGCTTATATAGGACTGTTTTCACAGTAGACTTATATAGCTCACCGGGTAGGGAAGTGCTGCCCAACTTTCCGTAGAATTGTGAACCCTCTGTTTAGAATGACCTTCAGAGTAGTCCTTGATAGATGTCTGTGACTATTATAGGCTGACTCTCTGCGCGCGACATATTCAACTTGGCAGGTGGTTTTCGCTGAGAAGGTATGTGATTCTTCCTTAAGCATGATATTTTACAATATATAGTACGGCAGACGTACATGTGTTAACTGAATAATAACTACGGCAATGTCTTTGTGTCTTATTTTATAAACTGTTTCATGTCTTGTTTTATATTTCCGCTGATTACTCTGATGTATGACTACTTGGGTGCCCCGGTAAGGCACCAGTTACGGGCCCCGGAATGGGTCGTGACACACATTTTTTTTTCATTTTTAAGGCCTAAAACATTTGGTCAATGTTTGCTAGATATTTTGTGGGTAGATAGATAAGGTGGGACCCATACAACACTTGTCCAAATCTCATCCACACACTTGGTTGAATCTTGGTCATTGAAGGCCCTATAAATACCCCCCCCCCCCCCTTAATTGAAGACTTCTTCATCCACAAAATAATTTCTAAGTCTTAAAATCCTTCCCCCTCTTAGTAGAGCTCTCGTCCAAACACACTTTCCTCCTTCCTAGTAGTGCTAGTGAGACACCCCTTGGTAGAAAAATATTCTCCAAGTATTGTTGCAATTCCAAAATACCTTGGCCCAAATACCTTGTAGTATTCCAAAGTTACCTCTATACTAAAAAAAACCCGGAAATGCTACTTTACATCCCTTAGTCACAAAACGAAACCCTAGGAAAATCTTCATTGTTGGTTGAAGTATTAAGTAGAAGTTGTATAGAACTTCTAAGGGTTTCTTGGAGCGAATTAGAGCGTACAGAATAGGAGCTAAACCTTGCTCAGGATCGACTTTAATCTTGGATAATTTTGGGCTTATCGAGGTAAATATCTTTGTCCTTCTATTGTAATTGGAGATTACATATAGTAGTATTTAAATGAGTATAAGATATAGAAGGATGGTATAAAAGAAGAGAATTGAACTGTAATTACATAGGACTGTATTATAGTAGACTTGTGTAGTTTGACGGGTAGGGAAGTGCTGCCCGATTTTCCGTAGCAATAAGCACCTTCTACTTAGAATATTCTACAGTAGTCTAGGCGTTGATAGGCGATTTGACTATTATAGGTTGATACTCTGCGCGCGACATATTCGACTTGGCGGTGGATTTCGTAGGAGGTATGTGATTCTTCCTATCCTCTTGAGCATGATATTTTAAAAGAATATATATAGTGCGGTAGACGTCGTGTGTTATTGACGTGGTTTTACTTCGATGTCTTTTGACTTGAGTTTTAAATAATAAGAATCTTGAAGTATTTCAAAAGAATTAAGAATCGTTTTTGAAAGAAGAGTAATACTTGGTTTTAAAAGCTTAAGTGTTATACTAGCTTTATGGGAAGTTAGGTATAACGACTTAAGAGAGATAAAAGGAACGATTTACTTAATTGTTTATGAAAGCCTTATATTGATTTCGGAAATGAGAATAAGTATCGAACAAACCACTGCAGCGCTAATAAAGGAAAATGTATTGACTAATTAAGTATTATTAAAACCAGTAGAAACCTCCATCTGCATAGAAGCTAAGATAAGACAAAATTGTATTACATTTCCTAGATCATGACTGCTTTAATATGATTGTTATAAACAAGAATAACCTACTCACACATAAGACATATGTTACTCAAATTATTTTAAAAAGGAGATTACGTTGTTAAGTGTTTAAAACTATGATCTATGAATCTTTTGAAAATAAGAGACTTGACTTAATTGACTTGATATGAATTTTGTTAAAAAGTGTGAAACCTCATTCGTGAGCAATGAGTACTTGGTTTTTAAAGAGTTAATGTATGAAGTACTTTGGGGATAAAAACCCGAACTTGTTGACATAAAGTAGAAAGTACCTTGTGTGAATAACTTGACTATGTTGGTTTGTGATAGCCTTGTAATGCTTTCTTGTTGGTTTGATAAGTAAACATGTTATGATGCCACGTGTGTTAGTATCTTGTAACGTTGGTGTAAAGGGGTTTCCCTTGTTGTGCTTATGTTGTTTAACGATAAGCCGTTATGTTAGTATTGTACCACTCACCTCTTGACATGTTATACCGGGGGTTAAGCTGCCCCCCGATGCGAGGTATACCTCAGGCAGTCTGTGTGACTATGATTCAAGAATACCTCATGCGGGTCGGGGACCTATGCGAGCTACGAGTTCGAGTTAGTGTGCGGGAATACCTCATGCGGTCTATGTGGCCATGCGGACTACGAGTCGGGGCGATGTCGAGGAGTAGCTACCCTCGATGCGGGGAATACCTCGTGCGGGTCTAGGTGGCCTATCGAGTGCGGTAAGTTCGAGATTTGACGCACATTGATCACGAGGCGAGTGGCGGCCGATCGTATGGCGCGGTCTAGAAAGACCTCGTGATCTGATTTTATAGCATTGTTGGTGCGTAGGTTTTAGTAGTCGGCTATGCCTTCGTACTTACCGTCTGATTTATTATGACACAGTGGGACACGGTGTTCATGTGTATTCCTTGGTGCTTTTATATCATGGACTGCCGGCAGTGAGGAAGGAATTCCACGGGCATGATTGATATTGTGGGCATGAGACCCATGGTTATATTTGAGTGATGACCTTAAGGGCGTGAGTCCCTGACTTGACATAACTGCTTACATATTGTGTATCGTAAATTGGTTATCATATATGTCTTCTGTTTTATATAGACTATTATGATTTCATTTCTGATATTTTCGATTTCACATACTTGGTACTGTTGTCTTGACCTCGCCTTCGGGGGACTGCGTTCATGCCGCAGGTAGAGGTACACCAGTTGTTGATCCTCGCTCATAGGGTCACAGTTCAGCGTTTTGGGAAGCTCCGTGTCTCCGGAGGCTTATCTTTGGTATAGTCCCCTGTAGTTGTAGGTACTTACATTCAGGGGTATGGCGGGGCCCTGTCCCGCCATTGTTGTTATAACATTCTTAGAAGTGCAGTAATCTTGTTGTGGCGGGGTTTGTAAAAGGGTTATGCTTGTTCAAGTTTATATATATATGAAAGCGCTTTTTCTCAGATAAACTGTCTCTCACTTCATATTATTTCATGTCTTGTTTTATATTCCGCTGGTTACTCTGATGTATGTCTACTTGGGTGCCCGGGTAAGGCACCAGTCACGGGCCCCGGTTCGGGTCGTGACAAAAGTGGTATCAGAGCAGTTAATCCTCGGAAAGTGTCTACAGACCGTATCTAGTAGAGTCTTGATTATCGGTGTGTTGTGCACCACACCAATAATCAGGAGGCTATAGGATATTTAGGATTGGTTTCCATTCTTCTCACTCTGCGATCGTGCCTTAGAGTTGTGTTATAAGTTGGACCCCTCTAACGTATTTCTTTCCCGTACCAGTTATGCCTCCGCGCAACGGGCGAGAAGGGCAAAGCGGCCAGGAGGCTGCGAGTAAAGCACGAGGGTTATGAGGGCACATGCCCAATCATCGCGGTGGTGCTTCATTCGGGGAGTTACGCTCGTTGCTTGCCCAGTGAGTTTAGTCTGGCGGCGATTCCTCTGCGGCCATGATATCTGGACCTTGATTCCACGACCCGATGTGAGCGGTATGTATTGCAAAAAGCGACCACATTACTATCAGGGATTTAGCAACGAGAGTATTTTATGTACCGATTTATCGCGGGTCTTGATGATTATCTAAAGGAGGTTGTGTAAGAGTAGCTCTTGATCGAGGCATGAGCATGGCTGCGCGTGCGGGCTTATGCGCGGCCGAGAAACGTAGAGATCGACGGGTTAACCAAGCGGCGAAGAGGCGGTCGGCGAGTCCTGGTAACTTCGAGGCGAATCGCCTCGTGACAGAATCGATACGCACCTCCGCGGTCAGAGTGGTCCTCCACAGGGTTCAGGACGTTCGGGGTATGCAGGAGTTGGTCAGAACTCCAGGGCTTCTGGTTCACAGATACACGTAGGTTCCAGCCAGCCGGATTCAGTTTTCCCTCAGTGTTCACAGTATGGCAGGCGTCATTCCGGGGAATATCGTCTTTTCATTGGTGCTTGTTTTACCTGCGGCCGTCAGGGCCATGTGACGAAAGAATGTTCAAGTATGAGGGATGCAAGTAGGAGGACTCAGCCTACCAGTTTAGTTGCAGATTCAGTGGTTCGGAGAGGAAGGGGTGTTAGCCAGAGGAGGCCACCCCCACCTCGGTGTGGTCGTTGTGGTAGGTGTCATTGGGGGGAGTGTCGTATTTCTTGACGACTTGTTATGCTGCGGCCCGGGGCCATTTTGCGAGAAATTGTCCGACCAGAGGTGGCGCGGATGTAGAGACTCAGCTTTCAGGATCAGTGGCTAGTTCATCACATTCCCTAGCTATGCGCCCAACAGGGCAGGATTGATTAGAACGACAAAGGAGAGTGAAGCGATGAATCTGAGTTTATCCTTAACCCTCTAGAGATTAGTATGTGTGATAAGATGAGTATATTTTAGGTGTGATGTTCAGATAGCATTGTGTTAATTGTGATTAGAAATCATGATTAGTTAAAAGGGTAAGATTGGGGATAGGGAAAGTGTGAGCCTTAGAGTTTTATACGTGGAGACCTTAGAGGCGAGGCCATCTCGAGTAAAAGATTTATTTATGTGGACCTTTATCAGAGTGCTTAGTATACGTGGAATAGATTTGTGTGTTAAGTCCCTGAGTAGTGTGAAATGAAGGAGGGTAGTTGAGCTAAGAAGACCACTAGGTTTTCGTGAATCAATGGTGAGATTGTTCCGGATCGGGAAACAAGAGCTTGGCGCGGTAAATGGGTCGGGTTGAGGCCAGATTGCGGGTCAACCCGCAGCCCGGTTTGAAGAAAGGAAAAATTGTGGTGGTCCCATTTTGTGATAGGGTCACGAGGGTGTTAGGCCCAAGTTTAGTTAACCATCGTACGAGTTCGTGGATGCGTTCGACCAGTAGTCGGGCCAATGAGGTCAGCCCATCTTGTCTTTCAGTCAGAACTGTTTACTAGGCAGAGGGTTATGCAAGATGTTATATATCAGGAAGGTTGTAAGACTGCACGGGGTTCCTACTTTTACATTATGACAGACAGTGGAGCCCAGTTTGCGGATATTTCTTTTTTTTATGGAGGTTTTACCAAGCAAGGTTAGGAACTCAGGTGAGTCTCAGTATTGCATTCACCCTCGGGCTGGTGTTTTTTATTTTCAGAGGTAGCTGTAAGGATTATTCGCCTCTTGTTGAGTGTGTATTATAATAGCTACCATTTCAGTATTCGGATGTCACCTTATGAAGCCTTGTATGGGCGGTAGTGTAGGTTGCCGGTCGATTGGTTCGA
Source organism: Przewalskia tangutica (assembly GCA_029844215.1). Taxonomy (NCBI): domain Eukaryota; kingdom Viridiplantae; phylum Streptophyta; class Magnoliopsida; order Solanales; family Solanaceae; genus Przewalskia; species Przewalskia tangutica. The sequence continues at coordinate 85,074,403 of CM056726.1, read as the reverse complement.
TGTTGGCAAGGTTCAGATTTGTCACGACCCGTTCCGGGGCCCGTGACTGGTGCCTTACCCCGGGCACCCTAGTGATACAACATCAGAGAAAAACCAGCGGAAATAAAAACTTAAACATTCAACTAGACATGGATCAAGATAAAAGAAAATAGGCCAACCAAAACGGTTGCCTTTCAACATATATAAATATAGACATTTGAGCGATTCTGATAATCCTTACAACCCCGGCGATTACTCGGACCTCTAAGATTTATACAACAACTATGACGGGACAGGGCCCCGCCATACCCCTGAATGTACAAGAACCTACAGACTCAGGGTAACATACCAAAAGATAAGCCTCCGAAGGAACGGAGCTTCCCAATATGCTGAAAGGTGATCCTTTAAGCGGGGATCGGCAATGATGTAACTCTACTGCGGCGTGAACGCGGCCCCGAAGGAGGTCGAGACAACAGTACCAAGTATGTGAAGCGTAAAATCAGTAAATGAAATCATAGCGATCTATATAAAGCGGGAGACATGTATGATAACCAAACTACTGACACCACATATAAACGATCATATCAAGTCGTGGACTCACGCCTCCAAATCATCACTCGTGCGTGGAATTCCTTCCTCACCGGCGTGATCATGATATAACAACACAAAGGAGTATATGTGAACACGGGTCCCACGTGTCAATAAAATCGCACAACCATATCATGAAGTCGACACGTGGCAAGTGCACTAGCCTCGCGAGATCCACGTGTCACGTAGGCGGCAAGTGAATCGGCAGCACCCGATCACAACCGTAAGTCACGGCTCCATCCCAACACGACTCGCGAAGGCGACACGTGGCAAGTACACTAGCCTCCACGGATCCACTGCGTCACGTAGGCGGCGGGGGCAAGTGGTCGGCGGGCACCGATCACAACCGTAAGTCACGATACTTCGCGAAGGCGACACGTGGCAAGTGCAATAACCTATACCAGATCCACTGCGTCCACGTGGCGGCGGGGCAAGTAAGCATACGCGCCCGATCACAACCGTAAGTCACGATGCTTCGCCATAACCAAAATGGTCACATGTCCACGAATCCATCAGCGGTGTAGACATGCCCATGTAACAATGCTCTTTGAAGCATACGTGGAATCTCCGTCACTACCGAGTGCGTCCAAGTAAGTTCTCAACAAGTCAACCGGCCCTCCATCGAGAGACGCGGTAGAATAGAAACACAATTCTTGCACAACAAAGACTATCTCAATAAGCATAGGCAAGTTATACAACAACAAGCATAGGCAAGTTATACAACAACAAGCATAGGCAAGTTATACAACAACAAGCATAGGCAAGTTACACACCAACAAGCATAGGCAAGTTATACACAACCACAAGTACTTTCATTTTATGTCAAAGTCCGGGTTTTAACCCTAAAGTACTACGTACGTTAAATTCCTTTTAAAGAGATCCATTCCTTTTATAAAAGTCACCCGATACCCGTAGTATAAAATAGAGTGACTCACATTTTTAGGTAAACCAAAACACTTTCCTTTTCAACCACATTCTTTTCCCTAAGGTTCCAGTTTGCCTAATTTCAATTACTCAAGTCTCTTTATGTTAGAAAAGTTTCATAGTTCAATGTCTTAATCTCTTTTAAAACAATTGAGTAACATATGCCATATGAGTGTAGGTTGTTTTATTCATAATCAATCTTATTAAGCAGCCATGATCTAGGAAATGTAATATCATTTTGTCTCATCTTAGCTCCTATGCAGATGGAGGTTTCTACTGGTTTTAATAATACTTCATTATTCAATACATTTTCCTTTATTCACGCTGCAGTGGTTTGTCGATACTCATTCTGATTTCCGAAATCAGTAAAACATTATTCCTTTTAAAAAAACAAGTACTCATTACTCACGAATGAGGTTTCCCACAAAATTCATATTAATTCATTCAAGGCAAGTCTCTTATCTTCTAAAAATCAGTAAACCATTCTCTTTATCTTTCTTAAGACGTTATACCTAACTTCCCATAAAGCTAGTATAACTCTTATGTTTTCAAAACCAAGTATTACTCTTCTTTCAAAAAGGTTTCTTATTTCTTTTGAAATACTTCAAGATTCTTCTTATTCAGGCTTAAGTCAAAAGACATTGCCGTACAACTACATTCAGTTAGCACACGTACGTCTACCATATTATATATACATATTATTCAGGCTTAAGTCAAAAGACATTGCCACACGTACGTCTACCGTACTATATGTATTCTTTTTAAAATACTTCATGCTCAAGAGTATAGGAAGAATCACATACCTTGCGACGATTATCGACTATAAGCAAAACGCTCCACGGCTATAACCCGGCTAGCCTTGTCCACCTTCCAAGTAGTTCATGCTACTCGCAGAACATTCAACCAATAAGGTTATCGGACTCGTAAATACTGATCTATGTAAATCTGATTTAATCTTCTACTCTAATATTCTTCGATGTGATTTGATTCAAGTCTTTCTTGTAATATCCTTATTACGATTCAATTCTCTTCTATGAATCTTATATTCATTTCTATACAACTACAAGATGTAATTACACACCCGAAATTGGGCGTGGAGTGCCTTACCACAGGCACCCTAGTGATACAACATCGAGAGAAAAACAGTGGAAATAAAAACTTAGACATGCAACAATAGATATAATAATAAGCAGGCCAAAATAGTTGCCTTCAAGATATACATAAAACACGAGCAGTTTAATCCTTTTACAACCACCTTGCCAGCAAGATTACAGACTTCTAAGATATATGACAACTATGACGGGGGGCCCGCCATACCACAGAATGTACAAGAACCTCTGACTCGGAAACACATACCAAAAGATAAGCCTCGGAGAAGCGGAGCTTCCCAAACGCCCGAGATCCTAAGGCGAGGATCCACGGCCGATGTACCTCTACTGCGGCATGAACGCAGCCTGAAGGAGGTCGAGACAACAGTACAGTATGTGAAATCACAAATCAGTAAATGAAATCATAATAGCCTAAAAGCGGGAGACATGTATGATAACCAAAATACGACGCAACATAAGCGATCAAGTCGGGGACTCACGCCTCAAAGTCACCACTCAAATATAACTATGGGTCTCGCCCAGCATCCATCATGTTCGCATCATGGCGCGTGCCGGAATCTGCATCGGTGTAGACATGTCCATGATGCAACCATAATAACAAGGCGTATGGCCACGTGCCCTGGAATCGCCTCGGTGTAGGCATGCCCATGTAACCTCAACAATATATCTGGGTGGTCAACCTGCGCGTGGCCACATGCCCGGAATCGCCTCGGTGTGAACCGTCCATGTTGCGATAATAACCATATACCGGGTAATCAACGGCCGCGTGGCGCATGCCCCGGAATCTGCGTCGGTGTAGACACGTCCATGTGACATCAACAACAAGGCCGTAATCAAAATGGAAACATACGGTGGAATTCTCCATCACCGCCGACGCGTCAAGTAAGTTCTCAACAAGTCAACCGGCCTCTATCGAGACGCGGTAACACAGAAATACCACACTTGCACAGCAAAGGCTATCATCACAAGCATAGGCAAGTTTCACAACAACAAGCATAAGCAAGTTTCACACAACTCAAAGTACTTTCATTTTATGCCAAAGTCCGGGTTTTTAACCCCAAAGTACTACATCGTTAAGTTCTTTTAAAGAGATCCATTACTTTTATAAAAGTCACCCGATACGTAGTATTAGAATGACCAACCCACATTCCTTTTCAAAATCAAGTAACAACATTCTTTTCCTAAGTTCCAGTTTGCCTAGTTTCAATTACTCAAGCTTCTCATTTTCAAATGGTTTCATAGTTCCCAAACTTAATCACTTGATTCCTTTTTGGAACAATTGAGTAATATATGTCTCACGTGAGAGTAGGTTATTCTTGTTTACAACATTCTTATTACAGCAGCCATGATCTAGAAAATGTAATATCATTTTGTCTCATCTTAGTTTCTATGCAGATGGAGGTTTCTTGGTTTTTAATACGATACATCATTATTCAATACATTTTCCTTTATTAACTGCGGTGGTCGTCGATACACATTCGATTTAGAAATCAGTAAAACATTATCCCTTTAAATAAAACCAAGTACTCATTACTCACGAATGAGGTTTCACACAAACATTCACATTAAACAAATAAGTTAAGTCTCTTATCTTATAAGATCAAGTCTCTTAACTTCTAACATCAGTAAACCATTTTCTTTACCTCTCTTAAGACATTATACCTAACTCCCCATAAAGCTAGTATAACTTTTTTTTTTTTTTTAAAACCTTTAAAACCAAGTGTTACTCTCCCTTCAAAACGATTTATAAATCTTTTGAAATACATCAAGTTCTTTATTATAACTTAGCCAGTTATAATTCACATCAGTTTAAAACCACAAAGTATTTTCTTACCTACATAAAGCTGTTATAACCGACTTCCCATAAAGTCGTTATAACACTTTATGTTTTAAGAACAATCAAACACAGTTAACACATGTACGTCTACCGTACTACATAGTTCACACATATCATGCTAGAAGAGATAGGAAGAGGTTCACATACCTCGCGACGATTTATCGACAATAAGCAAAATGCTCCAAGTACTACAACCTTGCTAGCCCTTTCCACTCCTCGAGTAGAATACGCTACTCTTAGTACTTTCACCTATAAAGGTCACAAACGTCTATTAACCCCAAAACAAAAGTTTCTATCTTCTACAGAAAATTCAAGACACCTCGCACATGCAGCGTAAATCTCCTCCTCTAACGAGGCCGGCTACCAAGCCAACCAGGGGGGGGTTTACACGTCTAACCGGACGTGTACAATTCTACTCAGTAATACTACACAAGTCTACTGCAATACAGTCCTATGTAAATCTGATTGATTCGATTCTTTATTCTTGGGCTTAAGTCAAAAGACATTGCCGAATACTAAGTATAGTTCCATATATAGTATACTTCAACTACATATTCTAACAAACATGTAATTTCCAATTACAATAGAGGGACAAGATAATTACCTCGATAAGCCCAAAATTATCCAAGTTATAATGTCGATCCTGAGCAAGGTTTAGCTCCTACTCCGTGCGCTCCAATCCGCTCCAAACAACCCTTAGAAGTTCTAACCAACTTCTACTCAAATACTTCAACCAACTATGAAGATTTCCTTAGGGTTTCGGTTTGAGACTAAAAGGACAAAAGGTAGTATTTCCGGACTCTACGTATAGAGGTATCTTTGGAATACTACAAGGTACAAGGCTAAGGTATTTTGGGCATTATAACAATACTAGGAGAAGTATTTCAAGACCACGAGGAGGGTATTATCTGAAAACAACTAGGCTAGGGGTACCCGCTAGCACCACAAAGGGGGGAAGGGGAACCCCTCGGCCAAAGGCCACGAAAAGGGGAGGGAAGGCTCTGCTAAGAGCTCAAAGGGGAGGAGAGGGTTTCAAGACTTGGAAGTTTTTGGAATGGATGAAGTCTTCACACTTAGGGGGGTATTTATAGCAAAACCAAAGGCCAACCAAGGGCCAAGATCCTTCCAAGTGTATAGCAAGTGTAAGGGCAAGATTAAGCCAAGTGCACCCTAAACCCTACTCCACAAAACACTCCACAAAACAAGCCACAAAGCAAGGCACACTTCAAGGGGCCAATCGGCGAGCGACCAGCTTGACCGCCTCCAGCCGTCAATGCGGGTGACACTTGTCACCCTCCGTTTGTTCCAAAATTTTTCGTCTCTCGTAAAAATCCGCAAAAATACAAAACCACATAGCCGTAATTTTCCCTTCGAATTTTATTTAAAACTTTTCGTCGAAAAACGACTCTAACCGGGTGTTGTGCACAAATGTCATTCGGCCAAGCCACCTAGGCGGGGGTGACACGTGTCACCCTCCTAATGGCCCTCATAAAACGTCTTCTGAAAAATATCCACAATGGCCAACATCTCGAAAACAAAGTGGGCCCCACAAAACCGTAAATTTCTCCCGTGGGCCCCACGTGACCATTTCCGAAAATAAAATCTCAAAATTCTAATATAATCTATGAAGTCCAAATACCAAAACTGGGAATCCAATTCCCATTAACGAACCTTTTTCTTCACAAATAACATGAAACTATTAATTAGAAAACTCACATCTTTCTTTCTTTCCAAATTTTTTTCTGTCGTGCTCTCGTACGTACGTCCTCGCATACATACCCTGAGAATACGGGGTATAACAAATTCCCAATTACACTAGAAGGACAGTAGTATTTACCTCGATAAGCCCAAAAATTATCCAAGTTTAAAGTCGATCCTGAGCAACGTTAAGCTCCTACTCCGTGCGCTCCAACCCGTTCCAAACAACCCTTAGAAGTTCTAACCAACTTCTACTCAATTACTTCAACTATCAATGAAGATTTCCTTAGGGTTTCGTTTAGTGGCTAAAGGAAGTATAATAGTATTTCTGGGCTTTTAGTATAGGTATAACCTTGGAATACTACAAGGTATAAGGGCTAAGGTATTTAGGGCATTATAACAATACTTGGAGAAGTATTTCTCAACCAAAGGGGGGGGTGTATTTTCTGCTAGCACAACTAGGCTAGGGGGTAGGCTCGGCTAGAACCACTAGGCAGGGGGTACTTGGCCTAGGGCCTCTCCAAAGGGGGAGGGGGGTGTGGCGGACGAAAGCTCAAGAGGGAGGGGGTATTTTGAGACTTAGAAAGATTGCTCAAGTTTGGATGAAGAAAGTCTTTAACTTAGAGGGGTATTTATAGGTCAAGCAATGGCCAACCAATGGCCAAGATCAAGCCAAGTTCCATGCAAGTGTAGGGCTAGATTTAAGCCAATTGCACCTTATCCATCTACCACACCAACTTGCACAAATATCCTACCAACTAAAGTAGCCCAAATCGTCCACTTTGCCGTCCCTAAGCTTCCAATGTGAGGGTGACACATGTCACCCTCCCGTTGGTCCAAAATGTTTCGTCTCTCAGAAAAATCCGCAAATATAATAATTGACATAGCCGTATTTTTCCCTTCGCAAGTTTAGTAAAACGTTTCGTCGAAAAACGACTCCTTTCGGCACTTGTGTACAAATTTCGAAACTTGCCAAATCTTAAGGCTTAAATTTTCTACGTACGTCCTTACGTACATACTCTGGAAATACGGGGTATAACAAGATTGTTGGTTCATACTTGATTCAGCAGGATGCGGATAGGGTGAAGCTTATCCAGGAGAGGTTATTGACAGCTCAGAGTTAACCTGAGCCAGACGGTTAATCTGCGTCGATACTTGGAGTTCTGGTTGACGGTCGGTCTTCTTGAAGGCACCACCCCGGAAGGGTGTGACGAGATTTGGAAAGCAGGGGAAACTTAGCCCGGGTTACTTTGGGCCTTTTCAGATCATGTGAAGAATAGGCCAGGTTGCCTATATGTTAGCATTTGTCGTCCGACTTAGGAGGCAGTACGTCCGGTCTTTCATGTTGCTATATTCGGAAAAGTATCGGAGATCCATCCAGAGTGTCCCCAGTCAATGATGACCAAGTTGGAAATAGTAACCCCGAGATTTTGAGGCGAAGCAATATGAAAGGTGGTAAGTTTATGTAGGAAGTGTTGAGTGTGCGGGAGAATGCGACGAGTAAGGGAATAGAAGTGATCATTTCTTTTGTGAAGTAAAGGTGCGAAGGGAGTATCTTTTAGCCCTTGGGTGGGAGCTTTTGTGATGATAGAGGTGATTCCTCGTGGACTTGGAGTTAAGTATTTGCGCGTGTGTTATGTTATGGCCAGGTACGGCATGATTGGTTTCGTAAGTATATTAGTGAAGACTATACCGGCGCTAGCGTGTTTTGAGACTTAGAAGGAACATTCGGGACGAATGTTTCTAAGGGGGGAAGAATGTTATACCCCGTATTTCCAGAGTATGTATGTGAGGACGTACGTACAAAAGTTTAAGCCTTAATTAGGCAAAAGGGACGAAATTGTGCAACTAGCGAAAAGGATTGCTTTTTTCGACGGAAAAATTTTCCGAACCTTGTAAAGGAATTTTTCGTTTTCAAGAATTTATTTATTTTGGATTTTTCCGAGAGATGAAATATTTTGGACCAACGAGAGGGCGACAAGTGTCACCCTCAAGTGGGCGGTAAATTGGACGAATTGGGTGCACATTTTTTTTTCATTTTTAAGGCCTAAAACATTTGGCCAATGTTTGCTAGATATTTTGTGGGTAGATAGATAAGGTGGGACCCACACAACACTTGTCCAAATCTCATCCACACACTTGCTTGAATCTTGGCCATTGAAGGCCCTATAAATACCCCCCCTTAGTTGAAGACTTCTTCATCCACAAAATAATTTCTAAGTCTTAAAATCCTTCCCCCTCTTAGTAGAGCTCTCGTCCAAACACACTTTCCCCTCCTTCCTAGTAGTGCTAGCCGAGACACCCCCCCCCCTTGGTAGAAAAATATTCTCCAAGTATTGTTGCAATTCCAAATACCTTGGCCCAAATACCTTGTAGTATTCCAAAGTTACCTCTATACTAAAAAAAACCCGGAAATGCTACTTTATATCCCTTAGTCACAAAACGAAACCCTAGGAAAATCTTCATTGTTGGTTGAAGTATTAAGTAGAAGTTGTATAGAACTTCTAAGGGTTTCTTGGAGCGAATTGGAGCGTACAGAATAGGAGCTAAACCTTGCTCAGGATCGACTTTAATCTTGGATAATTTTGGGCTTATCGAGGTAAATATCTTTGTCCTTCTATTGTAATTGTAGATTACATATAGTAGTTTATAAATGAGTATAAGATATAGAAGGATGGTATAAAAGAAGAGAATTGAACTGTAATTACATAGGAATGTATTACAGTAGACTTGTGTAGTTTGACGGGTAGGGAAGTGCTGCCCGATTTTCCGTAGCAATAAGCACCTTCTTCTTAGAATATTCTACATAGTAGTCTAGACGTTGATAGACGTATTTGACTATTATAAGTTGATACTCTGCGCGCGACATATTCGACTTGGCAGGTGGATTTCGCCGAGGAGGTATGTGATTCTTCCTATCCTCTTGAGCATGATATTTTAAAAGAATATATATAGTACGGTAGACGTACGTGTGTTGACTGAACGTGGTTTTACTTCGATGTCTTTTGACTTGAGTTTTAAATAATAAGAATCTTGAAGTATTTCAAAAGAATTAAGAATCGTTTTTGAAAGAAGAGTAATACTTGGTTTTAAAAGCTTAAGTGTTATACTAGCTTTATGGGAAGTTAGGTATAACGACTTAAGAGAGATAAAAGGAACGGTTTACTTAATTGTTTATGAAAGCCTTATATTGATTTCGGAAATGAGAATAAGTATCGAACAAACCACTGCAGCGCTAATAAAGGAAAATGTATTGACTAATTAAGTATTATTAAAACCAGTAGAAACCTCCATCTGCATAGAAGCTAAGATAAGACAAAATTGTATTACATTTCCTAGATCATGACTGCTTTAATAAGATTGTTATAAACAAGAATAACCTACTCACACATAAGACATATGTTACTCAAATTGTTTTAAAAAGGAGATTACGTTGTTAAGTGTTTAAAACTATGATCTATGAATCTTTTGAAAATAAGAGACTTGACTTAATTGACTTGATATGAATTTTGTTAAAAAGTGTGAAACCTCATTCGTGAGCAATGAGTACTTGGTTTTTTTAAAGAGTTAATGTATGAAGTACTTTGGGGATAAAAACCCGAACTTGTTGACATAAAGTAGAAAGTACCTTGTGTGAATAACTTGACTATGTTGGTTTGTGATAGCCTTGTAATGCTTTCTTATTGGTTTGATAAGTAAACATGTTATGATGCCACGTGTGTTAGTATCTTGTAACGTTTGTGTAAAGGGGTTTCCCTTGTTGTGCTTATGTTGTTTAACGATAAGCCGTTATGTTAGTATTGTACCACTCACCTCTTGACATGTTATACCGGGGGTTAAGCTGCCCCTCGATGCGAGGTATACCTCATGCGGTCTGTGTGACTATGATTCGAGAATACCTCATGCGGGTCCAGGGGACCTATGCGGAGCTACGAGAGTTCCAGGTTAGTGTGCGGGGAATACCTCATGCGGTCTATGTGGCCATGCGGACTACGAGAGTCCAGGACGATGCCGAGGAGTAGCTACCCTCGATGCGGGGAATACCTCATGCGGGCCTAGGTGGCCTATGCGGAGCTGCGGTAAGTTCCAGGATTTGACGCGCACATTGATACTGAGGGCGAGTGGCCAGCTTCGATCATGTGGCGCGGTCTAGAAAGACCTCGTGATCTGATTTTATAGCATTGTTGGTGCTATCGCGACCCGTTCGGGGCCGTGGTAGTGCCTTACCCGCACCCAGTAGTCATACATCGAGTAATCGTGAAATATAAAAACAAGACATGAAACAAATGTAAAAGGAACCAGTTTATACGAGAAAAGTCGCCTTTCGGCATATATATATAAACCAAGTCCGCGATTACATCCCAAGCTGTATAATAGGACTACAGACCTCTGAAAGTGAACAACTATGGCGGGACGGGGCCCGCCATACCTGAATGTACATATATCTACAACAGGAGAACCATACCAAAAGTCGAGCCTCCGGAGAAGATGGAGCTCCTGACACCAAGCAAAGATCCTAAGGATGCGGATCTAGCACCTGTTTTCCCTTACCTGCGGCATGAACGCAGCCCCCCGAAGGAGGTCAGTACAACAGGTACCAAGTATGTGAAACTGTAAAGTACATTAAATGAAACCATATCATTTTAAAACCAATTTTTACAAGTATGTACGAAACAACCAATGTAACCGCACATTGTGCCACATCACAAACAAGAGCAATAATAGGTGAACTGTAACAGGTATTTTCTAGGCTGCGAATGATCGAAGAAAGGCCAATCGCCCATAGTATCATTATGCATGCCTAATCCTGGACTCCCGTAGTCCGCATAGGCCACCTAGGCCCGCATGAGGTATTCCCCGCATCGAGGGTAGCTACTGCCGGCGTCACGGACTCTCGTAGTCGCGTGGCCACATAGACCGCATGAGGTATTCCCCGCACACTAACACCGGAACTCGTAGTTCCGCATAGGTCCCCGGACCGCGTGAGGCATCCTCCGCGTCGGAGCAGCTTAACCCCCGGTATATCATGTCAAGAGGTGAGTGGTATAATACTAACATAACGTCTTATCGTTAAACAACGTAAGCACAATAAGAATAACCTCTTTATACAAACGTTTACAAGACACTAACACACATAGCATCATAATATGTCTACTCATCAAACCATCTTACTATACTTTCCAGAAATCAATACAAGTCTTTCATAAACACATAAGTAAACCGTTCCTTTTATCTTTCTTAATTCGTTATACCTAACTTCCCATAAAGCTAGTATAACTCTTAAGCTTTTTGTTTAAAAACCAAGTATTACTCTTCTTTCAAAAATGATTCATAATTCTTTTGAAATACTTCAAGATTCTTTATCATTTAGACTCAAGTCAAAAGACGTCACGTAAAACCATGTTGATTAACACACGTCGTCTACGTACTATATATATATTTTAAAATATCATGCTCGAGGATAGGAAGAATCACATACCTCCTTGGCGAAATCCACCGCCAAGTCGAATATGTCGCGCAGAGTATCAACCTATAATAGTCAAATCGTCTATCAACGTCTAGACTACTCTGTAGAAAGTTCTAGCGAGAGGTTCTCTATTCTACGGAAAATTGGCGGCATTTCCCTACAGTCAAACTACTCAAGTCTCAGTAAATACAAATCTATGTAAATCTGTTCAATCTTCTTTAATATCCTTCTATACGATGTAATTCTGATTCAATTCTCTTCTTTAATATCCTACATGTATCTTATACTATTTCTATACTACTACAGTATGTAATCTCCAATTACAATAGAAGGATAAGATTATTTACCTCGATAAGCCCAAAATTATCCAAGATATAAGTCGATCCTGAGCAAAGTTTAGCTCTGTCTGTAGGCTCCAATCCGCTCCAAGAAACCCTTAGAAGTTTCTACACAACTTCTACTTACTACTTCAACCAACTATGAAGTTTCTCCTAAGGTTTCGTTTAGTGACTAAAGGAAGTATAGTAGTATTTTCCGGGCTCTAAGTATAGAGGTAACTTTGGAAATACTACAAGGGATTGGCTAAGGTATTTGGGAATAGTAACAATACTTTGGAGAGATTTTTCTAGCAAAGGGGGTGTTTCGGCTAGAGCTCTCTAGAGGGGAGGGAGTGAGGCTTGGACGAAAGCTCACTAGGGGAGAAGGGAATTTTCAAGACTTGGAAAATATTTGTGGATGAAGAATTCTTTGCAACTTAGGGGGGGTATTTATAGGACTTTCAAGGGCCAAGATTAAGGCAAGTGGAGGGTGTAGATTTACACATGTGTACCTTATCCATCTACTCCAAAAATATCACAAAATATCCTACCTAACCTTGACCAATGTTTAAGCCATTTTTCTTGACAAAAACGTGCCAAGAATTCGTCCATAATTCCGCCAACTTGAGGGTGACACATGTCGCCCTCTCGTTGGTCCAAAATATTTCATCTCTCGGAATAATCCGCAAAAATAATAAATGTCGCAACCGTAATTTTCCCTTCGCAAGGTTTGGAAAACTTTTAGTCGGAAAACAATTCTTTTCGGGGGTTGTGCACAATTTTCGTCCCTTGCCTAACTTAAGGCTTAAACTTTTGTACGTACGCCCTCACGTACATACTCAGGAAATACGGGGTATAACATTCTCCCCTCCTTAGAAACATTCGTCCCGAATGTTCCTTCCCAAGACATATAACGATAAAGTTCCTCATAACTTAAACAGTTTGCAAATGCCACACATGGCCACAATACAACACTTAAGAAAATATGTCAATGAAAATTTACAAGTAGGAAAGTGAGTTACCTGGAGGTGTGGGGAATAGGTGAGGATACTTCTGCCTCATGTCCTCCTCAGCTTCCCACGTCATTTCCTCCCTGAGCTCGTTCCGCCACAAGACTTTGACGGAAGCCACGTCCTTGGTCATGCGCGCTAACGGCGATCGATTATCGCTATGGGAATCTCCTCATACGATAACCCTCGGTCACTGGACATCGTCAATCGGGTGCACCCTAGATGGATCCCCGATACATCTCATCAGCATCGAACCATGAAAAACCGGAGGCACTGCCTCAAGATCGGACGGCAGATCCAACTCATAGGCAACCTTACCTACCCTGCGGACAATCGTCGGCCCAATGTACGCGGGTGAGTTTCCTTTCTTCCGAATCTCATCACACGCCTTCATGGGTGACACCTTCAGAAAACCCAATCATCAACCTCAAACTCCGGATCGACGACGATGATCTGCATCGACTTACATCGACTACGGTGTCAATAACCGCTCTGGATAAGTTTCACCTTATCCATCACTGTATCAAGTCCGGTCCACTAATCGCACTCGCCCACATCAAACCAGCCTATCGGCGATCTGCACTTCCTCATACAAGGCCTCATAAGGCGCCATCTGAATACTAGAGTGGTAGCTATTATTATACGCAAACTCTACTAGAGGCAAATGATCCTCCCCGCTACCCCTGAAGTCAATAACCCAGGCTCGCAACATATCCTCCAGAGTCTGGATAGTGCGCTCTGCTGTCCGTGCATGCGAGGATGGAATGCGATCGAGGCTCACTGCGTCCTAGTCCCTTACGGAAAGACCTCGGAAGTTAGCGTAAACGGGCTCCTGCATGCGATATGATAGAAATAGGGACCCCATGCAGTCTGACGATCTCTCGGATGTAAAGTATGGCATAATCCTCAGCCGAAAAAGTCGTCCTGACGGGAAGAAAGTGGGCTGATTTCGTCAGCCTGTCGACGATAACCCAGATAGAATCATTCTTCCTCTGAGTGCGAGGTAATCCTGTGATAAAGCCCATGTTGATCACCTCCCACTTCCAGGTCGGGATCTCTATCGTCTGCAATAATCCTCCAGGCCTCTGGTGCTCTACCTTCACATGCTGACAACACGGGCACTGAGCCACAAACTCTGCAACGTCCCTCTTCAAGCCATCCCACCAATACACAGATCTGAGGTCGTGGTACATCTTTGTCGACCCCGGATGGATAGAGTAACGCGCGGTGTGTGCTTCCCCTAGAACCTGCTGCCGAAGTCCTGCAATATCTGGAACACACAACCTGCCCTCAAACCTCAGCACTCCATCAGGTGCTACCTCAAAAGGACCTTTCCTCCGCGGCGCGTATCACGATACGCGTCAAGCGGATCCTCAAACTGTTGCCTCTTCACCTCCTCGACGATGGAAGACTCGGCAACCTCTCGAACTCGAACCCCACTTCTATCAGAATTAATTAATCGGACTCCAAGGCTCGCTAGCTGATGCAACTCGCGGACCATGCCCCTCCTCTCTGGCTGTACATCTGATAGACTCCCCATCGACCTACGACTAAGGGCATCTGCCACAACATTGGCCTTCCCTGGGTGGTACAGGATGTCAACATCGTAATCCTTGAGCAGCTCTAACCACCGTCTTTGTCGTAAGTTCAGCTCCCTCTGGCTGAAGATATACTGGAGGCTCTTGTGGTCTGTATAAATATCCACATGAACCCCATACAAATAGTGCCTCGGATCTTGGCGTGAATCACCGCGACTCCAAATCATGGGTGGGGTAGTTCTCTCATGCTTCTTAAGCTGTCGGGATCGTATGCTATAACTTTGCCTGCTGCATCAACACACATCCAAGCCCGATGCGGCGCGATCACAATACGACATAGCCATCCGGACCTCTTGAAGAGTAAAGCGGGCGGTCGTCGATATCTCGCCGATCGGAAACCACCGCCACAAGCATCGATCCATGAAACTTAGCGCTTACGAGTCGGCCCTAGTCAATGGTGCAGAGATAGAAGCAAACTTCTCCACGAACCGCCGATAATAACCTGCGAGGCCCAGAAAATTGCGCATCTCTGTCGGTGTAGTAGGTCTAGGCCAAGTCCTGACTGCCTCGATCTTAGCCGTATCCACCTGAATACCATCGGCCCTGACAATGTGCCCAAGAAAAGCCACCGAAGTTAACCAAAACTCACATTTGGAAAACTTGGCGTACAACTGCTGGTCCTGGAGAACTCTCAGCACAGTCCTCAAATGCTCCGCATGCTCCCGCTCAGAGCGAGAATAAACCAAGATGTCATCGATGAATACTATCACAAACGTATCCAAAAATGGCTTGAACACTCGGTTCATCAAATCCATAAATACCGCCGGAGCATTGGTCAAACCGAAAGACATGACCCTGAACTCATAGTGCCCGTACCGGGTCCGGAATGCAGTCCTAGGGCTATCCTCCTCTCTGACTCGCACCTGATGATAGCCCGATCGTAGATCAATCTTGGAGAAACATCTCGCACCCTGCAGCTGGTCGAACAAATCATCAATCCTGGGAAGGGGGTATCTGTTCTTAATGGTCACCTTGTTCAGCTGTATTCAACACATGCGCAGCGTCCGCCCTTCTTCTTTACGAACAATCGGCGCTCCCGGGGAGAAACACTAGGCTGATGAAGCCGCTTCTCCGGCAAATCTCTCGGTTGGTCCTTCACTCTCTCAACTCGGCAGTGCCATTACGTATGGCGGAATGGAAATAGGCGAGTGTCCGCAGCACATCGATACAAAACTCTATCTCCTCTCGGGGAGGATACCGGAGGTCATCAGGAAACACATCCGGAACTCTCGACTCGGGCGGCGAAGATGCAGTGCTGCAACCTCGATTATCAAACACCGAATGAGGTGGTAGATATACCCTTCGCACCATCTTCACGGCCTTGAGGTAGGAAATAAACCTACCCTCGGCGACACGGTGTTCCTCCCACTCGATAACCGGCTCCCAGAGCTGGAACCGTACCACTCTCCCTGCGGTCTACATTGGCGTAGCGAAGCTAGCCAATCCATACTCGTGATCACATCGAAATCGGTCATGTCCAACTCTATCAAGTCGGCTAGGTCGGCGGCGCATAAAGTCACCGGGCAAGACATATATACCCGCCGAGCTACCACGAATCACCCGGCTGGCGTAGCTACCTCAAAAGGGTCTATGGACTCGGGCTCTATCCCTATCCTACTAGCAATAAGGGGATATATAGGGCCAGTAGAACCGGATCTATCAAGGCATACACGTCACAACAAGAAACGATAAGGTACTGTGGCGACATCCGGCGATGCCTCACGGTCTGCCCGGTGGACAAGGCATAAATGTGGTTACGAGGACCGCTAGGCGGGACCGCGCCATGACCTGCCGCGACCTGGCGGCTATGAGTACCACGCCTCGGGGCGAGTAATCGTAGGAGATGAAGAAGACGTGAAAGACCCCGTGGTGACCCCACCCTGCGACGCCCGGTCGGACAGTTCCTCGCAAAGTGACCCTGCTGGACGCAAGTGAAACAAACTCCCGTAGCAGTACCACAATTCCCGTAATGGGATCTACCGCATCGGTTAGCACCTCTGCTACCCTGGACGTCCGAAGTCCTGGGGCCCAGTCCGCCTCGAATACCGGTGTCACGAAGACGGTGTAGGAGTGCTCTGAGCTGGCTGTGGTGTAAATCTAGACTGCTGCTGAGGCCGTCCACCCCGCGAGCTACCAAAAGATCCTGTCGTCCTAGCCCTCTTCTGCTGATATCTGTCAACCCGTCGGCCTCTACGCTCCTCGCATCCAAGTGCATGAGCCTGCATGCGGGCAATGTCCATGCCCGGCTGAAGAGCTACACCCGCTGAACTACGCCATATAATCATCTAGCCCGGTGAAGTAGCGGTGCACCCTGTCCTCCATATCTGCTACCAACGCAGGGACATATCAAGCCAACGAGTCGAACTCCACGTTGTACTCCCTAACTGTGCGCCCTCTCTGTCTCAGCATCAAAAACTTGTCAACCCGTGCCCTCTTCATCTGCGAAGGCAAGAAGTGACTGAGAAAATGTCACGACCCATTCCGGGGCCAGTGACTGGTGCCTTACCCGGGCACCCAAGTAGTCATACATCAGAGAAAATCAGCGGAATATAAGAACAAGACATGAAATAATGTAAATTGAGACACAGTTTATCTGAGAAAAGTCGCCTTTCGGCATATATATATAAACCAAAATCTGGCAGTTACATCCCAACTGTACAATAGGACTACAGACCTCTAAGGAAATAAACAACTATGGCGGGACAGGGCCCCGCCATACCCTGAATGTACATATATCTACAACATCAGGGAGAACCATACCAAAAGTCGAGCCTCCGGAGAAGATGGAGCTCCTGACACCAAAGCAAAAGATCCAAAGGATGCGGATCTAGCACCTGCTTTCCCTTACCTGCGGCATGAAAGCAGCCCCCCGAAGGAGGTCAGTACAACAGGTACCAAGTATGCGAAACTGTAAGGTACTTAAATGAAATCATATCATTTTAAAGTCAATTTTACAAATGTGTACAAAACAACCAATGTAACCACACTTAGTGCCACATCACAAACAAGAGCAGTAAATAGGTAAACTGTAACAGGTCTTTTCTAGGTTGCGAATGATCGAAGCAAGGCCAACCGCCCATAGTATCATTATGCATGCCTAATCTCGGACTCCGCGATCGCATAGGCCACTCACATAGGCCGCGCAGGTATTCCCCGCATCGAGGGTAGCTACTCCTCGGCATCGTCCTGGACTCGTAGTCCGCATGGCCACATAGACCGCATGGCCACAAGGACCGCACACTAACCTGGAACTCTCGTAGCTCCGCATAGGTCCCCTGGACCCGCATGAGGTATTCTCGAATCATAGTCACCTGCATCGCTCGAGGTATACCCGCGTCGGGGCGACTTAACCCCAGTATATCATGTCGAGGTGAGTGATGTAATACTAACATAACGGCTTACCGTTAAACAACATAAGCACAATAAGAATAACCTCTTATACAAACGTTACAAGTCGCTAACACACATAGCATCATAATATGTCTACTCATCAAACCATCTTTTTATACTTCCAGAAATCAATACAAGTCTTTCGTAAACACATAAGTAAACTGTTCCTTTTATCTTTCTTAAGTCGTTATACCTAACTTCCCATAAAGCTAGTATAACTCTTAAGCTTTTGTTTAAAAACCAAGTATTACTCTTCTTTCAAAAATGATTCATAATTCTTTTGAAATACTTCAAGATTCTTATTATTTAGACTCAAGTCAAAAGACGTCAAGTAAAACCATGTTCAGTTAACACACGTACGTCTACCGTACTATATATATACTTTAAAATATCATGCTTAAGAGTATAGGAAGAATCACATACCTTCTCGGCGAAATCCACCTGCCAAGTCGAATATGTCGCGCGCAGAGTATCAACCTATAATAGTCAAATACGTCTATCAACGTCTAGACTACTCTGTAGGATAATCTAAGCAGAGGGTTCTCTATTCTACGGAAAATCGGGCAGCACTTCCCTGCAGTAAACTATACAAGTCTCATCAGAATACTGATCCTATGTAAGTACAATTCAATCTTCTTTAATACTTCTGATGTGATTACAGTTCAATTCTCTTCTTAAATATCCTTCTATGTATTTTATACTTATTTCTATACTTTTCCAGTATGCAATCTCTAATTACGATAGAAGGATAAGATTATTATTTACCTCGATAAGCCCAAAATTATCCAAGATATAAGTCAATCCTGAGCAAGGATTAGCTCCTAATCTGAACGCTCCAATCCGCTCCAAGAAACCCTTAGAATTTCTACACAACTTCTACTTTCTACTTCAACCAACTATGAAGTTTCTCTTAGGGTTTCGTTTAGTGACTAAAGGAATAAAAGGTAGTATTTCCGGACTCTACGTATAGAGGTAACTTTGGAAATACTATAAGGGATTGGCTAAGGTATTTTTGGGGATAGTAACAATACTTTGGAGAGTATTTTCTACCAAGGGGGGGAGGGCTTTGCCGAGACTACTAGGAAAAAGGGGGGGGGGGGGAGAGGGGTGTTTCGGCTAAGCTCTTTCTCTAGAGGTGGGGGAGAAGGCTTGGACGAGAGCTTCTCTCAAAGGGGGGGAAGGTTTGGAGACTTGGAAGATGATTTGTGGATGAAGAAGTCTTCAACACAAGGGGGGTATTTATAGGGCTTTCAAGGGCTAAGATGAGGGCAAGTGGAGGGCAAGTGGAGGGTGGGGATTTGCACAAGTGCACCCTATCCCTACTCCACAATTTACTCACAAACATTGACCCTTAGTTTAGGCCCCAAAATCATGCCAACCGTGGCCCTCTTTGCCGTCCAATTGAGGGTGACAAGTGTCACCCTCCCGTTGGTCCAAAATATTTCATCTCTCGGAAAAATCCGCAAAAATTATAAAAGACATAGCCGTAATTTTCCCTACGCAAGTTTTGGAAAACGTTTCGTCGGAAAACAATTCGTTTAGTGGGTTGTGCACAAATTTTCGTCCCTATGCCTACTTTAAGGCTCAAACTTTTGTACGTACGCCCTTACGTACATACTCTGGAAATACGGGGTATAACAGAAAAGCCTCTGAGAACTCATCCCATACTGCTGGAAGTGCATGCTCTCCCCGGGATAGCTCCCACGAATCAAACAGTCGACTGCGGTATCACGCAGCCGATGCGAACCCAAGACCACTGACTCGGTCTCCGAAGCCTTGATGTTACACCCCGTAATTACAGGACATGCCTTAAGAACGTAAGTAAGAACTCACAAATGTTAAGGATTCGAGACTTGTAAAAATTTATCGGAAATTATGAAATTGTCGGAAAAACTTTGTGTTGTGTCGAATGGGAGGGCGACACGTGTCACCCCCCTTAGATGATGCCTTGGTCGAAATGTGCAAGGGCATGAAGGTCATTGGACCTTTGTTGCAAGACAAGTATTGCAACTTGTGTAGCATGACAATCTTGACCAAGTCAATTAGTCAATAAGTCTTGACTTACTAAGAGCTTATCCAAGCCTCACATTTGGTTATATATTGACCATCCTTTACTCTATATAATACTAGTAGTGCTAGAGAGAGCCAACACTTAGAAAATTTCACACAAAAATTTGAAGAACATAGGCATAAGCTCTCGGGTTCACTTAGCAAAAGAAGAAAAAAAATTTGTTCCTTGTTCTTTTAGTTCCCCACTTTAAACCAAGGTTCTTAGGTGTATTGTAAACACATCTCAATAGAAAAATCTTGGAAAAAGATTGTTTACGGGTTAGTCGCAAACGAAAACCTAAGGGTCTTTCTAGGTTTTATTTGAAGACTTGAAGGATAATTGTTGGTGTTGTTCTAAGGGTCTCAACAATCGGATTGAAGTGTCTTGGAGAGGCTATAAACTACTAAGGAGCGACTTCGGATTGGAGTTGGATTAAGAAATCATTGAGGTATAATCTTGTTCTTAGAAAGTATTACAAGATTATTTATTTTGTTGTTGTTAGCTTTGTATGTTGCAAGCATGGAGTTGTTATCTTGAGGTTAAGGATTATGGATTGATTATAGCCTTGGAAATCCGAAATGTAATGTAAGCCATGATTAAGTTGAATTACAATTTAATCGTTGTTAGAACCGTCGCATGTCATTGACTTAAGGATTATGGTTATTATAATCAAATGCGACTTGATATCATGTTATGCTACAAATTTGGGTTGAAATATAATTGTGAGCCAATTGGGGCTGTTTAGTTAGTCATTTGTATTGGACTACCTTCTATATAATTGTGAGCCAATTGGGGCTGTTTGGTTATTGTATTTTCGGCCTTGAAAAAGGTGGCAAAGTGAGTAAATTCAAAGGAGGTGCTGTCCGATTTTCCGTAGAAATTAGAGACTTAACACTTATAATATTCTACGTTTGAAGTAAGGCTTTAATAGACTATTGTGATATTATAGGTTGACATAGTACGGGCGGGACTTTGTACTTGGCAAGTGGTTTGACCCGACAAGGTATGTAGAACTTTTCCTATCCTTTGAGCATGACTAGTTTCATGTATATAGTACGGTAGACGTACAAGACTATGACATTCTTTACTTGTTTTATGAAATGCCAAGTCGGGTAAGTTAGGAGATTAACTCACTTCTTTGAGAATATTAAAGATGTCTTAAGTCTTGTTAAAGATAAGGGACTTGAAGAATTTTAAAGTATGTAATACTTGGGTCGTTTTAAAAACGTATAAGTCCCTTGGATAGGAAATTGTGCATGACTAAGGTATAAAGTGAATATAACGACTTTATGGGGAGTTGGTTATATTGACTTTATGGAAAGATAAATGACTTGATTTAATGGAAGGCAATTCGATTTTAAGGCATCAATTGCCTAAGGTTTTATAAGACACGAGTCACTTGATTTAGAAGCCATATTTTATTTCTAAAAGTATTGTGACTTGTCTTGAAAAGAAATTGTCACTTGATACTACGGCTAGTAGTATCTTGGAAGTTTTATAATGAAATGAGTCATTTTAAAAGAATAGAAGTACGTAGTACTTTGGGTTAAATTCCCGGATTTTCATAAAGACATTTTAGTGCCTTAAGTAAACTAAAATGAGAGTGTATATGAACAAGAATAGTAAGAAGTTAGGGGATTTCTTAACTTGCTTATATATTGTATGATAAGCCGATAGAGCTTATGTTATGTGTGATAGCCGGATTTGGGCTAGGGATATATTATTCGTTGCGGGGTCATTCCCCGGGATTGTGGCATTGTATATTTCCGTGGATTTGCTAACCACGATGCGAGGAATACCTCATGCGAGTCCGTAAGGGCTTATGCGGGTGAAATAGTCCCATGCGGGCGGGTTCAGCCTATGCGAGGAATACCTCATGCGAGTCTGTAAGGGCTTATGCGGGTGAAATAGTCCCATGCGAGGAATACCTCACGCAGGTCCACTGGACCTATGCGGGTGAAATAGTCCCAGGAGTAGGATTCCAATCCTATTTTTCGTTGTAAGTATATGTTATACCCCGTAGTTCCAGGGTATGTATGCGAGGACATACGTACGAGAATACGACAGAAATATTGGAAAGAAAGGAAGATGTGATTTTTTTTCGACGGAAAAGTTTCCGGTTTTTGTGAAGAAAAAGGTTCGTTAATGGGAATTGGATTCCCAGATTTGGTATTTGAACTTCTCGGATTATATTAGAATTTTGAGATTTTATTTTCGGAAATGGCCACGTGGGGCCACGGAGAAAATTTACGGTTTTGTGGGGCCGCTTTGTTTTGAGGTTTAGGCTTTTGGATATTTTGGAAGACGTAATATTTTGGGCGAATCGAGGGCGACACGTGTCACCCCTTGTGTGGCCATGTGGGCGAAATGGTGTGACAAGTGGCTAGCCACTTGTCACCTACTCACCTGGCGAAATGGCCTTACACTTGGCACCCGATTTCGTTGGCCATGTGGTGTGGTGGGACCCAGCACACATGGCCCAATCTTGGCCATACACTTAGATGGATCTTGACCCTCCATTGTTCTATAAATAGACCCCTTGGTTGATGAATAAGTTCATCTCACTTGAAAGCTTCCAAGAGCAAAATACTTCCCTCCCTTTGTATTGGTTTCGTCCCACCCCTCCCCCCTTGTGTAGAATATTTGATGTATTGTGGTATAATTCCAAATACACTAGCCTAGTATCCCTAGTAGTATTCCAAAGTTGTTTAAATACTAGGAGCCCGGAAATCCTACTTTATTCCGAAAGTCGCAAAATGAAACCCTAGAAAAACCTTCATAGCTTGGTTGAAGTGTTTAGAGAAGTTGTTTAGAAACTTCTAAGGGTCGCTTGGAGCGGGTTGGAGCGTAAGGACTTGGAGCTAAACGTTGCTCAGGATCGACATTTAATCTTGGATAATTTTGGGCTTATCGAGGTAATGATTTATGCCCCTATTGTAATTGGATATTACATGTTGTAGTAATGTATAGTTGAGTATACTATATTTAGAATGAGTATTGAATTGTATTTACATAGAAATTTGTATTCTGATGGCTGTTGTATTATTGTGAAGCGATTTGAACACGTCAGGTTAGACGTGTAATCCTCAGGAGTTATTGGCACAGTAGCGGGTCTTGTTAGGAGGAGATTTATGTGATTTGGGGAGGTCTTTGCGAATTTTACGTAGAAAATGGAACCGTGTGTTTAGAAGTTAATAGGCGTTTGTGGCCTATATAGGTGGAAGTACTACGAGTAGCGTATTCTACTTGATGAGTGGAAAAGGCTAGCGGGGTTCTGATCTTGTGGGCGTTTTGCTTATTGTCGATAATCGTCGCGAGGTATGTGAACCTCTTCCTATCCTTTCTAGCATGATGTTTTGTAAACTATGTAGTACGGTAGGCGTACATGTGCTAAGTGTTTTGGTTGGTTTAAACATAGGGTGTTATAATAGCTTTATGGGAAGTTAGTTATAACAACTTTATGTAGATAAAAGAATGGTTTATTGATTACGAAAGTTAAGAGACTTGATCTTCAAAGATAAGAGACTTGACTTATAGGCGACTTGATTTTGAAAGTTAAGAGACTTGATCTTCAAAGATAAGAGACTTGACTTATAGGCGACTTGATTTTGAAAGTTAAGAGACTTGATCTTCAAAGATAAGAGACTTGACTTATAGGCGACTTGATTTTGAAAGTTAAGAGACTTGATCTTCAAAGATAAGAGACTTGACTTATAACGACTTGTTTTGGAAAAGAGAAGTAACTTGATTTTAAGTATAGGTTACTTATTTTGAAAAGAGTACATTATTTGGGTTTTAAAGAATACTTATTGTTGTTTTAAAAGGAAAGAGACTTGTAGAATTGAAGAGTTTTGGTTTAGAACATAAAGTGTTATAACGACTTTATGGGAAGTTAGTTATAACGACTTTATGAAAACAAAGGAATGGTTTTATCATTGGTTTTAAAATGGTAATTTGACTTTAAAGGGAGAAGTGTTTTGGTCTAAAAGGAAGGCATGTTATTGTCTTAATTTGGTTTAAAAGGAAAGTGGGCGTTGTTTTGGTTTAATTAAAATATTAGTCACTTTATTTTCTTATACTACGTATTGTGTGACTTTTGTGAAAGTAACGTATCTTTTAAAGAGTTAATGTATAAAGTACTTTGGGGATAAAAACCCGATCTTGTTAATCATATAGTAGAAAGTACCTTGTGTATAACTTGATTGTGTTGGTTTGTGATAGCCTTGTAATACTTTCTTGTTGATTTGTTAAGTAAACATGCTAGGATGCTACGTGTGTTAGTATCTTGTGATGTTTGTGTAAAGGGGTTTCCATCGCGCTTTTAAGTTGTTTAACTATCAGTAGTTATGTTGGTATTGTACCACTCACATTGACATGTTTCGGAGGTTAAGCGCCCTCCGTGCGGGGTAGACTCAAGTGATGCAGGACCGTGATTCGAGAATACCTCATGCGGGTCCAGGACCTATGCGGAGCTACGAGTTCCAGTTAGTGTCGACCTTTATGGTCACGCGGTGCATGTGGCCATGCGATGCGAGTCGAGGCGGATCCGGGAGTAGCTACCCTCGATGCGGGGTTATACCTCATGCGGGCCTATGAGGTTGGCCTATGCGGAGCTGCGAGGAGTTCCAGGGCTAGACGCGCACATTGGATACTGCGGGCGTGTGACCAGCTTTGATCATGTGACGGTCTAGACAGATCTCATGATCCAGTTTATGACCTTGTTAGTACTATGGGTGTTAGTAGTCGGCTATGCCTTCGTACTTACCCTGTACGGTTTTATTATGACACAGGTGGGACCTGGTGTTCATGTGTACTCCTTGAATATTTTATATCATGGATCGCCGATGAGGAAGGTATTCCACGGGCATGAGTGATGTTGTGGGCGTGAGACCCATTGTTATATTTGAGTAATGACTTTGAGGGCGTGAGTCCCTGACTTGACATGACTATTTATGTATTGTGGACTGTAGTTTGGTTATCATACATGTCTCCTGCTTTATATAGACTATTATGATTTCATTTACAGTATTTTTACAAGTTTCACATACTTGGTACCTGTTGTACTGACCTCCTTCGGGGGGCTGCGTTCATGCCGCAGGTAGAGGTACATCGGTTGTGGATCCGCGCTCTTAGGATCACAATTGACTTTGGAAGCTCCTTTTCTCGGAGGCTTGTCTTTGGTATAGTCCTGTCGGTGTAGTTACTTGTACATTCGAGGGGTATGGCGGGCCTGTCGTCATAGTTATGGTTACATTCTTAAGTGCAGTCTTTGTTGTGGCGGGGTTGTAAAAGGATTTAAGCTGCTCGTGTTGATATATATATGTATATATTTCAGGAAGGTGACCGTTTTGGTTAGCCTAGTTCATGCTTTATGACTTGTCTCATGTTTTAGTTTTTTTTATTTCCGCTGATTTTCTCTGATGTTGTATCACTAGGGTGCCCGGGGTAAGGCACCAGTCACGGGCTCGGGATCGGGTCGTGACAAAAGTGGTATCAGAGCAGTTAGTCCTCGGAAAGTGTCTACAGACCGTGTCTAGTAGAGTCTTGATTATCGGTGTGTTGTGCACCACATCTATAATCAGGAGGCTGCGAGACATTTAGGATTAGTTTCCATTCTTCTCATTCGACATCGTGCCTTAGAGTTGTGTTGTAAGTTGGACTCCTGGCGTATTCTTATGTACCCGTTATGCCTCGCGCGAGCAACCAGGGCCCGGATGGGCAAGGCGTGAGAGGAGCTACGAGTTGAACACGAGAGGTTACGAGGGCATGGCACAGTTCTTACGAGATAGTACTTGAAGACGAGTTTTTATGATGCCGCTAGCCCACAGAGTTAGAGCGGCAGCGATTTCTGTGAGCCACGATACGAGCCTCAGTTCCACGGCCGAGGCCGAGATATGAGTTCAGTGATAGCCCGATTACTAGCTAGGTGGTGGTCGGGAATGAGGACAGACGGGGCCGGTGGTTCCGGTATCGATGATTCCCTAGATCCGATAGTCCGAGACTTAGGGATTTCTTGAGTTGCAGTTCGCCAGACTTCTATGGATAGAGAGCTGAGGATGATCCTCAGGGCGTCGTACTTGTTGGGAGATTGTTATACCTATGGCCGTCAGGGCCAGGTGATGGGAGGATGTCCAGGTAGGAGGTTACGGAGAGATGACTCGGCTGCGGGTCGATCGCGAGTTGATTGTTCGGGAGAAGGGGTGTTAGTCGGATGAGGTCACCCTACCTCGTTCGGCCATAGTAGTAGACTCCATTATGAGGTGTCGTCTCGCCGACAACTTTTGTGTTTGCGGCCAATAGGGCAATTTGGTGAGAGTTTGTCGACTGCAGGTAGCACAGATGTAGAGCCTCGACGCCCGGGATCGGTGGCTGGTTCAACGCCTTATATAGCTAGGCGCCCTGCAGGGCAGGATTATGATTAGAACGGCAAAGGGAAAGTGAGGCAGTAGTTGCAGAGATATCTTTAGCCCTTAGGAGATTTGTTTATGATATTATGGTGGGTACATGTTATGTGCTATGTACGGATAGCATTGTGTTAAGTGTGAATTAGAAAACATGGTTAGTTGAAAGGATAAGTATGGGGTCATGGAAGGTGTGAACCTTAGAATAGTACACGTTGAGACCTTAGATGTAAGGCCGTCTTGAGAAAAGGATTTTACGGTTAATCTTTGTCGAAACACTTGGTATGCGTGAAATGTTTTGAGGGATATTTTCCTTGGGATGTGTAAGGTGAAAGTGGTAGCTTTCATGACTTGGATAGGTAAGATTGTTCCGGATCGGGGAACAAGAGTTTGGTGCGATTATGGGTCGGGTTGAGGACCGTTCGCGGGTCAACCCGCAGCCCGAAAGGAGATGTGGTCAATTTGTGGTGATCCCGCTTTGTGATAGGATTACGAGGGTGTTAGGCCCAAGGTTAGTTAACCATCGTACGAGTTCGAGGATGCGTTCGACCAGTAGTCAGGCTGATGAGGTCAGCCCATCTCGTCTTTCAGGCAGGACTATTTACTCGGCGGAGGGTGGCGATATGTTATATATCGGGAAGGTTGTAAGGCTCCACTGGATTCCTACTTTTATAATGACGGTGGAGCCCAATTTTTGGCTATGTCTTTTGTATGCGAAGGTGTTACGAGCGGGGTTGGAACTCGGGTGAGTCTCGATGTGCATTCACCTCGGGCGGCGGAAGAACGTAGCGTTTTACCCAGATAGTTAAGAATAGGTTGCGGGCCGATGTTTTGATTTCAGGGGTAGCCGTGAGGATTGTGTGCCTCTTGGGTAAGTGAGTTTTATGATAGCTACCTTTCTGATTCGGATGTCGCCTTATGAAGCCTTGTATAGGAGGAAGTGTAGGTTGCGATCGATTGGTTCAAGGTTGGCAAAGTTCAGATAGTTGGTCCCTACTTGTTTCACGGGATGTGGATAGGGTGAAGCTTATCGGAGGAAATTGTTAGCAGCTCGAGTCAGCGAAGCGTGGTACGTTTATTAGGAGGAGTTCGAGTTACGAGGAGAATGCGGCGAGTAAGGAAGAAAGTGAACATATGTTATGAGAGCGGAGTGGTCATTCTGTTGTTAAGATCACGAAGGGAGTATCGTTTGATCATGGGTGGGAGCTTTTGAGATGATTGAGGTGATTCCTCGTTAGCGTGAAATGGAGTTTTTCGCATGTTATATTCGGCCATTGGTGGCATGATCGGTTTTGTAAGTGTAGTAGTGGAGACTACACCGGCATATGTATGTTTAGAGACTTAGAAGGAACATTCGGGACGAATGTTTCTAAGGGGGGAAGAATGTTATACCCCGTAGTTCCAGGGTATGTATGCGAGGACATACGTACGAGAATACGACAGAAATATTGGAAAGAAAGGAAGATGTGATTTTTTTCGACGGAAAAGTTTCGGTTTTGTGAAGAAAAGGTTCGTTAATGGGAATTGGATTCCCAGTTTGGTATTTGAACTTCTCGGATTATATTAGAATTTTGAGATTTTATTTTCGGAAATGGCCACGTGGGGCCCACGGGAGAAATTTACGGTTTTGTGGGGCCCGCTTTGTTTTTGAGGTTTCCGGCTTTTTGGATATTTTCGGAAGACGTAATATTTTGGACGAATCAGGGGGCGACACGTGTCACCCCCTTGTGTGGCCATGTGGGCCGAAATGGTGTGACAAGTGGCTAGCCACTTCGCTCTACTGCTGGCGAAATGGCCTTACGGCACCCAATTTCGTTGGCCATGTGGTGTGGTGGGACCCACACACATGGCCCAATCTTGGCCATACACTTAGATGGATCTTGACCCTCCATTGTTTTATAAATAGACCCTTGGTTGATGAATAAGTTCATCTCACCAGAAAAGCTTCCAAGAGCAAAATACTTCCTCCCTTTGTATTGGTTTCGTCCACCCTCCCCTTGTGTAGAATACTTGGTGTATTGTGGTATAATTCCAAATACACTAGCCTAGTATCCCTAGTAGTATTCCAAAGTTGTTTAAATACTAGGAGCCCAGAAATCCTACTTTATTCCGAAAGTCGCAAAATGAAACCCTAGAAAAACCTTCATAGCCTGGTTGAAGTGTTTAGAGAAGTTGTTTAGAAACTTCTAAGGGTCGCTTGGAGCGGGTTGGAGCGTAAGGACTTGGAGCTAAACGTTGCTCAGGATCGACATTTAATCTTGGATAATTTTGGGCTTATCGAGGTAATGATTTATCCCCCCCCCTTTGTAATTGGATATTACATGTTGTAGTAATGTATAGTTGAGTATACTATATTTAGAATGAGTATTGAACTGTATTTACATAGAAATGTATTCTGATGGTTGTTGTATTATTGTGAAGCAGATTTGAACACGTCAGGTTAGGCGTGTAATCCCTGGAGTTATTGGCACAGTAGCGGGCCTTGTTAGGAGGAGATTTATGTGATTTCGGGGAGGTCTTTGCGAATTTTACGTAGAAAATGGAACCGTGTGTTTAGAAGTTAATAGGCGTTTGTGGCCTATAGGTGGAAGTACTACGAGTAGCGTATTCTACTTGATGAGTGGAAAAGGCTAGCGAGTTCTGATCGTGGGCGTTTTGCTTATTGTCGATAATCGTCGCGAGGTATGTGAACCTCTTCCTATCCTTTCTAGCATGATGTTTTGTAAACTATGTAGTTCGGTAGATGTACATGTGCTAAGTGTTTTGGTTGGTTTAAACATAGGGTGTTATAATAGCTTTATGGGAAGTTAGTTATAACGACTTTATGTAGATAAAAGAATGGTTTATTGATTCTGAAAGTTAAGAGACTTGATCTTCAAAGATAAGAGACTTGACTTATAGACGACTTGATTTTGAAAGTTAAGAGACTTGATCTTCAAAGATAAGAGACTTGACTTATAGACGACTTGATTTTGAAAGTTAAGAGACTTGATCTTCAAAGATAAGATACTTGACTTATAGACGACTTGATTTTGAAAGTTAAGAGACTTGATCTTCAAAGATAAGAGACTTGACTTATAACGACTTGTTTTCGGAAAAAGAGAAGTAACTTGATTTTAAGTATAGGTTACTTATTTTGAAAAGAGTACATTATTTGGGTTTTAAAAGAATACTTATTGTTGTTTTAAAAGGAAAGAGACTTGTAGAATTGAAGAGTTTTGGTTTAGAACATAAAGTGTTATAACGACTTTATGGGAAGTTAGTTATAACGACTTTATGAAAACAAAGGAATGGTTTTATCATTGGTTTTAAAATGGTAATTTGACTTTAAAGGGAGAAGTGTTTTGGTCTAAAAGGAAGGCATGTTATTGTCTTAATTTGGTTTAAAAAGGAAAGTGCGGGCGTTGTTTTGGTTTAATTAAAATATTAGTCACTTTATTTTCTTATACTACGGGTATTGTGTGACTTTTGTGAAATGCGTATCTTTCAAAGAGTTAATGTATAAAGTACTTTGGGGATAAAAACCCGATCTTGTTAATCATATAGTAGAAAGTACCTTGTGTGTATAACTTGATTGTGTTGGTTTGTGATAGCCTTGTAATACTTTCTTGTTGATTTGTTAAGTAAACATGCTAGGATGCTACGTGTGTTAGTATCTTGTGATGTTTGTGTAAAGGGGTTTCCACCATTGCGCTTAAGTTGTTTAACTATCACCGTTATGTTGGTATTGTACCACTCACATTGACATGTTTAGGAGGTTGCGACCCTCCGATGCGGGGTAGACTCAGGCGATGCAGGACCATGATTCGAGAATACCTCATGCGGGTCGGGGACCTATGCGAGCTACGAGTTCGAGTTAGTGTGCGGCCTTTATAGTCATCTTACATGTGGCCATGCGGCTGCGAGTCCAGCGGATGCGGGAGTAGCTACCCTCGATGCGGGGTTATACCTCATGCGGGCCTATGAGGTTGGCCTATGCGAGCTGCGAGGAGTTCCAGGCTAAACAGCGCGCATTGAATCTGCGGGCGTGTGACCGGCTTTGATCATGTGACGGTGCAGACAGATCTCATGATCTGATTTATGACCTTGTTAGTACTATGGGTGTTAGTAGTCGGCTATGCCTTCGCACTTACCTGTGACGGTTTTATTATGACACAGTGGGACACGTGTTCATGTGTACTCCTTGAATGTTTTATATCATGGGTATCGGCGGTGAGGAAGGTATTCCACGGGCATGAGTGATGTTGTGGGCGTGAGACCCATTGTTATATTTGAGTAATGACTTTGAGGCGTGAGTCACGACTTGACATGACTATTTATGTATTGTGGACTGTAGTTTGGTTATCATACATGTCTCCTGCTTTATATAGACTATTATGATTTCATTTACAGTATTTTTACAAGTTTCACATACTTGGTACTGTTATCGACCTCGCCCGAAGTGCGTTCATCTGCAGTAGAGGTACATCGGTTGTGGATCCGCGCTCTTAGGATCACAGATTGACTTTTGGGAAGCTCGTTTCTCGGAGGCTTGTCTTTGGTATAGTCCTGTCGGTGTAGTTACTTGTACATTCGGGGTATGGCGGGCCCCGTCGTCATAGTTATGGTTACATTCTTAAGTGCATGTAATCTTGTTGTGGGCAGGGTTTTGTAAAAGGATTTAACTGTTCAGTTCGATATATGTATATATTCAGGAAGGTGACCGTTTTGGTTAGCCTAGTTCATGCTTTATGACTTGTCTCATGTTTTAGTTTTTTTATTTCCGCTGATTTTCTCTGATGTTGTATCACTAGGGTGCCCGGGGTAAGGCACCAGTCACGGGCCCGGGATCGGGTCGTGACAGTATACACCTATTTATACCCTCATTGTTAGTAAGGCACTGAGTACTGTAATTTTGTTAGCATACATGTCTCCGGCTTTCTTTTAAACTTATGTTGTAATTACAGTACTTTCCAGTTTTGCATACTGTACATATTGTGTCTTGACCCCCTTCCTGGGGTTGCGTTCATCGCGAGAAAGGAGTAGCGAGTTGCGTATCCACACTCTTAGGATCGCTTATCAGACGTCGGAAGCTCCATTCGCCGGAGGCTTGTCTTTCTTTTGGTACAGTCTTTCCCTGAGGTTGTTGATTATGTACATTCAGGGGTATGGCGGGGCCCTGTCCCGCCACAGTTGTTATTCCTAGAGGTCTGTATTCACCTATGTGGTTGGGCTATAAGAACTGAGTTGTAAAGTTGTACTTTTGACTTTGTTTATATTATGGAAGGCGGCCTTATCGGCCAGCTGTGTTGTTATTATTTACACATGTGTTTATGTTGTGTATGTTCATTGCTATTCTCGATGTATACAGGCAGGGTGCCCGGGTAGGGTACGATCGCGGCCGGGGTGGTCGTGACAAAAGTGGTATCGAGCGATTAGTCCTCGGAAAGTGTCTACAGGCCGTGTCTAGTAGAGTCTTGATTATCGGTGTGTTGTGCACCACATCTATAATCGAGGAGGCTCTGAGACATTTAGGATTGGTTTCCATTCTTCTCTCCGAGATCTGCAGAGAGTTGTCTTATTAGGTTGAATCCTCATGACCTCTTCTTATGAAACAACTATGCCTCGCGGAAAGCTCTGAGGGCCCGGAAGGGCAAAGCGGCAGCGAGGCGCTAGCGGTACTCGAAGGTTACGGGCTCGAGCGCACTATGACTGAGGTAGTAGGCGGGTCGGCGAGTTCAGCCACGCCTGCAGTTTTAGAGGAGCCGAGAGCGGCAGTAGCTC
This sequence comes from Przewalskia tangutica, assembly GCA_029844215.1. Classification (NCBI taxonomy): domain Eukaryota; kingdom Viridiplantae; phylum Streptophyta; class Magnoliopsida; order Solanales; family Solanaceae; genus Przewalskia; species Przewalskia tangutica. The sequence continues at coordinate 85,042,272 of CM056726.1, read as the reverse complement.
CAGAGATTCCGGTACCAGAGCCTCCAGTTCCACAGCCAGCTGCTGAGTATAGAGACTACGGGGAACAGATTCGATTGTTGACCAGTATAGTAGTCGGCGGGCCAAGCGAAGCGGCGACCCTAGGCCGGCGGTTTGCGGATTAGGGATTTTCCGGATGTCACCCACGAGTTTTATGGTTCGAGCGATGAGGATCCGGGGAGTTCGTTCGACAACTACGGCGGACCTGCAGTCCTTAGGGCTTGAGAGACAGTCATTACACTAGCCTCTTACCGGTTGCGCGATATTGCGTTGAACTGGTTTGAGTCGTGGTTGCTTTCGAGAGGTGATGATGCTCTTCCAGCTGTTTGGGAGGAGTTTACAGAGGCCTTTATGGATCACTTTTTACCTCCCGAGATGAGGAGAGCCCGGGTAGACAGATTTTTGACCTTGCGGCAGAACGGGAGGACTGTTAGGGAGTACAGCCTGGAGTTTGACTCCTTGGCCAGGCATGCTCACACTATTGTAGCTAGCATGGCGGATAGAGTTCATCGTTATGTGATGGGGCTAGACCGTCATATGATTACATCATGTTTGGGGGTGGCTCTTCAGCCCGGTATGGACATTGCTAGGATGCAGGCCTATGCTCAGGGGATAGAGGATAGAGAAAGGGAGGACCAGTTAGCGAGCCCGGCCAAGAGGGCGTGACATCGTGGTCTCAGGGCGATTATCGGCGGGCAGCCTCGGCGAACTAGGTCCACTTTCCGGCCCGGCCTGAGTGCTCGTCCACGGTTTTCGGCGGGAGGTCCGATCAGCGGTCGATCGGGAAGCGGTCGAGCTCGTGTCTTGAGGTTTGAGGAGGCGAAGATCTCGCCGATCGAGGCCACCGGCTCGGTGTGCTCGATGCGGCATATCTCACGAGAGAGTGTCGTGTTCTGCGAGAGGTTGTTACTCTTGTGGCCAGCTGGGCCATTTGAAGAGAGATTGTCCGTCTAGAGGCAGCATGGGTGGTGCAGCCTGGACAACCGGGATCGATTCTTTGGGTCTTCTTCTCCTTACGTGGTTATGCGCCGGGCGAGTACTCACGGACGAGCGGGCGCGGTAGAGGCGTGGTGGTGGTTCGATTCTAGCGGTCCCGAACGCATATATTCTCTAGCCACCGCCAGATCGTGAGGCTTCCACGGCGTCGTCGCAGTACATTCGATTTCAGGCTGTGATGTTTATGCATTGATAGATCCAGGTTCTACCTTGTCCTACGTGTCCCCTCTTATTGCGGGTAGAATCGGGATAGAGCCGGTGTCGATAGAGCCGTTTGAGGTAGCTACGCCAGTGGGTGATTCGGTGTTAGCTGAGCGGGTGTATAGAGGTTGTCCGGTATTTATTCTGATCGTCGGACCGCAGAACTTGATAAATTTGGAGATGACGATTTTGATGTCATTATGGGTATGGATGGTTGGCTTCTTGTTATGCCAACGTTGGTGTAGAACAGTTGGTTCGGTTCGATTTCTGGCGAGCGATTATCGAGTGGAGGGCAACACATCATCGCCAGGGTAGGTTTATTTCTTACCTCAAGGCTAGGAAGATGGTGCGAGAAAGTACATCTATCATCCAGTGCGGGTATTTGATACAGGTGAGGTGCAGTTCTTGATCGATGCCGATGGTTAGGGAGTTTCCAGATGTGTTCCCAGATGATCTTACGGGTATCCCTCCTGAGAGGGAGATCGAGTTTTGTATTGACACGTTGCGGACACTCGACTATTTCCATTCCGCCATACGGATGGCTTTCTGAGTTGAGGAGTGAAGGACCAGTGAAAGATTTCTTGGAGAAAGGCTTTATCAGGGCCTAGTGTATCTCCACAGGGCGCGGTGTTGTTTGTGAAGAAGAAGGATGGGGCCAGCTGCGTATGTGTGTTGACTGAGCGGTGAATAAGGTAACCATTAAGAATAGGTACCCTCCCGGGATTGATGATTTGTTTGACCGATTGCGAGTGCGAGGTGTTTCTCAAAGATAGACTGCGATGCAGTTATCATCGAGTTCGAGTTCGAGAGCGAGACATCCCAAAGCGCATTCGGGACCGTATGGGCACTATGAGTTCGAGGTTATGTCTTTCAGTTTGACCAACGCTCAGCAGTATTTATGGATTTGATGAAGGTGTTCAAGTCATTCTTGGATACATTTGTGATTGTATTCATTGATAACATCTGGTTTATTCGCGGACGAGGCGAGGCATGCAAATCACTTGAGGCGGTGCCAGGATTCTCGGGCCGGCGATTATTCGCCAAGTTCTCCAAGTGTGAGTTTTGGTTGGCCTCGTGGCATTCTGGGGCATATTATTGGGGTGATGGTGTTCGCGTGGATCGGCAAAGATTGAGCGATCAAGTCTTGGCGAGAACTACTCCGACCGAGTGCGCGATTTCTTAGGACCGGCGAGTTATTATCGCGAGTTTGTGGAAGCGGTTGCTTGATTTCGACCGTTGACTAGGCTGACTCAGAAGGCAGCCAAGTTCCAGTGGACAGAGGCTTGCGAGAAGGGTTTCCAGTTGCTGAAGGAAAGGTTGACTACAGCTCCAGTTCTTACTCTTCCGGAGGGGTTAGACGGGTACGTGATCTATTGTGATGCCTCGGGTATCGGGCTAGGGTGTGTTTTGATGCAGCACGGCAAGGTTATAGCCTATGCTTCCCGGCAGTTACGGAAGCATGAGAGGAATTACCCTACCCATGACTTAGAGTTGGCCGCGGTTATTCATGCCTTGAAGATTTGGAGACATTATTTGTACGGGGTTCATGTGGATATTTATCCAGACCACAGGAGCGTCCAGTATATCTTCGAGCGAGGAGCTGAACTTGAGACGAGGCGGTGGTTAGAGTTCTTTGAAAGATTATGATGTTGATATTCTATACCATCCGGGGAAGGCCAACGTAGTTGCTGATGCCTTGAGTCGTAGATCGATGGGGAGCCTATCAGAGGTACAGCCAGAGAGACAGGACATGGTCCGTCAGATCCACCAGTTAGCGAGCCTTGGGGTTCGATTGATCGATACCGACGATAGTGGAGTACGGGTTCGTGAGGTTGCCGAGTCTTCCATCGTTGATGAGGTGAAGAGGCGACAGTTTGAGGACCCAGTGTTGGTACGGTACCGTGATGCAACTCTTGGGAGAGAAGAGTCTATTCGAGGTAGCGCTGATGAGTCTTGAGATTTGAGGGCGGTTGTGTGTTCCCGATGTATCGAGGACCGTCGGCGGTCAGGAGGCACACGGCGCCGATATTCTATTCATCCGGGTCGACCAAGATGTACTATGACCTCGAGATGTTTGTATTGGTGGGATGGCACGAAGAGGATGTGGCGAGTTTTGTTGCCTGATGTCCTAATTGCCCGGCAGTCAAGGTCGAGCACCGAGGCCCAATGGATTATTGCAGCTATTGAGATTCGACACGGAAGTGGGAGGTGATCAACATGGACTTTGTTACAGGTTACCTCGTACTCGGAAGGAAACGACTCCATTTGTGTTATTGTTGTGGTGTGAAATCAGCCCATTTCCTTCCAGTCAGGATGACGTTTTCAGCTGAGGACTATGCCAGATTGTACATCAGGGAGATTGTGAGGCTGCACGGTGTCCCAATGTCGATTATTTCTGATAGGGGAGCCCAGTTTACGGCTAACTTCTGGAGGTCTTTCCAGAAGGGTTTGGGGACACAGGTGAGTCTCGACAACATTTCATCCTCGGTGAGCGGGCGAGCGTACTATCCAGACACTTGAGGATATGCTGCGAGCCTGCGTAATTGATTTCAGTGGTAGCTGGGAGGATCATTTGCCTCTTGTGGAGTTTGCTTACAACAACAGCTACCATTCCAAAGATCTGGATGGCGCCATACGAGGCTTTATATGGCGGAAATGCAGTCGCCGATCGATTGGTTCGGCGTGGCGAGGTGCGATTAGTTGGCAGACTTGGTACACAGGTGTGGATAAGGTGAAGCTTATCCGGGAGAGCTGATAGCGCTTCGAGTCGGCGAGAAGTCATACGCGGATAATCGGCGTCGACATTTGGAGTTTGGTGGCGATTGGGTCTTCTTGAAGGTGCCACCCATGAAGGTGTGATGAGATTCGGTAGAAGAAACTCAGCCCAAGGTACATTGGGCCCTACCAGATCGTTAAATCGGGTGGGCAAGGTTGCCTACGAGTTGGATCCGCCATCGAGTTAGAGCGGTACATCCGGTCTTCCATGTCTCTATGTTGCGGAAGTGTATCGGTGATCGGCGAGTTTTCCTACTAGTGAGGTCCAGTGTGAGAGGGGTTATCGTATGAGAGAGTCCCATAGCGATACTCGATCGCTGAGTCGGCGGCTGCGGACCAAGGATGTAGCTTCCGTCAAAGTCCTGTGGAGGAATGATAACCGAGAGGAGATGACTTGGGAGGCGGAGGAGGACATGTTGAGGAAGTATCCTCACTTATTTCCTATACCTTCAGGTAATTCAGCTTCCCTTACTGGTCAAGTTTTAAATTGAAGTATCTCTTTTGCTTAAATGCTATTATGTGGCCATGTGTGGCATTTTTGGTATGTCGGGGTTGTGAAAGGAAACTATGTCGCTAATTAAGTTTGACTCTGAAAGAACATTCGGGGACGAATGTTTCTAAGGGGGGAAGAATGTTACACCCCGTAATTACAGGACATGCCTTAAGAACGTAAGTAAGAACTCACAAATGTTAATGTTATACCCCGTAGTTCCAGGGTATGTATGCGAGGACGTACGTACGAGAATACGACAGAAAGATTGGAAAGGAAGAAAGAGGCGATTTTTCCACGGAAAAGTTTCCGGTTTTTGTGAAGGAAAAAGGTTCGTTAATGGGAATTGGATTCCCAGATTTGGTATTCGGACTTCCTGGAATATTAGAGAATTATGGAATTTTATTTTCGGAAATGGTCACGTGGGGCCGGGGAGAAATTCTGATTTTGTAGAGCCACTTTGTTTTGAGATTTTGGCCATTGTGGATATTTTGGAAGATGTTTTATTTTGGGCCAATAGGAGGGTGACACGTGTCACCCCGCCTAGGTGGCTTGGCGAATGGCATTTGTGCACAACACGGTTAGAGTCGTGTTTGGACGAAACCTTTTACATAAATTGCGAGAGGAAAAATACGGCTATTTCTTTTGTTATTTTTTCGGATTTTTACGAGAGACCGAACAATTTTGACCAACGAGAGGGCGACACTTGGCACCCTCTCATTGGTGGGCAAGGTGGGCGGCACTTGGGCGATTTGGGAAGGCAAGTGGGAGATATTTTTGGTAGATATTTTGTGTGCAAGTTGGCTAGGTACACATGGGTGAATCTTGGCCCTACACTTGCCTAACACTTGGTGTAATCTTGGCCATTGGTTGGCTTTCACTTGACCTATAAATACCCCCCCCTTTGAAGACTAATTCATTCACAAAATTGCCTAAGTCTTGAAAGCTTCTTCCTTCCCCCTTAGTGTAGTGCCTTGGCGAGAGCCTCTCCCCCCTTGGCCGAGAGTCCCCCCCCCCCTAGTGGGGTAGGCCGAGGGGTAGAAACCACCCCCTCATTTGAGGTGCTAGCCGTGGGGTACCCACCCCCTAGCCTAGTTGATTTCGTATAATACCCCCCCTTTGTGTTATAGAAATACTCTCAGTATTGTTATAATGCCCAAATACCTTAGCAGTATACCTTGTAGTATTCTAAGGTTATACCTATCTGAAAAGCCCGTAAATACTATTATACTTCCGTCGGTCCACAAAACCACAGGAAAATCTCCATAGTCTGTTGGAGTATTGTGTAGAAGTTGGTTAGAACTTCTAAGGGTGGTTTAGAGCGGGTTGGAGCGCTCGGAGTTGGAGCTAAGCGTTGCTAAGGATCGACATTTATACTTGGATAATTATGGGCTTATCGAGGTAATTATCTTGTCCCCCTATTGTAATTGGATATTACATGTTGTAGGAACATATAGTTAAAGTATACTATATATATAGTACTGAACTTAATGTTGTGGCAATGTCCTTGGACTTAAGCCTGAATAATAAGAAACCTTTTCGAAAGAAGATCTTGAATGTAATTACATAGGGTGTGTATTCAGTAGACTTGTGTAGCTTTCTGTGAGGTAGAATTGTGCGTCCGGATTAGGCGTATAACCCCCTGGTTGGCTTGATAGCGGCCGATAGAGGAGGAGATTTCTGCTGTTGCGGGAGGTCTGTCGAATTTTGGTAGAATGTTCTACGATAAGATCTAGATGTTAATAAGCGCGCTTGTGGCCTTATAGGTTGAAGTACTACTACGTGTGGCGCGTTCTACTTGGCTTAAGGAGTAGCCGGCGGCGAGGTACTCGGAGCATTTTGCTATTAGTCGATAATCGTCGCGAGGTATGTGAACCTCTTCCTATCTCTTCTAGCATGATATGTGAACTATGTAGTACGGTAGACGCATATGTGCTAAATGTAATGATTTGTTTATAAGCGGCTTGATGTGTGATTATAAAGAACTTGAAGTATTTCAAAAGATTTCAAATCGTTTTGAAAGAAGTAATACTTGGTTTTGAGAACTTAAGAGTTATACTAGCTTTATGGGAAGTTAGGTATAACGGCTTAGAAACGTTTCTTGATTTTGGAAATCGGGATGTGTATCGACAAACCAACTGCAGCGTTAATAAAGGAAATGTTTTCAATAATTAAGTATTATTAAAACTAAGAGAAACTTCCATCCGCATGGAAGCTAAGATGAGACAAAATGATATTTCTAGATCATGGTCTTTGTAATAAGATTGTTATAAACAAGAATATCCTACTCACATATAAGGCTTATGTTTCTCCGATTGTTTAAAAGAGAATTATATTCTTAAATGAATAAAGCTATGAACTACGAAACCTTTCTAAAATAAGAAATGTGAACATTTGAAATTAGGAAAACTTGGACGTTTGGAAAATAATGTTGTTACTTGATTTTACAAAGGTAAGAGTTTTGGTTTTCTTAAAAGGATAGTCACTCTATTTTTATACTACGGGTATTGTGTGACTTATGTGAAAGAAACAGATCTTTTAAAGATTTAATGTGTGAAGTACTTTGGGGTTAGATACCCGAACTTGTTAGTAGAAAGTACCTTGTGTGAATACTTTATTGTATTGGTTTGTGATAGCCTTGGAAATACTTTCTTGTTGATTTGAGAAGTAAACATGTTAGGATGCTACGTGTGTTAGTATCTTGTGATGTTAGTGTAAAGGGGTTTTCCCCTCGACTGCGCTTAAAGTTGTTTGACTATCAGCCGTTATGTTGGTATTGTACCACTCACCTTGACTTGTGTCCGGAGGTTAAGGCGCCTCCGACGCGGGGTAGACTCGGTGATGCAGGACCATGATTCGAGAATACCTCATGCGGGTCGGGGATCCATGCGAGCTACGGGAGCTCCAGGTTAGTGTGCGGCCCTTGTGGTCATGCGGTCCTTGTGGCCATGCGGACTGCGAGTCCAGGACGATGCCGGGGAGTAGCTACCCTCGATGCGGGGTTATACCTCATGCGGGCCTATCTGACTGGCCTATGCGGAGCTGCGGAGAGTTCCAGGGCTAGACGCGCACATTTGATACTGCGGGCGAGTGACCAGCTTTTATCATGTGACGGTCTAGACAGATATCATGACACAGCTTATGACCTTGTGGGTACTGTGGGTGTTAGTAGTCGGCTATGCCTTCGTACTTACCCTGTACTGTTTTATTAGGACACAGGTGGGACCTGGTGTTCATGTGTATTCCTTGGTGCTTGTATATCATAAACTGCCGGCAGTGAGGAAGGTATTCCACGGGCACGATTGATGTTGTGGGCGTGAGACCCATTGTTAAATTGAGTGATGACTTAAGGGCGTGAGTCCCTGACTTAACATGACTGCTTATTTATGGTGAACTGTAGTTTGGTTATCATACATGTCTCCTGCTTTGTATAGACTACTATGATTTCATTTCTGATTTATTTTTAGTTTCACATACTCGGTTTTGTTATCGACCTCCTTGGGGCTGCGTTCATGCCGCAGTTGAGGTACACCGATCGTTGATCCTAGCTCTCGAGTCCTGATTCAGCGTTTGGGAAGCTCCGTTTCTCGGAGGCTTATCGGTGGTATAGTCCCCATCGTAGTCGGTGTTTACATTCGAGGGTTGGCGGGGCCTGTCGCCATTGTTGTCGTATCATTCTTAGAGTGCAGTAATCTTGTTGTGGCGTGGTTTGTAAAAGATTAAACTATTCATGTTAAAAGTTGTCATTTATATATATGCGAAAGGCAAGTTTTCTGATTATTGTTTTATACTTACATTATCTCATGTTGTTGTGTTTGTTCCGTGGATTACTCGATGTATGTCTACTTGGGTGCGGGTAAGGCACGATCCACGAACCGGTTCGACAATGTGACAAAAGTGGTATCGAAGCGATTAATCCTCGGAAAGTGTCTGAGCCGTATCGATGAAGTCTTGATTATCGGTGTGTTGTGCACCACATCAATAATCGTGAGGCTATAGGATATTTAGGATTGGTTTCTATTCTTCTCACTCGAGATCGTGCCTTAGTCTGTGTTGTAAGTTAGACCCTCGGCGTATTTCTTTCCTTACCGCTATGCCTCGCGTAGGGCAAACCGGGCCCGGGAGGCGAGCGGCCGAGGCTGAGTAGAGTTGAGAGGGTTGCGAGGCACAGGCCCAATCATTACCTGGGTAGTGCTTCATTCGGGATTTCTGCGACGTCACTAGCCCACAGAGTTTAAGCACGGCGGCGGCGATTCCTCTGCGGCCATGATATGTGAACCTTGGTTCCACGGCCGAAGCAGAGAATATAGATTGCAAAGAGGCAACCTCATTACTAGCCATGGATTTGGCTACCGAGAGTATACCGATGTACGCGGGTCTTGATGACTACCTAAGAAAGGGTTGTGCAAGAGTAATTCTTGATTGGGCTTGGCATGGCACGTATGCGGGCTTATGCGCGTGACGAAAGCGTAGAGATCGACGGGTTAACCAGGGCGAAGAGGGCGAGCGGCAAGGTCCTTGGTAACTTTCAAGGTGAGTATACCTTAAGTGCTATGTTACGATAGCGATGTGTTAGTTGTGATTAGAAATCATGGTGGGTTAACCGAGTAAGATTTTGGAGGATAGAGAAAGTGTGAGCCTTAGAGCTTTATACGCAAAGACCTTAGAGGTAAGGCCATCTCGGGTAGAGACGTATGTTTATGTTTGACCCTTATAGGAGTGCATAGTGCACGTGAGCTGTGTTTGGGATAAGTCCCTAAGTAGTATGAAATGAAAGAGGGTAGTTGAGCTAAGAAGACCGCTAGGTTTTCGTAACGTGTTTAGTAAGATTGTTCCTTCGGGGAGATGGTATTTTGCGCCTTGCCGGGTCGGGTTGAGGCTACGTGCGGGTCAACCCGCGGTAGGTTTGGTGGTGGGGTCAGTTTGTGGTGGTCCCTCTTTGTGTTAGGGTCATGAGGGTGTTAGGCCCATGTTTAGTTAGCCAGCGTGCAAGTTCGTGGATGCGTTCGACCAGTGGTCGGGCGATGAAGCGACCTATCGTGTTCTTGATCGGTCGTTCCTCGGCGGTGTTGATGTTATCCGAAAAGGTTGTGAGGTTGCACGGTGCCTACCTTCACCTTATGACGGACGATGGAGCCAGTGCGGCTGTTTCTCTTCTGGGAGTTTGTACGAGCGGGGCTAGGAACTGGTGAGTCTCAGACGCGTTCGCCTCGGGCGATGTTTTGATTTGAGGGTATTTGTGAGGATCGTTGTCTCCGGTTGAAGTGTTTAAGCTACCATTTCGGTGTTCGGATGTCGTCTTGTGGCGCCTTGTAGGCGAAATGCAAGTTGCGGTCGATTGGTTCGATGTTGGCGGGGTTGAATAGTTGGTTGAGCTTGTTCCGCAGATCGTGGATAGTGAAGCTTGTCTAGAAGAAGTTACGGCGGCTCGGAGGAATCGTGCGGATAATCGGCGACGACGCTTAGAGTTGAGTTGACGGTCGGTCTTCTTGAAAGTACCACCGGACGAGTGTGACGAGTTTTGAAGCGAAGGAACTTAGCGAGTTACTTTGGGCCTTTGTGAGTTCATGTGAAGAATAGGCGGGTTGCCTATATGTTAGCATTTGCCGTCCGACTTAGGAGGAAGGGCGTCCGTCTTCGTATTGTTATGTTGGAAAGTATCGAAGATCCATCCAGAATGTTCCCAGTTAACGATGACCACGTTAGAGATAGTAACCCCGAGTTTTGGATACTAAAGCAGTATCAGAAATGTGGTAAGAATTCGAGTGTCTGACGCCTTGATGATCGCATGCAGCCCGGTACCATTTGTTGGGTCGTTGGAGCAAGGCTCGCGGCAAAGTGACAAAGTGGTATCTCAGGCGAAGTGACAAAAGTAGTATTATTTGTGGTGATGTAGAGGTGTTTCCTCGTGGACTTAGATGTAAGTTTTGCGCAGGTGTTTCCATGGCCAGGTATGGCAGGATTGTTCTCGTAAGTATAGTAGTGAAGACTATATTGGCGCACGTTTGTTTTGAGACTTAGAAGGAACATTCGGGACGAATGTTTCTAAGGAGGAGAATGTTATACCCGTAGTTCCGTGGTATGTATGCGAGGGCGTCGTGCGAGAATCTGACAGAAAGATTGGAAAGGAAGAAAGAGGCGATTTTTCCACGGAAAAGTTTCGGTTTTGTGAAGGAAAAAGGTTCGTTAATGGGGTGGATTCCCAGTTTGGTATTCGGACTTCTGGAATATTAGAGAATTATTTAATTTTATTTTCGGAAATGGTCACGTGGGGCCCACGGGAGAAATTCTGGTTTTGTAGAACCACTTTGTTTTGAGATTTTGGCCATTGTGGATATTTTGGAAGATGTTTTATTTTGGGCCAATAGGAGGGTGACACGTGTCACCCCGCCTAGGTGGCTTTTCCGATTGGCCTTTGTTCACAACACCCGGTTAGAGTCGTTTTTAGACGAATAGTTTTACATTACTTGCGAGGGGATAATTCCGGCTATGTATTTTCTTATTTTGCGGATTTTTCCGAGAGGCGGAACATTTTGGACCAACGAGAGGCGACACTTGGCACCTCTCATTTGAGTGGGCAAGGTGGCGACTTGGGCGATTTGGGAAGCAAGTGGGAGATATTTTTGGTAGATATTTTGTGTGCAAGTTGGCTAGGTACACATGGGTGAATCTTGGCCTACACTTGCCTAACACTTGGTGTAATCTTGGCCATTGGTTGGCTTTCACTTGACTATAAATACCCCTTTGAAGACTAATTCATTCACAAAATTGCCTAAGTCTTGAAAGCTTCTTCCTTCCCCTTAGTGTAGTGTCTTGGCGAGAGCCCTCTCTCCCCTTGGCGAGAGTCCCCACAGTGGGGTAGGCCGAGGTAGACACCCTCCTTTGAGGTGCTAGCCAGTGGGTACCCACTAGCCTAGTTGCTTTCGTATAATACCCCTTTGTGGTATAGAAATACTCTCAGTATTGTTATAATGCCCAAATACCTTAGCCGTATACCTTGTAGTATTCTAAGGTTATACCTATCTGAAAAGCCGAGAAATACTATTATACTTCCCGTCGATCCACAAAACCAACCCTAGGAAAATCTCCATAGTCCGTTGGAGTATTGTGTAGAAGTTGGTTAGAACTTCTAAGGGTGGTTTAAATGAGTTGGGCGCTCGGAGTTGGAGCTAAGCGTTGCTAAGGATCGACATTTATACTTGGATAATTATGGGCTTATCGAGGTAATTATCTTGTCCCCCTATTGTAATTGGATATTACATGTTGTAGGAACATATAGTTGAAGTATACTATATATATAGTCTTGAACTTAATGTTGTGGCAATGTCCTTGGACTTAAGCCCGAATAATAAGAAACCTTTTGAAAGAAAATCGAATCGTAATTACATAGGGTGTATTACTGAGACTTGTGTAGCTTTCCTGTGAGGTAGAATTGTGCACGTCCGGATTAGACGTATAACCCCCAGTTGGCTTGATAGCGGCCAGATAGAGGAGGAGATTTCTGTTTGTTGCGGGAGGTCTTTGTCGAATTTTCGGGAGAATGTTCTACGATAAGATCTAGATGTTAATAAGCGCCTTGTGGCCTTATAGGTTGAAGTACTACGTGTGGCGCGTTCTACTTGGCTTAGGGAGTAGCCGCCGGCTTGAGGTACTCGGAGCATTTTGCTATTAGTCGATAATCGTCGCGAGGTATGTGAACCTCTTCCTATCTCTTCTAGCATGATATGTGTGAACTATGTAGTGATGAGACGTCATGTGCTAAATGTAATGATTTGTTTATAAGCGGCTTGATGTGTGATTATAAAGAACTTGAAGTATTTCAAAAGATTTCAAATCGTTTTGAAAGAGTAATACTTGGTTTGAAAGCTTAAGAGTTATACTAGCTTTATGGGAAGTTAGGTATAACGGCTTAAGAACGTTTTACTGATTTTGGAAATCAGGATGTGTATCGACAAACCACTGCAGCGTTAATAAAAGGAAATGTTTTCAATAATTAAGTATTATTAAAACCAGTAGAAACTTCCATCTGCATAGAAGCTAAGATGAGACAAAATGATATTTCCTAGATCATGGCTGCTGTAATAAGATTGTTATAAACAAGAATATCCTACTCACATATAAGGCTTATGTTTCTCCGATTGTTTAAAAGAGAATTATATTCTTAAATGAATAAAGCTATGAACTACGAAACCTTTCTAAAATAAGAAACGTGAACATTTGAAATTAGGCAAACTTGGACGTTTGGAAAATAATGTTGTTACTTGATTTTACAAAGGTAAGAGTTTTGGTTTTCTTAAAAGGATAGTCACTCTATTTTTATACTACGGGTATTGTGTGACTTATGTGAGAAAAGCAGATCTTTTAAAGATTTAATGTGTGAAGTACTTTGGGGTTAGATACCCGAACTTGTTAGTAGAAAGTACCTTGTGTGAATACTTTATTGTATTGGTTTGTGATAGCCTTGTAAATACTTTCTTGTTGATTTGAGAAGTAAACATGTTAGGATGCTACGTGTGTTAGTATCTTGTGATGTTAGTGTAAAGGGTTTTCCTCATCGCGCTTAAAGTTGTTTGACTATCAGCCGTTATGTTGGTATTGTACCACTCACCTTGACTTGTGTCCGGAGGTTAAGCTGCCCTCCAATGTGGGGTAGACTCAGGCGGTCTGGGACCATGATTCGAGAATACCTCATGCGGGTCGAGGATCCATGCGGAGCTACGGGAGCTCCAGGTTAGTGTGCGGCGCTTGTGGTCATGCGGTACTTGTGGCGTGCGATGCGAGTCGGGGCGATGCGGGGAGTTGCTACCCTCGATGAGGGGTTATACCTCATGAGGTCCTATCTTACTGGCCTATGCGTAGCTGCGGAGAGTTCCAGGGATAGACGCGCATTTGATCTGCAAGCGAGTGACCGGCTTTTATCATGTGGCCAGTGCAGAGCGGATATCATGACACGACTTATGACCTTGTTGGTGCGTAGGTGTTAGTAGTCGGCTATGCCTTCGTACTTACCTGTCTTGTTTTATTAGGACACAGGTGGGACACGGTGTTCATGTGTATTCCTTGGTGCTTGTATATCATAAAGCTGCGGTGAGGAAGGTATTCCACAGCACGATTGATGTTGTGGGCGTGAGACCCATTGTTAAATCGAGTGATGACTTAGGCGTGAGTCACGACTTAACATGGCTTATTTATGGTGAATCGTAGTTTGGTTATCATACATGTCTCTGCTTTGTATAGACTACTATGATTTCATTTCTGATTTATTTTTAGTTTCACATACTCGGTACTGTTATCGACCTCCTTGGGCTGCGTTCATCTGCGCAGTTGAGGTACACCAGTCGTTGATCCTAGCTCTCAGGGTCACAGTTCAGCGGTTGGGAAGCTCCGTTGCTCCGGAGGCTTATCAGTGGTATAGTCCCCTATCGTAGTCGGTGTTTACATTCAGGGTTGGCGTGGCCCCTGTCCGCCATTGTTGTCGTATCATTCTTAGAGGTGCAGTAATCTTTATTGTGGCGGGGTTTGTAAAAAGGATTAAACTGCTCATGTTAAAAGTTGTCATTTATATATATGCCGAAAGGCAAGTTTTCCTGATTATTGTTTTATACTTACATTTATCTCATGTTGTTGTGTTTGTTCGTGATTACTCGATGTATGTCTACTTGGGTGCGGGGTAAGGCACGATCACGCCCCGGTTGGTCGTGTGATTAAGGATTGGAGACTTGTAAATTTATCGGAAATTCTGAAAATGTCGGAAAAGCTTTGTGTGGTGTCGAATGGGAGGGCGACACGTGTCACCCCCCTTAGATGAGGCCTTGGTCGAAATGTGCAAGGGCATGAAGGTCATTGGACCTTTGTTGCAAGACAAGTCTTGCAACTTGTGTAGCATGACAATCTTGACCAAGTCAATTAGTCAATAAGTCTTGACTTACTAAGAGCTTATCCAAGCCTCACATTTGGTTATATCTTGACCATCCTTTACTATATATAATACTAGTAGTGCTAGAGAGAGCCAACACTTAGAAAATTTCACACAAAAATTTGAAGAACATAGGCATAAGCTCTCGGGTTCACTTAGCAAAAGAAGAAAAAAAATTTGTTCCTTGTTCTTTTAGTTCCCCACTTTAAACCAAGGTTCTTAGGTGTATTGTAAACACATCTCAATAGAAAAATCTTGGAAAAGATTGTTTACTGGTTAGTCATAGCGAAAACCTAAAGTCTTTCTAGGTTTTATTTGAAGACTTGAAGGATAATTGTTGGTGTTGTTCTAAGGGTCTCAACAAGCGGATTGAAGTGTCTTGGAGAGGCTATAAACTACTAAGGAGCGACTTCGGATTGGAGTTGGATTAAGAAATCATTGAGGTATAATCTTGTTCTTAGAAAGTATTACAAGATTATTTATTTTGTTGTTGTTAGCTTTGTATGTTGCAAGCATGGAGTTGTTATCTTGAGGTTAAGGATTATGGATTGATTATAGCCTTGGAAATCCGAAATGTAATGTAAGCCATGATTAAGTTGAATTACAATTTAATCGTTGTTAGAACCGTCGCATGTCATTGACTTAAGGATTATGGTTATTATAATCAAATGCGACTTGATATCATGTTATGCTACAAATTTGGGTTGAAATATAATTGTGAGCCAATTGGGGCTGTTTAGTTAGTCATTTGTATTGGACTACCTTCTATATAATTGTGAGCCAATTGGGGCTGTTTGGTTATTGTATTTTCGGCCTTGAAAAAGGTGGCAAAGTGAGTAAATTCAAAGGAGGTGCTATCCGATTTTCCGTAGAAATTAGAGACTTAACACTTATAATATTCTACGTTTGAAGTAAGGCTTTAATAGACGTATTGTGATATTATAGGTTGACATAGTACGGGCGGGACTTTGTACTTGGCAAGTGGTTTGACCCGACAAGGTATGTAGAACTTTTCCTATCCTTTGAGCATGACTAGTTTCACGTATATAGTACGGTAGACGTACAAGACTATGACATTCTTTACTTGTTTTATGAAATGCCAAGTCGGGTGAGTTAGGAGATTAACTCACTTCTTTGAGAATATTAAAGATGTCTTAAGTCTTGTTAAAGATAAGGGACTTGAAGAATTTTAAAGTATGTAATACTTGGGTCGTTTTAAGCGTATAAGTCCCTTGGATAGGAAATTGTGCATGACTAAGGTATAAAGTGAATATAACGACTTTATGGGGAGTTGGTTATATTGACTTTATGGAAAGATAAATGACTTGATTTAATGGAAGGCAATTCGATTTTAAGGCATCAATTGCCTAAGGTTTTATAAGACACGAGTCACTTGATTTAGAAGCCATATTTTATTTCTAAAAGTATTGTGACTTGTCTTGAAAAGAAATTGTCACTTGATACTACGGCTAGTAGTATCTTGGAAGTTTTATAATGAAATGAGTCATTTTAAAAGAATAGAAGTACGTAGTACTTTGGGTTAAATTCCCGGATTTTCATAAAGACATTTTAGTGCCTTAAGTAAACTAAAATGAGAGTGTATATGAACAAGAATAGTAAGAAGTTAGGGGATTTCTTAACTTGCTTATATATTGTATGATAAGCCGATAGAGCTTATGTTATGTGTGATAGCCGGATTTGGGCTAGGGATATATTATTCGTTGCGGGTCATTCCCGGGATTGTGGCATTGTATATTTAGTGGATTTGCTAACCACGATGCGAGGAATACCTCATGCGAGTCCGTAAGGGCTTATGCGGGTGAAATAGTCCCATGCGGGTTCAGCCTATGCGAGGAATACCTCATGCGAGTCCGTAAGGGCTTATGCGGGTGAAATAGTCCCATGCGAGGAATACCTCACGCAGGTCCACTGGACCTATGCGGGTGAAATAGTCCCAGGAGTAGGATTCCAATCCTATTTTTCGTTGTAAGTATACACCTATTTATACCCTCATTGTTAGTAAGGCACTGAGTACTGTAATTTTGTTAGCATACATGTCTCCGGCTTTCTTTTAAACTTATGTTGTAATTACAGTACTTTCCAGTTTTGCATACTTAGTACATATTGTGTACTGACCCCCTTCCTCGGGGGCTGCGTTCATGCCGCAGGAAAGGGTAAGCAGGTTGCGGATCCACACTCTTAGGATCGCTTATCAGACGTCGGAAGCTCCATTCTCCGGAGGCTTGTCTTTCTTTTGGTACAGTCTTTCCCTGAGGTTGTTGATTATGTACATTCAGGGGTATGGCGGGGCCCTGTCCCGCCACAGTTGTTATTCCTAGAGGTCTGTATTCACCTATGTGGTTGGGCTATAAGAACTGAGTTGTAAAGTTGTACTTTTGACTTTATTTATATTATGGAAGACGGCCTTATCGGCTAGCCTGTGTTGTTACATTATTTACACATGTGTTTATGTTGTGTATGTTCCGCTGCTATTCTCTGATGTATACCTGAACGGGGTGCCCAGGTAGGGTACCAGTCGCGGCCCGGGGTCGGGTCGTGACACTTGATCACTCGCATGATCTGCTGTAGCTGACGGATGAACTCCTGCGGATCATCCTCAGGCCTCGACCCGTAGAACTCTGGCGGGCTACAACTCAGAAAATCCCGTAGCCTCAAACTATCCGATCTCGGGTGAACTACAGGTACTGCTGGGCCAGGCTGAACTGCGATCCAACCTATCTCATGTATGCCCACGATTACGGCGATGGCGAATCGCCATCTCTCTGTAACCCATCTCATCTGCTCCAGGCTGTGGGACTGGAGGTGCAGGTACTGTGGTCTCATCAGCCACTACGGCGGCTCTATACCCTGCTGGGGCCAGCGGCGTCGTGGAACTCGCCGTCTGAGGTATCGCCTCGGGTATAGACTGGTCCTGGGCCCTCGTGGCCCTCTGTGTCCTACTAGCAGCTCCATCGACTGCATTTCCCTTCTGGGCCCGGGTTGCCTTGCGCGGAGGCATAACTGATACAGAAAAGGAATACGTTAGAAGGGTCCAACTTATAACACAGCTCTAAGGCACGATCTCAGAGTGAGAAGAATGGAAACCAATCCTAAATATCCTATAGCCTCCTGATTATTGGTGTGGTGCACAACACACCGATAATCAAGACTCTACTAGATACGGTCTGTAGAAACTTTCCGAGGATTAACTGCTCTGATACCACTTTTGTCACGACCCGTTCCGGGGCCCGTGACTGGTGCCTTACTCGGGCACCCAAGTAGTCATACATCAGAGTAATCAGTGGAATATAAAAACAAAACATGAAACAAATGTAAAATGAGACACAGTTTATCTGAGAAAAGTCGCCTTTCGGCATATATATATAAACCAAGTCCGCGATTACATCCCAGCATACAATAGGACTACAGACCTCTAAGAAAGTGAACAACTATGGCGGGACAGGGCCCCGCCATACCCTGAATGTACATATATCTACAACACCAGGGAGAACCATACAAAAAGTCGAGCCTCCGGAGAAGATGGAGCTCTTGACACCAAGCAAAGATCCTAAGGATGCAGATCTAGCACCTGCTTTCCCTTACCTGCGGCATGAACACAGCCCCCCGAAGGAGGTCAGTACAACAGGTACCAAGTATGTGAAACTGTAAAGTACATTAAATGAAACCATATCATTTTAAAACCAATTTTTACAAGTATGTACGAAACAACCAATGTAACCGCACATAGTGCTACATCACAAACAAGAGCAATAATAGGTGAACTGTAACAGGTCTTTTCTAGGCTGCGAATGATCGAAGCAAGGCCAATCACCCATAGTATCATTATGCATGCCTAATCCTGGACTCCCGTAGTCCGCATAGGCCACCTAGGCCCGCATGAGGTATTCCCCGCATCGAGGGTAGCTACTCCTCGGCATCGTCCTGGACTCTCGTAGTCCGCATGGCCACATAGACCGCATGAGGTATTCCCCCGCACACTAAACTGGAACTCTCGTAGTTCCGCATAGGCCCCCTGGACCCGCATGAGGCATCCCTCGCATCGGGGGGCAGCTTAACCCCCGGTATATCATGTCAAGAGGTGAGTGGTATAATACTAACATAACGGCTTATCGTTAAACAACGTAAGCACAATAAGAATAACCTCTTTATACAAACGTTTACAAGACACTAACACACATAGCATCATAATATGTCTACTCATCAAACCATCTTACTATACTTTCCAGAAATCAATACAAGTCTTTCATAAACACATAAGTAAACCATTCTTTTTATCTTTCTTAAGTCGTTATACCTAACTTCCCATAAAGCTAGTATAACTCTTAAGCTTTTTGTTTAAAAACCAAGTATTACTCTTCTTTCAAAAATGATTCATAATTCTTTTGAAATACTTCAAGATTCTTTATCATTTAGACTCAAGTCAAAAGACGTCACGTAAAACCATGTTCTGTTAACACACGTACGTCTACCGTACTATATATATATTTTAAAATATCATGCTCAAGAGGATAGGAAGAATCACATACCTCCTTGGTGAAATCCACCTGCCAAGTCGAATATGTCGCGCGCAGAGTATCAACCTATAATAGTCAAATACATCTAGACTACTCTGTAGAAAGTTCTAAGCAGAGGGTTCTCTATTCTACGGAAAATTGGGCAGCATTTCCCTACCCGTCAAACTACTCAAGTCTACTGTAAATACAGTCCTATGTAAGTACAGTTCAATCTTCTTTAATATCCTTCTATACGATGTAATTACAGTTCAATTCTCTTCTTTAATATCCTTCTATGTATCTTATACTATTTCTATACTACTACAGTATGTAATCTCCAATTACAATAGAAGGATAAAATTATTTACCTCGATAAGCCCAAAATTATCTAAGATATAAGTCGATCCTGAGCAAGGTTTAGCTCCTAATCTGTACGCTCCAATACTCTCCAAGAAACCCTTAGAAGTTTCTACACAACTTCTACTTACTACTTCAACCAACTATGAAGTTTCTCCTAAGGTTTCGTTTAGTGACTAAAGGAAGTATAGTAGTATTTTCCGGGCTCTAAGTATAGAGGTAACTTTGGAAATACTACAAGGGATTGGCTAAGGTATTTGGGAATAGTAACAATACTTTGGAGAGATTTTTCTAGCAAAGGGGTGTTTGGCTAGAGCTCTCTAGAGGGGAGTGAGGCTTGGGCAAAGCTCACTAGGGAGAAGGAATTTTCAAGACTTGGAAAATATTTGTGGATGAAGAATTCTTTGCAACTTAGGGGTATTTATAGGACTTTCAAGGGCCAAGATTAAGGCAAGTGGAGGGCAAGTGGAGGTGTAGATTTACACATGTGTACCTTATCCATCTACTCCAAAATATCACAAAATATCCTACCTAACCTTGACCAATGTTTAAGCCATTTTCTTGACAAAACGTGCAAGAATTCGTCCATAATTCCATAACTTGAGGTGACACATGTCGCCCTCTCGTTGGTCCAAACTATTTCATCTCTCGGAAAAATCCGCAAAAATAATAAATGTCACAACCGTAATTTTCCCTTCGCAAGGTTTGGAAAACTTTTCGTCGGAAAACAATTCTTTTCGGGGGTTGTGCACAATTTCCGTCCCTTGCCTAACTTAAGGTTTAAACTTTTGTACGTACGCCCTCACGTATATACTCAGGAAATACGGGGTATAACAGGTACTGTGGGTTTTAGTAGTCGGCTATGCCTTCGTACTTACCCCGTACAGTTTTATTATGACACAGGTGGGACCTGGTGTTCATGTGTATTCCTTGGTGCTTTTATATCATGGACTGCCGGCAGTGAGGAAGGAATTCCATGGGCATGATTGATATTGTGGGCATGAGACCCATGGTTATATTTGAGTGATGACCTTAAGGGCGTGAGTCCCTGACTTGACATAACTGCTTACATATTGTGTATCGTAAATTGGTTATCATATATGTCTTCTGTTTTATATAGACTATTATGATTTCATTTCTGATATTTTGATTTCACATACTTGGTACTGTTGTCGACCTCCTTCGGGGTTGCGTTCATGCAGTGTAGAGGTACACCAGTTGTTGATCCTCGCTCATAGGGTCACAGTTCAGCGTTTTGGGAAGCTCCGTGTCTCCGGAGGCTTATCTTTGGTATAGTCCCCAGTAGTTGTAGGTACTTACATTCAGGGATATGGCGGGGCCCTGTCCCGCCATTGTTGTTATAACATTCTTAGAGGTCTGTAGTACTGTTGTGGGCAGGGTTTGTAAAAGGGTTGTAACTGTTCAAGTTTATATATATATCTGATGGCATCTTTTCTCGGATAAGCTCTCACTTCATATTATTTCATGTCTTGTTTTATATTCCATTGGTTACTCGATGTATGTCTACTGGGTGCGGGTAAGGCACGATCCACGGGCCGGTTCGGTCGTGTGAACCAGACGCCTGCTCGCCTCAACGTCAAAAATCGGCCCGAGCCTCTCATCCGCGAGGCAAGAAATGTGCAAGAAATGCCTCGAGAACTCGTCCCACACGGTGGGCGATGCTACCCGGGACAGCTCCCACGAATCAAACCGATCATTGCGGTATCACGCGGCCGATGCGAACCTAAGACCACCGACTCGGTCTCGAAGCCTTGATCACTCTGATCCGCAGAATCGCTTCGGATGAACTCATGCGGATCATCCTCGTGCCTCGACCGTAGAACTCGCGGCGGCAACTCAGAAAATCTCGTAGTCTCAAGCTATCCGATCTAGGATGAACCACGGGTGCTACTGGAACTGTTGCGTCCAGCCTATCCTCATGTCTGGCCAAAATCCTGGCTAGCCAAAACGGTTGCCTTTTTGCATATATATACAGAAATTTGAACAGTTACATCCTTTACAACCGCCTACACAAGATCTACAGACCTGCAGAGTGTAACAACAACTATGACGGGGGGCCCGCCATACCCACGAATGTACAAGAACCTACAACTCGGGAAACATACCAAAAGATAAGCCTCGGAGAAGCGGAGCTTCCTAATACGCTGAGCGTGATCCTATGAGCGAGGATCAACAACCGATGTACCTCTACTGCGGCATGAACGGCCCCGAAGGAGGTCAAGATAACAGTACCAAGTATGTGGCGAAAATCGTAAATGAAATCATAGTAGTCTATATAAAGCAGAGACATATATGATAACCAAACTACGATTACATAATATGTGATCCACGTCAGTCGTGGACTCACGCCAAAGTCATCAATCAAATATAACTATGGGTCTCATGCCCGCAACATCAATCATGCCCGTGGAACACCTTCCTCACTGCCGGCAGTCTACGATAACCACACCAAGGAGTACACATGAACACCAGGTCCCACCTATGTTATAAAATCCATACGGGGCAAGTACGAAGGCTAACTACCAGATACCAAAGCCGCATCATCAATCGGCCGGGCAAGTAAAGCCAACTTCCGGATACCAAAGTCGTACCAACAAATCTATATAACCATACCACGGCCGACTCGGGCAAGACGAAAGCCAACTACGGATATACCACGTGCCACGTAGTGGCGGGGCAATCACGAACTAACTACCGGATACAAGCCGGAATCACGAGACTTCGTCACAAAACTGAACGGGCAAATCTGGCTAACTACGGATACCAGCTGAATCGACCACGACCTCGGGGCAAGTACGAGCCAACTACGGATACCGCCGAATCGGTAAAACCTCATGAGAGCTAGTCCATGGAATAATAATCACGAAGCGTGCGTGGAATGCTCCGTCACCGCCGATGCGTCCAAGTAAGATCATAACAAATCGACCGCTTCATCGAGAGACGCGGTGGTATAGAAATACAATACTAGCACGACAAGGCTATCACACGCAAACATAGGCAAGTTACACACAACTCAAGGTACTTTCATTTTATGCCAAAGTCTAGGTTTTAACCCCAAAGTACTACGTACGTTAAATTCTTTTTAAAAGATCCATTTCTTTTACAAAGGTCACCCGCCCGTATTATCAAAATAGAGTGACTAACATTTTAAGTAAACCAAAACAACTTCCATACTTTCCTTTTAAAACCAAATTAAGACAATACCATGCCCTTTTTAAACCAAAACACTTTCCCTTTTAAAATCAAGTAACAACATTCTTTTACAAAAGTTTAAGTTTCCTAATTTCAAATACTCAAGTCTCTTATTTTCGAAAGATTTCATAGCTCATAGTCTTAATCACTTAACAACGTAATCTCTTTTAAATCAGTTTGAGTAACATAAGTCTATGTGTGAGTAGGTTATACTTGTTTATGACAATCTTATTAAAGCAGCCATGATCTAGGAAATGTAATACAATTTTGTCTTATCTTAGCTTCTATGCAGATGGAGGTTTCTACTGGTTTTGATAATAATTAATTAGTCAATACATTTTCCTTTATTAACGCTGCAGTGGTTTGTTCGATACTTATTCTCATTTCCGAAATCAATATAACTTATTCCTTTTTAAAACCCAATTACCCATTTCTCATAAATGCGGTTTCACAACTTTTAACACAAACCAAGTCCGTAGCATTTCATATCAAGTCATTAATAAGTCAAGTCTCTTATCTTTTAAAAACCACAAACTATTTCTTTACCTACATAAAGTTGTTATAACAAACTTCCCATAAAGTCGTTATAACACTTTATGTTTTTAAACCAACCTACTTCGTTTAGCACACATACGTCTACCGTACTACATAGTTCACACAATCATGCTAGAAAAGATATGTCACGACCCGACCTCGGGCCCGTGACTGGTGCTTTACCTCGGGCACCCTAGTGATACAATCATCAGAGAAAATCAGCGGAAATAAAAACTTTAAGCATGAAACAAGACATAAATAAGCAACAGGCTAACCAAAACGGTTACCTTCCTGTATATATATATATATCAACACGAACAGTTAAATCCCTTACAAACCCTGCCCACAACAGTACTACAGACCTCTAAGAATGTAACCACAACTATGACGGGACAGGGCCTCGCCATACCACAGATGTACAAGTACCTACTATGATAGGGGACTATACCAAAGATAAGCCTCGAGAAACGGAGCTTCCCAAAATGACTGTGATCCTATGGCGAGGATCAACAACCGGTGTACCTCACTGCGGCATGAACGGCCCGAAGGAGGTCGACAACATGTACCAAGTATGTGAAACGAAAATCGTAAATGAAATCATAATAGTCTATATAAAGCAGGAGACATGTATGATAACCAAACTACAGTACACAACATATAAGCAGTCAGGTCTAGTCAGGGACTCACGCCCTCAAGTCATCACTCATGCCCGTGGAATTCCTTCCTCACGGCGATCTATGACATAAATCATACTCATGTGACGGCGCGTGGCATCCTACCTCACTTGTCGGCGTACATATACAATACATATATATACCTCCAGCCCGTGGAATCCTCCGTCACTGCCGGCAGCCGTAGGTGTAACATATAACCATGTGACCCGCCAGTGGCATCCTACCTCATTGTCGGCGTACACATATACAACATATATATATATATATATATAATACGTGGCCGCATGTCCCGGAATCCCTCATCGGTGTAACATGGCCATAACGTGCCCTCGGCAACCCTCATCGCAGGTGCAGGTCTTCATGGGGAGCTAGCCCATAGAATAATGATCGTACATACCATGCTCCCGGAATCCCTCATCGGTGTAGACAGGTCTTCATGGGGAGCTAGCCCATGGAATAATAGTAATGGTCACATGCCCCCGGAATCCCTCATCGGTGTAGACATGCCCATGTGACAATAATAATATACCGGGAGTTTAACTCATTGCATGGCGCATGCCGGAATCCCTCATCGGTGTAGACATGTCCATGTGATAATAACAATGGAAGTATACCCGTGGAATCCTCTGTCACTGCCGGTACCTCCAATGAAACGTACGGACATCTAACCCGCATCCTGGTCGCATGCTGTTATACCCCGTATTTCCAGAGTATGTACGTGAGGGCATACGTATAAAAGTTTAAGCCTTAAGTTAGGCAAGGACCGAAAATTTTGTGCACAACACACGAAAAGAATCATTTTCCGACGAAACGTTTTCCAAACTTTGCGAAGGGAAAAATACGGCTATGTCATTTATTATTTTTGCGGATTTTTCCGAGAGATGTAATATTTTAGACCAACGAGAGGGCGACACTTGGCCCTCAAGTGGACGGCAAAGCCATGGGAGTCTTGGCACGTTTTTTGTGTTGATTTTTGGTCAAGGGTTAGGTAGGATATTTTGTGTAGTAGATGGATAATGACACATGGATAAATCCTCACCCTACACTTGCACCACACTTGTCTTGATCTTGGCCATTGGTTGGCCTATAAATACCCCCTTAGTTGATGAACTTCTTCATCCACACTTAGACATTTCTAAGTCTTAAAATCCCTTCCCCCCCCCCCTCTCTTGAGAGCTCTAGCCGAGAGCACCTCTCCCCCCCCTTCCTAGTTATGCTAGCCGAAACCCCTCCCCCTTTGTGAGCCTTGGCTGAAACTACCCCCCCTTGCCTAGTTGTTTTCGTATAATACTCCCCCCCTTGGTAGAAAAATACTCTCCAAGTATTGTTACTATTCCCAAATACCTTGGCCCAAATACCTTGTAGTATTCCAAGGTTATACCTATACTAAAAGCCCAGAAATACTATTATACTTCCTTTAGCCACTAAACGAAACCCTAAGGAAAATCTTCATAGTCGGTTGAAGTGTTGGGTAGAGATTGTGTAGAACTTCTAAGGGTTTCGGGAGCGAATTGGGCGTTGAATAGGAGCTAAACGTTGCTCGGGATCGACATTAAACTTGGATAATTTTGGGCTTATCGAGGTAAATACTCTCGTCCTTCTATTGTAATTGGAAATTACATACTGTAGTATAGAAATGAATATAAGATACATAGAAGGATAGTAAAGAAGATATTTGAATTGATATCACATCAGAAGAATATTAAAGAAGAAGAAGTGATTGTACTTACATGATTGTATTCTGATGAGACTTGTGTAGTTTGGTGGGTAGGAAGTCTTTGATTTTCCGTAGAATAAAGGAATCGTATCTAGAATTATTTCTGAGTAGTCTAGGCGTTGATAGACTTGTATGACCATTATAGGGTGAAGTACTGCGAGTAGCGTATTCTACTCGAAGAAGTGAAGAAGGCTAGCAGGATTACAGTACTTTGGAGCTATTTGCTAATAGTCGATAATCGTCGCGAGGTATGTGATTCTTCCTATCCTCTTGAGCATGATATTTTAAAAGAATATATATATAGTACGGTGAGCGTCGTGTGTTAATCGAGCGTAGTTCTACGGCAATGTCTTTAACTTAAGCCTGAATAATAAGAATCTTGAAGTATTTCAAAAGAATTAAGAATCGTTTTGAAAAGAGTAATACTTGGTTTTGAAAGCTTAAGAGTTATACTAGCTTTATGAGAAGTTAGGTATAACGACTTAAGAGAGATACAAAGAATGGTTTATTGATTGTAGAAGATAAGAGACTTGACTTAATTGAATTAATATGAATTTTGTTAAAAAGTGTAAAACCTCATTTCGTGAGAAATGAGTACTTGGTTTTTAAAAGGAATATGTTTACTGATTTCGGAAATCAGAATAAGTATCGAACAAACCACTGCAGCGCTAATAAAGGGAAATGTATTGAATAATTAAGTATTATTAAAACCAGTAGAAACCTCCATCTGCATAGAAGCTAAGATGAGACAAAATTATATTACATTTCCTAGATCATGGCTGCTTTAATAAGATTATTATAAACAAGAACAACCTACTCACACATAAGGCATACATTACTCAATTGTTTAAAAGAGAGTACGTTATTTGATTAAGACTATGAACTATGAAATCTTTCGAAACTAAAAGACTCGAGTATCTGAAATTAGGCAAACTGGAACTTTCGAAAAAGAATGTTGTTACTTGATTTTAAAACATGAACATATTTGGTACTACGGATAATAGTATCGAGTTGTTTTTACGTAAAAAGAGGTCTTTTTGAAAGGATAAATGTATGTAGTACTTTGGGGTTAAAACCCGGATTGGTTGTAATAAAATAAATGTCTGTGTGTATGATTAAACTTGCCTATGCTTGTGGTGATTAGCCTTTGTTGTGCAAGTGTTCTATTTACGTACTCTGGCGTCTCGTTGGAGGGCCGGCTATCTGATTGATTGATGGACATACTGACACGATGGGTGGCCCACGAGTATGCTTCCACTATTAGATCCTTTTGGACATCCTGACACGATGGGTAGCCGGGTATGCTTCCATTAGGAGAGTTATCTTGTTATCGGCTTGGACATACCGACGATGGGTGGCGCGAGTATTCTTCCATTCTGATGGTTATCTTGTTATTTCCTTTTGGACATACTGACACGATGGGTGGCCCACGGGTATGCTTCCATTAGGAGAGTTATCTTGTTATCGGCTTGGACATACTGACACGATGGGTGGCCCACGAGTATGCTTCCATTCTGATGGTTATCTTGTTATTTCCTTTTGGACATCGACACGATGGGTGGCCGGGTATGCTTCCATTAGGAGAGTTATCTTGTTATCGGCTTGGACATCTTGACCGATGGGTGGCCGAGTATGCTTCCATTCGATGGTTATCTTGTTATTTCCTTTTGGACATACCGACACGATGGGTGGCCGGGTATGCTTCCATTAGGAGAGTTATCTTGTTATCGGCTTGGACATCGACCACGATGGGTGGCCCGAGTATGCTTCCATTCGATGGTTATCTTGTTATTTCCTTTGGACATCGACACGATGGGTGGCCACGGGTATGCTTCCATTAGGATGGTTCCATGGCCATGCTTATACCGAGGTAAGATGTCGGGGCGTGCGGCCGTTGTCGGGTTATATTTGAGTGATGACTTTGAGGCGTGAGTCACGACTTGACATATCGCTTTTATACTGTGAACTGTAGTTTTATTATCATACATGTCTCCTCTTTTGTTTTAGACTACTATGATTTCATTTACTGTATTTTCAGTTTCACATACTTGGTACTGTTATCTTGACCTCCTTGAGCTGCGTTCATGCCGCAGGTAGAGGTACATCGTTCGTCGATCCCCGCTTCTAGGATCACAAATCAGCGTATTGGGAAGCTCCGTTTCTCCGGAGGCTTATCATTTGGTATGTTACCACAGTGCAGCAGGTTCTTGTACATTCAGGGGTATGGCGGGGCCCTGTCCCGCCATAGTTGTCATTACATTCTTAGAGGTCTGTAGTACTGTTGTGGGCAGGGTTTGTAAAAAGGATTAAACTATTCAAACTTTGTAATTATATATGCCGAAAGGCGACTTCCTCTCGAGAAAATGTGTTTCATTTCAGCTTGTTTCATGTCTTGTTTTTATGTTCCGTGATTACTACGATGTATGACTACTTGGGTGCGGGTAAGACACGATCCACGGGCCTGAACGGTCGTGACAAAAGTGGTATCGAAGCGATTAATCCTCGGAAAGTGTCTACAGCCGTGTCTAGTAGAGTCTTGATTATCGGTGTGTTGTGCACCATCTATAATCGAGGAGGCTGCGGACATTTAGGATTGGTTTCCATTCTTCTCATTACGAGATCGTGCCTTAGAGCCGTGTTGTAAGTTGGACCCTCGGCGTATTTCGTTTTCACGATTATGCCTCGCGCAAGCAACCCGGGCAGATGGGCAAAGCGGCGAAGAGGCGCTAGTAGGATCTGAGAAGAAATGCGAAGTGCGAGCGGTCTTTACGAGATAGTGCTCTGACGGCGAGTTTTGCAGCGCGCCGGTCGATTGAGTTTAGCGCGGCGATGGGCTGAGACCACGATGCACGAGCCTCGGTCCTGCGGCTGGAAGCGAGAGAGATGGGTTACAAAGAGATGGCGATTCTTGGCGGGATCGTGGCAGAACATGAGATAGGCTGGGCCGCGGCGGTTCGGTAGAACGCGTGGTTCACGAGATCGGATAGTTTGAGGCTACGGGACTTTCGAGTTGTAGCCGCTTGAGTTCTGGTCGAGGCACGAGGATGATCCGCGAGAGTTCATCAAGCGATTCTGACGATCGTGAGTGATCAAGGCTTGAAGACCGAGTCGGTGGTCTTAGGTTCGCATCATTTGCGTGATCTGCGATCGTGGTTTGATCGTGGGAGCTGTCGGGAGAGTATGCACTTCCAGATTTGGGACGAGTTCGGGGCATTTCTTGCACATTTCTTTCCTCCACAGATGAGAAGGGCTCGGTGTGATTCTTGGCGATGAGGCGGGCGTGCGGTTGGGAAGTACAATGTGAGTTTGACTCATTAGCTCGATGCGTCCCCGCATTGGTAGCCGACATGGAAGGCGAGTGCACCGCTACGTCACGGGCTTGATGACTACTTGGCGAGAGCTTGTTGGTGTAGCTCTTGGTAGGGCATGGACATTGCCCGCATCTGAGCTTATGCCGGGATGTGAGGAGCGGAGAGGTCGGCGGAATGGCCGAGATCAGCGAGAAGAGGGCGGGGCAGCGAGGTCTTTTGGCGACTTTCGAGGCGGACCGCCTCGGCGAACTAGTTATGCGCCTCGCCCGATCTGAGTGGTCCTCCATAATCTTGAGGCATCCAGTATTCGGGAGCGGTCGGGGCTCGAGGTTCAGATTTTCGGGAGAGCAGGGGTGTTAGCCAGCTGAAGCCACCCCTACCTCGTTGTGGCCGATGTGGTAGACTCCATTTTGGGGAGTGTCGTGCTAGTTCGGGAGTTTGTTTTACATGCGGCCAGCAGGGCCATTTTGCGAGAAACTGTCCGACCGGAGGTAGCACTGGTGGGGCAGCACAGACTACGGGATCTATGGCTGGTTCATTACGCCCTGACTATGCGCCTGCAGTGAGGCGTGATTAGAGTAAAGCGGTAGATCTGGTATATCCTTAACCTCTAGAGTTTTGTATGCTTGTTATGATAATCTTATTGTGTGCTATGTACAGATAGCGTTGTGTTAATTGTGGGTTAGAAAACATGGTTAGTTGAAAGGGATAAGTATGGGGACAGGGAAGGTATGCACCTTAGAATATTGCATGTTGAGACCTTAGATGTAAGGTCGTCTCGAGTAAAGGATTTTGCAAATGATCCTTGTCGGAGTGCTCTATATGCCTAGGGTGTATTAGCATGATAAGTCCTTGGGTAGTGTGAGATGGAAGTGGTAGCTTTCATGACGTGAATTAGTAAGATTGTTCCGTATCGGGGAACAAGTGTTGGCGCGATAGCGGGTCGGGTTAATCTGCGTCGCGGGTCAACCCGCTTTGTTTAATGGTGGGGTCAGTTCTGGGTGGTCCCGCCGGGTGGTAGGGTCACGAGGGTGCTAGGCCCAAGTTTAGATGACCATCGTATGAGTTCGTGGATATGTTCGACCAGAATCGGATCGTGGAGGCCGGGAATGGCCTTAAAGAAGATCGAGGCTAGTAAGATGACCAAGTTTGGAGGTAGTGACTCCAGAAATTTTGGGAACTGAAGTAATGACTGAAGTATGGTACGTATACTAGAAGAGTTCAAGTGTTCAAGAAGATTACGATGAGTAAGGAAAGAAGTGAACATGTGCTGAGAGAATAGAAATGATCATTACTTTTGTGAAGTAAAGGTGCGAAGGGAATATCTTTTAGACCGGGGGTGGAAGCTTTTGTAATGCTAGAGGTGATTCCTCGTTGACTTGGGTTAAGTAATTGCGCCTGTGTTATTTTGTGGCCAGGTGTGGCATGGGCAACTTGTTAAGAGAAACTTTATCGTTATTCGTCGTGGAAGGAACATTCGGGACGAATGTTTCTAAGGAGGGGAGAATGTTATACCCCGTATTTCCAGAGTATGTACGTGAGGGCATACGTATAAAAGTTTAAGCCTTAAGTTAGGCAAGGACCGAAAATTTTGTGCACAACACACGAAAAGAATCGTTTTCCGACGAAACGTTTTCCAAACTTTGCGAAGAGAAAAATACGGCTATGTCATTTATTATTTTTGCGGATTTTTCCGAGAGATGTAATATTTTGGACCAACGAGAGGGCGACACTTGGCCCTCAAGTGGACGGCAAAGCCATGGGAGTCTTGGCACGTTTTTTGTGTTGATTTTTGGTCAAGGGTTAGGTAGGATATTTTGTGTAGTAGATGGATAAGGACACATGGATAAATCCTCACTTACACTTGCACCACACTTGTCTTGATCTTGGCCATTGGTTGGCCTATAAATACCCCTTAGTTGATGAACTTCTTCATCCACACTTAGACATTTCTAAGTCTTAAAATCCTCCCCCTCTTGAGAGCTCTGGCGAGCACATCTCCCCACCTAGTTATGCTAGCCAAACCCTCCCCTTTGTGAGCCTTGGCTGAAACTACCCCCTTGCCTAGTTGTTTTCGTATAATACTCCCCTTGGTAGAAAAATACTCTCCAAGTATTGTTACTATTCCCAAATACCTTGGCCCAAATACCTTGTAGTATTCCAAGGTTATACCTATACTAAAAGCCCAGAAATACTATTATACTTCCTTTAGCCACTAAACGAAACCCTAAGGAAAATCTTCATAGTCGGTTGAAGTGTTGGGTAAAAGTTGTGTAGAACTTCTTAGGGTTTCTGGGAGAGAATTGGAGCGTTCAGAATAGGAGTTAAACATTGCTCAGGATCGACATTAAACTTGGATAATTTTGGGCTTATCGAGGTAAATACTACTGTCCTTCT
The DNA here is from genome assembly GCA_029844215.1 of Przewalskia tangutica. NCBI lineage: Eukaryota > Viridiplantae > Streptophyta > Magnoliopsida > Solanales > Solanaceae > Przewalskia > Przewalskia tangutica. Next base: position 85,011,159 of record CM056726.1, on the reverse strand, counting down.
ATTGTAATTGGAAATTACATACTGTAGTAGTATAGAAATGAATATAAGATACATAGAAGGATAGTAAAGAAGATATTTGAATTGATATCACATCAGAAGAATATTAAAGAAGAAGACTGAACTGTACTTACATAGGATTGTATTTACAGTAGACTTATGTAGTTTGGTGGGTAGGGAGGTGCTGCCCAATTTTCCGTAGAATAAAGGAATCTGTATCTAGAATTATTTTACAGAGTAGTCTAGACGTTGATAGACTTGTATGACCATTATAGGGTGAAGTACTGCGAGTAGCGTATTCTACTCGAAGAAGTGAAGAAGGCTAGCAGGATTACAGTACTTTGGAGCTATTTGCTAATAGTCGATAATCGTCGCGAGGTATGTGATTCTTCCTATCCTCTTGAGCATGATATTTTAAAAGAATATATATATAGTACGGTGAGCGTCGTGTGTTAGCGAGCGTAGTTCTACGGCAATGTCTTTGACTTAAGCCTGAATAATAAGAATCTTGAAGTATTTCAAAAGAATTAAGAATCGTTTTGAAAAGAGTAATACTTGGTTTTGAAAGCTTAAGAGTTATACTAGCTTTATGGGAAGTTAGGTATAACGACTTAAGAGAGATAAAAGAATGGTTTATTGATTGTAGAAGATAAGAGACTTGACTTAATTGAATTAATTTGAATTTTGTGAAAAAGTGTATATCCTCATTTCGTGAGATATGAGTACTTGGTTTTTAAAGGAATATGTTTCTTGATTTGAAATCGAATAAGTATCGAACAAACCAACTGTGGCGCTAATAAAGGGAAATGTATTGAATAATTAAGTATTATTAAAACCAGTAGAAACCTCCATCTGCATAGAAGCTAAGATGAGACAAAATGATATTACATTTCCTAGATCATGGCTGCTTTAATAAGATTATTATAAACAAGAGCAACCTACTCACACATAAGGCATACATTACTCAATTGTTTAAAAGAGAGTACGTTATTTGATTAAGACTATGAACTATGAAATCTTTCGAAACTAAAAGACTCGAGTATCTGAAATTAGGCAAACTGGAACTTTCGAAAAAGAATGTTGTTACTTGATTTTAAAACTTGAACATATTTGGTACTACGGATAATAGTATCGAGTTGTTTTTACTTAAAAAGAGGTCTTTTTGAAATGATAAATGTATGTAGTACTTTGGGGTTAAAACCCGGATTGGTTGTAATAAAATAAATGTCTGTGTGTATGATTAAACTTGCCTATGCTTGTGGTGATTAGCCTTTGTTGTGCAAGTGTTCTATTTCTGTGCTACCGCGTCTCTCGTTGGAGGGCCGGCTATCTGATTGATTGATGGACATACTGACACGATGGGTGGCCCACGAGTATGCTTCCACTAATCGATCCTTTTAGACATACTGACACGATGGGTGGCCCACGGGTATGCTTCCATTAGGAGAGTTATCTTGTTATCGGCTTGGACATCGCGACGATGGGTGGCCGAGTATGCTTCCATTCTGATGGTTATCTTGTTATTTCCTTTTGGACATACTGACACGATGGGTGGCCCACGGGTATGCTTCCATTAGGAGAGTTATCTTGTTATCGGCTTGGACATACTGACATGATGGGTGGCCCACGAGTATGCTTCCATTCTGATGGTTATCTTGTTATTTCTTTTTGGACATACTGACACGATGGGTGGCCCACGGGTATGCTTCCATTAGGAGAGTTATCTTGTTATCGGCTTGGACATACTGACCCGATGGGTGGCCCACGAGTATGCTTCCATTCTGATGGTTATCTTGTTATTTCCTTTTGGACATACTGACACGATGGGTGGCCCACGGGTATGCTTCCATTAGGAGAGTTATCTTGTTATCGGCTTGGACATGCGGCGATGGGTGGCCCACGAGTATGCTTCCATTCTGATGGTTATCTTGTTATTTCCTTTGGATATACTGACACGATGGGTGGCCCACGGGTATGCTTCCATTAGGATTGTTCCATGGCCATGCTTATACCGAGGTAAGATGTCGGGGCATGCGGCCGTTGTGCGGGTTATATTTGAGTGATGACTTTGAGGGCGTGAGTCCCTGACTTGACATGACTGCTTTTATATTGTGAACTGTAGTTTTGTTATCATACATGTCTCCTGTTTTGTTTTAGACTACTATGATTTCATTTACAGTATTTTCAGTTTCACATACTTGGTACTGTTATCTTGACCTCGCCCGGGGCTGCGTTCATGCCGCAGGTAGAGGTACATCGGTCGTCGATCCCCGCTTCTAGGATCACAAATCAGCGTATTGGGAAGCTCCATTTATCCGGAGGCTTATCTTATGGTATGTTACCCTGAGTCTGTTGGTTCTTGTACATTCAGGGGTATGGCGGGGCCCTGTCCCGCCATAGTTGTCGTTACATTCTTAAGTGCAGTAATCTTGTGTGGCAGGGTTTGTAAAAAGGATTAAACTGTTCAAACTTTGTATTTATATATATGCCGAAAGGCGACTTCCTCTAAGAAAATGTGTTTCATTTTACAGTTGTTTCATGCCTTGTTTTTATGTTCCGCTGATTACTCTGATGTATGACTACTTGGGTGCCCGGGTAAGGCACCAGTCACGGGCCCTGGAACGGGTCGTGACACATGCCCCGGCATCTCTCATCGGTATAAGCATGGCCAAGATCAAACAAAATGGAAGCATACCCGTGGAATCCTCCGTCCTTTGCGATCGTCCAACAAATTCACAACAAGTCGTGACCACTCCAACCGAGACGCGGTAACATAGTAATACCACCAAGGCTATCACAACTAGCATAGGCAAATTTAACATACTCTTAGACTTCCATTTTATGACAACAAATCCGGGTTTTAACCCCAAAGTACTACATACATTAATCCTTTCAAAAAGATCTCTTTTTACGTAAAAACTACTCGATACTATTATCCGTAGTACCAAACACGTTCATGTTTAAATCAAGTACTTTATACTTTTTAAACCAAGTGGCTTACATTTTTAAAACAACGTCAAGTATACTTTTAAAACCCAAGTTACTAACTCTTTTAAGATCAAGGTACTCCTACCTTTTAAAACCAAGCCACTTATATTTTCCTCATCCAGAAAAGTTCGATATTTGAAAATAAGTTACTTATACTTTTCCCAAAATCAAGTTACCAATTTAAATCCAATAATAAAACAAAACCCTGCCATTCTTTTAAACCAAAACACTTCAAATTCTCAAATCTCTTTTCTTTTAGAAATCAAGTTCCTTACTTTGGAATTTAAGAAAATCAGTACTTATTAAAAATGATCTTATTAAAGCAGCCATGATCTAGGAAATGTAATACAATTTTGTCTTATCTTAGCTTCTATGCAGATGGAGGTTTCTACTTGTTTTAATATAATTAATTGTCATTACTTTTTCCTTTATTAACGCTGCATTGGCTTGTTCGATTCTTATTCCCATTTCCGAAATCAATCTAACATTATTCTTTAAAAACCAAGTACTCATTACTCACGAATGATGTTTCACAACTTCTAATACAATTCAAGTTCTTCACATTTCATATCAAGTCAAATATAAGTTCAGTCTCTTATCTTTTAAAAATCAATAAACCATTTTTTTACCTACATAAAGTCGTTATAATTAACTTCCCATAAAGCCATTATAATACTTTATGTTTTAAACCAACCAAAATTTGTTTAGCACACGTACGTCTACCGTACTACATAGTTCACAACATCATGCTAGAAACTATAGGAAGAGGTTCACATACCTCGCGACGATTATCGACAATTAGCAAAATGCTCCAAGTACTATCACCTTGCTAGCCTTTTACACCCTTCAAATAGAATACGCTACTCGTAGTACTTTAACCTATAAAGGCCACAAAACGTCTATTAATTTCTAGATCCCTTCGTAGAACATTTCTAAGTACAAGGTTCCTTATTCTACGGAAAATTCGGCAGCACCTCCCCCACCGTAACCTCACAAATCTCCTCCTCTATCGAGGCCCGCTACCAAGCCAACAACTCCAAGGGGGTTACCCGTCTAACCGGACGTGTACAACACTGCCCCACAATAATACTACAAGTCTACTGTAAATACAGTCCAATGTAAATACAGTTCAATTCTTTATAATCATCCTTCCAATATATCTTATACGCAATTCTAAACTACTACAATATGTAATATCCAATTACAATAGGGGGACAAATATCATTACCTCGATAAGCCCAAAATTATCCAAGATTAATAAGTCGATCCTGAGTAACGCTTAGCTCCAAATCCTTACGTTCCAACCCGCTCCAAGCAACCCTTAGAAGCTCCTAACCAACTCCTCTTCAAGATCCAACTCCAAAAAGTGAAGAACACTTAGGCTCAACTATGGCAAGTTTCGGCCAAGGTGTATATCTAAGGCTAGGGGTGTGAAATCTTTTCCAACTCTTGGTTTACAATCTTCCTAACACCCTAAGGAAGAACACTTAAAATTTTAAGAATTTTTGGACAACTTTTGGTCAAGGGGGAGGCTCAAAACCGAGAGCTCAACAACAAGGGAGGGAGTATTTTTGCCTTGGAAATTATCTCAAGAATGGATGAAGAAGTCTTGCAAGCTTAAGGGTCTATTTATAGAGAAATCAATGGCCAAGATCAAGGCAAGTGTGTGGTGAGATCTTGGGACATGTGTGTACGGATTTAACCAACCATATGTCTACCACAAAAAGGGGACAAGTGGCTTGCCACTTGTCCACCACAAAAAACGTCCAAGTGGCCCCTAATTTCGGCCATAGGGCCATATGGGGGTGACACGTGTCGCCCCCCTACTCGTCCAAAATATTTCATCTTCCGAAAAATATCCGTAATGTCAAAAATCCGAAAATAAAGTGGGCCCCACAAAACCGTAAATTCTCCCGTGGGCCCCACGTGACCAATTTCGGAAATAAAATTCCATAATTCTTAAAAATTCCAAAAAGTCTGAATACCAAATCTGGGAATCCAATTCCCTTTAACGAACCTTTTTCCTTCACAAATCCGGAAACTTTTCCGTCGAAAAAATCATATCTTTCTTCCTTTCCAATTTTTCTGTCGTATTCTCGTACGTAGTCCTCACATACATACCCTGGAACTGCGGGGTGTAACAAGATAGGAAGAGGTTCACATACCTCGCGACGATTATCGACAAATAGCAAAAAGCTCCAAAGTACTGTAATCCTGCTAGCCTTTTCCATCCTTCAAGTAGAATATGCTACTCGCAGTACTTCAACCTATAATGGCCATAAAACGTTTATCAACTTCTGGATCTCTTCGTAGAACAATTCTAGGTAAACAGTTCCTTATTCTACGGAAAATTCGGCAAAGACCTCCCCGCAACCACATAAATCTCCTCCTATCAAGGCCCGCTACTAAGCCAACAACTCAGGGGGTTACCGTCTAACCTGGACGTGTACAATTCTACTCCACAATAATACTACAAGTCTCATCAGAATACACCAATGTAAATACAATTCAATTCTTTATAATCGTCCTTCCAATATATATTATACTCAATTCTAAACTACAACAATATGTAATATCCAATTACAATAGGGGGACATAGATCATTACCTCGATAAGCCCAAAATTATCCAAGATTATAAGTCGATCCTGAGCAACATTTAGCTCCAATTCCTCACGCTCCAATCCGCTCCAAGCAACCCTTAGAAGTTTCTAAACAACTTCTCTTATCACTTCAACTCCAACAAGTGAAGAACACTTAGGCTACAACACTACCAACTTTCGGCCTAGGGGTGTATTTAGGCTAGGGGTGTGAAATCTTTTCCAACCCTTGGTACACAATCTTCCTAACACCCTAAGGAAGAACACTTAAAACTTTAAGAATTTTTGGACAAGTTTTGCTCACAAAATCAGCCCATGGCCGAGAGCACAAGAGGAAAGGGAGGGAGTTTTCAAGACTTTGAAATCTCTAAGTGTGGATGAAATTATGTCTTGCACTAAGGGGGTATTTATAGGACATTCAAGGGCTAGGATTGAAGCAAGTGTGTGGTCTAGATTGGGCCATGTGTGTGTGGGTCCCACTTATCCATCTACTACACAAAATATCTTCAAGACTTTGACCAAATGTTTATGGCCTTTAACATGTTAAAAACGTGCCAACCATTGCCTTCCAATTCGTCCACCAAGGGGTGAAACATGTCATCCTCCAATTGGTCCAAAATATTTCATCTTCCGAAAATATCCGTAATGCCAAAAATCTCGAAAAATAAAGTGGGCCCTACAACCGTAAATTCCTCCCGCGGGCCCCACGTGACCAATTCCGGAAAATAAAATTCCATAATTCTCAAATATTCCAAAAAGTCCGAATACCAAATCTGGGAATCCAATTCCCATTAACGAACCTTTTTCCTTCACAAAATCCGGAAACTTTTCCGTCGAAAAATCACATCTTTCTTTCTTTCCAAAATTACTGTCGTATTCTCGTACGTACGTCTTCACATACATACCCTGGAACTACGGGGTGTAACAGGTATAATGAAGGTCAAGGGGTACACACCTATCTGACCTCCCATGTGATGGACGCAGATACAGCTGGAAGTTGTATCCATAATGATCGGCCCACACATCCCTCGACTCTTGTTTCTCATACTCATGGTGGCCAGCCTTTGGGGTCCCAAATCGAGGCTGGAAAAGGTCGGACTTTCCCTAGGATAGAGAGGGGGAAAGACGGAGGGATTTCGTTCAGAATTGAGGGCCAGCTTGTGGGGATACAAACTGGGGTTGGCGCAGAACTTCCTACTGACACTGACGGTATAGGACAACCCGCGGACAATGCGGGTAGTTCAATGGTTGCGAATATTGGTGGCTAGCTTGCGGGGACACAGACCGAAGTTGGCAAGGGTCGAACTAATTTAGAAGCTCAACCTTTCGGCCCTTCGACTAAGGTTGGGAAAGGTTGGAATATGGAAGGGACCAAGAAGTAGGAAGGGCAAGTGGGCGCGAGGATGAGGGCAATAGATAAGGCTAATAATGGTGGACAAAACTTGCCCATACCCTTGAGCAGAATGACAACCCTTACCATTAAAAAGAAGGGTACTTATGGTGGCATCAACTCTATATTACTTATGAAGATAGCATGAAGGGGACTATTCCCCTGCCGTTATCGAAATGATCATTGCTTCATGGAATATAAGGGGCCTGCACCGCTCCTCCAAGAAAAAGGAGATTTGTTCTGTGGTGCGTGAGAACAACATTGACATCTTTGGTATCCTGGAATCTAAACTCAACAACTCGACTCTTAAACGTTTCTGGAATTCTAATTTTCGTAACTGAGAGGTATTGGATAACTTTTCCCATCACCCGACAGGGAGGATATTTATTTTATTCAACCCGGCTAAAGTCATCTTGCAAGTGCTTGACATCAACCCGCAAGCCATCCATTGCGATGTCACTTGTGCTATCTCCTCCAAAAGGCTTCAAGTCACTTTTGTTTACGGTCTACACACGATTATTGATAGACGGGGCTTATGGGAAAAATTGAGAGAGTACGGGACCCCCATGACTATGCCATGGATTGTTCTTGGGGATTTCAATATGGTTATGAAGGAGGATGAGCGTTTCAACATGGCACCTATCACCAGCTACGACACGAAAGATATTGTTGATTGCTGCCGAGATCTAAGCCTCACAGATTTATCTTCGACGGGATGCGAGTTCACTTTCAGTCGTAGCAACACTTTGAGCAAGCTTGACAGGGCCCTCATTAACGTCCATTGGTTGCATGCGGGCTGGTAAGGCAATGCACATTTTTGTCGGTCTGGGTCTTTTTCGGACCAAACGTCGTGCATTGTCTCTATTTTGGATCATCCAAGGATGCACAATAGACCTTTCAAGTTCTTCAATATGTGGGCTACTCATGAGCACTTTGGTAGAATTGTGACGAACGCTTTGGAGCATGTTATCGATGGAAATGCTCAATTCCGGTTTTCCCGGAAGTTACTTTACCTCAAGGGACCCTTGAAGCAGCTTAACGAGAAAGACTTCTTCCATATCTCGACGCGGAACAAAAGGGCAAAGTAGGAGCTAGATATTGCTCAACAGGATGCCTTAAGCAACCCGTGTTATACCCCGTACTTCCAGAGTAGGTGCGAGGACGTACGTACAATTATTCAAGCCCTAATTAGGTTAAGAATGAACTTGTAAGCTTTCGACGGAAAAGATTCTGAACCTTGTGAAGGAAATTCTACGTTTTTAATATTTTTAACCGATTACGGATTTTTCCGAGAGACGAAATATTTTGGACCATTAGGAGGGCGACATGTGTCACCCTTAGTTGGCTTTGGTTGGAAGAATTGGGGGGCCTAGTGGGCAAGTCAATTGGTCAAGTCTTGCAAGTTGATTTTGTGTGAGTGGGAGTAGGTGGAAGTGGACGGTTTTTTGTGAGATAGTGGAGGCCACATGGCTCATTGTTGTGGTGGGCATGTGTTCCAATATTGTGGTGGACATATGTCCAAATATTGTGGTAGACACTTGGTTGGAATACCTCATATTTCACATGGATCCTAATCCTAACCCTCCATTTGTTTTAATCTTGGCCTTTGAGGGCTCTATAAATACCCCCCTTGTGTTGAAGACTTCTTCATCCACTCCACATTTTTCTAAGTCTCAAAAATCCTTCCCCCTTTGTGTAGAAGTCTCGTCCAACCCCCCCGTCCTAGTGGATTTGGCCGAAACCCCCCCTCTTTTGTAGAAGTTGCCTTCTAGTATAGTTGCTATTCCAAAATACCCTAGCCCCAAATCCCTTATAGTATTTAAGTAGAAGTTGTTTAGAAACTTCTAAGGGTTTCTTGGAGCTATCAGAGCGTGCAAATTAGAAGCTAAACCTTGCTCAGGATCGACATTTAACTTGGATAATTTTGGGCTTATCGAGGTAAATACTCTTGTCCTTCTATTGTAATTGAAGATTACATATAAGAATAGTTAAGAGTTGAGTATAAGATATAGAAGGATATAAAAGAATAGAATTGGACTGTAATCACAGTAGAAGGGTATAAAAGAAGAAGAATTGAACTGTACTTACATAGGAATTTGTATTCTGATGAACTTGAGTAGTTTGACGGGTAGGGAAATGCTGCCCAATTTTCCGTAGAATAGAGAACCCTCTGTTTAGAATATCCTACAGAGTAGTCTAGACGTTGATAGACGTATTTGACTATTATAGGTTGATACTCTGCGCGCGACATACTCGACTTGGCAGGTGGATTTCGCCGAGAAGGTATGTGATTCTTCCTATCCTCTTGAGCATGATATTTTAAAATATAAATATAGTACGGTAGACGTACGTGTGTTAACTGAACATGGTTTTATTGAACGTCTTTTGACTTGAGTCTAAATAATAAGAACCTTGAAGTATTTCAAAAGAATTATGAATCATTTCTTAAAGAAGAGTAATACTTGATTTTTAAACAAAAAGCTTAAGAGTTATACTAGATTTATGGGAAGTTAGGTATAACGACTTAAGAAAGATAAAAGGAACGGTTTTACTTATTTGTTTACGAAAATCTTGTATTGATTTCTGAAAAGTGTAGTAAGATAGTTTGATAAGTAAACATGTTATGATGCTACGCGTGTTAGTGTCTTGTGATGTTGTGTGAGGGGGTTATTCTTGTTGTGCTTACGTTGTTAAATGTTAAGCTGTTATCTTGTTATTATATCACATACCCCCGACTTGTTATACAGGGCTTGCCACCCTTGATGCGGTCTATCTATGCGGTCTGTGTGACTATCGGGCTGCGGGAGTTCGAGTTGATCATTAGGGTGTATTATCCGTCACGAGGAATGCCTTATGCGGTCTGTGTGACTATGCGGTCTATGTGACTATGCGGACTGCGGGAGTCCAGGAGGATACCGCGGGCTAGCTACCCCCGATGCGAGGAATACGTCATGCGGGTCTGTGTGTGACCTATGCGGACTGCGGGAGTTCCAGGATTAGGCTCGCATAATGATACTATGGGCGTTGGCCTTGCTTCGATCATTAGCGGCCTAGAAAAGACCAGTTATGTTATATCTATTTTGCTTTTGGTTATGCTGTGGCACTATGTGCGGTTACATTGGTTGTTTCGTACATATTTGTAAAATTGCTTTTAAAATGGTATGATTTAATTTAAAGTATTTTACAGTTTCACATACTTGGTACCTGTTGTACTGACCTCCTTTGGGGGGCTGCGTTCATGCCGCAAGTAAAGGGAAGCAGGTAGCGGATCCTCAGTTTTAGGATCTTTTCTTGGTGTCAGGAGCTCCATCTTCTCCGGAGGCTCGACTTTTGGGTATGATCTCCCTGTTGTTGTAGATAGTTTTGTACATTCAGGGTATGGCGGGGCCCTGTCCCGCCATAGTTATTTACTTCCTTAGAGGTCTGTAGTCCTATTGTACAGTTGGGATGTAACTTCCAGACTTGGTTTATATATATGTATGCCGAAAGGCGACTTTTTCTCAAATAAACTGTGTCTCATTTTACACTTGTTTCATGTCTTGTTTCTTTATATTCCGCTGATTTCTCTGATGTATGCCTACTTGGGTGCCCGGGTAAGGCACCAGTCACGGGTCCGGGATCGGGTCGTTACAAAAGTGGTATCAGAGTAGTTCATCCTCGAAAAATGTCTACAGACCGTATCTAGTAGAGTCTTGATTATCTGTGTGTTGTGCACCACACCAATAATCAGGAGGCTATAGGATATTTAGGATTGGTTTCCATTCTTCTCACTCTGAGATCGTGCCTTAGAGCTTTGTTATAATTTGGACCCCTCTAACGTATTTCCTTTCTTTAACAGTTATGCCTCCATGTAAGGAAACCCGAGCCCAGAAGGGCAAGGCAGCCGAGGGAGCTGCTAGTAGGACACAGAGGGCCACGAGGCGAGCCCGATCTATACAGGCGATACCTCGGGCGGCGAGTTCCAGCGACGCCCTGGCCCAGCGAGGTTTAGAGCCGCGGCGGTGGGCGATGAGACCACAATACTGCGCCTCGGTCCACGGCTGGAAGCGAGGAGATGGGTTCTGAGAGATGGCCCGATCGTCGGGATCGTGGCGAACATGAGATAAGTGGGCCAGCGGTTCGATGGCACCGTGGTACATCCTAGATCGGACGGCTGAGACTACGGGATTTTACGAGTTGTAGCCGCGAGTTCTACGGGTCGAGGCACGAGGATGATCCGCGGGAGTTCATCCGTCGATTCTGAGAGGATCGTCGAGTGATCAAGGCTTCGGAGACCGAGTCCGTGATCTTCGGTTCGCATCGGCTGCGTGATAACGCAGTCGACTGTTTTGATTCGTGGGAGCTATCCCGGGGAGAGAACGCGCCTCCAGCTATTTAGGACGAGTTCTCGGAGGCTTTTCTCACTCACTTCTTGCCTCCGCAGATGAGGAGAACGCGGTCGATAAGTTTTGATCTTTGAGACAGAGAGGGCGCACCATTAGGAAGTACAACGTTGAGTTCGATTCGTTGGCTCGATATGTCCCTGCGCTAGTAGCAGACATGGAGGACCGAGTGCACCGCTACGTCACTAGGTTAGATGATTATCTGGCAGAGTCTTGCTCAGGTGTGGCTCTTGTAGGGCATGGACATTGCCGCGTCTGTGCTCACTTGGATGCGAGGCGTAGAGGCGGCGGGTCGGCGGATATCAGCGGCGAAGAAGGCCGAGGATGGCGGGATATTTTGGTAGCTCGGGGTGGGCGGCTGCGGCGATCTAGATTTGCACCACACCGGCTCGAGCACTCCGACACCGTCTTGATCTGACGAGTATTGGGGCGGTCGGGGCGGGACTTGGACTTCGAGCGGCAGGTGCTAACCGATCGAGTCGCTCGGTGTGTCGATGTGGTAGATTCCATTCGAGGAGTTGTGGTACTACTTGGGAGTTTGCTATACTTGTGGCGGCGAGTCACATGCGAGCTGTCAGAGCCGAGCGTGGCGATGGGAGAGTCGGCTACGAGTGCATTGCCGGTCTTCATCCCTACGATTACTCGCCGGAGGCGGGGTACTCATGGACCCAGTCGCGGCGAGGTCGTGGCGCGGTCGATTCTAGCGGTCCTCGAGAACGCATTTATGCCTTGTCGGTGGCGGGACCGGGGCGTCACGATGTAAATCCGCGGTACTTTATCGGTTTCATGTTGTGGCGTGTATGCCTTGATAGATTCGGGTTCTACTCGTCTATATATCTCCCTTATTGCTAGTAGGATAGGGATAGAGCACGAGTCCAGACGCACCTGAGGTAGCTACGCGGTGGGTGATTCGGTGGTAGCTCGGCGGGTGTATAGGGCTTGCCCCGTGACTTTATGTAGTCGTCAGACCCTAGCCGACTTGATAGAGTTGGACATGACTGATTTCGATGTGATCATGTGCATGGATTGGCTAGCTTCTTGCTACGCCCATGTAGACTGAGGAGAGAGTGAGTGCGGTTCGGTTTCTGAGGCCGGTTATTGAGTGGGAGGAACAACGTGTGTAGGGGTAGGTTTATTTCCTACCTCAAGGCTAGGAAGATGGTGCGAAGGGTATATCTACCATCTCATTCGGGTGTTTGATCGAGGCTGCGGTACCAGATTTTGATCGATTCAGTAGTCGAGAGAGTTCCAGATGTGTTTCAGACGACCTCGGGTATCCTCCCGAGAGAGATAGAGTTTTGTATCGATGTCTTTGCGGACACTCGGCTATTTCCATTCCGCCATACGAGAATGGCACCGAGATGAGAGAGTTGAAGGACCGGTGAGAGATTTCTTTGGATAAGGGCTTCATCGGGCCTAGTGTTTCTCCACAGGGAGCGCCGTGTGTTCGTGAAGAAGAAGGATGGGGCCGCGCATGTGTGTTGATTCTGAGCGGTGAACAAGGTGACTATTAAACAGATACCCCTTCCCGGGATTGATGATTTGTTCGACCGGTGTAGGAGTGCGAGATGTTTCTCAAGATTGATCTGCGATCGGGCTATCATCAGTGCGAGTTAGAGAGCGGATATCCATAGGTGCATTCGGACGATGCGCACTATGAGTTGAGGTTATGTCTTATGGTTTGACGATGCTCGACGGTATTCATGGATTTGATGAACCAGTGTTCAAGCCATTTTGGACACGTTTGTGATAGTGTTCATTGATGACATCTTGGTTTATTCCGATCAGATCGGGAGCATGCGGGCATTTGAGGGCTGTCTTGAGAGTTCTCGGGACCAGCGATTATACGCCAAGTTTTCCAAATGTGAGTTTTGGTTGGCTTGGTGGCATTTCTTGGGCATATTGTGAGGCTGATGGTATTCGGGTGGATACGGCCAATCGAAGCGATCGAGGACTTGGCCTAGACCTCTTACTCGGCAGTGCGCGACTTTACGGGCCTCGCGAGTTATTATCGGCGGTTCGTGGAGAAGTTTGCTTCTATCTCGCACCATTGACTAGGTGACTCGGAGCGGCTAAGTTTGATGGTGATGCTTGTGGCGGGGTTTCGATTCTTGAAGGAGGCGGCCGCCCCGTTCTTACTCTTCCGAGAGGTCGAGCGGCTATGTCGTGTATTGTGATCGTCGGGCATCGGGTGGGATGTGTGTTGATGCGGCGAGTCAAGGTTATAGCGTCGCATCCCGACGGCTTAAGAAGCATGAGAGGAACTACCCGCATGATTTGGAGTTAGGCGGTGATTCACGCTTTGAAGATGCGGAGGCACTACTTGTATGGGGTTCGTGTGGATATTTATACAGACCACAAGAGCCTCGGTATATCTTCGACGAGGAGTGAACTTATAGCGAGGCGGTGGTTAGAGTTACTCGAGGAATACGATGTCGATATCATGTACCACGGGAAGGCGATGTTGTGGCGGATGCTCTTAGTCGTAGGTCGATGAGAGTCTATCGGATGTGCGGCGAGAGGAGGGGCATGGTCGCGAGTTGCATCGGCTAGCGAGCCTTGGAGTCCGATTGATTGATTACGATAGCGATGGGGTTCGAGTTCGAGAGGTTGCGAGTCTTCCATCGTCGAGGAGGTGAAGAGGCTTGATTTGAGGATCCGGTTTTGGCGGTACCATGATCTGGCTCTTCGTGAGGAAGGTCCTTTTGAGGTAGCACGATGGGGTGCTAAGGTTGGGCGAGTTGTGTGTTCGGATATTGCGGGACTTGGCGGCAGTTCTAGAAGCACACAGCGCGACGTTACTCTATCCATCAAAGTCGACCAAGATGTACCACGACCTCGGATATATGTATTGGTGGGATGGCTTGAAGAGGGGCGTTGCGAGTTTGTGGCTCGGTGCGTGTTGTCGGCGGTGAAGGTAGAGCACGGAGGCACGGTGGTTTGTTGCGACGATAGAGATCCCGACACGGAAGTGGGAGGTGATCAACATAGACTTTATCACGGGATTACCTCACACTCGGAGGAAGCATGATTCTATACGGGTTATCGTCGACATCTTGTGAAATCAGCCCACTTTTTCCGTCGGGCGACTTTTCGGCGGAGGGTTATGCGGACTTTACATCAGAGATCGTCGGTGCATGGGTCCCTATTTCTATCATATCGCAGAGGAGCCCGGTTTACGGCTAACTTACGGAGGTCATTCGAGAAGGATTAGGGGCCTTGGTGAGCACGAGTCACGCATTCCATCCTCGAGCAGACGGACGAGCGAGCGCACTATCGAACTCGAGGATATCTGCGAGCTTTGTGTTATTGACTTGGTAGTGGGAGGATCATTTGCCTCTAGTTGAGTTTGCGTATAATAATAGCTACCACTCCAGTATTCGAGATGGCGCCTTATGAGGCCTTGTATGAGAGGAAGTGCGGATCGCGATAGGCTGGTTTGATGTATGCGAGAGTGCGATTAGTGGGACCAGACACTGGTTCGGCGATGGATAAGGTAAAGCTTATCGGGAAGCGATTCTTGGCAGCTCGAGTCGGCAAGTCGTATCACAGATCATCGTCGTCGGCGTCCGGAGTTTGAGGTTGATGATTGGGTTTTCTGAAGGTGTCACCCATGAAGGGTGTGATGAGATTCGGAAGAAAGAAACTCGGCCAAGGTACATTGGGCGTGTCAGTTGTCGCGAGGATAGGCAAGGTTGCCTATGAGTTGGATCTGCCGTCCGATCTTGAGGCGGTCATCCGGTTTTCATGTTTCTATCTTTGAGAGATGTATCGGGGATCCATCTAGGGTACACCCGATTGACGATGTCGGTGACCGAGGGTTATCGTATGAGAGATTCCATAGCGATAATCGATCGTCGAGTTAAGCGTCTGCGGACGGGGCGTGGCTTCCGTCAAAGTCTTGTGGCGGAACGAGCTCAGGGAGGAGATGACGTGGGAAGCTGAGGAGGACATGAGGCAGAAGTATCCTCACCTATTCCCCACACCTCCAGGTAACTCACTTTCCTACTTGTAAATTTTCATTGACATATTTGCTTAAGTGTTGTATTGTGGCCATGTGTGGCATTTGCAAACTGTTTAAGTTATGAGGAACTTTATCGTTATCTGTCTTAAGAAGGAACATTCGGGACGAATGTTTCTAAGGAGGGGAGAATGTTATACCCCGTACTTCCAGAGTAGGTGCGAGGACGTACGTACGATTATTCAAGCCCTAATTAGGTTAAGAATGAACTTGTAAGCTTTCGACGGAAAAGATTCCGAACCTTGTGAAGGAAATTCTACGTTTTTAATATTTTTAACCGATTACGGATTTTTCCGAGAGACGAAATATTTTGGACCATTAGGAGGGCGACATGTGTCACCCTTAGTTGGCTTTGGTTGGACGAATTGGGGGGCCTAGTGGGCAAGTCAATTGGTCAAGTCTTGCAAGTTGATTTTGTGTGAGTGGGAGTAGGTGGAAGTGGACGGTTTTTGTGAGATAGTGGAGGCCACATGGCTCATTGTTGTGGTGGGCATGTGTTCCAATATTGTGGTGGACATATGTCCAAATATTGTGGTAGACACTTGGTTGGAAGACCTCATCTTTCACATGGATCCTAATCCCAACCCTCCATTTGTTTTAATCTTGGCCTTTGAGGGCTCTATAAATACCCCCCTTGTGTTGAAGACTTCTTCATCCACTCCACATTTTTCTAAGTCTCAAAAATCCTTCCCCCTTTGTGTAGAAGTCTCGTCCAACCCCCCCCCCCCCCCTTCCTAGTGGCTTTGGCCGAAACCCCACCCTCTTTTGTAGAAGTTGCCTTCTAGTATAGTTGCTATTCCAAAATACCCTAGCCCCAAAGCCCTTATAGTATTTAAGTAGAAGTTGTTTAGAAACTTCTAAGGGTTTCTTGGAGCTATCGGAGCGTGCAAATTAGGAGATAAACCTTGCTCAGGATCGACATTTAACTTGGATAATTTTGGGCTTATAGAGGTAAATACTCTTGTCCTTCTATTGTAATTGAAGATTACATATAAGAATAGTTAAGAGTTGAGTATAAGATATAGAAGGATATAAAAGAACAGAATTGGACTGTAATCACAGTAGAAGGGTATAAAAGAAGAAGAATTGAACTGTACTTACATAAGACTGTATTTATAGTAGACTTGAGTAGTTTGACAGGTAGGGAAATGCTGCCCAATTTTTCGTAGAATAGAGAACCCTCTGTTTAGAATATCCTACAGAGTAGTCTAGACGTTGATAGACGTATTTGACTATTATAGGTTGATACTCTGCGCGCGACATACTCGACTTGGCAGGTGGATTTCGCCGAGAAGGTATGTGATTCTTCCTATCCTCTTGAGCATGATATTTTAAAATATATATATAGTACGGTAGACGTACGTGTGTTAACTGAACATGGTTTTACTGAACATCTTTTGACTTGAGTCTAAATAATAAGAACCTTGAAGTATTTCAAAAGAATTATGAATCATTTCTGAAAGAAGAGTAATACTTGATTTTTAAACAAAAAGCTTAAGAGTTATACTAGCTTTATGGGAAGTTAGGTATAACGACTTAAGAAAGATAAAAGGAACGGGTTTACTTATTTGTTTATGAAAATCTTGTATTGATTTCTGAAAAGTGTAGTAAGATAGTTTGATAAGTAAACATGTTATGATGCTACGCGTGTTAGTGTCTTGTGATGTTGTGTGAGGGGGTTATTCTTGTTGTGCTTACGTTGTTAAATGTTAAGCCTATTGTACTGTTATTATATCACATACCCCCTTGACTTGTTATACCGAGGGCTTGCCACCCTTGATGCGGGTCTATCGGCTATGCGGTCGTGTGACTATGCGGGTGCGGGAGTTCGAGATTGATCATTCGGTGTATTATCCGTCGAGAATGCCTTATGCGATGCGTGTGACTATGCGGTCTATGTGACTATGCGGTGCGGGAGTCGGGAGGATACCGCGGGCTAGCTACCGTCACGAGGAATACCTCATGCGGGTGCATGTGTGACTATGCGGTGCGGGAGTTCGAGATTAGGCTCGCATAATGATACTATGGGCGATTGGCCTTGCCCGATCATTAGCGGCCTAGAAAAGACCGATTATGTTATATCTATTTTGCTTTTGGTTATCTTTGTGCACTATGTGCGGTGACATTGGTTGTTTCGTACATATTTGTAAAATTGCTTTTAAAATGGTATGATTTCATTTAAAGTACTTTCTGATTTCACATACTTAGTACTGTTGTCTTGACCTCCTTGAGGCTGCGTTCATGCCGCAGGTAAAGGGAAGCAGGTAGCGGATCCTCAGTTTTAGGGTCTTTTCTTGGTGTCAGGAGCTCCATCTTCTCCGGAGGCTCGACTTTTGGGTATGATCTCCCTGTTGTTGTAGATAGTTTTGTACATTCAGGGTATGGCGTTGTTTACTTCCTTAGAGGTCTGTAGTCCTATTGTACAGTTGGGATGTAACTGCCAGACTTGGTTTATATATATGTATGCCGAAAGATGACTTTTTCTCAAATAAACTGTGTCTCATTTTACACTTGTTTCATGTCTTGTTTCTTTATATTCCGCTGATTTCTCTGATGTATGCCTACTTGGGTGCCCGGGTAAGGCACCAGTCACGGGCCCGGGATCGGGTCGTGACAACCCGCATCTTGACCACTTACAAACGAGGGTTTCCGAGCTAAGGCACAAGTCCATGGTTCTTATTGATGCGGAAATGAGTTTCCTTAGGCAGCTTGCCATGTGTGAGCATCTCAAGCACAGTGATAGGTGCACTAAGTTCTTCCATTGTATGGTCAAACGTAACTCCAAAAGGAACTTTATTTCGGCCGCTACCAAGAGTGATGACTCTCTTACGAACTCCAGTGACCAAATTGCGGCGGAATTCATTAATTATTATAAAGGGTTACTTGGAACTAGGGATGTTTGCGAGCCTATTGATGTTGGTGTCATATCTTCGGGAAATTACCTCTCGGTTGAAAAGGGAGAGAACATCGTTAGAAATGTCACATATGCTGAAATTAAATGGGCATTATTCGGTATTGGGGATGACAAATGTTACACCCCGTAAGTCCAAGACTTGTATAAGAGAATGTACATAAGGAATCAAGACTTAGAATTTAGTACGAAAGGAAGAATTGTTTTTCCGACGGAAAATCTTCCGAACGTCGGAAAGGAAAAATGTTCGTTGTTGAGAATTGGATTCTCAAAATGTATTATTTGGAGAGTAGGGAACTTATTAATATTATGGAAATTTATTTTTATGGATTTGGTCACGTGGGGCCCACCCGAGGAATTTTACGTTTTGCGGGGCCCACGAGGGTTACGGAATTTTGTGGACGAATGAGAGGGCGACACGTGGAACTCCCACATGTGGTGTTGGACGAAATTAGTAAGGGTATTATGTTCATTTGGCCAATGATACGATGACCAAGTCTTGCTAATAATAGAGCTTGATATTGTTGACTAAGTCCAAGGGACACTTGGCTTGATCTCTTCCCTCCAATTTTAACAAGTGTTGTTATCTAAGCCATCCAATGTGTTATATATTCACTACACTAGTGCAAGACTAGTCTTAAACACTTAGAAAAAAATCACACATTGTTGTCTCTCTTAGAAGCTCTCGGGTTTGCACCATTTCCCACTAGAAAAATTTGTAGTTTTGATCCATTAGCCACAAGACTTTAACCCAATGTCCCTAAGGGTATTGTAAGGATATCTCAATAGAAATATTTCGGAAAAACGGAGTTTTCACGTTAGTCGCAAGGCGGAAACTAAAGGAGTTCTTCAACTTTGAAGTTGGAACTTGAAGATGGGTTCTTCATAGGCCTCTAAGGAGTGCTTGGAGCGGATTGGAACCTAAGGAAAGGAGCTAAGAATTGCTAAGGCGCGACTTTGAATCTTGGAAATTTTAAGGGCTTATAAAGGTATAATCTTGTCGTTTTAGCAATTAAGGTTTACTTATCACTGTAGCTATGGATTTTAGCAAGCATGAGTTATATATTCTGAGGTTTGATAAGTGTTTTGACTATTGGAACCCTAATCCGAAAACTAGCATGTTTAGCCTTAAGATTTGAATTCAAGTTGATTATTAGTTTAAGTTGTCGCATGTTGTATAAAGAAGGAAATTGTAGTTATTGAAGTTGTTTATGACTATATAACATGTTAGACCTTAGAACTTGGAATTGGAAAAGAATTGGAAAAGACTTTGAATTGTTAAGTTATGTAGTTGGCCGAGAATGGCTAGTGAGTATTAATCTACTTGGTATGAATTGTGGGGCGAAATTTTACACGTATTGTAAAGCGTGTAATCCCCTTTTGTTTGGTTGTTGTTTGGAGCCTTAAATATGGCGTGTTGGTTATTGTATTCGGCCTTGAAAAAGGTGGCAAAGTGAGTAGAAACAAAGGAAGTGCTGCCCGATTTTCCGTAGAATTAGAGACCGTATACTTTGTATTATTCTACGTTAGAGACTAGAAGTTGATAGTCTTGTTGTGACCATTATAGGTTGACACTTCTACATACGGCGTATTCGGCTTAGCTTGTGGATTTAGCCGAAAAGGTATGTGAACTATCTCCTCTTCTAGCATGATTCCTTAAGATAAAGAAAGTATGTCCTACTCCTTAAATGATCCATTCCTTGGTTGTATTTGGATTGCCTAAAATAGAATTCGTTCTATGTACTCCCTTGATTGTACTTTGATGTTTAAATTGTAAGTTGTATAATCCATTTCCTTAGTGAAGTTTGGATTCTTAAAAGTGAAAGTATTTTACTTAAAGTACATGGAGTCTTGAAAAGGAAGTGGTTTCCAAACCTTTTGGCTAGTGCCTTAGTTCCAAAACCTAAGGGTTGTTGTAATGACTTTAGGGGAGTTAAAGGAGTGATTTACTTAATTGTTTTAAGAGAGGAGAAATGACATGATTTAAGAGAAGTAACTTGTTTTAAAGGTGTGAGTTACTTGAGGTTTAAAAGTAGAAGAAACTTGTTTTCTAAATATTAAGGGACTTGAAGTATTTTGAAAGTTAAGAAACTTGATTTGAAAGTTTGTGATACTTGGTTTTAAGTATAAGTCTCTTGGTTATAAAAAAGGAATGAAATTGTCTAAAACCATAAAGGGTTATAACGGCTTTATGGGAAGTTGGTTATAACGGCTTTATGGAAGGTTAAGAAAATTGTCTATTTTGATTATTGGGCATAAGTTGTCTAGATTGTGAAAATTTGAAGTTACTTGATTTCAAGCTTTGGAATGAGTTTTCTAAAAGTGTAGTAACTTACTTTGAAAAATAGACACACCTTGATACTACGGGTGTTAGTATCTTGGGATTTTACATAAAAAGGAGTCTTTTGAAAAGAATGCATGTATGTAGTACTTTGGCTTGTTAAATGAGGATTATTCTATTTGTGCCTCGATAAGTACTTTGGCTTGTTAAATGAGAATTATTCTATTTGTGCCTTGATAAGTACTTTGGCTTGTTAAATGAGAATTATTCTATTTGTGCCTTGATAAGTACTTTGGCTTGTTAAATGAGAATTTATTCTATGTGTGCCTTGATAAGTACTTTGGCTTGATTAATTGAGAATTGCCTATGTGTGCTGGCGATAGCCTTTGAGTGCAAGGAATATGTTTTATTAAGTTGTCGCGACTCTCGGTTGGAGGGCCGGCTGTCTTGTTGTAAGTTACTTGGACGTACCGACAATGATGTGGGATTCCACGGGTATTCTTCCGTTATTTGTAGTACTTGGGTTAAATTCCCAGATTTTTATAGAAGACATGGTAGTGCTTATGTTTTGTTTGACGGCCGGTTGAGATAGGGTAAGAGTATAAGTGAGGGGTAAACCCCCAAGATGCTATACCACCTTCTCCAGGGTAAGAGTATAAGTGAGGGGTAAACCCCCAAGACATTATACCCCCTGCTTGTGTTGTTTGATGGTCGGTTGAGATAGGGTAAGAGTATAAGTGAGGGGTAAACCTCCAAGATGCTATACCACCTTCTCCAGGGTAAGAGTATAAGTGAGGGGTAAACCCCCAAGACATTATACCCCCTGCTTGTGTTGTTTGATGGTCGGTTGAGATAGGGTAAGAGTATAAGTGAGGGGTAAACCTCCAAGATGCTATACCACCTTCTCCAGGGTAAGAGTATAAGTGAGGGGTAAACCCCCAAGACATTATACCCCCTGCTTTACCACCTGCTCGTTTTCCTGCTTGGCCCGTACAGTTTTTAGGACACATGTGGGACTTGGTGTTCATGTATGCCTATTGGTGTTATATTATATCATGGACTGCCGGCAGTGAGGAAGGATTCCACGGGCATGATTGATATTATGGGCGTGAGACCCATGGTTATATTTTAGTAATGATTTGAGGGCATCGTCACGACTTGATATATTTGTTTATGTATTGTGTATCTTGTAGGTTGGCTATCATACATGTCTCTGTTTTGTTAAGTATTATTATTTCATTCTGATATTTTTGACTTCACATACTTGGTACATTCTTGTCGACCTCGCCTTGAGGCTGCGTTCATGCCACGAGTTTAGGTACGATTTGGTGATCGGCAGTGTAGGACCTGCTCGGAAGTTTTGGATAGCTCCTCTGCTGGGAGTTTATCTTTTGGTATAATTCCTTGATCTGAGCTTTTGTACGATTATGGATGCGGGGGCCTTGTCCCATCACGATTGATAAAACTCTTAGATGTATGTATTCATATGTGGGATTGGACTCGTATACGGCGTAATGTCTTTTTATGTATATTATATGGCGGCGCATCGGCTTTGCCCTTGCACGTCGTTGGTTTAAAAAAAAGAGGTGTTATTTAAATTTCGATTTACTTAGTTGTTAAGATAGAAGGTGCCCGGGTAGGGCACCGATCCATGAGCTTGAGGTTGGGCGTGGAGTGGTATCGAAGCGATCGGTCCTCGGAATGTCTGAGACCATGTCTAGTAGAGTCTTGATTATCGGTGTGTTGCGCGCCACACCCATCGCGAGGCTACAGGACATTTAGGAGTTGGTTTCTATTCTTCTCACTCTAAGATCGTGCCATAGAAATTTGTGTTAGTAAGATAATTCCTCTCGACGTATTGTTGTGTTACTGATTATGCCTCGAGGAGACGGCCGCCGAAGGAAAAGGAGTAGCAGGAGATACTAGTCGGACTCGGAGAGTTGATAGGGCTTATGCCCGAGTATCTGGATGTTGTCGCTTGATCGGTGAGTTAACCTGCGCCGAGATTTGAGGCCCGGCACGAGCCTCCAGTTTCTCAGTTAGGGGAAGACTTTAGGGTCATAAAGGAAGCCATTATGTTATTGACCAATATAGCAGTGCTATAGTTTCTTGTGAGGGTTATTCGGCCAGTACAGACAGGTGTACAGAGGGTAGAGGGCCAACGCGGAGATCAGCGTAAGAGGGTTAGACCGGTTGGTTATCCCGGTGAGTTTTTGGACGAACAGCCTCAGCAGCAAGTGAGATATTCGTCCCAGCCTACCCAGTACATACCCCCGCAGTTCACAGGTGGGATTTTGTACCCCACAAGGTATTTAGGAGCCGGTCCAAGCTCCAGAGGTCGAGGTTCTCAGAGGAGCAGAGGATTTTCTCGGTCGAGGCCACTTATTCCTCAATGTATCAGATGTGGTAAGCGTCATTCGGGGAAATGCCGTTATGGCACAGGTGTTTGTTTTCTTGTGGCCGTCGGGCCATATCTTTGAGTATGTCCTTTTAGAAAGATCCGGTGAGGTGGCTCGGCTATGAGGCGGTAGTTGGTTCCCTTTCCTCGCGGTGCGTTCCCTAAGGCGGTGTTCAGATGTTAGCGGTAGTGGTAGAGGTCACGGTGGAGTTTATAGTTCGCGGTCCTTGAACCGCGAGATGGCGTGACTACGGGCAGGATCGAGGCGACATCGCACGGGTTCTGGTATATTTTGATTCCTTTGAATCATACGTGCGTTGATAGATTCAGATTTTACCCTAGCGTATATGTTTTCCCTTTATTGCTAGAGTTGTAAAGTGGTAGTACCCCAGAGGTAGGGATACCTTGATTAGTAAAGTGAGAACTTAAGAATGTTGACAAGAATGGTAAGTGAACTGAGACTATAGTTGTGTAGAGCTCACAAGTAGTAATTTCCCTATAACAGTGTAAGACCGATAGGGAAGAATGTACAGTAGAAATACTTTGGCTTATGTGAGGAACCTCTAGTGAATAGGGGATAGGGTAAGAAGTACCTTGAGATAAGAGAGAGGTTTATTTTAGGCTAATAATGAGAAGTTAAGTGTGACGATGAGTCGGGTTATGGACTCATTTCGGTCGTAGATAGTATGGAATGGGGTGATGTCAGTTAGAAATGGTCCCGCTATGTGATAGGGTCACGAGGATGCCAGGCCCAAGTTGGGTTAATCGTTGTACGAGTTGTGGATGCGTTTCACCGGAACTAGGTCGTAAGGACCGAGAAGAGCCTTATCGGGAAAGTAAGTAACAATATGGCCAAGTTTGGATAGTAACTCCAAGGATTGGAGAACAGAAACAAAATTTGAGATTTTGTACGTGTACTAGATGAGTTTGAAAGTTAGAGAAATTATTACAAGTAAGTAAGGTAAGGAACCTCTAAGGATCCGTGTTTGGGAAGACTATAACCTTGAGTTTGGTGAGAAGGGGTGCGGACGGAAGGTCCATTGATATGTTTACGTATGTTTTGTGGTGGCCCGTGTGTGGCATCGTTGGTGCAGTGCGCTTTTGATCGATAGGCATAGTCTAGAGATTGTGCTTAGTGTGTATAGCTTGACAATGAGCTAAGAACATTCGGGACGAATGTTTCTAAGGGGAAGAATGTTACACCGTAAGTCCAAGACTTGTATAAGAGAATGTACATAAGGAATCAAGACTTGGAATTTAGTACGAAAGGAAGAATTGTTTTTCCGACGAAAAATCTTAGAACGTCGGAAAGGAAAAATGTTCGTTGTTGAGAATTGGATTCTCAAAATGTATTATTTGGAGAGTAGGGAACTTATTAATATTATGGAAATTTATTTTTACGGATTTGGTCACGTGGGGCCCAGAGGAATTTTCGTTATGCGGGGCCACGAGGGTTCGGAATTTTGTGGGCGAATGAGAGGCGACCGCGTGGCACTCCACATGTGGTGTTGGACGAAAATTAGTAAGGTTATGATGGTCATTTGTACAATGATAGGATGACCAATTCTTTCTAATAATAGAGCTTGATATTGTTGAATAAGTCCAAGGGACACTTGGCTTGATAAATTGATAATTGCCTATGTGTGCTGGCGATAGCCTTTGAGTGCAAGGACTATGTTTTATTAAGTTGTCGCGACTCTCGGGTGTAGGGCCGGCTGTCTTGTTGTAAGTTACTTGGGCGTCACAAGCGGTGATGTGGGATTCCACGGGTATCTTAGATTATTTGTAGTACTTGGGTTAAATTCGGATTTTTAGAAGACATAGTAGTGCTTATGTTTTATTTGTGGCAGTTGAGATAGGGTAAGAGTATAAGTGAGGGGTAAACCCCCAAGATGCTATACCACCTTCTCCAGGGTAAGAGTATAAGTGAGGGGTAAACCCCCAAGACATTATACCCCCTGCTTGTGTTGTTTGATGGTCGGTTGAGATAGGGTAAGAGTATAAGTGAGGGGTAAACCCCCAAGATGCTTTACCACCTTCTCCAGGGTAAGAGTATAAGTGAGGGGTAAACCCCCAAGACATTATACCCCCTGCTTTACCACCTGCTCGTTTTCCTGCTTGGCCCGTACAGTTTTTAGGACACAGGTGGGACTTGGTGTTCATGTATGCCTATTGGTGTTATATTATATCATGGACTGCCGGCAGTGAGGAAGGATTCCACGGGCATGATTGATATTATGGGCGTGAGACCCATGGTTATATTTTAGTAATGATTTGAGGGCATGCGTCCCTGACTTGATATGACTGTTTATGTATTGTGTACTGTAGGTTGGCTATCATACATGTCTCCTGTTTTGTTAGACTGTTATGATTTCATTACAGTATTTTTCAGCTTCACATACTTGGTACATTCTTCGTACTGACCTCCTTGAAGTGCGTTCATCTGCGAGTTTAGGTCACCTTGATTTGGTGATCGGCAGGTGTAGGACCCTGCTCAGAGTTTTTGGATAGCTCCCTCTGTTCAGGAGTTTATATTTTTGGTATAATTCCTTCAGTACAGGCTTTTGTACAGTTATGGGTACAGCGGGGCCTTGTCCCGTCACAGTTCAGTAAAACTCTTAGAGGTCTGTATTCATATGTGGGATTGGACTCATGTACAGCGTAGTGTCTTTTTTATGTATATTATATGGCAGCCTTGTCGGCTTTGCCCTTGCACGTACGTTGGTTTAAAAAAAAGAGGTGTTATTTAAATTCCGCAGTTTACTTAGTTGTTAAGATAGAAGGGTGCCCAGGAAGGGCACGATCCACTTGAGGGTTGGGCGTGACAGTGGTATCGAGCATTGATCCTCGGAATGTCTACAGACCGTGTCTAGTAGAGTCTTGATTATCGGTGTGTTGCGCGCCACACCCATAAACAGGAGGCTACAGGACATTTAGGAGTTGGTTTCTATTCTTCTCACTCTAAGATCGTGCCATAGATCTGTGTTAGTAAGATAATTCCTCTCTGACGTATTGTTGTGTTACAGTTATGCCTCCAAGGAGGCAACGCCAGAAGGAAAAGGAGTAGCAGAGCTACTAGTCGGACTCAGAGAGTTGATAGGGCTTATGCCCGAGTATCTGGATGTTGTCCGCATGATCGGCGAGTTAACCTGCGCCAGATTTGAGGCCCAGCACGAGCCTCGATTCTCGATTAGGGGAAGACTTTAGGGTCATAAGGGAAGCCATTATGTTATTGACCAAGATAGCGATTACAGATTTCTTAGTGAGGGTTATTCGGCGATGCAGACAGGTGTCTGAGAGGGTAGAGGGCCAACGCGGAGATCAGCGTAAGAGGGTTAGACCGGTTGGTTATCCCGGTGAGTTTTTGGACGAACAGCCTCAGCAGCAAGTGAGATATTCATCCCAGCCTACCCAGTACATACCCCCGCAGTTCACAGGTGGGATTTTGGACCCCACAAGGTATTTAGGAGCCGGTCCAAGCTCCAGAGGTCGAGGTTCTCAGAGGAGCAGAGGATTTTCTCGGTCGAGGCCACCTATTCCTCAATGTATCAGATGTGGTAAGCGTCATTCGGGGAAATGCCGTTATGGCACAGGTGTTTGTTTTTACTGTGGCCGTCCGGGCCATATGCTGAGGGTATGTCCTTTTAGAAAGAGCACTGGTGAGGTGGCTCAGCCTATGAGGCCGGTAGTTGGTTCCCTTTCCTCCACAGCTGTGCGTTCCCCAGGGCAGGGTGTTCAGATGTTAGCCAGCCGTGGTAGAGGTCAGGGTGGATTTTATAGTTCTAGCGGTCCTTCGAACCGCAGAGATGACGTGACTACGGGGTTACAGGTATATTTCGATTCCTTTGAATCATACGTGCGTTGATAGATTCAGATTTTACCCTAGCGTATATGTTTTCCCTTTATTGCTAGAGTTGTAAAGTGGTAGTACCCCAGAGGTAGGGATACCTTGATTAGTAAAGTGAGAAGTTAAGAATGTTGACAAGAATGGTAAGTGAACTGAGACTATAGTTGTGTAGAGCTCACAAGTAGTAATTTCCCATGTGATGTAAGACCGATAGGGAAGAATATCTGATGAAATACTTTGGCTTATGTGACGAACCTCTAGTGAATAGGGGATAGGGTAAGAAGTACCTTGAGATAAGAGAGAGGTTTATTTTAGGCTAAGACTGAGAAGTTAAGTGTGACGATGAGTCGGGTTATGGACTCATTTCGGGTCAGCCGATAGTATGGAATGGGGTTATGTCAGTTAGAAATGGTCCCGCTATGTGATAGGGTCACGAGGATGTCAGGCCCAAGTTGGGTTAATCGTTGTACGAGTTGTGGATGCGTTCCACCGGAACTAGGTCGTAAGGACCGAGAAGAGCCTTATCGGGAAAGTAAGTAACAATATGGCCAAGTTTGGATAGTAACTCCAAGGATTGGAGAACAGAAACAAAATTTGAGATTTTGTACGTGTACTAGATGAATTTGAAAGTACGAGAAAGTATGACAAGTAAGGAAGGAAAGGAACCTCTAAGGATCCCGTGTTTGGGAAGACTATAACCTTCGAGTTTGGTGAGAAGGGGTCGCGGACGGAAGGTCCATTGATATGTTTACGTATGTTTTGTGGTGGCCATGTGTGGCATCGTTGGTCTGGTGCAGTTTTGATCGATAGGCATAGTCTAGAGATTGTGCCGGAGTGTGTATAGCTTGACAACCGACGAAGAACATTCGGGGACGAATGTTTCTAAGGGGGGAAGAATGTTACACCCCGTAAGTCCAAGACTTGTATAAGAGAATGTACATAAGGAATCAAGACTTGGAATTTAGTACGAAAGGAAGAATTGTTTTTCCGACGAAAAATCTTCCGAACGTCGGAAAGGAAAAATGTTCGTTGTTGAGAATTGGATTCTCAAAATGTATTATTTGGAGAGTAGGGAACTTATTAATATTATGGAAATTTATTTTTACGGATTTGGTCACGTGGGGCCCACCCGAGGAATTTTACGTTTTGCGGGGCCCACGAGGGTTACGGAATTTTGTGGACGAATGAGAGGGCGACACGTGGCACTCCCACATGTGGTGTTGGACGAAAATTAGTAAGGGTATTATGGTCATTTGTCCAATGATAGGATGACCAAGTCTTGCTAATAATAGAGCTTGATATTGTTGACTAAGTCCAAGGGACACTTGGCTTGATTAATTGAGAATTGCCTATGTGTGCTGGCGATAGCCTTTGAGTGCAAGGAATATGTTTTATTAAGTTTCCGCGACTCTCGGTTGTAGGGCCGGCTGTCTTGTTGTAAGTTACTTGGACGTACAGACAGTGATGTGAGATTCCACGGGTATGCTTCCGTTATTTGTAGTACTTGGGTTAAATTCCCGGATTTTTATAGAAGACATAGTAGTGCTTATGTTTTATTTGACGGCCGGTTGAGATAGGGTAAGAGTATAAGTGAGGGGTAAACCCCCAAGATGCTATACCACCTTCTCCAGGGTAAGAGTATAAGTGAGGGGTAAACCCCCAAGACATTATACCCCCTGCTTGTGTTGTTTGATGGTCGGTTGAGATAGGGTAAGAGTATAAGTGAGGGGTAAACCCCCAAGATGCTTTACCACCTTCTCCAGGGTAAGAGTATAAGTGAGGGGTAAACCCCCAAGACATTATACCCCCTGCTTTACCACCTGCTCGTTTTCCTGCTTGGCCCGTACAGTTTTTAGGACACAAGTGGGACTTGGTGTTCATGTATGCCTATTGGTGTTATATTATATCATGGACTGCCGACAGTGAGGAAGGATTCCACGGGCATGATTGATATTATGGGCGTGAGACCCATGGTTATATTTTAGTAATGATTTGAGGCACGCGTCACGACTTGATATATTTATTTATGTATTGTGTCTTGTAGGTTGGCTATCATACATGTCTCCTGCTTTGTTAGATTATGATTTCATTACTGATATTTTTCACATACTTGGTACATTCTTGTCTTCGACCTCGCCCGAAG
The DNA here is from genome assembly GCA_029844215.1 of Przewalskia tangutica. Taxonomy (NCBI): domain Eukaryota; kingdom Viridiplantae; phylum Streptophyta; class Magnoliopsida; order Solanales; family Solanaceae; genus Przewalskia; species Przewalskia tangutica. The sequence goes on along the minus strand of CM056726.1, from coordinate 84,982,203 downwards.
TGCGTTCATCTGCCGCAGTTTAGGCAGCTTGATTTGGTGATCGGCAGTGTAGGACCACCGAGTTTTGGATAGCTCCTACATTCGGGAGTTTATATTTTTGGTATAATTCCTTGATGAGCTTTTATGCGATTATGGGTACAATGAGGCCTTGTCCGTCACGATTCGATAAAACTCTTAGAGTGCAGTATTCATATGTGGGATTGGACTCGTATGCAGCGTAGTGTCTTTTTATGTATATTATATGGCGACGCATTCGGCTTTGCCCTTACCGCGTCACGTTGGTTTAAAAAAAGAGGTGTTATTTAAATTCGCGATTTACTTAGTTGTTAAGATAGAAGGTGCCTGGGTAGGGCACGATCCGCGAGCGAGGGTTCGGGCGTGACAGTGGTATCGAGCGATCGATCCTCGGAATGTCTGAGCCGTGTCTAGTAGAGTCTTGATTATCGGTGTGTTGCGCGCCACACCCATAAACAGGAGGCTACAGGATATTTAGGAGTTGGTTTCTATTCTTCTCACTCTGAGATCGTACCATAGAGTGTGTTAGTAAGATAATTCCGCTCGACGTATTGTTGTGTTACGCTTATGCCTCGAGGAGGGCAACAGCGCCCGAAGGAAAAGGAGTAGCGAGAGCTACTAGTCGGACTCGAGAGTTGATAGGGCTTATGCCCGAGTATACCGGATGTTGTCCGCGATCGGCGAGTTCTTCTGCGCCAGATTTGAGGCCCCAGCGACACGAGCCTCGATTTCGATTGAGGGAAGACTTTAGGAGTCATAAAGGAAGCCATTATGTTATTGACCAAGATAGCGATTACTCTGATTTCTTCGAGGGTTATTCGGCGGTCTGAGCAGTGTCTACAGAGGGTAGAGGCAGCGGAGATCGGCGTAAGAGGTTAGACCGGTTGGTTATCCGGTGAGTTTTGGACGAAACGGCCTCGGCAAGTGAGATATTCATCCCGGCCTACCCAAGTACATACCCCATGATTCCACGGTGGGATTTTGGACCCCACAAGGTATTTAGGAGCGGTCCAAGCTCCAGAGGTCGAGTTTCTCGAGAGCAGAGGATTTTCTGGCCGAGGCCACCTATTCCTCAATGTATCGGATGTGGTAAGCGTCATTCGGAAATGCCGTTATGGCACGGTGTTTGTTTTCTTGTGGCCGTCAGGGCCATATCTTTGAGTATGTCCTTTTAGAAAGAAACCTTTGGTGAGTGGCTCACCTAAGAGGCGGTAGTTGGTTCCTTTCCTCGCGGTATGCGTTCCCGAGCGGTGTTCAGATGTTAGCCAGTCGTGGTAGAGGTCATGGTGCAATTTATAGTTCTGGCGGTCCTTCGAACCGCAGAGATGACGTGACTACGGGGCAGGATCAGGAGGCGACATCGCACGGGGTTACAGGTATATTTCGATTCCTTTGAATCATACGTGCGTTGATAGATTCAGATTTTACCCTAGCGTATATGTTTTCCCTTTATTGCTAGAGTTTTAAAGTGGTAGTACCCCAGAGGTAGGGATACCTTGATTAGTAAAGTGAGAAGTTAAGAATGTTGACAAGAATGGTAAGTGAACTGAGACTATAGTTGTGTAGAGCTCACAAGTAGTAATTTCCCATGTGATGTAAGGCCAGATAGGGAAGAATGTCTGATAGAAATACTTTGGCTTATGTGACGAACCTCTAGTGAATAGGGGATAGGGTAAGAAGTACCTTGAGATAAGAGAGAGGTTTATTTTAGGCTAAGAATGAGAAGTTAAGTGTGACGATGAGTCGGGTTATGGACTCATTTCGGGTCAGCCGATAGTATGGAATGGGGTGATGTCAGTTAGAAATGGTCCCGCTATGTGATAGGGTCACGAGAATGCCAGGCCCAAGTTGGGTTAATCGTTGTACGAGTTGTGGATGCGTTCCACCGGAACTAGGTCGTAAGGACCGAGAAGAGCCTTATCGGGAAAGTAAGTAACAATATGGCCAAGTTTGGATAGTAACTCCAAGGATTGGAGAACAGAAACAAAATTTGAGATTTTTCTATGTGTACTAGATGAATTTGAAAGTACGAGAAAGTATGACAAGTAAGGAAGGAAAGGAACCTCTAAGGATCCCGTGTTTGGGAAGACTATAACCTTCGAGTTTGGTGAGAAGGGGTCGCGGACGGAAGGTCCATTGATATGTTTACGTATGTTTTGTGGTGGCCATGTGTGGCATCGTTGGTCTGGTGCAGTTTTGATTGATAGGCATAGTCTAGAGATTGTGCCGGAGTGTGTATAGCTTGACAACCGACTAAGAACATTCGGGGACGAATGTTTCTAAGGGGGGAAGAATGTTACACCCCGTAAGTCCAAGACTTGTATAAGAGAATGTACATAAGGAATCAAGACTTGGAATTTAGTACGAAATGAAGAATTGTTTTTCCGACGAAAAATCTTCCGAAAGTCGGAAAGGAAAAATGTTCGTTGTTGAGAATTGGATTCTCAAAATGTATTATTTGGAGAGTAGGGAACTTATTAATATTATGGAAATTTATTTTTACGGATTTGGTCACGTGGGGCCCACCCGAGGAATTTTACGTTTTGCGGGGCCTACCAGGGTTACGGAATTTTGTGGACGAATGAGAGGGAGACACGTGGCACTCCCACATGTGGTGTTGGACGAAAATTAGTAAGGGTATTATGGTCATTTGTCCAATGATAGGATGACCAAGTCTTGCTAATAATAGAGCTTGATATTGTTGACTAAGTCCAAGGGACACTTGGCTTGATTAATTGAGAATTGCCTATGTGTGCTGGCAATAGCCTTTGAGTGAAAGGAATATGTTTTATTAAGTTGCCGCGACTCTCGGTTGTAGGAAGTCACTGTCTTGTAAGTTACTTGGGCGTGCAAGCGGTGATGTGGGATTACGGGTATCTTAGTTATTTGTAGTACTTGGGTTAAATTCCCGGATTTTTATAGAAGACATAGTAGTGCTTATGTTTTATTTGACGGCCGGTTGAGATAGGGTAAGAGTATAAGTGAGGGGTAAACCCCCAAGATGCTATACCACCTTCTCCAGGGTAAGAGTATAAGTGAGGGGTAAACCCCCAAGACATTATACCCCCTGCTTGTGTTGTTTGATGGTCGGTTGAGATAGGGTAAGAGTATAAGTGAGGGGTAAACCTCCAAGATGCTTTACCACCTTCTCCAGGGTAAGAGTATAAGTGAGGGGTAAACCCCCAAGACATTATACCCCCTGCTTTACCACCTGCTCGTTTTCCTGCTTGGCCCGTACAGTTTTTAGGACACAAGTGGGACTTGGTGTTCATGTATGCCTATTGGTGTTATATTATGTCATGGACTGCCGACAGTGAGGAAGGATTCCACGGGCATGATTGATATTATGGGCGTGAGACCCATGGTTATATTTTAGTAATGATTTGAGGGCATGCGTCCCTGACTTGATATATTTGTTTATGTATTGTATCTGTAGGTTGGCTATCATACATGTCTCTGTTTTGTTAGATGTTATGATTTCATTACGATATTTTCAACTTCACATACTTGGTACATTCTTCATCGACCTCGCCCGAGCTGCGTTCATGCCGCATGAGTTTAGGTACGTGATTTGGTGATCGGCAGTGTAGGACCTGCTCGTAGTTTTGGATAGCTCCTCTGCATTGAGTTTATATTTTTGGTATAATTCCTTCAAGATGCAGACTTTTATGCGATTATGGGTACAATGAGGGCCTTGTCCCGTCACGATTGATAAAAATCTTAGAGGTGCTGTATTCATATGTAGGATTGGACTCGTATGCAGCGTAGTGTCTTTTTATGTATATTATATGGCGGCATCGGCTTTGCCCTTACCGCATCACGTTGGTTTAAAAAAATGAGGTGTTATTTAAATTCGCGATTTACTTAGTTGTTAAGATAGAAGGGTGCGGTAGGGCACGATCCGCGAGCGAGGGTTGGGCGTGACAGTGGTATCGAGCGATCGATCCTCGGAATGTCTCTGACCGTGTCTAGTAGAGTCTTGATTATCGGTGTGTTGCGCGCCACACCCATAAACGGAGGCTACATGACATTTAGGAGTTGGTTTTATTCTTCTCACTCTAAGATCGTGCCATAGAGCCGTGTTAGTAAGATAATTCCTCTCGACGTATTGTTGTGTTACGATTATGCCTCGGAGAGGCAACACCGCCGAAGGAAAAGGAGTAGCGAGAGCTACTAGTCGGACTCGAGAGTTGATAGGGCTTATGCCCAGTATACCGGATGTTGTGCGCGATCGGCGAGTTCTTGCAAGGCCAGATTTGAGGCCCCAGCACGAGCCTCGATTTCGATTAGGGAAGACTTTAGGGTCATAAAGGAAGCCATTATGTTATTGACCAAGATAGCGATTACTCTGATTTCTTCAAGAGGGTTATTCGGCCAGATGCATGTGTCTTTATACCGTATTTTGAGTATGTACGTAAGAACGTCGTAGAAAATTTGAACTTGAAGATTTGGCTTGGCGATTTATTTTTGTGCACAACCCGGTTAGAGTCGTTTTTCGGAAGCGTTTTCCTAACTTTCGTAGGAAAATTCCGGCTATGTCATTTATATTTTTGCGGATTTTTAGAGAGACGAAGCGTGTTGGACCAACAAGAGGCGCGCCACTTGGCACCTCTCATTGGTGGAGTGTGGGCGGTAAAGGTGGCGAAAGTGAGGCCTTTGTGGTCAAGGGTTGGTAGGATATTTTGTGTGTTAGTTGGTTAGGGTGCACTTGGCAAGATCTTGGCCTAGACTTGCCTTGCACTTGGCAAGATCTTGGCGATTGGTTGGCCTTGGCTTGTCATATAACTACGGTCTCCCTTTGAAGTCTTCTTCATCCTAATAATTTCCTAAGTCTAAAATTACTAACTCCCTTGTAGTATAGTTCTCCCCCTCCCCTTGTGAGGCCTTAGCCGAGAGTCCCCTTGGCGAGAGTTCCCCTAGTGGGAGAGTAGAGGTATACACCCCCCTCTCTCTTGTGGTGCTAGCCGTAGGGTACCCCACTGCCTAGTTGTTTCGTATAAATACCCACTCTTGGTAGAAATACTCTCAAAAGTATTGTTATAATGCCCAGTCTTTATTACACCAGTAAATTCAAGGAGTTAGATAAGTTGACAACATGTGTTGGGCGGATTTTGAGTTTACCTTGGAGTGTTGTACCCCAGTTGTTAAGAATTTCGAGGTGTTTAAAAGGCCTAATGTGTAGTCCGTTAAATATAGATCCCAACGCAACAAACCGTTCGTCGTTTGGACATCGGAGTCAAAAGTTATGGAAGTTACAAGTTTGGTGCTTGATCAGTGCTGCAGATTCTCGATGCAGTAGTGCAGCGCGGCCGGACTGCGAGACGCAGCGCCGGTTGTTCTGAAGTCGCAGGGTTGCAGTGGCGCGCGCCGGAATGCGCAGCACGGAAGATTTATTTTGGAAGTGGAGCGCCGCGCCGGCGCGGGTCCGCGCGCCGGGAATTTTGCGCGAAGTGACGAAAAAACAGGATATTTCGTTTATAACCTATGGGAGGGTGACAAGTGTCCCTCCCATCCTTTTGATCAATAAGTGGTCCTATTTTCGGGCCATGTCTTGGAAGACTTGGCCATTCCATTTCATTTCATTTCCAAACCCTCCTAAGAAAAACCCTCTCCCTTCTCTCTAGTTTTTGGAAGAAAACCTAGCTTTAGAGGAGATTGTTGGAGCGGCGGCAAGAAGAAAAGTGTGGGTAAACTTGTGGGTAATTTGGTGGGCGATTTTGTGGAAAGTGGTGGAAGAAAAAGGGGCTTTTGTGGGCTATTCCTTAAGGTAAGAGTTTCCTTTCTCTTGGTTATGAGCCTAAAAATTTTGTTTTATTTTAGTAGTATAGATGTGAGCACGAGGTCCATTTTATTTTAGTAGTTTAGAGTTGAGCCTAAGACTGTTATATTGTAGTAGTATAGAATTGAGCCTGAGGCTGTTTTATATTGTAGAGATTTAGATCTTGTTGTCTTGTTAAAAACTGAAATGGGCATGTTAGCCTTAAGATTGTAATTGTTGAAGATGTCTAGGGCTAGATATCATGTTATACCTAAGAACTTGGATTGGAAAGTATTGAAAGGGATTTAAGAATGGGGTTATGGTTGGCCAAGAATGGCATAGAAAGTATTGGGTTATTTTGTATTATTGTGGGCCGTTTGGTTATTGAATTCGACCTTGAAAGAGGTGGCATAGTAAGTAAGAACAAAGGAAGTGCCGTCCAAATTACCGTAGAATCTAGGGACTTTGCACTCAGTTATTCTACGTTCGAAGCTAGAATTTGATAGACGTTTCATGACCCCTTATAGGATTGAAGTACTACGGTAGCATATTCTACTTAAGGGCGATAGTACTGTGGAGCATTTTGCTTATTGTCGACAATCGTCGCGAGGTATGTGATTCTTCCTATCCTCTTCAGCATGACTATTTGTGAAATATATAGTGCGGTAGACGCACGTGTGTTAAAGGAATTAAATTTCCCTTTTGTGCCTTGACTTGATATGAAGTGTAAGGGTCTTGATTGTTTGAAGAAAAGAGTAGGAAAATCTTATTCGTTAGTAATAAGTGCTTGGTTGTTAAAGAATAAGCCCTCTTGATCTCATAAGGGCTTATAGTGTAATTGGTTGGGTTAAAACATAAAGTGTTATAACGGCTTTATGGGAAGTTGGTTATAACCACTTTATGTAAGTAAAAGAATGTTTTGTTGATTTCAAAGGACAAGTGATTTGACTTAAATGGTGTCAAAAAGTGTGAAACCTCATTCGTGAGAAATGAGTCCTTGGTTTTTAAAAAGGAATAATGTTACCCAAATTTCGGAAATGGGAAGAAGAATCGAACAAGCCAATGCAGCGTTAATAAAGGAAATAGTAATGACATTCAATCATGTTAAAACCAGTAGAAACCTCCATCTGCATAGAAGCTAAGATAAGACAAAATTGTATTACATTTCCTAGATCATGGCTGCTCTAATAAGAACTATTGAAATCAAGTTTTGATCTTCTTAAAAATTTCAAAGTAAGGAATTCGATTTCTAAAAGAAAAGAGACCTAAGAGTTGGAAGTGTTTTGTTTTAAAAGAAAGGCATGGTTTTGTCTTGTATTGTTTTAAAACATAAAGTGTTATAATAGCTTTATGGGGAGTTAATTATAACGACTTTAAGAATATAAAGGAAGGGATTCATTATTAGGTTTAAAATGGTAATTCGATTTTGGGAAAAGGGAAGTAACTCGTTTTCAAATATTGAACTTCTTATGATGGAAAAAAAAAAACATAAGTGACTTGTTTATAAAAGGTAGGAGTACCTTGATCCTAAGGGGGTTAAGTACTTGGGTTTTAAATGGTATACTTGACATTGTGTTAAGAAATATTTATAGTACCTTGAGTTGTATTACGGGCCTATGCTTGTAGTGATAGCTTCTATGTGCAAGTGTTGTATTTATGTGCTGCCGCGCCTCTCGTTGGAGGGCAAGCTATCTGGTTGATTGATGGACATACCGACACGTTGGGTAGCCCACGGGTGTGCTTCCATTAGGGGTGTTGTTATTGTTATTTGATTGGACATACTGACACGTTGGGTAGCCCACGGGTATGCTTCCACGGTGAGTATTCTCTTGTTAGTTGTTTGGACATACCGACACGTTGGGTAGCCCACGGGTATGCTTCCACAGGGATTGTTATCTTGTTATCTCCTTTGGGCATACCGACACGTTGGATGGTCCACGGGTATGGGCCCACTAGGACGGTTCCAGGGCCATGCTTATACCGAGGTGAGATGTCGGGGCATGCGGCCTTTGTGCGGGTTAAATTCCCGGGTTGTATTTGAGTGATGGTTTCACGGGCATGAGTCCCTGACTTGACATGACTGATTATATGTTGTGTACTGTAGTTTGGTTATCATACATGTCTCCTGCTTTATATAGACTATTATGATTTCATTTCTGATATTTCTGATTCACATACTTGGTACATGTTATCGACCTCGCCGAAGTGCGTTCATGCCGCAGGTTGAGGTACATAGCTTGCTGATCCACTCTCTTAGGATCGCTGTTCGGTTCTCGGAAAGCTCCATATATCCGGAAGCTTGTCACGTGATGCAGTTCCACAAGTAGTAGATTTTTGTATATTCAGGGGCATGGCGGGGCCTGTCCGTCATTATGGTTTCAAAATTCTTAGAGTGCATGCAGCCTTTGTTGTGGGCGAGTTTGTATGGGATATCGCTCAAGTTTTAAATATTGTATAAAAAAAGGTAACCGTTTGGGTTAGCCTACTTTCTTATTTCACTGTTTTCATTCTTGAGTTTTTATTTCCGCTGGTTTTTCTCTGATGTTGTATCACTAGGGTGCCCGGGGTAAGGCACCAGTCACGGGCCCGGGTTCGGGTCGTGACAATTACCTTAGCCGTATACCTTGTAGTATTCTAAGGTTATACCTATACAAAAAGCCCAGAAATACTATTATACTTTCCGTCAGTCACAAAACCGAAACCCTAAGGAAAATCTCCATAGTTAGTTGGAGTAATAAGTAGAAGTTGGTTAGAACTTCTAAGGGTTGTTTGGCGGGTCTGAGCGCACTGAGTAGAGCTAAACCTTGCTCAGGATCGACATTATAACTTGGATAATTATGGGCTTATCGAGGTAAATATTTTGTCCCTCTATTGTAATTGGAAATTACATGATTGTTAGACTATATAGTTGAAGTATACTATATATAGAACTGAACGTTGTTATCGGCAATGTCTTTTGACTTAAGCCTGATTAATAAGAAACCTTTTCGAAAGAAATCTTGAGCTGTATTTACATGGGACGTATTACTGAGACTTGTGTAGCTTTTACGTAGGTAGAATTGTACCCGTCGGGTTAGATGTATAACCCCCGGTTGGCTTGGTAGCGGCCTCGATAAAGGAGGAGATTTACGCTGTTGCGGGGGGGGGAGGTGCTGCCGAAATTTCGGTAGAATGTTCTACGATGAGGTCTAAATGTTAATAAACGCCATGTGGCCTGATAGGTTGAAGTACTACGTGTGGCGCGATCTACTTGGCTTAGGAGTAGCCAGCGGTTGGAAGTACTTGGAGGCGTTTTGCTATTAGTCGATACTCGTCGCGAGGTATGTGAACCTCTTCCTATCTCTTCTAGCATGATATATGTGAACTATGTAGTGCGGTGAGCGTCATGTGCTAAATGTATTTGATTGGTTTAACACGTAAAGTGTTATAACGGCTTTATGGGAAGTTGGTTATAACGACTTTATGTTGGTAAGAAAATACTTGTGGTTTTAAAAGGTAATCGATTTGAACTATAAGCGGCTTGTTATGTGTTAATAAAGAACTTGAAGTATTTCAAAAGATTTTTGAATCATTTCGAAGAAGTAATACTTGGTTTTGAAAACTTAAGAGTTATACTAGCTTTATGGGAAGTTAGGTAATAACGGCTTAAGAATGTTTCTTGATTTCGAAATCGAATGTGTATCGACAAACCAACTGCAGCGTTAATAAAAGGAAATGTTTTGTGATTAAGTATTATTAAAACCGAGAAACTTCCATCTGCATGAAGCTAAGATGAGACAAAATGATATTTCCTAGATCATGGTCTTTGTAATAAGATTGTTATAAACAAGAATATCCTACTCACATATAAGACTTATGTTTCTCAGATAGTTTAAAAGAGAATTATATTCTTAAATGAATAAGACTATGAACTACGAAACCTTTCTAAAATAAGAAACGTGAACATTTGAAATTAGACAAAGTTGGACGTTTGGATAATAATGTTGTTACTTGATTTTACAAAGATAAGTGTTTTGATTCACTTCAAAAGATAATCACTCTATTTTCATATACTACGGGCATTGTGTGACTTTTGTGAAAGTAACGTATCTTTTAAAAAGTTAATGTATGAAGTACTTTGGGGATAGAAACCCGAACATGTTGACATATAGTAGAAAGTACCTTGTGTGTATAACTTGATTGTGTTGGTTTGTGATAGCCTTGTAATACCTTCGTGATGCTTTGATAAGTAATCATATTAGGATGCTACGTGTGTTAGTATTCTGTGATGTTTGTGTAAAGGGGTTTTCCCTTGATTGTGCTTATGTTGTTTAAACGATAAACTGTTATGTTGGTATTATACCACTCGCGTGTTTAGGGGTTAAGCTGCCCTCCGTCTGGGGTAGACTCGAGCGATGCAGGACCATGATTCGAGAAGACCTCATGCGGGTCCCGGGGGCCTATGCGGAGCTACGAGAGTTCAGGTTAGTGTGCGGCCTTTATGGTCATGCGGTACATGTGGCCATGCGATGCGAGTCGGGGCGATGCGGGAGTAGCTACCCTCGATGCGGGTTATACCTCATGCGGGCCTATGAGGCGGCCTATGCGGAGCTGCGGGAGTTCGAGGGCTAGACGCGCATTTGATATTGCGGGCGGCGACGGCTTTGATCATGTGACGGTCAGAGCAGATATCATGATACATTTTATGACCTTGTTAGTCTTGTAGGTGTTAGTAGTCGGCTATGACTTAGTAATTAACCGGTACTGTTTTATTTGGACACAGGTGGGACCTGTTGTTCATGTGTATTCCTTGGTGCTTTTCTATCATTGACTGCCGGCAGTGAGGAAGGTATTCCACGGGCATGATTGATGTTGTGGGCGTGAGACCCATTGTTATATTGGAGTGATGACTTGAGGCGTGAGTCACGACTTGATATATCGCTTATTTATTGTGAACGTAGTTTGGTTATCATACATGTCTCTGCTTTATATAGACTACTATGATTTCATTTCTGATATTTTGATTTCACATACTGGTACTGTTATCGACCTCCTTGAAGCTGCGTTCATGCCGCGAGTAAAGGTACACGATCGTTGATCCTCGCTCTTAGGGTCACGATTCAGCGTTAGGAAGCTCCGTTCCTCGGAGGCTTATCTTGGTATAGTCCCTGTTGTTGTAGGTGCTTACATTCGAGGTATGACGGCCACTGTCCGTCGTTGTTGTCATATCATTCGTAAGTGCAGTAATCTTGTTGTGGCGGGGTTTATAAAAGGATTAAACTGTTCGAGTTGAAAGAGTTGTTGTTTCTATATATATGCGAAAGGCAAGTTTTCCTGAGTTATTGTTTATACTTAGTTATTTTATGTTATTGATTTATTTTCGTGATTTCCTCGATGTATGACTCTTTGGGGTGCGAGGTAGGCACGATCCACGGGCAGGTTCGGTCGTGACATGTACAGAGGGTAGAGGGCCAACGCGGAGATCAGCGTAAGAGGGTTAGACCGGTTGGTTATCCCGGTGAGTTTTTGGACGAACAGCCTCAGCAGCAAGTGAGATATTCATCCCAACCTACCCAGTACATACCCCGCGGTTCCACGGTGGGATTTTGGACCCACAAGGTATTTAGGAGCGGTCCAAGCTCCAGTCGAGGTTCTCGGAGGAGCGAGAGGATTTTCTCGGTCGAGGCCACCTATTCTCGATGTATCGGATGTGGTAAGCGTCATTCGGAAATGCCGTTATGGCACGGTGTTTGTTTTCTGTGGCCGTCGGGCCATATCGAGGTATGTCCTTTTAGAAAGAGCACTGGTGAGGTGGCTCAGCCTATGAGGCCGGTAGTTGGTTCCCTTTCCTCCACAGCTGTGCGTTCCCCAGGGCAGGGTGTTCAGATGTTAGCCAGCCGTGGTAGAGGTCACGGTGGAGTTTATAGTTCTGGCGGTCCTTCGAACCGCAGAGATGACGTGACTACGGGGCAGGATCAGGAGGCGACATCGCACGGGGTTACAGGTATATTTCGATTCCTTTGAATCATACGTGCGTTGATAGATTCAGATTTTACCCTAGCGTATATGTTTTCCCTTTATTGCTAGAGTTGTAAAGTGGTAGTACCCCAGAGGTAGGGATACCTTGATTAGTAAAGTGAGAAGTTAAGAATGTTGACAAGAATGGTAAGTGAACTGAGACTATAGTTGTGTAGAGCTCACAAGTAGTAATTTCCCCATAACAGTGTAAGACCGATAGGGAAGAATGTACAGTAGAAATACTTTGGCTTATGTGACGAACCTCTAGTGAATAGGGGATAGGGTAAGAAGTACCTTGAGATAAGAGAGAGGTTTATTTTAGGCTAAGAATGAGAAGTTAAGTGTGACGATGAGTCGGGTTATGGACTCATTTCGGGTCAGCCGATAGTATGGAATGGGGTGATGTCAGTTAGAAATGGTCCCGCTATGTGATAGGGTCACGAGGATGCCAGGCCCAAGTTGGGTTAATCGTTGTACGAGTTGTGGATGCGTTCCACCGGAACTAGGTCGTAAGGACCGAGAAGAGCCTTATCGGGAAAGTAAGTAACAATATGGCCAAGTTTGGATAGTAACTCCAAGGATTGGAGAACAGAAACAAAATTTGAGATTTTGTATGTGTACTAGATGAATTTGAAAGTACGAGAAAGTATGACAGGTAAGGAAGGAAAGGAACCTCTAAGGATCCCGTGTTTGGGAAGACTATAACCTTCAAGTTTGGTGAGAAGGGGTCGCGGACGGAAGGTCCATTGATATGTTTACGTATGTTTTGTGGTGGCCATGTGTGGCATCGTTGGTCTGGTGCAGTTTTGATCGATAGGCATAGTCTAGAGATTGTGCCGGAGTGTGTATAGCTTGACAACCGACTAAGAACATTCGGGGACGAATGTTTCTAAGGGGGGAAGAATGTTACACCCCGTAAGTCCAAGACTTGTATAAGAGAATGTACATAAGGAATCAAGACTTGGAATTTAGTACGAAAGGTAGAATTATTTTTCCGACGAAAAATCTTCCGAACGTCGGAAAGGAAAAATGTTCGTTGTTGAGAATTGGATTCTCAAAATGTATTATTTGGAGAGTAGGGAACTTATTAATATTATGGAAATTTATTTTTACGGATTTGGTCACGTGGGGACCACCCGAGGAATTTTACGTTTTGCGGGGCCCACGAGGGTTACGGAATTTTGTGGACGAATGAGAGGGCGACACGTGGCACTCCCACATGTGGTGTTGGACGAAAATTAGTAAGGGTATTATGGTCATTTTTCCAATGATAGGATGACCAAGTCTTGCTAATAATAGAGCTTGATATTGTTGACTAAGTCGAGGACACTGGCGATTAATTGAGAATTGCCTATGTGTCGGCAATAGCCTTTGAGTGCAAGGAATATGTTTTATTAAGTTCGCGACTCTCGGTTGTAGGGCGGTGGCTTGTTGTAAGTTACTTGGGCGTCACAAGCGGTGATGTGGGATTACGGGTATCTTAGTTATTTGTAGTACTTAGGTTAAATTCGGATTTTTATAGAAGACATAGTAGTGCTTATGTTTTATTTGTGGCAGGTTGAGATAGGGTAAGAGTATAATTGAGGGGTAAACCCCCAAGATGCTATACCACCTTCTCCAGGGTAAGAGTATAAGTGAGGGGTAAACCCACAAGACATTATACCCCCTGCTTGTGTAGTTTGATGGTAGGTTGAGATAGGGTAAGAGTATAAGTGAGGGTAAACCCCAGATGCTTTACCACCTTCTCGAGTAAGAGTATAAGTGAGGGTAAACCCCAAGACATTATACCCCCTTTACCACCACTGCTCGTTTTCTGCTTGCGTCTGTTTTAGGACCTGAAGTGGGACTTGGTGTTCATGTATGCCTATTGGTGTTATATTATATCATGGGTAAAGCGGTGAGGAAGGATTCCACGGGCATGATTGATATTATGGGCGTGAGACCCATGGTTATATTTTAGTAATGATTTGATGGCATGCGTCCCTGCCTTGATATGACTATTTATGTATTGTGTACTGTAGGTTGGCTATCATACATGTCTCCTGTTTTGTTAATTTGTTATGATTTCATTCTGATATTTTTCACTCACATACTTGGTACATTCTTCGTCTTGACCTCGCCGGGGCTGCGTTCATCTGCCGCAGTTTAGGTCTTGATTTGGTGATCGGCAGTGTAGGACCTGCCGAGTTTTGGATAGCTCCTGCATTCAGAGTTTATATTTTGGTATAATTCCTTGATGCAGACTTTTATGCGATTATGGGTACAATGGGGCCTTGTCAAGTCACGATTGATAAAACTCTTAGAGTCCGTATTCATATGTGGGATTGGACTCGTATGCAGCGTAGTGTCTTTTTATGTATATTATATGGCGGCCTTGCCGGCAGCGCACTTGCACGTCACGTTGGTTTAAAAAAAAAGAGGTGTTATTTAAATTCGCGATTTACTTAGTTGTTAAGATAGAAGGTGCCCGGGTAGGGCACGATCCGAGCGAGGGTTCGGGCGTGAGTGGTATCGAGGCGATCGATCCTCGGAATGTCTGAGCCGTGTCTAGTAGAGTCTTGATTATCGGTGTGTTGCGCGCCACACCCATAAACAGGAGGCTACGGGACATTTAGGAGTTAGTTTCTATTCTTCTCACTCTAGATCGTGCCATAGACATTTGTTTAGTAAGATAATTCCTCTCGGCGTATTGTTGTGTTACTGATTATGCCTCGAGGAGACAACGGCCCGAAGGAAAAGGAGTAGCGAGAGCTACTAGTCGGACTCGAGAGAGTTGATAGGGCTTATGCCTGAGTATCTGGATGTTGTCTGCGATCGGCGAGTTAACCTGCGCCAGATTTGAGGCCCAGCACGAGCCTCGATTTCTCGATTAGGGAAGACTTTAGGGTCATAAAGGAAGCCATTATGTTATTGACCAAGATAGCGATTACTCAGATTTCTTGTGAGGGTTATTCGGCGATGCAGACGGTGTACAGAGGGTAGAGGCAGCGGAGATCGGCGTAAGAGGTTAGACCGGTTGGTTATCCGGTGAGTTTTGGACGAAACGCCTCGGCCAGTGAGATATTCATCCCAGCCTACCCGTACATACCCCGCAGTTCCACGGTGGGATTTTGGACCCACAAGGTATTTAGGAGCGGTCCAGCTCCAGAGGTCGAGGTTCTCGGAAGCGGAGGATTTTCTCGGTCGAGCCACCTATTCCTCGATGTATCGGATGTGGTAAGCGTCATTCGGGAAATGCCGTTATGGCACGGTGTTTGTTTTCTTGTGGCGTCCGGGCCATATCTTTGAGTATGTCCTTTTAGAAAGAGCTTGGTGAGTGGCTCGGCCTATGAGGCCGTAGTTGGTTCCTTTCATCGCGGTATGCGTTCCCGAGCGGTGTTGGATGTTAGCACCATGGTAGAGGTCACGGTGGAGTTTATAGTTAGCGGTCCTTGAACCGCGAGATGGCGTGACTACGGGGCAGGATCAGGAGGCGACATCGCACGGGGTTACAGGTATATTTCGATTCCTTTGAATCATACGTGCGTTGATAGATTCAGATTTTACCCTAGCGTATATGTTTTCCCTTTATTGCTAGAGTTGTAAAGTGGTAGTACCCCAGAGGTAGGGATACCTTGATTAGTAATGTGAGAAGTTAAGAATGTTGACAAGAATGGTAAGTGAACTGAGACTATAGTTGTGTAGAGCTCACAAGTAGTAATTTCCCATGTGATGTAAGGCCAGATAGGGAAGAATGTCTGGTGAAATACTTTGGCTTATGTGACGAACCTCTATTGAATAGGGGATAGGGTAAGAAGTACCTTGAGATAAGAGAGGTTTATTTTAGGCTAAGAATGAGAAGTTAAGTGTGTGATGAGTGGGTTATGGACTCATTCGGTCGGTAGATAGTATGGAATGGGGTGATGTCGGTTAGAAATGGTCCCGTTATGTGATAGGGTCACGAGGATGCCAGGCCCAAGTTGGGTTAATCGTTGTACGAGTTGTGGATGCGTTCCACCGGAACTAGGTCGTAAGGACCGAGAAGAGCCTTATCGGGAAAGTAAGTAACAATATGACCAAGTTTGGATAGTAACTCCAAGGATTGGAGAACAGAAACAAAATTTGAGATTTTGTATGTGTACTAGATGAATTTGAAAGTACGAGAAAGTATGACAAGTAAGGAAGGAAAGGAACCTCTAAGGATCCCGTGTTTGGGAAGACTATAACCTTCGAGTTTGGTGAGAAGGGGTCGCGGACGGAAGGCCCATTGATATGTTTACGTATGTTTTGTGGTGGCCATGTGTGGCATCGTTGGTCTGGTGCAGTTTTGATCGATAGGCATAGTCTAGATATTGTGCCGGAGTGTGTATAGCTTGACAACCGACTAAGAACATTCGGGGACGAATGTTTCTAAGGGGGGAAGAATGTTACACCCCGTAAGTCCAAGACTTGTATAAGAGAATGTACATAAGGAATCAAGACTTGGAATTTAGTACGAAAGGAAGAATTGTTTTTCCGACGAAAAATCTTCCGAACGTCGGAAAGGAAAAATGTTCGTTGTTGAGAATTGGATTCTCAAAATGTATTATTTGGAGAGTAGGGAACTTATTAATATTATGGAAATTTATTTTTACGGATTTGGTCACGTGGGGACCACCCGAGGAATTTTACGTTTTGCGGGGCCCACGAGGGTTACGGAATTTTGTGGACGAATGAGAGGGCGACACGTGGCACTCCCACATGTGGTGTTGGACGAAAATTAGTAAGGGTATTATGGTCATTTGTCCAATGATAGGATGACCAAGTCTTGCTAATAATAGAGCTTGATATTGTTGACTAAGTCCAAGGGACACTTGGCTTGATTAATTGAGAATTGCCTATGTGTGCTGGCGATAGCCTTTGAGTGCAAGGAATATGTTTTATTAAGTTGTCGCGACTCTCGGTTGTAGGGCCGGCTGTCTTGTTGTAAGTTACTTGGACGTACCGACAGTGATGTGGGATTACACGGGTATGCTTCCGTTATTTGTAGTACTTGGGTTAAATTCCCGGATTTTTATAGAAGACATAGTAGTGCTTATGTTTTATTTGACGGCCGGTTGAGATAGGGTAAGAGTATAAGTGAGGGGTAAACCCCCAAGATGCTATACCACCTTCTCCAGGGTAAGAGTATAAGTGAGGGGTAAACCCCCAAGACATTATACCCCCTGCTTGTGTTGTTTGATGGTCGGTTGAGATAGGGTAAGAGTATAAGTGAGGGGTAAACCCCCAAGATGCTTTACCACCTTCTCCAGGGTAAGAGTATAAGTGAGGGGTAAACCCCCAAGACATTATACCTCGCTTTCTATCATGGATCGAAGCGGTGAGGAAGGATTCCACGGCATGATTTATATTATGTGAGTGAGACACATGGTTATATTTTAGTAATGACTTGAGGCATCGTCCACGACTTGATATATTGTTTATGTATTGTGTAATCGTAGGTTGGCTATCATACATGTCTCCTGTTTTGTTAGATTATGATTTCATTACTGATTTTTCACCACATACTTGGTACATTCTTCGTACTGACCTCCTTCGGGGGGCTGCGTTCATGCCGCAGGTTTAGGTACGCAGTTTGGTGATCGGCAGGTGTAGGACCCTGCTCAGAGTTTTTGGATAGCTCCCTCTGTTCAGGAGTTTATATTTTTGGTATAATTCCTTCAAGATGTGCTTTTGTACGATTATGGGTACAATGGCCTTGTCCCACGTCAATTGATAAAACTCTTAAGTGCGTATTCATATGTGGGATTGGACTCATGTACAGCGTAGTGTCTTTTTTATGTATATTATATGGCAGCCTTGTCGGCTTTGCCCTTGCACGTACGTTGGTTTAAAAAAAAAGAGGTGTTATTTAAATTCCGCAGTTTACTTAGTTGTTAAGATAGAAGGGTGCCCAGGTAGGGCACCAGTCACGGGCCTGGGGTTCGGGGCGTGACAACAAAGCCCCTGGTCCGGATGGCTACTCTACGGGTTTCTTCAAGAAATCTTGGAATATCGTTGGCAGGGAGTTCAGTGAAGCGGTTAAAGAGTTCTTCACTTTTGGTAAGCTTCTCAGGTAGATCAACCACACTACTATCGCCCTTATTCCTAAATCTACCCACTGCTCAACGGTGGGCGACTACAGGCCTATTTCTTGCTGCAACATTATGTATAAGGTCATCACAAAGATCATTGCTTCTCGATTGGTGTCGGTTCTGGATGTCCTCTGTTACACCCCGTAGTTTCAGGGTATGTATATGAGGACGTGCGCAAGAGAATGTGACTCTAGGTTTGAAAAGGAAGAAAGATATCTTTTTTCTATGGAAAATGTTCCGAACCTCGTGAAGGAAAAAGGTTTATTATTGAGAATTGGATTCTCAACTTTGGTATTTAAGACTTATAGAATTTATAAGAATTATGAAATTTTATTTCCAGATTTGGTCATGTGGAGCCCACCAGGGAAATTTTACGTTTTTGTGGGGCCCACAAGGTTTTCAATTATGGACCAATTATTGAGATTGTGGGGAGATGAAATATTTGCAAGCCACTTGTCTCAAGATATTTGTTGGACAAGTGGCTTGTGGGACCCACACACACTTGTCCCCAATCTCAACCACACACTTGCTTTGATCCTAGCCCTTGGTTGTCTTATATATACACACCTTAGAGTTGCAAGACTTCATCAACACTTAGAGAAATTCCAAGACACAAAAATATACTCCCTCCCTTTATTGTTGCTCTCGGCACCCCCCCCCCCCCCTATTTGTGAAGAACAATTCATCAATTGTTGTTTTTTAATCCCAAATACCTTAGCCAAGTGTCCCTAGTAGTGTTCTAAAGATATCCCAACACAAAGATCCCGGAAATACTACGTTAATCCAATAGTCGCAAAGTGAAACCCTAAGGTGATCTTCATATTTTTGGTTGAAGTGTTAAGAGAAGTTGGTTAGGAACTTCTAAGGGTTGCTTGGAGCGGATTGGAACGTAAGGATAAGGAGCTAAAGTTGCTAAGGATCGACTTTTAGATCTTGGATAATTTTGGTTTTTTGAGGTAATGATCTTTGTCCTTATAATGAAATTGAAGATTACATGTTATAGTAGTACATAAATAAGTTTGTGATATATGGAAGGAAGATTGAAAAGAGTTGGATCTTATTAATGTCACGACCCGATCCGGGGCCCGTGACTGGTGCCTTACCCGGGCACCCAAGTAGTCATACATCAGAGTAATCAGCGGAATATAAAAACAAGACATGAAACCAATGTAAAAGAGACACAGTTTATCCAAGAAAAGATTGCCTTTCGGCATGTATATATATAAAGAGTGAACAGTTACATCCCAACTTTATAACAGGACTACAGACCTCTAGGAATGTAAACAACTATGGCGGGACAGGGCCCCGCCATACCCTGAATGTACATAAATCTACAATGACAGGGAGATCATACCCAAAATATAAGCCTCCGGAGAAAACGAGGCTTTCCCAAAAGCAGAAACGGTGATCCTAGGAGCGGGGATCAACAACAGGAGTACCTCTACCTGCGGCATGAACGCAGCCCCCCGAAGGAGGTCAGTACAACAGGTACCAAGTATGTGAAACTGTAAAGTACTGAAATGAACTCAAAGCATTTTTAAAACCACTTACAAATACAACCAATTCAACTGCACATAATGCCACAGCATAGACAAGAGCAAAAATAGATATAATGTAACTGGTCTTTTCTAGGCCGCTAATGATCGAAGCAAGGCCAATCGCCCATAGTATCATTATGCGTGCCTAATCCTGGAACTCCCGCAGTCCGCATAGGTGCATGCACCGCATGAGGTATTCTCGCACGGGGCAGCTAACCCGCGACATCCTCCCGACCCCAAGTCCTCATAGTCACCGTGGACCGTGATAGGCCATATAGACGCGTCGGCGTAACACACCCGGAGTGATCAATCCTCGGAACTCCGCAGCCCGCATAGGTCACATGCACCGCATGAGGTATTCCTCGCATCGAGGTGGCAAGTCCTCGGCATAATAACAAGTCAGGGGGGTATGTGATATAATAGCAGTACAACGGGCTTATCGTTTAACAACGTAAGCACAACAAGAATAACCCCCTTACACAAACATTACACGACACTAACACACGTAGCATCATAATATGTCTACTTATCAAACCATCTTACTACACTTTCCAGAAATCAATACAAGGCGTTCATAAACAAATAAGTAAACCGTTCCTTTTATCTTTCTTAAGTCGTTATACCTAACTTCCCATAAAGCTAGTATAACTCTTAAGCTTTTTGTTTAAAAACCAAATATTACTCTTCTTTCAAAAATGATTCATAATTCTTTTGAAATACTTCAAGATTCTTATTATTTAAAACTCAAGCCAAAAGACATCAAAGTAAAACCAAGTTTAGTTAACACATGTACGTCTACCGTACTATATATATTTCAAAAGTATCATGGTCAAGAGTATAGGAAGGATCACATACCTCCTCGGCTAAATCCACCTGCCAAGTCGAATATGTCGCGCGCAGAGTATCAACCTATAATAGCCAAATACGTCTATCAACGTCTAGGGAATATAGTAGTATATACCTCCTCGGCTAAATCCCCAGGGTTTCGTTTTGTGACTAAAGGGAATATAGTAGTATTTCCGGGCTCTTAGTATAGAGGTAACTTTGGGAATACTTCAAGGGGTTTGGGCTAAGGTATTTTGGAATAGCAACAATAGTAGAAGACAACTTTTCTACAAAGAGGGGGGGGGGGGTATTTCGACGAGAGCTTCTAAGAGGGGGGGGGGGGGGGAGTGTTTCGGACGAGCCAACTAGGAAGGGGGGGAAGACTTTGGACGAGAACTCTACAAAGGGGGGGAGGGATTTTGAGACATGGCAATTGTTTTTGTGGATGAAGAAGTCTTGCACTTGAGGGGGGTATTTATAGAACAACCAAGGGCCAAGATTCAAGCAAGTGGAGGGTGTAGATTAAGTACATTGTGTGAGTGGAGTTGTCACGACCCGACCTCGAGCCCGCGACTAGTGCCTTACCCCAGGCACCCCAGTGATACAACATCAGAGAAAATTAGCGGAAATAAAAACTTAAACATGAAACAAGATAAAATAAGAAACAGGCTAACCAAAACGGTTACCTTTCTGCATAAATATACCTGAACAGTTATATCCTTTACAAACCCTGCCCACAACAGTACTACAGACCTCTAAGAATGTAACCACAACTACGACGGGACAGGGCCCCGCCATACCCCTGAATGTAAGTACCTACACGACAGGGGACTATACCAAAGATAAGCCTCCGGAGAAACGGAGCTTCCCAAACGTTGAACTGTGATCCTATGAGCGAGGATCAACAACTGGTGTACCTCTACCTGCGGCATGAACGCAGCCCCCCGAAGGAGGTCAGTACAACAGGTACCAAGTATGTGAAACTGAAAATACTGTAAATGAAATCATAATAGTCTATATAAAGAAGGAGACATGTATGATAACCAAACTACAGTACACAACATATAAGCAGTCATGTCAAGTCAGGGACTCACGCCCTCAAAGTCATCACTCAAATATAACAATGGGTCTCACGCCCACAACATCAATCATGCCCGTGGAATTCCTTCCTCACTGCCGGCAGTCTATGATAAAACAACACCAAGGATTACACATGAACACCAGGTCCCACCTGTGTCATAAAACCGTACGGGGCAAGTACGAAGGCATAGCTACCAGATCCAAAGCCGCATCATCAACTGACCGGGGCAAGTACGAAAGCCAACTACCAGATACCAAAGCCGTACCAACAATACTATATAACTATACCACGAAGCTGACACGGGGCAAGTACGAAAGCCAACTACCAGATACCAAAGCCGCGTCACGTAGCTGACGGGGGCAAGTACGAGGGCTAACTACCAGATACCAAGGTCGTGATCACGAGACTTCGCCACGAAGCTGACACGGGGCAAGTACGAAGACCAACTACCAGATCCACCTGCGCCACGTAGCTGACGGGGGCAAGTACGAAGACCAACTACCAGGTACCAAGGTCGTAATCACGAGACTTCGCCACAAAACGGAACGGGTTGCCCAGGTAGGGCATCAGTCGCGGGCCCGGGGTCGGGTCGTGACAAAAGTGGTATCAGAGCAGTTAGTCCTCGGAAAATGTCTACAGACCGTGTCTAGTAGAGTCTTGATTATCGGTGTGTTGTGCACCACATCTATAATCAGGAGGCTGCAGGACATTTAGGATTGGTTTCCATTCTTCTCTCTTTGAGATCGTGCGAAGAGAGGCATCTAGTAGGCTGAATCCTCTCTGACCCCTTCTTATGTAACAGTTATGCCTCCACGGAAGGCGACCAGGACCCAGAAGGGCAAGGCAGCAGCAGGAGCTGCTAGGGGTACGCAGAGGGTTATCAGGACTCGGGCACAGACTATGCCTGAGGTAGTAGGCGGATCGGCGAGCTCAGCCACGCCGGCGATATTAGAGGAGCCGAGAGCGGCAGTAGCTCCAGAGGTTCCGGTACCCGAGCCTCCAGTCCCGCAGCCAGGGGCAGAGTTTAGAGATTATGGAGAGCAGATCAGGCTTTTGACTAGCATAGTGGTAGGCGGCAAACGGGAGCAGGTAGCTAACCCTAGAGCCGACAGTTTGAGGATTCGAGATTTTCTGGGTTGTAGTCCACCCGAGTTTTATGGTTCGAGATCCGAGGATGATCCTCAAGAGTTCGTTCGGCAGCTACATCGGACTATGCAGGTGCTTAGGGCCTCGGAGACTGAGTCAGTTGTGTTAGCTTCTTACGATTACGCGATATTGCGTTAAACTGGTTTGAGTCTTGGGAGCTATCGAGAGGTGTGGGTGCTCGTCCGGCAGTTTGGGATGAGTTCACGGAGGCCTTTCTTGATCACTTTTTGCCTCCTGAAATGAGGAGAGCCCGTGTTGATAGGTTCTTGTCATTGAGGCAGAATGGGAGGACCATCGAGAATACAACACGAGTTTGACTCGTTGGCGGTGCGCACACTATTGTGGCGATATGGCGATGCGAGTTCACCGCTATGTGATGGGGCTAGACCGTCATATGATTACTGCATGCCTGGGAGTGGCCCTTCAGCCAGGTATGGATATTGCCAGGATGCAAGCTTATGCGCAGGGGATAGAGGACAGAGAGAGAGAGGGTCAGCTAGACTCGAGCCACCAAGAGGCCGGGGCAGGATTTCAGGGTAACTTTCGAGGCGGACAGCCTCAACAGCAGACTAGGTCTACATCTCAGCCGGCACAGAGTGCTCCTTCCCGGTCTTCTGGCCGGAGGTTTGGTCGCCGGGGATATTCGGGAGCAGGTCAGGGCTCTAGGCTCTGAGTTCGCGATGTTCGAGAATAGTAGCTGTGGAAGCCACCTTTGCCGGTGTGGTCACGTAGTAGATTCCATTTTGGGAGTGTCGTTTACTGGCGACTTGTTATGCGGCGGCAGGCCATTTCGTGAGAGACCGTCAGGCAGGTGGCGCGGTGGGGTAACACGATCTTGGGTCGATTATGGTTCTTCGCCTTCCATAGCTAGGCAGGATGTGTTACACCCCGTAAGTGCAGAACTTGTAAAAAAGAATGTATGAAAGGAAACAAGACTTGGAAATAGGTACGAAAGGAAGAATTGTTTTTCCGACGGAAAATCTTTCGAACGTCGGAAAGGAAAAATGTTCGTTGTTGAGAATTGGATTCTCAAAATACATTATTTGAAAAGTATGGAACTTGTTAATATTATGGAAATTTATTTTTACGGATTTGGTCACGTGGGGCCCACCCGAGGAATTTTACGTTTTGTGGGGCCCACGAGGGTTACGGAATTTTATAGACGAATGAGAGGGAGACACGTGGCACCCCCATAAGTGGTCTTGGTCGAATTAGAGGAGGGGTAGTTTGGTCATTGAACCTCTTGGAAGATAAGTCTTCAAAGCTTGACATAATTGACTAGTCAACTTGCCACTTAGGCTTGATCCATGTGATTTTAATCCTAGCCTCACATTTGTTTAAGTCTAAGCCCTCCATTGTGTGTTTTAAGGTTAATACTAGTGCAAGACTAGCTCATTTACACTTAGAAAATTTTAGAGAACCATTGTTCTAGCAACATTGCTCTCGGGTTTGCATACTATACCCACACAAAAATTTGTGATTTTGATCCTTTGTTCACAAGACTTAAAACCAAGGTTCCTAAGAGTGTTGTAAGGTTATCTCAATAGAAAGATTTCGGAAAAAATGTATTTTTACGTTAGTCGCAAGGCGGAAACTAAGGGAGTTCTTCAACTTTGAAGTTAGAACTTGAAGATGGGTTCTTCATAGGCCTCTAAGGAGTGCTTGGAGCGGATTGGAACATAAGTAAAGGAGCTAAGAATTGCTAAGGCGCGACTTTGGAATCTTGGAAATTTTAAGGGCTTTAAAGGTATATTCTTGTCGTTTTAGCAATTAAGGTTTACTTATCATTGTTTCTATGGTTATTAGCAAGCATGAGTTATATAGTATGAAGTTTGATAAGTATTTTGACTATTGGAACCCTAATCCGAAATCTAGCATGTTTAGCTTTAAGATTGGAATTCAAGTTGATTATTAGTTTAAGTCGTCGCATGTTGAATAAGGAAGGAAATTGTAGTTGTTGAAGTTGTTTAGACTATATAACATGTTAGACCTTAGAACTTGGAATTGTAAGAAGGATTGGAAAAGACGTAGTGTGATTGGTTATATGTTGGCCGAGAATGGCTAGTGAAGTTTTATACTATTTCGTATGAATTGTGGGGCGGAATTTTACACGTGGTGTAAGGCGTGTAATCCCCTTTGGTTGGATGTTGTTTGGAGCCTTAAATGTGGCTTGTTGGTTATTGTATTCGGCCTTGAAAAAGGTGGCAAAGTAAGTAGAAACAAAGGAGGTGCTGCCCGATTTTCCGTAGAATTAGAGACCGTATACTTAGTATTATTCTACGTAGAGACTAGAAGTTGATAGTCTTGTTGTGACCATTATAGGTTGACACTTCTACGTACGGCGTATTCGGCTTAGCTTGTGGATATTAGCCGAAAAGGTATGTGAACTATCTCCTCTTCTAGCATGATTCTTTATAATAAAGAAAGTAAGTTATACTCCTTGAATGATCCATTCCTTGCTTTTATTTGGATTGCCTAAAATAGAATTTGTTATATGTACTTCCTTGAGTGTACTTTGATGTTTAAATTGTAAGTAGTATAATCCATTTCCTTAGGAAGTTTGGATTCTTAAAAGTGAAGGTATTTTTCTTAAAGTACATAGAGAGACTCGAATAGGAAGTGGTTTCCAAATCTTTTGGCTAGTGCCTTAGTTCTAAAACCTAAAGGTCATTATAATGACTTTAGGGGAGTCAAAGGAGTGATTTACTTATTTGATTTAAAAGAGGAGAAATAACATGATTTAAGAGAAGTAACTTGCGTTAAGGGTGAAGTTACTGGAGGTTTAAAAAGTAGAAGAAAACTTGTTTTCTAACTATTAAGAGACTTGAAGTATTTTGAAAGTTGAGAAATTGTTTTGTAAGTATGTGATACTTGGTTTTAATAGTATAAGTCTCTTGGTTATTGAAGGAATGGATACGTCTAAAACCATAAAGGGTTATAACGGCTTTATGGGAAGTTGGTTATAACGGCTTTATGGAAGGTTTAGAAAGTTGCCTATTTTGATTAAATCGGCATAAGTTGCCTAGATTGTGAAAATTTGGAGTTACTTGATTTCAAGCTTTGAAATGAGTTTTCTAAAAGTGTAGTAACTTACTTTGAAAAATAGACACGCCTTGATACTACGGGTGTTAGTATCTTGGGGCTTTACATAGAAAGGAGTCTTTTATAAAGGAATGTACGTACGTAGTACTTTGACTTGTTAAAAGAGAATTATTCTATGTATAACTTGATTAGTACTTTGGCTTGATTAATTGAGAATTAGTCTAAGTGTGCCTTGATTAGTACTTTGGCTTGATAAATTGAGGATTTGTCTAAGTGTGCCTTGATAAGTACTTTGACTTGTTAAAAGAGAATTATTCTAAGTATGCCTTGATAAGTACTTTGACTTGTTAAAAGAGAATTATTCTATGTATAACTTGATTAGTACTTTGTCTTGATAAATTTAGGATTTGTCTAAGTGTGCCTTGATAAGTACTTTGACTTGTTAAAAGAGAATTATTCTAAGTATGCCTTGATAAGTACTTTGACTTGTTAAAAGAGAATTATTCTATGTATGCCTTGATTAGTACTTTGGCTTGATAAATTGAGGATTTGTCTAAGTGTGCCTTGATAAGTACTTTGACTTGTTAAAAGAGAATTATTCTATGTATGCCTTGATAAGTACTTTGGCTTGATTAATTGAGAATTAGTCTAAGTGTGCCTGGATAAGTACTTTGGCTTGATTGATTGTGAATCATTCTAAGTGTGCCTTGGTAAGGACTTGGGCTTGTTAATTGAGAATTGCCTATGTGTGCTGGAAATAGCCGGTTGTGTGCTATTGGTATATCAATCGTTTCGGGGTCATTCCCCGGGTTTGTGGCATTTGCATAATTCCGTGGATTTGCTACCCACGATGCGAGGAATACCTCATGCGAGTCCGTAGGGCTTATGCGGGTGAAATGGTCCCATGCGGGCGGTCCAAATTTACGCGAGAATACCTCACGCGAGTCCGTAGCGGCTTACGCGGGTGAAATAGTCCTATGCGAGGAATACCTCACGCGGGTCCGAAAGGGCTTATGCGGGTGAAATAGTCCCACGCGGGCGGTCCACCTATGTGAGGAATACCACCGGGTCCACGCGACCTATGCGTGAAATAGTCCCGTGAATAGGATTGTTAAATGATCTCGGGCGGATGGTCTGCTGATCATGAGCTTCCTAGTTTATATTGTAAGGATACTATTGTTTACTCTCATTGTTAGTAAGGCACAATGGGTTGTATTTTGATTATCATATATGTCCCGGATTTGTTTGTGTTACCCTATGGTCATGCTTTACGGTGGGATTAGGGCATGGGACCACGAGGTATTGAGGACACAGTGGGACTTGGTGTTCATGTATCCTTATTGGTGTTATTACATCATGGATCGACGGTGAGGAAGGATTCCACGCATGATTGATATTATGGGCGTGAGACCCATGGTTATATTGAGTAATGACTTTGAGGGCTGCGTCCCCGACTTGATATGACCGCCATGTGTTATATCGTAGGTTGGATATCATACATGTCTCTGTGTTATTTAGATCGCTATGATTTTATTACGCATTTCATCGCTCACATACTTGGTACATTCTTCGCATCGACCTCCTTCGGGCCGCGTTCACGCCGCAGTTTAGGTACGTGATTCGGTGATCGGCAGTGTAGGATCCTGCTGTGGTTTTGGATAAGCTCCTTCTATTCGGAGTTTATCTTTGGTATATGTCCTTGATGTGCTTTGTATAGTTTTGGGTACGGCGGGCCTTGTCGTCATAGTTGATTTAACTCCTGCAGGTGCGTATTCATATGCTGGATTGGACTCGTATGCAGTAGTGTCTTTTATTATGTATATTATATGGCAGCCCTGTCGGCATTTCCTTGCACGTACGTTGGTTTTAAAGAAAAAAAAATTAGGTGTTATTTCAGTTCCGCAGCTTACTTGTATTGTTAAGGTAGAAGGGTGCCTGTAGGGCACGACCACGCCCGGTTCGGGCCGTGACAGAGTGGTATCAGAGCGATCCTCGGAATGTCTGCTAGACCGTGTCTAGTAGAGTCTTGATTATCGGTGTTGCGCGCCACACCCATAAACAGGAGGCTACAGGACATTTAGGAGTTGGTTTCTATTCTTCTCACTCTAAGATCGTGCCATAGAGCATGTTAGTAAGATAATTCCTCTCCGACATATTGTTGTTTCTGATTATGCCTCGAGGAGGGCAAAGCCTGGTGAGGGCAAAGGAGTAGTAGGAGCTACTAGTCAGACTCAGAGAGTTGATAGGGCTTATGCCCAGGGTATACCGGATGTTGTTCCGCAGTCGACGAGTTCTTCTACGCCAGGTTTTGAGGCCCCAGCACCAGAGCCACCAGTTTCTCAGAGAAGACTATAGTGGTCATGAAAGCCGTTGTGTTATTGACCAAGATAGCGGTGCTAGCAAATAGAAGTGATAGTACCCTGCAGGTAGGGATACTTTGATTAGTAAGTGAGAAGTAAGAATGTTGACAAGAATGATAGGTGAACCGAGACTATAGTTGTATAAAGTTCACAAGTCAGAATTGCCCCATGACATGTAAGACCAATAGGGAAGATTATGCAGTAGAAATACTTTGGCTTATGTGACTAACCTCTAGTGAATAGGGGATAGGGTAAGAAGTACCTTGAGATAAGAGAGATTTATTCGGACTAAGAACGAGAAGTTAAGTGTGCGGTGAGTCGGGTTATGGACTCATTTCGGTCACCGATAGTATGGAATGGGTAATGTCGCTTAGAAATGGTCCAAGATGTGATAGGTCCGAGGATGTCAGGCCCTAGTTTAGTTAATCGTTGTACGAGTTTGTGGACGCGTTCCACCAGAACTAGGTCGTAAGGACCGAGAAGAGCCTTAGCGGAAATTCAAGTAGCTTAATGGCCAGGTTTGATTAGTAACTCGCGAGTGGAGAACGTAAACGATATTGAGATTTTGTACGTGTACTAGATAAGTTTGAAAGACGAGAAAGTATGACAAGTAAGGAAAGAAAGGAACTCCAAGGATCCCGTGTTTTGGGAAAGACCGTAACCTTCGAGTTTTGTGAGAAGGGGTCGCGACGGAAGGTCCATTGTTATGTTTACGTATGATGTGGTGGCCATGTGTGGCATCGTTGGTCTTGTGCAGTTTTGATCGATAGGCATAGTATAGAGATTGTGCCGGAGTGTGTATAGCTTGGCAACCGACTAAGAACAATCGAGGACGAATGTTTCTAAGGGGGGAAGAATGTTACACCCCGTAAGTGCAGAACTTGTAAAAAAGAATGTACGAAAGGAAACAAGACTTGGAAATAAGTACGAAAGGAAGAATTGTTTTTCCGACGGAAAATCTTCCGAACGTCGGAAAGGAAAAATGTTCGTTGTTGAGAATTGGATTCTCAAAATACATTATTTGAAAAGTATGGAACTTGTTAATATTATGGAAATTTATTTTTACGGATTTGGTCACGTGGGGCCCACCCGAGGAATTTTACGTTTTGTGGGGCCCACGAGGGTTATGGAATTTTATGGACGAATGAGAGGGCGACACGTGGCACCCCCATAAGTGGTCTTGGTCGAATTAGAGGAGGGGTAGTTTGGTCATTGAACCTCTTGGAAGATAAGTCTTCAAAGCTTGACATAATTGACTAGTCAACTTGCCACTTAGGCTTGATCCATGTGATTTTAATCCTAGCCTCACATTTGTTTAAGTTTAAGCCCTCCATTGTGTGTTATAAGGTTAATACTAGTGCAAGACTAGCTCATTTACACTTAGAAAATTTTAGAGAACCATTGTTCTAGCAACATTGCTCCCGGGTTTGCATACTATACCCACACAAAAATTTGTGATTTTGATCCTTTGTTCACAAGACTTAAAACCAAGGTTCCTAAGAGTGTTGTAAGGTTATCTCAATAGAAAGATTTCGGAAAAAACGTATTTTTACGTTAGTCGCAAGGCGGAAACTAAGGGAGTTCTTCAACTTTGAAGTTAGAACTTGAAGATGGGTTCTTCATAGGCCTCTAAGGAGTGCTTGGAGCGGATTGGAACATAAGGAAAGGAGCTAAGAATTGCTAAGGCGCGACTTTGGAATCTTGGAAATTTTAAGGGCTTTAAAGGTATATTCTTGTCGTTTTAGCAATTAAGGTTTACTTATCATTGTTTCTATGGTTATTAGCAAGCATGAGTTATATAGTATGAAGTTTGATAAGTATTTTGACTATTGGAACCCTAATCCGAAATCTAGCATGTTTAGCTTTAAGATTGGAATTCAAGTTGATTATTAGTTTAAGTCGTCGCATGTTGAATAAGGAAGGAAATTGTAGTTGTTGAAGTTGTTTAGACTATATAACATGTTAGACCTTAGAACTTGGAATTGTAAGAAGGATTGGAAAAGACGTAGTGTAATTGGTTATATGTTGGCCGAGAATGGCTAGTGAAGTTTTATACTATTTCGTATGAATTGTGGGGCGGAATTTTACACGTGGTGTAAGGCATGTAATCCCCTTTGGTTGGATGTTGTTTGGAGCCTTAAATGTGGCTTGTTGGTTATTGTATTCGGCCTTGAAAAAGGTGGCAAAGTAAGTAGAAACATAGGAGGTGCTGCCCGATTTTCCGTAGAATTAGATCAGATACTTAGTATTATTCTACGTAGAGACTAGAAGTTGATAGTCTTGTTGTGACCATTATAGGTTGACACTTCTACGCAGCGCGATTCGCTTAGCTTGTGGATATTAGCAAAAGGTATGTGAACTATCTCCTCTTCTAGCATGATTCTTTAGAATAAAGAAAGTAAGTTCTACTCCTTGAATGATCCATTCCTTGCTTGTATTTGGATTGCCTAAAATAGAATTTGTTCTATGTACTTCCTTGAGTGTACTTTGATGTTTAAATTGTAAGTAGTATAATCCATTTCCTTAGGGAAGTTTGGATTCTTAAAAGTGAAGGTATTTTTCTTAAAGTACATAGAGACTTGAAAAGGAAGTGGTTTCCAAATCTTTTGGCAAGTGCCTTAGTTCTAAAACCTAAAGGTCATTATAATGACTTTAGGGGAGTCAAAGGAGTGATTTACTTATTTGATTTAAAAGAGGAGAAATAACATGATTTAAGAGAAGTAACTTGCGTTAAGGGTGAAGTTACTGGAGGTTTAAAAAGTAGAAGAAAACTTGTTTTCTAACTATTAAGAGACTTGAAGTATTTTGAAAGTTGAGAACTTGTTTTGTAAGTATGTGATACTTGGTTTTAATAGTATAAGTCTCTTGGTTATTGAAGGAATGGATACGTCTAAAACCATAAAGGGTTATAACGGCTTTATGGGAAGTTGGTTATAACGGCTTTATGGAAGGTTTAGAAAGTTGTCTATTTTAATTAAATCGGCATAAGTTGCCTAGATTGTGAAAATTTGGAGTTACTTGATTTCAAGCTTTGAAATGAGTTTTCTAAAAGTGTAGTAACTTACTTTGAAAAATAGACACGCCTTGATACTACGGGTGTTAGTATCTTGGGGCTTTACATAGAAAGGAGTCTTTTATAAAGGAATGTACGTACGTAGTACTTTGACTTGTTAAAAGAGAATTATTCTATGTATAACTTGATTAGTACTTTGGCTTGATTAATTGAGAATTAGTCTAAGTGTGCCTTGATTAGTACTTTGGCTTGATAAATTGAGGATTTGTCTAAGTGTGCCTTGATAAGTACTTTGACTTGTTA
The DNA here is from genome assembly GCA_029844215.1 of Przewalskia tangutica. NCBI lineage: Eukaryota > Viridiplantae > Streptophyta > Magnoliopsida > Solanales > Solanaceae > Przewalskia > Przewalskia tangutica. The sequence goes on along the minus strand of CM056726.1, from coordinate 84,951,033 downwards.
AAAGAGAATTATTCTAAGTATGCCTTGATAAGTACTTTGACTTGTTAAAAGAGAATTATTCTATGTATAACTTGATTAGTACTTTGGCTTGATAAATTGAGGATTTGTCTAAGTGTGCCTTGATAAGTACTTTGACTTGTTAAAAGAGAATTATTCTAAGTATGCCTTGATAAGTACTTTGACTTGTTAAAAGAGAATTATTCTATGTATGTCTTGATTAGTACTTTGGCTTGATAAATTGAGGATTTGTCTAAGTGTGCCTTGATAAGTACTTTGACTTGTTAAAAGAGAATTATTCTATGTATGCCTTGATAAGTACTTTGGCTTGATTAATTGAGAATTAGTCTAAGTGTGCCTGAATAAGTACTTTGGCTTGATTGATTGTGAATCATTCTAAGTGTGCCTTGGTAAGGACTTGGGCTTGTTAATTGAGAATTGCCTATGTGTGCTGGAAATAGCCGGTTGTGTGCTATTGGTATATCAGTCATTTCAGGGTCATTCCCCGGGTTTGTGGCATTTGCATAATTCCGTGGATTTGCTACCCACGATGCGAGGAATACCTCATGCGAGTCCGTAGGGCTTATGCGGGTGAAATAGTCCCACGCGCGGGTCCAACCTTACGCGAGGAATACCTCACGCGAGTGCGTGGCGGCTTATGCGCGAAATAGTCCTATGCGGAGAATACCTCATGCGGTCCGAAAGGGCTTACGCGGTGAAATAGTCCCACGCGCGTCCAAATTTACGCGAGAATACCTCACGCGTCCACGCGACCTACGCGGTGAAATAGTCCAGGAATAGGATTGCTAAATGATATCGCGCGATGGTCCCGCTGATCACGAGCTTCCTAGTTTATATTGTAAGGATACCATCGTTTACTCTCATTGTTAGTAAGGCACAATGTGTTGTATTTTGATTATCATATATGTCCCGGATTTGTTTGTGTTACCCTATGGTCATGCTTTACGAGGTGGGATTAGGGCATGGGACCACGAGGTATCGAGGACACAGTAGGACTTGGTGTTCATGTATCCTTATTGGTGTTATTACATCATGGATCGCCAGGTGAGGAAGGATTCCACGCATGATTGATATTATGGGCGTGAGACCCATGGTTATATTGAGTAATGACTTTGAGGCCTGCGCCACGACTTGATATGACCGCTTATGTGTTATGTATCGTAGGTTGGATATCATACATGTCTCCGTGTTATTTAGATCGCTATGATTTTATTATAGTACTTCATGTTCACATACTTGGTACATTCTTCGCATCGACCTTTCTGGCTGCGTTACGCCGCAGTTTAGGTACGCAGCTCGGTGATCGGCAGTGTAGGATCCTCGCCGTGGTTTTGATAAGCTCCTTCATTCCGAGTTTATCTTTGGTATATGTCCTTGATGCAGCTTTGTATAGTTTTGGGTACGGCGGGGCCTTGTCCCGTCATAGTTCAGTTTAACTCCTAGAGGTCTGTATTCATATGTGGGATTGGACTCATGTACAGTGTAGTGTCTTTTATTATGTATATTATATGGCGGCCGCTTTGGCTTTGCACGTACGTTGGTTTTAAAGAAAAAAAAATGAGGTGTTATTTCAGTTCCGCAGCTTACTTGTATTGTTAAGGTAGAAGGGTGCCTGTAGGCACCATCACTGCCCGGTTCGCCTGTGACAGATGTTTATGCACTACAGCCGTGACAGAGGTCGTGGTGGAAGTTCCCAGTTTTAGCGGTCCTTTGAACCGCCTATATGATTTCAGGTATGTCTTTGGCCCTTTAGAAACTTGTATGCATGATAGAGTTGTGGTATGTTTAAGTGACATGAACAGATTATATTGAGACCATGTATATGTTAGAAAGAGTTGGGAGTACGAAAAGATAATCTCTTTTGGGCTTACGATGGACAGATATGCGTGTGCGAGGTATTAGGGCCATGTGTGGCATTGTTGGTATGTCGGGGTTGTGAAAGGAAACTATGTCGCTAATTATAAGTTTGGCTCCGAAAGAACATTCGGGGACGAATGTTTCTAAGGGGGGAAGAATGTTACACCCCGTATTTACAGGACATGTTTTAAGAACGTACGTAAAAACTCACAGTTTTAAGATTTGAGACTTGTAAAAATTTATCGGAATTATGAAATTGTCTAAAACGCATTATCAGGACGAATGGGAGGCGACACGTGTCACCCCCTTGTTGTTGCCTCGACGAAATGCCATGGACAAAATGGTCATTGACCATAGTCTTGGATGACTAAGTCTTGCAACTTGTAGCATGAGAAAATTGACTAAGTCAAAGGACCCACATTAGTCTTGATATTTAATAAGACTACATCCAAGCCTCACATTTGTTTATATCTTGCCCCTCCATTGCACTATATAATACTAGTAGTGCTAGACAAGCTTAAACACTTAGCCAAAATTTCACTAAAATTGAAGAGCAAGAGAGCATTGCTCTCGGGTTTGCCCCTCTCTACACAAAAGAATTTTTGTTTGTTATCCATTTAGCTCCACACTTTAAACCAAGGTTCTTGAGTGTATTGTAAGCATATCTCAATAGAAAAATCTCGGAAAAAGATAGTTTTCGGGTTAGTCGCAAGGTGAAAACCTAGTGGCTTTTCTAGGTTTTGGTTGGAAGTTTGAAGGAAATTGGTTGGTGTTGTTCTAAGGGTCTCAAGTAGCGGATTGAAGTGTCTCGAAGAGTCTCTAAGTTGCTAAGGAGCGACTTCGGATTTGGAGTTGGATTGAGATTCGTTGAGGTATAATCTTGTCTCTTAATTAGTGTTACAAGATTTTATATATATTGTTGTTGCTAGCTTTACGTGTTGCTAGCATGAAGTTGATATGTTGAAGTTCATAGGTATTATGGATTGCTTGTAGCCTTAGAATCCGAAATGTAATGTAAGCCATGTGAAGTTGGATTACAAATTGGTCGTTTATTTGAATCGTCGCATGTTAACTACTTGGAGATTATAGTAGTTATAATCGTTTGCGACTTGATATCATGTTAGGCTAATAACTTGGATTGAAATGGAAATTGGATAAGAATTGATGTTGTAGTACTTCAAGTTAGCCGAATTGGCCTTGTAAGTTGTATTAATTTGATATCGTTTGTGGGGCGGAATTTTACACGTCTAGTAGGCGTGTAATCCCCTATTGTTGATTGCATTGATTGGGCCTTAAATGTGGCGTGTTTGGTTATTGTATTCGGCCTTGAAAAAGGTGGCAAAGTAAGTAGAAACAAAGGAGGTGCTGTCCGATTTTCCGTAGAATTTAGTGACTTAGCGCTTAGAATATTCTACGTTTGAAGTGAAAGGTTAATGGACGTATTGTGACCATTATAGGTTGAAGTACTAAGTATAGCGTATCCTACTTGAAGGATGGATTAGCTATCAAGATTGAAGTACTTTGGAGCATTTTGCTACTTGTCGATAATCGTCGCGAGGTATGTGAACCTTTTCCTTCCTTTGGCATGATTCTATGTATGGAATATACCGGTGGTATCATTTCATGTTTCCTTCTACTCTTAGAAGTTAAGAGGTAGTTGTGTGATTTACTCTATGTAGAACTTTTCCTATCTTTTGAGCATGACTAGTTGCACGTATGTAGTACGGTAGACGTACCATACCTTGATGTCCTTTACTAGTTTTATAAATAGCCAAGTCGGGTGAGTTAGGAGATTAACTCACTTCTTTGAAAGTATTAAGGATGTCTAATGTTTTATTAAAGTTAAGGGACTTGAAGAGTTTTAAAGTATGTGATACTTGTTCCGTTTTAAACGTATAAGTCCCTTGGATAGGAAATTATATTTCGGCTAAGGTATAAGGTGAATATAACGACTTTATGGGAAGTTGGTTATATTTGCTTTATGGAAAGATAAATGACTTGATTTCTTAAGGTTAAGAGACTTTATTTTTTTTAGGTTAGGAGACTTGATTCTTAAAGGAAGAAATGAATTGATTTGCTTGATTTACAAGTATAGAATACTCGATTTGGAAAGACTTGATTTCTAAAGTTAAGAAACTTGTTTTCTTGAAAGTTAAGAGACTAATTGTATTTTTAAAGGTTAAGAGAATTGATTTGAAAGTATTTAATACTTGGTTTTAAAAAGCATAAGTCTCTTGGTTATAAAAGGAATGAGTTTGTCTAAAACCATAAAGGGTTATAACGGCTTTATGGGAAGTTGGTTATAACGACTTTATGGAAGGTTAAGAGAATGGTTTTCTCTAATAAGGTAAGCAAAGAAATAACTTGATTTAAGGAAGGGCAATTTGATTTAAAGGTATCACTTGCTTAAAGTTTTTAAGAATGAAGTCACTTGATTTAAAAGCCGGTAAATGTATTTCTAAAAAGGTATAGTGACTTGTTTTGAAGGTAGATATGACTTGATACTACGGTCGTTAGTATCTTGGAAGTTTTATTTGAAAAAGAGTCTTTCTAAAGGAGCAGAGGTGCGTAGTACTTGGGGTTAAATTCCCGGATTTTTATGTGAGAAACGGAAGTGCCATGAGTTTATAAAAATGGAAGTCTAAAGGTTTAATGAACTTGCCGGTGTTTGCTTGTGATAGCTTTAAGTGCAAGTATTATATGTTACGTTGTCGTGACTCTACCGAGGGCGGTTTGTCTTGTTATAAGTTTACTTGGACGCATCGAAGCGATGTGGGATTCCACGTATGCTTCCATTATGATTGATCCTTGGACATGCTTATACGATGTGGGATTCCGGCATGTGACCAGACGCGTTAGATGCGGACATTTTATCGACGCATCGCAGCGACGGGATTCCACGTATGCTTCCATTGTGATTGATCTCGCCACGCTTATACGATGAGGATGTCGGGCACGAGCCGTGGACGCGTTAGATGCCCGCGTGTTTTATTACTCCATGGCCATGCTTATACGATGGGATTCCGGCATGCGACCATGTTATATTATTACTCCATGGGCTAGCTCCCACGAAGACTGCACTACGATGAGGACGCCGAGGGCACATTATGGCCACGCTTATACGATGTGGGATTCGGCATGCGTCGCTATATATATATATATATATGTATATATATATGTGTTGTGTATGTACGCCGACGGTGAGGTGGATGCCACGCGCGTCACACATGGTTATATGTTACACGACGTCACGGCAGATGATGCGATTCCACAGGCGGGAGATATATATATATGTGTTGTGTATGTGTACGCCGTGAGGTGGGATGCCACGCGCTACACGGTTATATTTTACACTTATAGCCGCCGGCGTGATGGGGATTCCACGGCACACTTTGATATTTGTGTGACATGATCGCGTCCCGCATTGGGTCGTAGTATACGCGCCCCTCCATAAGGGGCCGGATTATGTTATGAAAGTTAAGTAAGTTATATGGTAATGAACTTAATGATTTTTCCTAATCATGTACATAAGAATGTGGCTATAATTTTTATTGAAAATGGGAAAAGATAATAAGGTGCGATTAAGTTCATAAGTGGTAATGACACGGCAGATCCGTATGTATTTTTATACTTGTCCTGTCATTCTTTTGTCTGATTATGATCCTTCATCAGACGTTATTTCCGTTCCATATTCGCACTGTAATCGACTCTTCTGGGCTGCGTTCATGCCCGCAGTTTTAGGTACCTGTGTGGTGATCCTTGCTCTTAGGATCTCGGTTGCTTTTTCTAAAAGCTCCATTTGCTCCGGAGGCTTATTTCTTGGTACGGTTTTCCCTGAGGTAGTAGATTCATGTATATTCAGGGGTATGGAGGGGCCCTGTCCCGCCACAGTTGTTATGTTAAAACTCTTAGAGGTATGTAGTCACGTATTGTGGGTCAGTTTGTAAAGGAAAGGAGGCAACTGCTTCCGTTGTATATATTTATGTCCAGGAAGGTAGCCCTATCGGCTATCCTGTTGTTTTACTTTTGTTGATTTATTTATAAGTTTCATGTATGTTCCGCTGATTATCTCTGATGTATACCTGTAAGTGCCTGTGCAGTAGGCACCGGGCCATGGGTTCAAAGGGGGTCGTGACAACAACACTGCCCCACAATAATACTACAAGTCTACTGTAAATACAGTTCAATGTAAATACAGTTCAATTCTTTATAATCATCCTTCCATAAATCATATACTCAATTATATATTACTACAACATGTAATCTCCAATTACAATATGGGGATAAAGATCATTACCTCGATAAGCCCAAAATTATTCAAGATTTATAAGTCGATCCTGAGCAACGTTTAGCTCCAATTCCTTACGCTCCAACCCGCTCCAAGAAACCCTTAGAAGTTTCTAAACAACTTCTCTTAACACTTCATCTAAGCTATGAAGATTTTTCTAGGGCTTCATTTTGCGACTATTGGAATAAAGTAGTATTTTCGGCTCTTAATATTTGAAATAACTTTGGAATACTACTAGGAATACTAGGCTAAGGTATTTGGGATAATACAACAATACTTGAAGTATTTCTACACAAAGTGGGGGGGGGGGGTGGGGGGGTTGGACGAGAACAACTTAAGGGAGGGAGGGAGAATTTGCCTTGGAAAGATATTTCAAGTGTGGATGAAATTAAGTCTTGCAACAAAGGGGTATTTATAGATAAATCAATGGATAGGATTAAAGCAAATGTAAGGTGAGAATTGGGGATATGTGTGTGGGTAATCTACCAACCAAATGTCCACCACAAAAATGGGACAAGTGGCTTGCCACTAGTCCCCCAAGAAAAACGTCCAAGTGCCCTCACTTTCGGCCATAGGGCCACATGGGGGTGACACGTGTCGCCCCCTATTCGTCCAAAATATTTCATCTTCCGAAAATATCCGCAATGCCAAAAATCCGAAAATAAAGTGGGCCCCACAAAACCGTAAATTCTCCCGTGGGCCCCACGTGACCAATTTCGGAAATAAAATTCCATAATTCTTAAAAATTCCAAAAAGTCCGAATACCAAATCTGGGAATCCAATTCCCATTAACGAACCTTTTTCCTTCACAAGATCCGGAAACTTTTCTGTCGAAAAATCACATCTTTCTTTCTTTCCAATTTTTGTGTCGTATTCTCGTACGTACGCCCTCACATACATACCCTGGAACTACAGGGTGTAACATTCCTCCCCCCTTAGAAACATTCGTCCCGAATGTTCCTTCTAAGTCTCAAAACATACATGCGTTGGTATAGTCTTCACTACTATACTTACGAAACCAATTATGCCACCAATGGCCATAATATAACATATGCGCAAAACTCCAATCCAAGCCAACGAGGAATCACCTCTAACGTGTATAACATCACCATAAGCTCCCACCCAAGGTCTAAAGGATACTCCCTTCGCATCTTCACTTCACAACAAAATGATCTCTTTCATCCCCTTAACACATGTTCACTTCTTTCCTTACTCGTCGTACACTTCTCGAACACCCGAACTCTTTCTAGTACACGTACCACACTTCAGTCATCACTTCAGTTTCCAAAACCTGGGAGCCACTACCTCCAAACTTGGTCATCTTACTAGCCTTAAATTCCTTTAAGGTCATTCCCGGCCTTCACGATCTGATTCTAGTCGAACACATCCACGAACTCGTGCGATGGTTACCTAAACTTGGGCCTAGCACCCTTGTGACCCTACCACCTGGCGGGACCACCTCAAACTGATCCCACCTCATTCTGGGCTGCGGGTTGACCCGCGACCTGGCCTCAACCCGACCCATTATCGCGCCAAACTCTCTCGTTCCTCGATCCGGAATAATCTTACTAATTCACGTCATGAAAGCTACCACTTCTATCTCAAACTACCCATGGAATTATCACACAATATATGTCACGCATACCAAGTACTTCGACAAAGACTAACCGTAAAATCATCCACTCAAGATGGCCTTGCATCCAAGGTCCTAACTGTTATAAATTCTAAGGCTCACAATTGTCTCGCCTCCAGACTTACCCTTTTTCAACTACCCATGTTTTCTAATTCACACTTAACACACTGTTATCCGTACATAGCACTTAACATGTATCCATCATAACAACATAAACAAGTCTCTGCGGTCAAGATATCTCTCAGAACTCGCCTCACTTTCCATTTGTCGCCCTAATCATAATCACACCGCAGGCGCCTAGCTATAGAAGGTGATGAACCATCCACCGATCCCGGGCGTCGAGTCTCTACATCCGCTACTGCCTGACAAACTCACCAAATGGCCCCGTTGGCCGCAAGCATACAAGCCGTCAAGCGCACGACACTCCCCATAATGGAGTCTATTACAACGGCCACAACGAGGTAGGGGTGACCTCATCCGACTAACACCCCCTTCTCCCGAACAACTGAACCCGCAACAGACCCGGTAGGCTGAGTCATCCCTCTTGTATCCCTCCTACTTGGACATCCTCCCATCACATGGCCCTGACGGCCGCAAGTATAACAATCTCCCAAATTAGCACGACACCCTGAGGATCATCCTCAGCTCTCTATCCATAGAACTCTGGCGAACTGCAACTCAAGAAATCCCGAAGTCTCAGACTATCGGATCTAGGTGAATCACTCGTACGCTTTGGAACCACCGGCTCCGCCGTCCTCATTCTCACCACCACCTAGCTAGTAATCGCCATCTCCTTGAACTCATATCTCGGCTCCCGGCCGAACCGAGGCTCAGATATCATGGCCTCAGTAGCTACCGCTGCTGCTCTAAACTCTGCTGGGGTTGGCGGCATCGTAAAACTCGTCGTCTAAAGTACTATCTCGTAATGGCCAGGGCTCGCCTCAGAACCCTCTGTGTTCTACTCGTAGCTCCCTCTGCTGCCTTGCCCATCTGGGCCCTGGTTGCCTTTCGCAGAGGCATAACTGGTACATACGAATACGTCCGAGGGAGTACAACTTATAACACATCTCTAAGGCACGATCTCAGAGTGAGAAGAATGGAAACCAATCCTAAATATCCTGTAGCCTCCTGATTATAGATGTGGTGCACAACACACCGATAATCAAGACTCTACTAGACACGGTCTGTAGACACTTTCTGAGGATTAACTGCTCTGATACCACTTTTATCACGACCCGACCTCGGGCCCACGACTAGTGCCTTACCCCGGGCACCCCAGTGATACAACATCAGAGAAAATTAGCGGAAATAAAAACTTAAACATGAAACAAGATAAAATAAGAAACAGGCTAACCAAAACGGTTACCTTTCTGCATAAATATACCTGAACAGTTATATCCTTTACAAACCCTGCCCACAACAGTACTACAAACCTCTAAGAATGTAACCACAACTAACTACGACGGACAGTGGTTCGCCATACCCCGAATGTAAGTACCTACACGGCTGGAATATACCAAAGATAAGCCTCCAGAGAAACGAGCTTCCCAAACGCCGAATCGTGATCCTATGGCGAGGATCAACAATCAGTGTACTCTACCGCATGAAACGCAGCCCTCAAGGAGGTCGATAACAGTACCAAGTATGTGAAATCGAAATATCAGAAATGAAATCATAATAGTCTATATAAAGCAGGAGACATATATGATAACCAAACTACAGTACACAACATATAAGAAGTCATGTCAAGTCAGGGACTCACGCCCTCAAAGTCATCACTCAAATATAACAATGAGTCTCACGCCCACAACATCAATCATGCCCGTGGAATTCCTTCCTCACCTGGCGATCTATGATAAACAACACCAAGGATTACACATGAACACCGTGTCCCATACGTGTCATAAACCGCACGGCAAGTACGGGCGCATAGCTACGGATCCAAAGTCGCATCATCAATCGACCGGCAAGTACGAAAGCCAACTACCAGGTACCAAAGCCGTATCAACAATACTATATAACTATACCACGGTTCGACACGGCAAGTACGAAAGCCAACTACCAAATACCAAAGCCGCCACGTAGCCGACGGGGCAATCTGGTCGACTACGGATACCAAGGCCGTGATCACGAGACTTCGCCACGAAGCTGACACGGGGCAAGTACGAAGACCAACTACCAGATCCACCTGCGCCACGTAGCTGACGGGGGCAAGTACGAAGACCAACTACCAGGTACCAAGGCCGTAATCACGAGACTTCGCCACAAAACTGAACGGGGCAAGTGCGAAGGCTAACTACCAGATACCAAAGCCGAATCAGCCACGACCGGGGCAAGTACGAGAGCCAACCACCAGATACCGCGCCGAATCAAGAAACCCCGTGAGGTCGGGTCCATGGAATGACACTATCAAGAACTGATCGGGGCAAGTACGAAAGCCAACTACCAGAACCAACCTGCATCAGCAACGACCGGGGCAAGTACGAGGGCTAGCTACCAGATACCAAGGCCGAATCAGTAAACCTCATGGAGAGCTAGTCCATGGAACAACAATCCTAATGGAACCATACCCGTGGGCCACCCAACGTGTCAGTAGGTCCAAGGATATAACAAGACAACACTCCTAGTGGAAGCATACCCGTGGGCCACCCATCGTGTCAGTATGTCCATCAATCAACCAGATAGCCTACTCCATCGAGACTCAGAGTACGTAATCAAAACACTTGCACAACAAAGGCTATCACATCCAGCATAGGCAAGTTCAACGTACTCATAGACTTTCATTTTATTACAACAAATTGGTTCACCATATATATAAACTCAAGTACTCCTATTTTGTGCCAACAATCCGGGTTTTAACCCTAAAGTACTACGTACTTAAATTCTTTCAAAAGATCCATTTCTTTTACAAAAGTCATACGATACCCATAGTATCAAAAATAGAGTAATTATCATTTCAAGTAAACCAAAACCATTTCCACACCTTCTTTTGAAATAAACCAAGACAACACCATGCTTTCTTTTAAAACCAATTTAGGACAAAATCATGCCTTCTTTTTAAACCATTTTAAGACAAAACCATGCCTTCTTTTTAAACCATTTTAAGACAAAACCAGGCCTCTCTTTTAAACCAAAAACTCTTCAATTCCTCAAGTCCCTTTTCTTTTAGAAATCAAGTTCCTTACTTTGGAATTTAAGAAAATTCAATACTTGTTATTAATGATCTTATTAAAGTAGCCATGATCTAGGAAATGTAATACAATTTTGTCTTATCTTAGCTTCTATGCAGATGGAGGTTTCTACTGGTTTTAATAATAATTAATTAGTCAATACATTTTCCTTTATTAACGCTGCAGTGGTTTGTTCGATACTTATTCTCATTTCCGAAATCAATATAACTTATTCCTTTTTAAAACCCAATTACTCATTTCTCATAAATGCGGTTTCACAACTTTTTAACACAAACCAAGTCCTTAATAATTCACATCAAGTCATTTATAAGTTAAGTCTCTTAGCTTTTAAAAACCACAAACCATTTCTTTACCTACATAAAGTTGTTATAACAAACTTCCCATAAAGCCATTATAACACTTTATGTTTTAAACCAACCAAATTTGTTTAGCACACGTACGTCTACCGTACTACATAGTTCACACAATCATGCTAGAAAAGATAGGAAGAGGTTCACATACATCGCGACGATTATCGACAAAAAGCAAAACGCTCCAAAGTACTGTAACATTGCAAGTCCTTTCCACCCTTCAAGTAGAATATGCTACTCGTAGAACTTCAACCTATAAAGGTCACAAAACGTCTATCAACTTCTAGATCCCTTCGTAGAACATTTCTAAATACAAGGTTCCATATTCTACGGAAAATTCGCAACACCTCCCCGCAACCACATAAATCTCCTCCTCTATGAAGGCCCGCTAATAAGCCAACAACTCCTGGGGGGGTTACACGTCTAACCGGACGTGTACAACACTGCCCCACAATAATACTACAAGTCTACTGTAAATACAGTCCAATGTAAATACAGTTCAATTCTTTATAATCATCCTTCCATAAATCATATACTCAATTATATGTTACTACAATATGTAATCTCCAATTACAATGGGGGGATAAAGATCATTACCTCGATAAGCCCAAAATTATCCAAGATTTATAAGTCGATCCTGAGCAACGTTTAGCTCCAATTCCTTACGCTCCAACCCGCTCCAAGCAACCCTTAGAAGTTTCTAAACAACTTCTCTTAACACTTCTTCTAAGCTATGAAGATTTTTCTAGGGCTTCATTTTGCGACTATTGGAATAAAGTAGTATTTCCGGCTCTTAATATTTGAAATAACTTTGGAATACTACTAGGAATACTAGGCTAAGGTATTTGGGATAATACAACAATACTTGAAGTATTTCTACACAAAGTGGGGTTGGACGAGAACAACTTAAGGGAGGAGGAGAATTTGCCTTGGAAAGATATTTCAAGTGTGGATGAAATTAAGTCTTGCAACAAAGGGGTATTTATAGATAAATCAATGGCTAGGATTAAAGCAAATGTAAGGTGAGGATTGGGGACATGTGTGTGGGTAATCTACCAACCAAATGTTCACCACAAAAATGGGACAAGTGGCTTGCCACTAGTCCCCCAAGAAAACGCCCAAGTGCTTCTCACTTTCGCCATAGGCCACATGGGGTGACACGTGTCGCCCCTATTCGCCCAAAATATTTCATCTTCCAAAATATCCGCAATGCCAAAAATCCGAAAATAAAGTCGCTTCACAAAATCAGAATTCTCCCGTGGCCCCACGTGACCAATTTCGGAAATAAAATTCCATAATTCTTAAAAATTCCAAAAAGTCCGAATACCAAATCTGGGAATCCAATTCCCATTAACGAACCTTTTTCCTTCACAAGATCCGGAAACTTTTCCGTCGAAAAATCACATCTTTCTTTCTTTCCAATTTTTGTGTCGTATTCTCGTACGTACGCCCTCACATACATACCCTGGAACTACGGGGTGTAACAGGAGTCTTCCACCAAGTGTCCACCACAATATTGGGACATATGTCCACTACAACATTGGAACATATGTCCACCACAACAAAGAGCCATGTGGCCATCCACTGGCCCCTCCAAAACCGTCCACACCTACTCCCACTCACCCAAAGAATTATCTTGCAAGACTTGACTATTTGACTTGTCCACTAGGCCACCATTTTCGTCCAACCATGCCACCTAAGGGTGACACATGTCGCCCTCCTATAGGTTCAAAATATTTCATCTCTCGGAAAAACCCGTAATTGGTTAAAATATTAAAAACGTAAAATTTCCTTCACAAGGTTCGGAATCTTTTCCGTTGAAAGTTCACAATTTCATTCTTAACCTAATTAGGGCTTACACAATTGTACGTACGTCCTCACATACATACTCTGGAAATACGGGGTATAACATTCTCCCCTCCTTAGAAACATTCGTCCCGAATGTTCCTTCTAGATTCAGTCAAATCAGAAACGACATAGCTCCTCACAACTTAAACAATTTGCAAATGCCACACATGGCCACAATACAACACTTAAGCACATATGAAAATTAAAACCAGCAAGTAGGAAAGTGAGTTACCTGGAGGTGTGGGGAATAAGTGAGGATACTTCTGCCTCATGTCCTCCTCTGCTTCCCACGTCATCTCCTCTCTGTTCTCGTTCCGCCATAAGACCTTGACGGAAGCCACATCCTTCGTCCGCAACCGCCTAACCTGACGATCGAGTATCGCTATGGGACTCTCCTCATACGATAACCCCTCGGTCACCTGGACATCGTCAATCGGGTGCACTCTAGATGGATCCCCGATACATCTCCTCAGCATAGAAACATGAAAAACCGGATGCACTGCCTCCAGATCGGACGGCAGATCCAACTCATAGGCAACCTTGCCTACCCTGCGGATAATCTGATAAGGCCCAATGTACCTTGGGCTGAGCTTCCCTTTCTTCCCAAACCTCATCACACCCTTCATGGGTGACACCTTCAGGAAAACCCAATCATCAACCTCAAACTCCAGATGCTGACGACGATGATCTACATACGATTTCTGTCGACTCTGAGCTGTCAATAACCGCTCCTGGATAAGTTTCACCTTATCCACTGCCTGCTGTATCAAGTCCGGTCCCACTAACTGCACCTCGCCCACATCAAACCAGCCTATCGGCGATCTGCACTTCCTCCCATACAAGGCCTCATAAGGCGCCATCTGAATACTGGAGTGGTAGCTATTATTATACGTGTCACGACCCATTCCGGGGCCCGTGACTGGTGCCTTACCCGGGCACCCCAGTAGTCATACATCAGAGTAATCAGCGGAATATAAAAACAACCAAGATAAGAAACAGTATAAATTTGAGACACAGTTATCTGAAGAAAGTTGCCTTTCGGCATATATATATATCAATACCCAAAATGAACAGTTACATCCCAACTTTACAACAGGACTACAGACCTCTAAGAGTTTTAAAACAACAATGGCGGAACAGGGCCCCGCCATACCCCTGAATACAAATATCTACAACGACAGGGGACCATACCAAAATGCTAAGCCTCCGGAGAAAACGGAGCTTTCATCGAAACGGTGATCCTAAGAACGGATCAGCGGTAGGAGTACCTTTACTGCGGATGAACGCAGCCCCAAGGAGGTCGATAACAGTACCAAGTATGTGAAATCAAAATATCAGAAATGAAATCATAGTAGTCTATATAAAGCAGAGACATGTATGATAACCAAAACTACGCTCACAATAAATAAGCAAATACGTCAAGTCGTGACTCACGCCTCAAAGTCATCATAAACCGTGACGGTAAGTACGAGGCATAGCCGACTACTAAAACCCACAAGACAACAAGGTCATAAATCAGATCATGAGATATGTCTAGATCCGTCACATGATCAAAGCCGCCACTCGCCGCAGATCTAATGTGCCCGCCTCAGCCTGGAACTTCCGTAGCCCGCACGGGCCATTCCAATGGCCCGCATGAGGTATTCCCGCATCGAGGGTAGCTACTCCCGGCAGCTGCCCGGACTCGCCGTCCGCGTAGCCACAAAGACCGCATGACCACAAGGGCCGCGATACTAACTCGGAACTCCGTAGTTCCGATAGGCCATCTGCACTGCATAAGGTATTCTCGAATCATAGGTCACTAGACCCGCTGAGTCTACCTCAGACGGAGGCGGCAACCAATGTAATCGCGAGTGATATAATATCAACATGACAGTTTTATCGTTAAACAACCTAAGCACAATAAGGGAAAACCCCTCTACACAAACATCACAAGATACTAACTCACGTAGCATCCTAACATGTTTACTTATCAAGTCAACAAGAAAGTATTACAAGACTATCACACATCAATACAATCAAGTTATTCACACAAGGTACTTTCTACATTATGCTAACAAGTTCGGGTTTTTAGCCCCAAAGTACTTCATGTATTACTCTTTTAAAAGATCTGTTTCTTTCACAAAAGTCACACAATACCCGTAGTATAAAAATAGCGTGATTATCTTTTGAAGTAAATCAGAACACTTCTCTTGGTAAAATCAAGTAACAACATTCTTTTCCCAACGCTCAAGTTTGCCTAATTTCAATTACTCAAGTTTCTCATTTTCGAAAGGTTTCGTAGTCATAGTTAATCCTTTAAAACAATTTGAGAAACATATACCTTATGTGTGAGTAGATTATTATTGTTCATAATAATCTTATTACAGCAGCCATGATCTAGGAAATGTAATATCATTTTGTCTCATCTTAGCTCCTATGCAGATGGAAGTTTCTACTGGTTTTAATAATACTTTATTAGTCAAAATATTTCCTTATTAGCGCTTGTGGTTTGTTCGACATTCATTCTGACGCAGAAACATCATTCCTTTTGAAAACCAAAATACTATTTACTCACGAATGAGGTTTCACACTTTTTAACAAAATTCATATCAGTATAATAAGTCAAGTCTCTTATTTCTTTAAATCAATAAATCGTTCTTTTTATCACTCTTAAGTCGTTATACCTAACTTCCCATAAAGCTAGTATAACTCTTAAGCTTTTAAAACCAAGTGTTACTCTTCTTTCAAAAAGGTTTCTTAATTCTTTTGAACTACTTCAGATTCTTTTTTTATTCAGGCTTAAGTCAGAAGACATTGTCGTAATTATTATTCAGGCTTAAGTCCGAAGACATTGCCGTAATTATTATTATTATTCAGTTAACACACGTACGTCTACCGTACTATATATATATTTATTTAAAATATCATGCTCAAGAGTATAGGAAGAATCATATACCTTCTCGGCGAAATCCACCTGCCAAGTTGAATATGTCGCGCGCAGAGAATCGACCTATAACAGTCAAATACGTCTATCAACGCCCGCATCAGATCGCATACAAAGCTCTAGCGGAGGTTCGTTATTCTAGGGACATTTGGGCATCACTTCCCTACCGTGAGCTACTCAAGTCATCAGTGAAAACACCCCATGTAAGTACGCTTCTATTATTCATCTTTTAAACCCTTCTACCGTGATAATACTTCAATTCTATTCTTTAATATCCTTCTAAGTATTTATACTTATTCCTATACTTCTACAGATGTATATTCTAATTACAAAAGGAGGATAAGGTTATTTACCTCATTAAGCCCAATAATATCCTAGATAAAAGTCGCTACTGAGCAAGGTTTAGCTCCAAAGTCAGACGCCCGATAGCTCGAAGGAAACCTTAGAAGTTCTTCACAACTTCTACTAAGTACTAAGAGATTTGGGCTAGGTATTTTGGGCATTATAACAATACTAGAAGGCAACTTTTCTACCAAGGGAGGGGTAGTGTTTGGCTAGGCTAGCTTTAGAGGGGGCTCTCGCCAAGCCACTAAGGCTAGAGGGGAGAGGTTGACGAAACACAACAAGTAAGGGGAGGATTTTCAAGACTTGGAAAGTGAAATGTGGATGAAGAACTCTTCATCTAAAGGGGGGTATTTATAGGTCAAGGGATGGCCAACCAAGGGCCAAGATGGTGCCAAGTGCAAGGCAAGTGTAGGGTGAGGATTAGGGCAAGTGTCCTAGCCAACTTGCACACAAAATATCCTACCAACTACTTGACAAAATAAGCCACTCCATTCGCCCTATTACCACCACAAGTCCACCAACGAGGTGACAAGTGTCGCCCTCTCGTTGGTCCAAAGTGTTTCGTCTCTCGGAAAAATACGCAAAAATTAGAAATGACATAGCCGGAATTTATCCTACGCGAGTCTTGTAAAACGTTTCGTCGGAAAACGACTCTAAACGGGTGTTGTGCACAAAGTGAAATCGTCCAAGCCAACTAGTGGGTGACACGTGTCGCCTCCTACACGCCCAACATATTTCATCTTCCAAAATATCCACAATGGCCAAAATCTCAAAACAAAGTGGGTTCTACAAACCGTAAATTTCTCCCGTGGGCCCCACGTGACCATTTCCGAAAATAAAATTCCATAATTCTCTAATATTCCAAGAAGTCTGAATACCAAATCTGGGAATCCAATTCCCATTAACGAACCTTTCTCCTTCCCAAAAACCTAAACTTTTCCGTTGAAAAATCACCTCTTTCTTCCTTTGCAATTTCAATGTGGTATTCTCAGACGCACGCCCTTGCATACATACCACGGAACTACGGGTATAACATTCTCCTCCTTAGAAACATTCGTCCCGAATGTTCCTTCTAAGTCTCAAACGAAACAGCGCCAAAGATAGTCCTTATCGCTATACTTACGAAACATCCATGCCACACCTGGCCACAACACAATAAGCGCACATACTTATCTCCAAGTCCACGAGGAATCACCTCTATCACGAAAGCTCCTACTAGAGGTCTAAAAAGATACTCCCTTCGCACCTACTCTTTACGAACGAAATGATCACACCTATGCCTGTAATACATGCTCGCTTCTTCCCATACCACTTTTGTCACTTTGCCTTACTCGTCGTACCCTTCTCGTACACTCGAACTCTTCCTTATCACTTACCATGTTTCTGGTACTGCTTCCCACTGACTCTGAGCTGCCAATAACCTCTTCTGGATAAGCTTCACCCTATCCACGCCCTGCTGAACAAGTACGAACCAACTATCTGCACCTTGCTTACATTGAATCAGTCGATCGACAATCTTACACTAGCGCTATAAAAAGGCTCCAAACGGCGACACGAATACCGAAATGGTAGCTATATAATACATACTCAACAAGAGGCGAAGAGTCCTTAGGCTACTCGAAATCCAACCACTTGCCCGAGGTGAATGTGACATCGAGATTCACCGAGTTCCTAACCTTGCTCGGTAACTCTTCCAAAAGAAGCGATCGTAACTTGACTCCCCGTCACCATAAGGTGAAGGTAGGCACCTGCAGCCTTACAACCTTCGAAAATAATCATCTCGCAACTTACTACCGAGTACGGTTTGACTAAAAGATAAGACGGGTTGACCCCATCGCCCGACTCATCGGTCGAACATATCCACGAAATCGCATAATGGTTAACTAAACTCGGGCCTAACACCCTCGTGATCCTAACACAAAGCGAGACCACCACAAACTGACCCCATTACCAAACAGGGCGTGGGTCGACCCGCAACACGGCCTCAACCCGACCCGGCAACGCGCAAAACACTAGCTCCCGATCCGAACAATCTCAATTAATCACGTTTAAAACCTGGCCTTCTAAGCTCAACTACCCTCTTTCATTTCTTATCACTCAGGGATTCATCCCACAAAAATATCTCACGTATACTATGCACCTCGATAAGGGTCAAACACGAAATAATTCTTTTACCAAAGATGGCCTCGCCTCTAAGGTCTCTACGTATAATATTCTAAGGCTCCCACTCTCTCTATCCCCCAATCTTACCAGGTTAACTAAAAATAATTCTAATCACACTAACACCATGCTAACCGAAAACAATACTTTAAGATATTCGCATCTTACTATACATATAAATCTCTAAAGGGTTAAGGATATACCAGATTCACGCCGCACTTCCCTAGGTCGCTTTAATCAATCCCGCGTCATGGCGATAGGGAAGGTGATGAACTATCCACTGATCCCGAAAGCTGAGTCCCTACATCCCCGCCAACTCTGGTTGGACAATTTCTCGCAAAATGGCCCTGCTGGCCGCAAATATAACAAGTTGTCGCAGAAGTACGACACTCCCCACGATGACATCGACCACAACGCCACACCGAGCGGGGTGGCCTCCCGCTAACACCTCCTCTCCGAACCATCCGCATCCACAATCGTCTAGTAGGCCGGGCCTCATACTTGCATCCTTCCTCATAGAACATTCTCGCCATATGGCTCGACGGCCGCAAGAAAACAAGCACCAGAAAAAGACGGCACTTCCGGACGCCGCCACACCGTGAACAACGAGGAAAATCGAACTCGCGGAGGACACTGCATCGGGCGGAGGCGCATGTCTAATCTGCCACGAGGCGGTCCGCCGAGAGTTACCAAATGATCCCGCCAATCGGGCCTCTTCGTTGATCTTGTTTAACTGGCCGATCTCTACCTCTCTCACCACGCACATAATCTCAACGCAAGTCCGCTCGCCCCGATCAAGAGCTACTCCTCACAACCCTTCTTTAGATAAGCATCAATATCCTTGGTATACGGTACATAAAATACTCGGCCGCCAAGTCCCTTGCTAGTACAGTGGCCGCTCTTCCAATCCATATTTTCTCGCTCCAAGTCGTGGAACCGAAGTCCGGATGTCATGGCCGCAGAGGGAATTGCCGCCATTGTACAAACTCGCCGCCGCGACGCCTCGTAATCCCTCGCATGAAGCATCACCCCAGGTGATGATTGGGCCTGTGCACTTCTAAATCTCTGAACTCCACTCGCAGCCTCCTACCGCTTGCTCTTCGGGCCCGAGTTGGGCGCGAGGCATCATCGTAAAGGAAAGGAATACGTTAGAGGGTCCAACTTATAACACGCCTCTAAAGCACGATCTCGAGTGAGAAGAATGGAAACCAATCCTAAATATCCTATAGCCTCCTCGATTATTGGTGTGGTGCACAACACACCGATAATCAAGACTTACTAGATACGGTCTGCAGACACTTTCCGAGGATTAATCGCTCGATACCACTTCATCACGACCCATTCCGGCCCGTGATCGTGCCTTACCCGCACCCCAAAGAGTCATACATCGAGTAATCTGGAATATAAAAACAACCAAGATAAGAAACGATAAATTTGAGACACGCTTATTCGAAGAAAGTTGCCTTTCGATATATATATATATCAATACCCAAAATGAATACGATATCCCAACTTTACAACAGACTACTGCACTCTAAGAGTTTTAAAACAACAATGGCGGAGTGGCCCCGCCATACCTCAATACAAATATCTACAACGCAGGGGACCATACCAAAATGCTAAGCCTCCGAGAAAACGGAGTTTTTCCCACAAAACGGTGATCCTAAGAACGGATCAACGAGGAGTACCTTTACTGCGGCATGAACGCAGCCCCAAGGAGGTCGACAACAGTACCAAGTATGTGAAATCAAAATATCGTAAATAAAATCATAGTAGTCTATATAAAGCGAGACATGTATGATAACCAAAACTACATTTCACAATAAATAAGCGATCCGTCAAGTCGTGACTCACGCCCTCAAAGTCATCATAAAACCGTACGGGGTAAGTACGAGGGCATAGCCGACTACTAAAACCCACAGTACAACAAGGTCATAAACTGTATCATGAGATCTGTCTAGACCTTCACATGATGAAAGCCGCCACTCGCGCAGATCTAATGCGCGTCTAGCCCTGGAACTTCCCGTAGCTACGCAAGGGCCATTCCAATGGCCCGCATGAGGTATTCCCCGCATCGAGGGTAGCTACTCCCCGGCAGCGTCCTGGACTCGTCGTCCGCATGGCCACAAAGACCGCATGACCACAAGGGCCGTGATACTAACTCGAACTCCGTAGTTCCGCATAGCCATCTGCACTGCATAATGTATTCTCGAATCATAGGCCACTAGACCCGCCTGAGTCTACCCCGCATCGGAGGGCAGCTTAACCCCCGGAATCATGAGTGATATAATATCAACATGACAGTTTTATCGTTAAACAACCTAAGCACAATAAGGGAAAACCCCTCTACACAAACATCACAAGATACTAACTCACGTAACATCCTAACATGTTTACTTATCAAGTCAACAAGAAAGTATTACAAGACTATCACACATCAATACAATCAAGTTATTCACACAAGGTACTTTCTACATTATGCTAACAAGTTCGGGTTTTTAGCCCCAAAGTACTTCATGTATTACTCTTTTAAAAGATCCGTTTCTTTCACAAAAGTCACACAATACCCGTAGTATAAAAATAGCGTGATTATCTTTTGAAGTAAATCAGAACACTTCTCTTGGTAAAATCAAGTAACAACATTCTTTTCCCAACGCTCAAGTTTGCCTAATTTCAATTACTCAAGTTTCTCATTTTCGAAAGGTTTCGTAGTCATAGTTAATCCTTTAAAACAATTTGAGAAACATATACCTTATGTGTGAGTAGGTTATTATTGTTCATAATAATCTTATTACAGCAGCCATGATCTAGGAAATGTAATATCATTTTGTCTCATCTTAGCTCCTATGCAGATGGAAGTTTCTACTGGTTTTAATAATACTTTATTAGTCAAAATATTTCCCTTTATTAGCGCTGCTGTGGTTTGTTCGACATTCATTCTGATCGGTAAAACATCATTCCTTTTGAAAACCAAAATACTATTTACTCACGAATGAGGTTTCACACTTTTTAACAAAATTCATATTAGTATAATAAGTCAAGTCTCTTATTTCTTTAAATCAATAAATCGTTCTTTTTATCACTCTTAAGCCGTTATACCTAACTTCCCATAAAGCTAGTATAACTCTTGAGCTTTTAAAACCAAGTGTTACTCTTCTTTCAAAAAGGTTTCTTAATTCTTTTGAACTACTTCAGATTCTTTTTTTATTCAGGCTTAAGTCAGAAGACATTGCCGTAATTATTATTCAGGCTTAAGTCCGAAGACATTGCCGTAATTATTATTATTATTCAGTTAACACACGTACGTCTACCGTACTATATATATATTTATTTAAAATATCATGCTCAAGAGTATAGGAAGAATCACATACCTTCTCGGCGAAATCCACCTGCCAAGTTGAATATGTCGCGCGCAGAGAATCGACCTATAACAGTCAAATACGTCTATCAACGTCCAGACTGTACTGTACAAAGCTCTAAGCAGAGGGTTCGTTATTCTATGGACATTTGGGCAGCACTTCCCTACCCGGTGAGCTACTCAAGTCTACTGTGAAAACAGTCCTATGTAAGTACAGTTCTATTATTCATCTTTTAAACCCTTCTACTGTGATAACAGTTCAATTCTATTCTTTAATATCCTTCTAAGTATTTATACTTATTCCTATACTTCTACAGTATGTATATTCTAATTACAAAAGGAGGATAAGGTTATTTACCTCGGTAAGCCCAATAATATCCTAGATAAAAGTCGCGCCTGAGCAAGGTTTAGCTCCTAAGTTGTACGCTCCGATAGCTCCAAGGAAACCTTAGAAGTTCTTCACAACTTCTACTAAGTACTAAGAGATTTGGGCTAGGGTATTTTGGGCATTATAACAATACTAGAAGGCAACTTTTCTACCAAGGGAGGGGGGGTAGTGTTTCGGCTAGGCTAGCTTTAGAGGGGGGGGGCTCTCGGCCAAGCCACTAAGGCTAGAGGGGGGGGGGGAGAGGTTGGACGAAAACACAACAAGGAAGGGGAGGGATTTTCAAGACTTGGAAAGTGAAATGTGGATGAAGAACTCTTCATCTAAAGGGGGGTATTTATAGGTCAAGGGATGGCCAACCAAGGGCCAAGATGGTGCCAAGTGCAAGGCAAGTGTAGGGTGAGGATTAGGGCAAGTGTCCTAGCCAACTTGCACACAAAATATCCTACCAACTACTTGACAAAATAAGCCACTCCATTCGGCCCTATTACCACCACAAGTCCACCAATGAGAGGGTGACAAGTGTCGCCCTCTCGTTGGTCCAAAGTGTTTCGTCTCTCGGAAAAATCCGCAAAAATTAGAAATGACATAGCCGGAATTTATCCTACGCGAGTCTTGTAAAACGTTTCGTCGGAAAACGACTCTAAACGGGTGTTGTGCACAAAGTGAAATCGTCCAAGCCAACTAGGGGGGGGGGTGACACGTGTCGCCCTCCTACACGTCCAACATATTTCATCTTCCGAAAATATCCACAATGGCCAAAATCTCGAAACAAAGTGGGCCCCACAAAATCAGAATTTCTCCCGTGGGCCCCACGTGACCATTTCCGAAAATAAAATTCCATAATTCTCTAATATTCCAAGAAGTCTGAATACCAAATCTGGGAATCCAATTCCCATTAACGAACCTTTCTCCTTCACAAAAACCGGAAACTTTTCCGTGGAAAAATCACCTCTTTCTTCCTTTCCAATTTCAATGTCGTATTCTCAGACGCACGCCCTGCATACATACCACGAACTACGGGGTATAACATTCTCCCCTCCTTAGAAACATTCGTCCCGAATGTTCCTTCTAAGTCTCAAAACGAACAGGCGCCAGTATAGTCCTTACTGCTATACTTACGGAAACATCCATGCCACACCTGGCCACAACACAACAAGCGCACATACTTACCTCCAAGTCCACGAGGAATCACCTCTATCACGAAAGCTCCTACTAGAGGTCTAAAAAGATACTCCCTTCGCACCTACTCTTTACAAACGAAATGATCACACCTATGCCTGTAATACATGCTCGCTTCTTCCCATACCACTTTTGTCACTTTGCCTTACTCGTCGTACCCTTCTCGTACACTCGAACTCTTCCTTATCACTTACCATGTTTCTGGTACTACTTCCCACTGACTCTGAGCTGCCAATAACCTCTTCTGGATAAGCTCCACCCTATCCACGCCCTGCTGAACAAGTACGAACCAACTGTCTGCACCTTGCTTACATCGAATCAATCGATCGACAATCTTACACTAGCGCTTATAAAAAGGCTCCAAACGGCGACACCCGAATACTGAAATGGTAGCTATATAATACATACTCAACAAGAGGCGAAGAGTCCTTACAGCTACTCCCGAAATCCAACCACTTGCCCGAGGGTGAATGCGACACTGAGATTCACCTGAGTTCCTAACCTTGCTCGTAACTCTTCCGTAAAAGAAACGACAGTAACTTGGACTCCCTATCACCATAAGGTGAAGGTAGGCACCGTGCAGCCTTACAACCTTCGAAAATAATCATCTCGCAACGTACTACCGACTCCACCCTTAGACTAAAAGATAAGACGGGTTGACCCCATCGGCCCGACTACTGGTCGAACACATCCACGAAATCGTACAATGGTTAACTAAACCTGGGCCTAACACCCTCGTGATCCTAACACAAAGCGGGACCACCACAAACTGACCCCATCACCAAACAGTATGGTCGACCCGCAACACGGCCTCAACCCGACCCGGCAACGCGCAAAACACTAGCTCCCCGATCCGGAACAATCTCACCAATCACGTTACGAAAACCTAGCGGTCTTCTAAGCTCAACTACCCTCTTTCATTTCTTATCACTCAGGGATTCATCCCACAAAAATATCTCACGTATACTATGCACCTCGATAAGGGTCAAACACGAAATAATTCTTTTACCAAAGATGGCCTCGCCTCTAAGGTCTCTACGTATAATATTCTAAGGCTCCCACTCTCTCTATCCCCCAATCTTACCAGGTTAACTAAAAATAATTCTAATCACACTAACACCATGCTAACCGAAAACAATACTTTAAGATATTCGCATCTTACTATACATATAAATCTCTAAAGGGTTAAGGATATACCTGTATCTACGCGGCACTTCCCCTAGGTCGTTTTAATCAATCCCGCCCTGTTGGGCGCATAGCTGGGGAAGGTGATGAACTATCCACTGATCCCGAAAGCTGAGTCCCTACATCCCCGCCAACTCTGGTTGGACAATTTCTCGCAAAATGGCCCTGCTGGCCGCAAACATAACAAGCTGACGCAGAAGCACGACACTCCCCACGATGACATCGACCACAACGGCCACACCGAGGTGGGGGTGGCCTCCCCCGGCTAACACCCCCTCCTCTCCGAACCACTGCATCCACAACTGGTCTAGTAGGCTGGGCCCTCATACTTGCATCCTTCCTCATAGAACATTCCCTCGCCATATGGCCCTGACGGCCGCAAGAAAAACAAGCACCAGTAAAAAGACGGCACTTCCCGACGACGCCGCCACACCGTGTGAACACCGAGGAAAATCAACTCGTGGAGGACACTCGACCGGGCGGAGGCGCATGTCTAACTGGCCACGAGGCGGTCCGCCTCGAGAGTTACCAAATGATCCTGCCAATCGGGCCCTCTTCTGTTGATCTTGTTTAATCTGTCGATCTCTACCTCTCTCAGCCCGCTGCACATAATCCTGAACGCAAGTCTGGCTCGTCCCTGACTGAAGATCTACTCCCTCACAACCCTTCTTTAGATAAGCATCAATATCCTTGGTATACCGGTACATAAAATACTCTCTGGCTGCCAAGTCCCTTGCTAGTAATGTGGTCGCTCCTTCCAATCCATATTTTCGCTCCAAGTCGTGGAACCGAAAGTCAGATGTCATGGCCGCAGAGGAATCGCCGCCGTACAAACTCTGCCAAGCGGCGCCTCGTAACTCCTCGCATGAAGCATCACCTCAGTGATGATTGGGCTGTGCTCTTCTAAATCTCTCGAACTCCACTCGCAGCCTCGCCGCCTTGCCTCTTCTGGGCCCGGTTTCTGGCGGAGGCATCACTGGTAAAGGAAAGGAATACGTTAGAGGGGTCCAACTTATAACACAGCTCTAAAGCACGATCTCTGAGTGAGAAGAATGGAAACCAATCCTAAATATCCTATAGCCTCCTGATTATTGGTGTGGTGCACAACACACCGATAATCAAGACTCTACTAGATACGGTCTGTAGACACTTTCCGAGGATTAACTGCTCTGATACCACTTCAGTCACGACCCATTCCGGGGCCCGTGACTGGTGCCTTACCCGGGCACCCCAGTAGTCATACATCAGAGTAATCAGCGGAATATAAAAACAACCAAGATAAGAAACGAGATAAATTTGAGACACGCTTATTCGAAGAAAGTTGCCTTTCGGCATATATATATATATCAATACCCAAAATGAACAGTTACATCCCAACTTTACAACAGGACTACAAACCTCTAAGAGTTTTAAAACAACAATGGCGGAACAGGGCCCCGCCATACCCCTGAATACAAATATCTACAACGACAGGGGACCATACCAAAATGCTAAGCCTCCGGAGAAAACGGAGTTTTACCCACGCTGAAACGGTGATCCTAAGAACGGGGATCAACAGTAGGAGTACCTTTACTCGCAGATGAACGCACTCGGGCGAGGTCAAGACAACAGTACCAAGTATGTGAAATGAAAATATCGTAAATAAAATCATAGTAGTCTATATAAAGCGGAGACATGTATGATAACCAAAACTACGATCACAATAAATAAGCGATACGCCAAGTCGTGACTCACGCCTCAAAGTCATCATAAAACCGCACGGGTAAGTACGAGGCATAGCCGACTACTAAAACCCACAAGACAACAAGGTCATAAATCATCATGAGATCTGTCTGACCTTCACATGATGAAAGCCGCCACTCGCTCGCAGATCTAATGTGCGCGTCAGCCCCGAACTTCCCAGAGCTCGCGGGCCATTCCAATGGCCCGCATGAGGTATTCCCGCATCGAGGGTAGCTACTCCCAGCCGCCCCGACTCGTCGTCCGCGTGGCCACAAAGACCGCATGACCACAAGGGCCGCATACTAACACGAACTCCGTAGTTCCGCATAGGCCATCTGCACTGCATAATGTATTCTCGAATCATAGGCCACTAGACCCGCTGAGTCTACCCCGCGTCGGAGGCGACTTAACCCCGGAATCACGAGTGATATAATATCAACACGCGGTTTATCGTTAAACAACCTAAGCACAATAAGGGAAAACCCCTCTACACAAACATCACAAGATACTAACTCACGTAACATCCTAACATGTTTACTTATCAAGTCAACAAGAAAGTATTACAAGACTATCACACATCAATACAATCAAGTTATTCACACAAGGTACTTTCTACATTATGCTAACAAGTTCGGGTTTTTAGCCCCAAAGTACTTCATGTATTACTCTTTTAAAAGATCCGTTTCTTTCACAAAAGTCACACAATACCCGTAGTATAAAAATAGCGTGATTATCTTTTGAAGTAAATCAGAACACTTCTCTTGGTAAAATCAAGTAACAACATTCTTTTCCCAACGCTCAAGTTTGCCTAATTTCAATTACTCAAGTTTCTCATTTTCGAAAGGTTTCGTAGTCATAGTTAATCCTTTAAAACAATTTGAGAAACATATACCTTATGTGTGAGTAGGTTATTATTGTTCATAATAATCTTATTACAGCAGCCATGATCTAGGAAATGTAATATCATTTTGTCTCATCTTAGCTCTATGCGGATGGAAGTTTCTACTGGTTTTAATAATACTTTATTAGTCAAAATATTTCCCTTTATTAGCGCTGCTGTGGTTTGTTCGACATTCATTCTGATCGGTAAAACATCATTCCTTTTGAAAACCAAAATACTATTTACTCACGAATGAGGTTTCACACTTTTTAACAAAATTCATATTAGTATAATAAGTCAAGTCTCTTATTTCTTTAAATCAATAAATCGTTCTTTTTATCACTCTTAAGCCGTTATACCTAACTTCCCATAAAGCTAGTATAACTCTTGAGCTTTTAAAACCAAGTGTTACTCTTCTTTCAAAAAGGTTTCTTAATTCTTTTGAACTACTTCAGATTCTTTTTTATTGGGCTTAAGTCAAGACATTGCAGTAATTATTATTCAAAGCTAAAGTCAGAAGACATTGCCGTAATTATTATTATTCGTTAACACACGTCGTCTCGTACTATATATATATTTATTTAAAATATCATGCTCAAGAGTATAGGAAGAATCACATACCTTCTCGTGAAATCCACCGCCAAGTTGAATATGTCGCGCAGAATCGACTATAATGATCAAATACGCCTATCAACGTCGGTATCTTGTACAAAGCTCTAAGCAGAGGGTTCGTTATTCTATGGACATTTGGGCAGCACTTCCCTACCCGGTGAGCTACTCAAGTCTACTGTGAAAACAGTCCTATGTAAGTACAGTTCTATTATTCATCTTTTAAACCCTTCTACTGTGATAACAGTTCAATTCTATTCTTTAATATCCTTCTAAGTATTTATACTTATTCCTATACTTCTACGGTATGTATATTCTAATTACAAAAGGAGGATAAGGTTATTTACCTCGGTAAGCCCAATAATATCCTAGATAAAAGTCGCGCCTGAGCAAGGTTTAGCTCCAAAGTTATGCGCTCAGATAGCTCCATGAAACCTTAAGTTCTTCACAACTTCTACTAAGGACTAAGGGATTTGGGCTAGGGTATTTTGGGCATTATAACAATACTAGAAGGCAACTTTTCTACCAAGGGAGGGGGGGGGGCTCTCGGCCAAGCCACTAAGGCTATAGGGGGGGGGAGAGGTTGGACGAAAACACAACAAGGAAGGGGAGGGATTTTCAAGACTTGGAAAGTGAAATGTGGATGAAGAACTCTTCATCTAAAGGGGGGTATTTATAGGTCAAGGGATGGCCAACCAAGGGCCAAGATGGTGCCAAGTGCAAGGCAAGTGTAGGGTGAGGATTAGGGCAAGTGTCCTAGCCAACTTGCATACAAAATATCCTACCAACTACTTGACAAAATAAGCCACTCCATTCGGCCCTATTACCACCACATGTCCACCAATGATAGGGTGACAAGTGTCGCCCTCTCGTTGGTCCAAAGTGTTTCGTCTCTCGGAAAAATCAGCAAAAATTAGAAATGACATAGCCGGAATTTATCCTACGCGAGTCTTGTAAAACGTTTCGTCGGAAAACGACTCTAAACGGGTGTTGTGCACAAAGTGAAATCGTCCAAGCCAACTAGGGGGGGGGGTGACACGTGTCGCCCTCCTACACGTCCAACATATTTCATCTTCCGAATCCATAATGTCCAAAATCTCGAAAACAAAGTGGGCCCCACAAAACCGTAAATTTCTCCCGTGGGCCCCACGTGACCATTTCCGAAAATAAAATTCCATAATTCTCTAATATTCCAAGAAGTCTGAATACCAAATCTGGGAATCCAATTCCCATTAACGAACCTTTCTCCTTCCCAAAAACCGGAAACTTTTCCGTGGAAAAATCACCTCTTTCTTCCTTTCCAATTTCAATGTCGTATTCTTGTACGTACGTCCTTGCATACATACCCTGGAACTACGGGGTATAACAATACGCAAACTCTACTAGAGGCTAATGATCCTCCCAGCTACCCCTGAAGTCAATAACACAGGCTCGCAGCATATCCTCGAGTGCGGATGATGCGCTCTGCTGTCCGTCATGCGAGGATGGAATGCATTACTGAGGCTCACTTGCGTCCCTAGTCCCTTCTGGAAAGACCTTCAGAAGTTAGCCGTGGCGGGCTCCTGCATGCGATATGATAGAAATAGGGACCCATGCGGTCTCACGATCTCTCGGATGTAAAGTCTGGCATAATCTTCTAGAAAAAGTCGTCTGGCCCGGAAGAAAGTGGGTTGATTTCGTCGACTGTCGGCGATAACCGGATAGAATCATGCTTCCTCTGAGTGCGAGGTAATCTTGTGATAAAGTCCATGTTGATCACCTCCCACTTCCAGTTCGGAATCTCTATCGCCTGCAACAACCCACCAGGCCTCTGGTGCTCTACCTTACTGCGGCAACACGCGGCGAGAAACGAACTCGCAGCGTCCTCTTGGGCCATCCCACCAATACACGGTCGAGAGGTCGTGGTACATCTTTGTCGACCGGATGGATAGAGTAACGTCGCTGTGTGCTTCCCCAGAACTTCTGCGAAGTCACGAAATATCCGGAACACAACACGCCCTCAAACATTAGCACCCCATCGGTGCTACCTCGAGACCGCTTCCTCACGAAGAGGCAGTATCACGATCAGTGTGCATCACGACCGACCTCGGGCGCGGTCGTGCCTTACCGGGCACCCTAGTGATACTACATCGAGAAAATCAGCGGAAATAAAAACTTAAGCAGAAACAAGATACAACATAAGAAAAGCAGGCTCACCAGCGGTCACGCTTCATGTATATACATCTGGCCAGACGATTACAATCCTTTACAAACCACCGCCTTGGCGGTACTACGGACCTCTAAGATTTTTACAACAACTATGACGGACGGGGCGCCATACCCCGAATGGACAAAAACTTACAACAGGAAACATACAAAAGATAAGCCTCGGAGAAGCGGAGCTTCCTAATCTGTTGAACTGTGATCCTAAGAATGAGGATCAACAACCGATGTACCTCTACTGCGGCATGAGCGCAGCCACGGAAGGAGGTCGATCTAACAGTACCAAGTATGTGAAACTAAAAATACTGTAAACGAAATCATAACAGTCTAAAAAAACAGGAGACATGTATGATAACCAAACTACAGTTCACAACATAAAAGCAGTCATGTCAAAGCAGGGACTCATGCCCTCAAAGTCATCACTCAAATATAACCAAGGGTCTCACGCCCACAATATCAATCATGCCCGCATCATGGCCACATGCCCCCGGAATTCTCCATCGGTGTAGACATGTCCATGATGCAATAACAGTATACCGGGTAATCAACCCTGCCACATGGCCACATGCCCCCAGAATTCTTCATCGGTGCAGACATGTCCATGTAACAACAATAACAATATATCGGGTAATCAACCTGCCGCGCGTACATGCCGGAATTCTTCATCGGTGCAGACATGTCCATGTAACAACAATAACAATACATCGGGTAATCAACCCTGCCGCATGGCCACATGCCCCCGAAATTCTTCATCGGTGCAGACATGTCCATGTAACAACAATAACAATATATCGGGTGATTAACCCGCCGCATGGCTGCATGCCCCCGGAATTCTTCATCGGTGTAGACATGTCCATGTAACAACGATAACAATATACCGGGTGATTAACCCGCCGCATGGCCGCATGTCCCCGGAATTCTTCATCGGTGCAGACATGTCCATGTAACAACAATAACAATATACCGACCCTCCATCGAGAGACGCGGTAGCATAGGAGTACAACTTTTACACAACAAGGCTATCACAAGCAAGCACAAGCAAATTACCATACTTCAATTCTCTTACAAATATCCATTCTTTCACAAAAAGTCACCTGATACCAACACTCGTAGTATCCAAAACAGAGTAACTATTATTTTAAGTAAACCAAAATAATTTCCCTTTTTAAAGACAAGTAACAACATTCTTTTTCCAAAAGTTTAAGCTTGCCTAATTTCAAATACTCAAGTCTCTTATTTTCGAAAGGTTTCGTAGTTCATAGTCTTAATCACTTAATAACATAATTCTCTTTTAAAACAATTTGAGTAACATATGCCTTGTGTGTGAGTAGGTTATTCTTGTTTATATCAATCTTATTAAAGCAGCCATGATCTAGAAAATGTAATACAATTTTGTCTTATCTTAGCTTCTATGCAGATGGAGGTTTCTACTGGTTTTAATAATAATTACTTAGTCAATACATTTTCCTTTATTAACGCTGCAGTGGTTTGTTCGATACTTGTTCTCATTTCCGAAATCAATATAACATTATTCCTTTTAAAACCCAATTGCCCATTTCTCATTAAAGCGGTTTCACAACTTTTTAACACAACCCAAGTCCTTATTATTTCACATCAAGTCTTTTATCTTTTAAAAACCACAAACCATTTCTTTGCCCACATAAAGTTGTTATAACAAACTTCCCATAAAGTCGTTATAACACTTTATGTTTTAAATCAACCAAATTCATTTAACACATGTACGTCTACCGTACTACATAGTTCACAACATATCATGCTAGAAAAGATAGGAAGAGGTTCACATACCTCGCGACGATTATCCACAATTAGCAAAATGCTCCAAGTACTACAACGCACTAGCCTTTTCCACCCTTCAGTAGAATACGCTACTCGTAGTACTTCCACCTATAATGGCCATAAAACGCCTATTAACTTCTAGTTCTCTTCGTAGAATATTTCTACGGAAAATTCAGCAGCACCTCCCCCCCCCCCCTCCCCGCTATCACAAAAATCTCCTCCCTTATCAAGGCCCGCTACCAGGCCAACAACTCCCAGGGGATTACACGTCTAACCGGACGTGTTCAATTCTACTTCACAGGAATACTACAAGTCTCATCAGAATACTGATCTATTGAATTCTGATTCAATTTTCTTCTTTAATATTCATTCTACATATAGTATACTCAACTATACATTACTACAATATGTAATATACAATTACAATAGTGGGATAAAGATCATTACCTCGATAAGCCCAAAATTGTCCAAGATTATATGTCGATCCTGAGCAATGTTTAGCTCCCCCACATGCCCACAAAAAACTTTTTTACCTACTCCCACTATCCCAAAAATTATCTTCCAAGACTTTGACTAATTGACTTGTCCACTAGCCCACAATTTCGCCCAAACATGCCACCTAAGAGTGACACATGTCGCCCTCCTATTGGTCCAAAATATTTCATCTCTCAGAAAAATCCGTAATTCCAAAAAAAACTGAAAACAAAGTGGGCCCCACAAACCGTAAATTCCTCCCGTGGGCCCTACGTGACCAATTTCGGAAATATAATTCCATAATTCTCAATTATTCCAAAAAGTCCGAACATCAAATCTGGAAATCCAATTCCCATTAACGAACCTTTCCTCACAAAACCCGAAAACTTTTCCGTCGAAAAATCACACCTTTCTTTCTTTCCAATATTACTGTCGTATTCTCGTACATATGTCCTCACATACATACCCTAGAACTATGGGGTGTAACATTCTTCCCCCCTTAAAAACATTCGTCCCGAATGTTCCTTCTAAGTCTCCAAACGTACATGCACCGGTATAGTCTTCACTACTATACTTACGAAACCAACTATGCCCCATATTTCCATAATAAAATCATACGCGCGAAACCCAAATCCAAGCCAATGAGGATTCACCTCGAAGGTGTAAAACAACACCAACTCTCGCTCCTGGTCCAAAGGATACTCCTGTCGCACATTCATTTCACAAAAATGATCACTTCTATCTCTCAGCACATGTTCACTTCTTTCCTTACTCGTCGTACTCTTATCGAACACTCGAACTCTTTCTAGTACACGTACCATACTTCAGTCATCACTTCAGTATCCAAAATCTTTGGAGTCACTACCTCCAAACTTGGTCATCGTACTAGCCTCAAATTCCTTTAAGGCCATTCCCGGTCTTCATGGTCCGATTCTGATCGAACATATCCACGAACTCATACGATGGTTACCTAAAACCTGGGCCTAGCACCCTCGTGACCCCATCACCTGGCGGGACCACCTCGGTGACCCACCTCATGCCGGGCTACGGGTTGACCCGCGAATGGTCCTCAACCCGACCCATAATCGCGCCAAACTCTTGTTCCCCGATACAGAACAATCTTACTAATTCACGTCATGAAAGCTACCACTTCCATCTCACACTACACATGGACATATCACACTAATTCACCCTATGCATATAATGCACTCCGACAAGGATCATTTGCAAAATCCTTTACTCAAGACGGCCTTACATCTAAGGTCTCAACGTGAAATATTCTAAGGTTCACACTTTCCATGTCCCTATACTTATCCTATCAACTAACTATGTTCTCTAGATCACAATTTTACACAATGCTATCAAAACATAACACTCAACATAAAATCATCATATCACGCATACAAATCTCTAGAGGGTTAAGGATATACCTGTAACTACCGCTTTACTCTAATCACAGTCCTGCCCTGCAGGGCGCATAGCTAGTGAGGATGATGAACCACCATCGATCACGAAGGTGAGTCGTAACATCCGTGCTACCTGCAGTGGACGATTCGCAAAATGGCCAGCGGCGCAAATATAACGAGCTCCTTGGCGTACGATACTCCCAAAATGGGGTCTACCACGTGGCCGCACGAGTCGGGGTGGCTTCATCCGCCAGACCCCAACTCCCGAAAACTGAACCCTTGGAGCCACGACTGCTCACGAATATCCTGAAGCCACGAAGGCGGAGGACCACTGCATCGGGCGGAGGCGCATAACTAGTCTCTTCTTTGAGGCGGTCCGCCTCGAAAGTCGTAAAAGACCTGCTATTCTTGTCACGACCGAACCGGGCGTGGTAGTGCCTACCGGGCACCCCAGTAGACATACATCAGAGTAATCAGCGGAATATAAGACAAGACATGAAATAACATGAAGTGTGAAACAGTTATCTGAGAAAAGTTGCCTTTCGGCATATATATATAAAAACTTAAATCCGAACAGTTACATCCCTTTTACAAACTCTGCCCACAACAGTACTACAGACCTCTAAGAATGATATAACAACAATGGCGGGACAGGGCCCCGCCATACCCATGAATGTAAGTAACTACAACGACAGGCGACTATACCCAAGATAAGCCTCCGGAGAAACGGAGCTTCCCAAAACGCTGAACTGTGACCACATGAGCGAGGATCAACAACTAATGTACCTACCTGCGGCATGACGCGGCCGAAGGAAGTCGATAACAGTACAAGTATGTGGCCCGAAAATCGTAAATGAAATCATAGTAGTCTATATAAAGCGGGAGACATATATGATAACCAAACTACGATTCCTGATAAATAAGCGATCATGTCGTCGGGAACTCACGCCTCAAAGTCATCACTCAAATATAACTATGGGTCTCACGCCCACAACATCAATCATGCGTGGAATACCTTCCCGCCAGCGATCTATGATATAAAAGCACCAAGGAATACATGAACACGGGTCCCACTGTGTCATACTAAAACCGTCTGCGGGGTAAATGCGAAGGCATAGCCGACTACTAAAACCACAGTACCAACAAAGTCATAAAGCGTATCACGAGTGTCTGAACCGCCACATGATCGGCCACGCTCGCGCAGTATCAAATGTGCGCGTCTAGTCTGGAACTTCCGCGACTCGCATAGGCCACTCACATAGGCCGCATGAGGTATTCCGCGTCGAGGTAGCTACTCCGGCATCGTCCCGGACTCGCGATCCGCGTAGCATAGACCGCATGACCATATAGGCGCGCTAACACGGAACTCTCGTAGCTCGCATAGGTCCCTGGACCCGCATGAGGTATTCTCGAATCATAGTCCTGATCGCTGAGCTATACCGCGTCGGAGCGACAACCCGTATCATGTCAAGAGGTGAGTGGTACAATACTATCATAACGGCTTATCGTTAAACAACATAAGCACAATCAAGGGAAACCCCTTTACACAAACATCACAAGATACTAACACACGTAGCATTCTAACATGTTTACTTATCAAAGCAACAAGAAAGTATTACAAGGCTATCACAAACCAACACAATCAAGTTATTCACACAAGGTACTTTCTACTTTATGTTAACAAGTTCGGGTTTTTATCCCCAAAGTACTTCATACATTAACTCTTTAAAAGATCCATTTCTTTCACAAAAGTCACACAATACCCGTAGTATAAAAATAGAGTGACTATCTTTTTAAGTAAACCAAAACACTTTCCTTTGTAAAATCAAGTAACACATTATTTTCCAAACGTTCAAGTTTTCCTAATTTCAAATGCCCAAGTTTCTCATTTCCCAAAGGTTTCGTAGTTCATAGCTAATCACTTAATAATATAATTCTCCTTTAAAACAATTTGAGAAACATATGCCTTATGTGTGAGTAGATTATTCTTGTTTATAACAATCTTATTAAAGCAGCCATGATCTAGGAAATGTAATATCATTTTGTCTCATCTTAGCTTCTATGCAGATGGAGGTTTCTACTGGTTTTCATAATACATTATTAGTCAATACATTTCCCTTTATTAGCGCTGCTGTGGTTTGTTCGATACTTATTCTCATTTCCGAAATCAGTAAAACATTATTCCTTTACAAACCAAGTACTCATTACTCACGAATGAGGTTTCACACTTTTTAACAAAATTCATATTAATTCAATTAAGTCAAGTCTCTTATCTTTTAAGATCAAGTCTCTTAACTTTTAAAATCAATAAACCATTCTTTTTATCTCTCTTAAGTCGTTATACCTAACTTCCCATAAAGCTAGTATAACTCTTAAGCTTTTAAAACCAAGTATTACTCTTCTTTCAAAAAGGTTTCTTAATTCTTTTGA
This sequence comes from Przewalskia tangutica, assembly GCA_029844215.1. NCBI lineage: Eukaryota > Viridiplantae > Streptophyta > Magnoliopsida > Solanales > Solanaceae > Przewalskia > Przewalskia tangutica. Next base: position 84,914,787 of record CM056726.1, on the reverse strand, counting down.
AATACTTCAAGATTCTTATTATTTAAACTCAAGTCAAAAGACATCGGAGTAAAACCACGTTCAGTTAACACACGTACGTCTACCGTACTATATATATATTCTTTTAAAATATCATGCTCAAGAGGATATGAAGAATCACATACCTCGCGACGATAATCGACTATTAGCAAAACGGTCCACGGCTATAACCCGGCTAGCCTTGTTCACCTTTCAAGTAGAACATGCTACTCGCAGAACATTCAACCTATAAAGGCCATATACGTCTATCAACGTCTAAACTACTCTGTAGAATATTCTAAGCGATGGGTTCTCTATTTTCTGGAAAAATCGGGCAAGACTTCCCTACCGTTAAGCTACACAAGTCTCTGTAAATACGATCTATGTAAGTCTGATTCAATCTTCTTCTTTAATATTCTTCTGATGTGATTTCAGTTCAATTCTTTTCTGTAATATCCTTCTATTACAGTTCAATTCTCTTCTGTAATATCCTTCTATGTGTCTTATATTCATTTCTATACTACAGTATGTAATTTCCAATTACAATAGAAGGACAAGAGTATTTACCTCGATAAGCCCAAAATTATCCAAGTTTAAATGTCGATCCTGAGCAACGTTTAGCTCCTACTCTGGGCACTCCAACCCGCTCCAAACAACCCTTAGAAGTTCTACGCAACTTCTTCTTAATACTTCAACCGACTATGAAGATTTTCCTTAGGGTTTCGTTTTTGTGACTGAATGGAAGTATAATTGTTACACCCCGTAAGTCCAGGATATGTATAAGAGAATGTACGAAAGGAAACAAGACTTGGAAATTGATACGAAAGGAAGAATGGTTTTTCCGACGGAAAATGTTCCGAACATCGGAAAGGAAAAATGTTCGTTATTGAGAATTGGATTCTCAAAATGCATTATTTGAAGAGTATGGAACTTATTAATATTATGGAAATTTATTTTTTACGGATTTGGTCACGTGGGGCCCACCCGAGGAATTTTACGTTTTGTGGGGCCCACGAGGGTTACGGAATTTTATGGACGAATGAGAGAGCAACACGTGGCACCCCCATAAGTGGTCTTGGTCGAATTAGAGGAGGGGTAGTTTGGTCATTGAACCTCTTGGAAGATAAGTCTTCAAAGCTTGACATAATTGACTAGTCAACTTGCCACTTAGGCTTGATCCATGTGATTTTAATCCTAACCTCACATTTGTGGACATCTAAACCCTCCAATGTGTTATATATGCATAGTTAGTGCAAGACTTGGCATTTTCTACACTTAGAAAAAATTAGAACCCTTAGAGAGAGGAGATGAGCTCTCGGGTTTGCCCTAAGTCCCACACAAAATTTTTATAGTTTTGATCCATTAGCCACAATACTTTAACCCAATGTCCCCAAGGGTATTATAAGGATATATCAATAGAAAGATTTCGGAAAAAACGCATTTTCACGTTAGTCGCAAGGCGGAAACTAAGAGAGTTCTTCAACTTTGAAGTTGGAACTTGAAGATGGGTTCTTCATAGGCCTCTAAGGAGTGCTTGGAGCGGATTGGAACCTAAGGAAAGGAGCTAAGAATTGCTAAGGCGCGACTTTGGAATCTTGGAAATTTTAAGGGCTTATAAAGGTATAATCTTGTCGTTTTAGTAGTTAAGATTGCTTATTGATTGTAGATATGGATTTTAGCAAGCATGTGCTATATAGTATGAAGTTTGATATGTTTATTGGCAATTGGAACCCTAATCCGAAAACTAGCATGTTTAGCTTTAAGATTTCAATTCTAGTCGATTATTAGTCTAAGTGTCGCATGTTGTATAAAGAAGGAAATTGTAGTTGTTGAAGTAGTTTATAACTATATAACATGTTAGACCTTGGAACTTGGAATTTGAAAAGGGTTGGAAAAGACTTAGTGTTGTTCTAGAGGTTGGCCGAGAATGGCTTTTGGCATATTCACTATTTCGTATGAATTGTGGGGCGGAATTTTACACGTATTGTAAGGCGTGTAATCCCCTTTGTTTGGTTGTTGTTTGGAGCCTTAAATGTGGCTTGTTGGTTATTGTATTCGGCCTTGAAAAAGGTGGCAAAGTGAGTAGAAACAAAGGAAGTGCTGCCCGATTTTCCGTAGAATTAGAGACTAAATACTTAGTATTATTTCTACATAGAGACTAGAAGTTGATAGCCTTGTTGTGACCATTATAGGTTGAAACTTCTACCTACGGTGTATTCGGCTTAGCTTGTGGATTTAGCCGAAAAGGTATGTGAACTATCTCCTCTTCTAGCATGATTCCTTAGAATAAAGAAAGTATGTGAACTATCTCTTCTTCTAGCATGATTCCTTAGAATAAAGAAAGTAAGTTCTACTCCTTGAATGATCCATTCCTTGCTTGTATTTGGATTGCCTAAAATAGAATTTGTTCTATGTACTTCCTTGAGTGTACTTTGATGTTTAAATTGTAAGTAGTATAATCCATTTCCTTAGGGAAGTTTGGATTCTTAAAAGTGAAGGTATATTTTCTTAAAGTACATAGAGACTTGAAAAGGAAGTGGTTTCCAAATCTTTTGGCTAGTGCCTTAGTTCTAAAACCTAAAGGTCATTATAATGACTTTAGGGGAGTCAAAGGAGTGATTTACTTATTTGATTTAAAAGAGGAGAAATGACATGATTTAAGAGAAGTAACTTGCGTTAAGGGTGAAGTTACTTGAGGTTTAAAAAGTGGAAGAAAACTTGTTTTCTAACTATTAAGAGACTTGAAGTATTTTGAAAGTTAAGAACTTGTTTTGTAAGTATGTGATACTTGGTTTTAATAGTATAAGTCTCTTGGTTATTGAAGGAATGGATACGTCTAAAACCATAAAGGGTTATAACGGCTTTATGGGAAGTTGGTTATAACGGCTTTAGGGAAGGTTTTGAAAGTTGTCTATTTTTTATTAATCGGCATAAGTTGCCTAGATTGTGAAAATTTAGAGTTACTTGATTTCAAGCTTTGAAATGAGTTTTCTAAAAGTGTAGTAACTTACTTTGAAAAAATAGACACGCCTTGATACTACGGGTGTTAGTATCTTGGGGCTTTACATAGAAAGGAGTCTTTTATAAAAGAATGCGTATGTAGTACTTTGACTTGTTAAAGAGAATGATTCTATGTATGCCTTGATTAGTACTTTGGCTTGATAAATTGAGAATTTGTCTAAGTGTGCCTTGATAAGTACTTTGACTTGTTAAAGAGAATTATTCTATGTATGCCTTGATTAGTACTTTGGCTTGATAAATTGAGAATTTGTCTAAGTGTGCCTTGATAAGTACTTTGACTTGTTAAAAGAGAATTATTCTATGTATGCCTTGATTAGTACTTTGGCTTGATAAATTGAGAATTTGTCTAAGTGTGCCTTGATAAGTACTTTGACTTGTTAAAAGAGAATTATTCTATGTATGCCTTGATTAGTACTCTAGCTTGATAAATTGAGAATTTGTCTAAGTGTGCCTTGATAAGTACTTTGACTTGTTAAAAGAGAATTATTCTATGTATGCCTTGATTAGTACTTTGGCTTGATAAATTGAGAATTTGTCTAAGAGTGCCTTGATAAGTACTTTGACTTGTTAAAAGAGAATTATTCTATGTATGCCTTGATTAGTACTTTGGCTTGATAAATTGAGAATTTGTCTAAAGTGTGCCTTGATAAGTACTTTGACTTGTTAAAAGAGAATGATTCTATGTATGCCTTGATCAGTACTTTGGCTTGATAAATTGAGAATTTGTCTAAGTGTGCCTTGATAAGTACTTTGGCTTGTTAAAGAGAATTATTCTAAGTGTGCCTTGGTAAGGACTTTGGCTTGTAATTAAGGATTCGCCTATGTGTCTTTGGAAATAGCGGTTGTGTGCTATTGTTATATCGATCGTTTGGGGTCATTCCCCGGGTTTGTGGCACTTGCATCATTCCGTGGATTTGCTACCCACGATGCGAGGAATACCTTATGCGAGTCCGTAGGGCTTATGCGGGTGAAATAGTCCCATGCGGGCGGGTCCAGCCTATGCGAGGAATACCTCATGCGAGTCCGTAAGGGCTTATGCGGGTGAAATAGTCCTATGCGAGGAATACCTCATGCGAGTCCGTAGGGCTTATGCGGGTGAAATAGTCCCATGCGGGCGGGTCCAGCCTATGCGAGGAATACCTCATGCGGGTCCACGCGACCTATGCGGGTGAAATAGTCCCAGGAATAGGATTGCTGAATAATACTGCGGGCGGATGGTCCTGCTTTGATCATGAGCTTCCTATTTTATATTGTAAGGATACTACTGTTTACTCTCATTGTTAGTAAGGCACAATGTGTTGTATTTTGATTATCATATATGTCCCCGGATTTGTTTGTGTTACCCTATGGTCATGCTTTTACGAGGTGGGATTCCGGGGCATGGGACCACGAGGTATTGAGGACACAGGTGGGACTTGGTGTTCATGTATCCTTATGGGTGTTGTTACATCATGATGCCGCGGCGATGAGGAAGGATTCCACGGGCATGATTGATATTATGGGCGTGAGACCCATGGTTATATTGAGTAATGACTTTGAGGGCCTGCGTCCCTGACTTGACATGACTGCTTATGTGTTATGTACTGTAGGTTGGATATCATACATGTCTCCTGTGTTATTTAGACTGCTATGATTTTACTACAGTACTTACTGTTCACATACTTGGTACATTCTTCGTCTTGACCTCGCTTGAGCTGCGTTCAATCTGCGAGTTTAGGTCTGTGATTCGGTGATCGGCAGGTGTAGGATCATGCTCAGGGTTTTGGATAAGCTCATTCTATTCCGGAGTTTATCTTTGGTATATGTCCTTGATGCAGATTTGTATAGTTTTGGAGTGCGGCGGGGCCTTGTCCGTCATAGTTGATTTAACTCACAAGTGCGTATTCATATGTAGGATTGGACTCGTATGCGGTGTAGTGTCTTTTGTTTATGTATATATGGCCGCCTTGTCGGCTTTGCCCTTGCACGTACGTTTGTTTTAAAAAAAATGAGGTGTTATTTCAGGTCCACAGCTAACTTGTATTGTTAAGGTAGAAGGGTGCCCAGGTAGGGCACGATCCACGCCCGAGGTTCGGTGTGTGCAGTGGTATCGAAGCGATCGATCGTCGGAATGTCTGAGCCGTGTCTAGTAGAGTCTTGATTATCGGTATGTTGCGCGCCACACCCATGCGCGAGAGGCTACAGGACATTTAGGAGTTGGTTTCTATTCTTCTCACTCTAAGATCGTGCCATAGAGTGGTAGTAAGAAAATTCCTCTCGACGTATTGTTGTGTTCTGATTATGCCTCCGGAGAACTGATCGCCGAGAAGGGCAAAAGGAGTAGCAAGAGCTACTAGTCGGACTCGAGAGAGTTGATAGGGCTTATTCGAGGTATCTGGATGTTGTTCCGCAGTTGGCGAGTCCTTCTGCGCCAGGTTTGAGGCCCCAGCACCAGAGCCTCAAGTTTCTCGGTTAGGAGAAGACTATAGGGTCATGAGGAAAGCCGTTGTGTTATTAACCAAGATAGCGGTGCTAGCAGTTATAAGTGATAGTACCCCAGAGGTAGGGATACTTTGATTAGTAAGTGAGAAGTAAGAATGTTGACAAGAATGATAGGTGAACTGAGACTATAGTTGTATAAAGTTCACAAGTTGTAATTACCCCGTATAAGTGTAAGACCGATAGGGAAGATTGTGCAGTAGAAATACTTTGGCTTATGAGACGAACCTCCAGTGAATAGGGGGTAGGGTAAGAAGTACCTTGGGATAAGAGAGAGATTTACTTCAAACTAAGAATGAGAAGTTAAGCGTGACGATGAGTCGGGTTATGGAATCATTTCGGGTCAGCCGATAGTTTGGAATGGGGTGATGTCAGTTAGAAATGGTCCCATTATGTGGTAGGGTCCTGGGGATGCCAGGCCCAAGTTTAGTTAATCGTTGTACGAGTTTGTGGACGCGTTCCACCGGAACTAGGTCGTAAGGACCGAGAAGAGCCTTAGCGGAAATTCAAGTAGCATAATGGCCAAGTTGGTTAGTAACTCCAAGGATTGGGGAACAGAAACAGAATTAGAGATTTTGTGCGTGTACTAGATGAGTTTGAAAGTACGAGAAAGTATGACAAGTAAGGAAAGAAAGGAACCTCTAAGGATCCCGTGTTTGGGAAGACTGTAACCTTTGAGTTTTGTGAGAAGGGACCACGGACGGAAGGTCTATTATTATGTTTACGTATGTTATGTGGTGGCCATGTGTGGCATCGTTGGTCTTGTGCAGTTTTGATCGATAGGCATAGTATAGCGATTGTGCCGGAGTGTGTATAGCTTGGCAACCGACTAAGAACATTCGGGGAAGAATGTTTCTAAGGGGGGAAGAATGTTACACCCCGTAAGTCTAGGACATGTATAAGAGAATGTACGAAAGGAAACAAGACTTGGAAATTGATACGAAAGGAAGAATGGTTTTTCCGACGGAAAATGTTCCGAACATCGGAAAGGAAAAATGTTCGTTATTGAGAATTGAATTCTCAAAATGCATTATTTGAAGAGTATGGAACTTATTAATATTATGGAAATTTATTTTTTACGGATTTGGTCACGTGGGGCCCACCCGAGGAATTTTACGTTTTGTGGGGCCCACGAGGGTTACGGAATTTTATGGACGAATGAGAGAGCGACACGTGGCACCCCCATAAGTGGTCTTGGTCGAATTAGAGGAGGGGTAGTTTGGTCATTGAACCTCTTGGAAGATAAGTCTTCAAAGCTTGACATAATTGACTAGTCAACTTGCCACTTAGGCTTGATCCATGTGATTTTAATCCTAACATCACATTTGTGGACATCTAAACCCTCCAATGTGTTATATATGCATAGTTAGTGCAAGACTTGGCATTTTCTACACTTAGAAAAAATTAGAACCCTTAGAGAGAGGAGATGAGCTCTCGGGTTTGCCCTAAGTCCCACACAAAATTTTTATAGTTTTGATCCATTAGCCACAATACTTTAACCCAATGTCCCCAAGGGTATTATAAGGATATCTCAATAGAAAGATTTCAGAAAAAACGCATTTTCACGTTAGTCGCAAGGCGGAAACTAAGAGAGTTCTTCAACTTTGAAGTTGGAACTTGAAGATGGGTTCTTCATAGGCCTCTAAGGAGTGCTTGGAGCGGATTGGAACCTAAGGAAAGGAACTAAGAATTGCTAAGGCGCGACTTTGGAATCTTGGAAATTTTAAGGGCTTATAAAGGTATAATCTTGTCGTTTTAGTAGTTAAGATTGCTTATTGATTGTAGCTATGGATTTTAGCAAGCATGTGCTATATAGTATGAAGTTTGATATGTTTATTGGCAATTGGAACCCTAATCCAAAAACTAGCATGTTTAGCTTTAAGATTTCAATTCTAGTCGATTATTAGTCTAAGTGTCGCATGTTGTATAAAGAAGGAAATTGTAGTTGTTGAAGTAGTTTATAACTATATAACATGTTAGACCTTGGAACTTGGAATTTGAAAAGGGTTGGAAAAGACTTAGTGTTGTTCTAGAGGTTGGCCGAGAATGGCTTTTGGCATATTCACTATTTCGTATGAATTGTGGGGCGGAATTTTACACGTATTGTAAGGCGTGTAATCCCCCTTGTTTGGTTGTTGTTTGGAGCCTTAAATGTGGCTTGTTGGTTATTGTATTCGGCCTTGAAAAAGGTGGCAAAGTGAGTAGAAACAAAGGAAGTCTTTGCCCGATTTTAGTAGAATTAGAGACTAAATACTTAGTATTATTTCTACATAGAGACTAGAAGTTGATAGCCTTGTTGTGACCATTATAGGTTGACACTTCTACCTACGGTGTATTAAATCTTAGCTTGTGGATTTAGCGAAAAGGTATGTGAACTATCTCTCTTCTAGCATGATTCCTTAGAATAAAGAAAGTAAGTTCTACTCTCGAATGATCCATTCCTTGCTTGTATTTGGATTGCCTAAAATAGAATTTGTTCTATGTACTTCCTTGAGTGTACTTTGATGTTTAAATTGTAAGTAGTATAATCCATTTCCTTAGGGAAGTTTGGATTCTTAAAAGTGAAGGTATATTTTCTTAAAGTACATAGAGACTTGAAAAGGAAGTGGTTTCCAAATCTTTTGGCTAGTGCCTTAGTTCTAAAACCTAAAGGTCATTATAATGACTTTAGGGGGAGTCAAAGGAGTGATTTACTTATTTGATTTAAAAGAGGAGAAATGACATGATTTAAGAGAAGTAACTTGCGTTAAGGGTGAAGTTACTTGAGGTTTAAAAAGTGGAAGAAAACTTGTTTTCTAACTATTAAGAGACTTGAAGTATTTTGAAAGTTAAGAACTTGTTTTGTAAGTATGTGATACTTGGTTTTAATATTATAAGTCTCTTGGTTATTGAAGGAATGGATACGTCTAAAACCATAAAGGGTTATAACGGCTTTATGGGAAGTTGGTTATAACGGCTTTAGGGAAGGTTTTGAAAGTTGTCTATTTTTGATTAATCGGCATAAGTTGCCTAGATTGTGAAAATTTAGAGTTACTTGATTTCAAGCTTTGAAATGAGTTTTCTAAAAGTGTAGTAACTTACTTTGAAAAAATAGACACGCCTTGATACTACGGGTGTTAGTATCTTGGGTCTTTACATAGAAATGAGTCTTTTATAAAAGAATGTACGTATGTAGTACTTTGACTTGTTAAAAGAGAATGATTCTATGTATGCCTTGATTAGTACTTTGGCTTGATAAATTGAGAATTTATCTAAGTGTGCCTTGATAAGTACTTTGACTTGTTAAAAGAGAATTATTCTATGTATGCCTTGATTAGTACTTTGGCTTGATAAATTGAGAATTTGTCTAAGTGTGCCTTGATAAGTACTTTGACTTGTTAAAAGAGAATTATTCTATGTATGCCTTGATTAGTACTTTGGCTTGATAAATTGAGAATTTGTCTAAGTGTGCCTTGATAAGTACTTTGACTTGTTAAAAGAGAATTATTCTATGTATGCCTTGATTAGTACTTTGGCTTGATAAATTGAGAATTTGTCTAAGTGTGCCTTGATAAGTACTTTGACTTGTTAAAAGAGAATTATTCTATGTATGCCTTGATTAGTACTTTGGCTTGATAAATTGAGAATTTGTCTAAGAGTGCCTTGATAAGTACTTTGACTTGTTAAAAGAGAATTATTCTATGTATGCCTTGATTAGTACTTTGGCTTGATAAATTGAGAATTTGTCTAAAGTGTGCCTTGATAAGTACTTTGACTTGTTAAAAGAGAATGATTCTATGTATGCCTTGATCAGTACTTTGGCTTGATAAATTGAGAATTTGTCTAAGTGTGCCTTGATAAGTACTTTGGCTTGTTAAAGAGAATTATTCTAAGTGTGCCTTGGTAAGGACTTTGGCTTGTAATTAAGGATTTGCCTATGTGTGCTGGAAATAGCCGGTTGTGTGCTATTGTTATATCAGTCGTTTCGGGGTCATTCCCCGGGTTTGTGGCACTTGCATCATTCCGTGGATTTGCTACCCACGATGCGAGGAATACCTCATGCGAGTCCGTAGGGCTTATGCGGGTGAAATAGTCCCATGCGGGCGGGTCCAGCCTATGCGAGGAATACCTCATGCGAGTCCGTAAGGGCTTATGCGGGTGAAATAGTCCTATGCGAGGAATACCTCATGCGAGTCCGAAAGGGCTTATGCGGGTGAAATAGTCCCATGCGGGCGGGTCCAGCCTATGCGAGGAATACCTCATGCGGGTCCACGCGACCTATGCGGGTGAAATAGTCCCAGGAATAGGATTGCTGAATAATACTGCGGGCGGATGGTCCTGCTTTGATCATGAGCTTCCTATTTTATATTGTAAGGATACTACTGTTTACTCTCATTGTTAGTAAGGCACAATGTGTTGTATTTTGATTATCATATATGTCCCCGGATTTGTTTGTGTTACCCTATGGTCATGCTTTTACGAGGTGGGATTCCGGGGCATGGGACCACGAGGTATTGAGGACACAGGTGGGACTTTGTGTTCATGTATCCTTATGGGTGTTGTTACATCATGGACTGCCGGCAGAGAGGAAGGATTCCACGGGCATGATTGATATTATGGGCGTGAGACCCATGGTTATATTGAGTAATGACTTTGAGGGCCTGCGTCCCTGACTTGACATGACTGCTTATGTGTTATGTACTGTAGGTTGGATATCATACATGTCTCCTGTGTTATTTAGACTGCTATGATTTTACTACAGTACTTACTGTTCACATACTTGGTACATTCTTCGTCTCGACCTCGCCCGGGGCTGCGTTCATCTGCGAGTTTAGGTCATGATTCGGTGATCAGCAGTGTAGGATCCTGCTCAGGGTTTTGGATAAGCTCCTTCTATTCAGGAGTTTATCTTTGGTATATGTCCTTCAGTACAGGCTTTGTATAGTTTTGGGTACGGCGGGGCCTTGTCCCGTCATAGTTCAGTTTAACTCCTAGAGGTCTCTATTCATATGTGGGATTGGACTCATGTACGGTGTAGTGTCTTTTGTTTATGTATATATGGCAGCCTTGTCGGCTTTGCCCTTGCACGTACGTTTGTTTTAAAAAAAAAAGAGGTGTTATTTCAGTTCCGCAGCTTACTTGTATTGTTAAAGTAGAAGGGTGCCGAGGTAGGGCACCAGTCACGGGCCCGGGGTTCGGGCTGTGACAATAATAGTATTTCTGGGCTTTTAGTATAGGTGTAACCTTGGAATACTACAAGGTATTTGGGCCAAGGTATTTTGGAATAGTAACAATACTTGGAGAATACTTTTCTACCAAGGGGGTGTATTTCACGAGAACAACTCAAGGTAGGGGGGGGGGGGTAGTTTCGGCTAGCACCACAAAGGAAGGGGGGGAGTACTTCTCGGCCAAAAGGCCTCACAAAGGGTGAGGGGTGCTCTTTGGACGAGAGCAACAAGAAGGGGGGGGGGAGGATTTTCAAGACTTGGAAATTATTTGTGGATGAAGAAGTCTTCAACTAAGGGGGGGTATTTATAGGTCAATCAATGGCCAAGATTAAGACAAGTGGTGGGCAAGTGTAGGGTGAGGATTTGGACAAGTGTTGTGTGGGTCCCACTTACTCATCTACCACACAAATATCCTACCAAACATTGACCAAATGTTTTAGGCACAAAAAATGAAAAAAACGTGCCAATGGAAGCTCATGGATTGCCGTCCACTTGAGGGCCAAGTGTCTCCCTCTCGTTGGTCCAAAATATTTCATCTCTCGGAAAAATCCGCAAAAATTATTAATGTTGTAATCGTAATTTTCCCTTCGCAAAGTTTGGAAAACGTTTCGTCGGAAAACAATTCTTTTCGGTAGTTGTGCACAAATTTCGTCCCTTTGCCTACTTAAGGCTTAAACTTTTGTACGTACGTCCTCACGTACATACTCTGGAAATACAGGGTATAACATTCTCCCCTCCTTAGAAACATTTGTCCCGAATGTTCCTTCTAAGTCTCAAAACATACTTGTGCCAGTATAGTCTTCACTACTATACTTACGAAAACAAATATGCCACACCTGACCACAAAATAACACACGCGCAAATACTTAATCCAAGTCCACGAGGAATCACCTCCAACACTACAAAATCTCCCACCCGAGGTCTAAAATATATTTCCATCGCACCCTTACTTCACAAAAGTAATGATCACTCCTATGTTCTTAACACATGCTCGCTTCTTCCCTTACTCGTCGTACCCTTCTCGTACACTCGAACTCTTTCTCATAACTTACCACATTTGCATTCGCTTGGTTTCCAAAATCTCTGGGTTACTACCTCCAACTTGGTCATCATTAACTGGGAACACTCTGGATGGATCTCCGATATTTTGCGATCATAGCAACACGAAAGACCGGACATACTGCCTCCTACGTCGGACGACAATGCTAACCTATAGGCAACTTGGCCTATTTTCCAAATGATCTGAAAGCGCTCAAAGTACCTCGGCTAAGTTTCCTTGATTAATCTGTCGATCTCTACGTTTCTCGGCCTGCTGCGCATAAGCCGTCTGTGAGCCATGCTCATCTTTGGAGAGCTACTCTTGCACAACCCTCTCTTAGATAGTCATCAAGACCCGTGATAAATCGGTACATAATATACTATCTGGTTGCTAACTCCCTAGCTAGTAACAGGGTCGTCTCTTTGCAATCTATTCTTTACTCTCGTGCGTGGGCGAAGGTCCAGATATCATGGCCGCAGATAGGAGCTGCTGCATTGTGCTAAACTCGATGGAATTTGGCGACATCGCGAGAACTCCCGAATGAAGCACCACCCGGTGATGATTTGGCACGTGCCTCGTAACCCTCTGTGCTCTACTCGCAGCTCCCTCGGCTGCCTTTCCCTTCCGGGCCCAGGTTGCCTTTCGCGGAGGCATTACGGTAAGGGATAGAAATACGTTAGAGGTGTCCAAATTATAACACAACTCTAAGCACGATCTCATAGTGAGAAGAATGGAAACCAATCCTAAATATCCTATAGCCTCACGATTATTGGTGTGGTGCACAACACCGATAATCAAGACTACTAGATACTGATGCTGTAGACATTTTCCGAGGATTAAGCGCTCTGATACCACTTTTGTCACGACGAACCGGGCGTGGATCGTGCCTACCGGGCACCCAAGTAGACATACATCAGTAATCGTGGAATATAAGACAAGACATGAAATAACATGAAGTGTGAAGCGATTATCGAGAAAGGTTGCCTTGCGGCATATATATATATAAAAACTTACATCCGAACCGTTACATCCCTTTTACAAACTCTGCCCACAACAGTACTACATACCTCTAAGAATGATATAACAACAATGGCGGGACGGGGCCCGCCATACCACGAATGTAAGTACTACAACGACGGACTATACGAATAAGCCTCGAGAAGCGGAGCTTCCCAGCAATGACTGTGACCACATGGCGAGGATCAACAAGCGATGTACCTCTACTGCGGCATGAGCGGCCCCGAGAGTCGATTACAACAGTACCAAGTATGTGGCCCGAAAATCACGTAAATGAAATCATAGTAGTCTATATAAAGCGGGAGACATATATGATAACCAAACTACGATTCACAATAAATAGCGATCATGTCAAGTCGTGGACTCACGCCCTCAAAGTCATCACTCAAATATAACTATGGGTCTCACGCCCACAACATCAATCATGCGTGGAATACCTTCCTCATTCGGCGATCTATGATATAAAAGCACCAAATAATACACATGAACACGGGTCCCACTGTGTCATACTAAACCGTCTGGGGTAATTACGAAGGCATAGCCGACTACTAAAACCCACAGTAACAACAAAGTCATAACGTGTATCACGTGGTCTGTCTAGACCGCCACATGATCGAAGGCCGCCACTCGCGCGATATCAAATGTCGCGTCTAGTCCTGGAACTTCCGCGACTCCGCATAGGCCACTCACATAGGCCCGCATGAGGTATTCCCGCATCGAGGGTAGCTACTCCCGGCATCGCCACGGACTCGCGATCCGCGTAGCCACATGAACCGCATGACCATATAGGCCGCACACTAACCTAGAACTCTCGTAGCTCCGCATAGGTCCCCTGGACCCGCATGAGGTATTCTCGAATCATAGTCCCAGACTGCCTGAGCTATACCCCGCATCGGAGGGAAGCTTAACCCCCGGTATCATGTCAAGAGGTGAGTGGTACAATACTATCATAACGGCTTATCGTTAAACAACATAAGCACAATCAAGGGAAACCCCTTTACACAAACATCACAAGATACTAACACACGTAGCATTCTAACATGTTTACTTATCAAAGCAACAAGAAAGTATTACAAGGCTATCACAAACCAACACAATCAAGTTATTCACACAAGGTACTTTCTACTTTATGTTAACAAGTTCGGGGTTTTATCCCCAAAGTACTTCATACATTAACTCTTTAAAAGATTCGTTTCTTTCACAAAAGTCACACAATACCCGTAGTATAAAAATAGAGTGACTATCTTTTTAAGTAAACCAAAACACTTTCCTTTGTAAAATCAAGTAACAACATTATTTTCCAAACGTTCAAGTTTGCCTAATTTCAAATGTTCAAGTTTCTCATTTCCGAAAGGTTTCGTAGTTCATAGCTAATCACTTAATAATATAATTCTCCTTTAAAACAATTTGAGAAACATATGCCTTATGTGTGAGTAGGTTATTCTTGTTTATAACAATCTTATTAAAGCAGCCATGATATAGGAAATGTAATATCATTTTGTCTCATCTTAGCTTCTATGCAGATGGAGGTTTCTACTGGTTTTCATAATACTTTTTTAGTCAATACATTTCCCTTTATTAGCGCTGCTGTGGTTTGTTCGATACTTATTCTCATTTCCGAAATCAGTAAAACATTATTCCTTTACAAACCAAGTACGCATTACTCACGAATGAGGTTTCACACTTTTTAACAAAATTCATATTAATTCAATTAAGTCAAGTCTCTTATCTTTTAAGATCAAGTCTCTTAACTTTTAAAATAAATAAACCATTCTTTTTATCTCTCTTAAGTCGTTATACCTAACTTCCCATAAAGCTAGTATAACTCTTAAGCTTTTAAAACCAAGTATTACTCTTCTTTCAAAAAGGTTTCTTAATTCTTTGAAATACTTCAAGATTCTTATTATTTAAACTCAAGTCAAAAGACATCGGAGTAAAACCACGTTCAGTTAATACACGTACGTCTACCGTACTATATATATATTCTTTTAAAATATCATGCTCAAGAGGATAGGAAGAATCACATACCTCGCGACGATAATCGACTATTAGCAAAATGCTCCACGGCTATAACCCAGCTAGCCTTGTTCACCTTTCAAGTAGAACATGCTACTCGCAGAACATTCAACCTATAAAGGCCATATACGTCTATCAACGTCTAGACTACTCTGTAGAATATTCTAAGCAGTAGGTTCTCTATTTTACGGAAAAATCGGGCAGCACTTCCCTACCCGTTAAGCTACACAAGTCTACTGTAAATACAGTCCTATGTAAGTACAGTTCAATCTTCTTTAATATTCTTCTGATGTGATTTCAGTTCAATTCTTTTCTGTAATATCCTTCTATTACAGTTCAATTCTCTTCTGTAATATCCTTCTATGTGTCTTATATTCATTTCTATACTACTACAGTATGTAATTTCCAATTACAATAGAAGGACAAGAGTATTTACCTCGATAAGCCCAAAATTATCCAAGTTTAAATGTCGATCCTGAGCAACGTTTAGCTCCTACTCTGGGCGCTCCAACCCGCTCCAAACAACCCTTAGAAGTTCTACGCAACTTATTCTTAATACTTCAACCGACTATGAAGATTTTCCTTAGGGTTTCGTTTTTGTGACTGAAGGGAAGTATAATAGCATTTCTGGGCTTTTAGTATAGGTGTAACCTTGGAATACTACAAGGTATTTGGGCCAAGGTATTTTGGAATAGTAACAATACTTGGAGAATACTTTTCTACCAAGGGGGGGGGGGGTGTATTTCACGAGAACAACTCAAGGTAGGGGGGGTACTTTCGGCTAGCACCACAAAGGAAGGGGGGGAGTACTTCTCGGCCAAAAGGCCTCACAAAGGGGGAGGGGTGCTCTTTGGACGAGAGCAACAAGATGGGGGGGAGTATTTTCAAGACTTGGAAATTATTTGTGGATGAAGAAGTTTTCAACTAAGGGGGGGTATTTATAGGCCAATCAATGGCCAATATTAAGACAAGTGGTGGGCAAGTGTAGGGTGAGGATTTGGACAAGTGTTGTGTGGGTCCCACTTACTCATCTACCACACAAATATCCTACCAAACATTGACCAAATGTTTTAGGCACAAAAAATGAAAAAAACGTGCCAATGGAAGCTCATGGATTGCCGTCCACTTGAGGGCCAAGTGTCGCCTTCTCGTTGGTCCAAAATATTTCATCTCTCGGAAAAAATCCGCAAAAATTATTAATGTTGTAATCGTAATTTTCCCTTCGCAAAGTTTGGAAAACGTTTCGTCGGAAAACAATTTTTTTCGGTAGTTGTGCACAAATTTCGTCCCTTTGCCTACTTAAGGCTTAAACTTTTGTACGTACGTCCTCACATACATACTCTGGAAATACGGGGTATAACAGTTCTGGCCCTCTTCTGCTGATCCCGGTCATTCCGTCGACCTCTCCGCTCCACACACCCAAGTGCATAAGCCTGTATGCGGGCAATGTCCATGCCCGGCTGAAGAGCTACACCCGAGCAAGCCTCTGCCAAGTAGTCATCGAGCCCCGTAACGTAGCGGTGCACTCTGTCCTCCATGTCAGATACTAACACGGGGACGTACCGAGCTAGTGAGTCAAACTCCACATTGTACTCCCGAACCGTGCGCCTCTGCTCTCAAAGATCATAAATCGCCGGCCGTGCCCTCCTCATCTGCGGAGGCAAGAAGTGTGTGAGGAATGCCTCTGAGAACTCATCCCATACTGCTGGAAGTGCATGCTCTCCCCGGGACAGCACCCACGAATCAAACCCGATCATTGCGGTTTCCGCGCGGTGATGCGAACCTAAGACCACCGACTCGGTCTCGAAGCCTTGATCACTCTCGCGATCCTGTCAGCGTCGGATGAACTCCTGCGGATCATCCCAGGCCTCGACCCGTAGAACTCTGGCGGGCTGCAACTCAGAAAATCTCGTAGCCTCAAACTATCCGATCTCGGGTGAACCACGGGTGCTCTTTGGGCTGCTGCGTCCGGCTATCTCCGTGCGCCTGATCACGGCCAAAATCGGGCCATCTCCTGCTCCGGGTTGTGGGGTGGAGGCTCAGTCTTGTGGTCTCGGTAGCCCGCCGCTCTACTCGCAGCTCCCTCTGCTGTCTTGCCCTTCTGGGCCCTGATTGCCTTGCATGAAGGCATAACTGGTAAAAACGAAATACGTCAGAGGGGTCCAACTTATAACACAGCTCTAAGGCACGATCTTAGAGTGAGAAGAATGGAAACCAATCCTAAATGTCCTGCAGCCTCCTGATTATAGATGTGGTGCACAACACACCGATAATCAAGACTCTACTAGACATGGTCTGTAGACACTTTCCGAGGTCTAACTACTCTGATACCACTTTTGTCACGACCCGACCTCGGTCCCGCGACTGGTGCCTTACCCCGGGCACCCTAGTGATACTACATCAGAGAAAATCAGCGGAAATAAAAACTTAAACAGGAAACAAGATACAACATAAGAAAACAGGCTAAAAGCGGTCACGCCGTGTATATACATACTGGCCGACGATTACAATTGTCACGACCGAACCGGGCGTGGATCGTGCCTACCGGGCACCCTAGTGATACAACATCAGAGAAAAACCAGCGGAAATGAAAACTTAAACATATAAATAGATATAGATCAAGATGAAAGAAAATAGGCCAACCAAAACGGTTTTTCAAAGATTTATATATATATCGACCTTTGAGCGATTCTGATCCTTACAACCCCGCCCACAACAAAGCATTCTGCACTCTAAGATTTTTACAACAACTATGACGGACAGGCCCCGCCATACCACGAATGTACAAGAACCTCTGCACTCGTGGTAACATACCAAAGATAAGCCTCCGAAGGAATGGAGCTTCCCAACACGCTGAAATGTGATCCTAAAAGCGGGGATCGATAGCCGATGTACCTCTACCTGCGGCATGAACGCAACCCCCCGAAGGAGGTCAGTACAACAGGTACCAAGTATGTGAAACTGTAAATAATGTAAACGAAATCATAATAGTCTATATAAAGCAGGAGACATGTATGATAACCAAACTACAGCACACACATATAACAGTTATATCAAGTCAGGGACTCACGCCCTCCAAATCATCACTCGTGCCCGTGGAATTACTTCCTCACCGCGATCTATGATATAACAACACCAAGGAGTATACATGAACACCGTGTCCCACCGTGTCATAAAACCGTGACGGCAAGTATAACTACCGATCCGACCGTACCAATAATCTTGTACAATCATATCATGAAGGCGACCGCGGGCAAGTGCAATAGCCTCCACCGCCTCCTCCCCGCGCCATAGCCGACGGGGCAAGTGAATCGGCACGCACTGATCACAACCGTAAGTCACGAAGCTCCATCCAAACACTGACTCGCGAAGCTGACACGTGGCAAGTGCACTAGCCTCCACCAGCTCCTCCCTGCGCCACGTAGCTGACGGGTGCAAGTGAATCGGCTAAGCACCAGATCACAACCGTAAGTCACGATACTTCGCGAAGGCGACACGTGGCAAGTGCAATAACCTATACCAGATCCACCTGCGTCACGTAGCTGACGGGGGCAAGTAAACAGGCTACACACCCGATCACAACCGTAAGTCACGATACTTCGCCATAAATAACCATAATGGTCACATGTCCACAGAATCCATCATCGGTGTAGACATGCCCATGTAACAATAATAATGGAAGCATACCCGTGGAATCTTCCGTCACTGCCAGTACGTCCAAGTAAGTTCTCAACAAGTCAACCGACCCTCCATCGAGAGACGCGGTAGTATAGAAACACAATTCTTGCACAACAAAGGCTATCACAACAAGCATAGGCAAGTTACACGACAACAATCATAGGCAAGTTACACAACAACAAGCATAGGCAAGTTATACACAACTCAAGGTACTTTCATTTATATCAAGTTCGGGTTTTAACCCTAAAGTACTACGTACGTTAAATTCCTTTTAAAGAGATCCATTCCTTTTATAAAAGTCACCCGATACCCGTAGTATTAAAAATAGAGTGACTCACATTTTTAAGTAAACCAAAATGCTTTCCTTTGTAAAATCAAGTAACAACATTATTTTCCAAACATTCAAGTTTGCCTAATTTCAAATGCTCAAGTTTCTCATTTTCGAAAAGGTCTCGTAGTTCATAGTTTTAATCCTTTAAAACATAATTCTCTTTTAAACAATTTGAGAAACATATGCCTTATATGTGAGTAGGTTATTCTTGTTTATAATCAATCTTATTAAGCAGCCATGATCTAGGAAATGTAATATCATTTTGTCTCATCTTAGTTTCTATGCAGATGGAGGTTTCTACTGGTTTTAATAATACTTCATTATTCAATACATTTTCCTTTATTAACGCTGCAGTGGTTTGTCGATACTCATTCTGATTTCCGAAATCAGTAAAACATCTCTCCTTTTTAAAAACCAAGTACTTATTACTCACGAATGAGGTTTCGCACAAAATTCATATTAATTCATTCAAGTCAAGTCTCTTATCTTTTAAGATCAAGTCTCTTAACTTCTAAAAATCAGTAAATCATTCTCTTTATCTCTCTTAAGACGTTATACCTAACTTCCCATAAAGCTAGTATAACTCTTATGTTTTCAAAACCAAGTATTACTCTTCTTTCAAAACGGTTTCTTAATCTTTCGAAATACTTCAAGATTCTTTATTATTCAGGCTTAAGTCAAAAGACATTGCCGTAACACTACATTCAGTTAACACACGTACGTCTACCGTACTATATATATTCCTTTAAAATACTTCAAGGTTCTTATTATTCAGGCTTAAGTCAAAAAGACATTGCCACACGTACGTCTACCGTACTATATATATTCCTTTAAAATACTTCAAGGTTCTTATTATTCAGGCTTAAGTCAAAAAGACATTGCCACACGTACGTCTACCGTACTATATATATTCCTTTAAAATACTTCATGCTCAAGAGTATAGGAAGAATCACATACCTCGCGACGATTATCGACTATTAGCAAAACGCTCCACGGCTATAATCCGGCTAGCCTTGTCCACCTTCCAAGTAGTACATGCTACTCGCAGAACATTCAACCAATAAAGGTTATCACCATCAGAATACGATCCCATGTAGAGTCATTCTTTCTTTTCTTTAATATTCTTTCGATGTGATATCAATTCAAGTCTTTTCTGTAATATCCTTCTATTACAGTTCAATTCTCTTCTTTTATACCATCCTTATAATGCCTTATATTCATTTCTACTAATACAGTATGTAATTCCAATTACAACAGAAGGATAGGATTATTTACCTCGATAAGCCCAAAAATTATCCAAGTATATATGTCGATCCTGAGCGACGTTTAGCTCCTACTCCGGGTGCTCCAACCCGCTCCAAACAACCCTTAGAAGTTCTACGCAACTTCTACTTAATACTTCAACCGGCTATGAAGATTTTCCTTAGGGTTTCGTTTAGTGGCTAAAGGAAGTATAATAGTATTTTCCGGGCTCTACGTATAGAGGTAACTTTGGAAAGTACTACAAGGTATAAGGGCTAGAGTATTTTGGCATTATAACAATACTAGGAGAGTATTTCTATACCACAAAAGGGGGGTATTATACGAAACCAACTAGGCTAGGGGGGGTGTATTCTCGGCCAAGGCTTCTCAAAAGGGGGGGGGGGGGCTTTGGACGAACACAACTCACAAAAGGGGGAGGGATTTCAAGACTTGGAAATGATTTTTGGATGAAGAAAGTCTTCAAGTTAGAGGGGTATTTATAGGTCAAGCAATGGCCAAACAACGGCCAAGATCAATCCAAGTGTTAGGCAAGTGTAGGGCTAGGATTAAACCATGTGTACCTTATCCATCTACCACACCAACTTGCACAAATATCCTACCTAACCACAAGCTCCAAATCGTCCCATTGCCTCTGATTCACGCCCAATGTGAGGGTGACACATGTCACCCTCCCGTTGGTCCAAAATGTTTCGTCTCTCGGAAAAATCCGCAAAAATTATAAATGACATAGCCGTATTTTTCCCCTCGCAAGTCTAGTAAAACGTTTCGTCGAAAAATGATTCTTTTCGGTACTTGTGTACAAATTTCGAACCTTGCCAACCTTAAGGCTTAAATTTTTATACGTACGCCCTCACGTACATACTCTGGAAATACGGTGTATAACATTCTCCCCTCCTTAGAAACATTCGTCCCGAATGTTCCTTCTCAAGACGGATAACGATAAAGTTCTTCTAACAAGCTGCCAACGCCACACCTGGCCACGAAATAACACACGTTCTCTTCCTTCCTTACTCATCGTGCCCTTCTCGAACACTTGAACTCTTCTAGTATACGTACCACACTTCAGTCATCGCTTCAGTTCCCAAAACATTGGAGTCACCACCTCCAAACTTGGTTATCTTACTATCCTCAATCTCCCTTAAGGCCATTCCCGGCCTTCACGATCCGCTTCTGGTCGAACGCATCCACGAACTCATACGATGGTCATCTAAACTTGGGCCTAGCACCCTCGTGACCCTACCACCTGGCGGGACCACCCAGAGCTGACCCCACCTCGAAACAGGCCGCGGGTTGGCCCGCAACATGGCCCGAACCCACTTAACGCATCAAGCTCTTGTTTCCCGATCCGAAACAATCTTACCTATACAGGTCATGAAAGCTACCACTTCCATTTTACATCACCCAAGGAATTTTCCCATCATTACTCCACATACACTTATACATTCTGACAAAGATCACCCGCAAAATCTGTCACGACCCGATTCCGGGCCCGTGACTGGTGCCTTACCCCGGGCACCCTAGTGATACAACATCAGAGTAATCAGCGGAACATAAAACGATACAAGACATATTATGAAATATGAAACAATAATCTGAGAAAACTTGCCTTTCGGCATATATGTAAATAACAACTTTTTCAACGCAATGCTTAATCCTTTTACAAACCCCGCCACAACAAGATTACTACAGACCTCTAAGAATGATATGACAACAATGGCGGGACAGGGCCCCGCCAAACCCCTGAATGTAAACACTTACTACGACAGGGGACTATACCACTGATAAGCCTCCGGAGAAACGGAGCTTCCCAAACGCTGAAACTGTGACCCTGAGAGCTAGGATCAACGACTGGTGTACCTCAACCTGCGGCATGAACGCAGCCCCCCGAAGGAGGTCAGTACAACAGGTACCGAGTATGTGAAACTAAAAATACTGTAAATGAAATCATAATAGTCTATAAAGCAGGAGACATGTATGATAAGCAAACTACAGTTCACAACAAATAAGCAGTCATGTCAAGTCAGGGACTCACGCCCTCAAAGTTATCACAATAAAACCGTACGGGGCAAGTACGAAGGCATAGCCGACTACTAAGACCCACAGTACCAAAAATACCACAAACTGTATCCCGAGGTCTTTCTAGACCGCACCACATGATCGAAGCTGGCCACTCGCCCGCAATATCAATGTGCGCGTCTATCCCTGGAACTCTCGCAGCTCCGCATAGGTCACACACGGACCCGCATGAGGTATTCCTCGAATCATGGTCCCAGACCGCCTGAGGTATACCCCGCATCGAAGGCAGCCAACCCTCGGTATCTGCCTAGGCTCCCGCAACCCGCATAGTCTCAAAAGACCGCATAGTCTCAACAGACCGCATAGGGAATCCCCGCGTCAAGCTAAACACCGGAATGATCAATCCCGAGCTACCGCGCTCGCGTAGTCACGAGGACCGTGACAGCCGTGAAAGACCGCGATCAAGGGTGGCAAGCCCTCGGTATAATAAGTCAAAGGGGGTATGTGATACAATAATAGTACAACGGGCTTAACGTTTAACAACGTAAGCACAACAAGAATGACCCCCTTACATCACGATCACACAAGATACTAACACACGTAGCATCCTAACATTTTCACTTATCACATCAACAAGAAAGTATTTACAAGGCTATCTCAAACCAACACAATCAAGTTATTCACACAAGGTACTTTAAGCTAACAAGTTCGTATCTACCCCTAAAGTACTTCATACATTAAATCTTTTAAAAGATCCGTTGCTTTCACATAAGTCACACAATACGTAGTATAAAATAGAGTGACTGTCTTTTTAAATAAACCAAAACACTTACCTTTGTAAAATCAAGTAACAACATTATTTTCCAAACGTCCAAGTTTGCCTAATTTCAAATGTTCACGTTTCTTATTTTAGAAAGGTTTCGTAGTTCATAGTCTTATTCATTTAAGAATATAATTCTCTTTTAAACAACTGAGAAACATAAGTCTTATATGTGAGTAGGATATTCTTGTTTATAACAATCTTATTACAAAGAACCGTGATCTAGGAAATATCATTTTGTCTCATCTTAGCTTCTATGCGGATGGAAGTTTCTCTGGTTTTAATAATACTTAATTAGTCAAAACATTTCCTTTTATTAACGCTGCAGATGGTTTGTCGATACACATTCGATTTCGAAATCAAGAAACATTCTTAAGCCGTTATACCTAACTTCTCATAAAGCTAGTATAACCCTTAAGTTTTTCAAAACCAAGTATTACTTCTTCTTTCAAAATGATTCAAAAATCTTTTGAAATACTTCAAGTTCCTTATTAACACATAACAAGCCGCTTATAGTTCAAATCGATTACCTTTTAAAGACCACAAGTATTTTCTTACCAACATAAGGTCATATAACCAACTTCCCATAAAGCCGTTATAACACTTTATGTTTTAAATCAATCAAATACGTTTAGCACACGTGACGTCTACCGTACTACATAGTTCACACATATCATGCTAGAAGAGATAGGAAGAGGTTCACATACCTCGCGACGAGTATCGACTAATAGCAAAACGCTCCAAGTACTTCCAACCGTCGGCTACTCCTTAAGCCAAGTAGATCGCGCCACACGTAGTACTTCAACCTATAAGGCCACAAGGCGCTTATTAACATTTAGATCTCATCGTAGAACATTCTACCGAAACTTCGCAAAGACTTTCCCGCAACAACGCAAATCTCCTCCTCTAACGAGGCCGGCTACCAAGCCAACCAGGGGGGGGGGGGTTATACGTCTAACCCTAACGGGTACAATTCTACTCCACGGTACTACTACACAAGTCTATTGTAATACAGCCCTATGTAATTACTGCCAAGATTCTTCTTTAAATTCAGGCTTAAGTCGCAAGACATTGCCGTAAGTATTATTCAGGCTTAAGTCAAAAGACATTGCCGATAACTACGTTCAGTTCTATATATATAGTTTACTTCAACTATATATTCTAACAATATGTAATTTCCAATCACAATAGAGGGACAAGATAATTACCTCGATAAGCCCATAATTATCCTAGTTTAAATGTCGATCCTGAGCAAGGTTTAGCTCCTACTCAGTGCGCCCGACCCGCTCCAACAACCCTTAGAAGTTCTAACCAACTTCTACTTATGACTTCAACTACGGGTGAAGATTTTCCTTAGGTTTCGGTTTTGTGGTAGACGGAAATATAATAGTATTTTCTGGCTTTTCAGATAGGTATAACCTTAGAATACAACAAGGTATACTAAGGTAATTTGGGCATTATAACAATACTTTTGAGAGTATTTCTACCAAGAGGGGGTATATTATACGAGAACAACACCACTAGGAGGGGTGAAGTCTCGCCACAAGGCCACACAAGGGAGGGGCTCTCGGCGAGGGGAGGGACGAGAACAACAACAAGAGAGGAGGATTTTAACACTTAGAGATTTGTGGAAAGGATGAAGAATTCATCAAGGAGAGGGTATTTATAGGTCAAGGGATGGCCAACCAAAGGCCAAGATTAAACCAAGTGTTAGGCAAGTGTAGGCTAGGATTTACTACACACAAATATCCTACCAACCTCGATTTAGCCAAGGCACAAAAACGTGCCTTACATAGCCTATTTCGTCCAATTGACGATTTCAAGCCACCAATTGGAGGGTGCCAAGTGTCGCCTCCCGTTGGTCCAAAATGTTTCGTCTCTGAAAAATCCGCAAAAATACTAAATGACATAGCGGAAATTCCCTACGAAAGTGGAAACGTTTCACGAAAAATGACTCTAATCGGGTGTTGTGAACAAATTTAATTCGCCAAGCCACTTTGCCTACTCAAGGCTTTAAACTTTTATACGCACGCCTCACGCATACTGGAAATACGGTATAACATTCTCCTCCTTAGAAACATTCGTCGAATGTTCCTTCTAAATCTCAAGACAAGCGCGCGCAAGATAGTCTTCACCGCTATACTTACGAAACAATCACGCCACACCGCCACGTAAAACACCCGCGCATACTTCTATCTAAGTCCACGAGGAAAACACCTCTAATCATCACCACAAAACACTTCTCACCGGGGTCTAAAATATACTTCCTTCGCACCTTCTCTTTACAAAAGAAATGATCACATCTATGCTCGCCATACATGCTCGCTTCTCTCTTTACTCGTCGTAGATACCACTTTGTCACTTTGCCTGAGGCATTAACCTTCTCAGGCGACCCAACAAATGGTACCACTTTTGTCACTTTGTCGCGAGCCTTGCTCCGACGATCCAACAAATGGTACCGGGCTGCTTGCGATCCCGGAGGATGTCGTACACTCGAACTCATACCACGTTACGTCACGGCCGTGATCCAAAACTCGGGTTACTATCTCTAACGTGGTCATCATTAACTGGGAACACTCTGGATGGATCTTCGATACTTCCCCGAACATTACAATACGAAAGACCGGACGCACTGCCTCCTACGTCGGACGGCAAATGCTAACACATAGGCAACGGCCTATCCTTCACATGAACTCACAAAGACCCAAAGTAACTCGCTAAGTTCCTCGTTTTCCAAAACTCGTCGCACCCAAACCGGGTGGTACCTTCAAGAAGACCGATCACAACTCGAACTCTAAGCGCCGCCGATTATCCGCACGATTTCTCGAAATGCGAACTTCTTCTAGACAAGCTTCACTATCCACGGTCTGCTGGAACAAGCTGAACCAACTGTATGCAACCTTGCCAACATCGAACCAATCGATCGACAACTTACACTTCCGCCTCTTACAAGGCTTCATAAGGCGATATCCGAACACCGAAATGGTAGCTTAAACACTCCTTCAACAGAGTCAACAATTCTCGCAACTATCCTCGAAATCCAAACAACGCCCGAGGCGAATGTGATTCTGAGACTCACCGAGTTCCTATCCTTGCACGTAAAACTTTTAGAAAACGAAAATAGCCACAACACGGGCTTCACTGTTCGACATAAGGTGAAGGTAGGCACCGTGCAGCCTTTCAACCTTTCGATAACTCAACACACCAGTAAACGGTCCCGATCAAGAACACGATGGGCTGCCCATCGCCCGACCATCGGTCGAACGCATCCACGAACTCGACGCCGTTAATCGAACTTGGGCCTAACACCCTCACAACCCTAACACAAGGCGGGACCACCACAACCTGACCCCACCACCAAACCTACCGCGGGTTGACCCGCAACGTGGCCTCAACCCGACCCGGCAACGCGCACAATACTAGCTCCCCGATCCGGAACAATCTCACTAATCACGTTTCGAAAACCTAGCGGTCTTCTTAGCTCAACTACCCCCTTTCATTCCACACTACTAGGGACCTATCCCAACATAACTCACGTGCACTATGCACTTCCGATAAGGGTCAAACATAACACTACACCTTTTCTCGAGATGGCCTCACCTCTAAGGTCTTTACGTAAGAAGCTCTAAGGCTCACACCTTCTCTATCCCCCAAAATCTTACTCGGTTAAACAACCATGATCTAATCACGACTAACACACTGCTATCAGAACATAACACTTAAGGTATACTCACCTTATCACACATACTGATCTCTAGAGGGTTAAAGATATATCTATATCTACTGCTTCACTCCCCTTAGTCGTTCTAATCAAACCTGCCCCGTAGGGCGCATAGCTAAGGAAGGTGACGAACTACCCACCGGTACTGAAGGCAAAGTCCTCCTACTAGGTCACCCATTCGACACATGGCCCTGACGGCCGCAGGTACAACAAGTACCAACTAAAAGACGACATTCCCCGGGATGACGTCACACCGCGATGACCGGAAGCCACGAGTTCGACCAACTCCTGCATACCGAACGCATCGAACCCCGTGGAGACCTCTTTGCAGACCGTGGGCGTGCATAATCTAATCCACGCGAGGTGACTCTCTAGAAAGTTACCAAAGGACCTTGCTGCTCGCCCTCTTAACGTCGCCCGTTAACCCGTCGATCTCTACGTTTTCTCGGCCTGCTGCGCATAAGCCCGTACACAGGCCATGCTCAAGCCTAACTGAAGAATTACTCTTGCACAACCCTCTCTTAGATAGTCATCAAGACCCGTGGTACATCGGTATACTCTCTGGTAGCCAAATCCATAGCTAGTAACAGGGTCGTCTTCTTGCAATCTAAATTCACTGTTCCCGGTCGTGGAACTGAAGGTTCATATATCATGGCCGCAGTAGGCACTGCTGCCGCCGTACTAAACTCTGCTGGGGCTAGTGACGTCGCAGAACTCCCCGAATGAAGCACTACCCTAGGTAATGATTGGGCCTGTGCCCTCGCCACCCTCTGAACTCTACTCGCAGCTCCGCCGCTTTGCGCCTCACGGGCCCGGGTTGCCCTACGCGGAGGCATAACGGTAAGGGAAAGAAATACGTCAGAGGGTCCAACTTACAACACAGCTCTAAGGCACGATCTCAGAGTGAGAAGAATAGAAACCAATCCTAAATACCCTATAGCCTCCTGATTATTGGTGTGGTGCACAACACACCGATAATCAAGACTCTACTGGATACGGTCTGTAGACACTTTCCGAGGATTAACTGCTCTGATACCACTTTTGTCACGACCCGATTCCGGGCCCGTGACTGGTGCCTTACCCCGGGCACCCTAGTGATACAACATCGAGTAATCACGAACATAAACGATACAAGACATATTATGAAATATGAAACAATAACTGAGAAAACTTGCCTTTCGATATATGTAAATAACAACTTTTTCAACATGAGCAGTTTAATCCTTTTTACAAACCCCGCCACAACGATTACATGCACCTCTAAGAATGATATAACAACAATGGCGGGACGGGGCCCCGCCAAACCCCCGAATGTAAACACTTACTACGACGGGACTATACCACCGATAAGCCTCCGAGAAACGGAGCTTCCCAAACGCCAAATGACTCGAGAGCTAGGATCAACGATGGTGTACCTCAACTGCGGCATGAACGCCCCGAAGGGTCGATAACAGTGCAGAGTATGTGAAACTAAAAATATCGTAAATGAAATCATAATAGTCTATAAAGCGGAGACATGTATGATAAGCAAACTACGATTCACAACAAATAAGCGAATATGTCAAGTCGGGACTCACGCCTCAAAGTTATCACAATAAAACCGTGACGGCAAGTACGAAGGCATAGCCGACTACTAAGACCCACAGTACCAAAAATACCACAAACTGTATCCCGAGGTCTTTCTAGACCGCACCACATGATCGAAGCTGGCCACTACCCGCAATATCAATGTGCGTCTATCCTCGAACTCTCGCAGCTCGCATAGGTCACACACGGACCGCATGAGGTATTCCTCGAATCATGGTCCTGCATCACCGAGGTATACCCCGCATCGGCGCGGTAACCCTCGGTATCCGCCTAGGCTCCCGCAACCCGCGTAGTCTCAAAAGACCGCATAGTCTCAGCGGATCGCATAGGAATCCCGCGTCAGGCTAAACACCCGAATGATCAATCCTGGAGCTACCGCGACCGCGTAGTCACGAGGACCGTAGCCGTAAAGACCGCGATCAAGGGTGGCAAGCCCTCGGTATAATAAGTCAAAGGGTATGTGATACAATAATAGTACAACGGCTTAACGCTTAACAACGTAAGCACAACAAGAATGACCCCTTACATCACGATCACACAAGATACTAACACACGTAGCATCCTAACATTTTCACTTATCACATCAACAAGAAAGTATTTATAAGGCTATCTCAAACCAACACAATCAAGTTATTCACACAAGGTACTTTAAGGTGACAAGTTCGTATCTACCCCTAAAGTACTTCATACATTAAATCTTTTAAAAGATCCGCTTTTCACATAAGTCACACAATACGTAGTATAAAATAAAGTGACTGTCTTTTAAATAAACCAAAACACTTACCTTTGTAAAATCAAGTAACAACATTATTTTCCAAACGTCCAAGTTTGCCTAATTTCAAATGTTCACGTTTCTTATTTTAGAAAGGTTTCAGTAGTTCATAGTCTTATTCATTTAAGAATATAATTCTCTTTTAAACAACTGAGAAACATAAGTCTTATATGTGAGTAGGATATTCTTGTTTATAACAATCTTATTACAAAGTAGTGATCTAGGAAATATCATTTTGTCTCATCTTAGCTTCATGCGGATGGAAGTTTCTCTTGGTTTTAATAATACTTAATTAGTCAAAACATTTCCTTTTATTAACGCTGCAGTTGGTTTGTCGATACACATTACGATTTCCAAATCAAGAAACATTCTTAAGCCGTTATACCTAACTTCTCATAAAGCTAGTATAACCCTTAAGTTTTTCAAATACCAAGTATTAGTTCTTCTTTCAAAATGATTCAAAAATCTTTTGAAATACTTCAAGTTCCTTATTAACACATAACAAGCCTGTTATAGTTCAAATCTGTTACCTTTTATAGACCACAAGTATTTTCTTACCAACATAAGGCTGTTATAACCAACTTCCCATAAAGCCGTTATAACAATTTATGTTTTAAATCTATCAAATACGTTTATCACATGACGTCTACCGCACTACATAGTTCACACATATCATGCTAGAAGAGATAGGAAGAGGTTCACATACCTCGCGACAGTATCGACTAATAGAAAACGCCCAAGTACTTCCAACCGTGGCTACTCCTAAGCCAAGTAGATCGCGCCACACGTAGTACTTCAACCTATAAGGCCACAAGGCGCTTATTAACATTTAGATATCATAGTAGAACATTCTACCGAAAATTGGCGACCTCCTCCGCACACATGGCAAAATCTCCTCCTCTAACGAGGCCGGCTACCAAGCCAACCGGGGGTTATCGTCTAACCCTAACTGTACAATTCTACTCCACGGTACTACTACACAAGTTCACCGTAATACACCTATGTAATTACAACAAGATTCTTCTTTAAATTCAGGCTTAAGTCGCAAGACATTGCCGTAAGTATTATTCAGGCTTAAGTCAAAAGACATTGCCGATAACTACGTTCAGTTCTATATATATAGTTTACTTCAACTATATATTCTAACAATATGTAATTTCCAATCACAATAGAGGGACAAGATAATTACCTCGATAAGCCCATAATTATCCTAGTTTAAATGTCGATCCTGAGCAAGGTTTAGCTCATCAGTGCGCTCAGGCCGCTCCAACAACCATTAGAAGTTCTAACCAACTTCTACTTATGACTTCAACTACGGGTGAAGATTTTCCTTGTGGTTTCGGTTTTGTGGTAGCGGAAGTATAATAGTATTTTCGGGCTTTTCAGATAGGTCTAACCGTAGAATACATCAAGGTAGACGGCTAAGGTCATTTGGGCATTCTAACAATCCTTGTGAGAGTCTTTCTACCAAGAGTGGGTATATTATACGAGAACAACACCACTAGGAGGGGTGAAGTCTCGCCACAAGGCCACACAGGGGAGGGCTCTCGCCGGGGGAGGGACGAGAACAACAACAAGAGAGGAGGATTTTAACACTTAGAGATTTGTGGAAAGGATGAAGAATTCATCAAAGGGAGAGGGGTATTTATAGGTCAAGGGATGGCCAACCAAAGGCCAAGATTAAACCAAGTGTTAGGCAAGTGTAGGGCTAGGATTTACTACACACAAATATCCTACCAACCCTTGACTTTAGCCAAGGCACAAAAAACGTGCCTTACATAGCCTATTTCGTCCAATTGGACGATTTCAAGCCACCATTGGAGGTGCCAAGTGTCGCCTCCCGTTGGTCCAAAATGTTTCGTCTCTAGGAAAATCCGCAAAAAATACTAAATGACATAGCGGAAATTCCCTACGAAAGTCGTGGGAAGCGTTTCACTAAAAATGACTCTAATCGTGTGTTGTGAACAAATTTAATTCGGCCAAGCCACTTTGCCTACTCAAGGCTTTAAACTTTTATACGTACGCCCTCACGTACATACTCTGGAAATACGGGGTATAACAAAATCTTGTACTCAAGACGGCCTTACATCTAAGGTCTCAACTGTAATATTCTAAGGTTCATCATTTTCTCACCCCCCAGGCTTACGCTTTTTTTACTAACTAGGCTTATAACTCACATTTTAGCACAAAGCTATCCGAACATAACACTAAACACATCAACATACAATAAAACATACAAAACTCTAGAGGGTTAAGGATATACCTGAAAAATAGGCGGTTCAAAGGACCGCTAAAACTGGGAACCTCCACTGCGACCTCTACCGTGGCCTGCCGGTGTATGAACATCCTGCCTAGCTATGGAAGGTGAGGAACCCGCAACTGATCTAGTAAATGCATGCTATCCCACCGCTACCACAGTCGGACAGTCTCCCGTCAAATGGCCCTGTCGGCCGCAAGTATAGCAATCTCCCAAACCAGTACGACATTCCCCTCTATGGGCTTTACCACAACGGTCACACTGAGATACGGGTGGCCTCATCCGGCGAGCACTCCTACTCCCCTGAAAATCTGAACCCTGGGAGCCCTGACCTGCTCCTGAATATCCCAAACGTCCCGACGACGGTGGGGGACCACTTGGTACTGGCGTTGGCGCATAACTGGCCTGCTGCTGAGGCGGTCCGCCTCGAAAGTCACCAAAGGACCCTGCTGTTCTGGCCCTCTTCTGCTGATCTTGGTCATTCCGTCGATTTCTCCGCTCCTCACATCCCAGTGCATAAGCCTGCATGCGGGCAATGTCCATGCCCGGCTGAAGAGCTACACCCGAACAACTTTCTGCTAGGTAATCATCGAGCCCTGTAACATATCGGTGCACTCGATCCTCCATACTAGCTACTAACGCGGGGACGTACCGGGCCAATGAGTCGAACTCCACATTGTACTCCCGAACCGTACGCCCGTTCTGCCGCAACACCAAAAATATGTCGGCCCGAGCCCTCCTCATCTGTGGAGGCAAGAAATGTGCAAGAAATGCCCCTGAGAACTCGTCCCATATAGCTGGAAGTGCATTCTCTCCCCGGGACAGCTCCCACGAATCAAACCAGTCGACTGCGGTATCACGCAGCCGATGCGAACCTAGGACCACCGACTCGGTCTCCGATGCCTTGATCACTCTACGATTCAGAATCGCTTCGGATGAACTCCTGCGGATCATCCTCGTGCCTCGACCCATAAAACTCGCGCCTACAACTCGGAAAATCCCGTAGCCTCAAACTATCTCGATCTACGGTGAACCATCGGTGCTCTCGGAATCGCTGCTGGCCTGCGTCCTCAAGTCCGCCACAACTCGCCATTAAGCGGGCCACTCCTTGTAACCCATCTCTTCGCTCCGCATCGCGACCGAGGCTCGTGTATTGTGGTCTCAGAGATCGCCGCTTACTCGCATGACTCCTCTCGCCGCTTGCCTTCAGGTTGCGCGAGGCATAATCGGTAAAACGAAATACGTCGGAGGGTACAACTTATCATACGGCTCTAAGGCACGATCTCGAATGAGAAGAAATGGAAACCAATCCTAAATGTCCTATAGCCTCACGATTATAGATGTGGTGCACAACACATCGATAATCAAGACTCTACTAGACACTGCGTAGATACTTTCCGAGGACTAATCGCTCGATACCACTTTTGTCACGACCGAACCGGGCCGTGGATGGTGCCTTACCGGGCACCCTAGTGATACAACATCGAGAAAAACCAGTGAAATGAAAACTTAAACATATAAATAGATATAGATCAAGATGAAAGAAAATAGGCCAACCAAAACGGTTGCCTTTCAAAGATTTATATATATATCGACCTTTGAGCGATAATCCTTACAACCCCGCCACACAAAAGCTGCACCTCTAAGATTTTTACAACAACTATGACGGACAGGGCCCCGCCATACCCCGAATGTACAAGAACCTCTGCACTGTGGTAACATACCAAAGATAAGCCTCAAGGAACGAGCTTCCCAACACGCTGAAATGTGATCCTAAAAGCGAGGATCGACAGCCGATGTATCTCTACTGCGCAGATGAACGCGGCCCCAAGGAGGTCGATAACAGTACCAAGTATGTGAAATCAGAATATCAGAAACGAAATCATAATAGTCTATATAAAGCAGGAGACATGTATGATAACCAAACTACAGCATACACATATAACAGTTATATCAAGTCAGGGACTCACGCCCTCCAAATCATCACTCGTGCCTGTGGAATTCCTTCCTCACTGCCGGCAGTCTATGATATAACAACACCAATGAGTATACATGAACACCAGGTCCCACCTGTGTCATAAAAACCGTACGGGGCAAGTATAACTACCAGATCCGACCGTACCAATAATATTGTACAATCATATCATGAAGCTGACACGTGGCAAGTGCAATAGCCTCCACCAGCTCCTCCCTACGCCACGTAGCTGACGGGGGAAAGTGAATCGGCTACGCACCAGATCACAACCGTAAGTCACGAAGCTCCATCCAAACACTGACTCGCGAAGCTGACACGTGGCAAGTGTACTAGCCTCCACCAGCTCCTCCCTGCGCCACGTAGCTGACGGGGGCAAGTGAATCGGCTAAGCACCAGATCACAACCGTAAGTCACGATACTTCGCCGCGAAGCTGACACGTGGCAAGTGCAATGTTATACCCCGTATTTCCAGAGTATGTACGTGAGAGCGTACGTATTATAATTTGAGCCTTAAAGTAAGCATAGTTTCGAAATTTGTACACAAGTGCCAAAAAGAGTCGTTTTTCGACGAAACGTTTCCACAGCTTTCGTAGGGAAAATTCCGGCTATGTCATTAATAATTTTTACGGATTTTTCCGAGAGACGAAACATTTTGGACCAACGGGAGGGTGACATGTGTCACCCTCACATTGGGAGCAAGTGGACGGCAAGGGCAAGTCAAGGGCACGTTTTTTTGTGCCTTTGGTTAGGTAGGATATTTGTGCAAGTTGTTGTGGTAGATGGATAAGGTCCATATGGTTGAAATCTAGCCCTACACTTGCACCACACTTGTCTTCATCTTGGCCATTGGTTGGCCTTTACTTGACCTATAAATACCCCTCTAAGTTGAAGACTTTCTTCATCCAAACTTGAGCAATCTTTCTAAGTCTCACACTACTCCCTCCCTCTTGTTTGCTTCGTCCAAAGCCCCTACCCCCTCCCTTGTGAAGCTTTGGCCGAGAGGCCTCCCTCCCTTTGTAGAGGCTGCAGTGGGTACACCCCTAGCCTAGTTGTTTACGTATAATACCCCCCTGGTTGTGGTATAGAAATACTCTCCTAGTATTGTTATAATTCCCAAAAACCTTGGCCCAAATACCTTGTAGTATTCCCAAGGTTACACTTATACAAAAGCCCAGAAAATACCTTTATACTTCCTCTTAGCCTCTAAACGAAACCCTAAGGAAATCTTCATTGTTAGTTGAAGTATTTAGGTAGAAGTTGGTTAGAACTTCTAAGGGTTGTTTGAGCGGATTGAGCGCCGGTGTAGAGCTAAACCTTGCTCAGGATCGACATTTAAACTCGGATAATTTTGGGCTTATCGAGGTAAACACTCTTGACCTCCTGTTGTAATTGGAAATTACATGTTGTAGGAATATATGGTTGAAGTATACTATATATAGAACTGATTATAATTGTGCGGCAAATGTCTTTTGACTTAAGCACGAATTTAAAGAAGAGAATCGAATCAGTAATTACATAGTTTGGTGTATTCTGATGAGACTTGTATAGCATTCGTGAAGTAGAATTGTACACGTCCGGTTAGGCGTGTAAAACCCCGGTTGGCTTGGTAGCCACCGATAGAGAGGAGAATTACGCTGCCATTGCGGGAAGGTCTTGCCAATTTTCAGAGAATATTCTACGTCGGGATCTAAAGATGTTAATAGGCGCTTTTGGCCTCTATAGGTTGAAGTACTACGTGTGGAGTGATCCGCTTGGCTTAAAGTGTAGCCGAAGCGGTTTGAGGAACTTGGAGTGTTTTGCTATTAGTCGATAATCGTCGCGAGGTATGTGAACCTTTTCCTATCTGTTTCTAGCATGATATGTGTATAACTATGTAGTACGGTGACGCATACGTGTTAAATGTATTTGATTGTCTTTAAACATAAAGTGTTATAACGGCTTTATGGAAAGTTGTTATAACATTTATGTAAATGAGAAATGCTTTGTGGTTTTTAAAAGATAACGATTTGACTTATAACCGACTTGATGTAAAAGAACCTCAAGTATTCTAATAGATTAAGAAACCTTTTTGAAAGAAGTGTATACTTGGTTTGAAAACATAAGAGTTATACCAGCTTTATGAGAAGTTAGGTGTAACGTCTTAAGAAAGATAAAAAGAATGGTTTAATGGTTTAGAAGTTAAGAGACTTATTCTTAAAAGATAAGAGACTTGACTTAATATGGATGTTTGTGTGAAACCTCATTCGTGAGTAATGAGTACTTGGTTTTAAAAGGGAATAATGTTTTACTGATTTCGGAAATCAGAATGAGTATCGACAAACCAACGCTGCGTTAATAAAGGAAATGTATTGAATAAAGAAGTATTATTAAAACCAGTAGAAACCTCCATCTGCATAGAAGCTAAGATGAGACAAAATGATATTACATTTCCTAGATCATGGCTGCTTAAATAAGATTTATGAACAAGAATAACCTACTCGCCTATGGCATATGTTACTCAATTGGTTTAAAGGAAATTAAGACATCGAACTATGAAACTTTTCTAAAGTAAAGAGACTTGAGTAATTGAAATTAGGCAAACTGGAACTCTAGGGAAAAGAAAGGCATTGTTTTGTCTTAAATTGGTTTAAAACATAAAGTGTTATAACAGCTTTATGAGAAGTTAGTTATAACGACTTTATGAGAACAAAAGAATGATTTTTATCATTGGTGGTAAATTGACTTTAAAAAGAGAAATATTTTGGTCCAACAAAGAAGGCATGGCATTGCCTTAATTTTGGTTTTAAAAAGGAAAAGTATGGAAGTTGTATTGGTTTACTTAAAAGATGTAAGTCACTCTATTTTTATACTACTGTAATGTGGTGACTTTTATAAAAGGCAGAGATCTCTTAAAAGGAAATTAACGTACGTAGCACTTTAGGGTTAAAACCCGGACTTTGGCATAAAATGAAAGTACTTTGAGTTGTGTATAACTTGCCTATGCTTGTTGTTGTGAAACTTGCCTATGCTTGTTGATGTGAAACTTGCCTATGCTTGTTGTGAAACTTGCCTATGCTTGTTGTGATAGCCTTTGTTGTGCAAAAATTGTGTTTCTATACTACCGCGTCTCTCGATGGAGGGTCGGTTGACTTGTTGAGAACTTACTTGGACGTGCCGGCAGTGACGGAGAAATTCCACGGGTACGTTCCTGTTGATAGTGTTACTTTTGCTAATCGCTTTGGACATACTGACACGATGCATAGCGCACGGGTATGCTTCCATTTTGATTGCCGCTTTGTTGTTTCCCTTTGGACATACTGACACGATGCGTAGCGCACGGGTATGCTTCCATTTTGATTGCCGCTTTGTTGTTTCCTTTTGGACATACTGACACGATGCGTAGCGCACGGGTATGCTTCTATTTGGAATGCTGTCTTATTGTTTCCCTTTGGACATACTGACACGATGCGTAGCGCACGGGTATGCTTCCATTTGGAATGTTGTCTTAGTGTTTCCCTTTGGACATACTGACACGATGCGTAGCGCACGGGTATGCTCCCTTTGATTCCGTCTTATTGTTATCATATCATGATCGCGGCGGTGAGGAAGGAACTCCACGCACGAGTGATGATTTGGAGGCGTGGTTCTCGACTTGATATGACTATTTATATGTTGTATCGTAGTTTGGTTATCATACATGTCTTCGCTTTATATAGATCGCTATGATTTCATTTACGATTTTTACGATTCACATACTTGGTACTGTCAGATCGACCTCCTTCGGGGGGCTGCGTTCATGCCGCAGGTAGAGGTACATCGGCTGTCGATCCCCGCTTTTAGGATCACCTTTCAGCGTATTGGGAAGCTCCGTTCCTTCGGAGGCTTATCTTTGGTATGTTACCCTGAGTCTGTAGGTCCTTGTACATTCAGGGGTATGGCGGGGCCCTGTCCCGTCATAGTTGTTGTATAAATCTTAAGTGCAGAACACTGTTGTGGGCAGGGTTTGTAAAAAGGATAACTGTTCGGGTATTTATGTATATATGATGAAGGCAACTGTTTTGGTTGGCCTGTTTATTTATTTTGTCTCTTAATTCATGTTCATGTTTTTATTTCCGCTGATTTTCTCTGATGATTGTATCACTAGGGTGCCCGGGGTAAGGCACCAGTCACGGGCCCGGGTTCGGGTCGTGACATGCAATAACCTATACCAGATCCACCTGCGTCATGTAGCTGACGGGGGCAAGTAAACAGGCTACGCACCCGATCACAACCGTAAGTCACGATACTTCGCCATAAATAACCATAATGGTCACATGTCCACAGAATCCATCATCGGTGTAGACATGCCCATGTAACAATAATAATGGAAGCATACCCGTGGAATCTTCCACACGCAAGACGTCCAAGTAAGTTCTCAACAAGTCAACCGGCCCTCCATCGAGAGACGCGGTAGTATAGAAACACAATTCTTGCACAACAAAGGCTATCACAACAAGCATAGGCAAGTTACACGACAACAAGCATAGGCAAGTTACACAACAACAAACATAGGCAAGTTATACACAACTCAAGGTACTTTCATTTATATCAAGTCCGGGTTTTAACCCTAAAGTACTACGTATGTTAAATTCCTTTTAAAGAGATCCATTCCTTTTATAAAAGTCACCCGATACCCGTAGTATTAAAAATAGAGTGACTCACATTTTTAAGTAAACCAAAATGCTTTCCTTTGTAAAATCAAATAACAACATTATTTTCCAAACGTTCAAGTTTGCCTAATTTCAAATGCTCAAGTTTCTCATTTTCGAAAAGGTCTCGTAGTTCATAGTTTTAATCCTTTAAAACATAATTCTCTTTTAAACAATTTGAGAAACATATGCCTTATATGTGAGTAGGTTATTCTTGTTTATAATCAATCTTATTAAGCAGCCATGATCTAGGAAATGTAATATCATTTTGTCTCATCTTAGTTTCTATGCAGATGGAGGTTTCTACTGGTTTTAATAATACTTCATTATTCAATACATTTTCCTTTATTAACGCTGCAGTGGTTTGTCGATACTCATTCTGATTTCCGAAATCAGTAAAACATCTCTCCTTTTTAAAAACCAAGTACTTATTACTCACGAATGAGGTTTCGCACAAAATTCATATTAATTCATTCAAGTCAAGTCTCTTATCTTTTAAGATCAAGTCTCTTAACTTCTAAAAATCAGTAAACCATTCTCTTTATCTCTCTTAAGACGTTATACCTAACTTCCCATAAAGCTAGTATAACTCTTATGTTTTCAAAACCAAGTATTACTCTTCTTTCAAAACGGTTTCTTAATCTTTCAAAATACTTCAAGATTCTT
The DNA here is from genome assembly GCA_029844215.1 of Przewalskia tangutica. Taxonomy (NCBI): domain Eukaryota; kingdom Viridiplantae; phylum Streptophyta; class Magnoliopsida; order Solanales; family Solanaceae; genus Przewalskia; species Przewalskia tangutica. The sequence goes on along the minus strand of CM056726.1, from coordinate 84,876,259 downwards.
TATTATTCAGGCTTAAGTCAAAAGACATTGCCGTAACACTACATTCAGTTAACACACGTACGTCTACCGTACTATATATATTCCTTTAAAATACTTCAAGGTTCTTATTATTCAGGCTTAAGTCAAAAAGACATTGCCACACGTACGTCTACCGTACTATATATATTCCTTTAAAATACTTCAAGGTTCTTATTATTCAGGCTTAAGTCAAAAAGACATTGCCACACGTACGTCTACCGTACTATATATATTCCTTTAAAATACTTCATGCTCAAGAGTATAGGAAGAATCACATACCTCGCGACGATTATCGACTATTAGCAAAACGCTCCACGGCTATAATCCGGCTAGCCTTGTCCACCTTCCAAGTAGTACATGCTACTCGCAGAACATTCAACCAATAAAGGTTATCAGTCTACTGTAAATACAGTCCTATGTAGGTACAGTTCAGTCTTCTTTTCTTTAATATTCTTCCGATGTGATATCAATTCAAGTCTTTTCTGTAATATCCTTCTATTACAGTTCAATTCTCTTCTTTTATACCATCCTTATACGTCTTATATTCATTTCTACTACTACAGTATGTAATTCCAATTACAACAGAAGGATAGGATTATTTACCTCGATAAGCCCAAAAATTATCCAAGTATATATGTCGATCCTGAGCGACGTTTAGCTCCTACTCCGGGTGCTCCAACCCGCTCCAAACAACCCTTAGAAGTTCTACGCAACTTCTACTTAATACTTCAACCGGCTATGAAGATTTTCCTTAGGGTTTCGTTTAGTGGCTAAAGGAAGTATAATAGTATTTTCCGGGCTCTACGTATAGAGGTAACTTTGGAAAGTACTACAAGGTATAAGGGCTAGAGTATTTTGGCATTATAACAATACTAGGAGAGTATTTCTATACCACAAAAGGGGGGTATTATACGAAACCAACTAGGCTAGGGGGGGTGTATTCTCGGCCAAGGCTTCTCAAAAGGGGGGGGGGGGGCTTTGGACGAACACAACTCACAAAAGGGGGAGGGATTTCAAGACTTGGAAATGATTTTTGGATGAAGAAAGTCTTCAAGTTAGAGGGGTATTTATAGGACAAGCAATGGCCAACCAATGGCCAAGATCAATACAAGTGTTAGGAAAGTGTAGGGCTAGGATTAAACCATGTGTACCTTATCCATCTACCACACCAACTTGCACAAATATCCTACCTAACCACAAGCTCCAAATCGTCCCATTGCCGCCCCAATTCACGCCCAATGTGAGGGTGACACATGTCACCCTCCCGTTGGTCCAAAATGTTTCGTCTCTCGGAAAAATCCGCAAAAATTATAAATGACATAGCCGTATTTTTCCCCTCGCAAGTCTAGTAAAACGTTTCGTCGAAAAAAGATTCTTTTCGGTACTTGTGTACAAATTTCGAACCTTGCCAACCTTAAGGCTTAAATTTTTATACGTACGCCCTCACGTACATACTCTGGAAATACGGGGTATAACATTCTCCCCTCCTTAGAAACATTCGTCCCGAATGTTCCTTCTCAAGACGGATAACGATAAAGTTCTTCTAACAAGCTGCCAACGCCACACCTGGCCACGAAATAACACACGTTCTCTTCCTTCCTTACTCATCGTGCCCTTCTCGAACTCTTCTAGTATACGTACCACACTTCAGTCATCGCTTCAGTTCCCAAAACTTTGGAGTCACCACCTCCATACTTGGTTATCTTACTAGCCTCAATCTACCTTAAGGCCATTCCCGGCCTTCACGATCCGCTTCTGGTCGAACGCATCCACGAACTCATACGATGGTCATCTAAACTTGGGCCTAGCACCCTCGTGACCCTACCACCTGGCGGGACCACCCAGAGCTGACCCCACCTCGAAACAGGACGCGGGTTGGCCCGCAACATGGCCCGAACCCACTTAACGCATCAAGCTCTTGTTTCCCGATCCGGAACAATCTTATCTATACAGGTCATGAAAGCTACCACTTCCATTTTACATCACCCAAGGAATTTTCCCACCATTACTCCACGTACACTTATACATTCTGACAAAGATCACCCGCAAAATCTTGTACTCAAGACGGCCTTACATCTAAGGTCTCAACTGTAATATTCTAAGGTTCATCATTTTCTCACCCCCCAGGCTTACCCTTTTTTTACTAACTAGGCTTATAACTCACATTTTAGCACAAAGCTATCCGAACATAACACTAAACACATCAACATACAATAAAACATACAAAACTCTAGAGGGTTAAGGATATACCTGAAAAATAGGCGGTTCAAAGGACCGCTAAAACTGGGAACCTCCACCGCGACCTCTACCGTGGCCTGCCGGTGTATGAACATCCTGCCTAGCTATGGAAGGTGAGGAACCCGCAACTGATCTAGTAGTCTGTGCTATCCCACCAGTGCTACCCCTGGTCGGACAGTCTCCCGTCAAATGGCCCTGTCGGCCGCAAGTATAGCAATCTCCCAAACCAGTACGACATTCCCCTCTATGGGCTTTACCACAACGCCACATCGAGATACGGTGGCCTCATCCGGCGAGCACTTACTCCTCAAAATCTGAACCACGGGAGCCCGACTGCCCCGAATATCCCAAACGTCCCGACGACGGTGGGGGACCACTTGGTACTGGCGTTGGCGCATAACTGGCCTGCTGCTGAGGCGGTCCGCCTCGAAAGTCACCAAAGGACCCTGCTGTTCTGGCCCTCTTCTGCTGATCTTGGTCATTCCGTCGATTTCTCCGCTCCTCACATCCCAGTGCATAAGCCTGCATGCGGGCAATGTCCATGCCGTACAAGAGCTACACCAACAACTACGCTAGGTAATCATCGAGCTCGTAACATATCGGTGCACTCGATCCTCCATACTAGCTACTTAACGCGGACGCACGCCAATGAGTCGAACTCACATTGTACTCCCGAACCGCACGCTCGCTTCGCCGCAACACCAAAAATTTGTCGCCCGAGCCCTCTCATCCGCGAGGCAAGAAATGTGCAAGAAATGCCTCGAGAACTCGTCCCCATATACCGGAAGTGCATTCTCTCCCGACAGCTCCCACGATCAAACCCGATCATGCGGTATCACGCACCGACGCGAACCTAGACCACCGACTCGGTCTCCGATGCCTTGATCACTCACGATCCAGAATCGCTTGGATGAACTCCTGCGGATCATCCTCGTGCCTCGAGCCATAAAACTCGCGCCTACAACTCGTAAAATCGTAGCCTCAAACTATCGATATAGGGTGAACCATCGGTGCATCGAATCGCTGCGTCGATCATCCTCAAGTCGGCCACAACCACGCCATTAATCGCCCCACTCCTTGTAACCCATCTCTTCTTGTCACGACCCGACCCGGGCTCGCATCGGTGCCCTACACAGGCACTTATCGTAAACATCGAGATAATCAATGAACATACATGAAACTTATAAAATAAAACAACAAGAATAAACAACAAAGTTAGCCGATAGGGCTACCTTCCCGACGTCATACATAAACGGCGATTGCCTCCTTTTTTACAAACCGACCCACAATATGTGGCTCTGCACCTCAAGAGTTTTAACATAACAATCGTATGGACAAGGCCCGCCGTACCTGAATAAACATAAACGTGACAACTCGAACACCGAGCCATCTCGACTTCAACCAGGATCCTAAGCTCGCGGATCCACAATCGTGTACCTAAACTCGCGGCATGAACGCACTGGCGGGGTCGATAACAAAAATTGCGAATATGGAACAGAAATATAACGTACAGTAAACAGATCATAACTGTACAAAAGAATGACAAGGACAAGTATAAAAATACATACCAGATCCTGCCGTGTCATTACCGCTTATGAACTTAATCGTAGCTTATTATCTTTTCCCATTTTTCCATAAAAGTATAGTCAAATTCTTACGCATATACTTAAGAAAACTCATCGATTCATAAACATATAACTTACGTATCTTGCATAACCTAATCCGCCCCTTTGGAGGAACGCATATACCATTTACCAACTGGGACGCGATAAAATCACATAAGTCCGCCACGTGAAGGTATCTCGCATAAACATAGGAGGCTCATGATCAAGCGGGGCCACCCGCCCGCAGATCGTTAAGCGCCTCTACTCGGGACTATTTCACCCGCATAGGCCGCATGGACCCGCGTGAGGTATTCCTCGCATGGGACTATTTCACCCGCATAAGCCCATAAGGACTCGCATGAGGTATTCCTCGCATCATGGGTAGCAAATCCACGGAACAGGTGGTATAACGTCTTGGGAGTTTACCCCTCATTTATACTCTTACCCTGAAGAATGTGGTATAACGTCTTGGGGGTTTACCCCTCATTTATACTCTTACCCTAACTCAACCGGCCATCATACATAACATAAGCCCTACCGGCTTATCATACATAACATAAGCACCACCGGCTTACCATACATAACATAAGCACCACCGGCTTACCATACATAACATAAGCACCACCGGCTTACCATACATAACGTAAGCAAGTTAAGAAATCCCCTAACTTCTTATTAGCTTGTTCATATACACTCTCATTTTTGTTTACTTAAGGCACTAATCATGTCATTATAAAATCCGGGAATTTAACCCAACGTCTTCACGTGCCTCTAGTCCTTTAAAATGATTCTCTTTTAAAAAAACTTCCAAGATACTAATAACCGTAATATCAAGTCATATCTACTTTTCCCGACCAGTCACAATACTTTTTAGAAATACAATTACCGGCTTCTAAATCAAGTGACTTCTTTCTTTAAAACTTTAAGCAATTGGTACCTTTAAAACAATTGCCCTTCTTTATTTCAAATCATTTTTTGTTTATGTTACTGAAGAAAACCATTCTCTTAACCTCCCATAAAGTTATTATAACCAACTTCCCATAAAGCCGTCATACTAACTTTATGCCTTAAACTAATTCATTCTTTTTATAACCAAGAGACTTATACTTTCAAATCAAATCACATAGCTTTCAAAATACTTCAAGTCTCTTAACTTTTAAGAAAACCAGTTTCAAAGTCTTGAAAACTTCATATGTAAACTCTTTTAAATTAAGTAACATATACTTTGGTGCGTTGTGAATAAGTTATACTTATTTATAACGATCTTATTCAAGTAGCCATGATCTAGAAAATGTAATACAATTTTGTCTTATCTTAGCTTCTATGCAGATGGAGAATTCTACTTGTTTTAACATAATTAATTGTCATTACATTTTCCTTTATTAACGCTGCAATGGCTTGTTCGATACTTATTCTCATTCGTGCCGTAAATTTTCCAAGTCAACTCGACTCCAAATACTTCCTAACGACTCTTACCAACATCCCCCATAAGACTTGGTAAGGACTTAGGATTTCTTAGACGTAGTTTTTACATAGAGTAAATCAACATAACTACCTCTTAACTTCTAAGAGTAGACGGAATCATGAAATACTATTACATGTATATTTCATACATAGAATCATGCCAAAGGAAGGAAGAGGTTCACATACCTCGCGACGATTATCGACAAGTAGCAAAAAGCTCCAAAGTACTTCAACTGTTATACCCCGTATTTTCAGAGTATGTACGTAAGGGAATACGTACAAAAAGTTTAGCCTTAAGGTTTAGGCTTGGACGATTTTTTTTTGGCACAACTCACAAAACGAATAGTTTTCTGACGAAACGTTTCCACAACTTTCGTAGGGTAAATTCCGGCTATGCCATTTCTAATTTTTGCGGATTTTTCCGAGAGATGAAACATTTTGGACCAACGGGAGGGCGACACTTGGCACCCTCCAATTTGTGGACTTGAATCGTCCATTGGACGAAATTGGAGAGCTTGGCACGTTTTTTGTGCCTTGTGCACAAGTCAAGGAGTTGGTAGGATATTTGTGTTTAGTTAATCCTCACCCTACACTTGCCTTGCACTTGTCTTAATCTTGGCTATTGGTTGGCCACCTCTTGACCTATAAATACCCCCTTAGAGATGAAGAGTTCTTCATCCACAAATCTTTCCAAGTCTTGAAAATCCTCTCCTCTCCCTTTGTAGCCTTTTCGTCCAAACACCTCCCCCTCCGGTTGTGAAGGCCCTGGCCGAATACCCCTAGCCTAGCCAAAATCTACCCCCCTCCCTTGGTAGAAAAAGTTGCCTTCTAGTATCGTTATAATGCCCAAAATACCCTAGCCCATATCCCTTAATCCTTAGTAGAAGTTGTGAAGAACTTCTAAGGTTCTTGGAGCTACCGGAGCGTACAACTTAGGAGCTAAACCTTGCTCAGGCGCGACTTTATCTAGGATATTATTGGGCTTACCGAGGTAACTAATCCTAACCCTCTTTTGAATTAGAGAATACTTACTGTAGTAGTATAAGAATAAGTATAAATACTTAGAAGAATATTGCAGAATAGAATTGAACTGTTATCACAGTAGAAGGGTTTAAAAGAAGAATAATCAAACTGTACTTACATAGGACTGTTTTCACAGTAGACTTATATAGCTCACCGGGTAGGGAAGTGCTGCCCGACTTTCCGTAGAATTGTGAACCCTCTGTTTAGAATGACCTTCAGAGTAGTCTTTGATAGATGTCTGTGACTATTATAGGCTGACTCTCTGCGCGCGACATATTCAACTCGGTGGTTTTCGCTGAGAAGGTATGTGATTCTCCCTAAAGCATGATATTTTACAATATATATATAGTACGGTAGACGTACATGTGTTAACTGAATAATAACTACGGCAATGTCTTTGACTTAAGCCTGAATAATACTTACGGCAATGCCTCACGGCTTAAGCCTGAATAATACTTACGGCAATGCCTCACGGCTTAAGCCTGAATAATAAAGAACTGAAAGCATTTCAAAAGAATACTGAATCATTTTTTTTACAGAAGAGAACTAACTGGTTTTTAAAACAGAAGCTTAAGAGTTATACTAGCTTTATGGGAAGTTAGGTATAACCACTTAAGATTAATAAAAGGAACAGTTTACCTATGTGTTTGTAACAAGACTTATATTGATTGGTGAAAAGAATAAAATGGTTTGATAAGTGGACATGATATGATGCTATGTGTGTTAGTGTCTTGTAACGTTTGTGTAAAAGAGTATTCTTGTTGTGCTTATGTTGTTTAACGATAAGCTGTTAGGTTAGTGTAACATCACTCACCTCTTGACATATTACCGGGGGTTAAGCTGCCCTCCGATGCGGGGTAGACTCAGGCGGTCTGGGACCATGATTCGAGAATACCTCATGCGGGTCCAAGGGACCTATGCGGAGCTACGAGAGTTCCAGGTTAGTGCGGGTTATACCTCACGCGGTCTATGTGGCCATGCGGACTACGAGTCCAGACGATGCCGAGGAGTAGCTACCTCGACGCGGGTTATATACCCTATGCGCCTATGTGATTGGCCTATGCGGACTACGGAGTCGAGATTAGGCTTGCATGGTGATACTACGCAATTGGCCTGCTGATCATTCGCACTAGAAAAGACACATTCGATTACCTATCACGCTCTTGTTTGTGATGTGGCACTATGCGGTTTCTGGTTGTTTCATACATACTTGCAAAATCGTTTTTAAAATGATATGTTTCATTTAAGTATTTCTGATTTCATATACTTAGTACTGTTGTAGATCGACCTCCTTCGGGCCGCTCATGCCGCAGGGGCAAGCAGTGCTAGATCCACATTCTTAGGATCTCTACGTTGGTGTCGTGAGCTCCATCCTTTCCGAGGCTCTACTGGGTATGATCTCCCGTTGTAGATAGTTTTGTATGCCAGGCGGTGGCCCCGTCCCGCCATAGTTGTATATTTCAGAGGTCTCAGAGTCATGCGAGTTGTCGGATGTAATCGCTAAACCATGTTTATATATATATGCGAAAGGCGATGTTTTCTCACATAAACCGTGTCTTATTTTATAAATCGTTTCATGTCTTGCTTTATATTTCCGCCGATTACTCGATGTATGACTACTGGGTGCGCCTTGAGGCACGACCACGGCCCTGAATGGGTCGTGACAAAAGTGGTATCGAGCGATTAATCCTCGGAAAGTGTCTACGCATCATATCTAGTAGAGTCTTGATTATCGGTATGTTGTGCACCACACCAATAATCGTGAGGCTATAAGATATTTAGGATTGGTTTCCATTCTTCTCACTCGAGATCGTGCTTTAGAGCCGTGTTAAAGTTGGACCCTCTAACGTATTCCTTTCTCAGATGATTATGCCTCCACGTAGGCAACCCGCCCGGGCGGCAAGGCACCGGTGAGCCGCCATGACACCTAGAGTCACGAGGGCTCGAGCCGGTCTATACCGCAGACGGCGAGTTCTACGACGCCGCCCCAAAGAGACCACAGCACCCACACCTCATGTCCCACACCGGGCGGAGGAGTTAGGGTACAGGAGATGGCCCAACTTTTGGCTAGAGTCAGGCGGACACGAGATAGGCCGGATGCGCAGTTCAGCTCCAGCCTCCAGCCACGGCCGCACCGTGGTACACCCGAGGCGAATAGTTTGAGGCTACGAGATTTCTTGAGTTGTAGCCCGCCAGAGTTTTACGGTCGAGGCCGAGGATGATCCGCAGGAGTTCATCCGTCGCCTCTGAAGGATCATGAGGTGATCATGGCCTCGCAGATGCAGTCTGTGACCTTCGCGCATAGGTCGCGTGATCGCAATCGATTGGTTTGATTCATGGAGTTATCCCGGGAGAGCACGCGTCCCGCCTACTTGGGATGAGTTCTCGGAGGCTTTCTCACTCACTTCTTGCCTCGAGACGGCGAGTGCGCGGCCGATAGATTTTTACCGCTAGGCAGAGGACGACCGTCGTGAGTACAATGTCGAGTTTGATTCTTTGGCTCGATATGTCCCAGCGTTGGTAGCGATTATGGAGGATAGGTGCACCGCCACGCCACCGCTAGATGACTATATGGCCGAAGTCGGTGCGGTGTTTCTTCAGCCGGGTATGGACATTACCCGCATGCAGGCTCATGCTCTGGGATGTGAGGAGCGTAGAGACCGCCGGGTTGACAGGCAGCAGCAGAAGAAGACCAGGACGGCAGGGTCTTTTGGTGGCTATCGTGGTGGGCGGCCTCAGCAGCAGTCTAGATTTGCACCACAGCCAGCCCAGAGCACTCTCGCACCGCCTCAAGACCGGCAGTGATATTCGAGGGCGCACTGTGGCCCGTGACTTGACGCCCGAGCGGCAGAGGTATCGCCGACGACCACCTCGCAGTGGCCGATGCGGTAGATCCCACGGGAGTTGTGGTGCCGCACGGAGCTTGTTTCGCCAGTGGCGCAGGTCACTATGCGAGGAACCGTCCACTGGGCAAGGCGATCTTGATGGTAGGGTCACCTGAGTTCTTTCACGTCTTTTTCATCCCCGACAGTTACTCGCCCTGGAGGGCAAGGTACTCATGGGCCGGCAGGTCGCGGCAGGTCGTGGCGCGGTCCCGATTCTAGCGGTCCTCGTAACCGCATTTATGCTTTGTCCACCGACAGATCGTGAGGCCTCACCGATGTCGCCAGTACCTTATCGCTCGGGTTTGATGTTTATGCCTTGATAGATCCGGTTCTACTGGCCCTATATATCTCCCTTGTTGCTAGTAGGATAGGGATAGAGCACGAGTCCATAGATCCTTTCGAGGTAGCCACGCCTGGTGATTCGGTAGCTCGGCGGGTATATAGAGCTTGTCCCGTGACCATTTACGATCGTCGGACCCAGCCGACTTGATAGAGTTGGAGATGATTGACTTCGACGTGATCATGGGATGGATTGGCTAGCTTCTTGCTACGCCAATGTAGACTGCAGAGAGAGTAGTACGGTTCCAGTTTCTGCGAGCCGGTTGTTGAGTGGGAGCACGCAGTATCGCCGGGGGTAGGTTTATTTCCTACCTCAAGGCTAGGAAGATGGTGCGAAGGGTATATCTACCATCTCGTTCGGTGTTTGATAATCAAGCCGCGGTACCAGATTTTCGCCGCCGATGGTCGAGTTCCCGCACGTGTTTCCGATGACCTCGGGTATCCTCCCGAGAGGAGATTGAGTTTTGTATTGACATATTACTGCACACTCGGCTATTTCCATTCCGCCATACGTAACGACACTGCCGAGTTGAGAGAGTGAAGGATCGGCAGGGATTTGCCGGAGAAGGGCTTCATCGGGCCTAGTGTTTCTCCCAGGGAGCACCGGTATTCGTGAAGAAGGACGACGCCGCGCACGTGTGTTGATTACAGCGGTGAACAAGGTGACCATTAAGAACACATACCCTTCCTGTGATTGATGATTTGTTCGACCAGCAGGTGCGAGATGCTTCTCCAAGATTGATCTACGGTCGCTATCATCAAAGTGCGAGTCGAGAGTGGACGCCCCTAGATCGCATTCGGACCTGCAGACGCATTATGAGTTCGTGGGTCATGTCTTTGGTTGACCAATGCTCCCGCAGATTCATGGATTTGATGAACCGAGTGTTCAAACCATTTTGGACACGTTTGTGATAGTGTTCATTGATGATATCTTGGTTTATTCTCGCCAGAGCAGGAGCACGCGAGCACTTCGAGGTCAGGCCGACGCTTCTCCAGACTGAACAGTTGTACGCCAAGTTTTCCAAATGTGAGTTTTGGTGACTTGATGGCGTTTCTTGGGCATATTGTCGGGCCGATGGCATTCGAGTGGATACGCAAAGATCGAGGCGACAGACTTGGCCTAGACCTACTACCCGGCTGCAGGTTCGCAGCTTTTCGGGCCTCTTTGGATATTATCGGCGTTCGTGGAGAAGTTTGCTTTATCTTCGCACCATTGACTAGGTCGACTCGGCGCACCAAGTTTGATGGATCGATGCTTGTGGAGCGTGGTTTCGATTCTTTGAAAGAGATCGACGACCGCCTCGTTCTTACTCTTCCGCAGGTCCAGATGGTTATGTCGTGTATTGTGATGCGTCGGGCATCGGGTTGGGATGTGTGTTGATGCAGCATAGCGGGTTATAGCATATGCATCCCGACACCAAGAAACACGAGGAACTACCCCACCCATGATTTGAGTTGGCGCCGTGATTCACGCTTTGAAGATCCGAGGCACTATTTGTATGGGGTTCACGTGGATATTTTTACTGCACCACAAGAGCCTCCAAGATATCTTCACCAGAGGAGCCGAACTTACGGCGAGACGGTGGTTAGAGTTGCTTAAGGATTACGATGTTGATATCTGTACCACCCGGGAAGGCCAATGTCAGGCGTATGCTCTTAGTCGTAGGTCGATGGGAGCCTATCGATATGCAGCTAGAGAGGAGGACATGGTTCGTGATTTGCACCGATTAGCGAGCCTTGTGTCCGCTTGATTGATTCTCGATAGCAGATGGGTTAGAGTTCGTGAGGTTGCCGAGTCTTCCATCGTTGGCGAGGTGAAGAGGCAACAGCTCGAGGATCCACTTTGATTCGATATCGTGATACGACTCTTCGTGAGGGCGCGGTCCTCGAGGTAGCACCGATGGGTGCTAAGGTTTGAGGGCAGATTGTGTGTTCCGGATGTTTCAGACTTGGCAGAGTTCTTGGGAAGCACAAATACAAGCGTTACTCTATCCATCCGGTCGACCAAGATGTACCACGACCTTAGATCCTGTATTGGTGGGATGGCTTGAAGAGGACGTTGCGAGTTCGTAGCTCGCCCATGTTGTCGCAGTGAAGGTAGAGCACCAGAGGCCCGGTGGTTTGTTGCAGCGATAGAGATCCCGACTGGAAGTGGAGGTAATCAACATGGATTTTATCACGGGATTACCTCGCACTCGGAGGAGACATGATTCTATATGGGTTATCGCCGACGGTCGACGAAATCAGCCCACTTTCTTCCCGTCAGACTACTTTTCTACCGAGGATTATGCCGACTTTACATCCGAGAGATCGTCGATCGCATGGAGTCCCTACTGATCATATCGCATGCAGGAGCCCGCCACGCTAACTTCGAGGTCCTTCCAGAGGGGTTTAGGGACGCAGTGAGCTCGAGTAATCGCATTTCATCCACGCATGCACGGACAGCAGAGCGCACTATCCGCACTTCGAGGATATGCCGCGAGCCCGTGTTATTGACTTCCGGTAGTTGGGAGGATCATTTGCCTCTAGTTGAGTTCGCGTATAATAATAGCTACCACCCAAGATTCGACGGGCGCCTTATGAGGCCTTGTATGGGAGGAAGTGCAGATCGCCATAGGTTGGTTCGATGTGGGCGAGGTGCGGTAGTGGGACCAGATTTGGCGCAGCAGTGGATAAGGTGGCTTATCCGAGAGGCGGCTATCGATACCGAGTCGGCGAAGTCGATGCAGATCATCGTCGTCAGATCTTGAGTTCGAGGTTCATGATTGGGTTTTCCTAGGTGTCACCCACGGCGGTGTGATGAGATTCGGAAGAAGGAAACTCAAGGTACATTGGGCCGCTTCGCATTGTCCGCAGGTAGGCAAGGTTGCCTATGAGTTGGATCTGCCGTCCGACCGAGGCAAGCATCCGGTTTTTCACGTATCTACGCCGGCGAGATGTATCGGATCCATCTAGTGGTACACCCGATTGACGATGTCCAGTGACCGGCGGGTTATCGTATGAGGAGATTCCCATAGCGATAGTCGATCGTCGAGTTAGGCGTCGCGATCAGGGACGTGGCTTCACAAAGTCTTGTGGCGGAACAAGCTCGGGAGGAGATGACGGAAGCCGGCGAGGACATGAGGCGTAAGTATCTCACCTATTCCCCACACCTCCGTAATTCACTTTCCTACTTGTAAATTTTCATTATCGTTTATGCCTAAGTGTTGTTTTGTGGCCGTGTGTGGCATTTGCAAACTGTTTAAGTTATGAAGAACCTTATCGCTATCTTTCTTGGGAAGGAACATTCGGGACGAATGTTTCTAAGGAGGGGAGAATGTTATACCTCGTATTTTTGAGTATGTACGTAAGTGGAATACGCATAAAAGTTTAGACTTAAGGTTTAGGCTTGGACGATTTTTTTTGGGCACTACTCACAAAACGAATAGTTTTCTGACGAAACGTTTCCACAGCTTTCGTAGGGTAAATTCCGGCTATGCCATTTCTAATTTTTGCGGATTTTTCCGAGAGACGAAACATTTTGGACCAACGGGAGGGCGACACTTGGAACCCTCCAATTGGTGGACTTGAATCGCCCATTGACGAAATTGGAGAGCTTGGCACGTTTTTTGTGCCTTGTGCACAAGTCAAGGAGTTGGTAGGATATTTGTGTTTAGTTAATCCTCACCCTACACTTGCCTTGCACTTGTCTTAATCTTGGCCATTGGTTGGCCACCTCTTGACCTATAAATACCCCCTTAGAGATGAAAAGTTCTTCATCCACAAATCTTTCCAAGTCTTGAAAATCCTCTCCTCTCCCTTTGTCGCCTTTTCGTCCAAACACCTCCTCCTCGTGAAGGCCCTTGGCCGAATACCCCCTAGCCTAGCCAAAATCTACCCCTCCCTTGGTAGAAAAAGTTGCCTTCTAGTATCGTTATAATGCCCAAAATACCCTAGCCCATATCCCTTAATCCTTAGTAGAAGTTGTGAAGAACTTCTAAGGTTCTGAGCTACCTGAGCGCATAACTTAGGAGCTAAACCTTGCTCAGCGCGACTTTATCTAGGATATTATTGGGCTTACCGAGGTAACTAATCCTAACCTCTTTTGAATTAGAGAATACTTCTTGTAGTAGTATAAGAATAAGTATAAATACTTAGAAGAATATTGCAGAATAAAATTGAACTGTTATCACGCAGAAGGGTTTAAAAGAAGAATAATCAAATCAGATTTACATAGGACTGTTTTCACATGAGACTTATATAGCTCACCGGTAGGGAAGTGCTGCCCGACTTTCCGTAGAATTGTGAACCTCTGCTTAGAATGACCTTGAGTAGTCTTTGATAGATGTCCGTGACTATTATAGTGACTCTCTGCGCGACATATTCAACTTGGGTGGTTTTCAAGGTATGTGATTCTCCTTAAAGCATGATATTTTACAATATATATATAGTACGGTAGACGCATACGTGTTAATCGAATAATAACTACGGCAATGTCTTTGACTTAAGCTCGAATAATACTTACGGAATGCCTCACGCTTAAGCCTCGAATAATAAAGAATCAAAGCATTTCAAAAGAATATCGAATCATTTTTTTACGTAAGAGAACTAACTGGTTTTTAAAATGAGCTTAAGAGTTATACTAGCTTTATGGGAAGTTAGGTATAACCACTTAAGATTAATAAAAGGAACAAGCTTTACTCATGTGTTTGTAACAAGACTTATATTGATTGGTGAAAAGAATAAAATGGTTTGATAAGTGGACATGATATGATGCTATGTGTGTTGTCTTGTAACGTTTGTGTAAAAGAGTATTCGTCAGGCTTATGTTGTTTAACGATAAGTCGTTAGGTTAGTGTAACATCACTCACCTCTTGACATATTACCGGGGTTGTCGCCTCCGACGCGGGTAGACTCAGCGTCCGGGACCATGATTCGAGAATACCGCATGCGGGTCCGGGACCTATGCGGAGCTACGGAGTTCCGGTGTTAGTGTGGGGTTATACCTCATGCGGTCTATGTGGCCATGCGGACTACGAGTCGGGGCGATGCCGAGGAGTAGCTACCCTCGACGCGGGTTATATACCCTACGCGGCCTATGTGATTGGCCTATGCGACTACGGAGTCGAGATTAGGCTTGCATGGTGATACTACGCAATTGGCCTGCCGATCATTCGCAGCCTAGAAAAGACACATAGCTTACCTATCACGCTCTTGTTTGTGATGTGGCACTATGCGCGTTTCCTCGTTGTTTCATACATACTTGCAAAACTGTTTTTAAAATGATATGTTTCATTTAAGTATTTTACAGTTTCATATACTTAGTACCTGTTGTACTGACCTCCTTCGGGGGGCTGCGTTCATGCCGCAGGTAAGGGCAAGCAGGTGCTAGATCCACATTCTTAGGATCTCTACGTTGGTGTCGGGAGCTCCATCCTTTCAGGAGGCTCTACTTTGGGTATGATCTCCTGTTGTAGATAGTTTTGTATGCCAGGTATGGCGGCCCCGTCCCGACATAGTTGTATATTTACTAAGAGGTCTGTAGTCATGTTGTACAGTGTCGGATGTAACTGCTAAACCATGTTTATATATATATGCCGAAAGGCGATGTTTTCTCACATAAACTGTGTCTTATTTTATAAACTGTTTCATGTCTTGCTTTATATTTCCGCTGATTACTCTGATGTATGACTACTTGGGTGCCCCGGTAAGGCACCAGTCACGGGCCCCGGAATGGGTCGTGACATCAACCTTGCTAGTTATTCCATCCTTCAAGTAGAATACGCTATACTTGGTACTTCAACCTAAATTGGCCATAATACGTCCATTAACCTCTTATTTCAAACGTAGAATATTCTAGGTGCTAAGTCGCTAAATTCTACGGAAAATCGGACAGCACCTCCTTTGTTTTTACTTACTTTGCCACCTTTTTCAAGGCCGAATACAATAACCAAACAACCCCAATTGGCTCACCACAATCTATAAGGTAGTCCAATACAAATAATTAACTATACAGCCCCAATTGGCTCACCACAATATAGAAGGTAGTCCAATACAAATAATAGCAAACTATTACAAACCACAAGTACAAATTCGGCCACCTTGAGTTCAACAATACCAATTCTTATTCAATTTCCATTTCAACCCAAATTGGTAGCATAACATGACATCAAGTCACATTTGATTATAACAACCATAATCTTTAAGTAAGTGACATGCGACGATTTCTAATAAACGATCAATTTGTATTCCAACTTAACATGACTTACTTTTCAATTCGAACTTAAGCTACAAGTAATCCATAATACTTATAAACTTCAACTTAACCACTTCATGCTAGCAACATGTAAAGATAACAACAACAATATAAATAATCTTGTAACACTTTCAAAGAACAAGATTATACCTCAACGAATTGTAATCCAATCTTCAAAACCGAAGTTGCTCCTTAGCAACCTAGAGCCTCATCAAGACACCTCAATCCGCCTCGAGACCCTTAGAGCCACACCAACAACTTTCCTTCAAACCTCCAATCCAAAACCTAGAAAGCCACTAGGTTTTCACTTTGCGACTAATACGAAAACTCTCTTTTCCCGGGATTTTCTATTGAGATACACTTACATAACACTCATGAACCTTGGTTTAAAGTGTGGGGCTTAAAGAACAAGAAACAAATTTTTTTCTTCTTTGGGTGTGTGAACCCGAGAGCAAAGCCTAGGAGTTCTTCAATTTCTTCAAATTTTTGGCTAAGTGTGGACTTGTCTCACTACTAGTAGTAATATAAAGGGACATGGAGGGTCAAGATTAGAACAAATGGGTGGTTCGGATGAGTTTCACATGGATCTTGCCCATGTGGCCCTTGGACTTTTAGTCAACTATGTCAAGCTAAGTCATTTGCAAGACTTGGTCATCACACTAATGGTCAAATGACCCTTTTGGCCTTGCCTAATTCGACCAAGGCATCACTAAGGGGGGTGACACGTGTCGCCCTCCCATTCGTCACAACAAAACGTTTCCCGACAATTTCATAATTCCGATAAAATTTTACAAGTCTCAAATCTCAACACTTGTGAGTTCTCACGTACGTCCTTAAAACATGTCCTGTAAGTACGGGGTGTAACATTCTTCCCCCCTTAGAAACATTCATCCCCGAATGTTCTTTCGGAGTCAAACTTATAATTAGCGACATAGTTTCTTTTCACAACCCCAACATACCAACAATGCCACACATGTCCCTAATACCTCGCACACGCATAACTGTCCATCATAAGCCCAAAAGAGATTATATTTGTTATACCCCATATTTCCAGAGTATGTACGTAAGGGAATACGTACAAAAGTCTAGCCTTAAAGATAAGCCTTGGACGTTTTTTATTTGTGCACAACTCACTAAAAGAATCGTTTTCCGACGAAACGTTTCCACAGCTTTCGTAGGGTAAATTCCGGCTATGCCATTTCTAATTTTTGCGGATTTTTCCGAGAGACGAAACATTTTGGACCAACGGGAGGGCGACACTTGGCACCCTCCAATTGGTGGACTTGAATCGTCCATGGGTCGAATTGGAGTAAGTTTGGCACGTTTTTGTGCCTTGCACAAAGTCAAGGAGTTGGTAGGATATTTGTGTTTAGTTAATCCTCACCCTACACTTGCCTTGCACTTGTCTTAATCTTGGCCATTGGTTGGCCACCTCTTGACCTATAAATACCTCCCTTAGAGATGAAGAGTTCTTCATCCACAAAATACTTTCAAGTCTTGAAAAATCCTCTCCTCGCCCTTAAGCCTTTTCGTCCAACACCTCCCCCCCCCTTTGAGTGAGTTGGGCCGAGGGCCTACCCCCCCTAGCCTAGACGAAATCTACCCCCCCTCCCTTGGTAGAAAAGTTGTCTTCTAGTATTGTTATAATGCCCAAAATACCCTAGCCCAAATCCCTTAGTCCTTAGTAGAAGTTGTAAAGAACTTCTAAGGTTTCCTTGGAGCATACAACTTAGGAGCAAAACCTTGCTCAGGCGCGACTTTATCTAGGATATTATTGGGCTTACCGAGGTAACTAATCCTAACCCTCTTTTGAATTAGAGAATACTTACTGTAGTAGTATAAGAATAAGTATAAATACTTAGAAGAATATTGCAGAATAGAATTGAACTGTTATCACAGTAGAAGGGTTTAAAAGAAGAATAATTGAACTATGCTTATATAGATTGCTTTCCACAATGAGACTTATATAGCTCACCGGCAGGGAAGTGCTGCCCGACTTTCCGTAGAATTGTGAACCCGCTGTTTAGAATGACCTTGAGTAGTCTTTGATAGATGTCCGTGACTATTATAGGTGACTCTCTGCGCGACATATTCAACTTGCGGTGGTTTTCACGGAAGGTATGTGATTCTTCCTAAAGCATGATATTTTACAATATATATATAGTACGGTAGACGCATACGTGTTAACGAATAATAACTACGACAATGTCTTTGACTTAAGCTCGAATAATACTTACGGCAATGCCTCACGCTTAAGCTTTGAATAACACTTACTAAGAATGCCTCACGCTTAAGCACGAATAATAAAGAACAAAACATTTCAAAAGAATCTTTGAATCATTTTTAATGAAGAGAACTAATTGGTTTTAAACATAAGCTTAAGAGTTATACTAGCTTTATGGGAAGTTAAGTATAACCACTTAAGAATGATAAAAGAAACAGCTTTGCCTATGTGTTTATAATGGACTTATATTGAATTGTGAAAAGAATAATAAGATGGTTTGATAAGTAGACATGATATGATGCTATGTGTGTTAGTGTCTTGTAACGTTTGTATAAGAGAGTTTCTTGTTGTGCTTATGTTGTTTAAAGATAAGTTGTTATGTTAGTGTACTATCGCTCACCTCTTGACATATTACCGGGGGTTAAGCTGCCCTCCGATGCGGGGTAGACTCAGGCGGTCTGGGACCATGATTCGAGAATACCTCATGCGGGTCCAGGGGACCTATGCGGAGCTACGGGAGTTCCGTGTTAGTGATGCGGGTTATACCTCATGCGGTCTATGTGGCCACGCGACTACGAGTCCAGACGATGCCGAGGAGTAGCTACCGACGCGGGTTATGTACTACGCGGCCTATGTGAGTGGCCTATGCGACTACGAGTCCGTGATTAGGCTTGCATGGTGATACTACGGGCAATTGGCCCCGCTCGATCATTCGCGGCTAGAAAAGGCACATAGCTTACCTATTGTTGCTCTTGTTTATGATGTGGCACTATGCGCGGTCCCTCGTTGTTTCATACATACTTGCAAAACTGATTTTAAAATGATATGTTTTCATTTAAGTATTTCTGATTTCATATACTTAGTACTGTTGTAATCGACCTCCTTCGGGCCGCTCATGCCGCAGTAAGGGCAAGCAGTGCTAGATCCACATTCTTAGGATCTCTTTGGTGTCGAGCTCCATCCTTTCCGAGGCTCTACTTTGGGTATGATCTCCGCGTTGTAGATAGTTTTGTCTGCCAGGTATGGCGGGGCCCTGTCCCGCCATAGTTGTATATTTCCTTAGAGGTCTGTAGTCATGATTGTACAATATCGGATGTAACTGCTAAACCATGTTTATATATATATATGTCGAAAGGCGACGTTTTCTCACATAAACTGTGTCTTCTTTTATAAACTGTTTCATGTCTTGTTTTATATTTCCGCTGATTACTCTGATGTATGACTACTTGGGTGCCCCGGTAAGGCACGACCACGCCCCGAATGGGTCGTGACAAAAGTGGTATCAGAGCAGTTAATCCTCGGAAAGTGTCTACAGACCGTATCTAGTAGCGTCTTGATTATCGGTGTGTTGTGCACCACACTAATAATCAGGAGGCTATAGGATATTTAGGATTGGTTTCCATTCTTCTCACTCTGAGATCGTGCTTTAGAGCTGTGTTAATGTTGGACCCTTCTAACGTATCCCTTTTCTGTAACAGTTATGCCTCCACGTAAGGCAACCCGGGCCCAGAAGGGCAAGGCAGCCGAGGAGCCGCACCGACACCGAGTTACGAGGGCTCGTGCCCCTCACTACGCACGGCGAGTTCTATGACGCCGCCCCCAAAGAGACCACAGCACCCACACCTCCCGTCCCACACCGGGCGGAGGAGTTAGGGTACAAGGAGATGGCCCACTATTGCTGTAGTCAGGCCGATACGAGGATAGGCCGGATGCGCAGCCTGGGGCTCAGCCACGGCCGCACCTGCGCACCCGAGGCGAATAGTTTGAGGCTACGAGATTTCTTGAGTTGTAGCCCGCGAGTTTTACTGGTCGAGGCCGGAGGATGATCTGCAGGAGTTCATCCGCTGCCACAGAGGATCACGCGGTGATCAAGGCCTCGAGACGCAGTCCGTGACCTTCGATTCGCATAGGCCGCGTGATCTGCAATCGATTGGTTTGATTCACGGGAGTTATCCGGGAGAGCACGCGTCCCGCCTACTTGGGATGAGTTCTCGAGGCTTTCTCACTCACTTCTTGCCTCCACAGATGGCGAGGGCGCGGCCGATAGATTTTTACCATCGAGGCGAGAGACGACCGCCGTGAGTACAATGTCGAGTTTGATTCATTAGCTCGATATGTCCCGGCGTTGGTAGCGATTATGGAGGATAGGTGCACCGCTACGCCACCGGCTAGATGACTATATGGCCGAAGTCGTGGCGCGGGTGTTTCTTCACCGGTATGGACATTACCCGCACGCAGCTCATGCTCGGGATGTGAGGAGCGTAGAGACCGCCGGGTTGACAGCGGCAGAAGAAGACCAGACGGCAGGTCTTTTGGTGGCTATCGTGGTGGCGGCCTCGCAGCTAGCCTAGATTTGCACCACACCGGCTCAGAGCACTCCCGCACCGCCTCGACAAAGAAGGATATTCGAGGCGCACTGTGGCCCTGTGACTTCGCATATCTGAGCGCAGAGGTTACGCCGACGGACCACCCCGGTGTGGCCGATGCGGTAGATCCCACTTCGAGTTGTGGTGCTACGGAGTTTGTTTCTGTGCCAGGCCAGCAGGTCACTATGCGGGAACCGTCCACCAAGGGCGAGGCTGATGGTAGGTCACCTCTGAGTTCTTTCACGGTCTTCTTCATCCCCGACGCCACTACCGGAGGGCAAGGTACACACGACCAAAGAGCCGCGGCAGAGGTCGTGGCGCGGGTCCCAGTTCTAGCGGTCCTCAGAACCGCATTTATGCTTTGTCCAGCCGACAGGATCAGGAGGCCTCACCTGATGTCGTCACAGGTACCTTATCAGTTTCTGGGTTTGATGTGTATGCTTTGATAGATCCGGTTCTACTCGCCCTATATATCTCCCTTGTTGCTAGTAGGATAGGGATAGAGCACGAGTCCATAGACCTTTCGAGGTAGCTACGCGATGGGTGATTCGGTGGTAGCTCGGCGGTATATAGAGCTTGTCCTGTGACCATTTACAGTCGTCGGACCCTAGCCGACTTGATAGAGTTGGAGATGATTGACTTCGACGTGATCATGGGGATGGATTGGCTAGCTTCTTGCTATGCCAATGTAGACTGCAGAGAGAGAGTAGTACGGTTCCAGTTTCCTGATGAGCCGGTTGTTGAGTGGGAGGAGACGGTATCGCCGGCGGGTAGGTTTATTTCCTACCTCAAGGCTAGGAAGATGCGCGAGAAGGGTATATCTACCATCTTGTTCGCGTGGTTGATACTGAAGCTGCGGTACCAGATTTTCACCGCCCAGTGGTCGAGAATTCCTGACGTGTTTCAGACGACTCCGTATCCTCCCGAGGAAATCGAGTTTTGTATAGATGTGTTGCGGACACTCGCCTATTTCCATTCCGCCATACGAATGGCACCGCCGAGTTGAAATAGGAAGGACCACCGAGAGATTTCTCGAGAAGCGGTTTTATCGGACACGTGTTTCTCCCGGGGCGCCAGATTGTTCGTGAAGAAGAAGGACGACGCCGCGCATGTGTGTTGACTACAGCGGTGAACAAGGTGACCATTAAGAATGATACCCTTCCTGTGATTGATGATTTGTTCGACTATTGCAGGCGCGAGATATTTCTCCAAGATTGATCTGCGATCGGGCTATCATCGTTCGTGTCGAGAGTGGATGTCCCTAGATCGCATTCGGACGTGACGGGCATTATGAGTTCAGTGGTCATGTCTTTTGGTTGACCAATGCTCGGCGGTATTCATGGATTTGATGAACCGAGTGTTCAAACCATTTTGACACGCTTGTGATAGTGTTCATTGATGATATCTTGGTTTATTCTCGCCAGAGCGAGAGCATGCGAGCATTTGAGGCGATCTTGGCCGATTCTCCGACCAGCAGTTATACGCCAAGTTTTCCAAATGTGAGTTTTGGTTAGCTTCGGTGGCTTTTCTTGGGCATATTGTCGGGGCCGATGGCATTCAGGTGGATACGGCCAATATCGAGGCAGTCAGGACTTGGCCTAGACCTACTACTCCGACAGAGGTGCGCAGCTCGGGCCTCGCAGATATTATCGGCGGTTCGTGGAGAAGTTTGCTTCTATCTACGCGACTATTGACTAGGCCGACTCGTAAGGCGCAAGTTTGATGGATCGATGCTTGGAGCGTGGTTTCCGATTCGAAAGAGAGATCGACGACCGCCTCGTTCTTACTTCCGGAGGGTCGGATGGTTATGTCGTGTATTGTGATGTGTCGTGCATCGGGTTGGGGTGTGTGTTGATGCGGCATGGCAGGGTTATAGCATATGCATCCCGACACCAAGAAACACGAGAGGAACTACCCCACCCATGATTTGAGTTGGGCCGTGATTCACGCTTTGAAGATCCGAGGCACTATTTGTATGGGGTTCACGTGAATATTTTTACGCACCACAAGAGCCTCCAGATATCTTCACCGCAGGAGCCGAACTTACGGCAGACGGTGGTTAGAGTTGCTTAAGGATTACGATGTTGATATCTGTACCACCCGGGAAGGCCAATGTTGTGGCAGATGCTCTTAGTCGTAGGTCGATGGGGAGCCTATCAGATGTGCAGCTAGAGAGGAGGAACATGGTTCGTGATTTGCATCAGTTAGCGAGCGTTGGTGTCCGTTTGATTAATTCTGATAGCAGTGGGGTTAGAGTTCGCGAGGTTGCCGAGTCTTCCATCGTCGAGGAGGTGAAGAGGCAACAGTTCGAGGATCCAGGTTTGATTCGATATCGTGATCTGACTCTTCGTGAGGCAAGCGGTCCTTTTGAGGTAGCACGATGGTGCCGAGGTTTGAGGGTAGATTGTGTGTTCCAGATGTTTCAGACTTGGCAGAGTTCTGGGAAGCACACGGTACGTTACTCTATCCATCCGGTCGACCAAGATGTACCACGACCTTAGATCCGTATTGGTGGGATGGCTTGAAGAGGGACGTTGCAGAGTTCGTAGCTCAGTGCCCATGTTGTCAGCAGGTGAAGGTAGAGCACCAGAGGCCTGGTGGTTTGTTGCAGACGATTGAGATCCCGACCTGGAAGTGGGAGGTGATCAACATGGACTTCATCACAGGATTACCTCGCACTCAGAGGAGACATGATTCTATATGGGTTATCGTCGACAGGCTGACGAAATCAGCCCACTTTCTTCCCGTCAGGACGACTTTTTCGGCTGAGGATTATGCCAGACTTTACATCCGAGAGATCGTCAGATTGCATGGAGTCCCTACCCGATCATATCGCATGCAGGAGCCCGGTTACGCTAACTTCTTGAGGTCCTTCCAGAGGGGTTTAGGGACGCAGGTGAGCCTGAGTACTGCATTTCATCCACAGACAGACGGACAGGCAGAGCGCACTATCCAGACTCTTGAGGATATGCTGCGAGCCTGTGTTATTGACTTCAGTGGTAGTTGGGAGGATCATTTGCCTCTAGTTGAGTTCGCGTATAATAATAGCTACCACTCCAGTATTCAGATGGCGCCTTATGAGGCCTTGTATGGGAGGAAGTGCAGATCGCCTATAGGTTGGTTCGATGTGGGCGAGGGGCTGCTAGTGGGACCAGATTTGGTGCAACAGGCAGTGGATAAGGTGAAGCTTATCCGAGGGCGGCTTTTGACAGCTCAGAGTCGACAGAAGTCGTATGCAGATCATCGTCGTCGGCATCTTGAGTTCGAGGTTCATGATTGGGTTTTCCTAAAGGTGTCACCCATGAAGGGTGTGATGAGATTCGGGAAGAAGGGGAAACTCAGCCCAAGGTACATTGGGCCGTTTCAGATTGTCCGCAGGGTAGGCAAGGTTGCCTATGAGTTGGATCTGCCGTCCGATCTGGAGGCAGTGCATCCGGTTTTTCACGTATCTATGCCGGAGAGATGTATCGGGATCCATCTAGTGGTACACCCGACGACGATGTCCAGTGTGACCGGGGGTTATCGTATGGCGAGATTCCCATAGCGATAGTCGATCGTCGGAGTTAGGCGTCTGCGGACCAAGGACGTGGCTTCCACAAAGTCTTGTGGCGGAACGAGCTCGGGAGGAGATGACGTGGGAAGCCGGGAGGACATGAGGCGAAGTATCCTCACCTATTCCCCACACCTCCGTAATTCACTTTCCTACTTGTAAATTTTCGTTATCGTTTACGCCAAGTGTTGTTCTCGTGGGCCGTGTGGCATTTGCAAATCGCTTAAGTTATGAAGAATCTTATCGTTAATCGTCTTGGGAAGGAACATTCGACGAATGTTTCTAAGGGGGAGAATGTTATACCGTATTTCGAGTATGTACGTAAGGGAATACGTACAAAAGTCTAGCCTTAAAGATAAGCCTTGGACGTTTTTTATTTGTGCACAACTCACTAAAAGAATCGTTTTCCGACGAAACGTTTCCACAGCTTTCGTAGGGTAAATTTCGGCTATTCCATTTCTAATTTTTGCGGATTTTTCCGAGAGACGAAACATTTTGGACCAACGGAGGCGACACTGGCACCCTCCAATTGGTGGACTTGAATCGCCCATGGGTCGAATTGGAGTAAGTTTGGCACGTTTTTGTGCCTTGCACAAAGTCAAGGAGTTGGTAGGATATTTGTGTTTAGTTAATCCTCACCCTACACTTGCCTTGCACTTGTCTTAATCTTGGCCATTGGTTGGCCACCTCTTGACCTATAAATACCCCCTTAGAGATGAAGAGTTCTTCATCCACAAAATACTTTCAAGTCTTGAAAAATCCTCTCCTCTCCCTTAAGCCTTTTCGTCCAACACCTCCCCCCCCCCCTTTGAGTGAGTTGGGCCGAGGGCCTACCCCCCCTAGCCTAGCCGAAATCTACCCCCCTCGCTTGGTAGAAAATTTGTCTTCTAGTATTGTTATAATGCCCAAAATACCCTAGCCCAAATCCCTTAGTCCTTAGTAGAAGTTGTAAAGAACTTCTAAGGTTTCCTTGGAGCATACAACTTAGAGCAAAACCTGCTCAGCGACTTTATCTAGGATATTATTGGGCTTACCGAGGTAACTAATCCTAACCCTCTTTGAATTAGAGAATACTTCTCGTAGTAGTATAAGAATAAGTATAAATACTTAGAAGAATATTGCAGAATAGAATTGAACTGTTATCACAGTAGAAGGGTTTAAAAGAAGAATAATTGAACTATGCTTATATAGGACTGTTTCCACAGTAGACTTATATAGCTCACCGGGTAGGGAAGTGCTGCCCGACTTTCCGTAGAATTGTGAACCCGCTGTTTAGAATGACCTTCAGAGTAGTCTTTGATAGATGTCTGTGACTATTATAGGTGACTCTCCGCACGCGACATATTCAACTCGCGTGGTTTTCACGGTAAGGTATGTGATTCTTCCTAAAGCATGATATTTTACAATATATATATAGTACGGTAGACGCATACGTGTTAATCGAATAATAACTACGGCAATGTCTTTGACTTAAGCTCGAATAATACTTACGGAATGCCTCACGCTTAAGCACGAATAACACTTACGAATGCCTCACGCTTAAGCTGAATAATAAAGAATCAAAACATTTCAAAAGAATCTCAATCATTTTTAATGAAGAGAACTAATTGGTTTTAAATGAAGCTTAAGAGTTATACTAGCTTTATGGGAAGTTAAGTATAACCACTTAAGAATGATAAAAGAAACAGCTTGCCTATGTGTTTATAATGCACTTATATTGAATTGTGAAAAGAATAATAAGATGGTTTGATAAGTAGACATGATATGATGCTATGTGTGTTAGTGTCTTGTAACGCTTGTATGTATAAGAGAGTATTCTTGTTGTGCTTATGTTGTTTAAAGATAAGTTGTTATGTTAGTGTACTATCGCTCACCTCTTGACATATTACCGGGGGTTAAGCTGCCCTCCGATGCGGGGTAGACTCAGGCGGTCTGGGACCATGATTCGAGAATACCTCATGCGGGTCCAGGGGACCTATGCGGAGCTACGGGAGTTCCAGGTTAGTGATGCGGGGTTATACCTCATGCGGTCTATGTGGCCATGCGGACTACGAGTCCAGGACGATGCCGAGGAGTAGTTACCCTCTATGCGGGGTTATGTACCCTATGCGGGCCTATGTGAGTGGCCTATGCGGACTACGAGAGTCCAGGATTAGGCTTGCATGGTGATACTACGCAATTGGCCCCGCCGATCATTCGCAGCCTAGAAAAGGCACATTATAGTTTACCTATTGTTGCTCTTGTTTATGATGTGGCACTATGCGGTCCCTGGTTGTTTCATACATACTTGCAAAACTGATTTTAAAATGATATGTTTTCATTTAAGTATTTTACGCTTCATATACTTAGTACATTGTATCGACTCCTTCCGGGGATGCTCATGCCGCGGTAAGGGCAAGCAGTGCTAGATCCACATTCTTAGGATCTCTACGTTGGTGTCGTGAGCTCCATCCTTTCCGAGGCTCTACTTTGGGTATGATCTCCTTGTAGATAGTTTTCTGATACAGTGGTATGGCGGGGCCCTGTCCCGCCATAGTTGTATATTTCCTTAGAGGTCTGTAGTCATGATTGTACAATATCGGATGTAACTGCTAAACCATGTTTATATATATATGCCGAAAGGCGACGTTTTCTCACATAAACTGTGTCTTCTTTTATAAACTGTTTCATGTCTTGTTTTATATTTCCGCTGATTACTCTGATGTATGACTACTTAGGTGCCCCGGTAAGGCACCAGTCACGGGCCCCGGAATGGGTCGTGACAATATTTTCGTACTTCCAACTCCTTCTAACATACATACATAACTTCCATACCTATTCTGGCCTCTAATCTTTAGAGTCACTCTTTGAAACAATATAAGGTCATTTCCGGCTTTCACGACCTGGTTCCGGTGGAACGCGTCCACGAACCCGTAAAACAATTAACTAGACTTGGGCCTTGCACCCTCGTGACCCTATCACGTAGCGGATCTACTACCAACTGATCCCACTCCATTTCAGGCCATGGGGAGACTCGTAACAGGTCCTCCACCCGACTCAGCGTCGCACTTAACTCTTATCCTTGGTCTGACTTAAAATCTTATTGCCAGAGAAAGCCTTATATACCTAAGGTCTCAAGAAGAATCAATATTCTTAGGCTCGCAATTTCCATGCTCCAAGCCTACCTTACCAGTCCCCCAATAAACGGGTACAAAAAAACTTCTCATAAAACCAAAACCATGTTGTCTCAATCACAACACCCATTACTCACTCTATGCGGACCTCATCCGTACAATTCTCTTAAGCCTACTACGCAGCTTAATCTATTAACATGACATTCCGTTAGGTTCCTTAACATGGCTTCTTAAGGGTTCACTACCCTATCGCAAACTCATCCTTTCCCAATTATCTCAAATAAAACATAAGATCTTGTAGAATTCATTAACTATTCCATACCTTCCCAGATCTAGTTAGTCTTTACCAATTCCTAGAAATCTAACATCATTCTAGGCAACACGCGTCGACTTTCATACATAACTCCGTATAGATGTATGTCACAATACCAACTATACTACAATCATTACCAACCCGATACGCAATCCACATAGTCTTTCCTGGTCATCACGCTTTCTCGAAATGCAAACAACATAACTCGTTAAGGAGAGACGACTTAACAACACGACTCTATCGCACGATCTCAGAGTGAAAAGAATGGAAACTAATCCTAAATGTCTCGCAGCCTCCCGATTATAGATGTGGTGCACAACACATCGATAATCAAGACTCTACTAGACACGATGCGTAGACACTTTCCGAGGACAACGGCTCGATACCACTTTTGTCACGACCCGACCGGGCTCACATCGGTGCCCTACACGGCACCCATACAGTAAACATCGAGATAATCAATGAACATACATGAAACTTATAAAATAAAACAACAAGAATAAAACAACAAGTTAGCCGATAGTGGCTACCTTCCCGACGACATACATAAACGGCAGCGATTGCCTTTTCTTTACAAATCGACCCACAATATGTGGCTGCACTTAAGAGTTTTAACATAACAATCGTGGCGGACAAGGCCCCGCTGCACTTCAATAAACATAAACGTGACAACTCCGAACACTAGAGCCATCTCGACTTCAACCGGATCCTAAGCTCATGATCCACAATCACCTAAACTGCGGCATGAACGCACTTCGGGCGGGGTCGATAACAGTTTAATATGGAATGTAAATATAACATACAAGAAATGATCATAATCAGATAAAAGAATGACAAGGACAAGTATAAAAATACATACGGATCTCGCCGTGTCATTACCACTTATGAACTTAATCGTAGCTTATTATTTTTTCCCATTTTTCCATAAAAGTATAGTCAAATTCTTACGCATATACTTAAGAAAACTCATCCAGTTCATAAACATATAACTTACGATTCTTGATAACCTAATCCGTCCCTTTATGGAGGAACGCCTATACTGTTTACCAACTGGGACGCGATAAAATCACATAAGTCCGCCACGAAGGTATATCGCATAAACATAGGAGGCTTATGATCGCGGGCCACCCGCCCGCAGATCATTAAGGCCCTACTCCGGGACTATTTCACCCGCATAGATCCCGTGGACCCGCATGAGGTATTCCTCGTGATAGTCAGACTACCGCACGGGACTATTTCACCCGCATAAGCCCATAAGGACTCGCATGAGGTATTCCTCGCATCATGGGTAGCAAATCCACTAATGTGGTATAACGTCTGGGGTTTACCCTCATTTATACTCTTACCACGAAGAAGGTGGTATAACGTCTGGGTTTACCCTCATTTATACTCTTACCCTAACTCAACCGCCATCATACATAACATAAGCCCTACCGCTTATCATACATAACATAAGCACCACCGCTTACCATACATAACATAAGCACCACCGCTACCATACATAACGTAAGCAAGTTAAGAAATCCCTAACTTCTTATTAGCTTGTTCATATACACTCATTTTTGTTTACTTAAGGCACTAATCATGTCATTATAAAATCCGGGAATTTAACCCAACGTACTACGTGCCTCTAGTCCTTTAAAATGATTCTCTTTTAAAAAAACTTCCAAGATACTAATAACCGTAATATCAAGTCATATCTTCTTTTCCCGACCAGTCACAATACTTTTTAGAAATACAATTACGGCTTTCTAAATCAAGTGACTTCTTTCTTTAAAACTTTAAGCAATTGGTACCTTTAAAACAATTGCCCTTCTTTATTTCAAATCATTTCTTGTTTATGTTACTGAAGAAAACCATTCTCTTAACCTCCCATAAAGTTATTATAACCAACTTCCCATAAAGACGTCATACTAACTTTATGCCTTAAACTAATTCATTCTTTTTATAACCAAGAGACTTATACTTTCAAATCAAATCACATAGCTTTCAAAATACTTCAAGTCTCTTAACTTTTAAGAAAACCAGTTTCAAAGTCTTGAAAACTTCATACGTAAACTCTTTTAAATTAAGTAACATATACTTTGGTGCGTTGTGAATAAGTTATACTTATTTATAACGATCTTATTCAAGTAGCCATGATCTAGAAAATGTAATACAATTTTGTCTTATCTTAGCTTCTATGCAGATGGAGAATTCTACTTGTTTTAACATAATTAATTGTCATTACATTTTCCTTTATTAACACTGCAATGGCTTGTTCGATACTTATTCTCATTCGTGCCATAAATTTTCCAAGTCAACTCGACTCCAAATACTTCCTAACGACTCTTACCAACATCCCCCATAAGACTTGGTAAGGACTTAGGATTTCTTAGACGTAGCTTTTACATAGAGTAAATCAACATAACTACCTCTTAACTTCTAAGAGTAGACGAAATCATGAAATACTACTACATGTATATTTCATACATAGAATCATGCCAAAGGAAGGAAGAGGTTCACATACCTCGCGACGATTATCGACAAGTAGCAAAAAGCTCCAAAGTACTTCAACCTTGCTAGCTATTCCATCCTTCAAGTAGAATACGCTATACTTGGTACTTCAACCTAAATTGGCCATAATACGTCCATTAACCTCTTATTTCAAACGTAGAATATTCTAGGTGCTAAGTCGCTAAATTCTACTAAATTCGGACAAAGACCTCCTTTGTTTTTACTTACTTTGCCACCTTTTCAAGGCCGAATACAATAACCAAACAGCCCCAATTGGCTCACAACAATCTATAAGTTAGTAAAATACAAATAATTAACTATAAAGACACAATTGGCTCACCACAATATAGAAGGTAGTCCAATACAAATAATAGCAAACTATTACAAACCACAAGTACAAATTCGGCCACCTTGAGTTCAACAATACCAATTCTTATTCAATTTCCATTTCAACCCAAATTGGTAGCATAACATGACATCAAGTCGCATTTGATTATAACAACCATAATCTTTAAGTAAGTGACATGCGACGATTTCTAATAAACGATCAATTTGTATTCCAACTTAACATGACTTACTTTTCAATTCGAACTTAAGCTACAAGTAATCCATAATACTTATAAACTTCAACTTAACCACTTCATGCTAGCAACATGTAAAGCTAACAACAACAATATAAATAATCTTGTAACACTTTCAAAGAACAAGATTATACCTCAACGAATTGTAATCCAATCTTCAAAACCGAAGTTGCTCCTTAGCAACCTAGAGCCTCATCAAGACACCTCAATCCGCTCCTTGAGACCCTTAGAGCCACACCAACAACTTTCCTTCAAACCTCCAATCCAAAACCTAGAAAGCCACTAGGTTTTCACTTTGCGACTAATACGAAAACTCTCTTTTCCCGGGATTTTTCTATTGAGATACACTTACATAACACTCATGAACCTTGGTTTAAAGTGTGGGGCTTAAAGAACAAGAAACAAATTTATTTTTTTCTTCTTTGGGTGTGTGAACCCGAGAGCAAAGCCTAGGAGTTCTTCAATTTCTTCAAATTTTTGGCTAAGTGTGGGCTTGTCTCACTACTAGTAGTAATATAAAGGGACATGGAGGGTCAAGATTAGAACAAATGGGTGGTTCGGATGAGTTTCACATGGATCTTGCCCATGTGGCCCTTGGACATTTAGTCAACTATGTCAAGCTAAGTCATTTGCAAGACTTGGTCATCACACTAATGGTCAAATGACCCTTTTGGCCTTGCCTAATTCGACCAAGGCATCACTAAGGGGGGTGACACGTGTCGCCTTCCCATTCGTCACAACAAAACATTTCCCGACAATTTCATAATTCCGATAAAATTTTACAAGTCTCAAATCTCAACACTTGTGAGTTCTCACGTACGCCCCAAAACATGTCCCCGTAAGCACGGTGTAACACTTCGCCTGCATCGGTGGAATGGAGGCTCGTGCATCGTGGTCTCTGTAGAGATCGCCGCTTTACTCGCAGCCTCCTGCTGCTTGCCCTTCTCGCCCGGTTGCACTGGCGGAGGCATAACTGGTAAAAACGAAATACGTCAGAGGGGTCCAACTTATCATACAACTCTAAGGCACGATCTCAGAATGAGAAGAAATGGAAACCAATCCTAAATGTCCTATAGCCTCCTGATTATAGATGTGGTGCACACCACATCGATAATCAAGACTCTACTAGACACGGTCTGTAGATACTTTCCGAGGACTAACTGCTCTAATACCACTTTTGTCACGACCCGAACCCAGGCCCGTGACTGGTGCCTTACCCCGGGCACCCTAGTGATACAACATCAGAGAAAAACCAGCGGAAATGAAAACTTAAACATATAAATAGATATAGATCAAGATGAAAGAAAATAAGCCAACCAAAACGGTTGCCTTTCAGCATTTATATATATATCGACCTTTGAACAGTTATAATCCTTACAACCCTGCCCACAACAGTGCTACAGACCTCTAAGATTTTTACAACAACTATGACGGGACAGGGCCCCGCCATACCCCTGAATGTACAAGAACCTACTGCACTGTGGTAACATACCAAAGATAAGCCTCCGAAGGAACGGAGCTTCCCAACACGCTGAAATGTGATCCTAAAAGCGGGGATCGACAGTCGATTTACCTCTACCTGCGGCATGAACGCACTTCAAGGCGAGGTCAAGCACAACAGTACCAAGTATGTGAAATCAGAATATCAGAACGAAATCATAATAGTCTATATAAAGCAGGAGACATGTATGATAACCAAACTACAGTACACACATATAACAGTTATATCAAGTCAGGGACTCACGCCCTCCAAATCATCACTCGTGCCCGTGGAATTCCTTCCTCACTGCCGGCAGTCTATGATATAACAACACCAAGGAGTATACATGAACACCAGGTCCCACCTGTGTCATAAAAACCGTACGGGGCAAGTATAACTACCAGATCCGACCGTACCAATATCTTGCATAATCATATCATGGTCGACACGTGGCAAGTGCAATAGCCTCCACCAGCTCCTCCATGCGCCACGTAGCTGACGGGGGCAAGTGAATCGGCTACGCACCAGATCACAACCGTAAGTCACGAAGCTCCATCCAAACACTGACTCGCGAAGCTGACACGTGGCAAGTGCACTAGCCTCCACCAGCTCCTCCCTGCGCCACGTAGCTGACGGGGGCAAGTGAATCGGCTAAGCACCAGATCACAACCGTAAGTCACGATACTTCGCTGCGAAGCTGACACGTGGCAAGTGCAATAACCTATACCAGATCCACTGCCACGTGAGCGGGGCAAGTAAACAGCACGCACCCGATCCCAACCGTAAGTCACGATACTTCGCCATAAATAACCATAATGGTCACATGTCCACAGAATCCATCATCGGTGTAGACATGCCCATGTAACAATAATAATGAAAGCATACCCGTGGAATCTTCCGTCACTGCCAGTACGTCCAAGTAAGTTCTCAACAAGTCAACCGGCCCTCCATCGAGAGACGCCAGAGTATGTAAAACACAATTCTTGCACAACAAAGGCTATCACAACAAGCATAGGCAAGTTACACGACAACAAGCATAGGCAAGTTACACAACAACAAGCATAGGCAAGTTATACACAACTCAAGGTATTTTCATTTATATCAAGTCCGGGTTTTAACCCTAAAGTACTACGTACGTTAAATTCCTTTTAAAGAGATCCATTCCTTTTATAAAAGTCACCCGATACCCGTAGTATTAAAAATAGAGTGACTCACATTTTTAAGTAAACCAAAATGCTTTCCTTTGTAAAATCAAGTAACAACATTATTTTCCAAACGTTCAAGTTTGCCTAATTTCAAATGCTCAAGTTTCTCATTTTCGAAAAGGTCTCGTAGTTCATAGTTTTAATCCTTTAAAACATAATTCTCTTTTAAACAATTTGAGAAACATATGCCTTATATGTGAGTAGGTTATTCTTGTTTATAATCAATCTTATTAAGTAGCCATGATCTAGGAAATGTAATATCATTTTGTCTCATCTTAGTTTCTATGCAAATGGAGGTTTCTACTGGTTTTAATAATACTTCATTATTCAATACATTTTCCTTTATTAACGCTGCAGTGGTTTGTCGATACTCATTCTGATTTCCGAAATCAGTAAAACATCTCTCCTTTTTAAAAACCAAGTACTTATTACTCACGAATGAGGTTTCGCACAAAATTCATATTAATTCATTCAAGTCAAGTCTCTTATCTTTTAAGATCAAGTCTCTTAACTTCTAAAAATCAGTAAACCATTCTCTTTATCTCTCTTAAGACGTTATACCTAACTTCCCATAAAGCTAGTATAACTCTTATGTTTTCAAAACCAAGTATTACTCTTCTTTCAAAACGGTTTCTTAATCTTTCGAAATACTTCAAGATTCTTTATTATTAGCTTAAGTCAAAAGACATTGCCGTAACACTACATTCGCTTAACACACGACGCTCACCGTACTATATATATTCCTTTAAAATACTTCAAGGTTCTTATTATTCAGCTTAAGTCAAAAGACATTGCCACACGCACGTCACCGCACTATATATATTCCTTTAAAATACTTCAAGGTTCTTATTATTCAGCTTAAGTCAAAAGACATTGCCACACGACGTCACCGTACTATATATATTCCTTTAAAATACTTCATGCTCAAGAGTATAGGAAGAATCACATACCTCGCGATGATTATCGACTATTAGCAAAACGCCCACGGCTATAATCCGCTAGCCTTGTCCACCTTCCAAGTATTACATGCTACTCGCGAACATTCAACCAATAAAGGTTATCGACCATCAGAATACAATCCCATGTAGTACAGTCACTTTCTTTTCTTTAATATTCTTCCGATGTGATATCAATTCAAGTCTTTTACGTAATATCCTTCTATTACAGTTCAATTCTCTTCTTTTATACCATCCTTATACGTCTTATATTCATTTCTACTACTACAGTATGTAATTCCAATTACAACAGAAGGATAGGATTATTTACCTCGATAAGCCCAAAAATTATCCAAGTATATATGTCGATCCTGAGCGACGTTTAGCTCCTACTACGGGTGCTCCAACCCGCTCCAAACACCCCTTAGAAGTTCTACGCAACTTCTACTTAATACTTCAACCGGTATGAAGATTTTCCTTAGGGTTTTTAGTGGCTAAAGGAAGTATAATAGTATTTTCCTGCTCTACGATAGAGGTAACTTTGGAAAGTACTACAAGGTATAAGGGCAGAGTATTTTGGTATTATAACAATACTAGCAGTATTTCTATACCACAAAAGGGGGTATTATACTGAAACCAACTAGGCTAGTGGGTGTATTCTCGCCAAGGCTTCTCAAAAGGGGGCTTTGGACGAACACAACTCACAAAAGGAGGGATTTCAAGACTTGGAAATGATTTTTGGATGAAGAAAGTCTTCAAGTTAGAGGGGTATTTATAGGTCAAGCAATGGCCAACCAATGGCCAAGATCAATCCAAGTGTTAGGCAAGTGTAGGGCTAGGATTAAACCATGTGTACCTTATCCATTTACCACACCAACTTGCACAAATATCCTACCTAACCACAAGCTCCAAATCATCCCATTGCCGCCCCAATTCACGCCCAATGTGAGGGTGACACATGTCACCCTCCCGTTGGTCCAAAATGTTTCGTCTCTCGGGAAAATCCGCAAAAATTATAAATGACATAGCCGTATTTTTCCCCTCGCAAGTCTAGTAAAACGTTTCGTCGAAAAACGATTCTTTTCGGTACTTGTGTACAAATTTCGAACCTTGCCAACCTTAAGGCTTAAATTTTTATACGTACGCCCTCACGTACATACTCTGGAAATACGGGGTATAACAACAATCCTTTAAAAACCATGCCCACAACGGTACTACAGACCTCTAAGATTTTTACAACAACTATGACGGGACAGGGCCCCGCCATACCCCTGAATGTACAAAAACTTACAACCCGGGGAAACATACCAAAAGATAAGCCTCCGGAGAAAACAGAGCTTCCCAATACGCTGAACTGTGATCCTAAGAACGAGGATCAACCGACGATGTACTCTACCGCGGCGTGAACGCAGCCTCAAGGAGGTCGATAACAGTACCAAGTATGTGAAATCAAAATATCAGAACGAAATCATAACAGTCTAAATAAAACAGGAGACATGTATGATAACCAAACTACAGTTCACAACATAAAAGAAGTCATGTCAAAGCAGGGACTCATGCCCTCAAAGTCATCACTCAAATATAACCAAGGGTCTCACACCCACAATATCAATCATGCCCGCATCATGGCCACATGCCCCCGGAATTCTCCATCGGTGTAGACATGTCTAGGATGCAATAACAGTATACCGGGTAATCAACCCTACCGCATGGCCACATGCCCCCGAAATTCTTCATCGGTGCAGACATGTCCATGTAACAACAATAACAATATATCGGGTAATCAACTCGCCGCACGGCCACATGCCCCGAATTCTTCATCTGCGCAGACATGTCCATGTAACAACAATAACAATACATCGTAATCAACCTCGCCAGACGCCACATGCCCCCGGAATTCTTCATCGGTGCAGACATGTCTATGTAACAATAATAACAATATATCGGGTGATTAACCCGCCGCATGGCCGCATGCCCCCGGAATTCTTCATTGGTGTAGACATGTCCATGTAACAACGATAACAATATACCGGGTGATTAACCCGCCACATGGCCGCATGCCCCTAATTCTTCATCTGGCATATGTCCATGTAACAACAACAACATACCGCCCTCCATCGAGACGCCAGAGCATAGGAATACAACTTTTACACAACAAGGCTATCACAACCAAGCACAAGCAAATTACCATACTTCAATTCTCTTACAAATATCCATTCTTTCACAAGAAGTCACCTGATACCAACACTCGTAGTATCCAAAACAGAGTAACTATTATTTTAAGTAAACCAAAATAATTTCCCTTTTTAAAGACAAGTAACAACATTCTTTTTCCAAAAGTTCAAGCTTGCCTAATTTCAAATACTCAAGTCTCTTATTTTCGAAAGGTTTCGTAGTTCATAGTCTTAATCACTTATTAACATAATTATCTTTTAAAACAATTTGAGTAACATATGCCTTGTGTGTGAGTAGGTTATTCTTGTTTATATCAATCTTATTAAAGCAGCCATGATCTAGAAAATGTAATACAATTTTGTCTTATCTTAGCTTCTAAGTAGATGGAGGTTTCTACTGGTTTTAATAATAATTACTTAGTCAATACATTTTCCTTTATTAACGCTGCAGTGGTTTGTTCGATACGTGTTCTCATTTCCGAAATCAATATAACATTATTCCTTTTAAAACCCAATTGCCCATTTCTCATTAAAGCGGTTTCACAACTTTTTAACACAACCCAAGTCCTTATTATTTCACATCAAGTCTTTTATCTTTTAAAAACCACAAACCATTTCTTTGCCCACATAAAGTTGTTATAACAAACTTCCCATAAAGCCGTTATAACACTTTATGTTTTAAATCAACCAAATTCATTTAACACATGACGTCACCGCACTACATAGTTCACAACATATCATGCTAGAAAAGATAGGAAGAGGTTCACATACCTCGCGACGATTATCGACAATTAGCAAAATGCTCCAAGTACTATAACCTTGCTAGCCTTTTCCACCCTTCAAGTAGAATACGCTACTCATAGTACTTCCACCTATAATGGCCATAAAACGCCTATTAACTTCTAGTTCTTTCAGAGAATATTTCTACTAAAATTCGGCAGAACTCCCCGCTATCACATAAATCTCCTCCTATCAAGGCCCGCTACTGTGCCAACAACTCCGAGGATTACACGCCTAACCTGACGTGTTCAATTCTACTTCACAGAATACTACAAGTCTCATCAGAATACACCCTATGTAATTACAGTTCAATTTTCTTCTTTAATATTCATTCTACATATAGTATACTCAACTATACATTACTACAACATGTAATATCCAATTACAATAGGGATAAAGATCATTACCTCGATAAGCCCAAAATTGTCCAAGATTATATGTCGATCCCGAGCAATGTTTAGCTCCAAATCCTTACGCCCAACCCGCTCCAAGAAACCCTTAGAAGTTTCTAAACAACTTCTCTTAACACTTCAACTCTAAAGTGAAGAACACTTAGGCTCTAAGTGTGGCAATCTCTGCCAAGGGGGTACTTTAGTGGGCTAGGGTGTGAAATCTTTTCTAACTTTTGGTTAATAATCTTCCTAATACACTAAGGAAGAACACTTAAGATTCTAAGAATTTTTGGACAAAGTTTGGTTAATGGAGAGTTGTGTTTGAAGAGAACAACAAGGAGGGGGGGAGGGAGTATTTCAAGTCTTGAAACTCCAAGTGTGGGATGAAGAAGTCTTGCTATCAAGGGGGTATTTATAGACACTCAAGGGCCAAGATTAAAACACGTGTAAGGTGTAAATTTGGTTTGCTTGTCAAGTCTTCCACCAAGTGTCCACCACAACTTTGGGACATATGTCCACCACAACATTGGGACATATGTCCCCCACAACAATGATCCATGTGGCTAGCCACTTGCTCCTTCAAAAACCGTCCAAGCCTCCCCCACATGCCCACAAAAAATGTTTTTACCTACTCCCACTATCCCAAAAATTATCTTCCAAGACTTTGACTAATTGACTTGTCCACTAGCCCACAATTTCGCCCAAACATGCCACCTAAGGGTGACACATGTCGCCCTCCTATTGGTCCAAAATATTTCATCTCTCGGAAAAATCCGTAATTCCAAAAAAAAACGAAAACAAAGTGGGCCCCACAAACCGTAAATTCCTCCCGTGGACCCTACGTGACCAATTCCGGAAATATAATTCCATAATTCTCAATTATTCCAAAAAGTCCGAACATCAAATCTGGGAATCCAAATCCCATTAACGAACCTTTGCTCACAAAACCCGGAAACTTTTCCGTCGAAAAATCACACCTTTCTTTCTTTCCAATATTACTGTCGTATTCTCGTACGTATGTCCTCACATACATACCCTGGAACTACGGGGTGTATCAGTGTCAAAATCGGATCCTCAAACTGTTGCCTCTTCACCTCCTCGACGATGGAAGACTCGACAACCTCTCAAACTCGAACCCTACTGCTATCAGAACCAATCAACCGGACTCCAAGGCTCGCTAGCTGATGTATCTCGCGGACCATGCCCCTCCTCTCTGGCTGTACATCTGATTGACTCCCCATCGACCTACGACTAAGGGCATCTGCCACAACATTGGCCTTCCCCGGGTGGTACAGGATATCGACATCATAATCCTTGAGTAACTCTAACCACCGTCTCTATCGTAAGTTCAGCTCCCTCTGGCAGAAGATATACTGGAGGCTCTTGTGGTCTGTGTAAATATCTACATGAACTCCATAAAAATAGTGCCTCCAGATCTTCAAGGCGTGAATCACTGCTGCCAACTCCAAATCATGGGTGGGGTAGTTCTTCTCATGCTTCTTGAGCTGTCGAGATGCGTACGCTATAACCTTGCCCGACTGCATCAACACACACCCAAGCCCGATGTCTGACGCATCACAATACACCACATAGCCGTCTAGACCCTCTGAAAGAGTAAGAACTGGGGCGATCGTCAATCTCTCCTTCAGTAGATGGAAACCCTGCTCACAAGCATCACCCATCAAACTTAGCCGCTCCGAGTCACCTAGTCAATGGTGCGTAAATAAGCAAACTTCTCCACGAACCGCCGATAATAACTCGCAAGGCCCGTAAAGTCGCGCACTGCGGAGTAAGAGGTCAGGCCAACTCCTCGATCGCCTCGATCTTGCCGTATTCACCGAATACCATCGGCCCCGACAATATGCCCAAGAAATGCCACCGAAGTCAACCAGAACTCACACTTCGAAAACTTGGCGTACAACCGCTGGTCCTGCAGAACTCTCAACACCGTCCTCAAATGCTCCGCATGCTCCTGCTCTGAGCGAGAATAAACCAAGATGTCATCAATGAATACTATCACAAACGTATCCAAAAATTGCTTGAACACTCGGTTCATCAAATCCATAAATACCGCTCGAGCATCGTCAAACCGAAAGACATAACTCGAACTCATAGTGCCCGTGCAGGTCCGAATGCGATCTAGGGACATCCGCCTCTAACTCGCACTGATGATAGCCCGATCGCAGATCAATCTTGAGAAACATCTCGCACTCGCAACCGGTCGAACAAATCATCAATCCCGGAAGGGGGTATTCGTTTAATAGTCACCTTGTTCACCGTCAGATCAACACACATGCGCAGCTGGCCCCGCCCTTCTTCTTCACGAACAATACCGCGCCCTGTGGGAGAAACACTAGGCCCGATGAAGCCCTTTCTCCAAGAAATCTCTCGATTGGTCCTTCAACTCTCTCACCGGCAGTGCCATTCTCGTATGGCGAATGGAAATAGGCCGAGTGTCTGGAAGTACATCGATACAAAACTCTATCTCCCTCTCAGGAGGGATACCCGGGAGGTCGTCTGAAACACATCTAGGAACTCTCTGACTATCGAATCGATCAAAATCTGGTACCGCAGCCCACGATCAAACACCCGAATAAGATGGTAGATATACCCTTCGCACCATCTTCCTAGCCATGAGGTAGGAAATAAACCGCTTCGGCGACACGGTGTTCCTCCCACTCAATAACCGGCCTCAGAAATCGAACCGCACCACTATCTCCTCAGCCTACATTGGCGTAGCAAGAAGCTAACCAATCCATATCCATGATCACATCGAAATCGGTCATATCCAACTCTATCAAGTCGCCAGGGTCGACGATCGATAAAGACACCGCAAGCCCTATATACCCGCTGAGCTACCACCGAATCACCCATCGGCGTAGCTACCTCGAAATGGTTCATGGACTCGGGCTCTATCCCTATCCTACTAGCAATAAGGGGAGATATATAGGGCCAGTAGAACCGGATCTATCAAGGCATACACGCCACAACATGAAATCGATAAAGTACCGTGGACGCCCCGTCCCGCCTACCGACAAGGCATAAATGCGCTCGAGGACCGCTAGAACTAGACCCGCCACGACCTCGCCGCGACTTGCTGGTCCTCGAGCACCCCGCTCCGGCGAGTAACCATAGGTGAAGAAGACCGCGAAAGACCACGTAGGTCGACCCTACCATCTGCCGCTCGTCGACAGGCTCTCACATAGTGACCTGCTGGCCGCAATCGCACGACCAACCGGCCCGTGGATCGTGCCTTACCGGCACCCTAGTGATACAACATCGAGTAATCAAACATAAAACAAGACATGAAAATATTACGTAAGAAACGATGTCGGAGAAAACTTGCCTTACGGCATATATATAAATCAATTTTAAAACCGAACAGCTTACATCCCATTACAACTCGCCACAACAGCGATTACATGCACTCTAAGAATGATACGACAACAATGGCGGACAGGCCCCGCCATACCCCGAATGTAAATACCTACAACGGCGGGACTATACCAATCGATAAGCCTCCGAGAAACGGAGCTTCCCATACGCTGAATCGTGACCCGAGAACTAGGATCAACGATCGTGTACCTCAACTCGCGGCATGTAACGCACTTCGGGCGAGGTCGATAACAGTACCAAGTATGTGAAATCAAAATATCAGAAATGAAATCATAATAGTCTATAAAGCAGAGACATGTATGATAACCAAACTACAGCTCACAATAAATAGCAAATATGTCAAGTCGTGACTCACGCCCTCAAAGTCATCACTCAAATGTAACTATGGGTCTCACGCCCATAATATCACTCATGCCCGGGGAAGACCTTCTTCACGGCCGGTAGTTTCTGATATAAAAGCACCAAGCAATACATGAACACGTGTCCCACTGTGTCCTAATAAAACAAGATGTGGTAAGGCACGAAGGCATAACCGACTACTAACACCTACGCGATTAACAGGGTCATAAACTGTATCATGATATCTGTCTAGACCGTCACATGATCAAAGTTGGTCACTCGCCCGCAGTATCAAATGTGCGCGTCTAGCCCTGGAACTCTCCGTAGCTCCGCATAGGCCAACCTCATAGGCCCGCATGAGGTATTCCTCGCATCGAGGGTAGCTACTCCCCGGCATCGTCCTGGACTCGCAGTCCGCATGGCCACAAAGACCGCATGACCACAAGGGCCGCAAACTAACCTGGAACTCCCGTAGTTCCGCATGGATCCCCTGGACCCGCATGAGGTATTCTCGAATCATGGTCCCAGACCGCCTGAGTCTACCCCGCATCGGAGGGCAGCTTAACCTCCGGAAATAAGTCAAGGTGAGTGGTACAATACCAACATAACGGCTGAGAGTCAAACAACTTTAAGCGCAGTCGAGGGAAAACCCCCTTTACACAAAACATCACAAGATACTAACACACGTAGCATCCTAGCATGTTTACTTATCAAATCAACAAGAAAATATTACAAGGCTATCACAAACCAACACAATCAAGTTATACACACAAGGTACATTCTAATATATGATTAACAAGATCGGGTATCTATTCCCAAAGTACTTCATACATTATCTTTTAAAAGATACGTTACGTTTACAAAAGTCACACAATACCAGTAGTATATAAAAATAGAGTGATTATCTTTTGAAGTAAATCAAAACACTTCTCTTCGTAAAATCAAGTAACAACATTCTTTTCCAAATGTTTCAAGTTTGCCTAATTTCAATTACTCAAGTTTCTCATTTTCGAAAGGTTTCGTAGTTCATAATTTTAATCACTTAATGATATAATTCTCCCTTAAAAGCAATTTGAGAAACATATGTCTGATACGTGAGTAGGTTATTCTTGTTTATAACAATCTTATTTAAGCAGCCATGATCTAGGAAATGTAACGTCATTTTGTCTCATCTTAGTTTCTATGCAGATGGAAGTTTCTACTGGTTTTAATAATACTTAATCTGTCAAAACATTTCCTTTTATTAACGCTGCAGTGGTTTGTCGATACACATTCTGATTTCCGAACTCAAGAAAACATTCTTAAGCCGTTATACCTAACTTCCCATAAAGCTAATATAACTCTTAAGTTTTCAAAACTAAGTATTACTCTTCTTCAAAATGATTCAAAATCTTTTGAAATACTTCAAGTTCATTATTATCACATAACCAGCCAGTTATAGTTCAAATCAGTTACCTTTTAAAAACCATAAGTATTTTCTTACATACATAAAGCTGTTATAACCAACTTCCCATAAAGCCGTTATAACACTTTATGTTTTAGACCAATCAAATACATTTAACACATGACGTCTACCGCACTACATAGTTACACGA
Source organism: Przewalskia tangutica (assembly GCA_029844215.1). NCBI lineage: Eukaryota > Viridiplantae > Streptophyta > Magnoliopsida > Solanales > Solanaceae > Przewalskia > Przewalskia tangutica. Next base: position 84,833,514 of record CM056726.1, on the reverse strand, counting down.
TATCATGCTAGAAGAGATAGGAAGAGGTTCACATACCTCGCGACGATTATCGACTAATAGCAAAACGCTCCAAGTACCTCAAACTGTCGGCTACTCCTTAAGCCAAGTAGATCGCGCCACGCATGGTACTTCAACCTATAAGGCCACAAGGTGCTTATTAACATCTAGGTCTAATCGTAGAACATTCTACAGAAAATTCGGCAGCACCTCCCCGCAACAACAGAAATCTCCTCCTTCATCGAGGCCTGGCCATCAAGCCAACCAGTGGGGTTTGCACGCCTAACCTGGACGTACGATTCTACTACACAAGAATGCTACACAAGTCTCATCAGAATACACCCTATGTAATTACAGCTCGATTCTCTTCTTTAAATTCAGCTTAAGTCAAAAGACATTGCCGCACAATTATGCATGATTCTATATATAGTATACTTCAACTATACATTCCTACAACATGTAATTTCCAATTACAATAAGGTCAAGAGTGTTTACCTCGATAAGCCCAAAATTATCCGAGTTTAAATGTCGATCCCGAGCAAGGTTTAGCTCCCACTGCGCGCTCCGACCCGCCACGTAACCCTTAGAAGTTCTAACCAACTTCTACTTAATACTCCAACCAACTATGGAGATTTTCCTGTGGTTTCGGTTTTGTGACTAAGGGAAGTATAATAGTATTTCGGGCTTTCAGATAAGTATAACCTTAGAATACTACAAGGTATACGGCTAAGGTAATTGGGCATTATAACAATACTTTTGAGAGTATTTCTACCAAGAGGGTATATATACGAGACAACACCACATGGTGTATACCCCTCTACACTCCCACAAGTGGGGGTACTCTCGCCAGTGGGAGACTCTCGGCCACAAGGCCTCACAATGGGGGAGAACGAGAACAACATCGAGAGGGGAGGATTTCTAACACTTAGAACAATTTAGGATGAAGAAGTTCATCAAAGGGGAGGGGTATTTATAGGTCAAGCCATGGCCAACCAATGGCCAAGATCATGCCAAGTAGTAGGCAAGTGTAGGGCTAGGATTCATCCAAGTACACCTTATCCATCTACCACACCAACCAACACAAAATATCCTACCTACTCCCACATGCCCAAATCGTCAATTCCGCCCAACACACCCACCAATGAGAGGGTGCCAAGTGTCGCCCTCTTGTTGGTCCAAAATGTTTCGTCTCTCGGAAAAATCCGCAAAAATTGGAAATGACATAGCCGGAATTTTCCCTACGAAAGTTGTGGAAACGTTTCGTCGAAAAAACGACTCTAACCGGGTGTTGTGAACAAAAATAATTCGCCAAGCCTATTTGAAGTTCGAATTTTCTACGACGCCCCTCCGCATATACTGAAATACGGGTATAACAAAGAATCGTAGCAAACTCCCGAGGTAGTATCACAACTCCCAATGGAATCTACCACATCGGACACACCGAGAGGACCTCACCGTTAGCACCCGCTACCTCGAAGTTCAAGTCCCGGGCCCCGATCGCCTCGAATACCTGGATGTCCTGAAGATGGTGTAGGAGTGCTCTGAGCTGGCTGTGGTGCAAATCTAGACTGCTGCTGAGATAGTCCACCCCGAGAGCTACCAAAAGATCCGCCTCGCCTTCTTTGGCGATATCCATCGACCCGCCGCCTTTACGCTCCTCGCACCCAAGTGCATGAGTCACGACCCGATCCCGGGCCCGTGACTGGTGCCTTACCCGGGCACCCAAGTAGGCATACATCAGAGTAATCAGTGGAAAATAAAAACAAGACATGAAATAAGTGTAAAATGAGACACAATTTATCTGAGAAAAAGTCGCCTTTCGGCATATATATATATAAACCAAGTCTGGCAGTTACATCCCAACTGTACAATAGGACTACAGACCTCTAAGGAAGTAAACAACTATGGCGGGACAGGGCCCCGCCATACCCTGAATGTACAAAACTATCTACAACAACAGGGAGATCATACCCAAAAGTCGAGCCTCCGGAGAAATGGAGCTCCTGACACCAGAGAAAAGATCCTAAAACTGAGGATCCGCTACCTGTTTCCCTTTACTCGCGCATGAACGCAGCCCCAAGGAGGTCGATACAACAGTACCAAGTATGTGAAATCAGAAAGTACTTTAAATGAAATCATATCATTTTAAAACCAATTTTACAAATGTATGCGAAACAACCAATGTAATCGCACATAGTGCCACATCACAAACAAGAGCAATAATAGGTAAATCAGAATGTCTTTTCTAGGCCGCGAATGATCGGGCAAGGCCAATCGCCCATAGTATCATTATGCATGCCTAATCTCGACTCCGCACCGCATAAAGCCACCTAGGCCCGCATGAGGTATTCCCGCATCGAGGGTAGCTACTCCTAAGATCGCCCCGACTCGTAGTCCGCATGGCCACATAGACCGCATGAGGTATTCCCCGCATACTAACTCGAACTCTCGTAGCTCCTCATAAGTCCCCTGGACCCGCATGAGGCATCCCTCGCATCAGGGGGCAGCTTAACCCCCGGTATATCATGTCAAGAGGTGAGTGGTATAATACTAACATAACGGCTTATCGTTAAACAACATAAGCACAATAAGAATAACCTCTCAAACGTTACAAGACACTAACACACATAGCATCATAATATGTCAACTCATCCAAACATCTTACTATACTTTCCAGAAATCAATACAAGTCTTTCATAAACACATAAGTAAACTGCCTTTTATCTTTCTTAAGTCGTTATACCTAACTTCCCATAAAGCTAGTATAACTCTTAAGCTTTTTGTTTAAAAACCAAGTATTTCTCTTCTTTAAAAAATGATTCATAATTATTTTGAAATACTTTAAGATTCTTATTGTTTAGACTCAAGTCAAAAGACGTCAAGTAAAACCATGTTCGCTAACACACGACGCTCACCGCACTATATATATATATTTAAAATATCATGCTCAAGAGGATAGGAAGAATCACATACCTCCTCGGCGAAATCCACCTGCCAAGTCGAATATGTCGCGCGCAGAGTATCAACCTATAATAGTCAAATACGTCTATCAACGTCTAGACTACTCTGTAGAATATTCTAAGAAGAAGGTTCTTAATTCTACGGAAAATTGGGCAGCATTTCCCTACCGTCAAACTACTCAAGTCTACTGTAAATACAGTCTTATGTAAGTACAGTTCAATTCTCTTCTCTTATACCATCCTTCTATATATCTTACTTATTTCTATATTACTACATTATGTGATCTCCAATTACAATAGAAGGATAAGATTATTTACCTCGATAAGCCCAAAATTATCCAAGATATAAGTCGATCCTGAGCAAGGTTTAACTCCTAATCTGTACGCTCCAATCCGCTCCAAGAAACCCTTAGAAGTTTCTACACAACTTCTTCTTACTACTTCAACCAACTATGAAGTTTCTCCTAGGGTTTCGTTTAGTGATTAATGGATATAAAGTAGTATTTCTGGGCTTTTAGTATAGAGGTAACTTGGGAATACTACAAGGGATTTGAGCTAAAGTATTTTGGCATAGTAACAATACTTTGGAGAGATTTCTCTACCAAAAAGGGGGGGGGTGTTTCGGCTAGAGCTCTCTAGAGGGGGGAGGAGATGGTGTTGGACGAGAGCTTCTCCAAAGGGGGGGGGGGAGTTTTGAGACTTGGAAAATGATTTGTGGATGAATAATTCTTGCATTAAGGGGGGGTATTTATAGGACTACCAAGGGCCAAGATTAAGGCAAGTGGAGGGCAAGTGGAGGGTGTAGATTTGCACATGTGTACCTTATCCATCTACTCCACAAAATATCTAGCAAACATTGACCAAATGTTTAAGGCCTTTTCCTTGAAAAAAACGTGCCAAGATTTCCTCACCCAAACCGTCCACTTGAGGGTGACAAGTGTCGCCCTCTCGTTGGTCCAAAATATTTCATCTATCGGAAAAATCCGCAAAAAATAAATTATTGAACACGCAAAATTCCCTTACAAGGTTCGGAAAATTTTTCGTCGGAAAAACAATCTTTTTCGCTAGTTGTGCACAAATTTCGTCCCTTATGCCTAACTAAGGCTTAAACTTTTGTACGTACGCCCTCACATACATACTCAGGAAATACGGTATAACAAAGACGAGCTCGCACGCGGCAATGTCCATGCCCTACCAAGAGCTACACCCGAGCAAGACTCGCCAAATAATCATCTAGCCCGTGACGTAGCTGCACCTGCCCTCCATATCTGCTACCAACGCAGGGACATATCGAGCCAACGAGTCGAACTCCACGTTGTACTCCAATCAGGCGCCTCTCTCGCCAAAGATCAAAAATCTGCTCGCCGCGTTTCTCATCCGCGCGGCAAGAAATGAGTGAGAAATGCCTCCGAGAACTCGTCCCATACTGCTGGAGGCGCATGATCTCCCCGGGATAGCTCCCACGAATCAAACATTCGACTGCGGTATCACACAGCCGATGTGAACCTAAGACCACTGACTCGGTCTCCGAAGCCCTGATCACTCATGATCTCAAGCCGCTTGGATGAACTCCTCGCGATCATCCTCGTGCCTCGACCGTAGAACTCTGGCGGGCTACAACTCAGAAAATCCCGTAGTCTCAAGCTATCCGATCTAGGATGAACCACGATTGCTCGAACCGCCGCTGGCCCACTATCTTCATGTCCGCCACATCTCGCTAGTAATCGGGCCATCTCTCAGAACCCATCTCCTCTCGCTTCCCGGCCGGGATCGAGGCGCAGTATCGTGGTTCGCTGGGCCGGCGGTGTCGTGGAACTCGCCGTCTGAGGTATCTCCTGTATAGACCGCACAGGCCTCGTGACCCTCTCGTGTCCTACTAGCGCCTCCTCTGCGCTTGCCCTTCGGGCCCGGTTGCTTGCGTGAGGCATAACTGGTACAGGAAAGAAATACGTTAGAGGGGTCCAACTTATAACACAACTCTAAAGCACGATCTCAGAGTGAGAAGAATGGAAACCAATCCTAAATATCCTATAGCCTCCTGATTATTGGTGTGGTGCACAACACACCGATAATCAAGACTCTACTAGATACGGTCTATAGATACTTTCCGAGGATTAACTACTCTGATACCACTTTTGTCACGACCCGATCCGGGGCCCGTGACTGGTGCCTTACCCGGGCACCCAAGTAGTCATACATCAGAGTAATCAGCGGAATATAAAAACAAGACATGAAACCAATGTAAAAGAGACACAGTTTATCCAAGAAAAGATTGCCTTTCGGCATGTATATATATAAAGAGTGAACAGTTACATCCCAACTTTATAACAGGACTACAGACCTCTAGGAATGTAAACAACTATGGCGGGACAGGGCCCCGCCATACCCTGAATGTACATAAATCTACAATGACAGGGAGATCATACCCAAAAGATAAGCCTCCGGAGAAAACGGGGCTTTCCCAAAAGCAGAAACGGTGATCCTAGGAGCGGGGATCAACAACAGGAGTACCTCTACCTGCGGCATGAACGCAGCCCCCCGAAGGAGGCCAGTACAACAGGTACCAAGTATGTGAAACTGTAAAATACTGAAATGAACTCAAAGCATTTTTAAAACCACTTACAAATACAACCAATTCAACTACACATAATTCCACAGCATAGACAAGAGCAAAAATAGATATAATGTAACTGGTCTTTTCTAGGCCGCTAATGATCGAAGCAAGGCCAATCGCCCATAGTATCATTATGCGTGCCTAATCCTGGAACTCCCGCAGTCCGCATAGGTCCCACAGACCCGCATGAGGTATTCCTCGCATCGGGGGCAGCTAACCCGCGGCATCCTCCCGACGGTCCGATAGTCGCGTAGTCCTGTGGACCGCATAGGCCATATAGACCCGCATCGGCGTAACACACCCGGAGTGATCAATCCTGGAACTCCCGCAGCTCCGCATAGGTCACACAGACCCGCATGAGGTATTCCTCGCATCGAGGGTGGCAAGTCCTCGGCATAATAACAAGTCAGGGGGGTATGTGATATAATAGCAGTACAACGGGCTTATCGTTTAACAACGTAAGCACAACAAGAATAACCCCCTTACACAAACATTACACGACACTAACACACGTAGCATCATAATATGTCTACTTATCAAACCATCTTACTACACTTTCCAGAAATCAATACAAGGCGTTCATAAACAAATAAGTAAACCGTTCCTTTTATCTTTCTTAAGTCGTTATACCTAACTTCCCATAAAGCTAGTATAACTCTTAAGCTTTTTGTTTAAAAACCAAATATTACTCTTCTTTCAAAAATGATTCATAATTCTTTTGAAATAGTTCAAGATTCTTATTATTTAAAACTCAAGTCAAAAGACATCAAAGTAAAACCAAGTTTAGTTAACACATGTACGTCTACCGTACTATATATATTTCAAAAGTATCATGCTCAAGAGTATTGTTACACCCCGTAATTGCAGGACATGTTTTAAGAACGTACGTAAGAACTCGCAAGTTTTAAATTTGAGACTTGTAAAAAATTTAACGGAATTATAGAATTGTCGGAAAACGTATTATTGTGACGAATGGGAGGGCGACACGTGTCACCCCCCTTAAAGATGCCTTGGACGAAATTGGCATGGCCAATATGGTCATTGACCATAGTCCTAGATGGCAAGTCTTGCAAGTTGATTAGCTTGAGAAGTTTGACTAAGTCAAGGTCCCACAAGTCTTGATATTTGTTAAGAGATCATCCAAACCACCCAATTGTTCCTATCTTAACCCTCTATTATGTTATATATGTATACTAGTAGTGAAACTAGTCCCACACTTAGCCAAAAATTTCAAGAGAATTGGATGAACAACAAAAGGAGCTCTCGGGTTCTAGCTCTCAAAGAAGGAAAAAAATTTGTTTCTTGTCCATTTAGCCCCACATTTTAAACCAAGGTTCATGAGTGTTATGTAAGTGTATCTCAATAGAGAAATCTTGGAAAAAAATAGTTTACTGTTAGTCAGAAACGAAAACCTAAGGGTCTTTCTAGGTTTTGGATTGGAAGTTGAAGGAAAGTTGTTGGTATGGTTCTAAGGGTCTCAACGAGCGGATTGAAGTGTCTTGGAGAGGTTCTAAACTACTAGGAGCGACTTCGGATTGGAATTGGATTAAGATTCGTTGAGGTATAATTTTGTCCTTTAATGTGTTACAAGATTATATATTTATATTGTTGTTGTTAGCTTTACGTGTTGCTAGCATGAAGTTGATATGTAGAAGTTTATAAGGATTGTGGATTGATTGTAGCATCGGAAATCCGGAATGTAATATAAGCCATGTTAAGTTGGATTTCAATTTAGTCGTTATTAGAATCGTCGCATGTTATTGATTTGAAGATTTTGGTAGTTTTAACCAAATGCGACTTGATATCATGTTATGATTAAAAATTTGGATTGAAATGGAAATTTGATAAGTATTGGTATGGTTGAACTCTAGGTGGTCGAATTTGGACTACTTTCTAAATTGTGAGCCAATTGGGGCTGTTTAGTTATTCATTTGTATTGGACTACCTTCTTTATTATTGTGAGCCAATTGGGGCTGTTTAGTTATTCATTTGTATTGGACTACCTTCTTTATTGTTGTGAGCCAATTGGGGCTGTTTGGTTATTGTATTTTCGGCCTTGAAAAAGGTGGCAAAGTGAGTAGAAACAAAGGAGGTGCTGTCCGATTTTCCGTAGAATTTAGCGACTTAGCACTTAGAATATTCTACGTTTGAATTAAGAGGTTAATGGACGTATTGTGGCCATTATAGGTCGAAGTACTTTGGAGCCTTTTTGCAACTTGTCGCTAGTCGTCGCGAGGTATGTGAACCTCTTCTTTCTTTGGCATGATCCTACGTATGAAATCTCCATGTGATAGTATTTCAAGATTCCTTCTACTCTTAGAAGTTAAGAAGTATTTACATTGTTGAATCTAAGTTAAGAGTATGTTTAAATTGTCCTAAGTCCTTACTAGGTCTTATGAGACGCTGGTAAGAACGGTTAGGAAGTTATGAGATTTGATTTAAAGGCTATGTGTCTTGATTTGTTTAAAGTAAGTAAGTGGATTTTATGTTAAAATGACTTGAATTTATATGTGAAAAGGGGATTGATTTTAAAAGTGGAAGTTATATGATTTTAAGGGAATGAATTACTTGGTTTTGGGAAGGTATGGAACTTTATATGTTTTTGTATAAGTAATTGGGCTTTAAAGGAAGTATGTTATGAAGTTTGAAGACTAAGAACTTTGATTGTCTTTAAGGATTATGAAGTTTTAAGCGATACGATTCTTTTTAAGTATGTATGTACGTAGTATCTTTGGATCCCGTTTTCCTAAATGTTGTAAGAATAAAAGTGACATAAGTTCTCTAAAATGAATGGTTGTTATAATAGCTTTATGGGAAGTTGTTATGACGACTTAAGAAGAAGTGAAAAGATGGTTTAAAAATGTTATGTAAGGAAAATCACACCGAGCCTACGAATAGGCGGACGATTACGTTATGAATACACCGAGCCTACGAATAGGCGGATTACGTTATGAGATACACCGAGCCTACGAATAGGCGGATTACGTTATGAGATACACCGAGCCTACACATAGGCGGATTACGCCATATTACCCGAGCCTTCACATAGCCGTTACGTCATCTTACACCGAGCCCCACGCGTGCGGATTATGCTACATGATTCCACAAGACACCGAGCCCCGGCGGGCCGGATTATGCTACATGATTCCACAGTACACCGAGCCCCACAGGCGGGCCGGATTATGCTACATGATTCCACAGTACACCGAGCCCCACAGGCGGGCCGGATTATGCCACATGATTTATGAGTACACCGTGTCCCGCAAATGGGCCGGATTACGTTATCACGTATGGATAATCAAAGTAAGCTCCCAAATAAGAAGTCCCTCCATAATGGGCCGGATTATGTTATGTAAGATATGTAAGTTATGTGGAAAAACTTGATCGAACTCTTAAGTATGTATGTAAGAATATGTTGTTAAATTTTATTTGAAAGAAGGAAAGGAACGGTTAATATATGATTGATTTCAGGAGTTAAAAGGTCATTCTTTTATACAGATACGATTTGGTTATTGCATTATATTTCTGTTCCATACTCGGTACCTGTTGTACTGACCCCCTTCGGGGGGCTGCGTTCATGCCCGCAGGTTATAGGTACCCAGGTTGGTGATCCTTGCTCTTAGGATCTCTGTTCAGTTTTTGGAAAGAAGCTCCTTTCACTCCGGAGGCTTATCTTTTGGTACGGTTTCCCTGATATGGTAGACTTATGTACATTCAGGGGTATGGCGGGGCCCTGTCCCGCCGCAGTTGTAATTCTTAGAGGTCTGTAGTCACATTTTGTGGGTCAGTTTGTAAAGGAAATGAGGCAACTGCTTCGTTTATGTATGTACGTTCAGGAAGGTAGCCCTATCGGCTAACCTGTTGTTTTATTACTGTTGTTTTATTTTATAAGTTTCATGTATGTTCCGCTGCTATTCTCTGATGTATACCTGTAAGGGTGCCCAGGTAGGGCACCGGTCGCGGGCCCGGGGTCGGGTCGTGACAAGTATAGGAAGGATCACATACCTCCTCGGCTAAATCCACCTGCCAAGTCGAATATGTCGCGCGCAGAGTATCAACCTATAATATCCAAATACGTCTATCAACGTCTAGACTACTCTGTAGAATATTCTAAGAAGAAGGTTCTTAATTCTATGGAAAATTGGGCAGCATTCCCCTACCCGTCAAACTACACAAGTCTACTGTAAATACAGTCCTATGTAAGTACAGTTCAATTCTCTTCTTTTATACCCTTCTTCAATATATCTTATACTTAATTCTGAACTACTACAACATGTACTCTCCAATTTCAATAGAAGGATAAAGATATTTACCTCGATAAGCCCAAAATTATCCAAGATTAAATGTCGATCCTGAACAACGTTTAGCTCCTAATTTGCACACTCCGATAGCTCCAAGAAACCCTTAGAAGTTTCTAAACAACTTCTACTTAATACTTCAACCAACTATGAAGATTTCCCCAGGGTTTCGTTTTGTGACTAAAGGGAATATAGTAGTATTTCCGGGCTCTTAGTATAGAGGTAACTTTGGGAATACTTCAAGGGGTTTGGGCTAAGGTATTTTGGAATAACAACAATACTAGAAGACAACTTTTCTACAAAGGGGGTATTTGGCGAGAGCTTCAAGAGGAGTGTTTGGACGAGCCAACTAGGAAGAGGGGGAAGACTTTGGACGAGAACTCTACAAAGGGGGGGGGGGGGGAGGGATTTTGAGACTTGGAAATTGTTTTTGTGGATGAAGAAGTCTTGCACTTGAGGGGGGTATTTATATAACAACCAAGGGCCAAGATTCAATCAAGTGGAGGGTGTAGATTAAGTAGCTTGTGTGAGTGGAGTCTTCCACCAAGTGTCCACCACAATATTGGGACATATGTCCACCACAACATTGGAACATATGTCCACCACAACAAATATCCATGTGGCCATCCACTTGCCCCTCCAAAACCGTCCACACCTACTCCCACTCACCCAAAGAATTATCTTGCAAGACTTGACTATTTGACTTGTCCACTAGGCCACCATTTTCGTCCAACCATGCCACCTAAGGGTGACACATGTCGCTCTCCTATAGGTCCAAAATATTTCATCTCTCGGAAAAACCCGTAATTGGTTAAAATATTAAAAACGTAAAATTTCCTTCACAAGGTTCGGAATCTTTTCCGTTGAAAGTTCACAATTTCATTCTTAACCTAATTAGGGCTTACACAATTGTATGTACGTCCTCACATACATACTCTGGAAATACGGGGTATAACAATTAAGATGTTAAAAACCGAATGGGCATGCTAGCCATAAAAATGGTTAAAACATTACCTATTACTTGTTGACAGTTAATAACAAAGTTAACATAACTTATATAAAGATTGGAATATGAGTTGGAATAATAAAGAAGTAATGAAACAAATATTTACATTGGACTGTTTTTGTATAATTGTGGGGCAGAATTTTACACGTCCAGTTAGGCGTGTAATCCCCTTTGAGTTGCTGATTTACTGCGCCTTAAATATGGCATGTTGGCTATTGATTTCGGGCCTTAAAAAAGGTAGAAAAGTACGTAGATACAGGGGAAGTTGTCACGACCCGACCCCGGGCCCGCGACTGGTGCCCTACCTGGGCACCCCTTTCAGGTATACATCAGAGAATAGCAGCGGAACATACACAACTCATAAAAATACTTAGACATAAAAAAAAACATCAACAGGTTAGCCGATAAGGCCACCTTCCGTAAAATATACACAATACAACATAAAACAGTATATCTCTGTTCTTACAACCCAATCCACAAATGTGACTACAGACCTCTAAGAATAACAAGCGTATGACGGGGCTCATTGTACTTCGAATGTACATGAATCTACAACATCAGGGAAACCGTACCAAAAGACAAGCCTCTGAAGAAATGGAGCTTCTGACACCTGATCAGTGATCCTAAGAATGAGGATCCACACTGCTACTCCCTACTGCGGCATGTAACGCAACCGAGGAAAGGGTCGACACAATATGTACCAAGTATGTAAAACTGGAAAATACTGCAATTTACATCATAAGTCTAAAATAAGGCTGGAGACATGTATGATAATCAAATTACAGTAAAATGTGCCTTACTAACAATGAGAGTAACCAAGTATATACTTTACTGCATAAAAATAGGAGGCTCATGATCAAAGTAGGGTCACCCGCCCGTAGTATCATTAAGAAATTCTACTCCTGGGACTATTTCACCCGCATAGGTCCTGCGGACCCGCAATGGAGCGATGCGCTCCGCATGAGACTATTTCACCCGCAAAGGACTATTTCACCCGCTTAGTCCCGGTGGGCCCGCAATGAGTACAAACGCCGCACTCGCATCATGGGTAGCAAATCCATGGAATTAGTAGTAACCCGGGGCTTTACCCCGTAAGAATAACATAACCTAGCACAACCAGCTATCATACATAACATAAGCACTACCGGCTTATCATACATAACATAAGAACTATCGGCTTATAATAACATAAGCAAGTTAAGAAATCCCCTAACTTCTTATTAGCCTTGTTCATATACACTCTCATTTTAGTTTACTTAAGGCACTAACATGTCATTATAAAAATCCGGGAATTTAACCCAAAGTACTACGTACTTCTACTCTTTTAAAATGACTCTTTTTCATATAAAACTTCCAAGATACTAATAACCGTAGTATCAAGTCATCCCTACTTTTCAGGACAAGTCACACTACCTTTTAGAAATACATTTATAGGCTTCTAAATCAAGTGACTTATTTCTTTTAAAACCTTAAGAAATTGATGCCTTCAAATCAAAGTGCCTTCCATTATTTCAAGTCATTTATCATTATTTACATTACTAGAGTAAACCACTCTTTCATCTTTCCATAAAGCTATTATAACCAACTTCCCATAAAGTCGTTATACTAACTTTATACTTTAGGCAATTACATTCTTCTTTATATCCCAGAGACTTATACTTTCAAAACCAAGTATCATATACTTTTAAAATACTACAAGTCTCTTAACTTTAGAAATCAAGTTTCTTAACTTTAGAATAGCTCAAGGAATCAATACTTTCCAAATCAAGTATTCTATACATTTTCAAGTCAAGAAATCTTTGTTTATCTTATTAGAATAAACCATTTTCTTTACTTTCCATAAAGTTATTAACCAACTTTATGCTTTTGAAACCAAGGCATTTCTATCCTTTAAAAACAAGTGAGTTAATTCTCTAACTCAACCAACTTGAACATCCTTAAAACAAGTCAAGGATATCAAATGAAACTAAATTGATTTAAATCTCGTACGTCTACCGTACTATACATTTACAACTACTCATGCTCAAGAGATAAGAAAGTTCCACATACCTCTTCGGTTCAATCCACTTGCTAAGTCCAACATGTCGTACGTAGTATGTCAACCTATAATAACCATAATACGTCTATTAACTTCTAAATTCAAACGTAGAATATTCTAAGTGCAAAGTCACTAAATTCTACGGAAAATCGGACATCACTTCCTTTGTTTCTACATACTTTTCCACCTTTTTCAAGGCCCAAATTCAATAACCAAACACGCCACATTTAAGGCTCAACAATGAAGTTAACAATAGGCTATTACACGCCTAACAAGACGTGTAAAATTCCGCCCCACAATTGATATCAAACTAGTCCAACATACAATGTCATTTCGGCAATTTGAGGGACAACAATACAAAGTCCTTTTCCAATTCCTTTTCAGTCCAAATTGTTTAGTATACCATGTTATCAAGCCGCAATCGATTATAACTACTACAATCTTCAAGTAGGTAACATGCGACGATTCTAATTATCGACCAATTTGTATTTCAATTTCAAATGGCTAACAATGTCATTTCGGATTTAGGCTTCCAATATCCATAACACTTATCAATATTTAATACATATACTTCATGCTAGTTAAAATGTAAGGCTACAACAATATATAATCTTATAACACTTAAGAGAACAAGATTGTTACCTTAACGAGCCTTAATCCAACTTCAAGATCCGAAGTCGCTCCCTAGCAACTTAGAGCCTCTCCTTGACAATCCAATCCGCCACTTGGAGCCCTTAGAAGATCACCAACAACTTTCCTTCAATTTCCAATCCAAACCTAGGAAAGTGACTTAGTTTTTCACCTTGCGACTAATACGAAAACGACACTTTTCCGGGATCTTTCTATTGAGATACACTTACAATACCCTTAGGAACCTTGGTTTAAAGTGTGGAGATTATTGGACAACAAACGAAAATTTCTCCTTGAAACCCTTAATGAACCCGAGAGCTCCCCTTTGTGTTCTTCAAGTTTTCTTGAAATTTGTGTTACACCCCGTAAGTCCAGAACATGTATAAGAGAATGTACGAAAGGAAACAAGACTTGGAAATTAGTACGAAAGGAAGAATTGTTTTTCCGACGGAAAATCTTCCGAACGTCGGAAAGGAAAAATGTTCGTTGTTGAGAATTGGATTCTCAAAAGGCATTATTTGAAGAATATGGAACTTATTAAAATTATGGAAATTTATTTTTACGGATTTGGTCACGTGGGGCCCACCCGAGGAATTTTACATTTTTGTGGGGCCCACGAGGGGTACGGAATTTTGTGGACGAATGAGAGGGCGACACGTGGCACCCCTTCCATGATGTTGGACGAAATATTGCAAGGGTGTTATGGCCATTTGACCTATGTAGATGATAAGTCTTCCAAAGCTTGATATTGTTGACAAGTCAACTTGTCCACCTAGGCTTGATCCAAGTGAAACACATCCTAACCTCACATTTGTTTAAGTCTTGACCCTCCAATGTGTTATATATACATAGCTAGTGCAAGACTTGGCATTTTCTACACTTAGAAAAAATTAGAACCCTTAGAGAGAGGAGATGAGCTCTCGGGTTAGGGCTTCTCCCACACAAAAAAATTTGTAATTTTGTTCCTTTGTCCACAAGACTTAAACCCAATGTCCCCAAGGGTATTGTAAGGTTATCTCAATAGAAAGATTTCGGAAAAAACGCATTTTTACGTTAGTCGCAAGGCGGAAACTAAGGGAGTTCTTCAACTTTGAAGTTGGAACTTGAAGATGGGTTCTTCATAAGCCTCTAAGGAATGCTTGGAGCGGATTGGAACTTAAGGAAAGGAGCTAAGAATTTCTAAGGCGCGACTTTGGATCTTGGAAATTTTAAGGGCTTGGAAATGTATAAATTTTGTCGTTTTAGTAGTTAAGACTTACTTATTGTTGTAGCTATGGATTTTAGCAAGCATGTGTTATATAGTATGAAGTTTGATATGTTTATGGGCTATTGGAACCCTAATCCGAAAACTAGCATGTTAGCCTTAAGACTACAATTCAAGTTGATTATTCGTTTAAGTCGTCGCATGTTGTGTAAGAAGGAAATTGTAGTTGTTGAAGTTGTTTATAACTAAATAACATGTTGACCTAAGAACTTGAAATTGGAAAAGGATTGGAAAAGACGTAGTGTTATTGGTTATATGTTGGCCGAGAATGGCTAGTGTAGTATTATACTATTTGATATGAATTGTGGGGCGGAATTTTACACGTATTGTATGGCGTGTAATCCCCTTTGTTTGGTTGTTGTTTGGAGCCTTAAATGTGGCTTGTTGGTTATTGTATTCGGCCTTGAAAAAGGTGGCAAAGTGAGTAGAAACAAAGGAAGTGCTGCCTGATTTTCCGTAGAATTAGAGACCAAATACTTAGTATTATTCTACGTTAGAGACTAGAAGATTGATAGTCTTGTTGTGACCATTATAGGTTGAAACTTCTACGTACGGCGTATTCGGCTTAGCTTGAGGAATTTGCCGAAAAGGTATGTGAACTATCTCCTCTTCTAGCATGACTCCTTAAGAGAAAGAAAGTACGTCCTACTCCTTAAATGATCCATTCCTTGGTTGTATTTGGATTGCCTAAAGTAGAATTTGTTCTATGTACTTCCTTTGATTGTACTTTGATGTTTAATTTGTAAGTTGTATAATCCATTGCCTTAGTGAAGTTGGATTCTTAAAAGTGAAAGTATTTTACTTAAAGTACATAGAGTCTTGAAAAGGAAGTGGTTTCCAAATCTTTTGGGCTAGTGCCTTAGTCCCAAAATCCTAAAGGTCATTATAATGACTTTAGGGGAGTCAAATGAGTGATTTACTTAATTGTTTTAAAAGAGGAGAAATGACATGATTTAAGTGAAGTAACTTGTTTTAAAGGAGTGAGTTACTTGAGGTTTAAAAAGTAGAAGAAACTTGTTTTCTATATATTAAGAGACTTGAAGTGTTTTGAAAGTTAAGAACTTGATTTGTAAGTATGTGATACTTGGTTTTAATAGAATAAGTCTCTTGGTTATAAAAGGAATGGATATGTCTAAAACCATAAAGGGTTATAACGGCTTTATGGGAAGTTGGTTATAACGGCTTTATGGAAGGTTTAGAAAGTTGTCTATTTTGATTAATCGACATAAGTTGCCTAGTTTGTGAAAATTTGAAGTTACTTGATTTCAAGCTTTGAAATGAGTTTCCAAAAGTATGGTAAATTACTTTGAAAAATAGACACGCCTTCATACTACGGGTGTTAGTATCTTGGGAATTTACATAAAAAGGAGTCTTTTGAAAAGAATGTACGTACGTAGTACTTTGGCTTGATAAATTGAGAATTTGTCTAAGTGTGCCCTGATAAGTACTTTGGCTTGTTAAATGAGAATTATTCTATTTGTGCCCTGATAAGTACTTTGGCTTGTTAAATGAGAATTATTCTATTTGTGCCCTGATAAGTACTTTGACTTGTTAAATGAGAATTATTCTATTTGTGCCCTGATAAGTACTTTGGCTTGTTAAATGAGAATTATTCTATTTGTGCCCAGATAAGTACTTTGGCTTGTTAAATGAGAATTATTCTATTTGTGCCCTGATAAGTACTTTGGCTTGTTAAATGAGAATTATTCTATTTGTGCCCTGATAAGTACTTTGGCTTGTTAAATGAGAATTATTCTATTTGTGCCCTGATAAGTACTTTGGCTTGTCAAATGAGAATTATTCTATGTGTGCCTTGATAAGTACTTTGGCTTGGTTAATTGAGAATTATTTCCATGTGTGCCTTGATAAGTACTTGGCCTGATTAGTTGAGAATTGCCTATGTGTCCGGAAATAGCGGTTGTGTGCTATTGGTATATCGGTCGTTCGGGGTCTTTCCCGGTTTGTGGCATTTGCGATTCCGTGGAATTGCTACCCACGATGCGAGGAATACCTCATGCGGTCCGTAAGGACTTATGCGGTGAAATAGTCCCGTGCGGCGGTCCAACCTATGCGAGGAATACCTCACGCGAGTCCGTAAGACTTATGCGGTGAAATAGTCCCACGCGGGCGGTCCAGCCTATGCGGAATACCTCACGCGAGTCCGTAAGGGCTTACGCGGGTGAAATAGTCCCGCGAGGATACCTCACGCGTCCACGCGCCTACGCGTGAAATAGTCCCAAGAGTAGGATGGCTAAATGGTGCCGCGCGGATGGTCTGCTTTGATCATGAGCTTCCTATTTTATATTGTAAGGATACCATCGTTTACTCTCATTGTTAGTAAGGCACAATGTGTTGGAATTTGATTATCCTATATGTCCCCGGATTTGTTTGTGTTACCCTATGGTCATGCTTTTACGATTTGGGATTCCGGGGCATGAGACCACGTGGTATTTAGGACACAGTGGGACTTGGTGTTCATGTATCCTTATTGGTGTTATTACATCATGGATCGCGGTGAGGAAGTATTCCACGCATGATTGATATTATGGGCGTGAGACCCATAGTTATATTTGAGTAATGACTTTGAGGGTCTGCGTCCCTGACTTGATATGACTGCTTATGTGTTATGTACTGTAGGTTGGCTATCATACATGTCTCCTATTTTGTTTAGACTGTTATGATTTTACTACGCATTTCATCGCTCACATACTTGGTACATTCTTCGATCGACCTCCTCGGCCGCGTCACGCCGCAGTTTAGGTACGCACCGTGATCGGCAGTGTAGGACCGCCTTCGAGTTTTTGGATAGCTCCTCTGCTCAGAGTTTATCATTTTGGTATAGTTCCTTCAAGATGTGCTTTTGTACGATTATGGTACGGGCCTTGTTCCGTCATATTTCAAGAAACTCTTAGGTGCAGATTCATATGTGGATTGGACTACGTGCATGATGTTGTGTCTTTTGTATGTATCATGGCAGCCTTGTCGGCTTTTCCCTTGCACGTACGTTGGTTTTTAAAAAAAAAAGAGGTGTTACTTCATTTCCGCAGTTTACTTAGTTGTTAAGGTAGAAGGGTGCCCAGGTAGGGCACCAGTCACGGGCCCGGGGATCGGGGTATGACAGAGCGGTATCAAAGCGATCCTCGGAATGTCAGGCACCGTGTCTAGTAGAGTCTTGATTATCGGTGTTGCGCGCCACACCCATAAACAGGAGGCTACAGGACATTTAGAGTTGGTTTCTATTCTTCTCACTCTAAGATCGTGCATAGAGTGTGTTAGTAAGATAATTCCTCTCACGTATTGTTGTGTTACGATTATGCCTCCAAGGAGGGCAACACCGCCTGAAGGGCAAAGGAGTAGCAGGAGCTACTAGTCAGACGCAGAGTTGCTAGGGCTTATGCCCAGGGCATACCGGATGTGGTTCCGCAGTCGGCGAGTTCTTCTTCGCCAGGTTTTGAGGCCCCAGCACCAGAGCCTCCAGTTTCTTAGTTAGGGGAATACTTTAGGGTCATGATGGAAGCCATTATGTTATTGACCAGAGCGAAGGCTACAGTTTCATCGTGAGGGGTTATTCGCCAAGACATACAGTGTACAGAGGGTAGAGGCCAGCGGAGATCTGCGTAAGAGGGCTAGACCGTTGGTTATTCGGTGAGTTTTGGACGAGCCGCCTCAAGAAATGAGTGAGATATTCGCCCCAGCCTACCCAGTACGTACCCCCGCAGATCACAGGTGGAAGATTGGACCCTACAAGGTATTTAGGAGCCGGTCCAAGCTCCAGGGATTGAGGTTCTCAGAGGAGCAGAGGATTTTCTCAGTCGAGGCCATTTATTCCTCAGTGTTCCAGATGTGGTAAGCGTCATTCGGGGAAATGCCGTTATGGCACAGGTGTTTGTTTTTATTGTGGCCGTCCGGGCCATATTCTGAGGGTATGTCCTTTTAGAAAGAGCACCGGTGAGGTAGCTCAGCCTATGAGGCCGATGGTTGATCCCCTTTCCTCCACAGCTGTGCGTTCCCCAGGGCAGGGTGTACAGATGTTAGCCAGCCGTGGTGGAGGTCAGGGTGGAGTTTATAGTTCTGGCGGCCCTTCGAACCGCAGAGATGACGTGACTACTGGACAGGATCAGGAAGCGACACCGCACGGGGTTACAGGTATAGTTCGATTCTTTTGAATCATACGTGTGTTGATAGATTCAGATTTTACCCTAGCGTATATGTTTTCCCTTCATTGCCAGAGTTGTAAAGTGATAGTACCCCAGAGGTAGGGATACCTTGATTAGTAAAGTGAGAAGTTAAGAATGTTGACAAGAATGATAAGTGAACTGAGACTATAGTTGTGTAGAGTTCACACTTAGTAATTACCTGCCAATGTGTAAGACCGATAGGGAAGGATGTACAGTAGAAATACTTTGACTTATGTGACGAACCTCTAGTGAATAGGGGGATAAGGTAAGAAGTACCTTGAGATAAGAGAGATATTTATTTCAGACTAAGAATGAGGAGTTAAGTGTGACGATGAGTCAGGTTATGGACTCATTTCGGGTCAGCCGATAGTATGGAATGGGGTGATGACAGTTAGAAATGGTCCCGTTATGTGATAGGGTCCCGAGGATGCAAGGCCCAAATTTAGTTAATCATTGTACGAGTTTGTGGACGCGTTCCACCGGAACTAGGTCGTAAGGACCGAGAAGAGCCTTAACGGGAATGTAAGTAACTATATGGCCAAGTTTGGATACTAACTCCAAGGATTGGGGAACAGAAACAAAATTTGAGATTTTGTACGTGTACTAGATGAGTTTGAAAGTACGATAAAGTATGACAAGTAAGGAAAGAAAGGAACCTCTAAGGATCCCGTGTTTTGTAAGATCAGAACCTTCGAGTTTTGGGAGAAGGGGTCGCGGACGGAAGGTCCATTGATATGTTTACGTATGTTAGGTGATGGCCAGGTGTGGCATCGTTAGTCTTGTGGAGTATTGATTGATAGGCATAGTATAGAGATTGTGCCGGGGTTTGTATAGCGTGACAACCGACTAAGAACATTCGGGGACGAATGTTTCTAAGGGGGGAAGAATGTTACACCCCGTAAGTCCAGAACATGTATAAGAGAATGTACGAAAGGAAACAAGACTTGGAAATTAGTACGAAAGGAAGAATTGTTTTTCCGACGGAAAATCTTCCGAACGTCGGAAAGGAAAAATGTTCGTTGTTGAGAATTGGATTCTCAAAAGGCATTATTTGAAGAATATGGCACTTATTAAAATTATGGAAATTTATTTTTACGGATTTGGTCACGTGGGGCCCACCCGAGGAATTTTACATTTTTGTGGGGCCCACGAGGGGTACGGAATTTTGTGGACGAATGAGAGGGCGACACGTGGCACCCCTTCCATGATGTTGGACGAAATATTGCAAGGTTGTTATGTTCATTTGACCTATGTAGATGATAAGTCTTCCAAAGCTTGATATTGTTGACAAGTCAACTTGTCCACCTAGGCTTGATCCAAGTGAAACACATCCTAACCTCACATTTGTTTAAGTCTTGACCCTCCAATGTGTTATATATACATAGCTAGTGCAAGACTTGGCATTTTCTACACTTAGAAAAAATTAGAACCCTTAGAGAGAGGAGATGAGCTCTCGGGTTAGGGCTTCTCCCACACAAAAAAATTTGTAATTTTGTTCCTTTGTCCACAAGACTTAAACCCAATGTCCCCAAGGGTATTGTAAGGTTATCTCAATAGAAAGATTTCGGAAAAAACGCATTTTTACGTTAGTCGCAAGGCGGAAACTAAGGGAGTTCTTCAACTTTGAAGTTGGAACTTGAAGATGGGTTCTTCATAAGCCTCTAAGTAATGCTTGGAGCGGATTGGAACTTAAGGAAAGGAGCTAAGAATTGCTAAGGCGCGACTTTGGATCTTGGAAATTTTAAGGGCTTGGAAAGGTATAAATTTTGTCGTTTTAGTAGTTAAGACTTACTTATTGTTGTAGCTATGGATTTTAGCAAGCATGTGTTATATAGTATGAAGTTTGATATGTTTATGGGCTATTGGAACCCTAATCCGAAAACTAGCATGTTAGCCTTAAGACTACAATTCAAGTTGATTATTCGTTTAAGTCGTCGCATGTTGTGTAAGAAGGAAATTGTAGTTGTTGAAGTTGTTTATGACTAAATAACATGTTGACCTAAGAACTTGAAATTGGAAAAGGATTGGAAAAGACGTAGTGTTATTGGTTATATGTTGGCCGAGAATGGCTAGTGTAGTATTATACTATTTGATATGAATTGTGTTATACCCCGTATTTCCAGAGTATGTACGTAAGGGAATACGTACAAAAAGATTGGCCTTAAAGTTTAGGCCTTGGACGTTTTTGGGCACAACTCACAAAACGAATAGTTTTCCGACGAAACGTTTCCACAGCTTTCGTAGGGTAAATTCCGGCTATGCCATTTCTAATTTTTGCGGATTTTTCCGAAAGACGAAACATTTTGGACCAACGGGAGGGCGACACTTGTCACCCTCCAATTGATGGACTTGAATCGTCCATTGGACGAATTGGACTAGGATGGCACGTTTTTTGTGCCTTTGCACAAGTCAAGGAGTTGGTAGGATATTTGTGTGTAGTAGATAGAATGGACACTTGCCTAAATCTTCACCCTACACTTGCCTTGCACTTGGCATCATCTTGACCCTTGGTTGGCCATGGCTTGACCTATAAATACCCCCTTAAGATGAAGAGTTCTTCATCCACAAATTCCTTTCCAAGTCTTGAAAATCCTTCCCTCTCCCTTGTAGCCTCTTTCGTCCAACACCCCCCCCCCCTTTGAGTGAGCTTGGCCGAGGCAACCCCTCCCCCTAGCCTAGCCGAAATCTACCCCCCCTCCCTTGGTAGAAAAGTTGCCTTCTAGTATTGTTATAATGCCCAAAATACCCTAGCCCAAATCCCTTAGTCCTTAGTAGAAGTTGTGAAGAACTTCTAAGGTTTATTGGAGCTAGCTGAGCTTACAACCTAGTAGCTAAACCTTGCTCAGCGACTTTTATCTAGGATATTATTGGGCTTACCGAGGTAAATAATCCTAACCTCTTTTGAATTAGAGAATACATACCGTAGTAGTATAAGATTAAGTATTAAATACTTAGAAGAATATCACGAATAGAATTGAATGTATCACAGTAGGAGGGTTTAAAAGAAGAATAATCAAATTGTACTTACATAGGACTGTTTTCACAGTAGACTTGAGTAGCTCACCGGGTAGGGAAGTGCTGCCCAATTTTCCGTAGGATATAGAACCCTCTTCTTAGAACTGTTTACAGAGTAGTCTAGACGTTGATAGACGTGTCTGACTATTATAGGTTGATTTCTCTGCGCGCGACATATTCAACTTGGCAGGTGGTTTTCGCTGAGAAGGTATGTGATTCTTCCTAAAGCATAATATTTTAAAGTATATATGTAGTACGGTAGACGTACATGTGTTAACTGAATAATAACTACGGAAATGTCTTTTGAATTAAGCATGAATAATACTTACGCAATGTCTTGCAACTTAAGCCCGAATAATAAGGATCTCAAAGCATTTCAAAAGAATCTCGAATCATTTTTAAGCGTAAGAGAACTAATTGATTTTTAAATAGAAGCTTAAGAGTTATACTAGCTTTATGGGAAGTTAGGTATAACCACTTAAGCATGATAAAAGAAACAGTTTGCCTATGTGTTTATAACAGACTTATATTGATTTGTGAAAAGAATAATAAGATGGTTTGATAAGTAGACATGATATGATGCTATGTGTGTTAGTGTCTTGTAACGTTTGTATAAGAGAGTATTCTTGTTGTGCTTATGTTGTTTAACGATAAGCTGTTATGTTAGTATAATATCACTCACCTCTTGACATATTCAGGGGTTGGCGCCTCCGATGCGGGGTAGACTCAGGTGGTCTGGGACCATGATTCGAGAATACCTCATGCGGGTCCAGGGGACCTATGCGGAGCTACGGGAGTTCCAGGTTAGTGATGCGGGGTTATACCTCATGCGGTCTATGTGGCCATGCGGACTACGAGTCCAGGACGATGCCGAGGAGTAGCTACCCTCGAGGCGGGGTTACATACTCTACGCGGGCCTATATGAGTGGCCTATGCGTACTACGGAGTCCAAAGATTAGGCTTGCATGGTGATACTACGAAATTGGCCTGCCTCGATCATTCGCGACCTAGAAAAGACACATTCTGATTTACCTATTGTTGCTCTTGTTTATGATGTGGCACTATATGCGGTTCTCGTTGTTTCATACATACTTGCAAAACCGATTTTAAAATGATATGTTTTCATTTAAGTATTTCTGATTTCATATACTTAGTACTGTTATCGACCTCCTTCGGGCTGCGTTCATGCCGCAGTAAGAGGCGGCAGTGCTAGATCCACATCCTTAGGATCTCTTGCGTTGGTGTCAGGAGCTCCATTTTCTCCGGAGGCTCTACTTTTGGGTATGATCTCCCTGTTGTAGATAGTTTTGTCTGATCGAGGTATGGCGGGCCTGTCCGCCATAGTTGTTTATTTCCTTAAGTGCGTAGTCATGTTATGCAGTTGGGATGTAGCTGCAAACCTTGGTTTATGTATATATGCCGAAAAGACAACCTTTTCTCGAAGCGTGTATCATTTACAATTATTTCATGTCTTGTTTTATATTCCGCTGATTTTTTCTGATGTATGACTACTTGGGTGCCCGGGTAAGGAACCAGTCACGGGCCCCGGAACGGGTCGTGACAAAAGTGGTATTAGAGCAGTTAATCCTCGGAAAGTGTCTACAGACCGTATCTAGTAGAGTCTTGATTATCGGTGTGTTGTGCACCACACCAATAATCAGGAGGCTTTAGGATATTTAGGATTGGTTTCCATTCTTCTCACTCTGAGATCGTGCTTTAGAGCTGTGTTAAAGTTGGACCCCTCTAACGTATTCCTTTTCTGTAACAGTTATGCCTCCACGTAAGGCAACCCGGGCCCAGAAGGGCAAGGCAGCCGAGGGAGCTTCTAGTGGGACACCTAGAGTCACGAGGGCTCGGGCCCAGTCTATACCAGAGACGGCGAGTTCTACGACGCCGCCAGTCCCAGCAGAGACTACAGTACCTACACCTCCTGTCCACGGCTGGAGCGAGATGAGATGGGTTCTGAGAGATGGCGCCATCGCCGTGATCGTGGCGATATGAGGACATTTGGATCACGGCGATTCAGTCCAGCCCGGTCGTACCGTGGTTCACCCGAGGGCAGAGAGTTTGAGGCTACGAGACTTCGAGTCAGAGCCGCCAGAGTTTTACGGGTCGAGGCCGGAGGATGATCTGCAGGAGTTCATCCGTCAGCGATAGAGGATTTTGAGAGTGATCAGGGCGTCGGAGACCGAGTCTGTGATCTTTGGTTCACATAGGTTGCGTGATACCGCAGTCGATTGGTTTGATTCGTGGGAGTTATCCCGGGGAGAGCACGCGTCCCGCCTACTTGGGATGAGTTCTCGGAGGCTTTCCTCACTCACTTCTTGCCTCGCGGATGAGGAGGCGCGGTGATAGATTTTTACCGAGGCGAGAGGACGACCGTCGTGGAGTACAATGTCGAGTTTGATTCATTGGCTCGATATGTCCCGGCGTTATTAGCAGATATGGAGGATAGGGTGCACCGCCACGCCACCGCTAGATGATTATATGGCGAGTCATGTGCGGGTGTTTCTCTTCACCGGGTATGGACATTACCCGCACGCAGCACATGCTCTTGGATGCGAGGCGCGAGGCCGACGAGTTGTGAGGCAGCGGCGAGAAGAGGGCGGGGCGGGAGGGTCTTACGGTGGCTATCGTGGTGGGCGGCCTCGGCGGCAATCTAGATTTGCACCACGGCCCGGCTGAGCACTCTCGCACCGCCTCAAGACAACCGAGTATTCGAGGCGCACTGAGGCCCTGGGCTTGGGCGTCGAGTAGCAGAGTGCGGCGATCGGACCACCCCAGGTGTGGCGATGCGGTAGATCCCATTACGGAAGTGTGGTGCCGCTTTGGGAGCTTGTTACGATTGGCGGCGCAGGTCACTGCGAGGATCGTCCGACCGGGCGCGGCGGTGGTAGGGCTCGGCGCCAGTTCATTGCCGCTTCATCATCTCCTACGATTACTCGCCCGGGCGGGGTACTCATGGGTCGGCCAGTCGCGGCAGAGGTCGTGGCTCGGGTCCCAGTTCTAGCGGTCCTCAGAACCGCATTTATGCTTTGTCTAGCCGACAGGATCAGGAGGCCTCACCTGAGTCGTCACAGGTACCTTATCAGTTTCTGGGTTTGATGTGTATGCTTTGATAGATCCGGGTTCTACTCTGTCCTATATATCTCCCTTGTTGCTAGTAGGATAGGGATAGAGCACGAGTCCATAGACCCTTTCAAGGTAGCTACGCGATGGTGATTCGGTGGTAGCTCGGCGGGTATATAGAGCTTGTCTGTGACCATTTGATCGTCGGACCCTAGCCGACTTGATAGAGTTGGAGATGATTGACTTCGACGTGATCATGGGGACGGATTAGCTAGCTTGCTACGCCAATGTAGACCGCAGAGAGAGAGTATGCAGTTCCGGTTTCTGAGGCCGGTTGTTGAGTGGGAGGAGCACGGTATCTCAGGGTAGGTTTATTTCCTACCTCAAGGCTAGGAAGATGGTGCGAGAAGGGTATATCTACCATCTCGTTCGGGTGTTTGATCTCAAGGCTGCGGTACCAGATTTTCCGTCGATTCGGTGGTCGAAGAGTTCCCAGACGTGTTTCGGGCGACCTCCGGGTATCCTCACGAGAGGAGATCGAGTTTTGTATAGATGTGTTGCGGACACTCGGCTATTTCCATTCCGCCATACTGAGAATGACACTGCCGAGTTGAGAGAGTTGAAGGATCAGCTTAGGGATTTCCGGAGAAGCGGCTTCATCGTGCCTAGTGTTTCTCCCCGGGAGCGCGGTATTGTTCGTGAAGAAGAAGGGCGGGGCCGCGCGTGTGTTGATTACAGTGTGAACAAGGTGACCATTAAACGAATACCCTTCCCGTGATTGATGATTTGTTCGACCAGATTGCAGTGCGAGATGTTTCTCCAAGATTGATATGCGATCGGGCTATCATCAGTGCGAAGTCGAGAGGTGGATGTCCCTAGATCGCATTCGGACCCTGCGGGCATTATGAGTTCGTGGTCATGTCTTTTGGGTTGACCAATGCTCGGCGATATTCATGGATTTGATGAACCGAGTGTTCAAACCATTTTTGGACACGTTTGTGATAGTGTTCATTGATGATATCTTGGTTTATTCTCGCCAGAGCGAGGAGCACGCGAGCATTTGAGGCTGTCTTGCGATTCTCCAGACCAGCGATTATACGCCAAGTTTTCCAAATGTGAGTTTTGGTTGACTTGGTGGCTTTTCTTGGGCATATTGCCGGGTGATGGCATTAGTGGATACGGCCAAGATCGAAGCGATCAGGACTTGGCCTAGACCTACTACTCCGAGAGGTTCGCGATTTCGGGCCTTGCAGGATATTATCGGTTCGTGGAGAAGTTTGCTTCTATCTGCATCATTGACTAGTGACTCGGAAAGCGGCCAAGTTTGATGGTGATGCTTGTGGCGTGGTTTCGATTCTTGAAAGAGAGGCGACGACCGCCCGTTCTTACTATTCGGAGGTCGGATGGTTATGTCGTGTATTGTGATCGTCGGGCATCGGGTTGGGATGTGTGTTGATGCAGCATGGCGGGGTTATAGCATATGCATCCCGGTGAAGAAGAAACACGAGGAACTACCCACCCATGATTTGGAGTTGGCGGTATGATTCACGCTTTGAAGATCCGGAGGCACTATTTGTATGGGGTTCACGTGGATATTTTTACAGACCACAAGAGCCTCCGGTATATCTTCACGGAGGAGGAGTGAACTTACGACAGAGCGGTGGTTAGAGTTGCTTAAGGATTACGATGTTGATATCTGTACCACGGGAAAGCCAATGTTGTGGCGGATGCTCTTAGTCGTAGGTCGATGGGAGCCTATCGGATGTGCGGCTAGAGAGGAGGACATGGTTCGTGATTTGCATCGGTTAGCGAGCCTTGGTGTCCGTTTGATTGATTACGATAGCGGTGGGGTTCGAGTTCGTGAGGTTGCCGAGTCTTCCATCGCCGAGGTGAAGAGGCAACGATTTGAGATCCATTCGACACGTTATCGTGATACAACTCTTCGTGGGGCAAGGTCCTTTTGAGGTAGC
This sequence comes from Przewalskia tangutica, assembly GCA_029844215.1. Lineage (NCBI taxonomy): Eukaryota > Viridiplantae > Streptophyta > Magnoliopsida > Solanales > Solanaceae > Przewalskia > Przewalskia tangutica. The sequence goes on along the minus strand of CM056726.1, from coordinate 84,806,475 downwards.
ACGATGGGGTGCTAAGGTTTGAGCGGATTGTAAGTTCGGATGTTTGAGGCTTGTGAGGTTATTGGGAAGCACACAAAGACGCGCGTTACTCTATCCATCCGGTCGACCAAGATGTACCACAACCTTAGATCGTGTATTGGTGGGATGGCTTGAAGAGGACGTTTGAGTTCGTAGCTCGGTGCGTGTTGTCGGCGGTAAAGGTAGAGCACCGAGGCACGGTGGTTTGTTACTGAGACGATAGAGATCCCGACACGGAAGTGGGAGGTGATCAACATGGACTTCATCACGGGATTACCTCGCACTCGGAGGAGACATGATTCTATATGGGTTATCGTCGACGGTCGACGAAATCAGCCCACTTTCTTCCCGTCAGATGACTTTTCGGTGAGGATTATGCGGACTTTACATCAGAGATCGCCGATCGCATGGAGTCCCTATTTCGATCATATCGCAGAGAGCCGATTTACGGCTAACTGGAGGTCTTTCGAGAGGTTTAGGGACGCGTGTGAGCACGAAATCGCATTCCATCCACGAGCAGACGACAGCCGAAGCGCACTATCCGCACTCTTGAGGATATCTTTGCGAGCTGTGTTATCGACCGAGGGTAGCGGGAGGATCATTTGCCTCTAGTTGAGTTCGCGTACAATAATAGCTACCACTCCAGTATTCAGATGGCGCCTTATGAGGCCTTGTATGGGAGGAAGTGCAGATCGCCTATAGGTTGGTTCGATGTGGGCGAGGTGCAGCTAGTGGGACCAGATTTGGTGCAGCAGGCAGTGGATAAGGTGAAGCTTATCCGAGCGGCTATCGACATTTCGAGTCGGCCAAGTCGTATCACAGATCATCGTCGTCGGCATCCGGAGTTCGAGGTTCATGATTGGGTTGTCCTGTAGGTGTCACCCATGAAGGGTGTGATGAGATTCGGGAAGAAGGGGAAACTCAGCCCAAGGTACATTGGGCCGTATCAGATCGTCCGCAGGGTAGGCAAGGTTGCCTACGAGTTGGATCTGCCGTCCGATCTGGAGGCAGTGCATCCGGTGTTTCACGTTTCTATGCTGAGGAGATGTATCGGGGATCCATCTAGGGTACACCCGATTGACGATGTCCAGGTGACCGAGGGGTTATCGTATGAGGAGATTCCCATAGCGATAGTCGATCGTCAGGTTAGGCATCTGCGGACCAAGGACGTGGCTTCCGTCAAAGTCTTGTGGCGGAACGAGCTCAGGGAGGAGATGACGTGGGAAGCTGAGGAGGACATGAGGCAGAAGTATCCTCACCTATTCCCCACACCTCCAGGTAATTCACTTTCCTACTTGTAAATTTTCATTATCGTTTATGCCTAAGTGTTGTTTTCTGGCCATGTGTGGCATTTGCAAACTGTTTAAGTTATGAAGAGCCTTATCGTTATCTGTCTTGGGAAGGAACATTCTGGACGAATGTTACTAAGGAGGGGAGAATGTTATACTCCGTATTTCCAGAGTATGTACGTAAGGGAATACGTACAAAAAGATTGGCCTTAAAGTTTAGGCCTTGGACGTTTTTGGGCACAACTCACAAAACGAATAGTTTTCCGACGAAACGTTTCCACAGCTTTCGTAGGGTAAATTCCGGCTATGCCATTTCTAATTTTTGCGGATTTTTCCGAAAGACGAAACATTTTGGACCAACGGGAGGGCGACACTTGTCACCCTCCAATTGATGGACTTGAATCGTCCATTGGACGAATTGGACTAGGATGGCACGTTTTTTGTGCCTTTGCACAAGTCAAGGAGTTGGTAGGATATTTGTGTGTAGTAGATAGAATGGACACTTGCCTAAATCTTCACCCTACACTTGCCTTGCACTTGGCATCATCTTGACCCTTGGTTGGCCATGGCTTGACCTATAAATAACCCCTTAAGATGAAGAGTTCTTCATCCACAAATTCCTTTCCAAGTCTTGAAAATCCCTCCCTCTCCCTTGTAGCCTCTTTCGTCCAACACCCCCTTTGAGTGAGCTTGGCGAGGCAACCCTCCCCTAGCCTAGCCGAAATCTACCCTCCCCGGTAGAAAAGTTGCCTTCTAGTATTGTTATAATGCCCAAAATACCCTAGCCCAAATCCCTTAGTCCTTAGTAGAAGTTGTGAAGAACATCTAAGGTTTCTTGGAGCTACCGGAGCGTACAACCTAGGAGCTAAACCTTGCTCAGGCGCGACTTTTATCTAGGATATTATTGGGCTTACCGAGGTAAATAATCCTAACCCTCTTTTGAATTAGAGAATACATATTGTAGTAGTATAAGATTAAGTATTAAATACTTAGAAGAATATCACAGAATAGAATTGAACTGTTATCACAGTAGAAGGGTTTAAAAGAAGAATAATCAAATTGTACTTACATAGGACTGTTTTCACGATGAGACTTGAGTAGCTCAGGGTAGGGAAGTCTGTCCAATTTTCCGTAGGATATAGAACCCTCTCGCTTAGAATCGTTTCTGAGTAGTCTAGACGTTGATAGACGTGTCTGACTATTATAGGTTGATTTCTCTGCGCGCGACATATTCAACTTGGCAGGTGGTTTTCGCTGAGAAGGTATGTGATTCTTCCTAAAGCATGATATTTTAAAGTATATATGTAGTACGGTAGACGTACATGTGTTAACTGAATAATATCTACGGCAATGTCTTTTGACTTAAGCCTGAATAATACTTACGGCAATGTCTTGCGACTTAATCCTGAATAATAAGGATCTGAAAGCATTTCAAAAGAATACTGAATCATTTTTAAACAGAAGAGAACAAATTGGTTTTTAAAACAGAAGCTTAAGAGTTATACTAGCTTTATGGGAAGTTAGGTATAACCACTTAAGCATGATAAAAGAAACAGTTTGCCTATGTGTTTATAACAGACTTATATTGATTTGTGAAAAGAATAATAAGATGGTTTGATAAGTAGACATGATATGATGCTATGTGTGTTAGTGTCTTGTAACGTTTGTATAAGAGAGTATTCTTGTTGTGCTTATGTTGTTTAACGATAAGCTGTTATGTTAGTATAATATCACTCACCTCTTGACATATTACAGGGGTTGTCGCCTCCGACGCGGGGTAGACTCGGTGATGCAGGACCATGATTCGAGAATACCTCATGCGGGTCCAGGGACCTATGCGAGCTACTGGGAGTTCGTGTTAGTGATGCGGGGTTATACCTCATGCGGTCTATGTGGCCATGCGGACTACGAGTCCAGGACGATGCCGAGGAGTAGCTACCCTCGATGCGGAAGCTTTTAAAACTAAGTATTACTCTTCTTTCAAAAACGATTCATACTTCTTGTCACGACCCGTTCCGGGGCCCGTGACTGGTGCCTTACCCGGGCACCCAAGTAGTCAAACATCAGAGAGATCAGCGGAATATAAAAGATATAGATATGAAACAAGAGATCAGATAATAAAACAGGCCAACCAAAATGGTTGCCTTCTTGCATATATACAGAATTTTTTTGAACAGTTACATCCGTTACAACCCTGCCCACAACAGTACTACAGACCTCTAAGAATGTAACACAATCTATGACGGGACAGGGCCCCGCCATACCCCTGTATGTACAAGAACCTACAACTCAGGGAAACATACCAAAAGATAAGCCTCCGGAGAAACGGGGCTTCCCAATACGCTGAACTGTGATCCTATGAGCCCGGATCAACAACCGGTGTACCTCTACCTGCGGCATGAACGCAGCCCCCCGAGGGAGGTCAGTACAACAAGTACCAATAATGTGAAACTGAAAATACTGAAAATGAAATCATAATAGTCTATATAAAACAGAAGACATATATGATAACAAAACTACAGTTCACAGCATAAAAGTAGTCATGTCAAGTCAGGGACTCACGCCCTCAAGGTCATCCCTCATGCCCGTGGAACTCCTTCCTCACTGCCGGCAGTCTAGGTATAAGTCATATGATACGTGTAGCATGTCTCGACCCATCTCATGGACTCGAGGTGAAATCGTATGGAATACATTCTCGGTCCATCTCATGGACTCGGTATCAAATCAGGTGGTATACATTCCTGGTTCATCCCATGAACGCGGTGTCGCATGAAATACATTCCCGGTCCATCTCATGAACTCAGTATCGTGTAAAATACATTCCCGGTTCATCCCATGAATGCGGTGTCGAGTGAAATACATTCCCGGTTCATCCCATGAACGCGGTGTCGTGTGGAATACATTCCCGGTTCATCCCATGAACGCGGTGTCGTGTGAAATACATTCCCGGTTCATCCCATGAACGCGGTGTCGTGTGGAGTACATTCCCGGTTCATCCCATGAACGCGGTGTCGAGTGAAATACATTCCCGGTCCATCTCATGGACGCGGTATCAAATCAGGTGGAATACATTCCCGGTTCATCCCATGAACGCGGTGTCGTGTGGTCATAACATTTAAACGCTCTTTTAAGACAGATTAAGATAATACCATATTTTCCTTTTAAAACAACTAAGGTAACATTATGCCCTTCTTTTTAAACCAAAACACTTTCCTTCTTAAAGTCAAGTAACAACATTTTTTTCCAAAAGTTCAAGTTTGCCTAATTTCAAATATTCACATTTTCTTATTTCCGAAAGGTTTCATAGTTCATAGTCTTAATCATTTAATAACATAATTCTCTTTTAAAAACAGTTGAGTAATATATGCCTTATGTGTGAGTAGGTTATTCTTGTTTATAACAATCTTATTAAAGCAGCCATGATCTAGGAAATGTAATACAATTTTGTCTTATCTTAGCTTCTATGCAGATGGAGGTTTCTACTGGTTTTAATATAATTACTTATTTGTCAATACATTTTCCTTTATTAACGCTGCAGTGGTTCGTTCGACACCTATTCTCATTTCCGAATCAGTAAAACATTATTCTTTTAAAAACCAAGTACTCATTACTCACGAATGAGGTTTCACACTTTTTAACAAAATTCATATCAATTCAATTAAGTCAAGCCTCTTATATTTTGAGATCAAGTCTCTTAACTTCTAAAATCAATAAACCATTCTTTTTATCTCTCTTAAGACGTTATACCTAACTTCCCATAAAGCTAGTATAACTCTTACGTTTTCAAAACCAAGTATTACTCTTCTTTCAAAAATGATTCTTAATTCTTTTGAAATACTTCAAGGTTCTTATTATTTAAAACTCAAGTCAAAATACATCGAAGTAAAACCATGTTCAGTTAACACACGTACGTCTACCGTACTATATATATTCTTCTTTTAAAATATCATGCTCAAGAGGATAGGAAGAATCACATACCTCGCGACGATTTATCGACTATTAGCAAGACGCTCCAAAGTACTGTAATCCGGCTAGCCCTTTCCACCCTTCGAGTAGAATACGCTACTTGCAGTACTTCAACCTATAACGTCCATACAAGTCTATCAACGTCCAGACTACTCTGCAGAATAATTCTAGATACAGATTCCTTATTCTACGGAAAATTGGGCAGCACTTCCCTACCCGCCAAACTACACAAGTCTCATCAGAATACAAATCATGTAAGTACTGATTCAGTCTTATTCTTTAATATTCTCACGATGTGATTTCAATTCAATTCTCTTCTGTAATATCCTTCTATTACAGTTCAATTCTCTTCTGAAATATCCTTCTATGTATCTTATATTTATTTCTATACCACTTACAGTATGTAATCTCCAATTACACTAGAAGGATAGGATTATTTACCTCGATAAGCCCAAAATTATCCAAGATTAAATGTCGATCCTGAGCAAGGTTTAGCTCCTACTCCGTGCGCTCCAACCCGCTCCAAACAACCCTTAGAAGTTCTACGCAACTTCTTCTTAATACTCCAACCGGCTATGAAGATTTTTCCTTAGGGTTTCGTTTAGTGACTAATGGAAATATAGTAGTATTTCCGGGCTCTACGTATAGAGGTAACTATGGAAAGTACTACAAGGTATATGGGCTAAGATTTTTTTTGGCATAGTAACAATACTTGGAGACAACTTTTCTACCAAGGGGGGGGGGGTGTATTATACGAAACAACTCAAGGAAAGGGGGGGGGGGGGATGTTTCGGCCAAGGCCTCTCAAACGGGGAGGGGTGGCTTGGACGAAATTTCACTAAGGGGGAGAGGGATTTTTGCCTTGGAATTTATCAAGTGAGGATGAAGAAATAGTCTTGCATTAGAGGGGTATTTATAGGACATTCAATGGCCAAGATCAAGACAAGTGGGGGGCAAGTGGAGGGTGAGGATTTGGGCAAGTGTCCTTATCCATCTACTACACAAAATATCCTACCTAACCCTTGACCAAAAGAAAGGCAAAAAAACGCCCAATGTTTCGTCCAAATGACCTCCCACTTGAGGGTGACAAGTGTCGCCCTCTCGTTGGTCCAAAATATTTCATCTCTCGGAAAAATCCGCAAAAATTATAAATGTTGCAGCCGTATTTTTCCCTTCGCAAAGTCCGGAAAACGTTTCGTCGGAAAACGATTCTTTTTGCTAGTTGTGCACAAATTTCGACCCTTATGCCTACTTAAGGCTAAAAACTTTTTTACGTACGCCCTCACGTACATACTCTGGAAATACGGGGTATAACATTCTCCCCTCCTTAGGAACATTCGTCCCGAATGTTCCTTCTCAAGACGGATAACGATAAAGTTCTTCTGGCCACGGATAACAAGTTGCCAATGCCACGCCTGGCCACAAAATAACACACGCGAAAACACTTAACCCAAGTCCACGAGAAATCATTCCTACATCACAAAAGCTTCCACCCTGGTCTAAAGGATACTCCCTTCGCATCTTCACTTCACAACAAAATGATCGTTTCTATTTTCTTAGCACATGTTCACTTCTTTCCTTACTCGCCGTACTGTTCTCGAATACTTAAACTCTTTCTAGTATACGTACCATACTTCAGTCATCGCTTCAGTTTCCACAATCTCTGGAGTCACTACCTCCAAACTTGGTCATCTTACTAGCCTCAATCTCCTTTAAGGCCATTCCCGGCCTTCACGATCCGATTCTGGTCGAACATATCCATGAACTTATGCAACGGTTACCTAAACTTGGGCTTTGCACCCTCGTGATCCTACCACCTGGCGGGACCACCCAGAACTGACCCCACCTTAATCCGGGCTACGGGTTAACCCGCAATACGTCCTAAATCCGACCCTCCGTTGTGCCGAACTCTCTTGCTTCTCGATCCGGAATAATCTCACAACTCAAGTCAGGAAAACCTAGTGGTCTTCTTAGCTCAACTACCCTCTTTCATTTCATACCACTCAGAGACTTATCACACAACTATATCCCACGTATACTATGCACTCTGATAAAGGTCAACACAAACATAATTCTTTTACTCAAGATGACCTCGCATCTAAGGTTTCTACGTATAAAACTCTAAGGCTCACACTTTCCTTGTCCCCAAACTTACCCTTAAACATGTTTTCTAAACACAATTTTTAACATAATGCTATCTGAACATAATACTTAGCACTTCATCAAATCATCTACGCATACTAGTCTCTAGAGGAGTAAGAATATACCTGTACCATCTGCTCCACTCTAATCATAGGCCTGCCCTGCAGGGCGCATAACTGTAGAAGGCGATGAACTCGCATCGACCGGTAGGCTCGCGCCATTCTCGCACCCTTCCTATAAGCACGCCTCGTCACATGGCTCGACGGCCGCAGTGAAACAAGCACCGCAAGAAGATGACATTCCCGACGACGCCGCCACATCGCGCACACCGGCGAGGGGACATGAATCCTGCCGGCTAGAACCCGTGTATATTCAGAAACTAAGCCATGGAGCTCGACCAGCTCCCGAATACCGAACGCCTCAAGATCGCGAGGACCACTGCATCGGGCGAGGTACATAACTAGCTCACACAGGCGGTCCGCTCGAAAGTTACCAAAGGACCTGTTTTCGCCCTCTTCTCGATCTCGGCCATTCCGTCGACCTCTCCGCTCCTCACATCCAAGTGCATAAGTCTGCATGCGGGCAATGTCCATGCCCGGCTGAAGAGCTACACCCGAACAAGCCTCTGCCAAGTAGTCATCAAGCCCGATGACGTAGCGGTGCACTCGCCCTCCATGTCGCTACCAATACGGACGCATCGAGCTAATGAGTCAAACTCCACATTGTACTCCCAACCGCACGCCGTCGCCTCGTTATACCAGTATTTCCAGTATGTACGGGAGGGCGTACGTATAAAAGTTTAAGCCTTAAGTTAGGCAAGGACCGAAAATTTTGTGCACAACACACGAAAAGAATCGTTTTCCGACGAAACGTTTTCCAAACTTTGCGAAGGGAAAAATACGACTATGTCATTAATAATTTTTGCGGATTTTTCCGAGAGATGAAATATTTTGGACCAACGAGAGGGCGACACTTGTCACCCTCAAGTGGGTGGACGAAATGGTCTTTCATTGTCACGTTTTGCCTTTATTTTTTTGTCAAGGAGTTGGTAGGATATTTTGTGTGGTAGATGACCAAGTGGGACCCACACACACATGTCCTAATCTACACCCTCCACTTGCCCCCCCCCACTTGTCTTGATCTTGGCCATTGGTTGGCCTATAAATACCCCCCTTAGTTGATGAACTTCTTCATCCACACTTAGACATTTCTAAGTCTTAAAATCCCTCCCCCCCTCTCTTGAGAGCTCTGGCAGAGCACCTCTCCCCTTCCTAGTTATGCTAGCCAAACCCCTCCCCTTTGAGACTTGCCGAAACTACCCCCTTCCTAAAGTTGTTTTTCGTGAAGTACCCTTGGTAGAAAAGTATTCTCCAAGTATTGTTACTATTCTGAAATACCTTGGCCCAATACCTTGTAGTATTCCAAGGTTACACCTATACTAAAAGCCCAGAAATACTATTATACTTCCCTTCAGTCACAAAACGAAACCCTAAGGAAAATCTTCATAGCCGGTTGAAGTTTTAAGAAGAAGTTGCGTAGAACCTCTAAGGGTTGTTTGGAGCGGTTGGAGCACCCAGAGTAGGAGCTAAACGCGTTGCTCGGGATCGACATTTAAACTTGGATAATTTTGGGCTTATCGTGGTAAATACTCTTGTCCTTCTATTGTAATTGGAAATTACATCGTAGTAGTATAGAAATGAATATAAGATACATAGAAGGATATTACGTAAGAGAATTGAACTGTAATAGAAGGATATTACGTAAGAAGATTAAACCGTACTTACATAGGATCAGATTTGCAGAGACTTGTGTAGTTTAACGGTAGGGATGTCTGCCCAATTTTTCGTAGAATATTCTACGAGTAGTCTAGACGTTGATAGACGATATGGCCTTTATAGGTTGAATGTTCTGCGAGTAGCATGTTCTACTTGGAAGGTGGACAAGGCTAGCCGGGTTATAGCCGTGGAGCGTTTTGCTAATAGTCGATAATCGTCGCGAGGTATGTGATTCTTCCTATCCTCTTGAGCATGATATTTTAAAAGAATATATATAGTACGGTAGACGTACATGTGTTAACTGAACGTAGTTTTACAGCAATGTCTTTTGACTTAAGCCTGAATAATAAGAATCTTGAAGTATTTCAAGAGAATTAAGAAACCTTTTTGAAAGAAGGATAATACTTGGTTTTGAAAGCTTAAGAAGTTATACTAGCTTTATGGGAAGTTAGGTATAACGACTTAAGAGAGATAAAAGGAACGGTTTACTTAATTATTTATGAAAGCCTTATATTGATTTCGGAAATGAGAATAAGTATCGAACAAACCACAACAAATAATAAAGGGAAATGTATTGACTAATAAAGTATTATTAAAACCAGTAGAAACCTCCATCTGCATAGAAGCTAAGATGAGACAAAATGATATTACATTTCCTAGATCATGGCTGCTCTAATAAGATTGTTATGAACAAGAATAACCTACTCACACATAAGGCATATGTTTCTCAAATTGTTTTAAAGGAGAATTATATTAGTAAATGATTAAAACTATGAACTACGAAACCTTTCAAAAATAAAAGACTCGAGTAATTGAACTTAGGCAAACTTGGACGTTTGGAAAAGAATGTTGTTACTTGATATTAAAAGGGAAACTGTTTCGGTTTACTTAAAAAAGATAGTCACTCTATTTTTGATACTACGGGTATCGTGTGACTTTTGTGAAAGAAACGGGTTTTTTTAAAGAATTAATGTATGAAGTACTTTGGGGTTAAAACCCGAACTTGTTGTCATAAAATAGAAAGTACCTTGGGTGAATAACTTGACTATGTTGGTTTGTGATAGCCTTGTAATACTTTCTTGATTGGTTTGATAAGTAATCATGTTATGATGCTACGTGTGTTAGTGTCTTATAATGTTTGTGTAAAGGGGTTTCCCTTGCTGTGCTTATGTTGATTAACGATAAGCCGTTGTACTGTTATATTATCACATACCCCCTTGACTTGATATACCGAGGGCTTGCCACCCTTGATGCGGGTCTATACGGCCTATGCGGTCTGTGTGATTATGCGGAGCAGCGGTATGCTCCAGGATTGATCATTCCTGGTGTTTTATCTCGATGCGGGGGATGCCCTATGCGGTCTGTGACTATGCGGTCTATGAGACTATGCGGACTGCGGGAGTCCAGGAGGGTACCGGGGGTTAGCTGCCCCCGATGCGAGGAATACCTCATGCGGGCCTATGTGTGGCCTATGCGGAGCAGCGGTATGCTCCAGGACTAGACGCGCACATTGATACTGAGGGCGAGTGGCCAGCTTCGATCATGTGGTGCGGTCTAGAAAGACCCCGTGATATAGTTTTATAGCATTGTTGGTACTGTGGGTTTTAGTAGTCGGCTATGCCTTCGTACTTACCCCGTACGATTTTATTATGACACAGGTGGGACCTGGTGTTCATGTGTACTCCTTGGTGTTATTACATCATAGACTGCCGGCAGTGAGGAAGGTATTCCACGGGCATGATTGATGTGGTGGGCGTGAGACCCATTGTTGTATTTGAGTAATGACTTTGAGGGCGTGAGTCCCTGACTTGACGTGACTGCTTACATATTGTGTATCGTAAATTGGTTATCATATATGTCTTCTGTTTATATAGACTATTATGATTTCATTTACAGTATTTTCAGTTTCACATACTTGGTACCTGTTGTACTGACCTCCTTCGGGGGGCTGCGTTCATGTCGCAGGTAGAGGTACACCAGTAGTCGATCCTCGCTCTTAGGATCACCGTTCAGCGTTTTGGGAAGCTCCGTTTCTCCGGAAGCTTATCTTCGAAAGATTTCATAGTTCATAGTCCTAATCACTTAACAACATAATTTCTTCTTTTAACAAAATTGAGTAACATATATCTTATGTGTGAGTAGTTTATTCTTGTTTATAACAATCTTATTAAAGCAGCCATGATCTAGGAGATGTAATACAATTTTGTCTTATCTTAGCTTCTATGCAGATGGAGGTTTCTACTGGTTTTAATATAATTAATTATTCAATACATTTTCCTTTATTAGCGCTGCAGTGGTTTGTTCGATGCTTATTCTCATTTCCGAAATCAATACAAGGCTTTCATAAACAATTAAGTAAACCGTTCCTTTTTCTCTCTTAAGTCGTTATACCTAACTTCCCATAAAGCTAGTATAACTCTTAAGCTTTTAAAACTAAGTATTACTCTTCTTTCAAAAACGATTCATACTTCTTTTGAAATACTTCAAGATTCTTATTATTTAAAACTCAAGTCAAAAGACATCGAAGTAAAACCATGTTCAGTTAACCTACGTACGTCTACCGTACTATATATATTTATCAAAATATCATGCTCAAGAGGATAGGAAATATCACATACCTCCTCGGCGAAATCCACCTGCCAAGTCGAATATGTCGCGCGCAGAGTATCAACCTATAATAGTCAAATACGTCTATCAACGTCTGTCACGACCCGATCCCGGGCCCGTGACTGGTGCCTTACCCCGGTCACCCTAGTGATACAACATCAGAGAAAAACCAGCGGAAATAAAAACTCATGAAAGAAAATAGTGAAATAAGAAAACAGGCTAACCCAAACGGTTACCTTTTTGTACATAAATGAAAACTTGAACAGTTACATCCCTTACAATCCTGCCCACAACAGTGGCTGCACTTCTAAGAATTTTGAAACCATAATGACGGACAGGCCCCGCCATGCCCCGAATATACAAAAGTCATCGCTTCAGGAACCGTGCACAGACAAGCTTCCGAGATATGGAGCTTTCCGAGAACCGAACAGCGATCCTAAGAGTGCGGATCGCCAGTTATGTACCTCAACTCGCGCATGAACGCAGCCCGGCGAGGTCAAGATAACAGTACCAAGTATGTGAAATCAAAAATCAGTAAATGAAATCATAATAGTCTATATAAAGCGTGAGACATGTATGATAACCAAACTACAAGACACAACATATAAGCAACATGTCAAGTTAGGGACTCATGCCCGTGAAATCATCACTCAAATACAACCCGAATTTAACTCGCACAATGGCCGCATGCCGGCAGATCTCACCTCGGTATAAGCATGGCCCCGAACCGCACTAGTGGGCCCATACCCGTGGACCATCCAACGTGTCGGTATGCCCAAAGGAGATAACAAGATAAAATCCTCGGAAGCATACCCGTGGGCCACCCAACGGCGTGTCGGTATGTCCAAACAACTAACAAGATAATACTCATCGTGGAAGCATACCCGGCTACCCAACGTGTCGGTATGTCCAAACAAATAACAAGATAATACTCATCGTGGAAGCATACGTGGCTATCCAACGTGTCGGATGTCCAAACAAATAACAAAATAATACTCACTGTGGAAGCATACCCGTGGGCTACCCAACGTGTCAGTATGTCCAAACAAATAACAAAATAATACTCACTGTGGAAGCATACCCGTGGGCTACCCAACGTGTCAGTATGTCCAAACAAATAACAAAATAATACTCACTGTGGAAGCATACCCGTGGGCTACCCAACGTGTCAGTATGTCCAAACAAATAACCAATAACCGGCCCTCCATCGAGAGACTCGATAGCACAATCAAACCCTTGTACAACAAGGCTATCTCAACCAAGCATAGGCAAGTTACACACAACTCAAGGTACTTTAAACACTCCTTAACACAACGTCAAGTATACCATTTAAAACCCAAGTATCTAACCCCTTTAGGATCAAGGTACTCCTACCTTTTATAACCAAACCACTTATGTTTTTCCATCACAAAGATTTCAATATTTGAAAACAAGTTACTTCTCTTTTTCCAAAAATCAAGTTACCATTCTAAATCCAATAATGAATCCATTTCTTTATTTTTCCATAAAGTCGTTATAACTAACTTCCCATAAAGATATTATAACACTTTATGTTTTAAAAACAATACAAGACAAAACCATGCCTTTCTTTTAAAACAAAGCACTTCAAATTCTTAAGTCTCTTTTCTTTTAGAAATCGAGTTCCTTACCTTGGGATTTTTTTAGAAGATCAAAACTTGATTTCAATAATTCTTATTAGAGTAGCCATGATCTAGGAAATGTAATACAATTTTGTCTTATCTTAGCTTCTATGCAGATGGAGGTTTCTACTGGTTTTACCATGATTAATTGTCATTACTTCTTTCCTTTATTAACGCTGCATTGTCTTGTTCGATTCTTATTCCCATTTACGAAATTTATGTAACATTATTCTTTTTAAAAACAAAGTACTCATTTCTCACGAATGAGGTTTCACACTTTTCAACACCATTTAGGTCAAATATAAGTCAAGTCTCTTATCCTTTGAAATCAACAAACCATTCTTTTACCTACATAAAGTGGTTATAACAAACTTCCCATAAAGCCGTTATAACACTTTATGTTTTAAACCAACCAATTACAACTATAAGCCCTTATGAGACCAAGAGGTCTTGTTCCATAACCACCGAGTACCCATTACTAACGAATAAGATTTTCCTACTTTTCAAACAATCAAGACCTTTACACTTCATATCAAGTCAAGGCACAACAAGGGAGACATGTATGATAACCAAACTACAGTACACAACATATAAGCAGTCATGTCAAGTTAGGGACTCATGCCCGTGAAATCATCACTCAAATACAACCCGGGAATTTAACCCGCACAATGGCCGCATGCCCCGGCATCTCACCTCGGTATAAGCATGGCCCTGGAACCGTACTAGTGGGCCCATACCCGTGGACCATCCAACGTGTCGGTATGCCCAAAGGAGATAACAAGATAATACTCACTGTGGAAGCATACCCGTGGGCTACCCAACGTGTCAGTATGTCCAAACAAATAACAAGATAATACTCACTGTGGAAGCATACCCGTGGGATACCCAACGTGTCAGTATGTCCAAACAAATAACAAAATAAACCGCACTCAGGAAGCATACCCGTGGGCTACCCAACGTGTCAGTATGTCCAAACAAATAACAAAATAATACTCACTGTGGAAGCATACCCGTGGGCTACCCAACGTGTCAGTATGTCCAAACAAATAACAAAATAATACTCACTGTGGAAGCATACCCGTGGGCTACCCAACGTGTCAGTATGTCCAAACAAATAACCAATAACCGGCCCTCCATCGAGAGACTCGATAGCACAATCAAACCCTTGTACAACAAGGCTATCTCAACCAAGCATAGGCAAGTTACACACAACTCAAGGTACTTTAAACACTCCTTAACACAACGTCAAGTATACCATTTAAAACCCAAGTATCTAACCCCTTTAGGATCAAGGTACTCCTACCTTTTATAACCAAACCACTTATGTTTTTCCATCACAAAGATTTCAATATTTGAAAACAAGTTACTTCTCTTTTTCCAAAAATCAAGTTACCATTCTAAATCCAATAATGAATCCATTTCTTTATTTTTCCATAAAGTCGTTATAACTAACTTCCCATAAAGATATTATAACACTTTATGTTTTAAAAACAATACAAGACAAAACCATGCCTTTCTTTTAAAACAAAGCACTTCAAATTCTTAAGTCTCTTTTCTTTTAGAAATCGAGTTCCTTACCTTGGGATTTTTTTAGAAGATCAAAACTTGATTTCAATAATTCTTATTAGAGCAGCCATGATCTAGGAAATGTAATACAATTTTGTCTTATCTTAGCTTCTATGCAGATGGAGGTTTCTACTGGTTTTACCATGATTAATTGTCATTACTTCTTTCCTTTATTAACGCTGCATTGGCTTGTTCGATTCTTATTCCCATTTCCGAAATTTATGTAATATTATTCTTTTTAAAAACCAAGTACTTATTTCTCACGAATGAGGTTTCACACTTTTCAACACCATTTAGGTCAAATATAAGTCAAGTCTCTTATCCTTTGAAATCAACAAACCATTCTTTTACCTACATAAAGTGGTTATAACAAACTTCCCATAAAGCCGTTATAACACTTTATGTTTTAAACCAACCAATTACAACTATAAGCCCTTATGAGACCAAGAGGGCTTGTTCCTTAACCACCGAGTACCCATTACTAACGAATACGATTTTCCTACTTTTCAAACAATCAAGACCTTTACACTTCATATCAAGTCAAGACACAACAAGGGAAATCAAATTCCTTTAACACACGTGCATCTACTGCACTATATATTTCACAAATAATCATGCTGAAGAGGATAGGAAGAATCACATACCTCGCGACGATTATCGACGGTTAGCAAAATGCTCCACAGTACTATCCTCCTTAAGTAGAATATGCTACTCGTAGTACTTCAATCCTAATAAGGTCATAAAACGTCTATCAAACTCTAGCTTCGAACGTAGAATAAACTAAGTGCAAAGTCCCTAAATTCTACGGCAATTTGGACAGAACTTCCTTTGTTTCTACTAACTTTGCCACCTTTTTCAAGGTCGAATTTCAATAACCAACGCCACATTTAAGGCACACAATTCAGCTAACCGCAAAGGGGATTACACGCCTTTACAGGACGCGTAAAATTCCGCCCCACAATGATACAAAATAAACCAATAATTTCCATGCCATTCTTGGCCAACAATATAACCAATAGTAACCCCTTTCAACTCTTTTCCAATCCTAGTTCTTAGGTCTAACATGATATCTAGCCCTAGACATCTTCAACAACTACAATCCCCCTTTACAACATGCGACGACCAAATTAGTAACCAAATTGAAGTTATCATCTTAAGGCTAACATGCCCATTTCAGTTTTCAACAAGACAACAAGATCTAAATCTATTCAACTTAAATAAAACAGCATCAGGCTCATTTCTAAACTACTATAACTTGAAATCTTCAATTATACAAGAAGGTGGAAATCTTACCTCAAGAAGCTCTCTTTCCGAAATCTTCTTCAATTTAAAATTACCCACACGAGCCCTCTACAAGTCTGCCAACACTTTTCCTTCTTGAAGTCTTTCCAAAAATTCCTTAGGCTAGGTTTTCTTCCAAAAATCTAGAGAGAAAGGGAGAGGATTTTCTTGGGGAGGGTTAGGTGAAATGGCCAAGTCTTCCAAGACTTGGCCCTTGAAATAGGGTCCTTTCTTGGTCAAAAAGATGGGAGGGACACTTGTCACCCTCCCATAGGCCTTTTTATCAAAATATCCCCTGATTTTCGCCCTTTACCGCAGAAAAATCCCGCCTCGGCCCCGCCGCCGGCGCCGCGGCGCTTCCACTTCCGAAAAGTTCCAGCATTCCGGCGCCGCGGCCCTGCATTCCGGCGCCGCGGCGCTGCAACCCCCGCGGACTCCCAGTACAACCGGCGCCGCGGCCCTGCATTCCGGCGCCGCGGCGCTGGTTCCTCGAATCAAAATCGTTGCTTGCCTCGATCACAAGACTAACTTGTAACTTCCATAACTTTTGACTCCGATGTCCTATCGACGAACGGTTTGTTGCGTTGGGAACTAGATTTAACGGACTACACACTAGGCTTTTTAAACACCTCGAAATTCTTAACAACTGGGGTACAACACTCCAAGGTAGACTCAAAATCCGTCCAACACATGTTTGTCAACTTATCTTTCAACTTTCAAATCTTATATTCCTTGGTATGTTCTTATCTTATCTTCTTGAATTTACGGGGTGTAACAACGTCTAGACTACTCTGTAGAATATTCAAAGCAGAAGGTTCTTACTTCTACGGAAAATTGGGCAGCACTTCCCTACCCGACAAACTACACAAGTCTACTGTAAATACAGTCCTATGTAAGTACAGTTCAATTCTCTTCTCTTATACCATCCTTCTATATATCTTATACTCATTTCTATACTACTACAGTATGTAATTTCCAATTACAATAGAAGGACAAAGATTATTTACCTCGATAAGCCCAAAATTATCCAAGTTAAAATGTCGATCATGAACAACGTTTAGCTCCTATTATGTACGCTCCAATTTGCTCCAAGAAACCCTTAGAAGTTCTACACAACTTCTACTTAATACTTCAACCAACTATGAAGATTTTCCCTAGGGTTTCGTTTAGTGACTAAATGAAGTATAGTAGTATTTTCCGGGCTTTTAGTATAGAGGTAACTTTGGAATACTACAAGGGATTTGGGCTAAGGTATTTTGGAATAATAACAATACTTGGAGAATATTTTTCAACCAGGGGGGGGGGGGTATTTCAACGAGAACTACTAAAAGGGAGGGAGGGATTTTGCCTTGGAATTTCTCAAGTGTGGATGAAGAATAAGTCTTGCACACAAGGGGTATTTATAGAACCACCAAGGGCCAAGATTAAAACAAATGGAGGGTGAAGATTTGGATCCATGTGAAGAATGAGGTCTTCCAACCAAGTGTCCACCACAATGTTGGGACATATGTCCACCACAACCTTGAGACATATGTCCCCCACAACAAAGAGCCATGTGGCCTTCCACTAGCACCAAAAAAACGTCCACAACCTTCCCTACCTACCCCCACTCACCCAAAGAAATATCTTCCAAGACTTGACCATTTGACCTTGTCCACTTGGCCAACATTTTCGTCCAACCCATGCCAACTAAGGGTGACACATGTCGCCCTCCTATTGGTCCAAAATATTTCGTCTCTCGGAAAAATCCGTAATCGGTTAAAATATTAAAAACGTAGAATTTCCTTCACAAGGTTCGAAATCTTTTCCGTCGGAAGTTCATAATTTCATCCTTAACCTAATTAGGGTTTGTACAAATGTACGTACGTCCTCACATACATACTCTGGAAATACGGGGTATAACAAAGTCGGTAGTGCTTATGTTATGTATGATAAGCCGGTAGGGCTTATGTTATGTATGATGGCCGGTTGAGTTAGGGTAAGAGTATAAATGAGGGGTAAACCCCCAAGACGTTATACCACCTTCTCCAGGGTAAGAGTATAAATGAGGGGTAAACCCCCAAGACGTTATACCACCTGCTTCAGGGTAAGAGTATAAATGAGGGGTAAACCCCCAAGACGTTATACCACCTGTTCCGTGGATTTGCTACCCATGATGCGAGGAATACCTCATGCGAGTCCTTATGGGCTTATGCGGGTGAAATAGTCCCATGCGGGCGGGTACAGCCTATGCGAGGAATACCTCATGCGGGTCCACAAGACCTATGCGGGTGAAATAGTCCCAGGAGTAGGATTGCTTATCGATACTACGGGCGAGGGACCCTGTTTTGATCATGAGCCTCCTATTTTTATACAGTATACCTTTATGGGCAGACTTATGTGATTTTATCGCGTTCCAGATTGGGCCGGGTAGTATACCTTTATGGGCAGACTTATGTGACTCTATCGCGTCCCAGATTGGGCCGACAGTATAGGCGTTCCTCCATAAAGGGACAGATTAGTTTATGCAAGATACGTAAGTTATATGTTTATGAACTTGATGAGTTTTCTTAAGTATGTACGTAAGAATTTGACTATACTCTTATGGAAAAATGGGAAAAGATAATAAGGTACGATTAAGTTCACGAGATGGAAATGACACGGTAGGATCTGCTATTTACCCTTTCTTTATACTTGCCTCGCTATTCTTTTGTACGATTATGATTTGTTCTTGTACCTTATTTTCCATTCCATATTCGTACTGTTGTTATCGACTTTCTCGGCTGCGTTCATGTCCGTAGGTTTAGGTACACAGTTGTGGATCCGCGAGCTTAGGATCCTGGTTCAGCATTTTGAGATGGCTCCAATGTTCCGGAGCTTGTCGTCATGGTTATGTATATTCAGGGGTACAGCGGGGCCTTGTCCCGTCATAGCATTGGTCCAAATCTTAGAGGTCTGTATTCATCTGTGGGCTAGACTGACTAGAGTTGTTTTTACACTGTTAAACAGTGTAGACCCTTTCGGGTAATTTTTATGTTATGGCAGCCTTATCGGCTTGGCCTTAGTTTTAAAAAAAAAGAGTGTTATTTATCTTCCACAGTTTATTATGTTGTATGAATATAAGGGTGCCCAGGTAGGGCACCAGTCGCGGCCCGGGGTCGAGTCGTGACGGGCTTTCCCCCGTAAGAATAACTTAAACTAGCACAACCGGCTATAATACATAACATAAGCGCTACCGGCTTATCATAATATAAGCAAATTAAGAAATCCCCTAACTTCTTATTAACATTATTATTATACCCTCTCATTTTAGTTTACTTAAGGCACTAACATGTCATTTTTTTAAAATCCGGGAATTTAACCCAAAGTACTACGTACTTCTATCCTTTTAAAATGACTCTTTTGCATATAAAACTTCCAAAATACTAATAACCATACTATCAAGTCACAACTACTTTTCAAGACAAGTCACAATACCTTTTAGAAATATAATTAGGCTTCTAAATCAAGTGACTTCTTTTCTTTTAAAACCTTAGGCAATTGATGCCTTAAAATCAATTTGCCTTTCATAAATTCAAATCATTTATCCTTACTTATTTTACTTAGAGTAAATCTTTCTTTTTTTAACTTTCCATAAAGCTAATATAACCAACTTCCCATAAAGTCGTTATATTAACTTTATACATTAGTAAATTACATTTTTCTATATCCAAGGAACTTATATATTTAAAACGAAACAAGTATCATATACTTTAAAACACTTCAAGTCCCTTAACTTTGAAAACTAAGACATCCTTACTACTTTAAAACAAGTGAGTTAATCTCCTAACTCAACCGACTTGGACATTCTTAAAACAAGTAAAGGATATCAAAGTCTTGTACGTCTACCGTACTATATAAGTACAATTATTCATGCTCAAGAGATAGAGAAGTTCCACACACCTCTTCGGGTCAAACCACTTGCCAAGTCCAATATACCGCCCGTAGTATGTCAACCTATAATGACCATAATACGTCTATTAACCTCTTACTTCAAACGTAGAATATTATAAGTTCAAAGTCACTAAATTCTACGGAAAATCGGACAACATTTCCTTTGTTTCTACATACTTTACCACCTTTTTCAAGGCCCGAATTCAATAACCAAACACGCCATATTTAAGGCCCAACAATGTAGTTAACAATAGGGGATTACACGCCTACAAGACGTGTAAGATTCCGCCCCACAATTGATATCAAACTAGTACAAACTACAAGGTAAATTCGGCAACTTGAGATACAACAACACCAATTCTTATCCAATTTCCTTTTCAATCCAAGTTGTTTAGTATAACATGATATCAAGTCGCAATCGATTATAACTACTACAATCTTCAAGTAAGTAACATGCGACAATTCTAATTAACGACCAAATTGTAATCCAACTTCAAATGGCTTATATGTCATTTCGGATTTAGGCTACAACAATCCATATCACTTATAAATCTTCAACACATATACTTCATGCTAGTAAAAATGTAAGGCTAACAACAATATATAATCTTGTAACACTTTAAGAGAACAAGATTGTTACCTCAACGAGCCTTAGTCCAACTTCAAATCCGAAGTCTCTCCCTAGCAACTTAGAGCCTCTTCTTGACACTTCAATCCACCACTTGAGACCCTTAAAATATCACAAACAACTTTCCTTTACTCTTCCAATCAAAACCTAGGAAAGCAACTAGGTTTTCACCTTGCGACTAATACAAAAACAATCTTTTTCCGGGATCTTTTTATTGAGATACCCTTACAATACCCTCGTGAACCTTGGTTTAAAGTGTGGAGCTTATTGGACAACAAACAAATTTTTTTCCTTTTTGAAGATGTTGTACCCAAGAGCTTCCAATGTTTCATCCAATTTCTTGAAATTTTTTCTAAGTATGGAATGCTTGTCTCACTACTAGTATACTTATATAGTAACATGGAGGGCTAAGATTAATACATATGTGTGGTTTGGATGAATTTTCTTTTAAATATCAAGTCAAGTGGCCCCATTGACTAAGTCAATTATATCAAGCTCTACTACTTGCAACACTGTCACGACCCGACCCCGGGGTCGCGACTGGTGCCCTACCTGGGCACCCCGTTCAGGTATACATCAGAGAATAGCAGCGGAACATACACAACATACAACATTTTTAAACAATAACATCATAGGCTAGCCGATAAGGCCGCCTTCCATAAAATATGCATAATCAAAAAGCAAAACTGAACAACTCGGTTCTTACAGCCCCAAACCACAACATGTGACTACAGACCTCTAGGAATAACAACGGTGGACAGGTTCGCCATACCTCAATGTACATAAATCTACAACATCGTGGAAAATCAGACGAAAAGACAAGCCTCCGGAGAAATGGAGCTTCTGACGTCTGATAAGTGATCCTAAGAATGAGGATCCACCACCTGCTTACCCCTACCTGCGGCATGAACGCATCCCCCGAGGAAGGGGGTCAGTACACAATATGTACTAAGTATGTAAAACTGGAAAATACTGTAATTACATCATAAGTTTAAAACAAAGCCGGAGACATGTATGATAACAAAATTACAGTACACAGTGCCTTACTAACAATGAGAGTAACTAATAGTATACGTACAACATAAAAATAGGAAGCTCACGATCAAAGCAGGACCATCCGCCCACAGTATCATTTAGCAATCCTACTCCTGGGACTATTTCACCCGCATAGGTCGTGTGGACCCGCATGAGGTATTCCTCGCATAGGTTGTACCCGCCCGCATGGGACTATTTCACCCGCATAAGCCCATAAGGACTCGCATGAGGTATTCCTCGCATCGTGGGTAGCAAATCCACGGAAACAGGTGGTATAACGATCTTGGGGATTTACCCCTCATTTATACTCTTACCCTGAAGCAGGTGGTATAACGATCTTGGGGATTTACCCCTCAGATATACTCTTACCCTGAAGAAGGTGTTATAACGATCTTGGGGATTTTACCCCTCAGATATACTCTTACCCTATCTCAATCGGCCATCATACATAACATAAGCACTACCGGCTTATCATACAATAAGTAAGCAAGTTAAGAAATCCCCCTAACTTCTTATTAGTCTTATTCATATACACTCTCATTTTAGTTTACTTAAGGCACTAACATATCTTTTATAAAAATCCGGGAATTTAACCCAAGTACTACATACTTCTACTCTTTAAAACAAATGACTCTTTTTAGTAAAAAACTTCCAAGATACTATTAACAATAGTATCAAGTCAAAATCACTTTTCAGGACAAGTCACAATACCTTTAGAAATAAAGTTAGGTTTCTAAATCAAGTGACTCCTTTTCTTATAAAACCATAGGCAATTGATGCCTTAAAATCAAATTGCCTTTCATTAAATCAAGTCATTTATCTTTCCATAAAGCTAATATAACCAACTTCCCATAAAGTCGTTATATTCACTTTATACCTTAGCCAAATACAATTTCCTATCTGAGGGACTTATACGTTTAAAACGAAACAAGTATCACATACTTTAAAACTCTTCAAGTCCCTTAACTTTAATAAAACTTAAGACATCCTTAATACTTTCAAAGAAGTGAGTTAATGTCCTAACTCACCCGACTTGGCTATTCATAAAACTAGTAAAGGATATCAAGGTCTTGTACGTCTACCGTACTATATACGTGCAACTAGTCATGCTCAAAAGATAGGAAAAGTTCTACATACCTCTTCGGGTCAAACCACTTGCCACATACAATATCCCGCCCGTAGTATGTCTACCTATAATATCCACAATACGTCTATTAACGCCTTACTTCAAACGTAGAATATTATAAGTGTAAGGTCACTAAATTCTACGGAAAATCGGACAACACCTCCTTTGTTTCTACTTACTTTGACACCTTTTTCAAGGCCGAATTCAATAACCAAACACGCCACATTTAAGGCCCAATCAAAGCAATTAACAATAGGGGATTACACGCCTACTAGACGTGTAAAATTCCGCCCCACAAGCGATATCAAACTAATACAAACTACTTAGTCCAATTCGGCCACATTGAGTACAATAACACCAATTCTTATCCAATTTCCATTTCAATCCAAGTTGTTAGCATAACATGATATCAAGTCGCAATCGATTATAACTACTATAATCTTGAAGTAAGTAACATGCGACGATTCTAATAAACGACCAAATTGTAATCCAACTTCACATGGCTTAAATGACATTTCGGATTTAAGGCTACAATCAATCCATAATACTTAAGAAACTTCAACACATATACTTCATGCTAGCAAACATGTAAAGCTAACAACAATATATAATCTTGTAACACTTAAGAGACAAGATTATTACCTCAACGAATCGTAATCCAACTCCAAATCCGAAGTCGCTCCTTAGAAACTTAGAGCCTCTTCAAGACACTTCAATCCGCTACTTGAGACCCTTAGAACAACACCAACAAATTTCCTTCAAACTTCCAAACAAAACCTAGAAAGCAACTAGGTTTTCACCTTGCGACCAATACAAAAACTATCTTTTTCCGAGATTTTTCTATTGAGATACACTTACAATACACTCAAGAACCTTGGTTTAAAGTGTGGAGCTTAATGGACAAGAAACAATTTTTTTTTTCTTTTCAATGGACATGAAACCGAGAGCATGTTCTTGGAGCTCTTGAATTTCTTGAATTTTTTTCTAAGTGTTGGACTTAGTCTTGCTACTAGTAGTATTATATAGCACAATAGAGGGTCAAGATGTAAACAAATGGGTGGATTGGATGAGGTTCTCTTAAATATCAAGCCTTGTGGACCCATTGACTAAGTCAATTTTCTCAAGCTCACTACTTGCAAGACTTAGTCATCCTACAAAGGTCAAATGACCCTTAAGTCCTTGCCCATTTCGTCCAAGGCACCATAAAAGGGGGGGGGGGGGGTGACACGTGTCGCCCTCCCATTCGTTACAATATTACGTTTTCCAACAATTTCATAATTCCGATAAATTTTTACAAGTCTCAAATCTTAACACTTGTGAGTTCTTACGTACGTTATTAAAACATGTCCTGTAAATACGGGGTGTAACATTCTTTCCCCCTTAGAAGCATTCGTCCCCGAATGTTCTTTCGGAGTCAAACTTATAATTAGCGACATAGTTTCCTTTCCCAACCCCGACATACCAATAATGCCACACATGACCACATAATAGCATTTAAGCAAAAGAAATACTTCAATTAAAACTTGACAAGTAAGGGGAAACGAATTACCTGAATGTGTAGGGAATAAGTGAGGATACTTCCTCAACATGTGCTCCTCCGTTTCCCAAGTCATCTCCTCCCGGTTATCATTCCTCCACAAGACTTTGACGGAAGCCACATCCTTGGTCCGCAGTCGCCTGACCTGACGATCGAGTATCGCTATGGGACTTTCCTCATACGATAATCCCTCTGTCACCTGGACCTCACTAGCAGGGAAAACTCTCGCTGGATCTCCAATACACTTCCGCAACATAGAAACATGGAAGACCGGATGTACCGCCTCTAATTCTGATGGCAGATCCAACTCATAGGCAACCTTGCCTACTCGACGGACGATCTGGTAGGGCCCAATGTACCTGGGCCGAAGTTTCTTCTTACCGAATCTCATCACACCCTTCACGGGTGACACCTTCAAGACCCAATCGCTCACCAAACTCCAAATGCCGACGCCGATTATCCGCGATATGACTTCTCGCCGACTCGAGCCGCTATCGCTCTCCTGGATAAGCTTCACCTTATCCACAGCCTGCTGAACCAAGTCTGGGCCAACTAACACCTCGCCCACGTCGAACCAACTAATCGGTGATCTACATTTTCGCCCATATAAAGCCTCGTATGGCTCCATCTGTATACTGGAATTGTAGCTGTTGTTATAAGCAAACTCCACAAGAGGCAAATGATCCTCCCAGCTACCCCCGAAATCAATCATGCAGCTCGCAAAGATATCCTCGTGTTCGATAGTACGCCTGCCTTCCCGCACCGAGGATGAAATGATGTATTGAGACTCACTGTCCCTAATCCTTCTCGAAAGACCTCCGAAGTTAGCCAGAACCGGGCTCCTATCGATATAATCGACACCGACACCGCGGCCTCACAATCTCTCGATGTACAACGGCATAGTCCTCACCAAAACGCCGCCCCGATCGAAGGAAATGGGCTGATTTCACACCACAACAATAACCCAAATGGAGTTGTACTTTCCGAGTACGAGGTAACCTCAGAACAAAGTCCATGTTGATCACCTCCCACTTCCAAGTCGAATCTCAATAGCTCGCAATAATCCACCGGGCCTCGTGCTCGACTGACTCGCCGGGCAATTAGGACACTGTGCAACAAAATCTGCCACGTCCCTCTTTAGGCCATCCCACCAATACAAACATCTGAGGTCATGGTACATCTTGGTCGACCCCGGATGAATAGAATAACGAGCACTGTGTGCCTCCCCCAAAATCTGCTGACGAAGTCCTGTCACATCGGGAACACACAACCGGCCCTCAAATCTTAGCACCCCATCAAGCGCTACCTCGAATAGACTCTTCTCCTCCCGAAGAGCTGCATCTCGATACCGTACCAACACTGGGTCCTCAAACTGTCGCCTCTTCACCTCATCAACGATGGAAGACTCGGCAACCTCACGAACCCGTACCCCACTATCATCGGTATCGATCAACCGAACCCCAAGGCTCGCTAGCTGGTGGATCTGACGGACCATGTCCATTCTCTCTGGTTGTACCTCTGACAGGCTCCCCATCGATCTACGACTCAAGGCATTAGCAACTACGTTGGCTTTCCCCGGATGGTATAGAATATTTGTCACGACCCAAACCCGGGCCCGTGACTGGTGCCTTACCCCGGGCACCCTAGTGATACAACATCAGAGAAAATCAGCGGAAATAAAAACAGGAACATGAATTTAGAGACAAAATAAATAAACAGGCCAACCAAAACAGTTGCTTTCATCATATATACATAAATACCCGAACAGTTATCCTTTTTACAAACCCTACCCACAACAAAGGTTCTGCACTTCTAAGATTTACATTAACAACTATGACGGACAGGCCCCGCCATACCACGAATGTACACGGACCTCTGCACTCAGTGGTAACATACCAAAGATAAGCCTCGAAGGAACGGAGCTTCCCAACCCGAAAGGTGATCCTAAAGCGGGATCGACACCGATGTACTTACTCGCGGCATGAACGCACTCGGGCGAGGTCGCATAACAGTACCAAGTATGTGAAATCAGAAATGTCAGAATCAAATCATAATAGTCTATAAAAGCAGGAGACAGGTATGATAACCAAACTATAGTACTTACACATAACAGTTATATCAATTCAGGATCTCACGCCCACAACATCAATCCTGCCCGTGGAGTACCTTCCTCACTGCCGGCAGTCTATGATATGATAACAACAAGATAGAAATCCAAATGGGAGCATACCCGCGCCACGATCGTGTCGGTATGTCCAAAGGGAACAAATAAGACAACATTCCAAATGGAAGCATACCCGCAGCGCTACGATCGTGGTCGAGGTCCAAAGGGAAACAATAAGACAAAGATTCCAAATGGAAGCATACCCGCGCGCCACGATCGTGGTCGATGAGTCCAAAGGGAAACAATAAGACAAAGATTCCAAATGGAAGCATACCCGCGCGCTACGATCGTGTCGGTATGTCCAAAGGGAAACAATAAGACAACAAGGCGGTAATCAAAGTGGAAGCATACCCGCGCGCCACGCATCGCGTCAAGATGTCCAAAGTGATTTAACAAAAGTAACACTATCAGCGTGAACGCACTGCGGAATTTCTCCGCCACCGCAAGACGTCCAAGTAAGTTCTCAACAAGTCAACCGACCCTCCATCGAGAGACGCGGTAGTATAGAAACACAATCTTTGCACAACAAAGGCTATCACAACAAACATAGGCAAGTTTCACAACAACAAGCATAGGCAAGTTTCACATCAACAAGCATAGGCAAGTTTCACAACAACAAGCATAGGCAAGTTATACACAACTCAAAGTACTTTCATTTTATGCCAAAGTCCGGGTTTTAACCCTAAAGTACTACGTACGTTAAACTCCTTTTAAAGAGATCTAATCCTTTTCTAAAAGTCACCCGATACCCGTAGTATAAAAATAGAGTGACTTATATCTTTTAAGTAAACCAAAACAACTTCCATACTTTCCTTTTTAAAACCAAATTAAGGCAACACCATGCCTTCTTTTTTCCTAAAGTTCCAGTTTGCCTAATTTCAAATACACAAGTCTCTTTTTTGAAAAGTTCATAGTTCAATGTCTTAATCTCTTTTAAAACAATTGAGTAACATATGCCTTAGGCGAGTAGGTTATTCTTGTTCATAATCAATCTTATTAGCAGCCATGATCTAGAAATGTAATATCATTTTGTCTCATCTTAGCTTCTATGCAGATGGAGGTTTCTACTGGTTTTAATAATACTTAATTATTCAATACATTTCCCTTTATTAACGCTGCAGTGGGTTGTCGATACACATTCTGATTTCCGAAATCAGTAAAACATTATTCCTTCCAAAAACCAAGTACTCATTACTCACGAATGAGGTTTCACACAAACATCCATATTAAGTCAAGTCTCTTATCTTTTAAGAATAAGTCTCTTAACTTCTAAACCATTAAACCATTCTTTTTATCTCTCTTAAGGCGTTACACCTAACTTCTCATAAAGCTGGTATAACTTTTATGTTTTCAAACCAAGTATACACTTCTTTCAAAAAGGTTTCTTAATCTTTTAGAATACTTCAAGGTTCTTTTACATCAAGTCGGTTAAGTCAAATCAGTTATCTTTTAAAAACCACAAAGCATTTCTCATTTACATAGAGCTGTTATAACCAACTTCCCATAAAGCCGTTATAACACTTTATGTTTAAAGACAATCAAATACATTTAACACATGTACGTCTACCGTACTACATAGTTATACACATATCATGCTAGAACAGATAGGAAGAGGTTCACATACCTCGCGACGAGTATCGACTAATAGCAAAACGCTCCAAGTACCTCAAACCGCTCGCTACACTCTCGCCAAGCGATCACTCCACACGTAGTACTACAACCTATAGAGGCCACAAAGTGCCTATTAATATCTTTAGATCTCAATGTAGAATATTCTACGTAAAAATTCGCAAAGACCTTCCCACCCACCCCGCAACAACAGAAATCTCCTCCTCTATCGAGGCTGCCACCAAGCCAACCGGGGGGGTTAACACGTCTAACCGGACGTGTACAATTCTACTACACAGTAATGCTACACAAGTCTACTGTAATACAGTCCTATGTAATTACAGTTCAGTTCTCTTCTTAAAATTCAGGCTTAAGTCGCAAGACATTGTCGTAAGTATTATTCAGGCTTAAGTCAAAAGACATTGCCGCACAACTAAGTTCAGTTCTATATATAGTATACTTCAACTATATATTCCTACAACATGTAATTTCCAATTACAATAGAAGGTCAAGAGTGTTTACCTCGATAAGCCCAAAATTATCCGAGTTTATATGTCGATCCTGAGCAAGGTTTAGCTCCTACCCCGCGCGCTCCAACCCGCTCCAAACAACCCTTAGAAGTTCTAACCAACTTCTACTCAATAACTTCAACTATCAATGAAGATTTCCTTAGGGTTTCGTTTTTGTGACTGAGGGAAGTATAATAGTATTTTTTGGGCTTTTGTATAAGTGTAACTTTGGGAATACTACAAGGTATTTGGGCCAAGGTATTTGGGCATTATAACAATACTAGGAGAGTATTTATATACCACAAAAGGGGGGTATTATACGAAAACAACTAGGCTAGGGGGGGGGGGGTACCCCACGGCTAGAACACTACAAAGGGGAGGGGGAAACTCTCGGCCAAAGGGCCTCAAAGGGGGAGGGTGGTGGCGGACGAACTACCACAAGGGGGGAGGGAGTATTTGAGACTTAGGAAGATTGCTCAAGTGATGAAATAACTCTTCAACAAGGGGGGTATTTATAGGTCAAGTAATGGCCAACCAATGGCCAAGATGAAGACAAGTGTTAGGCAAGTGTAGGGCTAGGATTTGGACATGTGTTTGTGGCCCCCACTTTCTCATCTACTACACAAAATATCTAGCCAAACATTGACCAAATGTTTAAGGCAAGAAACATGAAAAAAACGTGCCAAAGGGAGCACAACCAAACCGTCCACTTGGGTGACAAGTGTCACCCTCCCGTTGGTCCAAAATATTTCGTCTCTCGGAAAAATCTGCAAAAATTATAAATGACATAGCCGGAATTTTCCCTACGTAAGCTGTGGAAACGTTTCGTCGAAAAACGACTCAATTCGGCACTTGTGCCTAAATTTCGAACTTAGCCTAACTTTAAGGCTCAAATTATTATACGTACGCCTACGCATATACTGGAAATACGGGTATAACATTCTCCTCCTTAGAAACATTCGTCCCGAATGTTCCTTCTCAAGACGGATAACGATAAAGTTCTTCTAACAAGTTGCCAACGCCACAACTGGCCACGAAATAACACACGTTCTCATCCTTCCTTACTCGTCGTGCCCTTCTCGAACACTTGAACTCTTCTAGTATACGTACCACACTTCAGTCATCGCTTCGGTTCCCAAAACTTTGGAGTCACCACCTCCAAACTTGGTCATCTTACTAGCTTCACTTCTCTCTAAGGCCATTCCCGGCCTTCACGATCCGCTTCTGGTCTAACATAACCACGAACTCATACGACGGTCATCTAAACTTGGGCCTAGCACCCTCGTGACCCTACCTCCGACGGACCACCTCGACCGACCCCACCTCATTCCGGCCACGGTTGACACGCAACACGCCCTCAACCCGAGCTCACACGCCGACTCTCTCGTTTCTCGATCCGGAACAATCTTACCTATACAGGTCATGAAAGCTACCACTTCCATTTATACCACCCAAGGAAATTTTTCCACAATTACACCACGCATACTTACACATTCTGACAAAGATCCCCCGCAAAAATCTTGTACTCAAGATGGCCTTACATCTAAGGTCTCAACTGTAATATTCTAAGGTTCATCACTTTCTCACCCCCAGGCTTACCCTTTTTTACCAACCAGGTTTCTAAATCACATTTTAGCACAAAGCTATCCGAACATAACACTAAACACATCATCACAACAACAATACATACAAAACTCTAGAGGGTTAAGGATATACCTGAAAATAGGCGATTCAGAGGACCGCTAAAACTGGGAACTTCCACCGCGACCTCTACCGTGGCCCGCCGGTGTATGAACATCCTGCCTGACTATGGGAGGTGAAGAACCCGCAACTGATCCCGTAGTCTGTGCTATCCTACCAGCGCTACCCCTGGTCGGACAATTTCTCCCAAAATGGCCCTGCTGGCCGCATGTAAAACAAACTCCCGGACTAGCACGACACTCCCACCGTGAGTCTACCACAAGTCACAACGAGGTAGGGTGGCTTCACCGCTAACACCCCGCCTCTCGAAAATCAACCTCGAGCCCCGACCGCTTCCCGAAAACTCGATGCTCAAGATTGTGAGGACCACTCAGATCGGGCGGCGCGCATAACTAGTTCGCTGGCCGAGGCGGTCCGCCTCGAAAGTCACCAGGACCTCGCTGCTCGCCCTCTTCACGACCTTGGTTATTTCGTCGATTTCTCCGCTCCTCACCTCCAAGTGCATAAGCTCGCATGCGGCAATGTCCATGCCCTACAAGAGCTACACCAACAACTCTCGCTAGGTAATCATCGAGCCTCAGAACATATCGGCACTCGATCCTCCATACTAGTTACTAATGCGGGACGCATCGCCAATGAGTCGAACTCCACATTGTACTCCAACCGCACGCCTGCTTCGCCGCAACACCAAAAATCTGTCGCCGAGCCCTCTCATCCGCGGAGGTAAGAAATGTGCAAGAAAGGCCTCGAGAACTCGCCCCATAAAGCCGGAAGTGCATGCTCTCCCGACAGCTCCCACGACCAAACCCGATCATGCGGTATCACGCAGCCGATGCAAACCTAGGACCACCGACTCGGTCTCCGATGCCTTGATCACTTTCTTGATCCACTGAATCGCCGGATGAACTCCTGCGATCATCCTCGTGCTCGACCCATAAAACTCGCGGTTACACCTTAGAAAATCCCGTAATCTCAAACCGCTCGCCGGGTGAACTACGGTGCTATCGGGCCGGAATCGCCGTGATCCGCCTATCCTCAAGTTCGCCACAACCTCGCCATTAATCGGGCCATCTCCTTGTAACCCATCTCTCTCGCCTCACTGTAGGATCGAGGCTCAGTATCGCGTTCTATAGAGACCGCCGCTCTACTCGTATCTCCCTCTCACGCTTTGCCCTTCGGGCCCGGTTGCCTTGCGAGGCATAATCGTGAAAAACGAGATACGTCGAGGGTCCAACTTACCACACGCCTCTAAGGCACGATCTCGTAATGAGAAGAATGGAAACCAATCCTAAATGTCCTATAGCCTCACGATTATAGATGTGCGCACAACACACCGATAATCAAGACTTACTGTACACGATGCAGACACTTTCCGAGGACTAATCGCTTCGATACCACTTTTGTCATGACCAACCTGCCCGTGGATCGTGCCTTACCCCGCACCCTAGTGATACAACATCGAGAAAATCAGCGGAAATAAAAACAGAACATGAATTTAGAGACAAAATAAATAAACAAAGCAACCAAAACAGCTTGCCTTCATCATATATACATAAATACCCAACAGCTTATCCTTTTACAAACCCCGCCACAACAGTTGTTCTGCACTTAAGATTTACACAACAACTATGACGACAGTGGCCCCGCCATACCCCGAATGTACACGACCTGCTGCACTCGGGGTAACATACCAAAGATAAGCCTCCAAGGAACGAGCTTCCCAACCCACTGAAAGGTGATCCTAAAATGGGATCGACAATGATGTACTTACTGCAGATTGAACGCAGCTTCAAGGAGGTCGATAACAGTACCAAGTATGTGAAATCAGAAATGTCAGAATCAAATCATAATAGTCTATAAAAGCAGGAGACAGGTATGATAACCAAACTATAATACTTACACATAACAATTATATCAATTCAGGGTCTCACGCCCACAACATCAATCCTGCCGCGAGTACCTTCTCATCACGGCATTTCATGATATGATAACAACAAGATAGAAATCCAAATGGGAGCATACCCGCGCGCCACGATCGTGTCGGTATGTCCAAAGGGAACAAATAAGACAACATTCCAAATGGAAGCATACCCGCGCGCTACGATCGTGTCAAGAGTCCAAAGGGAAACAATAAGACAAAGATTCCAAATGGAAGCATACCCGCGCCTTACGATCGTGTCGATGAGGTCCAAAGGGAAACAATAAGACAAAGATTCCAAATGGAAGCATACCCGCGCGCTACGATCGCATCGCGATGTCCAAAGGGAAACAATAAGACAACAAGGCGGTAATCAAAGTGGAAGATACCCGCGCTACGATCGTGGTCGATGTCCAAAGTGATTTAACAAAAGTAACACTATCAACGCGAACGCATCTGTGGAATTTCTCCGCCACCGCCAAGACGCCCAAGTAAGTTCTCAACAAGTCAACCGACCCTCCATCGAGACGCCAGAGTATAGAAACACAATCTTTGCACAACAAAGGCTATCACAACAAACATAGGCAAGTTTCACAACAACAAGCATAGGCAAGTTTCACATCAACAAGCATAGGCAAGTTTCACAACAACAAGCATAGCAAGTTATACACAACTCAAAGTACTTTCATTTTATGCCAAAGTCCGGTTTTAACTCCTAAAGTACTACGCACGTTAAACTCCTTTTAAAGAGATCTAACTTTTCTAAAAGTCACCCGATACCCGTAGTATAAAAATAGAGTGACTTATATCTTTTAAGTAAACCAAAACAACTTCCATACTTTCCTTTTTAAAACCAAATTAAGGCAACACCATGCCTTCTTTTTCCTAAAGTTCCAGTTTGCCTAATTTCAATTACACAAGTCTCTTTTTTTGAAAAGTTCATAGTTCAATGTCTTAATCTCTTTTAAAACAATTGAGTAACATATGCCTTAGGCGAGTAGGTTATTCTTGTTCATAATCAATCTTATTAGCAGCCATGATCTAGAAAATGTAATATCATTTTGTCTCATCTTAGCTTCTATGCAGATGGAGGTTTCTACTGGTTTTAATAATACTTAATTATTCAATACATTTCCTTTATTAACGCCGCATGGGTTGTCGATACACATTCGATTTCCAAATCAAGAAACATTATTCCTTCCAAAACCAAGTACTCATTACTCACGAATGAGGTTTCACACAAACATCCATATTAAGTCAAGTCTCTTATCTTTTAAGAATAAGTCTCTTAACTTCTAAACCATTAAACCATTCTTTTTATCTCTTAAGGCGTTACACCTAACTTCTCATAAAGCTGGTATAACTTTTATGTTTTCAAACCAAGTATACACTTCTTTCAAAAAGGTTTCTTAATCTTTTAGAATACTTTAAGGTTCTTTTACATCAAGTCGGTTAAGTCAAATCGCTTATCTTTTAAAACCACAAAGCATTTCTCATTTACATAGAAATGTTATAACCAACTTACCATAAAGCCGTTATAACACTTTATGTTTAAAGACAATCAAATACATTTAACACATGTACGTCACCGCATTACATAGTTATACACATATCATGCTAGAACAGATAGGAAGAGGTTCACATACCTCGCGACGAGTATCGACTAATAGCAAAACGCTCCAAGTACCTCAAACCGCTCGCTACACTCTCACCAAGCGCATCACCCACACGTAGTACTACAACCTATAGAGGCCACAAAGCGCCTATTAATATCTTTAGATCTCAATGTAGAATATTCTACGTAAAATTCGGCAAAGACCTCCCCGCAACAACGTAAATCTCCTCCTCTATCGAGGCCGCTACCAAGCCAACCGGAAGTTAACACGCCTAACCGACGTACAATTCTACTACACAAGAATGCTACACAAGTCTATCAGAATACAGTCCTATGTAACTACAGTTCAGTTCTCTTCTTAAAATTCAGGCTTAAGTCGCAAGACATTGCCGTAAGTATTATTCAGGCTTAAGTCAAAAGACATTGCCGCACAACTAAGTTCAGTTCTATATATAGTATACTTCAACTATATATTCCTACAACATGTAATTTCCAATTACAATAGAAGGTCAAGAGTGTTTACCTCGATAAGCCCAAAATTATCCGAGTTTATATGTCGATCCTGAGCAAGGTTTAGCTCCTACCCCGCGCGCTCCAACCCGCTCCAAACAACCCTTAGAAATTCTAACCAACTTCTACTCAATAACTTCAACTATCAATGAAGATTTCCTTAGGGTTTCGTTTTTGTGACTGAGGGAAGTATAATAGTATTTTTTGGGCTTTTGTATAAGTGTAACTTTGGGAATACTACAAGGTATTTGGGCCAAGGTATTTGGGCATTATAACAATACTAGGAGAGTATTTCTATACCACAAAAGGGGGGTATTATACGAAAACAACTAGGCTAGTGGGGTACCCTACGCCAGAACACTACAAAGGAGTGGGAAACTCTCGGCCAAAGGGCCTCAAAGGGGGAGGGTGGTGGCGGACGAACTACCACAAGGGGGGAGGGAGTATTTGAGACTTAGGAAGATTGCTCAAGTGATGAAATAACTCTTCAACAAGGGGGGGTATTTATAGGTCAAGTAATGGCCAACCAATGGCCAAGATGAAGACAAGTGTTAGGCAAGTGTAGGATAGGATTTGGACATGTGTTTGTGGCCCCACTTTCTCATCTACTACACAAAATATCTAGCCAAACATTGACCAAATGTTTAAGGCAAGAAACATGAAAAACGTACAAAGGGAGCACAACCAAACCGTCCACTTGGGTGACAAGTGTCACCCTCCCGTTGGTCCAAAATATTTCGTCTCTCGGAAAAATCCGCAAAAATTATAAATGACATAGCCGGAATTTTCCCTACGTAAGCTGTGGAAACGTTTCGTCGAAAAACGACTCAATTCGGCACTTGTGCCTAAATTTCGAACTTAGCCTAACTTTAAGGCTCAAATTATTATACGTACGCCCTTACGTACATACTCTGGAAATACGGGGTATAACAATATTAACATCATAATCTTTCAGCAACTCTAACCACCATCACTGTCGCAAGTTCAACTCTCTCTGCCTGAAGATATACTGGAGTCTCTTGTGGTCTGTATAAATATCCACATGAACCCCATACAAATAATGTCTCCAAATCTTCAAGGCATGAATAACTGCGGCCAACTCTAAGTCGTGGGTAGGGTAATTCCTCTCATGCTTCCAGAATCGCCGAAGCATAGGCTATAACCTTGCCGTGGCCGCATCAAAACACACCCAGCCCGATACCCGAGGCATCACAATAGATCACGCATCTGCCTAACCCTCAGAAGAGTAAGAACTGGAGTCAGAGTCAACCTTTCCTTCAAAGAATCGAAACCCTTCTCGAAAGCCTTCGCCCATCGGAACTTGGCCGCTACGAGTCACCTAGTCAACGGTCTGAAATCAAGCAACCGCTTCCACGAACTCACGATAATAACTCGCCACTAAGAAATCGCGCACTTTGGCCGGAGTAAGATGTCTCGCCAAGACTGATCGCCAATCTTTGTCGATCCACCAACACCATCGCCCCAATAATATGCCCTGTGAATGCCATCGAGGCCAACCAAAACTCACATGGAGAACTTGGCGAATAATCACGGCCCGAGGACCCCAATTACCGCCTCGTTGATCGCATGCCTCCGCTCTGTCGCGAATAAACCAGATGTCATCAATGAATACTATCACAAATGTATCCAAAAGGGCTTGAACACCGTTCATCAAATCCATAAATACCGCTGAGCGTTGTCAAACCGGAAGACATAACCTCGAACTCATAGTGCCCATACCGGGTCCCGAATGTAGTCTTTGGGATATCCGCCTCGAACTCAGACTGATGATAACTGCATCGCAGTCTATCTTGAGAAACACTCGCACTCGCAATCGTCAAACAAATCATCAATCCCGGGAGGGTACCTATTCTTGATGGTTACCTTATTCACCGCATGTAATCAACACACATACGCAGCTGGCCCCATCCTTCTTCTTCACAAACAAAACCGCGCTCCCTGCGGAGATACACTAGGCCCGGATAAATCCTTTCTCCAAAGAAATCTTTCACCGGTCCTTCACCTCAACTCAAAGAAAGCCATCCTCAGTATGGCGAATGGAAATAGGTCGAGTGTCCGCAACGTGTCAATACAAAACTCAATCTCCTCTCGGGAGGATACCCAAGATCGTCTGGGAACACATCCGAAACTCCCTAACCATTGAACCGATCAAGAATCGACACCTCACCAGATCAAATACCCGAACCAGATGATAGATGTACCCTTTCGCACCATCTTCCTAGCCTTGAGGTAAGAAATAAACCTACCTCTACGACGCCGTGTTGCCCTTCCACTCAGAATCGCTCGCCAGAAACTGAACCGAACCAACTGTCCCTTACAATCAACGTTGGCAACAAAAGCCAACCACCCATACCCACAATGACATCAAAATCGCCATCTCCAACTCTATCAAGTCCGCAAGTGGTCCGATTTAATGTAAATAAACACCTGACAACCTCTATACACCCGCTCGCCTAACACCGAATCACCCATCGGCGTAGCTACCTCAAAAGGCTCTATCGACACCTGCTTCTATCCTCGATTCTACCCGCACAAGAGGGGACACATAGGACAAGGTAGAACCCGGATCTATCAAAGAATAAACGCCACAGCATGAAATCAACTCGCGACGACGCTGGGAAACCTCCGATCTCGGGCGATCACATGAATATATGCGTTCTGCGGACCGCTAGAATCGAACCACCACCACGACCTCTACCGCGCCCGCCGGCCCGTGAGTACTCGCCTCCGGCGCATAACCACGTAAGGAGAGGAAGACCCAAAGAATCGATCCTCGCTTACCGCACCGTACCACCCATGCCGCCTAGACGCACAATCTCTCTCAAATGGCCTCGCTGCCACAAGAGTAACAAGCTCCCGGGGCCATGCGACACTCGCTCGTGAGATCTACCGCATCGACGAGCACACCGAGATGTGCGGTCTCGACGGTGACTGCCGCCTCAAACCCTCAAGTCTCGAGCTCGACCGCCTCGAATGACCTAGCTGACCGACCTCCCCGCGTAAAAACCATGAAGGAGCACTCTGGCTGGCCGGAATGTGACCTAGTTCGCCGAGGTGTCCCGCTAAATCGCCCCGAGACTCGCTGCCCCGCCTCGGGCCGGCTCGAGTCAACTGGTCCTCCTCTCTCTATCCTCTATCCTCGCGCATAGGCTCGCATCTCCGAAATGTCCATACCGGCCTGAAGAGCCACCCCAAGCATGCAAGAATCATATGACGGTCAGCCCCATCACATAACGATGAACTCTATCCGCCATGTCGCCTACAATGGTGTGCGATGCTCGCCAAGGAGTCAAACTCAGTCAGACTTCGATAGTCCTCCCATTCTCGCCTCAAGGTCAAGAATCTATCTACACGGGATCTCCTATCTCGTGAGGCAAAAGTGATCCATGAAGGCCTCAATGAACTCTTCCCAAACACCGGAAGAGCATCCTCACCTCTCGACAGCCTCCATGACTCGAATCCGTTCAACGCAATATCGCGTAATGTAAGAGGCTAGCATAATAGACTCGCCTCGAAGCCCTAAGAACTCGCATAGTCCATTGTAGTCGCCGAATGAACTCTTGCGATCCTCCTCGCACTCGAACCATAAAACTCGCGGATGACAACCCGTAAAATCCCGAATCCGCAAACCGTTTGGCCAGGTTAGCCGCCGCTTCCCCGCTTGCCGCTCGCTACTATACCGGTCAATAACCGGACCGCTCCCGTAGTCTCTATACTCGCCCCGCCGTGGACCGAGGCTCGCACGGAACCTTCGGAGCTACCGCCACTCTCGCCTCTAATATCCGCGTGGCTGAACTCGCCGACCCGCCTACTACCTCAGGCATAGTCTGTGCCTGAGTCCGTGTAACCCTCTGAGTACCGCTAGCAGCTCCTGCTGCTGCCTTGCCCTTCTGGGCCTTGGTCGCCTTCCGTGGAGGCATAACTGTTTCATAAGAATAGGTCAGAGAGGATTCAACCTAATAAAACAGCTCTACTGCAGGATCTCAGAGAGAGAAGAATGGAAACCAATCCTAAATATCCCGCAGCCTCCTGATTATAGATGTGGTGCACAACATGTTACACCCCGTAATTCCAAGATGATGAGATGAGAACGTACGAAAGGAAATAAGATTCGAAGTTGGAAAAAGAGAAAAAAAAAAGTTGGCGGAATATTTTTGGACAGTTTTTCAGTCAACTTGGAAGAAGTATATCTCCTAGTATAATTGGGGTTTTTAGGTGTTTCAAAATCCTAATATGAATTTCATTGAGTCTAGTTTCCAACGCAACAAACCGCTCGTCAATAGGACATCGGAGTAGAAAGTTATGGACGTTACAAGATCGGCTGACAGAACAGACAGGGTCAGGCGCCGCGGCTCCGGCTGCAGCGCCGGGGCGCCGGAAAGCCTGAAATTGTCTGAAATTGCAGCGCCGCGGCGCCGGCTGCAGGGCCGCGGCGCCGGGGCGGGATTTTTGCGGAAATAGGGTAAAAATAGAAGATATTTGTTGTAAAGGACCCCTGGGTGGGTGACAAGTGTCCCCCCAACTTGTGGAACAAGATAAAGGCTATATAAGACATGTCTTGCTAGATTTAAATCATTTGCAAGACTTCACCCAAATCTTCTCTTCTCTTCTCTTCTCTCTCAAATGGTTAAAACCCTAGGCCTAAATGAGATTTTTGGAAAGGCAACAAGAAGGAAATATGTTGGCAAGCTTGTAGGGGATTAGTAGAGATGATTTTAGCGGGAAGAAGAATTTCAAAAAGAGGAGCTAAAGTCATAAGGATCGACTTGTAATCTTGGAGCATTTTTTGGGCTAAATGAGGTATAATCTTCGTCTTACTTTTGTAATTGAAGATTCCATGTTATTATAAGTTAGAAATGATCATGTGATATGTGTTATGAAGATTGATAAGTGTTATGGAAATTTGGAAGCTTAAATCCGAAAATGACATGTTAAGCCATTTGAAATTGAAATACAAATTGGTCGATAATTTGAATCGTCTCATGTTTACCTACTTGAGGATTGTAGTAGTTATAATCAATTGTGGCTAGATAACATATTATATTAAACCACTTGGATTGAAAAGGGATTGGAAATGAATTTGTATTGTTGTCCCTAATTTGCCGAATGGACATTGTATTTTGGACTTGTGTGATATCAATTGTGGGGCGGAATTTTACACGTCTTGTAGGCGTGTAATCCCCTATTGTTAACTACTTTGTTGAGCCTTAAATGTGGCGTGTTTGGTTATTGAATTCGGCCTTGAAAAAGGTGGCAAAGTATGTAGAAACAAAGGAAGTGCTGTCCGATTTTCCGTAGAATTTAGTGACTTTGCACTTGGAATATTCTACGTTTGAAGTAAGAAGTTAATAGACGTACTATGGTCATTATAGGTTGACATACTACGTACGGCGAATTGGACTTAGCAAGTGGATTAAACCGAAGAGGTATGTGAAACTTTCTTATCTCTTGAGCATGAATAAGTTGTAAATGTATAGTACGGTAGACGTACAAGATTTTGACAATCTAGGTCCATTTGATATCCTTGGCCTATTTTAAGAATGTCCAAGTTGATTGAGTTAGGAAATTAACTCACTTGTTTAAATATTAAGGATATCTTGGTTTTCAAAAGTTAAGAGACTTTAAGTATGTTGAAAGTATTATTGATACTTGTTTTGTTGGAGAGTTTAAGTCTCTTGGTTATAAAGAAGTATGTAAGTTGCTAATGTATAAAGCTAGTATAACGGCTTTATGGAAAGTTGGTTATAATAGCTTTATGGAAAGTTAAAAGAGTGGTTTACTCTAAGTAATTTAAGTATGTTAAATGACTTGAAATAACGAAAGACAAATTGATTTAAAGGCATCAATTGCTTAAGGTTTTAAAAGAAAGAAGTCACTTGATTTAGAAGCGAAAATGTATTTTTCTAAAAGGTATTGTGACTTGTCTTAAAATGTAGTTATGACTTGATACTACGGTTATTAGTATCTTGGAAGTTTTATATGAAAATGAGTCATTTTAAAAGAATAGAAGTACGTAGTACTTTGGGTTAAACTCCCGGATTTATAATGACATGTTAGTGCCTTAAGTAAACTAAAATGAGAGTGTATATGAATAAGGCTAATAAGAAGTTAGGGGGATTTCTTAACTTGCTTATGTTATGTATGATAAGCCGGTAGCATGTTATGTATGATGTTAGGTAGTGCTTATGTTATGTATGATATGCCTGGTAGGGCTTATGTTATGTATGGCCATTGAGATAGGGTAAGAGTATATCTGAGGGGTAAATCCCCAAGATCGTTATACCACCTTCTCCAGGGTAAGAGTATATCTGAGGGGTAAATCCCCAAGATCGTTATACCACCTGCTTCAGGGTAAGAGTATAAATGATGGGTAAATCCCCAAGATCGTTATACCACCTGTTTCCGTGGATTTGCTACCCATGATGCGAGGAATACCTCATGCGAGTCCTTATGGGCTTATGCGGGTGAAATAGTCCCATGCGGGCGGGTACAGCCTATGCGAGGAATACCTCATGCGGGTCCACACGACCTATGCGGGTGAAATAGTCCCAGAAGTAGGATTGCTTAATGATACTACGGGCGGGTGGTCCTGCTTTGATCGCAAGCTTCCTATTTTTATGTTGTAAGTGTTATACCCCGTAGTTCCAGGGTATGTATGCGAGGACGTACGTACGAGAATACGACATTGAAATTGGAATTGAAGAAAGAGGTGATTTTTCCGCGGAAAAGTTTCCGGTTTTTGTGAAGGAAAAAGGTTCGTTAATGGGAATTGGATTCCCAGATTTGGTATTCGGACTTCTTGGAATATTAGAGAATTATGGAATTTTATTTTTCGGAAATGGTCACTGGGCCCACTGAGAAATTTACTGGCTTTGAGGGCCCACTTTGTTTTCGAGATTTTGGCCATTGTGGATATTTTCTAAGATGAAATATTGTGGACCAGTAGGAGGCGACACGTGTCACCCCCTAGTTGGCTTGACGAATTTCACTTTGTACACAACACCCGCTAGAGTCGTTTTTCGACGAAACGCTTTACACAACTCGTAGGATAAATTCCGCTATGTCATTTCTAATTTTGCGGATTTTTCCGAGAGAAAACACGTTGGATCAACGAGAGGCGACACACTTGTCACCCTCTCATTGATGGATGTCACACGGCAATAGGGCCGATTGGGTTGGCTTATTTTGTCTTGGAGTTGGTAGGATATTTTGTGTGCAAGTTGGCCAAGGACACTTGCCTAAATCCTCACCCTACACTTGCCTTGCACTTGGCACCATCTTGGCCCTTGGTTGGCCATTCCTTGACCTATAAATACCCCCCTTGTTGAAGAGTTATTTCATCCTAAATTGAGCAATCTTTCTAAGTCTCAAATCCCTCCCTCTCTGTCACGACCCGATTCCGGGCCCGTGACTGGTGCCTTACCCCGGGCACCCTAGTGATACAACATCAGAGTAATCAGCGGAACATAAAACGATACAAGACATATTATGAAATATGAAACAATAACTGAGAAAACTTGCCTTTTCGCATATATGTAAATAACAACTTT
Organism: Przewalskia tangutica; assembly: GCA_029844215.1. Classification (NCBI taxonomy): domain Eukaryota; kingdom Viridiplantae; phylum Streptophyta; class Magnoliopsida; order Solanales; family Solanaceae; genus Przewalskia; species Przewalskia tangutica. Next base: position 84,764,357 of record CM056726.1, on the reverse strand, counting down.
TTTCAACATGAACAGCTTTAATCCTTTTTACAAACCCCGCCCACAACAAGATTACATGCACTTACGAATGATATGATAACAACGACGACGTGGTTCGCCATACCCTCGAATGTAAGTACCTACAACAACAGGGACTATATAAGACAAGCCTCCGAGAAACGAGCCTTCCTGCGCCAACTCGTGACCCTAAGAGCGAGGATCAACGATCGCGTACCTTTACCGCGGATTTAACGCAGCCCGGGCGAGGTCAAGATAACAAAAATTTAGTATGTGAAATCAAAATATCAGAAATGAAATCATAGCCATATATAAAGCGTGAGACATGTATGATAACAAAACTACGCTCACAATAAACAAGCAACATATCAAGTCGTGACTAACGCCTCAAGTCATCACTCAACTATAACTACGGGTCTCACGCCACCACACCCATCATGTTCGCATCACGGCCACATGCCCCGACATCAGACGGCAGACATGTCCATGATGCAACACAATAACAAGGCCGCATGGCCACATGCCCCGGACATCAGACGGTGTAGACATGCCCATGTAACCTCAATAACAATATATCGGGTGGTCAACCCCGCCGCACGGCCACGCCCCGGACATCAGACGGTGTAGACACGCCCATGTTGCGCACAATAACCATATATCGGTAATCAACCCGCCGCACGGGCCGCATGCCCGAATATCAGACGGCAGACATGTCCATGTGACATCAACAACAAGACAAGAATCAAAATGGAAACATACCCGTGGAATTCTCCATCACCGCCAAAGACGCCCAAGTAAGTTCTCAACAAGTCAACCGCCTCTATCGAGACGCCAGAATACGTAAATACCACATTTGCACACAAAGGCTATCATCACAAGCATAGGCAAGTTTCACAACAACAAGCATAGGCAAGTTTCACAACAACAAGCATAGGCAAGTTTCACACAACTCAAAGTACTTTCATACATTAAATCTTTTAAAAGATCCGTGCTTTCACATAAGTCACACAATACCCGTAGTATAAAATAGAGTGACTGTCTTTTTTAAATAAACCAAAACACTTACCTTTGTAAAATCAAGTAACAACATTCTTTTCCTAAGTTCCCGTTTGCCTAGTTTCAATTACTCAAGCTTCTCATTTTCAAATGGTTTCATAGTTCCCAAACTTAATCACTTGATTCCTTTTTAGAACAATTGAGTAATATATGTCTCACGTGAGAGTAGGTTATTCTTGTTTACAACATTCTTATTACAATGACCATGATCTAGAAAATGTAATATCATTTTGTCTCATCTTAGTTTCTATGCAGATGGAGGTGTCTATCGGTTTTAATACGATACATCATTATTCAATACATTTTCCTTTATTAACGCCGCAGTTGGTTTGTCGATACACATTCGATTTCAAATCAAGAAAACATTCTTAAGCCGTTATACCTAACTTCCCATAAAGCTAGTATAACTCTTAAGTTTTTCAAAACCAAGTATTACTTCTTCTTTCAAAATGATTCAAAATCTTTGAAATACTTCAAGTTCTTTATTAACACATAACAAGCCGCTTATAGTTCAAATCGCTTACCTTTTAAAGACCACAAGTATTTTCTTACCAACATAAAGTCGTTATAACCAACTTCCCATAAAGCCGTTATAACACTTTATGTTTTAAACCAATCAAATACGTTTAGCACGTGACGCTCACCGCACTACATAGTTCACACATATCATGCTAGAAGAGATAGGAAGAGGTTCACATACCTCGCGACGAGTATCGACTAATAGCAAAACGCCCAAGTACTTCCAACCGCCGGCTACTCCTGCCAAGTAGATCGCGCCACACGTAGTACTTCAACCTATAAGGCCACAAGGCGCTTATTAACATTTAGATCTCATCGTAGAACATTCTACCGAAAATTCGGCAGATTTTCCCGCAACAACAGTAAGTCTCTCCTCTATCGAGGCCGCTACCAAGCCAACGGGGGTTATACGCCTAACCCTAACTACAATTCTACTCCACTACTACTACACAAGTCTATCGTAATACATTCTATGTAATTACAGTCAAGATTCTTCTTTAAATTCAGCTTAAGTCGCAAGACATTGCGTAAGCATTATTCAGCTTAAGTCAAAAGACATTGCCGATAGCTACGCTCGTTCTATATATAGTATACTTCAACTATATATTCTAACAATATGTAATTTCCAATTACAATAGAGGACAAGATAATTACCTTGATAAGCCCATAATTATCCTAGTTAAAGTCGATCCCGGGCAATCGCTTAGCTCCAACTCCGAGCGCCCAACCCGCCTAAACCACCCTTAGAAGTTCTAACCAACTTCTACACAATACTCCAAATGCACTATGGAGATTTTCCTAGGGTTTCGGTTTTGTGACCGACTAAGTATAATAGTATTTCGGCATCTTCAGATAGGTATAACCTTAGAATACAACAAGGTATACTACTAAGGTAATTGGGCATTATAACAATACTTTGAGAGTATTTCTACACCACAAAGGGGTATTAAACGAAAGCAACTAGGCTAGGGGGTACCCACGCCACACTACTGTGGGCGCTACTTCGCCAAGGGGGCCTCACGAAATGGGGAGGGGGAGCTCTCAAGACTTAGAGATTTTTTTTGGATGAAGAAGTCTTCAAAGGGAAGGGGTATTTATAGGTCAAGTGAAGGCCAACCAATGGCCAAGATCTTGACAAGTGCAAGGCAAGTGTAGGGCCAAGATTCACCCATGTGTCCTTGACCAACTAACACACAAAAATATTCTACCAACTACACCTCTCCATTTCGTCCAAACCGAGCCCTTTACGTCCGCCAATGGGAGGGTGCCAAGTGGCGCCCTCTTGTTGGCCCAACTCGTTTCGTCTCTCGGAAAAATCCGCAAAAATTAAAAATGACATAGCCGGAAATTCCCCTACGAAAGCTGTGAAAACGTTTCGTCGAAAAACGACTCTAAACGGGTGTTGTGAACAAAATTAATTCGGCCAAGCCTTAGTACAAGTTTCAAATTTTCTACGTACGTCCTTACGTACATACTCTGAAAATACGGGGTATAACACTCTCCCTCCTATTGTTTTCGTCCAAACACACCCCTCCCCTTTGAGAAGCCCTAGCCGAGAGCAACCCCCCCCCCTCTAAAGCTAGCCTAGCCGAAACACTACCCCCCCTCCCTTGGTAGAAAAGTTGCCTTCTAGTATTGTTATAATGCCCAAATTACCCTAGCCCAAATCCCTTAGTCCTTAGTAGAAGATGTTAATAAATTCTAATGTTATCTTGGAGCTACCGGAGCGCACAACTTAGAGCTAAACCTTGCTCAGCGACTTTTATCTAGGATATTATTGGGCTTACGAGGTAAATTACATTATCCTCCTTTTGTAATTAGAATATAGATACTGTAGAAGTATATGAATAAGTATAAATACTTAGAAGGATATTAAAGAATAGATTTGAACTTTTATCACAGTAGAAGGGTTTAAAAGAAGAATAATAGAATCAGATTTACATGGGACTGTTTTCACAGAGACTTGAGTAGCTCACCGCAGGGAAGTGCTGCCCAAATGTCCATAGAATAGCGAACCCTCTGTTTAGAGCTTTATACGCATACCTAGACGCTGATAGACGATTTGGTGATATAGGTCGATACTCTGCGCGACATATTCAACTTGCGGTGGTTTTCGCGAGAAGGTATGTGATTCTTCCTATCCTTTGAGCATGATATTTTAAAGAATATGTATATAGTACGGTAGGCGACGTGTGTTAATCGAATAATAATTACGCAATGTCTTCTGACTTAAGCCCGAATAATAATTACGGTAATGTCTTCTGACTTAAGCCCGAATAATAATTACGCAATGTCTTCCGACTTAAGCCCAATAAAAAGAATCAAGTAGTTCAAAAGTATTAAGAAACCTTTTTTGAAAGAAGAGTAACACTTGGTTTTAAAAGCTAAGAGTTATACTAGCTTTATGGGAAGTTAGGTATAACGGCTAAGAGTGATAAAAAGAACGATTTATTGATTTAAGGAAATAAGAGACTTGACTTATTATACTAATATGAATTTTGTTAAAAGTGAAACCTCATCAGTGAGTAAATAGTATTTTTGGTTTTCAAAAGGAATGATGTTTTACCGATCAGAATAAACGTCGAACAAACCACAGCAGCGCTAATAAAGGGAAGTATTGTGACTAATAAAGTATTATTAAAACCAGTAGAAACTTCCATCTGCATAGGAGCTAAGATGAGACAAAATGATATTACATTTACTAGATCATGGCTGCTGTAATAAGATTGTTACGAATAATAATAACCTATTCACACTTAGGGTATATGTTTATCAAATTGTTTTAAAGGATTAAAGCTATGAACTACGAAACCTTTCGAAAATGAGAAACTTGAGTTATTAAAATTAGGCAAACTTAAGCGTTGGGAAAAGAATGTTGTTACTTGATTTTACAAAGAGAAATGTGTTGATTTACTTCAAAAGATAATCACTCTATTTTTTTAATACTACGGGTATTGTGTGACTTTGTGAAAGAAACGGATCTTTTAAAAGAGTAATACATAAAGTACTTTGGGGCTAAAAACCCAACTTGTTAGCATAATGTAGAAAGTACTTGTGTGAATAACTTAATTGTATTGATTTGTGATAGTCTTGTAATACTTTCTTGTTGACTTGATAAGTAAACATGTTAGGATGCTACGTGAGTTAGTATCTTGTGATGTTTGTGTAGAGGGTTTTTCCTTATTATGCTTAGATTGTTTAAACGATAAACCGTCATGTTGATATTATATCACCATGATTCCGGGGTAAGTCGCCTCCACGCGGGTAGACTCAAAGCGTCTAGTGACATATGATTCGAGAATACCTTATGCAGTCAGTATGGCCTATACGAGCTACGGAGTTCCGTGTTAGTATGCGCCTTGTGGTCACGCGGTTGTGGCTACGCGGACGGCGAGTCCAGACGCCGCCGGGAGTAGCTACCGATGCGGGAATACCTCACGCGGGCCATCGAGTGGCCCATGCGAGCTACTGAAAGTTCTGTGGCTAGACGCGCACATTAGATCTGCGCAAGTGGCGGCTTTGATCATGTGACGGCAGACAGATCTCATGATACAGTTACGACCTTGTTTGTACTAAGGGTTTTTAGTAGTCGGCTATGCCTTCGTACTTACCCCGTACGGTTTTTATGGTGACTTTGAGGGCGTGAGTCCCCGACTTGACGCGATCGCTATTTATCAGTGAATCGTAGTTTTGGCTTATCATACATGCCTCCTGCTTTATATAGACTACTATGATTTCATTTACAGTATTTTCAATTTCACATACTGGTACTGTTGCATCGATCTCCTTCGGGGCTGCTCATGCCGCAGTAAAGGTACTCCACCGTTGATTCCCGTTCTTAGGATCACCGTTTCATTGGGAAAGCCCGCTTTCTCCTAAGCTTAGCATTTTGGTATGGTCCTCGTTGTAGATATTTGTATTCAGGGTATGGCGGCCCCGTCCCGCCATTGTGGTTTTAAACTCTTAGAGGTCTGTAGACCTGTTGTAAGGTTGGGATGTAACTGTTCATTTTGGGGTACTTATATATATATGCCGAAAGACAACTTTTTCCCAGAAACTGTGTCTTATTTATACTGTTTCACATTTTGGTTGTTTTATTTTCCGCTGATTTCTCTGATGTATGACTACTTGGGTGCCCGGGTAAGACACCAGTCACGGGCCCCGGAACGGGTCGTGACAGTAAGTATACTCTTGATTACTCTCATTGTTAGTAAGGCAATCGCATCGTTAATTGAGTTATCATACCGCTCCGCTTTATTATAGACTTATGATTTCATTACGATTTCTGGTTTCACATATTTGGTACATGTTGCAGATCGACTCTTCGGCCGCGCTCACGCCGCAGTGGTAGTACGATTGTTGATCCTCGCCTAGGATCACTGTCACCGTTGAGAAGCTCCTTTATTCCGAGGCTTATCCACGGTATTGCCTGTTGTACATTCAGGGTATGGCGGGCCCCGTCCCGCGAGTTATTATTCTTAAGGTGCGTAGTCACATTGTGGTTTGGGTTGTAAAAAAAAGTACTATTTTATTTGTATAGTTTACTGAAGGCGCCTGGGCTAGCTGTTGCTATTTTATGTTAAGCATTTTATCGATTGTATGTTCATTGCTATTCTCCGATGTATATCGAAAGGGGTGCCTGTAGGCACCGCCACGCCCGGGTCGGTCGTGACAAAAGTGGTATCGTGAGCGATTAGTCCTCGGAAAGTGTCTACTGCATCGTGTCTAGCAGTAGTCTTGATTATCGGTGTGTTGTGCACCACATCTATAATCGTGAGGTTGCAGGACATTTAGGATTGGTTTCCATTCTTTTCACTCTAAGATCGTGCGATAGAGCTGTGGTTAGGTCGCTCTCCCAACAAGTTATGTGGTTTGCGCCACGAGAAAGGCAACAATGACCAGAAAGATTATGGATTGCGTATCCAGTTGGTAATGTTTGTAGTATAGTTGGTATTGGGACATACAACTATACAGATTTATGTATTGGGGTCACATATGTGTCGCTAGGATGATTTTAGATTACCGTGATTTGTAAGGACTAAATAAATATCGGAAGGTACGAGCAGTTAAGGAACTCTCATCAAGGTTTTACGTGCTAATTTGAGATAATTAGGTGATGATGAGTTGTGTGAGAATGAAATGGACCTTAAGAGGTTAATTAAGGGACTTAATGGAAGACTATGTTAATAGATTGAGCTACGTAGTGGGATTTCGAGAATGGTACGTGAGATCCGTATGGAGTAAGTATGGTTGTTGTGACAAGATAACCCGATTATAGTATATGAGAAGTTAGTGTACCCATTTATGGGTGGGATCTGATAGTAGTCCGCCACGTGACAAGGTCACGAGGTACAAGCCCGAGTCTAGTTAATCGCTTTACTGGGTTCGTGGACGTGTTCCACCTAACTGTGTGAGAGCGGAATGGGCCTTATATTGTTTAATTTAGTAACTCCAAAGAGTGGAGGCCAGAATTAGTATGGAATTTATGACGTATGCTAGTATAAGTTTGGAAATGCGAAAGAGTAATGCACCAAAGGAAAAGAGAGCAACCAAGTGTAAAGAAATAGAGCCCGAATCCACGAGGACCTTTCGAGGTGACTACACCCGTGAGTGTTGGGGTAGCCGGCGGGTAGATAATCGCCGTGAACGATACGCCGTTGGACCTCAGCGCACCTAGCAGAGCTGTTATGACGCATATAGAGGTCATTATGAGTACGCTAGTGGCCTCTTGTTATGCCAATGTTGATCGCAGAGAGATTGGCTCGATTCCGCTTTTTCGTGTCGATTATCCAAAGGTAAAGGAAGAGAAGTGGTAGTAACCAGTGAATTATCCTTCATTCTTTGGCATCATTGTTTTTCTTTTTAAGTCTGTGTGACTTGTTCACTTGAGATAAATTGACGCAGAAAGTAAGTAATAATTGAATTGGAAGGAATTTATGTTAAGTGCCCTTGGAGGTGCTTGGAGTTAGTTTGGTGTGGCGGTCAGGGCCACGACCTTCCGGATAATTTCAGGAAAATGTACAAGGCAAGAATAAATAAGTACGAGTGCTGCCGGCGGAAAGCTGAGGGCATTTTTGGTAGGTTGGAAAATCTACACGAACTTAAAGGCGGTGCGTGATGATTAGATAATTACGGGACCGCAAAAGGACCCTGTGATTATGGTTGTGACTCCAAGGAAAGTTTAAGAAAGGGAGATAAGTTCTCTTCCCCACGTAAAAGGACAGTTTTACGTATTATGGAGTTGCGTGTACCCATGTTGTTAGACGCAGGATATGAGACTGGTAAGATGTTTGGTATCGTCATGCCATAGGTTACAGTTGTAGATAACTGTGGGAAAAGTGTTGTGTTGGGGTAATTAAGAACGACGCATTTAATTGATTTATAAGTATCGTAAAGATATAAATGCAGGTTGTACGCATGTATGAAACTGTACGATTATGAATCAAGATAGAAATACTTTGGCTAATAATAAGCCTAAGGTAAGGATATGGCCAGAATGATAAAGAAGAATACGACTATGGTTATGTAAGTTGCACGAGATATGACTACCCCAGACTAGTGTAAAGACCATTAGTAAATAATGGGAAGTAAGAACATTTCTAGGAAATGTGGTAACACCTAGCTATAGGCTCTACAAACTGGGAAAGGAAAATCGGGTTACTACTTTACGAGATCAAGGAAATCCCCCCCTTAAATTGTGGTTGACAGGAAGTCTTAGCCATGGGGCAAGCAAAGGAATCAAATCTAAGTTTAGTGACCAAGTTTGGTTGCAACAGAGAAAGGGAAACATGAACCATAAGTGAGATTAAGGATACCCGAATATTTCGCAGGAATGAGAAAGACTTCCAGTTATTGGAAGATAAGTTGACTCGACTATAGTTCTAACACCTCCTGAAAGACTAGAGGGTTAGGTTATTATGATAACACGTTGGGTGTTGGGCTAGGTTGCGTGCTGACGCAACCCGATAAGGATAGAGCTTATGTTTTCCCGGTAGTTAGGGAAGCAGGAAAGGAAATTACGCCACTCACGATTTAGAGCTGGCGGCAGTTAAATCGTTCCTTGAAGATTTGGGGGCATGACGTATATATAGACTTCATATGGATATTTGTGCAGACCACAAGAGCCTCAGGTATATCTTCTGACAGAGGCAGTTGAATTTGCATAAATGGACGGTGGGTAGAGTTATTCAAGGATTGTGATATCGATATCCTATACCACCCGTGAAAGCCAAGACGCTTAAAGATATTCTTAGTCGCGATCTAAGGGTAGTATGCCGGATGGCAGCGTGATAGATCGGACGTGGTCCGTGAGATTCTTGGGCCACAAGCCTGTGGGTTCGATTATTTGTTCCAAGGTTAATGGAGCTTTAGATCCGAGAGGTTGCCGAGTCTTCCTTCGTCAAGAGGTAAAGAGGCGACGTGATGAGGATCCAGCTTATGATATGATATCGAGATACCGCCTTCCAAGAAGAGAAGAGCTCGCTTGTGTAGCACCGTACGGGTGCCGTGTTATGAGAAAAGTTTGTGTGTGCCCGATGCCGCAGACTTGTCGACAAGTTTTAGGTGAGGCACGCTGCTTCTTGCTTTATTTTGTTCTGGTCGACCAAGATGTATCATGGCCTCGGATGTATGTATTGGTAAGATGGCACGAAGAGGACGTAGCAGGTTTGTTGCTTAGTGTCCGACTAGTAGCAGTCATGGTTGAACACCGAAGCCCGCTGGCTATTACAGTGATTTAGACTCGACTTAGACAATGGAGGTAATTAAAATGGATCTTGTTACACGGTGTCATCGCACTCAGGAAGTGCGACTCGGGGTCATGGTAACAGCCGACGAAACCAAATTGTGTTCTTCCTGTTAGACCACTTACTCTACCGAGGTTCGTGCTAGCTTTTATAGCAGGGATTGTGAGATCGCACGGGTTCCTACGCTTATGATGTCGCATGATGAGCTCGATTACATATAACTTCCGAGGTTTTTCAGAGGGTTTTAGGGACACAGTGAGTCTCGTGTTGCATTACACCCTCGCATCGACAGACAGTGCAGAGCGCATCTATCCGTGCACTCGAGGATAGGTTACGCCCGTGTTCTTGATTTCGTAAATAGCGGGAGGGTTAGTTGCCTCTTGTTGAGTTACGCACGATAACAGTATACCCTTCCAAAGATTCGGATGGACCTGTATGAGGCCTTGTATGTAAGAAAGTGTAGATCGCGGGATGGTTCGACATAGCGAGGTTCGCTTATTTGGTCCGCACTTGATTCTGGCCGTGGATAAGGCGGCTTATCCGAAAGATTATTAGTAAGCTTAGAGTCAATGAAGCTTTATGCAGATAACCGACGCCGACACTTAGAGTTCAGCCGACGTTGTGGCATAAGTATTGTTATGTGGCCAAAGTGTGGCAAGTGTGATTACGTTGGTGTAGTCGGACTATGCCAATATCCGCTCAGATTGGACTCAAAGAACATTCGGGAAGAATGTTTCTAAGGGGGAAGAATGTTACACCGTAATTCCAAGAGGATGAGATGAGAACGCATTTAAAGGAAATAAGATTCGAAGTTGGAAAAAGAGAAAAAAAAAGTTGGCAGAATATTTTTGGACAGTTTTTCAGTCAACTTGGAAGCAGTATATCTCCTAGTATAATTGGGGTTTTTAGGTGTTTCAAAATCCTAATATGAAGTTCATTGAGTCTAGTTTCCAACGCAACAAACCGCTCGTCAATAGGACATCGGAGTAGAAAGTTATGGACGTTACAAGATCGGCTGACAGAATGACAGCGGTCGCGCCGCGGCTCGGATAAAGGCCGGGCGCCGGGAAAGCCCAAATTGTCTGAATTGCAGCAAGGCGCCGCTGCACGCGGCGCCGGGGCGGGATTTTTTGCGGAAATAGGGTAAAAATAGAAGATATTTGTTGTAAAGGACCCCTGGGTGGGTGACAAGTGTCCCCCCAACTTGTGGAACAAGATAAAGGCTATATAAGACATGTCTTGCTAGATTTAAATCATTTGCAAGACTTCACCCAAATCTTCTCTTCTCTTCTCTTCTCTCTCAAATGGTTAAAACCCTAGGCCTAAATGAGATTTTTGGAAAGGCAACAAGAAGGAAATATGTGTTATACCCCGTATTTTCAGAGTATGTACGTATGGACGTACGTAGAAAATTCGAACTTGAGATAAAGTGCTTGGCCGAAATTATTTTTGTGCACAAGTGCCGAAAAGAGTCATTTTCCGGCGAAACGTTTCCACAGCTTTTGTAGGGAAAATTCCGGCTATGTCATTTATTATTTTTACGGATTTTTCCGAGAGACGAAACATTTTGGACCAATTGGAGGCTTACATACGTGTCACCCTTAGGTGTCCAAGGTTGGACGAAATTTCCTTGGTGGAAGCTTCTAGGCTTGCACGTTTTTTTCATCTTTTGTGCCTAAAATGTTTGGTCAATGTTTGTGAGATATTTTGTGGAGTGGATGACCAAGTGGGACCCACACAACACATGGCTTAATCTTCACCTTACACTTGCCTACCACTTGGCTCAATCTTGGCCTTTGAGTGCCCTATAAATACCCCTTAGTTGATGAGTTATTTCATCCACACTTGAGCAAATTCCTAGACTCAAAACACTCCTCCTCAGTTGTCTCGCCCAACTCCTCCCCTTTGAGTGGCCTTTTGGCCGAGAGCAACCCCCCCCCTAGCCTCGTTGTGCTCGTCGAAATACTACCCCCCTTGGTAGAGAACTACTCTTCAAGGATTGTTTTGATACCCAAATAATTTAGCCCAAATACCTTGTAGTATTTCCAAAGTACCTCTATACTAAAAGCCCTAAAATACTATTATACGCCCTTTAGCCTCTAAACGAAACCCTAAGGAAAATCTCCATGGTTAGTTGGAGTAGTTTGTAGAAGTTGGTTAGAACTTCTAAGGGTAGTTTGGAGCGGGTTGAGCGCCGAGTCGAGCTAAACGATTGCCCAGTGATCGACTTTTTTACTTGTATAATTATGGGCTTTTTGATGTAAATATCTTTTCCCTCTATTGTAATTGTAAATTAAATATTGTTAGAATATATAGTTGAAGTATACTATATATAGAACTTAAAGTAGTTATTGGCAATGTCTTTTGACTTAAGCCTGAATAATACTTACAGAATGTCTTCGCGACTTAAGCTGTATTTAAAGAAGATTACCGAATCAGAATTACTTAGGTTGTATTACAGAGACTTGTGAAGTAGTACCGTGAGTAGAATTGTACCGTTAGGTTAGATGTATAACCCCTCGGTTGGCTTGGTAGCCGGCCTCGATAGAGAGAGAGATTTACGCTGTCATGGGGAGGTGCCGAATTTTCTCAGAATGTTCTACGAAGAGACCTTGTGTTAATAAGCGCCTGTGGCCTTATAGGTGGAAGTACTACGTGGCGCGATCTACTTGGCTTAGGAGTAGCCATGGTTTGAGGTACTTGGAGCATTTTGCTATTAGTCGATAATCGCCGCGAGGTATGCGAACCTCTTCCTATCTCTTCTAGCATGATATGTGTGAACTATGTAGTACGGCAGACGCATGTGCTAAATGTATGTGATTGGTTTAAAACATAAAGTGTTTTAACGAGTTTATTGGTAGTTGTTTATAACATATTTATGTTGTTTATAAAATTCATGTGGTTTTTAAAAGGTACTGATTTGAACTATAATCGCTTGTTATGTGTTAATAAAGAACTTGAAGTATTTCAAAAGATTTTGAATCATTTTGAAAGAAGAAGTAATACTTGGTTTTTGAAAACTTAAGAGTTATACTAGCTTTATGGGAAGTTAGGTATAACGCTTAAGAATGTTTTATCGATTTTGGAAATCGAATGTGTATCGACAAACCATCGCAGCGTTAATAAAAGGAAATGTTTTGACTAATTAAGTATTATAAAAACCAGTAGAAACTTCCATCTGCATAGAAGCTAAGATGAGACAAAATGATATTTCCTAGATCATGGCTGCTGTAATAAGATTGTTATAAACAAGAATATCCTACTCACATATAAGACTTATGTTTCTCAGATAGTGTTAAGGAGAATTATATTCTCAAATGAATAAGACTATGAACTACGAAACCTTTCTAAAATGAGAAACTTGAACATTGGAAATTAGGCAAACTTGATCATTGGAAAAGAATGTTGCTACTTGATTTTACAAAGAGAAGTAATTGATTTACTTTAAAAGGATAGTCACTCTATTTTATACTACGGGTATTGTGACATTGTGAAAGTAACGTATCTTTTAAAGAGTTAATGTATGAAGTACTTTGGGGATAAAAACCCGATTTTGTTAATCATATAGTAGAAGGTACCTTGTGTGAACAACTTGATTGTATTGGTTTGTGATAGCCTTGTAATACTTTCTTGATTGCGTTGATAAGTAAACGTGTTGGGATGCTACGTGTGTTAGTATCTTGTGATGTTTGTGTGAAGGGTTTCTTGATTGTGCTTATTAACTATCGTCGTTATGATAGTATTGCGGCATTCATCTCGAGATGATTCCGGTTAAGCCGCCTCCGACGCGGGGTAGACTCAAAGCGGTCGATGGACCTATGATTCGAGAATACCTACGCAGTCCCGGCCTATCGCGAGCTACGAGTTCCGTGTTAGTGTACGCCCTTACGGGCATGCGGTCCATGTGGGCTACGCGATCGCGAAGTCCGTGACGACGCCGGGAGTAGCTACCGATGCGGGAATACCTCACGCGGGCCGATGAGATTGGCCTACGCGGAGTCGCGGAGTTCCGTGGTTAGACGCAGACATTGATATCGCGGGCAAGGCCGCCTTTGATCATGTGACGGCCCAGACAGATCTTATGATACGATTCATGACCTTGTTGGTACCGTGGGTTTTTAGTAGTCGGCTATGCCTTCGCATTTACCCCGCACAGCTTTATTATGACACAGTGGGACCCGTGTTCATGTGTTCCTCGGTGCTTTTATATCATAGATCGCCAGCGAGGAAGGTATTCCACGCACGATTGATGTGGTGGGCCCGAGACCCATTGTTATACTTGAGTGATGACTTGAGGCGAGTCCCTAACTTGACACGATCGCTGTTGTAAATCGTAGTTTGGTTATCATACATGTCTCCCGCTTTATATGATCGCTATGATTTCATTTACTGATGTATTTTCGTTTCACATACTCTGCACTGTTATCGACCTCTCGGGGCCGCGCTCATGCCGCAGTCGAGGTACACCCGCCGTTGATCCTAGCTCTCGTGGTCACAGCTGTTGGGAAGCTCCGCTTTCTCCGAGGCTTATCAGCCGTATAGTCCCCGTCGCCGTAAGTGTTTACATTCGTGGGTTTGGCCCCCGCCCCGCCATTGTTGTCGTATCATTCTTAGAGGTCTGTAGTACCGCCAGGCCGGGTTTGTAAAAAGGATTAAACTGCTCATGTTGAAAAAGTTGCTATTTATATATACCGGCGTAACCGCTGGTTAGCTCGCTTTTCTTATTTCACCGCCTTATTACATCGGTTTCATGTATTGTCTTTATGTTCCGCCGATTACTCGATGTATGTCTACTGGGTGCCCGGTAAGGCACGGCCACGCCCCGAACGTCGTGACAAAAGTGGTATCGAGCGCTTAATCCTGAAAGTGTCTACGCATCGTATCCGAGAGTCTTGATTATCGGTCGCGCACCACGCCAATAATCGTGAGGCTATAGGATATTTAGGATTGGTTTCTATTCTTCTCACTCGAGATCGTGCCTTAGAGCCGTGTTGTAAGTCGACCCTCCGACGAAATTATTTCTTATCGCTATGCCTCCGCGTGGCAACCCGCCCAGAGGCGCGCAAATGGCGAGCCGCGAGTAGAGTTCGAAGGTGGCGAGGCACAGCCCAATCATTACCTAGGTAGTGCTTCATTCGGGAGTTCGCGACGCCACTAGCCCCAAAGAGAGTTTAGTTCGGCGCAGCAGCGCTCATCGCGCCATGATATATGAACCTTCGCCCACGACCGAACAGAGAATTTAGATTGCAAAGAGGCGACCTACATTAGCTATAGATTTGGCTACCGAGAGTATACCGATGTACCGCGAGTCTTGAGGACTATCTAAAAGAGGGTTGTGCAAGAGTAATTCTTCGCTAGGCTTGAGCATGGCTCGTACGGGCTTACGCGCAGCAGCCGAGACGGTAGAGATCGACTGTTAACGGGCGACACCGTAAGAGGCCAGAGCAAAGAAGGTCCTTTAGTAACTTTCGAGGCGAGTCGCCACCAAAGATTAGATATGCACCTCCGCCAGCGCAGTGGTCTTCCACATTTCGTGACGTTCGGGTGTAGAGTTGGTCAACCTGTGGCTTCCTGCTCATTACGATGCACGCCATCCCGGAATGTCGCTTTTAGTTGGTACTTGTTGTACCGCGGCCGTGGCCATGTGTCGAGAGTGTCCTTGTAGAGGACTTAGCCTTCGTTTGGTGGTAGTTCGTCATTTTCCTTAGCTATGCGCCTACGGGCAGTTTGATTAGAACGACTAAGGAGGAAGAAGAGATATAGATATATCTTTAACCCTCAGAGGTCAAGATGTGATAAGGTGAGTATACTTTAAGTGCTTTGTTCGATAATGTGTTAGTTGTGTTTAGAATCATGGTGGGTTAACCGAGTAAGATTTTGGGGGATAGAAAAGTGTGAGCCTTAGAATGTTTACGTAAAGACCTTAGAGGTAAGGCCATCTCGTAAAGGTGTAGTATTATGTTTGATCCTTATGGAAGTGCATAGCACGTGAGTTATGTTTGGGATAGTCCCAGTAGTGTGGAATAAAAGGGGGTAGTTGAGCTAAGAAGACCGCTAGGTTTTCAAACATGATTAGTGAGATTGTTCGATCGGGAGCTAGTATTATGCGCTGCACGTCGGGTTGAGTCCACGCCATGTCAACCCGCGGCATGTTTGGTGCGGGTCATTTTGCGTGGTCCCGCCAGTGGTAGGTCACGAGGGTGTTAGGCCCAAGTTTAGTTAACCAAATAGATTTAACTCGTGGACGATTCGACCAAGAGTCGGACGAGGAGGTCACCGCCTTGTCTTCTAGCAAAGACCGCTTACTCGGCAGCATTGTTTTATCGTAAAGGTTGTAAGGCGTCGACGGTGCCTACCTTCACCTTATGTCGCATGTGAAGCCCGTGTCAGGCTATTTTTCGCCTTCTAAAAGTTTACTGTGCAGGTTAAGAACTCAGCGAGTCTCGACCGCATTCGCCTGCCAGCACGTGGATTTCGTAGGAGTCGTGGGGATTGTTGTCTCGTGGAAGAAGTGTTTAAGCTACCATTTCGTTGTTCGATATCGCTTTGAAGCCTTGTAGGGCGGAAGTGTAAATTGCGGCCGATTGGTTCGATGTTGGCAAGGTTCGATTAGTTGGTTCAGCTTGTTCCAGCAGAT
The DNA here is from genome assembly GCA_029844215.1 of Przewalskia tangutica. Lineage (NCBI taxonomy): Eukaryota > Viridiplantae > Streptophyta > Magnoliopsida > Solanales > Solanaceae > Przewalskia > Przewalskia tangutica. Next base: position 84,748,403 of record CM056726.1, on the reverse strand, counting down.
CGGATAGCGAAGCTTGTCTAGAAGAAGTTCCGCAGCTCGTATGAGTTGTGCGGATAATCGCGACGATGCTTAGAGTTCAGTCGACGGTCGGTCTTCTTGAAAGTACCACCCGGTCATGTGACGAGTTTGGAATACAGAGGGAACTTAGCCCGAGTTACTTTGGGCCTTTCTGAGTTCATGTGAAGAATAGGCCAGGTTGCCTATATGTTAGATTTTGTCGTCCGACTTAGGAGGCAGTACGTCCGGTCTTTCGTATTGTTATGATCGTGAAAGTATCGAGATCCATCCAGAGTGTTCCCACTTAATGATGACCACGTTAGAGATAGTAGCCCCGAAGTTTTGGAAACCAAGCAGACGTAAATGTGGAAAGAGTTCGAGTATACGACATCCTCGTGGATCGCACGCATCCGCACCATTTGTTGGGTCGTCGAGCAAGGCTCGCGACAGAGTGACAAAGTGGTACCATTTGTTGGGTCACCTGAGAAGGTTAATGCCTCTGGCAAAGTGACAAAGTGGTATCTACGACGAGTAAAGAGAGAAGCGAGCATGTATGGCGAGCATAGATGCGATCATTTCTTTTATAAAGAGAAGCGCGAAGGAAGTATATTTTAGACCTTGAGAAGTGTGTTGCGATGATGACATGGTGTTTCCTCGTGGACGTTGATGTAAGTATTTACGCAGTTGTTTCTGTGGCCAGGTGTGGCAGGATTGATTCTCGTAAGTATAGTAGTGAAGACTATACTGGCGCACGGTTGTTTTGAGACTTAGAAGGAACATTCGGGACGAATGTTTCGGCGAGGGAGAATGTTATACCGTATTTTCAGAGTATGTACGTATGGACGCACGTAGAAAATTCGAACTTGAGATAAAGTGCTTGGCGGAATTATTTTTGTGCACAAGTTTAAAAGAGTCATTTTCCACAAACGTTTCCACCTTTTGTAGGAAAATTCGCTATGTCATTTATTATTTTTACGGATTTTTCCGAGAGAGAAACATTTTGGGATCAATCGAGGCTTACATGTGTCACCCTTAGTGTCCAAGGTTGACGAAATTTCCTTGGTGGAAGCTTCAGGCTTGCACGCTTTTTTCATCTTTTGTGCCTAAAATGTTTGGTCAATGTTTGTGAGATATTTTGTGGAGTGGATGACCAAGTGGGACCCACACAACACATGGCTTAATCTTCACCTTACACTTGCCTACCACTTGGCTCAATCTTGCCTCGAGTGCCCTATAAATACCCCTTAGTTGATGAGTTATTTCATCCACACTTGAGCAAATTCCTAGACTCAAAACACTCCTCCTCAGAGCTGTCTCGCCCAACTCCCCTCCCCTTGAGTGGCCTTTGGCCGAGAGCAACCCCTAGCCTAGTTGTGCTAGTCGAAATACTACCCCCTTGGTAGAGAAATACTCTTCAAGTATTGTTATAATACCCAAATACTTTAGCCCAAATACCTTGTAGTATTTCCAAAGTACTCTATACGAAAAGCCTTAAAATACTATTATACGTCCCTTTAGCCTCTAAACGAAACCCTAAGGAAAATCTCCATGGTTAGTTGGAGTAGTTTGTAGAAGTTGGTTAGAACTTCTAAGGGTAGTTTGGAGCGGGTTGAGCGCCTGAGTCGGAGCTAAACGATTGCCAGGATCGACTTTTTTACTTGATAATTATGGGCTTATTGAGGTAAATATCTTGTCCTCTATTGTAATTGGAAATTACATATTGTTAGAATATATAGTTGAAGTATACTATATATAGAATCAACGTAGTTATTGGCAATGTCTTTTGACTTAAGCTCAATAATACTTACGACAATGTCTCATGACTTAAGCTCAGATTTAAAGAAGATTATCGAATCAGAATTACTTAGGGTCAGACATGAGACTTGTGAAGTAGTACCGTGGAGTAGAATTGTACCGTTAGGTTAGATGTATAACCCTCGGTTGGCTTGGTAGCCGGCCTCGATAGAGAGGAGATTTACGCTGTCATGGGGAGGTGTTGCGAATTTTCAGAGAATGTTCTACGAAGAGACCTTGTGTTAATAAGCGCCTTGTGGCCTTATAGGTGGAAGTACTATGCGTGGCGCGATCTACTTGGCTTAGGAGTAGCCATGTTTGAGGTACTTGAGCATTTTGCTATTAGTCGATAATCGTCGAGGTATGTGAACCTCTTCCTATCTCTTCTAGCATGATATGTGTGAACTATGTAGTAAGGTAGACGTACATTAGCTAAATGTATGTGATTGCTATAAAACATAAAGAGTTATAACGACTTTATGGGAAGTTGGATATAACGACTTTATGTTGGTAAGAAAATACATGTGGTTTTTAAAAGGTATCGATTTGAACTATAACCGCTTGTTATGTTTTAATAAAGAACTTGAAGTATTTCAATAGATTTTTGAATCATTTTGAAAGATTATGTAATACTTGGTTTTTGAAAAACTTAAGAGTTTTACTAGCTTTATGGGAAGTTAGGTATAACTGCTTAAGAATGTTTTACTGATTTAGGAAATCAGAATGTGCATCTACAAACCACCGCGTTAATAAAAGGAAATGTTTTGACTAATTAAGTATTATTAAAACCAAGAGAAACTTCCATCTGCATAGAAGCTAAGATGAGACAAAATGATATTTCCTAGATCATGGTCATTGTAATAAGATTGTTATAAACAAGAATATCCTACTCACATATAAGACTTATGTTTCTCGATAGTGTTAAGGAGAATAATATTCTAAAATGAAAAAGACTATGAAAAACGAAACCTTTCTAAAATTAGAAACTTGAACATTGGAAATTAGTCAAACTTGATAATTGTTAAAGAATGTTTCTACTTGATTTTACAAAGATTATTAATTTATTTACTTTAAAAGGATAGTAACTATATTTTATACTACGTATTGTGTGACATTGTGAAAGTAACGATCTTTAAAGAGTTAATGTATGAAGTACTTTGGGGATAAAACCCGATTTTGTTAATGTTATAGTAGAAGGTACATTGTTTGAACAACTTGATTGTATTGGTTTGTGATAGCCTTGTAATACTTTCTTGATTGCGTTGATAAGTAAACGTGTTGGGACGCTACGTGTTAGTATCTTGTGATGTTTGTGTGAAGGGGTTTCCTTGATTGTGCTTATTAACTATCATCGTTATGATAGTATTGTGGCATTCATCTCGAGATGATTCCGGGTTAAGTCGCCTCCGACGCGGGTAGACTCAGCGGTCGATGGACCTATGATTCGAGAATACCTCACGCAGTCCCGGCCTATGCGCGAGCTACGAGTTCCGTGTTAGTGACGCCCTTATGGGCACGCGTCCACGTGGCCACGCGATCGCGAAGTCCGTGACGACGCCGGAGTAGCTACCCTCGACGCGGGAATACCTCACGCGGCCGACGAGATTGGCCTACGCGAGTGCGGAGTTCCGTGGTTAGACGCGCATATTGATATCGCGGGCAAGTGGCCGCCTTTGATCATGTGACGGCCTAGACAGATCTTATGATACGATTCATGACCTTGTTGGTACTGTGGGTTTTTAGTAGTCGGCTATGCCTTCGCATTTCTTACCCCGCATGCTTTATTATGACACAGTGGACCCGTGTTCATGCGTGTTCCTTGGTGCTTTTATATCATAGATCGCCGGCGGTGAGGAAGGTATTCCACGCACGATTGATGTGGTGGGCCCGAGACCCATTGTTATACTTGAGTGATGACTTGAGGCGTGAGTCCCTAACTTGACATGATCGCTGGTTGTAAAATCGTAGTTTGTTATCATACATGTCTCCCGCTTTATATGATCGCTATGATTTCATTTACGTGATGTATTTTCGCCACATACTCTGCACTGTTGTAATCGACCTCCTTCGGGCCGCGTTCATGCCGCAGTTGAGGTACACCGCCGTTGATCCTAGCTCGTGGTCACGCCAGCGTTGGGAAGCTCCGCTTCTCCGAGGCTTATCACGTATAGTCCCCGTCGCCGTAAGTGTTTACATTCGTGGGTTTGGCCCCGCCCCGCCATTGTTGTCGTATCATTCTTAGAGGTCCGTAGTAATCGCCAGGCCGGGTTTGTAAAAAGGATTAAACTGCTCATGTTGAAAAAGTTGCTATTTATATATACCGAAGGTAACCGCTTTGGTTAGCCTGTCTTCTTATTTCACTGTCTTATTACACTGGTTTCATGTATTGTCTTTATGTTCCGCTGATTACTCTGATGTATGTCTACTTGGGTGCCCGGGGTAAGGCACCGGTCACGGGCCCCGGAACGGGTCGTGACAATATGTTGGCAAGCTTGTAGGGGATTAGTAGAGATGATTTTAGCGGGAAGAAAAATTTCAAAAAGAGGAGCTAAAGTTGCTAAGGATCGACTTGTAATCTTGGAGCATTTTTTGGGCTAAATGAGGTATAATCTTCGTCTTACTTTTGTAATTGAAGATTCCATGTTATTATAAGTTAGAAATGATCATGTGATATGTGTTATGAAGATTGATAAGTGTTATGGAAATTTGGAAGCTTAAATCCGAAAATGACATGTTAAGCCATTTGAAATTGAAATACAAATTGGTCGATAATTTGAATCGTCTCATGTTTACCTACTTGAGGATTGTAGTAGTTATAATCAATTGTGGCTAGATAACATGTTATATTAAACCACTTGGATTGAAAAGGGATTGGAAACGAATTTGTATTGTTGTCCCTAATTTGCCGAATGGACATTGTATTTTGGACTTGTGTGATATCAATTGTGGGGCGGAATTTTACACGTCTTGTAGGCGTGTAATCCCCTATTGTTAACTACTTTGTTAAGCCTTAAATGTGGCGTGTTTGGTTATTGAATTCGGCCTTGAAAAAGGTGGCAAAGTATGTAGAAACAAAGGAAGTGTTGTCCGATTTTCCGTAGAATTTAATGACTTTGCACTTGGAATATTCTACTTTTGAAGTAAGAAGTTAATAGACGTACTATGGTCATTATAGGTTGACATACTACGTACGGCGAATTGGACTTAGCAAGTGGATTAAACCGAAGAGGTATGTGGAACTTTCTTATCTCTTGAGCATGAATAAGTTGTAAATGTATAGTACGGTAGACGTACAAGATTTTGACAATCTAGGTACATTTGATATCCTTGGCCTATTTTAAGAATGTCCAAGTTGATTGAGTTAGGAAATTAACTCACTTGTTTAAATATTAAGGATATCTTGGTTTTCAAAAGTTAAGAGACTTTAAGTATGTTGAAAGTATTATTGATACTTGTTTTGTTGGAGAGTTTAAGTCTCTTGGTTATAAAGAAGTATGTAAGTTGCTAATGTATAAAGCTAGTATAACGGCTTTATGGAAAGTTGGTTATAATAGCTTTATGGAAAGTTAAAAAGAGTGGTTTACTCTAAGTAATTTAAGTATGTTAAATGACTTGAAATAACGAAAGACAAATTGATTTAAAGGCATCAATTGCTTAAGGTTTTAAAAGAAAGAAGTCACTTGATTTAGAAGCCCGAAAATGTATTTTTTCTAAAAAGGTATTGTGACTTGTCTTAAAATGTAGTTATGACTTGATACTACGGTTATTAGTATCTTGGAAGTTTTATATGAAAATGAGTCATTTTAAAAGAATAGAAGTACGTAGTACTTTGGGTTAAACTCCCGGATTATAATGACATGTTAGTGCCTTAAGTAAACTAAAATGAGAATGTATATGAATAAGGCTAATAAGAAGTTAGGGGGATTTCTTAACTTGCTTATGTTATGTATGATAAGAAGTGCTTATGTTATGTATGATGATGCTGGTAGGCTTATGTTATGTATGATGGCCGTTGAGATAGGTAAGAGTATATCTGAGGGGAAAGTCCTCAAGATCGTTATACCACCTTCTCCAGGGTAAGAGTATATCTGAGGGGTAAATCCCCAAGATCGTTATACCACCGCCTGTGGTAAGAGTATAAATGGCGGTAAATCCCAAGATCGTTATACCACTGCTTCGTGGATTTGCTACCCATGACGCGAGGAATACCTCACGCGAGTCCTTATGGGCTTACGCGGTGAAATAGTCCCACGCGGCGTGGTACCCTATGCGAGGAATACCACGCGGGTCCACACGACCTATGCGGGTGAAATAGTCCCAGAAGTAGGATTGCTTAATGATACTACGGGCGGGTGGTCCTGCTTTGATCGCAAGCTTCCTATTTTTATGTTGTGAGTATACTCTTGATTACTCTCATTGTTAGTAAGGCACTGTGTACTGTTAATTGAGTTATCATACCTGTCTCCAGTTTTATTATAGACTTATGATTTCATTACGCATTTCGCCACATATTTGGTACATGTCAGATCGACCTCCTTCGGAGCCGCTCACGCCGCAGTAGTACGTGCTTCGATCCTCGCCTAGGATCACTGTCACCGTTGAGAAGCTCTTTTATTCCGGAGGCTTATCCCTGGTATTGTCGGTTGTTGTACATTCAGGGGTATGGCGGGGCCCTGTCCCGCCAGAGTTATTATTCTTAGAGGTCTGTAGTCACATTGTGGTTTGGGTTGTAAAAAAAAAAGTACTATTTTATTTGTATAGTTTACGGAAGGTGGCCTTATCGGCTAGCCTGTTGCTATTTTATGTTAAGCATTTTATCAGTTGTGTATGTTCCGCTGCTATTCTCTGATGTATACCGTGCGGTGCCTGTAGGGCACCAGTCGCGGCTCGGGGTCGGGTCGTGACACAACACACCGATAATCAATACTCTACTAGACACGGCTCAGACACTTTCCGAGGACTAATCGCTCGATACCACTTTTGTCACGACCCGACCCTGGGCCGCGATCGTGCCCTACCCGGCACCCTGCCTGTATACATCAGAGAATAGCAGCGGAACATACACAACATACAACATTTTTAAACAATAACATCACAGGCTAGCCGATAAGGCCGCTTTCCATAAAATATGCATAATCAAAAAGCAAAACTGAACAACTCGGTTCTTACATCCCCAAACCACAAGATGTGACTACAAACCTCTAGGAATAATAACAGTGGCGGGACAGGGCCCCACCATACCCCTGAATGTACATAAATCTACAACATCAGGGAAAAACTGTACCAAAAAGACAAGCCTCCGGAGAAATGGAGCTTCTGACGTCTGATAAGTGATCCTAAAAATGAGGATCCACCACCTGCTTACCCCTACCTGTGGCATGAACGCAGCCCCCGAAGAAGGGGGTCAATACACAATATGTACTAAGTATGTAAAACTGGAAAATACTGTAATTACATCATAAGTTAAAAACAAAGCCGGAGACATGTATGATAACAAAATTACAGTACACAGTGCCTTACTAACAATGAGAGTAACTAATAGTATACGTACAACATAAAATAGGAAGCTCACGATCAAAGCAGGACCATCCACCCACATTATCATTTAGCAATCCTACTCCTGGGACTATTTCACCCGTGATAAAGTCGTGGACCCGCATGAAGTATTCCTCGTGATAGTCAGACTACCGCATGGGACTATTTCACCCGTATAAGCCCATAAGGACTCGCATGAGGTATTCCTCGCATCGTGGGTAGGAAATCCACGGAAACAGGTGGTATAACGATCTTGGGGATTTACCCCTCATTTATACTCTTACCCTGAAGCAGGTGGTATAACGATCTTGGGGATTTACCCCACAGATATACTCTTACCCTGAAGAAGGTGGTATAACGATCTTGGGGATTTTACCCCTCAGATATACTCTTACCCTATCTCAACCGGCCATCATACATAACATAAGCACTACCGGCTTATCATACAATAAGTAAGCAAGTTAAGAAATCTCCCTAACTTCTTATTAGTCTTATTCATATACACTCTCATTTTAGTTTACTTAAGGCACTAACATATCTTTTATAAAAATCCGAGAATTTAACCCAAGTACTACATACTTCTACTCTTTAAAACAAATGACTCTTTTTAGTAAAAAACTTCCAAGATACTATTAACCATAGTATCAAGTCAAAATCACTTTTCAGGACAAGTCAAAATACCTTTAGAAATAAAGTTAGGTTTCTAAATCAAGTGACTCCTTTTCTTATAAAACCATAGGCAATTGATGCCTTAAAATCAAATTGTCTTTCATTAAATCAAGTAATTTATCTTTCCATAAAGCTAATATAACCAACTTCCCATAAAGTCGTTATATTCACTTTATACCTTAGCCAAATACAATTTCCTATCCGAGGGACTTATACGTTTAAAACGAAACAAGTATCACATACTTTAAAACTCTTCAAGTCCCTTAACTTTAATAAAACTTAAGACATCCTTAATACTTTCAAAGAAGTGAGTTAATCTCCTAACTCACCCGACTTGGCTATTCATAAAACTAGTAAAGGATATCAAGGTCTTGTACGTCTACCGTACTATATACGTGCAACTAGTCATGCTCAAAAGATAGGAAAAGTTCTACATACCTCTTCGGGTCAAACCACTTGCCACGTACAATATCCCGCCCGTAGTATGTCAACCTATAATATCCGCAATACGTCTATTAACGCCTTACTTCAAACGTAGAATATTATAAGTGTAAGGTCACTAAATTCTACGGAAAATCGGACAACACCTCATTTGTTTCTACTTACTTTGCCACCTTTTTCAAGGCCGAATTCAATAACCAAACACGCCACATTTAAGGCCCAATCAAAGCAATTAACAATAGGGGATTACACGCCTACTAGACGTGTAAAATTCCGCCCCACAAACGATATCAAACTAATACAAACTACTTAGTCCAATTCGGCCACATTGAGTACAATAACACCAATTCTTATCCAATTTCCATTTCAATCCAAGTTGTTAGCATAACATGATATCAAGTCGCAATCGATTATAACTACTATAATCTTGAAGTAAGTAACATGCGACGATTCTAATAAACGACCAAATTGTAATCCAACTTCACATGGCTTAAATGACATTTCGGATTTAAGGCTACAATCAATCCATAATACTTAAGAAACTTCAACACATATACTTCATGCTAGCAAACATGTAAAGCTAACAACAATATATAATCTTGTAACACTTAAGAGACAAGATTATTACCTCAACGAATCTTAATCCAACTCCAAATCCGAAGTCGCTCCTTAGCAACTTAGAGCCTCTTCAAGACACTTCAATCCGCTACTTGAGACCCTTAGAACAACACCAACAAATTTCCTTCAAACTTCCAAACAAAACCTAGAAAGAAACTACGTTTTCACCTTGCGACCAATACGAAAACTATCTTTTTCCGAGATTTTTCTATTGAGATACACTAACAATACACTCAAGAACCTTGGTTTAAAGTGTGGCGCTTAATGGACAAGAAACAATTTTTTTTTTCTTTTCAATGGACATGAACCCGAGAGCATGTTCTTGGAGCTCTTGAATTTCTTGAAATTTTTTCTAAGTGTTGGACTTAGTCTTGCTACTAGTAGTATTATATAGCACAATGGAGGGTCAAGATGTAAACAAATGGGTGGCTTGGATGAGGTTCTCTTAAATATCAAGCCTTGTGGACCCATTGACTAAGTCAATTTTCTCAAGCTCACTACTTGCAAGACTTAGTCATCCTACAAAGGTCAAATGACCCTTAAGTCCTTGCCCATTTCGTCCAAGGCACCATAAGGGGGGTGACACGTGTCTCCCTCCCATTCGTCACAATATTACGTTTTCCGACAATTTCATAATTCCGATAAATTTTTACAAGTCTCAAATCTTAACACTTGTGAGTTCTTACGTACGTTCTTAAAATATGTCCTGTAAATACGGGGTGTAACAAACACTTTGTCATCTTAATAATGGTCAAATGACCCTTATACCCATGTTATTTTCATCCAAGCCCACTTAAGGAGGGCTGACACGTGTCGCCCTCCCATTCGTCACAATATTTCGTTTTCCGACAATTCCATAATTCTGATAAATTTTTACTAGTCTCAAATCTTAACATTTGGGATTCTTACGTACGTTCTTAAAACATATGCTGTAATTACGGGGTGTAACATTCTTCCCCCCCTAGAAACATTCATCCCCGAATGTTCTTTCGGAGTCAAACTTATAATTAGCGACATAGTTTCCTTTTACAACCCCGACATACCAATTATGCCACACAATAGTACATAAGCAAAAATACTTCAATTAAAACTTGACAAGTAAGGGAAAATGAATTACCTGAAGGTGTAGGGAATAAGTGAGGATACTTTCTCAACATGTCCTCCTCCGATTCCCACATCATCTCCTCCCTGTTATCATTCCTCCACAAGACTTTGACGAAAGACACATCCTTGGTCCGCAGTCGCCTGACCTGAAGATCGAGTATCGCTCTGGGACTCTCCTCATACGATAACCCCTCTGTCACCTGGACCTCACTAGCTGGGAAAACTCTCGATGGATCTCCGATACACTTCCGCAACATAGAAACATGGAAGACCGGATGTACCGCCTCTAACTCTGATGGCAGATCCAACTCATAGGCAACCTTGCCTACTCTACGGATGATTTGGTAGGGCCTAATGTACCTTGGGCTAAGTTTCCCCTTCTTTCCGTATCTCATCACGCCCATCATAGGAGACACCTTCAAGAAGACCCAATCGTCTACCTGAAACTCCAAATGTCGACGCCGATTATCTGCATAAGACTTCTGCCGACTCTGAGCTGCTAACAGTCTCTCCTGGATAAGCTTCACCTTATCCACATCCTGTTGAATCAAGTCTGGGCCAACTAAATGCACCTCGCCCACGTCGAACCAACCAATCGGCGACCTACATTTCTGCCCATACAAAGCCTCGTATCGCGCCATCTCTATACTAAAATGGTAGCTGTTATTATAAGCAAACTCCACAAGAGGCAAAGGATCCTCCCAACTACCCCTGAAATCAATCACACAGCTCGCAGATATCCTCGTTGTTCGATAGTACGCCCGCCGCCCGCCACCGAGGATGAAACGTCAGATCGAGACTCACATGTCCCTAATCCTTCCGAAAGACCTCCAAGTTAGACGTAAATCGGGCCCTCATGCGATATAATCGATATAGGGACTCGTGCGCCTCACAATCTCCCGATATACACCGCATAATCCTCACCGAATACGTAGTCTCGATTGGAAGAAAGTGGGCTGATTTCACACCACAACAATAACCTGATGGAGTCATACTTCCTCTGAGTACGAGGTAACCCTGTAACAAAGTCCATGTTGATCACCTCCCACTTCCATGTCGGAATATCAATAGTCTGCAATAGTCCACTAGGCCTCTAGTGCTCAACCTTGACCTGTTGGCAATTAGGACACTATGCAACAAAACCTGCCATGTCCCTCTTCAGGCCATCCCACCAATACATACACCTAAGGTCATGGTACATCTTAGTCGACCCCAGATGAATAGAATAACGAGCACTGTGTGCCTCCCCCAGAATCTTCTGACGAAGTCCTGCCACATCGAAAACACACAACCGACCCTCAAATCTTAGCACCCCACCAGGCGCTACCTCGAATAGACTCTTCTCCTCCCGAAGAGCTGCATCTCAATACCGTACCAACACTGGGTCCTCATACTGTCGCATCTTCACCTCATCAACGATGGAAGACTCGACAACCTCACGAACCCGTACCCCACTATCATCGGTATCGATCAATCGAACCCCAAGGCTCGCTAGCTGATGGATCTGATGGACCATGTCCCGCCTCTCGCCGCATTCTGGCTGCACTCCCCATCGCTCTACGACTCAAAGCATCTGCAACCACGTTGGTTTTCCCCGGATGGTATAGAATATCAACATCATAATCTTTCAACAACTCTAACCACCGTCTCTGTCGCAAGTTCAGCTCCCTCTGCCTGAAGATATACTGGAGGCTCTTGTGGTCTGTATAAATATCCACATGAACCCCATATAAATAATGTCTCCAAATCTTCAAGGCATGAATAACTGCGGCCAACTCTAAGTCGTGGGTAGGGTAATTCCTCTCATGCTTTCGCAACTGCCGGGAAGCATAGGCTATAACCTTGCCGTGCTGCATCAATACGCACCCTAGCCCGATACCCGAGACATCACAATAAATCACGTATCCCTCTAACCCCTCAGGAAGAGTAAGAACCGAGCCGCCAACTTTTCCTTGAAGAATCGGAAGCCCTTCTCGCAAGCCTCTTTCCACTGGAACTTAGCTGCCTTCTGAGTCAGCCTAGTCAACGGTGCTGATATCGAAGCAAACTTCTCCACAAACCTACGATAATAACCTGCCAGCCCTAAGAAACTGCGCACCTCGGTCGGAGTAGTAGGTCTAGGCCAAGACTTGACTGCCTCAATCTTTGTCGTATCAGCCTGAACACCATCAGCCCCAATAATGTGCCACAGGAATGCCACTGAGGCCAACTAAAACTCACACTTGGAGAACTTGGCGAACAACTGTCGGCTCCGGAGGACCCCAAGTACCGTCCTCAAGTGATCTGCATGCTCCTGCTCTGTACTCAAATAAACCAGGATGTCATCAATGAATACTATAACAAATGTATCCAAAAATGGCTTGAACACCCGGTTCATCAGATCCATAAATACCGCTAGAGCGTTGGTCAAACCGAAAGACATCACCCTGAACTCATAGTGCCCATATCGGGTCCTGAATGCAGTCTTTGGGATATCTGCCTCTCGAACTCGCACATGATGATAACTGCATCGCAGTCTATCTTGAGAAACACCTCGCACTCGCGAATCGTCAAACAAATCATCAATCCTGGGGAGGGTGTATCTATTCTTGATGGTTACCTTATTCATCTGCCTGTAATCAACACACATACGCAGCGTCCCATCCTTCTTCTTCACAAATAAAACCGGCGCTCCCCAGGGAGAAACACTAGGCCTGATAAAGCCTTTTTCCAGCAAATCTTTCAGTTGGTCCTTCACCTCCCTCAACTCAGCAGGTGTCATCCTGTATGGAGGAATAGATATAGGTCGAGTGTCTGACAATATATCAATACAAAACACAACGTCCCTCTCAGGAGGGATACCGGGAGATCGTCTGGGAACACATCTGGAAACTCCCTAAACACTGGCACTGACTGAAGAACTAGCACCTCAGCCTCTGTATCGAATACCCGAACCAAATGATAGAGGTACCCTTTCTGCACCATCTTCCTAGCCTTGATGTAAGAAATAAACCTACCCCTCGGCGACGATGTGTTGCCTTTCCACTCGATAACTGGCTCGCCAGGAAACTGGAACCGGACCAACCTGTCTCTACAGTCAACGTTGGCATAACAAGAAGCCAACCAATCCATACCCATAATGATATCAAAATATGTCATCTCCAACTCTATCAAGTCTGCTAGGGTCTGACGACTGTAAATAAACACCGGACAACCTTTGTACACCCGCTCAGCTAACACCGAATCACCCACTGGCGTAGCTAACCTCAAAAGGCTCTATCGACACCGGCTCTATCCCGATTCTACCAGCAATAAGAGGAGACACATAGGACAAGGTAGAACCTAGATCTATCAAGGCATAAACGTCACAACATGAAATCAATAATGTACTGCGGACGACGCCGTGGAAGCCTCCGATCTGGCGGCCGGGCTAAGGAATATATGCGGTTCTATGGACCGCTAGAACTGGGACCCCCACCACAACCTCTGCCGCGTCCTGCCTGTCCGTGAACACCCTGCCCTTTGGGGCGCATAACTATAGAAGAAGAGGAAGACCCAAAGAATCGATCTCGCTTACAACCATACCACCCATGCCGCCTCGGCCTGACAATCTCTCTTCAAATGGCCCCGCTGCCACAAGAGTAACAAGCTCTCGGAGGAACACGACACTTCACGATGGCAATCACCACATCGACCACACCGAGGTATAGGTGGCCTCATCTGACTGGAACTCTGGTTCCTCTGGGAACCCGAAGCCCTGGAGCCCTGTCCTGGCCCTGAATGACCCGACCGATCAAACCTCCTGCCAGAGAACCGAGAAGGAGCACTCTGTGCTGGCTGAAATGTGGACCTAGTCTGATGCTGAGGTTGTCTGCCTCGAAATCGCCTCGAGACTCGCTGCCCCGGCCTTCGGGCCGCTCGAGTCTAGCCGATCCTCCATCTCTCGCCCTCTATCTCCTCGCGATATGCTCGCATCTCCGAAATATCCATACCTGGCTGAAGGGCCACCCCCAAGCATGCAGTAATCATATAACGGTCTAGCCCCATCACATAGATATGAACTCTGTCTACCATATCAGCTACAATGGTGTGCGCATACCTGGCCAATGAGTCAAACTCCAGGTTGTACTCTCTGATAGTCCTCTCATTCTGCCTCAAGGTCAAGAATCTATCCACGCGGGCTCTCATCATCTCAGGAGGTAAAAAGTGATCCAGGAAGGCCTCTGTGAACTCCTCCCAAACAGCTGGAAGAGCACCCTCACCTCTCGACAGCTCCCATGACTCAAACCAGTTCAACGCAATATCGCAGAATCCGGAAGAGGCTAGCATAATCGACTGCCTCCGAGGCCCTAAGCACTGCATAGTCCGCTATAACTACCGAATAAACTCCCGAGGATCCTCCTCGCACTCAACCATAGAACTCGGTGGATGACAACCCGTAAAATCCCGAATCCGCAAACCGTCGGCCTGTGGTTAGCTACCGCTCTTGTCGCCACGCTCGCTACTATGTTGGTCAATAATCGGACCGCTTCCCGTAATCTCTATACTCACCGGCCGTGGAACGGAGGCTCGTGTACGGAACCTCGAGCTACAACGCTCGCCCACTAATACTACCGGCGTGGCTGAACTCGCCGACCCGCCTACAACCTCAGGCATAGTATGTGCTCGAGTCCTAGTAACCCTCACAGGCACCGCCAGCAGCGCCTCGCCGCCGCTTGCCCTGGGCCCCAGCCGCTTCCGCGAGGCATGACTGATACATAAAAATAGGTCAGAGAGGATTCAACCTAATAAGACATCTCTACTGCACGATCTCAGAGAGAGAAGAATAGAAACCAATCCTAAATGTCCTGCAGCCTCCTGATTATAGATGTGGTGCACAACACACCGATAATCAAGACTCTACTAGATACGGCCCAGACACTTTCCGAGGACTAATCGCTCGATACCACTTTTGTCACGACCCAACCTCGGCCGCTGATCGTGCCCTACCGGTCACCTCGCTGTATACATCAGCGAATAGCAGTGGAACATACATAACACATAAACCTGAAGATAGTAAAAATCACTGGCTAGCCGAGAAGGCCGCCTCCCATAGAATATAATTAATCAAAAGTAAAACAATACAACTATGTCTTTACAGCCCAAACCACAAACGTGACTACAGACCTCTAGGAATAACAACTGTGGCGGGACAGGGCCCCGCCATACCCCTGAATGTACATAATACCTATAGCATCAGGGAAAAACCATACCCACAAAAGAAGCCTCCGGAAGAATGGAGCTTCAGACACCAGACCAGTGATCCTAAGGATGAGGATCCACCACCTGCTTCCCCTTACATACGGCATGAACGCAGCCCCCGAGGAAGGGGGTCAGTACACAATATGTACTAAGTATGCAAAACTGGAAAATAGTGAAAACACCTCATAAGTCTAAAATAACTGGAGACATGTATGATATTCAATTTTTTACAGAACACTGTGCCTTACCAACAACGAGAATAACAATCATATACTACACTGCATGAAAATAGAAAGCTCATGATCAAAGCAAGGCCATCCGCCCCATAGTATCATTAAGCACTCCTACTCCTGGGACTATTTCACACGCATGGGTCATGTGGACCCGCATGAGGTATTCCTCGCATAGCCTGTACTCACCCGCATGGGACTATTTCACCCGCATGAGCCCTACGGACTCGCATGAGGTATTCCTCGCATCGTGGGTAGCAAATCCACGGAATATACAAATGTCACAACCACAATGGAAGCATACCCGTGGAATCCCACATCACTGTCGGTACGTCTAGGTAATCTCATACTGCATGCCTCAGAATCCCTCATCGTAAGCATGTCCAAGGTGCATACCCGTGGAATTCCACCTCACTGTCGGTACATCCAAGTAAGCTCAATCTACGACCATGGAAGCATACCCGTGGAATCCTCCATCACTGACGGTACGTCCAAGTAAGCTCAATATACGACCATGGAAGCATACCCGTGGAATCCCACATCACTGTCGGTACGTCCAAGTAAGCTCAATCTACGACCATAGAAGCATACCCGTGGAATCCTCCATCACTGACGGTACGTCCAAGTACTTTCATAACTTCTTTAGACTTTCATTAATCTATAAAATAAATCTCATTCTTGACCTTAAGGCACATTCTTATAGCTTAATCAAATCCGGAGAATTTAACCTGAAGTACTATGTAGTTCTACTCTTTCAAAAGATCCCTTTTTCATATTATAAAAATCCCATTTTACACTCTAAGCAATGGATGCCTTTTAAATCAAATTTGCCCTACTTAATTTCGATTCTTTCATCTTTGTTTACCTTACTCAAGAAGACCATTCCTTTAACCTTCCATAAAGTTATTATAACCAACTCCCCATAAAGCCGTTATACTAACTTTATGCTTTAGAAATTAAGACCTTCTTATCCTTTCATAAGGCCGTTATAACTAACTTTCCATAAAGCCGTTATAACTCCTTATAAACAATTTCGTTCTTTTATTAACCAAGAGACTTATACTTCAAATCAGTTTACACAATTTTCAAAATACTTTTTCCTGTCAAGAAATCTTTGTCTACCTTATTAGAATAAATCATTCCTCAAGAACAAGTGAGTTAACTCTCTAACTCAACCAACCTAGACATTCTTTAAAAATAAGACAAAGATACCAAAAGGATTTACTTCATTTAAATCACGTACGTCTACCGTACTATATAGTTATAACTACTCATGCTCAAGAGATAAGAAAGTTCCACATACCTCTCCGGTTAATCCACTTGCTAAGTCCAATACACCACACGTAGTACGTCAACCTATAATGACCATAATACGTTTATTAACCTCTATCTTCAATATAGAATTTTCCAAGTGCAAAGTCACTAAATCCTAAGGAAAATCGGGCAGCATTTCCTTTGTTTCTACATACTTTGCCACCTTTTTCAAGGCCGAATTCAACATCCAAACGCCACTTTTAAGGCCCAACAATCCAATCAATTCAACGGGGATTACACACCTAAACTTGGATGTGTAAAATTCTGCCCCACAATGTATAACAATTAACTTAACAAGTTTAAGGTAGTATTTTGGCTACAACATGCTTACATCCTAACCTTATTCAATCCTTTCATATCCAACCCATATTTCTTACATGCAATGTATCTAAGAGCAATATTTACCACTACAAGTTCTTTCTTCTTCACATGCAACACCATAAACTAACAAAGAGAGAAGGAATGGTTACCTTAGAACTTTAGCCAAATTAATCTAACAAATTTGCTAGCCTTCTTTCCAAAACACCACCACAATAACTCCTACAAGCTTGCAAATAAGTTTCCTTCTTGCCACACTTTTTAGATTTTTCTCAATCCTTGATTTCCTCTTGATTTTCTAGAGAGAAGGAAGAGCTTCTAATTTAGAGAGAGAGAAGAACTTGAAGAATGACCAAGTCTTCAAGACTTGGTCAATAAATAGTACATACAAAAATCAGATGGGGGGGGGGGGACACTTGTCACCCTACCATGGCCTTTTTAAAAGAAAAAATCTGATTTTCCTCAGTTTTTCCGCCAAAATTCCGACGGCGCGCGTTCGCAAATGCGGCCGCACTGAAACCTCCGCAACCCCACGTAACTTCCGCGCATGCCCTTTCTTCCGCCGCGCTGTGGCCTCGATCGAGATACTCTTCTCGTCCGATCACAGACCGAACTTGTAACTTTCATAACTTTCTACTCCGATGTCCTATCGACGAACGGTTGGTTGCGTTGGGAACTGGACTCATCGAACTACGTACTAGGCCTTAGAAACACCTACAAACTCTGGATGAACTAGGAGATATGCTGCTCCAAAGTTGACTAAAACCTGTCCGAATCATTCTGACAACCCATCTTTCTAACATTTCAAATCTTAACTCCTGTCGTACGTTCTCATAGCATGACCTGAGTTACGGGGTGTAACATTCTCCCCCCCTTAGAAACATTCGTCCCCGAATGTCCTTTTGGAGCCAATCTAATGTTCCTCGGTACATCCTCGTACTTCTACACTTAAAGGGGACCTTATAATGCCACTTGTGACCCTAAGTTATCGCACACGCATATCCATTCATCGTAATTCAACCAGGAAAACGAATCCAATGTGTGAACCATCATCACTTACTCTCATTCACGGCCTAACAGGATTTCCTGTTCGTACCTACCAACTTATTCTATCACATGTACATAGTCTCAATATCTTCCGTTCATGACACTAAATCATACAACAATCCTATCATGCATACTAATCTCTAAAGGGTCAAATATATATCTGACATCACATAGGCGGGTCAAAGGACCGCTAAATCTGGGAACTGCTACCACGACCTCTGCCGCGGTCTTCCGGTGCATGAACATCCTGCCTAGCCATTGAAGGTGAAGAACCCGCAACTGATCCAATAGACTGCGCCATCCCACCAAGCCACTGGCCTGACAGCCTTCGCCAAATGGCCCTGTTGGCCGCAAGCATAACAAGTTGTCGATCTAGTCCGACACTCCCCAAAATGAGATCTACCACAGTGACCACACCGAGGCAAAGTGGCCTCCCCTGGCTACTATCTTCGGACACCTGTGAATCTGCCTCGAGCTCGACTCGCCCCGAATATCCCCGGCGGTCAAACCACCCGTCGGAAGACCGGAAGGGTACTCATCGGCGAAATGTAGACCCAACTCGCCGCAGAGGCCGCCCACCCCAAAGCTATCTCGAAACCTCGCTGCCCCGCCTCTTGGGCCGGGCCGACCGGCCGCCCTCACAATCCTCGCCCTCAATCCCTCGCGCATACGCTCAGATCCGAAATATCCATACCGGGTCAAGAGCCACTCCTGCATACGCAGAACCATATAACGGTCTAGCCCCATCACATATGTCACGACCCGACTGCCCGCGAACGATGCCTACTCGGGCACTTACTGTATACATCAGAGATAATCAGCGGAACATACATGAAACTTATAAAATAAAACAACGAGAATTTAAATGACAGGTTAGCCGATAAGGCTACCTCCCTGGACACATATACATATACATAAACCACAACAGTTATATCCCTTTTTTTTTTACAAACCGACCCACAACATGTGACTACGCACTTAAGAATTACAATCTGTATGACAGGCTTCGCCATACCCCTGAATGTACATAAATCTACAACATCAGGGAAACCGTACCAAAAAGATAAGCCTCCGGAGTGAATGAAGCTTCTTCCCAAAAACTGAACAGAGATCCTAAGAGCAAGGATCACCAACCTATGTACCTAACACCTGCGGGCATGAATGCAGCTTCTCAAGGGGCCGATAACAAAAATTTAGTATGGAATGTAAATAAGGTGCAACAACCAAATCATAACTGTATAAAAGAATGTCATTTTAACTCCTGAAATCAATCGTATATATTAACCGTTCCTTTCATTCATTCAATAAGAATTAACATCAAATTATTACATACATACTTAAGAATTTAATCAAGTTTCTCCACATAACTTACATATCTTACATAACATAATCCGACCCTTTATGGAGGGACTTCTTATTTGGAAGCTAACTTTGATTATTCATACGTGATAACGTAATCCGCCATTTCATGGACACTGTCTTGATGAATCATGTGGCATAATCCGGCCCGCCTGTGGAGCTTGGTGTACTGTGGAATCATGTAGCATAATCCGGCCCGCCTGTGGAGCTCGGTGTAAGATGACGTAACCCGGCCTATGTGTAGGCTCGGGGTAATATGGCGTAATCCGGCCTATGTGTAGGCTCGGTGTATCTCGTAACGTAATCTGGCCTATTTGTAGGCTCGGTGTATTTCATAACGTAATCCGGCCTATTTGTAGGCGCGGTGTGATTTTCCTTACATAACATTTTAAATCGTATTATTACTTCTTCTTAAGTCGTTATAACAACTTCCCATAAAGTTATTATAACAACATTTCATTTTAGAGAACTTAAGGCACCTTATTTGTCACGACCCGAACCCGGGCCTGTGACTGGTGCCTTACCCCGGGCACCCTAGTGATACAACATCAGAGTAATCAGCGGAAAATATAACAATACATGACATAGTATGAAAATATGAAACAATTCAAATGAGAAAACTTGCCCTTCGGCACATATATATAAAAACTTAGATCCGAACAGTTACATCCCATTACAACCCTGCCCACAACAAGATTATGCACTTACGAATGATATGACAACAACGACGGGACAGGGCCCCGTCATACCCCTGAATGTAAACACCTACAACAACAGGGGACTATACCAACATAAGCCTTCGGAGAAAACGGAGCTTCCCAAATGCTGAACTGTGAACCTATGAGCGAGGATCAACATCGTGTACTCTACCATGCAGATGAACGCACTTCGGGCGAGGTCAAGATAACAGTACCAAGTATATGAAACTGAAAAATACTATAAATGAAATCATAGTAGTCTATATAAGCAGGAGACATGTATGATAACCAAACTACAGTTCACAATAAATAAGCAATATGTCAAGTCGTGGACTCACGCCTCAAGTCATCACTCAAATATAACTATGGGTCTCACGCCACAACATCAATCATGCCCGTGGAATACCTTCCTCACCGCCGATGCCTATGATATAAAAGCACCAAGGAATACACATGAACACCGTGTCCCACCAAAGGTCCAAATAAAATAAGACAGGTAGGCAAGGCGTAGCCGACTACTAACACCCACAGTACTAACAAGGTCATAAATCAGATCATGATATCTATCTGCATCATACATGATCAAAGCCGGTCACTCGCTCGCAGATCAAATGCGCGCGTCTAGCCTCGAACTCCCGCACTCGCATAGGCCAACCTCATAGGCCCGCATGAGGTATAACCCCGCATCGAGGGTAGCTACCCGCATCCGCTCGACTCGCAACTGCACGGCCACATGCACCGCATGACCATAAAGGCCGCACACTAACTCGAACTCTCGCAGCCCGCATAGTCCGGGACCCGCATGAGGTATCCTCGAATCATAGTCACACGCATCGCTCGAGTATTACCCGCATCGGAGGGACTTAACCTCCGGAACATGTCAAGGTGAGTGGTACAATACCAACATAACGGCTGATCGTTAAACAACTTAAGCGCAATCGAGGAAACCCTTTACACAATCATCACAAGATACTAACACATGTAGCATCCTAGCATGTTTCCTTATCAAAACAAAAAGAAAGTATTAAAACCATAAAACAAACCACCACAAACAATTTATTCACACAAGGTACTTTCTACTATATGATTAACAAGATCGGTTTTTATCCCCAAAGTACTTCATACATTAACTCTTAAAAGATACGTTACTTTCACAAAAGTCACACAATACCCGTAGTATATAAAAATAGAGTGATTATCTTCAAGTAAATCAAAACACTTCTCTTTGTAAAATCAAGTAACAACATTCTTTTCCAAACGCTCAAGTTTGCCTAATTTCAATTACTCAAGTTTCTCATTTTGAAAGGTTTCGTAGTTCATAGTTTTAACTTTAAAACAATTTGAGAAACATATACCTTATGTGTGAGTAGGTTATTCTTGTTCATAACAATCTTATTACAATGACCATGATCTAGGAAATGTAATATCATTTTGTCTCATCTTAGCTTCTATGCAGATGGAAGTTTCTACGGTTTTAATAATACTTTATTAGTCAAAACATTTCCTTTATTAGTGTCATTGTGGTTTGTTCGATACTTATTCTGATTTCCGAAATCAGTAAAACATTATTCCTTTAAAACCAAGTATTCATTACTCACGAATGAGGTTTCACACTTTTTAACAAAATTCAATTAAGTCAAGTCTCTTATCTTTTAAGATCAATTCTCTTAACTTCTTAAATTAATAAATCATTCTTTTTATCTCTCTTAAGCCGTTATACCTAACTTCCCATAAAGCTAGTATAACTCTTAAGCTTTTAAAACCAAGTATTACTCTTCTGTTAAAAATGATTCAGTATTCTTTGAAATACTTCAAGATTATTCAGGCTTAAGTCAAAAGACATTGCCGTAATTATTATTCAGGCTTAAGTCCGAAGACATTACCGTAATTATTATTCGCTTAACACACGACGTCTACCGACTATATATATACTTTAAAATATCATGCTCAAGAGGATAGGAAGAATCACATACCTCGCGACGCTTAATCGATTATTAGCAAAACGCCCACTATAACCCGCTATAGCCTTGTCCACCTTTCAAGAGCACATGCTACTCGCAGAACATTCAACCTATAAAGGTTATACAAGTCTATCAAAGTCTAGACTACTCAGAGAATAAATCTAGATACAAGATTCTACGGAAAATTGGGCAAAGACTTCCTACCCACAAACTTCACAAGTTCATCAGAATACACCCCTATGTAAGTACGCTTTACTTCCTTCTTATATACTTTCCTTGTATATACTTATACTTATTCTTATACTTCACTAGTATGCAAACTCAATTACAATAGGAGACAAGATATTTACCTCGATAAGCCCATAATTATCCAAGTTAAATGTCGATCCTGAGCAACGCTTAGCTCCTACTCCGTGCGCTCCGACCCGCTCCAAACAACCCTTAGAAGTTCTACGCAACTTCTTCTTATTACTTCAACCCACTGTGAAGATTTTCCTAATGGTTTCGGTTTGAGACAAAAGGACATAAGGTAGTATTTCCTGCTCTACGGATAGAGGTATCTTTGGAATACTATAAGGTCTACGGCTAAGCGATTTTGGGTATAGTAACAATACTGGGCGAGTATTTCTACCAAGACGGGGGTGTCTTTTATGAGAACAACTAGTCAAGGGGTGGTACCCACGGCTTAGCCCTACTAGGAAGGGTCTCACACACCATAAGGAGTGGTGCTAACTCTCGCCAAGGTGGCCTCGCGAACGGGAGGGCTTTCAAGACTTGGAAGTGAGGATGGATGAAGAAGTCTTCAGGGAGGGTATTTATAGTGGAAATCAAGGGCCATGATTTAGCAAATTGGGTGGCAAGTGGATGGCCAAGATGTGCCCAAGTTCCACCTAGTCCCTACTCCTTAAAACCATCACAAAATATCTATAAAAATATCCTACAAAATCTTGTCTTCTAATCTACCAAAAGCCGCCACCTTCACTCAACTCGAGGGTGACAAGTGTCGCCTCTCGTTGGTCCAAAATATTCGCCTCTCTAAAAATCCGCAAAAATTAGAAATGACATAGCCGAATTTTCCTTCGCAAGTCATGCGAAACGTTTCGAAAAACAACTCTAATCGGGTTTTGTGCACAAAAATAATTCGCCAAGCCAACTTTAAAGTTCAAACTTTTCTACGCACGCCCCACGCATATACTGAAATACGGTATAACATTCTCCTCCTTAGAAACATTCGTCCCAATGTTCCTTCTAAGTCTCAAAACAACGCGCGCCAAAGATAGTCTTCACTACTATACTTACGAGAACAATCTCGCCACACCGCCACGTAAACACCGCAAATACTTACATCCAAGTCCACGAGGAAACACCTCTAACATCACAAAAGCCCTTACCCGAGGTCTAAAATATACTTCCATCGCACCTTCTCCTTACAAAAGAAATGATCACATCTATGCTCGCAATACATGCTCGCTTCTTCCTTACGCTGTGCACTTTCTCGCACACTCGAACTCTTTCTTACCATATCTCTCATATCGATTCGGTTCCAAATCTAGGTTACTATCTCTAACTTGGTCATCATTAATCGGGAACACTGGATGGATCTCCGATACTCTTCCGAACATAGCAACATGAAATATTGACGATCGCCTCCTACGCAGGCGGCAAGCTAACTTATAGGCAACCCGCCTATTATTCACATGACTAAAAGGCCCAAAGTAACTCGGGCTAAGTTTCTCTATTTTCCAAAACTCGCCACACTCCGGTGGTACCTTCGAAGACCCACCACAACTCGAACCTGCCGCCGCCGATCATCCGCACGACTTCGCTGATTCCGAGCCGCCGATAACCTCTCCCGGATAGGCTTCACCCTATCCCCATCCTGCCAAACAAGTATGAACCCACTATCCGAACTTTGCCAACATCGAACCAATCGATCAAGAACTTACACTTCCGCTCACGAGGCTTCGTAAGGCGATATCCGAATCTCGAAATGGTAGTTATAAAGCACTCCTCAACAGAGGCAACAATACTCACAACTACCCCGAAATCCAACATCGCCCGAGGCGAACGCGCCATCGAGACTCACCGAGTTCCTAACTCGCTGGTAAAACTTCCAAAAACGAAATAGCCACCACTGGCTTCATCACCGCCATAAGGTGAAAGTAGGCACCCTGCAGCCTTACAACCTTCCCGATAAAAACATCTCGCATAACTCACGAGTAAATGATCTTGATCGAAAGACACGACGGCTGACCCCATCGCCCGATTCATCGGTTGAACGCATCCACGAACTCGCACGATGGTTAACTAAACTTGGGCCTAACACCTCGTGACTTACTCTCCGGCGGATCACCACAACCGACCCCACCATAAAACAGTCGCTGGTTGACCCGCTGCATGGCCTCAACCCGACCCACTCGCAGAAACACTTGCTCCCGATCCTAACAATCTCACTAATCCACGTTACGAAAACCTAGCGGTCTTCTTAGCTCAACTACCCTCTTTCCTTCCACACTACTCAGGGACTTATCACACAAACATATCTCACGTGCACTATGCACTCCGATAAGGGTCAAACATAAAATACCTCTTTTACTCGAGATGGCCTTACCTCTAAGGTCTCTACGTATAAGACTCTAAGGCTCACACTTTTCCTATCCCCAATCTTACCCTTTAAATAACCATGATTTCTAATTACAACTAACACAATGCTATCTGGACATAACACTTAAGGGCTACTCATCCTATCACACATACAAATCTCCAGAGGGTTAAGGATATACCTGTATCTACCGCTTCACTTCCCCTTTGTCGTTCTAATCAATCCTGCCCCGTAGGGCGCAAGCGTAAATAAGTCGCCAAGAAGTACGACACTCCTACAATGACACTTACCACAACGGCCACATCGGCGCTGGGGTGGCCTCTGCCAAGCACCCCTTCCTCTCCGAACCACTGAATCCGCAACAGATCTGGTAGGCTGAGTCCTCCTACTTGCATCCTTCCTACTAGGACATCCTTTCGACACATGGCCCTGACGGCCGCAAGCAAAACAAGTACCAACAAAAGACGACATTCCCCGGGATGACGTCTGTCACACTGTGAACACTGGGGAAAAACTGAATCCGGCTGGCTGGAACCTACGTGTAGCTGTGAACCGGAAGCTCTGGAGCTCTGACCAACTCCGGCTTACCCCGAACGTTCTGAACCCTGTGGAGGACCACTCGATCGGTGGATGTGCGTATCTAATCTGGCCGCGAGGCGATTGGCCTCGAAAGTTACCAAAGGACCTTGTTGTTCGCCTCTTCGCCCTTGGTTAACCCGCTGATCTCTACTTTTCTTGGCACGCGCATAAGCCCGCACTGTGCCATGCTCAAGCCTCATCAAGAATTACTCTTGCACAACCTCTCTTAGATATTCATCAAGACTCGCAGTACATCGGTATACTCTCGTAGCCAAATCCATAGCTAGTAATGTGGTCGCTCTTGCAATCTATATTCTCTGCCCCCTGGCCGGAACCAAGGTTCATATATCATAGTCGCAGAGGCATCCGCCATTGTAAACTCTGCTGGGCCGGGACGAGCATAACTCCCGAATGAAATACCACCCTGTGATGATTGGGCTGTGCCTCAGAACCTTCTCAGATTTACTCGCAGCCTCCTCGGCCGCTTGCCTCTCTGGCCCGGTTTGCCCTACGCGAGGCATAGCGGTAAGGGAAAGAAATACATTAGAGGTCCAACTTACAACATGCCTCTAAGGCACGATCTCGAGTGAGAAGAATAGAAACTAATCCTAAATATCCTATAGCCTCCGATTATTGGCGTGCACAACACACCGATAATCAAGACTCATCGGATACGGTTCAGTAGACACTTTCCGAGGATTAATCGCTCTAATACCACTTTTGTCACGACTAACCCGGCTCGTGGATCGTGCCTTACCCCGGGCACCCTAGTGATACAACATCAGAGTAATCAGCGGAAAATATAACAATACATGACATAGTATGAAAATATGAAACAGTTCAAATGAGAAAACTTGCCCTTCGGCACATATATATAAAAACTTAGATCTGAACAGTTACATCCCATTACAACCCTGCCCACAACAGTACTACAGACCTATACGAATGATATGACAACAACGACGGGACAGGGCCCCGTCATACCCCTGAATGTAAACACCTACAACAATAGGGGACTCTACCAAGATAAGCCTCCGGAGAAAACGGAGCTTCCCAAACGCTGAATTGTGACCCTATGAGCGAGGATCAACACTGGTGTACCTCTACCTGCGGCATGAACGCAGCCCCCCGAATGAGGTCAGTACAACAGGTACCAAGTATGTGAAATCAAAAATATCAGAAATGAAATCATAGTAGTCTATATAAGCAGGAGACATGTATGATAACCAAACTACAGTTCACAATAAATAAGCAGTCATGTCAAGTCAGGGACTCACACCCTCAAGTCATCACTCAAATATAACTATGGGTCTCACGCCCACAACATCAATCATGCCCGTGGAATACCTTCCTCACTGCCGGCAGTCTATGATATAAAAGCACCAAGGAATACACATGAACACTGTGTCCCACCTGTACAAATAAAATAAGACAGTAGGTACGTAAGGCGTAGCCGACTACTAACACCTACAAGACTAACAAGGTCATAAATCAGATCATGATATCTGTCTGCACCGTCACATGATCAAAGCCGGTCACTCGCCCGCAGATCAAATGTGCGCGTCTAGCCCCGAACTCCGCAGCTCCGCATAGGCCAACCTCATAGGCCCGCATGAGGTATAACCCGCATCGAGGGTAGCTACTCCTCGCATCCGCTGGACTCGCAATCCGCACGGCCACATAGACCGCATGACCATAAAGGCCGCACACTAACTCGAACTCGCAGCCCGCATAGGTCCTCGACCCGCATGAGGTATCCTCGAATCATAGTCACACAGATCGCTCGAGTATTACCCCGCACGGAGGGCGTTTTAACCTCCGGGAACATGTCAAGGTGAGTGGTACAATACCAACATAACGGCTGATCGTTAAACAGCTTAAGCGCAATCGAGGGAAACCCCTTTACACAATCATCACAAGATACTAACACATGTAGCATCCTAGCATGTTTCCTTATCAAATCAACAAGAAAGTATTACAAGGCTATCACAAACCAACACAATCAATTTATTCACACAAGGTACTTTCTACTATATGATTAACAAGATCGGGTTTTTATCCCCAAAGTACTTCATACATTAACTCTTTAAAAGATACGTTACTTTCACAAAAGTCACACAATACCCGTAGTATATAAAAATAGAGTGATTATCTTTTGAAGTAAATCAAAACACTTCTCTTTGAAAAATCAAGTAACAACATTCTTTTCCAAATGTTCAAGTTTGCCTAATTTCAATTACTCAAGTTTCTCATTTTTGAAAGGTTTCGTAGTTCATAGTTTTAATCTTTTAAAACAATTTGAGAAACATATACCTTATGTGTGAGTAGGTTATTCTTGTTCATAACAATCTTATTACAAAGACCATGATCTAGGAAATGTAATATCATTTTGTCTCATCTTAGCTTCTATGCATGGAAGTTTCTACCGGTTTTAATAATACTTTATTAGTCAAAACATTTCCTTTATTAGTCGCTGTGGTTTGTTCGATACTTATTCGATTTCCAAATCAAGAAACATTATTCCTTTAAAACCAAGTATTCATTACTCACGAATGAGGTTTCACACTTTTTAACAAAATTCAATTAAGTCAAGTCTCTTATCTTTTAAGATCAAGTCTCTTAACTTCTTAAATTAATAAATCATTCTTTTTATCTCTCTTAAGCCGTTATACCTAACTTCCCATAAAGCTAGTATAACTCTTAAGCTTTTAAAACCAAGTATTACTCTTCTGTTAAAAATGATTCAAAGATTCTTTGAAATACTTCAAGATTATTCAGGCTTAAGTCAAAAGACATTGCCGTAATTATTATTCAGGCTTAAGTCCGAAGACATTACCGTAATTATTATTCAGTTAACACACGTACGTCTACCGTACTATATATATACTCTTTAAAATATCATGCTCAAGAGGATAGGAAGAATCACATACCTCGCGACGTTTACCGATTATTAGCAAAACGCTCCACGGCTATAACCCGGCTAGCCTTGTCCACCTTTCAAGTAGCACATGCTACTCGCAGAACATTCAACCTATAAAGGTTATACAAGTCTATCAAAGTCTAGACTACTCGGTAGAATAAATCTAGATACAAGATTCTACGGAAAATTGGGCAAAGACTTCCCTACCACAAACTTCACAAGTCTCATCAGAATACACATGTAAGTACAGTTTACTTCCCTTCTTATATACTTTCCTTGTATATACTTATACTTATTCTTATACTTCACTAGTATGCAAACTCAATTACAATAGGGAGACAAGATATTTACCTCGATAAGCCCATAATTATCCAAGTTAAATGTCGATCCTGAGCAACGCTTAGCTCCAACTCCGGGTGCTCCAACCCGCTCCAAACAACCCTTAGAAGTTCTACGCAACTTCTTCTTATTACTTCAACCCACTGTGAAGATTTTCCTAAGGGTTTCGGTTTGAGACAAAAAGGACATAATGTAGTATTTCCGGGCTCTACGTATAGAGGTATCTTTGGAATACTATAAGGTATAAGGCTAAGGTATTTTGGGTATAGTAACAATACTTGGAGAGTATTTCTACCAAGAGGGGGGGTGTATTTTATGAGAACAACTAGGCAAGGGGGGGTACCCCACGGCTTAGCCCTACTAGGAAGGGGGTGGGTCTCGCCACACCATAAGGAGGGGGGTGCTAACTCTCGCCAAGGGGGCCTCACGAAATGGGAGGGCTTTCAAGACTTGGGAAGTGAGAGTGGATGAAGAAGTCTTCAAAGGGAGGGGTATTTATAGGAAATCAAGGGCCATGATCTAGCCAAGTGGGGCAAGTGGAGGCCAAGATGTGCCCAAGTGCCCCTAGTCCCTACTCCTTAAAACCTCACAAAATATCTACAAAAATATCCTACCAACTCTTGTCTTCCAATCGTCCAAAAGTCGCTTCACCTTTCACTCAACTCGAGGTGACAAGTGTCGCCCTCTCGTTGGTCCAAAATATTCCGTCTCTCGGAAAAATCCGCAAAAATTAGAAATGACATAGCCGGAATTTTCCCTTCGCAAGTTGCGTAAAACGTTTCGTCGAAAAACAACTCTAATCGGGTGTTGTGCACAAAAATAATTCGCCCAAGCCAACTATAAAGTTCAAACTTTTCTACGTACGTCCTTACGTACATACTCTAGAAATACGGGGTATAACATTATTCTTGCAACATTAGGGAAACTAAACCCAAAAATACTACGTACATACATACTTAAAAGAATCATAAAACTTCTTTCTTTTTAAAGCTCAAGTCACATACTCTTTTGGAAACCATCTTCTTAACTTTTGATATAAATTAAGAAGCCATACTTTTTAAAGTTTAGTCATTTCCACTCATAAAATCAAGGCTTATAGTATTAACACCTCGTAGCATACATTCTTTAAAATCATGTCGCTTATACTTATAAAAAAAATATAAAGTTACATACACTTCCAAAACCAAATAACTTATTCTCTTAAAATCATATAACTTCCACTTTTAAAATCAATCCCCTTTTCACATATAAATTCAACTCATTTTCGAACATAAAATCCACTTACTTACTTTAAATAAATCAAGACACATCGCTTTAAATCAAATCTCATAATTTCCTAACCATTCTTACCAACATCTCCCATAAGACTTAGTAAGGACTTAGGACAATTTAACATACTTTTAACTTAGAGTCAACAATGTGAATACTTCTTAACTTCTAAGAGTAGAAGGAATCATGAAATACTATCACATGGATATTTCATACGTAAGATCATGCCAAAGAAAGAAGAGGTTCACATACCTTGCGACGACTAGCGACAAGTTGCAAAATGCTCCAAAGTACTATAACATTGCTAGCCTTTCCACCCTTCAAGTAGAATACTCTTGTCACGACCCGAACCCGGGCCCGTGACTGGTGCCTTACCCCGGGCACCCAAGTAGACATACATTAGAGTAATCAGCGGAATATAAAACAAGACATGAAACCAATGTAAAAGAGACACAGCTTATCAAATAAAAGAGTGCCCTTCGGCAAGTATATAAATATCTCAAGAATGAACAGTTACATCCCAACTTTACAACAGGACTACAGACCTCTAAGAGTTTTACAACACCAACGACGGGACAGGGCCCCGCCATACCCCTGAATGTAAGTACCTACAACAACAGGGGAATATACCAAAGATAAGCCTCCGGAGAAACGGAGCTTCCCAAAACGCTGAACATTAACGCACTTCCGAAGGAGGTCGATAACAGTACCAAGTATGTGAAATCAAAATATCAGAATGAAATCATAATAGTCTATATAAACAAAAGACATATATGATAACCAATTTACGATACACAATATGTAAGCAGTCACGTCAAGTCAGGGACTCACGCCCTCAAAGTCATTACTCAAATACAACAATGGGTCTCACGCCCACCACATCAATCATGCCCGTGGAATACCTTCCTCACTGCCGGCAGTCTATGATGTAATAACACCAAGGAGTACACATGAACACCAGGTCCCACCTGTGTCATAATAAAACCTAACGGTAAGTACGAAGGCATAGCCGACTACTAAAACCCACGCACCAACAATGCTATAAAACTATATCACGGGTCTTTCTGCATCGCACTACATGATCGGGCCGCCACCGCCTCGGTATCAATGTGCGCGTCTAGTACTGGAACATACCGCTGCTCCGCATATGCCACACATAGGCCCGCATGAGGTATTCCTCGACGGGGCAGCTAACCCCTCCTCGACTCCGCACCCGCATAGTCTCATAGACCGCATAGTCACATTGCATCGCATAGTGGCATCCCCGCGACGGATAAAACACCGAATGATCAATCTCGAGCATACCGCTGCTCCGCATAGTCACACAGACCGCATAGGCCGTATAGACCCGCATCAAGGATGGCAAGCCCTCGGTATATCAAGTCAAGGGGGTATGTGATAATATAATAGTACAATGGCTTATCGTTAATCAACATAAGCACAGCAAGGGAAACCCCTTTACACAAACATCATAAGACACTAACACACGTAGCATCATAACATGATTACTTATCAAACCAATCAAGAAAGTATTACAAGACTATCACAAACCAACATAGTCAAGTTATTCACCCAAGGTACTTTCTATTTTATGACAACAAGTTCGGGTTTTAACCCCAAAGTACTTCATACATTAATTCTTTTTTAAAAAGATCCGTTTCTTTCACAAAAGTCACACGATACCCGTAGTATCAAAAATAGAGTGACTATCTTTTTTAAGTAACCCGAAACAGTTTCCTTTTTAATATCAAGTAACAACATTCTTTTCCAAACGTCCAAGTTTGCCTAAGTTCAATTACTCGAGTCTTTTATTTTTGAAAGGTTTCGTAGTTCATAGTTTTAATCACTTATTAATATAATTCTCCTTTAAAACAATTTGAGAAACATATGCCTTATGTGTGAGTAGGTTATTCTTGTTCATAACAATCTTATTAGAGCAGCCATGATCTAGGAAATGTAATATCATTTTGTCTCATCTTAGCTTCTATGCAGATGGAGATTTCTACTGGTTTTAATAATACTTTATTAGTCAATACATTTCCCTTTATTAGCGCTGATGTGGTTTGTTCGATACTTATTCTCATTTCCGAAATCAATAAGGCTTTCATAAATAATTAAGTAAACCGTTCCTTTTATCTCTCTTAAGTCGTTATACCTAACTTCCCATAAAGCTAGTATAAAAACCAAGTATTATCCTTCTTTCAAAAAAAAAAAGGTTTCTAAATTCTCTTGAAATACTTCAAGATTCTTATTATTCAGGCTTAAGTCAAAAGACATTGCCGTAAAACTACGTTCAGTTAACACATGTACCTATACCGTACTATATATATTCTTTTAAAATATCATGCTCAAGAGGATAGAAAGAATCACATACCTCGCGACGATTATCGACTATTAGCAAAACGCTCCACGGCTATAACCCGGCTAGCCTTGTCCACCTTCCAAGTAGAACATGCTACTCGCAGAACATTCAACCTATAAAGGCCATATACGTCTATTAACGTCTAGACTACTCTGTAGAATATTCTACGGAAAAATTGGGCAGCACTTCCCTACCCGTTAAACTACACAAGTCATCGCAAATACAAATTCTATGTAAGTACAGTTTAATCTTCTTCTGTAATATCCTTCTATTACAGTTCAATTATCTTCTGTAATATCCTTCTATGTATCTTATATTCATTTCTATACTACTACAGTATGTAATTTCCAATTACAATAGAAGGACAAGAGTATTTACCTCGATAAGCCCAAAATTATCCAAGTTTAAATGTCGATCCTGAGCAACGTTTAGCTCCTACTGCAGGTGCTCCAACCCGCTCCAAACAACCCTTAGAAGTTCTACGCAACTTCTTCTTAAAACTTCAACCGGCTATGAATATTTTCCTTAGGGTTTCGTTTTGTGATTGAAGGGAAGTATAATAGTATTTCTGGGCTTTTAGTATAGGTGTAACCTGGGAATCCTACAAGGTCTTGGGCCAAGGTATTTTCGAATAGTAACAATACTTGGAGAATACTTTTCTACCAAGGGGGGGTACTTCACGAAAAACAACTTTAGGAAGGGGGGGTAGTTTCGGCCAAGGCTCACAAAGGGAGGGGTTTCGGCTAGCATAACTAGGAAGGGGGGGAGAGGTGCTCTCGGCTAGAGCTCTCAAGAGAGGGGGGAAGGGATTTTAAGACTTAGAAATGTCTAAGTGTGGATGAAGAAGTTCATCAACTAAGGGGGGTATTTATAGGCCAACCAATGGCCAAGATCAAGACAAGTGGGGGGCAAGTGGAGGGTGTAGATTAGGATATGTGTGTGTGGGTCCCACTTGGTCATCTACCACACAAAATATCCTATCAACTCCTTGACAAAAAAAATAAAGGCAAAACGTGCCAATGGAAGACCATTTCGTCCGCCCACTTGAGGGTGACAAGTGTCGCCCTCTCGTTGGTCCAAAATATTTCATCTCTCGGAAAAATCCGCAAAAATTATTAATGACATAGCCGTATTTTTCCCTTCGCAAAGTTTGGAAAACGTTTCGTCGGAAAACGATTCTTTGTTTCTAACGGGGTATAACAACTCTACTCGTAGTACTTCAACCTATAATAGTCATAACACGTCCATTAACCTCTAGCTTCAATCGTAGAATATTCTAAGTGTAAATTCACTAAATCCTACGGAAAATCGGACAGCACTTCCTTTGTTTCTACATACTTTGCCACCTTTTTCAAGGCCTAAAATCAATAACCAAACGCCACATTTAAGGCTCAATCAATTCAGCAAATACAAAGGGGATTACACGCCTTACAATACGTGTAAAATTCCGCCCCACAATTGATATCAAACTAGTCCAAAATACAATGTCATTCTCGGCTACAACAACAACAACAACTCAAAGTCTTTCCAAATTCTTTTCCAATCCAAGTTCTTAGGTCTAACATGTTATATAGTCATAAACAACTTTAACAACTATATTTCCTTCTTTATATAACATGTGACGACTTAAACTAATAATCAACTTGAATTGTAATCTTAAAGGCTAAACATGCTAGTTTTCGGATTAGGGTTCCAATAGCCAATACATTTATCAAACTTCATACTATATACCTCATGCTTGCTAATATCCATAGCTACAACAATAAGAAAACTTTAATTGTTAAAACGACAAGATTTTTACCTTTACAAGCCCTTATAAAATCAAAGATTCAAAGTCGCTCCTTAGCAATTCTTAGCTCCTTTTCTTATGTTCCAATCCGCTCCAAGCACTCCTTAGAAGCTCATGAAGAACTTCTCTTCATGTTCCATCTTCAAAGTTGAAGAACACCCTAGGATTTCGCCTTGCGACTAACGTGAAAACGTCGTTTTTCCGAAATCTTTCTATTAAGATACCCTTACAATACCCTTAGGGACCTTGGGTTAAAGTCTTGTGGCTAATGGATCAAACTACAAATTTTTCTTGTGGAGGGGAGCTCAAACCCGAGAGCATTCTTGGCTAAGCTCAAAGTTTCGTGAAAATTTTCTAAGTGTGAAGACTTGTCTTGCACTAGTGTGTATATAATATACATTGGAGGGTCTAGATTATAACACTTGTTAAGTTTGGAGGGAAGAGATCAAGCCAAGTGGCTCTTGACTTAGTCAACAATGTCAAGCTCAAGCTTAGCAAGACTTTCTCATCTTTACAATGGTCAAATGACCCTTTAGCCCTTGCATCATCAAATTGTCCAAGACCATTGGGGGGGGTGCCACGTGTCGCCCTCCCATTCGTCCATAAAATTCTGTAACCCTCGTGGGCCCCACAAAACGTAAAATTCCTCGGGTGGGCCCCACATGACCAAATCCGTAAAAATAAATTTCCATAATGTTAATAAGTTCCATAATCATCAAATAATGCATTTTGAGAATCCAATTCTCATGAACGAACATTTTTCCTTTCCGACGTTCGGAAGATTTTTCGTCGGAAAAACAATTCTTCCTTAAGTACAAATTTTCAAGCCTTGATTCCTTACGTACAATCTCTTATACATGTCCTGGACTTACGGGGTGTAACATTCTTCCCCCCTTAGAAACATTCATCCCCGAATGTTCTTTCGGAGCTCAATCTATCATTTCTTGGCATAGTCTCATAAAACTGCACTTAGTAAAACCTAATTATGCCACATATGGCCCTAATACACCGCACTTGCATATTTATTCATCACAAACCAAATGAGGAAACAAATACAAAGTGTGCACCCTCACTATCTACTCACATTCATGGCCTAAAAGGATTATCTTTTCGTACTTCCAACTTACTTCTAGCATACATACATAATCTCAATATTATCCGTTCTTGATACTTAAACATACAACAACCTTATCATGCATACAAATCTCTAAAGGGTCAAAGATATACCTGAAATCATATAGGCGGTTCAAAGGACCGCTAAAACTGGGAACTTCCACCACGACCTCTGTCACGGCCTGCCGGTGTATGAACATCCTGCCTAGCTACTTAAGGCGAAGAACCCGCAACTGATCCGGTAGACTGTGCTATCCCTCCTGTAACTCTCCTACTAGGACAATCCATCAACATATGGCCCTGACGGCCACATGTAAAACAGGCACCAGTAGCACGATGACATTCCCCATGGTGATGTCGGCCACACTGTGGACACTGAGGGAAGAGTGGCCCCGACTGCCTAGAACCCATGTGCGCATACGAATCCGAAGCTCTGGAGCTCTGACCGGCTGATCCAACCTCCTGCCAAAAAACTGGGAAGGAGCACTGCGCTACGAAATGTAGACCTAGCTCTGCCGAGGCTCTCCGCCTAAAAATCACCTCAACCTCGCTGCCCCGCCTCTTGGGCTGGCCTTGGTCTGGTCGGTCCTCTATCTCCCTGTCCTCAATCCTCTGTGCATATGTCTGCATCCTGGCAATATCCATACCTGGCTGAAGGGCCACTCCCAGGCAAGCAGTGATCATATAACGGTCTAGCCCCATAACATAGCGATGAACTCTATCAGCCATGTCAGCCACAATAGTGTGCGCATACCTGACCAACGAGTCAAACTCGTGTTGTACTCCTAATAGTCCTCCCATTCTCGCCTCAATGACAAGAATCGCCACACCGATCCGGGCTCGTGGATCGGTGCCCTACCTGGGCACCCTTCTACCTTAACCACTAAGTAAACTGCGGAAATGAAATAACACCTTTTTTTTTTTTTTACCATACCAATCGTACGTGCAAGGCAAAGCCGACAAGGCTGCCATGTAATATACATAATAAAAGACACTACACTGTACATGAGTTCAATCCCACATATGAATACAGACCTCTAAGAGTTTTACTAAAATATGACGGGACAAGGCCCCGTGCACCCATAATCAGATAAAAGCACATTGAAAGAACTTATACCAAAAAGATAACTCCCAATGAAGGAGCTATCCAAAACTCGAAAGGCGGTCCTACACTGCCGATCACCAAACAAGCGTACCTAAACTGCGGCGTAACGCGGCCGAAGGAGGTCGATGCGAAGAATGTACCAAGTATGTGAGCGATGAAGTACGGTAATGAAATCATAACGATCTAAACAAAGCAGAGACATGTATGATAGCCAACCTACTGATATAACACATAAGCGCCATATCAAGTCGTGACGCAGCCCTCAAAGTCACTACTCAAATATAACTATGGGTCTCACGCCCATAATATCAATCATGCCCGTGGAATCCTTCCTCACTGCCGGCAGTCCATGATGTAATAACACCAATAAGGATACATGAACACCAAGTCCTAAATACCACGTGGTCTCATGCCCCGGAATCCCACATCGTAAAAGCATGACCATAGGGTAACACAAACAAATCCGGGGACATATATGATAATCAAATTACAACACATTGTGCCTTACTAATAATGAGAGTAAACAGTAGTATCCTTACAATATAAAATAGGAAGCTCATGATCAAACAGACCATCCGCCCGCAGATCATTTAGCCATCCTACTCGGGACTATTTCACCCGTGATAGGCGCGTGGACCCGCGTGAGGTATTCCTCGCATGGGACTATTTCACCCGCATAAGCCCTTACGGACTCGCATGAGGTATTCCTCGCATAGGCTGGACCCGCCCGCATGGGACTATTTCACCCGCATAAGTCCTTACGGACCCGCATGAGGTATTCCTCGCATCGTGGGTAGCAATTCCACGGAAACTTCAAATGCCACAAACCCGGGGAATGACCCCGAAACAACTGATATACCAATAGCACACAACCGGCTATTTCCAGCACACATAGGCAATTCTCAACTAATCAGGCCAAGTACTTATCAAGGCACACATGGAAATAATTCTCAATTAACCAAGCCAAAGTACTTATCAAGGCACACATAGAATAATTCTCATTTGATAAGCCAAAGTACTTATCAGGGCACAAATAGGATAATTCTCATTTAACAAGCCAAAGTACTTATCAAGGCACTCTTAGACAAATTCTCAATTTATCAAGCCAAAGTACTAATCAAGGCACACTTAGACAAATTCTCAATTTATCAAGCCAAAGTACTAATCAAGGCACACTTAGACAAATTCTCAATTTATCAAGCCAAAGTACTAATCAAGGCATCACATAGAATTATTCTCAATTAAATAGGCCAAAGTACTACGTACGTACATTCTTTTCAAAAGACTCCTTTTTATGTAAAATCCCAAGATACTAACACCCGTAGTATGAAGGCGTGTCTATTCTTCAAAGTAAGTTACTATACTTTTTTGAAACTCATTTCAAAGCTTGAAACCAAGTAACTTCAAATTTTCACAAACTAGGCAACTTATGCCCTTTAATCAAAATAGACAACTTTCTAAACCTTCCATAAAGCCGTTATAACCAACTTCCCATAAAGCCGTTATAACCCTTTATGGTTTTAGACATATCCATTCCTTTTTATAACCAAGAGACTTATACTTTTAAAACCAAGTATCACATACTTACAAAATCAAGTTCTTAACTTTCAAAATACTTCAAGTCTCTTAACATTTAGAAAACAAGTTTCTTCTACTTTTAAACCTCAAGTAACTCACACCTTTAAAACAAGTTACTTCTCTTAAATCATGTCATTTCTCCTATCTTAAAACAATTAAGAAAACCACTCCTTTAACTCCCCTAAAGTCATTATAATGACCTTTAGGATTTTGGGACTAAGGCACTAGCCCAAAAGATTTGGAACCCACTTCCTTTTCAAGACTCTATGTACTTTAAGTAAAATACTTTCACTTTTAAGAATCCAAACTTCACTAAGAAAATGGATTTTACAACTTACAATTTAAACATCAAAGTACAATCAAGGAAGTACATAGAACAAATTCTATTCTAGGCAATCCAAATACAACCAAGGAATGGATCATTTAAGGAGTAGAACATACTTTCTTAATCTTAAGGAATCATGCTAGAAGAGGAGATAGTTCACATACCTTTCTGGCTAAAATCCACAAGCTGCGAATACGCCGTACGTAGAAGTGTCAACCTATAATGGTCACAACAAGACTATCAACTTCTAGTCTCTAACGTAGAATAATACTAAGTATTTGGTCTCTAATTCTACGGAAAATCGGGCAGCACTTCCTTTGTTTCTACTCACTTTGCCACCTTTTTCAAGGCCGAATACAATAACCAACAAGCCACATTTAAGGCTCCAAACAACAACCAAACAAAGGGGATTACACGCCTTACAATACGTGTAAAATTCCGCCCCACAATTCATACCAAATAGTTTAATACTTCACTAGCCATTCTCGGCCAACATATAACCAATAACACTACGTCTTTTCCAATCCTTTTCCAATTTCAAGTTCTTAGGTCAACATGTTATTTAGATATAAACAACTTCAACAACTTCAATTTCCTTCATACACAACATGCGACGACTTAAACGAATAATCAACTTGAATTGTAGTCTTAAGGCTAACATGCTAGTTTTTCGGATTAGGGTTCCAATAGCCAATACACTAATCCAACTACATAATATATAACTCATGCTTGCTAATATCCATAGCTACAATGATAAGTAAACTTAATTACTAAAACGACAAGATTATACCTTTCAAAGCCCTTAAAAATTTCCAAGATTCAAAGTCGCGCCTTAGCAATTCTTAGCTCCTTTCCCTAGGTTCCAATCCGCTCCAAGCACTCCTTAGAGGCCTATGAAGAACCCATCTTCAAGTTCCAACTTCAAAGTTGAAGAACTCCCTTAGTTTCCGCCTTGCGACTAACGTGAAAACTCCATTTTTCCGAAATCTTTCTATTGAGATATCCTTACAACACTCTTAGGGACATTGGGTTAAAGTCTTGTGGCTAATGGATCAAAACTACAAAAATTTCTTGTGAGTGGATGGCCAAACCCGAGAGCATGTCTTGCTAGCTCTAAGTTCTCTCAATTTTTCTAAGTGTAAAATGCCAAGTCTTGCACTAGTATGATATATAAAACACATTGGAGGGTCTAGATAATAACACTTGTTAAAATTGGAGGGAAGAGATCAAGCCAAATGGCTCTTGACTTGGTCAACAATGTCAAGCTCTTAATTAGCAAGACTTTGTGATCTACACAATTGTCAAATGACCCTTTTGCCCTTGCAACATTTCGACCAAGGCCATGTGGGATGAGTTCCACGTGTCGCCCTCTCATTCGTCCATAAAATTCCGTAACCCTCGTGGGCCCCACAAAAATGTAAAATTCCTCGGGTGGGCCCCACGTGACCAAATCCGTAAAAATAAATTTACATAATGTTAATAAGTTCCATACTTTACAAATATTGTCTTTTGAGAATCCAATTCTCAACAACGAACATTTTTCCTTTCCGACGTCCGGAAGATTTTCCGTCGGAAAAACAATTCTTCCTTTCGTACTAATTTCCAAGTCTTGTTTCCTTTCGTACATTCTCTTATACATGTTCTGGACTTACGGGGTATAACAAGAACCTATCAACACGGGCTCTCCTCATCTCAGGAGGCAAAAAGTGATCAAGAAAGGCCTCTGTGAACTCATCCCAAACAGCTGGAGGAGCACCCACACCCCTAGACAGTTCCCATGACTCAAACCAGTTCAATGCAATATCGCGTAATCGGTAAGAAGCTAGCACCACTGACTCGGTCTCCGAGACCCTAAGCACCTGCATAGTCCGCTGTATCTGCCGAATAAACTCCCTTGGATCCTCCTCAGATCTCGAACCATAGAACTCGGGTGGACTACAACCCAGAAAATCCCGAATCCTCAAACTGTCAGCTCTAGGGTTAGCTACCTGCTCCTGTCGGCGCTGCCCTACCACTATGCTAGTCAATAACCTGATCTGCTCTCCATAATCTCTATACTCCGCCTGGCTGGATCGGAGGCTCGTGTATCAGAACCCCGAGCCGCGGCCGCTTCCTCTAATACCGCTTGCAATCGAACTCACCGCTGACTACAACCTCGTGCATAGTGCGGGCTCGAGTCCTAGTAACCCTTCACACCACCGCGCCTCCTGCCGCCGCTTGCCCTTCTGGGCCCTGGTCGCCTTCCGTGGAGGCATAACTGATTCATATACATAAGAATACGTCAGAGACGGATCAACCTATTAATACAGCTCTACTGCACGATCTCAGAGTGAGAAGAATGGAAACAATCCTAAATGTCCTGCAGCCTCCTGATTATAGATGTGGTGCACAACACACCGATAATCAAGACTCTACTAGACACGGTCTGTAGACACTTTTCGAGACTAACTGCTCTTATACCACTTTTGTCACGACCCGACCCCGGGCCCGCGACTGGTGCCCTACCTGGGCACCCTTACAGGTATACATCAGAGATAATCAGCGGAACATACATGAAACTTATAAAATAAAACAATGAGAATTTAAACGACAGGTTAGCCGATAAGGCTATCTCCCTGGACACATATACATATACATAAACCACAGCAGTTATATCCCTTTTTTTTTTACAAATCGACCAACAACATGTGACTACTGCACTTAAGAATTACAACCGTATGGACAGGGCCCCGCCATACCCCTGAATGTACATAAATCTACAACATCAGGGAAACCGTACCAAAAAGATAAGCCTCCGGAGTGAATGAAGCTTTTTCCCAAAAACTGAACAGAGATCCTAAGAGCAAGGATCACCAACCTATGTACCTAACACCTGCGGGCATGAACGCAGACCCCCAAAGGGGGTCAGTACAACAGGTACCAAGTATGGAACAGAAATAAGGTGCAACAACCAAATCATAACTGTATAAAAGAATGTCATTTTAACTCCTGAAATCAATCGTATATATTAACCGTTCCTTTCCTTCTTTCAATAAGAATTAACATCAAATTCTTACATACATACTTAAGAATTTAATCAAGTTTTTCCACATAACTTACATATCTTACATAACATAATCTGACCCTTTATGGAGGGACTTCTTATTTGGAAGCTAACTTTGATTATTCATACGTGATAACGTAATCCGGCCCATTTGCGGGACACGGTGTACTGATGAATCATGTGGCATAATACGGCCCGCCTGTGGAGCTCGGTGTACTATGGAATCATGTAGCATAATCTGACCCGCCTGTGGAGCTCAGTGTAAGATGACGTAACCCGGCCTATGTGTAGGCTCGGGGTAATATGGCGTAATCCGGCCTATGTGTAGGCTCGGTGTATCTCGTAACGTAATCCGGCCTATTTGTAGGCTCAGTGTATTTCATAACGTAATCCGGCCTATTTGTAGGCTCGGTGTGATTTTCCTTACATAACATTTTAAATCGTATTATTACTTCTTCTTAAGTCGTTATAACAACTTCCCATAAAGCTATTATAACAACCTTTCATTTTAGAGAACTTAAGGCACCTTATTCTTGCAACATTAGCGAAACTAAACCCAAAAATACTACGTACATACATACTTAAAAGAATCATAGAACTTCTTTCTTTTTAAAGCTCAAGTCACATACTCTTATGGAAACCATCTTCTTAACTTTTGATATAAATTAAGAAGCCATACTTTTTAAAGTTTAGTCATTTCCACTCATAAAATCAAGGCTTATAGTATTAACACCTCGTAGCATATATTCTTTAAAATCATGTCGCTTATACTTATAAAAAAATATATAAAGTTCCATACACTTCCAAAACCAAATAACTTATTCTCTTAAAATCATATAACTTCCACTTTTAAAATCAATCCCCTTTTCACATATAAATTCAACTCATTTTCGAACATAAAATCCACTTACTTACTTTAAATAAATCAAGACACATCGCTTTAAATCAAATCTCATAATTTCCTAACCATTCTTACCAACATCTCCCATAAGACTTAGTAAGGACTTAGGACAATTTAACATACTTTTAACTTAGAGTCAACAATGTGAATACTTCTTAACTTCTAAGAGTAGAAGGAATCATGAAATACTATCACATGGATATTTCATACGTAGGATCATGCCAAAGAAAGAAGAGGTTCACATACCTTGCGATGACTAGCGACAAGTTGCAAAATGCTCCAAAGTACTATAACATTGCTAGCCTTTCCACCCTTCAAGTAGAATACTCTACTCGTAGTACTTCAACCTATAATAGTCATAACACGTCCATTAACCTCTAGCTTCAATCGTAGAATATTCTAAGTGTAAAGTCACTAAATCCTACGGAAAATCGGACAGCACTTCCTTTGTTTCTACATACTTTGCCACCTTTTTCAAGGCCGAAAATCAATAACCAAACGCTACATTTAAGGCTCAATCAATTCAGCAAATACAAAGGGGATTACACGCCTTACAATACGTGTAAAATTCCGCCCCATAATTGATATCAAACTAGTCCAAAATACAATGCCATTCTCGGCTACAACAACAACAACAACTCAAAGTATTTCCAAATTCTTTTCCAATCCAAGTTCTTAGGTCTAACATGTTATATAGTCATAAACAACTTTAACAACTAAAATTCCTTCTTTATATAACATGTGACGACTTAAACTAATAATCAACTTGAATTGTAATCTTAAAGGCTAAACATGCTAATTTTCGGATTAGGGTTCAAATAGCCAATACATTTATCAAACTTCATACTATATACCTCATGCTTGCTAATATCCATAGCTACAACAATAAGAAAACTTTAATTGTTAAAATGACAAGATTTTTACCTTTACAAGCCCTTATAAAATCCAAGATTCAAATTCGTTCCTTAGCAATTCTTAGCTCCTTTTTTTATGTTCCAATCCGCTTTAAGCACTCCTTAGAAGCTCATGAAGAACTCCTCTTCATGTTCCATCTTCAAAGTTGAAGAACACCCTAGGGTTTCGCCTTGCGACTAACGTGAAAACGTCATTTTTCCGAAATCTTTCTATTGAGATACCCTTACAATACCCTTAGGGACCTTGGGTTAAAGTCTTGTGGCTAATGGATCAAAATACAAATTTTTCTTGTGGGGGAGCTCAAACCCGAGAGCATTCTTGGCTAAGCTCAAAGTTTCTTGAAAATTTTCTAAGTGTGAAGACTTGTCTTGCACTAGTGTGTATATAATATACATTGGAGGGTCTAGATTATAACACTTGTTAAGTTTGGAGGGAAGAGATCAGGCCAAGTGGCTCTTGACTTAGTCAACAATGTCAAGCTCAAGCTTAGCAAGACTTTCTCATCTTTACAATGGTCAAATGACCCTTTAGCCCTTGCATCAAATCGTCCAAGACCATTGGGGGGGTGCCACGTGTCACCCTCCCATTCATCCATAAAATTCCGTAACCCTCGTGGGCCCCACAAAATGTAAAATTCCTCGGGTGGGCCCCACATGACCAAATCCATAAAAATAAATTTCCATAATTTTAATAAGTTACATACTCATCAAATAATGCATTTTGAGAATCCAATTCTCATGAACGAA
Source organism: Przewalskia tangutica (assembly GCA_029844215.1). Taxonomy (NCBI): domain Eukaryota; kingdom Viridiplantae; phylum Streptophyta; class Magnoliopsida; order Solanales; family Solanaceae; genus Przewalskia; species Przewalskia tangutica. Next base: position 84,704,512 of record CM056726.1, on the reverse strand, counting down.
CATTTTTCCTTTCCGACGTTCGGAAGATTTTCCGTCGGAAAAACAATTCTTCCTTTCGTACAAATTTTCAAGCCTTGATTCCTTACGCACAATCTCTTATACATGTCCTGGACTTACGGGGTGTAACAACATAGCGGTGACCTCTGTCCGCCATGTCCTCCACAATAGTGAGCGCATACCTGGCCAATGAATCAAACTCCAGGTTGTACTCCCTGATGGTCCTCCCATTCTGTCTCAACGCCAAGAACCTATCCAAGCGGGCTCTCCTCGTCTCAGGAGGCAAAAAGTGACCGAGGAAGGCTTCCGTGAACTCATCCTAAACAGCTGGAGGAGCACCCACACCTCTAGACAACACCCACGCCTCAAACCAATTCAACGCAATATCGCGTAACCGGTAAGAAGCTAACACAACGGACTCCGTCTCCGAGGCCCTAAGCACCTGCATAGTCCGCCGCACCTGCCGAATGAACTCCTGAGGGTCCTCCTCAGACCTCGACCCATAGAACTCGGGTGGATCACAACTCAGAAAGTCCCGAATCTTTAAACCGCTTGGCCTAGGGTTAGCACGGCCTCGCGGCACGCCGCCACAATGCTAGTCAACAACCCGACCGCTCTCCGTAATCCCTATACTGTGCCCGCTATGGAACCGAGGCTCGTGTACCGCTCGCAGCCGCTGCTGCCTCGAACTCCGCTGAGGCTGGCGACGTCGTGGAACTCGCCGCCCGAAACACCATCTCTGGTAAAGACCGGGCTGTGCCTCGTAGCCTCTCAAGGCCCTAATAACAGCCTCTCCTCACCGCCTTGCCCTTCTTGGCTCTGGTTGCCTTGCGTGGAGGCATAACTGGTACATAAGAAGAGGTCAGAGAGGATTCAACCTAGTAGGACAGATCTACTGCACGATCTCAGAGAGAGAAGAATGGAAACCAATCCTAAATGCCCTGCAGCTTCCTGATTATAGATGTGGTGCACAACACACCGATAATCAAAACTCTACTAGACACGGTCTGTAGACACTTTCCGAGGACCAACTGCTCTGATACCACTTTTGTCACGACCCGACCCCGGGGCCGCGACTGGTGCCCTATCGGGGCACCCCGTCAGGTATACATCAGAGAATAGCAGCGGAACATACATAAAACATAAACCTGAAGATAGTAAACATCACTGGCTAGCCGAGAAGGCCGCCTCCCATAGAATATACTTAATCAAAAGTAAAACAGTACAACTATGTCTTTACAGCCCAAACCACAAACGTGACTACAGACCTCTAGGAATAATAACTATGGCGGGACAGGGCCCCGCCATACCCCTGAATGTACATAATACCTTTAGCATCAGGGAAAAACCGTACCCACAAAACAAGCCTCCGGAAGAATGGAGCTTCAGATACCAGACCAGTGATCCTAAGGATAAGGATCCACCACCTGCTTACCCTTACCTGCGGCATGAACGCAACCCCCGAGGAAGGGGGTCAGTACACAATATGTACTAAGTATGCGAAACTGGAAAATACTGAAAATACCTCATAAGTCTAAAATAACTGGAGACATTTATGATATTCAGTTTTTTATAGAACACTGTGCCTTACCAACAACGAGAATAACAAGCATATACTACACTGCATGAAAATAGGAAGCTCATGATCAAATCAAGGTCATCCGCCCCACAGTATCATTAAGCACTCCTACTCCTGGGACTACTTCACCCGCATGGGTCATGTGGACCCGCATGAGGTATTCCTCGCATAGGTTGTACTCACCCTCATGGGACTATTTCACCCGCATGAGCCCTACAGACTCGCATGAGGTATTCCTCGCATCGTGGGTAGCAAATCCACGGAATATACAAATGTCACAACCACAATGGAAGCATACCCGTGGAATCCCACATTACTGTCGGTACGTCTAGGTAATCTCATACTGCATGCCTCAGAATCCCTCATCGTAAGCATGTCCAAGGTGCATACCCGTGGAATCCCACCTCACTGTCGATACATCCAAGTAAGCTCAATCTACGACCATGGAAGCATACCCGTGGAATCTGTTATACCCCGTACTTCCAGAGTATGTATGCGAGGACGTACGTACGATTATTCAAACCCTAATTAGGTTAAGAATGAAATTGTAAACTTTCGACGGAAAAGATTCCGAACCTTGTGAAGGAAATTCTACGTTTTTAATATTTTAACCGATTACGGATTTTTCCGAGAGATGAAATATTTTGGACCAATAGGAGGGCGACATGTGTCACCCTTAGTTGGCATGAGTTGGACGAAATGGTGGCCTAGTGGACAAGTCAAATGGTCAAGTCTTGCAAGATATTTTTGGGTTAGTGGGGGTAGGTATGTTGGACAGTTTTCTTGAGCAAATGGGAGGCCACATGGCTCATTGTTGTGGGGGACATATGTCCCAATGTTGTGGTGGACATATGTCCCAAGGTTGTGGTGGACACTTGGTGGAAGACTCCACTCACACAAGTTATCTAATCTACACCCTCGATTTGTGTTAATCTTGGCCCTTGGTGGTTCTATAAATACCCCCCTCTTGTGCAAGACTTCTTCATCCACAAAAACATTTTCCAAGTCTCCAAAAATCCCTCCCCCTCTAGTAGTATTCTCGTCCAAGTCCTCTCCCCCCCTTGCCTAGTGTTTCGTCCGAAACACCCCCCTTCCCCCCTTTCTTGTAGTTTCATCCCAACCCCCCCCCCCCCCTTGGTAGAAAAAAATATTCTCCAAGTATTGTTACTATCCCAAAATACCTTAGCCAAATACCTTGTAGTATTCCAAAGTCACCTCTATACTAAAAGCCCAGAAATACTACCTTATATCCATTAGTCACAAAACGAAACCCTAAGAAAAATCTTCATAGTTGGTTGAAGTATTAAGTAGAAGTTGTTTGGGAACTTCTAAGGGTTTCTTGGAGCTATCGGAGCGTACAGAATAGGAGCTAAACCTTGCTCAGGATCGACATTTATCTTGGATAATTTTGGGCTTGTCGAGGTAAATATCTTGTCCTTCTATTGTAATTGGAGATTACATACTGTAGTTGTATAGAAATAAGTATAAGTTATATAGAAGGAGGGTATAAAAGAAGAGAATTGAATCAGATTTACATGGGATGTATTTACTGAGACTTGAGTAGTTTGACGGGTAGGGAAGTGCTGCCCAATTTTCCGTAGAATTAAGAACCCTCTGCTTAGAATATTCTACAGAATAGTCTAGACGTTGATAGACGTATTTGACTATTATAGGTTGATACTCTGCGCGCGACATATTCGACTTGGCAGGTGGATTTCGCCGAGGAGGTATGTGATTCTTCCTATCCTCTTGAGCATGATATTTTTGATATATATAGTACGGTAGACGTACGTGTGTTAACTAAAACCGGTTTTACTCTGATGTCTTTTGACTTGAGTTTTAAATAATAAGAATCTTGAAGTATTTCAAAAGAATTATGAATCATTGTTTGAAAGAAGAGTAATACTTGGTTTTAAAAGCTTAAAGAGTTATACTAGCTTTATGGGAAGTTAGGTATAACGACTTAAGAAAGATAAAAGGAACAGTTTACTTATTTGTTTATGAAAGTATTGTATTGATTTCTGAAAAGTGTAGTAAGATGGTTTGATAAGTAAACATGTTATGATGCTACGTGTGTTAGTGTCTTGTGATGTTGTGTAAGGGGGTTATTCTTGTTGTGCTTACGTTGTTAAACGTTAAGCCCGTTGTACTGTTATTATATCACATACCCCCCTGACTTGTTATACCGAGGACTTGCCACCCTTGATGCGGGTCTATACGGCCTATGCGGTCTGTGTGACTATGCGGAGCTGCGGGAGTTCCAGGATTGATCTTCCGGGTGTATTATCCCTATGCGAGGAATGCCTCATGCAGTCTGTATGACTATGCGGTCTATGTGACTATGCGGACTGCGGGATTCCAGGAGGACACCGCGGGTTAGCTGCCCCCGATGCGAGGAATACCTCATGCGGGTCTGTGTGTGACCTATGCGGACTGCGGGAGTTCTAGGATTAGGCTCGCATAATGATACTATGGGCGATTGGCCTTGCTTCGATCATTAGCGGCCTAGAAAAGACCAGTTATGTTATATCTATTTTGCTTTTGGTTATGCTGTGACACTATGTGCGGTTACATTGGTTGTTTCGTACATATTTGTAAAATTGGTTTTTAAATGATATGATTTCATTTAAAGTACTTTACAGTTTCACATACTTGGTACCTGTTGTACTGACCTCCTTCGGGGGGCTGCGTTTATGCCGCAGGTAAGGGAAAGCAGGTGGTAGATCCCCATTCTTAGGATCCTTACTCTGGTGTCAGGAGCTCCATTTCTCCGGAGGCTCGACTTTTGGTACGACTCTCCCTAGTGTTGAAGATATTTTGTACATTCAGGGTATGATGGGGCCCTGTCCCGCCATAGTTGTTTACATTCCTAGAGGTCTGTAGTCATGTTGTAAAGTTGGGATGTAACTGCCAGACTTGGTTTATATATATATGCCGAAAGGCAACTTTTTCTCAGATAAACTGTGTTACATTTTACATTTGTTTCATGTCTTGTTTTATTATTCCGCTGGTTACTCTGATGTATGCCTACTGGGGTGCCCGGGTAAGGCACGACCACGCCCGGATCGGTCGTGACAAAAGTGGTATCGAGCGGTAATCCTCGGAAAGTGTCTACGCACCGTATATAGTAGTTCTTGATTATCGGTGTGTTGTGCACCACACCAATAATCAGGAGGCTATAGGATATTTAGGATTGGTTTCCATTCTTCTCACTCTGAGATCGTGCCTTAGAGCTGTGTTATAAGTTGGACCCCTCTAACGTATTTCCTTTCTTTATCAGTTATGCCTCCACGCAAGGCAACCCGGGCCCAGAAGGGCAAGGCAGCCGAGGGAGCTGCTAGTAGGACACAGAGGGCCACGAGGGCCTGTGCCCGCCTATACCCGAGGCGATACCTCGACGGCCGAGTTCCACGACGCCAAATTTCAAAGCAGGGTTTAGAGCCGCAGCAGTGGCTGATGAGACCACAGTACCTGCGCCTCCAGTCCCACAGCCTGGAGCAGAGGAGATGGGTTACAGAGAGATGGCCCAGTTGCTAGCCAGGATTGTGGCCAGACATGAGGATAGGCTGGATGCAGCAGTTCCAGCTCCAGCAGTACCCGTGGTTCACCCGAGGTCGGATAGTTTGAGGCTACGGGATTTTCTGAGTTGTAGCCCGCCAGAGTTCTACGGGTCGAGGCCTGAGGATGATCCGCAGGAGTTCATCCGATAGTTACAGCGGATCATGAGAGTGATCAAGGCTTCGGAGACCGAGTCCGTGATCTTCGGTTCGCATCGGCTGCGTGATACCGCAGTCGACTGGTTTGATTCGTGGGAGCTATCCCGGGGAGAGCATGCGCCTCCAGCAGTATGGGACGAGTTCTCAGAGGCATTTCTCACTCATTTCTTGCCTCCGCAGATGAGGAGGGCACGGGCCGATGTGATTTTTGACGCCGAGACGCAGGCGCACGCTCGAGTACAACGTTGAGTTCGATTCGTTGGCTCGATATGTCCCTGCGTTAGTAGCAGATATGGAGGACCGAGTGCACCGCTACGTTACGGGACTAGATGACTACTTGGCAGAGTCTTTGTCACGACCCGAACCCGGGCCCGTGACTGGTGCCTTACCCCGGGCACCCTAGTGATACAACATCAGAGAAATCAGCGGAATATAAAACAATAACATGAAACAACATGAAGTATGAAATAATAATCTGAGAAAAATTGCCTTTCGGCATGTATGTATGAAAACTTAAATTCGAACAGTTATATCCCATAAAAAACTTTGCCCACAACAGTACTACAGACCTCTAAGAGTGACATGACAACAATGGCGGGACAGGGCCCCGCCATACCCCTGAATGTAAGCACCTACTACGACAGGGGACTATACCACTGATAAGCCTCCGGAGAAAACGGAGCTTCCCAAACGCTGAACTGTGACCCTGAGAGCTAGGATCAACGACTGGTGTACCTCAACTCGCGGATGAACGCGGCCCCGGGAGGTCGATAACAGTACCAAGTATGTGAAATCGAAAATATCAGAATGAAAACATAGTAGTCTATATAAAGCAGGAGACATGTATGATAACCAAACTACAGTTCATAATAAATAAGCAGTCATGTCAAGACAGGGACTCACGCCCTCAAAGTCATCACTAAAATATAACAATGGGTCTCACGCCCACAACATCAATCATGCCCGTGGAATACCTTCCTCACCGCGGCGATCTATGATATAAAAGCACCAAGGAATACATGAACACCGTGTCCCACCGTGTCATCATAAAACCGCACGGTAAGTACGAAGGCATAGCCGACTACTAAAACCCACGCACAACAAGGTCATAAATCGTATCATGATCTGTCTGACCGTCCACATGATCAAAGCCGCCACTCGCCCGCAAAGATTTAATGTGCGCGTCTAGCCACGAACTTCCCGTAGCTCGCACGGGCCACCCAATGGCCCGCATGAGGTATTCCCGCATCGAGGGTAGCTACTCCGGCAGCGCCCCGACTCGCCGTCCGCATGGCCACATAGACCGCATGACCACAAAGGCCGCACACTAACCTGGAACTCCCGCAGTTCCGCATAGGCCACACAGACCCGCATAAGGTATTCTCGAATCATAGGTCACACAGACCCGCCTGAGTCTACCCCGCATCGGAGGGCAGCTTAACCCCCGGAATCATGAGTGATACAATACTAACATAACATCTTATCGTTTAAACAACATAAGCATAATCAAGGGAAACCCCTTTACACAAACATCACAAGATACTAACACACGTAGTATCCTAGCATGTTTACTTAACAAATCAACAAGAAAGTATTACAAGGCTATCACAAACCAACACAATCAAGTTATACACACAAGGTACTTTCTACTATATGATTAACAAGATCGGGTTTTTATCCCCAAAGTACTTCATACATTAACTCTTTAAAAGATACGTTACTTTCACAAAAGTCACACAATACCCGTAGTATATGAAATTAGAGTGATTATCTTTTGAAGTAAATCAAAACACTTCTCTTTGTAAAATCAAGTAACAACATTCTTTTCCAAACGTTCCAAGTTTGCCTAATTTCAATTACTCAAGTTTCTCATTTTCGAAAGGTTTGTAGTTCATAGTTTTAATCCTTTAAAACAATTTGAGAAACATATACCTTATGTGTGAGTAGGTTATTCTTGTTCATAACAATCTTGATACAACAGCCATGATCTAGGAAATGTAATATCATTTTGTCTCATCTTAGCTTCTATGCAGATGGTAGTTTCTACTGGTTTTAATAATACTTTATTAGTCAAAACATTCCCCTTTATTAGCGTTGCTGTGGTTTGTTCGATACTTATTCTGATTTCCGAAATCAGTAAAACATTATTCCTTTTGAAAACCAAGTACTCATTACTCACGAATGAGGTTTCACACTTTTTAACAAAATTCAATTAAGTCAAGTCTCTTAACTTCTTAAATCAATAAATCATTCTTTTTATCTCTCTTAAGCCGTTATACCTAACTTCCCATAAAGCTAGTATAACTCTTAAGCTTTTAAAACCAAGTATTACTCTTCTGTTAAAATGATTCAGTATTCTTTTGAAATACTTCAAGATTATTCAGGCTTAAGTCAAAAGACATTGCCGTAATTATTATTCAGGCTTAAGTCCGGAGACATTGCCGTAATTATTATTCAGTTAACACACGTACGTCTACCGTACTATATATATATTCTTTAAAATATCATGCTCAAGAGGATAGGAAGAATCGCATACCTTGCGACGATTATCGACTATTAGCAAAACGCTCCACGGCTATAACCCGGCTAGCCTTGTCCACCTTTCAAGTAGCACATGCTACTCACAGAACATTCAACCTATAAAGGTTATACAAGTCTATCAAAGTCTAGACTACTCGGTAGAATAAATCTAGATACAAGATTCTACGGAAATTTGGGCAGCCCTTCCCTACCCGTCAAACTTCACAAGTCTACTGTAATACAGTCCTATGTAAGTACAGTTCAATACCCTTCTTATATACTTTCCTTGTATATACTTATACTTATTCTTATACTTAATACAACAGGGAGACAAGATAATTACCTCGATAAGCCCATAATTATCCAAGTTAAATGTCGATCCTGAGCAACGCTTAGCTCCTACTCCGGGTGCTCCAACCCGCTCCAAACAACCCCTAGAAGTTCTACGCAACTTCTTCCTAATACTCCAACCAACTATGGAGATTTTCCTTAGGGTTTCGTTTTGTGACTGAAGGGAAGTATAATAGTATTTCTGGGCTTTTCGTATAAGTGTAACCTTGGAATACCACAAGGTATATGGGCCAAGGTATTTTGGTATAGCAACAATACTTGGAGAGTATTTCTACCAAGGTGGGGGGGGGGTATTCTACGAGAACAACAAGGCAAGGGGGGGTACCCCCACGGCTTAGCCCTAAAGGAAGGGGGGGTGGGTCTCGGCCACACCACAAGGAGGGGGGGTGCTACTCTCGGCCAAGGGGGGCCTCACGAAAAGGGGAGGGGCTTTCAAGACTTGAGGGAGTGAGGAGTGGATGAAGAAAACTTATCAAAGGGAGGGGTATTTATAGGGAAACCAAGGGCCAAGATCTAGCCAAGTGCTATGCAAGTGTAGGGCCAAGATATGCCCAAGTGCCCCCCTAGTCCCTACTCCTTAAAACCCTCACAAATATCCTACCAACTCCAAGGGTTGGTTCGTCCCATGTGCCGCCCCACTTTTCCGCATGATGAGGCGCCAGTGGCGCCTCTCGTTGGTCAAACACGTTTCGCCTCTCGTAAAAATCCGAAAAAATTAAAAATCACTTAGCCTTATTTTTCCATTCTAAAGTTTTTTAAAACTTTTCGTCTAAAAACGACTCTAATCGGGTGTTGTGCACAAAATAAAATCGGCCAAGCCTACTTTAAAGTTCAAACTTTTCACGCACGCCCTACGCATACTGCGAAATACGGGGTATAACAGCTTTGCTCAGTGTAGCTCTTGGTACCGCATGGACATTGCCCGCATGCAGGCTCATGGACTTGGATGCGATGAGCGTAGAGGCCGACGGGTCGACAGATATCAGCACCAGAAGAAGGCCAGGACGGCAGGATCTTTTGGTAGCTCTCGGGGTGGACGGCCTCAGCAGTCTAGATTTGCACCACAGCCAGCTCAGAGCACTCCTACACCGTCTTCAGGACAGCCAGGGTATTCGGTTGCAGATCAGGGCCCCAGGACTTCGGACTTCCAGGGTAGCAGGGGTGCTAACCGATCGAGGTCCTCTCAGTGTGTCCGATGTGGTAGATTCCATTCTGGGAGTTGTGATACTACCTCGGGAGTTTGCTACACTTGCGGCCAGCAGGGTCACTATGCGAGAGTCTGTCCGACCAGAGGCAGCGCAGATGGTAGGGGTCAGCCTGCAGGGTCTTTCGCCGGGTCTTCTTCACCTACGGTTACTCGCCCCGGAGGGCAGGGTGCTCAGGGACCAGCAGGTCGCGGCAGAGGTCGTGGCAGGGGTCCTAGTTCTAGCGGTCCTCAGAACCGCATTTATGCCTTGTCCAGCCGGCAGGACCAGGAGGCGTCACCTGATGTCGTCACAGGTACTTTATCAGTTTCATGTTGTGACGTGTATGCCTTGATAGATCCGGGTTCTACTCTGTCCTATATATCTCCCCTTATTGCTAGTAGGATAGGGATAGAGCCTGAGTCCATAGACCCTTTCGAGGTAGCTACGCCAGTGGGTGATTCGGTGGTAGCTCGGCGGGTATATAGGGCTTGCCCAGTGACTTTATGCAGTCGTCAGACCCTAGCCGACTTGATAGAGTTGGATATGACCGATTTCGATGTGATTATGGGTATGGATTGGCTAGCTTCTTGCTACGCCAATGTGGACTGCAGGGAGAGAGTGGTACGGTTCCAGTTTCCTGAGGAGCCGGTTATTGAGTGGGAGGGGAACACTGTGTCGCCGAGGGGTAGGTTTATTTCCTACCTCAAGGCTAGGAAGATGGTGCAGAAGGGGTATATCTACCATCTCATTCGGGTGTTTGATCACGAGGTGCGTACCAGATTTTTAGTCGATTCGAGTCGTGAGTTCCCAGATGTGTTTCCAGATGACCTCCCGGGTATCCCTCCTGAGAGGGAGATAGAGTTTTGTATCGATGTGCTGCCAGACACTCGGCCTATTTCCATCCCGCTATACAGAATGGCACCTGCCGAGTTGAGAGAGTTGAAGGACCAGCTGAGAGATTTGCTGGAGAAGGGCTTCATCAGGCCCAGTGTTTCTCCCTGGGGAGCGCCGGTATTGTTCGTGAAGAAGAAGGACGGGACGCTGCGCATGTGTATTGATTACAGGCAGTTGAACAGGGTGACTATTAAGAACAGATACCCCCTTCCCAGGATTGATGATTTGTTCAACCAGTTGCAGGGTGCGAGATGTTTCTCCAAGATTGATCTGCGATCGGGCTATCATCAGGTGCGAGTTAGAGAGACGGATGTCCCTAGGACTGCATTCCGGACCCGGTACGGGCACTATGAGTTCAGGGTTATGTCTTTCGGTTTGACCAATGCTCCGGCGGTATTTATGGATTTGATGAACCGAGTGTTCAAACCATTTTTGGATACGTTTGTGATAGTATTCATCGATGACATCTTGGTTTATTCTCGCTCAGAGCAGGAGCATGCGGAGCATTTGAGGACTGTGCTGAGAGTTCTTCAGGACCAGCAGTTGTACGCCAAGTTTTCCAAATGTGAGTTTTGGTTGGCTTCGGTGGCATTTCTTGGGCATATTGTAGGGGCTGATGGTATTCGGGTGGATACGGCCAAGATCGAGGCAGTCAGGAGTTGGCCTAGACCTACTACTCCGACAGAGGTGCGCAGCTTTCTGGGCCTTGCAGGTTACTATCGGAGGTTCGTGGAGAAGTTTGCTTCTATTTCGGCACCTTTGACTAAGCTGACTCAGAAGGGAGCTAAGTTTCAGTGGACTGATGCTTGTGAGCAGGGTTTCCAGTTACTGAAGGAGAGGCTGACGACCGCCCCAGTTCTTACTATTCTAGAGGGTCTAGACGCTATGTGGTGTATTGTGATGCGTCAGGAATCGAGCATGGATGTGTGTTGATGCAGCAGGGCAAGGTTATAGCATACGCATCCCGACAGCTTAAGAAGCATAAGAGGAACTACCCCACCCATGATTTGGAGTTGGCAGCGGTGATTCACGCCTTGAAGATCTGGAGGCACTATTTGTATGGGGTTCATGTGGATATTTACACAGACCACAAGAGCCTTCAGTATATCTTCAGCCAGAGGGAGCTGAACTTACGACAGAGACGGTGGTTAGAGTTACTCAAGGATTATGATGTCGATATCCTGTACCACCCAGGGAAGGCCAATGTTGTGGCAGATGCCCTTAGTCGTAGGTCGATGGGGAGTCTATCAGATGTGCAGCGAGAGAGGAGGGGCATGGTCCGCGAGTTGCATCAGCTAGCGAGCCTTGGAGTCCGATTGATTGGTTCTGATAGCAGTGGGGTTCGAGTTCGAGAGGTTGCCGAGTCTTCCATCATCGAGGAGGTGAAGAGGCAACAGTTTGAGGATCCGGTTTTGACGCGGTATCGTGATACGGCTCTTCGTGAGGGGAAGAGTCCTTTTGAGGTAGCACCTGATGGGGTGCTAAGGTTTGAGGGCAGGTTGTGTGTTCCAGATATTGCAGGACTTCGGCAGCAGGTTCTAGGGGAAGAACACAGCGCGCGTTACTCTATTCATCCGGGGTCGAAAAAGATGTACCACGACCTCAAATCTGTGTATTGGTGGGATGGCTTGAAGAGGGATGTTGCAGAGTTTGTGGCTCAGTGCCCGTGTTGTCAGCAGGTGAAGGTAGAGCATCAGAGGCCTGGTGGATTATTGCAGACGATAGAGATCCCGACCTGGAAGTGGGAGGTGATCAACATGGACTTTATCACAGGGTTACCTCGCACTCCGAGGAAACATGATTCTATCTGGGTTATCGTCGACAGTGTGAAATCAGCCCACTTTCTTCCGTCAGACGACTTTTGGTACCGAGGATTATGCGGACTTTACATCCGAGAGGTCGTGAGACCGCATGGGTCCCTATTTCTATCATATCGCATGCAGGAGCCCAATTTACGCTAACTTGGAGGTCTTTCGGAAGGGTTTAGGGACGCAGTGAGCACGAGTATCGCATTCCATCCTCGCAGCACGGACAGCAGAGCGCACTATCCGCACTCTTGAGGATATCTGCGAGCCTGTGTTATTGACTTCGTGGGTAGCCGGGAGGATCATTTTCCTCTAGTAGAGTTTGCGATAATAATAGCTACCACTCAAGATTCGAGATGGCGCCTTATGAGGCCTTGTATGGAGAAGTGCAGATCGCCGATAGCTGGTTTGACGTGGGCGAGGTGCGATTGGTGGGACCAGACCGTTCGACGATGGATAAGGTGAAGCTTATCCAGAATGGTTCTTGATAGCTCGAGTCGCGAAGTCGTATGCAGATCATCGCCGTCGGCATCCGAGTTTGTGGTTGATGATTGGGTTTTCTCGGAGTGTCACCCATGGCGGTGTGATGAGGTTTGGGAAGAAAGGGAAGCTCAGCCAAGGTACATTGGGCCTTATCGATTGTCCGCAGGTAGGCAAGGTTGCCTGCGAGTTGGATTCGACGTCCGACACGGAGGCGCTGCATCCGGTTTTTCATGTTTCTACTTTGAGGAGATGTATCGGATCCATCTAGGGTACACCCGATTGACGATGTCCAGGTGACCGAGGGGTTATCGTATGAGGAGAGTCCCATAGCGATACTCGATCGTCAGGTTAGGCGGCTGCGGACGAAGGATGTGGCTTCCGTCAAGGTCTTATGGCGGAACGAGAATAGAGAGGAGATGACGTGGGAAGCGGAGGAGGACATGAGGTACAGGTATCCTCACTTATTCCCCACACCTCCAGGTAACTCACTTTCCTACTTGTAAATTTTCATTGACATATATGCTTAAGTGTTGTATTGTGGCCATGTGTGGCATTTGCAAACTGTTTAAGTTATGAGAAACTTCATCGTTATCTGTCTTGAGAAGGAACATTCGGGACGAATGTTTCTAAGGAGGGGAGAATGTTATACCGTACTTCCGAGTATGTATGCGAGACGACGCACGATTATTCAAACCCTAATTAGGTTAAGAATGAAATTGTAAACTTTCGACGGAAAAGATTCCGAACCTTGTGAAGGAAATTCTACGTTTTTAATATTTTAACCGATTACGGATTTTTCCGAGAGATGAAATATTTTGGACCAATAGGAGGGCGACATGTGTCACCCTTAGTTGGCATGGGTTGGACGAAATGGTGGCCTAGTTGTTACACCCCGGAAATTCCAGGATATGTTTATAAGAACGTACGTAAGAACTAAAAAATGTTAAGATTTGAGACGAGTAAAAATTTATCGGAATTATGGAATTGTCGGAAAACGAAATATTGCGACGGACGGGAGGGCGACACGTGTCACCCCCCTTAGTGGTCTTGGACGAAAATGGCATGGATAAAATGGTCATTTGACCATAATTTAAATGACCAAGTCTTGCAAAGACAAAGAGCTTGACATTGTTGACTTGTCAAAGGTCCACTTGGCTTGATCCTTGTGAAACTCATCCAAGCCACCCATTTGGTTTAATCTTGACCCTTCCTAGTATTATTTAAGTATACTAGTTGCAAGACTTTGTCATTCTACACTTAGAAAAAAAAATTGAAATCTTGTTCTTGCTCTCTTAGGGAGGCTCACGGCAATGGTCATTTTCCAAGAGGAAATTTTTCAATTTTTGTCCAATAATCCTCATACATTAAACCAAGGTACCTAAGGGTATTGTAAGTGTATCTCAATAGAAAGATCCCGGAAAAATGGTGTTTTCGTATTAGTCGCAAGGCGAAAACCTAAGGGGTTCTTCAACTTTGAAGTTGGAACTTGAAGATGAGTTCTTCATAGGCTTCTAAAGGTTGCTTGGAGTGGATTGGAATGTCTAAATGAGGAGCTAAAATTGCTAAGGATCGACTTGTAATCTTGGATCATATTTGGGCTAAATAAGGTATAATCTTCGTCTTACTTTTGTAATTGAAGATTCCGTGTTATTATAAGTTAGAAATGATCATGTGATATGTGTTATGAAGATTGATAAGTGTTATGGAAATTTGGAAGCTCAAATCCGAAAATGACATGTTAAGCCATTTGAAATTGAAATACAATTTGGTCGATAATTAGAATTGTCGCATGTTTACCTACTTGAGGATTGTAGTAGTTGTAATCAATTGTGGCTAGATAACATGTTATATTAAATCACTTGGATTGAAAAGGGATTGGAAACGAATTTGTATTGTTGTCCCTATTTTGCCGAATGGACATTATATGTTGGACTAGTTTGATATTTATTGTGGGGCGGAATTTTACACGTCTTGATTAAGCGTGTAATCCCCTATTGTTAACTACTTTGTTGAGCCTTAAATGTGGCGTGTTTGGTTATTGAATTCGGCCTTGAAAAAGGTGGCAAAGTATGTAGAAACAAAGGAAGTGTTGTCCGATTTTCCGTAGAATTTAGTGACTTTGCACTTGGAATATTCTACGTTTGAAGTAAGAAGTTAATAGACGTATTATGGTCATTATAGGTTGACATACTACGACGCTAATGGACTTAGCAAGTGGATTAAACCGAAGAGGTATGTGGAACTTTCTTATCTCTTGAGCATGAATAAGTTGTAAATGTATAGTACGGTAGACGTACAAAATTTTGACAATCTAGGTCCATTTGATATCCTTGGCTTATTTTAAGAATGTCCAAGTTGGTTGAGTTAGGGAATTAACTCACTTGTTTAAATATTAAGGATATCCTGGTTTTCAAAAGTTAAGAGACTTTAAGTATGTAGAAAGTATTTGATACTTGTTTCGTCTTAAACATATAAGTCCATTGGATAGGAAATTGTAATTGGCTAAGGTATAAAGTTAATATAACGACTTTATGGGAAGTTGGTTATATTAGCTTTATGGAAAGATAAATAAGGATAAATGACTTGTTTTAATGAAAGGCGATTTGGTTTTAAGACATCAATTGCCTAAGGTTTTTATGAGAAAAGAAGTCACTTGATTTAGAAGCCTAATTTTATTTCTAAAAGTATTGTGACTTGTCTTGAAAAGTAATTGTGACTTGATACTACGGTTATTAGTATCTTGGAAGTTTTATACGAAAAAGAGTCATTTTTTAAAAGAGTGGAAGTATGTAGTACTTGGGTTAAATTCCCGGATTTTTATAAAAGACATGTTAGTGCCTTAAGTAAACTAAAATGAGAGTGTATATGAACAAGAATAATAAGAAGTTAGGGGATTTCTTAACTTGCTTATATATTGTATGATGTTCAGTAGTGCTTATGTTATGTATGATAAGCCGGTAGTGCTTATGTTATGTATGATAGCCGGTTTGTGCTAGTGGTATATTATTCATTACGGGGTCATTCCCCGGGTTTGTGGCATTTGCATATTCCATGGATTTGCTACCCACGATGCGAGGAATACCTCATGCGAGTCCGTAAGGGCTTATGCGGGTGAAATAGTCCCATGCGGGCGGGTACAGCCTATGCGAGGAATACCTCATGCGAGTCCGTAAGGGCTTATGCGGGTGAAATAGTCCCATGCGAGGAATACCTCATGCGGGTCCACACGACTTATGCGGGTGAAATAGTTCCATGCGAGGAATACCTCATGCGGGTCCACACGACCTATGCGGGTGAAATAGTCCCAGGAGTAGGATTGCTTAATGATAATGCGGGCGGGTGGTCCTGCTTTGATCGTGAGCTTCCTATTTTTATGTTGTAAGTATACTCTTGATTACTCATTAGTAAGCGACGGTGTCGTTAATTGAGTTATCATACCTGTCTCCAGTTTTATTATAGACTTATGATTTAATTACAGTACTTTCAGTTTCACATATTTGGTACATGTTGTACTGACCTCCTTCGGAGGGATGCGTTCATGCCGCAGGTAGAGTATACAGGTAGCTGATCCTCACTTATAGGATCACTGTTCAGCTGTTGGGAATCTCCATTACTCCGGAGGCCTATCCCTGGTATGGTTGGTTGTTGTTTATTCAGGGGTATGGCGGGGCCCTGTCCCGTCACAGTTGTTATTCTTAGAGGTTTGTAGTCACATTTGTGGATTGGGTTGTAAAGAAAAAAATGTACTGTTTTATTATGTATATTTTACGGAAGGTGGTCTTATCGGCTAGCCTGTTGTTATTTTATGTTTAAGCATTTTTATAAGTTGTGTATGTTCCGCTGCTATTCTCTGATGTATACCGAAAGGGGTGCCCAGGTAGGGCACCAGTCGCGGGCCCGGGGTCGGGTCGTGACAAAAGTGGTATCAGAGCAGTTAGTCCTCGGAAAGTGTCTACAGACCGTGTCTAGTAGAGTCTTGATTATCGGTGTGTTGTGCACCACATCTATAATCAGGAGGCTGCAGGACATTTAGGATTGGTTTCCATTCTTCTCACTCTGAGATCGTGCGATAGAGCTGTGTAGTTAGGGTCGTCTCTCCCTTACCAGTTATGTTGTTTGCAGCTACGAGAAAGGCAGCAGTGACCCAGGAAAGGTTATGTGGATTGCGTATCCAGGTTGGTAATGTTGGTAGTATAGTTGGTATTGTGACATACAACTATACGGATTTATGTATGAGGGTCGGACGTGTGTTGCCTATAATGGTTTTAGGTTACCAGGATTTGGTAAGGACTAAATAAATACCGGGAAGGTATGAAACAGTTTAATGAATTCTCATCAAGGTTTTACGTGCTAATTTGAGATAATTAGGAAATGATGAGCTGTCTGAGAAGGAAATGGACCCTTAAGAAGTTATTATTAAGGGAATTAATGGAAGACTATGTTAATAGATTGAGCTACGTAGTAGGATATCGAGAATGGTACGGGTGAGATCCGTATGAAGTAAGTATGGTTGTTATGGTCAAGACAACACGATTATGGTATTACGATAAGTTTTTGTACTCGTTTACGGGGGGACTGAAAAGGTAGGCATGGATCTTGGAAATTGCGAGCCTAAGAATGTGGTAACCACCGAGACCTTAGGTATATAAGGCCTTCTCGGGTAGTAAAAAGTTAAGTTAGACCAAGGGTAAGAGTTAAATACGATGCCGAGTCGGGTTGGGGACCTATTAAGGGTCGCCCCATAGCTTGAAATGGAATGGGATCAGTTGGTAGTAGTCCCGCTACGTGACAGGGTCACGAGGGTGCAAGGCCCAAGTCTAGTTCATCATTTTACGGGTTCTTGGACGCATTCCACCGGAACCAGGTTGTGAGAGCCGAAAATGGCCTTATGTTGTTTAGAATAGTAACTCCAAAGATTGGAGGCCCGAATCAGTATGAAGGCTATGTACGTACGCTAGAATAAATTTGGAAGTACGGGAAGAGTACGACCAGTAAGAAAGAGAGCAACCAAGTGTAAAGAAATGGAGCCTGAATCCATGAGGACCTTTCGAGGTGACTACACCCATGAGTGTTGGGTGGTAGCTGAGCGAGTAGATAATAATTACCGGTAACGATACAGTCGTTGGACCCTAGCAGACCTAGCATAGCTGTTATGACAGACGTTGAGGTCATTATGAGTACGGGCTAGTTGGCCTCTTGTTATGCCAACGTTGACTGCAGAGAGAGATTGACTCGATTCCAGTTTTCTGGTAAGCTGATTATCCAGTGTAAAGGAAGAGAAGTGGTAGTAACCAGTGAATTATCCTTCCTTCTTTGGCATCATTGTTTTTTTGATAAGTCTGTGTGACTTGTTCATTTGAGGTAAATTGACGCAGGAAGTAAGTAATAATTGAATTTGAAGGAATTTATGTTAAGTGCCCTTGGAGGTACTTGGAGTTGGTTTGGTGTGGCGGTCCGGGCCACGACCTTCCGGATAATTTCAGGAAAGTGTGCAAGGCAAGAATAAAATAAGTACGAGTGCTGCCGGCGGCAAGCTGAGGGCATCTTTGGTAGGTTTTGAAAATCTACATGACTTTAAGGCGGTGCGTGATGATTAGATATTTACTGGACCGCGAGAGGACCCTGTGATTAGGGTTGTGACTCCAAGGAAAGTTTAAGAAAGGGAGATAAGTTCTTCCCCACGAAAAGCGACGACGCTTTACGTATTATGGGGTTGCGTGTACCCATGTTGTTAGACGAAGGATATGAGACTGGTAAGGTCTTCGGTATCGTCATGCCATAGGTTACAGTTGTAGATAACTGTGGGAAAAGTGTTGTGTTGGGGTAATTAAGAACGACGTACGAATTGGTCGAGGAAGTATCGTAAAGATATAAATGCAGGTTGTACGCATGTATGAAACTGTACGATTATGAATCAAGATAGAAATACTTTTGCTAATAATAAGCCTAAGGTAAGGTTATGACCAGAATGATAAAGGAGAATACGACTATGGTTATGTAAGTTGCACGAGATATGATTACCCCAGACTAGTGTAAAGACCATTAGTAAATAATGGGAAGTAAGAACATTTCGAGGAAATGTGGTAACACCTAGCTATAGGCTCTACAAACTGGGAAAGGAAAATCAGGTTACTACTTGACGAGATCAAGGATATCCCCCCCCTAAATTGTGATTGACAGGAAGTCTTAGCCAGGAGGCAAGCAAAAGAATCAAATCTAAGTTAATGACCAAGTTTGGTTGCAACAGAGAAAAGGAAACAGGAACCATAATTGAGATTAAGGACACCCGAATATTTCGCAAGAATGAGAAAGGTTTCCAGTTATTGGAAGATAAGTTGACTCGACTACAGTTCTAACTCCTCCTGAAAGACTAGAGGGTTAGGTTATTATGATAGCACGTTGGGTGTTGGGCTAGGTTGTGTGCTGACGCAACCCGATAAGGATAGAGCCTATGTTTCCCGGCAGTTAGGGAAGCATGAGAGGAAGTACGCCACTCATGATTTAGAGCTGGCAGCGGTTAAATCATGCCTTGAAGATTTGGGGGCATGCCGTATATATAGACTTCATGTGGATATTTGTGCAGAAACAAAAGCCTCCGGTATACCTTCAGACAGATGTAGTAGAATTTGCGACAGCGACGGTGGTTAGAGTTATTCAAGGATTGTGATATCGATATCCTATACCATCCGGGGAAAGCCAAGACAGTTACAGATACTCTTAGTCGTGGGTCTATGGGTAGTCTGTCAGATGGGCAGCCAGGTAGACAGGACGTGATCCGTGAGATTCATCAGCTACCGAGCCGAGGGGTTCGATTATTGGTTTCCAAGGTGAATGAAGTTTGGATCCGAGAGGTTGCCGAGTCTTTCGTCGTTGAGGAGGTAAAGAGGCGTGATGAGGATCCGATTATGATACCAGATTGAGATACGGCTCTCCGAGAAGAGAAGAGCCTGTATGAGTAGCACCGGATGGGGTGCTGTGATATGAGGATAGATAATGTGTACCCGGTGCTGCAGGACTAGTCAGCAGGTCTTAGGGGAGGCACGCAGTGCTTATTGCTCTAATTGTTCGGGGTCGACTATGTTGTGTAGTGACCACAGATGTATGTATTGGTAAGGTGGCCTGAAGAGGGACGTAACAGAGTTGTTGCTTGATATCTGAATTAGTAGCAGGTCATGGTTGAACACCAGAAGCCCAGTGGGCTATTGCAGGCGATTTAGACCCCGACTTAGATATGAGAGGTAATTAAAATGGATCTTGTTACAGGGTGGCATCGTACTCAGAGGAAGTGCGACTCCCTGAGGGTCATAGTTGTCACGACCCGATTCCGGGCCCGTGACTGGTGCCTTACCCCGGGCACCCTAGTGATACAACATCAGAGTAATCAGCGGAACATAAAACGATACAAGACATATTATGAAATATGAAACAATAATCTGAGAAAACTTGCCTTTCGGCATATATATAAATGACAACTGTTTTCAACATGAGCTTTAATCCTTTTTACAAACCACGCCTACAAAAGTACTACAGACCTTACGAATGATATGACAACCGTGGCGGGCCCCGCCAAACCCCGAATGTAAACACTTACTACGACAGGGACTATACCACCGATAAGCCTCGGAGAAACGGAGCTTCCCAACGCCAAATCGTGACCACGAGAGCTAGGATCAACGACTGGTGTACCTCAACCTGCGGCATGAACGCAGCCCCCCGAAGGAGGTCAGTACAACAGGTACCGAGTATGTGAAACTGAAAATACTGTAAATGGAATCATAGTAGTCTATATAAAGCAGGAGACATGTATGATAACAAAACTACAGTTCACAATAAACAAGCAGTCATATCAAGTCAGGGACTCACGCCCTCAAAGTCATCACTCAAACATAACAATGGGTCTCACGCCCACAACATCAATCATGCCCGTGGAATACCTTCCTCACTGCCGGCAGTTTATGATATAAAAACACCAAGGAACACACATGAACACCAGGTCCCACCTGTGCCATAATAACACCGTACGGGGTAAGTACGAAGGCATAGCCGACTACTAACACCTACGCATCAACAAGGTCGCGAATCAGATCATAAGATCTGTCTGCACCGTCACATGATCAAAGCCGCCACTTGCCCGCAGTATCTAATGCGCGCGTCTAGTCCCGAACTTCCGCAGCCCGCATAGGCCAATCTCATCGTCCCGCATGAGGTATTCACCGAATCGAGGGTAGCTACTCCCCAAGATCGCCCCGACTTCGCACCGCACGCCATGGACCGCATGCCCATAAAGGACGACACTAACACGGAACTCTCGTAGCTCGCATAGCCCACGGGACTCGCGAGGTATTCTCGAATCATAGGTCCATCGACCGCTGAGTCTACCCCGCATCGGAGGCGACAACCGGAATCATCTCAAGAGATGAGTGATGTAAAATACTAACATAACGACTTATCGTTAAACAATATAAGCACAACAAAGGAAAACCCCTTTACACAACATCACAAGATACTAACACACGTAGCATCCTAGCATGTTTACTTATCAATCAACAAGAAAGTATTACAAGGCTATCACAAACCAACACAATCAAGTCATACACACAAGGTACTTTCTATTATATGCCCACAAGTTCGGGGTTTTATCCCCAAAGTACTTCATACATTAACTCTTTAAAAGATCGTTACTTTCACAATGTCACACAATACGTAGTATAAAAATAGAGTGACTATCTTTTTAAAGTAAATCAATTACTTCTCTTTGTAATATCAAGTAGTAACATTCTTTTCCAATGTTCAAGTTTGCCTAATTTCCAATGTTCAAGTTTGCCTAATTTCCAATGTTCACGTTTCTTATCTTAGAAGGTTTTGTAGTTCATAGTCTTATTCATTTAAGAATATAATTCTCTTTTAAACTATCGAGAAACATAAGCCTTATATGTGAGAAGGATATTCTTGTTTATAACAATCTTATTACAATGACATGATCTAGGAAATATCATTTTGTCTCATCTTAGCTTCATGCGGATGGAAGTTTCTCTCGGTTTTAATAATACTTAATCTCAAAACATTTCCTTTTATTAACGCTGCAGATGGTTTGTCGATACACATTCGATTTCCAAAATCAAGAAACATTCTTAAGACGTTATACCTAACTTTCCATAAAGCTAGTATAACTCTTAAGTTTTCAAAACAAACCAAGTATTACCTCTTCTTTCAAAATGAATCAAAAACCTTTTGAAATACTTCAAGTTCTTTTATTAACACATAACAAGCCGCTTATAGTTCAAATCGATTACCCTTTAAAAACCACAAGTATTTTCTTACCAACATAAAGTCATATAACCAACTTCCCATAAAGCCGTTATAACACTTTATGTTTTAAACCAATCAAATACATTTAGCACACGTACGTCACCGTACTACATAGTTCACACATATCATCTTTGGAAGAGATAGGAAGAGGTTCACATACCTCGCGACGATTATCGACTAATAGCAAAACGCTCCGAGTACCTCAAACCGTCGGCTACTCCTTAGCCAAGTAGACAGCGCCACACGTAGCACTTCAACCTATAAGGCCACAAGGCGCTTATTAACAATTAGATCCTATCGTAGAACATTCTACGTAAAATTCAAGATTTCCCCGCAACAAACAGCGTAAATCTCCTCCTCTATCGAGGCCGGCTACCAAGCCAACCAGGGGGGGGGGGTTATACATCTAACCCTAACGGGTACAATTCTACTCCACGGTACTACTACACAAGTCTACTGTAATACAGCCCTATGTAATTACAGTTCAGTATTCTTCTTTAAATTCAGGCTTAAGTCGCAAGACATTGCCGTAAGTTTTATTCAGGCTTAAGTCGCAAGACATTGCCGATAACTATGTTCAGTACTATATATAGCATACTTCAACTATATAATCTAACAACATGTAATTTCCAATTACAATAGGGGGACAAGATATTTACCTCGATAAGCCCATAATTATCCAAGTATAAAGTCGATCCTGGGCAATCGTTTAGCTCCAACTCCGTGCGCTCCAACCCGCTCCAAACTACCCTTAGAAGTTCTAACCAACTTCTACATACTACTCCAACAAACCATGGAGATTTTCCTTAGGGTTTCGATTTGGTGACTGACGGGAAGTATAATAGTACAAGGCTAAGGTAATTTGGGCATTATAACAATACTTTTGAGAGTATTTCTACCAAGAGAGGGGGGTATTATACGAAAGCAACTAGGCTAGGGGGGGGGGGTATACCCCTCGGCCACGGCCTCTAGGAGAGGGGGAGGCCTCTTGGCCGAACTCAACACAAAGGGGAGGGAGAAGATTTAACACTTAGGAACATTTAGGAATGGATGAATAAGTCTTCAAAGGGATGGGTATTTATAGGCCAAGTGAAGGCCAACTAATGGCCAAGATTGAGCCAAGTGCTACACAAGTGTAAGGCCAAGATTCACCCAAGTACACCTTATCCATCTACCACACCCACCAACACAAAATATCCTACCTACTCCTTTAAGCCCAAATCGTCCATAATGCCAGTCAAGGTGTTCCAATGAGAGGTGACAAGTGTCTCCTCTTGTTGGTCCAAAATGTTCGCCTCTCGGAAAAATCCGCAAAAATTAGAAATGTCATAGCCGGAATTTTCCCTACGAAAGTTGTGAAAACGTTTCGTCGAAAAACGACTCTAACCGGGTGTTGTGAACAAAGTTTAATTCGGCCAAGCCAAATCAAAAGTTTTAAATTTTCTACGCACGCCCCACGCATACATACTCGGAAATACGGTATAACATTCTCTCCTTAGAAACATTCGTCCCGAATGTTCCTTCTAAGTCTCAAACAAACACGCGCCAAGATAGTCTTCTACTATACTTACGAGAACAATCCTGCCATACCTGGCCACAGAACCATCCGCGCAAAATGCTTACATCAAAGTCCACGAGAAAACACCTCTAATCATCACCACAAAACACTTCTCACCGGGGTCTAAAATATACTTCCTTCGCACCTTCTCTTTACAAAAGAAATGATCACACCTATGCTCGCCATACATGCTCGCTTCTCTCTTTACTCGTCGTAGATACCACTTTGTCACTTTGCCTGAGGCATTAACCTTCTCAGGCGACCCAACAAATGGTACCACTTTTGTCACTTTGTCGCGAGCCTTGCTCCGACGACCCAACAAATGGTACCGGGCTGCATGCGATCCCTGAGGATGTCGTACACTCGAACTCTTACCACATTCTGATACGGCTTCAGTTTCCAAAACTTGGGGTTACTATCCCTAACGTGGTCATCATTAACTGGGAACACTCTGGATGGATCTCCGATACTTTCCCGAACATAATAATACGAAAGATCGACGCATCGCCTCCTAAGTCGGACGGCAAAAGCTAACATATAGGCAACCCGCCTATCCTTCACATGAACTCAAAGGGCCCAAAGTAACACGCTAAGTTCCTTTGTTATACCAAAACTCGTCACACCCTAACCACGATGCCTGGAACAAGCTCAACCAACTATCTCAACCTTGCCAACATCGAACCAATCGGCCAAGAACTTACACTTCCGCCCCTACAAGGCTTCAAAAGGCGACATCCGAACACTGAAATGGTAGCTTAAACACTACCTCCACAGGAGACAACAATCCCCACAACTATCCCTGAAATCCAAACACTGGCCCGAGGGCGAATGCGATTCTGAGACTCACCTGAGTTCTTAACACATGCTTGGCAAAACTTCCAGAAACAACAACAGCCCTACCCTGGGCTCCACTTTCTGTCATAAGGTGAAGGTAGGCACCCCGTGCAGCCTTACAACCTTTCAGATAACTCAACACAGCCGAGTAAACAACAGCCCTACCCTGGGCTCCACTGTCTGTCATAAGGTGAAGGTAGGCACCCCGAAGAACACGATGGGCTGCCCCCATCGACCCGACCACTGGTCGAACGCATCCACGAACTCGTACGCTGGTTAACTAAACTTGGGCCTAACACCCTCACAACCCTAACACAAGGCGGGACCACCACAACCTGACCCCACCACCAAACCTACCGCGGGTTGACCCGCAACGTGGCCTCAACCCGACCCGGCAACGCGCACAATACTAGCTCCCCGATTCGGAACAATCTCACAAATCACGTTTCGAAAACCTAGCTGTCTTCTTAGCTCAACTACCCCCTTTCATTCCACACTACTAGGGACCTATCCCAAACATAACTCACGTGCACTATGCACTTCCGATAAGGGTCAAACATAACACTACACCTTTTCTCGAGATGGCCTCACCTCTAAGGTCTCTACGTAAAAAGCTCTAAGGCTCACACCTTCTCTATCCCCCCAAATCTTACTTGGTTAACTAACCAAGATTTCTAATCACCACTAACACACTGCTATCAGAACATAGCACTTAAGGTATACTCACCTTATCACATAAACAAAACTCTAGAGGGTTAAAGATATATCTATATTTACTGCTTCACTCCCCTTAGTCGTTCTAATCAAACCTGCCCCGTAGGGCGCATAGCTAAGGAAGATGACGAACTACCCACCAATCCTGAAGGCTAAGTCCTCCTACAAGGACACTCTTCGACATCAGACCCTGACGGTCATAGGTACAACAAGTACCAACCTAAAAGATGACATTCCCCGGGATGACGTCTGTCACACTGTGAATCGGAAGCCCTGGAGTTCTAACCAACTCCTGCATACCCCGAACGTCCTGAACACTGTGGAGGACCTTTCTGCACTGGTGGAGGTGCATATCAAATCTGCTGGTGAGGCGACTTACCTCGAAAGTTACCAAAGGACCTTGCACGCTCGCCCTCCTCTCGCCGCCCGTTAACCGTCGATCTCTACGCTTCTGCGCGCATAAGCCCGCATACGTGCCATGCTCAAGCCCAACTGAAGAATTACTCTTGCACAACCCTCTTTTAGATAGTCCTCAAGACTCGCGGTACATCGGTATACTCTCTGGTAGCCAAATCTATAGCTAGTAACAGGGTCGCCTCTTTGCAATCTAAATTCTCTGTTCCCGGTCGTGGAACTGAAGGTTCAAATGTCATGGCCGCAGAGGAATCGCCGCCATGTACTAAACTCTCTTGGGGCTAGTGACGCCGCAAAACTCCCGAATGAAGCACCACCCGGTGATGATTAGGCTGTGCCCACGTAACCTCTGCATTTACTCGCAGCCTCCTCGCCGCTTTGCCCTCACGGGCGGGTTGCCTACGCGAGGCATAGCGGTAAGGGAAAGAAATACGTTAGAGGGTCCAACTTACAACACACTCTAAGGCACGATCTCGGAGTGAGAAGAATAGAAACCAATCCTAAATATCCTATAGCCTCACGATTATTGGTGTGGTGCACAACACACCGATAATCAAGACTTCATCGATACGGTCTCAGACACTTTCCGAGGATTAATCGCTCGATACCACTTTGTCACGACCGATTCTCGCCCGTGGATAGTGCCTTACCGGGCACCCTAGTGATACAACATCGAGTAATCAATGAACATAAAGCGATACAAGACATATTATGAAATATCAAACAATAACTGAGAAAACTTGCCTTTCGATATATATAAATGACAACTTTTTCAACATGAGCAGTTTAATCCTTTTTACAAACCCCGCCACAACAAGATTACATGCACTCTACGAATGATATGACAACCATGGCGGACGGGGCCCCGCCAAACCACGAATGTAAACACTTACTACGACAGGACTATACCACCGATAAGCCTCCGAGAAACGGAGCTTCCCAACGCCAAAGCGTGACCGAGAGCTAGGATCAACGATCGTGTACCTCAACTGCGGCATGAACGCAGCCCGGAGGTCGATAACAAAAATTTGAGTATGTGAAACTGAAAATACTGTAAATGGAATCATAGTAGTCTATATAAAGCAGGAGACATGTATGATAACAAAACTACAGTTCACAATAAACAAGCAGTCATATCAAGTCAGGGACTCACGCCCTCAAAGTCATCACTCAAACATAACTATGGGTCTCACGCCCACAACATTCATCATGCCCGTGGAATACCTTCCTCACCGCCAGCTTTATGATATAAAAGCACCAAGGAACACACATGAACACGGTCCCACGGTGCCATAATAACACCGTGCACGGTAAGTACGAAGGCATAGCCGACTACTAACACCTACGCACCAACAAGGTCATGAATCGTATCATAAGATCTGTCTGACCGTCACATGATCAAAGCCGCCACTTGCCCGCAGATCTAATGTGCGCGTCTAGTCCTGGAACTTCCCGACTCGCGATAGGCCAATCTCATCGCCCGCATGAGGTATTCCCGCATCGAGGGTAGCTACTCCCAAGATCGCCCCGACTTCGCACCGCACGGCCACATGGACCGTGTTATACCGTATTTTGAGTATGACGTGAGACGACGTAGAAAATTTGAGCCTTAAGTTAGGCAAGTTTCGAAATTTGTACACAACACCCGACAGAGTCGTTTTCGACTAAACGCTTTCCACGACTTTTGTTGGGAAAATTCGGCTATGTCATTTATAATTTTGCGGATTTTTCCGAGAGGCGAAACATTTTGGACCAACGGGAGGTGACATGTGTCACCCTCACATTGGAAGCAAAGGGACGGCGAAATGGCCATTCTTGGCACGCTTTTTGTTGCCCAATTTTGGTCAAGGGTTAGGTAGGATATTTTTGTGTAGTTGATGAGCAAGTGGGACCCACAAACACATGGCTTGATCTTGACCTTACACTTGCTATACACTTGGAAGAATCTTGGCCATTGGTTGGCCATTTCTTCACCTATAAATACCCTCCATGTTGATGAACTTCTTCATCCAAAATTGTTCTAAGTGTTAAAAATCTCTCCTCCCCTCAACCTTGAAATCGTCCAACACCCTCCTTGGTTAAGGCCTTTGGCCGAGAGCCTCCTCCCCTTTGTGGTGTCTAGCCGTGGGTACCCCACAGCCTAGTTGTTTCGTATAATACCCTTTGTTGTGGTATAGAAATACTCTCCTAGTATTGTTGTAATGTCCAAATACCTTGCCCAAATACCTTGTAGTATTCCCAAGGTTACACTTATACAAAAGCCCGGAAAATACGATTATACTTCCTTTAGCCACAAAACGAAACCACAAGGAAATCTTCACCCGTTGTTGAAGTTGTAAGTAGAAGTTGGTTAGAACTTCTAAGGGTTGTTTGGAGCGCTCGAGTAGGAGCTAAGCGTTGCTCGGGATCGACTTTATACTTGGATAATTTTGGGCTTATCGAGGTAAACACTCATCGTCCTTCTATTGTAATTGGAAATTACATAAGTGTTGAATATATAGTTGTTGTATACTATATATAGAACTGAACTTAGTATTGTGGCAATGTCTTTGACTTAAGCTGAAGAATAAAGAATTGAGCAGTAATCACATAGAAGGATAATAAAGAGAAGAATCGAATTGTAATTACCTAGGCGTATTACATGAGACTTATGTAGCATTCCGTAGTAGAATTGTACGCGTCCGGTTAGGCGTGTTAACCCCCTGGTTGGCTTGGTAGCCACCTCGATAAAGGAGAGATTTACGCTGTTGCGGGAGGAGTTCTTCGAATTTTACGTAGAAAGATAGAAACTTGTGTTTTGGGGTTAATAGACGTTTGTGACCTTTATAGGTGAAAGTACTAAGAGTAGCGTATTCTACTCGAGTGGAAAGGGCTAGCAAGTTGTAGTACTTGGAGCTTTTGCTTATTGTCGATAATCGTCGCGAGGTATGTGAACCTCTTCCTATCTCTTCTAGCATGATATGTGTGAACTATGTAGTACGGTAGACGCATACGTGTTAATCGTGTTTGATTGTTCTTAAAACATAAAGTGTTATAACGCTTTATGGGAAGTTGGTTATAACGACTTTATGTAGGTAAGAAAATACTTTGTGGTTTTAAAAGGTAATCGATGTGAATTATAATCGGCTAGTTATAATAAAGAACTTGATGTATTTCAAAGATTTATAAATCGTTTTGGAAGGAGAGTAACACTTGGTTTTAAAAGGTTTTAAAAAGAGTTATACTAGCTTTATGGGGAGTTAGGTATAATGTCTTAAGAGAGGTAAAGAAAATGGTTTACTGATGTTAGAAGTTAAGAGACTTGATCTTATAAGATAAGAGACTTAACTTATTTGTTTTAATGTGAATGTTTGTGAAACCTCATTCGTGAGTAATGAGTACTTGGTTTTATTTAAAGGGATAATGTTTTACGATTTGAAATCGAATGTATCGACAGCACCACCGCGGCGTTAATAAAGGAAAATGTATTGAATAATGATGAATTGTATTAAAACCAGTAGAAACCTTCATCTGCATAGAAACTAAGATGAGACAAAATGATATACATTTTCTAGATCATGGCTGCTGTAATAAGAATGTTGTAAACAAGAATAACCTACTCTCACGTGAGACATATATTACTCAATTGTTCTAAAAAGGAATCAAGTGATTAAGTTGGAAACTATGAAACCATTTGAAAATGAGAAGCTTGAGTAATTGAAACTAGGCAAACTGGAACTTAGGAAAAGAATGTTGTTACTTGATTTTGAAAAGGGAATGTGGGTTGGTCATGCTAATACTCCCGGGATCGGGTGACTTTTATAAAAGTAATGGATCTCTTTTAAAAGAACTTAACGTATGTAGTACTTTGGGGTTAAAAACCCGGACTTTGGCATAAAATGAAAGTACTTTGAGTTGTTGTGAAACTTGCCTTTACTTGTTATTGTGAAACTTGCCTTTGCTGGTTGTTGTGAAACTTGCCTTTGCTTGTTGTTGTGAAACTTGCCTATGCTTGTTGTTGTGAAACTTGCCTATGCTTGTGATGATAGCCTTTGTTGTGCAAGTGTGGTATTTCTGTGTTACCGCGTCTCTCGATAGAGGGCCGGTTGACTTGTTGAGAACTTACTTGGACGTGCTGGCAGTGATGGAGAATTCCACGGGTATGTTTCCATTTTGATTACTGTCTTGTTGTTGATGTCACATGGACATGTCTACACCGATACTGATTCGGGGCATCGCGGCCACGCGCGGGTTGATTACCCGATATATGGTTATTATCGCAACATGGGCGGTCTACACCGATGCGATTCCGGGGCATGTGGCCACGCGCGGGGTTGACCACCCAAAGATATTGTTATTGAGGTTACATGGGCATGTCTACACCGTCGCGATTCCGGCATGTGGCCATGCGGCCTTGTTATTATTGTTGCATCATGGACATGTCTACACCGATGCATGATTCGGGGCACGCGGCCGTGATGCGAACATGATGGATGTTGTGGGCGTGAGACCCATAGTTATATTTGAGTGGTGACTTTGGGCGTGAGTCCACGACTGACCGCTTTTATGTTGCGTCTTGTATTTTGGTTATCATACATGTCTCCCGCTTTTTAAGCTATTATGATTTCATTCTGATGTTGTGATTTCACATACTTGGTACTGTTGTCGACCTCCTTCGGGCTGCGTTCATGCCGCAGTAAGTACATCGGCCGTGGATCCCGCTCTTAGGATCTCATTTCGTGTTGAAAGCTCCGTTCCTTGGAGGCTTATCTTTGGTATGTTTCTCGAGTTGTAGGTTCTTGTAAATTCGGGTATGGCGGGGCCACGTCCCGTCATAGTTGTTGTAAATCTTAGAGTGCAGAGTAATCGCTGCGGTGGTTTGTAAAAGGATAACTGCTCGGGTTTTTATGTATATACCAAGGCAAATCGCTGTTGGCCTGTTTATTTATTATATCTCTTGTTTCATGACTCGTGTTTTATTTTCCGCTGGTTTTCTCTGATGTTGTATCACTAGGGTGCCCGGTAAGGCACGATCACGCCCGAGTCGGGCGTGATGCATCGCATGCCCATAAAGGACGACACTAACACGAACTCTCGTAGCTCGCATAGGCCACAGGACTGCATGAGGTATTCTCGAATCATAGGTCCATCGACCCTCCTGAGTCTACCCCGCATCGGAGGGCAGCTTAACCCCCGGAATCATCTCAAGAGATGAGTGATGTAAAATACTAACATAACAGCTTATCGTTAAACAACATAAGCACAACAAAGGAAAAACCCCTTTACACAAACATCACAAGATACTAACACACGTAGCATCCTAGCATGTTTACTTATCAATCAACAAGAAAGTATTACAAGGCTATCACAAACCAACACAATCAAGTCATACACACAAGGTACTTTCTATTATATGCCCACAAGTTCGGGGTTTTATCCCCAAAGTACTTCATACATTAACTCTTTAAAAGATACGTTACTTTCACAATGTCACACAATACGTAGTATAAAAATAGAGTGGCTATCTTTTTAAAGTAAATCAATTACTTCTCTTTGTAATATCAAGTAGTAACATTCTTTTCCAATGTTCAAGTTTGCCTAATTTCCAATGTTCAAGTTTGCCTAATTTCCAATGTTCACGTTTCTTATCTTAGAAGGTTTTGTAGTTCATAGTCTTATTCATTTAAGAATATAATTCTCTTTTAAACTATCTGAGAAACATAAGCCTTATATGTGAGAAGGATATTCTTGTTTATAACAATCTTATTACAATGACCATGATCTAGGAAATATCATTTTGTCTCATCTTAGCTTCTATGCGGATGGAAGTTTCTCTGGTTTTAATAATACTTAATCACAAAACATTTCTTTTTATTAACGCCGATGGTTTGTCGATACACATTACGATTTCCAAAATCAAGAAAACATTCTTAAGACGTTATACCTAACTTTCCATAAAGCTAGTATAACTCTTAAGTTTTCAAAACAAATCAAGTATTACCTCTTCTTTCAAAATGAATCAAAACCTTTTGAAATACTTCAAGTTCTTTTATTAACACATAACAAGCCGCTTATAGTTCAAATCGATTACCCTTTAAAAACCACAAGTATTTTCTTACCAACATAAAGTCGTTATAACCAACTTCCCATAAAGCCGTTATAACACTTTATGTTTTAAACCAATCAAATACATTTAGCACATGTACGTCACCGCATTTACATAGTTCACACATATCATCTTTGGAAGAGATAGGAAGAGGTTCACATACCTCGCGACGATTATCGACTAATAGCAAAACGCCCGAGTACCTCAAACCGTCGGCTACTCCTTAGCTAAGGCAGACGCCACACGTAGCACTTCAACCTATAAGGCCACAAGGCGCTTATTAACAATTAGATCCTATCGTAGAACATTCTACGTAAAAATTCAAAGACCTCCCCGCAACAACAGAAATCTCCTCCTTTATCGAGGTGGCTACCAAGCCAACCAGGGGGTTATACATCTAACCTAACGGTACAATTCTACTCCACGGTACTACTACACAAGTCTCATGAATACACCTATGTAATTACAACAAGATTCTTCTTTAAATTGTGCTTAAGTCGCAAAGACATTGCGTAAGTTTTATTCAGCTTAAGTCGCAAGACATCACGATAACTATGTTCAAGACTATATATAGCATACTTCAACTATATAATCTAACAACATGTAATTTCCAATTACAATAGGGACAAGATATTTACCTCGATAAGCCCATAATTATCCAAGTATAAAGTCGATCACGGCAATCGTTTAGCTCCAACTCCGTGCGCCCAACCCGCTCCAAACTACCCTTAGAAGTTCTAACCAACTTCTACGTACTACTCCAACAAACCATGGAGATTTTCCTTAGGGTTTCGATTTGGTGGTGACGGAAGTATAATAGTATATCTGGGCTTTTCGTATAGGTATAACCTTAGAATACTACAAGGTATAAGGCTAAGGTAATTTGGGCATTATAACAATACTTTTGAGAGTATTTCTACCAAGAGAGGGGGGTATTATACGAAAGCAACTAGGCTAGGGGGGGGGGGTATACCCCTCGGCCAAGGCCTCTAGGAGAGGGGGAGGCCTCTTGGCCGAACTCAACACAAAGGGGAGGGAGAAGATTTAACACTTAGGAACATTTAGGAATGGATGAATAAGTCTTCAAAGGGATGGGTATTTATAGGCCAAGTGAAGGCCAACCAATGGCCAAGATTGAGCCAAGTGCTACACAAGTGTAAGGCCAAGATTCACCCAAGTACACCTTATCCATCTACCACACCAACCAACACAAAATATCCTACCTACTCCCTTAAGCCCAAATCGTCCATAATGCCGTCCAAGGTGTTCCAATGAGAGGGTGACAAGTGTCGCCCTCTTGTTGGTCCAAAATGTTTCGTCTCTCGGAAAAATCCGCAAAAATTAGAAATGTCATAGCCGGAATTTTCCCTACGAAAGCTGTGAAAACGTTTCGTCGAAAAACGACTCTAACCGGGTGTTGTGAACAAAGTTTAATTCGGCCAAGCCAAATCAAAAGTTTCAAATTTTCTACGTACGTCCTTACGTACATACTCTGGAAATACGGGGTATAACAATAGTAAACATGCTGACGAAACCAGCCGTGTTCTTCCGGATTGGGACCACTTACTCGGCTGAGGATTATGCTAACTTATATAACAGGGAGATTGTGAGACTGCACGGGGTTCCTATGTTATGATGTCAGACTTATGAGCTCGGTTACAGATAACTTTTGGAGGTTTTTCAGAAGGGATTAGGGACACAGGTGGGTCTCAGTGTTGCATCACATCCTCAGACCGACGGGCAGACAGAGTGTACTATCCAGGCACTTGAGGATAGGTTGCGGGCCGATGTTGTTGGTTTCAGAGTTAGCTGGGAGAATTATTTGCTTCTTGTTGAGTTACGTACAATAACAGATACCCTTCCAGTATTTCGGATGGCCCTGTATGAGGCCTTGTATGTAAGAAAGTATAGATCACCAGTTAGTTGGTTCGACGTAAGCGAGGTTCAGTTATTTGGCCAGACTTGTTCAGCAGGCGGTGGATAAGGCGAAGCTTATCCAGGAAAGATTATTGTAAGCTCAGAGTCGATAAAAGCTTTATGCAGATAACTGACGTTGACATATGAGGTTCAGGTTGACATTTTAGTATGAGTATTGATATGTGGCCTCGTGTGGTATTATTGGTATGTAGGGGTTGTAAGGAGACTATGTTGCTATCTTTAAGTTTGACTCCCAAAAGAACATTCGGGGACGAATGTTTCTAAGGGGGGAAGAATGTTACACCCCGGAAATTCCAGGATATGTTTATAAGAACGTACGTAAGTGTCACGACCCGATCCCGGGCCCGTGACTGGTGCCTTACCCCGGGCACCCTAGTGATACAACATCAGAGAAAAACCAGCGGAAATAAAAACTCATGAAAGAAAACAGTGAAATAAGAAAACAGGCTAACCCAAACGGTTACCTTTTTGTACATAAATGAAAACTTGAACAGTTACATCCCTT
The DNA here is from genome assembly GCA_029844215.1 of Przewalskia tangutica. Classification (NCBI taxonomy): domain Eukaryota; kingdom Viridiplantae; phylum Streptophyta; class Magnoliopsida; order Solanales; family Solanaceae; genus Przewalskia; species Przewalskia tangutica. Next base: position 84,670,623 of record CM056726.1, on the reverse strand, counting down.
ACAATCCTGCCCACAACAGTGTTCTGCACCTAAGAATTTTGAAACCATAATGACGGGACAGGGCCCCGCCATGCCCCTGAATATACAAAAGTCTACTGCTTCAGGGAACCGTGCCACAGGACAAGCTTCCGGAGATATGGAGCTTTCCGAGAACCGAACAGCGATCCTAAGAGTGCGAATCAGCAAGCTATGTACCTCAACCTGCGGCATGAACGCAGCCCCCCGAAGGAGGTCAGTACAATAGGTACCAAGTATGTGAAACTGAAAAATCAGAAATGAAATCATAATAGTCTATATAAAGGGAGACATGTATGATAACCAAACTACGAGACACAACATATAGCGATCATGTCAAGTTAGGGACTCATGTGTCACGACCAACCGGCCCGTGGATCGTGCCTTACCGGGCACCCAAGTAGCCATACATCGAGTAATCGGAATATAAAACAAGACATGAATAAAGTGAAGTGTAAAGCAGTTATTCGAGAAAAGATGCCTTTCGACATAAATATATAACAACTAGACGATTCATCCCTTTTACAATTACCGCGCGAGCACTACTGCACTTAAGAATGATATGACAACAATGGCGGGGCCCGCCATACCTGAATGTAGCACTTACAACGACGGGGACTATACGTGATAAGCCTCCGGAGAAACGGAGCTTCCCAAACGCTGAACTGTGACCCTAAGAGCGAGGATCAACACTGGTGTACCTCTACCTGCGGCATGAACGCAGCCCCCCGAAGGAGGTCTGTTATACCCCGTATTTCCAGAGTATGTACGCAGGGACGTACGTAGAAAAGTTTGTGCCTTAAAGTGCTTGGCCGAATTTTATTTGTGCATAACACCCGGTTAGAGTCGTTTTTCGGCGAAACGTTTTCACAGCTTTCGTAGGGGAATTTCCGGCTATGTCATTTCTTATTTTTGCGGATTTTTCCGAGAGACGAAACATTTTGGACCAACGAGAGGGCGACACTTGTCACCCTCTCATTGATGGAGTGTGGGCGGTCAAGCTTGGACGATTTGGGTGAGTTTTGTCAAGTAGTTGGTAGGATATTTTGTGGGTAGATGGATAAGGTGCACTTGGCATGATCTTGGCCCTACACTTGCATAGCACTTGGCTAGATCTTGACCATTGGTTGGCCTTGGCTTGTACTATAAATACCCCCCCCTTTGGAAGACTTATTCATCCTAAAATGTTCTAAGTCTTAGAAACCCTCCTCCCTTCATGTTGTTCTCGTCCTCTCCCCTTGTGAGGCTTAGCCGAGAGTTCCTTCCCACCCTTGGCCGAGAGTACCCTAGTGGTAGGGTGGTATACACCCCCTTTGTGGTGTTGTCTCGGATATATACCCCCCTCTTGGTAGAAATACTCGCTAAAGTATTGTTATAATGCCCACATTACCTTAGCCATATACCTTGTTGTATTCTAAGGATATACCTATCTGAAAAGCCCGTAAAATACTATTATACTTTAAATCCACAAAACCGAAACCCTAGGAAATCTCCATAGTCCGTTGGCGTATTGTGTAGAAGTTGGTTAGAACTTCTAAGGGTGGTTTAGAGCGGGTTGGAGCGCTCGGAGTTGGAGCTAAACGATTGCCCAGGATCGACTTTATACTTGGATAATTATGGGCTTATTGAGGTTGAAGTACTGCGTATGGCGCGATCTACTGGCTAAGGAGTAGCCGGCGGTTTGAAGTACTTGGAACGTTTTGCTATTAGTCGATACTCGTCGCGAGGTATGTGAACCTCTTCCTATCTCTTCTAGCATGATATGTGTGAACTATGTAGTACGGTGACGCATACGTGCTAAACGCATTTGATTGGTTTAAAACATAAGTGTTATAACGGCTTTATGGGAAGTTGATTATAACGACTTTATGTTGGTAAGAAAATATTGGTCTTGAAAGGTAAGCGATTTGAACTATAAGCGCTTGTTATGTGTTAATAAAGAACTTGAAGTATTTCAAAAGATTTTGAATCATTTTGAAAGAAGAAGTAATATTTGGTTTTGAAAACTTAAGAGTTATACTAGCTTTATGGGAAGTTAGGTATAACGGCTTAAGAATGTTTCTTCGATTTGAAATCGAATGTGTATCGACAAACCAACGCGGCGTTAAAAGGAAATGTTTTGAATAATTAAGTATTATTAAAACCAAGAGAAACTTCCATCTGCATAGAAGCTAAGATGAGACAAAATGATATTTCCTAGATCATGGTCTTTGTAATAAGATTGTTATAAACAAGATATCCTACTCACATATAAGGCTTATGTTTCTCAGATTGTTTAAAGGAGAATTATATTCTTAAATGAATAAGACTATGAACTACGAACCCTTTCCAAAAATGAGAAACTTGAACATTGGAAATTAGGCAAACTTGAACATTGGAAAAGAGTGTTGCTACTTGATTTTACAAAGAGAAGTAATTGATTTACTTTAAAAAGATAATCACTCTATTTTCATATACTACGGGTATTGTGCGACTTTTGTGAATGTAACGTATCTTTTAAAGAGTTAATGTATGAAGTACTTTGGGGATAAAACCCGATCTTGTTAATCATATAGTAGAAGGTACCTTGTGTGAACAACTTGATTGTATTGGTTTGTGATAGCCTTGTAATACTTTCTTGATTGCTTTGATAAGTAAACGTGTTAGGAAGCTACGTGTGTTAGTATCTTGTGATGGTTGTGTAAAAGGGTTTCCCTTGATTGTGCTTATTAACTATCAGTCGTTATGATAGTAATGTGGCATTCATCTCTTGAGATGATTCGGGTTAAGCCGCCTCCGATACGGGTAGACTTCGGCGGGTCGATGGACCTATGATTCGAGAATACCTCACGCAGTCCCGGGGCCTATCGCGAGCTACGAGAGTTCGAGTTAGTATCGTCCTTTATGGGCATGCGGTCCATGTGGCCACGCGGATCGCGAAGTCGGGGCGATGCCGGGAGTAGCTACCCTCGATGCGGGAATACCTCATGCGGGCGATGAGATTGGCCTATGCGAGTCGCGGAGTTCGAGGTTAGACGCGTACATTGATCTGCGGGCAAGTGGCGGCTTTGATCATGTGACGGTTCAGACAGATCTTATGATACGATTCATGACCTTGTTGGTGCGTGGGTTTTTAGTAGTCGGCTATGCCTTCGCACTTACACCCGCACGCTTTATTATGACACGTGGGACACGTGTTCATGTGTTCTTGGTGCTTTTACATCATAGATCGCCGGTGAGGAAGGTATTCCACGCATGAGTGATGTTGTGGGCACGAGACCCGTTGTTATACTTGAGTGATGACTTGAGGCGTGAGTCACGACTTGACATGATCGCTTTGTTGTAAAGCGTAGTTTGGTTATCATACATGTCTCTGCTTTATATGATCGCTATGATTTCATTTACGATGTATTTTGATTTCACATACTGCACTGTTATCGACTCCTTCGGGGGGCTGCGTTCATGCCGCAGGTTGAGGTACACCAGTCGTTGATCCTAGCTCTCAGGGTCACAGTTTCAGCGTTTGGGAAGCTCCGTTTCTCCGGAGGCTTATCTTGGTATAGTCCCCTGTTGTTGTAGGTGCTTACGTTCAGGGGTATGGCGGGGCCCTGTCCCGCCATTGTTGTCGTATCATTTCTTAGAGGTCTGTAGTACTGTTGTGGGCAGGGTTTGTAAAAAGGATTAAACTGTTCATGTTGAAAAAGTTGCTATTTATATATATCTTTGAAGGTAACCGTTTTGGTTGCTTGTCTTCTTATTTCACTGTCTTATTACATTTGGTTTCATGTATTGTCTTTATGTTCATTGATTACTCGATGTATGTCTACTTGGGTGCGGGTAAGGCACGACCACGGGCCCGGTTCGGTCGTGACAAGGTCGATAACAGTACCAAGTATGTGAAATGAAAATCTGTAAATGAAATCATAGTAGTCTATATAAAGCGAGACATGTATGATAAGCGTCACGACCCGACCAAGCCGCGATCGGTGCCCTACACAGGCACTTTTGATAAACATCAGAGAATAGCAGCGGAACATACACAACTGAAAAAGTACTTAAACATAAAATGACAACAGGCTAGCCGATAAGGCCACCTCCTAAAAACTATATCAATAAAACAGTACATTTTTCTTTTTCAACCCAATCCATAATGTGACTACTGCACTTAAGAATACAACTCATGACAGGCCCCGCCATACCCCTGAATGTACAATAACCGACAATACCAGGTATAAGCCTCCGGAATAAAGGAGCTTCTCAACAGCTGAACAGTGACCCTAAGAGCGAGGATCAAGAACTCAGTACTACTGCGGCATAAACGCACCCAAGGAGGTCGAGACAACATGTACCAAATATGTGGCCAGAAATCGTAATGAAATCATAAGTCTAAAATAAAGCGGAGACATGTATGATAACTCGATTAACGACATCGTGGCCTTACTAACAATGAGAGTAAATAGGGGTATACTTACAATATAAAGTAGGAAAGCTCACGATCAAAACAGACCACCGCGCAGATGTCATTAAGCAATCCTATTCGGGACTATTTCACCCGCATAGATCCAGTGGACCCGCATGAGGTATTCCTCGCATGGGACTATTCCACCCGCATAAGCCCTTACGGACTCGCATGAGGTATTCCTCGCATAGGCTGGACCCGCCCGCATGGGACTATTTCACCCGCATAAGCCCTACGGACTCGCATGAGGTATTCCTCGTATCGTGGGTAGCAAATCCACGGAAATATGCAATGCAACAAACCCGGGGAATGACCCCGCAACGAATAATATGTTACTAGCACAAATCCGGCTATCACACATAACATAAGCACTACCGGCTTATCATACAATACATAAGTAAGTTAAGAAATCCCCTAACTTCTTATTATTCTTGTTATACATATATACACTCTCATTTTAGTTTACCTAAGGCACTATCATGTCTTTTATAAAAATCCGGGAATTTAACCCAAAGTACTACGTACTTCTATTCTTTTTTAAAATGACTCATTTCATTATAATCCTTCCAAGACACTAATAACCGTAGTATCAAGTTACAATTTCTTTTCAAGACAAGTCACAATACTCTTAGAAATAAAGTTAGGTTTCTAAATCAAGTGACTCATTTTCTTATAAATCTTTAGGCAATTGATGCCTTAAAAATCGAATTGCCTTCCATTAAATCAAGCCATTTATCTTTCCATAAAGCCAATATAACCAACTCCCCATAAAGTCGTTATATTCACTTTATACCTTAGTCAAGTACAATTTCCTATCCAAGGGACTTATACGTTTAAAACGAAACAAGTATCACAATACTTTAAAACTCTTCAAGTCCCTTAACATACTTAAATTACTTAGAGTAAACCACTCTTTAAACTTTCCATAACAACAAGTATCAAAAATACTTTCAACATACTTAAAGTCTCTTAACTTTTTGAAAACCAAGATATCCTTAATAATTAAACCAGTAAGTTAATTCCCTAACTCAAACAATTTGGGCATTCTTAAAAATAAGCCAATGATATCAAATAGACTAGATTGTCAAAATCTTGTACGTCTATCGTACTTATACCTTTACAACTTAATCATGCTCAAGAGATAAGAAAGTTCCACATACCTTGTCGGGTCAAACCACTTGCCAAGTACAAAGTCCCGCCCGTAGTATATCAACCTATAATATTCACAATACGTCTATTAACGCCTTACTTCTAATGTAGAATATTATAAGTGTAAAGTCTCCATTTTCTACGGAAAATCGGACAGCACCTCCTTTGTTTTTACTCACTTTGCCACCTTTTTCAAGGCCGAAAATACAATAACCAAACAGCCCCAATTGGCTCACAACAATATAAGAGGTAGTTCAATACAAATGAATAACCAAACAACCCCAATTGTGTTATACCCCGTATTTCCCGAGTATTTACGTAAGGACGTACGTAGAAAATTTGAAACTTGTATTAAGGCTTGGCCGAATTAATTTTGTTCACAACAGCCGTTTAGAGTCGTTTTTAAATGAAGCGTTTTCCACTTTCGTAGGGAATTTCGGCTATGTCATTTTTAATTTTTGCGGATTTTTAGAGGCGAAACATTTTGGACCAACGGGAGGGCGACACTTGTCACCCTCCAATTGATGGATGTGAGGCGTTATTGTGGCCGATTGGAATGGCTTTAGTTGGTAGGATATTTGTGTGTTAGTTGGTTAAGGGGCACTTGGCAAGATCTTGGCCCTACACTTGCCTTGCACTTGGCAAGATCTTGGCCATTGGTTGGCCATTGGTTGGCCTATAAATACCACCCTATGTTGAAGACTTTCTTCATCCAAAAATCTTCTAAGTGTTAAAATCCCTCCCTCTCCCTTCTTGTGGTTCTCGTCCAAAAGCCTTCCCCCTTGGCCGAGAGTTCCCCCCCCTAGTGGGGTAGGCCGAGGGGTATACACCCCCCCTCCTTGGGGTGCTAGCCGTGGGGTACCCACTAGCCTAGTTGTTTCGTATAATACCCACTCTTGGTAGAAATACTCTCAAAGTATTGTTATAATGCCCAAATTACCTTAGCCATATACCTTGTTGTATTCTAAGGTTATACCTATACGAAAAGCCCAGAAATACTATTATACTTACCGTCAGTCACCAAACCGAAACCCTAAGGAAAATCTCCATGGTTAGTTGGAGTAGTATGTAGAAGTTGGTTAGAACTTCTAAGGGTAGTTTGGGAGCGGGTTGGAGGCGGAGTTGGAGCTAAGCGATTGCCGGGATCGACTTTATACTTGGATAATTATGGGCTTATCGAGGTAAATATCTTGTCCTTCTATTGTAATTGGAAATTACATGTTGTTAGAATATATAGTTGAAGTATACTATATATAGAACTGAACGTAGTTATCGGCAATGTCTTTTGACTTAAGCTGAATAATACTTACGGCAATGTCTTTGCGACTTAAGCTGAATTTAAAGAAGAATCTTGATTGTAATTACATAGGGTGTATTACGGAGACTTGTGTAGTAGTGCAGTGGAGTAGAATTGTACAGTTAGGGTTAGGCGTATAACCCCTCTGGTTGGCTTGGTAGCGGCCTCGATAGAGGAGGAGATTTCTGTTGTTGCGGGGAGAGTCTTGCCGAATTTTACGTAGAATGTTCTCGAAGGATCTAAATGTTAATAAGCGCCTTGTGGCCTTATAGGTTGAAGTACTACGTGTGGTGCGATCTACGTGGCTTAAGGAGTAGCGGTTGGAAGTACTTGGGCGTTTTGCTATTAGTCGATACTCGTCGCGAGGTATGTGAACCTCTTCCTATTTCTTCTAGCATGATATGTGTGAACTATGTAGTGCGGTAGAGCGTCATGTGCTAAATGTATTTGATTGGTGTAAAACATAAAGTGTTATAACGGCTTTATGGGAAGTTGGTTATAACGACTTTATGGTTAGAAAATACATGTGGTTTTAAAAGGTAGCGATTTGAACTATAAGCGGCTTGTTATGTGTTAATAAAGAACTTGAAGTATTTCAAAGATTTTGAATCATTTTGAAAGAAGAAGTAATACTTGGTTTTGAAAAACTTAAGAGTTATACTAGCTTTACGGGAAGTTAGGTATAACGGCTTAAGAATGTTTCTTGATTTGGAAATCGAATGTGTATCGACAAACCAACTGCGGCGTTAATAAAAGGAAATGTTTTGACTAATTAAGTACTAATAAAACCAGTAGAAACCTCCATCTGCATAGAAGCTAAGATGAGACAAAATGATATTTCTAGATCATGTTCTTTGTAATAAGATTGTAATAAACAAGAATATCCTACTCACATATAAGGCTTAGGTTTCTCAGTTGTTTAAAGGAGAATTATATTCTTAAATGAATAAGGCTATGAACTCTGAAACTTTTCTAAAATGAGAAACTTGAACATTGGAAATTAGGCAAACTTGAACATTGGAAAAGAATGTTGCTACTTGATTTTACAAGGAGAAGTAATTGATTTACTTTAAAAAGATAATCACTCTATTTTCATATACTATGGGTATTGCGAAGTAACGTATCTTTTAAAGAGTTAATGTATGAAGTACTTTGGGGATAAAAACCCGATCTTGTTAATCATATAGTAGAAGGTACCTTGTGTGAACAACTTGATTGTATTGGTTTGTGATAGCCTTGTAATACTTTCTTGATTGCTTTGATAAGTAAACGTGTTAGGATGCTACGTGTGTTAGTATCTTGTGATGTTTGTGTAAAGGGGTTTCCCTTGATTGTGCTTATTAACTATCAGTCGTTATGATAGTATTGTGGCATTAAATCTCTTGAGATGATTAGGGTTAAGCTGCCCTCCGATGCGGGGTAGACTCAGGCGGGTCGATGGACCTATGATTCGAGAATACCTCATGCAGGTCCCGGGGGCCTATGCGGAGCTACGAGAGTTCCAGGTTAGTGTACGTCCTTTATGGGCATGCGGTCCATGTGGCCATGCGGACTGCGAAGTCCAGGACGATGCCGGGGAGTAGCTACCCTCGATGCGGGGAATACCTCATGCGGGCCGATGAGATTGGCCTATGCGGAGGCTGCGGGAAGTTCGGGACTAGGCGCGCATTAGATCTGCGGGCAAGTGGCGGCTTTGATCATGTGATGCAGAGCAGATCTTATGATCTGATTCATGACCTTGTTGATGCGTGGGTGTTAGTAGTCGGCTATGCCCGTACTTACCGTGCGGTGTTATTATGGCACAGGTGGGACCTGGTGTTCATGTGTGTTCCTTGGCGCTTTTATATCATAAACTGCCGGCAGTGAGGAAGGTATTCCACGGGCATGATTGATGTTGTGGGCGTGAGACCCATTGTTATACTTGAGTGATGACTTTGAGGGCGTGAGTCCCTGACTTGATATGACTGCTTTTATGTTGTGAACTGTAGTTTTGTTATCATACATGTCTCATGCTTTATATAGATTTCTATGATTCCATTCTGATCTTATTTTGATTTCACATACTAAATTTTTGTTATCGACCTCGCCCGGGGCTGCGTTCATCTGCGAGTAAAGGTACACGATCATTGATCCTCGCTCTTAGGAGTCACGATTCGGCATTTGGGAAAGCTCCGTTTCTCGGAGGCTTATCGATGGTATAGTCCCTGTTGTTGTAGGTGTTTACATTCGGGGGTATGGCGGGGCCACTGTCCGCCATTGTTGTCGTATCATTTCTTAGAAGTGCATGAAATCTTGTTGTGGGCGGGGTTTTGTAAAAGGATTAAAGCTATTCATGTTGAAAAAGTTGTTGTTTATATATATCTTGAAGGTAAGTTTTTAGTTGCTTTGTCTTCTTATTTCATTGTTTATATACATCATTTCATGTGTTGTCTTTATGTTCCGATTACTCGATGTTGGATCATTGGGGTGCGGGGTAAGGCACGATCACGGGCCGGAATCGGGGCGTGACAAAAGTGGTATCGAGCGATTAATCCTCGGAAAGTGTCTGACCGTATCGATGAAGTCTTGATTATCGGTGTGTTGTGCACCACCAATAATCAGGAGGCTATAGGATATTTTAGGATTGGTTTCTATTCTTCTCACTCTGAGATCGTGCCTTAGAGTTGTGTTGTAAGTTGGACCTCTAACGTATTTCTTTCCACCGTTATGCCTCGCGTAGCAGGCAGGGCCCGGGAGGGCAAAGCGTAGGAGGCTGCGAGTAAATCTGAGAGGGTTACGTGGGCACGAGCCCAAACATCACTGGGTGGTGCTTGTTCGGGAGTTTTGCGGCGTCACTAGCCCAGTGAGTTTAGCACGGCGGCGGCGGTTCCTCTGCGGCCATGACATTTGAACCTTGTTCCACGGCCAGAGCAGAATTTAGATTGCAAAGGCGACCACATTACTAGCTATAGATTTGGCTACGGAGAGTATCACGATGTCTGCGAGTCTTGAGGACTATCTAAAGAGGTTGTGCAAGAGTAATTCTTTAGTTGGGCTTGAGCATGGCACGTATGCGGGCTTATCGCGGCGAGAAGCGTGAGATCGGCGGGTTAAACAAAGGGCGAGAGGAGGGCGAGCGTGAGTCCTTTGGTAACTTTCGGCGAGTCGCCTCACGGCCAGATTGATATGCACCTCGCCCGGTGAGTGGTCTTCCACGGATATCAAGATGTTCGGAGTATCACGGGAGTTAGTCGAGAACTCGGGGCTTGATTCCGCGATGTGATGGCGTCATCCCGGGGAATGTCGTCTTTTAGTTAGTACTTGTTGTACCTACGACCGTCGAGTCGATGTCGATAGAGTGTCCTTGTAGGAGGACTTAGCCTTGAGGATCGGTGGGTAGTTCGTCATCTTCCTAGCTATGCGCCTACAGGCGAGTTTGATTAAACGACTAAGGAGTGAAGCGATGAATATAGATATATCTTTAACCTCAGAGATCGGTATGTGTGATAAGGTGAGTATACCTTAAGTGCTATGTTACGATAGCGGTGTGTTAGTTGTGTTTAAAAATCATGGTGGGTTAGCAGAGTAAGATTTTGGGGATAGATAAGGTGTGAGCCTTAGAATGTTTCACGTAAAGACCTTAGAGGTAATGCCGTCTCGAGTAAAGGTGTAGTGTTATGTTTGATCCTTATAGGAGTGCATAGTGCGTGAGCTATGTTTGTGGGATAAGTCACGAGTAGTGTGGAATGAAAGAGGGTAGTTGAGCTAAGAAGACGCTAGGTTTCGTAGCGTGATTAGTGAGAGTTTTCCTTCGGGGAGCTAGTATTGTGCGCGTTGCGGAGTCAACCCGCGGTAGGTTTTGGTGGTGGGGTTAGGTTGTGGTGGTCGCCTTGTGTTAGGGTTGTGAGGTGTTAGGCCCAAGTTTAGTTAACCAGTGCGAACTCGTGGATGCGTTCGACGGTGGTCGGGCGATGGGGGCAGCCCATCGTGTTCTTGATCGGGGCCGTTTACTCGGTTGTGTTGAGTTATCGAGAAAGGTTGTAAGGCTGCGGGTGCCTACCTTCACCTTATGTCGAACAGTGAAGCCCGAGTTGTGGCTATTTCGTTTTCTAAAAAGTTTTACGAGCGGGGTTAAGAACTCGGATGAGTCTCGAATCGCATTCGCCTCGGGCGGTGTGTGGATTTGAGGGTAGTCGTGGGATTGTTGTCTCTGTGGAGAAGTGTTTAAGCTACCATTTCGGTGTTCGGATGTTGCCTTTTGAAGCCTTGTAGGGCGGAAGTGTAAATTGACGGTCGAGTGGTTCGATCTTGTCAAGGTTGATTAGTTGGTTGAGCTTGTTCCGGTATTTGTGGAAAGTAAAGCTTGTCTAGAAGAGGTTACGGCGGCTCGGAGAAATCGTGCGGATAATCGGCGGCGACGCTTAGAGTTGAGTTGACGGTCGGTCTTCTTGAAAGTACCACCCGGTTAGGGTGTGGCGAGTTTTGAAGCGAGAGAAAACTTAGCCCGAGTTACTTTGGGCCCTTTTGAGTTCATGTGAAGAATAGGCCAGGTTGCCTATATGTTAGCAATTGCCGTCCGACTTAGGAGGCAGTACGTCCGGTCTTTCGTATTGATATGATCGGGAAAGTATCGGAGATCCATCGAGTGTTCGATTAATGATGACCACATTAGGGATAGTAACCGAGTTTTGGAAGCGAAGCCGTATCGAGAATGTGGTAAGAGTTCGAGTGTCACGACCTCATCGGGATCGCATGCGGCCGGTACCATTTGTTAGTCGCGGGTGACACCAGAACCTCGCGGCAAAGTGACAAAAGTGGTATCAGTGGTATCGCGAGCATAGATGTGCTCATTTTTTCTTTTTGTGTAAAGTAGGTGCGAAGGAAGTATATTTTAGACCCCGGTGAGAGGTGTTATGGCGATGTTAGAGGTGTTTCCTCGTGGACTTGGATGTAAGCTCTTTGCGCAAGTTGTTTCTGTGGCCATGTGTGGCAAGGATTGTTCTCGTAAGTATAGTAGTGAAGACTATACTGGCGCGCGTTTGTTTTGGGACTTAGAAAGAACATTCGGGACGAATGTTTCTAAGGAGGGGAGAATGTTATACCCGTATTTCAGAGTATTTACGTGGGGCGTGCGTAGAAAATTTGAAACTTGTATTAAGGCTTGGCGAATTAATTTTGTTCCTGACAGCCGTTTAGAGTCGTTTTTCGGCGAAAGCGTTTTCCACGACTTTCGTAGGGAATTTAGGCTATGTCATTTTTAATTTTTGCGGATTTTTAGAGGCGAAACATTTTGGACCAACGGGAGGCGACACTTGTCACCCTCCAATTGATGGATGTGAGGCGTTATTGTGGCGATTGGAATGGCTTTAGTTGGTAGGATATTTGTGTGTTAGTTGGTTAAGGGGCACTTGGCAAGATCTTGGCCTACACTTGCCTTGCACTTGGCAAGATCTTGGCCATTGGTTGGCCATTGGTTGGCTATAAATACCACACATGTTGAAGACTTTCTTCGTCAAAATCTTCTAAGTGTTAAAATCCCTCCTCTCCCTTCTTGTGGTTCTCGTCAAAGCCTTCCTCCCATGGCGAGAGTTCCCCCTCAGTGGGGTAGGTAGAGGTATACACCACTCCTTGGGGTGCTAGCCGTGGGGTACCCACTAGCCTAGTTGTTTTAAGTATAATACCCACTCTTGGTAGAAATACTCTCAAAGTATTGTTATAATGCCCAAATTACCTTAGCCATATACCTTGTTGTATTCTAAGGCTATACCTATACGAAAAGCCCAGAAATACTATTATACTTACCGTCAGTCACCAAACCGAAACCCTAAGGAAAATCTCCATGGTTAGTTGGAGTAGTATGTAGAAGTTGGTTAGAACTTCTAAGGGTAGTTTGGAGCGGGTTGGAGCGCGCGGAGTTGGAGCTAAGCGATTGCCGGGATCGACTTTATACTTGGATAATTATGGGCTTATCGAGGTAAATATCTTGTCCCTCTATTGTAATTGGAAATTACATGTTGTTAGAATATATAGTTGAAGTATACTATATATAGAACTGAACGTAGTTATCGGCAATGTCTTTTGACTTAAGCCTGAATAATACTTACGGCAATGTCTTGCGACTTAAGCCTGAATTTAAAGAAGAATCTTTGAATTGTAATTACATAGGGTGTATTACGGTGAGACTTGTGTAGTAGTGCAGTGGAGTAGAATTGTACAGTTAGGGTTAGGCGTATAACCCCACTGGTTGGCTTGGTGGCCGGCCTCGATAGAGGAGGAGATTTCTGTTGTTGCGGGGAGAGTCTGCGAATTTTACGTAGAATGTTCTCGAAGGGATCTAAATGTTGATAAAGCGCCTTGTGGCCTTATAGGTTGAAGTACTACGTGTGGTGCGATCTACGTGGCTTAAGGAGTAGCCAAGCGGTTGGAAGTACTTGGGCGTTTTGCTATTAGTCGATACTCGTCGCGAGGTATGTGAACCTCTTCCTATTTCTTCTAGCATGATATGTGTGAACTATGTAATGCGGTGAGCGTACATGTGCTAAATGTATTTGATTGGTGTAAAACATAAAGTGTTATAACGGCTTTATGGGAAGTTGGTTATAACGACTTTATGTTGGTTAGAAAATACATGTGGTTTTAAAAGGTAGCGATTTGAACTATAAGCGGCTTGTTATGTGTTAATAAAGAACTTGAAGTATTTCAAAGATTTTGAATCATTTTGAAAGAAGAAGTAATACTTGGTTTTGAAAAACTTAAGAGTTATACTAGCTTTACGGGAAGTTAGGTATAACGGCTTAAGAATGTTTCTTGATTTGAAATCGAGAATGTGTATCGACAAACCAACTGCGGCGTTAATAAAAGGAAATGTTTTGACTAATTAAGTACTAATAAAACCGGTAGAAACCTCCATCTGCATAGAAGCTAAGATGAGACAAAATGATATTTCTAGATCATGGCTTTGTAATAAGATTGTAATAAACAAGAATATCCTACTCATATAAGGCTTAGGTTTCTCAGTTGTTTAAAGGAGAATTATATTCTTAAATGAATAAGGCTATGAACTCTGAAACTTTTCTAAAATGAGAAACTTGAACATTGGAAATTAGGCAAACTTGAACATTGGAAAGAATGTTGCTACTTGATTTTACAAGGAGAAGTAATTGATTTACTTTAAAAGATAATCACTCTATTTTCATATACTATGGGTATTGCGAAGTAACGTATCTTTTAAGAGTTAATGTATGAAGTACTTTGGGGATAAAAACCGATCTTGTTAATCATATAGTAGAAAGTACCTTGTGTGAACAACTTGATTGTATTGGTTTGTGATAGCCTTGCAATACTTTCTTGATTGCTTTGATAAGTAAACGTGTTAGGATGCTACGTGTGTTAGTATCTTGTGATGTTTGTGTAAAGGGGTTTCCCTTGATTGTGCTTATTAACTATCAGTCGTTATGATAGTATTGTGGCATTCATCTCTTGAGATGATTCCGGGGGTTAAGCTGCCCTCCGATGCGGGGTAGACTCAGGCGGGTCGATGGACCTATGATTCGAGAATACCTCATGCGGGTCCAGGGCCTATCGCGGGCTCTGAGAGTTCGAGTTAGTGCGTCCTTTATGGGCATGCGGTCCATGTGGCCATGCGGACTGCGAAGTCCAGGACGATGCCGGGGAGTAGCTACCCTCGATGCGGGGAATACCTCATGCAGGCCGATGAGATTGGCCTATGCGGAGCTGCGGGAAGTTCCAGGACTAGACGCGCATTAGATCTGTGGGCAAGTGGCGGCTTTGATCATGTGGCGATGCAGAGCAGATCTTATGATCTGATTCATGACCTTGTTGATGCGTGGGTGTTAGTAGTCGGCTATGCCTTCGTACTTACCGTGCGGTGTTATTATAGCACAGTGGGACACGGTGTTCATATGTGTTCCTTGGTGCTTTTATATCATAAAGCTGCGGCGGTGAGGAAGGTATTCCACGGGCATGATTGATGTTGTGGGCGTGAGACCCATTGTTATATTTGAGTGATGACTTTGAGGCGTGAGTCACGACTTGATATATTTGCTTGTTTATTGTGAGCGTAGTTTTGTTATCATACATGTCTCTGCTTTATATAGACTTCTATGATTCCATTCTGATACTTATTTTGATTTCACATACTAAATTTTTGTTATCTTGACCTCGCCCGAAGCTGCGTTCATCTGCGCGAGTAAAGGTACACGATCATTGATCCTCGCTCTTAGGAGTCCTGATTCAGCGTTTGGGAAAGCTCCGTTTCTCCGGAGGCTTATCAATGGTATAGTCCCCTGTTGTTGTAGGTGTTTACATTCAGGGGTATGGCGGGGCCCTGTCCCGCCATTGTTGTCGTATCATTTCTTAGAAGTGCATGAAATCTTGTTGTGGGCGGGGTTTTGTAAAAGGATTAAAGCTATTCATGTTGAAAAAGTTGTTGTTTATATATATCTTTGAAGGTAACCGTTTTTAGTTGCTTTGTCTTCTTATTTCATTGTTTATACTTCTGTCATTTCATGTGTTGTCTTTATGTTCCGCTGATTACTCTGATGTTGGATCACTGGGGTGCCCGGGGTAAGGCACCAGTCACGGGCCCCGGAATCGGGACGTGACAAATTGGCTCATAACAATATAGAAGGTAGTTCAATACAATGAATAACAAACTACAGCCCAAATTCGGCCACCTTGAGTTCAACAAAACCAATTCTTATCCAATTTCCATTTCAATCCAAATTGGTAGCATAACATGATATCAAGTCGCATTTGATTAATATAATCATAATCTTTAAGTAAGTAACATGCGACGATTTCTAAAAACGACCAATTAGTAATCCAATTCCAAGTGGCTTGTATAACATTTCGGATTTAGCTACAAGAAATCCATAATACTTATAACTTCAACCTATCAACTTCATGCTAGCAACAAGTAAAGCTAACAACAACAATATAAATATGTAATCTTGTAATGTAACGACCCGTTCCGGGGCCCGTTACTGGTGCCTTACCCCGGGCACCCTAGTGATACATACATCAGAGAAAATCAGCGGAACATAAAACATGAGTCATTTTAACAAAAGATATAATAAATAAACAGGCCAACCAAAACAGTTGCCTTCAGTATATACATAAAACCTGAACAGTTTAATCCTTTTACAACCACACACAATTACTACGGACCTCTAAGATATCTGATGACTATGGCCAGACGGGGCGCCATACCACAGATGTACAAGAACCTACAACTCGAGGAACACTGCAAAAGATAAGCCTCGGAGAAGCGGAGCTTCAATCTGTTGGCTTGTGATCCTATGGCGAGGATCCACGATCGATGTACCTCTACTGCGGCATGAACGCGGCCCGAAGGAAGTCGATTACAACAGTACCAAGTATGTGGCCTGCAATCTGATAAATGAAATCATACTAGTCTATATAAAGCGGGAGACATGTATGATAACCAAACTACGATTCACAACATAAAGCGATCATCACTCCGATATAACTATGGGTCTCACGCCCCAACATCAATCGAGTTCGCATTATGGCGCATGCCCGGAATCTTGCATCGGTGTAGACATGTCCATGATGCAACAATAATACCAATGTCGTAGCCATGCCCCGGAATTCTGCGCCGGTGTAGACATGTCCGTATGACCTCAACAACAAGACAATCCAAATGGAAGCATACGTGCGCTACGCGTCGTGTCGGTATGTCCAAAGGAAACAATAAGACAACATTCCAAATGGGCGCATACCGTGCGCTACGCGTCGTGTCGGTATGTCCAAAGGGAAACAATAGGACAGCATTCCAAATGGGCGCATGCGTGCGCTACGCGTCGTGTCGATATGTCGAAAGGGAAATCACTGGCGATAATCAAAATGGAAACATACGTGCGCTACGCATCGTGTCGATATATCAGCGATTAACCACAAGACCTTAACCAAAATGGAAGCATACGTGCGCTACGCATCGTGTCGGTATGTCCAAAGCGATTAACAACAATAATACTATCAGCGAGAGCGTGCGGTGGAATTTCTCCGTCGCCGTAGCGCGTCGAGTAAGTTCTCAACGATCAACCGACCTCTATCGAGAGAGCGGTAACACGAAACACAACGCTTGTACAATAAAGGCTATCATCACAAGCATAGGCAAGTTTCACAACAACAAGCATAGGCAAGTTTCACACAACTCAAAGTACTTTCATTTTATGCCAAAGTCGGGTTTTTAACCCCAAAGTACTACATCGTTAAGTTCTTTTAAAAGAGATCCATTTCTTTTATAAGAGTCACCGATACCGTAGTATTAGAATGACCAACCCACCTTCCTTTTCAAAATCAAGTAACAACATTCTTTTCCTAAGTTCGGTTTGCCTAGTTTGAATTACTCAAGCTTCTCATTTTCAAATGGTTTCATAGTTCCCAACTTAATCACTTGATTCCTTTTAGAACAATTGAGTAACATATGACATATCGTGAGTAGTTTATTCTTGTTTATAACGATCTTATTACTGACCATGATCTAGAAAATGTAATATCATTTTGTCTCATCTTAGCTTCACATGCGGATGGAGGTTTCTCTTGGTTTTAATACAACACATCATTATTCAATACATTTTCCTTTATTAGCATTTGCGGTGGTGCTGTCGATACGTTACGATTCGAAATCGGTAAAACATTATCCTTTAAAACCAAGTACTCATTACTCATGAATGAGGTTTCACACAAACATCCACATTAAAACAAATAAGTTAAGTCTCTTATCTTATAAGATCAAGTCTCTTAACTTCTAACATCAGTAAACCATTTTCACTTACATAAGGTCGTTATAACTAACTTCCCATAAAGCTATTATAACACCCAATGTTTTAAACCAACCAAATCACTTAGCACGTATGCGTCTACCGTACTACATAGTTCACAACAATCATGCTAGAAAAGATAGGAAGAGGTTCACATACCTCGCGACGATTTATCGACAATAAGCAAAATGCTCCAAGTACTACAACCTTGCTAGCCCTTTCCACTCCTCGAGTAGAATACGCTACTCTTAGTACTTTCACCTATAAAGGTCACAAACGTCTATTAACCCCAAAACACAAGTTTTCTATCTTTCTATAGAAAATTCGGCAGCACCTCCCCATGGCGTAAATCTCCTCTCTAACGAGTAGGCTACCAAGCCAACCGGGGGTTTACGTCTAACCGGGCGTGTACAATTCTACACAAGTCTCTGCAATGCGACCTATGTAAATACGGTTCGATTCTTTATTCTTGGGCTTAAGTCAAAAGACATTGCGAATACTAAGTAGTTCCATATATAGTATACTTGACTATATACTCTAACAAACATGTAATTTCCAATTACAATAGAAGGACAAGATCATTACCTCGATAAGCCCAAAATTATCCGAGTTTAATGTCGCTCCTGAGCAAGGTTTAGCTCCACTCCACGCGCTCCAAACCACTCCAAACAACCCTTAGAAGTTCTAACCAACTTCTACTCACATACTTCAACCAACTATGAAGATTTCCTTAGGGTTTCGGTTTGAGACTAAAAAGGACAAAGGTAGTATTTCCGGACTCTACGTAAAGAGGTATCTTTGGAATACTACAAGGTACAAGGCTAAGGTATTTTGGGCATTATAACAATACTTGGAAGACAACTTTCTACCAAGGGGGGGGGGGGGGGGGGTAGGCGCGGCTAGCACAACTAGGCTAGGGGGAGGGGGGTGTTCTCGGCCACGGGCCTCTTTCTAAGGGGGAGAAGGGAGTTGGACGAGAGCAACAACAAGGGAGAGGGAGGGATTTCAAGACTTAGACAAAGTGAGGAGTGAATGAATAAGTCTTCACAAGGGAGGGGTATTTATAGCAAAGCCAAAGGCCAACCAATGGCCAAGATCTAGCCAAGTGCTACACAAGTGTAAGGCCAAGATCAAGCCAAATGCACCCTAACCCTACTCCACAAATCCCTCACAAATATCTACACAAATATCTAACACAACTTGCCCATCAATTCGGCCCTAGCCGCCCCTTCAAGTCCACCAACGAGAGGGTGCCAAGTGTTGCCCTCTCGTTGGTCCAAAACGTTCCGTCTATCGTAAAAATTCGAAAAAATAATAAATGACATAGCCGTAATTTTCCCTTGGTAAGCTTTGTAAATTGTTTCGTCGAAAAACGACTCTAATCGGGTGTTGTGCACAATAAATATTTCGGCGAGGTGCCACGTGGGGTGACACGTGTCGCCCAGGTCGCCGAATATTTCGTCTTAGAAAATATCCAAAATACGGAAATCTCAAAAACAAAGCGGGCTCCACAAAGCCAGTAAATTTCTCCGTGGGCCCACGTGACCATTTCAGAAAATAAAATCTCAAAATTCTAATATAATCTATGAAGTCCAAATACCAAACTGGGAATCCAATTCCCATTAACGAACCTTTTTCTTCACAAATAACAGGAAACTTTTAGTGAAAACTCACATCTTTCTTTCTTTTCAAAATTTACTGTAGTACTCGCAAATGCGTCGTCCTCACATACATACCCCTGCAACTACGGGTATAACATTCTCCCCTTAGAAACATTCGTCCCGAATGTTCCTTCTCAAGACGGATATCGATGAAGTTCCTCTAACAAGTTGTCAACGCCACATCTTCGCCACGAAATAACACTGCGTTATCTTCCTCCCTTACTCGTTGTACCGCTTCTCGAACACTAGAACTCTCCCAAAGACGTACCATACTTGACCATTACTTAGTTCGAAAATCTGCGAGTCACTACCTCCAAACTTGGTCATCTTACTAACCTCAAACTTCCTTAAGGCCATTCCGGCCTTTACGAACCGCTCGGTCGAACGCGTCCACGAACTCATACGATGATCATACAAACTTGGGCCTAGCATCCTTGTGACCCTACCACCTGGCGGGACCACCCAGAACTGACCCCCAAACCGGGTTCTGGGTTGACCATAAATGGTCCTCAACCCGACCCCAACGCGCCAAACTCTTGTTCCCGATCCGGAACAATCTTACTAATTCACATCATGAAAGCTACCACTTCCATCTCACACTACCCACGGACTTATCACATAAATAAATCCCACGCACTACTACTCTGATAAGGGTCAAAAATAAATCTTTAACTCAAGACGACCTTACCCCTAAGGTCTCAGTCGTGACATAGTCTAAGGTTCACACTTACCATGCCCCCATACGTATCCTTCCAACTAACCATGCATTTTAACTCACACATATCACAATGCTATCCGTACATAGCACACAATAATGAGATCATCATAACAAGCATACCAAAACTCTAGAGGGTTAAGGATATACCTGAAGCTACCGCTCCACTCTAATCATAGGCACGCCTGCAGGCTGCATGTAGAAGGTGATGAACCAGCCACAGATCACGAAGGTGAGTCGTAACATCCGCGCTTCCCTTGGTAGAGACAGTTCCGCAAAATGGCCTGCTGGCATGCAAAACAAACTCCCAATCTAGCACGACACTCTCCAAAATGGAGTCTACCACAATGGTCACAACGAGGTAGGGGTGGCTTGGTGGTTAACACCCGCTCTGCCGAAAATCGAACCCTTGGAGCCACGACTGCACGCTCGAAGGCGGTGGAGGACCACTGCATGCGGTGGGGGTATATAACTAGCTTCTTCTTTGGCGGTCCGCCTCGAAAGCCACCAAAGGACCTGCCGTCTGGCCTCTTCTCGCGATCCGTGTCATTCCTTCGACCCTCCGTGCCTCACATCCTAGTGCATGAGCTGCGTGCGGGCAATGTCCATGCGGTGAAGAGAAACACCCGCAAGACTTCACCATATAATCATCTAGCGGTGACGTAGCGATGCACCTATCCTCCATATCTGCAACTAAGCGCGAGGACATATCGAGCCAAAGAATCGAACTCGACATTGTACTCCTGACGGTCGCCTCTTTGTCTCATAACAAAAATCGCCGGCCGTGCCCTCCTCATCTGCGGAGGCAAGAAGTGCGTGAGAAAGCCCGAAAACTCATCCCATACCGCTGGAGGTGCATGCTCTCCCGAAAGCTCCATGAATCAAACCAATCGACGGCGGTATCACGCGGCCGTCACGAACCAAAGGTCACGCAGACTCGGTTTACGAAGCCTTGATCACCCGCGTGATCATTGTAGCTGCCGGATGAACTCCTGCGGATCATCCTCGTGCCTCGACCCATAAAACTACGGCGGGCTACAACTCGTAAAGTCCGTAGCCTCAAACTATCGCTCGGGGTGAACGGCGGTGCTCGAACCGGGCTGCTGCATCCGGCTGTCGCCATATCGGCCACAACCACGGCCAATAATCGGGCCATCTCCTTGTGACCCATCTCCCTGCTCGGTGTGGGACGGAGGCTCAGTCTTGTAGTCTCATCGCCAACTGCTGCGGCTCTAAACTTCGGTCTTTGGCGGCGTCGCGAAACCGCCGTCGAAGCACAACCTCAGTCTCGTGCGGGCTGCGCGCTCGTACTCCTCAGTATCTCACTAGCGGCACCCTCGCGCCTTGCCCTTCGGGCTCTGGTTGCCTTGCGGCGGAGGCATAAGCGGTAAAACGAGATACGTCGGAGGTCTGACTTCTTACTGACTCTAAGGCACGATCTCGGAATGAGAAGAATGGAAACCAATCCTAAATGTCCTGCGACCTCACGATTATAGATGTGGTGCACAACACATCGATAATCAAGACTACTAGACACGGTGCGTAGACACTTTCCGAGGATTAAGCGCTCGATACCACTTTGTAACGACCGTTCGGGGCGCATCGTGCCTTACCGGGCACCCTAGTGATACATACATCAGAGAAAATCAGCGGAACATAAAACATGAGTCATTTTAACAAAAGATATAATAAATAAACAGGCCAACCAAAGCGATTGCCTTGGTATATACATAAAACCAACGAGCAGTTTAATCCTTTTACAACCACCGCGATACTACTGAGACCTCTAAGATATCTGATGACTATGACGGACGGGGCCCATACCTACCACAATGTACAAGAACCTACAACTCGTGAACACCTACAAAAGATAAGCCTCGGAGAAGCGGAGCTTCAATCTGTTGGCTGTGATCCTATGGCGAGGATCCACGGCGATGTACCTCTACTGCGGCATGACGCGGCCGAAGAGGTCGAGACAACAGTACCAAGTATGTGGCATGCAATCTGATACAAGAAATGAAATCATACTAGTCTATATAAGCAGGAGACATGTATGATAACCAAACTACGATTCACAACATAAAGCGATCATCACTCGATATAACTATGGGTCTCACGCCCACATCAATCAGTTCGCATTATGGCGCGATGCCGGAATCTTGCATCGGTGTAGACATGTCCATGATGCAACAATAATACCAATGTCCCATGGCCCGTGCCGGAGTGCGCCGGTGTAGACATGTCCATGTGACCTCAACAACAAGACAGCAATCCAAATGGAAGCATACCCGTGCGCTACGCATCGTGTCAGTATGTCCAAAGGGAAACAATAAGACAACTTTCCAAATGGACGCATACCCGTGCGCTACGCATCGTGTCAGTATGTCCAAAGGGAAACAATAGGACAGCATTCCAAATGGACGCATACCCGTGCGCTACGCATCGTGTCAGTATGTCCAAAGGAAATCACAAGGCGATAATCAAAATGGAAACATACCCGTGCGCTACGCATCGTGTCAGTATATCCAAAGAGATTAACAACAAGACATTAACCAAAATGGAAGCATACCCGTGCGCTACGCATCGTGTCAGTATGTCCAAAGCGATTAACAACAATAATACTATCAACAGGAACGTACCCGTGGAATTTCTCCGTCACTGCCGGCACGTCCAAGTAAGTTCTCAACCAGTCAACCGACCCTCTATCGAGAGACGCGGTAACACAGAAACACAACGCTTGTACAATAAAGGCTATCATCACAAGCATAGGCAAGTTTCACAACAACAAGCATAGGCAAGTTTCACACAACTCAAAGTACTTTCATTTTATGCCAAAGTCCGGGTTTTTAACCCCAAAGTACTACATACGTTAAGTTCTTTTTAAAAGAGATCCATTTCTTTTATAAGAGTCACCCGATACCCGTAGTATTAGAATGACCAACCCACCTTCCTTTTCAAAATCAAGTAACAACATTCTTTTCCTAAGTTCCAGTTTGCCTAGTTTCAATTACTCAAGCTTCTCATTTTCAAATGGTTTCATAGTTCCCAACTTAATCACTTGATTCCTTTTTAGAACAATTGAGTAACATATGACATATACGTGAGTAGTTTATTCTTGTTTATAACGATCTTATTACAGCAGCCATGATCTAGAAAATGTAATATCATTTTGTCTCATCTTAGCTTCTATGCAGATGGAGGTTTCTGCGGTTTTAATACAACACATCATTATTCAATACATTTTCCTTTATTAACGCTGCGGTGGTGCTGTCGATACACATTACGATTCCCAAATCGGTAAAACATTATCCTTTAAAACCAAGTACTCATTACTCATGAATGAGGTTTCACACAAACATCCACATTAAAACAAATAAGTTAAGTCTCTTATCTTATAAGATCAAGTCTCTTAACTTCTAACATCAGTAAACCATTTTCACTTACATAAGGTCGTTATAACTAACTTCCCATAAAGCTATTATAACACCCTATGTTTTAAACCAACCAAATCACTTAGCACGTACGACGTCTACCGTACTACATAGTTCACAACAATCATGCTAGAAAAGATAGGAAGAGGTTTACATACCTCGCGACGATTTATCGACAATAAGCAAAATGCTCCAAGTACTACAACCTTGCTAGCCCTTTCCACTCTCGGTAGAATACGCTACTCTTAGTACTTTCACCTATACAGGTCAGACACGTCTAGTCACCCCAACACACAAGTTTGCTATCTTTCTATAGAAAATTAGAAGACCTCCCCACAGCGTAAATCTCCTCTCTAACGAGGCGGCTACCAAGCCAACCGAGGGGTTTACATCTAACCTGACGTGTACAATTCTACACAAGTCTCGCCAATCTGCACCTATGTAAATCTGATTCGATTCTTTATTCTTCAGCTTAAGTCAAAAGACATTGCGAATACTAAGTAGTTCCATATATAGTATACTTCAACTATATACTCTAACAAACATGTAATTTCCAATTACAATAGAGGACAAGATAATTACCTCGATAAGCCCAAAATTATCCGAGTTTAATGTCGCTCCGAGCAAGGTTTAGCTCCACTCCACGCGCTCCAAACCACTCCAAACAACCCTTAGAAGTTCTAACCAACTTCTACTCACATACTTCACCAACTATGAAGATTTCCTTAGGGTTTCGGTTTGAGACTAAAGGACAAAAGGTAGTATTTCCGGACTCTACGTAAAGAGGTATATTTTGAATACTACAAGGAACAAGGCTAAGGTATTTTGGGCATTATAACAATACTTGGAAGACAAATTTCTACCAAGGGGGGGGGGTAGGCTCGGCTAGCACAACTAGGCTAGGGGGAGGGGGGTGTTCTCGGCCAAGGGCCTCTTTCTAAGGGGGAGAAGGGAGTTGGACGAGAGCAACAACAAGGGAGAGGGAGGGATTTCAAGACTTAGACAAAGTGAGGAGTGAATGAATAAGTCTTCAGGAGGGTATTTATAGCAAAGCCAAAGGCCAACCAATGGCCAAGATCTAGCCAAGTGCTACACAAGTGTAAGGCCAAGATCAAGCCAAATGCACCCTAACCCTACTCCACAAATCCCTCACAAATATCTACACAAATATCTAACACAACTTGCCCATCAATTCGGCCTAGCGCCTTTCAGTCCACCAACGAGAGGTGCCAAGTGTTGCCTCTCGTTGGTCCAAACGTTCGCCTCTCGGAAAAATTCGCAAAAATACTAAATGACATAGCCGGAATTTTCCTTCGTAAGCTTAGTAAAATGTTTCGTCGAAACGACTCTGTCGGGTGTTGTGCCTGATAAATATTTCGGCCAGGTGCCACGTGGGGTGACACGTGTCGCCCCGGTCATGAGAATATTTCGTCTTCCGAAAATATCCAAAATACCGGAAATCTCAAAAACAAAGCGGGCTCCACAAAACCGTAAATTTCTCCCGTGGGCCCCACGTGACCATTTCCGAAAATAAAATCTCAAAATTCTAATATAATCTATGAAGTCCAAATACCAAATCTGGGAATCCAATTCCCATTAACGAACCTTTTTCTTCACAAATAACCGGAAACTTTTCCGTCGAAAACTCACATCTTTCTTTCTTTTCAAAATTTCTGCCGTACTCTCGTACGTACGTCCTCACATACATACCCTGCAACTACGGGGTATAACATGTAACACCTTTAAAAGACAAGATTATACCTTAACGATTCTTAATCCAACTCCAATCCGAAGTCGCTCCTTAGTAGTTTAGAGCCTCTCCAAGATACTTCAATCCGCTTGTTGAGACCCTTAGAACAACACCAACTATTATCCTTCAAAACTCCAACACAAAACCTAGAAAGACCATTAGGTTTTCGTTTGCGACTAACCCGTAAACAACCTTTTTCCAAGATTTTTCTATTGAGATGTGTTTACAATACACCTAAGAACCTTGGTTTAAAGTGTGGAATCAAATGGACAAGAAACGAAAATTCTTTCTTCTTTCCCCTAGGTGAACCCGAGACCCCCAATGTGTTCTTCAAATTTTTGTGTAAAATTTTCTAAGTGTTAAACTCCCTCTCTCTACTAGTAGTAATATAAAGCACCTTGGAGGGTTATGATAAAAACACATGGGTGGTTTAGATGAAGTCTACTAAAATATCAAGACCAAAGTGGGGCCTTTGACTTTAGTCAATGTTCTCATGCTACAAGTTGCAAGACTTAGCCATAGAAGACTTATGGTCAATGACCATATTGGCCATGCCATTTCGTCCAAGGCATTGCTAAGGGGGGGTGGCACGTGTCGCCCTCCTATTCGTCACAACACTAACGTTTTCCGACAATTTCATAATTCCGATAAATTTTTACTCGTCTCAAACCTTAACATTGTTGAGTTCTTACGTACGTTCTTATAAACATATCCTGAAATTCCGGGGTGTAACAATAACCAAACTACAGTTCACAATAAATAAGCAGTCATGTCAAGTCAGGGACTCACACCCTCAAAGTCATCACTCAAATACAACTATGGGTTTCACGCCCACAACATCAATCATGCCCGTGGAATATCTTCCTCACTGTCGGCAGTCTATGATATAAAAGCACCAAGGAATACACATGAACACCAGGTCCTACCTGTGTCATAATAAAATCGTACGGGGTAAGTACGAAGGCATAGCCGACTACTAAAACCCACAGTACCAACAAGGTCATAAACTGTATCATGAGATCTGTCTGCACCGCCACGATCGGCCGCCACTCGCGCAGATCTAATGTAGCCGCCACTCGCCGCAGTATCTAATGCGCGTCTAGTCCTCGAACTTCCGCAGCTCCGCGTAAGCCACTCCGATGGCCCGCATGAGGTATTCCCGCATCGAGGGTAGCTACTCCCGCAACGCCCCGACTCGTAGTCCGCGTGGCCACATAGACCGCATGACCATAAAGGCCGCACACTAACACGAACTCTCGTAGCTCCGCATAGGTCACACAAACCCGCATGAGGTATTCTCAAATCATAGGTCACACGCACTCCCGATTCTACCCCGACGGAGGCGCCTTAACCCCTAATCATGTCAAGAGTGAGTGATATAATACTAACATAACAACTTATCGTTAAACAACATAAGCACAACAAGGGAAACCCCTTTATACAAACATCACAAGACACTAACACACGTAGCATCCTAACATGTCTACTTATCAAACCATCTTACTACACTTTCTAGAATCAATACAAGACTTTCATAAAAAAATAAGTAAACTGCCTTCTATCTTCCTTAAGTCGTTATACCTAACTTCCCATAAAGCTAGTATAACACTTAAACTTTTAAAACCAAGTATTTCTTTTCTTTCAAAAATGGTTAATAACTCTTTTGAAATACTTCGATTCTTATTATTTAAACTCAAGTCAAAAGACATCAAAGTAAAACCAAAACAATTTCCATACCTTCTTTTAAAACAAAGGCACTTCTCCTTTAAAAGTCAAGTAGCAATATACTTTTTAAACCAAGTGTCTTACTCTTTTAAAAACAAGTAATCTATACCTTTAAATCAAATTACTTCTCCTTTCCCAAAATCAAGTTGTTTATAAGTCAAGTTATCATTTTAAATCCAATGATAAAACCATTCTTATTTTCAAATCAAGATAACTTTATTCTTTAAAAGACCACACACCCATTAATCATGGTGAGAGTTTACAACTTTTAACATAATTCAAGTCCTTAATGTTTCATAACAAGTCACTTAACTTTGAATCAAGTCAAGGACACAAAAGGAAAATCAACTTCCTTTAAACACACGCGTCTACCGCACTAAATATATTTCACAAATATCATGCTAGAAAGGATAGGAAGAGGTTCACATACCTCGCGACGATTATCGACAATTAGCAAAACGCTCCAAAGTACTCTAACCTTGCTCGCTTTTCCACCCTTCAAGTAGAATACGCTACTCGTAGTACTTCAACCTATAAAGGCCACAAAACGCCTATCAACCTCTAGCTCTCTTCAGAGAATAATTCTAGATACAAAATTCCTTATTCTACGGAAAATTCAGCAAGACCTCCCCGCAACCACATAAAACTCCTCTCAAACGAGGCTGCTACCAAACCAACAATTCCGGGGTTACACGCCTAACCTGACGTGTACAATTCTACTCCACAATAATACTACAAGTCTACTGCAAATACAAACAATGTAAATACAGTTCAATTCCTTATAATTATACTTCCAATATATCTTATACTCAATGATTAACTACTACAACATGTAATTTCCAATTACAATAGGGACATAGATCATTACCTCGATAAGCCCAAAATTATCCAAGATTATAAGTCGATCCCGAGCAACGTTTAGCTCCATTCGACGCTCCAACCCGCTCCAAGTAACCCTTAGAAGTTTCCAAATAACTTCTCTTAACACTTCATCTAAGCTATGAAGATTTTTCTAGTGGCTTCGCTTTTGCGACTAAAGGAATAAAGTAGAATTTCCTGCTCCTAGTATTGAAATAACTTGAATACAACTAGGATACTAGGCTAAGGTATTTGGGACTATATCAACACTTGAAGAATTTTTCCTACACCAAGGGGAGAGTAGGACGAGAACCTCAACAAAGGGAGTATTTTGACTTAGAATCTCAAAGTGTGGATGAAATAAGTCTTGAAACAATGGGGTATTTATAGGAAAATCAATGGCCAAGATCTAGGCAAGTGTGTAGTGAGGATGGGGTACATGTGTGTGGGTAGTTGGCCAACCATTTGGCTACCACAAAAATGGGACAAGTGGCCACCACAAAACGGGCCACTTGTCCACCTAAAAACGTCCCACTTGGCCTTTTCCAATTCGGCCAACATGGCCACACGGGGGTGACACGTGTCGCCCCCCTACTCGTCAAAAATATTTCATCTTCCGAAAATATCCGCAATGCCAAAAATCCGAAAATAAAGTGGGCCCCACAAAACCGTAAATTCTCCCGTGGGCCCCACGTGACCTATTTCGGAAATAAAATTCCATAATTGTCAAATATTCCAAAAAGTCCGAATACCAAATCTGGGAATCCAATTCCCATTAACGAACATTTTTCCTTCTCAAAATTCGGAAACTTTTCCGTCGAAAAATCACATCTTTCTTCCTTTCCAATTTTAATGTCGTATTTACGTACGTACGTCCTCATATACATACACTGGAACTACGGGGTGTAACATCATGCCCGTGAAATCATCACTCAAATACAACCCGGGAATTTAACCCGCACAATGGCCGCATGCCCCGGCATCTCACCTCGGTATAAGCATGGCCCTGGAACCGTACTAGTGGGACCATACCCGTGGACCATCCAACGTGTCGGTATGCCCAAAGGAGATAACAAGATAACAATCCCTGTGGAAGCATACCCGTGGGCCACCCAACGTGTCGGTATGTCCAAACAACTAACAAGATAATACTCACTGTGGAAGCATACCCGGCTACCCAACGTGTCGGTATGTCCAAACAAATAACAAGATAATACTCATCAGGAAGCATACCCGTGGGCTACCCAACGTGTCAGTATGTCCAAACAAATAACAAAATAATACTCACTATGGAAGCATACCCGTGGGCTACCTAACGTGTCAGTATGTCCAAACAAATAACAAAATAATACTCACTGTGGAAGCATACCCGTGGGCTACCCAACGTGTCAGTATGTCCAAACAAATAACCAATAACCGGCCCTCCATCGAGAGACTCGATAGCACAATCAAACCCTTGTACAACAAGGCTATCTCAACCAAGCATAGGCAAGTTACACACAACTCAAGATACTTTAAACACTCCTTAACACAACGTCAAGTATACCATTTAAAACCCAAGTATCTAACCCCTTTAGGATCAAGGTACTCCTACCTTTTATAACCAAACCACTTATATTTTTCCATCACAAAGATTTCAATATTTGAAAACAAGTTACTTCTCTTTTTCCAAAAATCAAGTTACCATTCTAAATCCAATAATGAATCCATTTCTTTATTTTTCCATAATGTCGTTATAACTAACTTCCCATAAAGCTATTATAACACTTTATGTTTTAAAAACAATACAAGACAAAACCATGCCTTTCTTTTAAAACAAAGCACTTCAAATTCTTAAGTCTCTTTTCTTTTAGAAATCGAGTTCCTTACCTTGGGATTTTTTTAGAAGATCAAAACTTGATTTCAATAATTCTTATTAGAGCAGCCATGATCTAGGAAATGTAATACAATTTTGTCTTATCTTAGATTCTATGCAGATGGAGGTTTCTACTGGTTTTACCATGATTAATTGTCATTACTTCTTTCCTTTATTAACGCTGCATTGGCTTGTTCGATTTTTATTCCCATTTCCGAAATTTATGTAACATTATTCTTTTTAAAAACCAAGTACTCATTTCTCACGAATGAGGTTTCACATTTTTCAACACCATTTAGGTCAAATATAAGTCAAGTCTCTTATCCTTTGTAATCAACAAACCATTCTTTTACCTACATAAAGTGGTTATAACAAACTTCCCATAAAGCCGTTATAATACTTTATGTTTTAAACCAACCAATTACAACTATAAGCCCTTATGAGACCAAGAGGGCTTGTTCCTTAACCACCGAGTACCCATTACTAACGAATAAGATTTTCCTACTTTTCAAACATTCAAGACCTTTACACTTCATATCAAGTCAAGGCACAACAAGGGAAATCAAATTCCTTTAACACACGTGCATCTACTGCACTATATATTTCACAAATAATCATGCTGAAGAGGATAGGAAGAATCACATACCTCGCGACGATTATCGACGGTTAGCAAAATGCTCCACAGTACTATCCTCCTTAAGTAGAATATGCTACTCGTAGTACTTCAATCCTAATAAGGTCATAAAACGTCTATCAAACTCTAGCTTCGAACGTAGAATAAACTAAGTGCAAAGTCCCTAAATTCTACGGCAATTTGGACAGAACTTCCTTTGTTTCTACTAACTTTGCCACCTTTTTCAAGGTCGAATTTCAATAACCAACGCCACATTTAAGGCACACAATTCAGCTAACCACAAAGGGGATTACACGCCTTTACAGGACGCGTAAAATTCCGCCCCACAATGATACAAAATAAACCAATTGTCACGACCCGAACCCGGGCCCGTGACTGGTGCCTTACCCCGGGCACCCTAGTGATACAACATCAGAGAAAATCAGCGGAAATAAAAACATGAACATGAATTAAGAGACAAGATAAATAAACAAAGCAACCAAAACAGCTTGCCTTCATCATATATACATAAATACCCAACAGCTTATCCTTTTTACAAACCCCGCCACAACAAAGCATGCACTTAAGATTTTTACAATGGCTATGACGGACAGTGGCCCCGCCATACCCCAATGTATAAGAATCTACAGACTGTGGTAACATACCAAAAGATAAGCCTCCAAGAAATGGGCTTCCCGACACGTGAATCGTGGATCCTAAGAGCGAGGATCCACAACCGATGTACTTCCACTGCAGATTTAACGCACTTCGGGCGAGGTCAAGATAACAGTACTAAGTATGTGAAATCAGAAAAGATCAGAATGAAATCATAATAGTCTATATAAAGCGAGACATGTATGATAACCGGATGAAATACGTGTCCCCCATCCCGTGGCACTCGGTGTATAATCGATAAAATACGTGTCCTCGCCATCTCGTGGACTCGGTGTAAAATCGGATGAAATACGTGTCCTCGCCATCTCGCGACTCGTGTATAATCGACGGAATACGTGTCCTCGCCATCTCGTGACTCGGTGTATAATCGGATGAAATACGTGTCCTCGCCATCTCGCGACTCGGTGTATAATTAAATGAAATACGTGTCCTCGCCATCTCGTGGGACTCGGTGTAGAATCGCTCATAACAAATCAACCTACTCCATCGAGACCCGGGTACAGAAATACAACAAAGGCTATCACAACAAACATAGGCAAGTTTCACAACAACAAGCATAGGCAAGCTTCACAACAACAAGCATAGGCAAGCTTCACAACAACAAGCATAGGCAAGTTATACACAACTCAAAGTACTTTCATTTTATGCCAAAGTCCGGGTTTTAACCCTAAAGTACTACGTACGTTAATTTCCTTTTAAAGATCCATTTATTTTACAAAGGTCACCCGATACCCGTAGTATAAAAATAGAGTGACTAACATTGTTAAGTAAACCAAAATGCTTTCCTTTGTAAAATCAAGTAACAACCTTATTTTCCAAACGTTCAAGTTTGCCTAATTTCAAATGCTCAAGTTTCTCATTTTAGAAAAGGTTTCGTAGTTCATAGTTTTAATCCTTTAAAACATAATTCCCCTTTAAACGTTTTGAGAAACATATGTCTTATATGTGAGTAGGTTATTCTTGTTTATAATCAATCTTATTAAGCAGCCATGATCTAGGAAATGTAATATCATTTTGTCTCATCTTAGCTTCTATGCAGATGGAGGTTTCTACTGGTTTTAATACCATACTTCATTATTCAATACATTTTCCTTTATTAACGCTGCAGTGGTTTGTCGATACTCATTCTGATTTCCGAAATCAGTAAAACATTATTTCTTTTAAAACCAAGTACTCATTACTCACGAATGAGGTTTCACACTTTTAACAAAATTCATATTAATACCACTAAGTCAAGTCTCTTATCTTCTAAAAATCATTAAACCATTCTTTTTATCACTCTTAAGACGTTATACCTAACTTCCCATAAAGCTAGTACAACTCTTATGTTTTCAAAGCCAAGTATTACTCTTCTTTCAAAAGGGTCTTTTTTTTGAAACACTTCAAGTTCTTTGTTACTACACATCAAATCCGTTATAAGTCAAATCAGTTATCCTTTGAAACCACAAAGCATTTTCTTACCTACATAAAGTTGTTATAACCAACTTCCCATAAAGCCGTTATAACACTTTATGTTTCAAACCAATCAAATACATTAAACACACGTACGCTCACCGTACTACATAGTAATACACATATCATGCTAGGACAGATAGGAAGAGGTTCACATACCTCACGACGATTATCGACTAATAGCAAAGTGCTCCAAGTACCTCAAACCGCTTGGCTACTCCTAAGCCAAGTAGATCACGCCATACGTAGTACTTCAACCTATAGAGGCCACAAGGCGCCTATTAACATCCTAGATCTCAACGTAGAATATTCTACGTAAAATTGAAGACTCTCTCTCTTTCCCGCAACAACAGAAATCTCCTCCTCTCTATCGAGGCCGGCCACAAGCCAACCAGTGGGGTTGCACGCCTAACCGGACGTACAATTCTACTCACAAGAATACTACAAGTCTCAGAATACACCCATGTAATTACAGTTCAGTTCTCTTATTTAAATTCAGGCTTAAGTCGCAAGACATTGCCGTAAGTATTATTCAGGCTTAAGTCAAAAGACATTTCCGCACAACTATGTTCAATTCTATATATAGTATACTTAACTATATACTCCTACAACATGTAATTTCCAAATACCACAGAAGGTTAAGAATGTTTACCTCGATAAGCCCAAAATTATCCGAGTATAAATGTCGATCCTGAGCAAGGTTTAGCTCCTACTCCGTGCGCTCCAACCAGCTCCAAACAACCCTTAGATGTTCTAACCAACTTCTACTTATAACTTCAACTACGGGTGAAGATTTACTTAGGGTTTCGTTTTTATGACTGAGGGAAGTATAATAGTATTTTCTGGGCTTTTGTAAAAGTGTAACCTTGGGAATACTATAAGGTATTTGGGCCAAGGTATTTGGGCATTATAACAATACTAGGAGAGTATTTCTATACCACAAAAAGGGGGTATTATACGAAAACAACTAGGCTGGGGTACCCTACGGCTAACCACTACAGCTGAGGGGAAGCTCGGCCAAAGGGCCTTCTCAAAGGGGAGGGTGTGGTGGACGAAAGAACAAGAGGGAGGGAGTATTTTGAGACTTAGGTAGATTGCTCAAGTGAGGATGAAGAAAGTCTTCAACTTAGAGGGGTATTTATAGGTCAAGTGAAGGCCAACCAATGGCCAAGATGAAGACAAGTGTGGTGCAAGTGTAGGGCTAGATTTCAACCATGTGGACCTTATGATCTACCACAACCACTTGCACAAAAATATCCTACCTAACCAAGGCACAAAAACGTGCAAGTCTTGCCTTTGCCACAGACTTTCACGCCCAATGTGAGGGTGACACATGTCACCTCCCGTTGGTCCAAAATGTTTCGTCTCTCGGAAAAATCCGCAAAAATTATAAATGACATAGCGAATTTTCCCTACGTAGTCGTGGAAACGTTTCGTCGAAAACGACTTTTTCGCACTTGTGTACAAATTTCGAAACTAGCCAACTTTAAGGCTCAAATTATAATACGACGCTACCACGCATACTCCGAAATACGGGGTATAACATTCTCCCCTCCTTAGAAACATTCGTCCCGAATTTTCCTTCTAAGCCTCAAAACAAACATGCGCCAGTATAGTCTTCACTACTATATTTACGAGAACAAATCCTGCCACACCTGGCCACAGAAACAACCGCGCAAATACTTACATCCAAGTCCACGAGGAAACACCTCTAACATCACAAACTTTTGTCACTTTGCCGCGAGGTTCTAGTGTCACTCCGGTGTAACGACCCGTTCCGGGCCCCGTTACTGGTGCCTTACCCCGGGCACCCTAGTGATACAACATCAGAGAAAACCAGCGGAAAATAAAACATGATTCATGAAACAAGAGATATAATAATAAACAGGCCAACCAAAATGGTTGCCTTCAGTATATACATAAAACCTGAACAGTTTAATCCTTTACAACCC
This sequence comes from Przewalskia tangutica, assembly GCA_029844215.1. NCBI lineage: Eukaryota > Viridiplantae > Streptophyta > Magnoliopsida > Solanales > Solanaceae > Przewalskia > Przewalskia tangutica. Next base: position 84,636,250 of record CM056726.1, on the reverse strand, counting down.
TGCCCACAACAAAGATTTCATGCACTTAAGATTTACAACGACTATGACGGACAGGCCCCGCCATACCACGAATGTACAAGAACCTACAACTCGGGAACACATACTAAAAGATAAGCCTCCAAGAAACGGAGCTTCCAATACGAATCGTGATCCTAAGAGCGGGGATCCACGATCGACACTTCTACTGCGGCATGAACGCACTTCAAGGAGGTCAAGACAACAGTACCAAGTATGTGAAATCAGAAAATATCAGAATGAAATCATACTAGTCTATATAAAGCAGAGACATGTATGATAACCAAACTACGATTCACAACATAAAAGCAAATATATCGATCGGTGACTCACGCCTCAAGTCATCACTCAAATATAACTATGGGTCTCACGCCACAACATCAATCATGTTCGCATCACGGCGCATGCCCCTAATTCTGATCGGTGTAGACATGTCCATGATGCAACAATAATACCAATGCCCTACGGCCACATGCCCCGAATTCTACCTCGGTGTAGACACGTCCATGTGACATCAACAATAATATACTGGGTGATCAACCCTGCCGCATGGCCACATGCCCCCGGAATTCTACCTCGGTGTAGACATGTCCATGTAACCACAATAACAATATATCTGGTAATCAACCCGACCGCATGGCCGCATGCCCCGACTCGTGACGGTGTAGACATGTCCATGTGACATCAACAACAAGACAAGAATCAAAATGGAAACATACCCGTGGAATTCTCCATCACCGCCAAAGACGCCCAAGTAAGTTCTCAACAAGTCGACCGCCTCATCGAGAGACGCGGAATACGTAAATACCACACTTGCACAACAAAGGCTATCATCACAAGCATAGGCAAGTTTCACAACAACAAGCATAGGCAAGTTTCACAACAACAAGCATAGGCAAGTTTCACAACAACTTAAAGTACTTTCATTTTATGCCAAAGTCCGGGTTTTTAACCCCAAAGTACTACATACGTTAAGTTCTTTTAAAAGAGATCCATTACTTTTATAAAAGTCACCCGATACCCGTAGTATTAGAATGACCAACCCACCTTCCTTTTCAAAATCAAGTAACAACATTCTTTTCCTAAGTTCCAGTTTGCCTAATTTCAATTACTCAAGCTTCTCATTTTCAAATGGTTTCATAGTTCCCAAACTTAATCACTTGATTCCTTTTTAGAACAATTGAGTAACATATGTCATATATGTGAGTAGTTTATTCTTGGTTATAACGATCTTATTACGACCATGATCTAGAAAATGTAATATCATTTTGTCTCATCTTAGCTTCTATGCAGATGGAGGTTTCTACCGGTTTTAATACAACACATCATTATTCAATACATTTTCCTTTATTAACGCTCGTAGTGGTGCTGTCGATACACATTACGATTCCCAAATCAAGAAACATTATCCCTTTAAAACCAAGTACTCATTACTCACGAATGAGGTTTCACACAAACATCCACATTAAAACAAATAAGTTAAGTCTCTTATCTTATAAGATCAAGTCTCTTAACTTCTAACATCAAGAAACCATTTTCACTTACATAAGGTCGTTATAACTAACTTCCCATAAAGCTATTATAACACCCTATGTTTTAAACCAACCAAATCACTTAGCACATGTACGTCACCGTACTACATAGTTCACAACAATCATGCTAGAAAAGATAGGAAGAGGTTCACATACCTCGACGATTTATCGACAATAAGCAAAATGCTCCAAGTACTACAACCTTGCTAGCCCTTTCCACTCTCGAGTAGAATACGCTACTCTAGTACTTTCACCTATAAAGGTCACAAACGTCTATTAACCCCAAAACACAAGTTTCTATCTTTCTATAGAAAATTCAAAGATTTCCCCGCAACAACAGTAAATCTCCTCCTCTATCGAGGCCGGCTACCAAGCCAACCAGTGGGGTTTACACGCCTAACCTGACGTGTACAATTCTACACAAGTCTATCGCAATACACCCTATGTAAATACAGATTCGGTTCTTTATTCTTCAGCTTAAGTCAAAAGACATTGCCGAATACTAAGTATAGTTCCATATATAGTATACTTCAACTATATATTCTAACAAACATGTAATTTCCAATTACAATAGAGGACAAGATAATTACCTCGATAAGCCCAAAATTATCCAAGTTATAATGTCGATCCCGAGCAAGGTTTAGCTCCAATTCGTGCGCTCCAAACCACTCCAAACAACCCTTAGAAGTTCTAACCAACTTCTACTCAAATACTTCAACCAACTATGAAGATTTCCTTAGGGTTTTGGTTGAGACTAAAAAGGACAAAAGGTAGTATTTCGGACTCTACGTAAAGAGGTATCTTTGGAATACTACAAGTGACAAGGCTAAGGTCTTGTTGGCAATATAACAATACTATTGCAGTATTTCTATACCAAAACAAGGTGTATTATACTAAAACAACTAGGCAGTGGTACCCCACGCCAAGGCACCACAAAGGGGAGGAGGAGGCCCTCGGCCAAGACTCTCAAAAGAGGGGGATGAGTTGACGAACTCAACACTAGAGGAGGGAGGGATTTTAGGCTTGGAAGGTTTCATTTGTGGATGAAGAGTTCATCAACATAAGGGGGGTATTTATAGCAAAACCAAAGGCCAACCAATGGCCAAGATCAAGCCATGTGCAAGGCAAGTGTAAGGCCAAGATCAAGCCAAGTGCACCCTAAACCCTACTCCACAAAACACTCCACAAAACAATGCACCAAACAAGGCCAAAACAAGGCACAAAAGGGAGGAAGACGTCCCCCCCTTGCCTACCCAAACCGTCACTTGAGGGTGACAAGTGTCACCCTCTCGTTGGCCCAAAGATGTTCCGTCGCTCGGAAAAATCCGCAAAAATACAAAACGACATAGTCGGAATTTTCCCCTCGCAAGTTATGCAAAACGTTTAGGCCGAAAAACGACTTAATCGTGTTGCACAAAGGTAAATTCGCCAAGGTGCCACATGGGGTGACACGTGTCGCCCGATTCGCCTGAATATTTCGTCTTCGAAAATATCCAAAATACCGGAAATCTCAAAACAAAGCGGCCTCATAAAATCAGAATTTCTCCCGTGGCCCCACGTGAAAATTTCCAAAATAAAATCTCAAAATTCTAATATAATCTATGAAGTCCAAATACCAAAACGGGAATCCAATTCCCATTAACGAACCTTTTCTTCACAAAAACCGAAACTTTTCCGCGAAAAACTCACATCTTTCTTTCTTTTCAAAATTTACAGACTTCGCACGCACGTCCTCACATACATACCTGCAACTACGGGTATAACATTCTCCCTCCTTAGAAACATTCGTCCCGAATGTTCCTTCTCAAGTCGAATAACGATAAAGTTCCTCTAACAAGTTGCGATGCCACACGCCACGAAATAACATACGTCCTCTTCTTTCCTTACTCGTCGTGCCCTTCTCGAACGCTTGAACTCTCCCAAGACGTACCATACTTCAGTCATTACTCCGCTCTCAAAATCTCCGAGTCACTACCTCCAAACTTGGTCATCTTACTAACCTCAAACTTCCTTAAGGCCATTCCGGCCTTTACGAACCGCTCGTCGAACGCGCCCACGAACTCATACGATGATCATACAAACTTGGGCCTAGCATCCTCGTGACCCTACCACCGGCGGACCACCCAACTGACCCCACCCCAAACCGGGTTACGGGTTGACCCGAAATGGTCCTCAACCCGACCCCCAATCGCGTAAACTCTTGTTCCCGATCCGAACAATCTTACTAATTCACATCATGAAAGCTACCACTTCCATCTCATACAACCCACGCACTTATCACACAAATAAAACCCACGTATACTACTACTCTGATAAGGGTCAAAAATAAATCTTTAACTCAAGACGACCTTACCCCTAAGGTCTCCGACGTGACCTAGTCTAAGGTTCACACTTACCATGCCCCATACGTATCCTCCCAACTAAGCATGTTTTCTAACTCATAATTAACACAACGCTATTCGTACATAGCACATAATAATGAGACCATCATAACAAGCATACCAAAACTCTAGAGGTTAAGGATATACCGAAGCTACCGCCCACTCTAATCATAGGCACACCTGCAGGCGCATAATCTGTAGGCGCGATGAACCACCATCGATCCAGAGGGTGAGTCGTAACAGCCGTGCTACCCTTGGTCGGACAGTTCCTCGCAAAATGGCCCTGCTGGCCGCAAAAATAACAAGCTCCCCGCACCACGACACTCCCAAATGCGGTCTACCACATCGACCACACCGAGGTAGGGTGACCGATCCGCCAACACCCTTACTTCCTCGAAACTCGAACCTCGAGCCACGACCGCCTCAAGACGGAGGACCACTGCATGCGGGGTACAAAACTAGTTCTTCTGAGGCGTCCGCCTCGAAAGTCGCCAAAGACCACGATGTCCTCGCCCTCTTCTCGCGATCCAGGTCATTCCGTCGACCTCTCCGCACTCACATCCTAGTGCATGAGCTCGCATGCGGCAATGTCCATGCCCGTGAAGAGCTACACCCAACAAGCCTCGTTAAGTAATCATCTAATCCGTGACGTAGCGGTGCACTCTATCCTCCATGGTTGCCACTAAAGCGGGACATACCGAGCCAACGAGTCAAACTCCACGTTGTACTCTCGAATCACGCCTCTCTGCCTCAAAGATCATAAATCTGCCGCGCCTCTCTCATCCGCGGAGGCAAGAAGTGAGTGAGGAATGCCTCGAGAACTCGTCCCATATCGCTGGAAGCGCATGCTCTCCCGACAACTCCCACGAATCAAACCCGATCATTGCGGTATCGCGCACCGATGCGCACCTAAGACCACCGACTCGGTCTCCAAGCCTTGATCACTCACGATCCACAGAATCGCGGATGAACTCCTGCGGATCATCCTCGTGCCTCGACCCATAAAACTGCGGCGGGCTACTAACTCGTGAAGTCCGTAGCCTCAAACTATCTCGCCGGGGTGAACCATCTGCATCGAACTGAATCGCCAGATTCACCTATCCTCATATTCGCCATGACTCGCCAAGAATCGGGCCATCTCCTTGTAACCCATCTCCTCTTCCTGCATCGTGGATCGAGGCTCGTGTATGCGGTCTCGGCAGCCTATCATTGCCGCGCTCTAACTCTGCTGGCCGGGCGCTACAAAACCCGCCGTCAAGCACAACTCGTGCTGCGGGCTCGCGCTCGCACTCCTCAGATCTCACTAGCAGCACTCTCGCCTTGCCCTCCCGGGCTCTGGTTGCCTGCGCGGAGGCATAATCGTAAAAACGAGATACGCGGAGGGGTCCAACTTACAACACTTTCTAAGGCACGATCTCATAATGAGAAGAATGGAAACCAATCCTAAAAGTCCTATAGACTCCTCATTATAGATGTCGTGCACAACACACCGATAATCAAGACTTACTAGACACTGCGTCAGACACTTTCCGAGGATTAATCGCTCGATACCACTTTTGTAACGACTGCCTCGGCCCGCATCGTGCCTTACCCGCACCCTAGTGATACAACATCGAGAAAACCAGGAAAATAAAACATGAGTCATGAAACAAGAGATATAATAATAAACAAAGCAACCAAAACTGCCTTCAAGATATACATAAAACTCGAGCTTTAATCTTTACAACCCCGCCACAACAGCAAGATTACATGCACTTAAGATTTACAACGACTATGACGGACAGTGGCCCCGCCATACCCCGAATGTACAAGAACCTACAACTCAGTGGAACACATACTAAAAGATAAGCCTCAAGAAACGGAGCTTCCCAATACGCTGAATGATCCTAAGAGCGGGATCCACGATCGATGTACTCTACCGCGGCATGAACGCAGCCCGGGCGAGGTCGATAACAGTACCAAGTATGTGAAATCAGAAAATATCAGAATGAAATCATACTAGTCTATATAAAGCGAGACATGTATGATAACCAAACTACTGATCACAACATAAAAGCGATATATCCAAATGTGGACTCACGCCTCAAGTCATCACTCAAATATAACTACGGGTCTCACGCCCACAACATCAATCATGTTCAGATCACGGCCGCATGCCCCTAATTGCATCCGGTGTAGACATGTCCATGATGCAACAATAATACCAATGCCCCACGGCCACATGCCCCGAATTCTACCTCACAGACACGTCCATGTGACATCAACAATAATATACTGGGTGATCAACCCTGCCGCATGGCCACATGCCCCCGGAATTCTACCTCGGTGTAGACATGTCCATGTAACCACAATAACAATATATCGGGTAATCAACCCGACCGCATGGCCGCATGCCCCCGGAATTCTGCAGACGGTAGACATGTCCATGTGACATCAACAACAAGACAAGAATCAAAATGGAAACATACCCGTGAATTCTCCATCACCGCCAAAGACGCCCAAGTAAGTTCTCAACAAGTCGACCGCCTCTATCGAGACGCCAGAATACGTAAATACCACACTTGCACAACAAAGGCTATCATAACAAGCATAGGCAAGTTTCACAACAACAAGCATAGGCAAGTTTCACAACAACAAGCATAGGCAAGTTTCACACAACTTAAAGTACTTTCATTTTATGCCAAAGTCCGGGTTTTAACCCCAAAGTACTACATACGTTAAGTTCTTTTAAAAGAGATCCATTACTTTTATAAAAGTCACCCGATACCCGTAGTATTAGAATGACCAACCCACCTTCCTTTTCAAAAACAAGTAACAACATTCTTTTCCTAAGTTCGGTTTTGCCTAATTTCAATTACTCAAGCTTCTCATTTTCAAATGGTTTCATAGTTCCCAAACTTAATCACTGATTCCTTTTAGAACAATTGAGTAACATATGTCATATATGTGAGTAGTTTATTCTTGTTTATAACGATCTTATTACAAAGACCATGATCTAGAAAATGTAATATCATTTTGTCTCATCTTAGCTTCATGCAGATGGAGGTTTCTACCGGTTTTAATACAACACATCATTATTCAATACATTTTCCTTTATTAACGCCGCAGTTGGTGCTGTCGATACATTACGATTCCCAAATCAAGAAACATTATCCCTTTAAAACCAAGTACTCATTACTCACGAATGAGGTTTCACACAAACATCCACATTAAAACAAATAAGTTAAGTCTCTTATCTTATAAGATCAAGTCTCTTAACTTCTAACATCGGTAAACCATTTTCACCTACATAAGGTCGTTATAACTAACTTCCCATAAAGCTATTATAACACCCTATGTTTTAAACCAACCAAATCACTTAGCACATGACGTCACCGTACTACATAGTTCACAACAATCATGCTAGAAAAGATAGGAAGAGGTTCACATACCTCGCGACGATTTATCGACAATAAGCAAAATGCTCCAAGTACTACAACCTTGCTAGCCCTTTCCACTCCTCGAGTAGAATACGCTACTCTTAGTACTTTCACCTATAAAGGTCACAAACGTCTATTAACCCCAAAACACAAGTTTCTATCTTTCTATAGAAAATTGAAGACTCTCCCCGCAACAAACAGCGTAAATCTCCTCCTCTATCGAGGCCGGCTACCAAGCCAACCAGTGGGGGTTTACACGCCTAACCTGACGTACAATTCTACACAAGTCTATCGCAATACACCCTATGTAAATACAGTTCGATTCTTTATTCTTCAGCTTAAGTCAAAAGACATCGAATACTAAGTATAGTTCCATATATAGTATACTTCAACTATATATTCTAACAAACATGTAATTTCCAATTACAATAGAGGACAAGATAATTACCTCGATAAGCCCAAAATTATCCAAGTTATAATGTCGATCCCGAGCAAGGTTTAGCTCTAATTCGTGCGCCCAAACCACTCCAAACAACCCTTAGAAGTTCTAACTAACTTCTACTCAAATACTTCAACCAACTATGAAGATTTCCTTAGTGGTTTCGGTTTGAGACTAAAAAGGACAAAAGGTAGTATTTTCTGACTCTACGAAAGAGGTATCTTTGGAATACTACAAGGTACAAGGCTAAGGTATTTTGGGCATTATAACAATACTAGGGAGTATTTCTATACCACAACAAGGGTATTATATGAAAACAACTAGCAGTGGTACCCACGCCAAGGCACCACAAAGGGAGGAGGAGGCCTCGGCCAAGACTCTCAAAAGAGGGGATGAGTTGGACGAACGAACTCAACACTAGAGGAGGAGGGATTTTAGGCTTGAAGGTTTCATTTGTGGATGAAGAGTTCATCAACATAAGTGGGTATTTATAGCAAAACCAAAGGCCAACCAACGGCCAAGATCAAGCCATGTGCAAGGCAAGTGTAAGGCCAAGATCAAGCCAAGTGCACCCTAAACCCTACTCCACAAAACACTCCACAAAACAATGCACCAAACAAGGCCAAAACAAGGCACAAACAAGGAGGAAGACGCCCCTCGCTTACCCAAACTGTCACTGAGGTGACAAGTGTCACCCTCTCGTTGGCCCAAAGATGTTCCGCTCGGAAAAATCCGCAAAAATACAAACGACATAGTCGAATTTTCCTCGCAAGTTATGCAAAACGTTTAGTCGAAAAAACGACTTAATCGTGTTGTGCACAAAGGTAATTCGGCCAAGGGTGCCACATGGGGTGACACGTGTCGCCCCGATTCGCCTGAATATTTCGCCTTCCAAAATATCCAAAATACCGGAAATCTCAAAAACAAAGCGGCTCTCACAAAATCAGAATTTCTCAGTGGCCCCACGTGAAAATTTCCGAAAATAAAATCTCAAAATTCTAATATAATCTATGAAGTCCAAATACCAAAACTGGGAATCCAATTCCCATTAACGAACCTTTTTCTTCACAAAAAAAAACCGGAAACTTTTCCGTCGAAAACTCACATCTTTCTTTCTTTTCAAAATTTCTGCCGTACTCTCGTACGTACGTCCTCACATACATACCCTGCAACTACGGGGTATAACATCCGGCGACCCAACAAATGGTACCGGACTGCATGCGATCCCTGAGGTCTAAAATATACATCCTTCGCACCTTCTCCCTTTACAAGAAATGATCATATCTATGCTCGCAATACATGTTCGCCTCTACACTTACTCGTCGTACTCTCCTCGAACACTTGAACTCTTCTAGTATACGTACCACACTTCAGTCATCGCTTCAGTTCTCCAAACCTTGGAGTCACCACCTCCAACTTGGTTATCTTACTAGCCTCAATCTTCCTTAAGGCCATTCCCGGCCTTCACGACCGCTCAGTCGAACACACCCACGAACTCATACGATGGTCAACTAAACTTGGGCCTAGCACCCTCGTGACCCTACCACCTGGCGTGACCACCCAGAGCTGACCCCACCTCAAAACAGGCTGCGGGTTGGCCCGCAACATGGCCCCAACCCGACCCACTTAACGCATCACGCTCTTGTTTCCCGATCCGGAACAATCTTACCTATACAGGTCATGAAAGCTACCACTTCCATTTACCCAACCCAGGGACTTATCACACAATACATTCTAGGCATAAAATGCACTCTGACAAGGATCACTCGCAAAATCTTGTACTCAAGACGGCCTTACATCTAAGGTCTCAATCAGTAATATTCTAGTGGTTCATCATTTTCTCACCCTGTGCTTACCCTTTTTCACCAAACTGTGTTCCTAAATCACATTTTAGCACAAAGCTATCCGAACATAACACTTAACACATTAACATAACATCAAAACATACAAGCCTCTAGAGGGTTAAGGATATACCTGAAGCTACCGCTCTACTCTAATCATAAGTCCACTCGCAGGCGATACCGTAGATTGCAAACCGTTAAGCTTAGGAACTTGATCGTTATCTGTCTTGAGAAGGAACATTCGGGACGAATGTTTCTAAGGAGGGGAGAATGTTACACCCCGTAGTTCCAGTGTATGTATATGAGGACGTACGTACGTAAATACGACATTAAAATTGGAAAGGAAGAAAGATGTGATTTTTCGACTAAAAGTTTCCGAATTTTGAGAAGGAAAATGTTCGTTAATGGGAATTGGATTCTGATTTGGTATTCGACTTTTTGGAATATTTGAGAATTATGAAATTTTATTTCCGAAATTGGTCACGTGGGCCCACGAGAATTTACGTTTGTGGGGCCCACTTTATTTTCGGATTTTTGGCATTGCGGATATTTTGAAAGATGAAATATTTTGACGATGCACGGGGCGACACGTGTCACCCCGGTGTGGCCATGTTGGCCGAATGGAGAAGGCTGGGGACGCTTTTAGGTGGACAAGTGGCCCATTTTGTGCGCCACTTGTCCCATTTTTGTGGTAGCCAAATGGTTGGCCAACTACCCACACACACATGTACCCCATCCTCACCACACACTTGCCTAGATCTTGGCCATTGATTTTCCTATAAATACCCCATTGTTTCAAGACTTATTTCATCCACACTTTGAGATTCTAAGTCACAAAATACTCCCTTTGTTGAGGTTCTCGCCCTACTCTCCCTTGGTGTAGGAAAAATTCTTCAAGTGTTGATATAGTCCCAAATACCTTAGCCTAGTATCCCTAGTTGTATTCCAAGTTATTTCAATACTAGAGTCTAAAATTCTACTTTATTCCTTTAGTCGCAAAAACGAAGCCCTAGAAAAATCTTCATAGCTTAGATGAAGTGTTAAGAGAAGTTATTTGGAAACTTCTAAGGGTTGCTTGGAGCGGGTTGGAGCGTCAGAATTGAGCTAAACGTTGCTCAGATCGACTTATAATCTTGGATAATTTTGGGCTTATCGAGGTAATGATCTATGTCCCCTATCAGAATTGGAAATTACATGTCAGTAGTTAATCATTGAGTATAAGATATATTGGAAGTATAATTATAAGGAATTGAACTGTATTTACATTGACCGTATTTGCAGAGACTTGTAGTATTATTGGAGTAGAATTGTACACGTCAGGTTAGACGTGTAACCCCGAATTGTTGGTTTGGTAAGGCCTCGTTTGAGGAGGAGTTTTATGTGGTTGCGGGGAGGTGCTGAATTTTCCGTAGAATAAGGAATCTTGTATCTAGAATTATTCTACGAAGAGAGCTAGAGGTTGATAGACGTTTGTGGCCTTTATAGGTCAAGTACTACAGTAGCGTATTCTACTCAAGGGTGGAAAAGGCAGCAAGGTTAGAGTACTTTGGAGCGCTTTTGCTAATTGTCGATAATCGTCGCGAGGTATGTGAACCTCTTCCTATCCTTTCTAGCATGATATTTGTGAAATATATTTAGTGCGGTAGACGATCGTGTGTTTAAAGGAAGTTGATTTTCCTTTGTGTCCTTGACTTGATTCCAAAGTTAAGTGACTTGTTATGAAACATTAAGGACTTGAATTATGTTAAAAGTTGTAAAATCTCACTCATGATTAATGGGTGTGGTCTTTTAAAGAATAAAGTTATCTTGATTTCGAAAATAAGAATGGTTTTATCATTGGATTTAAAATGATAACTTGACTTATAAACAACTTGATTTTGGGAAAGGAGAAGTAATTTGATTTAAAGGTATAGGTTACTTGTTTTTAAAAGAGTAAGACACTTGGTTTAAAAGTATATTGCTACTTGACTTTTAAAGGAGAAGTGCCTTTGTTTTAAAAGAAGGTATGAAAATTGTTTTGGTTTTACTTTGATGTCTTTTGACTTGAGTTTAAATAATAAGAACTGAAGTATTTCAAAAGAGTTATTAACCATTTTGAAAGAAAATAAATACTTGTTTTAAAAGCTTAAGTGTTATACTAGCTTTATGGGAAGTTAGGTATAACGACTTAAGGAAGATGTATGAACGGTTTACTTATTTTTTTTTGAAAGTCTTGTATTGATTCTCGGAAAGTGTAGTAAGATGGTTTGATAAGACATGTTAGGATGCTACGTGTTAGTGTCTTGTGATGTTTGTATAAAGCGGGTTTCCTTGTTGTGCTTATGTTGTTTAACGATAAGTCGTTATGTTAGTATTATATCACTCACCTCGACATGATTTCGGGTTGTCGCCTCCACGCGGGGTAGACTCAAAGTGTCCAGGTGACCTATGATTCGAGAATACCTCACGCGGGTTTGTGTGACCTGCGCGAGCTACGAGAGTTCCGTTAGTGTGCGGCCTTTATGGTCACGCGGTCTATGTGGCCACGCGGATCGCGAGTCCGTGACGTTGCCGGGAGTAGCTACCCTCGATGCGGGAATACCTACGCGGGCCATCGGAGTGGCTTATGCGGAGTCGCGGAAGTTCCAGGACTAGACGCGACATTAGATATCGCGCGAGTGGCCGCCTTCGATCATGTGGCGGTCTAGACAGATCTCATGATACGCTTTATGACCTTGTTGGTACCGTGGGTTTTAGTAGTCTGTTATGCCTTCGCACTTACCCCGCAGACGGTTTTATTATGACACGTAGGACTCGTGTTCATGTGTATTCCTTGGTGCTTTTATATCATAGATCGCCGGTGAGGAAGATATTCCACGCATGATTGATGTTGTGGGCGTGAGACCCATAGTTGTATTTGAGTGATGACTTGAGGCGTGAGTCCCCGACTTGACATCGCTTATTTATTGTGAATCGTAGTTTGGTTATCATACATGTCTCCCGATTTATATAGACTACTATGATTTCATTTACGATTTTCGCCACATACTTGGTACCGTTGTAATCGACCTCTTCGGGCCGCGTTCATGCCGCAGTGGAGGTACACCGATGTTGATCCTCGCTCTTAGGGTCACGGTCAGCTTGGGAAGCTCCGCTTCTCCGAGGCTTATCGCAGAAGTATAGTCCCATGTCGTTGTAAGTGCTTACATTCAGGGGTATGGCGGGGCCCTGTCCCGCCATTGTTGTCATATCATTCTTAGAGGTCTGTAGTACTGTTGTGGGCAGAATTGTAAAAAGGGATGTAAATGTTCTAGTAGTTATATATTTATGCCGAAAGGCAACTTTTCTCAGATAACTGTTTTACACTTCACTTTATTCATGTCTTGTTTTATATTCCGTGACACTGACGATGACTACTGGGTGCCCGGTAAGGCACGACCACGCCCGGTTCGGTCGTGACAAAAGTGGTATCGAGCGATTAATCCTCGGAAAGTGTCTACGCACCGTATCTAGAGTCTTGATTATCGGTGTGTTGTGCACCACACCTATAATCAGGAGGCTGCAGGATATTTAGGATTGGTTTCCATTTTTCTCACTCTGAGATCGTGCCTTAGAGCTGTGTTATAAGTTGGACTCCCTTTGACGTATTCTTTTTCACCCGTTATGCCTCTACGCAAGGCAACCAGAGCCCGTGGCGGCAAGGCGGCAGAGGAGTCGCGAGTAGAGCACGTATGTTACTGTGGCACGCCCATTCATTATCCGAGACAGCTTCATTCGGGAGTTCGCGACGCCGCTTAGCCCTGTGAGAGTTTAGAGCAAGAATAAGAGCTACTGAGACCACGATACCTGAGCCTCTAGTCCCACGGCCAGGAACAAAGGATATGAGTTACAAGGAGATGGCCTAGTTACTAGCTAGTCTGGTGGCTGGGAATGAGGACGGACGGGAGCCGATGGTTCCGACAGTACCAGTAGTTCACCCTAGATCCGATAGTTTCGAGGCATCGGGGCTTCTTGAGTTGCACCACCCGAAGTTCTATGGATTGAGGACCGGCGGAAGATCATCGGAGTTTATTCGATCGTTGCGGCGGATCATGAAAGTGATCGAGACCTCGAGGCATTTACACTTTTTTGCCCTCGCACGGCGAGAGCTCGCAGATAGATTTATGAGGTTGAGGCGAGCCGCGAACGGTTCGGGAATACTGATAGAGTTTGACTTATTGGCTCGTTATGTCCCCGCTTTAGTGGCGCACATGGAGGATAGAGTGCACCGATATGTCACAGACATGACGATTATCTAGCAGAGTTGTACAAGAGTAGCTCTTGATCGACATGGACATTGCCCGCGTACATGCTTACACGCAGCAGATCGAGGAACGAGAGATCGACGGACTAACCAAGATCAGCAAGAGGGCCGTAATAGCAGGTCCTTTGGTAACTTTCGAGGCGCACCTTCTCGCAGCAGATCGTTATGCGCCTCCGCCAAGACAGAATGGTCCTCCGCGCACTTCGTGACGCTCGGGTATTTAGGAGTTGGTCGAACTCCGTGGTTTCGGTTCACGATTTATATAGTTCCACCACCAGATTCGTTTCTCTATGTTCACTATGTGGTAGACGTAATCCCAGAAATGTCGTCTTTTTACTAATGCTTGTTTTACCAGCGACCGTTAGGGCCATGTGAGGAGAGAATGTCCTAGTAGGAGGGATACGGGTGGGATGACTTAGCCTACTGTGCCGCCATGGATTCATGGTTCAGAGAAGAAGGGTGTTAGCTGCAGGAGGCCACCCCACCTCGATGTGGCCATTGTGGTAAGTGACATTGTGAGAGTGTCGACTTCTTTGACAACTTGTTTTGCTCTCGGCCAGGCCATCTTATGAGAAATTGTCCGACCAGATGTGGCGGATGTAGAGACTCACCTTCAGATCGGTGGCTAATTCATCATCTTCCTAGCTATGCGCCCAACAAAAGGTGATTGATTAGAACGACAAAGGGAAGTGAAGGTAGATGCAGGTATATCCTTAACCTCTAGAGATTTGTATGTGTGATAAGATGAGTATACCTTAAGTGTTATGTTCTGATAGCATTGTGTTAATTGTGATTAGAAAACATGGGTAGTTGTAAAGGGTAAGTCTGGGGACGAGAAAATGGGGAGCCTTAGAATTTATAATACTGGGACTCGACGCAAGCGCCGCCCCGAGTGGATGATTTTACGGTTGGTCTTTATCGAAGTACTCGATACGTGGTGTATTTATGGGATAATTCCATGGTAGTGTGAGATGAAAGTGGTAGCTTTCATGACGTGAATTGGTAATATTGTTCGGATCGGGAACGAGTTTAGTACGGTTGGTCGGCCGAGGCCATATCGCGAGTCAACCCGCAGCCCGGAAAGTGGGGCCGGTTTGAGGTGGTCCCGCTAGATGATAGGGTCACGAGGGTGTTAGGCCCAAGTTTAGTTAACCATCGTGACGAGTTCGTGGAAGCGCTCGACCAAAGAGGTCGCCGATGAGGTCACCCATCTTGTCTTTCGCCAGACCGTTTACTCGGCAGAGGATTACGCGAGATGTTATATCGGGAAGGTTGTAAGGTTGCACGAGGTGCCTACTTTCACCTTATGACAGCAATGGAGCCTAGTTTACTACTGCTTTTTCCGAGGTTTTACCAGCAGGTTAGGAACTCAAAGTAGTCTTAGTATCGCATTCGCCGCCGGTGTTTGGATTTCGCGGTAGTTGTGAGGATTGTTGCCTCCCGCTTGAGGAGTGTTTTATAGCTACCATTTCAAGATTCGGATATCGCCTTATGACGCCTTGTTGGGGCGGAAGTGTAAGTTCTGGCCGATTGGTTCGATGTTGGCAAAGTTCGATAGTTGGTTCATACTTGTTTCGGCAGATGGATAAGCGAAGCTTATCCGTAAGAGATTTTTGGCACTCAGAGTCAGCGTAAGTCGTGCGGATAGTCGGCGACACTTAGAGTTCAGCCGACGGTGGCCTTCGAAGGTACCACCTCGGAAAGGGTATGACGAGATTTGGAACCGGAGCGAGCGTAAATGTGGTAAGTCAGAGAAAGAGTTCTAGTGGACGAGCGGTACGACGAGTAAGGAAGAAGCGAGCATGTGTTAAGAACATAGTTGTGATCATTTCGTTTGTAAAGTGAAGGTGCGAAGGAGTATCTTTTAGCCTTGGGTGGGAGTTTTTGTGATGTTAGAGGTGATTCCTCGTGGACTTTGATGTAAATTTTTGCGCGTGTTTTACGTGGCTACGTGTGGCATTTGCAAACCGTTAAGCTATGAGGAACTTGATCGTTATCCTGTCTGAGAAGGAACATTCGGACGAATGTTTCTGGCGAGGAGAATGTTACACCCGTAGTTCCGGTGTATGTATATGAGGACGTGCGACGTAAATACGACATTAAAATTGGAAAGGAAGAAAGATGTGATTTTTCGACGGAAAAGTTTCGAATTTTGAGAAGGAAAAATGTTCGTTAATGGGAATTGGATTCCCATTTGGTATTCGGACTTTTGGAATATTTGAGAATTATGAAATTTTATTTCCGAATTGGTCACGTGGGCCCACGGAGAATTTACTGTTTTGTAGGGCCCACTTTATTTTCGGATTTTGGCATTGCGGATATTTTGAAAGATGAAATATTTTGACGAGCACGGGCGACACGTGTCACCCCGTGGCCATGTTGGCCGAATTGGAGAAGGCTGGACGCTTTTAGCGGACAAGTGGCCCATTTTGTGGCCACTTGTCCCATTTTTGTGGTAGCCAAATGGTTGGCCAACTACCCACACACATGTACCCCATCCTCACCACACACTTGCCTAGATCTTGGCCATTGATTTTCCTATAAATACCCCATTGTTTCAAGACTTATTTCATCCACACTTTGAGATTCTAAGTCACAAAATACTCCCCTTTGTTGAGGTTCTCGTCCTACTCTCCCCTGGTGTAGGAAAAATTCTTCAAGTGTTGATATAGTCCCAAATACCTTAGCCTAGTATCCCTAGTTGTATTCCAAGTTATTTCAATACTAGAGCTAAAATTCTACTTTATTCCTTTAGTCGCAAAAACGGCCCTAAAAATCTTCATAGCTTAGATGAAGTGTTAAGAAGTTATTTGGAAACTTCTAAGGGTTGCTTGGAGCGGATTGAGCGTCGTGAATGGAGCTAAACGTTGCTCGTGATCGACTTATAATCTTGGATAATTTTGGGCTTATCGAGGTAATGATCTATGTCCCCTATTGTAATTGGAAATTACATGTTGTAGTAGTTAATCATTGAGTATAAGATATATTGGAAGTATAATTATAAGGAATTGAACCGTATTTACATTGACCGTATTTGCGTAGACTTGTAGTATTACTGTGAGTAGAATTGTACACGTCCGGTTAGACGTGTAACCCCCGAATTGTTGGTTTGGTAGAGGCCTCGTTTGAGAGGAGTTTTATGTGGTCATGCGGGGAGGTGTCGCTGAATTTTCCGTAGAATAAGGAATCTTGTATCTAGAATTATTCTACGAAGAGAGCTAGAGGTTGATAGACGTTTGTGGCCTTTATAGGTCAAGTACTACGAGTAGCGATTCTACTTGAAGGGTGGAAAAGGCGAGCAAGGTTAGAGTACTTTGGAGCGCTTTTGCTAATTGTCGATAATCGTCGCGAGGTATGTGAACCTCTTCCTATCCTTTCTAGCATGATATTTGTGAAATATATTTAGTGCGTAGACGACGCGTGTGTTTAAAGGAAGTTGATTTTCCTTTTGTGTCCTTGACTTGATTCCAAAGTTAAGTGACTTGTTATGAAACATTAAGGACTTGAATTATGTTAAAAGTTGTAAAATCTCACTCATGATTAATGGGTGTGTGGTCTTTAAAGAATAAAGTTATCTTGATTTGAAAATAAGAATGGTTTTATCATTGGATTTAAAATGATAACTTGACTTATAAACAACTTGATTTTGGGAAAGGAGAAGTAATTTGATTTAAAGGTATAGGTTACTTGTTTTTAAAAGAGTAAGACACTTGGTTTAAAAAGTATATTGCTACTTGACTTTTAAAGGAGAAGTGCCTTTGTTTTAAAAGAAGGTATGAAAATTGTTTTGGTTTTACTTTGATGTCTTTTGACTTGAGTTTAAATAATAAGAATCTGGAAGTATTTCAAAAGAGTTATTAACCATTTTTGAAAGAAAAGAAATACTTGGTTTTAAAAGCTTAAGTGTTATACTAGCTTTATGGGAAGTTAGGTATAACGACTTAAGGAAGATAGAAGGAACGGTTTACTTATTTTTTTTTTTATGAAAGTCTTGTATTGATTCTGGAAAGTGTAGTAAGATGGTTTGATAAGTAGACATGTTAGGATGCTACGTGTGTTAGTGTCTTGTGATGTTTGTATAAAGGGGTTTCCCTTGTTGTGCTTATGTTGTTTAACGATAAGCTGTTATGTTAGTATTATATCACTCACCTCTTGACATGATTCCGGGTTGGCGCCTCCACGCGGGTAGACTCAGCGGTCTGTGTGACCTATGATTCGAGAATACCTCATGCGGGTTTGTGTGACCTACGCGAGCTACGAGAGTTCCGGTTAGTGTGCGCGCCTTTATGGTCATGCGGTCTATGTGGCCTACGCGGATCGCGAGTCCGTGACGTCACGGGAGTAGCTACCCTCGACGCGGGAATACCTCACGCGGGCCATTGGAGTGGCTTATGCGGAGCTTCGGGAAGTTCCAGGACTAGAAGCGCACATTAGATACTGCGGGCGAGTGGCGGCCGATCATGTGGCGGTGCAGACAGATCTCATGATACGCTTTATGACCTTGTTGGTACTGTGGGTTTTAGTAGTCGCTATGCCTTCGCACTTACCCCGCACGGTTTTATTATGACACTGGTAGGACTCGTGTTCATGTGTATTCCTTGGTGCTTTTATATCATAGATCGCCGGTGAGGAAAGATATTCCACGCATGATTGATGTTGGGCGTGAGACCCATAGTTGTATTTGAGTGATGACTTTGAGGCGTGAGTCACGACTTGACATGATCGCTATTTATCAGGAATCGTAGTTTGGTTATCATACATGTCTCCCGATTTATATAGACTACTATGATTTCATTTACTGATTTTCACATACTTGGTACTGTTAGATCGACTCTTCGGGGCTGCGTCATGCCGCAGTGGAGGTACACCGTGTTGATCCTCGCTCTTAGGGTCACAGTAGCGTTTGGGAAGCTCCGTTTCTCGGAGGCTTATCGCAGTATAGTCCCATGTCGTTGTAAGTGCTTACATTCAGGTATGGCGGGCCCCGTCCCGCCATTGTTGTCATATCATTCTTGAGGTCTGTAATCTTGTGGCAGAATTGTAAAAGGGATGTAATCGTTTCTAGTAGTTATATATTTATGCCGAAAGGCAACTTTTCTCGATAATCGCTTTACACTTCACTTTATTCATGTCTTGTTTTATATTCCTGATTACTCGATGTATGGCTACTGGGTGCGGGTAAGGCACGATCCACGCCCGGTTCGGTCGTGATCGCTACCGAGGCGGTCCGCCTCGAAAGTTACCAAAGGACCCCGCTTGCTCGCCCTCTTCACGATCTCGGCCATTCCGCGACCTCTCGTGCCTCACATCCTAGTGCATGAGCTTGCATGCGGGCAATGTCCATGCGGTGAAGAGCTACACCCGCATAAGCCTCTACCAAGTAATCGTCCAGCCCGGTGATGTAGCGGTGTACTGGCCCTCCATATCGGCTACAATGAGAACATACCGAGCTAATGAGTCAAACTCCACATTGTACTCTCTAACCGTCCCGCCCGCCCCGCCTCAACGTCAAAAATTGTTTACCGAGCCCTCTCATCTGTGGGCAAGAAATGTGCAAGAAAAGCCCTTGAGAACTCGTCCCATACGGTGGAAGTGCATGCTCTTCCGGACAACTCCCACGAATCAAACGACCAATCTGCAGATCACGCGGTGACGAACCCAATACCACCGACTACGCCTGCGAGACTCGGATCACTCTCATGATCCATCAGAGGCTTCGGATAAACTCTTGAGGTCATCTCGCCTCTCGATCCATAGAACAGGCGGCTACAACTCGTAAAGTCACGTAGCCTCAAACCGCTCGCCGGGGTGAACTACGGTGCTCTGGGCCGGAATCGCCAGATCCAGCCTATCTCATATTCGCCACGACCGCCAAGAATCGCCATCTCCTTGTACCCCATCTCATCTCGCTCTGCCGTGGGATCGAGGCTCGTGTATCAGAGTCTCGCAGCCATCGCTGCGCTTAAACTCGCTGTGGCGGCGCCACGAAACCCGCGGTTAAGCACTGCTCAGTCATCAGGGCTCGCGCTCGTACTCCTCAGATTCTCACTAACAGCTCTCGACTTCCTTGCCCATCGGGCTGGGTTTTACGCGGAGGCATAACGGTAAAAGAAAGGAATACGTCGAGGGGTCCAACTTATCACACGACTCTAAGGCACGATCTCGTAATGAGAAGAATGGAAACCAATCCTAAATGTCCTATAGCCTCACGATTATAGATGTGGTGCACAACACATTGATAATCAAGACTCTACTAGACACGATCAGTAGACACTTTCCGAGGACTAATCGCTCGATACCACTTTTGTCACGACCGAGCCCGGGCGTGGATCGTGCCTTACCTGCACCCTAGTGATACAACATTAGAGAAAATCGGAAATAAAAACATGAACATGAATTAAGAGATAAGATAAATAAACACGACAACCAAAAAAGTTGACTTCATCATATATACATAAATACCAGAACAATTATCCTTTTTACAAACCCCGCCACAATAAAGCATGCACTTAAGATTTTTACAACAACTATGACGGACAGGGCCCGCCATACCACGAATGTATAATAATCCATGACTGTGGTAACATACCAAAAGATAAGCCTCAAGAAATGGGGCTTCGACACCGAATCGTGATCCTAAGGCGAGGATCCACAACCGATGTACTTCCACTGCAGATGAACGCACTTCAAGGAGGTCGAGACAACAGTACCAAGTATGTGAAATCGAAAAGATCAGAAATGAAATCATAATAGTCTATATAAAGCAGGAGACATGTATGATAACCAGATGAAATACGTGTCCCGGCCCATCCTGTGGCACTCGGTGTATAATCAGATAAAATACGTGTCCCTGCCCATCTCGTGGGACTCGGTGTAAAATCGGATGAAATACGTGTCCCTGCCCATCTCGTGGGACTCGGTGTATAATCAGATGGAATACGTGTCCCTGCCCATCTCGTGGGACTCGGTGTATAATCAGATGAAATACGTGTCCCTGCCCATCTCGTGGGACTCGGTGTATAATTAAATGAAATACGTGTCCCTGCCCATCTCGTGGGACTCGGTGTAGAATCGTTCATAACAAATCAACCGGCCCTCCATCGAGAGACGCGGGGGTACAGAAATACAACAAAGGCTATCACAACAAACATAGGCAAGTTTCACAACAACAAGCATAGGCAAGCTTCACAACAACAAGCATAGGCAAGCTTCACAACAACAAGCATAGGCAAGTTATACACAACTCAAAGTACTTTCATTTTATGCCAAAGTCCGGGTTTTAACCCTAAAGTACTACGTACGTTAATTTCCTTTTAAAGATCCATTTATTTTACAAAGGTCACCCGATACCCGTAGTATAAAAATAGAGTGACTAACATTGTTAAGTAAACCAAAATGCTTTCCTTTGTAAAATCAAGTAACAACCTTATTTTCCAAACGTTCAAGTTTGCCTAATTTCAAATGCTCAAGTTTCTCATTTTAGAAAAGGTTTCGTAGTTCATAGTTTTAATCCTTTAAAACATAATTCCCCTTTAAACGTTTTGAGAAACATATGTCTTATATGTGAGTAGGTTATTCTTGTTTATAATCAATCTTATTAAGCAGCCATGATCTAGGAAATGTAATATCATTTTGTCTCATCTTAGCTTCTATGCAGATGGAGGTTTCTACTGGTTTTAATACCATACTTCATTATTCAATACATTTTCCTTTATTAACGCCGCAGTTGGTTTGTCGATACTCATTCGATTTCAAATCAAGAAACATTATTCCTTTTAAAACCAAGTACTCATTACTCACGAATGAGGTTTCACACTTTTAACAAAATTCATATTAATACCATTAAGTCAAGTCTCTTATCTTCTAAAAATCAGTAAACCATTCTTTTTATCACTCTTAAGACGTTATACCTAACTTCCCATAAAGCTAGTACAACTCTTATGTTTTCAAAGCCAAGTATTACTCTTCTTTCAAAAGGGTCTTTTTTTGAAACACTTCAAGTTCTTTGTTACTACACATCAAATCCGTTATAAGTCAAATCAGTTATCCTTTGAAACCACAAAGCATTTTCTTACCTACATAAAGCTGTTATAACCAACTTCCCATAAAGCCGTTATAACACTTTATGTTTCAAACCAATCAAATACATTAAACACATGTACGTCTACCGTACTACATAGTAATACACATATCATGCTAGGACAGATAGGAAGAGGTTCACATACCTCACGACGATTATCGACTAATAGCAAAGTGCTCCAAGTACCTCAAACCGTCGGCTACTCCTTAAGCCAAGTAGATCACGCCATACGTAGTACTTCAACCTATAGAGGCCACAAGGCGCCTATTAACATCCTAGATCTCAACGTAGAATATTCTACAGAAAATTCGAAGATTTCCCGCAACAACAGCGTAAATCTCCTCTCTCTATCGAGGCCTACCAAGCCAACCAGTGGGTTTGCACGCCTAACCTGACGTGTACAATTCTACTCACAAGAATACTACACAAGTCTCATCAGTAATACACCCCTATGTAATTACGATTCGCTTCTCTTATTTAAATTCAGCTTAAGTCGCAAGACATTGCTGTAAGTATTATTCAGCTTAAGTCAAAAGACATTGCCGCACAACTATGTTCAATTCTATATATAGTATACTTAACTATATACTCCTACAACATGTAATTTCCAATTACAACAGAAGGTCAAGAATGTTTACCTCGATAAGCCCAAAATTATCCGAGTTTATATGTCGATCCTGAGCAAGGTTTAGCTCCTACTGCGCGCTCCAACTCCGCTCCAAACAACCCTTAGAAGTTCTAACCAACTTCTACTTATAACTTCAACTACGTGAAGATTTACTTAGGGTTTCGTTTTTGTGGATCGAGGAAGTATAATAGTATTTTCTGGGCTTTTGTAAAAGTGTAACCTTGGGAATACTATAAGGTATTTGGGCCAAGGTATTGGGGCATTATAACAATACTAGGAGAGTATTTCTATACCACAAAAAGGGGGTATTATACGAAAACAACTAGGCTAGGGGGGGGGGGACCCCATGGCTAACCACTACAAAGGGGGAGGGGGAAGCTCTCGGCCAAAGGGCCGTCTCAAAGGGGAGGGGTGGGGTGGACGAAAGAACAAGAGGGAGGGAGTATTTTGAGACTTAGGTAGATTGCTCAAGTGAGGATGAAGAAAGTCTTCAACTTAGAGGGGTATTTATAGGTCAAGTGAAGGCCAACCAATGGCCAAGATGAAGACAAGTGTGGTGCAAGTGTAGGGCTAGATTTCAACCATGTGGACCTTATCCATCTACCACAACCACTTGCACAAAAATATCCTACCTAACCAAGGCACAAAAAACGTGCCAAGTCTTGCCTTTGCCGTGCACTTTCACGCCCAATGTGAGGGTGACACATGTCACCCTCCCGTTGGTCCAAAATGTTTCGTCTCTCGGGAAAATCCGCAAAAATTATAAATGACATAGCCGGAATTTTCCCTACGTAAGCTGTGGAAACGTTTCGTCGGAAAACGACTCTTTTCGGCACTTGTGTACAAATTTCGAAACTAGCCAACTTTAAGGCTCAAATTATAATACGTACGCGCTCACGTACATACTCTGGAAATACGGGGTATAACACCAATAATTTCCATGCCATTCTTGGCCAACAATATAACCAATACTAACCCCTTTCAACTCTTTTCCAATCCAAGTTCTTAGGTCTAACATGATATCTAGCCCTAGACATCTTCAACAACTACAATCCCCCTTTACAACATGCGACGACCAAATTAGTAACCAAATTGAAGTTATCATCTTAAGGCTAACATGCCCATTTCAGTTTTCAACAAGACAACAAGATCTAAATCTATTCAACTTAAATAAAACAGCCTCAGGCTCATTTCTAAACTACTATAACTTGAAATCTTCAATTATACAAGAAGGTGGAGATCTTACCTCAAGAAGCTCTCATTCTGAAATCTTCTTCACTTTAAAATTACCCACACGAGCCCTCTACAAGTCTGCCAACACTTTTCCTTCTTGAAGTCTTTCCAAAAAATTCCTTAGGCAAGGTTTTCTTCCAAAAATCTAGAGAGAAAGGGAGAGGATTTTCTTGGGGAGGGTTAGGTGAAATGGCCAAGTCTTCCAAGACTTGGCCCTTGAAATAGGGTCCTTTCTTGGTCAAAAAGATGGGAGAAACTTGTCACCCTCCCATAGGCCTTTTATCAAAATATCCCCGATTTTTCGACCGCAGAAAAATCCGCCTCGGCGCTGGCGCCCACATCCGAAAGTTCCAGCATTTCGCGCCATGCTGCATTCAGCCAAGGCGCTGCAACCTCATGGACTCCAGTACAACCGGCGCGCGACCAGATTCAGGCGCTGGCACAGTATCCTCGAATCAAAATCGCGCTGCTCGATTGCGCACCTAACTTGTAACTTCCATAACTTTTGACTCCGATGTCCTATCGACGAACGGTTTGTTGCGTTGGAAACTAGATTTAACGGACTACACACTAGGCTTTTTAAACACCTCGAAATTCTTAACAACTGGGGTACAACACTCCAAGGTAGACTCAAAATCCGTCCAACACATGTTTGTCAACTTATCTTTCAACTTTCAAATCTTATATTCCTTGGTATGTTCTTATCTTATCTTCTTGAATTTACGGGGTGTAACATTCTCCCCTCCTTAGAAACATTCGTCCCGAATGTTCCTTCTAAGTCTCCAAAACGCAGACGCCGGTATAGTTTTCACCACTGCACTTACAAAAGAATCAGTTATGCCACTCATGGACTTATTACCCGAATATATTCCCCGCATACTATGTACTCCGACAAGGATCACTGTAAATTATTTTACTCTAGCCGGCCTTATCTCTAAGGTCTCGATTGTTATAAATTTTAAGGTTCAAAATTTTCTTATCCTCAGACTTACCCTTTTCACTAATTAGGCTTCTAAATCACATTTTTAACACAAAGCTATCCAAACATAACACTTAACACATCACCATAACATCAATGCATACTAGTCTCTAGAGGGTTAAGAATATACCTGTAACTATTACTTCACTTCCTCTTTTTGTCGTTCTACTCATGTTCCTTCCCTGCACGGCGCACAAAAGGAGGAGATGAATCAGCCACTGATCCCGAAGGATGAGTCTCTACATCCGCGCTACCTCTGGTTGGACAATTTCTCGCAAAATGGCCCTGCTGGCCGCATGCAAAACAAACTCCCATTCCAGCCCGACACTCCCCATCATGGAGCCTACCACAACGGCCACAACGAGGTAGGGGTGTTCCCATCTGACTAACGTCCCTGCTCCCCCAAAACTCAAACTGGAGCTCGACCGCTCCGGAATCTCCCGAACGTCTTGAAGACTGTGGCGGAGCACTCCGTACTGGCGGAGGCGCATAACTAGTCTGTTGCTGAGGCTTCCTGCCTCGAAGGTCACCAGAGGACCTCGTGGGCCCTCTCTCGCTGATCTTGGTTAATCCGCCGACCTCTACGCCTCACACCCAAGTGCATAAGTCGCACGCGGCAATATCCATGCCCACTGAAGAGCTACTCCTGCAACTCTCGGCTAAGTAGTCATCTAGTCTGTGACATAACGGTGCACTCTATCCTCCATATCGCCACAGGCGGGGACATACCGAGCCAATGAGTCAAACTCTACATTGTACTCCGAATCATGCGCCCATTTGTCTCAAAGATCAAAAATCTGTACCGCTCTCCTCATCCGCGAGGCAAGAAATGGCCAAGGAAAGCCTCCGAGAACTCGCCAACCACCTGGAGGTGCATGCTCCCGACAGCTCCCACGAATCAAACGATCGGCAGGTATCACGCAGACGATGCGAACCTAAGACCACCGACTCGGTCTCGAAGCCTTGATCACTCACGATCCGTCAGAATCGCTTGATGAACTCCTGCGGATCATCCTCGGCCTCGACCCGTAACTCGGGTGAAACTCGTAAAATCCCGTAGTCTCAAACTATCTCGACCTCGGTGCCACTGGTGCTCATCGAACTGCCAGATCCAGCCTATCCTCATGTCTGGCCACGATCTCGCTAGTAATCGGGCCATCTCTCAGAACCCATCTCTCGCCTGTGCCGCACCGAGGCTCGTGTTGTGGTCTCAGAGACCGCCGCCGCTTCTACTCGCAGCCTCCTCTGCCTTGCCCTTTGGGCTCTGGTTGCCTTGCGAGGCATCACCGTATACAAAGAATACGTCAGAGGGAGTCCAACTTATAACACAGCTCTAAGGCACGATCTCAGAGTGAGAAGAATGGAAACAAATCCTAAATATCCTATAGCCTCCTGATTATAGATGTGGTGCACAACACATCGATAATCAAGACTCTACTGGATACGGTCTGTAGACACTTTCCGAGGACTAACTGCTCTGATACCACTTTTGTCACGACCCGAACCCGGGCCCGTGACTGGTGCCTTACCCCGGGCACCCTAGTGATACAACATCAGAGAAAACCAGCGGAAATAAAAACTCATGAAAGAAAACAGTGAAATAAGAAAACAGGCTAACCCAAACGGTTACCTTTTTGTACATAAATGAAAACTTGAACAGTTACATCCCTTACAATCCTGCCCACAACAGTGCTACAGACCTCTAAGAATTTTGAAACCATAATGACGGGACAGGGCCCCGCCATGCCCCTGAATATACAAAAGTCTACTGCTTCAGGGAACCGTGCCACAGGACAAGCTTCCGGAGATATGGAGCTTTCCGAGAACCGAACAGCGATCCTAAGAGTGCGGATCAGCAAGCTATGTACCTCAACCTGCGGCATGAACGCAGCCCCCCGAAGGAGGTCAGTACAACAGGTACCAAGTATGTGAAACTGAAAAATACTGTAAATGAAATCATAATAGTCTATATAAAGCAGGAGACATGTATGATAACCAAACTACAGTACACAATATATAAGCAGTCATGTCAAGTTAGGGACTCATGCCCGTGAAATCATCACTCAAATACAACCCGGGAATTTAACCCGCACAATGGCCGCATGCCCCGGCATCTCACCTCGGTATAAGCATGGCCCTGGAACCGTACTAGTGGGCCCATACCCGTGGACCATCCAACGTGTCGGTATGCCCAAAGGAGATAACAAGATAACAATCCCTGTGGAAGCATACCCGTGGGCCACCCAACGTGTCGGTATGTCCAAACAACTAACAAGATAATACTCACTGTGGAAGCATACCCGTGGGCTACCCAACGTGTCAGTATGTCCAAACAAATAACAAGATAATACTCACTGTGGAAGCATACCCGTGGGCTACCCAACGTGTCAGTATGTCCAAACAAATAACAAAATAATACTCACTGTGGAAGCATACCCGTGGGCTACCCAACGTGTCAGTATGTCCAAACAAATAACAAAATAATACTCACTGTGGAAGCATACTCGTGGGCTACCCAACGTGTCAGTATGTCCAAACAAATAACAAAATAATACTCACTGTGGAAGCATACCCGTGGGATACCCAACGTGTCAGTATGTCCAAACAAATAACCAATAACCGGCCCTCCATCGAGAGACGATAGCCTAATCAAACCTTTGTACAACAAGGCTATCTCAACCAAGCATAGGCAAGTTACACACAACTCAAGGTACTTTAAACACTCCTAACACAACGTCAGTATACCATTTAAAACCCAAGTATCTAACCCTTTAGGATCAAGGTACTCTACCTTTTATAACCAAACCACTTATGTTTTTCCATCACAAAGATTTCAATATTTGAAAACAAGTTACTTCTCTTTTTCCAAAAATCAAGTTACCATTCTAAATCCAATAATGAATCCATTTCTTTATTTTTCCATAAAGTCGTTATAACTAACTTCCCATAAAGCTATTATAACACTTTATGTTTTAAAAACAATACAAGACAAAACCATGCCTTTCTTTTAAAACAAAGCACTTCAAATTCTTAAGTCTCTTTTCTTTTAGAAATCGAGTTCCTTACCTTGGGATTTTTTTAGAAGATCAAAACTTGATTTCAATAATTCTTATTAGAGCAGCCATGATCTAGGAAATGTAATACAATTTTGTCTTATCTTAGCTTCTATGCAGATGGAGGTTTCTACTGGTTTTACCATGATTAATTGTCATTACTTCTTTCCTTTATTAACGCTGCATTGGCTTGTTCGATTCTTATTCCCATTTCCGAAATTTATGTAACATTATTCTTTTTAAAAACCAAGTACTCATTTCTCACGAATGAGGTTTCACACTTTTCAACACCATTTAGGTCAATTATAAGTCAAGTCTCTTATCTTTTGAAATCAACCAACCATTCTTTTACCTACATAAAGTGGTTATAACAAACTTCCCATAAAGCCGTTATAACACTTTTATGTTTTAAACCAACCAAATACAACTATAAGCCCTTATGAGACCAAGAGGGCTTGTTCCTTAACCACCGAGTACCCATTACTAACGAATAAGATTTTCCTACTTTTCAAACAATCAAGACCTTTACACTTCATATCAAGTCAAGGCACAACAAGGGAAATCAAATTCCTTTAACACACGTGCATCTACTGCACTATATATTTCACAAATAATCATGCTGAAGAGGATAGGAAGAATCACATACCTCGCGACGATTATCGACGGTTAGCAAAATGCTCCACAGTACTATCCTCCTTAAGTAGAATATGTGTCACGACCCGTTCCGGGGCCCGTGACTGGTGCCTTACCGGGGCACCCAAGTAGTCATACATCAGAGTAATCAGCGGAAATATAAAGCAAGACATGAAACAGTTTATAAAATAAGACACAGTTTATGTGAGAAAACATCGCCTTTCGGCATATATATATACACATGGTTTAGCAGTTACATCCGACACTGTACAACATGACTACAGACCTCTAAGGAAATATACAACTATGGCGGGACAGGACCCCGCCATACCACTCATACAAAACTATCTACAACGGGGAGATCATACCCAAAGTAGAGCCTCGGAAAAGATGGAGCTCACACCAACGTAGAGATCCTAAGAATGTGGATCTAGCACACTTTGCGCCCTTACTGCGGCATGAACGGCCCCAGAAGGAGTCGATACAACGGTACTAAGTATATGAAATCGTAAAATACTTAAATGAAACATATCATTTTAAAAACAGTTTTGCAAGTATGTATAAAACAACGAGAAGCGCGCATAGTGCAGCATCACAAACAAAGCGTGATAGGTAAAGCGTGCAGGTCTTTTCTAGGTGCGAATGATCGAAGCGAGCAATTGCGCGTAGTATCACCATGCAAGCCTAATCACGGACTCCGTAGTCGCATAGGCCAATCGCGTAGGCCGCATAGGGTATATAACCCGCATCGAGGGTAGCTACTCCTCGGCGTAAATCGCCCCGACTCGTCGTCCGCATGGCCACATAGACCGCGTGAGGTATAACCCGCACACTAACACGGAACTCCGTAGCTCGCATAGGTCCCTTGGACCCGCATGGTATTCTCGAATCATGGTCCTGCATCACTGAGTCTACCCGCGTGGGCGGCTTAACCCCTGTAATATGTCAAGAGGTGAGTGATGTTACACTAACCTAACGACTTATCGTTAACATAAGCACAACAAGAATACTCTTTTACACAAGCGTTACAAGACACTAACACATAGCATCATATCATGTCTACTTATCAAACCATCTTTTATTCTTTTCACAATTCAATATAAGTCCATTTATAAACACATAGGCAAATCTGTTTCTTTTATCAATCTTAAGTGGTTATACTTAACTTCCCATAAAGCTAGTATAACTCTTAAGCTTACGTTTAAAAACCAATTAGTTCTCTTACATTAAAAATGATTCATATTCTTATGAAATGCTTTGGATCTTTATTATTGGGCTTAAGCGTGAGGCATTCTGTAAGTATTATTCAGCTTAAGTCAAAGACATTGCGTAGTTATTATTCGGTTAACACGTACGCGTCTAGTACTATATATATTGTAAAATATCATGCTTTAGGAAGAATCACATACCTTCTCGTGAAAACCACCCGAGTTGAATATGTCGCGCAGAAGTCGACTATAATAGTCACAGACATCTATCAAAGACTACTCAAGGTCATTCTAAGCAGAGGGTTCACAATTACATGGAAAGTTGGGCGTACTTTCCCACGTGAGCTATATAAGTCTACTGTGAAAACAGTCCTATGTAAGTACAGTTTGATTATTCTTCTTTTAAACCCTTCTACTGTGGTAACAGTTCAATTCTATTCTGTGATATTCTTCTAAGTATTTAATACTTATTCTAATACTACAACAGTAAGTATTCTCTAATTCAAAAGAGGGTTAGGATTAGTTACCTCAGTAAGCCCAATAATATCCTAGATAAAGTCGCGCCTGAGCAAGGTTTAACTCCTAAGTTATGCGCTCGGTAGCTCGAGAAACCTTAGAAGTTCTTCACAACTTCTACTAAGTACTAAGGGATTTGGGCTAGGGTATTTTGGGCATTATAACAATACTAGAAGACAACTTTTCTACCAAGGGAGGGGGGTAGATTTTTGGCTAGGCTAGGGGGGGCCTCGGCCAAACTACTAGGCTAGAGGGGGGGTATTCGGCCAAGGGGAGGGGGGAGGTGTTGGACGAAAAGGCTACAAAGGGAGAGGAGAGGATTTTCAAGACTTGGAAAGATTTGTGGATGAAGAACTCTTCATCTCTAAGGGGGTATTTATAGGTCAAGAAGTGGCCAACCAATGGCCAAGATTAAGACAAGTGCAAGGCAAGTGTAGGGTGAGGATTAACTATACACAAATATCCTACCAACTCCTTGACTTGTGCACAAGGCACAAAAAACGTGCTCACCATTGTCCAAATCGTCCAAATGGGCGATTTCAAGTCCATCAATTGGAGGGTGACAAGTGTCGCCCTCCCGTTGGTCCAAAATGTTTCGTCTCTCGGAAAAATCCGCAAAAATTAGAAATGGCATAGCCGGAATTTACCCTACGAAAGCTGTGGAAACGTTTCGTCGGAAAACTATTCGTTTTGTGAGTTGTGCCCAAAAAAACGTTTTGCCTAAACTTTAAGGCTAGACTTTTTGTACGTATTCCCTTACGTACATACTCTGGAAATACGGGGTATAACATTCTCCCCTCCTTAGAAACATTCGTCCCGAATGTTCCTTCCCAAACGATTAACGATAAGATTCTTCATAACTAAAGCGATTTGCAAATGCCACACACGCCACGAACAACACTTGGCGTAAACTATAACGAAAATTTACAAGTAGGAAAGTGAATTACCTGGAGGTGTGGGGAATAGGTGAGGATACTTCTGCCTCATGTCCTCCTCGGCTTCCCACGTCATCTCCTCCCTGAGCTCGTTCCGCCACAAGACTTTGACGGAAGCCACGTCCTTGGTCCGCAGACGCCTAACCTGACGATCGACTATCGCTATGGGAATCTCCTCATACGATAACCCTCGGTCACCTGGACATCGTCAATCGGGTGTACCCTAGATGGATCCCCGATACATCTCCTCAGCATAGATACGTGAAAAACCGGATGAACTTCCTACAGATCGTACGGCAGATCCCACTCATAGGCACCCTTGCCTACCTGCAGACAATCTGAAGCGGCCCGATGTACCTGAAATTTGAGTTTCCTTCTTCCCGAATCTCATCACACCGCCATGGGTGACACCTTTAGGAAAACCCAATCATGAACCTCGAACTCAAGATGCCGACGGCGATGATCTGCATCGACTTACATCGACTACGGTATCGATAGCCCTCTCGGATAAGCTTCACCTTATCCATCGCTTGTACCAAATCTGGTCCCTCTAGCTGCACCTCGCCCAAATCGAACCAACCTATAGGCGATCTGCACTTCCTCCCATACAAGGCGTCATCAGGAGCCATCGAATCTTGGGTGGTAGCTATTATTATACGCGAACTCAACTAGAGGCAAATGATCCTCCCAACTACTCGAAGTCAATAACGGGCTCGCATATCCTCGAGAGTGCGGATAGTGCGCTCTGCTGTCCGTCTGCGTGGATGAAATGCGATACTCGTGCTCACTGCGTCCCTAAACCCTCTGGAAGGACCTCGAAGTTAGCGTAAACCGGGCTCCACATGCGATATGATCGAAGTAGGGACTCCATGCGATCGGCGATCTCTCGGATGTAAAGTCGGCATAATCCTCAGAAAAAGTCGCCTGACGGGAGAAAGTGGGCTGATTTCGTCCACTGTCGACGATAACCCATATAGAATCATGTCTCATCCGAGTGCGAGGTAATCTGTGATGAAGTCCATGTTGATCACCTCCCACTTCGGTCGGGATCTCAATCGTCAGAACAAACCACGGGCCTCCGGTGCTCTACCTTCACTGCGACAACGGGCACGAGCTACGAACTCGCAACGTCCTCTTCAAGCCATCCCACCAATACACGGATCTAAGGTCGTGGTACATCTTGGTCGACCGGATGGATAGAGTAACGCGCAATGTGTGCTTCCCAAGAACCTGCGCCAAGTCTCAAACATCCGGAACACACAATCGCCCTCAAACCTTAGCACCCATCGTGCTACCTCAAAGGACCCTTGCCCTCACGAAGAGGCGTATCACGATATCGAATCAAAGCTGGATCCTCGAGCTGTTGCCTCTTCACCTCCTCGGCGATGGAAGACTCGGCAACCTCACGAACTCTAACCCCACCGCTATCGTAATCAATCAAGCGGACACCAAGGCTCGCTAATCGATGCAAATCACGAACCATGTCCTCCTCTCTAGCTGCACATCGATAGGCTCCCCATCGACCTACGACTAGAGCATACGCCTAACATTGGCCTTCCCGGGTGTACAGGATATCAACATCGTAATCCTTAAGCAACTCTAACCACCGTCTGCGCCGTAAGTTCAGCTCCTCTGTTGAAGATATCTTGGAGGCTCTTGTGGTGCGTAAAAATATCCACGTGAACCCCATACAAATAGTGCCTCGGATCTTGGCGTGAATCACGCGCAACTCCAAATCGTGGGTGGGGTAGTTCCTCTCGTGTTTCTTGGTGCCGGGATTCATATGCTATAACCTGCCATGCTGCATCAACACATCCCAACCCGATGCCCGACGATCACAATACACGACATAACCATCCGGACCTGCGGAAGAGTAAGAGCGAGGCGGTCGTCGGTCTCTCTTTCAAAGAATGGAAACCACGCCACAAGCATCATCCATCAAACTTGGCTGCCACGAGTCGGCCTAGTCAATGGTGCGAAGATAGAAAACTTCTCTACGAACGCCGATAATATCTGCAAGGCCCGAAATCGCGAACCTGCAGCCGGAGTAGTAGGTCTAGGCAAGTCCCGATCGCCTCGATCTTGGCCGTATCAACTCGAATGCCATCAGCCCCGACAATATGCCCAAGAAACGCCACAAGTCAACCAAAACTCACATTTGGAAAACTTGGCGTACAATCGATGGTCTGGAGAATCACGGCCAGATCGCCGAAGTGCTCCGCATGCTCCTGCTCTGAGCGAGAATAAACCAAGATATCATCAATGAACACTATCACAAACGTGTCCAAAAATGGTTTGAACACTCGGTTCATCAAATCCATGAATACCGCCAGAGCATTGGTCAACCCAAAAGACATGACCCTGAACTCATAATGCCCGTACCGGGTCCGGAATGCAGTCCTAGGGACATCCACCTCTCTGACTCGCACCTGATGATAGCCCGATCGCAGATCAATCTTGGAGAAACATCTCGCACTCGCAACCAGTCGAACAAATCATCAATCACAGGAAGGGTATCTGTTCTTAATGGTCACCTTGTTCACCGTAATCAACACACATGCGCAGCGTCCGCCCTTCTTCTTCACGAACAATCCGCGCTCCCGGGGAGAAACACTAGGCTGATGAAGCCCTTCTCCAAAGAAATCCTCACTGGTCCTTCACTCTCTCAACTCGGCGGGTGCCATTACGTATGGCGGAATGGAAATAGGCGAGAATCGCAACACATCTATACAAAACTCGATCTCCTCTCGGGAGGATACGGGAGGTCATCCGAAACACGTCTGGGAACTCGTGACTCGAATCGATGAAAATCTGGTACCGCAGCTTCAGTATCAAACACCCGAACGAGATGGTAGATATACCCCTTCTGCACCATCTTCCTAGCCTTGAGGTAGGAAATAAACCTACCTCTCGGCGATACCGTGCTCCCCTCCCACTCAACAATCGGCTCCTCAGGAAACTGGAACCGTACTACTCTCTCTCTGCAGTCTACATTGGCGTAGCAAGAAGCTAGCCAATCCATCCCCATGATCACGTCGAAGTCAATCATCTCTAACTCTATCAAGTCGGCTAGGGTCCGACGACTGTAAATGGTCACAGGACAAGCTCTATATACCCGCCGAGCTACCACCGAATCACCATTGGCGTAGCTACCTCGAAAGTGGTCTATGGACTCGGGCTCTATCCTATCCTACTAGCAACAAGGGGAGATATATGGGACGAGTAGAACCGGATCTATCAACGCATACACATCAAACCCGAGCGATAAAGTACTGGCGACATCGGTGAGGCCTCACGATCTGTCGGTGGACAAAGCATAAATGCGGTTCGAGGACCGCTAGGCGGGACGAGCCACGACCTGCGCGCGACTGGCGACCCATGAGTACCACGCCTCGGGCGAGTAACTGTAGGAGATGAAGAAGACCCGGCGAAAGAACACGTGGTGACCCTACCATCAAGATCGCGCCGGTGGACGGTTCCTCGCATAGTGACCCTGCTAGCCACAACTGAAACAAACAACCGTAGCACCAAAACTCCCGAAGTGGGATCTACAGCATCGGCCACCGGCGAGGTGGTCCGTCGGCGATACCTCTGCCGCTCACGGGCGTCACGAAGTCTGGGGCCGAGTGCGCCTCGAATATCTGGTGTCTTGAGGACGGTGCAGGAGTGCTCTGGCTGGCTGTGGTGCAAATCTAGACTGCTGCTGAGGCCGCCCACCACGATAGCCACCAAAAGACCCTGCCCTCCTGGTCTTCTGCTGCCTGTCAACCCGGCGGTCTCTACGCTCCTCACATCCAAGAGCATGAGCCTGCATGCGGGTAATGTCCATACCCGGCTGGAGAGAAACACCCGCACATGACTCGGCCATATAGTCGTCTAGCCCGGTGACATAGCGGTGCACCCTATCCTCCATATCTGCTACCAATGCTGGGACATATCGAGCCAATGAATCAAACTCGACATTGTACTCCCTGACAGTGCGTCCTCTCTGCCTCAGTAGTAAAAATCTATCAGCCCGCGCCCTCCTCATCTGTGGAGGCAAGAAGTGAGTGAGGAAAGCCTCTGAGAACTCATCCCAAGTAGCTGGGGACGCGTGCTCTCCCCGGGATAACTCCCATGAATCAAACCAATCGACTGCGGTATCACGCAGCCGATGCGAACCGAAGGTCACAGACTCTGTCTCTGAGGCCTTGATCACCCTCATGATCCTCTGAAGCTGACGGATGAACTCCTGCGGATCATCCTCCGGCCTCGACCCGTAAAACTCTGGCGGGCTACAACTCAAGAAATCTCGTAGTCTCAAACTATCTGCCCTCGGGTGCACCACGGGTGCGACCGACGCTGAGCTGAATCGAATCGCCGCGTCCGGCCTCTCTCCGTGTCGGGCCACAACTTTAGCCAATAGCCGGGCTATCTCCTTGTACCTAACTCTTCCGCCCAGTGTGGGGCGGGAGGTGTGGGTGCTGTGGTCTCTATTTGGTGGCGGCGTCATAGAACTCGCCGTCTGGTATAGGCGGGCACGAGCCCTCGTGACTCTGGGTGTCACGCTAGCGACTCCTCGGTGCCTTGCCCTTCGGGCCGGGTTGCCTTACGTGGAGGCATAATCATACGTGAAAGGAATCCGTTAGAGGGGTCCCACCTCTAACACAACTCTAGAGCACGATCTCAGAATGAGAAGAATGGAAACCACTCCTAAATATCCTATAGCCTCCTGATTATTGGTGTGGTGCACAACACACCGATAATCAAGACTACTAGATACGGTGCAGACACTTTCCGAGGATTAATCGCTCGATACCACTTTTGTCACGACCGTTCGGGGCGTGGATCGTGCCTCAGGGCACCCAAGTAGTCATACATCGAGTAATCGGCGGAAATATAAAGCAAGACATGAAACAGTTTATAAAATAAGACACGCTTTATGTGAGAAAACATCGCCTTTCGGCATATATATATAAACATGGTTTAGCGATTACATCCGACAATGCATAACATGACTACTGAGACCTCTGAAATATACAACTATGGCGGGACAGGGCCCGCCATACCTCGATGCATAAAACTATCTACAACGGGAGATCATACCCAAAAGTAGAGCCTCGGAAAAGATGGAGCTCAGACACCAACGTAGAGATCCTAAGAATGTGGATCTAGCACTGCTTGCCCTTACTGCGGCATGAACGCAGCCCGAAGGAGTCGATAACAGTACTAAGTATATGAAAGCGTAAAATACTTAAATGAAACATATCATTTTAAAAAGCAGTTTTGCAAGTATGTATAAAACAACGAGAAACCGCACATAGTGCCACATCACAAACAAGAGCGTGATAGGTAAATCAGCGAGTCTTTTCTAGGCTGCGAATGATCAAGCAGGCCAATTGCGTAGTATCACCATGCAAGCCTAATCTCGGACTCCGTAGTCGCGTAGGCCAATCGCATAGGCCCGCATAGGGTATATAACCCGCATCGGTAGCTACTCCTCGGCATCGCCCCGACTCGTCGTCGCATGGCCACATAGACCGCATGAGGTATAACCCCGCACACTAACACGGAACTCCGTAGCTCGCATAGGTCCCTTGGACCCGCATGAGGTATTCTCGAATCATGGTCCTGCATCGCCGAGTCTACCGCATCGGAGGCGACTTAACCCCCGGTAATATGTCAAGAGGTGAGTGATGTTACACTAACCTAACAGCTTATCGTTAACAACATAAGCACAACAAGAATACTCTTTTACACAAACGTTACAAGACACTAACACACATAGCATCATATCATGTCTACTTATCAAACCATCTTATTATTCTTTTTCACAATTCAATATAAGTCTGTTATAAACACATAGGCAAACTGTTTCTTTTATCAATCTTAAGTGGTTATACTTAACTTCCCATAAAGCTAGTATAACTCTTAAGCTTCTGTTTAAAAACCAATTAGTTCTCTTCTGTTAAAAATGATTCAGTATTCTTATGAAATGCTTTCAGATCTTTATTATTCAGGCTTAAGCCGTGAGGCATTGCCGTAAGTATTATTCAGGCTTAAGTCAAAGACATTGCCGTAGTTATTATTCAGTTAACACAT
The DNA here is from genome assembly GCA_029844215.1 of Przewalskia tangutica. Taxonomy (NCBI): domain Eukaryota; kingdom Viridiplantae; phylum Streptophyta; class Magnoliopsida; order Solanales; family Solanaceae; genus Przewalskia; species Przewalskia tangutica. The sequence continues at coordinate 84,598,995 of CM056726.1, read as the reverse complement.
GTACGTCTACCGTACTATATATATTGTAAAATATCATGCTTTAGGAAGAATCACATACCTTCTCGTGAAAACCACCGCCAAGTTGAATATGTCACAAGCAGAGTCACTATAATAGTCACATACATCTATCAAAGACTACTCAAGGTCATTCTAAACAGAGGTTCACAATTCTATGGAAAGTTGGGCACTTCCCTACCGGTGAGCTATATAAGTCTCATGTGAAAAGCAGTCCTATGTAAATCTGATTTGATTATTCTTCTTTAAACCCTTCTACTGTGGTAACAGTTCAATTCTATTCGTGATATTCTTCTAAGTATTTAATACTTATTCTAATACTACAACGATAAGTATTCTCTAATTCAAACGAGGGTTAGGATTAGTTACCTCGGTAAGCCCAATAATATCCTAGATAAAGTCGCGCCTGAGCAAGGTTTAGCTCCTAAGTTGTACGCTCCGGTAGCTCCAAGAAACCTTAGAAGTTCTTCACAACTTCTACTAAGTACTAAGGGATTTGGGCTAGGGTATTTTGGGCATTATAACAATACTAGAAGACAACTTTTCTACCAAGGGAGGGGGGTAGATTTTTGGCTAGGCTAGGGGGGGCCTCGGCCAAACTACTAGGCTAGAGGGGGGGTATTCGGCCAAGGGCCTTCACAAGGGGAGGGGGGAGGTGTTGGACGAAAAGGCTACAAAGGGAGAGGAGAGGATTTTCAAGACTTGGAAAGATTTGTGGATGAATAACTCTTCATCTCTAAGGGGGTATTTATAGGTCAAGAAGTGGCCAACCAATGGCCAAGATTAAGACAAGTGCAAGGCAAGTGTAGGGTGAGGATTAACTATACACAAATATCCTACCAACTCCTTGACTTGTGCACAAGGCACAAAAAACGTGCTCACCATTGTCCAAATTGTCCAAATGGACGATTTCAAGTCCATCAATTGGAGGGTGACAAGTGTCGCCCTCCCGTTGGTCTAAAATGTTTCGTCTCTCGGAAAAATCCACAAAAATTAGAAATGGCATAGTCGGAATTTACCCTACGAAAGCTGTGGAAACGTTTCGTCGGAAAACTATTCGTTTTGTGAGTTGTGCCCAAAAAAAACGTTTTGCCTAAACTTTAAGGCTAGACTTTTTGTACGTATTCCCTTACGTACATACTCTGGAAATACGGGGTATAACAATATGCTACTGGTAGTACTTCAATCCTAATAAGGTCATAAAACGTCTATCAAACTCTAGCTTCGAACGTAGAATAAACTAAGTGCAAAGTCCCTAAATTCTACGGCAATTTGGACAAAACTTCCTTTGTTTCTACTAACTTTGCCACATTTTTCAAGGTCGAATTTCAATAACCAACGCCACATTTAAGGCACACAATTCAGCTAACCACAAAGGGGATTACACGCCTTTACAGGACGCGTAAAATTCCGCCCCACAATGATACAAAATAAACCAATAATTTCCATGTCATTCTTGGCCAACAATATAACCAATACTAACCCCTTTCAACTATTTTCCAATCCAAGTTCTTAGGTCTAACATGATATCTAGCCCTAGACATCTTCAAAAACTACAATCCCCCTTTACAACATGCGACGACCAAATTAATAACCAAATTGAAGTTATCATCTTAAGGCTAACATGCCCATTTCAGTTTTCAACAAGACAACAAGATCTAAATCTATTCAACTTAAATAAAACAGCCTCAGGCTCATTTCTAAACTACTATAACTTGAAATCTTCAATTATACAAGAAGGTGGAGATCTTACCTCAAGAAGCTCTCTTTCCGAAATCTTCTTCACTTTAAAATTACCCACACGAACCCTCTACAAGTCTGCCAACACTTTTCCTTCTTGATGTCTTTCCAAAAATTCCTTAGGCTAGGTTTTCTTCCAAAAATCTAGAGAGAAAGGGAGAGGATTTTCTTGGGGAGGGTTAGGTGAAATGGCCAAGTCTTCCAAGACTTGGCCCTTGAAATAGGGTCCTTTCTTGGTCAAAAAGATGGGAGGGACACTTGTCACCCTCCCATAGGCCTTTTTATCAAAATATCCCCTAATTTTCGCCCTTGACCGCAGAAAAATCCCGCCTCGGCGCCGCGGCGCTTCCACATCCGAAAAGTTCCAGCATTCCGGCGCCGCGGCCCTGCATTCCGGAGCCGCGGCGCTGCAACCCCATGGACTCCCGGTACAACGGCGCGGCCGCAGATTCGGCGCCGCGTACAGATCCTCGAACAGCCGCTGCTTGCACATTGCGCACCTAACTTGTAACTTCCATAACTTTTGACTCCGATGTCCTATCGACGAACGGTTTGTTGCGTTGGGAACTAGATTTAACGGATCAATAACAAGTATCTCAACAACAATAACAATATTTGGACCTGGGTTGCTAAGAAAGACGACTCACCTATGATCAAGCGGTTTTGTGCGAGGAAATGATTACGGACGAAGGATAAAATCACTTATATGGACATTAATAGAAGGTGCTCCCTTTGTGGTTACTTTGACGAGTCAATTGCTCACCTACTCTTCAGCTGCACGATCAGTAGTTATCTCTGGTCACGGGTCAAGACATGGCTTGGCATCAGGAGGGCTATGACCACAATCGATAACTCTTTGAAATATATCAAGAAAGAGGGGCATGGCACTGGTTGGCAAGCTAAAGCTAAGCGGGCTGGCCTGGCCACCACCATCTACCACATTTGGACTGAGAGGAACAAGATTATTTTTGACGGTTCGAGACTTGATAGAGAAGCTATTCTCTTTAGGATCAAGACCAGAGTCTACAAAACTTTGTTTACATTATACCCCCTTTTCCTGGATAGATTTGTATCTCTATCCACAAACTAGGATATGAATGGCTGGCTGGGCCTGTGGTATCATCGAACCGCCTTTTGCAAATCTCCAGACTGCCCAACTTGTGGGATCAGCTGGAGTCTCCCGACCACCCGGAATGTGGGATTGGCGGGAGTCCTTTATGCATTGTACCTAATGACTTCTCGACCTGTGGGTAAGCTTGAAATAGTACGTGGTCTGGATAGTAGGTACTATGGCGATTACTCCAAGCGGAATAACGTGACGAGGGTGGGTCTTTACCCATGTCCGAATAGGTACTCTTCCATTGACCGTGGGTTTGTCCCATTTGGGTTTTGTTACACCCCGTGTTTACAGGACGTGTTTTAAGAACGTACGTAAGAACTCACAAGTGAAGAGATTTGAGACTTGTAAAAATTTATCGGAATTATGAGATTGTCGGAAAATGAACATTGTGACGAATGGGAGGGCGACACGTGTCACCCCCCCTTAGAATGCCTTGGACGAAATTGAGCATGGACACAATGGTCATTTGACCCTTGTTAGGAAGACAAGTCTTGCTTGTAGTCAAGCTTGAGAAAGTTGACTTGGTCAAGGACCCACAAGGCTTGATATTAAATGAGACCTCATCCTAGCCACCCATTTGGTTACATCTTGACCCTCCATGTCCCTTTATAATACTACTAGTAGTGAGACAAGTTCCATACTTAGCCAAAATTTACACAAATTGGAAGAACAAGCATAGAAGCTCTCGGGTTTGGGTCCAAGAAGAAATAAAAAAATTTGTTCCTTTTCCATTCAACTCCACACTTTAAACCAAGGTTCTTGAGGGTAGTGTAAGCATATCTCAATAGAAAAATCCCGGAAAAAGAGAGTTTTCGTATTAGTCGCAAAGTGAAAACCTAGTGGCTTTCTAGGTTTTGGATTGGAAGTTTGAGGGAAAGTTGTTGGTAGGGTTCTAAGGGTCTCAAGTTGCGGATTGAAGTGTCTTGAAGAGTCTGTAAGTTGCTAAGGAGCGACTTCGGATTTGGAATTGGATTGAGATTCGTTGAGGTATAATCTTGTCTCTTAATTAGTGTTACAAGATTATATATATGTTGTTGTTGTTAGCTTTACATGTTGATAGCATGAAGTTGATATGTTGAAGTTCATAAGTATTATGGATTGCTTGTAGCTTAAATCCGAAATGTTATATTAGTCACTTGAAGTTGGATTACTAATTGGTCGTTTATTAGAAATCGTCGCATGTTGTTTACTTGAGGATTATGGTTATTTTAATCAAATGCGACTTGATATCATGTTATACTACCATTTTGGATTGAAATGGAATTTGATAAGAATTGGTATGGTTGAACTCAAGGTGGCCGAATTTGGACTACTTTCTAAATTGTGAGCCAATTGGGGCTGTTTAGTTTTTCATTTGTATTGGACTACCTTCTATATTGTTGTGAGCCAATTGGGGCTGTTGGTTATTGTATTTCGGCCTTGAAAAAGGTGGCAAAGTAAGTAGAAACAAAGGAGGTGCTGTCCGATTTTCCGTAGAATTTAGTGACTTAGCACTTAGAATATTCTACGTTTGAAGTAAGAGGTTAATGGACGTATTGTGACCATGATAGGTTGAAGTACTTAGTATAGCGTATCCTACTTGAAGAATGGAATAGCTCAAGGTTGAAGTACTTTGGAGCATTTTGCTACTTGTCGACAATCGTCGCGAGGTATGTGAACCTCTTCCTTCCTTTGGCATGATTCTATGTATGAAATATACATGTAGTAGTATTTCATGATTTCGTCTACTCTTAGAAGTTAAGAGGTAGTTATGTTAATTTACTCTATGTAAAAGCTACGTCTAAGAAATCCTAAGTCCTTACCAAGTCTTATGGGGGATGTTGGTAAGAGTCGTTAGGAAGTATTTGGAGTCGAGTTGACTTGGCTAATTTACGGCACGAATGAGAATAAGTATCGAACAAGCCATTACAGCGTTAATAAAGGAAAATGTAATGACAATTAATTATGTTAAAACAAGTAGAATTCTCCATCTGCATAGAAGCTAAGATAAGACAAAATTGTATTACATTTTCTAGATCATGGCTACTTGAATAAGATCGTTATAAATAAGTATAACTTATTCACACGCACCTAAGTATATGTTACTTAATTTAAAAGAGTTTACGTATGAAGTTTTTAAGACTTTGAAACTTGTTTTCTTAAAAGTTAAGAGACTTGAAGTATTTTGAAAGCTATGTGATTTGATTTGAAAGTATAAGTCTCTTGGTTATAAAAAGAATGAATTAGTTTAAGGCATAAAGTTAGTATGACGGCTTTATGGGAAGTTGGTTATAATAACTTTATGGGAGGTTAAGAGAATGGTTTTCTTCAGTAGCATAAACAAGAAATGATTTGAAATAAAGAAAGGCAAATTGTTTTAAAAGTACCAATTGCTTAAAGTCTTTAAGAAAGAAGTCACTTGATTTAGAAGCCGGTAATTGTATTTCTAAAAAGGTATTGTGACTTGTCCTGAAAGGTAGAGATGACTTGATACTACGGTTGTTAGTATCTGGGAAGTTTTATTTGAAAAAGAGTCTTTCTAAAGGAGTAGAGGTGCGTATTACGTTGGGCTAAATTCCCGGGTACTATATGACATTATCGACCCAGAGATGGGCCGGGCAGTATACCTTTACGGGCAGACTATATGACATTATCGACCCAGAGATGGGCCGGGCAGTATACCTTTACGGGCAGACTATATGACATTATCGACCCAGAGATGGGCCGGGAAGTATACCTTTACGGGCAGACTATATGACATTATCGACCCAGAGATGGGCCGGGCAGTATACCTTTACGGGCAGACTATATGACATTATCGACCCAGAGATGGGCCGGGCAGTATACCTTTAGGGGCAGACTATGTGACTTTATCGCGTCCCAGGTTGGGCCGGGCAGTATAGGTGTCCCTCCGTAAAGGGCCGGACTAGGTTGTGTAAGGTAAGTAGGTTATATGGTAGTGAACTTGATGATTTTCCAAGTAAACGTAAGGAAGTGACTATAACCTTTATTGAGAAATGGGAAAAGATAATAAGGTGCGATTAAGTTCACGAGGGTAATGTGAGGTAGGCTCGGTATTTACTTCTTTTACACTTACCCCTGTCATGCTTTTATCAGATATGTTTTAATTGTTGTACCTTATTTCCGTTCCATATTAAATTTTGTTATCGACCCGCCGGCTGCGTTCATGCCCGCAGGTTATAGGTACCCAGGTTGGTGATCCTTGCTCGTAGGATCTCGGTTCAGTTTTTGGGAGAAAGCTCCATTTGCTCCGGAGGCTTATCTCTTGTACGCTTTTCCACGAGATTGTAGATTCACGTTTATTCGGGTATGGCGGGGCCCCGTCCATACGATTGTTATGTTAAAACTCTTAGAGGTCTGTAGTCACATTTTGTGGGTCTGTTTGTAAAAGAAATGAGGCAACTGCTTCGGTTATATATTTATGTCCAGGAAGGTAGCCCTATCGGCTAACCTGTTGTCTTACTTCCGTTGTTTTATTATGAGTTTCATGTATTGTTCCGCTGATCTTCTCTGATGTATACCTGAAAGGGTGCCCAGGTAGGGCACCAGTCGCGGTCCCGGGGTCGGGTCGTGACAAAAGTGGTATCAGAGCAGTTAGTCCTCGGAAAGTGTCTACAGACCGTGTCTAGTAGAGTCTTGATTATCGGTGTGTTGTGCACCACATCTATAATCAGGAGGCTGCAGGACATTTAGGATTGGTTTCCCTTCTTCTCTCTTTGAGATCATGCAGTAGAGCCGTCATAGTAGGTTGAATCCTCTCTGACCCCTTCTTATGTACGATTATGCCTCGCGGAGCGGCCGGGGCCCGAAGGGCAAAGCAGGCGGCGAGGCGCTAGCGGTACTCGAGAGGTTACTCGGACTCAGGCACGGACTATGCCTAAGGTAGTAGGCGGGTCGGCGAGTTCACCACGCCAGGCCAGATATTAGAGGCGGCGGCGGTAGCTCACGAGGTTCGGCACGAGCCTCGATTCCCGGCCAGTGCGAGTATAGAGACTACGGGAGCGGTCGATTATTGACGATATAGTAATGGCGGGCGTGACAGAACAGCGGCCCACCCTAGAAGCGGTTTGCGGATTAGGGATTTTACGGATGTCATCCACCGAGTTTTATGGTTCGAGGTCCGATGAGGATCCGCAGGAGTTCATTCGGCAGCCTACGGACCATGCGAGTTCTTAGGGCTTCAGAGACAGTGCATTACGTTAGCCTCTTAGGTTGCGGCGGTATTGCGTTGAACCGGTTTGAGTTGTGGTTGCTTTCAAGGGGTGATGATGCTCTTCCACTGTTTGGAAGGAGTTTCTGAGGCCTTCATGGATCACTTTTGCCTCCGAGATGAGAGAGCCGGGTAGACATTCTTGACCTTGAGGCGAGCGGGAGGCTGTCGGGAGTATAGCAGGAGTTTGACTCCTTGGCGGTTATCGCATACTATTGTAGTGACATGGCGGATAGGGTTCATCGTTATGTGACGGGGCTTGACCATCATATGATTACCGCATGCTTGGGTGTGGCTCTTGGCCGGTATGGACATCGCCGGACGCAGCCTATCGCGAGGATAGAGGATAGAGAGAGGAGGATCAGTTGACTCAGCCGGCCAAGAGGCGGTGACATCAGTCTCGTGGCGCTTTAGAGGCGGGCGACCTCCGCGTGAACTAGGTCTACATTGCGGCTAGCACCGAGTGCTCCTCGCGATTTTCGGCGGAGGTTTTACAACCAGGAATGCAGGGCGGTCAGTCTCTAGAGCGAGATCCTCGGGAGATGGGGTTCGGTCGATCGAGGCCACACGTGCCTCGTCGCCGATGTGGTAGGTTACATTCGGGGGTATGTCGCGCCGGTACGGGTGCTTGTTTTTCTTGTGGTCGTCTAGGCCATATGTTAAGAGAGTGTCCTTATAGAGGGGGTCCTGGTGGGATAACACGATCTCGGATCGATTCGGGTTCTTCGCCTTCAATAGCTAGGCAGGATATTCATGCACCGACAGGCCGTGGCAGAGGTCGTGGTGGGAGTTCCCAGTTTTAGCGGTCCTTGAACCGCCTAAATGATTTCAGGTATGTCTTTGGCCTTTAGAAACTTGTATGCATGATAAAGTTGTGGTATGTTTAAGTTTTATGAACCGATTATATAGAGACTATGTATATACTAGAAGGAGTTGGAAGTATGAAAAGATAATCTCTTTTGAGCTTATGATGGACGGATATGCGTGTGCGAGGTATTAGGGTCATGTGTGGCATTGTTGGTATGTCGGGGTTGTGAAAGGGAACGATGTCGCTAATTATAAGTATGACTCCGAAAGAACATTCGGGGACGAATGTTTCTAAGGGGGGAAGAATGTTACACCCCGTGTTTACAGGACGTGTTTTAAGAACGTACGTAAGAACTCACAAGTGAAGAGATTTGAGACTTGTAAAAATTTGTCGGAATTATGAGATTGTCGGAAAATGAACATTGTGACGAATGGGAGGGCGACACGTGTCACCCCCCCTTAGAATGCCTTGGACGAAATTGAGCATGGACACAATGGTCATTTTACCCTTGTTAGGAAGACAAGTCTTGCTTGTAGTCAAGCTTGAGAAAGTTGACTTGGTCAAGGACCCACAAGGCTTGATATTAAATGAGACCTCATCCTAGCCACCCATTTGGTTACATCTTGACCCTCCATGTCCCTTTATAATACTACTAGTAGTGAGACAAGTTCCATACTTAGCCAAAATTTACACAAATTGGAAGAACAAGCATAGAAGCTCTCGGGTTTGGGTCCAAGAAGAAAGAAAAAAATTTGTTCCTTGTCCATTCAACTCCACACTTTAAACCAAGGTTCTTGAGGGTAGTGTAAGCATATCTCAATAGAAAAATCCCGGAAAAAGAGAGTTTTCATATTAGTCGCAAAGTGAAAACCTAGTGGCTTTCTAGGTTTTGGATTGGAAGTTTGAGGGAAAGTTGTTGGTAGGGTTCTAAGGGTCTCAAGTTGCGGATTGAAGTGTCTTGAAGAGTCTCTAAGTTGCTAAGGAGCGACTTCAGATTTGGAATTGGATTGAGATTCGTTGAGGTATAATCTTGTCTCTTAATTAGTGTTACAAGATTATATATATGTTGTTGTTGTTAGCTTTACGTGTTGATAGCATGAAGTTGATATGTTGAAGTTCATAAGTATTATGGATTGCTTGTAGCTTAAATCCGAAATGTTATATTAGTCACTTGAAGTTGGATTACTAATTGGTCGTTTATTAAAAATCGTCGCATGTTGTTTACTTGAGGATTATGGTTATTTTAATCAAATGCGACTTGATATCATGTTATGCTACCATTTTGGATTGAAATGGAATTTGATAAGAATTGGTATGGTTGAACTCAAGGTGGCTGAATTTGGACTACTTTCTAAATTGTGAGCCAATTGGGTCATTTAGTTTTTCATTTGTATTGGACTACCTTCTATATTGTTGTGAGCCAATTGGGGCTGTTGGTTATTGTATTTCGGCCTTGAAAAGGTGGCAAAGTAAGTAGAAACAAAGGAGGTCTTTGTCCGATTTTCCGTAGAATTTAGTGACTTAGCACTTAGAATATTCTACGTTTGAAGTAAGAGGTCAATGGACGTATTGTGACCATGATAGGTTGAAGTACTTAGTATAGCGTATCCTACTTGAAGAATGGAAAAGCTCAAGGTTGAAGTACTTTGGAGCATTTTGCTACTTGTCGACAATCGTCGCGGTATGTGAACCTCTTCCTTCCTTTGGAATGATTCTATGTATGAAATATACATGTAGTAGTATTTCATGATTCCGCCTACTCTTAGAAGTTAAGAGGTAGTTATGTTAATTTACTCTATGTAAAAGCTACGTCTAAGAAATCCTAAGTCCTTACCAAGTCTTATGGGGATGTTGGTAAGAGTCGTTAGGAAGTATTTGAGTCGAGTTGACTTGGCTAATTTACTGCATCGAATGAGAATAAGTATCGAACAAGCCATTGCGTTAATAAAGGAAAATGTAATGACAATTAATTATGTTAAAACAAGTAGAATTCTCCATCTGCATAGAAGCTAAAATAAGACAAAATTGTATTACATTTTCTAGATCATGGCTACTTGAATAAGATCGTTATAAATAAGTATAACTTATTCACACGCACCTAAGTATATGTTACTTAATTTAAAAGAGTTTACGTATGAAGTTTTTAAGACTTTGAAACTTGTTTTCTTAAAAGTTAAGAGACTTGAAGTATTTTGAAAGCTATGTGATTTGATTTGAAAGTATAAGTCTCTTGGTTATAAAAAGAATGAATTAGTTTAAGGCATAAAGTTAGTATGACGGCTTTATGGGAAGTTGGTTATAATAACTTTATGGGAGGTTAAGAGAATGGTTTTCTTCAGTAGCATAAACAAGAAATGATTTGAAATAAAGAAAGGCAAATTGTTTTAAAAGTACCAATTGCTTAAAGTCTTTAAGAAAGAAGTCACTTGATTTAGAAGCCGGTAATTGTATTTCTAAAAAGGTATTGTGACTTGTCCTGAAAGGTAGAGATGACTTGATACTACGGTTGTTAGTATCTGGGAAGTTGTATTTGAAAAAGAGTCTTTCTAAAGGAGTAGAGGTGCGTATTACGTTGGGCTAAATTCCCGGGTACTATATGACATTATCGACCCAGAGATGGGCCGGGCAGTATATCTTTACGGGCAGACTATATGACATTATCGACCCAGAGATGGGCCGGGCAGTATACCTTTACGGGCAGACTATATGACATTATCGACCCAGAGATGGGCCGGGCAGTATACCTTTACGGGCAGACTATATGACATTATCGACCCAGAGTGGCGGGCAAGATACCTTTACAGGCGCACTATATGACATTATCGACCCGAGAGATGGGCGGGCGGATACCTGCAGGCGGACTATATGACATTATCGACCCGAGACGGGCGGGCAAGATACCTTTATGGGCGGACTATGTGACTTTATCGCGTCCCGTGTTGGTAGGCGGTATAGGTGTCCCTCCGTAAAGGACCAGACTAGGTTGTGTAAGGTAAGTAGGTTATATGGTAGTGAACTTGATGATTTTCCGAAGTAAGTACGTAAGGAAGTGACTATAACCTTTATTGAGAAATGGGAAAAGATAATAAGGTACGATTAAGTTCACGAGGGGGTAATGACAGGGTAGGCTCAGGTATTTACTTCTTTTACACTTACCCCTGTCATGCTTTTATACAGATATGTTTTAATTGTTGTACCTTATTTCTGTTCCATATTAAATTTTTGTTATCGACCCGCCGGGCTGCGTTCATGCCCGCAGGTTATAGGTACCCAGGTTGGTGATCCTTGCTCGTAGGATCTCGGTTCAGTTTTTGGGATAAAGCTCCATTTTCTCCGGAGGCTTATCTCTTGGTACAGTTTTTCCCTGAGATTGTAGATTCACGTTTATTCAGGGGTATGGCGGGGCCCTGTCCCGCCACAGTTGTTATGTTAAAACTCTTAGAGGTCTGTAGTCACATTTTGTGGGTCTGTTTGTAAAAGAAATGAGGCAACTGCTTCGGTTATATATTTATGTCCAGGAAGGTAGCCCTATCGGCTAACCTGTTGTCTTACTTCCGTTGTTTTATTATGAGTTTCATGTATTGTTCCGCTGATCTTCTCTGATGTATACCTGAAAGGGTGCCCAGGTAGGGCACCAGTCGCGGTCCCGGGGTCGGGTCGTGACAGGTTTACCATGGCAAGGGTTTAAGGAGGCCCACGACTGCAACCTTATGCTCTACATAAGGGAATTGTCATAGTTTAGGACTTTTGTGGGATGCATCTCCCTTTTGATTAGCTTGGGCACTCACGACTACCCAACTTGTGGGCTAGCTTGAGCTTTTGTTACTGACGAGCCTAAATCTTGTGCTGACTTGCCCAGCTGAGACGCACTAGATTTACATCGTCTTTACGTCGTGGGTATGCCCACAAAACATGTACATTCAGATGATTATTAATACACATTTACCTTTCCATAAAAAAAATGGATATAAATTGAGGGGAAAAGGGTTATATTTGCCCTCAAACTTAAGGAAAAGGGTCATATTTGCCATCCGTTAAAGTTTGGAGACAAATATACCCTTCCCGTTATTATACTTGTTGTGTTTGCCCATATTTAACAGATCCCACCCGCTGGTACCCCAAATCACACCATCAACGTATAACCACAAATAAGCACGAACTAAGCCGAAAAGACTATGAAGGCTCTTAACCAGAAAACCGACTCATATATATACATACTCACGCCAAGACCGACAAGACCATACAAAACTACTATACACATGACAATTGTCTATAAGCATCTAAAGAGTGTACTACATCAACAGGCCGGGATAGAGCCCCGCCATACCCATATAGACACGAAAAAATGTATCATACTAAATTTAGACCGACACTCCAGAAAGAGAGGAGTGCTTTCGAAGATCCGCTGAAATATGCAACCTATTCACGTGGACCGTCACCTTTCTTATGCGAATCTGCGGACATGAAACGCAGCGTCCCCCGACAAAAGGGACGTCAGTACGACTGATGTACTAAGTATGTCAGGCATAAATAATAGCATAGCATGAATATAACAACAACTGAAACAGGAACAACTGACCAATAGTAAATACATGTTACGCAATGCAAATGCAGTATAATATTGACCACACATGCATCTTCCTTTTCATAACAGCCTCTAGGGGCATCATATCTTATAATGGTTAATGAATGTATGCATGATGCACATGCAGTATACTACAACCACACATGCTTTTTCTTACCCAGCTACACAGGCATTCATATTATCTTGGCCACACAGGTATCCATTTACGCCACATAGACATGATATGTGGCCTCTTAGGGATATTTTGTGATAATCTGTATCAGCTGCAGGTGGTATGCGTATATAATGTCTTTCCCTTTTTCCATTTCCCCTACATATATATAATATTTACCAATATAATAGTGTATATCGCACCAACGGTCCAGGGTAATATGTGAATGCAATGCAAATGAAATTGCATGAATGATAATAACACATCATGAGTGACATAATATCCTTGTACCTTCAGCTAACACCGTGAATATCAATATCTTTCATGTATGCCTCAATAAGGACTTAGAAATATATTTAGACATGCTTTTAGCATATAAATCAATAACATGATTATTCTTAACTTCTAGGAGTAGAATAAATTATGGAACAATACCACAGTTATATTTCATTACATGAAACATGCCAAAAGAAAAAATAATTTCCCTTAACATACCTTGATAATAACGGAAGCAATCTCTTTTCCCTAATAACCTACTGCAACGAGAAATTGGACAGTTTGATATTCTTAAAAGAATATATTTGGAGAAGGCTTGTTTAGTACCACTGTTGGACGTCTCTTCCAGCGAAATGAAATGTTCCATTAGTACTTTGTACGTTTTTTTTGTTTTTATTTTTGTTTTTATTTTTGTTTTTCCTTTCCCAATGACAAAGTAACTTGTTGCTTTGGTTTATACAGAAATGAGCCAAGAATTCTCTTCCTTTTTCATTTTAATGGCTTAGTCACAATCATGCTAGGTGGCACCGTGTGGAGGTGTCATAATTTGACACCTATCCATTAATAATTAATAGTTCACCTTGCAATTAATCAATTATATCCACAATTAATCTCATGATTTCAATTCACTTAAATTCTAATAAATTATAAAACCTACATATACTCGATGTCATAACTTGTAATATGACCTTAGTCCATAACTTCTTTTGGGGATATACAACTATTACTATTAATCTCCATCGTTACATTTATTGCGTCCAAAATTATTTCAGGATAACGTTTCTTGTATACCAATCCCTTTATTAGTATACGTAAACATACCATAAATTTTCTCAACGCTCGGGTCTATTTACACATGTCTAACGATTCAAACCGTGACCCGAAAATACGGGATGTTACATCTTTCTCCCCTTAGAAATATTCGTCCTCGAATGTTGGGGTAACATATCTAATCTTCGTTACGTTGCCCGAATATACAATACACAAGCGTTAATCATCATAATAGGAATTGAAATTTACCTTAGGCTTTTCTTGAAATCTCGACATTAGTCTGGAATAGGTGTGGGTATTTGTGCATCATTTCCTCTTCCGCTTCTCATATCATCTCTTCCACGTTCTTATTTTGCCACAAAACTTTCACAGAAGCTACTTCCTTAGTCCTCAGCTTGCGGACTTGTCGATCTAGGATAGCAACAAAAATCTCTTCATATGACAGATCCTCTGTAACCTGCATATCCTCAATCGGTATATTCCGAGAAGGATCTCCAACATATTCCCTCAATATGGAAACATTGAAAATCGGATGAACAAACTCCAACTCCGAAGGTAAGTCCAATTCATAAGCTACTTGACCAATACGTCGAATTATGCGATATGGTCCAATATATCTTGGACTAAGCTTTCCCTTCTTTTCGAATCTCATTACTCCCTTCATAGGAGAAATCTTCAAGAATACCCAATCACCTACCTGAAACTCTAAGCATCGCTATCACACATCTGAATATGACTTCTGATGACTTTGATACGTTAACAACCCTTGGATACGTTAACAACCCTTGGATAAGTTTTACTTTCTCTATGGCTTGATGTACCATGTCAGGCCCATATAACACTGACTCGCCTACCTCGAATCATCCAATAGGAGATCTACATCTTTGTCTGTACAAGGCCTCATATGAAGCCATTTAATGCTGGAATGATAGTTGTTATTGTATGCGAACTCAATAATGGGTAAGTGATCATCCCAACTTCCTTTAAAGTCCAACACACAAGCTCGTAACATGTCCTCGAGCATCTAAATCGTTCGCTCGACCTGACCATCTGTCTGAGGATGGAAAGCCGTACTTAAATTAACCTGGGTGCCTAACCTTTTTTGAAATAACTTCCATAAGTTAACTGTAAACTTAGCACCTCAGTCAGATATAATAGAAACAGGCACACCATGAAGTCGAACAATCTCTTTCAAATATAATTTCGCGTAGTCCTCGGCTGTGTAGGTCATTTTGACTGGCAGGAAATGAGCTGATTTGGTTAGTCGGTCAATAATTACCTAAATAGAATCAAACTTCCGATAGGAATGAGTTAATCCTGTAATGAAGTCTATATTAAGCATTTCCCATTTTCATATCATAATCTCGATGTTTTGAGTCAAGCCACTGGGCTTTTGGTGCTCTATTTTTACCTGTTGACAATTGAGACACTCAGCTACGAACTCCACCACGCTCCTCTTCATGTCGTTCCACCAATAAATGCTCTTAAGGTCATGATACATTTTGGTTGATCCCGGATGAATAGAATACCGTGAACAGTGAATCTCCGTCATAATTCTATCCTATAATCCTGCTATATTTGGAACACATAGATGACCCTGGTGCATGAGAGTTCCATGTTCGTCAATTTCAAAAATTGTGATATTCTTCTATTGAATGATCTCTCTGATCTTTCTCAAATTGGGGTCTCAATTGTCGTTCCTTAACTTTTGATATAAGGGACGATTCTGACACATTCTGGACCACAAAACCACCATCCTCCGAATCCACTAGTCGGACTCCCAAATTAGCTATCTGATGAAGATCCCTTACCAATTGCTTCCCTTTGACTTGCACTGGCATTGAACTGACCATTGACTTACGGCTGAGCGCGTCTATAGTACTATCCACAAATGCTCCACATGCTTTACTTCCGAGTGAGAATAAATCAGGATGTCATATGTAAATACTATCACAAATACATCAAAAAATGGGCAAAATACACCGTTCATTAGATCCATAAATGTTGTTGGTATATTTTTTAGTCCAAATGACATTACTAGGAACTCAAAGTGCCCCTACCTCGTCCTGAAATCCATTTGGATGATTCATCGATTTATGAGATCTAGCCTACCCTTTCTCCCATTATACTCGAAGGTTGCATTTCTCTTTTGTTAAATATTTTTCTCGATCTTCCCTTGCTTCTGTGGACACTATGACTTAGCACCCTTCGTAATCAATTTTTTATTTCCAGAACCAAGAGCACCACTTGCAGTAGTAGTCTTTTCACTTTCGTCCTCTGAATATACCAGCGTCTCCTTCCCCACAACTCCTGTGTCACTCTCCCTTTTTTGTCATTATCTCAAGCATGATAACCACAATGCTTTCCACCTGACTTCATCCATCATGATCACATTGGTCACCTTCCTACTGTTCGCTGTGAACCATATCTATTTATTTCAACTCCCGATATTTGGGACTATAAATATCCATCTCTTTCAGAGGATCGACATCCTCACTTACAATCAACTTGCAGCCATATCAGACAAAAGGGCAATAAACCAATAACAAAAATACATTTTACTGCAGTCATAGCAAATACAAGGGCAATAGATTAATAGACCAACAACAAATTCACTACTCAACTTATAACAAATTCTGTTCATTTTGTGACAAATTCATATTACATGTGGTTTTCTTATGTCCAGGTTGTTTGCATAGGGAGAATTTATTTCTTATCTTGGATGGTTTCTTGGTATTACTACGTTCTCCGTCCAAGACACTTTTCTTACGCTTATTACTATTCTGACCCAGTTTAGTAACGTATTTGGGTGGGAGCACTTGTGTGCACTGCATATATGCAGGAATCATCCACTTACTTTCATGAGAAATTTGGACTATATCACCTTCGTATGCTTTATAGTATGCATCCGTGGAGTAATATGCAGAAGAGTGGTTATAAATTGTGTCTCCAAATGTATCTAGATACCTCTTACTTAGAGCTGCTATGACATGTGGGCACGAGAGCTTGTTCACGTAAAGAACTCTACAATAACATGACATAGTTAACAGGTTTGGCAGTTGCATAGTCACCGTGTTCGCACGCGGTGTGCTCATTTTCACTTACCCCAATGACAACTACATTTTTGCTCGGTTCCATTGTCTTTCTTATCCTTTTTCAGCACGAGGATAGATTATGGTGTTTAGTGAGAGTATATTATTTGCTAGGTACGCCTTTCCTGAATTTGATAGCAAACCTCATATTAATGATGCTAAAAAGGACAGTTATGAGGAACTCTCTCTACAAGAAACATTGAGTTGAATGATTCAGAAATAATTGACATCAACACTTCAAATATATTCCCCAGGAAAAATACCCTGCTTATTTATTGAACCCAACTTTATCCCTAAGGAAATCAACTACATCTGGTGTAACGCACTGAATTTCACTAAAATGATCACATAACACCTCCACGGTATATGCTTTTTGTGATTTGTAAAAGAATTTTTCGAAGGATATGTTATGGAACCTCCCACACATTATCTCATAAATATGATGTTACACCATGTGTTTTCATGCATCGACGCTATCATAATACGACTATGATAAGATTAAAGATGGTAAGACTCCCTCTATGAAATTTATGAAGGTTTACGGTTGTATTATGTAAGCTTCGGGAAGTTTTAAGACTAATAAAATAATAGAAATTAAGTCTTGTCTTAACTTGGAGAATTCCCATGTTTTATCGTGGGTGTTACAGCCGTAATCTTATTTTACAGGTCGTAAAACTCTGAGACCTCCACCGTAAAACTTAATAAAAAGTTGACGGAAGAGGTTTTTCACGACACCTTTGACGGAGTGTAACACATTTTATAGCACGTAGTGCCATCAAAAAGTGTTTTACGGTATGAGATGCCATCGTGAAATTCATCATAAAATGAGGCGGTGCCTAACTTTATAAAGTCAAAGAAAGCTCATTTCTCTTTAAGTTTTAGCCCTAAGGAGGCCCACCTAACCACCAAACACTACCAAGAAGTTCCACACTTGTCCTATCTCATTCTGGAGGGAGAAATCGTGTGAAATTTTCGTGAGAAGTTCGTAGTATGAAGTTCTACTCTTGTTCACTCCTTGCTACTACTTTGGTGAAGTTTCTCAAGGGTAAGTGATGAAAAGAAGGTCGTAAACTTAAGTTTCAAACATGAGTCGCGAGGTAATTTGCTAGGAGTGCCAAAGATTGCCAACCGTCCTATGGTGACATGCTTAATGTGGAGTGAAGTTGAAGACAAGGCTTGAAGATCTAAGAAGGAAACATTTTTTCGGCTTTTATGTAGGTCTTGGCCGAGACCACCTTTTAGCTTGTTTTAATTTCTAGCTTAATCACTAGATCTCCTTATAACTTAGTTACTATGTCATGCAATAAGATATGATGATCAAACCGAGAACCATCTAGAAGGAGAAGCTTCCAACGTTTCCCAATGAGGTAATTCACGAACTATCTAGTTCATGCACTTATCTACATGGATGCTACAAAAGGGTGGCCTAGAGAACATGAAGAGTTGGGTCTTTTTCCTTCTCCCAAATCGGCCGAACCTCTCCCCCTTTCCCATTCGACCTAGATACATTTTTATGTCTATGTTGTTACCTCTTCTAGAAGGTTTAGAACTAGTATAAATAGGGGGATGTAGTTGATGAAATGAGACATTAAAATTTTATGAAATATATTTTGAGTTTTCTCAAACTTTTCTAAGTTATTCAATTTTTGTGTTGTTATATTAGTTGTTCCTTTTGTGGTCCAAACATTGGTCCTTTTGTGGTCCAAACCTTAGTTTTTGGACTGGTAAATATGAAGATGAAATATGGAGTGACATCCTACCTATGGATGCTTGTCAAATTTTATTGGGTCGACCATGACAATTTGATAGGAAAGCGCAACATGATGGAGAAAATAATGTCTATTCTTTTCAAAATGATGACAAGAAGGCCCGATTAATACCATTGTCACATAGTGAGGTGAAGAAAATGAAGATCCAAAATGCCAAGAACCGCAAGGAAAAGTCTGAGGCCCTCTTGCTTAATGCATCGGAGATAGAAGAGGAGTTGAAAAAGGGGAGTCATATATATGCATTGGTGTGCAAGGATAAGAAGAGTCTTGTGGGAGATACGGTTGAAGATGATGACTTGAAAGAACTCTTGAAGAAATTTGAAGACGTATTTCCGGATGATCTTGCACATGGATTACCACCAATCAGAGGTATTGAACATGCTATTGGTTTTATTCCAGGAAGTTCATTACCTAGTCGTCCAACTTATAGATGCAATATGGAAGAGGCTAAGGAGTTGCAAAGACAAGTTCAAGAATTACTAGACAAATGATTTGTCCGAGAGAACCTTAGTCTCTGTGCGGTAACGACCTTGTCGGTGCCAAAGAAATATGTGACTTGGCGTATGTGTATTGATAGCTGAGCGGTCAATAACATCACCGTGAAGTACATGTTTCCTATGTTGATATTGGATGTTCTTTTGGATGAATTGAGTGGGGACAAGTTGTTCATTAAGATAGATTTGAGAAGTGGCTACCATCAAATGAGGATATGAGAGGGAGATGAATGGAAGACAACTTTCAAGACCAAGTATGGTTTGTATGAATGGCTTGTGATGCCATTTGGATTATGTAATTCTCCAAGCTCTTTCATGAGGCTCATGCACGAAGTACTACCACCATTCATGGGAAAATTTATTGTGGTTTACTTAGATGATATCTTAATTTATAGTCAAGATAAAGAATCTCACTTGTCGCATTTAGAAGCTTTATTTGAGAATTTAAGAGATGTTAAGTTGTATGGCAAGTTAGAAAAGTGTGCTTTTATGATTACTAGTATCCTTTTCTTAGGATACATAGTATCACCCGAGGGCATTAATGTGGATCCATCCAAGGTGGAGGCTATCCGGAGTTGGCCCGAGCCTACGAATGTGAGGTAAGAAGTTGCCATGGTTTGGCTTCTTTTTATCATCATTTCATTCATGATTTTAGTACCTTTGCTGCCCCTATCACCGAGCTAATGAAAAAGGGTGAGGTTAAATGGTCCTAAGGATCACAAAGAGCTTTTGAAACCTTCAAGGGAAGGTTATATGAAGCACCAGTTTTAGTTATTCCAAAATTCAAGAAATATTTGAAGTTGAATGTGATGTTAGTGGGGTCGGTGTTGGTGCTTCTTGATTCAATACAATCGACTTATTGCTTTCTTTAGTGAATAATTGGACGGTGCACGACTCAATTATTCTACTTATGAAAAGAAGTTTTATGGTATTGTGAGATCCTTGGTCCAATGGGAACGTTATGTGAGGCCAACTCCTTTTGTCTTATATTTATATCATGAATCCTTGAAGTATTTACATGGTCAAAGAAAGTTGAATCTAATGTATGATAAGTGGGTAGCATACTTGCAAACTTTCACATTCTCTACAAGGCACAAAGATGGCAAGTCCAACATAGTGGCGGATGCACTTTCCAAGAGGCACTTAATGTTGATCGTACTTGAATAAAATCTTGTGGGATTTGAAGTGCTAAAGAAATTCTATAAATGAGATCCCAAGTTTAAAGATGTAATGATAGAATATAATAGTGGAGTTCGTAGTTCTTATTCCATAGTAGAAGTTTTCCTTTTCAAAGGGAACAAATTGTGTGTGCCCAAATGTTCCATGAGGGAATTACTTGTAAATGAAGTGCATTCTGGTGGACTAGCTAGACATTCTGGGGTAGTGAAGACTTTGGAGATTCAACCAGAACACTTTTACTGGCCACATATGGATAAAGATGTAAATGGAGTGGTAAGTAGGTGTTCCACCTGTCAAAAGGCTAAAGGTTTCTTCCACAAAGGATTTTATACTCCTTTACCAGTTCTGGAGCGACCATGGGACAGTGTTGTCACGACCCGACCCCGGGCCCGCGATTGGTGCCCTACCTGGGCACCCTTACAGGTATACATCTGAGATAATCAGCGGAATATACATAAACTTAACAGGAAATAATTAACAGGCTAGCCGATAAGGTCACCTTCCAAAATATATATACGTAACCCAAAAGCAGTTACCTATTTTTTTTTTACACAACCCAATCCACAAGATATGACTAAAGACCTCTAAGAATTTTTGACATAACAACTGTGACGGGACAGGGCCTCGTCATACCCCTGAATGTACATAAATCTACAACCTCAGGGAACTGTACCAAACGACAAAGCCTCCGGAGAAAGGGAGCTTTCCAAGGACTGAACAACGATCCTAAGAATGAGGATCAACAAACTATGTACCTCAACCTGCAGCATGAACGCAACCCCCCGAAGGAGGACAGTACGAAATATGTACCAAGTATGTGAAACTGAAAATACTATAATGAAATCATAACAGTCTATATAAAGTTGGAGACATGTATGATAACCAAAATAACAGTACACTGTGCCTTATCGAAGTGAAAGTAATGAAAGTCAGTTTTTTACCTTGTTCAGACTATTTCAACACATGAACAATAGTCACACCAGGGCTATGGACACAAGCCCTCAAATATCATCACACAATCCAGTAAGGGTCTCAAGCCCACAAATATCAAAGCATGCCCGTGGAATCCCCCATCACTGTCGACAGCCATAAGTGTAAAATATAACCATGTGACGCGCCCGTGGCATCAAACCTCATAGTCGGCGTACACATATATAATACATATATATCTCATGCCCGTGGAATCCCCCATCACTGCCGACAACCGTAAGTGTAACATATAACTATGTGACGCGCCCGTGGCATCCTACCTCACTGTCGGCGTACACATATACAATACATATATATATCTCATGCCCGTGGAATCCCTCATCTCTGGTACATGACTTCATGGAGAGCTAATCCATGGGGTAATAATCGTATATCACATGCCCGTGGAATCCCTCATCTCGGGTACATGCCTTCATGGGGAGCTAGTCCATGGAGTAATAGTACATAACATGGTCGCATGCCCCGGAATCCCTCATCGTATAAGCATGGCCATGGGGTAATAATCGTATATAACATGCCCGTGGAATCCCTCATCTTAGGTACATGTCTTCATGGGGAGCTAGTCCATGGAGTAATAATCGTATATAACATGGTCGCATGCCCCGAAATCCCACATCGTATAAGCATGTCCAAGGATCAATCACAATGGAAGCATACCCGTGGAAGCCTCCGTCACTGTCGGTACGTCCAAGTAAACTCACAACAAGACAGCCGACCCTCCAACTGAGAGTCACAGCAGCGTAAACATATAATACTTGCACTCAAGGCTATCACAAGCAAGCATAGGCAAGCTCATTAAATCTTTAGACTTTCATTTTATATCCCTTCAGTGAAGACCTAACGAGAGGCTGAATTCAAACAAACCCAAAATCCACAAGGCACTTTTCGTTTCACATAAAAATCCGGGAATTTAACCCAAAGTACTACGTACTTCCATTCTTTTTAAAAGACTCCTTTTCATATAAAACCCCAAGATACTAATAACCGTAGTATCAAGTCATATCTACTTTTCAAGACAAGTCACAATACCTTTTAGAAATACATTTATAGGCTTCTAAATCAAGTGACTTCTTTCTTTAAAACATTAAGCAATTGATGCCTTCAAATCAATTTGCCTTTCTTCATTTCAAGTCATTTATCATTATTTACATCACTAGAGTAAACCATTCTTTCATCTTTCCATAAAGCTATTATAACCAACTTCCCATAAAGTCGTTATACTAATTTTATGATTTAGACACTTACATTTTTCTTTTTTATAACCAAGAGACTTATACTTTCAAATCAAGTTACATAACTTTCAAAATACTTCAAGTCTCTTAACTTTAGAAATCAAGTTTCTTAACTTAAAATATCAAAGCTCTTAACTTAGAATAATAAACTCTCTTAACCTTTTAAGAATTCAAGGTTCATAGTCTTTAAAACTTCATAACGTAAACTCTTTAAATTAAGTAATGTATACTTTTATGCGTTGTGAATAGGTTATACTTGTTTATAACGATCTTATTAAAGCATCCATGATCTAGAAAATGTAATACAATTTTGTCTTATCTTAGCTTCTTTGCAGATGGAGAATTCTACTCATTTTTTATTTAATTGATTGTCGATACATTTTCTTTTATTAACGCTGCAATGGCTTGTTCGATACTTATTCTCATTCGTGCAGTAACTTAGCAAAGTCAACTCGACTCAAAATACTTCCTAACGACTCTTACCAACATCCCCCATAAGACTTGGTAAGAACTTAGGATAACTTAGACATAACTTTCACATAGAGTAAATCAACATACATACCTCTTAACTTCTAAGAGTAGAAGGAATCATGAAATAACACCACATGTATATTTCATACATAGAATCAGGCCAAAAGGAGGAAGAGGTTCACATACCTCGCGACGATTATCGACAAGTAGCAAAATGCTCCAAAGTACTTCAACCTTGATAGCTAGTCCATCCTTCAAGTAGAATATGCTATACTTAGTACTTCAACCTATAATGGCCATAACACGTCTATTAACCTCTAGCTTCAAACGTAGAATATTCTAAGTGTAAAGTCACCAAATTCTACGGAAAATCGGGCAGCACTTCCTTTGTTTCAACGTACTTTTCCACCTTTTTGAAGGCCCGAAAATCAATAGCCAAATGCCACATTTAAGGCCCAACAATTCAGAAATACAAAGGGGATTACACGCCTAATAGGACGTGTAAAATTCTGCCCCACAATCAATATAAAACTGTCCAACAATTCCAAGCCCTATTCGGCCACAATGTCACAACAATTATCAATTTCCTTTCAATTCCTTTTTCAATCCAAGTTGTTATTCCAACATGTTATATACATAATAACAATTACAACAACTATAAATCCTTTCTTCCTTAACATGCGACGATTGTAATTAGCGTCAATATTAATTACAACATTAATGGCTAACTTGTCCATTTTTCGGTTTTAACATGTCGACATGATCCAAATCTTTTCAAACTTCAATATATATACCACATGCTCATTTCTTAACTACTAAAACATGTAATCTTTAATCACAAGAAGAAGATGAAGATTTTACCTCAATAAGCCCTAATAAAGTCCAAGCGTAAAAGTCGATCCTTAGCAACTTTTAGCTCCTCTTCTTATGTTCCAATCCGCTCCAAGCACTCCTTAGAAGTTCATGAAGAACTCCTCTTCAAGTTCCATCTTCAAAGTTGAAGAACACCCTAGGTTTTCGCATTGCGACTAACGTAAAAATGTCATTTTTCCGGGATCTTTCTATTGAGATATCCTTACAATACCCATAGGAATGTTGGGTTAAAGTCTTGTGAATTATGATCCACATTTGCAAATTTTTTTGTGTGGGAAAGGCTCAAAGCCGAGAGCACCTATCTCCCTCTCTCAAGTTTCTCAATTTTTTTCTAAGTGTTGAATGATCTAGTCTTGCACTAGTAGTAGTATTATATAAGGAAACCAATGGCTAGGATTAAAACATATGGATGGCTAAGATGTGGTCAAGAATATCAAGCTCACTTTTTCCTTTGACTTGGTCCATTTTATCAAGCCAATTTGGCTAGTCTTTAAGGGTTATTTTCGTCCAAGATGACTAAGTGGAGGGTGACACGTGTCTCCCTCCCATAGGTCCATAACATTTCGTTTTCCGAAATTTCCATAATTGGTCAAAATATCAGAAACCTCGTGGGCCCCACAATAACGTAAAATTTCTCGGGTGGGCCCCACGTATCCAACTCTGAAAATAAAATTCCATAATTCCGATAAATTCTAAAAGTCTTAAATAACAAATTCGGGAACCCAATTCTCACTAACAAACAATTTTCCTTCCCGAGGTTCGGAAGATTTTCCCTTGGAAAACAATTCTTCCATTCGTTCAAATTTTCAAGTCTTGTGTTCTCGCATCTATTCTCTTATTCATGTCCTGAAATTTCGGGGTGTAACATTCTTCCCCCCTTAGAAACATTCGTCCTCGAATATTCTTTCGGATTCCAATCTAATTAGATAGCGACATAGTCTCCTTTTACTACACCCTTCATACAACATATGCCACCCACGACCGCATAACAATACTCATTCTAAAACGTCAACCTGAACTCCAAGCGTCGACGTCGGTTATATGCATAAAACTTCTGCTACCTCCGAGCTTACTAATAATCTTTCCTGGATAAGCTTCGACTTATCCACAGCCCGCTGAGTCAAGTCTGGGCTAATTATCTGAACCTCGCCTACGTGGAACCAACCAAACGGCGATTCTACACTTTCTTACTGGTTGTATTCTTTCCGTACCTCCAACTTATATTAGCATACTTACATAACCTCCATACCGATTCTGACCTTCAATCTTTGGAGTCACTCTATTAAACAATATAAGGCCATTTCCGGCTCTCACGACCTGGTTCCGGTGGAACGCATCCACGAACCCGTAAAACAATTAACTAGACTTGGGCCTGCACCCTCGTGACCCTGTCACGTAGCGGGATTACTACCAACCGACCCCACTCCATTTCAAGCTATGGGGCGACCCGTAATAGGTCCTCACCCCGACCCACCGTCGCACTTAACTCTTACCCTTAGTCTGAATAAAATCTTATTGCCCGAGAATGCCTTATATACCTAAGGTCTCGGCGGTTATCAATATTCTTAGGCTCACAATTTCCATGCTCCAAGCCTACCTTATCAGTCCCCCGTAAACGGGTATAATAAATTCTCATAATACCATAACCATGTTGTCTTGATCACAACAACCATTACTTACTCTATACGGATCTCATCCGTACAATTTTCTTAAGCTTACCACGTAGCTTAATTTACTAACATAGTCTTCCATTAAGTCCCCTAACATGATTTCTTAAGGGTTCATTACCTTTCTCAGACAGCTCATCATCTCCTAATTATATCAAATTAGCACATAAACCTTGATGAGAACTTATTAAGTTGTTTCATACCTTCACGGTATCTAGTTAGTCTTTACCAACTCTTGGTAATCTAAAATCACTCTAGGCAACCCATATATGACCCTCATACATAAATCTGTATAGTTGTACGTCATTATACCAACTATACAACAATCATTACCAACATGGATACGCAATCCACATAGTCATTCCTGGGTCACTGCTGCCTTTTTCATAGCTGCAATCAACATAACTCGTTAGGGAGAGACGACCCTAACAACACAACTCTATCGAACGATCTCAGAGTGAGAAAAATGGAAACCAATCCTAAATGTCATGCAGCCTCCTGATTATAGATATGGTTCACAACACACCGATAATCAAGACTCTACTAGACACGGTCTGTAGACACTTTATGAGGACTAACTGCTCTGATACCACTTTTGTCACGACCCGACCCCGGGCCCACGACTGGTGTCCTACCTGGGCACCCTTACAGGTATACATCAGAGATAATCAGCGGAACATACATAAACTTAACAGGAAATAAATAACAGGCTAGCTGATAAGGCTACCTTCCAAAATATATATACGTAACCCAAAAGCAGTTACCTCTTTTTTTTTTACACAACCCAATCCACAAGATATGACTACAGACCTCAAAGAATTTTTGACATAACAACTGTGACGGGACAGGGCCCCGCTATACCCCTGAATGCACATAAATCTACAACCTCAGGGAACTGTACCAAACGATAAAGCCTCCGGAGAAAGGGAGCTTTCCAAGGACTGAACAACGATCCTAAGAATGAGGATCAACAAGCTATGTACCTCAACCTGCGGCATGAACGCAGCCCCCCGAAGGAGGTCAGTACAAAATATGTACCAAGTATGTTAAACTGATAATACTGTAATGAAATCATAACAGTCTATATAAAGCCGGAGACATGTATGATAACTAAAATAACAATACACTGTGCCTTATCGAAGTGAAAGTAATGAAAGTCAGTTTTTTACCTTGTTCAGACTATTTCAACACATGAACAATAGTCACACCAGGGCTATGGACACAAGCCCTCAAATATCATCACACAATCCAGTAAGGTCTCAAGCCCACAAATATCAAAGCGTGCCCGTGGAATCTCCCATCACTACCGACAGCCATAAGTGTAAAATATAACCATGTGACGCGCCCGTGGCATCCCACCTCACTGTCGGCGTACACATATACAATACATATATATATATATCTCCTGCCAGTGGAATCCCACATCACTGCCGACAGCCGTAACATATAACCATGTGACGCGCCCGTGGCATCCTACCTCACTATCGGCGTACATATATAAAATATATATATATATATATATATATATATATAATCCCTTATCTCGGGTACATGACTTCATGGAGATCTAATCCATGGGGTAATAATCGTATATCACATTCCCGTGGAATCCCTCATCTCGGGTACATGTCTTCATGGGGAGCTAGTCCATGGAGTAATAGTACATAACATGGTCACATGCCCCGGAATCCCTCATCGTATAAGCATGGCCATGGGGTAATAATCGTATATAACATGCCTGTGGAATCCCTCATCTCGGGTACATGTCTTCATGGGGAGCTAGTCCATGGAGTAATAATTGTATATAACATGGTCGCATGCCCCGGAATCCCACATCGTATAAGCATGTCCAAGGATCAATCACAATGGAAGCTTACCCGTGGAAGCCTCCGTCACTGTCGGTACGTCCAAGTAAACTCACAACAAGACAACCGGCCCTCCAACTGAGTGTCACGTCAGCGTAAACATATAATACTTGCACTCAAGGATATCACAAGCAAGCATAGACAAGTTCATTAAATCTTTAGACTTTCATTTTATATACTCAAGACACTTTTCGTTTCACATAAAAATCCGGGAATTTAACCCAAAGTACTACGTACTTCCATTCTTTTTAAAAGACTCTTTTTTCATATAAAACCCCAAGATACTAATAACCGTAGTATCAAGTCATATCTACTTTTCAAGACAAGTCACAATACCTTTTAGAAATACATTTATAGGCTTCTAAATCAAGTGACTTCTTTCTTTAAAACTTTAAGCAATTGATGCCTTCAAATCAATTTGCCTTTCTTCATTTCAAGTCATTTATCCTTATTTACATCACTAGAGTAAACCATTCTTTCATCTTTCCATAAAGCTATTATAACAAACTTCCCATAAAGTCGTTATACTAACTTTATGCTTTAGACACTTACATTCTTCTTTTTTATAACCAAGAGACTTATACTTTCAAATCAAGTCTCTTAACTTTAGAAATCAAGTTTCTTAACTTAGAATATCAAATCTCTTAACTTAGAATAATAAACTCTCTTAACCTTTTAAGAATTCAAGGTTCATAGTCTTTAAAACTTCATAACGTAAACTCTTTAAATTAAGTAACGTATACTTTTATGCGTTGTGAATAGGTTATACTTATTTATAACGATCTTATTAAAGCAGCCATGATCTAGAAAATGTAATACAATTTTGTCTTATCTTAGCTTCTATGCAGATGGAGAATTCTACTCATTTTTAATTTAATTGATTGTCGATACATTTTCTTTTATTAACGCTGCAATGGCTTGTTCGATACTTATTCTCATTCGTCCAGTAACTTAGCAAAGTCAACTCGACTCAAAATACTTCCTAACGACTCTTACCAACATCCCCATAAGACTTGGTAAGAACTTAGGTGTTATACCCCGTATTTCCAGAGTATGTACGTAAGGGAATACGTACGAAAGTCTTGCCTTAAAGATAAGCCTTGGACGTTTTATTTTGTACACAACTCACTAAAAGAATCGTTTTCCGACGAAATGTTTCCACAGCTTTCGTAGAGAAAATTCCGGCTATGCCATTTCTTATTTTTGCGGATTTTTCCGAGAGACGAAACATTTTGGACCAACGGGAGGGCAACACTTGGCACCCTCCCATTGATGGACTTGAATCGTCCATGGACGAAATTGGAGAGCCAAGGCACGTTTTTTTGTGCCTTGTGCACAAGTCAAGGGTTGGTAGGATATTTGTGTTTAGTTAATCCTCACCCTACACTTGCCTTGCACTTGTCTTCATCTTGGCCATTGGTTGGCCAAGGCTTGACCTATAAATACCCCCTTAGAGATGAAGAGTTCTTCATCCACAAATCTTCCAAGTCTTGAAAAATCCTCTCCTCTCCCTTTGTAGTCTTCTCGTCCAAAAACACCTCCCCCTCCCCTTGTGAAGGCCCTTGGCCGAATACCCCCCCCCCCTCTCTAGCCTAGTAGTTTGGCCGAGGCCCCCCCCTAGCCTAGCCAAAAATCTACCCCTAGCCTAGCCAAAAATCTACCCCCTCTTGGTAGAAAAGTTACCTTCTTGTATCGTTATAATGCCCAAAATACCCTAGCCCAAATACCTTAGTACTTAGTAGAAGTTGTGAAGAACTTCTAAGGTTCTTGGAGCATACAACTTAGGAGCAAAACCTTGCTCAGGCGCGACTTTTTCTAGGATATTATTGGGCTTACCGAGGTAACTAATCCTAACCCTCTTTTGAATTAGAAAATATATACTGTTGTAGTATAAGGATAAGTATAAATACTTAGAAGTATATCACAGAATAGAATTGAACTGTTATCACAGTAGAAGGGTTTAAAAGAAGAATAATTGAACTGTACTTACATAGAATTTGTTTCACGATGAACTTATATAGCTCACGGGTAGGAAGTCTTTGCCCGACTTTCCGTAGAATTGTGAACCCTCTGTTTAGAATGACCTTCAGAGTAGTCTTTGATAGATATCTGTGACCATTATAGGCTGACTCTCTGCGCGCGACATATTCAACTTGGCAGGTGGTTTTCGCTGAGAAGGTATGTGATTCTTCCTAAAGCATGATATTTTACAATATATATATAGTACGGTAGACGTACATGTGTTAACTGAATAATAACTACGGCAATGTCTTTGACTTAAGCCTGAATAACACTTACGGCAATGCCTCACGGCTTAAGCCTGAATAATAAAGATCTGAAAGCATTTCAAAAGAATACTGAATCATTTTAAAGAGAACTAATTGGTTTTTAAAACAGAAGCTTAAGAGTTATACTAGCTTTATGGGAAGTTAAGTATAACCACTTAAGATTGATAAAAGAAACAAGTTTGCCTATATGTTTATAACAGACTTATATTGTGAAAAGAATAATAAGATGGTTTGATAAGCAGACATGATATGATGCTATGTGTGTTAGTATCTTGTAACGTTTGTATAGGTGAGTATCCTTGTTGTGCTTATGTTGTTTAAAGATAAGTTGTTATGTTAGTATACTATCACTCACCTCTTGAGATGATACCGGGGGTTAAGCGCCTCCGACGGGGTAGACTCGAGTGATGCAGGACCGTGATTCGAGAATACCTCATGCGGGTCGGGGGCCTATGCGAGCTACGAGTTCGAGGTTAGTATGCGGGGTTATGCCTCATGCGATGCTGTGGCCCATGCGGACAATGAGTCGGGGCGATGCCGAGGAGTAGCTACCTCGATGCGGGGTTATACCTCATGCGGGCCCGTGAGTGGCCTATGCGGACTCGGGAGTCGAGGATTAGGCTTGCGAGAATGATGATGGGGCGAGTGGCCTGTTCGATCATTCGCAGCCTAGACAAGACTCATTCTGATTACCTATTGTTGCTCTTGTTTGTGATGTGGCACTATGTGCGGTTCCGGTTGTTTCACACATATTTGTAAACTGGTTTTAAAAATGATATGTTTTCATTTAAGTACTTTCTGATTTCGCATACTTAGTACTGTTATCGACCTCCTTGGGGCTGCGTTCATGCGTGGTAAGGGCAAGCAGTGCTAGATCCGCATCCTTAGGATCTCTACGTTGGTGTCGGGAGCTCCATCTCTTGGAGGCTCTACTTTTGGTATGATCTCCTGTTGTAGATAGTTTATGCGATCGAGGGTATGGCGGCCTGTCCGCCATAGTTGTATATTTCCTTAGAGTGCTGTAGTCATGTTATGCGATGTCGGATGTAGCTTTGAACTATGATTATATATATATGCCGAAAGCGATGTTTTCTCACATAAATCGTGTCTTATTTTATAAAGCTGTTTCATGTCTTGTTTTATATTCGCGATTTCTCGATGTATGACTACTTGGGTGCCGGTAAGGCACGATCCACGGCCCGGGCAGTCGTGACAAAAGTGGTATCGAAGCGATTAATCCTCGGAAAGTGTCTATGCATCGTATCTAGTAGAGTCTTGATTATCGGTGTGTTGCACCACACCAATAATCGAGGCTATAGGATATTTAGGATTGGTTTCCATTCTTCTCATTCGAGATCGTGCTTTAGAGGCGTGTTATAGGTTGGACCCTCTAACGTATTCCTTTCTATGCTGATTATGCCTCGCGTAAGGCAACCGGGCCCGAGAAGGCAAAGCGGCCGAGGAGTCGCTAGCGAGACACCCAGAGTCACGAGGGCTCGTGCCCGATCTATACGAGAGATGGCGAGTTCTATGGCGCCGCCGGCCCAGCCAGACCCACAGTACCCACACCTCATCCCCACGGCACTGGCGGAGAGTTAGGTCTGAGAGATGGCCCGACTTTTGGCTAAAGTTGTGGCCCGTCTGAGAGAGAGATTGGATCACGGCGGTTCGGTTCAGCTCGGCTCGGTCGCACCCGTGGTACACCCGAGGCGAGATAGTTTGAGGCTACGAGATTTCTTGAGTTGTAGCCGCCGGAGTTTTATGGGTGGCGGGAGGATGATCCGAGGAGTTCATCCGTCGGCTTGAAGGATTTTGAGAGTGATCGGCGTCGGAGACCGAGTCCGTGATCTTTGGTTCACATAAATTGCGTGATACCGCGATCGATTGGTTTGATTCATGGGAGTTATCGGGAGAGCACGCGTCCCGCTACTGGGATGAGTTCTCGGAGGCTTTCTCACTCACTTCTTGCCTCGCAGATGAGGAGGCGCGGGTGATAGATTTTCTTTGCCGAGGCGAGAGGGCCTTGTCAGGGAGTACAATGTCGAGTTTGATTCATTGGCTCGATATGTCCCAGCATTGGTAGCAGATATGGAGGATAGGGTACACCGCTATGTCACCGGGCTAGACGACTATATGGTCGAGTCATGTGCGGGGGTTTCTCTCAACCGGTATGGACATTACGCGTGCGAGCTCACGCCCTTGGATGCGAGGCGCAGAGGTCGGCGAGTGGGCGACGGCAGCGAGAAGAAGGCGGGGCGGGAGGGTCTTACGGTGGTTATCGTGGTGGCGGCCTCGGCAGCGATCTGGGTCGCACCACGGCCCGGCTCGAGCACTCTGCCGTCGCCAGCCTCGGCCCGAGTTTTGAGGCGGACCAGGCCCAGGGCTTGGGCGTCGAGTAGCGAGTGCGGCGTCGGGACCACCCGGTGTGGCCGTCACGGTAGATACCATTACGGGAAGTGTGGTACTTCTTATGGATCTTATTCTGATTGTGGCGGCAGGTCACTTTGCGGCTTGTCGGCCGAGGCGGCATGGTGGTAGGGCTCGACCTTCGGTTCGGTGGCCGCTTCATCATCTCCTTGATTACTCGCCCGGGCGAGGTGCTCGTGGGTCGGCGAGTCACGGCAGGTCGTGGCTCGAGTCCCGATTCTAGCGGTCCTCGAACGCATTTATGCTTTGTCCGGTAAGCGGGATCGTGAGGCCTCACCGATGTCGTCGGGTACCTTATCGGTTCAGGTTTGATGTTTATGCCTTGATAGATCCGGGTTCTACTCATCCTATATATCTCCCTTGTTGCTAGTAGGATAGGGATAGAGCACGAGTCCATAGACCACTTTCGAGGTAGCTACGCCATGGGTGATTCGGTGGTAGCTCGGCGGGTATATAGGGCTTGTCTGTGACCATTCTGATCGTCGGACCACTAGCCGACTTGATAGAGTTGGAGATGATTGACTTCGGCGTGATTATGGGGATGGATTGGCTAGCTTCTTGCTATGCCAATGTAGGCTGAGAGAGAGTAGTGCAGTTCGGTTTCTGAGGCCGGTTGTTGAGTGGGAGAGCACGGTATCGCCAGGGGTAGGTTTATTTCCTACCTCAAGGCTAGGAAGATGGTGCGAGAAGGGTATATCTACCATCTAGTTCGAGTGTTTGATCACGAGGCTGCGGTGCAGATTTTGATCGATTCCGTAGTCGTGAGTTCCCAGACGTGTTCCCAGATGACCTCCCGGGTATCCCTCCTGAGAGGGAGATTGAGTTTTGTATTGACATATTGCCAGATACTCGGCCTATTTCCATTCCGCCATACAGAATGGCACCTGCCGAGTTGAGAGAGCTGAAGGACCAGCTGAGGGATTTGCTGGAGAAGGGCTTCATTAGGCCCAGTGTTTCCCCCTGGGGGGCGCCGGTATTGTTCGTGAAGAAGAAGGACGGGACGCTGCGCATGTGTTGATTACTGACGGTGAACAAGGTGACCATTAAACAGATACCCCTCCCGGGATTGATGATTTGTTCGACCATTGCGAGTGCGAGATGTTTCTCAAGATTGATCTGCGATCGGGCTATCATCAGTGCAGTCAGAGAGGTGGATGTCCCTAGGACTGCATTCCGGACCCGGTACGGGCATTATGAGTTCAGAGTCATGTCTTTTGGGTTGACCAATGCTCCGGCGGTATTCATGGATTTGATGAACCGAGTGTTCAAACCATTTTTGGACACGTTTGTGATAGTGTTCATTGATGATATCTTGGTTTATTCTCGCTCAGAGCAGGAGCATGCGGAGCATTTGAGGACTGTCTTGTGATTCTCGAGACCAGCGGTTATGCGCCAAGTTTTCCAAATGTGAGTTTTGGTTGACTTGATGGCGTTTCTTGGGCATATTGTGGGTGATGGCATTCGAGTTGATCGGCCAAGATCGGCGATCGAGACTTGGCGAGACCTCTTACTCGGCGAGGTTCGCGATTTTACGGGCCTTGCGAGTTATTATCGGTTCGTGGAGAAGTTTGCTTCTATCTACGCACCATTGACTAGGTGACTCGAGCGGCCAAGTTTGATGGTGATGCTTGTGGCGGGGTTTCGATTCTTGAAAGAGAGGCGGCGCCGTTCTTACTCTTCCGGAGGTCGGATGGTTATGTCGTGTATTGTGATCGTCGAGCGCATCGGGTTGGGATGTGTATTGATGCAGCATGGCGGGGTTATAGCATATGCATCCCGCGGTGAAGAAACACGAGAGGAACTACCCCGTGATTTGGAGTTAGCGTAGTGATTCACGCTTTGAAGATCTGGAGGCACTATTTGTATGGGGTTCACGTGGATATTTATCTGAGACCACAAGAGCCTCGGTATATCTTCACCGGAGGAGCTGAACTTACGGCGAGGCGGTGGTTAGAGTTGCTTAAGGATTACGATGTTGATATCATATACCACGGGAAGGCCAATGTTGTGGCGGATGCTCTTAGTCGTAGGTCGATGGGAGCCTATCGGATGTGCGACTAGAGAGGAGGACATGGTTCGTGATTTGCATCGATTAGCGAGCCTTGGTGTCCGTTTGATTGATTACGATAGCGGTGGGGTTAGAGTTCGTGAGGTTGCGAGTCTTCCATCGTCGAGGAGGTGAAGAGGCACGATTCGAGGATCCAGCTTTGATTCGATATCGTGATACGACTCTTCGTGAGGCAAAGGGTCCTTTTGAGGTAGCACGATGGGGTGCTAAGGTTTGAGAAGCGGTATGTGTTCGGATGTTTGAGGACTTGGAGTTCTTGGGGAAGCACGGTAGCGTTACTCTATCCATCAAAGTCGACCAAGATGTACCACGACCTTAGATCGTGTATTGGTGGGATGGCTTGAAGAGGGCGTTGCGAGTTCGTAGCTCGGTGCGTGTTGTCGTGGTGAAGGTAGAGCACGGAGGCACGGTGGTTTATTCTGACGATTGAGATCGACACGGAAGTGGGAGGTAATCAACATGGACTTCATCACGGGATTACCTCGCTTTCGGAGGAGACATGATTCTATATGGGTTATCGTCGGCGGTGTGAAATCAGCCCACTTTCTTCCCGTCGGGGCGACTTTTAGTGAGGATTATGCGGACTTTACATCAGAGATCGTCGGTGCATGGAGTCCCTACTGATCATATCGCATGAGAGCCCGATTCTGGCTAACTGGAGGTCCTTCGAGAGGGTTTAGGGGCGAGTGAGCACAAATCGCATTTCATCCACGCAGACGGACAGGCGAGCGCACTATCCGGACTCTTGAGGATATCTGCGAGCTGTTATTGACTTGATGGTAGTTGGGAGGATCATTTGCCTCTAGTTGAGTTCGCTTATAATAATAGCTACCACTCCAAAGATTCGGATGGCGCCTTATGAGGCCTTGTATGGGAGGAAGTGCAGATCGCCTATAGGTTGGTTCGATGTGGGCGAGGCGGCTAGTGGGACCAGATTTGGTACAGACGGTGGATAAGGTGAAACTTATCCGAGGCGGCTATTAATGACTCGAGTCGGCCAAGTCGTATCACGAGATCATCGTCGTCGACATCTTGAGTTCGAGTTCATGATTGGGTTTTCTAAAGGTGTCACCCATGAAGGTGTGATGAGATTCGGGAAGAAGGAAGCTCGGCCCAAGGTACATTGGGCGTTTGATTGTCGCGAGGTAGGCAAGGTTGCCTACGAGTTGGATCTGCCGTCCGTCCGGAAGCGATGCATCCGGTGTTTCACGTATCTATCTTTGAGAGATGTATCGGGGATCCATCTAGGGTGCACCCGATTGGCGATGTCGGTGTGAGGGTTATCGTATGAGGAGATTCCCATAGCGATAGTCGATCGTCGAGTTAGGCGTCTGCGGACGAAGGGCGTGTCTTCGTCAAAGTCTTGTGGCGAACGAGCTCGAGGAGGAGATGACATGGGAAGCCGAGGAGGACATGGCGGAAGTATCCTCACCTATTCCCACCTCCAGGTAAATTCACTTTCCTATTTGCAAATTTTCGTTATCGTTTCTGCCTATGTGTTGCTCTGTGGCCGTGTGTGGCATTTACAACTGTTTAAGCTTCTTCGATAACTGTCTTGGGAAGGAACATTCGGGACGAATGTTTCTAAGGAGGAGAATGTTATACCGTATTTCCAGTATGTACGTGGGAATACGTGAAAGTCTTGCCTTAAAGATAAGCCTTGGGCGTTTTATTTTGTACACAACTCACTAAAAGAATCGTTTTCGGCGAAACGTTTCCACGACTTTAAATGAGTAAATTCCGCTATGCCATTTCTTATTTTTGCGGATTTTTAGAGACGAAACATTTTGGACCAACGGGAGGCAACACTTGGCACCCTCCCATTGATGGACTTGAATCGTCCATGGACGAAATTGGAGAGCCAAGGCACGTTTTTTGTGCCTTGTGCACAAGTCGAGGGTTGGTAGGATATTTGTGTTTAGTTAATCCTCACCCTACACTTGCCTTGCACTTGTCTTCATCTTGGCCATTGGTTGGCCAAGGCTTGACCTATAAATACCCCCCTTAGAGATGAAGAGTTCTTCATCCACAAATCTTCCAAGTCTTGAAAAATCCTCTCCTCTCCTTTGTAGTCTTCTCGTCCAAAACACCTCCCCCTTGTGAAGGCCCGGCGAATACCCCCTCTCTAGCCTAGTAGTTTGGCGAGGCCACTAGCCTAGCCAAAAATCTACCCCTCCTTGGTAGAAAAGTTACCTTCTTGTATCGTTATAATGCCCAAAATACCTAGCCCAAATACCTTAGTACTTAGTAGAAGTTGTGAAGAACTTCTAAGGTTCTTGGAGCATACAACTTAGAGCAAAACCTTGCTCAGGCGCGACTTTTTCTAGGATATTATTGGGCTTACCGAGGTAACTAATCCTAACCCTCTTTTGAATTAGAAATATATACTGTTGTAGTATAAGGATAAGTATAAATACTTAGAAGTATATCACAGAATAGAATTGGTATTATCACGATGAAGGGTTTAAAGAAGAATAATTGAATGTACTTACATAGAATTTGTTTCACGATGAACTTATATAGCTCACCGGGTAGGGAAGTGCTGCCCGACTTTCCGTAGAATTGTGAACCCTCTGTTTAGAATGACCTTCAGAGTAGTCTTTGATAGATATATGTGACCATTATAGGCTGACTCTCTGCGCGCGACATATTCAACTTGGCAGGTGGTTTTCGCTGAGAAGGTATGTGATTCTTCCTAAAGCATGATATTTTACAATATATATATAGTACGGTAGACGTACATGTGTTAACTGAATAATAACTACGGCAATGTCTTTGACTTAAGCCTGAATAACACTTACGGCAATGCCTCACGGCTTAAGCCTGAATAATAAAGATCTGAAAGCATTTCAAAAGAATACTAAATCATTTTAAAGAGAACTAATTGGTTTTTAAAACAGAAGCTTAAGAGTTATACTAGCTTTATGGGAAGTTAAGTATAACCACTTAAGATTGATAAAAGAAACAAGTTTGCCTATATGTTTATAACAGACTTATATTGTGAAAAGAATAATAAGATGGTTTGATAAGCAGACATGATATGATGCTATGTGTGTTAGTATCTTGTAACGTTTGTATAGGTGAGTATCCTTGTTGTGCTTATGTTGTTTAAAGATAAGTTGTTATGTTAGTATACTATCACTCACCTCTTGAGATGATCTGGGGTTAAGGCCCTCCGTCTGGGGTAGACTCAGTGATGCAGGACCATGATTCGAGAATACCTCGTGCGGGTCGAGGGCCTATCGCGGAGCTACGAGTTCGAGTTAGTATGCGGGGTTATGCCTCATGCGATGCGTGTGGCGTGCGGACAGCGAGTCGGGGCGATGCAGAGTAGCTACCCTCGATGCGGGGTTATACCTCATGCGGGCCCGTGAGTGGCCTATGCGGACTCGGGAGTCGAGATTAGGCTTGCGAGAATGATGATGAGGCGAGTGGCCTGTTTCGATCATTCGCGGCCTAGACAAGACTCATTCTGATTACTATTGTTGCTCTTGTTTGTGATGTGGCACTATGTGCGGTTCCTTAGTTGTTTCACACATATTTGTAAACCGGTTTTAAAAATGATATGTTTTCATTTAAGTACTTCTGATTTCGCATACTTAGTACTGTTGCGACCTCCTTCGAGGCTGCGTTCATGCTGCGGTAAGGGCAGCGGTGCTAGATCCGCATCCTTAGGATCTCTACGTTGGTGTCGGGAGCTCCATCTCTTGGAGGCTCTACTTTTGGTATGATCTCCTGTTGTAGATAGTTTATGCAGTCGGTATGGCGGGGCCTGTCGCCATAGTTATATATTTCCTTAAGTGCGTAGTCATGTTATGCGATGTCGGATGTAACTGCTGAACTATGATTATATATATATGCCGAAAGTCGGTGTTTTTTTAACATAAACTGTGTCTTATTTTATAAACTGCTTCATGTCTTGTTTTATATTTACGCTGATTTCTCGATGTATGACTACTTGGGTGCCGTGAGCACGATCCACTGGCCAGGCAGTCATGACATTAGGATAACTTAGACATAACTTTCACATACAGTAAATCAACATACATACCTCTTAACTTCTAAGAGTAGAAGGAATCATGAAATAACACCACATGTATATTTCATACATAGAATCAGGCCAAAAGGAGGAAGAGGTTCACATACCTCGCGACGATTATCGACAAGTAGCAAAATGCTCCAAAGTACTTCAACCTTGATAGCTAGTCCATCCTTCAAGTAGAATATGCTATACTTAGTACTTCAACCTATAATGGCCATAACATGTCTATTAACCTCTAGCTTCAAACGTAGAATATTCTAAGTGTAAAGTCACTAAATTCTACGGAAAATCGGGCAGCACTTCCTTTGTTTCAACGTACTTTTCCACCTTTTTGAAGGCCCGAAAATCAATAACCAAATGCCACATTTAAGGCCCAACAATTCAGCAATACAAAGGGGATTACACGCCTAATAGGACGTGTAAAATTCTGCCCCACAATCAATATAAAACTGTCCAACAATTCCAAGCCCTATTCGGTCACAATGTCACAACAATTATCAATTTCCTTTCAATTCCTTTTTCAATCCAAGTTGTTATTCCAACATGTTATATACATAATAACAATTACAACAACTATAAATCCTTTCTTCCTTAACATGCGACGATTGTAACTACCGTCCAAATTAAATACAACATTAATGGCTAACTTGTCCATTTTTCGGTTTTAACATGTCGACATGATCCAAATCTTTTCAAACTTCAATATATATACCACATGCTCATTTCTTAACTACTAAAACATGTAATCTTTAATCACAAGAAGAAGATGAAGATTTTACCTCAATAAGTCCTAATAAAGTCCAAGCGTAAAAGTCGATCCTTAGCAACTTTTATGTCACGACCCGAACCCAGGCCCGTGACTGGTGTCTTACCCGGGCACCCTAGTGACACAACATCGTAGAAAATCAGCGGAATATAAAAACATACACATGAAACAAGATATACAATAATGAAATAAGAAAACAGGCTAACCAAAACGGTTACCTTTCTGAATATATAAATAAACTTGAACGACGATTCATCCACTTTTACAAACTCGCCTTGCGGTACTCTGAGACCTCTACGAATGTTATAACAACAATGACGGACGGGGCCCGCCATACCTGAATGTAAGTACCTACAACAACGGGGACTATACGAAAGATAAGCCTCGGAGAAGCGGAGCTTCCCAACGCTGAACTGTGATCCATGGCGAGGATCGACGGCGGTGTACCTCTACTGCGGCATGAACGCGGCCCCGAGGAGTCGATTACAGTACCAAGTATGTGGCGTAAAAATCGAAATGAAATCAAAGTATCTTTAAAACCACTTACAAATACAACTAATTCAACGCGCACATAGTGCGCAACATAAACAAGAGCAAAAATAGATATAATGGCGTCTTTTCTAGGCCGCTAATGATCGAAGCAAGGCCAATCGCCCATAGTATCATTATGCGTGCCTAATCTGGAACTCCGCGATCGCATAGGTCCCGCACCGCATGAGGTATTCCTCGCATCGGGGTAGCTAACCCGGCATCCTCGCGACTCCGTAGTCCGCATAGTAACACTGAACGCGTAGTCACAGGCCGCATGAGGCATTCTCGCGTCGGGATAACACACCGGAATGATCAATCTCGGAACTCCCGCACTCGCATAGGTCACCGGACCGCGTGAGGTATTCCTCGCATCGAGGGTGGCAAGTCCTCGGCATCATAACAAGTCAGGGGGGTATGTGATATAATAGCAGTACAACGGGCTTATCGTTTAACAACGTAAGCACAATAAGAATAACCCCCTCACACAAACATCACAAGACACTAACACACGTAGCATCGTAACATGTTTACTTATCAAACCATCTTACTACACTTTCCAGAAATCAATACAAGACTTTCACAAACAAATAAGTAAACCGTTCCTTCTATCTCCCTTAAGTCGTTATACCTAACTTCCCATAAAGCTAGTATAACACTTAAGCTTTTAAAACCAAGTATTTCTTTTCTTTCAAAAATGATTCGTAACTCTTTTGAAATACTTCAAGATTCTTATTATTTAAAACTCAAGTCAAAAGACATCAAAGTAAAACCAAAACAATTTACATACCTTCTTTTTAAACCAATCTTAAGACAAAACCATACCTTCCTTTGAAACAAAGGCACTTTTTCCTTTAAAAGTCAAGTAGTAATATACTTTTTAAACCCAGTGTCTTACTCTTTTAAAAACAAGTAACCTATACCTTTAAATCAAGTTACTTCTCCTTTCCCAAAATCAAGGTGTTTATAAGTCAAGTTATCATTTTAAATCCAATGATAAAACCATTCTTATTTTCGAAATCAAGGTAACTTTATTCTTTAAAAGACCACACACCCATTACTCATGAGTGAAGTTTTACAACTTTTTAACATAATTCAAGTCCTTAATATTTCATAACAAGTCACTTAACTTTGGAATCAAGTCAAGGACACAAAAGGAAAATCAATTTCCTTTAAACACACGTGCGTCTACCGCACTAAATATATTTCACAAATATCATGCTAGAAAGGATAGGAAGAGGTTCACATATCTCGCGACGATTATCGACAATTAGCAAAACGCTCCACAGTACTATAATCCTGCTAGCCTTTTCCACCCTTCAAGTAGAATACGCTACTCGCGATTCAACCTATAATGGCCATCAAACGTTTATTAACTTATAGATCCCTTCGTAGAATATTTCTAAGTACAAGGTTCCTTATTCTACGGAAAATTCGCAAAGACCTCCCCGCAACCACATAAATCTCCTACTCTAACAAGGCACGCTAGCAAGCCAACAACTCCATGTGGGGCTACACGTCTAACAGGACGTGTACAATTCTACTCCACAATAATACTACAAGTCATCAGAATACGGTCAATGTAAATCTGATTCAATTCTTTATACTGATTCTTCCAATATATCTTATACTCAATTATTAACTACTACAACATGTAATTTCCAATTACAATAGGGGAATAAAGATCATTACCTCGATAAGCCCAAAATTATCCAAGATATAAGTCGATCCTAAGCAACGTTTAGCTCCAATTCCTGACGCTCCAACCCGCTCCAAGCAACCCTTAGAAGTTTCCAAACAACTTCTCTTAACACTTCATCTAAGCTATGAAGATTTTTCTAGGGCTTCATTTTGCGACTAATGGAATAAAGTAGTATTTCCGGGCTCTTATGTTGGGATAACTTTAGAATACTACTAGGGATACAAGGCTAAGGTATTTGGCATAGTAACAATACTAGAAGACAACTTTTCTACCAAGGGGGTATTTCGACGAACAATAAGGAAGGGAAGGGGTGTTTGACGAAACAACTAGACAAGGGGAGGGTTTTGGACGAGAACTAGCAACTAAGGGGGAAGGATTTTGTGACTTGGAAATGTTAAGTGAATGAAGAAGTCTTGCACTAAAGGGGGGGTATTTATAGAACCTTCAATGACCAAGATTAAAGCAAGTGGAGGGTGTAGATTAGATAGCTTGTGTGAGTGGAGTCTTCCACCAAGTGTCCACCACAACCTTGGGACATATGTCCACCACAACATTGGGACATATGTCCACCACAACAATGAGCTAAGTAGCCATCCACTTGCTCAAGAAAACCGTCCAACAAGGCCTCCCCCACTTGCCCACAAAAACGTCCACCTACTCCCACTATCCCAAAGAAAATATCTTGCAAGACTTGACTTATTGACTTGGCCACTTGCCCACCATTTTCGTCCAACCAATGCCACCTAAGGGTGACACATGTCGCCCTCCTATTGGTCCAAAATATTTCATCTCTCGGAAAAATCCGAAATCGGTTAAAATATTAAAAACGTAAAATTTCCTTCACAAGGTTCGGAATCTTTTCCGTCGAAAAATCACATCTTTCTTCCTTTCCAATTTTACTGTCGTAATCTCGTACGTACGTCCTCGTATACATACTCTGGAACTACGGGGTGTAACATTCTCCCCCCCTTAGAAACATTCGTTCCGAATGTTCCTTCTAAGTCTCCAAACATGCTTGCGCCGGTATAGTCTTCCCTAATATACTTACGAAACCAAATATGCCACACATGGCCATAATACAACATACTCGCAAAAACGCACACCCAAGCCAACGAAGAATCATCTCTAAAGCGTATAACAATACCATTAGCTTCACCCATGGTCCAAAGGATACTTTCTTCCCATCTTCACTTATAAAGAGGACACTTCCATCTTCTTAACACATCTTAGCCTCTTTTCTT
The DNA here is from genome assembly GCA_029844215.1 of Przewalskia tangutica. Classification (NCBI taxonomy): domain Eukaryota; kingdom Viridiplantae; phylum Streptophyta; class Magnoliopsida; order Solanales; family Solanaceae; genus Przewalskia; species Przewalskia tangutica. The sequence continues at coordinate 84,556,625 of CM056726.1, read as the reverse complement.
ACTCGTCGTACCTTCCTCGTACACTTGAACCCTTCCTACTATAATGCACTACATTTCATTGCTTGATTTCCAAAATCTCGGTTACTATCTCTAACTTGGTCATCATTAATCGGGAACACTGGAGGATCTCAGATTACTCTTACAAACATAGCAACATGGAATACCGGACGTACTGCCTCCTAAGTCGGACGGCAGTGCTAACTTATAGGCAACCTGGCCTATTCTACAACGATCTGAAAAATGCCCAAAGTACCTCGGGCTAAGTTTCCCCTGCTTTCCACATCTCGTCACACCCTTCCGGGGTGGTTCCTTCAAGAAGACCCACTGTAAACCTGAACTCCAAATGTCGACGCCGATTATCCACATGACTTCTGTTGACTCTGAGCTGCTAATAACTTCTTCTGGATAAGCATCACCTTATCCACATCCTGCTGAAACGAGTAGGGACCAACTATCTGAACATTGCCAACATCGAACCAATCGACCGACAACCTACACTTCTGCCCATACAAGGCTTCATAAGGCACCATCCGAATACTGAAATGGTAGCTATACAATACTCACTCAACAAGAGGCAAATAATCCTCACAGCTACTCCTGAAATCAAAACACCGGCCCGTAACCTGTCCTCAAACGTCTGGATAAAATGCGTCGTTCGTCCGTCGGCCCGAGGGTGAATGCAATACTGAGACTCACCTGAGTTCCTAACCCGCCTGGTAAAACCTCTAAAAAAAGAAATAGCCATAAACTGGGCTCCACTGCCTGCCATAAAATAAAAGTAGGAACCCTGTGCAGCCTTACAACCTTCCTGATAACATCTCGCATAACCCTCCGCCGAGTAAATCCCTAATCGAAAGACAAGATGGGCTGACCTCATCGGCCCGGCTACTGGTCGAACGCATCCACGAACTCGTACGATGGTTACCTAACTTGGGCTTAACACCCTTGTGACCCTATCACCTAGCGGGACCACCTCAAACTGACCCCACCACATTCCGGGCTACGGGTTGACTCACGATATGGCCTCAACCCGACCCACTTCGTACTAAACTCTCGTTCCCCGATCCAGAACAATCTTACCAGTTCACGTCATGAAAGCTACCACTTCCATCTCACACTACCCATGGAATTATCCCATAATATATATCACGCATACCAAGTACTTCGACAAAGACCAACCGTAACATCCACTCAGGACGGCCTTGCATCCAAGGTCCCAACTGTTATAAATTCTAAGGCTCCCCATTTTCTCGTCCCCAAACTTACCCTTTTCAACTACCCATGTTTTCTAATCACAACTTACACAATGCTAACCGAACATAGCACTCCACATGTATCTACCATAACGACCTAAACAAGTCTCTTAAGGCTGAAGATATCTCTGTAACTACTGCCTCACTTTCCCTTTGTTGCTCTAATCAAATAATGCTCTGCTAGGCGCATAACTACAGACGGTGATGAACCAGCCACTGATCCCGAAGGCTGAGTCGTAACATCCGCGCCACCTCTGTTCGGACAATTTCTCACAAAATGGCCCTGCTGGCCGGAAGCATAACAAGCTATCGAAGTAGTACGACACTCCCCATAAGAACACCTACCACAACGTCCATATCGAGGTGGGGGTGGCCTCCTCTGGCTAACACCCCTTCCTCTCCGAACCATCAATCAAGAATCGACTGGTAGGCTAAGTCATCCCACCGTATCCCTCCTACTAGGACATTCTCTCCTCACGGCTCTCGACGGCTGGTAAAACAAGCATTAGTAAAAGATGGCATTTCGAGATGGCGTCTACCACATAGTGAATGCGAGGAAAATCAACTGGCCGGGTCAGAACTATGTAAATCGTGAACGAAACCCCGAGTTCGACCAACTCCTAAATACCCCGGTGTCACGAAGTGCGGAGGACCACCAGATCGGGCGGAGGCGCATAACGGCCATTTCGAGAAGATCCGCCTCAAAAGTTACCAAAGGACCGTGTTGTTCTGGCCATCTTCTGCTGATCTTGGTTAATCCGTCGATCTCTACGTTCCTCAGTCTGCTGCGCGTAAGCCTGTACGCGGGCAATGTCCATGTCTGACTGAAGAGCTACTCTTGTACAACCTTCTATAAAATAATCGTCAAGTCCTGTGACATATCCGCACTATCCTCCATGTCCGCCACTAACACGGACCTAACGAGCCAATAAGTCAAACTCTACATCTTGTATTCCCGAACCGTCCGCCTGCTCGCTCAACCTCTTAAATCTATCTGCTCGAGCTCTCCTCATCTGTGAGGGCAAGAAGTGTGTAAGAAATGCCTCTAAGGTTTTGATCACTTCCATGATCCGCTGCAACTATCGAATAAACTCCTGAGGATCTTCCTCAGTTCTCAATCCATAGAACTCGGGTGGACTGCAACTCAAGAAGTCCCGAAATCTCAACTATCGGATCTAGGGTGAACCATCGGTACTATCGGAACCTCCGACTCGTCAGCCTCATTCCTACCACGGACTAGCTAGTAATCGCCATCTCCTTGTAACTCATATCCTTTGTTCCTGGCCGTGACTAGAGGCTCAGTATCGTGGTCTCGGTAGCTACCGCCACGCTCTAAACTCTCACAGGGCTAGGCCGCAGAACTCCTGAATGAAGCATCTCGGATAATGACCGGCGTGCCTGTAACCTCCATGTTCTACTCGCCTCCTTCGCCGCCTTGCCTCCCAGGCTCGTTGCCTTGCGTAGAGGCATAACGGGTGAAAAGAATACGTTAGAGGGAGTCCAACTTATAACACGGATCTAAGGCACAATCTCAGAGTGAGAAGAATGGAAACCAATCCTAAATATCCTGCAGCCTCCTGATTATAGGTGTGGTGCACAACATACCGATAATCAAGACTCTACTAGATACGGTATGTAGACACTTTCCGAGGATTAACTACTCTGATACCACTTTTGTCACGACCTGAACCCGGGCCCGTGACTGGTGCCTTACCCGGGCACCCTAGTGATACAACATCAGAGAAAATCAGCGGAATATAAAAACATACACATGAAACAAGATATACAATAATGAAATAAGAAAACAAAGCAACCAAAGCGGTTACCTTTACGAATATATAAATAAACTTGAACCCAATACATCCCTTTTACAAACTCGCCACAACAAGATCTGCACTCTACGAATGTTATAACAACAACGACGACATGTGCCGCCATACCCCCGAATGTAAGTACCTACAACAACAGGGTCTATACGAAAGATAAGCCTCCGAGAAACGGAGCTTCCCAAAACTGAACGTGATCCTATAAGCGAGGATCGACGATCTGTACTGCACTGCGGCATGAACGCAGCCCCGAAGGAGGTCGATAACAGTACCAAGTATGTGAAATCGTAGCATCAAATGAAATCAAAGTATCTTTAAAACCACTTACAAATACAACCAATACAACCGCACATGCCACAAGATAAACAAGAGCAAAAATAGATATAATGTAATCGGTCTTTTCTAGGCCGCTAATGATCGGGCAAGGCTACGATCGCCCATAGTATCATTATGCGTGCCTAATCTCGAACTCCCGCATCCGCATAGGTCCCATGCACCCGCATGAGGTATTCCTCGACGGTAGCTAACCCGCAGATCCTCTCGACCCCGGTCCGATAGCCACATGGCCCGCATAAGGTATAATACCTCGCATCGGCGTAACACACCCGGAATGATCATCCTGTCCTGGAACTCCCGCAGCTCCGCATAGGTCACACAGACCCGCATGAGGTATTCCTCGCATCGAGGGTGGCAAGTCCTCGGCATCATAACAAGTCAGGGGGGTATGTGATATAATAGCAGTACAACGGGCTTATCGTTTAACAACGTAAGCACAACAAGAATAACCCCCTCACACAAACATCACAAGACACTAACACACGTAGCATCGTAACATGTTTACTTATCAAACCATCTTACTACACTTTCCAGAAATCAATACAAGACTTTCACAAACAAATAAGTAAACCGTTCCTTCTATCTTCCTTAAGTCGTTATACCTAACTTCCCATAAAGCTAGTATAACACTTAAGCTTTTAAAACCAAGTATTTCTTTTCTTTCAAAAATGATTCGTAACTCTTTTGAAATACTTCAAGATTCTTATTATTTAAAACTCAAGTCAAAAGACATCAAAGTAAAACCAAAACAATTTCCATACCTTCTTTTTAAACCAATCTTAAGACAAAACCATACCTTCCTTTAAAACAAAGGCACTTTTTCCTTTAAAAGTCAAGTAGCAATATACTTTTTAAACCCAGTGTCTTACTCTTTTAAAAACAAGTAACCTATACCTTTAAATCAAGTTACTTCTCCTTTCCCAAAATCAAGGTGTTTATAAGTCAAGTTATCATTTTAAATCCAATGATAAAACCATTCTTATTTTCGAAATCAAGGTAACTTTATTCTTTAAAAGACCACACACCCATTACTCATGAGTGAGGTTTTACAACTTTTTAACATAATTCAAGTCCTTAATATTTCATAACAAGTCACTTAACTTTGTAATCAAGTCAAGGAAACAAAAGGAAAATCAATTTCCTTTAAACAAACGTGCGTCTACCGCACTAAATATATTTTACAAATATCATGCTAGAAAGGATATGAAGAGGTTCACATACCTCGCGACGATTATCGACAATTAGCAAAACGCTCCACAGTACTATAATCCTGCTATCCTTTTCCACCCTTCAAGTAGAATACGCTACTCGCAGTACTTCAACCTATAATGGCCATAAAACGTTTATTAACTTATAGATCCCTTCGTAGAATATTTCTAAGTACAAGGTTCCTTATTCTACGGAAAATTCGCAAAGACCTCCCCGCAACCACATAAATCTCTCCTCTAACAAGGCACGCTACCAAGCCAACAACTCGAGGGGTTACACGTCTAACCTGACGTGTACAATTCTACTCCACAATAATACTACAAGTCATCAGAATACGGTCAATGTAAATCTGATTCAATTCTTTATACTGATTCTTCCAATATATCTTATACTCAATTATTAACTACTACAACATGTAATTTCCAATTACAATAGGGGGATAAAGATCATTACCTCGATAAGCCCAAAATTATCCAAGATATAAGTCGATCCTGAGCAATGTTTAGCTCCAATTCCTGACGCTCCAACCCGCTCCAAGCAACCCTTAGAAGTTTCCAAACAACTTCTCTTAACATTTCATCTAAGCTATGAAGATTTTTCCAGGGCTTCATTTTGCGACTAATGGAATAAAGTAGTATTTTCGGGCTCTTATGTTGGGATAACTTTAGAATACTACTAGGGATACAAGGCTAAGGTATTTGGCATAGTAACAATACTAGAAGACAACTTTTCTACCAAGGGGGGGGGGGGTATTTCGACGAGAACAACAAGGAAGGGGAGGGGGTGTTTGGACGAAATAACTAGACAAGGGAAGGGTTTTGGACGAGAACTAGCAACTAAGGGGGAAGGATTTTGTGACTTGGAAATGTTAAGTGAATGAAGAAGTCTTGCACTAGAGGGGGGGGGGGTATTTATAGAACCTTCAATGGCCAAGATTAAAGCAAGTGGAGGGTGTAGATTAGATAGTTTGTGTGAGTGGAGTCTTCCACCAATTGTCCACCACAACCTTGGGACATATGTCCACCACAACATTGGGACATATGTCCACCACAACAATGAGCCAAGTGGCCATCCACTTGCTCAAGAAAACCGTCCAACAAGGCCTCCCCCACTTGCCCACAAAAACGTCCACCTACTCCCACTATCCCAAAGAAAATATCTTGCAAGACTTGACTTATTGACTTGGCCACTTGCCCACCATTTTCGTCCAACCAATGCCACCTAAGGGTGACACATGTCGCCCTCCTATTGGTCCAAAATATTTCATCTCTCGGATAAATCCGAAATCGGTTAAAATATTAAAAACATAAAATTTCCTTCACAAGGTTCGGAATCTTTTCCGTCGAAAAATCACATCTTTCTTCCTTTTCAATTTTACTGTCGTAATCTCGTACGTACGTCCTCGTATACATACTCTGGAACTACGGGGTGTAACATTTTAGCTCCTCTTCTTATGTTCCAATTCGCTCCAAGCACTCCTTAGAAGTTCATGAAGAACTCCTCTTCAAGTTCCACCTTCAAAGTTGAAGAACGCCCTAGATTTTCGCCTTGCGACTAACGTAAAAACGTCATTTTTCCGGGATCTTTCTATTGAGATATTCTTAAAATACCCCTAGGAATCTTGGGTTAGGTCTTGTGAATTATGATCCACATTTGCAATTTTTTTTTGTGTGGGAAAGGCTCAAATCCGAGAGCACCTATCTCCCTCTCTCAAGTTTCTCAATTTTTTTCTAAGTGTTGAATGATCTAGTCTTGCACTAGTAGTAGTATTATATAAGGAAACCAATGGCTAGGATTAAAACATATGGATGGCTAAGATGTGGTCAAGAATATCAAGCTCACTTTTTCCTTTGACTTGGTCCATTTTATCAAGCCAATTTGGCTAGTCTTTAAGGGTTATTTTCGTCCAAGATGACTTAGTGGAGGGCCCCACAATAACGTAAAATTTCTCGGGTGGGCCCCACGTATCCAACTCTGAAAATAAAATTCCATAATTCCGATAAATTCTAAAAGTCTTAAATAACAAATTCGGGAAACCAATTCTCACTAACGAACAATTTTCCTTCCCGAGGTTCGGAAGATTTTTCCTTGGAAAACAATTCTTCCATTCGTTCAAATTTTCAAGTCTTGTGTTCTCGCGTCTATTCTCTTATTCATGTCCTGGAATTTTGGGGTGTAACATTCTTCCCCCCTTAGAAACATTCGTCCCCGAATGTTCTTTCGGATTCCAATCTAATTAGATAGTGACATAGTCTCCTTTTACTACACCCTTCATACAACATATGCCACCCACGACCGCATAACAATACTCATTCTAAAACGTCAACCTGAACTCCAAGCGTCGACGTCGGTTATCTGCATAAAGCTTCTGCTGCCTCCGAGCTTACTAATAATCATTCCTGGATAAACTTCGACTTATCCACAGCCCGCTGAGTCAAGTCTGGGCTAATTATCTGAACCTCGCCTACGTGGAACCAACCAAACGGTGATTCTACACTTTCTTACTGGTTGTATTCTTTCCGTACCTCCAACTTATATTACCATACTTACATAACCTCCATACCGATTCTGGCCTCCAATCTTTGGAGTCACTCTATTAAACAATATAAGACCATTTTCGGCTCTTACGACCTTGTTCCGGTGGAACGCGTCCACGAACCCATAAAACAATTAACTAGACTTGGGCCTTGCACCCTCGTTACCCTGTCACGTAGCGGGATTACTACCAACCGACCCCACTCCATTTCAAGCTATGGGGCGACCCGTTGTCAAGCCCCGAACCCCGGGCCCGTGACTGGTGCCCTACCTGGGCACCCTTCTACCTTAACAACACAAGTAAACTGCCGAATTTAAATAACGCCTCATCATTTTTTTTAAAACCAACGTACGTGCAAGGGCAAAGTCGACAAGGTTGCCATAATATACATAGTCAAAAGACACTACACTGTACATGAGTCCAATCCCACATATGAATACAGACCTCTAAGAGTTTTACTGAACTATGACGGGACAAGGCCCCGCCGTACCCATGCGTACAAAGCACATCTTGAATGATCTATACCAAAAGATAAACTCACGAACATATGGAGCTATCCAAAAACTACGGCGGTCCTACACTGCAGATCACCAAAGCTGCGTACCTAAACTGCGGCGATGAACGCAGCCGAAGGAGGTCGATCTGAAGAATGTACCAAGTATGTGAAGCGATGAAATCTTGTAATGAAATCATAACGATATAAACAAAGCGGAGACATGTATGATAGCGACCTACGATTACAATACATAAGCGATCATATCAAGTCGAGGATCATGCCTCAAAGTCATTACTAAAATATAACCATGGGTCTCACGCCCGTAATATCAATCATGCGTGGAATCGCCCGCCACTGCGTGATCCATGATATAATATAACACCAATAGGCATACATGAACACCAAGTCCGCTGTGTCCTAAAAGCATGCGGGCGAGTAGGAAAATGAACCACGGATCCGGCTGCATCATAAAGCGGCGGGGGCAAATGCGAAGCTAACTACGGATCCGGCTGCGTCGACAATCGGCGGGGCAAGTACGAAAGCTAACTACCAAATCCGGCTGCATCGAAATATGGCCGGGCAAGTCACGAAAGCGCCTCTGGTACCAAAGCGTGTGATAGAAGCGGCGGGGCAAGTCGAAAGTCAACTACGAGATCCACTGCGTCATCGAGCGGGGCAATCACAAAGCTATCTACGGATCGGCTGCGTCGCTCAATCGTGGAGGCGAATCCATGGAATAACAATATCCCCGTGGTCGCGTGCTCGAAATCCCACATCGTATAAGCATGACCGTGGGGTAATACAAACAAATCAGAATCTAACCGCCTCGCAGTCACATGCCGGAATCCCACATCGTATAAGCATGTCCAGGAGTAATACAAATAATGGAAGCATACGTGGAATCCACATCATCGCTGTCGATGCGTCCATGTAAACTTACAAGACAAGACGGTAGACCCTCCCGAGAGTCGCGGCAGCGTACAAATATAATACTTGCACTCAAAGGCTATCACCAGCACACATAGGCAAGTTCATAAAATCTTTAGACTTTCATTTTATAAACTCAAGGCACTTATAGAATAATTCTCAATTAAACAAGCCAAAGTACTTATCAAGGCAAACATAGAATAATTCTCAATTAAACAAGCCAAAGTACTTATCAAGGCAAACATAGAATAATTCTCAATTAAACAAGCCAAAGTACTACGTACGTACATTCTTTTCAAAATACTCCTTTTTATGTAAAACCACAAGATACTAACACCCGTAGAATCAAGGTGTGTCTATTTTTCAAAGTAAGTTACTACACTTTTAGAAAACTCATTTCAAAGCTTGAAATCAAGTAACTTCAAATTTTCACAATCTAGACAACTTATGCCCATTAATCAAAATAGACAATTTGCTTAACCTTCCATAAAGCCGTTATAACCAACTTCCCATAAAGCCGTTATAACCCTTTATGGTTTTAGACATATTCATTCCTTTTATAACCAAGAGACTTATACTTTTTTAAAACCAAATATCACATACTTACAAATCAAGTTCTTAACTTTCAAAATACTTCAAGTCTCTTAATATTTAGAAAACAAGTTTCTTCTACTTTTAAACCTCAAGTAACTCACACCTTTAAAACCAGTTACTTCTCTTAAATCATGTCATTTCTCCTCTTTTAAAACAATTAAGTAAATCACTCCTTTTGACTCCCCTAAAGTCATTACAACAACCCTTAGGTTTTGGAACTAAGGCACTAGCCAAAAGGTTTGGAAACCACTTCCTTTTCAAGACTCTATGTACTTTAAGTAAAATACTTTCACTCTTAAGAATCCAAACTCCACTAAGGCAATGGATTATACAACTTACAATTTAAACATCAAAGTACAATCAAGGAAGTACATAGAACAAATTCTATTTTAGGCAATCCAAATATAACCAAGGAATGGATCATTTAAGGAGTAGGACATACTTTCTTTATCTTAAGGAATCGTGCTAGAAGAGGAGATAGTTCACATACCTTTTCGGCTAAATCCACAAACTAAGTCGAATACGCCGTACGTAGAAGTGTCAACCTATAATGGTCACAACATGACTATCAATTTCTAGTTTCTACGTAGAATAATACTAAGTATACTGTCTCTTATTCTACGGAAAATCGGGCAGCACTTCCTTTGTTTCAACAAACTTTGCCACCTTTTTCAAGGCCGAATACAATAACCAAACATGCCACATTTAAGGTTCAAAACAACAACCAACCAAAGGGGATTACACGCCTTACAATACGTGTAAAATTCCGCCCCACAATTCATACTAAGTAGTTTAAAACCCAAGCCATTCTCGGCCAACTTATAACCAATCCTAAGTCCTTTTCCAATCATTTTCCAAATTCCAAGTTCTAAGGTCTAACATGTTATATAGTCATAAACAACTTCAACAACTACAATTTCCTTCTTTATACAACATGCGACGACTTAAACTAATAATCAACTTGAATTGTAATCTTAAGGCTAAACATACTAGTTTTCGGATTAGGGTTCCAATAGCCAATACAATTATCAAACTTCATACTAAACATCCCATGCTTTCTAATATCCATAACTACAATTATAAGTAGACTTAATTACTAAAATGACAAGAATTATACCTTTACAAGCCCTTAAAATTTCCAAGATTCAAAGTCGCTCCTTAGCAATTCTTAGCTCCTTTCCTTTACGCTCCAATCCGCTATTTGAAACCTCTAGAAGTTCACAACCAACTTCTCTTCAATTTCCAAGTCTTGATTCCTTACGTACATTCTCTTATACATGTCCTGGACTTACGGGGTGTAACATTCTTCCCCCCTTAGAAACATTCGTCCCCGAATGTTCTTAGTCGGTTTTCAAGCTATACCCACTCCGGCACAATCTCTATACTATGCCTATCAATAAATACTCCACAAGACTAACAATGCCACACATGGCCACCACATAACATACGTAAACATATCAATGGACCTTCCGTCCTTTGCCCCTTTTCACAAAACTCGAAGGTTACAGTCTTATCACAAACCAGATCTTTAGAGGTTACTTTCTTTTCTTACTTGTCATACTTAACTTCTCATTCTTAGTCTGAAATAAATCTTTCTCTTATCTCAAGGTACTTCTCACCCTATCCCCCTATTCACTAGAGGTTCGTCACATAGGTCGAAGTATTTCTACCGTACATTCTTCCCTATTGGTCTTACACTGTTATGGGGCAATTACAACTTGTGAACTCTACACAACTATAGTCTCAGTTCACTTACCATTTTTGTCAACATTCTTAACTTTTCACTTTACTAATCAAAGTATTCCTACCTCTAGGGGTACTATCACTTACAACTGCTAGTAACAAAGGTAAAACATATATGCTAGGGCAAAATCTGAATCCATCAATGCACGTATGATTCAAAAGAATCGAAATATACCTGTAACCCCATGTGATGTCGCCTCCTGATCCTGTCCAGTAGTCACGTCATCTATGCGGTTCGAAGGACCGCCAGAACTATAAACTCCATTCTGACCTATACCACGATTGGCTGACATCTGAACACCCTGCCCTGGGGGACGTACAACTATGGAGGAAAGGGAACCAACTACCGGCCTCATAGGCTGAGCCACCTCACCGGTGCTCCTTCTAAAAGGACATACTCTCAGTATATGGCCCGGACGGCCACAACAAAAACAAACACCTATGCCATAACGGAATTTCCCCGTATGACGCTTACTACAATGGAAACACTGAGGAAAAAGTGGCCTCGACTAAGAAAATCCTCTGCTCCTCTGAGAACTTCGACCCCTGGAGCTTGGACCGGCTCCTAAATACCTTGTGGAGTCCAATCTCCCACCTGTGAGCTGCGGGGATATGTACTAGGTAGGCTGGGACAAATATCTCACTCGCTGCTGAGGCAGCTCGTCCAAAAACTCACCGGGATAACCAACCGGTCTAGCCCTCTTACAGTGATCTCCACGTTGGCCCTCTACCCACTGTACACCTGTCTGTACTTGCCGAATAACCTCTTGCTGATGAAACTGTAGCACCGCTATCTTGGTCAATAACATAACTGCTTCCCTCATGACCCTATAGTCTTCTCTGGCGAAAGCTGGAGGCTCTGCAGTCTTTGGGGTCTCAAAACTCTTGAGAAGAACTTCGTGAACGGTACAATATCTGGTATACCCTGGGCATAAGCCCTATCAACTCTCTGAGTCTGACTAGTAGCTCCTGCTACTCATTTGCCCTTCTGGGCGGCAGTTGCCCTCCTTGGAGGCATAACTGTACACAAAAATATGTCAGAGAGGAATTATCTTACTAACACAGCTCTATGGCACGATCTTAGAGTGAGAAGAATAGAAATCAACTCCTAAATGTCTTGTAGCCTCCTGTTTATTGATGTGGCGCGCAACACACCGATAATCAAGACTCTACTAGACACGGTCTGTAGACATTCAGGGTATTGCTCACGATACCACTTTGTCACGCCGAACCGGGCGTGGCGGTGCCTACACAGGCACCTTCTACCTTAACAACACAAGTAAATGCGGAATTTAAATAACGCCTCATCATTTTTTTAAAACCAGCGTGCGTGCAAGCAAAGCGAAACAAGTGCCGTAATATACATAGTCAAAAGACACTACACTGCATACGAGTCCATCCACATATGAATACGGACCTAAGAGTTTTATTGAACTATGACGGGACAAGGCCGCCGTACCCATAATTGTACAAAAGCACATCTTGAAGGATCTATACCAAAAGATAAACTCTAGCGGATGGAGCTATCCTAAAACTACGGCGGTCCTACACTGCAGATCACCAAGCTGCATTACCTAAACTGCGGCATGAACGCGGCCGAAGGAGGTCGATCTGAAGAATGTACCAAGTATGTGAACGATGAAATCGTAATGAAATCATAACAGTCTAAACAAAACATGAGACATGTATGATAGCCAACCTACAATACACAATACATAAGCAGTCATATCAAGTCAGGGACGCATGCCCTAAAAGTAATTACTAAAATATAACTATGGGTCTCACGACCATAATATCAATCATGCCCGTGGAATCCTTCCTCACTGCCGGCAGTCCATGATATAATATAACACCAATAGGCATACATGAACACCAAGTCTCACCTGTGTCCTAAGAATCATGCGGGCAAGTAGGAAAAGCGAACCACGGATCCGGCTGCATCATAAAGCGGCGGGGCAAGTACGAAAGCCAACTACGAGATCCGGCTGCGTCAACAAGCGACGAGGGCAAATGCAGCTAACTACGGATCCGGCTGCATCGCGAAATATGGCCGGCAAGTGCAAAAGCTATCTCGGAGCCTCTGGTACCAAAGCGTGATAGAGCGCGGGAAAGTTGTTACACCCCGTAGTTCCAGGGTATGTATACGAGGACGTACGTATAAGAATACGACAGTAAAATTGGAAAGGAAGAAAGATGTGATTTTTCGACGGAAAAGTTTCCGGATTTTGTGAAGGAAAAAAGTTCGTTAAAGGCAATTGGATTCCCAGATTTGGTATTTGGACTTTTTGGAATATTTGAGAATTATGAAATTTTATTTCCGAAATTGGTCACGTGGGGCCCACGGGAAAATTTACGGTTTTGTGGGTTCCACTTTATTTTTGGATTTTTGGCATTACGGATATTTTCGGAAGATGAAATATTTTGGACGAGTAGGGGGCGACACGTGTCACCCCCGTGTGGCCATGTTGGCCGGGTGGAGAAGATGAAGTGGGACGTTTTTTTGGTGGACAAGTGGCCCATTTTTGTGGTGGCCACTTGTCCCATTTTTGTGGTAGCCAAATGGTTGGTCAACTACCCACACACATGTACCCCATCCTCACCATCCACTTGCCTAGATCTTGGCCATTGATTTCCCTATAAATACCCCCTTGTGTGTAAGACTTTATTTCATCCACATTAGAAAGTTTCCAAGGCAAAAAATTCCCCTCCCTCCCTTAGTGAGTTCTCGTCCAAACACCCCCCCCCCCCCCACCTTGAGTAGAATTCTTCAAGTATTGTTATTATTCCAAATACTTTAGCCTAAATCCCTTGTGGTATTCCAAAGAAATCCCAACATAAGAGCCCGGAAATACTACTTTATTCCATAGTCGCAAAATGAAGCCCTAGAAAAGTCTTCATAGCTTAGATGAAGTGTTAAGAGAAGTTGTTTAGAAACTTCTAAGGGTTGCTTGGAGCGGGTTGGAGCGTAAGGAATTGGAGCTAAACGTTTCTCAGGATCGACTTATATCTTGGATAATTTTGGGCTTATCGAGGTAATTATCTTTGTCCCCCTATTGTAATTGGAGATTACATGTTGTAGTAGTTTAGAATTGAGTATAAGATATATTGGAAGGATGATTATAAAGAATTGAACTGTATTTACATAGGACTGTATTTACAGTAGACTTGTAGTATTATTGTGGAGTAGAATTGTATACGTCCGGTTAGACGTGTAACCCCCCCTTGGGATTGTTGGTTTGGTAGCAGGCCTCGTTAGAGGAGGAGATTTATGTGGTTGCGGGGGGGAGGTGCTGCCGAATTTTCCGTAGAATAAGGAATCTTGTATCCAGAATTATTCTACGAAGAGATCTAGAGGTTGATAGACGTTTTGTGGCCTTTATAGGTTGAAGTACTACGAGTAGCGTATTCTACTTGAAGGGTGGAAAAGGCGAGCAAGGTTAAATGCGTGGAGCGTTTTGCTAATTGTCGATAATCGTCGCGAGGTATGTGAACCTCTTCCTATCCTTTCTAGCATGATATTTGTGAAATATATTTAGTGCGGTAGACGCACGTGTGTTTAAAGGAATTTGATTTTCCTTTTGTGTCCTTGACTTGATTCCAAAGTTAAGTGACTTGTTATGAAATATTAAGGACTTGAATTATGTTAAAAGTTGTAAAACCTCACTCATGAGTAATGGGTGTGTGGTCTTTTAAAGAATAAAGTTATCTTGATTTCGAAAATAAGAATAGTTGTCCTTGGTTGGTTTAAAACATAAAGTGTCATAATAGCTTTATGGGAAGTTATTTATAACGACTTTATGAAAACAAAAGAATGGTTTTATCATTGGATTTAAAATGATAACTTGACATTTTAAAGGTTGGAAGTTGGTTTCCTTAAAAGATATGATTTAAAGATTAAGAGCCTGATTTTTGAAAGTAAAGAGACTTGACTTATAAACAACTTGATTTTGGGAAAGGAGGAGTAACTTGATTTAAAGGTATACGTTACTTGTTTTTAAAAGAGTAAGACACTTGGTTTAAATAGTATATTGCTACTTGACTTTAAAAAGGAAAAAGTGTCTTTGTTTAAAAAGGAAGGCATGCTTTTGTCTTAAGATTGATTTAAAAAGAAGGTATGGAAATTGTTTTGGTTTACTTAAAAGATAGTTACTCTATTTTGATACTACGGGTATCGTGTGACTTTTGTGTGAGTAACTTGACTATGTTGGCTTGTGATAGCCTTGTAATACTTTCTTGTTGGTTTGATAAGTAAACTTGTTATGATGCTACGTGTGTTAGTGTCTTGTGACGTCTGTGTAAGGGGGTTTTCTTGTTGTGCTTATGTTGTTTAAAGATAAGCAGTTATGCTGATATTATATCACTTACCCCCTGACTTGTTATTATGCCGAGGACTTGCCACCCTCGATGCGAGGAATACCTCATGCGGGTCTGTGTGACCCATGCAGAGCTGCGGGAGTTCGGGGCGGGATGATCATTCGGGTGTATTCGCCGTCACGAGTATTATACCTTATGCGGCCCATGTGTGGCTATGCGGACATCGGGGGTCCAGGAGGATGCCGCGAGTTAGCTACCCCCGATGCGAGGAATACCTCATGCGGGCCTATGTGTGGCTTTATGCGAGTGCGGTAAGTTCGAGATTAGACGCGCATTGATCACGAGGCGAGTGGCGGCTTCGATCATGTGGTGCGGTCTAGAAAGACCTCGTGATACAGTCTTATAGCATTGTTGGTACGGTGGTGTTACACCCCGTAGTTCGAGGGTATGTATGTGGGGACGTACGTACGAGATTACGACATTTAAAATAAAAAGAAGAAAGATGTGATTTTTCGACGGAAAAGTTTCCGAATTTTGTGAAGAAAAAATGTTCGTTAAAGGGAATTGGATTCCCAGATTTGGTATTTGGACTTTTTGGAATATTTAAGAATTATGGAATTTTATTTCCGGAATTGGTCACGTGGGGCCACGGGAGAAATTCTGGTTTTGTGGGGCCCACTTTATTTTCGGATTTTTGGCTTTACGGATATTTTGGAAGATGAAATATTTTGGGCGAGTAGGGGCGACACGTGTCACCCCGTGTGGCCATGTTGGCGGTGGAGAAGACAAGTGGGGCGTTTTTAGGTGGACAAGTGGCCCATTTTTGTGGTGGCCACTTGTCCCATTTTTGTGGTAGCCAAATGGTTGGCCAACTACCCACACACATGTACCCAATCTTCACCATCCACTTGCCTAGATCTTGGCCATTGTTTTCCCTATAAATACCCCTTGTGTGCAAGACTTTATTTCATCCACATTAGAAAGTTTCCAAGACAAAAATACTCCCACCCTCTTGAGTGTAGCTCTCGGCCATGGGCTGATTTTAGGAGCTAATGTTGTCCAAAAATTCTTAAACTTTTAAGTGTTCTTCCTTAGGGTGTTAGGAAGATTGTGTACCAAGAGTTGGAAAAGATTTCACACCCCTAGCCTAGAAACCTTGCCTTGGCCGAAACTTGCCATAGTTTGAGCCTAAGTGTTCTTCACTTTTTGGAGTTGGATCTTGAAGAGAAGTTGTTTAAAAACTTCTAAGGGTTGCTTGGAGCGGGTTGGAGCGTAAGGAATTGGAGCTAAACGTTGCTCAGGATCGACTTATAATCTTGGATAATTTTGGGCTTATCGAGGTAATGATCTATGTCCCCCTATTGTAATTGGATATTACATGTTGTAGTATTATTGTGGGGCATTGTTGTAAACGTCCGGTTAGACGTGTAACCCCCCTTTGGAGTTGTTGGCTTGGTAGCGGGCCTTGGTGGAGGAGGAGATTTATGTGGTTGCGGGGGGGAGGTGCTGCCGAATTTTCCGTAGAATAAGGAACCTTGTACTTAGAATTATTCTACGAAGAGATCTAGAGGTTGATAGACGTTTTGTGGCCTTTATAGGTTGAAGTACTACGAGTAGCGTATTCTACTGGAAGGGCGGAAAAGGCTAGCAGGGTTACAGTACTTTGGAGCTATTTACTAATTGTCGATAATCGTCGCGAGGTATGTGAACCTCTTCCTATCTTTTCTAGCATGATGTTGTGAACTTTGTAGTACGGTAGACGTACGTGTGCTAAATGAATTTTGGTTGATTTAAAACATAAAGTGTTATAATAGCTTTATGGGAAGTTAGTTATAACAACTTTATGTAGGTAAAAGAATGGTTTGTTGAGTTTTTAAAATATAAGAGACTTGACTTAATATGAAATGTGAAGAACTTTAATTGTGTTAAAAAGTGGTGAAACCTCATTCGTGAGTAATGAGTACTTGGCTTTTAAAGAATAATGTTTTACTGATTTCGGAAATGAGAAAGTATCGAACAACCACTGCAGCGTTAATAAAGGAAAATGTATTGACAAATAATTAATTATATTAAAACCAGTAGAAACCTCCATCTGCATAGAAGCTAAGATAAGACAAAATTGTATTACATTTCCTAGATCATGGCTGCTCTAATAAGAATTATTATAATCAAGTTTTGATTTTCTTAAAGTTCCAAAGTAAGGAACTTGATTTCTAAAAGAAAAGAGACTTGAGAATTTGAAGTGTTTTGGTTTAAAAGAAAGGCATGGTTTTGTCTTAAACTGGTTTAAAACATAAAGTGTTATAATAGCTTTATGGGAAGTTAGTTATAACGACTTTATGGAAACAAAAGAATGGTTTTATTATTGGATTTAAAATGGTAACTTGATTTTGGGAAAAGAGAAGTAACTTGAGTTTAAAAGTATAAGTAACTTATTTTCAAATATCGAACTTTTCTTGATGAGAAAATATAAGTGACTTGGTTTTAAAAGGTAGGAATACCTTGATCTTAAAAGAGCTGGTTACTTGGGTTTTTAAATGTATACTTGACGTTGTTTTAAAAGTGTAAGCCACTTGGTTTAAAAAGTATAAATTACTTGATTTAAACATGAACGTGTTAGGTACTACGGATAATAGTATCGAGTTGTTTTTACGTAAAAAGAGATCTTTTTGAAAAGAGTTAAAATACGTAGTACCTTGGGGTTAAAAATCCGGTTTTGTTGTAATAAAAAGAATGTCTAAAAGTAAGTTGAACTTGCCTATGCTTGTGGTGATAGCCTTTGTTGTGCAAGTGTTGTATTTCAGTACTCTGGCGTCCTCGTTGGAGGCCATTATCTGTTGATTGATGGACATACTGACACGATGGGTGGCCCACGAGTATGCTTCCACTTTGATTGTTACTTTGTTATTTCCTTTCGACATACTGACACGATGGGTGGCCCACGGGTATGCTTCCATTAGGATTATTCCATGGACTAGCTCTCCATGAGGTTTTACTGATTCGGCTTGGTATCTGGTAGTTGGCTCTCGTACTTGCCCCGAAGTCGTGGCTGATTTGGCTTGGTATCTGGTAGTTAGTCTTCGACTTGCCGTTCAGTTTTGTGACGAAGTCTCGTGATTCCGGCTTGGTATCTGGTAGTTAGTCTTCGTACTTGCCCCGACCAGCTACGTGGCGCAGGCTTGGTATCTGGTAGTTGGCTTTCGTACTTGCCCTGGGTCAGCTTCGTGGTATGGTTATGTAGATTTGTTGGTACGGCTTTGGTATCTGGTAGTTGACTTTCGTACTTGCCCCGGTCAGTTGATGATGCGTCTTTGGTATCTGGTAGTTAGCCTTCGTACTTGCCCCGTACGGTTTTTATGACACAGGTGGGACCTGGTGTTCATGTGTACTTCTTGGTGTTATTATATCATAGACTGCCGGCAGTGAGGAAGGTATTCCACGGGCATGATTGATGTTGTGGGCGTGAGACCCATAGTTATATTTGAGTGATGACTTTGAGGGCGTGAGTCACGACTTGACGTATCACATATTATGTAATCGTAGTTTGGTTATCATATATGTCTCCTGCTTTTATATAGACTACTATGATTTCATTTACGATTTTCGATTCACATACTTGGTACTGTTAGATCGACCTCCTTCGGGCCGCGTTCATGCCGCAGGTAGGTACACCAGCTTGTTGATCCTCGCTCATAGGATCACAGTCAGCGTTTGGGAAGCTCCGTTTCTCGAGTCTTATCTTTGGTATAGTCCCCTCGGTGTAGTTACTTGTACATCTGTGGGTATGGCGGCCCCGTCGTCATAGTTATGGTTACATTCTTAGAGGTATGTAATCTTGTTGGCGTGGTTTGTAAAAGGATTTAAGCTCGATTTGATATATATATGTATATATTCAGGAAGGTGACCGTTTTGGTTAGCCTGTTTCATACTTTATGTCTTGTCTCATGTTTTAGTTTTTATTTCCGCTGATTTTCTCTGATGTTGTATCACTAGGGTGCCCGGGGTAAGGCACCAGTCGCGGGCCCGAGGTCGGGTCGTGACAGGTGGGTTTTAGTAGTCGGCTATTGTTATACCCCGTATTTCCAGAGTATGTATGTGAGGGCGTACGTATATAAATTTAAGCCTTAAGGTTTGGCTAGGTTCGAAAATTTGGGCACAAGTGCCGAAAAGAATCGTTTTTCGACGAAACGTTTTACTAAACTTGCGAAGGGAAAATTCCGGCTATGTCATTGAGAATTTTTGCGGATTTTTCCGAGAGACGAAACATTTTGGACCAACGGGAGGGCGACATGTGTCACCCTCACATTGGAAGGAATTGTGGGCGGTACTTGGACGATTTGGGCTTGTGGTTAGGTAGGATATTTTGTGCAAGTTGGTGTGGTAGATGGATAAGGTGCACTTGGCTTAAATCTAGCCCTACACTTGCATGACACTTGGCTTGATCTTGGCCATTGGTTGACCATTGCTTGACCTATAAATACCCCTCTAACTTGAAGACTTTCTTCATCCAAACTTGAGCAATCTTTCTAAGTCTCAAAAATTACTCCCTCCCTCTTGAGCTTTCGTCCGCCACACCTCCCTCCCCCTTTGAGAAGGCCCCTTGGCCGAAAGTATTCCCTCCCTTTGTAAGAGTGAATGCTGGGTACCCCCTAGCCTAGTTGTTTTCGTATAATACCCCCCCTTTGTGGTATAGAAATACTCTCCAAAGTATTGTTATAATGCCCAAATACTTTAGCCCAAATACCTTGTAGTATTCCAAGGTTATACCTATACAAAGCCCAGAAATACTATTATACTCCTTTAGCCACTAAACGAAACCCTAAGGAAATCTTCACTGATAGTTGAAGTATTTGAGTAGAAGTTGGTTAGAACTTCTAAGGGTTGTTTGGAGCGGGTTGGAGTGCACGGAGTAGGAGCTAAACCTTGCTCAGGATCGACTTTTACTTGGATAATTTTGGGCTTATCGAGGTTAAAGTACTACGTGTGGAGTGAGCTACTTGGCTTAAGGTGTAGCCGACGGTTTGAGGTACTTGGAGCGTTTTGCTATTAGTCGATAATCGTCGCGAGGTATGTGAACCTCTTCCTATCTTTTCTAGCATGATATGTGTATAACTATGTAGCACGGTAGACGCATACGTGTTAAATGTATTTGATTGGTTTAAAACATAAAGTGTTATAACGGCTTTATGGGAAGTTGGTTATAACAGCTTTATGTAAGTAAGAAATGCTTTGTGGTTTTTAAAAGATAACTGATTTGATTTATAACTGACTTGACGTGTGATAAATAAGAATCTTGAAGTATTTCAAAAGACTAAGAAACCGTTTTGAAAGAAGAGCAATACCTGGTTTTGAAAACATAAGAGTTATACTAGCTTTATGGAAAGTTAGGTATAACGTCTTAAGAGTGGTAAAGAGAATGATTTACTGATTGTTAGAAGTTAAGAGACTTGATCTTAAAAGATAAGAGACTTGACTTGAATGAATTAATATGAGTTTTGTGTGAAACCTCATTCGTGAGTAATGAGTACTTGGTTTTTAAAAGGAATAATGTTTTATTGATTTTGGAAATCAGAATGAGTATCGACAAACCACTGCAGCGTTAATAAAAGGAAATGTTTTGACTAATTAAGTATTATTAAAACCAGTAGAAACCTCCATCTGCATAGAAGCTAAGATGAGATAAAATGATATTACATTTCCTAGATCATGGCTGCTTTAATAAGATTGATTATGAACAAGAATAACCTACTCACATATAAGACATATGTTTCTCAAATTATTTAAAAGAGGATTATATTCTTAAGTGATTAAGTCTATGGACTATGAAACCTTTATAAAATAAGAGACCTAAGTGTTTGAAATTAGGCAAACTTGAACTTTTGGAAAAGAATGTTGTTACTTGATGTTGAAAAGGAAAGTTTTTTGGTTTACCTAAAAATGTGAGTCACTCTATTTTAATACTACGGGTATCGGGTGACCTTTATAAAAGGAATGGATCTTTTAAAAAAGAATTTAACGTACGTAATACTTTGGGGTCAGAACCTGGACTTTGGCCTAAAATAAACTCGAGTTGTGTGTAACTTGCCTATGTTTGTGTTTGATAGCCTTGTGTGCATATACTGTATTTCTATACCACCGCGTCTCTCGATGGAGGGCCGGCTGATTTGTTATGAACGATTATTCACCGAGTCCCACTAGATGGGCCGGGACACGTATTTCATCTGATTCTTCACCGAGTCCCACGAGATGGGCCGGGACACGTATTTCATCTGATTCTTCACCGAGTCCCACGAGATGGGCCGGGACACGTATTTCATCTGATTCTTCACCGAGTCCCATGGGATGGGCCGGGACACGTATTCCATCTGATTATTCACCGAGTCCCACGAGATGGGTCGGGACACATATTCCATCTGATTATTCACCGAGTCCCACGAGATGGGCCGGGATACGTATTCCATCTGATTCTCTACCGAGTCCCATGGGATGGGCCGAGACACGTATTCCACATGATTCTTTACCGAGCCCCACGGGATGGGCCGGGACACGTATTCCACACGATTTACACCTAGACTGCCGGCAGTGAGGAAGGAGTTCCACGGGCATGAGGGATGACTTGAGGGCGTGAGTCACGACTTGACATGATTGCTTATGTGTGAATCGTAGTTTGGTTATCAAACATGTCTCCCGCTTTATATAGACTATTATGATTTCATTTCTGATCTTTTCTGATTTCACATACTTGGTACTGTTATCGACCTCCTTGGCCGCGTTCATGCCGCAGTAGAAGTACATCGGTTGTGGATCTCGCTCATAGGATCACGATTCAAGATGTCGGAAGCCCCATTTCTTGGAGGCTTATCTTTTGGTATATTACCACGAGTGCAGATCCTTGTACATTCTGGGGTATGGCGGGGCCCGTCCGTCATAGCTGTAAAAATCTTAGAGTGCATGCTTTGTTGTGGCGGTGGTTTGTAAAAAGGATAAGCGTTCGTATTTATGTATATATACTGAAGGCAACTGTTTTGGTTGGCCTGTTTATTTATCATGTCTCTTAATTCATGTTCATGTTTTTATTTCCGCTGATTTTCTCTGATGTTGTATCACTAGGGTGCCCTGGGTAAGGCACTAGTCATGGGCCCGGGTTCGGGTCGTGACAAAAGTGGTATCAGAGCAGTTAATCCTCGGAAAGTGTCTACAGACCGTGTCTAGTAGAGTCTTGATTATCGGTGTGTTGTGCACCACATCTATAATTAGGAAGTTGCAGGACATTTAGGATTGGTTTCCATTCTTCTCATTCTGAGATCGTGCCTTAGAGTCGTGTGATAAGTTGGACCCCTCTGACGTATTTCGTTTTTACCAGTTTTGCCTCCGCGTAAGGCAACCCGGGCCCAGGTGGGAAAGGCAGCTGAGGGAGCTTCTAGTGAGATACAGAGGAGTACGAGGGCGCAGGCCCGGTCAGTACCTGAGATTGTGCTTCAGACGGCGAGTTTTGCGACGACGCCAGCGCCGGCAGAGTTTAGAGCCGCAGTAGGGGCTACTGAGACTACAGTACCTGAACCTCCAGTCCCACAACCTGGAGCAGATGAGATGGGGTACAAGGAGATGGCCCATCGCCGTGGTCGTGGCAGATATGAGGATAGGTCGACGCAGATTCAGTCCCATTAGCACCGTAGTTCACCCCCGAGCGAGATTTGAGACTACGGACTTTACGAGTCAGAGCCCGATGTTCATGGATCGAGCCGAGGATGACCTCGGAGTTTATCCGACAGCTCTGACGGATCATGAGAGTGATCGAGTCTCGAGGCGAGTCGGTGGTATTAGGTTCGCATCACCGCGTGATCTGCAATGATCGTGGTTTGATTTGTGGAGCTGCCCGGGAGAGCATGCACCTCCACCGTTGGGACGAGTTCTCGGGATTTTCTTGCACATTTCTTGCCCCAGATGATGAGGGCTTGGGCCAGATTTTTGACGTTGAGGCGGGGACGGCGGGACGGTTAGAGAGTACAATGTGGATTTCGACTCATTAGCTCGGTATGTTCCCTTGTAGTAGGCGATATGGAGGGCGAGTACACCGCTACGCCACCGGCTAGATGATTACTTGGCGAGAGGCTTATGCGGGTGTAGCTCTTGATCGGGCATGGACATTGCCCGCATGCAAGCTCACGCTCTTGGATGTGAGGCACGGAGAGGTCGACGGAATGACCAGATCGCAGGCGAGGCGTAAGCGAGGTCCTTTGGTAACTTTCGAGGCGCCACCTCAGCCAGACTAGTTATGTACCTCCGCCCGATGCAGAATGGTCCTCCGCGCCTTCGTGACGCTCGGTATTCGAGCCGGGTCGTGGCTCCGTGGCTTCCGTTCAGATATACATGGGTTCTAGCCACGGGTTCGAGTTTTCCTCGGTGTGCACGATGTGGCGACGCCATCCTGTGGAATATCGTCTTTTATCGGTGCTTGTTTTTCTGCGGCCGTCGGGCCATATGACGAAACCGTCCTAATAGGAAGGATGCGAGCAGAATGACTCACGTCGCCGATGTGAGTTCATTGCCTTCATACTATGCATACTGGCAGGCCTATGATTAGAGTGGAGCGGTAGATTCAGGTATATCCTTAACCCTCTAGAGATTTGTATGCATGATATGATGACCTTATTATTGTATGATATGTACGGATAGCGTTATGTTGATTATGAGTTAGAAAACCTGGTTAGTGAAAAAGGGTAAGCCTGGGGGTGAGAAAATGATGAACCTTAGAATATTACAGTTGAGACCTTAGATGTAAGGCCGTCTTGAGTACAAGATTTTGCGGGTGATCCTTGTCAGAATGTATAAGTTTACGTGGAGTAATTGTGGGAAGATTCCTTGGGTAGTGTAAAATGGAAGTGGTAGCTTTCATGACCTGTATAGGTAAGATTGTTCCGGATCGGGAAACAAGAGCTTGATGCGTTAAGTAGGTCAGGTTGGGGTCATGTTGCGGGCCAACCCGCGGCCTGTTTCGAGGTGGGTCAGCCTGGTGGTCCCGCCAGGTGGTAGGGTCACGAGGGTGCTAGGCCCAAGTTTAGATGACCATCGTATGAGTTCGTGGATATGTTCGACCAGAAGCGGATCGTGAAGGCCGGGAATGGCCTTAGAGGAAAGTAAAGCTAGTAAGATGACCAAGTTTGGAGGTTGTGACTCCAAAGTTTTGGCAACAGAAGCGTTGACTGAAGTGTGGTACGTATGCTAGAAGAGTTCAAGTGTTCGAGAAGGGCACGACGAGTAAGGAAGGAAGTGAACTTGTGCTGAAAGATGGGAGTAATCATTTTTGAGAAATGAATGTGCGGGCGAGTGTCCTCGACCTAGCGAGAGTTGGTATTGTTTTGCATCATCGAGGTGGTTCCTCGTTGGCCTGGATTTAAGTATTTGCGCGCATGTGTTATTTCATGGCCAGGCATGGCGTTGGCAACTTGTTAGAAGAACTTTATCGTTATCCGTCTTGAGAAGGAACATTCGGGACGAATGTTTCTAAGGAGGGGAGAATGTTATACCCCGTATTTCCAGAGTATGTACTTGAGGGCGTATGTATATAAATTTAAGCCTTAAGGTTTGGCTAGGTTCGAAAATTTGGGCACAAGTGCCGAAAAGAATCGTTTTTCGACGAAACGTTTTACTAAACTTGCGAAGGGAAATTAGGCTATGTCATTGAGAATTTTTGCGGATTTTTCCGAGAGACGAAACATTTTGGACCAACGGGAGGGCGACATGTGTCACCCTCACATTGGAAGGAATTGTGGGCGGTACTTGGACGATTTGGGCTTGTGGTTAGGTAGGATATTTTGTGCAAGTTGGTGTGGTAGATGGATAAGGTGCACTTGTCTTAAATCTAGCCCTACACTTGCATGGCACTTGGCTTGATCTTGGCCATTGGTTGGTCATTGCTTGACCTATAAATACCCCTCTAAGTTGAAGACTTTCTTCATCCAAACTTGAGCAATCTTTCTAAGTCTCAAAAATTACTCCCTCCCTCTTGAGCTTTCGTCCGCCACACCCCCCTCCCCCTTTGAGAAGGCCCCTTGGCCGAAAGTATTCCCTCCCCCTTTGTAGTGTTTAGCCGTGGGGTACCCCCTAGCCTAGTTGTTTTCGTATAATACCCCCCCTTTGTGGTATAGAAATACTCTCCAAAGTATTGTTATAATGCCCAAATACTTTAGCGCAAATACCTTGTAGTATTCCAAGGTTATACCTATACAAAGCCCAGAAATACTATTATACTCCTTTAGCCACTAAACGAAACCCTAAGGAAATCTTCACTGATAGTTGAAGTATTTGAGTAGAAGTTGGTTAGAACTTCTAAGGGTTGTTTGTAGCGGGTTGGAGTGCACGGAGTAGGAGCTAAACCTTGCTCAGGATCGACTTTTACTTGGATAATTTTGGGCTTATCGAGGTTAAAGTACTACGTGTGGAGTGAGCTACTTGGCTTAAGGTGTAGCCGACGGTTTGAGGTTCTTGGAGCGTTTTGCTATTAGTCGATAATCGTCGCGAGGTATGTGAACCTCTTCTTATCTTTTCTAACATGATATGTGTATAACTATGTAGTACGGTAGACGTACATGTGTTAAATGTATTTGATTGGTTTAAAACATAAAGTGTTATAACGGCTTTATGGGAAGTTGGTTATAACAGCTTTATGTAAGTAAGAAATGCTTTGTGGTTTTTAAAAGATAACTGATTTGATTTATAACTGACTTGACGTGTGATAAATAAGAATCTTGAAGTATTTCAAAAGACTAAGAAATCGTTTTGAAAGAAGAGCAATACCTGGTTTTGAAAACATAAGAGTTATACTAGCTTTATGGAAAGTTAGGTATAACGTCTTAAGAGTGGTAAAGAGAATGATTTACTGATGGTTAGAAGTTAAGAGACTTGATCTTAAAAGATAAGAGACTTGACTTGAATGAATTAATATGAGTTTTGTGTGAAACCTCATTCGTGAGTAATGAGTACTTGGTTTTTAAAAGGAATAATGTTTTACTGATTTTGGAAATCAGAATGAGTATCGACAAACCACTGCAGCGTTAATAAAAGGAAATGTTTTGACTAATTAAGTATTATTAAAACCAGTAGAAACCTCCATCTGCATAGAAGCTAAGATGAGACAAAATGATATTACATTTCCTAGATCATGGCTGCTTTAATAAGATTGATTATGAACAAGAATAACCTACTCACATATAAGACATATGTTTCTCAAATTATTTAAAAGAGGATTATATTCTTAAGTGATTAAGTCTATGGACTATGAAACCTTTATAAAATAAGAGACCTAAGTGTTTGAAATTAGGCAAACTTGAACTTTTGGAAAAGAATGTTGTTACTTGATGTTGAAAAGGAAAGTGTTTTGGTTTACCTAAAAATGTGAGTCACTCTATTTTAATACTACGGGTATCGGGTGACCTTTATAAAAGGAATGGATCTTTTAAAAAAGAATTTAACGTACGTAATACTTTGGGGTCAGAACCTGGACTTTGGCCTAAAATAAACTCGAGTTGTGTGTAACTTGCCTATGTTTGTGTTTGATAGCCTTGTGTGCACATACTGTATTTCTATACCACCGCGTCTCTCGATGGAGGGCCGGCTGATTTGTTATGAACGATTATTCACCGAGTCCCACGAGATGGGCCGGGACACGTATTTCATCTGATTCTTCACCGAGTCCCATGGGATGGGCCGGGACACGTATTCCATCTGATTATTCACCGAGTCCCACGATATGGGCCGGGACACGTATTCCATCTGATTATTCACCGAGTCCCACGAGATGGGCCGGGACACGTATTCCATCTGATTCTCTACCGAGTCCCATGGGATGGGCCGGGACACGTATTCCACATGATTCTTTATCGAGCCCCACGGGATGGGCCGGGACACGTATTCCACATGATTTACACCTAGACTGTCGGCAGTGAGGAAGGAGTTCCACGGGCATGAGGGATGACTTGAGGGCGTGAGTCCCTGACTTGACATGACTGCTTTTTTGTGTGAACTGTAGTTTGGTTATCATACATGTCTCCTGCTTTATATAGACTATTATGATTTCATTTACGCTTTCTTATGTTTCACATACTTGGTACTGTTATCGACCTCGGGGCTGCGTTCATGCCGCAGGTAGAAGTACATCGGTTGTGGATCCTCGTTCATAGGATCACAGTTCAGCGTGTCGGGAAGCCCCATTTCTTCGGAGGCTTATCTTTTGGTATGTTACCCTGAGTCTGTAGATCCTTGTACATTCAGGGGTATGGCGGGGCCCTGTCCCGTCATAGCTGTTGTAAAAATCTTAGAGTGCAGTAATCGTTGTGGCGGGGTTTGTAAAAAGGATAACTGTTCGGGTATTTTTGTATATACTGAAGGCAACTGTTTTGGTTGGCCTGTTTATTTATCATGTCTCTTAATTCATGTTCATGTTTTTATTTCCGCTGATTTTCTCTGATGTTGTATCACTAGGGTGCCCTGGGTAAGGCACTAGTCATGGGCCCGGGTTCGGGTCGTGACAGCTATGCCTTCGTACTTACCCCGTACGGTTTTATTATGACACAGGTGGGACCTGGTGTTCAGGTGTATTCCTTGGTGCTTTTATATCATGGACTGCCGGCAGTGAGGAAGGAATTCCACGGGCATAATTGATATTGTGGGCATGAGACCCATTGTTATATTTGAGTGATGACTTTAAAGGCGTGAGTCCCTGACTTGACATGACTGCTTACATATTGTGTATCGTAAATTGGTTATCATATATGTCTTCTGTTTTATATAGACTATTATGATTTCATTTATAGTATTTTCAGTTTCACATACTTGGTACCTGTTGTACTGACCTCGCTCATAGGATCACAGTTCAGCGTTTTGGGAAGCTCCGTTTCTCCGGAGGCTTATCTTTGATATAGTCCCCTGTCGTTGTAGGTACTTACATTCAGGGGTATGGCGGGGCCCTGTCCCGTCGTTGTTGTTATAACACTCTTAGAGGTCTGTAGTACTGTTGTGGGCAGGGTTTGTAAAAGGGATGTAACTGTTCAAGTTTTTTTTTTTATATATATATACAGAAAGGTAACCGTTTTGGTTAGCCTGTCTTCTTATTTCACTGTTTGTCGTTTATGAGTTTTTATTTTCCGCTGATTTTCTCTGATGTTGTATCACTAGGGTGCCCGGGGTAAGGCACCAGTCGTGGGCCCGAGGTCGGGTCGTGACAAAAGTGGTATTAGAGCAGTTAATCCTCGGAAAGTGTCTACAGACCGTATCTAGTAGAGTCTTGATTATCGGTGTGTTGTGCACCACACCTATAATCAGGAGGCTGCAGGATATTTAGGATTGGTTTCCATTCTTCTCACTCTGAGATCGTGCCTTAGAGCTGTGTTATAAGTTGGACTCACCCGCGTATTCGTTTGTGCTAGTTATGCCTCTACGCAAGGCAACCAGGGCCCAGATGGGCAAGGCAGCGGAGGGAGCTACGAGTAAAACACGGAGGGTTACGAGGGCACAGGCATGGTCATTACCTGAGATAGTGCTTCATTCAGGGAGTTCGGCGACGCCGCTAGCCCCAGGAGAGTTTAGAGCAGCGGAAGAGCTACTGCAGAGACCATGATACGAGTCTTCGCCCACGGCGAGAACAAAGGATATGAGTTACAAGGAGATGGCGATTACTAGCTAGTCCAGTGGCCGGGAATGAGGACGACGGAGCCGGTGGTTCCAGCATCCGAGTTCACCCTAGATCCGATAGATTTGAGACTTCGTGGACATCTTGAGTTGCATCCACCCGAGTCCTATGGATTGAGGACCGGAAGATCATCGTGAGTTTATTCGACAGCTGCGGATCATGAAAGTGATCAAGACCTCGAGAGGCATTTCTTACACACTTCTTGCCCTCGCTGCGGATGAGAGCTCGCAGATAGATATATGAGGTTGAGGCGCAACGCGACGGTTCGGGAATACAGTATAGAGTTTGACTTTTTGGCTCGTTATGTCCCCGCGTTAGTGGCAGACATGGAGGATAGAGTGCACCGATATGTCACAGGACATGACGATTATCTAGCAGAGAGTTGTACAAGAGTAGCTCTTCAGTCAGACATAGACATTGCCCGCGTACAGGCTTACGCGCAGCAGACTGAGGAACGTGGAGATCGACGAATTAACCAAGATCAGCAGAAGAGGGCCAGAACAGCAGGGTCCTTTGGTAATTTTCGAGGCGGACCTTCTCAGCAGCAGACTGGTTATGCGCCTCCGCCAGTATAGAGTGGTCCTCCACGGACTTCAGGACGTTAGGGGTATTTAGGAGTTGGTCAGAACTCCAGGGTTTCTGGTTCACAGATTTGCATAGGTTCTAGCCACCATTGATTTTCCTCAGTGTTCACTATGTGGTAGACGTCATCCTGAGGAAATGTCGTCTTTCTTACTAATGCTTGTTTTACCAGCGGCCGTCAGGGCCATGTGAGGAGAGAATGTCCTAGTAGGAGGAATACAGGTGGGATGACTTAGCCTACCAAGTCAGTTGCGGATTCAGTGGATCAGAGAGGAAGGGGTGTTAGCCAGAGGAGGCCACCCCCACCTCGGTATGGTCGTTGTGGTAGGGGTTCTTATGGGGAGTGTCATACTACTTAGATGGCTTGTTAGGCTTGCGGCCCGCAGGGCCATTTTGCGAGAAATTGTCCGAACAAGAGGTGGTGCGGATGTTACGACTCAGCCTTCGGGATCAGTGGCTGGTTCATCACCTTCTGTAGTTATGCGCCCAGCAGAGCAAGATTTGATTAGAGCGGCAAAGGGAAAGTGAGGCAGTAGTTACAGGGAGATCTTCAGCCTTAAGAGACTTGTTTAGGTCGTTATGGTAGATACATGTGGAGTGCTATGTTCGGTTAGCATGGTGTAAGTTGTGATAAATCCATGGGTAGTGTGAGATGGAAGTAGTAGCTTTCCTGACGTGAACTGGTAAGATTGTTCCGGATCGGGGAACGAGAGTTTAGTACGAAGTGGGTCGGGTTGAGGCCATTTCGCGAGTCAACCCGCAGCCCGGAATGTGGTGGGGTCAGTTTGAGGTGGTCCCGCTAGATGATAGGGTCACGAGGGTGTTAAGCCCAAGTTTAGGTAACCATCGTACGAGTTTGTGAATGCGTTCGACCAGTAGTAGGGCCGATGGGGTCAGCCCATCTTGTCTTTTAGTCGATCGCATTTACTCGGCGGAGGGTTATGTGAGATATTGTATATCAGGAAGGTTGTAAGGCTGCACGGGGTTCCTACTTTTATTTTTATGGCAGGCAGTGGAGCCCAGTTTATGGCTATTTCTTTTTCGGGAGGTTTTACCAGGCGGGGTTAGGAACTCAGGTGAGTCTCGATGTGCATTCACCTCGGCCGACGGACGAACAACGCATTTTATCCAGACATTTGAGGATAGGTTACGGGCCGGTGTTTTGATTTCAGGGGTAGCTGTGAGGATTATTTGCCTCTTGTTGGGTGAGTATTATACTAGCTACCATTTCAGTATTCGGATGGTGCCTTATGAAGCCTTGTATGGGCGGAAGTGTAGGTTGCCGGTCGATTGGTTCGATATCGGCAAGGTTCAGATAGTTTGGTCCCTACTTGTTTCAGTAGGATGTGGATAAGGTGAAGCTTATCCAGAAGAATTTATTAGCAGCTCAGAGTCAACAGAAGTCGTGCGGACGATCGGCGTTGACACTTGGAGTTCAGGTTGACGGTGGGTCTTCTTGAAGGTACCACCCCGGAAGGGTGTGACGAAATTTGGAAACAAGGGGAAACTTAGCCCGAAGTACTTTGGGCATTTTCAGATCATAGTAGGATAGGCCAGGTTGCCTATAAGTTAGCACTGCCGTCCGACTTAGGAGGAAGTACGTCCGGTATTCCATGTTGCTATGTTTCGGAAGAGTAATCGGAGATCCCTCCCGAGTGTTCCCAGTTAATGATGACCAAGTTAGAGATAGTAACCCCGAGATTTTGGAAACTGAAGCAATGACAGAAATGTGGTATGTATATGAGGAAGAGTTCGAGTGTACGAGGAGGGTACGACAAGTAAGAAAAGAGGCGAAGATGTGAAGTGTCCTTTTTATAAGTATAGATGTGAAGAAAGTATCCTTTGGACCATGGGTGGAAGTTTTTGTGTTGTTATACACGTTAGGGGTGATTCCTCTGTCACGACCCGTTCCGGGGCCCGTGACTGGTGCCTTACCCGGGCACCCAAGTAGGCATACATCAGAGTAATCAGCGGAATATAAAAACAAGACATGAAACAAGTGTAAAATGAGACACAGTTTATCTGAGAAAAAAAAAGTCGCCTTTCGGCATATATATATAAACCAAGTCTGGCAGTTACATCCCAACTGTACAATAGGACTACAGACCTCTAAGGAAGTAAACTGTTACACCGCGTAAGTCCAGGATATGTATAAGAGAATGTACGTAAGGAATCAAGACTTAGAAATTAGTACGAAAGGAAGAACTGTTTTTCCGACGGAAAATCTTCCGAACGCCGGAAAGGAAAAATGTTCGTTGTTGAGAATTGGATTCTCAAAATGCATTATTTGAAGAGTATGGAACTCTTAACTTTTTTGGAAGTTTATTTTTACGGATTTGGTCATGTGGGGCCCACCCGAGGAATTTTACATTTTTGTAGGGCCCACGAGGGTTACGGAATTTTATGGACGAATGAGAGGGCGACACGTGGCACCCCCACAAGGTCTTGGTCGAATTAGTAAGGGGGTAAAATGGTCATTGACCATCTTGGAAGATTAGTCTTGCTAGCATGACATTGTTGACTTGTCAACTTGTCCACATGGGCTTGATCCTAGTGAAACACATCCTAGCCTCACATTTGTTGTAATCTAGGCCCTCCAATGTGTTTTAAATACTACACTAGTAGCAAGACTTGGCATTTCTACACTTAGAAAAATTAGAGGAGCCTTGTTCTTGAGAACCTTGCTCTCGGGTTTACTCTTATCCCACACAAAAAAATTTAGTTTGTGATCCTTTGTTCACAAGACTTAAACCCAAGGTTCCTAAGAGTGTTGTAAGGATATCTCAATAGAAAGATTGCGAAAAAACGACGTTTTCATATTAGTCGCAAAGCGGAAACTTGTGGAGTTCTTCAACTTTGAAGTTGGAACTTGAAGATGGGTTCTTCATAGGCCTCTAAGGAGTGCTTGGAGCGGATTGGAACCTAAGGAAAAGAGCTAAGAATTGCTAAGGCGCGACTTTGAATCTTGGAAATTTTAAGGGCTTGGAAAGGTATAAATTTTGTCGTTTTAGCAATTAAGTTTACTTATTGATTGTAGCTATGGATTTAGAAAGCATGAGTTATATATTATGTAGTTGGATTAGTGTATTGGCTATTGGAACCGTAATCCGAAAACTAGCATGTTTAGCCTTAAGATTGGAATTCAAGTTGATTATTAGTTTAAAGTTGTCGCATGTTGTATAAGAAAGAAATTGTAGTTGTTGAAGTTGTTTATGACTATATAACATGTTAGACCTTAGAACTTGGAATTTGAAAAGGATTGGAAAAGACTTTGAATTGTGGTTATGTTGTTAGCCGAGAATGGCTTGATTATGGACTAAGTTGGTATTAATTGTGTGGCAGAATTTTACATGTATTGTAAGGCGTGTAATCCCCTTTGTTTGGTTGTTATTTGAGCCTTAAATGTGGCGTGTTGGTTATTGTATTCGGCCTTGAAAAAAGTGGCAAAGTGAGTAGAAACAAAGGAAGTGCTGCCCGATTTTCCGTAGAATTAGAGACCATATACTTAGTATTATTCTACGTTAGAGACTAGAAGTTGATCGTCTTGTTGTGACCATTATAGGTTGACACTTCTACGTACGGCGTATTCGGCTTAGCTTGTGGATATTAGCCGAAGAGGTATGTGAACTATCTCCTCTTCTAGCATGATTCCTTAAGATAAAGAAAGTAAATTCTACTCCTTAAATGATTCATTCCTTGGTTGTACTTGGATTGCCTAATATAGAATTTGTTCTATGAACTTCCTTGATTGTACTTTGATGTGTAAATTGTAAGTTGTAAAATCCATTGCCTTAGTGAAGTTGGATTCTTAAAAGTGAAAGTATTTTACTTAAAGTACATAGAGTCTTGAAAAAGGAAGTGGTTTCCAAACCTTTTGGCTAGTGCCTTAGTTCCAAAACCTAAATGTCATTATAATGACTTTAGGGGAGTCAAAGGAGTGATTTACTTAATTGTTTTAAGAGAGGAGAAATGACATGATTTAAGAGAAGTAACTTGTTTTAAAGGTGTGAGTTACTTGAGGTTTAAAAGTAGAAGAAACTTGTTTTCTAAATATTAAGAGACTTGAAGTATTTTTGAAAGTTAAGAACTTGATTTGTAAGTATGTGATACTTGGTTTTAAAAGTATAAGTCTCTTGGTTATAAAAGGAATGAAATTGTCTAAAAACCATAAAGGGTTATAACGGCTTTATGGGAAGTTGGTTATAACGGCTTTATGGAAGGTTTAGAAAGTTGTCTATTTTGATTAATGGGCATAAGTTGCCTTGATTGTGAAAATTTGAAGTTACTTGATTTCAAGCTTTGAAATGAGTTTT
The DNA here is from genome assembly GCA_029844215.1 of Przewalskia tangutica. Taxonomy (NCBI): domain Eukaryota; kingdom Viridiplantae; phylum Streptophyta; class Magnoliopsida; order Solanales; family Solanaceae; genus Przewalskia; species Przewalskia tangutica. The sequence goes on along the minus strand of CM056726.1, from coordinate 84,522,809 downwards.
CTAAGAGTGTAGTAACTTACTTTGAAAAATAGACACACCTTGATACTACGGGTGTTAGTATCTTGGGATTTTACATAAAAAGGAGTCTTTTGAAAAGAATGTACGTACGTAGTACTTTGGCTTGATTAATTGAGAATTATTCTAAGTGTGCCTTGATAAGTACTTTGGATTGATTAATTGAGAATTATTCTAAGTGTGCCTTGATAAGTACTTTGACTTGATTAATTGAGAATTATTCTAAGTGTGCCTTGATAAGTACTTTGGCTTGATTAATTGAGAATTATTCTAAAGTGTGCCTTGATAAGTACTTTGGCTTGATTAATTGAGAATTATTCTAAGTATGCCTCGATAAGTACTTTGGCTTGATTAATTGAGAATTATTTTAAGTGTGCCTTGCTAAGTACTTTGGCTTGTTTAATTAAGAATTGCCTATATGTGCTGGTGATAGCCTTTGAGTGCAAGTATTATGTTTTATTACATTGTCGCGACTCTCGGTTGGAGGCCGTGATGCAGTTGTAAGTACTTGGACGTACCGACAGTGATGTGGGATTCCACAGGTATGCTTCCGTTATTTGTAGTACTTGGGTTAAATTCCCGTATTTTAATAAAAGACCTGGTAGTGCTTATGTGTTGTTTGACGACCGGTCGAGATAGGGTAAGAGTATAAGTGAGGGGTAAACCCCCAAGACATTATACCCCCTGCTTGTTTTGTTTGATGGTCAGTCGAGATAGGGTAAGAGTATAAGTGAGGGGTAAACCCCCAAGACGCTATACCACCTTCTCCAGGGTAAGAGTATAAATGAGGGGTAAACCCCCAAGACATTATACCCCCTGCTTGTTTTGTTTGATGGTCGGTCGAGATAGGGTAAGAGTATAAGTGAGGGGTAAACCCCCAAGACGCTATACCACCTTCTCCAGGGTAAGAGTATAAATGAGGGGTAAACCCCCAAGACATTATACCCCCTGCTTTACCACCTGCTCGTCTTCCTACTTGGCCCGCATGCTTTTAGGACACAGTGGGACTTGGTGGTAATGTATGCCGATAGGTGTTATATTATATCAATGCCTGCCCGCAGTGAGGAAGGATTCTACTGTCATGATGGATATTATTCGCGTAGACCCAACGTTATAATATAGAAATGAGTTGAGGGCATGCGTCCCTGACTTGATATGATCGCTATGTATTATGCATCGTAGGTTGGCTATCATACATGTCTCCCGCTTTGTTTAGATCGTTATGATTTCATTACGATTTCATCGTTTCACATACTTGGTACATTCTTCGTGATCGACCTCTTCGGGGGGCTGCGTTCATGCCGCAGGTTTAGGTACGCAGTTTGGTGATCGGCAGGTGTAGGACCCTGCTCAGAGTTTTTGGATAGCTCCCTCTGTTCAGGAGTTTATCTTTTTGTTATAGTTCCTTCAGTACATGCTTTTGTACGGTTGTGGGTACGTCGGGGCCTTGTCCCGTCATAGTTCAGTATAACTCTTAGAGGTCTGTATTCATATGTGGGATTAGACTCATGTACAGTGTGGTGTCTTTTGTTTATGTATATTATATGGCAGCCTTGTCGGCTTTGCCCTTGCACGCACGTTGGTTTAAAAAAAAGTGTTATTTTAATTCCGTAGTTTACTTGTGTTGTTAGGTAGAAGGGTGCCTGGTAGGCACCACCACAGCCCGGTTCGGGGCGATCATTATACCGTATTTCCAGAGTATGTACGTGAGGGCGTACGTAGAAAATTTTGAGCCTTAAATTAGGCAAGGGTCGAAAATTTTGTTCACAACCCCCGAAAAGAATTGTTTTCCGACGAAACGTTTTCCGGACTTTGCGAAGGGAAAATTATGGCTATGTCATTTATTATTTTTGCGGATTTTTCCGAGAGATGAAATATTTTGGACAAACGAGAGGGCGACACTTGTCCCTCAAGTGGACGGCAAGCCATGGGAGTTCTTGGCACGTTTTTTGTGTTGATTTTTGGTCAAGGAGTTGGTAGGATATTTTGTAGATATTTTGTGTAGTAGATGAGCAAGTGGGACCCACAAACACTTGTCCAAATCTTGACCCTCCACTTTCCCCCCACTTGTCTTGATCTTCGCCCTTGGTTGTCCTATAAATACCCCCCCCCCTTGGTTGAAGACTTCTTCATCCACAAAATGTTTTCTAAGTCTTGAAATCCTCCCCCCTTCTTGTGTAGTTCTCGTCCAAGTGTTCCCCCTCCCCCTTTGTGAGGCCTTTTGGCCGAGAGGTACCCCCCCATCCCTAGGGGGTGCTAGCCGAAACCTACCCCCTCTCTTGAGTGTTGTCTCGTATAAATACCCCCCCCTGGTAGAAAAGTACTCTCCAAGTATTGTTATTATTCCAAAGATACCTCTATACGTAGAGCCCGAAAATACTACCTTATGTCCTTTTTGTCTCAAATGAAACCCTAAGGAAAAATCTTCATAGTTGGTTGAAGTGCTAGTAGAAGTTGTTTGGAAACTTCTAAGGGTTGTTTGGAGCGGGTTGGAGCGCCCCGAGTAGGAGCTAAACGTTGCTCAGGATCGACATTTAAACTTGGATAATTTTGGGCTTATCGAGGTAAATACTCTTGTCCTTCTATTGTAATTGGAAATTACATACTGTAGTAGTATAGAAATGAATATAAGATTCATAGAAGGATATTACAGAAGAGAATTGAACTGTAATAGAAGGATATTACGGAAGAGAATTAAACTGAAATCACATCAGAAGAATATTAATGAAGAAGATTAAATTGTACTTACATAGGACTGTATTTGCAGTAGACTTGTGTAGTTTAACAGGTAGGGAAGTGCTGCCCGATTTTCCGTAGAATAGAGAACCCTCTTCTTAGAATATTCTACAGAGTAGTCTAGACGTTGATAGACGTATATGGCCTTTATAGGTTGAATGTTCTGCGAGTAGCATGTTCTACTTGGAAGGTGGACAAGGCTAGCCGGGTTATGGCGGTGGAGCATTTTGCTATTAGTCGATAATCGTCGCGAGGTATGTGATTCTTCCTATCCTCTTGAGCATGATATTTTAAAAGAATATATATAGTACGGTAGACGTACGTGTGTTAACTGAACGTGGTTTTACTGCGATGTCTTCTGACTTGAGTCTAATAATAAAGAATCTTGAAGTATTTCAAAAGAATTAAGAACCGTTTTTGAAAGAAGAGTAATACTTGGTTTTAAAAGCTTAAGAGTTATACTAGCCTTATGGGAAATTAGGTATAACGACTTAAGAGAGATAAAAGGAACGGTTTACTTAATTGTTTATAAACGCCTTGTATTGATTTCGGAAATGAGAATAAGTATCGAACAAACCACTGCAGCGCTAATAAGGGGAAATGTATCGACTAATTAAGTATTATTAAAACCAGTAGAAACCTCCATCTGTATAGAAGCTAAGATGAGACAAAATGATATTACATTTCCTAGATCATGGCTGCTTTAACAAGATTGTTATAAACAAGAATAACCTACTCACACATAAGGCATATGTTTCTCAAATTGTTTTAAAAGGAGAATTATATTATTAAGTGATTAAAACTATGAACTACGAAACCTTTCGAAAATGAGAAGCTTGAGCATTTGAAATTAGGCAAACTTGAACGTTTGGAAAATAATGTTGTTACTTAGGGAAGTGTTTTGGTTTACTTAAAAAGATAGTCACTCTATTTTTATACTACGGGTATTGTGTGACTTTTGTGAAAGAAACGGATCTTTTAAAGAGTTAATGTATGAAGTACTTTGGGGATAAAAACCCGAACTTGTTAACATAAAGTAGAAAGTACCTTGTGTGAATAACTTGATTGTGTTGGTTTGTGATAGCCTTGTAATACTTTCTTGTTGATTTGGTAAGTAAACATGTTAGGATGCTACGTGTGTTAGTATCTTGTGATGTTGTGTAAGGGGGTTATTCTTGTTGTGCTTACGTTGTTAAAAGTTAAGCCCGTTGTACTGTTATTATATCACATACCCCCTTGACTTGTTATACCGAGGGCTTGCCACCCTTGATGCGGGTCTATACGGCCTATGCGGTCTGTGTGACTATGCGGAGCAGCGGTATGCTCCAGGATTGATCATTCCGGGTGTATTATCCCGATGCGAGGAGTGCCTTATGTGGTCTGTGTGACTATGCGGTCTATGTGACTATGCGGACTGCGGGAGTCCAGGAGGGTACCGCGGGGTAGCTACCCCCGATGCGGGGAATACCTCATGCGGGCCTATGTGTGGCCTATGCGGAGCAGCGGTATGCTCCAGGATTAGACACACACATTGATACTGAGGGCGAGTGGCCAGCTTCGATCATGTGGTGCGGTCTAGAAAGACCTCGTGATACAGTTTATGGCATTGTTGGTACTGTGGGTCTTAGTAGTTGGCTATGCCTTCGTACTTACCCCGTACGGTTTTATTATGACACAGGTGGGACCTGGTGTTCATGTGTATTCCTTGGTGCTTGTTATATCATGGACTGCCGGCAATGAGGAAGGAATTCCACGGGCATGATTGATATTGTGGGCATGAGACCCATGGTTATATTTGAGTGATGACTTTAAGGGCGTGAGTCCCTGACTTGACATGACTGCTTACATATTGTGTATCGTAAATTGTTTATCATATATGTCTTTTGTTTTATATAGACTATTATGATTTCATTTCTGATATTTTGATTTCACATACTTGGTACTGTTATCGACCTCCTTCGGGGCCGTTCATGCCGCACGTAGAGGTACACGATTGTTGATCCTCGCCATAGGGTCACAGTCAGCGTTGGGAAGCTCCATTTCTCCGGAGGCTTATCTTGGGTATAGTCCCTTGTCGTTGTAGGTACTTACATTCAGGTATGGCGGGGCCCTGTCCCGCCATTGTTGTTATCATTCTTAAGTGCAGTAATCTTGTTGTGGCAGAGTTGTAAATGGGATATAACTGTTCGGATTTAAGTTTTTATATATATATATGCCGAAAGGCAACTTCTCTTCAGATAAACTGTGTCTCCTTTACATTGTTTCATGTTGTGTTTTATATTCCGCTGATTACTCTGATGTATGTCTACTTGGGTGCCCGGGGTAAGGCACGATCCACGGCCCGGTTCGGACGTGACAAAAGTGGTATCGAGCGATTAATCCTCGGAAAGTGTCTACTGCACCGTATCTAGTAGTCTTGATTATCGGTGTGTTGTGCACCACACCAATAATCAGGAGGCTATAGGATATTTAGGATTGGTTTCCATTCTTCTCACTCTGAGATCGTGCCTTAGAGCTGTGTTATAAGTTGGACCCCTCTAACGTATTTCTTTCCCGTACCAGTTATGCCTCCGCGCAAGGCAACCCGGGTGTCACGCCCCGAACCCCGGGCCCGTGACTGGTGCCCTACCTGGGCACCCTTCTACCTTAACAACACAAGTAAACTGCGGAAATTAAATAACACCTCTTTTTTTTTTTAAAACCAACGTACGTGCAAGGGCAAAGCCGACAAGGCTGCCATATAATATACATAATAAAAGACACTACAATGTACATGAGTCCAATCCCACATATGAAAATAGACCTCTAAGAGTTTAACTGAAATATGACGGGACAAGGCCCCGCCAGTACCATAATCAGCATAAAAGCATATCGAAAGAACTTATACCAAAAAGATAAACTCCCGAACAGAAGGAGCTATCCAAAAACTCTGAGCAGGGTCCTACACCTGCCGATCACCCAACAGCGTACCTAAACCTGCGGCATGAACGCAGCTTCGGCGAGGTCAAGACGAAGAATGTACCACGTATGTGAATCAGAATATCAGAACAAAATCATAATCTAACAAAACAGAGACATGTATGATAATCAAATTACTGACACAATACATAAACAAATATATCAAGTCGTGGACGACGCCAAAGTCATTACTAAAAACATAACCATGGGTCTCACGCCCATAATATCAATCATGCCCGTGGAATCCTTCCTCACTGCCGGCAGTCCATGATATAATATCACACCAATAGGCATACATGAACACCAAGTCCCACCGGTGGTATAGCGTCTTGGGGGTTTACCCCTCACTTATACTCTTACCCTGGAGAAGGTGGTACAGCGGTGGTATAGCATCTTGGGGTTTACCCTCACTTATACTCTTACCACGGAGAAGGTGGTATAACGTCTTGGGGCTTGCCCCTCATTTATACTCTTACCCTATCTCAACCGGCCGTCAAACAACGCATAAAGCAGGTGGTACAGCGTCTTGGGGGTTTACCCCTCACTTATACTCTTACCCTGGAGAAGGTGGTACAGCGTCTTGGGGGTTTACCCCTCACTTATACTCTTACCCTATCTCGACCGACCATCAAACAAGACATAAGAACCACCATGTCTTTTATAAAAATCCGGGAATTTAACCCAAGTACTACAAATAACGGAAGCATACCCGTGGAATTCCACATCACCGCTTGTGACGTCCCAAATAACTTACAACTGCATGACCAATTCTCCAACCGAGAGTCGCGGCAACGTAATAAAACATAATACTTGCACTCAAAGGCTATCACCAGCACACATAGGCTAATTCTCAATTAACCAAGCCAAAGTACTTATCAAGGCACAAATAAAATAATTCTCTTTTAACAAGCCAAAGTACTTATCAGGGCACAAATATAATAATTATCATTTAACAAGCCAAAGTACTTATCAGGGCACAAATAGAATAATTCTCATTTAACAAGCCAAAGTACTTATCAGGGCACAAATAGAATAATTCTCATTTAACAAGCCAAAGTACTTATCAGGGCACAAATAGAATAATTCTCATTTAACAAGCCAAAGTACTTATCAGGGCATAAATAGAATAATTCTCATTTAACAAGCCAAAGTACTTATCAGGGCACAAATAGAATAATTCTCATTTAACAAGCCAAAGTACTTATCAGGGCACAAATAGAATAATTCTCATTTAACAAGCCAAAGTACTTATCAGGGCACAAATAAAATAATTCTCATTTAACAAGCCAAAGTACTTATCAGGGCACAAATAGAATAATTCTCATTTAACAAGCCAAAGTACTTATCAGGGCACAAATAGAATAATTCTCATTTAACAAGCCAAAGTACTTATCAGGGCACAAATAGAATAATTCTCATTTAACAAGCCAAAGTACTTCGTACGTACATTCTTTTCAAAAGACTCCTTTTTATGTAAAATCCCAAGATACTAACACCCGTAGTATCAAGGTGTGTCTATTTTTCAAAGTAAGTTACTACACTTTTAGAAAACTCATTTCAAGGTTTGAAATCAAGTAACTTCAAATTTTCACAATCTAGGCAACTTATGCCCAATAATAAAAAATAGACAACTTTCTTAACCTTCCATAAAGCCGTTATAACCAACTTTCCATAAAGCCGTTATAACCCCTTATGGTTTTAGACAATTTCATTCCTTTTTATAACCAAGAGACTTACACTTAAAACCAAGTATCACAAACTTTCAAATCAAGTTTCTTAACTCTCAAAATACTTCAAGTCCCTTAATATTTAGAAAACAAGTTTCTTCTACTTTTAAGCCTCAAGTAACTCACACCTTTAAAACAAGTTACTTCTCTTTAATCATGTCATTTCTCCTCTCTTTAAACAATTAAGTAAATCACTCCTTTGACTCCCCTAAAGTCATTACAACAACCCTTAGGTTTTGGAACTAAGGCACTAGCCAAAAGGTTTGGAAACCACTTCCTTTTCAAGACTCCATGTACTTTATGTAAAATACTTTCACCTTTAAGAATCCAAACTTCACTAAGGAAAATGGATTATACAACTTACAATTTAAATATCAAAGTACAATCAAGGAAGTACATAGAACAAATTATATTTTAGGCAATCCAAATACAACCAAGGAATGGATCATTTAAGGAGTAGGACATACTTTCTTTATCTTAAGGAATCATGCTAGAAGAGGAGATAGTTCACATACCTTTTCGGCTAAATCCACAAGCTAAGCCGAATACGCCGTACGTAGAAGTGTCAACCTATAATGGTCACAACAAGACTATCAACTTCTAGTCTCTAACGTAGAATAAAACTAAGTGTACAGTCTCTAATTCTACGGAAAATCGGGCAGCACTTCCTTTGTTTCTACTCACTTTGCCACCCTTTTCAAGGTCGAATACAATAACCAACACGCCACATTTAAGGCTCCAAACAACAATCAAACAAAGGGGATTACACGCCTTACAATACGTGTAAAATTCCGCCCCACAATTTAATACGAAGTAGTTCCATATTCTAGCCATTCTCGGCCAACATATAACCAACAACACTAAGTCTTTTCCAATCCTTTTCCAATTCCAAGTTCTAAGGTCTAACATGTTATATAGTTATAAATCACTTCAACAACTATAATTTCCTTATTACACAACATGCGACGACTTAAACGAATAATCAACTTGAATTGTAGTCTTAAGGCTAACATGCTAGTTTTTCGGATTAGGGTTCCAATAGCCAATACACTAATCCAACTACATAATATATAACTCATGCTTGCTAATATCCATAGCTACAATCAATAAGTAAACTTAATTGCTAAAACGACAAAATTAATACCTTTTCAAGCCCTTAAAATTTCCAAGATTTAAAGTCGCGCCTTAGCAATTCTTAGCTCCTTTCCTTATGTTCCAATCCGCTCCAAGCACTCCTTAGAGGCCTATGAAGAACCCATCTTCAAGTTCCAACTTCAAAGTTGAAGAACTTCATTAGTTTCCGCCTTGCGACTAATACGAAAAAGCCATTTTTCCGAAATCTTTCTATTGAGATATCCTTACAACACTCTTAGGAACCTTGGGTTAAAGTCTTGTGGCTAATGGATCAAAATCACAAAATTTTCTTGTGGGTTACACCTTGAACCCGAGAGCTAAGAGAAGAACAAGACAAGGTTTCTAATTTTTCTAAGTGTAAATGAGCTAGTCTTGCACTAGTAGTGAGCTTATAACACACAATGGAGGGCTTGGATTATCACAAATGTGAGGCTAGGATGAATTTCACTTGGATCAAGCCTAGGTGGACAAGTTGACAAGTCAACAATGTCATGCTTGAAGACTTATCTTCTAAGATGGTCAATGACCATTTTACCCCTGCAACATTTCGACCAAGACTAAGTGTGGGGGTGCCACGTGTCGCCTTCTCATTCGTCCATAAAATTTCGTAACTCTCGTGGGCCCCACAAAACGTAAAATTTCTCGGGTGGGCCCCACGTGACCAAATCCGTAAAAATAAATTTCCATAAATATAATAAGTTCCATACTCTTCAAATAATGCATTTTGAGAATCCAATTCTCAACAACGAACATTTTTCCTTTCCGACGTTCGGAACATTTTCCGTCGGAAAAACAATTCTTCCGTTCGTACCCATTTCCAAGTCTTGATTCCTTACATGCATTCTCTTTTACATGTCCTGGACTTACGGGGTGTAACATTCTTCCCCCCTTAGAAACTTTCATCCCCGAATGTTCTTAGTCGGTTGCCAAGATATACAAACTCCGGCATAATCTCTTTATTGTGCCTAACAATCAAACTGCACAAGTCCAACGGTGCCACACATGGCCACCACATAACACATGTAAACATAACAACGGACCTTCCGTCCGTGGTCCCTTCTCACAAAACTCGAAGGTTACAGTCTTCCCAAACAAGGGATCCTTAGAGGTTCCTTTCTTTCCTTACTTGTCATTCTTTCTCGTACTTCTAAACTTATCTAGTACACGTACATAATCAACTAGACCTGGGCCTTGTATTCTTGGGACCCTATCACATAGCGGGACCACTACGAACTGACATCACCCCATTCCATTCTACCGCTTGACCCGAAATGAGTCCACAACCTGACTCAGCGTCACACTTAACTTCTCATTCTTAGTCTGAAATAAATCTCTCTCATAACTCAAGGTACATCTCACCCTATCCTCTCATTCACTAGAGGTTCGTCACATAAGCCAAAGTATTCCTACTGTACAATCTTTCCTATTGGTCTTACACTGTTACGGGGTAATTACAACTTGTGAACTCTACACAACTATAGTCTCAGTTCACTTACCATTCTGGTCAACATTCTTAACCTTTCACTTTACTAATCAAGGTATTCCTACCTCTGGGGTACTATCACTTATAACTGTTAGCAACACAGGGAAAACATATACGCTAGGGCAAAATTTGAATCTAACAATGCACGTATGATTCAAAAGAATCAAAATATACCTGTAACCCCATGAGATGTTGCCTCCTGATCCTGTCCAGTAGTCACGTCAGCTATGCGGTTTGAAGGACCGCCAGAACTATAAACTCCACCCTGACCTCTACCACGGCTGGCTAACATCCAACACCTCAGACTGGGGACGATACCGCGAGGAAAGGGAATCAACCATCGGCCTCATAGGCTGAGCCATCTCACCGGTGCCCCTTCTAAAAGGACATACCCTCAGTATATGGCCCGGACGGCCACAATAATAACAAACACCTGCGCCATAATGGCATTTCCCCATATGACGCTTACTACAATGGACACACTGAGGAATAAGTGGCCTCGACTGAGAAAATCCTCTGCTCCTCTGAGAACCTCGACCTCTGGAGCTCGGACCGGCTCCTAAATACCTTGTGGGGTCAAATATCCTACCTGTGAGCTGCGGGGGTATGTACTGGGTAGGCTGGGATGAATATCTTACTCGCTGCTGAGGCAGCTCGTCCAAAAACTCACCGGGATAACCAACCGGTCTAGCCCTCTTACGCAGATTTCCGCCGCCTCTACCCTTGTACACTGATCGCCCCGGCCGAATAACCTCGGTGATGAAATCAGTGTAATCGCTATCTTGGTCAATAACATAATGGCTTCCTTCATGACCCTAAAGTCCCCCCCTTAACTGAGAAACTGGAGGCTCTGGTGCTGGGGCCTCAAAACGTGGCGCAGAAGAACACGCGGACTGCGGAACAACATCCGATATACCCTGGGCATAAGCCCTATCAACTCTCTGAGTCTGACTAGTAGCTCCTGCTACTCCTTTGCCCTTCTGGGCGGCTGTTGCCCTCCTTGGAGGCATAACTGTAACACAACAAAACGTCAGAGAGGAATTATCTTACTAACACAGCTCTATGGCACGATCTTAGAGTGAGAAGAATAGAAACCAACTCCTAAATGTCCTGTAGCCTCCTGTTTATGGGTGTGGCGCGCAACACACCGATAATCAAGACTCTACTAGACACGGTCTGTAGACATTCCGAGGACTGACTGCTCTGATACCACTCTGTCACGCCCCGAACCCCGGGCCCGTGACTGGTGCCCTACCTGGGCACCCTTCTACCTTAACAACACAAGTAAACTGCGGAAATTAAATAACACCTTTTTTTTTTTAAAACCAATCGTACGTGCAAGGGCAAAGCCGACAAGGCTGCCATATAATATACATAACAAAAGACAACACACCGTACATGAGTCCAATCCCACATATGAATACAGACCTCTAAGAGTTAAACTGAATTATGACGGGACAAGGCCCCGCCGTACCCATAATCAGATAAAAGCATGTCTTGAAGAACTTATACCAAAAGATAAACTCCAATGTAAGGAGCTATCCAAAACTCGAAAGGTGGTCCTACACTGCCGATCACCCAACAAATGCCTAAACTCGCAGATGAACGCAGCCTCAAGCGAGGTCAAGACGAAGAATGTACCAAGTATGTGGAATCAGAATATCAGAACAAAATCATAACAGTCTAACAAAACAGGAGACATGTATGATAATCAAATTACAGTACACAATACATAAACAGTCATATCAAGTCAGGGACGCACGCCCTCAAAGTCATTACTAAAAACATAACCATGGGTCTCACGCCCATAGTATCAATCATGCCCGTGGAATCCTTCCTCACTGCCGGCAGTCCGTGATATAATATCATACCAATAGGTATACATGAACACCAAGTCCCACCGGTGGTATAGCGTCTTGGGGGTTTACCCCTCACTTATACTCTTACCTTGGAGAAGGTGGTAAGGCAGGTGGTATAGCATCTTGGGGGTTTACCCCTCACTTATACTCTTACCCTGGAGAAGGTGGTATAACGTCTTGGGGCTTTCCCCTCATTTATACTCTTACCCTATCTCAACCGGCCGTCAAACAACGCATAAAGCAGGTGGTACAGCGTCTTGGGGGTTTACCCCTCACTTATACTCTTACCCTGGAGAAGGTGGTACAGCGTCTTGGGGGTTTACCCCTCACTTATACTCTTACCCTATCTCGACCGACCATCAAACAAGACATAAGAACTACCATGTCTTTTATAAAAATTCGGGAAATTAACCCAAGTACTACAAATAACGGAAGCATACCCGTGGAATTCCACATCACCGCTTTCAGACGTCCCAAATAACTTACATAACTGCATAATTCTCCAACCGAGAGTCGCGACAACGTAATAAAACATAATACTTGCACTCAAAGGCTATCACCAGCACACATAGGCTAATTCTCAATTAACCAAGCCAAAGTACTTATCAAGGCACAAATAGAATAATTCTCTTTTAACAAGCCAAAGTACTTATCAGGGCACAAATAGAATAATTCTCATTTAACAAGCCAAAGTACTTATCAGGGCACAAATAGAATAATTCTCATTTAACAAGCCAAAGTACTTATCAGGGCACAAATAGAATAATTCTCATTTAACAAGCCAAAGTACTTATCAGGGCATAAATAGAATAATTCTCATTTAACAAGCCAAAGTACTTATCAGGGCACAAATAGAATAATTCTCATTTAACAAGACAAAGTACTTATCAGGGCACAAATAGAATAATTCTCATTTAACAAGCCAAAGTACTTATCAGGGCACAAATAGAATAATTTTCATTTAACAAGCCAAAGTACTTATCAGGGCACAAATAGAATAATTTTCATTTAACAAGCCAAAGTACTTATCAGGGCACAAATAGAATAATTCTCATTTAACAAGCCAAAGTACTTATCAGGGCACAAATAGAATAATTCTCATTTAACAAGCCAAAGTACTTATCAGGGCACAAATAGAATAATTCTCATTTAACAAGCCAAAGTACTTCGTACGTACATTCTTTTCAAAAGACTCCTTTTTATGTAAAATCCCAAGATACTAACACCCGTAGTATCAAGGTGTGTCTATTTTTCAAAGTAAGTTACTACACTTTTAGAAAAATCATTTCAAGGTTTGAAATCAAGTAACTTCAAATTTTCACAATCTAGGCAACTTATGCCCAATAATCAAAAATAGACAACTTTCTTAACCTTCCATAAAGCCGTTATAACCAACTTTCCATAAAGCCGTTATAACCCCTTATGGTTTTAGACAATTTCATTCCTTTTTATAACCAAGTGACTTACACTTAAAACCAAGTATCACAAACTTTCAAATCAAGTTTCTTAACTCTCAAAATACTTCAAGTCCCTTAATATTTAGAAAACAAGTTTCTTCTACTTTTAAGCCTCAAGTAACTCACACCTTTAAAACAAGTTACTTCTCTATAATCATGTCATTTCTCCTCTCTTTAAACAATTAAGTAAATCACTCCTTTGACTCCCCTAAAGTCATTACAACAACCCTTAGGTTTTGGAACTAAGGCACTAGCCAAAAGGTTTGGAAACCACTTCCTTTTCAAGACTCCATGTACTTTAAGTAAAATACTTTCACCTTTAAGAATCCAAACTTCACTAAGGAAAATGGATTATACAACTTACAATTTAAACATCAAAGTACAATCAAGGAAGTACATAGAACAAATTCTATTTTAGGCAATCCAAATACAACCAAGGAATGGATCATTTAAGGAGTAGGACATACTTTCTTTATCTTAAGGAATCATGCTAGAAGAGGAGATAGTTCACATACCTTTCGCTAAATCCACAAGCTAAGACGAATACGCGTGCACGTAGAAGTGTCAACCTATAATGGTCACAACAAGACTATCAACTTCTAGTCTCTAACGTAGAATAAAACTAAGTGTACGCTCTAATTCTACGGAAAATCTCAAAGACTTCCTTTGTTTCTACTCACTTTGCCACCTTTTTCAAGGTCGAATACAATAACCAACACGCCACATTTAAGTATCCAAACAACAATCAAACAAAGGGGATTACACGCCTTACAATACGTGTAAAATTCCGCCCCACAATTTAATACGAAGTAGTTCCATATTCTAGCCATTCTCGGCCAACATATAACCAACAACACTAAGTCTTTTCCAATCCTTTTCCAATTCCAAGTTCTAAGGTCTAACATGTTATATAGTTATAAACCACTTCAACAACTATAATTTCCTTCTTACACAACATGCGACGACTTAAACGAATAATCAACTTGAATTGTAGTCTTAAGGCTAACATGCTAGTTTTTCGGATTAGGGTTCCAATAGCCAATACACTAATCCAACTACATAATATATAACTCATGCTTGCTAATATCCATAGCTACAATCAATAAGTAAACTTAATTGCTAAAACGACAAAATTAATACCTTTCCAAGCCCTTAAAATTTCCAAGATTTAAAGTCACGCCTTAGCAATTCTTAGCTCCTTTCCTTATGTTCCAATCCGCTCCAAGCACTCCTTAGAGGCCTATGAAGAACCCATCCTCAAGTTCCAACTTCAAAGTTGAAGAACTTCATTAGTTTCCGCCTTGCGACTAATACGAAAAAGCTATTTTTCCGAAATCTTTCTATTGAGATATCCTTACAACACTCTTAGGAACGTTGGTTTAAAGTCTTGTGGCTAATGGATCAAAATCACAAAATTTTCTTGTGGGTTACACCTTGAACCCGAGAGCTAAGAGAAGAACAAGACAAGGTTTCTAATTTTTCTAAGTGTAAATGAGCTAGTCTTGCACTAGTAGTGAGCTTATAACACTCAATGGAGGGCTTGGATTATCACAAATGTGAGGCTAGGATGAATTTCACTTGGATCAAGCCTAGGTGGACGAGTTGACAAGTCAACAATGTCATGCTTGAAGACTTATCTTCCAAGATGGTCAATGACCATTTTACCCTTGCAACATTTCGACCAAGACTAAGTGTGGGGGTTCCACGTGTCGCCTTCTCATTCGTCCATAAAATTCCGTAACCCTCGTGGGCCCCACAAAACGTAAAATTTCTCGGGTGGGCCCCACGTGACCAAATCCGTAAAAATAAATTTCCATAAATATAATAAGTTCCATACTCTTCAAATAATGCATTTTGAGAATCCAATTCTCAACAACGAACATTTTTCCTTTCCGACGTTCGGAACATTTTCCGTCGGAAAAACAATTCTTCCGTTCGTACCCATTTCCAAGTCTTGATTCCTTACGTGCATTCTCTTTTACATGTCCTGGACTTACGGGGTGTAACACCGGGCCCAGAAGGGTAAGGCAGCCGAGGGAGCTGTGAGTAGAGTACAGAGGGTTACGAGGGCACATACCCAGTCATCACCTGAGGTGGTGCTTCATTCGGGGAGTTCTGCGACATCGCCAGCCCCAGCAGAGTTTAGCACAGCGGCAGCAGTTCCTACTGTGGCCATGATATATGAGCCTTCAGTTCCACGACCGGGAACAAAGAATATGGATTACAAAGGAATGGACATGTTACTAGCTAGGATTTTAGCAACCAGAGAATATACAGTGCACCGATATATCACGGGTCTAGACGCTTATCTAGTAAAGGGTTGTACAAGAGTAGCTCTTCAGTCAGGAATGGATATTGCCCGCGTTCAGGCTTATGCGCAGCACACAGAGGAACGTAGAGATCGACGGATTAACCAAGATCTGCAGAAGAGGGCCAGATCGGCCGGGTCCTTTGGTAACTTTCGAGGCGAATCGCCTCAGCAGCAGACTGGATATGCACCTCCGCCAGTGCAGAGTGGTCCTCCACAGGGTTCAGGACATTCGGGGTATGCCGGAGTTGGTCAGAGCTCCAGGGCTTCTGATTCACAGCTATACGTAGGTTCCAGCCAGCCGGATTCAGTAGTTCGGAGAGGAAGGGGTTTTAGCCAGAGGAGGCCACCCCCACCTCGGTGTGGCAGTTGTGGTAAGTGTCATTGTGGGGAGTGTCGTACTTCTTCGACAGCTTGTTTTGTTCATGACAGCAGGCCATTTTGCAGAAATTGTCCGACGCAGGTGGCGCAGATGAAGAGACTTCACCTTCAGTGGTGGCTAGTTCGTCACCTTCCTAGCTATACGCCAACAGGTAGGATTGATTAGAACGACAAAGGAGTGAAGTCAGAGATACAGGTAGATCTTTAACCCTCTAGAGATTAGTACGTATGATAAGATTAGTATACCTTAAATGTTATGCTCACATAGCATTGTGTTAATTGTGATTAGAAATCATGGTTAGTTAACCGGGTAAGATTGGGGATAAGGAAAGTGTGAGCCTTAGAGTTTTATACGTGGAGACCTTAGAGGCGAGGCCATCTTGAGTAAAAGATTTTTGTTATGTTAACCTTTATCGGAGTGCATAGTACACGTGAGATATGTCTGTGTGATAAGTCCCGGGTGGTAATGAAAGAGGGTAGTTGAGCTAAGAAGACCACTAGGTTTTCGTAACTTGATTGTGGGATTGTTCCGGTTCGGGGAGCAAGTGTTTGGCACGATAGCGGGTCAGGTTGCAGACCTATTGCGGGTCAACCCGCGGACTTTATGGTGGTGGGGTCAGTTTGGGTGGTCCCACTTTGTGATAGGGTCACAAGGGCGCTAGGCCCAAGTTTAGTTAACCATCGTACGAGTTCGTGGACGTTGTCGACCGAGTCGCCGATGAGGTCGATCCTCTTGTCTTTCTCACACGACCAACCTGCCCGTGGATCGTGCCTTACCCCGCACCCTAGTGATACAACATCGAGAAAATCAGCGGAAATAAAAACATGAATATGAATTAAGAGACAAGATAAATAAACAAAGCAACCAAAACAGTTGCCTTCATCATATATACATAAATACCCAACAGCTTATCCTTTTACAAACCCCGCCACAACAAAGCATGCACTCTAAGATTTTTACACAGCCTATGACGGACAGGGCCCCGCCATACCCCGAATGTATAAGAATCTACATGACTGTGGTAACATACCAAAAGATAAGCCTCCAAGAAATGGGGCTTCCCGACACGAATCGTGATCCTATGAGCGAGATCCACAACCGATGTACTTTCCACCGCAGATGAACGCAGCTTCAAGGAGGTCAAGACATAACAGTACCAAGTATGTGAAACTATAAAAGATCAGAAATGAAATCATAATAGTCTATATAAAGCAGAGACATGTATGATAACGGATGAAATACGTGTCCCGCCCATCCCGTGGCACTTTCGGTATAATCAGATAAAATACGTGTCCCTGCCCATCTCGTGGGACTCGGTGTAAAATCGGATGAAATACGTGTCCCTGCCCATCTCGTGGGACTCGATGTATAATCAGATGGAATACGTGTCCCTGCCCATCTCGTGGGACTCGGTGTATAATCAGATGAAATACGTGTCCCTGCCCATCTCGTGGGACTCGGTGTATAATTAAATGAAATACGTGTCCCTGCCCATCTCGTGGGACTCGGTGTATAATTAAATGAAATACGTGTCCCTTCCCATCTCGTGGGACTCGGTGTAGAATCGTTCATAACAAATCAACCGGCCCTCCATCGAGAGACGCGGGGGTACAGAAATACAACAAAGGCTATCACAACAAACATAGGCAAGCTATACACAACTCAAAGTACTTTCATTTTATGCCAAAGTCCGGGTTTTAACCCTAAAGTACTACGTACGTTAATTTCCTTTTAAAAATCCATTTATTTTACAAAGGTCACCCGATACCCGTAGTATAAAAATAGAGTGACTAACATTGTTAAGTAAACCAAAATGCTTTCCTTTGTAAAATCAAGTAACAACCTTATTTTCCAAACGTTCAAGTTTGCCTAATTTCAAATGCTCAAGTTTCTCATTTTAGAAAAGGTTTCGTAGTTCATAGTTTTAATCCTTTAAAACATAATTCTCCTTTAAACGTTTTGAGAAACATATGTCTTATATGTGAGTAGGTTATTCTTGTTTATAATCAATCTTATTAAGCAGCCATGATCTAGGAAATGTAATATCATTTTGTCTCATCTTAGCTTCTATGCAGATGGAGGTTTCTACTGGTTTTAATACCATACTTCATTATTCAATACATTTTCCTTTATTAACGCTGCAATGGTTTGTCGATACTCATTCTGATTTGAAAACAGAAAAACATTATTCCTTTTAAAACCAAGTACTCATTACTCACGAATGAGGTTTCACACTTTTAACAAAATTCATATTAATACCATTAAGTCAAGTCTCTTATCTTCTAAAAATCAGTAAACCATTCTTTTTATCACTCTTAAGACGTTATACCTAACTTCCCATAAAGCTAGTACAACTCTTATGTTTTCAAAGCCAAGTATTACTCTTCTTTCAAAAGGGTCTTTTTGGAACATTTCAAGTTCTTTGTTACTACACATCAAATCCGTTATAAGTCAAATCAGTTATCCTTTGAAACCACAAAGCATTTTCTTACCTACATAAAGCTGTTATAACCAACTTCCCATAAAGCCGTTATAACACTTTATGTTTCAAACCAATAAAATACATTAAACACATGTACGTCTACCGTACTACATAGTAATACACATATCATGCTAGAACAGATAGGAAGAGGTTCACATACCTCGCGACGATTATCGACTAATAGCAAAGTGCTCCAAGTACCTCAAACCGTCGGCTACTCCTTAAGCCAAGTAGATCACGCCATACGTAGTACTTCAACCTCGATAAGCCCAAAATTATCCAAGTATAAATGTCGATCCTGAGCAAGGTTTAGCTCCTACTCCGTGCGCTCCAACCCGCTCCAAATAACCCTTAGAAGTTCTAACCAACTTCTACTTAACACTTCAACCGACTATGAAGGTTTTCCTTAGGGTTTCGTTTTTGTGACTGAGGGAAGTATAATAGTATTTCTGGGCTTTTTGTATAAGTGTAACCTTGGGAATACTACAAGGTATTTGGGCCAAGGTATTTGGACATTATAACAATACTAGGAGAGTATTTCTATACCACAACAAGGGGTATTATACGAAAACAACTAGGCTAGGGGGGGGTACCCCACGGCCAAGCCTCACTCAAGGGGAGAGGGGTTTGCCTCGGCTAGGCTCTCAAAGGGGGAGGGTACTTTCGGCCAAGGGGGGAGGGGGTGTGGTGGACGAAACTCAAGAGGGAGAGGGAGGGATTTTTAACACTTAGCAAAAGATTTTTGGATGAAGAAAGTTCATCACTTAGAGGGGTATTTATAGGTCAAGACATGGCCAACCAATGGCCAAGATTCTTCCAAGTGTTAGGCAAGTGTAGGGCTAGGATTAAGCCATGTGCACCTTATCCATCTACCACACCAACTTGCACAAATATCCTACCTAACCCATTGCCCTCTTTTTTCGTCCCAAAGCCGCCCAACCTCTTCCAATGTGAGGGTGACACATGTCACCCTCCCGTTGGTCCAAAATGTTACGTCTCTCGGAAAAATCCGCAAAAAAATATTATTGACATAGCCGGAATTTTCCCTACGAAAGCTGTGGAAACGTTTCGTCGAAAAACGACTCTTTTTGGTAGTTATGTACAATTTCGAACCTTGCCCTACTTTAAGGCTCAAATTTCTACGTACGTCCTCACGTACATACCCTGGAAATACGGGGTATAACATTCTCCCCTCCTTAGAAACATTCGTCCCGAATGTTCCTTCTAAGCCTCAAAACAAACATGCGCCAGTATAGTCTTCACTACTATATTTACGAGAACAAATCCTGCCACACCTGGCCACAGAAACAACCGCGCAAATACTTGCATCCAAGTCCACGAGGAAACACCTCTAACATCACAAACTTTTGTCACTTTGCCGCGAGGTTCTAGTGTCACTCCGGCGACCCAACAAATGGTACCGGACTGCATGCGATCCCTGAGGTCTAAAATATACATCCTTCGCACCTTCTCCCTTTACAAGAAATGATCATATCTATGCTCGCAATACATGCTCGCCTCTACCCTTACTCGTCGTACTCTCCGAACACTTGAACTCTTCTAGTATACGCACCACACTTCGCCATCGCCAGCTTCTCCAAACCTTGGAGTCACCACCTCCAACTTGGTTATCTTACTAGCCTCAATCTTCCTTAAGGCCATTCCCGGCCTTCACGATCTGCTTCTGGTCGAACACACCCACGAACCCATACGATGGTCAACTAAACTTGGGCCTAGCACCCTCGTGACCCTACCACCGGCGACCACCTGCAGCTGACCCCACTCGAACAGCCGCGGTTGGCCCGCAACAGGGCCCCAACCCGACCCACTTAACGCATCACGCTCTTGTTTCCCGATCCGGAACAATTTTACCTATACAAGTCATGAAAGCTACCACTTCCATTTTACACTACCCAAGGAATTATCCCAGAACACATTTATACGCAAACCAAGTATTTCAACAAAGACTAACCGTAAAATCTTTTATTCAAAATGACCTTACCTCTGAGGTCTCAACACGAAATATTCTAAGGTTCACACTTTCCATGCCCTCATACATATCCTTTCAACTAACCATGCTTTCTAACTCATAACCAACATAACGCTATCCGAACGTAGACACAATAAGAAGGTCATTATATCATGCATACAAATCTCTGAGGGTTAAGGATATACAATCTACCGCCCACTCTAATCATAAGCACGCACTGCAGTATGCATAGTCAGAAGGCGATGAACCTGCCACTGACCCATTAGGCTGAGTCATTCTGTTTGCATCCTTCCTACTAGGACATATGGCCTCGACGGCCGCAGGAAAAACAAGCACCGAAAAAGACGACATTCCATGGGATGACGTCGCCACATCGCGTACACCGAGGAAAACTCGAACTCGATCGCTAGAACCCATGTATATTCGCGAACTAAGCCACGGAGGTCCGATCAGCCTCCCGAATACTGAACGCCCCGACGATCGCGGGGACCACTGCATCTGGTGGAGGTACATAACTAGATCGCTGGCCGAGGCGGTCCGCCTAAAGTTACCAAAGGACCTCGCTGCTCGCCTCTTCTGCCGATCTCGGCCATTCCGGCCGACCTCTCCGTGCCTCACATCCTAGTGCATGAGCTTGCATGCGCGGCAATGTCCATGCCGGTGAAGAGCTACACCTGCATAAGCTCTCGCCAAGTAATCATCCACCCGGTGACGTAGCGGTGTACTCATCCTCCATATCGCCTACCACGCGGAACATACCAAGCTAATGAGTCGAACTCACATTGTACTTCTAACCGCCCGCCCGCCCCGCCTCAACGTCAAAAATCTGCCGCCCGAGCCCTCCTCATTTGTGGGGGCAAGAAATGTGCAAGAAAAGCCTTGAGAACTCGCCCCAAACGGTGGAAGTGCATGCTCTTCCCGACAACTCCCACGAATCAAACTACCAAGCTGCAGATTACGCACTGATGCGAACCCAATACCACCGACTCGCCTCGAGACTGGATCACTTACGATCCGTAGTCGCTTGATAAACTCTGAGGGTCATCCTCGCTCTCGATCCATAGAACATCGCGGGCTACAACTCGTAAAGTCTCGTAGCCTTAAACGCTCCGCCGGGGTGAACTACGGTGCTATCGGGCTGGAATCGCTGTGATCCAGCTTTATCTCATATCGCCACGACTCGCCAAGAATCGCCATCTCCTTGTACCCCATCTCATCCGCCTGCATCGTGGGACCGAGGCTCGTGTATCAGAGTCTCGCAGCCCACCGCTGCGCTCTAAACTCGCTGGTGTCGGGCGGTGTCGCGAAACTCGCCGGAAGCACTGCTCAGAATCGACCGCTCGCGCTGCATTTCTCAGATCTCACTAACAGCTTCTCGATCGCTTTGCCCATCTGGGCTCGAGTTGTTTTACGCGAGGCATAATCGTAAAGGAAAGGAATACGTCGAGGGTCCAACTTATCACACTTCTAGTGGCACGATCTCGTAATGAGAAGAATGGAAACCAATCCTAAATGTCCTATAGCCTCCGATTATAGATGTGGTGCACAACACACCGATAATCAAGACTCTACTAGACACGGTGCAGACACTTACCGAGGACTAATCGCTCGATACCACTTTTGTCACGACCAACCGGCCCGTGATCGTGCCTTACCTCGCACCCTAGTGATACAACATCGAGAAAATCAATGGAAATAAAAACATGAATATGAATTAAGAGACAAGATAAATAAACAAAGCCAACCAAAACAGTTGCCTTCATCATATATACATAAATACCGAACATTTATCCTTTTTACAAACCCCGCCACAACAAAGGCTGCACTCTAAGATTTTTACAAGCTATGACGGACAGGGCCCCGCCATACCCGAATGTATAAGAATCTCTGCACTGTGGTAACATACCAAAAGATAAGCCTCCAAGAAATGGGGCTTCGACACGCTGAATTGTGATCCCATGGCGAGGATCCACAACCGATGTACTTCCACTGCAGATTTAACGCACCTCAAGGAGGTCGATAACAACAGTACCAAGTATGTGAAATCAGAAAAGATCAGAAATGAAATCATAATAGTCTATATAAAGCGAGACATGTATGATAACCAGATGAAATACGTGTCCCGCCCATCCCGTGGCACTTGTATAATCGATAAAATACGTGTCCTCGCCATCTCGTGACTCGTGTAAAATCGGATGAAATACGTGTCCTCGCCCATCTCGTGGGACTCGGTGTATAATCGGATGGAATACGTGTCCTCGCCATCTCGTGGGACTCGGTGTATAATCGATGAAATACGTGTCCTCGCCCATCTCGCGACTCTGTATAATTAAATGAAATACGTGTCCCTCGCCATCTCGTGGACTCGGTGTATAATTAAATGAAATACGTGTCCCTTCCCATCTCGTGGGACTCGGTGTAGAATCGTTCATAACAAATCAACCGGCCCTCCATCGAGAGACGCGGGGGTACAGAAATACAACAAAGGCTATCACAACAAACATAGGCAAGTTATACACAACTCAAAGTACTTTCATTTTATGCCAAAGTCCGGGTTTTAACCCTAAAGTACTACGTACGTTAATTTCCTTTTAAAAATCCATTTATTTTACAAAGGTCACCCGATACCCGTAGTATAAAAATAGAGTGACTAACATTGTTAAGTAAACCAAAATGCTTTCCTTTGTAAAATCAAGTAACAACCTTATTTTCCAAACGTTCAAGTTTGCCTAATTTCAAATGCTCAAGTTTCTCATTTTAGAAAAGGTTTCGTAGTTCATAGTTTTAATCCTTTAAAACATAATTCTCCTTTAAACGCTTTTGAGAAACATATGTCTTATATGAGTAGGTTATTCTTGTTTATAATCAATCTTATTAAGCACCATGATCTAGGAAATGTAATATCATTTTGTCTCATCTTAGCTTCTATGCAGATGGAGGTTTCTACCGGTTTTAATACCATACTTCATTATTCAATACATTTTCCTTTATTAACGCCGCAGTTGGTTTGTCGATACTCATTCGATTTCCAAATCAAGAAACATTATTCCTTTTAAAACCAAGTACTCATTACTCACGAATGAGGTTTCACACTTTTAACAAAATTCATATTAATACCATTAAGTCAAGTCTCTTATCTTCTAAAAATCAAGAAACCATTCTTTTATCACTCTTAAGACGTTATACCTAACTTCCCATAAAGCTAGTACAACTCTTATGTTTTCAAAGCCAAGTATTACTCTTCTTTCAAAAGGGTCTTTTTGGAACATTTCAAGTTCTTTGTTACTACACATCAAATCCGTTATAAGTCAAATCAGTTATCCTTTGAAACCACAAAGCATTTTCTTACCTACATTAAGCTGTTATAACCAACTTCCCATAAAGCCGTTATAACACTTTATGTTTCAAACCAATCAAATACATTAAACACATGTACGTCTACCGTACTACATAGTAATACACATATCATGCTAGAACAGATAGGAAGAGGTTCACATACCTCGCGACGATTATCGACTAATAGCAAAGTGCTCCAAGTACCTCAAACCGTCGGCTACTCCTTAAGCCAAGTAGATCACGCCATACGTAGTACTTCAACCTCGATAAGCCCAAAATAATCCAAGTATAAATGTCGATCCTGAGCAAGGTTTAGCTCCTACTCCGTGCGCTCCAACCCGCTCCAAACAACCCTTAGAAGTTCTAACCAACTTCTACTTAACACTTCAACCGACTATGAAGGTTTTCCTTAGGGTTTCGTTTTTGTGACTGAGGGAAGTATAATAGTATTTCTGGGCTTTTTGTATAAGTGTAACCTTGGGAATACTACAAGGTATTTGGGCCAAGGTATTTGCACATTCTAATAATACTAGGAGAGTATTTCTATACCACACCAAGGGTATTATAAGAAAACAACTAGCAGTGGGGTACCCCACGGCCAAGCCTCACTCAAGGGGGGGGGGTTTGTCTCGGCTAGGCTCTCAAAGGGAGGTACTTTGCCAAGGGGGGAGGGGTGGTGGACTAAACTCAAGAGGAGAGGAGGGATTTTTAACACTTAGCAAAAGATTTTGATGAAGAAAGTTCATCACTTAGAGGGTATTTATAGGTCAAGACATGGCCAACCAATGGCCAAGATTCTTCCAAGTGTTAGGCAAGTGTAGGGCTAGGATTAAGCCATGTGCACCTTATCCATCTACCACACCAACTTGCACAAATATCCTACCTAACCCATTACCCTCTTTTTTCGTCCCAAAGCCGCCCAACCTCTTCCAATGTGAGGGTGACACATGTCACCCTCCCGTTGGTCCAAAATGTTACGTCTCTCGGAAAAATCCGCAAAAAAATATTATTGACATAGCCGGAATTTTCCTACGAAAGTCGTGGAAACGCTTTCATTTAAAAACGACTCCTTTTGGTAGTTATGTACAATTTCGAACCTTGCCCTACTTTAAGGCTCAAATTTCTACGTACGTCCTCACGTACATACCCTGGAAATACGGGGTATAACACTTTCAGTCAGGACAGTTTACTCGGCAGAGGGTTATGCGAGATGTTATATCAGGAAGGTTGTAGGGCTGCACGAGGTGCATACTTTCACCCTATGACAGGCAGTGGAGCCCAGGTTACGGCTATTTCTTTTTCTGGAAGTTTTACCAGGCAGGGTTAGGAACTCAGGTGAGTCTCAGTATCGCATTCGCCCTCGGGCCAATGTTTGGATTTCAGGGGTAGCTGTAAGGATGGTTGTTATACCCCGTATTTCCAGAGTATGTACGCGAGGGCATATGTACAAAAGTTTAGCCTTAAGGTTAGGCATTGGACGAAAAAGATTGGGCACACCTATCAAAAAGAATCATTTTCCGACGAAACGTTTTACAAAACTTGCGAAGGGAAAATTCCGGCTATGTCATTTATTATTTTTGCGGATTTTTCCGAGAGACGAAAATAGCTTGATTAACGAGAGGGCGACACTTGTCACCCTCTAGTTGGTGGACGTGAGGCGTCCATTTGGACGATTGGAATGGCTTGTTTTGTCAAGGAGTTGGT
This sequence comes from Przewalskia tangutica, assembly GCA_029844215.1. Taxonomy (NCBI): domain Eukaryota; kingdom Viridiplantae; phylum Streptophyta; class Magnoliopsida; order Solanales; family Solanaceae; genus Przewalskia; species Przewalskia tangutica. Next base: position 84,497,238 of record CM056726.1, on the reverse strand, counting down.
AGGATATTTTTGTGTAGTAGATGGATAAGGACACTTGCCCAAATCTTGACCTTACACTTGCCTACCACTTGGCTTCATCTTGGCCATTGGTTGGCCTATAAATACTTCCTTAAGATGAAGAGTTCTTCATCCACAAATCAATTTCCAAGTCTTGAAAAATCCTCCTCTCTTGTAGTGTTTTCGCCCAAACACTCCTCCCACTCACCTTGTGAAGGCCCTGGCCGAAACACCCCCTCAGCCTAGTAGTCCTAGCCGAAACCTACCCCCCCTCCCTTAGTAGAAAGTTGTCTTCCAAGTATAGTCACTATTCCAAAATACCCTAGCCCAAATCCCCTATAGTATTTTAGTAGAAGTTGTGTAGAACTTCTAAGGGTTTCTTGGAGTTATCGGAGCGTACAAATTAGGAGTTAAACTGTCACGACCCGACCCCGGGCCCGCGACTGGTGCCCTACCTGGGCACCCCTTTCGGTATACCTCAGAGAATAGCAGCGGAAACATACACATCTGAAAACGTACTTAAACATAAAATAACAACAGGCTAGCCGATAAGGCCACCTTCTGAAAATCATATCAATATAACAATACATTTTTTTTTCCAACCCAATCCACAATATGACTACAGACCTCTAAGAATATAAACTCTGGCGGGACAGGGCCCCGCCATACCCCTGAATGTACAATAACCGACAATACCAGGGATAAGCCTCCGGAATAAAAGAGCTTCTCAACAGCTGAACAGTGATCCTAAGAGCGAGGATCAGCAACCTGTACTCTACCTGCGGCATGAACGCAGCCCCCAGAAGGAGGTCAGTACAACATGTACCAAATATGTGAAACTGAAAGTACTGTAATCACCTAAGGCACTAACATGTTCTTTATAGAAATCCGGGAATTTAACCCAAAGTACTACGTACTTCTATTCTTTAAAACCAATGACTCTTTTGGTAGAAAACTTCCAAGATACTATAAATCCTAGTATCAAGTTCAAATTACATTTCAAGGCAAGTCACAACACCCTTAGAAATAAAGTTAAGTTTCTAAATCAAGTGACTCCTTTTCTTATAAAACTTTAGGCAATTGATGCCTTAAAATCGAATTGCCTTCCATTAAATCAAGCCATTTATCTTTCCATAAAGCCAATATAACCAACTCCCCATAAAGTCGTTATATTCACTTTATACCTTAGTCAAGTACAATTTCCTTTCCAAGGGACTTATACGTTTAAAACGAAACAAGTATCACATTCTTTAAAACTCTTCAAGTCCCTTAACATACTTAAGTTACTTAGAGTAAACCACTCTTTAAACTTTCCATAAAGCTATTATACTAGCCTTATACATTAGCAATTTACATTCTTTCCTTATAACCAAGAGACTTAAATTTTCCCACAAAACAAGTATTAAAATATTTTCAACATACTTAAAGTCTCTTAACTTTTGAAAACCAAGATATCCTTAATATCTAAACAACTGAGTTAATTCCCTAACTCAAACAACTTGGACATTCTTTAAAATAAGCCAAGGATATCAAATAGACTAGGTTGTCAAAATCTCAGACGTCTCACCGTACTATACATTTATAACTTAATCATGCTCAAGAGATAAGAAAGTTCCACATACCTCTTCGGTTTAATCCACTTGCTAAGTCCATTTCGTCGTACGTAGTATGTCAACCTATAATGACCATAGTACGTCTATTAAATTCTAGTTTCAAACGTAGAATATTCCAAGTGCAAGTCACTAAATTCTACGGAAAATCGGACAAAGACTTCATTTGTTTCTACTCACTTTGCCACCTTTTTCAAGGCCGAATACAATAACCAAACAGCCCCAATTGGCTCACCACAATTTATAAGGTAGTTCAATACAAATGAATAACCAAACAGCCCCAATTGGCTCACCACAAACGATAACAAACTAGTCTAAACTATAATGTCAATTCGGCAATTAGGCAACAATACAAATCGTTTCCAATTTCTTTTTAATCCAAGTGGTTTAGTATAACATGATATCAAGCCGCAATCGATTACAACTACTACAATCCTCAAGTAGATAAGCATGCGACGATTCTAATAAACGACCAAAATTGTATTTCAATTTCAAAAGGCTAATCATGTCTTTTTCGGTTCTAGGCTTCTACAATCCATGTCACTTATCAAACTTCATAACACAAATCACATGATCACTTATAACTTATCATAACATGAAATCTTCAATTACAAAAGTAAAACGAAGATTATACCTCAATTAACCCAATTATGATCCAAGATCACAAGTCGCTCCTTAGCAACTTTAACTCCTCCTTTCGACGTTCCAATCCACTCCAAGCAACCCTAAGCTTATAAAAGACTCATCTTCAAGTTTCAACTTCAAGTTGAATAACCCTCTAGGTTTTCGCCTTGCGACTAATACGAAACACCGCTTTTTCCGGATCTTTCTATTGAGAAACACTTACAATACCCTTAGGTACCTTGGTTTAAAGTGGGGAATTATTGGACAACAATTGAAATTTTTTCTTGAAACCCTAAGGCAAACCAGAGCCTCCTCAGTGCTCTTCAAGATTTTTGTAAAATTTGTCTAAGTGTTGAAGCTTGTCTTGCACTAGCATACATATATAACAAGATGGAGGGTCAAGATTAGAACAAATGGGTGGTTAGGATGCTTTTCACAAGGATCAAGCCAAGTGGCAATTGACTTAGTCAACAATGTCAAGCGCTTGCCTTTGCAAGACTTGGTCTTTTAAATTATGGTCAAATGACCATTTCCCCCATGTCAATTTCGTCCAAGACCATTAAGGGGGGTGACACATGTCGCCCTCCCGTTCGTCGCAATATTTTGTTTTCCAACAAATTCCAAAATTCCGATAAATTTTTACTCGTCTCAAATCTTAACATTTGAGTTCTTACGTACGTTCTTATAAACCAATCCTGGAATTTTCCGGGGTGTAATATTCTTCCCCCCTTAGAAACATTCGTCCCCGAATGTTCTTCTGGGAGTCTAACATAAAGATAGCCATAACGTCTCCTTAAAACCCCTACATACCAAAAATGCCACACGTGGCCACATAACCATGCTCATACAACAATGTCAACCGGGACCCCCATGTGTCAACGTCGATTATCTGCATAACGCTTCTTCTGACTCTAAGCTTACTAATAATCTTTCCCGGATAAGCTTCGCCTTATCCACAGCCCACTGAATCAAGTCTGGACCAAATAATTAAACCTCTCCTAGTAAGTGGTCCCAATCCGAAAGAACACAGCTGGTTTCGCCAGCCTAATTACCATGACCCCCAGGGAGTCGCACTTCCTCCGAGTACGATTCCACCCTGTAACAAGATCCATATTAATTACCTCTCATATCTAGGTTGGGATTTCAATCGCCTGCAATAGCCCACTGGGCTTCTGGTACACAACCATGACCTGCTACTAAATCGGACACTAAGCAGTAACCTCCGCTGTGTCTCTTTTCCGGTCATCTCACCCATACATACATCTGAGGTCACGACACGACTTAGTCGGCCCCAAATAATTAGAGCAATAAGCACTGCGTGCCTCCCCTAAAACCTGCTGACTAGTCCTGCAGCACCGGGTACACGCAATCTATCCTCATCTCACAGCACCCCATCTGGTGCTACTCAAGCAGGCTCTTCTCTCCTCGGAGAGTCGTATCTCGATATCAGATCATAATCGATCTCATCGCCGCCTCTTTACTTCCTCAACGATGGAAGACTCGGCAACCTCTGATCAAAACTTCATTAACCTTGAAACAAATAATCGAACCCCTAGGCTTGGTAATCAAGAATCTTACGGACTACATCCCGCCTATCCGCTGCCTATCCGCACTACCCTTAGTCCACCACAAAGAGTATTCAGAATCGCTTCGCTTTCCCGGATGGTATAGATATCAATATCACAATCCTTGAGTAACTCTAACCACCATCTGTCGCAAATTCTACCGCCTCACTGCAGATATACCGAGGCTTTTGTGGTCCGCACAAGTATCCACATGAAGTTCAGATATACGTCATGCCCCAAATCTTCAAGGCATGATTTAATCGCCGCCACTCTAAATCGTGAGTGGCGCAATTTCCTTTCCCGCTTCCCTAACTACCGGGAAAACATAGGTTCTATCTCTTATAGGTTGCGTACAAGACACAACCTAGCCCAACACCCAACGCTTTATCATCAAAACCTAACCTCTAGTCTTTCAGAGGAGTTAGAATCGTAGTCGTGGTCAACTTGTCTTCCAATAATCGAAAGTCTTTCTCATTCTGCGAAATATTCGGTATTCTTAACCTCACCTATGGTTCCTGCTTTCCCTTTTTGTTGCAACCAAACTTGGTCACTAAACTTAGACTTAATTCCTTTGCTTGCCTCATGGCTAAGACTTCATCACAATCACAATTTAGGGGAGGTTTCCTTGATCTCGTCAAGTAGTAACCCGATGCTACCACCTTTCTCGAGGTGTTCTTATCGCCCATTATTTACTAATGATCTTACACTAGTCTGGGGTAGTCCTAACTTGTTCAACTTACTTAACCATAGTCGTATTTTTCTTTATCGTTCTGGCCATATCCTTACCTTAGGCTTATTATGAGCCAAAGTATTTCTATCTTGATTCATAATCGTGCAGTTTCATGTATGCGTACTACCGCATTTTTGTCCCCACGACACTTCCTCGACTACTTGGAACGTCGTTCTTAATTTCCCCAACACACACTTTTCCCACGGTTATCTACAACTGTAACCTATGGCATGACGATACCCAAGACCTTACCAGTCTCATATCCCGCGTCTAACAACATGGGTACACGCACCCCCATAATACGTAAAACTGTCCTTTTTATGTGGGGGAGAAAACTTATCTCCCCTTTCTTAAACTTTCTCAAGGCCACAACCCAAATCACAGGGTCCCCTCGCGGGCCAGTAAATATCTAATCATCACGCACCGCCTTAAAGTCATGTAGATTTTCAAAACCTACCAAAGTTGCCCTCACTTCCACGGCAAAGATTCGTACTTATTTTATTCTTGCCTTGCACGCTTTCCTGAAATTATCCGGAAGGTCGTGGCCCTGACCGCCACACCAAACCAACTCCAAGTACCTCCAAGGGCACTTAACATAAATTCCTCCAAATTCAATTTTTACATACTTTCTGCGTCAATTTACCTCAAGTGAACAAGTCACACAGTCTTAAAAAGAATAACCATGATGCCAAAGAAGAAAGGATAATTCACTGGTTACCACCACTTTTCTCCCTTTACACTGGATAATCACCTACGTAAAACGAATCGAGTCAATCTCTCTCGCGATAACGCGTTGGCATAACAAGAGGCCAACTAGCTCGAACTCATAATGACCTCAATGTCTGTCATAACAGCTCTGCTGGGTCCAACGACTTTATCGTTACCGGCAATTATTATCTAACCGCTCAGCTACCACCCAACACTCACGGGTGTAGTCACCTCGAAAGGTTTTCATAGGTTCCGGCTTTATTTCTTTACACTTGGTTGCTCTCTTTCATCGGTCGATTTCTTCCGTACTCCCAAACGTATTTTAGCGTACATACCTAGCCTTCATACTGTTTCGGGCCTCAAATCTCTGGAGTTACTAAATTAAACAATACAAGGTCAGTTCCGGCTCTCACAACCTGGTTCCGGTGGAATGTTTCCACGAACCCGTAAAATGATTAACTAGACTTGGGCCTTACACCCTCGTGACCCTGTCACATAGCGGGACTACTACCAACTGATCTCATTTCATTTCAAGCTATGGGGTGACCCTTAATAGCTCCCCAACCCGACTCGGCGTCGTATTTAACTCTTTTCCTTGGTCTGTCTTAACTTTACTACCCGAGAAGGCCTTATATATCTAAGGTCTCGGTGGTTATCAATATTCTTAGGCTCACAATTCCATGCTCCAAGCCTAACTTATCAGTCCCCTAGTAAACGGGTACAAAAACTTCTCATAATACCATAACCATGTTGTCTCGATCACAACAACCATTACTTACTCTATACGGACCTCATCCGTACAATTCTCTTAAGCCTACTACGTAGCTTAATCTATTACATGACATTCCGTTAAGTTCCTTAACATGGCTTCTTAAGGGTTCACTACCCTATCAGACAGCTCATCCTTTCCCAATTATCTCAAAATAAAACACAAGACCTTGGCGAAAATTCATTAACTATTCCATACCTTCCCGGTATCTAGTTAGTCTTTACCACTCTTGGTAAATCTAAAACCATTCTAGGCAACCCATAAATGACCCTCATACATAATTCCGTATAGATGTATGTCACAATACCAACTATACTTTAATCATTACCAACCTGGATACGCAATCCACATAGTCCTTCCTGGTCATCACGCTTTCTCGTACCGCAATCAACATAACTCGTTAGGAGAGACGAATTTAACAACACACTCTATCGCACGATCTCAGAGTGAGAAGAATGAAAACCAATCCTAAATGTCTTGCAGCCTCCTGATTATATATTAGGTGCACAACACACCGATAATCAAGACTATACTAGACACGCGTAGACACTTTCCGAGACTAATCGCTCGATACCACTTTTGTCACGACCGACTCGGCCCGCGATCGTGCCCTACCTGGCACCCTTTCGTATACCTCGAGAATAGCAATGGAAACATACACATCCAAAACGCATTTAAAATAAAATAACAACAAAGCAGCCGATAAGGCCACCTTCAAAATCATATCAATATAATAAAGACATTTTTTTCCAACCCAATCCACAAGGTGACTACATACCTCTAAGAATATAAACTCAAGTGACGGGGCCCGCCATACCTGAATGTACAATAACCGACAATACTGTGGATAAGCCTCGGAATAAAGGAGCTTCTCAACGGTGAACAGTGATCCTAAGAGCGAGGATCAAGAACTCAGACTCTACTGCGGATTTAACGCACTTCTCGAAGGAGGTCAAGACAACATGTACCAAATATGTGAAATCAGCATCAGAATGAAATCATAAGTCTAAAATAAACTGGAGACATGTATGATAACTCAATTAATAAGACATCGGCCTTACTAACAATGAGAGTAAATAGAGTATACTTACAATATAAAGTAGGAAAGCTCACGATCAGCAGGACCACCGCGCAAGATCAATAAGCAATCCTATTCCCGGGACTATTTCACCCGATAGATCACGTGGACCCGTGAGGTATTCCTCGCATGGGACTATTTCACCCGCATAAGCCCCATGGACTCGCATGAGGTATTCTCGCATAGGCCGGACCCGCCGCGTGAGACTATTTCACCCGCGAGCCCTACGGACTCGCGTGAGGTATTCCTCGCATCGTGGTTAGCAAATCCACGGAAATATACAATGCCACAATCCGGGAATGACCATGATGAATAATATATCATTAGCCCAAATCCGGCTATCACACATAACATAAGCTCTATCGGCTTATCATGCAATATATAAGCAAGTTAAGAAATCCCCTAACTTCTTATTATTCTTGTTCATATACACTCTCATTTTAGTTCACCTAAGGCACTAACATGTTCTTTATAGAAATCCGGGAATTTAACCCAAAGTACTACGTACTTCTATTCTTTAAAACCAATGACTCTTTTGGTAGAAAACTTCCAAGATACTATAAATCCTAGTATCAAGTTCAAATTACATTTCAAGGCAAGTCACAACACCCTTAGAAATAAAGTTAAGTTTCTAAATCAAGTGACTCCTTTTCTTATAAAACTTTAGGCAATTGATGCCTTAAAATCGAATTGCCTTCCATCAAGCCATTTATCTTTCCATAAAGCCAATATAACCAACTCCCCATAAAGTCGTTATATTCACTTTATACCTTAGTCAAGTACAATTTCATTTTCAAGGGACTTATACGTTTAAAACGAAACAAGTATCACATTCTTTAAAACTCTTCAAGTCCCTTAACATACTTAAGTTACTTAGAGTAAACCACTCTTTAAACTTTCCATAAAGCTATTATACTAGCCTTATACATTAGCAATTTACATTCTTTCCTTATAACCAAGAGACTTAAATTTTCCCACAAAACAAGTATTAAAATACTTTCAACATACTTAAAGTCTCTTAACTTTTGAAAACCAAGATATCCTTAATATCTAAACAAGTGAGTTAATTCCCTAACTCAAACAACTTGGACATTCTTTAAAATAAGCCAAGGATATCAAATAGACTAGGTTGTCAAAATCTTGTACGTCTACCGTACTATACATTTATAACTTAATCATGCTCAAAAGATAAGAAAGTTCCACATACCTCTTCGGTTTAATCCACTTGCTAAGTCCATTTCAATGTCGTAGTATGTCAACCTATAATGACCATAGCACGCCTATTAAATTCTAGTTTCAAACGTAGAATATTCCAAGTGCAAGTCACTAAATTCTACGGAAAATCGGACAGCACTTCCTTTGTTTCTACTCACTTTGCCACCTTTTTCAAGGCCGAATACAATAACCAAACAGCCCCAATTGGCTCACAACAATTTATAAGGTAGTTCAATACAAATGAATAACCAAACAGCCCCAATTGGCTCACCACAAACGATAACAAACTAGTCTAAACTATAATGTCTATTCGGCAATTAGGCAACAATACAAATCGTTTCCAATTCCTTTTTAATCCAAGTGGTTTAGTATAACATGATATCAAGCCGCAATCGATTACAACTACTACAATCCTCAAGTAGATAAGCATGCGACGATTCTAATAAACGACCAAAATTGTATTTCAATTTCAAAAGGCTAATCATGTCCTTTTCGGTTCTAGGCTTCTACAATCCATGTCACTTATCAAACTTCATAACACAAATCACATGATCACTTATAACTTATCATAACATGAAATCTTCAATTACAAAAGTAAAACGAAGATTATACCTCAATTAGCCCAATTATGATCCAAGATCACAAGTCGCTCCTTAGCAACTTTAACTCCTCCTTTCGACGTTCCAATCCACTCCAAGCAACCCTTAGAAGCTTATAAAAGACTCATCTTCAAGTTTCAACTTCAAGGTTGAATAACCCTCTAGGTTTTCGCCTTGCGACTAATACGAAAACACCGTTTTTCCGGGATCTTTCTATTGAGAAACACTTACAATACCCTTAGGTACCTTGGTTTAAAGTGGGGGAATTATTGGACAACAATTGAAATTTTTTTCTTGAAACCCTAAGGCAAACCCGAGAGCCTCCCTTGTGCTCTTCAAGATTTTTGTAAAATTTGTCTAAGTGTTGAAGCTTGTCTTGCACTAGCATACATATATAACAAGATGGAGGGTCAAGATTAGAACAAATGGGTGGTTAGGATGCTTTTCACAAGGATCAAGCCAAGTGGCAATTGACTTAGTCAACAATGTCAAGCTCTTGCCTTTGCAAGACTTGGTCTTTTAAATTATGGTCAAATGACCATTTCCCCCATGTCAATTTCGTCCAAGACCATTAAGGGGGGGTGACACATGTCGCCCTCCCGTTCGTCGCAATATTTCGTTTTCCAACAAATTCCAAAATTCCGATAAATTTTTACTCGTCTCAAATCTTAACATTTGAGTTCTTACGTACGTTCTTATAAACCTATCCTGGAATTTTCCGGGGTGTAACATAAACCTTGCTCAGGAGCGACATTTAACTTGGATAATTTTGGGCTTATCGAGGTAAATACTCTTGTCCTTCTATTGTAATTGGATATTACATATAAGAATAGTATAGACTTGAGTATAAGATACACTTGTTATACCCCGTATTTCCAGAGTATGTACGTGGAGACGTACGTACGAAAATTTGAGACTTAAAGTTTGGCATAGGTTCGAAATTGTGCACAACACCCGATTAGAGTCGTTTTTAGACGAAACGTTTTACAGAGCTTGCGTAGGGAAAAATACGGCTATGTCGTTTTGTATTTTTGCGGATTTTTACGAGCGACGGAACATTTTTGGGCCAACGAGAGGGTGACACTTGTCACCCTCAAGTGGACGCCTTAGGGGCGGTTTGGCCTTGGCCGATTGGTGCCTTGTTGTGGCCTTGTTTTGTGCAATGTTTTGTGCAATGTTTTGTGGCTTGTTTTGTGGAGTAGGGGTTAGGGTGCACTTGGCTTGATCAAGGCCTTACACTTGCCTTGCACATGGCTTGATCTTGTCCATTGGTTGGCCCTTGGCTTCCCTATAAATACCCCTCCCTTTGTTGAAGACTTCATCATCCAAATGTGTTCTAAGTCTTGCAATCCTTCCCCTCTCCTCTTGTTGTTCTCGTCCTAAGCCTTCCCCCCCTCCCCCTTTGAGTGGCCTTGTGGCCGAGAGGTTCCCCTCCCCCTCCTAGTGGTGTGGCCGAGAGGTACCCCCCCCCCCCCCCCTTGGTAGAAAGTTGTCTTCCAAGTATTGTTATAATGCCCAAAATACCTTAGCCTTTACCTTGTTGTATTCCAAAAGTTACCTCTATACGTAGAGCCCGGAAATACTACCTTTTGTCCTTTAGTCTCAAACCGAAACCCTAAGGAAATCTTCATAGTTGGTTGAAGTATTTAAGTAGAAGTTGGTTAGAACTTCTAAGGGTTGTTTGGAGCGGATTGGAGCGCACGAGTCGAGCTAAACCTTGCTCAGGATCGACATTATAACTTGGATAATTTTGGGCTTGTCGAGGTAAAAATTCTTGTCCCCTAATTGAAATTGGAGATAACATGTTTTAGGAACATATAGTTGAAATATAATATATATAGATCAACATTATTGTGCGGCAATGTCTTTGACTTAAGCCCGAATTTAAAGAAGAGAATCGAATCAGAATTACATAGACTGTATTACATGAGACTTGTGTAGCATTATTGTGTAGTAGAATTGTACACGCCCGTTAGGCGTGTAACCCCCGGTTGGCTTGGTAGCCGGCCTCGATGGAGGAGCAGATTTACGCTGTTGCGGGGGGGGGGAGGTGCTGCCGAATTTTCCGTAGAATATGGAACCGTGCGGTTAGAAGTTAATAGACGTGTGTGGCCTTATAGGTGGAAGTACTACGAGTAGCGTATTCTACTTGAAGAGTGGAACGAATAGCCAGGTTACAGTACTGTGGAGCGTTTTGCTTATTGTCGATAATCGTCGCGAGGTATGTGAACCTCTTCCTATCCTTCTAGCATGATGCTTTGTAAACTATGTAGTACGGTAGACGTACATATGTTAAATGAGTTGGTTGGTTTAAAACATAGGGTGTTATAATATCTTTATGGGAAGTTAGTTATAACGACTCTATGTAGGTAAAAGATTGGTTTATTGATTGTAGAAGATAAGAGACTTAACTTGTTTTACTTGGTAATTAACATTTCGTTAAAAGTGTTGTGAAACCTCATTCGCGAGTAATGAGTACTTGGTTTTAAAAAGAATAATGTTTTATTGATTTCGGAAATGAGAATAAGTGTCGAACAAACCACAACACCGCTAATAAAGGAAAGTGTATTGACAAATAACAAATTGTTATTAAAACCAGTAGAAACCTCCATCTGCATAGAAGCTAAGATAAGACAAAATTGTATTACGTTTCCTAGATCATGGCTGCTGTAACAAGATTGTTGTAAACAAGAATAAACGGCTCACGTACAAGACATATGTTACTCAATTGTTTTAAAAGAGATTAAGACTATGAGTTATGAAACCCTTCAAAAAAAATGAGAAACTTGAGCATTTGAAATTAGGCAAACTTGAACGTTTGGAAAATAATGTTGTTACTTGATTTTACAAAAGGGAAGTATTTTGGTTTACCTAAAAATGTGAGTCACTCTATTTTTATACTACGGGTATCGGGTGACCTTTATGAAAGGAATGGATCTCTTAAAAAGGAATTTAACGTACGTAGTACTTAGGGTTAAAACCCAGACTTTGATACGAAATGGAAGTACCTTGAGTTGTGTGTAACTTGCCTATGCCTGTTGTGTAACTCGCCTATGCTTGTTGTGATAGCCTTTGTTGTGCAAGTGTTGATATCGTGTGACTTCGGGAAGGAGTGGATCTTTTATAAAAGTCTAGAAGTATGGTAATTTGCTTGAGCTTGTTTGTGATAGCCCTGTCGCGGTATATTGTTGTTGATGTCACATGGACATGTCTACACCGGCGCACTCCGGGAAAAGTGGGCTACGCGCGGGGTTGATTACCGATATATTGTTATTATGGTTACATGGACATGTCTACACCGATGCAGACTCGGGCGTGTGGCCACGCGGCGGTTAATCACCCAAGATTATTGTTGATAATGTCACGGACGTGTCTACATCGGCGCAGTACGCTGGCCGGGCATTGTTATTATTGTTGCATCATGGGCATGTCTACACCGGCGCAGACCGGGCATGCGCCGTGACGCGAACACGATTGATGTTGGGCGTGAGACCCATAGTTATAATTGAGTGATGACTGAGGGCGTGAGTCACGACTTGATACGATCGCTTTTATGTTGTGAACTGTAGTTTTGTTATCATACATGTCTCCTGTTTTTATATTGACTGTTATGATTTCATTTACTGATTTTTTCTGATTTCACATACTTGGTACTGTCAGATCGACTCCTTCGGGCTGCGTTCATGCCGCAGGTAGGAGTACATCGGTAGTGGATCCCCGCTCATAGGATCACGAACAGCGTATTGGGAAGCTCCGTTCTCGGAGGCTTATCTTTTGTATGTTACCACGAGTTGTTGGTTCTTGTACATTCAGGTATGACGGCCCTGTCCCGTCATGTTGTATAAAAACTCTTAGAGGTCTGTAGTACTGTTGTGGGCAGGGTTTGTAAAGGATTAAACTGTTCGTTTTGAAAGAGTTGTTTATATATATTTTATTGGAAGGTAACCGTTTGGTTGGCCTGTTTTATGATCATATATCTTGTTTCTTGTTTAAGTTTTATATTCCGCTGGTTTCTGATGTTGTATCACTAGGTGCCCGGTAAGACACGATCCACGCCCGAGATCGGTCGTGACAAAAGTGGTATCGAGCGATTAATCCTCGGAAAGTGTCTACGCATCGCGTGTCTAGTAGAGTCTTGATTATCGATGTGTTGTGCACCACATCTATAATCAGGAGGCTGCAGGACATTTAGGATTGGTTTCCATTCTTCTCATTCTGAGATCGTGCCTTAGAGTTGTGTTGTAAGTTGGACCCCTCTGACGTATCTCGTTTTTACGATTATGCCTCCGCAAGGCAACCAGAGCCCGAAGGGCAAGGCAGCCGAGGAGCCGCTAGTGAGATCTGAGGAGTACGAGGCGCAGCCCGATCGCCTCGAGATTATGCTTCGATGGCGGTTTTACGACGCCGCAAATTTCAAAGAGTTTAGAACCGCAGCAGCGGGTCACGAGACCACAAGACTGAGCCTCCACCCCACACCGGAGCGTATGAGATGGGTACAAGGAGATGGCGCTTGCCGCCGTGGTCGTGGCTGATATGAGGATAGGCCGGATGCAGCAGCCTGGTTCGAAGAGCACCGATGGTTCACCTCGAGCAGATAGTTTGAGGCTACGTAACTTTACGAGTCAGAGCTGCCGAGTTTTATGGGTCGAGGCACGAGGATGATCCGCAGGAGTTCATCCGCGATTCTGGCTGGTCGAGAGTGATCAAGGCTTGAGACCGAGTCGGTGGTCTTAGGTTCGCATCGGCCGCGCGTGATACCGCAGCCGATCGGTTTGATTCGTGGGAGTTGTCGGGAGAGCATGCGCTTCAGCGAAGACGGACGAGTTCTCGCAGGCATTCCTCACTCACTTCTTGCCTCCGCAGATGAGGAGGGCACGCCGGCTGTGATTTATGACGCCGAGACAGAGGCGACGGTTCGGGAGTACAACGTGGAGTTTGACTCGTTGGCTCGGTATGTCCCCGCTTTAGTGGCAACCATGGAGGATAGAGTGCACCGCCACGCCACCGGCTAGATGACTTGACAGAGGCTTGTTCGAGTGTAGCTCTTCAGCCGGGCATGGACATTGCCCGCATGAAGGCTCATGCACTAGGATGTGAGGTACGGAGAGGTCGGCGAACGACTGGATCGCCAGAGGGCGTAACATCGTGGTCGTTTGGCGACTTTCGAGGCGGACCGCCTCCGCCGCAGGCTAGTTATGTACCCCCGCCAGTACAGAGTGGTCCTCCATAACCTTCAGAGCATCCAGAGTATTCGGAGCGGTCGTGGCTCCAAGGTTCTGTGTTTCGAGGATGTAGGGTGTTGGCGGACGCGATACCCCTACCTCGGTGTGGTCGATGTGGTAGACCGCATTTCGGGGAGTGTCGTGGTGCCAAGGGTGCTTGTTATTTTTGCGGCCAGCAGGGCCATTTTGCGAGGAACTGTCCGACCAAGGGAAGCACGGATGTTACGACTCAGCCTTCATGATCAGTGGCTGGTTCATCACCTTCTACAGTTATGCGCCATGTATGACATGCCTATGATTAGAGTGACGCGGTGGATACAGGTATATCCTTAACCCTCTAGAGTTTTGTATGCTTGTTGCTGATGTGTTTAGTGTTATGTTCGGATAGCTTTGTGCTAAAATGTGATTTAGGAACCTGGTTAGTGTAGAAGAGTAAGCCTGGGGGCGTGGTAAGTGTGAACCTTAGACTATGTCACGATTGAGACCTTAGAGGTAAGGTCGTCTTGAGTAAAAGATTTATTTCATGTTTGACCTTTATCAGAGTAAGTAGTACGTGGGAATTATTTCTGTGATAAGTCCATGGGTAGTGTGAGATGGAAGTGGTGGCTTTCATGACTTGATTAGGTAAGATTGTTCCGCTCGGCGAGCAAGTATCGCGCGATTGTGGTCGGGTTGATGGTCGCTCGCGGTCGACCCGCAGCCAGTTTTAGGTAAGTCGGTTCGGGTAGTCCCGCCAGTGGTAGGGTCACGAGGGTGCTAGCCCCGGTTTAGGTGACCATCGTATGAGTTCGTGGATATGTTCGACGAAGCGGTTCGTGAAGGCCGGAATGGCCTTAAAGATCGAGGTTAGTAAGATGACCATGTTGGAGGTAGTGACTCACGCTTTGAGAACTGAAGCGATGACTGAAGTATGGCACGTCCTGAGACACTAGAACCTCAGGGACCGCATGCAGTTCGGTACCATTTGTTGGGTCGCCGGAGTGACACTAGAACCTCGCGGCAAAGTGACAAAAGTGGTATCGCACGACGAGCAAGGAAGGATGAGAACGTGTGTTATTTCGTGGCTGCCGCGTGGCGTTGGCAACTTGTTAGAGGAACTTTATCGATACCGTCTTGAGAAGGAACATTCGGACGAATGTTTCTGGCGAGGAGAATGTTATACCGTATTTCCGCAGTATGTACGTGGAGACGACGCATTTAAAAATTTGAGACTTAAAGTTTGGCATAGGTTCGAAATTGTGCACAACACCCGATTAGAGTCGTTTTTCGACGAAACGTTTTACAGAGCTTGCGTAGGGAAAATTACGGCTATGTCGTTTTGTATTTTTGCGGATTTTTCCGAGCGACGGAACATTTTTGGGCCAACGAGAGGGTGACCCTTAGGGGCGGTTTGGCCTTGGTCGATTGGTGCCTTGTTGTGGCCTTGTTTTGTGCAATGTTTTGTGCAATGTTTTGTGGCTTGTTTTGTGGAGTAGGGGTTAGGGTGCACTTGGCTTGATCAAGGCCTTACACTTGCCTTGCACATGGCTTGATCTTGTCCATTGGTTGGCCCTTGGCTTCCCTATAAATACCCCTCCCTTTGTTGAAGACTTCATCATCCAAATGTGTTCTAAGTCTTGCAATCCTTCCCCTCTCCTCTTGTTGTTCTCGTCCTAAGCCTTCCCCCCCTCCCCATTTGAGTGGCCTTGGGGCCGAGAGGTTCCCCTCCCCCTCCTAGTGGTGTGGCCGAGAAGTACCCCCTTGGTAGAAAGTTGTCTTCCAAGTATTGTTATAATGCCCAAAATACCTTAGCCTTTACCTTGTTGTATTCCAAAAGTTACCTCTATACGTAGAGTCGGAAATACTACCTTTTGTCCTTTAGTCTCAAACCAAACCTAAGGAAATCTTCATAGTTGGTTGAAGTATTTAAGTAGAAGTTGGTTAGAACTTCTAAGGGTTGTTTGGAGCGGATTGGAGCGCACGGAGTTGGAGCTAAACCTTGCTCAGGATCGACATTATAACTTGGATAATTTTGGGCTTGTCGAGGTAAATATTATTGTCCTCTTATTGTAATTGGAGATTACATGTTGTAGGAACATATAGTTGAAGTATACTATATATAGAATGAACATTATTGTGCGCAATGTCTTTTGACTTAAGCACAATTTAAAGAAGAGAATCGAATCAGAATTACATAGATCAGACATAATGAGACTTGTGTAGCATTATTGTAGTAGAATTGTACACGTCCGTTAGACGTAAACCTTCCCGCCTGGTTGGCTTGGTAGCCGCCGATGGAGGAGAGATTTACGCTGTTGCGTGGGAGGTGCCGAATTTTCCGTAGAATATGGAACCGCGGTTAGAAGTTAATAGACGTTTGTGGCCTTATAGGTGGAAATCGCGAGTAGCGTATTCTACTGAAGAGTGGAACGGCCAGCCGTGTTACGATCGTGAGCGCTTTTGCTTATTGTCGATAATCGTTGCGAGGTATGTGAACCTCTTCCTATCCTTCTAGCATGATGCTTTGTAAACTATGTAGTACGGTAGACGTACATGTGTTAAATGAGTTGGTTGGTTTAAAACATAGGGTGTTATAATAGCTTTATGGGAAGTTAGTTATAACGACTCTATGTAGGTAAAAGATTGGTTTATTGATTGTAGAAGATAAGAGACTTAACTTGTTTTACTTGGTAATTAACATTTCGTTAAAAGTGTTGTGAAACCTCATTCGCGAGTAATGAGTACTTGGTTTTAAAAAGAATAATGTTTTATTGATTTCGGAAATGAGAATAAGTGTCGAACAAACCACAACACCGCTAATAAAGGAAAGTGTATTGACAAATAACAAATTGTTATTAAAACCAGTAGAAACCTCCATCTGCATAGAAGCTAAGATAAGACAAAATTGTATTACGTTTCCTAGATCATGGTCTTTGTAATAAGATTGTTGTAAACAAGAATAAACGGCTCACGTACAAGACATATGTTACTCAATTGTTTTAAAAGAGATTAAGACTATGAGTTATGAAACCCTTCAAAAAAAATGAGAAACTTGAGCATTTGAAATTAGGCAAACTTGAACGTTTGGAAAATAATGTTGTTACTTGATTTTACAAAAGGGAAGTATTTTGGTTTACCTAAAAATGTGAGTCACTCTATTTTTATACTACGGGTATCGGGTGACCTTTATGAAAGGAATGGATCTCTTAAAAAGGAATTTAACGTACGTAGTACTTAGGGTTAAAACCCAGACTTTGATACGAAATGGAAGTACCTTGAGTTGTGTGTAACTTGCCTATGCCTGTTGTTGTGTAACTCGCCTATGCTTGTTGTGATAGCCTTTGTTGTGCAAGTGTTGATATCAGGTGACTTCTTGGGAAGGAGTGGATCTTTTATAAAAGTCTAGAAGTATGGTAACTTGCTTGAGCTTGTTTGTGATAGCTTGGTTGTCCAGATATTGTTGTTGATGTCACGTGGACATGTATACACCGACGCAGTCCGGGGCATGTGGCCACGCGGGTTGATTACGATATATTGTTATTATGGTTACATGGACATGTCTACACCGTCTGCATTCCGGGGCGTGTGGCTGCGGCGGGTTAATCACCCGATATTGTTGATAATGTCACTTAGGCGTGTCTACACCGGCGCAGAATTCCGGCATGTGGCGTGGGGCATTGTTATTATTGTTGCATCATGGGCATGTCTACACCGATGCAGAATTCCGGGGGCATGCGGCCATGATGCGAACACGATTGATGTTGTGGGCGTGAGACCCATAGTTATAATTGAGTGATGACTTGAGGGCATGAGTCCCTGACTTGACATGCGCTCGCTTATGTTGTGAATCGTAGTTTTGTTATCATACATGTCTCTGCTTTTATATAGATCGTTATGATTTCATTCTGATTTTTTTCTGATTTCACATACTTGGTACTGTTATCGACCTCGCCGTGAGGCTGCGTTCATGCCGCAGTAGGAGTACATCGATAGTGGATCCTCGCCATAGGATCACGATTCAGCGTATTGGGAAGCTCTGCTTCTCCGAGGCTTATCTTTTGGTATGTTACCACGAGTTGTAGGTTCTTGTACATTCGGGGTATGGCGGCCCCTGTCCGTCATGTTGTATAAAAACTCTTAAGTGCAGGTCTTGTTGTGGGCGGGGTTTGTAAAGGATTAAACTGCTCGTTTTGAAAGAGTTGTTTATATATATTTTATTGGAAGGTAACCGCTTTGGTTGGCTGCTTTATGATCATATATCTTGTTTCTTGTTTAAGTTTTATATTCCGTGGTTTTCTCTCGATGTTGTATCACTAGGGTGCAGGGTAAGGCACGACCACGCCCGGATCGGGTCGACAACAACAAGGATATTAAAGAATAGAATTGAACCGTAATCACAGTAGGGGTATAAATGAAGAATAATTGAATCAGATTTACATGGGATCGTTTTTACAGTAGATTTGAGTAGCTTGACGGGTAGGGAAGTGCTGCCCAATTTTTCGTAGGATAGAGAACCCTCTGCCTAGAACTGTTTACAGAGTAGTCTAGACGTTGATAGACGTGTCTGACTATTATAGGTTGATTCTCTGCGCGCGACATATTCGACTAGGCAGGTGGATTTCGCCGAGGAGGTATGTGATTCTTCCTATACTCTTGAGCATGATATTTGTTATACCCCGTATTTCCAGAGTATGTACGTGAGGGCGTACGTATAAAAATTTAAGCCTTAAGGTTTGGCAAGGTTCGAAAATTTGGGCACAAGTGCCGAAAAGAATCGTTTTTCGACGAAACGTTTTACTAAACTTGCGAAGGGAAAATTCCGGCTATGTCATTTATAATTTTTGCGGATTTTTCCGAGAGACGAAACATTTTGGACCAACGGGAGGGTGACATGTGTCACCCTCACATTGGAAGGAATTGTGGGCGGTAAAGGGGGACGAAATGGGGCTTGTAGTTGGTAGGATATTTGTGCAAGTTGGTGTGGTAGATGGATAAGGTACACATGGTTAAATCCTAGCCCTACACTTGCCTAACACTTGGATGGATCTTGGCCATTGGTTGGCCATTGCTTGACCTATAAATACCCCCCTAAGTTGATGAACTTCTTCATCCTAAAATCATATTTCCAAGTCTTGAAATCCTCCTCTTTGTGTGTTGAGTTAGTCCAAAGCCCCCTCTTTTGAGAAGCCTTGGCGAGAACACAACCCACTGCCTAGTTGTTTTAGTATAATACACCCCCCCTCTTGGTAGAAATACTCTCCAAGTATTGTTATAATGCCAAAATACTCTAGCCCTTATACCTTGTAGTATTCCCAAGGTTACCTCTATACGAAAAGCCCAGAAATACTATTATACTTCCTCGATACAACGAAACCACAGGAAAACCTTCATAGTCGGTTGAAGTGTTAAGTAGAAGTTGCGTAGAGCTTCTAAGGGTTGTTTGGAGCGGGTTGGAGCGCACGGAGTAGGAGCTTAATGTCGCTCAGGATCGACATATTTACTTGGATAATTTTGGGCTCATCGAGGTAAATAATCCTATCCTTCTATTGTAATTAGGGAATTACATACTGTAGTTGTATAGAAATGAATATAGGATTCATAGAAGAGAATTGAACTGTAATAGAAGGATATTACAGAATAGACTTGAACTGAAATCACATCAGAAGAATATAAGTAGAAGATTAAATTGTACTTACATAGGGTGTATTCTGATGAGACTTATAACCTTTTTGGTTGAATGTTCTGCGAGTAGCATGAACTACTTGGAAGGTGGACAAGGCTAGCCGGGTTATAGCCGTGGAGCGTTTTGCTTATAGTCGATAATCGTCGCGAGGTATGTGATTCTTCCTATACTCTTGAGCATGAAGTATTTTTAAAGGAATATATATATAGTACGGTAGACGTACGTGTGGCAATGTCTTTTGACTTAAGCCTGAATAATAAGAATCTTGAAATATTTTAAAGGAATATATATATAGTACGGTAGACGTACGTGTGTTAACTGAATGTAGTGTTACGGCAATGTCTTTTGACTTAAGCCTGAATAATAAGAATCTTGAAATATTTTAAAGGAATATATATATATATAGTACGGTAGACGTACGTGTGGCAATGTCTTTTGACTTAAGCCTGAATAATAAGAATCTTGAAATATTTTAAAGGAATATATATATAGTACGGTAGACGTACGTGTGTTAACTGAATGTAGTGTTACGGCAATGTCTTTTGACTTAAGCCTGAATAATAAAGAATCTTGAAGTATTTCAAAAGATTAAGAAACCATTTTGAAAGAAGAGTAATACTTGGTTTTGAAAACATAAGAGTTATACTAGCTTTATGGGAAGTTAGGTATAACGTCTTAAGAGTGGTAAAGAGAATGATTTACTGATTTTTAGAAGTTAAGAGACTTGATCTTAAAGGATAAGAGACTTGACTTGAATGAATTAATATGGATTTTGTGTGAAACCTCATTCGTGAGTAATGAGTACTTGGTTTTTTTTTTAAAAAAGGAATAATGTTTTACTGATTTTGGAAATCAGAATGAGTATCGACAAACCACTGCAGCGTTAATAAAAGGAAATGTGTTGACTAATTAAGTATTATTAAAACCAGTAGAAACCTCCATCTGCATAGAAGCTAAGATGAGACAAAATGATATTACATTTCCTAGATCATGGCTGCTTTAATAAGATTGATTATGAACCAGAATAACCTACTCACATATAAGGCATATGTTTTCTCAAATGGTTTAAAAGAGAATCATATTCTTAAGTGATTAAGACTATGAACTATGAAACCTTTCTAAAATAAGAGACTTAAGTACTTGAAATTAGGCAAACTTGAACTTAGGGAAAATAATGTTGTTACTTGATGTTGAAAAGGAAAATGTTTGGGTTTACCTAAAAATGTGAATCACCCTATTTTTATACTACGGGTATCGGGTGACCTTTATAAAAGAAATGGATCTTTTAAAAAGAATTTAACGTATGTAATACTTTGGGGTCAGAACCTGGACTTTGGCCTAAAATAAACTTGAGTTGTGTGTAACTTGCCTATGTTTGTGTTTGATAGCCTTGTTGTGCAAATACTGTATTTCTATACCACCGCGTCTCTCGATGGAGGGCCGGCTGATTTGTTATGAACGATTCTTCACCGAGTCCCATGGGATGGGCCGGGACACGTATTTCATCTGATTCTTCACCGAGTCCCATGGGATGGGCCGGGACACGTATTCCATCTGATTATTCACCGAGTCCCACGAGATAGGCCGGGACACGTATTCCATCTGATTATTCACCGAGTCCCGAGATGGCGGGACACGTATTCATCCGATTCTCACCGAGTCCCGTAGGATGGCGGGACACGATTCCACATGATTCTTTACGAGTCCCGGGATGGCGGGACACGTATTCCACACGATTTATACCTAGGCTGAGCGGTGAGGAAGGAGTTCCACGGGCGTGAGGATGACTTGAGGCGTGAATCACGGCAGCATGGCGCTTTTATGTTGTGAGCGTAGTTTGGTTATCATACATGTCTCGCTTTATATAGACTATTATGATTTCATTCTGATATTTCTGATTTCACATACTTGGTACTGTCTTGACCTCGCCGAGGCTGCGTTCATGCCGCAGGTAGAAGTACATCGGTTGTAGATCCTCGCTCATAGGATCAAAGTTCAGCGTGTTGGGAAGCCCCGTTCCTTCGGAGGCTTATCTTTTGGTATGTTACCCTGAGTCTGTAGGTTCTTGTACATTCAGGGGTATGGCGGGGCCCTGTCCCGTCATAGTGGTTATATAAATCTTAGAGGTCTGTAGCACTGTTGTGGGCAGGGTTGTAAGGATTAAACTGTTCAACTTTGTAATTATTTATATATATGCCGAAAGGCGATTTTCTCTCAGGTAAAATGTGTCTCATTTCACATTTTGTTTCATGTATTGTTTTTATGTTCCGCTGATTACTCTGATGTATGACTACTTGGGTGTCCGGGTAAGGCACCAGTCACGGGCTCGGGTTCGGGTCGTGACAATATTTTAAAATATATATATAGTACGGTAGACGTACGTAACTGAACGTAGCTTTACGGCAATGTCTTTTGACTTAAGCCTGAATAATAAAGATCTTAAAGTCTTTCAACAGAATTATAAATCAGTTTTGAAAGAAGAAGAATAATTGTTTTTAAAATAAGAAGCTTAAGAGTTATACTAGCTTTATGGGAAGTCAAGTATAACGACTTAAAAGGAACAATTTACTTATGTGTTTATAAAAGACTTATATTGATTTATGGAAGAATAATAAGATGGTTTGATAAGTAGACATGATATGATGCTATGTGTGTTAGTGTCTTGTAACGTTTGTATAAGAGGGCATTCTTGTTGTGCTTATGTTGTTTAACGATAAGTTGTTATGTTAGTATTATATCACTCACCTCTTGACGTATTCAGGGGTTAGGCGCCTCCGTGCGGGGTAGACTCGGGAGTGCAGGACCATGATTCGAGAATACCTCATGCGGGTCCAGGGGACCTATGCGGAGCTACGAGAGTTCCAGGTTAGTGTGCGGGGTTATACCTCATGCGGTCTATGTGGCCATGCGGACTACGAGTCCAGGACGATGCCGAGGAGTAGCTACCCTCGATGCGGGGAATACCTCATGCGGGCCCACGTGAGTGGCCTATGCGGACTGCGGGTGTTATACCCCGTATTTCCAGAGTATGTACGTGAGGGCGTACGTATAAGAATTTGAGCCTTAAGATTAGGCAAGGTTCGAAATTGGGCACAAGTGCCGAAAAGAGTCGTTTTCCGACGAAACGTTTCCACGACTACGTAGGAAAATTCCGGCTATGTCATTAATAATTTTTGCGGATTTTTCCGAGAGACGAAACATTTTGGACCAACGGGAGGGGGACAAGTGTCACCCTCCCATTGGAAGCAAGTGGACGGCAAAGCTTGACCATTGACAGGTTTTTTGTGTTGAAATTTTGGTCAAGGGTTAGGTAGGATATTTTGTGTAGATGGATAAGGTAGCACATGACTAAATCTTGGCCTTACACTTGCTATGCACTTGTCTTCATCTTGGCCATTGGTTGGCCTTCACTTGACCTATAAATACCCCTCTAAGTTGAAGACTTTCTTCATCCTCACTTGAGCAATCTATCTAAGTCTCAAAATACTCCCTCCCTCTTGTTCTTTCGTCCACCACACCCCCTTCCCCCTTTGAGAAGGCCCTTTGGCCGAGAGCTTCCCCCTCCCCCTTGTAGTGGTTAGCCGTGGGGTACCCCCCCTAGCCTAGTTGTCTCGTATAAATACCCCCCTTTTGTGGTATAGAAATACTCTCCAAGTATTGTTATAATGCCCAAATACCTTGGCCCAAATACCTTGTAGTTTTCCCAAGGTTACACTTATACAAAAGCCCAGAAAATACTATTATACTTCCTTTAGCCACTAAACGAAACCCTAAGGAAATCTTCATTGATAGTTGAAGTAATTGAGTAGAAGTTGGTAAGAACTTCTAAGGGTTGTTTGGAGCGGGTTGGAGCGCACGGAGTAGGAGCTAAACCTTGCTCAGGATCGACATATAAACTCGGATAATTTTGGGCTTATCGAGGTAAACACTCTTGACCTTCTATTGTAATTGGAAATTACATGTTGTAGGAATATATAGTTGAAGTATACTATATATAGAACTGAACATTATAATTGTGCGGCAATGTCTTTTGACTTAAGCCTGAATTTTAAAGAAGAGAACTGAACTGTAATTACATAGGGTGTATTCTGATGAGACTTGTGTAGTATTCTTGTGAGTAGAATTGTACGTCAGGTTAAGCGTGCAAACCCCACGGTTGGCTTGGTAGCGGCCTCGATAGAGGAGGAGATTTCTGTTGTTGCGGGAGAGTCGCCGAATTTTCTGTAGAATATTCTGCATTGAGATCTAAGATGTTAATAGGCGCCTTGTGGCCTCTATAGGATTGAGATACTACGTGTGGCGTGGTCTACTTGGCTTAAGGTGTAGCCGACGGTTTGAGGTACTTGGAGCGTTTTGCTATTAGTCGATAATCGTCACGAGGTATGTGAACCTCTTCCTATCTTTTCTAGCATGATATGTGTGTAACTATGTAGTACGGTGAGCGTCGTGTGCTAAATGTATTTGATTGGTTTAAAACATAAAGTGTTATAACAACTTTATGGGAAGTTGGTTATAACAGCTTTATGTAGGTAAGGAAATGCTTTGTGATTTTAAAAAAAAGGTAACTGATTTGACTTATAACTGACTTGTTGTGTAATAGTAAAGAATCTTGAAGTATTTCAAAATAATGCTGAATCATCTTTAACAGAAGAGTAATACTTGGTTTTGAAAACATAAGAGTTATACTAGCTTTATGGGAAGTTAGGTATAACGTCTTAAGAGAGAATGGTTTTACTGATTTTTAGAAGTTAAGAGACTTAATCTTAAAAGATAAGAGACTTGACTTGATATGGATGTTAGTGTGAAACCTCATTCGTGAGTAATGAGTACACAGTTTGTAAAAGGAATAATGTTTTTCTTGATTCGAAATCGAGAATAAGTATCGAACAAACCAACTGCAGCGCTAATAAAGGAAAATGTAATGACTAATGAAGTATTATTAAAACCGGTAGAAACCTCCATCTGCATAGAAGCTAAGATGAGACAAAATGAGATTACATTTTCTAGATCATGGTCGCTTAATAAGATTGATTATGAACAAGAATAACCTACTTCTAGGGCATATGTTACTCAATTGTTTTAAAAAGTATTAAGACATTGAACTATGAAACTTTTCTAAAAGAGGCGCGTAATTGAAATTAGGCAACCTGGAACTTTAGGGTAAAGAAAGGCATTGTGTTGTCTTAAAAATGGTTTAAAACATAAAGTGTTATAACTTGACCTTATGGGAAGTTGGTTATAACGACTTTATGAAAACAAAAGAAGGGTTTTTATCACTGGTTTTAATGTGGTAACTTGACTTTAAAAAGAGAAGTGTTTTGGTCTAAAAAGAAGGCATGGTATTACCTTAATTGGTTTTAAAAAAAAAAGGGTAAGTATGGAAGTTGTTTTGGTTTACTTAAAAGATGTAAGTCACTCTATTTTATACTACGGGTATCGGGTGACTTTTATAAAAGGAATGAATCTCTTAAAAGGAATTTAACGTACGTAGTACTTTAGGGTTAAAACCCGGACTTGACATAATTGAAAGTACCTTGAATTATGTATAACTTGTCTATGCTTGTTGTTGTGTAACTTGCCTATGCTTGTTGTTGTGTAACTTGCCTATGCTTGTTGTGTTAGCCTTTGTTATGCAAGAATTGTGTTCTATATTACCGCGTCTCTCAATGGAGGGCCGGTTGACTCGTTGAGGACTTACTTGGACGTACCGGCAGTGACGGAAAATTCCACGGGTATGCTCCTGATGATAGTGTTATTCCATGGACTAGCTCTCCATGAGATTTCTTTCTATTCGGCTTGGTACCTGGTGGTCGGCTTTCGTACTTGCCCCGTCTCGTGGCTGATTCGGCCTTGGTACCTGGTAGTTAGCCCTCGCACTTGCCCCGTTCAGTGTAGTGACGAAGTCTCGTGTCTGACCTTGGTACACAGTGGTCGACCACCGTCGTACTTGCCGGTCGACTACGTGACCGGCCTTGGTATCTGGTAGTCGGCTCTCGCACTTGCCCCGTGTCAGCTTCGTGGTTTGGTTGTATTGTATTGTTATTACGGCTTTGGCATCAGGTAGGACTTGGTGTTCAGGTGTACTTCGATGTTATCATATCATAGGCTGGCGGTGAGGAAGGTATTCCACGGGCATGGCGATGTTGTGGGCGTGAGACCCATAATTATATTTGAGTAAATGACCGGAGGCGTGAGACCACGACTTGATATAATCGTTATATGTGTGTCGTAGTTTGGTTATCATACATGTCTCACTTTATATAGACTATTATGATTTCATTTCTGATATTCTGATTTCACATACTGTACTGTTGATCGACCTCGCCCGGTGCGTTCATCTGCAGGTAGAAATCGTCATTTGTCGATCCATTTTAGGATCACCTTTCGTATTGGGAAGCTCCGTTCCGGAGGCTTATCTTTGGTATGTTGCCACGATGTCTGCAGGTTCTTGTACATTCGTGGGTATGGCGGCCACTGTCCGTCATAGTTGTTGTAAAAATCTTAGAAGTGCAGCACTATTGTGGGAAGGGTTGTAAGGATTATGCTGTTCAAACGTTTATATATATATGTTGAAAGGCAACCGCTTTGGTTGCTTTGTTTATTTATAATATCTCGTTTCATGATTATGTTTTATTTCTGATTTTCTCGATGTTGTATCACTAGGGTGCGGGGTAAGGCACGATCACGGGCAGTTTGCGGGCGTGGCGATGAGTCGTGATTACGCATGCATAATGATACTATGGGCGATTGGCCTTGCCCGATCATTCGCAGCCTAGAAAAGACCTGTTACAGTTTACCTATTGTTGCTCTTGTTTATGATGTGGCACTATGTGCGGTTACATTGGTTGTTTCGTGCATATTTGTAAAAATTGATTTTAAAAATGATATGATTTCATTTAAGTACTTCTGATTTCACATACTTAGTACTGTTGTCGACCTCCTTGAGTGCGTTCATGCGAGTAAGGGAAGCAGTGCTAGATCCACATCCTTAGGATCTTTTGCTTTGGTGTCAGGAGCTCCATCTTCTCCGGAGGCTCGACTTTTGGGTATGATCTCCCTGTTGTGTAGATAGTTTTGTACATTCAGGGTATGGCGGGGCCTTGTCCCGCCATAGTTGTTTACTTCTTTAGAGGTCTGTAGTCCTATTGTACAGTTGGGATGTAAACTGCCAGATTTTTATATATATATGCCGAAAGGCACCCTTTTCTCAGATAAAATGTGTCTCTATTACAATTGTTTCATGTCTTGTGTTTTTATATTCCGATTTCTACGATGTATGACTACTTGGGTGCGGGTAAGGCACGATCCACGGGCCGGGCAGTCGTGACAAAAGTGGTATCAGAGCAGTTAATCCTCGGAAAGTGTCTACAGACCGTATCTAGTAGAGTCTTGATTATCGGTGTGTTGTGCACCACACCAATAATCAGGAGGCTATAGGATATTTAGGATTGGTTTCCATTCTTCTCATTCTGAGATCGTGCCTTAGAGCGGTGTTATAAGTTGGACCCTTCTAATATATCCCTTTTTCATGCGATTATGCCTCGCGTAAGGCAACCGGGTCGAGAAGGGCAAGGCGTGAGTGAGCTGCTAGTGGGACACCGAGAGTCACGAGGGCTCAGGCCCAGTCTATACCCGAGACGGCGAGTTCCACGACGCCACCGACCCCAGGAGGGTTTAGGGCCGCAGCAGTGGCTGATGAGACCACAGTACCTACACCTCCAGTCCCCACGGCTGGAGCGAGATGAGACGGGTTCTGAGAGATGGCCCGATCGGCGTGATCGTGGCGAACATGAGATAGGTGGATCGCGATTCAGCTCAAAGAAGACTCGTGGTTCACCCGAGATCATACAGTTTGCGGCTACGGGATTTTCTGAGTTGTAGCCCGCCAGAGTTCTACGGGTCGAGGCCTGAGGATGATCTACAGGAGTTCATCCGTCAGCTATAGAGGATCATGCGAGTGATCAAGGCTTCAGAGACCGAGTCCGTGATCTTCGGTTCCCATAGGCTGCGTGATACCGCAGTCGATTGGTTTGATTCGTGGGAGTTATACCGGGGAGTGAACGCATCCCCAGCAACTTGGGACGAGTTCTCGGAGGCCTTTCTCACTCACTTCTTGCCTCGCGGATGAGGAGCGCGGGTAGCAGATTTTTGTTCTTTGAGGCAGAGGACGCCGATTATGGAGTACAACGTTGAGTTTGATTCGTTGGCTCGATATGTCCCTGCGTTGGTAGCAGATATAGAGGATAGGGTGCATCGCTACGTCACCGGGCTAGATGATTATATGGCCGAGTCTTGTGCGGGTTTGGCTCTTTAGCCAGGCATGGACATTACCCGCATGCAGGCTCACACACTTGGATGCGAGGAGCGTTGAGGCCGACGGGTTGACAGACAGCGAAGACGGGGCGGCGAGGTCTTTTGGTAGCTATCGGGGTGGACGGCCTCAGCAGCAGTCTAGATTTGCACCACAGCCAGCTCAGAGCACTCCTGCACCTTCCTCGGGACAGCCAAGATATTCGAGGCGCACGGTGGCCCGAGACTTGAGACGTCGAGCGGCGAGATGCGGCGATCGGGACCACCCTCCTCGGTGTGGCCGACGCGGTAGATCCCACCGGGAATTGTGAATGCGCTACGGAGTTTGTTACGATTGTGGCGGCAGGTCACTTTGCGGCTGTCAGACCAAGGCGATCTTGATGGTAGGTCACCTACGAGTTCTTTCACGGTCTTCTTCATCTCCTCTGATTACTCGCCGGAGTGGTACTCATGGACCAGCGATTCGCGGCAGGTCGTGGCGCGGTCCTCTGTTCTAGCCTCGAACCGCATTTATGCCTTGTCCAGCCGGCAGGATCAGGAGGCCTCACCTGATGTCGTCACAGGTACCTTATCAGTTTCTAGATTTGATGTGTATGCCTTGATAGATCGGGTTCTACTCATCTATATATCTCCCTTATTGCTCGTAGGATAGGGATAGAGCACGAGTCCATAGACCACTTTCGAGGTAGCTACGCGATTGGTGATTCGGTGGTAGCTCGGCGGGTATATAGGGCTTGTCGGTGACCATATCTGATCGTCGGACCCTAGCCGACTTGATAGAGTTGGATATGACCGATTTCGACGTGATCATGGGTATGGATTGGCTAGCTTCTTGCTACGCCAATGTATCGCTGAGAGAGAGTAATCTTGTTCAAGTTTCCCGAGAGTCGGTTGTTGAGTGGGAGGAAACATCAGACGCAGAGGGTAGGTTTATTTCCTACCTCAAGGCTAGGAAGATGGTGCAGAAGGGGTATATCTACCATCTCATTCGGGTGTTTGATACTGAGGCTGCGGTACCAGATTTTCAGTCAGTTCCTGTAGTCAGAGAGTTCCCTGATGTGTTTCCAGATGACCTCCCGGGTATCCCTCCTGAGAGGGAGATAGAGTTTTGTATCGATGTGCTGCCAGACACTCGGCCTATTTCCATTCCGCCATACAGGATGGCACCTGCCGAGTTGAGAGAGTTGAAGGACCAGCTGAGAGATTTGCTGGAGAAGGGCTTCATCAGGCCTAGTGTTTCTCCCTGGGGAGCGCCGGTATTGTTCGTGAAGAAGAAATACGGGACGATGCGCATGTGTGTTGATTATAGACAGCTGAACAAGGTGACCATTAAGAACAGATACCCCCTTCCCAGGATTGATGATTTGTTCGATCAGTTGCAGGGAGCGAGATGTTTTTCCAAGATTGATCTGCGGTCGGGCTATCATCAGGTGCGAGTCAGAGAGTCGGACATCCCTAGGACTGCATTCCGGACCAGATGCACACTACGAGTTTAGGGTTATGTCGTTCGGTTTGACCAATGCTCCGGCGGTATTTATGGATTTGATGAACCGAGTGTTCAAGCCATTTTTGGACACGTTTGTGATTGTGTTCATCGATGACATCTTGGTTTATTCCGCTTCAGGCGAGCATGCGAGCATTTAAGGCGTCTTGAGAGTTCTCCAGACCAGCGATTTATACGCTAAGTTTTGAAGTGTGAGTTCGGTTGACTTGGTGGCTTTTCTTGGGCATATTGCTCGGTGATGGTATTCGGGTGGAATCGGCCAAGATCGAAGCGATCGAGTTGGCCTCGACCTACTACTCCGGAGAGGTTCGCGATTTCGGGCCTTGCGAGTTATTATCGGTTCGTAGAAGTTTGCTTCTATCTACGCCCATTGACTAGGTGACTCGGAAGCGGCTAAGTTTGATGGTGATGCTTGTGGCGGGGTTTCGATTCTTGAAGGAGGCGGCGGCCGCCCGTTCTTACTCTTCGGAGGGTCGACGGCTATGTCGTGTATTGTGATCGTCGGAGCATCGGGTTGGGATGTGTGTTGATCAGCGGGGCAAGGTTATAGCGACGCATCCCGGCTTAAGAAGCATGAGAACTACCCCACCCATGATTTGGAGTTAGCGGCGGTGATTCACGCCAAGATCTGGAGGCACTATTTGTATGGGGTTCGTGGATATTTATACGAGACCAAAAAGAGCCTCGGTATATCTTCACAGAGAAGTGAACTTACGGCAGACGGTGGTTAGAGCTCGAGATTATGATGTTGACATCTGTACCACGGGGAAGGCGATGTTATGGCGTATGCCCTTAGTCGTAGGTCGATGGGTAGCCTATCGGATGTGCAGCCGGAGAGGAGGGGCATGGTTCGTGATTTGCATCAGTTAGCGAGCCTTGGTGTCCGTTTGATTGATTGTGATAGCAGTGGAGTTCGAGTTCGAGAGGTTGCCGAGTCTTCCATCGTCGAGGAGGTGAAGAGGCAACGATTTGATGATCGGTTTTGACGCAGATCTGGTGATCTGACTCTTCGTGAGGAAGGGTCCTTTTGAGGTAGCGATGGGGTGCTAAGGTTTGAGGCGGTTGTGTGTTCCGGATGTTTGAGGACTTGGCAGACGCGTTCTTGGGGAAGCACACAGCGGCGTTACTCCATCCGTGGTCGACCAAGATGTACCACGACGCCAGATCGTGTATTGGTGGGATGGCTTGAAGAGGACGTTGCGAGTTCGTAGCTCGGTGCCCGTGTTGTCGAGCGGTGAAGGTAGAGCACGGAGGCTCAGTGTAACGCCCGAACCGGGCTCATATCGGTGCCTTACCGGGCACCCTAGTGATACAACATCGAGAAAACGGCGGAAAAATAAAACACGAGTCATGAAACAAGAGATATAATAAATAAACAGGCCAACCAAAACAGTTGCCTTCAGTATATACATAAAAAAAACGAACAGTTATCCTTTTTACAAACCCTGCCCACAACAGTGCTACAGACCTCTAAGATTTACAACAACTATGACGGGCATACCCCTGAATGTACAAGAACCTACAACTCAGGGAAACATACCAAAGATAAGCCTCTGAAGGAACGGAGCTTTCCAACACGCTGAAATGAGATCCTAAGAGCGGGATCCACGGCCGATGTACCTCTACTGCGGCATGAGCGGCCCGAAGGAGGTCAAGATAACAGTACCAAGTATGTGAAGCACAAATCAGTAAATGAAATCATAATAGCCTAAAAGCGGGAGACATGTATGATAACCAAAATACGATGCACGACATAAGCGGTCAGTCGTGGAATCACGCCTCAAGTCACCACTCAAATATAACTATGGGTCTCGCGCCCACAACATCCATCATGTTCGCATCATGGCGCGATGCCCGAATCTGCATCGGTGTAGACATGTCCATGATGCAACAATAATAACAAGGCCGCGTGGCCACGTACCGGAATCTTGCGACGGTGTAGACATGCCCGTGTAACCTCAATAACAATATCTCGGGTGGTCAACCCTGCCGCATGGCCACATGCCCCCGGAATACTGCATCGGTGTAGACACATCCATGTTGCAGTAATAACCATATATCGGGTAATCCACCCGGCCGCATGGCCGCATGCCCCCGGAATACTGCATCGGTGTAGACATGTCCATGTGACATCAACAACAAGACAGTAATCAAAATGGAAACATACCCGTGGAATTCTCCATCACTGCCCGCACGTCCAAGTAAGTTCTCAACAAGTCAACCGCCTCTATCGAGACGCGGTAACACAGAAATACCACACTTGCACAACAAAGGCTATCATCACAAGCATAGGCAAGTTTCACAACAACAAGCATAGGCAAGTTTCACAACAACAAGCATAGGCAAGTTTCACAACAACAAGCATAGGCAAGTTTCACAACAACAAGCATAGGCAAGTTTCACAACAACTCAAAGTACTTTCATTTTATGCCAAAGTCCGGTTTTAACCTAAAGTACTACGTCGTTAAATTCTTTAAAAGAGATCCATTACTTTTATCAAAGTCACCCGATACGTAGTATTAGAATGACCAACCCACATTCCTTTTCAAAATCAAGTAACAACATTCTTTTCCTAAGTTCGGTTTGCCTAGTTTCAATTACTCAAGCTTCTCATTTTCAAATGGTTTCATAGTTCCCAAACTTAATCACTTGATTCCTTTTTAGAACAATTGAGTAATATATGTCTCACGTGAGAGTAGGTTATTCTTGTTTACAACATTCTTATTACAAAGACCATGATCTAGAAAATGTAATATCATTTTGTCTTATCTTAGTTTCTATGCAGATGGAGGTTTCTACTGGTTTTAATAATACAATTCATTAGTCAGTACATTTTCCTTTATTAACGCTGCGGTGGTCTGTCGATACACATTCTGATTTCCGAAATCAGTAAAACATTATCCCTTTAAAAAAAACCAAGTACTCATTACTCACGAATGAGGTTTCACACAAACATTCACATTAAACAAATAAGTTAAGTCTCTTATCTTATAAGATCAAGTCTCTTAACTTCTAACATCGAGAAACCATTTTCTTTACCTCTCTTAAGACATTATACCTAACTCCCCATAAAGCTAGTATAACTCTTTTTAAAACCTTTAAAACCAAGTGTTACTCTCCCTTCAAAACGATTTATACATCTTTTGAAATACAGCAAGTTCTTTATTATAACAAGCCAGTTATAATTCACATCAGTTACCTTTTAAAACCACAAAGTATTTTCTTACCTACATAAAGTCATATAACCAACTTCCCATAAACTGTTATAACACTTTATGTTTTAAAACAATCAAACACGATTAACACGTACGCTCACCGTACTACATAGTTCACACATATCATGCTAGAAGAGATAGGAAGAGGTTCACATACCTCGCGACGAGTATCGACTAATAGCAAAATGCTCCAAGTACTTCAAACTGTCGGCTACTCCTTAAGCCACGTAGATCGCACCTGCGTAGTACTTCAACCTATAAGGCCACAAGACGCTTATTAACATCTAGATCTCATTGCTCCATATTCTACAGAAAATTCGTGACACCTCCCATGGCAGCGTTAATCTTCTCTACCGAGGCCGACTACCAAGCCAACCAGTGGGGTTTGCACGCCTAACAGGCGTGTATAATTCTACTCACAATAATACTACACAAGTCTCATCATGTCTGATCTATGTAATTCTGATTCGATTCTCTTAAATATTCATTCTATATATAGTATACTTCAACTATATATTCTAACAATCATGTAATTTCCAATTACAATAGGGGGACAAGATATTTACCTCGATAAGCCCAAAATTATCCGAGTTAAATGTCGCTCCTGAACAAGGTTTAGCTCCTACTCCGTGTGCTCCAACACGCTCAAGAAACCCTTAGAAGTGTCTACACAACTTCTACTTAATACTTCAACTACGGGTGAATATTTCCTTTAGGGTTTCGTTTAGTGGCTAAAGGAGGTATAATCGTATTTTCCGGGTTTTTCGTATAAAGGGTACTTTGGAAAGTACTATAAGGTATAAGGGCTAGAGTATTTTGGGCATTATAACAATACTAGGAGAGTATTTCTATATCACAAAGGGGGGTATTTATACGAGACAACTAGGCTAGGGGGTACCACTGGCCAAGGCTTCACAAGGGGAGGGTGTGGTGGCTCTCGCCAAGCTCAACTAGGAGGGGAGAGGGACGAAAAGCTCAAGCTAAGAGGAGTAGTTTGAGACTTAGAGAGATTGCTCAATTTTTGGATGAAGAAAGTTCATCAACTAAGGGAGTATTTATAGGTCAAGTGAAGGCCAACCAATGGCCAAGATGGTGCCAAGTGCAAGGCAAGTGTAAGGCCAAGATTAAGCCATGTGCAACCTTATCCATCTACCCAAAATATCCTACCAACTCCTTGACCACCAATTCAACACAAAAAACGTGCACACTCCCATTCGTCGCCATTACCAATTAGAGGGTGACAAGTGTAAGCCTCTTGTTGGTCCAAACTGTTAGGTCTCTCGTAAAAATCCGAAAAAATTATAAATGACATAGCGGGAAATTCCCCAAGGAAAGCTGTCAAAACGTTTCGTCCAAAAACGACTCTAACCGGGTGTTGTGTACAAATTTCGAATCTTGCCTATCTTAAGGCTCAAATTTTATACGTACGTCCTTACGTACATACTCTGGAAATACGGGGTATAACATTCTCCCCTTAGAAACATTCGTCGAATGTTCCTTCTCAAGACGGATAACGATAGAGTTCTTCTAATAAGTTGCCAACGCCACAATTGGTACGAAACACCCGTAAATACTTACATCCAAGTCCACGAGGAAACACTCTAACATCACAAACTTTGTCACTTTGCGCGAGGTTCTAGTGTCACTCGGCGACCCAACAAATGGTACCGATCGCATGCGATTCCCGAGGTCTAAAATATACATCCTTCGCCTACATTTCACAAAGAAACGATCACACACGCTCACTTTTCCCCTATCTCGTCGTGCCGCTTCTCGAACACTCGAGCTCTTTCTAGT
The DNA here is from genome assembly GCA_029844215.1 of Przewalskia tangutica. NCBI lineage: Eukaryota > Viridiplantae > Streptophyta > Magnoliopsida > Solanales > Solanaceae > Przewalskia > Przewalskia tangutica. Next base: position 84,462,633 of record CM056726.1, on the reverse strand, counting down.
ATCCGTACCACACCCGTCAACGTTTACGTTTCCAACCCTTGAGTTACTACCTCCAAACTTGGTCATCTTACTACCTCGATTTCCTCTAAGGCCATTCTCGGCCTTCACGAACTGATTCGGTCGAACATATCTATGAACTCATACGATGGTCATCTAAACTTGGGCCTAGCACCCTCGTGACTCGCCACTGGTGGGACCACCTGAGCTGACCCTTCCTCCGAACGGGGCGCGGGTTGGCCGCAACATGGCCCCAACCCGACCATCAGTGGCGCCAACTTCCGCCGACACGGAACACATCATGAAGCTACCACTTCCATCTCACACTAACCAGATTTTTAAATCACACTATAGCACAAAGTTATCCGAACATAACACTGAACACATCATTAACATCAATACATACAAGTATCTCTGAGTTAAGGATATACCGAAACTAGGCGGTTTAAGGACCGCTAAAATCGAACTTCCACCGCGACCTCTACCGTGGCCCGCAATCGCTTAGTAGTCAGTGCTATCCTACCAGCGCTACCCGCAGTCGGACAGGTCTCGTCATATGGCCTGTTGGCCGCAAGAATAACAAGCTCCTTGGTACTACGACACTCCCGAAATGCGGTCTACCACATCGACCACCGAGGTAGGGTGATCATCCGCCAACACCCTACTCCCGAACATTCGAAACACAGGAGCCCCGACTGCTCCCGAATATCCTGAGGTCCCGGCTGCGGAGGACCACTCGCAATGGCGGAGGTACATAACTAGTCTGCTTGGCGGTCCACCTCGAAAGTCGCCAAAATATCCGGCCGTCTTGGCCTTCTGTGGCGGTCCACCTGCGTCGATCTGCGCTCGCCTCGCACCCAAAGTGCATGAGCCTGAATGCGGGCAATGTCCATGCCCGGCTGAAGAGAAACACCCGCACAAGACTCGGCCATATAATCATCTAGCCCGGTGACGTAGCGATGCACCCTATCCTCCATATCTGCAACAAGCGCAGGGACATATCGAGCCAAAGAATCGAACTCGACATTGTACTCCCTGACAGTGCGCCCTCTCTGTCTCAGTAATAAAAATTTGTCGGCCCGTGCCCTCCTCATCTGCGGAGGCAAGAAGTGCGTGAAAAGCCCCCGAAAACTCATCCCATACTGCTGGAGGTGCATGCTCTCCCCGGGAAAGCTCCCACGAATCAAACCAATCGACTGCGGTATCACGCAGCCGATGCGAACCGAAGGTCACAGACTCGGTCTCTGAAGCCTTGATCACCCGCATGATCCTCTGTAACTGACGGATGAACTCCTGCGGATCATCCTCAGGCCTCGACCCATAAAACTCTGGCGGGCTACAACTCAGAAAGTCCCGTAGCCTCAAACTATCTGCTCTCGGGTGCACCGCGGCCGCGGGAAACGAATCGCCGCGTCGGCTGTCGCCATGCTCGGCCTGACCACGGCGATAATCGCCATCTCGCGTGACCCATCTCCCCGCTCCGGTGTGGGACGGAGGCTCAGTCTTGGCCAGGGCTGCGCCTCGTACTCCTCTGTATCCCACTAGCATCTCCGCCATTGCCTTGCCGCCCGGGCCTTTGGTCGCGCAACGAGGCATAATCGGTAAAATGAAACACATCGAGAGGGTCCAACTTACAACTCGGCTCTAAGGCACGATCTCGGAATGAGAAGAATGGAAACCAATCCTACATGTCCTATAGCCTCACGATTATAGATGTGGTGCAACACACCGATAATCAAGACTCTACTAGACGGTGCGTAGACACTTTCCGAGACTAATCGCTCGATACCACTTTGTAACGCCCGAACCGGGCAGATTCGGTGCCTTACCGGGCACCCTAGTGATACAACATCGAGAAAACCAGCGGAAAATAAAACACGAGTCATGAAACAAGAGATATAATAAATAAACAGGCCAACCAAAGCAGTTGCCTTGGTATATACATAAAAACCGAACAATTATCCTTTTTACAAACCACCGCCATGATTACTCTGCACCTCTAAGATTTACAACAACTATGACGGGACGGTGGCCGCATGCACTTCGAATGTACAAGAACCTACAACTCGGAAACATACCAAAGATAAGCCTCAGAAGGAACGAGCTTTCAACACGCTGAAATGAGATCCTAGGCGGGGATCCACGATCGATGTACCTCTACTGCGGCATGAACGCAGCCCGAAGGAGTCGATCTGCAATGTACCAAGTATGTGAAATCACAAATCAGTAAATGAAATCATAATAGCCTAAAAGCGGGAGACATGTATGATAACCAAAATACAAGACGCAACATAAAAGCGATCAGTCGTGGACTCACGCCTCAAAGTCACCACTCAAATATAACTATGGGTCTCACGCCCACAACATCCATCATGTTCGCATCATGGCCGCATGCCCCCGGAATACTGCATCGGTGTAGACATGTCCATGATGCAACAATAATAACAAGGCCGCCTGGCCACATGCCCCCGGAATACTGCATCGGTGTAGACATGCCCATGTAACCTCAATAACAATATACTGGGTGGTCAACCCTGCCGCACGCCACATGCCCCGGAATCGCGACGGTGTAGACACGTCCATGTTGCGATAATAACCATATATCGGGTAATCCACCGCGTGGCGTAGCGCGTGCCGAATCTGCGACGGTGTAGACATGTCCATGTGACATCAACAACAAGACAGTAATCAAAATGGAAACATACCCGTGGAATTCTCCATCACTGCCAGCACGTCCAAGTAAGTTCTCAACAAGTCAACCGGCCCTCTATCGAGAGACGCGGTAACACAGAAATACCACACTTGCACAACAAAGGCTATCATCACAAGCATAGGCAAGTTTCACAACAACAAGCATAGGCAAGTTTCACAACAACAAGCATAGGCAAGTTTCACAACAACAAGCATAGGCAAGTTTCACAACAACTCAAAGTACTTTCATTTTATGCCAAAGTCAGGTTTTAACCCTAAAGTACTACGTACGTTAAATTCTTTAAAAGAGATCCATTACTTTTATCAAAGTCACCCGATACCCGTAGTATTAGAATGACCAACCCACATTCCTTTTCAAAATCAAGTAACAACATTTTTTTCCTAAGTTCCAGTTTGCCTAGTTTCAATTACTCAAGCTTCTCATTTTCAAATGGTTTCATAGTTCCCAAACTTAATCACTTGATTCCTTTTTAGAACAATTGAGTAATATATGTCTCACGTGAGAGTAGGTTATTCTTGTTTACAACATTCTTATTACAGCAGCCATGATCTAGAAAATGTAATATCATTTTGTCTTATCTTAGTTTCTATGCAGATGGAGGTTTCTACTGGTTTTAATAATACAATTCATTAGTCAGCACATTTTCCTTTATTAACGCTGCGGTGGTCTATCGATACACATTCTGATTTCCGAAATCAGTAAAACATTATCCCTTAAAAAAAACCAAGTACTCATTACTCACGAATGAGGTTTCACACAAACATTCACATTAAAACAAATAAGTTAAGTCTCTTATCTTATAAGATCAAGTCTCTTAACTTCTAACATCAGTAAACCATTTTCTTTACCTCTCTTAAGACATTATACCTAACTCCCCATAAAGCTAGTATAACTCTTTTTAAAACCTTTAAAACCAAGTGTTACTCTCCCTTCAAAACGATTTATACATCTTTTGAAATACAGCAAGTTCTTTATTATAACAAGCCAGTTATAATTCACATCAGTTACCTTTTAAAACCACAAAGTATTTTCTTACCTACATAAAGCTGTTATAACCAACTTCCCATAAATCCGTTATAACACTTTATGTTTTAAAACAATCAAACACAGTTAACACGTATGCGTCTGGTACTACATAGTTCACACATATCATGCTAGAAGAGATAGGAAGAGGTTCACATACCTCGCGGCAGTATCGACTAATAGCAAAATGCTCCAAGTACTTCAAACCGTGGCTACTCCTTAAGCCACGTAGATCGCACCACACGTAGTACTTGACCTATAAGGACACAATGCGCTTATTAACATCTAGATCTCATTGCTCCATATTCTACAGAAAATTGGCACCTCCCCATGCAGCGTTAATCTCTCCTCTACCGAGGCGGCTACCAAGCCAACCGTGGGGTTTGCACGCCTAACCGGCGTGTATAATTCTACTGTGATAATACTACACAAGTCTCATGTCTGAGTCTATGTAATTCTGATTGATTCTCTTCAATATTCATTCTATATATAGTATACTTCAACTATATATTCTAACAATCATGTAATTTCCAATTACAATAGGGGGACACGATATTTACCTCGATAAGCCCAAAATTATCCGAGTTAAATGTCGCTCCTGAACAAGGTTTAGCTCCTACTCCGTGTGCTCCAACACGCTCCAAGAAACCCTTAGAAGTGTCTACACAACTTCTACTTAATACTTCAACTACGGGTGAATATTTCCTTTAGGGTTTCGTTTAGTGGCTAAAGGAGGTATAATCGTATTTTCCGGGTTTCGTATAAAGGGTACTTTGGAAAGTACTATAAGGTATAAGGGCTAGAGTATTTTGGGCATTATAACAATACTAGAGAGTATTTCTATATCACAAAGGGGGTATTTATACGAGACAACTAGGCTAGAGTGGGTACCCTCGCCAAGGCTTCACAAGGGGGAGGGTGGTGGCTCTCGCCAAGCTCAACTAGGAGGGGAGAGGGACGAAAAGCTCAAGCTAAGAGGAGTAGTTTGAGACTTAGATAGATTGCTCAATTTTGATGAAGAAAGTTCATCAACTAAGGGGTATTTATAGGTCAAGTGAAGGCCAACCAATGGCCAAGATGGTGCCAAGTGCAAGGCAAGTGTAAGGCCAAGATTAAGCCATGCAACCTTATCCATCTACCCAAAATATCCTACCAACTCCTTGACCACCAATTCAACACAAAAACGTGCCACACTCCCATTCTCGTCCGCCAACCATCACCAATTAGAGGTGACAAGTGTCGCCTCTTGTTGGTCCAAAATGTTACGTCTCTGGAAAAATCCGCAAAATTATAAATGACATAGCCGAAATTCCCTACGAAAGCGTGGAAAGCGTTTTCAAAAACGACTCTAACCGTGTTGTGTACAAATTTCGAATCTTGCCTATCTTAAGGCTCAAATTTTATCGCACGCCCCACGCATATACTGAAATACGGTATAACACCGGTGGTTTGTTGCGACGATAGAGATCCCGACCGAAGTGGGAGGTGATCAACATGGACTTTATCACGGATTACCTCGCACTCGGAGGAGACATGATTCTATTTGGGTTATCGTCGACAGTCGAAAATCAGCCCACTTTCTTCCCGTCAGACGACTTTTCGGTTGAGGATTATGCGGACTTTACATCCGAGAGATCGTCGATCGCATGGAGTCCCTATTTCGATCATATCGCATGCAGGAGCCCGCCACGCTAACTGGAGGTCTTTCCGAATGGGTTTAGGGACGCAGTGAGCTCGAGTACGCATTCCATCCACGCATGCATCGGACAGAAGAACGCACTATCCGGACTCTTGAGGATATGTCATGAGCCTATGTTATCGACTCGTGGTACCGGGAGGATCATTTGCCTCTAGTTGAGTTTGCATATAATAATAGCTACCACCCAAAGATTCGATGGCGCCTTATGAGGCCTTGTATGGGAGGAAGTGCAGATCGCCGATAGGTTGGTTTGATGTAGGCGAGGTACGATTAGTGGGACCAGACGGTGCGCAGCAGTAAGGTGAAGCTTATCCAGAGCGCATCGACATTTCGAGTCGACAGAAGTCATATGCAGATCATCGTCGTCGGCATCTGGAGTTCGAGGTTGATGATTGGGTTTTCCTGAAGGTGTCACCCATGAAGGGTGTGATGAGATTCGGGAAGAAAGGAAAACTCAGCCCAAGTTACATTGGGCCCTATCAGATTGTCCGCAGGGTAGGCAAGGTTGCCTACGAGTTGGATCTGCCGTCCGATCTGGAGGCAGTGCATCCGGTGTTTTATGTTTCTATGCTGAGGAGATGTATCGGGGATCCATCTAGGTTGCACCCGATTGACGATGTCCAGGTGACCGAGGGGTTATCGTATGATGAGATTCCCATAGCGATAATCGATCGTCAGGTTAGGCGTCTGCGGACCAAGGACGTGGCTTCCACAAAGTTACGTGGGCGAACGAGCTCAGGGAAGAGATGACGTGGGAAGCTGAGGAGGACATGAGGCAGAAGTATCCTCACTTATTCCCCACACCTCCAGGTAACTTACTTTCCTATTTGCTGGTTTTTAATTATCGTATTTGCTTAAGTGTTATATTGTGGCCATGTGTGGCACTTGCAAACTGTTAAGTTGTGAGGTACTTTATCGTTAACTGTCTTGGGAAGGAACATTCGGGACGAATGTTTCTAAGAGGGGAGAATGTTATACCGTATTTCCGCAGTATGTACGCGAGGCATACGCATAAAAGTTTAGCCTAAGGTTAGGCATTGACGAAAAAGATTGGGCACACCTATCAAAAAGAATCGCTTTCCGACGAAACGCTTTACAAAACTTGCGAAGGGAAAATTCGCTATGTCATTTATTATTTTTGGATTTTTCCGAGAGATGAAACATTTTGGACCAACGAGAGGCGACACTTGTCACCCTCAGTTGGTGGACGTGAGGCGTCCATTTGGACGATTGGAATGGCTTGTTTTGTCAAGGAGTTGGTAGGATATTTTTGTGTAGTAGATGGATAAGGAAACTTGCCCAAATCTTGACCTTACACTTGCCTACCACTTGCTTCATCTTGGCCATTGGTTGGCCTATAAATACCCCTTAAGATGAAGAGTTCTTCATCCACAAATCAATTTCCAAGTCTTGAAAAATCCTCCTCTCTTGTAGTGTTTTCGTCCAAACACTCTCCCCTTGTGAAGGCCCTTGGCGAAACACCCCTCTAGCCTAGTAGTCCTAGCCAAACCTACCCTCCCCTTGGTAGAAAGTTGTCTTCCAAGTATAGTCACTATTCCAAAATACCCTAGCCCAAATCCCTTATAGTATTTTAGTAGAAGTTGTGTAGAACTTCTAAGGGTTTCTTGAGCTATCTGAGCATACAAATTAGAGCTAAACCTTGCTCGTGAGCGACATTTAACTTGGATAATTTTGGGCTTATCGAGGTAAATACTCTTGTCCTTCTATTGTAATTGGATATTACATATAAGAATAGTATAGACTTGAGTATAAGATACATCAAGGATATTAAAGAATAGAATTGAACAGTAATCACAGAGAAGGGTATAAATGAAGAATAATTGAATCAGACTTACATAGGATCGCTTACAAAGAGATTTGAGTAGCTTGACGGGTAGGGAAGTGCTGCCCAATTTTCCGTAGGATAGAGAACCCTCTGCCTAGAACTATTACAGAGTAGTCTAGACGTTGATAGACGTGTCTGACTATTATAGGTTAATTCTCTGCGCGCGACATATTCGACTTGGCAGGTGGATTTCGCCAAGGAGGTATGTGATTCTTCCTATACTCTTGAGCATGATATTTTAAAATATATATATAGTACGGTAGACGTACGTAATTGAACGTAGCTTTACGGCAATGTCTTTTGACTTAAGCCTGAATAATAAAGATCTTAAAGTCTTTCAACAGAATTATAAATCAGTTTTGAAAGAAGAAGAATAATTGTTTTTAAAACAAGAAGCTTAAGAGTTATACTAGCTTTATGGGAAGTCAAGTATAACGACTTAAAAGGAACAGTTTACTTATGTGTTTATAAAAGACTTATATTGATTTATCGAAGAATAATAAGATGGTTTGATAAGTAGACATGATATGATTCTATGTGTGTTAGTGTCTTGTAACGTTTGTGTAAGAGGGCATTCTTGTTGTGCTTATGTTGTTTAACGATAAGCTGTTATGTTAGTATTATATCACTCACCTCTTGACATGTTACCGGGGGTTAAGCTGCCCTCCGATGCGGGGTAGACTCAGGCGGTGTGGGACCATGATTCGAGAATACCTCATGCGGGTCCAGGGGACCTATGTGGAGCTACGAGAGTTCCAGGTTAGTGTGCGGGGTTATACCTCATGCGGTCTATGTGGCCATGCGGACTACGAGTCCAGGACGATGCCGAGGAGTAGCTACCCTCGATGCGGGGAATACCTCATGCGGGCGCACGTGAGTGGCCTATGCGGATCGCGGAGTCCAGGATTAGGCATGCATAATGATACTATGGGCGATTGGCCCTGCTTCGATCATTCGCAGCCTAGAAAAGACCTGTTACAGTTTACCTATTGTTGCTCTTGTTTATGATGTGGCACTATGTGCGGTTACATTGGTTGTTTCGTGCATATTTGTAAAAATTGATTTTAAAATGATATGATTTCATTTAAGTACTTTACAGTTTCACATACTTAGTACCTGTTGTACTGACCTCCTTCGGGGGGCTGCGTTCATGCCGCAGGTAAGGGAAAGCAGGTGCTAGATCCACATCCTTAGGATCTTTTGCTTTGGTGTCAGGAGCTCCATCTTCTCCGGAGGCTCGACTTTTGGGTATGATCTCCCTGTTGTGTAGATAGTTTTGTACATTCAGGGTATGGCGGGGCCCTGTCCCGCCATAGTTGTTTACTTCCTTAGAGGTCTGTAGTCCTATTGTACAGTTGGGATGTAAACTGCCAGATTTTTATATATATGCCGAAAGGCACCCTTTTCTCAGATAAAATGTGTCTCTATTACAATTGTTTCATGTCTTGTGTTTTTATATTCCGCTGATTTCTCTGATGTATGACTACTTGGGTGCCCGGGTAAGGCACCAGCCACGGGCCCCGGAACGGGTCGTGACAATGGTTGCCTCCTGTTGAGGGAGTGTTTTAATAGCTACCATTTCAGTATTCGAATGTCGCTTTATGACGCCTTGTAGGGGCGGAAGTGTAAGTTGCCGGTCGATTGGTTCGATGTTGGCAAGGTTCAGATAGTTGGTTCATACTTGTTCAGCAGGATGTGGATAGGGTGAAGCTTATCCAGAAGAGGTTATTGGCAGCTCAGAGTCAACAGAAGTTGTGCGGATAATCGGCGACGACGCTTGGAGTTCGTCAGGTGGTCTTCTTGAAGGTACCACCCCGGAAAGGGGGTGACGAGTTTTGGAAAACAGAGGAAACTTATCCCGAGTTACTTTGGGCCTTTTTAGATCATGTGAAGAATAGGCCAGGTTGCCTATATGTTAGATTTGCCTTCCGACGTAGGAGGCAGTACGTCCGGTCTTCATGTTGTTATGTTCGGAAAAGTATCAGAGATCCATCCAGATTGTTCCCAGTAATGATAAACAAAGTTGGAGGTAGTAACCCAGAGATTTGGAAACTGAAGCAGTAACGGAAATGTGGTAAGGTATGAGAAATAGTTCAAGTGTACGAGAAGGGTACGACGAGTAAGGGAAGAAGTGAACATGTGTTAAGAGAATAGAAGTGATCGTTTCTTAAGGGAGTATCGTTTAGACTTTGGGTGGAAGCTTTTGTGATGTTAGAGGTGATTCCTCGTAGACTTGGATTAAGTATTGGAGCGTGTGTTATTTTGTGGCCATGTGTGGCATTGGCAACTTGTTTAAGATAAGAGGAACTTTATCGTTATCCGTCTTGAGAAGGAACATTCGGGACGAATGTTTCTAAGGAGGGGAGAATGTTATACCCCGTATTTCCAGAGTATGTACGTGAGGGCGTACATAGAAAAGTTTGAGCCTTAAATTAGGCAAGGGTCGAAAATTTTGTTCACAACCCCCGAAAAGAATTGTTTTCCGACGAAACGTTTTCCGGACTTTGCGAAGGGAAAATTACGGCTATGTCATTTATTATTTTTGCGGATTTTTCCGAGGGATGAAATATTTTGGACCAACGAGAGGGCGACACTTGTCCCTCAAGTGGACGGCAAGCCATGGGAGTTCTTGGCACGTTTTTTGTGTTGATTTTTGGTCAAGGAGTTGGTAGGATATTTTGTAGATATTTTGTGTAGTAGATGAGCAAGTGGGACCCACAAACACTTGTCCAAATCTTGACCCTCCACTTGCCACCCACTTGTCTTGATCTTGGCCCTTGGTTGTCCTATAAATACCCCCCCCCCCCCCTTGGTTGAAGACTTCTTCATCCACAAAATGTTTTCTAAGTCTTGAAATCCTCCCCCCCTTATTGTGTATTTCTCGTCCAAGTCTTCCCCCTCCCCCTTTGTGAGGCCTTTTGGCCGAGAGGTACCCCCCCCCCCTCCCTAGGGGGTGCTAGCCGAAACCTACCCCCCCTCTTAAGTGTTGTCTTGTATAAATACCCCCCCCCCCGTGGTAGAAAAGTACTCTCCAAGTATTGTTATTATTCCAAAGATACCTCTATACGTACAGCCCGGAAATACTACTTTATGTCCTTTTTGTCTCAAACGAAACCCTAAGGAAAAATCTTCATAGTTGGTTGAAGTGCTAGTAGAAGTTGTTTGGAAACTTCTAAGGGTTGTTTGGAGCGGGTTGGAGCGCCCCGAGTAGGAGCTAAACGTTGCTCAGGATCGACATTTAAACTTGGATAATTTTGGGCTTATCGAGGTAAATACTCTTGTCCTTCTATTGTAATTGGAAATTACATACTGTAGTAGTATAGAAATGAATATAAGATTCATAGAAGGATATTACAGAAGAGAATTGAACTGTAATAGAAGGATATTACGGAAGAGAATTAAACTGAAATCACATCAAAAGAATATTAATGAAGAAGATTAAACTGTACTTACATAGGACAATATTTGCAGTAGACTTGTGTAGTTTAACCGGTAGGGAAGTGCTGCCCGATTTTCCGTAGAATAGAGAACCCTCTGCTTAGAATATTCTACAGAGTAGTCTAGACGTTGATAGACGTATATGGCCTTTATAGGTTGAATGTTCTGCGAGTAGCATGTTCTACTTGAAAGGTGGACAAGGCTAGCCGGGTTATGACGGTGGAGTATTTTGCTATTAGTCGATAATCGTTGCGAGGTATGTGATTCTTCCTATCCTCTTGAGCATGATATTTTAAAAGAATATATATAGTACGGTAGACGTACGTGTGTTAACTGAACGTGGTTTTACTGCGATGTCTTCTGACTTGAGTCTAATAATAAAGAATCTTGAAGTATTTCAAAAGAATTAAAAACCGTTTTTGAAAGAAGAGTAATACTTGGTTTTAAAAGCTTAAGAGTTATACTAGCCTTATGGGAAGTTAGGTATAACGACTTAAGAGAGATAAAAGGAACGGTTTACTTAATTGTTTATAAACATCTTGTATTGATTTCAGAAATGAGAATAAGTATCGAACAAACCACTGCAGCGCTAATAAGGGGAAATGTATCGACTAATTAAGTATTATTAAAACCAGTAGAAACCTCCATCTGCATAGAAGCTAAGATGAGACAAAATGATATTACTTTTGCTAGATCATGGTCAAGTTAACAAGATTGTTATAAACAAGAATAACCTACTCACACATAAGGCATATGTTTCTCAAATTGTTTTAAAAGGAGAATTATATTATTAAGTGATTAAAACTATGAACTACGAAACCTTTCGAAAATGAGAAGCTTGAGCATTTGAAATTAGGCAAACTTGAACGTTTGGAAAATAATGTTGTTACTTAGGGAAGTGTTTTGGTTTACTTAAAAAGATAGTCACTCTATTTTTATACTACGGGTATTGTGTGACTTTTGTGAAAGAAACGGATCTTTTAAAGAGTTAATGTATGAAGTACTTTGGGGATAAAAACCCGAACTTGTTAACATAAAGTAGAAAGTACTTTGTGTGAATAACTTGATTGTGTTGGTTTGTGATAGCCTTGTAATACTTTCTTGTTGATTTGGTAAGTAAACATGTTAGGATGCTACGTGTGTTAGTATCTTGTGATGTTGTGTAAGGGGGTTATTCTTGTTGTGCTTACGTTGTTAAACGTTAAGCCCGTTGTACTGTTATTATATCACATACCCTCGACTTGTTATACAAGCGGCTTGCCACCCTGATGCGGTCTATACGCCTATCGCGATGCGTGTGACTATGCGGAGCAGCGGTATGCTCCAGGATTGATCATTCCGGGTGTATTATCCCGATGCGAGGAGTGCCTTATGCGGTCTGTGTGACTATGCGGTCTATGTGACTATGCGGACTGCGGGAGTCCAGGAGGGTACCGCGGGCTAGCTACCCCCGATGCGAGGAATACCTCATGCGGGCCTATGTGTGGCCTATGCGGAGCAGCGGTATGCTCCAGGATTAGACGCGCACATTGATACTGAGGGCGAGTGGCCAACTTCGATCATGTGGTGCGGTCTAGAAAGACCTCGTGATACAGTTTATGGCATTGTTGGTACTGTGGGTCTTAGTAGTCGGCTATGCCTTCGTACTTACCCCGTACGGTTTTATTATGACACAGGTGGGACCTGGTGTTCATGTGTATTCCTTGGTGCTTGTTATATCATGGACTGCCGGCAGTGAGGAAGGAATTCCACGGGCATGATTGATATTGTGGGCATGAGACCCATGGTTATATTTGAGTGATGACTTTAAGGGCGTGAGTCCCTGACTTGACACGATCGCTACATATTGTGTATCGTAAATTGTTTATCATATATGTCTTTTGTTTTATATAGACTATTATGATTTCATTTACAGTATTTTCAGTTTCACATACTTGGTACCTGTTGTACTGACCTCCTTCGGGGGGCTGCGTTCATGCCGCAGGTAGAGGTACACCAGTTGTTGATCCTCGCTCATGTGGTCACGCTCAAAGATTTGGGAAGCTCCGTTTCTCCGGAGGCTTATCTTGGGTATAGTCCCCTGTCGTTGTAGGTACTTATATTCAGGGGTATGGCGGGGCCCTGTCCCGCCATTGTTGTTATCATTCTTAGAGGTCTGTAGTACTGTTGTGGGCAGAGTTGTAAATGAGATATAACTGTTCGGATTTAAGTTTATATATATATATATATGCCGAAAGGCAACTTCTCTTCAGATAAACTGTGTCTCCTTTACATTGTTTCATGTTGTGTTTTATATTCCGCTGATTACTCTGATGTATGTCTACTTGGGTGCCCGGGGTAAGGCACCAGTCACGGGCCCGGGTTCGGGTCGTGACAGTGACATAAACAACTATGGAGGGACAGGGCCCCGCCATACCCTGAATGTACAAAACTATCTACAACAACAGGGAGATCATACCCAAAAGTCGAGCCTCCGGAGAAATGGAGCTCCTGACACCAGAGAAAAGATACTAAAACTGAGGATCCGCTACCTGCTTCCCTTTACCTGCGGCATGAACGCAGCTTCGGGCGAGGTCAAGATAACATGTACCAAGTATGTGAAACTGTAAAGTACTTTAAATGAAATCATATCATTTATAACCAATTTTACAAATATGTACGAAACAACCAATGTAACCGCACATAGTGCCACATCACAAACAAGAGCAATAATAGGTAAACTGTAACAGGTCTTTTCTAGGCTGTGAATGATCGAAGCAAGGCCAATCGCCCATAGTATCATTATGCATGCCTAATCCTAGACTCCCGCAGTCCGCATAGGCCACCTAGGCCCGCATGAGGTATTCCCCGCATCGAGGGTAGCTACTCCTCGGCATCGTCCTGGACTCTCGTAGTCCGCATGGCCACATAGACCTCATGAGGTATTCCCCCGCACACTAACCTGGAACTCTCGTAGCTCCGCATAGGTCCCCTGGACCCGCATGAGGCATCCTCGACGGGCAGCTTAACCCCCGGTATATCATGTCAAGAGGAGAGTGGTATAATACTAACATAACGGCTTATCGTTAAACAACATAAGCACAATAAGAATAACCTCTTTATACAAACGTTTACAAGACACTAACACACATAGCATCATAATATGTCTACTCATCAAATCATCTTACTATACTTTCCAGAAATCAATACAAGTCTTTCATAAACACATAAGTAAACCGTTCCTTTTATCTTTCTTAAGTCGTTATGCCTAACTTCCCATAAAGCTAGTATAACTCTTAAGCTTTTTGTTTAAAAACAAAGTATTATTCTTCTTTAAAAAATGATTCATAATTCTTTTGAAATACTTCAAGATTCTTTATCATTTAGACTCAAGTCAAAAGACGTCAAGTAAAACCATGTTCAGTTAACACACGTACGTCTACCGTACTATATATATATATTTTAAAATATAATGCTCAAGAGGATAGGAAGAATCACATACCTCCTCGGCGAAATCCACCTGCCAAGTCGAATATGTCGCGCGTAGAGTATCAACCTATAATGGTCAAATACGTCTATCAACGTCTAGACTATTCTGTAGAATATTCTAAGCAGAAGGTTCTCTATTCTATGGAAAATTGGGCAGCATTTCCCTACCCGTCAAACTACTCAAGTTCATCAGAATACAAATTCTATGTAAGTACAGTTCAATTCTTCTTTTATATTCTTTTGATGTGACTTCAGTTCAATTCTATTCTTCAATATCCTTCTATGTATCTTATACTTATTTCTATACTACTACAGTATGTAATCTCCAATTACAATAGAAGGATAAGATTATTTACCTCGATAAGCCCAAAATTTTTATACCCCGTATTTCCAGAGTATGTACGTGAGGGAATACGTACAAAAGTTTAGCCTTAAAAGTTAGGCATGAACGAAAATACTTGGGCACAACTCACTAAAAGAATCGTTTTCCGACGAAACGTTTTACACAACTCGCGTAGGATAAATTCCGCCTATGTCATTTCTAATTTTTGCGGATTTTTCCGAGAGACGAAACATTTTGGACCAAAGGGAGGGTGACACTTGTCACCCTCATTGGACGGCAATTGGGCTATTGTTTGGCACGTTTTTTGTGCCTTTGCACAAGTCAAGGAGTTGGTAGGATATTTTGTGTAGTAGATGGATAAGGACACTTGCCTAAATCTTCACCCTACACTTGCCTTGCACTTGGCATCATCTTGGCCATTGGTTGGCCACTTCTTGACCTATAAATACCCCCCTTAAGATGAAGAGTTCTTCATCCACAAATCATTTCCAAGTCTTGAAAAATCCCTCCCCTCTCTCTAAGCCTTCGTCCAAGCCTCCTCTTTCCCTCGAGAAGGCCTTGGCCGAATACCCCCCAAAGAAGCCCTAGCCAAACACTACCCTCCCTTGGTAGAAAAGTTGCCTTCTAGTATTGTTATAATGCCCAAAATACCCTAGCCCAAATCCCTTAGTACTTAGTAGAAGTTGGGAAGAACTTCTAAGGGTTCTCGAGCTCTGAGCGCATAACAACTTAGAGCTAAACCTTGCTCAGCGCGACTTTTATCTAGGATATTATTGGGCTTACCGAGGTAAATAATCCTAACCCTCTTTGTATTAGAAAATGCATCTTGTAGAAGTATTGATATAAGTATTGAATACTTAGAAGTTTATTACAGAATAGAATTGAACTGTATCACAGTAGGGGTTTAAAAGAAGAATAATCAAATCAGATTTACTTAGGACTGTTTTCACGAGACTTGAGTAGCTCACCTGTAGGGAAGTGCTGCCCAATTTTCCGTAGGATAGAGAACCCTCTCGCTTAGAATCGTTTCGGAATAGTGCGAGCGTTGATAGACGTGTCGACTATTATAGGTTGATTCTCTGCGACATATTCAACTTGGCGTGGTTTTCACGAGAAGGTATGTGATTCTTCCTAAAGCATGATATTTTAAAATATATATATATAGTACGGTAGACGCATACGTGTTGATGAATAATAACTACGGCAATGTCTTCCGACTTAAGCCTAAATAAAAGCTACAGCAATGTCTTGACTTAAGCCCAATAATAAGAATCTTGATGCATTTCAAAAGAATCTTGAATCATTTTTAATGTAAGAGAACTAATTGGTTTTTAAACAAAGCTTAAGAGTTATACTAGCTTTATGGGAAGTTAGGTATAACAACTTAAGATTTATAAAAGGAACATTTACTTATGTGTTTATAATGCACTTATTGAATTATGAAAGAATAATAAAATGGTTTGATAAGTAGTCATGATATGATGCTATGTGTGGTAGTAACTTGTAACGCTTTGTATAAGAGGTATTCTTGTTGTGCTTATGTTGTTTAACGATAAGTCGTTATGTTAGTATTATATCACTCACCTCTTGACATGTTACCGGGGTTAAGCCGCCTCCGACGCGGGTAGACTCGGTGATGCGGGACCATGATTCGAGAATACCTCATGCGGGTCCAGGGACCTATGCGAGCTACGAGTTCGAGGTTAGTGTGCGGGGTTATACCTCACGCGTCTATGTGGCGCTACGCGGACTACGAGTCCGTGACTATGCCGAGGAGTAGCTACCCTCGATGCGGGTTATACCCTATGCGGCCTATGTGAGTGGCCTATGCGACTACGGAGTCCGTGATTAGGCTTGCATGGTGATACTACGCAATTGGCCTCGCCGATCATTCGCAGCCTAGAAAAGACCTCAGTTCACCTATTGTTGCTCTTGTTTATGATCTGGCAATATGACCGGTTACCTTGGTTGTTTCATACATATATGTAAACCGATTTTAAAATGATATGTTTTCATTTAAGTACTTTCTGATTTCGCATACTTAGTACTGTTGATCGACCTCCTTCGGGGTTGCGTCATGCCGCAGTAAGGGCAGCAGGTGCTAGATCCACATCCTTAGGATCTTTGCGTTGGTGTCAGGAGCTCCATCTTCTCCGGAGGCTCTACTTTTGGGTATGATCTCCCTGTATTGTAGTTAGTTTTGTACATTCAGGGTATGGCGGGGCCCTATCCCGCCATAGTTGTTTACTTCCTTAGAGGTTTGTAGTCCTATTGTACAGTTGGGATGTAACTGCAAAACAATGTTTTTATATATATGCCGAAAGGCAGGCTTTTCTTCAGATAAACTGTTTCTCCTTGTTACTAATGTTTTTTGTCTTGTTTTATATTTCCGTTGATTTTCTCTGATCGATGTATGCTTAGGTGCGGGTAAGGCATCACCACGCCCCGAACAGTCGTGACAAAAGTGGTATCGAGCGATTAATCCTGGAAAGTGTCTACAGACCGTATCTAGTAGAGTCTTGATTATCGGTGTGTTGTGCACCACACCAATAATCAGGAGGCTATAGGATATTTAGGATTGGTTTCCATTCTTCTCATTCTGAGATCGTGCCTTAGAGCTGTGTTATAAGTCGGACCGTTCTAACGTATCCCTTTTTCTGTAACAGTTATGCCTCCACGTAAGGCAACCCGGGCCCAGAAGGGCAAGGCAGCCGAGGGAGCTGCTAGTGGGACACCTAGAGTCACGAGGCTCGTGCCCGGGCCGATACCCGAGACGGCGAGTTCTACGACGCCGCACCGAAGGAGTTTAGGGCGCAGCGGCCGACGAGACCACAATACCTACACCTCCATCCCACACCGGAGCAGATGAGATGGGTTCTGAGAGACGGGCCCGCCATCGCCGTGATCGTGGCATACGAGGACAGCCGGATGCGGCGATTCAGCCGGCACCCGTAGCACCCGTGGTTCACCCGAGGGCAGATAGTTTGAGGCTACGAGATTTCCTGAGTTGTAGCCCGCGAGTTTTACTGGTCGAGGCCGAGGATGATCCGCAGGAGTTCATCCGCCGCCATGAAGGATTATGAGAGTGATCGGGCGTTGGAGACCGAGTCCGTGATCTTCGGTTCACATAGTCGCGTGATACCGCAATCGATTGGTTTGATTCATGGAGTTATCCCGGGAGAGCACGCCCCAGCCTACTTGGGATGAGTTCTCGAGGCTTTCTCACTCACTTCTTGCCTCCACAGATGGCGAGGGCGCGGCGGCGACATTTTTGTTATCGAGGCGCAGAGGACGACCGTTAGGGAGTACAATGTCGAGTTTGATTCATTGGCTCGATATGTCCCAGCGTGGTAGCAGATATAGAGGATAGGGTGCACCGCCACGCCACCGGGCTAGATGATTATATGGCCGAGTCTTGTGCGGTGTTTCTCTTCACCGGTATGGACATTACCCGCATGCAGGCTCATGCACTTGGATTCGAGGCGTAGGACCGACGGGTTGACCGACAAAGAGAAGAGACCGTGACGGCAGGTCCTTTGGTAGTTATCGGTGGGCGACCTCGAATGGTCTAGATTCGCACCACACCGGCTCGAGCACTCCTGCGACCGCCCTCAAGACCCAGAGTATTGAGGCGGGGCGGGCCCCGTGACTTGAGACTTTCAGGTGGCAGAGTCTGGCGGTGCCGACCACCTCGGTGTGGCCGTCGGTAGATCCCATTTCGAATTGTGGTACTCCTCCGAGAGTTTGTTACGCCAGGCTGTGGCCGGGTCATTTTGCGAGGGCCTGTCCGACCGGAGGCAGCGCGGGTGGTAGGGCTCAGCCTACAGGGTCTGTTGCCGGTTCATCATCTCCTTCGCCACTCGCCCGAGGCGTGGTACTCATGGACCAGCAGGTCGCGGCAGAGGTCGTGGCTCAGGTCCCAGTTCTAGCGGTCCTCAGAACCGCATTTATGCCTTGTCCAAACGGGCAGATCGTGAGGCCTCACCGATGTCGCCACAGTACCTTATCGGTTCGGATTTGATGTGTATGCCTTGATAGATCCGGTTCTACTGTCCTATATATCTCCCCTTGTTGCTAGTAGGATAGGGATAGAGCCTGAGTCCATAGACCCTTTCGAGGTAGCTACGTCAGTGGGTGATTCGGTGGTAGCTCGGCGGGTATATAGGGCTTGTCCAGTGACCATTTACAGTCGTCAGACCCTAGCCGACTTGATCGAGTTGGATATGACTGATTTCGACGTGATCATGGGTATGGATTGGCTAGCTTCTTGCTATGCCCATGTAGACTGCAGGGAGAGAGTAGTACGGTTCCAGTTTCCTGAGGAGCCGGTTGTCGAGTGGGAGGGGAACATCAGACGCCGAGGGGTAGGTTTATTTCCTACCTCAAGGCTAGGAAGATGGTGCAGAAGGGGTATATCTACCATCTCATTCGGGTGTTTGATACTGAGGCTGCGGTACCTGATTTTGATCGCCTGTAGTCAGAGAGTTCCCTGATGTGTTTCCAGATGACCTCCCGGGTATCCCTCCTGAGAGGGAGATAGAGTTTTGTATCGATGTGCTGCCAGACACTCGGCCTATTTCCATTCCGCCATACAGAATGGCACCTGCCGAGTTGAGAGAGTTGAAGGACCAGCTGAGAGATTTGCTGGAGAAGGGCTTCATCAGGCCTAGTGTTTCTCCTTGGGGAGCGCCGGTATTGTTCGTGAAGAAGAAGGACGCTGCGCATGTGTGTTGATTACAGGCAGCTGAACAAGGTGACCATTAAGAACAGATACCCCCTTCCCAGGATTGATGATTTGTTCGATCAGTTGCAGGGAGCGAGATGTTTTTCCAAGATTGATCTGCGGTCGGGCTATCATCAGGTGCGAGTCAGAGAGTCGGACATCCCTAGGACTGCATTCCGGACCCGGTACGGGCACTACGAGTTTAGGGTTATGTCGTTCGGTTTGACCAATGCTCCGGCGGTATTCATGGATTTGATGAACCGAGTGTTCAAACCATTTTTGGACACGTTTGTGATAGTGTTCATTGATGATATCTTGGTTTATTCTCGCTCAGAAGCGAGCACGCGAGCATTTGGCGATCTTGGCCGACATTTCTCCAGGACCAGCAGTTATACGCCAAGTTTTCCAAATGTGAGTTTTGGTTAACTTCGGTGGCTTTTCTTGGGCATATTGTCGGGGCTGATAGCATTCGAGTGGATACGGCCAAGATCGAAGCGATCCAGACTTGGCCTGACCTACTACTCCGGCAGAGGTTCGCAGCTTACGGGCCTTGCGCAGTTATTATCGGCGTTCGTAGAAGTTTGCTTCTATCTCTCGCACCATTGACTAGGCTGACTCGTAGGCGCTAAGTTTGATGGTGATCATGCTTGAGCGTGGTTTCGATGGCCGGAGAGATCGACGACCGCCTCGCTTCTTACTCTTCCGCAGGTCCGCGGTTATGTCGTGTATTGTGATGCGTCAGGCATCGGGTTGGGATGTGTGTTTGTTATACCCCGTAGTTGCAGGGTATGTTTGTGAGGACGTTCGTACGAGAGTACGGCAGAAATTTTGAAAAGAAAGAAAGATGTGAGTTTTCGACGGAAAAGTTTCCGGTTATTTGTGAAGAAAAAGGTTCGTTAATGGGAATTGGATTCCCAGATTTGGTATTTGGACTTCATAGATTATATTAGAATTTTGAGATTTTATTTTGGAAATGGTCACGTGGGCCCACTGAGAAATTTACTGTTTTGTGGGGCCCACTTTATTTTGAGATTTTGGCCATTGTGGATATTTTTGAAAGACGCTTTTATGAGGGCGATAGGAGGGTGACACGTGTCACCCCGCCCAGTGGCTTGGCCGAAGTTACCTTTGTGCACAACACCCTTGCTAGAGTCGTTTTCGACGAAACGTTTACAGAACTGCGAAGGAAAATTCCGCTATGTCGCTTTTGTATTTTTGCGGATTTTTCCGAGAGACGAAACATTTTGGACCAACGGGAGGGTGACATGTGTCACCTCACATCGAAGCAGTGGGCGTCAGTGAACGAACGGTTCACGTTTTTGGCTCGATCTTTTGGCTCACGTTTTGGCCTATTGGTTCCTTGTTTTGTGCCTTGTTTTGGCCTTGTTTTGTGGCTTGTTTGGTGCAATGTTTTGTGGTGTAGGGTTAGGGTGCACTTGGCTTGATCTTGGCCTTACACTTGCCTCAGACTTACAAATCTCGCCATTGGTTGCCTTTGGGTTTGCTATAAATACCCCCTAGTTGATGAACTTTCTTCATCCAAAAATCATTTCCAACTCTTGAAATCTCTCCCCCGTTGGGAGTTGAACTTCGTCCCAGCCCTCCCCTTTGGAGCTTGGCGAGAGGTCTCCCTTAGAGTGAGGCTTGGTGTGGTACCCCAGCCTAGTTACTTTCGTATAATACCGCTTGTTGTGGTATAGAAATACTCTCCTAGTATTGTTATAATGCCCAAAATACCTTAGCCTTATACCTTGAAGTATTCCAAAAGTTACCTCTATACGTAGAGTACGGAAATACTACCTTTTGTCCCTTTAGTCTCAAACAGTAACCACTAAGGAAACCTTCACCGTTGGTTGAAGTTTTGGAGTAGAAGTTGGTTAGAACTTCTAAGGGTTGTTTGGAGCGGATTGAGCACTCGGAGTAGGAGCTGCGTTGCTCAGGATCGACTTTATACTTGGATAATTTTGGGCTTATCGAGGTAAACACTACTGTCCTTCTATTGTAATTGGAAATTACATGTTTAAATATATAGTTGAAGTATACTATATATAGAATAACTTAGTATTGTGGCAATGTCTTTTGACTTAAGCCTGAAGAATAAAGACTGAACTGAACTGTAATTACATAGGACTGTGTTACAGTAGACTTGTGTAGTATTACTGTGTGGTAGAGTTGTGCGTCCGGTTAGACGTATAAAACCCCCCCCCCTGGTTGGCTTGGTAGCCGACCTCGATAGAGGAGGAGATTTACGCTGTGGCGGGGGGGGGAGGTGCTGCCGAATTTTCTGTAGAAAGATAGGAACTTGTGTTTTGGGGTTAATAGACGTTTGTGACCTTTATAGGTGAAAGTACTAAGAGTAGCGTATTCTACTCGAGGAGTGGAAAGGGCTAGCAAGGTTGTAGTACTTGGAGCATTTTGCTTATTGTCGATAAATCGTCGCGAGGTATGTGAACCTCTTCCTATCTCTTCTAGCATGATATGTGTGTAACTATGTAGTACGGTAGACGTACATGTGTTTAATGTATTTGATTGGTTTGAAACATAAAGTGTTATAACGGCTTTATGGGAAGTTGGTTATAACAGCTTTATGTAGGTAAGAAAATACTTTGTGGTTTTAAAAGGTAACTGATGTGAATTATAACTGGCTTGTTATAATAAAGAAACTTGATGTATTTCAAAAGATTTATAAATCGTTTTGAAGGGAGAGTAACACTTGGTTTTAAAGGTTTTAAAAAGGAATTATACTAGCTTTATGGGGAGTTAGGTATAATGTCTTAAGAGAGGTAAAGAAAATGGTTTACTGATGTTAGAAGTTAAGAGACTTGATCTTATGAGATAAGAGACTTAACTTATTTGTTTTAATGTGGATGTTTGTGTGAAACCTCATTCGTGAGTAATGAGTACTTGGTTTTATTTAAAGGGATAAGGTTTTACTGATTTCGGAAATCAGAATGTGTATCGACAGACCACTGCAGCGTTAATAAAGGAAAATGTATTGAATAATGTTGTATCGTATTAAAAACCGTTAGAAACCTCCATCCGCATAAACTAAGATGAGACAAAATGATATTACATTTTCTAGATCATGGCTGCTGTAATAAGAATGTTGTAAACAAGAATAACCTACTCTCACGTGAGACATATATTACTCAATTGTTCTAAAAAGGAATCAAGTGATTAAGTTTATGAACTATGAAACCATTTGAAAATGAGAAGCTTGAGTAATGGAAACTAGGCAAACTGGAACTTAGGAAAAGAATGTTGTTACTTGATTTTGAAGAGGAATGTGGGTCGGTCATTCTAATACTACGGGTATCGGGTGACTTTGATAAAAGTAATGGATCTCTTTTAAGGAACTTAACTTACGTAGTACTTTAGGGTTAAAACCCGGACGTTGGCATAAAATGAAAGTACTTTGAGTTGTGTATAACTTGCCTATGCTTGTTGTTGTGAAACTTGCCTATGCTTGTTGTTGTGAAACTTGCCTATGCTTGTGATGATAGCCTTTGTTGTGCAAGTGTTGTATTTCTGTGTTACCGCGTCTCTCGATGGAGGGTCGGTTGACTTGTTGAGAACTTACTTGGACGTGCCGGCAGTGACGGAGAAATTCCACGGGTACGTTCCTGTTGATTGTGTTACTTTTGCTAATCGCTTTGGACATACTGACACGATGCGTAGCGCACGGGTATGCTTCCATTTTGATACTGCTTTCGTTTCCTTTGGGCATATCGACACGACGCGTAGCGCACGTATGTTCCCATTTGGAATGCCGCATCGCTTTCCCTTTGGGCATACTGACACGATGCGTAGCGCACGGGTATGTTCCCATTTGGAATGCTGCTTTATTGTTTCCCTTTGGGCATACTGACACGATGCGTAGCGCACGGGTATGTTTCCATTTGGAATGCTGGCTTATTGTTTCCCTTTGGACATACTGACACGATGCGTAGCGCACGGGTATGCTCCCTTTGGATTTCTTGATTGATTAATGTTACATGGACATGTCTACACCACGCAATTCCGGGGCATGTGGCGTATAGCGAGGTTGACCACCCAGATATTGTTATTGAGGTTACATGGGCATGTCTACACCGGCGCAGATTCGGGGCATGTGGCCACGCGCCTTGTTATTATTGTTGCATCATGGACATGTCTACACCGGCGCAAGATTCCGGCCATGATGCGAACATGATGGATGTTGAGGGCGTGAGACCCATAGTTATATTTGAGTGGTGACTTTGAGGGCGTGAGTCCCTGACTTGATATGACTGCTTATTTATGGTGAACTGTAGTTTGGTTATCATACATGTCTCCTGCTTTATAGACTACTATGATTTCATTTCTGATTTTCGTTTCACATACTAGATTTTTGTTATCGACCTCGCCGAGGCTGCGTTCATGCCGCAGGTAGAGGTACATCGGTCGTGGATCCCCGCTCTTAGGATCTCATTTCAGCGCGTTGGAAAGCTCCGTTCCTTCGGAGGCTTATCTTTGGTATGTTTCCCTGAGTTGTAGGTTCTTGTACATTCAGGGGTATGGCGGGGCCCTGTCCCGTCATAGTTGTTGTAAATCTTAGAGTGCAGAGCCTTTGTTGTGGCGTGGTTTGTAAAAAGGATAAGCGTTCGGGTTTTATGTATATATAAGGCAAATCGCTTGGTTGGCCTGTTTATTTATCATGTCTCTCATTTCATGTTTAAAGTTTTTATTTCCGCTGGTTTTCTCTGATGTTGGATCGCTAGGGTGCCCGGGGTAAGGCACCAGTCACGGGCCCGATTTTTGGGGTGTGACAGTGTTGATGCAGCATGGCAAGGTTATAGCGTATGCATCCCGACAGCTGAAGAAACACGAGAGGAACTACCCCACCCATGATTTGGAGTTGGCAGCGGTGATTCACGCCTTGAAGATCTGGAGGCACTATTTGTATGGGGTTCACGTGGATATTTATACAGACCACAAGAGCCTCCAGTATATCTTCAGCCAGAGGGAGCTGAACTTACGATAGAGACGGTGGTTAGAGTTGCTTAAGGATTACGATGTTGATATCCTATACCACCCGGGGAAGGCCAATGTCGTGGCAGATGCTCTTAGTCGTAGGTCGATGGGGAGCCTATCAGATGTGCAGCTAGAGAGAAGGGACATGGTTCGTGATTTGCATCAGTTAGCGAGCCTTGGTGTCCGTTTGATTGATTCTGATAGCAGTGGGGTTCGAGTTCGTGAGGTTGCCGAGTCTTCCATCGTCGAGGAGGTGAAGAGGCAACAGTTCGAGGATCCAGTTGTCACGACCCGTTTCGGGGCCCGTGACTGGTGCCTTACCCCGGGCACCCTAGTGATACAACATCAGAGAAAAACCAGCGGAAATAAAAACTTAAACATACAGTTTAGATATGGATCAATATAAAAGAAAATAGGCCAACCAAAACGGTTGCCTTTCAACATATATAAATATAGACATTTGAACAGTTACAATCCTTACAACCCTGCCCACAACAAAGGCATGCACTTCTACGATTTTTACAACAACTATGACGGACAGGGCCCCGCCATACCCCGAATGTACAAGAACCTCTGCACTCGTGGTAACATACCAAAGATAAGCCTCGAAGGAACTGAGCTTCCCAATACGTGAAAGGTGATCCTAAAAGCGGGATCGATAGTCGATGTACTACTGCAGATGAATGCACTTCAAGGAGGTCGCGACAACAGTACCAACTATGTGAAATCAGAAATATCAGAAATGAAATCATAGCTATATAAAGTGAGACATGTATGATAACCAACTACAAGACACCACATATAAATAGTCATATCAAGTCGTGACTCACGCTCCAAATCATCACTGTGCCCGGAATTCCTTCCTCACCGCTGCGGCTATGATATAACAACACCAAGGAGTATATGTGAACACCGTGTTCTACGTGTCAATAAAACCGTGACGGCAAGTATAACTACCAGATCCGACCGCATCAAGCACATCGCATAACCATATCACGGCCGACACGCGTGGCAAGTGCAATAGCCTCCACCACTCCACCGCGCCACGTGGCGACGGGGCAAGTGAATCGCCACGCACTGATCACAACCGTAAGTCACGGCTCCATCCAAATACTAACTCGCTGGTCGACACGCGGCGTGCAATAACCTATACCAGATCAACCTGCGTCACGTAGCTGACGGGGGCAAGTAAACAGGCTACGCACCCGATCACAACCGTAAGTCACGATACGTCGCCGCGAAGCTGACACGTGGCAAGTGCAATAACCTATACCAGATCCACCTGCGCCACGTAGCTGACGGGGGCAAGTAAAACAGGCTACGCACCCGATCACAACCGTAAGTCACGATACTTCGCCATAAATAACCATAATGGTCACATGTCCACATCATCGGTAGACATGCCCATGTAATAATAGTAATGTTGCACTGCGGAATCTTCCGCCACCGCCGTAAGTCCAAGTAAGTTCTCAACAAGTCAACCGGCCCTCCATCGAGAGACGCGGTAGAATAGAAACACAATTCTTGCATAACAAAGACTATCTCAATAAGCATAGGCAAGTTACACAACAACAAGCATAGGCAAGTTACACAACAACAAGCATAGGCAAGTTATACACAACTCAAGTACTTTCCTTTTAAGTCAAAATCCGGGTGTTAACCCTAAAGTACTACGTACGTTAAATTCCTTTTTAAAGAGATCCATTCCTTTTATAAAAGTCACCCGATACCCGTAGTATAAAATAGAGTGACTCACATTTTTAGGTAAACCAAAACACTTTCCTTTTCAACCACATTCTTTTCCCTAAGGTTCCAGTTTGCCTAATTTCAATTACTCAAGGCTCTTTATTTTAGAAAAGTTTCATAGTTCAATGTCTTAATCTCTTTTAAAACATTTGAGTGACATATGCCTTATATGAGTGTAGGTTATTCTTATTCATAATCAATCTTATTAAGCGACATGATCTAGGAAATGTAATATCGCTTTTGTCTCATCTTAGTTTCTATGCAGATGGAGGTTTCTACCGGTTTTAATAATACTTCATTATTCATTACATTTTCCTTTATTAACGCCTAGTGGTTTGTCGATACTCATTCGATTTCAAATCAAGAAACATTATTCCTTTTAAAACCAAGTACCCATTACTCACGAATGAGGTTTCACATTGTTAACAAACTTCATATCAATACAATTAAGTCAAGTCTCTTATCTTTTAAGATTAAGTCTCTTAACTTCTAAAAATCAGTAAACCATTCTTTTTATCTCTCTTAAGACGTTATACCTAACTTCCCATAAAGCTAGTATAACTCTTTATGTTTTCAAAACCAAGTATTACTCTTCTTTCAAAAAGGTTCCTTAATTCTTTTGAAATACTTTAAGACTCTTTATTATTCAGGCTTAAGTCAAAAGACATTGCCGTAACGCTACATTCGCTTAACACACGACGCTCACCGTACTATATCTATATTCCTTTTAAAAAATTTCAAGGTTCTTATTATTCAAACTTAAGTCAAAAGACATTGCCGTACAACTATATTCAGTTAGCACACGTACATCTACCATATAATATATACATATTATTCAGGCTTAAGTCAAAAGACATTGCCACACGTACGTCTACCGTACTATATGTATTCTTTTAAAATACTTCATGCTCAAGAGTATAGGAAAAATCACATACCTCGCGACGATTATCGACTATAAGCAAAACGCTCCACGGCTATAACCCGGCTAGCCTTGTCCACCTTCTAAGTAGCACATGCTACTTGCAAAACATTCAACCAATAAAGGTTATCAGTCTACTGTAATACAGTCCTATGTAAGTACAGTTTAATCTTCTACTTATATTCTTCTGATGTGATTTCAGTTCAAGTCTATTCTGTAATATCCTTCTATTACAGTTCAATTCTCTTCTATGAATCTTATATTCATTTCTATACTACTACAATATGTAATTCCCAATTACAATAGAAGGACAGTAGTATTTACCTCGATGAGCCCAAAAATTATACAAGTATAATGTCGCTCCTAAGCAACGTTAGGCTCCTACTCCGAGTGCTCCAACCCGCTCCAAACAACCCTTAGAAGTTCTACGCAACTTCTACTTAACACTTCAACCGACTATGAAGGTTTTCCTTAGGGTTTCGTTTAGTGGCTAAAGAAAGTATAATAATATTTTCCGGGTTTTTCGTATAGAGGGTACTTTGGAAAGTACTACAAGGTATAAGGGCTAAGGTATTTTGGCATTACAACAATACTTGGAGAAGTATTTCTCAACCAAGGGGGGGTAGTATTTCGACTAGCAACTAGGCTAGGGGGAGGGGGGTATTCTCGGCCGAGGGCCTTCAAGAGGGGGAGGGGTGTTTCGGCTAGGCTACCACAAAGGGGGAGGGGGTGTGGCGGACGAGAGCACAAGAGGGAGAGGGAGGGTTTTTGCCTTAGAAGTTTTCAAGTGAGGATGAAGAAAGTCTTCAACTTAGGGGAGTATTTATAGGTCAAGTAAAGGCCAACCAATGGCCAAGATTCATCCAAGTGTTAGGCAAGTGTAGGGCTAGATTTCAACCATGTGGACCTTATCCATCTACCACACCAACTTGCACAAATATCCTACCTAACCCAAGGCACAAAAAACGTGCCTTAGCCTTGCCTTTGCCGTCCACTTGCTTCCAATGTGAGGGTGACACATGTCACCCTCCCGTTGGTCCAAAATGTTTCGTCTCTCGGAAAAATCCGCAAAAATTAAAAATGACATAGCCGTATTTTTCCCTTCGTAAGTTTAGTAAAACGTTTCGTCGAAAAACGACTCCTTTCGGCACTTGTGCCCAAATTTCGAACCTTGCCTAATCTTAAGGCTTGAATTTTTATACGTACGTCCTCACGTACATACTCTGGAAATACGGGGTATAACATTCTCCCCTCCTTAGAAACATTCGTCCCGAATGTTCCTTCTCAAGACGGACAACGATGAAGTTCTTCTTAACAAGTTGCCAATGCCACACCTGGCCACAAAATAATACACGTTCTCTTCCTTCCTTACTCGTCGTGCCCTTCTCGAACACTTGAACTCTTCTAGTATAATGCATCACACTTCGCCATCGCTCAGCTTCCCAAAACTTTGGAGTCACCACCTCCAAACTTGGTCATCTTACTAGCCTCAATCTTTCTTAAGGCCATACCCGGCCTTCACGATCCGCTTCTGGTCGAACATATCCACGAACTCATACGATGGTCATCTAATCTTGGGCCTAGCACCCTCGTGACCCTACCACCTGGCGGGACCACCCAGAGCTGACCCCACCTCGAAACAGGCCGCGGGTTGGCCCGCAACATGGCCCAACCCGACCTTCTTAACGCATCACGCTCTTGTTCCCCGATCCGGAACAATCTTACCTATTCAAGTCATGAAAGCTACCACTTCCATTTTACACCACCCAAGGGAATTTTCCCACAATTACTCCACGTATACCTATACGTTCTGACAAGAATTACTCGCAAAAACTTGTACTCAAGACGGCCTTACATCTAAGGTTTCTACTGTAATATTCTAAGGTTCATCATATTCTCACCCCCAGGCTTACCCTTTTTTTCACTAACCAGGTTTCTAAATCACATTTTAGCACAAGGCTATCCGAACATAACACTAAATACATCATCACAACATCAATACATACAAAACTCTAGAGGGTTAAGGGATATACCTGAAAATAGGCGGTTCAGAGGACCGCTAAAACTGGGAACTTCCACCGCGACTTACCGTGGCTCCGCCGGTACGAACATCCCGCCTAGCTATGGAAGGTGAAGAACCCGCAATCGATCTAGTAGTCTGTGCTATCCCACCAGCATACTCGGCCTGGACAGCCTCCAAATGGCCTCGCTCGGCCGCAAGTATAGCAATCTCCCAAACCAGTACGACATTCCCCTCTATGGGCTTTACCACAATGGTCACACTGAGATACGGGTGGCCTCATCCGGCGAGCACTCCTACTCCCCTGACAATCTGAAACCTGGGAGCCCCGACCTGCTCCTGAATATCCCGGCGTCCCGGCGTGGAGGACCACTCAGATCTTGGCGGAGGTACATAACTTGTCACTGAGGCGGTCCGCCTCGAAAGTCACCAAAGGACCTCGTTGTTCGCCTCTTCTCGCGATCCCGCCATTCCGTCGATTTCTCCGCCTCACATCCAAGTGCATAAGCTGCGACGCGGCAATGTCCATGCCCTACCAAGAGCTACACCAACAACTCGCTAGGTAATCATCGAGCCCTCAGAACATATCGGTGCACTCGATCCTCCATACTAGCTACTAACGCGGGACGCATCGCCAATGAGTCGAACTCCACATTGTACTCCAACCGTATGCCCGCTTCGCCAGAACACCAAAAATTTGTCGCCCGAGCCCTCTCATCCGTGGAGGCAAGAAATGCGCAAGAAATGCCTCCGAGAACTCGTCCCCATATACCGGAAGTGCATTCTCTCCCGACAGCTCCCACGAATCAAACCACGATCATGCGGTATCACGCAGCCGATGCGAACCTAGGACCACCAACTCGGTCCGATGCCTTGATCACTCTATGATCCGTCAGAATCGCTTGATGAACTCCTGCGGATCATCCTTATGCCTCGACCCGTAAAACTCTGGCGGCTTACAACTCAGAAAATCCCGTAGCCTCGAACTATCTGATCTAGGGTGAACCACTGGTGCTACTTGTTATACCCCGTAGTTCTGACCCTACGTATGAGAGTGTACGAAAGCATGTAAGACTTAAAATTTCCAAGGGATAGGTTGACGGATTGTTCCGGACGGGTTTTAGTCAACTTTGAGGCGGGTTATGACCCGGTACATTGAGAGTTCCTAAGTGTTTCAAAGGCCTAGGGCGTAGTTCGTTGAGTCTAGATTCCAACGCAACCAACCGTTCGTCGATAGGACATCAGAGTAGGAAGTTATGAGAATTACAAGTTCAGTGCGCAGTCGGACAGAAATGTGTTTCGGACAAAGGCGACAGGGCCGCGGCGCCGAAAGTACTGAGGGGTCGCTGAAGTTTCAGCGCCGCGGCGCCGGGAAGCAGGGCCGCGGCGCCGGAAGATCTGAGGGTCCGCAGGAGTTGCGGCGCCGCGGCGCCGGGAAGCAGGGCCGCGGCGCCGAGGCGGGATTCTGGGCGGAAAAACTTAGGAAAAGTCAGATTTTTCTTTTAAAAGACCTTGGGAGGGTGACAAGTGTTCCCCCCCATCTGATTTTGCATGCACTATATTGACCAAGTCTTCAAGACTTGGTCATATTTCATCTCTCTCTCTTAGACAAAAGCTCTTCCTTCTCTCTTAAAAGTTCAAGCTCCTCCTTCTCTCTAAAATCCCAAGAGACATTCTAGCCTTAAGAAAAATCTGAATAGTTAAGAACCAAAAAGGAAGCTTGTAGCTAGCTTGTTGGCATTGTTGTGGTGGTGTTCTTAGCAAGGAGGCTAGCAATATTTGGAATAAGTTTGGCTAAAACTTTAAGGTAACATTTCTTCCTTTAGAGTTAGTTCTAGTGTTGCATGTTTAGAAGAAAGAACTTGTGGTAGTAAATAATGCTCTTAGAGTCATTGCATGCTAGAAATGTGGTTTGGATATGAAGAATGGGTTAAGAAGAGATTATGAGCATGTTGTAGCCTAAAAACTACCTTAGAATTGTTAAGTAAATTGTTGTAAACTTATGGGGCAGATTTGGTATTTGGGTGTGTAATCCCCTTTAAATGTTGGATTGTTGAACCTTAAATGTGGTGTTTGGATGATAAATTCGACCTTGAGAAATGTGGCAAAGTGAGTAGAAACAAAGGAAATGCTGCCCAATTTTCCATAGAATTTAGTGGCTTTGAGTTTAGATTGTTCTACATTGGAATTAGAGGTTAATAAACGTATCATGGTTATTTTAGGTTGACATATTACTTGCGGTAGTTGAGCCTAGCAAGTGGATTGACCAAAGAGGTATGTGAAGCTTTCCTATCTTTTGAGCATGAGTATTTGTATCTATGTAGTACGGTAGACGTACAAGATCTAGTATTCTTACTTGTTTAAGTATAAATAAAGACTCTTTTCTTTTAAGAAGTATAAGTCCCTTGGTTAAGGGAAAAGTATGATTTTACAAAAGTATAGAGTACTTGGTGTGAAAGTATTGAGTATTGAATTATTCTAAAGATAAGAGGTTTGAAGTATAAGTCTCTTGGTTAGTAAAAGAACAAAATGGTTTATAAGAAGTTATAACGGCTTTATGGGAAGTTAGTTATAACGGCCTTATGAAAGTATAAGAATGTCTTAATTTCTAAAGTATAAAGATAGTATAACGACTTTATGGGGAGTTGGTTATATTAGCTTTATGAAAGGTTAACAAGAAGAGATTTACTCTAAGTAAGATAAGCAAGGACAAATGATTTGGTTTATGAAAGGCAAATTGATTTTTAAGGCATCAATTGCCCAAAGGTTTTATACATGAAAAAGAGTCACTTTTAAAAGAGTCAAGTATGTAGTACTTTGGGTTAAATTCCCGGTTTTCTTTTATTAAAGATATGATTAAGTGCCTTAACTAAAATGAGAGGGTATATGAACAAGACTAATAAGAAGTTATAAGTTTCTTAACTTATTTATGATTATGATATGATGACAGTTTGAGCTAGGGTAAGAGTATATCTGAGGAGTACAGCCCCAAGATCGTTATACCATCTGCTTCAGTGTAAGAGTATATCTGAGGGGTAAGTCCCCAAGATCGTTATACCATCTGCCGTGGTAAGAGTATATCCGGCGGTAAGTCCCCAAGATCGTTATACCACTGCCCGTGGACTTGCTACCCACGATGCGAGAAATACCTCACGCGAGTCCTTATGGGCTTACGCGGGTGAAATAGTCCCACGCGCGGTACAGCCTATGCGAGGAATACCTCATGCGGGTCCACGGGACCCATGCGGGTGAAATAGTCCCAGGAGTAGGATTGCTTATTGATACTACGGGCGAGAGACCCTGTTTTGATCACGAGCCTCCTATTTTTATGCTGTATTATATACATATGCTTGTTACTCTATCATTGTTAGTAAGGCACTGAAAAGGTAAGTTGATTTCATCCATGACCAAATTTTATTTTCATACTTATGATTTCATTACGATTTTCAGTTTCACATACTTGGTACTGTTGATCGACCTCCTTCTGGCCGTTCATGCCGCAGTCGAGATACGAGCTTCGGTCCGCACTCTTAGGATCACTGCTCATTTCTCGAAAGCTCCATCCTCCGAGGCTTTGTCTTTTGGTATGATTCCCGAGGTTATAGACTTTTGTACATTCGGGGTATGGCGGGCCCCGCCCCGCCACGCTTGTTATTCCTGCAGGTCCGTAGTCACGTTTGTGGTTTGGTGTAAGAATAAAGTTATCGCTTTCACCATCTGGTTAAGTTATTTTATGAAAGGCGCCTTATCGGCTTGCTAGTGATGTTTACCTTATACGATTTGTTTTATGTATGTTCATTTGCTATTCTCCGACATATACCGATGTGGTACCTGGGGTACTAGTCGCGCCCCGGCCTGGTCGTGACAAAAGTGGTATCGCAGCGCTTAGTCCTCGGAAAGTGTCTACATGCATCGTGTCTAGTAGTCTTGATTATCGTGTGTCGTGCACCACATCTATAATCGTGAGGCTGCAGGACATTTAGGATTGGTTTCATTCTTCTCACTCTAAGATCGTGCGATAAAGTCGTATGGTTAGGTCGCTCTCCCTAACGAGTTATGTTGTTTGCAGCCACGAGAAAGCGTGATGACCCAGAAAGATTATGTGGATTGCGTATCCAGGTTAGTTATGATGGTAGTATAGTGGGTATAGTGACATTCAGCTATACAGAATTATGTATAAGGGTCAGACACGTGTTGCCTAGAATGATATTGGAATACCAAGGATTGATAAGGACTAATTAGATACCGGGAAGGTAGGGAGTGGTTTGATGAACTCTCAATGTCAGACGACTAATTTGAGATAATTAGGAGATGATGAGTTGTCTGAGAAATAAATGGACCCTTAAGAAGTTTAATTAAGAGACCTAATGGGAAACTATGTTTGTAAATTAAGCTACGTGGTATGCTTAAGGGGATAGTACAGATGAGATCCGGGTGGAGTAAGTGATGGGATTGTTGTAAGATTTAGTATCATGAACGAGGGATATTGAGACTATGAACATGTGATAGAATCAGTTGGTAATTACGAACGGGCACTTCTGTTAGGCCATGAACGGGAGTAAGTGGTAATGGTTCATATCTTGGGTTCGTTTTCTGTTTGACTTATAAGGAATGATTAAGCGTGTGCGATATCTTAGGGTCACAAGTGGCATAGTAAAGTTCCATTAGTGTAAAGTACGAGGAAGTACCGAGGAATATTAGATTGGCTCCAAAAGAACATTCGGGGACGAATGTTTCTAAGGGGGGGAGAATGTTATACCCCGTAGTTCTGACCCTACGTATGAGAGTGTACGAAAGCATGTAAGACTTAAAATTTCCAAGGGATAGGTTGACGGATTGTTCCGGACGGGTTTTAGTCAACTTTGAGGCGGGTTATGACCCGGTACATTGAGAGTTCCTAAGTGTTTCAAAGGCCTAGGGCGTAGTTCGTTGAGTCTAGATTCCAACGCAACCAACCGTTCGTCGATAGGACATCAGAGTAGGAAGTTATGAGAATTACAAGTTCAGTGCGCAGTCGGACAGAAATGTGTTTCGGACAAAGGCGACAGGGCCGCGGCGCCGGATGCAGGGCCGCGGCGCCGAAAGTACTGAGGGGTCGCTGAAGTTTCAGCGCCGCGGCGCCGGAAGATCTGAGGGTCCGCAGGAGTTGCGGCGCCGAAGCGGCCGCGCGCCGAGGCGGATTCTCGGGCGAAAACTTAGGAAAAGTCGATTTTTCTTTTAAAAGACCTTGGGAGGGTGACAAGTGTTCCCCCATCTGATTTTGCATGATTATATTGACCAAGTCTTCAAGACTTGGTCATATTTCATCTCTCTCTTAGACAAAAGCTCTTCCTTCTCTCTTAAAAGTTCAAGCTCCTCCTTCTCTCTAAAATCCCAAGAGACATTCTAGCCTTAAGAAAAATCTGAATAGTTAAGAACCAAAAAGGAAGCTTGTAGCTAGCTTGTTGGCATTGTTGTGGTGGTGTTCTTAGCAAGGAGGCTAGCAATATTTGGAATAAGTTTGGCTAAAACTTTAAGGTAACATTTCTTCCTTTAGAGTTAGTTCTAGTGTTGCATGTTTAGAAGAAAGAACTTGTGGTAGTAAATAATGCTCTTAGAGTCATTGCATGCTAGAAATGTGGTTTGGATATGAAGAATGGGTTAAGAAGAGATTATGAGCATGTTGTAGCCTAAAAACTACCTTAGAATTGTTAAGTAAATTGTTGTAAACTTATGGGGCAGATTTGGTATTTGGGTGTGTAATCCCCTTTAAATGTTGGATTGTTGAACCTTAAATGTGGTGTTTGGATGATAAATTCGACCTTGAGAAATGTGGCAAAGTGAGTAGAAACAAAGGAAATGCTGCCCAATTTTCCATAGAATTTAGTGGCTTTGAGTTTAGATTGTTCTACATTGGAATTAGAGGTTAATAAACGTATCATGGTTATTTTAGGTTGACATATTACTTGCGGTAGTTGAGCCTAGCAAGTGGATTGACCAAAGAGGTATGTGAAGCTTTCCTATCTTTTGAGCATGAGTATTTGTATCTATGTAGTACGGTAGACGTACAAGATCTAGTATTCTTACTTGTTTAAGTATAAATAAAGACTGTTTTGTTTTAAGAAGTATAAGTCCCTTGGTTAAGGGAAAAGTATGATTTTACAAAAGTATAGAGTACTTGGTGTGAAAGTATTGAGTATTGAATTATTCTAAAGATAAGAGGTTTGAAGTATAAGTCTCTTGGTTAGTAAAAGAACAAAATGGTTTATAAGAAGTTATAACGGCTTTATGGGAAGTTAGTTATAACGGCCTTATGAAAGTATAAGAATGTCTTAATTTCTAAAGTATAAAGATAGTATAACGACTTTATGGGGAGTTGGTTATATTAGCTTTATGAAAGGTTAACAAGAAGAGATTTACTCTAAGTAAGATAAGCAAGGACAAATGATTTGGTTTATGAAAGGCAAATTGATTTTTAAGGCATCAATTGCCCAAAGGTTTTATACATGAAAAAGAGTCACTTTTAAAAGAGTTGAAGTATGTAGTACTTTGGGTTAAATTCCCGGTTTTCTTTTATTAAAGATATGATTAAGTGCCTTAACTAAAATGAGAGGGTATATGAACAAGACTAATAAGAAGTTATAAGTTTCTTAACTTATTTATGATTATGATATGATGACAGTTTGAGCTAGGGTAAGAGTATATCTGAGGAGTACAGCCCCAAGATCGTTATACCATCTGCTTCAGTGTAAGAGTATATCTGAGGGGTAAGTCCCCAAGATCGTTATACCATCTGCTTCAGGGTAAGAGTATATCTGAGGGGTAAGTCCCCAAGATCGTTATACCACCTGTTCCGTGGATTTGCTACCCACGATGCGAGAAATACCTCATGCGAGTCCTTATGGGCTTATGCGGGTGAAATAGTCCCATGCGGGCGGGTACAGCCTATGCGAGGAATACCTCATGCGGGTCCACGGGACCCATGCGGGTGAAATAGTCCCAGGAGTAGGATTGCTTATTGATACTACGGGCGAGACCCCGCTTTGATCACGAGCCTCCTATTTTTATGCTGTATTATATACATATGCTTGTTACTCTCATTGTTAGTAAGGCACAGTAAAAGGTAAGTTGATTTCATCCATGACCCCAGCTTATTTTCAGACTTATGATTTCATTACAGTATTTTCAGTTTCACATACTTGGTACCTGTTGTACTGACCTCCTTCGGGGGGCTGCGTTCATGCCGCAGGTCGAGATACGTAGCTTGCTGGTCCGCACTCTTAGGATCACTGTTCATTTCTCGAAAGCTCCATCCTCCGAGGCTTTGTCTTTGGTATGATTCCCGAGGTTATAGACTTTGTACATTCGGGGTATGGCGTGGCCCCGTCCCGCCACGATTGTTATTCCTAAGTGCGTAGTCACGTTTGTGGTTTGGGTGTAAGAATAAAGTTATCCGTATCACTATCGGTTAAGTTTTTTTATGAAAGGCGGCCTTTTCGTCTTGCTATTTATGTTTACCTTATACAGATTTGTTTTATGTATGTTAAGCTTCTATTCTCTGACATATACCGATGGTACCGGCGGTACTAGTCGCGCCCGGTCGGGTCGTGACACTCATCGAACCGCCGGCCCACTTATCTCAAGTCCGCCACAACCCCGCCATTAATCGGCTTTACCTTGTAACTCATCTCTCTCGCCTGCATCGCGAATCGAGGCTCGTGCATCGTGGTCTCGCCACGCTCTACTCGCAGCCTCCTCTCGCTTTGCCTTCTCGGGCTGTGGTTGCTACGCGGAGGCATAATCGTGAAAACGGCACGTCGGAGGGTCCAACTTATCACACGGCTCTAAGGCACGATCTCGTAATGAGAAGAATAGAAACCAATCCTAAACGCCTCAGCCTCCGATTATAGATGTGGTGCACAACACATCGATAATCAAGACTCTACTAGACACGGTGCGTAGACACTTTCCGAGGACTAAGCGCTCGATACCACTTTTGTCACGACTGCCCGGCCCGTGGATCGTGCCTTACCCCGGGCACCCTAGTGATACAACATCAGAGAAAAACCAGCGGAAATAAAACTTAAACATACAGTTTAGATATGGATCAAGATAAAAGAAAATAGGCCAACCAAAACGGTTGCCTTTCAACATATATAAATATAGACATTTGAACAGTTACAATCCTTACAACCCTGCCCACAACAAAGGCATGCACTTAAGATTTTTACAACAACTATGACGGGACAGGGCCCCGCCATACCCCTGAATGTACAAGAACCTACAGACTCAGGGTAACATACCAGAGATAAGCCTCCGAAGGAACGGAGCTTCCCAATACGCTGAAAGGTGATCCTAAAAGCGGGATCGACAACGATGTACTTCTACTGCAGATGAACGCGGCCCAAGGAGGTCAAGACAACAGTACCAAGTATGTGAAATCAGAAATATCAGAATGAAATCATAGCGCTATATAAAGCAGGAGACATGTATGATAACCAACTACAGTACACCACATATAAATAGTCATATCAAGTCAGGGACTCACGCCCTCCAAATCATCACTCGTGCCCGTGGAATTCCTTCCTCACTGCCGGCAGTCTATGATATAACAACACCAAGGAGTATATGTGAACACCGTGTTCTACGTGTCAATAAAACCGTGACGGGCAAGTATAACTACCAGATCCGACCGTACGCACATCGCATAACCATATCATGGTCGACACGTGGCAAGTGCAATAGCCTCCACCACCCACCGCGCCAATGAGCCGACGGGGCAAGTGAATCGCCACGCACTGCATCACAACCGTAAGTCACGAAGCTCCATCCAAATACTAACTCGCGAAGCTGACACGTGGCAGGTGCAATAACCTATACCAGATCAACCTGCGTCACGTAGCTGACGGGGGCAAGTAAACAGGCTACGCACCCGATCACAACCGTAAGTCACGATACGTCGCCGCGAAGCTGACACGTGGCAAGTGCAATAACCTATACCAGATCCACCTGCGCCACATAGCTGACGGGGGCAAGTAAAACAGGCTACGCACCCGATCACAACCGTAAGTCACGATACTTCACCATAAATAACCATAATGGTCACATGTCCACATCATCGGTGTAGACATGCCCATGTAATAATAGTAATGGAAGCGTACCCGTGGAATCTTCCGTCACTGCCGGTAAGTCCAAGTAAGTTCTCAACAAGTCAACCGGCCCTCCATCGAGAGACGCGGTAGAATAGAAACACAATTCTTGCATAACAAAGACTATCTCAATAAGCATAGGCAAGTTACACAACAACAAGCATAGGCAAGTTACACAACAACAAGCATAGGCAAGTTATACACAACTCAAGTACTTTCCTTTTAAGTCAAAATCCGGGTGTTAACCCTAAAGTACTACGTACGTTAAATTCCTTTTTAAAGAGATCCATTCCTTTTATAAAAGTCACCCGATACCCGTAGTATAAAATAGAGTGACTCACATTTTTAGGTAAACCAAAACACTTTCCTTTTCAACCACATTCTTTTCCCTAAGGTTCCAGTTTGCCTAATTTCAATTACTCAAGGCTCTTTATTTTAGAAAAGTTTCATAGTTCAATGTCTTAATCTCTTTTAAAACATTTGAGTGACATATGCCTTATATGAGTGTAGGTTATTCTTATTCATAATCAATCTTATTAAGCAGCCATGATCTAGGAAATGTAATATCATTTTGTCTCATCTTAGTTTCTATGCAGATGGAGGTTTCTACTGGTTTTAATAATACTTCATTATTCATTACATTTTCCTTTATTAACGCTGCAGTGGTTTGTCGATACTCATTCTGATTTCCGAAATCAGTAAAACATTATTCCTTTTAAAACCAAGTACCCATTACTCACGAATGAGGTTTCACATTGTTAACAAACTTCATATCAATACAATTAAGTCAAGTCTCTTATCTTTTAAGATTAAGTCTCTTAACTTCTAAAAATCAGTAAACCATTCTTTTTATCTCTCTTAAGACGTTATACCTAACTTCCCATAAAGCTAGTATAACTCTTTATGTTTTCAAAACCAAGTATTACTCTTCTTTCAAAAAGGTTCCTTAATTCTTTTGAAATACTTTAAGACTCTTTATTATTCAGGCTTAAGTCAAAAGACATTGCCATAACGCTACATTCAGTTAACACACGTACGTCTACCGTACTATATCTATATTCCTTTTAAAATATTTCAAGGTTCTTATTATTCAGACTTAAGTCAAAAGACATTGCCGTACAACTATATTCAGTTAGCACACGTACATCTACCATATAATATATACATATTATTCAGGCTTAAGTCAAAAGACATTGCCACACGTACGTCTACCGTACTATATGTATTCTTTTAAAATACTTCATGCTCAAGAGTATAGGAAGAATCACATACCTCGCGACGATTATCGACTACAAGCAAAACGCTCCACTCGCTTATAACCCGCTTAGCCTTGTCCACCTTCTAAGTAGCACATGCTACTTGCAAAACATTCAACCAATAAAGGTTATCAGTCTACTGTAATACAGTCCTATGTAAGTACAGTTTAATCTTCTACTTATATTCTTCTGATGTGATTTCAGTTCAAGTCTATTCTGTAATATCCTTCTATTACATTGATTCTCTTCTATGAATCTTATATTCATTTCTATACTACTACAGTATGTAATTCCCAATTACAATAGAAGGACAGTAGTATTTACCTCGATGAGCCCAAAAATTATCCAAGTATAATGTCGCTCCTGAGCAACGTTAGGCTCCTACTCCGAGTGCTCCAACCCGCTCCAAACAACCCTTAGAAGTTCTACGCAACTTCTACTTAACACTTCAACCGACTATGAAGGTTTTCCTTAGGGTTTCGTGTAGTGGCTAAAGAAAGTATAATAATATTTTCCGGGTTTTTCGTATAGAGGGTACTTTGGAAAGTACTACAAGGTATAAGGGCTAAGGTATTTTGGCATTACAACAATACTTGGAGAAGTATTTCTCAACCAAGGGGGGTAGTATTTCGACTAGCAACTAGGCTAGGGGGAGGGGGGTATTCTCGGCCGAGGGCCTTCAAGAGGAGGGTGTTTCGGCTAGGCTACCACAAGGGGAGTGTGGCGGACGAGAGCACAAGAGGGAGAGGGAGGGTTTTTGCCTTAGAAGTTTTCAAGTGAGGATGAAGAAAG
Organism: Przewalskia tangutica; assembly: GCA_029844215.1. Classification (NCBI taxonomy): domain Eukaryota; kingdom Viridiplantae; phylum Streptophyta; class Magnoliopsida; order Solanales; family Solanaceae; genus Przewalskia; species Przewalskia tangutica. The sequence continues at coordinate 84,422,530 of CM056726.1, read as the reverse complement.
TCTTCAACTTAGGGGAGTATTTATAGGTCAAGTAAAGGCCAACCAATGGCCAAGATTCATCCAAGTGTTAGGCAAGTGTAGGGCTAGATTTCAACCATGTGGACCTTATCCATCTACCACACCAACTTGCACAAATATCCTACCTAACCCAAGGCACAAAAAACATGCCTTAGCCTTGCCTTTGCCGTCCACTTGCTTCCAATGTGAGGGTGACACATGTCACCCTCCCGTTGGTCCAAAATGTTTCGTCTCTCGGAAAAATCCGCAAAAATTAAAAATGACATAGCCGTATTTTCCCTTCGTAAGTTTAGTAAAACGTTTCGTCGAAAAACGACTCCTTTCGACACTTGTGCCCAAATTTCGAACCTTGCCTAATCTTAAGGCTTGAATTTTTATACGTACGTCCTCACGTACATACTCTGGAAATATGGGGTATAACACCAGTTTTGACACGTTATCGTGATACAACTCTTCGTGAGGGCAAGGGTCCTTTTGAGGTAGCACCTGATGGGGTGCTAAGGTTTGAGGGCAGGTTGTGTGTTCCAGATGTTTCAGGACTTCGGCAGCAAGTTCTTGGGGAAGCACACGGTAGCGTTACTCTATCCATCCGTGGTCGACCAAGATGTACCACGACCTTAGATCCGTGTATTGGTGGGATGGCTTGAAGAGGACGTTGCGAGTTCGTAGCTCGCCCGTGTTGTCGCAGTGAAGGTAGAGCACCGCAGGCCCGTGGTTTGTTCTGATGATAGAGATCCCGACCGAAGTGGAGGTAATCAACATGGACTTCATCACGGGATTACCTCGCACTCGGAGGAGACATGATTCTATATGGGTTATCGTCGACAAGGTCGACGAGATCAGCCCACTTTCTTCCCGCTGATGACTTTTTGGTCGAGGATTATGCGGACTTTACATCCGAGAGATCGTCGATCGCATGGAGTCCCTATTTCGATCATATCGCATGCAGGAGCCCGGTTACGCTAACTTCCGAGGTCTTTCCGAAAGGTTTAGGGACGCAGTGAGCTCGAAATCGCATTCCATCCATGCATGCAGACGGACAGCAGAGCGCACTATCCGCACTCTTGAGGATATGCCGCGAGCTGTGTTATTGACTTCGTGGGTAGCCGAGGATCATTTGCCTCTAGTTGAGTTTGCATACAATAATAGCTATCACCCAAAGATTCGAGATGACGCCTTATGAGGCCTTGTATGAGGAAGTGCAGATCGCCGATAGGCTGGTTCGATGTGGGCGAGTGCGATTAGTGGGACCAGATTTGGTGCAAGCAGTGATGGATAAGTGAAGCTTATCCAGAGAGGTTGCCGACAACTCGAGTTGGCGAAGTCATACGCAGATCATCGCCGTCGGCATCCGAGTTTGAGGTTCATGATTGGGTTTTCCTAGGTGTCACCCATGGCGGTGTGATGAGATTCGGAAGAAGGAAACTCACCCAGGTACATTGGGCCGCTTCGATTGTCCGCAGAGGTAGGCAAGGTTGCCTATGAGTTGGATCCGCCGTCCGACCGGAGGCGGTGCATCCGGTTTTCACGTATCTATCTTTGAAGAGATGTATCGGATCCATCTAGGGTACACCCGATTGACGATATCCAGTGACCGAGGGTTATCGTATGAGGAGATTCCATAGCGATAATCGATCGTCGTTAGGCGTCGCGATCAAGGACGTGGCTTCACAAAGTTCTGCGGGCGAACGAGCTCGGAGGAGATGACGTGGGAAGCTGAGGAGGACATGAGGCAGAGGTATCCTCACCTATTTCCCACACCTCCAGGTAATTCACTTTCCTACTTGTAAATCTTCATTATCGTGTATGCCTAAGTGTTGTTTTGTGGTCGTGTGTGGCATTTGCAAACAGCTAAAGTTATGAGGACCGTTATCGTTATCTGTCTTGGGAAGGAACATTCGGGACGAATGTTTCTAAGGAGGGGAGAATGTTATACCCCGTATTTCCAGAGTATGTACGTGAGGGAATACGTACAAAAGTTTAGCCTTAAAAGTTTGGCATGGACGAAAATACTTGGGCACAACTCACTAAAAGAATCGTTTTCCGACGAAACGTTTTACACAACTCGCATAGGATAAATTCCGGCTATGTCATTTCTAATTTTTGCGGATTTTTCCGAGAGACGAAACATTTTGGACCAACGGGAGGGCATTGGACGGCAATTGGGCTATTGTTTGGCACGTTTTTTGTGCCTTTGCACAAGTCAAGGAGTTGGTAGGATATTTTGTGTAGTAGATGGATAAGGACACTTGCCTAAATCTTCACCCTACACTTGCCTTGCACTTGGCATCATCTTGGCCATTGGTTGGCCACTTCTTGACCTATAAATACCCCCCTTAAGATGAAGAGTTCTTCATCCACAAATCATTTCCAAGTCTTGAAAATCCTCCCCTCTCTCTAAGCCTTCGCCCAAGCCTCCTCTTTCCCCTTGAGAAGGCCTTGGCCGAATACCCCCCCTCTAAAGAAGCCCTAGCCGAAACACTACCCCCTCCCTTGGTAGAAATGTTGCCTTCTAGTATTGTTATAATGTCCAAAATACCCTAGCCCAAATCCCTTAGTACTTAGTAGAAGTTGGGAAGAACTTCTAAGGGTTCTTGGAGCTACCGGAGCGTACAACTTAGGAGCTAAACCTTGCTCAGGCGCGACTTTTATCTAGGATATTATTGGGCTTACCGAGGTAAATAATCCTAACCCTCTTTTGTATTAGAAAATGCATACTGTAGAAGTATTGATATAAGTATTGAATACTTAGAAGTTTATTACAGAATAGAATTGAATTGTTATCACAGTAGAAGGGTTTAAAAGAAGAATAATCAAATCAGATTTACTTAGAATGTTTTCACGATGAGACTTGAGTAGCTCACCGGGTAGGGAAGTGCTGCCCAATTTTCCGTAGGATAGAGAACCCTCTGCTTAGAACTGTTTTCAGAATAGTCTGAACGTTGATAGACGTGTCTGACTATTATAGGTTGATTCTCTGCGCGCGACATATTCAACTTGGCAGGTGGTTTTCGCTGAGAAGGTATGTGATTCTTCCTAAAGCATGATATTTTAAAATATATATATATAGTACGGTAGACGTACATGTGTTGACTGAATAATAACTACGGCAATGTCTTCTGACTTAAGCCTAAATAAAAGCTACGGCAATGTCTTCTGACTTAAGCCTGAATAATAAGAATCTTGATGCATTTCAAAAGAATACTGAATCATTTTTAACAGAAGAGAACTAATTGGTTTTTAAACAAGAAGCTTAAGAGTTATACTAGCTTTATGGGAAGTTAGGTATAACAACTTAAGATTTATAAAAGGAACAGTTTACTTATGTGTTTATAACAGACTTATTGAATTATGAAAGAATAATAAAATGGTTTGATAAGTAGTCATGATATGATGCTATGTGTGGTAGTAACTTGTAACGTTTGTATAAGAGGGTATTCTTGTTGTGCTTATGTTGTTTAACGATAAGTTGTTATGTTATTATTATATCACTCACCTCTTGACATGTTATCGGGGGTTAAGCTGCCCTCCGATGCGGGGTAGACTCAGGCGGTCTGGGACCATGATTCGAGAATACCTCATACGGGTCCAGGGGACCTATGCGGAGCTACGAGAGTTCCAGGTTAGTGTGCGGGGTTATACCTCATGCGGTCTATGTGGCCATGCGGACTACGAGTCGGGGCGATGCCGAGGAGTAGCTACCTCGATGCGGGGTTATACCCTACGCGGGCCTATGAGTGGCCTATGCGGACTACGGAGTCCGTGATTAGGCTTGCATGGTGATACTACGCAATTGGCCTGCCCGATCATTCGCAGCCTAGAAAAGACCTGTTACAGTTCACCTATTGTTGCTATTGTTTATGATGTGGCACTATGTGCGGTTACCTTGGTTGTTTCATACATATATGTAAACTGATTTTAAAAATGATATGTTTTCATTTAAGTACTTTCTGATTCGCATACTTAGTACTGTCAGATCGACCTCCTTCGGGCCGTCATGCCGCAGGTAAGGGCAAGCAGGTGCTAGATCCACATCCTTAGGATCTTTGCGTTGGTGTCAGGAGCTCCATCTTCTCCGGAGGCTCTACTTTTGGGTATGATCTCCTTGTATTGTAGTTAGTTTTGTACATTCAGGGTATGGCGGGGCCCTGTCCCGCCATAGTTGTTTACTTCCTTAGAGGTCTGTAGTCCTATTGTACAGTTGGGATGTAACTGCAAAACAATGTTTTTATATATATGCCGAAAGGCAGGCTTTTCTTCAGATAAACTGTTTCTCCTTGTTAATAATGTTTCTTGTCTTGTTTTATATTTCCGCTGATTTTCTCTGATGTATGACTGCTTGGGTGCCCGGGTAAGGCACCAGTCACGGGCCCCAGAACGGGTCGTGACAAAAATTATCCAAGATATAAGTCGATCCTGAGCAAGGTTTAGCTCCTAATCTGTATGCTCCAATCCGCTCCAAGAAACCCTTAGAAGTTTCTACACAACTTCTTCTTACTACTTCAACCAACTATGAAGTTTCCCCAGGGTTTCGTTTAGTGACTAATGGATATAAGATAGTATTTCTAGGCTTTTAGTATAGAGGTGGCTTTGGAATACTACAAGGTATTTGGCTAAGGTATTTTGGAATAGTAACTATACTTGAAGACAATTTTTCTACCAAGGGAGGGGGGTGTTTCGGCTAGAGCTTTCTAGAGGGGAGAGGGCTTGACGAAAGCTCACAAGGAGAAGGAGTTTTGAGACTTGGAAAATGATTTGTGGATGAAGAAGTCTTGCACTAAAGGGGGGGGGGGGGTATTTATAGGACTACCAAGGGCCAAGATTAAGGCAAGTGTAGGGCAAGTGGAGGGTGTAGATTTGCACATGTGTACCTTATCCATCTACTCCACAAATATCACAAAAATATCCTACCTAACCTTGACCAATGTTCAAGGCAAAAAAACGTGCCAAGATCGTCCTCCATTGCCGTCCACTTGAGGGTGGCAAGTGTCGCCCTCTCGTTGGTCCAAAATATTTCATCTCTCGGAAAAATCCGCAAAAATTATAAATGTCGCAACCGTAATTTTCCCTTCGCAAGGTTCGGAAAACTTTTCGTCGGAAAACAATTCTTTTCGTTAGTTGTGCACAAATTTCGTCCCTTATGCCTAACTAAGGCTTAAACTTTTGTACGTACGTCCTCACATACATACTCTGGAAATACGGGCTATAACATCCTCGTTGGCTTGGATTGAGTTTTGCGCGTATGTTATATTATGGCCATGTGTGGCATAATTGGTTTTGTAAGTATAGTAGTGAAGACTATACCGGCGCTTGTATGATTAGAGGCTTAGAAGGAACATTCGGGACGAATGTTTCTAAGGGGGGAAGAATGTTACACCCCGTAGTTCCAGGGTATGTATACGAGGACGTACGTACGAGAATACGACAGTAAAATTGGAAAGGAAGAAAGATGTGATTTTTCGACGGAAAAGTTTCCGGATTTTGTGAAGGAAAAATGTTCGTTAAAGGGAATTGGATTCCCAGATTTGGTATTTGGACTTTTTGGAATATTTGAGAATTATGAAATTTTATTTCCGAAATTGGTCACGTGGGGCCCACGGGAAAATTTACGGTTTTGTGGGGCCCACTTTATTTTCGGATTTTTGGCATTACGGATATTTTCGGAAGATGAAATATTTTGGACGAGTAGGGGGCGACACGTGTCACCCCCGTGTGGCCATGTTGGCCGAATTGGAGAAGGACAAGTGGGACGTTTTTTTGGTGGACAAGTGGCCCATTTTTGTGGTGGCCACTTGTCCCATTTTTGTGGTAGCCAAATGGTTGGCCAACTACCCACACACATGTACCCATCCTCACCATCCACTTGCCTAGATCTTGGCCATTGATTTCCCTATAAATACCCCTTGTGTGCAAGACTTTATTTCATCCACATTAGAAAGTTTCCAAGGCAAAAATTCCCCTCCCTCCCTTAGTGAGTTCTCGTCCAAACACCCCCCCCCCCACCTTGAGTAGAATTCTTCAAGTATTGTTGTTATTCCAAATACTTTAGCCTAAATCCCTTGTGGTATTCCAAAGAAATCCCAACATAAGAGCCCGGAAATACTACTTTATTCCATAGTCGCAAAATGAAGCCCTAGAAAAATCTTCATAGCTTAGATGAAGTGTTAAGAGAAGTTGTTTAGAAACTTCTAAGGGTTGCTTGGAGCGGGTTGGAGCGTAAGGAATTGGAGCTAAACGTTGCTCAGGATCGACTTATATCTTGGATAATTTTGGGCTTATCGAGGTAATTATCTTTGTCCCCCTATTGTAATTGGAGATTACATGTTGTAGTAGTTTAGAATTGAGTATAAGATATATTGGAAGGATGATTATAAAGAATTGAACTGTATTTACATAGGACTGTATTTACAGTAGACTTGTAGTATTATTGTGGAGTAGAATTGTACACGTCCGGTTAGACGTGTAACCCCCCCTGGGATTGTTGGTTTGCAGCAGCCTCGTTAGAGAGGAGATTTATGTGGTTGCGGGAGGTCTGCGAATTTTCCGTAGAATAAGGAATCTCGTATCCAGAATTATTCTACGAAGAGATCTAGAGGTTGATAGACGTTTTGTGGCCTTTATAGGTTGAAGTACTACGAGTAGCGTATTCTACTTGAAGGGTGGAAAAGGCGAGCAAGGTTAGAGTACGTGGAGCGTTTTGCTAATTGTCGATAATCGTCGCGAGGTATGTGAACCTCTTCCTATCCTTTCTAGCATGATATTTGTGAAATATATTTAGTGCGGTAGATGCACGTGTGTTTAAAGGAATTTGATTTTCCTTTTGTGTCCTTGACTTGATTCCAAAGTTAAGTGACTTGTTATGAAATATTAAGGACTTGAATTATGTTAAAAGTTGTAAAACCTCACTCATGAGTAATGGGTGTGTGGTCTTTTAAAGAATAAAGTTATCTTGATTTCGAAAATAAGAATAGTTGTCCTTGGTTGGTTTAAAACATAATGTGTCATATGTTATACCCCGTATTTCCAGAGTATGTACGTGAGGGTGTACGCACAAAAGTTTAAGCCTTAAGTAGGCAAAGGGACGAAATTTGTGCACAACTAGCGAAAAGAATCGTTTTCCGACGAAACGTTTTCCGGACTTTGCGAAGGGAAAATTACGGTTGCAACATTTATATTTTTTTGCGGATTTTTCCGAGAGATGAAATATTTTGGACCAACGAGAGGGCGACACTTGTCCCTCAAGTGGATGGCAATGGAGGGGAATTCCTTGCACGTTTTTGGCCTTTATTTTTGGTCAAGGATTAGGTAGGATATTTTGTGATATTTGTGTGGTAGATAGATAAGGTGGGACCCACACAACACTTGTCCAAATCTCATCCATCCACTTGCTTTGATCTTGGCCATTGGTTTCCCTATAAATACCCCCTTAGTTGAAGGATTTCTTCATCCCTCAAATGACTTCTAAGTCTTAAAAATCCCTCCCTCCCTTGTAGTTAAATTCTCGTCCTCCCCCTCCCCCTTTGAGAAGCCTTGGCCGAAACCCCCCCCCCCTACCTTGAGTTGTTCTCGTGAAATACACCCCCCCCCTTGGTAGAAAAGTATTCTCCAAGTATTGTTACTATTCCAAAAATACCTTGGCCCAAATACCTTGTAGTATTCCAAGGTTACCCCTATACTAAAAGCCCAAAAATACTATTATACTTCCCTTCAGTCACAAAAACGAAACCCTAAGGAAAATCTTCATAATTTGTTGAAGTATTAAGAAGAAGTTGTGTAGAACTTCTAAGGGTTGTTTGGAGCGGGTTGGAGCACCCAGAGTATGATCTAAACGTTGCTCAGGATTGACATTTAAACTTGGATAATTTTGGGCTTATCGAGGTAAATACTCTTGTCCTTCTATTGTAATTGGAAATTACATACTATAGTAGTATAGAAATGAGTATAAGATATTAAAGAAGAAGACTGAACTGTACTTACATAGGACTGTATTTACAGTAGACTTGTGTAGTTTGACGGGTAGGGAAGTGCTGCCCAATTTTCCGTAGAATAAGGAATCTGTATCTAGAATTATTCTACAGAGTAGTCTAGACGTTGATAGACTTGTATGACCGTTATAGGTTGAAGTACTGCGAGTAGCGTATTCTACTCGAAGGGTGGAAAAGGCTAGCAGGATTACAGTACTTTGGAGCTATTTGCTAATTGTCGGTAATCGTCGCGAGGTATGTGATTCTTCCTATCCTCTTGAGCATGATATTTTAAAAGAACATATATAGTACGGTAGACGTACGTGTGTTAACTGAACGTGGTTTTACTTCGATGTCTGTTGACTTGAGTTTTAAATAATAAAGAATCTTGAAGTATTTCAAAGAATTAAGAATCGTTTTTGAAAGAAGAGTAATACTTGGTTTTAAAAGCTTAAGAGTTATACTAAGCTTTATGGGAAGTTAGGTATAACGACTTAAGAGAGATAAAAAGAATGGTTTATTGATTTTAGAAGTTAAGAGACTTGATCTTAAAAGATAAGAGACTTGACTTAATTGAATTGATATGAATTTTATTAAAAAGTGTGAAACCTCATTCGTGAGTAATGAGTATTTAGTCTTTAAAAGAATAATGTTTCTTGATTTGGAAATAAGAATAAGTATCGAGCGAACCAACTGCGTTAGTAAAGGAAAAACGTGTTGACAATTAAGTAATTATATTAAAACCAGTAGAAACCTCCATCTGCATAGAAGCTAAGATAAGACAAAATTGTATTACATTTCCTAGATCATGGCTGCTTTAATAAGATTGTTATAAACAAGAATAGCCTACTCACACATAAGGCATATGTTACTCAAATTGTTTTAAAAAGAGAATTACGTTAATAAGTGATTAAGACTATGAACTATGAAACCTTTCGAAAATAAGAGACGTGAATATTTGAAATTAGGCAAACTTGAACTTTGGAAAAGAATGTTGTTACTTGATTTTAAAATGGAAAGTATGGAAGTTGTTTTGGTCTACTTAAAGTGTTAGTCACTCTATTTTTATAATATGAGCATCGGGTGACCTTTGTAAAAGAAATGGATCTTTTAAGAAGAAGTTAACGTACGTAGTACTTTGGGGTTAAAACCTGGACTTTGGCATAAAATGAAAGTACCTTGAGTTGTGTGTAACATGCCTATGTTTGCGTGTGATATCCTTGTCGTGCTAGTATTGTATTTCTATACCACCGCGTCTCTCAATGGAGGGCCGGTTGATTTGTTATGATCTTACTTGACGCGTCTGCAGCGACGAGGATTCCACGGGTGCTCTCCTGTTGATAGCGTTATTCCATGGACTAGCTCTCCATGAGGTTTTACTGATTCGGCCTTGGTATCTGGTGGTTGGCTTTCGTACTTGCCCCGTCTCGTGGCTGATTCGGCCTTGGTACCTGGTAGTTAGCCTTCGCACTTGCCCCGTTCAGTTTAGTGGCGAAGTCTCGTGACACGGCCTTGGTATCTGGTAGTTAGACCTCGTACTTGCCCCGGTCAGCTACGTGACACGGCTTTGGTATCTGGTAGTTGGCTTCAGACTTGCCGTATCGCCTTCGTGGCGAAGTCTCGATACGCCTTGGTATCCGTAGTTAGCCCTCGTACTTGCCGCCATTCACGTGACACGCTTTGGTATCCGTAGTTGGCTTCGTTCTGCCCCATATCGCCCGTGGTTTGGTTGTATAGTATTGTTAGTACGGCTTTGGTATCCGTAGTTGGCTTCGTACTTGCCCGGTCGATTGATGACGCGCTTTGGTATCCGTAGTTAGCCTTACTTTCCTCAGACGGTTTTATGACACGAGTGGGACTGGTGTTCATGTACTCTCGTGTTATTATATCATAATCGCCAGTGAGGAAGGTATTCCACGGCCATGATTGATGTTGTGGGCGTGAGACCCATAGTTATATTTGAGTGATGACCTTGAGAGCGTGAGTCCCTGACTTGACATGACTGCTTATTTATTGTGGACTGTAGTTTGGTTATCATACATGTCTCCAGCTTTATATAGACTACTATGATTTCATTTACTGATTTTCGGGCCATACTTGGTACTGTCAGATCGACCTCCTTCGGGGCGTTCATGCCGCAAATGAGGTACACGATTGTTGATCCTCGCTCATAGGATCACGATTCAGCGTATTAGGAAGCTCCGTTTCTCGAGGCTTATCTTTGGTATAGTCCTCGCATCGTAGGTACTTGTACATTCAGGGGTATTGCGGGGCCCTGTCCCGTCATCTTGTATAAAAACTCTTAGAGGTCTGTAGTACTGTTGTGGGCAGGGTTTGTAAGGATGTAACTGTTCAAGTTTTTAGTTATATATACAAGAAGGTAACCGTTTGGTTGGCCTGTTTTATTATCATATCTCTTGTTTCATGTTTAAGTTTTTATTTCACTGATTTTCTCGATGTTGTATCACTAGTGCCCGGTAGGCACGACCACGCGTCCGGATCGGGTCGTGACAAAAGTGGTATCGGAGCGATTAATCCTCGGAAAGTGTCTACGCATCGGTTCAGTAGAGTCTTGATTATCGATGTTGTGCACTACATCTATAATCGGGAGGTCGCAGACATTTAAGATTGGTTTCCATTCTTCTCATTCTGAGATCGTGCCTTAGAGCGGTGTTATAAGTTGGACCCCTCTGACGTATTTCGTTTTTACCAGTTATGCCTCTGCGCAAGGCAACCCGGGCCCAGATGGACAAGGCAGCCGAGAAGGCGCTAGTAGGATCTGAGGAGTACAAGCGGCGCAGCGATCATTACGAGATAGCGCTTGATGGCGAGTTTTGCGCCGCCAAATTTCAAAGAGTTTAGAGCCGCAGCTGGTCGCTGAGACCACACACGAGCCTCACCCCACACCTGGAGCAGGGAGTTGGGTACAAAGAGATGGCGATTATTGGCGGGATAGTGGCAAGGCACGAGGATAAAGCTGACGCAATGATTCGGATCGGTAGTACCGTAGTTCACCCGAGGCGGATAGTTGGAGAGCGCGGACTTTACGAGCCGCAGCCCGGTGTTTTATGGATCGAGGCACGAGGATGATCCGCAGGAGTTCATCCGACAATTACAGCGGATCATGAGAGTGATCAAGGCTTCGGAGACCGAGTCAGTGGTCTTAGTTTCACATCGGCTGCGTGATACTGCAGTCGACTGGTTTGATTCATGGGAGTTGTCCCGGTGGGAGCATGCGCCTCCAGCTGTTTGGGACGAGTTCTCAGAGGCATTTCACCACTTCTTGCCTCCGCAGATGGAGGGCACGCCGACAGATATTTGATATTGAGGCAGGACGGGCGTACGGTTCGGGAGTACAATGTGGAGTTTGGCTCACTAGCTCGGTACGTCCCCGCGTTAGTAGCTGACATGGGGGACAGAGTGCACCGCTATGTCACCGTGCTTGATGACTACTTGGCAGAGGCTTGTTCGGGTAGCTCTTCACCGCATGGACATTGCCCGCATCTGAGCTTATGCACTTGGGTGTGAGGAGCGGAGAGGTCGGCGGAATGGCCGGATCAACGTAAGAGAGCCGGATGCAGGTCTTTTGGTGACTTTCGAGGCGGACCGCCAAGAACTAGTTATGTACCTCCGCCAAGATGCAGTGGTCCTCCACGCCTTTCGGACATTCGGGATATTCGGAGCAGTCGGGGCTCCTGTGTTTTAGATTTTCGTGAGGAGTGCTCGCCGGATGAGGCCACCCTTGTCTCAGGCGTTGTGGGAAAAATTCATGGGTGAGTGTCGTACTAATTTGGGAGATTGTTATGCTTGCGGCCAACAGGGCCATTTGGCGAGAGACTGTCCGACCAGAGGTGGCACTGGTGGGATAGCACAGACTACGAGATCAGTTGCGGGTTCTTCACCTTCCACAGCTAGGTAGGATGTTCATACACCGGCAGGCCACGGAAGAGGTCGCGGTGGAAGTTCCCAGTTTTAGCAGGTCCTTTGAACCGCCTATTTGTTTTCAGGTATATCCTTAACCCTCTAGAGATTAGCATGCGTGATACGATGATTATATGTTGAGTACTATGTACAGATAGCGTTGTGTATATTGTGGTTTAGAGACATGGTTAGTTGAAAGGTTAAGTATGGGGACAGGGAAGGTATGAACCTTAGAATATTACACGTTGAGACCTTAGATGTAAGGCCGTCTTGAATAAAAGATTTTACGGTTAGTCTTTGTCAAAATACTTGGTATGCGTATAAATGTATTGTGGGATAATTCCATGGGTTGTGTAAGATGAAAGTGGTAGCTTTCTGGACTTGAATAGGTAAGATTGTTCCGGATCGGGGAACAAGAGTTTGGCGCGATTATGGGTCGGGTTGAGGACCATTCGCGGTCGACCATGACCAGTTTGGGGTGGGTCGATTCGAAAGTGTCCTGGGTGGTAGGGTCACGAGGGTGCTAGGCCCAGGTTTAGGTAACCATCGTATGAGTTCGTGGATATGTTCGACCAGAATCAGATCGTGAAGGCCGGGAATGGTCTTAAAGGAATTCAAGGCTAGTAAGATGACCAAGTTGGGAGGTGGTGACTCCAAAGTTTTGGAAACAATATAAGATTCATAAAAGAGAATTGAACTGTAATAGAAGGATATTACAGAAAAGACTTGAATAGATCACATCAGAAGAATATTAAAGAAGAAATCAGATTTACATAGATTGTATTTCTGAGACTTATAACCTTTATTGGTTGAATGTTCTGCGAGTAGCATGTACTACTTGGAAGGTGGACAAGGCTAGTCGGGTTATAGCCGTGGAGTGTTTTGCTTATAGTCGATAATCGTCGCGAGGTATGTGATTCTTCCTATCCTCTTGAGCATGATATTTTAAAGAATATATATATATAGTACGGTAGACGTACGTGTGTTAACTGAACGTAGTTGTACGACAATGTCTTTTGACTTAAGCCTGAATAATAAGAATCTGGAAGTATTTTAAAGAATATATATATATAGTACGGTAGACGTACGTGTGTTAACTGAACGTAGTTGTACGGCAATGTCTTTTGACTTAAGCCTGAATAATAAGAATCTGGAAGTATTTTAAAGAATATATATATATATTAATGGTGACGTCGTGTGTTAGCGAACGTAGTTGTACGGCAATGTCTTTTGACTTAAGCCTGAATAATAAGAATCTTGAAGTATTTCAAAAGAATTAAGAATCCTTTTTTGAAAGAAGAATAATACTTGGTTTGAAAGCTTAAGAGTTATACTAGCTTTATGGGAAGTTAGGTATAACGACTTAAGAGAGATAAAAAGAATGGTTTATTGATTTTAAGAAGTTAAGAGACTTGACCTTAAAAGATAAGAGACATGACTTAATTGAATTAATATGAATTTTGTTAAAAAGTGTGAAACCTCATTCGTGAGTAATGAGTACTTGGTTTTTAAAAGGAATAATGTTTTACTGATTTCGGAAATCAGAATGAGTATCGACAAACCACTGCAGCGTTAACAAAGGGATATGTTTTGACTAAATAAGTATTATTAAAACCAGTAGAAACCTCCATCTGCATAGAAGCTAAGATGAGACAAAATGATATTACATTTCCTAGATCATGACTGCTTTAATAAGATTGACTTTGAACAAGAATAACCTACTCACATATAAGGCATATGTTTCTCAAATTGTTTAAAAGAGAATTATATTCTTAAGTGATTAAGACTATGAACTACGAAACCTTTCTAAAATAAGAGGCTTAAGTACTTGAAATTAGGCAAACTTGAACTTATGGAAAAGAATGTTGTTACTTGATGTTGAAAATGAAAGTGTATTGGTTTACCTATAAAGGTGAGTCACTCTATTTTTAATACTACGAGTATCGGGTGACCTTTATAAAAGAAATGAATCTTTTAAAAAAAGAAGAATTTAACGTGCGTAATACTTTGGGGTCAGAACCTGGACTTTGGCATAAAATAACCTTGAGTTGTGTGTAACTTGCCTATGCTTGTGGTGATAGCCTTTGTTGTGCAAGTGTTGTATTTCTATGCTACCGAGTCCCATGAGATGGGCCGGGACACGTATTTCATCTGATTCTTCACCGAGTCCCATGAGATGGGCCGGGACACGTATTTCATCTGATTCTTCACCGAGTCCCACGGGATGGGCCGGGACACGTATTCCACCTGATTCTTCACCGAGTCCCATGAGATGGGCCGGGACACGTATTCTACATGATTCTTTACCGAGTCCCATGGGATGGGCCGGGACACGTATTCCACACGATTTGTACCTAGACTGCCGGCAGTGAGGAAGGAGTTCCACGGGCATGAGGGATGGCTTGAGGGCGTGATTCACTGACTTGACATGACTGCTTTTATGTTGTGAACTGTAGTTTGATTATCATACATGTCTCCTGCTTTATATAGACTATTATGATTTCATTTACGATATATCTGATTCACATACTTGGTACTTGCTCGACCTCCCGGGGCTGCGTTCGCCGCAGTAGAGGTACATTGGTTGTGGATCCTCGCTCATAGGATCATGATTCAGTATTAGGAAGCCTCGTTTCTTGGAGGCTTATCTTTTGGTATGTTACCACAGTGCGTAAGTTCTTGTACATTCGGGGTATGGCGGGCCTGTCCGTCATAGTTGTTATCACTTTCTTAAGTGCATAGTAATCTGTTGTGGCAGAGTTTGTAAATGGGGATGTAACTGTTCAAAGTTTTATTATATATACAGGCCGAAAGGCGATATTTTCTTGGATAAACTGTTTTCATTTTATAATTGATTCATGTCTTATTTATATTCCGCTGATTACTCTGATGTATGACTACTTGGGTGCCCGGGTAAGGCACCAGTCACGGGCCCATGTTCGGGTCGTGACAAAAGTGGTATCAGAGCAGTTAATCCTCGGAAAGTGTCTACAGACCGTGTCTAGTAGAGTCTTGATTATCGGTGTGTTGTGCACCACATCTATCATCAGGAGGCTATAGGACATTTAGGATTGGTTTCCATTCTTCTCATTACGAGATCGTGCCTTAGGCCGTGTGATAAGTTGGACCCTCCGACGTATTCCTTTCCTTTACGATTATGCCTCCGCGTAAGGCAACCCGCCCGAAGGGCAAGACAGCGAGGAGGCTGCGAGTAGAGCACGGAGGTTACGAGCAGGCCCGGTCGTTACGAGATAGTGCTTGACGGCGAGTTTTGCGGCACGCCGCCAAAGACCAAAGAGAGTTTAAAGCGCGGCGATGGCTGCCGAGACTCTGATACTGAGCCTTGATCCCACACCGGAAGATGAGATGGGGTATAAGGAGATGGCGATCGCCGCGGTCGTGGCCGATATGAGAGATAGGCTGACGCAGCAGCCGATCCAGAGCACCCATAGTTCACCCCGCGAGCGATTTGAGACTACGGACTTTACGAGTTGTAGCCCGATGTTACATGGATCGAGCCGAGATGACCCTCGGGAGTTTATCCGAAGCTCTGGATCATGAGAGTCATCGAGCCTCGAGGCAGTCGGTGGTATTGGTTCGCATCACCGCGAGATCTGCGATCGGGTTTGATTCGTGGAGCTGTCCCGGGAGAGCATGCACTTCGGCCGTATGGGACGAGTTCTCAAGGGCTTTTCTTGCACATTTCTTGCCCCACGGATGAGGAGGCTCGCCGGCAGATTTTTGGCGTTGAGGCGGGGCGGGCGGGCGGTTAGGCGGACAATGTGGAGTTTGACTCATTAGCTCGGTATGTCCCCGTAGTAGGCGATATGGAGGGCGAGCACCGCTACGTCACTGGGCTAGATGATTACTTGGCGAGGCTTGCGGTGTAGCTCTTCACCGGGCATGGATATTGCCCGCATGCAAGCTCATGACCGGGATGTGAGGCACGAGAGGTCGGCGGAATGGCCGGATCAGCGAAGAGGCGAACAGCGAGGTCCTTTGGTAACTTTCGAGGCGGGCCGCCAAGAATGTGACTAGTTATGTACCTCCGCTTGATGCAGTGGTCCTCCACGCCTTCTTGGCGTTCGGTACTCGGGCGGTCGAGCTCCGTGGCTTCAGTTCGCGGTATACATGGGTTCTAGCCACCGGATTGAGTTTCCTCGGTGTGCGCGATGTGGTAGACGTCATCGGGAATGTCGTCTTTTCGGTGCTTGTTTTTCTGCGCCGTCGGGGCCATGTGACGAAATGTCCTAATAGGAAGGATGCGAGCAGATGACTTCACCCTACGGGTCGGTGGCGAGTTCATCGCCTTCTATAGCTATGCGCCTGCAGGCGTGATTATGGTTAGCGACGGCGGAAAATGAAGCGGTTGATCTGGTATATTCTTAACCCTCTAAAGACTTGTATGCGTTGATGATATGATAATGTGCTAAGTATTATGTTCAGATAGCATTATGTTAAAATTGTGATTTAAAGGCCTGGTTAGTAAAGGGTAAGGTTGGGGTACCTAGAAATTGTGAGCCTTAGAGTTTTATACGTAGAGGCCTTATATGCGAGGCCATCTTGAGTAAAAGATTTATGTTTATATTGACCTTTGTCGGGGTGCATTGTATACGTGGGATATATTTGCGTGATAAGTCCCTGAGTGGTATAAAATGAGAGGGTAGTCGAGCTAAGAAGACCACTAGGTTTTCGTGACATGATTGTGAGATTGATCCGGATCGGGGGAACAAGTGGTTGGCACGATAGCGGGTCGGGTTGAGGACCATTCACGGTCAACCCGCGGCTGTTTGTGGTGGGGTCGATTCGAGGTGGTCCCGCCAGTTGGTAGGGTCACGAGGGTGCTAGGCCCAAGTTTAGATGGCCATCGTACGAGTTCGCGGATGTGTTCGACTAGAATCAGATCGTGAAGGCCGGGAATGGCCTTAAAAGAGTTTAAGGATAGGTTACGGGCCGGCGTTTTGATTTCAGGGGTAGCTGTGAGGATTATTTGCCTCTTGTTGAGTGAGTATTATACTAGCTACCATTTCGGTATTCGGATGTCACCTTAAGAAGCCTTGTATGGGCGGAAGTATTGATTGCCGGTCGATTTGTTCGATATTGGCAAAGTTCAGATAGTTGGTCCCTACTTGATCCCGCAGAATGTGGATAAGGTGAGGCTTATCCAGAGGAGGATTTTTAGCAGCTCAGAGACAACAGAAGTCGTGCGGATGATCGGCGTCGACACTTGGAGTTCAGGTTGACGGTGGGTCTTCTTGAAGGTATCACCCCGGAAGGGCGTGATGAGATTTTGGGAACTGAAGCAATAACAGAAATGTGGTAAGGTTATTAGGAAGCATTCGAGTGTACGAGAAGGGTACGACGAGTAAGGGAGGAAGCGAGCATGTGCTAAGAAAATAGAAATGATCATTACTTTTGTGAAGTAAAGGTGCGAAGGGGGTATCTTTTAGACCGGGGGTGGAAGCTTTTGTAATGCTAGAGGTGATTCCTCGTTGACTTGGGTTAAGTAATTGCGTGTGTGTTATTTTGTGGCCAGGTGTGGCATTGGCAACTTGTTAAGAGAAACTTTATCGTTGTCCGTCATGGAAGGAACATTCGGGACGAATGTTTCTAAGGAAGGGAGAATGTTATAACCCGTATTTCCAGGGTATGTACGTGAGGGCGTACGTATAAAATTTTAAGCCTTAAGTTAGGCAAGGACCGAAAATTTTGTGCACACACACGAAAAGAATCGTTTTCCGACGAAACGTTTTCCAAACTTTGCGAAGGGAAAAATACGGCTATGTCATTTATTATTTTTGCGGATTTTTCCGAGAGATGAAATATTTTGGACCAATTGGAGGGCGACATGTGTCACCCTTAGGTGTCCAAGGTTGGACGATTTTTGCTTGGTGGAAGCTTCTAGGCTTGCACGTTTTTCTCCTTTTTGTTGCCTAAAATGTTTGGTCAATGTTTGGTAGGATATTTGTGTGGTTGATGACCAAGTGGGACCCACACAACACATGGCTTAATCTACACCTTACACTTGCCTAACACTTGGCTTCATCTTGGCCATTGGTTGGCCTATAAATACCCCCCCTAAGTTGAAGGATTTCTTCATCCAAAAATCATTTCTCCAAGTCTTGAAATCCCTCCCCCTTTGTTGAAGTGTTCGTCCAAGTCCCCCTCCCCCTTGAGAGCCTTGGCCGAAACCAACCCCCCCCCCCCCCCCTTGCCTAGTTGTTTCGTATAATACTCCCCCCCTTGGTAGAAAAATACTCTCCAAGTATTGTTACTATTCCCAAATACCTTGGCCCTAATACCTTGTAGTATTCCAAGGTTATACCTATACTAAAAGCCCAGAAATACTATTATACTTCCTTTAGCCACTAAACGAAACCCTAAGGAAAAATCTTCATAGCTGGTTGAAGTATTAAGAAGAAGTTGCGTAGAACTTCTAAGGGTTGTTTGGAGCGGGTTGGAGCGCCCGGAGTAGGAGCTAAAACGTTGCTCAGGATCGACTTATAACTTGGATAATTTTGGGCTCATCGAGGTAAATACTCTTGTCCTTATATTGTAATTGGAAATTACATACTGTAGTATTATTAGAAATGAATATAAGATTCATAGAAGAGAATTGAGCGTAATAGAAGGATATTACGTAAAAGACTTGAATAGATCACATCGGAAGAATATTAAAGAACTGATCATTTACATAGGTTTGTATTTACTGATGAACTTATAACCTTTATTGGTTGAATGTTCTGCTAGTAGCATGTACTACTTGGAAGGTGGACAAGGCTAGCCGGGTTATAGCCGTGGAGCGTTTTGCTTATAGTCGATAATCGTCGCGAGGTATGTGATTCTTCTTATCCTCTTGAGCATGATATTTTAAAGAATATATATATATAGTACGGTAGACGTACGTGTGTTAACTGAACGTAGTTGTACGGCAATGTCTTTTGACTTAAGCCTGAATAATAAGAATCTGGAAGTATTTTAAAGAATATATATATATATAGTACGGTAGGCGTGCGTGTTAAGCGAACGTAGTTGTACGGCAATGTCTTTTGACTTAAGCCTGAATAATAAGAATCTGGAAGTATTTTAAAGAATATATATATATAGTACGGTAGACGTATGTGTGTTAACTGAACGTAGTTGTACGACAATGTCTTTTGACTTAAGCCTGAATAATAAGAATCTTGAAGTATTTCAAAAGAATTAAGAATCCTTTTTTGAAAGAAGAATAATACTGTCACGACCCGAACCCGGGCCCGTGACTGGTGCCTTACCCCGGGCACCCCAGTAGTCATACATCAGAGAAAATCAGCGGAACATAAATCAATAACATAAAATAACAGAAGTATAAACAATAATCTGTGAAAACTTGCCTTTCGGCATATATATATACCACAACTCTTTCAACATGAACAGTTTAATCCTTTTTACAAACCCTGCCCACTACAGTACTACAGACCTCTACGAATGATATGACAACAACGACGGGACAGGGCCCCGTCATACCCCTGAATGTAAGCACCTACAACAACAGGGGACTATACCAAGATAAGCCTCCGGAGGAACGGAGCTTCCCAAACGCTGAACTGTGACCCTAAGAGCGAGGATCAACGACTGGTGTACCTTTACCTGCGGCATGAACGCAGCCCCCCGAAGGAGGTCAGTACAACAGGTACCGAGTATATGAAACTGAAAATACTGTAAATGAAATCATAGTAGTCTATATAAAGCAGGAGACATGTATGATAACCAAACTACAGTTCACAATAAGTAAGCAGTCATATCAAGTCAGGGACTCACGCCCTCAAAGTCATCACTCAAGTATAACAATGGGTCTCACGCCACAACATCAATCATGCGTGGAATACCTTCCTCACCGCCGTGATCTATGATATAAAAGCACCAAGGAATACACATGAACACCAGGTCCCACATGTGTCATAATAAAACCGTACGGGGTAAGTACGAAGGCCTAGCCGACTACTAACACCCCTAGTACCAACAAGGTCATAATCTGTATCATGAGATCTGTCTGCAGGCCACATGATCAAAGGCGGTCACTCGCCTGCAGATCAAATGCGCGTCTAGCCACGAACTTCCCGACTCCGCATAGGCCAACCTCATAGGCCCGCATGAGGCATTCCGCGTCGAGGGTAGCTACTCCGTAAGATCGCCCCGACTCGCGACCGCGTACGCCACAAAGACCGCATGACCACAAGGGCCGCAAACTAACACGAACTCCGTAGTTCCGCATGGATCCTGGACCCGCATGAGGTATTCTCGAATCATGGTCCTGCATCACTGAGTCTACCGCGACGGAGGCAGCTTAACCTCGGAACACAAGTCAAGGTGAGTGGTACAATACCAACATAACGGTGATAGTCAAACAATTTAAGCGCTGGAAGGAAAACCCCTTTACACAACCATCACAAGATACTAACACACGTAGCATCCTAGCATGTTTACTTAACAAATCACCAAGAAAGTATTACAAGGCTATCACAAACCAACACAATCAAGTTATATACACAAGGTACTTTCTACTACATGATTAACAAGATCGGGTTTTTATTCCCAAAGTACTTCATACATCAATTCTTTAAAAGATCGTTACTTTCACAAAAGTCACACAATACCCGTAGTATATGAAAATAGAGTGATTATCTTTTTAAAGTAAATCAATTACTTCTCTTTGTAAAATCAAGTAGCAACATTCTTTTCCAATGCTCAGGTTTGCCTAATTTCCAATGTTCGAGTTTGCCTAATTTCCAATGTTCCAGTTTCTCATTTGAAAGGTTTATGATTCATAATCTTATTCATTTAAGAATATAATTCTCTTTTAAACCATCTGAGAAAACATAAGCCTTATATGTGAGTAGGATATTCTTGTTTATAAAAATCTTATTACAGCAGCCATGATCTAGGAAATATCATTTTGTCTCATCTTAGCTTCTATGCAGATGGAAGTTTCTCCGGTTTTAATAATACTTAATTATTAAAAACATTCCTTTTATTAACGCTGCAGTGGTTTGTCGGTACACATTCTGATTTCCGAAATCAGTAAAACATTCTTAAGCCGTTATACCTAACTTCCCATAAAGCTAGTATAACTCTTAAGTTTTCAAAAACCAAGTATTACTTCTTTCAAAATGATTCAAAAATCTTTTGAAATATTTCACGTTCTTTATTAACACATAACAAGCCAGTTATAGTTCAAATCAGTTACCTTTTAAAAACCACAAGTATTTTCTTACCAACATAAAGCTGTTATAACCAACTTCCCATAAAGTCGTTATAACACTTTATGTTTTAGATCAATCAAATACACTTAACACTGCGTCTACCGTACTACATAGTTACACACATATCATGCTAGAAGAGATAGGAAGAGGTTCACATACCTCGCGACGAGTATCGACTAATAGCAAAACGCTCCAAGTACTTCCAACTGTCGGCTACTCCTTAGCCAGTAGATCACGTCACACGTAGTACTTCAACCTATAAGGCCACGCGCGCTTTATTAACATTTAGATCCCCGTAGAACATTCTACGAAAATTGAAGACCTCCCCAACAGCAGCGTAAATCTCATCCTCTATCGGGCCGGCTACCAAGCCAACCGGGGTTATCGTCTAACCCGACGGTACAATTCTACCTCACGAAAAGCTACACAAGTCTCTGAATACGGTCTATGTAATTCTGATTCGGTACTCTTCTTCGAAAAGGTTTCTTATTATTCAGGCTTAAGTCAAAAGACATTGCCGATAACTACGTTCAGTTCTATATATAGTATACTTCAACTATATATTCAAGCAATCATGTAATTTCCAATTACAATAGAGGGACAAGATATTTACCTCGATAAGCCCATAATTATCCGAGTTTAAATGTCGATCCTGAGCAAGGTTTAGCTCTACTCAAGGCCTCAGGCCGCTCCAAACAACCCTTAGAAGTTCTAACCAACTTCTACTTATAACTTCAACTACGGTGAAGATTTACTTAGGGTTTTGTGGACCGACGGAAGTATAATAGTATAACTGGGCTTTGTAAAGGTATAACCTTAGAATACTACAAGGCATAAGGCTAAGGTAATTTGGGCATTATAACAATACTTTTGAGAGTATTTCTACCAAGAGGGGGGGTGTATTATACGAGACAACTAGGCTAGGGGGGGGGGTACCCCACGGCCACACTACAAGGAGGGGAGAGGGCTCTCGGCGAGGGGGCCTTTCAAAGGGGAGAGGGCTCTTGGGCGAGAGTCAACAAGAGGAGAGGAGGGATTTTAACACTTAGAAGATTTGTGGAAAGGATGAAGAATTCATCAAAGGGAGAGGGGTATTTATAGCACAAGCCAAGGCCAACTAATGGCCAAGATCTTGCCAAGTGCATAGCAAGTGTAGGGCCAAGATCTTGCCAAGTGCACCTTATCCATCTAACACAAAAATATCCTACCAACCCTTGACCAAACAAGGCCAACTTTCGGCCACCTTTACCGCCCCCACTCCACCAATGAGAGGGTGCCAAGTGGCGCCCTCTTGTTGGTCCAAAATGTTTCGTCTCTCGGAAAAATCCGCAAAAATTAAAAAAGACATAGCCGGAATTTTCCCTACGAAAGCTGTGAAAACGCTTCGTCGAAAAACGACTCTAATCGGGTGTTGTGAACAAAGTGAAAATCGTCCAAGCCTTACTCTTAAGTTCAAATTTTCTACGTACGTCCTTACGTACATACTCTGGAAATACGGGGTATAACAAATACTTGGTTTGAAAGCTTAAGACTTATACTAGCTTTATGGGAAGTTAGGTATAACGACTTAAGAGAGATAACAAGAATGGTTTATTGATTTTAAGAAGTTAAGAGACTTGACCTTAAAAGATAAGAGACTTGACTTAATTGAATTAATATGAATTTTGTTAAAAAGTGTGAAACCTCATTCGTGAGTAATGAGTACTTGGTTTTTAAAAGGAATAATGTTTTACTGATTTCGGAAATCAGAATGAGTACCGACAAACCACTGCAGCGTTAACAAAGGGAAATGTTTTGACTAAATAAGTATTATTAAAACCAGTAGAAACCTCCATCTGCATAGAAGCTAAGATGAGACAAAATGATATTATATTTTCTAGATCATGGTTGCTTTAATAAGATTGACTTTCAACAAGAATAACCTACTCACATATAAGGCATATGTTTCTCAAATTGTTTAAAAGAGAATTATATTCTTAAGTGATTAAGACTATGAACTACGAAACCTTTCTAAAATAAGAGGCTTAAGTACTTGAAATTAGGCAAACTTGAACTTATGGAAAAGAATGTTGTTACTTGATGTTGAAAATGAAAGTGTTTTGGTTTACCTATAAAGGTGAGTCACTCTATTTTTAATACTACGGGTATCGGGTGACCTTTATAAAAGAAATGAATCTTTTAAAAAAAGAAGAATTTAACGTGTGTAATACTTTGGGGTCAGAACCTAGACTTTGGCATAAAATAACCTTGAGTTGTGTGTAACTTGCCTATGCTTGTGGTGATAGCCTTTGTTGTGCAAGTGTTGTATTTCTATGCTACCGAGTCCCATGAGATGGGCCGACACGATTTCATCCGATTCTTCACCGAGTCCCATGAGATGGGCCGACACGATTTCATCGATTCTTCACCGAGTCCCACGGATGGGCCGACACGTATTCCACGATTCTTCACCGAGTCCCATGATGGGCGGACACGATTCTACATGATTCTTACCGAGTCCCATGGGATGGGCCGACACGTATTCCACACGATTTGTACCTAGATCACGGCGGTGAGGAAGAGTTCCACGCATGAGGATGGCTTGAGGCGTGAGTCACGACTTGACATGATCGCTTTTATGTTGTGAATCGTAGTTTGATTATCATACATGTCTCTGCTTTATATAGACTATTATGATTTCATTTCTGATATACTGATTTCACATACTTGGTACTGTTATCTTGACCTCGCTTGGCTGCGTTCACGCCGCAGTAGAGGTACATTGGTTGTGGATCCTCGCTCATAGGATCACGTCACGTATTAGAAGCCTCGTTTCTTGGAGGCTTATCTTTTGCATGTTACCACAGTCCGTAAGTTCTTGTACATTCGAGGTATGGCGGGCCCTGTCCGTCATAGTTGTTATCACTTTCTTAGAGGTATGTAATCGTTGTGGGCAGGTTTGTAAATGGGATGTAATCGTTCAAAGTTTTATTATATATACAGGCCGAAAGGCGATATTTTCTTGGATAAACTGTTTTCATTTTATAATTGTTTCATGTCTTATTTATATTCCGCTGATTACTCTGATGTATGACTACTTGGGTGCCGGGGTAAGGCACGATCACGCCCAGTTCGGTCATGACAGCATGAACGCAGCCCGGGCGAGGTCAAGACAACAGTACCAAGTATGTGAAATGAAAATATCAGAATGAAATCATATGATCTATATAAAGCAGGACACATGTATGATAATCAAACTACATTACACAACATATAAGCAGTCATGTCAAGTCAGGGGCTCACGCCCTCCAAGTCATCACTCAAATATAACCATGGGTCTCATGCCCGCAATATCAATCATGCCAATGGAATTCCTTCCTCACTTCCGGCAGTCTATGATATAATAACACCAAGGAGTACATATGAACACCAGGTCCCGCCTGTGTCATAAAACCGTACGGGGCAAGTACGAAGGCATAGCTACCAGAACCAGCCTGCATCATCAACTGACCGGGGCAAGTACGAAAGCCAGCTACCAGAACCTACCGTACCAACTATGCTATAAAACTGTATCACGAAGCTGACCGGGGAACAATTCAACAACTAAAGAAGGGGATCACACGTCTAAACGGAAGTGTTAAAAAATCTTCCCCTTAACAACAACAACATAAAAACCGAAATGGAACAAGTCCATAATCCAAAGTAAAGACAGTCCAATGTAAATACAGTCCAATGTAAATATAGTCCATTAGTTGGTGTTCTTGGCCAACTACTACAATCAAACTTATCCAATTTTCGGCTAGCATGCCAGAATTACTTCTTTAATCCTCCAACTTATATTCCAATCTTTATATAAGTTATAATTACTTTGTTATTACTGTTGACAGGTAATAGATACGTTTTTACCATTTTAATGGCTAACATGCCAATTTCCATTTCAACAAGCTTACAAGATCCAAATCTTTCCAAACTTCATTCCACATATCACATACTCATTTATATACTTCCAACATATATAATATCCAACTTCACAAGGAGGACAAAGTTCATTACCTCAAAAAGCCCAAAAATATCCAAGAACTTAAAGTCGCTCCTTAGCAAGTTTAGCTCCAAATCCTTACGTTCCAACCCGCTACAAGCAACCCGTAGAAGCTCCTAACCAACTTCTCTTCAAGATCCAACTCCAAAAAGTGAAGAACACTTAGGTTCCAACTATGGCAACTTTCGGCCAAGGAACATCTTTTAGGCTGGGGGTGTGAAATCTTGTCCAACTCTTGGTTCACAATTTTTCTAACACCTTAAGGAAGAACACTTAAAAGTTTAAGAATTGTTGGACAAATTTAGGTCAAGAATCATAGCCATTGCCGAGAGCAACATGAAGGGAGAAGGGAGGATTTCAAGTCTTGAAAATGGTTAAGTATGGAAGATTTCATCAACTAGTAGTGTATATATAAGACAACCAAGGGCTAGGATTAAAACATGTGTGTGGTTGAGATTGGGGACAAGTGTGTGTGGGTTCCACAAGCCACTTGTCCACACAAAATATCTTGCACGACTTGGCCACTTGTCTTGGCCACTTGTCCTCTTGATTTCGGCCAACATGGCCCACCTAGGGGTGACACATGTCGCCCTCCTATTGGTCCAAAATATTTCATCTCCCGAAAATATCTATAATGGCCAAAATCTCGAAAATAATATGTGTCACGACCCGACCTCGGGCCCGCGACTGGTGCCTTACCCCGGGCACCCTAGTGATAATACATCAGAGAAAATCAGCGGAAATAAAAACTCATAGATATATAACTATATATATATATATATATATATCAAAATCTGAACAGTTACATCCTTTACAAGCCCAACTAACAACAGTACTACAGACCTCTAAGAGTTTGATAACAACTATGACGGGACAGGGCCCCGCCATACCCCTGAATGTACAAGTACCTACAATGACAGGGTATCTATACCAAAGATAAGCCTCCGGAGAAACGAAGCTTCCCAATACGCAGAATCGTGATCCTATGAGCGAGGATCAACAACCGGTACTTACCCGTGGCATTTAACGCATCCCCGGCGAGGTCGATAACAGTACCAAGTATGTGAATCAAAATATCAGAATGAAATCATAATAGTCTATATAAAACAGGAGACATGTATGATAACCAAACTACAGTACACAATATATAAGCAGTCATGTCAAGTCAGGGACTCACGCCCTCAAAGTCATCACTCAAATATAACCATGGGTCTCACGCCCACAATATCAATCATGCCCGTGGAATTCCTTCCTCACTGCCAGCAGTCTATGATATAATAATGTCACGACCCATTCCGGGGCCCGTAACTGGTGCCTTACCGGGGCACCCAAGTAGTCATACATCAGAGTAATCAGCGGAAATATAAAACAAGACATGAAACAGTTTATAAAATAAGACACAGTTTATGTGAACAAACGTCGCCTTTCGGAATATATATATAAACAAGGTTTAGCAGTTACATCCGACACTGTACAACATGACTACGCACTTAAGGAAATATACAACTATGGCGAACAGGCCCCGCCATACCTCGACTATACAAAACTATCTACAACAGGAGATCATACCAAAGAGTAGAGCCTCGGAAGAGATGGAGCTCCGATACCAACGTAGAGATCCTAAGATGCGGATCTAGCACCGCTTGCCTTACTCGGCATGAAACGCAGCCCCGGGCGAGGTCGATAACAGTACCAAGTATGTGAAACTATAAAGAATCGAAATGAAATCAAAGTATTTAAAACCTTTTCACAAATACAATCGTTCAATTGCACATAGTGCCACATCACAAACAACAACGATAATAGGAAGATCAGAATGTGTCTATTCTAGGCCGCGAATGATCGAGCAAGGCTAATCGCCCATAGTATCATTCGCGTGCCTAGTCACGACTTCCGCACCGCATAGTCACACACGCACCGCATGAGGTATTCCTCGCATCGGGGCAGCCAACCCCAGATCCGCCTAGGCTCCCGCACGCGCATAGCCTCAAAAGACCGCGTAGTCTCAGCAGACCGCATAGGAATCCCCGCGTCGTGCTAAAACACCCGAATGATCAATCTCGGAGCATACCGCTGCTCGCATAGTCTCACAGACCGCATAGCCGTATAGACCGCATCGGGGCAAGCCCTCAGATAACGATCGAGGGTAGGTGATACAATAACAGTACAACGGACTTACCGGTTAGCAACGTAAGCACAGCAAGAATGACCCCCTTACACAGCATTTCAAGACAATAACCCAGGTAGCATCATAATAGGTCTACTTATCACACAAATCTTACTACACTTAACAGAAATCAATACAAGGCTTTTATAAACAAACAAGTAAACAGTTCCTTCTTATCTTTCTTAAGTTGTTATACCTAACTTCCCATAAAGCTAGTATAACTCTTAAGCTTTTGTTTTTAAAAACCAAATATTTATCTTCTGTTAAAAAAATGATTCAGTATTCTTTTGAAATGCTTTCAGTTCTTTATTATTCAGGCTTAAGCCGTGAGGCATTGCCGTAAGTATTATTCAGGCTTAAGCCGTGAGGCATTGCCGTAAGTATTATTCAGTTAACACATGTACGTCTACCGTACTATATATATATTGTAAAATATCATGCTTTAGGAAGAATCACATACCTTCTCAGCGAAAACCACCTGCCAAGTTGAATATGTCGCGCGCAGAGTCACCATAATAGTCACAGACATCTATCAAAGACTACTCAAGGTCATTCTAAACAGAGGGTTCACAATTCTACGGAAAGTCGGGCAGCACTTCCTACCCTACGAAGTTATATAAGTTCATCATGAAACAAATTCTATGTAAGTGCAGTTTGATTATTCTTC
Organism: Przewalskia tangutica; assembly: GCA_029844215.1. Taxonomy (NCBI): domain Eukaryota; kingdom Viridiplantae; phylum Streptophyta; class Magnoliopsida; order Solanales; family Solanaceae; genus Przewalskia; species Przewalskia tangutica. The sequence goes on along the minus strand of CM056726.1, from coordinate 84,394,533 downwards.
TTTAAACCCTTCATCGTGATAACAGTTCAATTCTATTCTGTGATATTCTTCTAAGTATTTATACTTATTCTTATACTACTACAGTAAGTATTCTCTAATTCAAAAGAGGGTTAGGATTAGTTACCTCGGTAAGCCCAATAATATCCTAGATAAAGTCGCGCCTGAGCAAGGTTTAGCTCCTAAGTTGTACGCTCCGGTAGCACCAAGAAACCTTAGAAGTTCTTCACAACTTCTACAAAGGACTAAGGGATTTAGGCTAGGGTATTTTGGGCATTATAACAATACTAGAAGACAACTTTTCTACCAAGGGAGGGGGTAGATTTCTAGGCTAGTGGGTAGGCCCTCGGCCAAACTCACTCAAAGGGGGGGGAGGGGTTGGACGAAAGGCTAAGGGAGAGGAGAGGATTTTTAGACTTGGAAGATAACTTTGTGGATGAAGAACTCTTCATCTTGGGGGTATTTATAGGTCAAGAAGTGGCCAACCAATGGCCAAGATTAAGACAAGTGCAAGGCAAGTGTAGGGTGAAGATTTACTCCACACAAATATCCTACCAACTCCTTGACTTGTGCACAAGGCACAAAAAACGTGCACTTCCTCTCCAATTTTGTCCAATGGACGATTCAAGTCCATCAATGGAGGTGCCAAGTGTCGCCTCCCGTTGGTCCAAAATGTTTCGCCTCTGGAAAAATCCGCAAAATTAGTAATGGCATAGCCGGAATTTTCCCTACGAAAGCTGTGGAAACGTTTCGTCGGAAAACGATTCTTTTAGTGAGTTGTGTACAAAAAAAAACGTCCAAGGCTAACTTTAAGGCCAAACTTTTTGTACGTATTCCCTTACGTACATACTCTGGAAATACGGGGTATAACATTCTCCCCTCCTTAGAAACATTCGTCCCGAATGTTCCTTCCCAAGACAGATAACGATAAGGTTCTTCATAACTTAAACAGTTTGCAAAAGCCACACGCGGCCACAAAACAACACTTAGGCAAAAACGATAATGAAAATTTACAAGTAGGAAAGTGAATTACCCGCGCGTGGGAATAGCAGGTATGTCACGACCCGCTTCGGCCCGTGGATCGTGCCTTACCGGGCACCCTAGTGATACAACATCGAGTAATCACGAACATAAAACACATACATGAAACAAATGAAGTACAAACAGTAATCTGAGGAAAACTTGCCTTTCGGCATATATATAAATAACAACTTTTTCCAACATGAACAGTTTAATCCTTTTTACAAACCCTGCCCACAACAGTACTACAGACCTCTAAGAAATGATATGACAACAATGGCGGGACAGGGCCCCGCCATACCCCTGAATGTAAGCACCTACAACAACAGGGAACTATACCACTGATAAGCCTCCGGAGAAACGGAGCTTTCCCAAACGCTGAACTGTGACCCTAAGAGCGAGGATCAATGACTGGTGTACCTTTACCGCAGATAAACGCAGCCCAAGCGAGGTCAAGATAACAGTACCAAGTATGTGAAATCAAAATAACATCAGAAATGAAATCATAGTAGTCTATACAAAGCAGGAGACATGTATGATAACCAAACTACAGCTCACCATAAATAAGCAGTCATGTCAAGTCAGGGACTCACGCCCTCAAGTCATCACTCAAATTTAACAATGGGTCTCATGCCCACAACATCAATCGTGCCCGTGGAATACCTTCCTCACTGCCGGCAGTCAATGATAGAAAAGCACCAAGGAATATATATGAACAATGTGTCCCACTGTGTCCAATTAAAACAAGACGGTAAATACGAAGGCATAGCCGACTACTAACACCTACGCATCAACAAAGTCATAAATCGTGTCATGATATCCGCCTGCACCGTCACATGATAAAAGCCGGTCACTCGCTCGCAGATCAAATGCGCTGCCTAGCCTCGAACTCTCCGCCGCCCGCATAGGCCAACCTCATAGGCCCGCATGAGGTATAACCCCGCATCGAGGGTAGCTACTCCCCGGCATCGTCCTGGACTCGCAGTCCGCATGGCCACAAGGACCGCATGACCACAAGGGCCGTAAACTAACCTGGAACTCCCGTAGTTCCGCATGGATCCCCTGGACCCGCATGAGGTATTCTCGAATCATGGTCCTGCATCGCTCGAAGTCTACCCGCATCGGAGGGCGCAACCTCCGACACAAGTCAAGGTGAGTGGTACAATACCAACATAACGGCTGATAGTCAAACAACTTTAAGCGCAGTCGAGGGGAAAACCCCTTTACACTAACATCACAAGATACTAACACACGTAGCATCCTAACATGTTTACTTATCAAATCAACAAGAAAGTATTACAAGGCTATCACAAACCAATACAATCAAGTTATTCACACAAGGTACTTTCTATTAACAAGTTCGGGTATCTATCCCCAAAGTACTTCACACATTAAATCTTTAAAAGATCTGTTTCTTTCACATAAGTCACACAATACCCGTAGTATAAAATAGAGTGACTGTCCTTTAAGAAAACCAAAACTCTTACCTTTGTAAAATCAAGTAACAACATTGTTTTCCAAACGTCCAAGTTTGCCTAATTTCAAATGTTCACGTTTCTTATTTTAGAAAGGTTTCGTAGTTCATAGTCTTATTAATTTAAGAATATAATTCTCTTTTAAACTATCTGAGAAACATAAGTCTTATATGTGAGTAGGATATTCTTGTTTATAGCAATCTTATTACAGCAGCCATGATCTAGGAAACATCATTTTGTCTCATCTTAGCTTCATGCAGATGGAAGTTTCTACCGATTTTAATAATACTAAATCACAAAACATTTCCTTTTATTAACGCCGCAGATGGTTTGTCGATACACATTCGATTTCAAATCAAGAAACATTCTTAAGCCGTTATTACCTAACTTCCCATAAAGCTAGTATAACTCTTAAGTTTTCAAAACCAAGTATTACTTCTTCTTTCAAATGATTCAAAAATCTTTTGAAATACTTCAAGTTCTTTATTAACACATAACAAGCCGCTTATAGTTCGGGACGCTTACCTTTTAAAAACCACAAGTATTTTCTTACCAACATAAAGTCATTGTAACCAACTTCCCATAAAGCCGTTATAACACTTTATGTTTTAAACCAATCAAATACATTTAGCACATGTACGTCTACCGTACTACATAGTTCACACATATCATGCTAGAAGAGATAGGAAGAGGTTCACATACCTCGCGACGAGTATCGACTAAATAGCAAAACGCCCAAGTACTTCCAACCGCTTCTACTCCTAAGCCAAGTAGATCGCGTCACACGTAGTACTTCAACCTATAAGGCCACAAGGCGCTTATTAACATTTAGATCCCTTCGCAGAACATTCTACAGAAAATTCGGCAGCCCCTCCCCGCAACAACAGAAAATCTCCTCCTTTATCGAGGCCGCTACCAAGCCAACCAGTGGGTTATACATCTAACCCGAACGGGTACAATTCTACTCCACGTAAAAGCTACACAAGTCATCAGAATACGTCCTATGTAAAATACGCAAGATTTCTTTCGAAAAGGTTTCTTATTATTCAGCTTAAGTCAAAAGACATTGCCGATAACAACGCTCAAGACTATATATAGTATACTTCAACTATATAATCTAACAACATGTAATTTCCAATTACAATAGGGACAAGATATTTACCTCGATAAGCCCATAATTATCCGAGTTTAAATGTCGATCCCGAGCAAGGTTTAGCTCCTACTCCGCGCGCCCGACCCGCCCAAAACAACCCTTAGAAGTTCTAACCAACTTCTACTTAATACTCCAACTAACTATGGAGATTTTCCTGTGGTTTCGGTTTTGGATCAAGGGAAGTATAATAGTATTTCGGGTTTTTCAGATAGTATAACCTTAGAATACAACAAGGTATACTACTAAGGTAATTTGGGCATTATAACAATACTTTGAGAGTATTTCTACACCACAAAAAGAGGGTATTATACGAAAGCAACTAGGCTAGTGGGGTACACTCGGCTAGCACCCCTGAGGGGTGCTCTGCCACAAAGTGGGCCCTTGGCCGAACTCAACACAAGGGGAGGGAGAAGGAGAGCTTTCAAGACTTAGGCAAATTTATGGATGAAGAAGTTCATCAAAGGGAGGGGTATTTATACTACAAGCCAAGGCCAACCAATGGCCAAGATCTAGCCAAGTGCTATGCAAGTGTAGGGCCAAGATTCACCCAAGTACACCTTATCCATCTACCACCAAAATATCCTACCTACTACTTGACAAAAGCCACTACAATCGTCCAAGCCATTTCCGCCCATTCCTTCCCAATGAGGTGACAAGTGTCGCCTCTTGTTGGTCCAAAATGTTACGTGTCTCGGAAAAATCCGCAAAAATTAAAAAAGACATAGCCGGAAATTCCCCTACGAAAGCTGAGAAAACCTTACGCAGAACAACGACTCTAACCGGGTGTTGTGAACAACTAAATTTCGGCCAAGCCTAATTCTCAAGTTCAAATTTTCACGACGTTCTACGCATATACCTGGAAATACGGGGTATAACAGGTACCTCGCCTCATGTCCTCCTCGCCTTCCCACGCCATCTCCTCCTAAGCTCGCTCCGCCACAAGACTTTGACGGAAGCCACGCCCCGTCCGCAGACGCTTAACTCGACGATCGATTATCGCTATGGAATCTCTCATACGATAACCCCCGGTCACTGACATCGTCAATCGGTGTACCTAGATGGATCCCCGATACATCTCCTCAAAGATAGATACGTGAAAAATCGGATGACCGCCTCCAGATCGGACGACAGATCCAACTCATAGTAACCTTGCCTACCTCGGACACAACTAAACGCCCAATGTACTGGGTGAGTTTCTTCTTCCCAAATCTCATCACACCCTTCATGGGTGACACCTTTAGAAAACCCAATCATGAACCTCGAACTCAAGATGCCGACGACGATGATCTGCATACGACTTCGCCGACTCGAGTCATTAATAGCCGCCTGATAAGCTTCACCTTATCCATCGCTCGCTGCACCAAATCGTCCCACTAGCCGCACTCGCCCACATCGAACCAACCTATAGGCGATCTGCACTTCCTCCCATACAAGGCCTCATAAGGCGCCATCCGAATCTTGAAGTGGTAGCTATTATTATACGCGAACTCAACTAGAGGAAAATGATCCTCCCAACTACCATCGGTCAATAACACAGCTCGCAGATATCCTCAAGAGTCCGGATAGTGCGCTCGCCCGTCTCAGTATGTGGATGAAATGCGACTTGCTCACCGGCCCCTAAACCCTCTCGGAAGGACCTCCGTAAGTTAGCCGTAAACCGGGCTCCTCATGCGATATGATCGAAGTAGGGACTCCATGCGGTCGACGATCTCTGATGTAAAGTCCGCATAATCCTCACCGAAAAAGTCGCCCCGACGGGAAGAAAGTGGGCTGATTTCATCACCGGCGATAACCCATATAGAATCATGTCTCTCCGAGTGCGAGGTAATCCCGCGATGAAGTCCATGTTGATTACCTCCCACTTCCGTCGGGATCTCAATCGTCAGAATAAACCACCGTGCCTGCGTGCTCTACCTTCACCGCCGACAACATGGGCACCGAGCTACGAACTCGCAACGCCCTCTTCAAGCCATCCCACCAATACATTGATCTAAGGTCGTGGTACATCTTGGTCGACCCGATGGATAGAGTAACGCTACGTGTGCTTCCCCAAGAACTCGCCAAGTCTCAAACATCCGGAACACATACCGCCTCAAACCTTAGCACCCCATCGTGCTACCTCAAAAGGACCCTTGCCCTCACGAAGTCAGTATCACGATATCGAATCAAAGCGGGATCTCGAATTGCTGCTCTTCACCTCCTCAACGATGGAAGACTCGGCAACCTCACGAACTCTAACCCCACCGCTATCGTAATCAATCAAGCGGACACCAAGGCTCGCTAATCGTGCAAATCACGAACCATGTCCCTCCTCTCTAGCCGCACATCCGATAGGCTCCCATCGACCTACGACTAAGAGCATCCGCCACAACATTGGCCTTTCGGGTGGTACAGGATATCAACATCGTAATCCTTAAGCAACTCTAACCACCGCTCTGCCGTAAGTTCAGCTCCTCCGTCGAAGATATACCGAGGCTCTTGTGGTCCGTAAAATATCCACGTGAACCCCATACAAATAGTGCCTCGGATCTTCAAAGCGTGAATCACACCGCCAACTCCAAATCATGGGGGTAGTTCCTCTCGTGTTTCTTCACCGCCGATGCATATGCTATAACCCCGCCATGCCGCATCAATACACATCCCAACCCGATGCCCGACGCATCACAATACACGACATAACCATCCGACCCTCCGAAGAGTAAGAACGGGCGGTCGTCACTTCTTTCAAGAATCGAAACCCCGCCACAAGCATCCCATCAAACTTGGCGCTTTCTCGAGTCAGCCTAGTCAATGGTGCGTAGATAGAAGCAAACTTCTACGAACCGATAATATCCTCGCAAGGCCTAAAATCGCGAACCTCTGCGGAGTAGTAGGTCTAGGCCAAGTCTCGATCGCTCGATCTTGGCCGTATCCACTCGAATGCCATCACCACAATATGCCCAAGAAACGCCATCAAGTCAACCAAAACTCACATTTGGAAAACTTGGCGCATAATCACGGTCTCCGAGAATCACAAGATAGCCTCAAATGCTCCGCATGCTCCCGCTCGAGCGAATAAACCAAGATATCATCAATGAACACTATCACAAACGTGTTCAAAAATGGTTTGAACACTCGGTTCATCAAATCCATGAATACCACGAGCATTGGTCAACCCAAAAGACATGACCGAACTCATAATGCCCGCATCGTCCGAATGCGATCCTAGGGACATCCACCTCGACTCGCACTCGATGATAGCCCGACCGTAGATCAATCTTGAGAAACATCTCGCACTTCGCAATCGGGTCGAACAAATCATCAATCCCGGGAAGGGTATTCGTTCTTAATGGTCACCTTGTTCACCGTCAGAATCAACACACATGCGCAGCGCCCCGCCCTTCTTCTTCACGAACAATACCGGCGCTCCCGGGAGAAACACTAGGCCCGATGAAGCCCTTTCTCCAAAGAAATCCCTAAGCTGATCCTTCAACTCTCTCAACTCGGAAGGTGCCATTCTGTATGGCGGAATAGAAATAGGCCGAGTGTCTGGTAATATGTCAATACAAAACTCAATCTCCCTCTCAGGAGGGATACCCGGGAGGTCATCTGGAAACACGCCCGGGAACTCACGACCATCGAATCGATCAAACTGGTACCGCAGCCTTCAAAGATCAAACACCCGAACGAGATGCCTTCGCACCATCTTCCTAGCCTCGAGGTAGGAAATAAACCTACCCCTGCGATACCGTGCTCTCTCCCACTCAACAACCGGCCTCAGAAACCGGAACCGCATTACTCTCTCTCAGCCCACATCATTGGCGTAGCAAGCTAGCCAATCCATCCCCATGATCACGTCGAAGTCAATCATCTCCAACTCTATCAAGTCGGCTAGTGGTCCGACGATCAGAAATGGTCACAGACAAGCTCTATATACCCGCCGAGCTACCACCGAATCACCCATCGCGTAGCTACCTCGAAAGCGGTCTATGGACTCGTGCTCTATCCCTATCCTACTAGCAACAAGGGGAGATATATAGACAGAGTAGAACCGGATCTATCAAAGCATACACATCAAACCTGTGAACCGATAAGGTACTCGTGACGACATCGTGAGGCCTCCCGATCTGTCGGTGGACAAAGCATAAATGCGATTCGAGGACCGCTAGAATCGACCCGCCACGACCTCGCCGCACCCGCTGGTCCACGAGTACCTTGCCCGGGCGAGTAATCGTCGGGGATGAAGAGCGCAATGCACTCGCAGATCGGGCCTTACTACCGCCGCCGGCCGACAAACTCGCGAAATGACCGCCGCCACAAGTATAGAGGGCTCTGAGTACATCTCCCGAATGGTATCTACCACAACGCACACCGAGCAGACCTCGACGGTTAGCACCTCGCTACTCGAAATCAAGTCCCGGGCCCCGACCGCCTCGACCGCTCCGCTGCACCGAAAATGAGGTAGAGCGCTCATACTGGCCGTGGTGCAATGCCGACTTCACGATGCCGCCACCCCGAGGACCACAAAAAGAACCGGCCGTCTTGGCCTTCTTCTCGCGATATCGCTCTACCCGGCGGTCTCTACGCTCCTCGCATCCTAGTGCATGAGCCTGCATACGGGTTATGTCCATGCCTGGCTGAAGGGACACACCCGCACAAGACTCGCCATGTAATCATCTAGCCCAGTGACATAGCGATGCACCCGGTCCTCCATCTCTCGCTACGGTCAGGACATATCGAGCCAAAGAATCAAACTCGACATTGTACTCCTCACTGCAAGGCCCTCCCTGTCCTCAAAGAACAAGAATCTATCACTCGTGCCCTCCTCATCCGCGGAGGCAAGAAGTGTGTGAGAAAAGCCTCGGAAAACTCATCCCATACCGCTGGAGTGCATGCTCTCCCGAAAGCTCCCATGAATCAAACCAATCGATCCGCGGTATCACGCGGCCGATGCGAACCGGGCGTCACGACTCGTCTCGAGGCCTTGATCACCCGCATGATCCTTCAGAGTCGACGGATGAACTCCTCGCGATCATCCTCCGCCTCGACCAGTAAAACTCGCGGGCTACAACTCAAGAAATCTCGTAGCCTCAAACTATTCGCCTCGGGTGCACCACGGTGCGATCGAGCCGAGCCGAATCGCCGATCCAGCCTCTCTCGTATCGGGCCACAACTCTAGCCAATAGTCGGGCCATCTCCTTGTACTCCTAACCTCCGCCTGTGCCGCGGGATGCGAGCGCTGGTATCGTGGTCTCGCTGGGCCGGGCGGCGTCATAGAACTCGCTGCCTCGTATAGATCCGGGCACGAGCCCTCGTGACTCGGGTGTCTCGCTAGCGCCTCCTACCGCTTTGCCCTTCTCGGGCGGGTTGCCTTTACGCGAGGCATAATCACATGTAAAAGGAATACGTTAGAGGGTCCAACCTATAACACTTTCTAAAGCACGATCTCGTAATGAAGAATGGAAACCAATCCTAAATATCCTATAGCCTCCTCGATTATTGGTGTGTGCACAACACACCGATAATCAAGACTCTACTAGATACGGCCTCAGACACTTTCCGAGGATTAACTGCTCTGATACCACTTTTGTCACGACCCATTCCGGGGCCCGTGACTGGTGCCTTACCGGGGCACCCAAGTAGTCATACATCAGAGTAATCAGCGGAAATATAAAACAAGACATGAAACAGCTTATAAAATAAGACACAGTTTATGTGAACAAACGTCGCCTTTCGGCATATCTATATAAACCAGATTTAGCGATTACATCCGACATCGCATAACATGACTACGCACTTAAGGAAATATACAACTATGTGACAGGCCCCGCCATACCCTGACTGTACAAAACTATCTACAACAGGGAGATCATACCAAAGAGTAGAGCCTCCGGAAGAGATTGAGCTCCCGACACCAACGTAGAGATCCTAAGGATGCGGATCTAGCACTGCCGCCCTTACCGCGACATTTAACGCACCCGGGCGAGGTCAAGATAACAGGTACCAAGTATGTGAAACTATAAAGAACTGAAATGAAATCAAAGTATTTAAAACCTTTTCACAAATACAATCAGTTCAATTGCACATAGTGCCACATCACAAACAACAACAGTAATAGGAAGACTGTAACAGGTCTATTCTAGGCCGCGAATGATCGAAGCAAGGCCAATCGCCCATAGTATCATTCTGCGTGCCTAGTCCTGGACTTCCGCAGTCCGCATAGGTCACACACAAACCCGCATGAGGTATTTCTCGCATCGGGGGCAGCCAACCCCCGGCATCCGCCTAGGCTCCCGCAGCCCGCATAGCCTCAAAAGACCGCATAGTCTCAACAGACCGCATAGGGAATCCCCCGCATCAGGCTAAAACACCCGGAATGATCAATCCTGGAGCATACCGCTGCTCCGCATAGTCTCACAGACCGCATAGGCCGTATAGACCCGCATCAAGGGGGGCAAGCCCTCGGTATAACGATCGGGGTAGGTGATACAATAACAAGATAAACGGACTTACCGATTAGCAACGTAAGCACGGCAAGAATGACCCCTTACACAAAGATTTCAAGACAATAACCTGTAGCATCATAATAGGTCTACTTATCACACAAATCTTATTACACTTAATGTAAATCAATACAAGGCTTTTATAAACAAACAAGTAAATGCCTTCTTATCTTTCTTAAGTCATATACCTAACTTCCCATAAAGCTAGTATAACTCTTAAGCTTTTGTTTTAAAACCAAATATTTATCTTCATAAAAATGATTCAAGATTCTTTTGAAATGCTTTCATTCTTATTATTCAGGCTTAAGCGTGAGGCATTGCCGTAAGTATTATTCAGCTTAAGCGTGAGGCATTGCCGTAAGTATTATTCGATTAACACACGACGTCTACCGCACTATATATATATTGTAAAATATCATGCTTTAGGAAGAATCACATACCTTCTCAAATAAACCACCGCCAAGTCAATATGTCGCGCAGAGAGTCACCATAATAGTCACAGACATCTATCAAAGACTACTCAAGGTCATTCTAAACAGAGGGTTCACAATTCTACGGAAAGTCGGGCAGACTTCCTACCCTACGAGTTATATAAGTTCATCATGAAACAAATTCCTATGTAAGTACAGTTTTGATTATTCTTATTTTAAACCCTTCTATCGTGATAACAGTCAATTCTATTCTGTGATATTCTTCTAAGTATTTATACTTATTCTTATACTACTACAAAGAAGTATTCTCTAATTCAAAAGAGGGTTAGGATTAGTTACCTGTAAGCCCAATAATATCCTAGATAAAGTCGCTACTGAGCAAGGTTTAGCTCCTAAGTTGTACGCTCCAGAGCACCAAGAAACCTTAGAAGTTCTTCACAACTTCTACAAAGGACTAAGGGATTTGGGCTAGGTATTTTGGGCATTATAATAATACTAGAAGACAACTTTTCTACCAAGGAGGGGGGTAGATTTCGGCTAGGCTAGGGGGTAGGCCCTCGCCAAACTCACTCAAAGGGGAGGTGGACGAAAGGCTAAGGAGGAGAGGATTTTTAGACTTGAAGATAACTTTGTGGATGAAGAACTCTTCATCTTTAAGGGGTATTTATAGGTCAAGAAGTGGCCAACCAATGGCCAAGATTAAGACAAGTGCAAGGCAAGTGTAGGGTGAAGATTTACTCCACACAAATATCCTACCAACTCCTCGACTTGTGCACAAGGCACAAAAACGTGCACTTCCTTCTCCAATTTCGTCCCAATGGACGATCTAAGTCCATCAATGGGAGGTGCCAAGTGTCGCCTCCCGTTGGTCCAAAATGTTTCGCCTCTCTAAAAATCCGCAAAATTAGTAATGGCATAGCCGAATTTTCCCTACGAAAGTCGTGGGAAACGTTTCGTCGGAAAACGATTCTTTTAGTGAGTTGTGTACAAATAAAAACGTCCAAGGCTAACTTTAAGGCCAAACTTTTTGTACGTATTCCCTTACGTACATACTCTGGAAATACGGGGTATAACAAATAACACCAAGGAATACACATGAACACCAGGTCCCACCTGTGTCATAAAACCGTACGGGGCAAGTACGAAGGTATAGCTACCAAAACCAGCCTGCATCATCAACTGACCGGGGCAAGTACGAAAGCCAGCTACCAGAACCTACCGTACCAACAATGCTATAAAACTGTATCACGACGCTGACCGGGTCTTTCTAGACCGCCAATGATCGAAGTTGGGCCATTCCCCTTAGTATCATTGTGCGAGTCCTACTCCTGGACTACCGTAGTCCGCATAGGTCACGTGGACCCGCATGAGGTATTCCTCGCATCGGGGGTAGCTAACCCGCTACATTTCCTGGACTCCCGTATTCCGCATAGGCATGGACCCGCATGAGGTATTCCTCGCATCGGCGTAACACACCCGGAGTGATTCCTGGACTACCGTAGCCCGCATAGGTAACATGGACCCACATGAGGTATTCTTCGCATCGGGGGTAGCTAACCCGCGCCAACTTAACAAGTCAGGGGGGTATGTGATATAATACAAGCACAATCGGCTTATCGTAAACAACATAAGCACAACAAGAAAACCCCCTTAACACAAAATGTCTCAAGACACTAACGCCCGTAGTATCATAACATGTTTACTTATCAAACCAAGTTACCACACCTTCAGAAATCATTACAAGGCTATCACAAGCAAAACATAGGCAAGTTACTCACACAAGGTACTTTCATTTTATGCCAACAATCCGGGTTTTAACCCCAAAGTACTACGTACTTTAACTCCTTAAAAAGATCCATTTCTTTCACAAAAGTCACACGATACTAATACCCGTAGTATCAAAATAGAGTAACTATCATTTTTAAGTAAAACAAAACAACTTCCATACCTTCTTTTAAAACCAAATCAAGACAATACCATGCCTTCCTTTAAAACCAAATCTAGACAATACCATGCCTTCTTTTAAAACCAAATCAAGACAATACCATGCCTTCCTTTTAAATGAAAACACTTCTCCTTTTTAAAGTCAAGTAACGATATACTTTAAAAATAGTTTAAGCTTCATAACTTCAAATTCACAAGTCTCTTCTCTTTCAGAAATCAAATTTATTACTTTGGAAAAATCAAGAAATCAATACTTGTTTATAATGATCTTATTAAAGCAGTCATGATCTAGAAAATGTAATACAATTTTGTCTTATCTTAGCTTCTATGCAGATGGAGAATTCTACTCATTTTAATTCAATTGATTGTCGATACATTTTCTTTTACTAACGCTGCAATGGCTTGTTCGATACTTATTCTCATTTCCGAAATCAAGATAACTTTATTCTTTTAAAGACTAAGTACTCATTACTCACGAATGAGGTTTTACAACTTTTTAACACAATTCAAGTCCTTAACATTTCGTATTAGGTCACTTAACTTTAGAATCAAGTCAAGGACACAAAAAGGAAATCCAACTCCTTTAACACACGTGCGTCTACCGCACTATATATTTCACAAATAATCATGCTCAAGAGAATAGGAAAAATCACATACCTCTTCGGCTTAAATCCACTAGCCAAGTCGAGTATGCCGCGCGTAGAATATCCACCTATAACAACCACAATACATCTATCAACTTCTAGTTCTCTTCGTAGAATATTTCTAAGTAAAGCGTCTCTTATTCTACGGAAAATTGGGCAAAGACTTCCGAAACTACGTACCTCCACCTTTTTCAAGGCCCGATATCAATAGCCAACATGCCACATTTAAGGTGCAATAATACAACACCTCAAAGGGGATTACACGCCTAACTGGACTTGTAAAATTCTGCCCCACAATATACTAAACAGTCCACTTCTTTTCAATCTTCCTTCCATACATCATATACTCAATTATAAACTACTACAACATGTAATCTCCAATTACAATAGAAGGACAAATATCATTACCTCGATAAGCCCAAAATTTTCCAATGATTAAAAGTCGATCCTTAGGAATTCTTAGCTCCAATTCCTTACGTTCCAATCCACTCCAAGCAACCCTTAGAAGTTCCTAACCAACTTCTCTTCAAGATCCAACTCCAAAAAGTGAAGAACACCTTAGGTTCCAAACCTACAAGTTTTGGCCAAGGGGTGTATATAGGCTAGGGGTGTGAAATCTTTTCTAACACTTGGTTCACAATCTTCCTAACACCTTAAGGAAGAACACTAAAAAGTTTAAGGATTTTTGGACAACTTTTGGTCAAGGGGGAAGGGCCAAAGCCGAGACACTATCAAAGGGGAGGAAGTATTTCAAGTCTTGGAAATTAATTCAAGTGTGGATGAAGAAGTCTTGCAACAAGGGGGTATTTATAGGGAAATCAAGGGCTAGGATGAAAGCAAGTGTGTGGTCTAGATTGGGGACATGTGTGTGTGGGCCCCACAAACCACATGTTCCACAAAAACTTGAGACAAGTGGCTTGCCACTTGTCTCACCATTTCGGCCAACATGGACAAGTGGCTAGCCACTTGTCCCACCAATTTCGGCCACTATGGCCACCTAAGGGGGTGACACGTGTCTCCCTCCTATTCGTCCAAAATATTTCATCTTCCGGAAATATCCATAATGGCCAAAATCTCGAAAACAATGTGGGCCCCACAAAATCGTAAATTTTCCCCGTGGGCCCCACGTGACCAAATCTGGAAATAAAATTCCATAATTCTCAAATATTTCACGAAGTCCAAATACCAAATCTGGGAATCCAATTCCCATTTACGAACCTTTTTCCTTCACAAAATCCGAAAAAAAAATTCGTCGGAAAATCAAATCTTTCATCCTTTCCAATCTTAATGTCGTATTCTCGTACGTACGTCCTCACATACATACCCTGGAACTACGGGTGTAATATTCTTCCCCCCTTAGAAACATTCGTCCCGAATGTTCCTTCTAAGTCTCCAAAAACACATGCGCTGGTATAGTCTTCACTACTATACTTACAAAACACAATTATGCCAAATATGCCCATAATATAACACACGCGCAATACTTAAATCTAAGCCAATCGAGGAATCACCTCTAAAGCATATAACAACACTATAAGCTCTCACCCATGGTCTAAAGGATACTCTCTTCGCATCTTCACTTCACAAAAAATGATCACTTCCATTCTTTTAACACATGTTCGCTTCTTTTCTTACTTGACGTACCCTTCTCGTATACCCGAACTCTTTCTAGTACACGTACCACATTTTTCGTCATTGCTTCCGTTTTCAGCACCTTGGAGTTACCACCCTCCAACTTGGTCATTACTAGCTTCAATTTCCCTTAAGGTCATTCCCGGCCTTCACGATCCGATTCTGGTCGAACGCATCCACGATCTCGTACAATGGTTACCTAAACTTGGGCCTAGAACCCTCGTGACCCTATCACCTAGAGGGACCACCTCAAACTTACCTCACTTCATTTCGGACCGCGGTTTGACCCGCGATCTGGCCCCAACCCGACCCATTTCGTACCAAACTCTTGTTCCTGGTCCGGAACAATCTCACTATTCAAGTCATGAAAACCTAGTGGTCTTCTTAGATTAATTACCCACTTTCATATCACACTACTTATGGACTTATCACACAAAATATGCTCCATGTATACTACGTACTCCGAAAAAGATCACCCGTAAAAATCTTTTACTCAAGACGGCCTCGCATCTAAGGTCTCCACGGTTATCTATATTCTAAGGCTCATAATATCCATGTCCCCAAACTTACCTCTTCTACTAACCAGGTTTTCTAAATCACAATTGAACGCAAATACTATCTGAGTATAACACTTTAACATATAATCATCTTATCACGCTTACTAGTCTCTAGAGGGTTAAGGATATACCTGTAACTATTGCTTCACTTTCCCTTTGTCGCTCTAATCATAATCATGTCCTGCTGGGCGCATAGCTAGAGAAGGCGATGAACCAACCACTTATCCCGAAGGCTGAGTCTCTACATTCGTGCTACCTATGGTCGGACGATCCTTCGCAAAATGGCCCCGTCGGCCACAAGTATAACAATCTCCCAAACTAGCACGACACTCCCTATAATGGAGTTTACCACAACGGCCACACTGAGGTAGGGGTGGCCTCGCCTGGCTAACACTCCTACTCCCCTAAAAACCTGAAACCTTGGAGCCCTGACCGCCCCGAATACCCTGTGACGCCCCGGGCACCGTGGAGGACCACTCAATCAAGGAGGTGCATAACTAGCCTCCGCCGAGGCGGTCCGCCTCGGCGTTACCGGGCGACCTCGCTATTCGCCTCTTGCGCTGATCTCGGTCATTTCGTCGACCTCTACGCTCTCGCCCCTCGCATAAGCTGCGCATGCGGGAAATGTCCATGCCCGGCTGAAGAGTTACTCCTGTACAACCTTCTGCTAGATAATCGTCAAGTTCCGTGACATATCGGTGCACTCTATCCTCCATGTCTGCCACTAGAGTGGGGGCATACCGAGCTAATGAGTCGAACTCTATGTTGTATGTCACGACCCGATCTCGGGCCCGCGATTGGTGCCTTACCCCGGGCACCCTAGTGATAACAACATCAGAGAAAATCAGTGGAAATAAAAACTTAACCAGGAAACAAGAGACAACATAAGAAAACATGCTAACCAAAACGGTCACCTTCATGTATATACATATAACTGAACAGTTAATATCCTTTACAAACCCTGCCCACAACAGTACTACAGACCTCTAAGAATGTAACAACATCTATGATGGGACAGGGCCCCGCCATACCCCTGAATGTACATGTATCTACAATGACAGGGGACTATACCAAAAAAAGATAAGCCTCCGGAGAAACGGAGCTTCCCAACGCTGAACTGCGATCCTATGAGCGAGGATCAACAACTGGTGTACCTCTACTGCGCAGATGAACGCAGCCCGGGCGAGGTCAAGATAACAGTAACAAGTATGTGAAACTGAAAATACTGTAATGAAATCACATTTCATCATTTTATAAAACCATTTCACAATAAATAAACAGTTAGGTCAAGTAAGGACGCATATCCCGTAATAATCACCACACATAACTATGGGTCTCACGCCATAATATCAATCATGCCCGTGGAACTCATTCTCATCCGCCAGCACATGATGTGAAACAACACCCATATGTGAACTCGAACACTAGATCTCCGCTCGCTATCAAACCGACGCCAAGTAGAATAGCCAACTACTACCCAAAAGCTAGTCATATCCCTTCACGGGCAAGGTACGGAAGCCAACTACCAGTCCAAAAGCTAGCCATTCAACTGGCCGAGGCAAGTATCTTAAGCTAACGTACCCTAGCCTACCGTCTCACGAGATATGACCGAGGCAAGTATCTTAAGCTATCTACCAGATCCTACCGATACACGAGAAATGACCAGGACAAGTATCTAAAGTGTGCCTGAACCACATGTACAAATCAAGCCCGTGATCGCCATCACGCGCAAGAAGCTTCATGGATTAGCGTCCATGGACAAATAACATAATCCTCACAATGACCGCATGCCCCAAGATCTTACCTGGAAAGCATGGCCATGAAACCATCCCATCGACGATACCCGGACCATCCATCGTGTCCGATGTCCAAAGGAAATAACAAGATAATACTCAAAGTGGACGATACCGCGACCATCCAACGCGGTCGGATGTCCAAAAGAAATAACCAGATAATACTCAAAGTGGACGATACTCGTGGACCATCCAACGTGTCGATGTCCAAGCAATCAATCGATAACCTACCTCCCGAGAGTCACAGAGTACGTAAACAAAACACTTGCCCATCAAAGGCTATCACAACAAAGATACGCAAGTTCAACGTAATTTCATTTTATATCAACAATCCGGTTTCAACCCCAAAATACTACATACTTTCATTCTTTCAAAAGACCTCTTTACGTAAAAGCCACACGATACTAATACTCGTAGTATTAAAACACGTTTTCTTTTCAAACCAAATTACTTCACTTTCGTAAAATTCTTTACAAGACTTTTAAAATCAAGTACTCTATACTTTTTAAACCAAATGCTTTTCTTGTAAAACAACATCAAGTATACTCTTTAAAACCCAAAAACTTACTCTTTTCAAAACAAGTAACCTATACTTAAATCAAGTTACTTCTCCTTTTTCCGAAATCAAGTCGTTTATAAGTCAAGTCTCTTATCTTTCAAGATCAAGTCTCTTAACTTTCAAAATCAAGTCGTTTATCTTTCAAAATCAAATCTTTCTTTTATCCTCATAAAGTCGTTATAACTAACTTCCCATAAAGTCATTATAACACTTTATGTTTTAAACAAAATTCATTTCACACACGTACGTCTACCGTACTATATAGTTCACAACAATCATGCTCAAGAGTATAGGAAGAATCACATACCTTTTTAGCTTAAACCACAAGCCAAGTCAAGTATGATGTGCGTAGAAGATCCACCTATAACAACCACAATATATCTATCAATCTCTAGCTCTCTTCGTAGCATATTCTAAGTAAACAGTTCCCTATTCTACGGAAAATTCGGCAGCACATACTTTCACTTTATGCCAATAATCCGGGTTTTAACCCCAAAATACTACATACTTTTCATTCTTTCAAAAAGACCTCTTTTTACGTAAAAGCCACACGATACTAATACTCATAGTATCAAAACACGTTTTCTTTTCAAACCAAATTACTACCTTCAGAAAATCTTTACAAGGCCTTTAAAATCAAGTACTCTATACTTTTTAAAACAACATCCACCATACTTTTAAAACCCAAGGCTCACAAAACCGTCCAAATACCTACTCCCACTCACCAAAAGAAAATATCTTCCAAGACTTTGACCACTTGACCATGTCCACTTGGCCATACAAATCGTCCAACATGGGTCTAAGTGGGGTGACACATGTCGCCCTCCTATTGGTCCAAAATATTTCATTTCTCGGAAAAATCCATAATCGGTTAAACTATTAAAAACGTAGAATTTCCTTCACAAGGTTCGGAATCTTTTCCGTCGAAAGTTCACAATTTCATCCTTAACCTAATTAGGGCTTGTACAAACGTACGTACGTCCTCACATACATACTCTGGAAATACGGGGTGTAACATTTTTCCCCCCTTAGAAACATTCATCCCGAATGTTCCTTCTAAGTCTCTAATCACACAAGCACCGGTAAAGTCTTCACTATTATACTTACGGAACCAATTATGCCACACCTGGCCGCTATACAACACGCGCAAATACTTAAATCCAAGTCCACAAGGAATCACCTCTAGCATCACAAAAGCTCCTACCCAAGGTCTAAAAGATACTCCCCTTCGCACCTTTACTTCACATAAGAATTGATCACTTCTATTCTCCTAACACAAGTTCACTTCTTCCCTTACTCGTCGTACCCTCCTCGAACACTCGAACTCTTCTTAAAAAACACTTACCACATTTCTGTTATTGTTTCAGTTTCCAAAATCTCAGGGTTACTATTTCCAACTTGTTTATCATAAACTGGGAATATTCTGGATGGATCTCCGATACTTTTCCGAACATAGCAACGTGAAAGACCGGACGTACTGCCTCCCACGTCGGACGGCAAAGATAACTTATAGGCAACCTGGCCCATTCTCCAAATGATCTGAAAACGCTCAAAGTACCTCGGGCTAAGTTTCCCCTGCTTTCCAAATCTCGTTATGCCCTTCCGGGGTGGTACCTTCAAGAAAACCCACCGTCAATCTGAACTCCAAGTGTCGACGCCGATTATCCGCACGACTTCTGTTGACTCTGAGCTGCCAATAACCTCTTCTGGATAAGCTCCACCTTATCCATATCCTGCTGGATCAAGTATGGACCAACTATCTGAACCTTGCCAATATCGAACCAATCGACCGGCAACCTACACTTCCGCCCATACAAGGCTTCATAAGGCGACATCCGAATACTGAAATGGTAGCTATAATAATACTAACTCAACAAGAGGCACATAATCCTCGCTGCTACCCCTGAAATCAAAAACACTGTCCCGAGGGTGAATGCAATACTGAGACTCACCTGAGTTCCTAACCCCGCCTGGTAAAACCTCCAAAAAAAGAAATAGCCATAACTGGGCTTCGCTGCCCGTCATAAGGTAAAAAGTAGGAACCCCGTGCAGCCTTACAACCTTCCTGATATATAACATCTCGCATAACCCTCCGCCGAGTAAACAATCCTGACTGAAATACAAGATGGGCTGATCTCATCGGCCCGGCTATTGGTCGAACGCATCTACGAACTTGTACAACGGTCATCTAAACTTGGGCCTAGCGCCCTCGTGACCCTACCACCTTGCGGGACCACCTCGAACTGACCCCACCACATTACAGGCCGCGGGTTGACCCGCGATCGGTCCTCAACCCGACCCGCTATCGTGCCAAACTCTTGTTCCCCCGATCCGGAACAATCTCACTAATCAAGTCACGAAAACCTAGTGGTCTCCTTAGCTCAACTACCCTCTTTCATTTCACACCACTCAGGGACTTATCACACAAATATATCCCACGTATACTATGCACTCCGATAAAGGTCAACACACAAAAAAATAAATCTTTTACTCAAGATGGCCTCGCATCTAAGGTCTCTACGTATAATATTCTAAGGCTCACAATTTCCCTGTCCCCAATCTTACCCTTTTACCTAACCATGATTTCTAATCACAATTAACACAATGCTATCTGAACATAACACTTAAAATATACTCATCTTATCACACATACTAATCTTTAGAGGGTTAAGGATATACCTGTATCTACTGCTTCACTCCCCTTTGTCGTTCTAATCAATCCCGCCTATTGGGCATACAGGGGGCGTGATGAACTAGCCACCGATCCCGAAGGTTGAGTCTCTACATCCGCGCCACCTCCGTAGGACAATTTCTCGCAAATGGCCCCGCTGGCCGCAAGCATAACAAGTCACAAAGAAGTACGACACTCACAATGACACCTACCACAACGCCACACCGAAAGGGGGTGGACTCTACAGCTAACACCCTTCCTCTCCGAACCACCGAATCCGAATCGATCCGGTAGCCGAGTCCTCCTACTTGCATCCTCCTACTAGAACATTCTTTCGCCACACGACTCGACGCCACGGGTAAAACAAGCACCAACAAAATACGACATTCCCGATGACGCCGCCACATTGTGAACACCGAGGAAAATCAATCCGGTGGCCGGAACCTACGTGTATCTGTGAACCAGAAGCCCTGGAGCTCTGACCAACTCCTGCATACCCCGAACGTCCTGAACCCTGTGGAGGACCACTCTGCACTGGTGGAGGCGCATATCGAGCTTTCTCACGAGGCGATTCGCCGAAAGTTACCAAAGGACCTCGCCGACCGCCTCTTCGCTGATCTTGTTAACCCGTCGATCCTTACGCTTTCGGCTGCTGCGCATAAGCCCGCACGCAGACATGCTCAAGCCGATCAAGAGCTACTTGCACAACCCTTCTTTAGATAATCATCAAGGCCCGCGATAAATCGGTACATAATATACTCTGGTTGCTAAATCTCCTAGTAACAATGTGGTCGTCTCTTTGCAATACATACTTTCGCATCGTTGTGGAACGAAGGTCCAGATATCATGGCCGCAGAGGAATCGCCGCCGTGCTAAACTTTCTCGGGCCGGGCGACGAGCGTAACTCCCGAATGAAGCACCACCTCGTGATGATTGCCAGGCTCGTAACCCTTCGTGGTTACTTCAGCCTCCTCGCCGCTTGCCTCTTCGCCCGCCGTTTTGCGCGGAGGCATAACTGGTAAGGGAAAGAATTACGTTAGAGGGGTCCAACTTATAACACAGCTCTAAGGCACGATCTCAGAGTGAGAAGAATGGAAACCAATCCTAAATATCCTATAGCTTCCTGATTATTGGTGTGGTGCACAACACACCGATAATCAAGACTCTACTAGATACGGTCTGTTGACACTTTCCGAGGATTAATCGCTCGATGCCACTTTGTCACGACCGAACCCGGCTCGCGATCGTGCCTTACCCGGGCACCCAAGTAGACATACATCAGAGTAACCAACGGAATATAAAACAAGACATGAAACAATATGAAGTGAGAAACAATTTATCTGAGAAAAGTTGCCTTTCGGCATATATATATAAAAACTTGAACAGTTACATCCCTTTTACAAACTCTGCCCACACCAGTACTACAGACCTCTACGAATATTACCACAACAACGACGGGACAGGGCCCCGTCATACCCTGAATGTAAGTACCTACAACGACAGGCGTCTATACCACAGATAAGCCTCCGGAGAAAAGGACCTTCCCAAAACGCTGAACTGTGACCCTATGAGCGAGGATCAACAACTGGTGTACCTCTACCTGCGGCATGAAAGCGGGCGAGGTCGGTCAAGATAAACGGAAAATATCAGAATGAAATCATAAGCTTTATATAAAACAGAGACATGCTCGATAACCAAACTACGTTACAACACAAAAGTAGTCATGTCGGCAGGACTCACTCTCAAAGTCATCCTCATGCCCGTGGAACTCCTTCCTCACCGCCGATCCGATATAAACCGTATATACGTATAACATGTCTCGCCCATCCCACGGGAATCGAGGTGGAATCGTGGTGTACATGCCCGCCATCTCAGGGGACTCGGTGTGAAAGTGTGTGGAATACATGTCCCGGCCCATCCCATGGGACTCGGTGTGGAATCGAATGGAATACATGTCCCGGCCCATCCCATGGGACTCGGTGTAAAATCGTATGGAATACATGTCCCGGCCCATCCCATGGGACTCGGTGAAGAATCGTATGGAATACATGTCCCGGCCCATCCCATGGGACTCGGTGAAGAATCGTCCATAACATTTAAACCCTCTTTTAAGAAAGATTAAGACAATACCATGCCTTCATTTTAAACCAACACATTTTCCCTTTTTAAGGTCAAGTAACAACATTCTTTTCCAAAAGTTCAAGTTGCATATTTTTAAATACTTAAGTCTCTTATTTTAGAAAGATTTCATATTTCATAGTCCTAATCACTTAACAACGTAATTTCTTCTTTTAACAAAATTGAGTAACATATATCTTATGTGTGAGCAGTTTATTCTTGTTTATAACAATCTTATTAAAGCAGCCATGATCTAGGAAATGTAATACAATTTTGTCTTATCTTAGCTTCTATGCAGATGGAGGTTTCTACTGGTTTTAATATAATTAATTATTTGTCAATACATTTTCCTTTATTAACTTGCGATGGTTTGTTCGATACTTATTCTCATTTCTGAAATCAATATAACTTATTAGTTAAAAACCAAGTACTCATTACTCACGAATGAGGTTTCACAACTTTTTAATAAATTCATATCAAGCCAATTAAGTCAAGTCTCTTATTTTCTTAAAATCAACAACCCATTTCTTACCTACATAAAGTTGTTATAACAAACTTCCCATAAAGTCGTTATAACACTTTATGTTTTAAACCAACCCAATTCATTTAGCACACGTACGTCTACCGTACTACATAGTTTACAAACATCATGCTAGAAAGGATAGGAAGAGGTTCACATACCTCGCGACGATTATCGACAAATAGCAAAACGCTCCACCGTACTATAACCCTGCTAGCCTTGTCCATCCTTCAAGTAGAACACGCTACTCGCAGAACTTCAACATATAATGGCCATATACGTCTTTCAACGTCTAGACTACTCTGTAGAATATTCTAAGAAGAAGGTTCTCTATTCTATGGAAATTTGGGCAGCATTTCCCTACCCGTCAACTACACAAGTCTACTGTAAATACAGTCCTATGTAATTACAGTTCAATTCTCTTCTTTAATATCCTTCTATATCTTATACTCATTTCTATACTACTACATTATGTAATCTCCAATTACAATAGAAGGACATGATTAATTACCTCGATAAGCCCAAAATTATCCAAGATTTAATGCTGATCCTGAGCAACGTTTAGCTACTACTCCGCGCGCTCCAACCCGCTCCAAGAAACCCTTATACGCTCCTAACCAACTCCTCTTTAAGAACCAACCTAAACAAGTGAAGAACACTAAGGTTCTTGTCCTCACAACTCTCGGCCAAGGTGAGGCTTTAGGGGCTAGGGTGTGAAATCTTTTCTAACCTTTTGGTTAATAATCTTCCTAATACACTAAGGAAGAACACTTAAGAGTTTAGGAATTTTTGGACAAAGTTTGGTTAAGGGAGAGGGTGGACGAGAACTATCAAGAGTGGGAGTTTCACAGAGCTACTAGGAAGGGGGGGGGGTGTTTGGACGAGAGCTTCTCAAAGGGGGAGAGGGATTTTGAGACTTGGAAATTTTTCAAGTGATGAAGAAGTCTTGCACAAGAGGGGGGGGGGGGGGGTATTTATAGAACCACTAAGGGCCAAGATTAAAACAAATGGAGGGTGAAGATTTGGATCCATGTGAAGAATGAGGTCCTCCAACCAAGTGTCCACCACAATGTTAGGACATATGTCCACCACAACCTTGGGACATATGTCCCCCACAACAATGAGCCATGTGGCCATCCACATGTCTGACAAAACCGTCCAAATACCTACTCCCACTCACCAAAAGAAAATATCTTCCAAGACTTTGACCACTTGGCCATACAAATCGTCCAACATGGGTCTAAGTGGTGTGACACATGTCGCCCTCCTATTGGTCCAAAATATTTCATCTCTCGGAAAAATCTGTAATCGGTTAAACTATTAAAAACGTAGAATTTCCTTCACAAGGTTCGGAATATTTTCCGTCGAAAGTTCACAATTTCATCCTTAACCTAATTAGGGCTTGTACAAACGTACATACGTCCTCACATACATACTCTGGAAATACGGGGTGTAACATGTGCCCTGATAACCCTCTGTGTTCTACTCGCAACTCCCTCTGCTGCCCTGCCCCTCTGGGCCCTGGTTGCCTTGCATAGAGGCATAACTGGTAAAAAGAATACATCGGAGGGGGTCCAACTTATAACACAGCTCTAAGGCACGATCTCAGAGTGGGAAGAATGGAAACCAATCCTAAATATCCTGCAGCGTCCTGATTATAGGTGTGGTGCACAACACACCGATAATCAAGACTCTACTAGATACGGTCTGTAGACATTTTCCGAGGATTAACTTGTTATACCCCGTATTTCCAGAGTATGTACGTAAGGACGTACGTAGAAAAGTTTGTGCCTTAAAATGCAAGGGCCGAAAATTATTTGTTCACAACACCCGATTAGAGTCGTTTTTCGACGAAACGTTTCCACAGCTTACGTAGGGAAAATTCCGGCTATGTCATTTATATTTTTTGCGGATTTTTCCGAGAGACGAAACATTTTTGGACCAATGGGAGGGTGACACTTGTCACCCTCCCATTGACTGCAGAAAGAGGGTGGTTGGCCTTGGTCGATTGGTTCACGTTTTTGTGCCTTGTTTTGGCCTTGTTTTGTGCAATGTTTTGTGGCTTGTTTTGTGGAGTAGGGACTAGGGGGCACTTGGGCACATCATGGCCCTCCACTTGCCCCCCACATGGCTTGATCTTGGCCATTGGTTTCCCTATAAATACCCCTCCCTTTGATGAGTTTTATTCATCCACCTCACTCCTCAAGTCTTGAAAGCCCTCCCTTTTCGTGAGGCCCCCTTGGCCGAGTAGCGCCTCCTTGTGGTGTGGCGAGACCCACCCCTTCCTTTAGGGTTAAACCTGGGGTACCCCTTGCCTTGTTGTTCTCAGAGAATACACCCCCTCTTGGTAGAAATACTCTCCATAGTATTGTTACTATACCCAAATTACCTTAGTCAGATACCTTGTAGTATTCCAAAGATACCTCTATACGTAGAGTCGGAAATACTACCTTTTGTCCTTTAATCTCAAATTGAAACCCTAAGGAAATCTTCATAGTTGGTTGAAGTATTTAAGAAGTTGGTTAGAACTTCTAAGGGTTGTTTGGAGCGGATTGAGCGCACGAGTAGAAGCTAAACCTTGCTCAGATCGACATTATAACTTGGATAATTTTGGGCTTATCGAGGTAATTATCTTGTCCCCCTATTGTAATTGGAAATTACATGTTGTTAGAATATATAGTTGAAGTATACTATATATAGAGCTGAACGTAGTTATCGGCAATGTCTTTTGACTTAAGCCCAATAATAAGAAACCTTTCGAAAGAAGAGTACGAATCAGTAATTACATAGGATCTGATGAGACTTGTGTAGCTTTTCGTGAGATAGAATTGTGCACGTCCGGATTAGACATATAACCCCTCGTTGGCTTGGTAGCCGCCCGATAGAGGAGGAGATTTACGCTGCTTGGGGAGGTGCTGCCGAATTTTCTGTAGAATGTTCTACGAAGAGATCTAGATGTTAATAAAGCGCCTTGTGGCCTTATAGGTTGAAGTACTACGTGTGGCGCGATCTACTGGCTTAAGGAGTAGCCGACGGTTGGAAGTACTTGAGCGCTTTTGCTATTAGTCGATACTCGTCGCGAGGTATGTGAACCTCTTCCTATCTCTTCTAGCATGATATATGTGTAACTATGTAGTACGGTGGACGTACAGGTGTTAAATGTATTTGATTGGTCTAAAACATAAAGTGTTATAACGGCTTTATGGGAAGTTGGTTATATGACTTTATGTAGGTAAGAAAATACTTGTGGTTTTTAAAAGGTAACTGATTTGAAATATAACTGGCGGGTTATGTGATAATAAAGAACTTGAAGTATTTCAAAAGATTGTTGAATCATTTTGAAAGAAGAGAAATACTTGGTTTTGAAAACTTAAGAGTTATACTAGCTTTATGGGAAGTTAGGTATAACGGCTTAAGAATGTTTCTTGATTTGAAATCGAATGTGTATCGACAAACCAACGCAGCGTTAATAAAAGGAAATGTTTTGACAGATTAAGTATTATTAAAACCGAGAAACTTCCATCCGCATGTAGAAGCTAAGATGAGATAAAATGATATTTCCTAGGTCATGGCTGCTGTAATAAGATTGTTATAAACAAGAATATCCTACTCACACATAAGGCTTATGTTTCTCAGATGGTTTAAAAGAGAATTATATTCTTAAATGAATAAGGCTAGGAACTACGAAACATTTCTAAAATAAGAAACGTGAACATTTGAAATTTGGCAAACTTGGACGTTTGAAAAGAATGTTGTTACTTGGTTTTGCAAAGAGAAGTGTTTTGATTTACTTCAAAAGATAATCACTCTATTGTTATATACTACGGGTATTGTGTGACTTTGTGAAAGTAACATATCTTTAAAGAGTTATTGTATAAAGTACTTTGGGGATAAAACCAGATCTCGTTAATCATATAGTAGAAAGTACCTTATGTGAATAACTTGATTGTATTGGTTTGTGATAGCCTTGTAATACCTTCGTGTTGATTTGATAAGTAATCATATTAGGATGCTACGTGTGTTAGTATTCGTGATGTTTGGGTAACGGGTTTTCCTTGATTGTGCTTATGTTGTTTAAACGATAAACCGTTATGTTGGTATTATACCACTCACCGTGTTTCCGGTTAAGCGCCTCCGACGCGGGTAGACTCAGTGATGCAGGACCATGATTCGAGAATACCTCATGCGGTCCCGGCCTATGCGGAGCTACGAGTTCCGTGTTAGTGTGCGGCCTTTATGGTCACGCGGTCTTACATGTGGCTACGCGATGTGAGTCGGTGATCTTACGCCGGAGTAGCTACCTCGATGCGGGTTATACCTCATGCGGCCTATGAGATTGGCCTATGCGCGAGCTGCGGGAGTTCGAGGCTAGACGCGCACATTTGATATTGCGGACGGCGACCAGCTTTGATCATGTGACGGTCAGACAGATATCATGATACGATTTATGACCTTGTTAGTACCGCTGGTGTTAGTAGTCGGCTATGCCTTCGCATTTACCCCGCATCGCTTTATTTGGACACGTGGGACTGCTATTCATATGTATTCCTTGGTGCTTTTCTATCATCGTTGGCATGGCGGTGAGGAAGGTATTCCACGCATGATTGATGTTGTGGCGTGAGACCCATTGTTATATTGGAGTGATGACTTTGAGGCGTGAGTCACGATCATACGATCGCTTATTTATTGTGAATCGTAGTTTGGTTATCATACATGTCTCCCGCTTATAGACTACTATGATTTCATTTACGATCTTCATGTTTCACATACTTGGTACTGTTATCGACTCCTTCGGGCCGCGTCATGCCGCAGTAAAGGTACACCGCCGTTGATCCTCGCTCTTGGTCACGATTCAGCGTTTGGGAAGCTCCGTTTCCTCGGAGGCTTATCTTGTATAGTCCCCGTTGATTGTAGGTGCTACATTCAGGGTATGACGGCCCTGTCCCGTCGTTGTTGTCATATCATTCTTGCAGGTCCGTAGTACTGCGGCGGGCAGAGTGGTAGAAAGGGATGTAATCGCTCAAATTGTTATTTATATATCGACGGTGAACCGCTTTTGGTTGCTTTGTCTTCTTATTTCAACGTCTTATTACATTGGTTTCATGTATTGTCTTTATGTTCCGCTGATTACTCTGATGTTGTATCACTAGGGTGCCCGGGGTAAGGCACCAGTCACGGGCCCCGGAACGGGTCGTGACATAACTGCTCTGATACCACTTTTGTCACGACCCGACCTCGGGCCCGCGATTGGTGACTTACCCTGGGCACCCTAGTGATAATACATCAGAGAAAATCAGCGGAAATAAAAACTCATAGACATGAAACATTACAAAATAAGAAACAGGGTAACCAAAACGGTCATCCTTCTGCATATATATATATATATATCAAAATCTGAACAGTTACATCCTTTACAAGCCCAACTCACAATAGTACTACAGACCTCTAAGAGTTTGATAATATCACGACCCGTTCCGGGGCCCGTGACTGGTGCCTTACCCGGGCACCCAAGTAGTCATACATCAGAGTAATCAGCGGAATATAAAAACAAGACATAAAACAGTTGTAAAATGAGACACAGTTTTATGTGAGAAAATGTCGCCTTTCGGCATATATATATAAACATAGTTTTTTCCCGATATCCTAATCGCATACAAGAGGACTACAGACCTCTAAGAAGATAAACAACTATGGCGGGACAGGGCCCCGCCATACCCTGAATGTACAAAACTATATACAACAACAGGGAGATCATACCCAAAAGTCGAGCCTCCGGAGAAGATGGAGCTCCTGACACCAAAGCAAAGAGATCCTAAGGATGTGGATCTAGCACCTGCTTGCCCTTACCTGCGGCATGAACGCAGCCCCCCGAAGGAGGTCAGTACAACAGGTACCAAGTATGTGAAACTGTAAAGTACTTAATGAAATCAAAGTATTTAAAACCATTTGCAAATACAATCAGTTCAATTGCACATAGTGTCATATCACAAACAAGAACAATAATAGATATAATGTAACTGGTCTTTCCTAGGTTGCGAATGATCGAAGCAAGGCCAATCGCCCATAGTATCATTATGCGTGCCTAGTCCTGGACTTCCCGCAGTCCGCATAGGTCACACACAGACCCGCATGAGGTATCCTCGTGATCGGGGTAGCTAACCCCTGTACTCTCCCGACTCCGCACCGCATAGTCTCAATAGACCGCATAGGGCATCCCCCGCATCGGGCTAAAACACCCGGAATGATCAATCCTGGAACTCCCGCAGCTCCGCATAGGCCGTATAGACCCGCATCAAGGGTGGCAAGCCCTCGGTATAACAAGTCAAGGGGGTAGGTGATATAATAACAGTACAACTGACTTACCGTTTAGCAACGTAAGCACAACAAGAATGACCCCCTTTCACAACATCACAAGACACTAGCACACGTAGCATCATAATATGTTTATTTATCAATCTATCTTACTACACCTTACAGAAATCAATACAAGGTTTTTATAAGCAAATAAGTAAACAGTTCTTTTTATCTTTCTTAAGTTGTTATACCTAACTTCCCATAAAGCTAGTATAACTCTTAAGCTTTTGTTTAAAAACCAATTGTTTCTCTCTTATTAAAATGATTCAGTACTCTTTTGAAATGCTTCAAGATCTTTATTATTCAGGCTTAAGTCAAAAGACATTGCCGTAATTATTATTCAGGCTTATGTCAAAAGACATTGCCGTAATTATTATTCAATTAACACACGTACGTCTACCGTACTATATATATTTAAAATATCATGCTCAAGAGTATAGGAAGAATCACATACCTTCTCGGCGAAATCCACCTGCCAAGTCGAATATGTCGCGCGCAGAGAATCAACCTATAATAGTCAGACACGTCTATCAACGTCTACACTACTCTGTAAACAGTTCTAAGCAGAGGGTCCTCTATTCTACGGAAAATCGGCAAAGACTTCCTACCCTAAGCTACTCAAGTCTCAGTGAAAACAGTCCTATGTGTTATACCCCGTAGTTGCAGTGGTATTTTAGTGAGGGCACGCGTGCGAGTGCAGTAAATTTTGAAAAGAAAGAAAGATGTGAGTTTTCGACGGAAAAGTTTAGGTTTTGTGAAGAAAAAGGTTCGTTAATGGGAATGGATTCCGATTTGGTTTTGGACTTCATAGATTATATTAGAATTTTGGGATTTTATTTTGGAAATGGTCACGTGGGCCCACGGAGAAATTTACGGTTTTGTGGGGCCCGCTTTGTTTTGTGATTTCGATTTTGGATATTTTCTAAGACGAAATATTTTGATTTAATCGGGGCATGTGTCACCCCACGCACCTTGGCCGAAAGTTCTTTGTGCATAACACCTTAGAGTCGTTTTCGACTAAACGCTTTACATAACTTGCAAGGAAAATTCCGCTATGTCTTTTCTTATTTTTGCGGATTTTTCCGAGAAACGAACATTTTGGACCAACGGGAGGGTGACATGTGTCACCTCACATTGGAAGCAAGTGGGCGCTTAGGGCGATTGGTGGGCAAGTTGTTGGTAGATATTTGTGTAGATATTTTTTAGGGTTTTAAGGAGTAGGGACTAGGGGGCACTTGGGCATATCTTGGCCCTCCACTTGCCCCCCCACATGGCTTGATCTTGTCCATTAAACTCCCTATAAATACCCCTTCCTTGTGAAGACTTCTTCATCCCAAAACTTCTAAGTCTTGAAAGCTTTCTTCCTCCCCCTTAGTGTAGTGTCTTGGCCGAGAGTTCCTCTCCCCCTTTGTGAGGCCTTTGGCCGAGAGCACCCACTCTCTCCCTTGGCCGAGAATACCCCACTCCTGGGGTTGGTCGAGGTACACACCCCCTTGTGGTGTTGTCTCGTATAAATACCCCCCCTCTTGGTAGAAATACTCTCAAAAGTATTGTTGTTATACCCAAAATTACCTTAGCCGTATACCTTGTAGTATTCCAAAGATACCTCTATACGTAGAGCCCGGAAATACTACCGTATGTCCTTTTTGTCTCAAACCAAAACCCTAAGGAAAATCTCCATAGTTGGTTGGAGTATTAAGAAGAAGTTGCGTAGAACTTCTAAGGGTTGTTTGGAGCGGGTTAGAGCACCGGAGTAGGAGCTAAGCTGCTAAGGATCGACATTTATACTTGGATAATTATGGGCTTATCGAGGTAATTATCTTGTCCCCCTATTGTAATTGGAAAATACATGTTGTAGGAATATGTAATTGAAGTATGCTATATATAGAACTGAACATAGTTTTGCGGCAATGTCATTGGACTTAAGCTCAAACTAAAGAAGAGAATCAATCGTAATTACATAGTTGTATCTGACATGAGACTTGTGTAGTTTGACGGATAGGGAAGTGCTGCCCGATTTTCCGTAGGATCTTGTATCTAGATTTATTCTACCGAGTAGTCTAGACTTTGATAGACTTGTATAACCTGTTTAGGTTGAATGTTCTGCGAGTAGCATGTGCTACTTGAGAAGGTGG
This sequence comes from Przewalskia tangutica, assembly GCA_029844215.1. Lineage (NCBI taxonomy): Eukaryota > Viridiplantae > Streptophyta > Magnoliopsida > Solanales > Solanaceae > Przewalskia > Przewalskia tangutica. The sequence continues at coordinate 84,363,048 of CM056726.1, read as the reverse complement.
ACCAGGCTAGCCGGGTTATAGCCGTGGAGCGAATTGCTAATAGTCGATAATCGTCGCGAGGTATGTGACTCTTCCTATACGTTTGAGCATGATATTTTAAAGAAGTATATATAGTACGGTAGACGTACGCGTGTTAATTGAACGTAGTTGTACGGCAATGTCTTTTGACTCAAGCCTGAATGATAAAGAACTTTGAAGTATGTCAAAAAGTATTAAGAACTGTTTTTGAAAAAAAGAGAGTAACACTTGGTGTTGATAACATAAGAGTTATACTAGCTTTATGGGAAGTTAGGTATAACGTCTTAAGAAAGATAAAATGAATGATTTATTGATTATAAAAGTTAAGAGACTTGATCTTAAAAGATAAGAGACTTGACTTGATTGAATTTTGTTAAAAAGTGTGAAACCTCATTCGTGAGTAATGAGTACTTGGTTTTCAAAAGGAATGATGTTTTACTGATTTGAAATCGGAATGAATGTCGAACAAACCACAAATGCGCTTAATAAAGGGAAATGTTTTGATTAATAAAGTATTATTAATACAGTAGAAACTTCCATCCGCATAGAAGCTAAGATGAGACAAAATGATATTACATTTCCTAGATCATTTCTTTGTAATAAGATTGTTATGAACAAGAATAACCTACTCACACATAAGGTATATGTTTCTCAAATTGTTTTAAGGGATTAAAACTATGAACTACGAAACCTTTCGAAAATGAGAAACTTGAGTAATTGAAAATTAGGCAAACTTGAACGTTTGGAAAAGAATGTTGTACTTGATTTTACAAAGAGAAGTGTTTTGATTTACTTCAAAAGATAATCAATCTATTTTCATATACTACGAGTATTGTGTGACTATTTGTGAAAGAACTTATCTCTTAAAGAGTTAATGTATGAAGTACTTTGGGGATAAAAACCCGATCTTGTTAATCATATAGTAGAAAGTACCGTGTGTGAATAATTTGATTGTGTTGGTTTGTGATAGCCTTGTAAATACTTTCTTGTTTGATTTGATAAATAAACATGTTAGGATGCTACGTGTGTTAGTATCTTGTGATGTTTGTGTAAAGGGATTTCCCTTGATTGTGCTTATGTTGTTTAAACGATAAACTGTTATGTTGGTATTATACCACTCACCTTGATTCCGGAGTTAAGTCGCCTCCGACGCTGGTAGACTCGTGATGCAGGACCATGATTCGATAATACGTCATGCGGGTCACGGGGCCTATGCGCGAGCTACGAGAGTTCCGTGTTAGTGTGCGGCCTTTATAGGTCATGCGGTCTATGTGGCCATGCGATCGCGAGTCGGTGCGATGCCGGGGACTAGCTACCCTCGATGCGGGGAATACCTCATGCGGGCCATTGGAGTGGCCTATGCGGAGCTGCAGGAAGTTCCAGGGCTAGACGCGCACATTAGATACTGCGGGCGAGTGGCCAGCTTTGATCATGTGACGGTCTAGACAGATCTCATGATACAGTTTATGACCTTGTTGTACTGTGGGTTCTAGTAGTCGGCTATGCCTTTGTACTTACCCCGTACGGTTTTTATGATGACACAGGTGGGACCTGGTGTTCATGTGTATTCCTTGGTGCTTTTCTATCATAGATCGCGGTGAGGAAGGTATTCCACGCATGATTGATGTTGTGGGCGTGAGACCCATAGTTATATTGAGTGATGACTTTGAGGCGTGAGTCACGACTTAACACGATCGCCTATTTATCAGGAATCGTAGTTTGGTTATCATACATGTCTCTGCTTTATATAGATCGCTATGATTTCATTTACATATTTTCGCCACATACTTGGTACTGTTAGATCGACCTCCTTGGGCTGCGTTCATGCCGCAGTAAAGGTACACCGCCGTTGATCCTCGCTCTTGGTCAAGATGGCGTTTGGGAAGCTCCGTTTCTCCGGAGGCTTATCTTGGTATAGTCCCCTGTTGTTGTAGGTGCTTACATTCAGGGGTATGATGGGGCCCTATCCTGTCGTGATTGTCATATCATTCGTAGAGGTCTGTAGTACTGTTGTGGGCAGGGTTTGTAAAAAGGATTAAACTGTTCGGTTTGAAAGAGTTGTTATTTATATATATGCCGAAAGGCAAGTTTTCTAAAGATAATTGTTGTACACTTCTTGTTATTTTATGTTGCTGTGTTATGTTCCGCTGATTACTCTGATGTTGTTGTTATACCCCGTAGTTCCAGGGTATGTATGCGAGGACGTACGTACGAGAATACGACAGAAAGATTGGAAAGGAAGAAAGAGGCGATTTTTCCACGGAAAAGTTTCCGGTTTTTGTGAAGGAAAAAGGTTCGTTTATGGGAATTGGGTTCCCAGATTTGGTATTCGGACTTCCTGGAATATTAGAGAATTATGGAATTTTATTTTCGAAAATGGTCACGTGGGGCCCACGGGAGAAATTTACGGTTTTGTGGGGCCCGCTTTGATTTTGAGATTTTGGCCGTTTTGGATATTTTCGGAAGACGAAATATTTTGGACGAATCGGGGGGCGACACGTGTCACCCCCATGTGGCACCTTTGGGCCGAAATATGTTTGTGCACAACACCCGGTTAGAGTCGTTTTTAGACCAAAACTTTTCACAGCTTTAGTAGGGGAAATTACGGCTATGTGATTTAGTATTTTTGCGGATTTTTACGAGAGACGGAACATTTTGGACCAACGAGAGGGCGGCACTTGGCACCCTCTCATTGGTGGGCATAGTGGGCGGCACATGGACGATTGGGAAGGCTTGTGGGAGATATTTTTGGTAGATATTTTGTGTGCAAGTTGGCTAGGTACACATGGGTGAATCTTGGCCCTACACTTGCCTAACACTTGGTGTAATCTTGGCCATTGGTTGGCTTTCACTTGACCTATAAATACCCCTCCCTTGGAAGACTAATTCATTTCACAAATGCCTAAGTCTTGAAAGCTTCTTCCTTCCCCCTTAGTGTGGTGTCTTGGCCGAGAGCCCCTCCCTCCCCCCTTGGCCGAGAGTCTCCCCCCCCCTAGTGGGGTAGGCCGAGGGGTAGACACCCCCCCCCTCCATTGAGGTGCTAGCCGGGGTACCCCTAGCCTAGTTGCTTTCGTATAATACCCCCCTTTGTGGTATAGAAATACTCTCCAAGTATTGTTATAATGCCCAAATTACCTTAGCCCTATACCTTGTTGTATTCTAAGGTTATACCTATACGAAAAGCCCAGAAAATACTATTATACTTCCCGTCAGTCACAAAACCGTAACCCTAGGAAAATCTCCATAGTCCGTTGGAGTATTGTGTAAGTTGGTTAGAACTTCTAAGGGTGGTTTAGAGCGGTTGGAGCGCTTCGAGTCGAGCTAAACGATTGCCAGTGATCGACTTTATACTTGGATAATTATGGGCTTATCGAGGTAACTATCTTGTCCCCTTTGTAATTGGATATTACATGTTGTAGAATATATAGTTAAGGTATACTATATATATATAATCGAACATAGCTTGTGGCAATGTCCTCGACTTAAGCTGAAGAATCGAATCGTAATTACATGGGATCAGACATGAGAGACTTGTGTAGTACCGTGAGTAGAATTGTACCGTTAGGGTTAGATGTATAACCCCCTGGTTGGCTTGGTAGCCTCGATAGAGAGGAGATTTACGCATGGGGGAGAGTCGCCGAATTTTTCTCAGAGAAGTTCTACGATGAGACCTAAATGTTAATAAGCGCCTGTGGCCTTATAGGTGGATGTACTCACGTGTGGCGCGATCTACGTGGCTTGGGGTAGCCGACGCCCGGAAGTACTTGAGCGTTTTGCTATGAGTCGATACTGTCGCGAGGTATGTGAACCTCTTCCTATCTCTCTAGCATGATATGTGTAAACTATGTAGTACGGTGACGCATACGTGCTAAATGTGTTTGAGTGGTTTAAAACATAAAGTGTTATAACGGCTTTACGGGAAGTTGGTTATAACGACTTTATGTTAGTAAGAAAATACATGTGGTTTTTAAAAGGTAATCGATTTGAACTATAAGCGCTTGTTATATGATAAGAAAGAATTTGAAGTATTTTCAAAAGATTTTGAATCATTTTGAAAGGAGAAGTAATACTTGGTGTTTGAAAACTTAAGAGTTATACTAGCTTTATGGGAAGTTAGGTATAACGGCTTAAGAATGCTTTCTTCGATTTGAAATCGAATGTGTATCGACAAACCAACGCGGCGTTAATAAAAGGAAATGTTTTGAATAATTAAGTATTATGAAAACTAGAGAAACTTCCATCCGCATAGAAGCTAAGATGAGACAAAATGATATTTCCTAGATCACGGTCTGTAATAAGATTGTTATAAACAAGAATATCCTACTCACACATAAGGCTTATGTTTCTCAGATTGTTTAAAAGAGAATTTTATTCTTAAATGAATAAGACTATGAACTACGGAACCTTTCTAAAATAAGAAACATGAACATTTGAAATTAGGCAAACTTGGACGTTTGGAAAATAATGTTGTTACTTGATTTTACAAAGGTAAGAGTTTTGGTTTCTTAAAAGGATACCACTCTATTTTATACTACGTATCAGTGTGACTTATGTGAAAGAAACATATTTTTTTTTAAGATTTTAATGTGTGAAGTACTTTGGGGATAGATAACCTTACTTGTTAGTAGAAAGTTCCTTGTGTGAATATATTGATTGTTTTGGTTTGTGATAACCTTGTAATACTTTCTTGTTGCTTTGATAAGTAAACGTGTTAGGATGCTACGTGTTAGTATCTTGTGATGTTTGTGTAAAGGGTTTCTTGATTGTGCTTATTAACTATCGATCGTTATGATAGTATGGTGGCATTCATCTCTTGAGATGATTCCGGTTAAGCCGTCCTCCGCGGGTAGACTCAGTGGTCGATGGACCTATGATTCGAGAATACCTGCAGTCCCGGGCCTATGCGGAGCTACGAGAGTTCCGTGTTAGTGACGCCCTTTATGGGCACGCGGTCCATGCGTGGCTATGCGATCGCGAAGTCGGGGCGACGCCGGAGTAGCTACCCTCGATGCGGGAATACCTCATGCGGCCGATGAGATTGGCCTATGCGGAGCTGCGGGAAGTTCGAGGACTAGACGCGCGACATTAGATCTGCGCAAGTGGCCGCCTTTGATCATGTGACGATGCAGACAGATCTTATGATCTGATTATGACCTTGTTGGTACCGCTGGTGTTAGTAGTCGGCTATGCCTTCGTACTTACCCCGCATGCTTTTATTAGGACACAGTGGGACACGTGTTCATGTGTATTCCTTGTGCTTGTATATCATAAACCGCCGCGATGAGGAAGGTATTCCACGCACGATTGATGTTGGGCGTGAGACCCATTGTTAAATTGAGTGATGACTTGAGGCGTGAGTCACGACTTGACATGATTGCTATTTATGGTGAATCGTAGTTTGGTTATCATACATGTCTCCCGCTTTGTATAGACTACTATGATTTCATTTACTGATTTATTTTTAGTTTCACATACTTTGCACTTGTTATCGACCTCCTTCGGGCCGAGCGTATAAAGAGGCTGCCTCTCACTGAACAGTTCGAACCGTGGCTCTCCGTATGGCACATCCCGAGAAGGGCCGTTGGGCATGCCTCGTGGATCGCAAGCACCCGTACACTTTGTAGGTCGCTGAGAAGGTTAATGCCTCGTGCACAAGACGATGACAAAAGTGGTATCGAGCGATTAATCCTCGAAAGTGTCTACGCACCGTATCCAAGAAGTCTTGATTATCGATTGTGTTGCACCACACCAATAATCAGGAGGCTATAGGATATTTAGGATTGGTTACTATTCTTCTCACTCTGAGATCGTGCCTTAGAGCTGTGTTGTAAGTTGGACCCTCTGACGAAATTCTTTCCCTTATCGTTATGCCTCCGCGTAGGGCAACCCGAGCCCAGGAGGGCAAGGCAGCCGAGGGAGCTGCGAGTAGAGTTCAGAGGGTGGCGAGGCACAGCCCAATCTTTACCTAGGTAGTGCTTCATTCGGGAGTTTTGCGACGCCACTAGCCCAAAGAGAGTTTAGCACGGCGCAAGAAGGCCTACAATGACCATAATATTTGAACCTTCGCCCACGATCGAACAGAGAGAGAATATAGATTGCCAAGAGACAACCTTGTTACTAGCTATGGATTTGGCTACCAGAGAGTATACCGATGTATCGCGAGTCTTGATGACTACCTAAGAGAAGGTTGTGCAAGAGTAATCCTTCAGTTAGGCTTGAGCATGGCCTGTGTACGGGCTTATGCGCGCAGCAGCCGAGAAACGTAGAGATCGACGGGTTAACGGGCGACAACGTAAGAGGCGAGCAGCAAGGTCCTTTGGTAACTTTCAAGGTGAGTATACCTTAAGTGCTATGTTACGATAGCGGTGTTAGTTGGGATTAGAATCATGGTGGGTTAACCGAGTAAGATTTTGGGGATAGAGAAGGTGTGAGCCTTAGAGTGTTATACGCAAAGACCTTAGAGGTAAGGCCATCTCGAGAAAGGTGTAGTGTTATGTTTGACCCTTATAGGAGTGCATAGTGCACGTAAGCTATGTTCGTGGGATAAGTCCCAGAGTAGCGTGATTTGGAAGAGGGTAGTCGAGCTAAGAAGACCGCCAGGTTTTCGTAATATGATTTGTGAAATTATTCCTTCGGGAGCTAGTGTTTTGCGCAACGCCGGTCGGGTTGAGGCCATGTTGCGTCAACCCGCGGCGGTATGCGGTGGTGGGTCAGTTTGTGGTCCCGCCTTGTGGTAGGGTCGCGAGGGTGTTAGGCCCATGTTTAGTTAGCCAGCATGCAAGTTCGTGGATGCGTTCGACCAGTGGTCGGGCCGATGGGGGCAGCCTATCGTGTTCTTCGGTCAGGGTCGTTCCCTCGGCAGTGTTGTTGTTATCTGAAAAGGTTGTGAGGTTGCACGGGGTGCCTACCTTCACCTTATGACGACGATGGAGCCAGTGGTACGGCTGTTTCTCTTCTCGGGAGTTTGTACGAGTGCGGGCTAGGAACTCGTAAGTCTCGACCGCATTCGCCCCGCCGATGTTTTGATTTCAGGGGTAGCTGCGAGGATCGTTGTCTCCGGTTGGGGGAGTGTTTAAGCTACCATTTCAGGGTTCAGATAGTTGGTTCAGGCTTGTTCCAGCAGACTGTGGATAGTGCGAAGCTTGTCTAGAAGAAGTTCTGGCAGCTCAGAGAAATCGTGCGGATAATCGGCGACGACGCCAGAGTTCGTGCCGACGGTCGGTCTTGAAAGTACCACCCCGGTGAGGGTGTGACGAGTTTTGGAAACAAAGGGAACTTAGCCCGAGTTACTTTGGGCCTTTGTGAGTTCATGTGAAGAATAGGCCAGGTTGCCTATATGTTAGCATTTGTCGTCCGACTTAGGAGGAAGGACGTCCGGTCTTTCGTATTGTTATGTTCGGGAAAGTATCGAAGATCCATCCAGAATGTTCCCAGTTAATGATGACCACGTTAGAGATAGTAACCCCGAGTTTTGGATACTAAAGCGATCGTAAATGTGGTAAGATCCGAGTGTACGCATACGCCTTTGATCGTGACGCGTTCCGCACCATTTGTTGGGTCGTCGGAGCAAGGCTCGCGACAAAGTGACAAAAGTAGTATTATTTGTGGTGATGTTAGAGGTGTTTCCTCGTGGACTTGGATGTAAGTATTTTACGTGGGTATTTCGCCACCGTGGCGTGGATTGTTTCGTAAGTATAGTAGTGAAGACTATCTTCGCACGTGTTCGCTTTGAGACTTAGAAGGAACATTCGGACGAATGTTTCTAAGGGAAGAATGTTATACCCGTAGTTCCGTGGTATGTATGCGAGGACGACGCGTGCGAGAATACGGCAGTAAAGATTGGAAAGGAAGAAAGAGGCGATTTTTCCACTAAAAGTTTCGGTTTTGTGAAGGAAAAGGTTCGTTTATGGAATTGGGTTCCCGATTTGGTATTCGGACTTCTGAATATTAGAGAATTATGGAATTTTATTTTCGAAAATGGTCACGTGGGCCCACTTGAGAAATTTACTGATTTTGTGGGGCCCGCTTTGATTTTGAGATTTTGGCCGCTGGATATTTTCGGAAGACGAAATATTTTGATTTAATCGGGGCGACACGTGTCACCCCACGTGGCACCTTTGGGCGAAATATGTTTGTGCACAACACCGTTAGAGTCGTTTTTCGACTAAACGTTTTCACGACTTCGTAGGGAATTTCGGCTATGTCATTTAGTATTTTTGGATTTTTCCGAGAGGCGAACATTTTGGACCAACGAGGGCGGCACTTGGCACCTCTCATTGGTGGGCATAGTGGCATACGTGGACGATCGGGAAGGCTTGTGGGAGATATTTTTGGTAGATATTTTGTGTGCAAGTTGGCTAGGTACACATGGGTGAATCTTGGCCCTACACTTGCCTAACACTTGGTGTAATCTTGGCCATTGGTTGGCTTTCACTTGACCTATAAATACCCTCTCCTTGGAAGACTAATTCATTTCACAAATGCCTAAGTCTTGAAAGCTTCTTCCTTCCCTTAGTGTGGTGTCTTGCCGAGAGCCCCTCCCTCCCTCGCCGAGAGTCTCCCTAGTGGGAGCCGAGGGTAGACACCCCCTCCTTTGAGGTGCTGGGGTACCCACTAGCCTAGTTGCTTTCGTATAATACCACTGTGGTATAGAAATACTCTCCAAGTATTGTTATAATGCCCAAATTACCTTAGCCCTATACCTTGTTGTATTCTAAGGTTATACCTATCTGAAAAGCCCGTAAAATACTATTATACTTCCCACTACAAAACCGTAACCCTAGGAAAATCTCCATAGTCAGTTGGAGTATTGTGTAAGTTGGTTAGAACTTCTGGCGGTGGTTTAGAGGGTTGAGCGCTGAGTTGAGCTAAACGATTGCCAGGATCGACTTTATACTTGGATAATTATGGGCTTATCGAGGTAACTATCTTGTCCCCCTTTGTAATTGGATATTACATGTTGTAGGAATATATAGTTAAGGTATACTATATATATATAACTGAACATAGCTTGTGGCAATGTCCTCGACTTAAGCTCGAAGAATCGAATGTAATTACATAGGCTGTATCAGACATGAGACTTGTGTAGTAGATCGTGAGTAGAATTGTACAGTAGGGTTAGATGTATAACCCCCTGGTTGGCTTGTAGCCTCGATAGAGAGGAGATTTACGCTGTTGTTGGAGGTGCCGAATTTTTCTGTAGAAGTTCTACTATGAGACCTAAATGTTAATAAGCGCCTGGTGGCCGTAGAGGTGGATGTATCACGTGTGGCGCGATCTACGTGGCTTGGCGGGTAGCCGACGCCCGGAAGTACTTGAGCGTTTTGCTATGAGTCGATACTGTCGCGAGGTATGTGAACCTCTTCCTATCTCTCTAGCATGATATGTGTAAACTATGTAGTACGGTAGACGATACGTGCTAAATGTGTTTGAGTGGTTTAAAACATAAAAGTGTTATAACGGCTTCGGGAAGTTGGTTATAACAGCTTTATGTTAGTAAGAAAATACATGTGGTTTTTAAAAGGTAACTGATTTGAACTATAACTGGCTTGTTATATGATAAGAAAGAATTTGAAGTATTTTCAAAAGATTTTTGAATCATTTTGAAAGGAGAAGTAATACTTGGTGTTTGAAAACTTAAGAGTTATACTAGCTTTATGGGAAGTTAGGTATAACGGCTTAAGAATGCTTTCTTGATTTGAAATCGAATGTGTATCGACAAACCACCGCTGCGGCGTTAATAAAAGGAAATGTTTTGAATAATTAAGTATTATGAAAACCAGTAGAAACTTCCATCTGCATAGAAGCTAAGATGAGACAAAATGATATTTCCTAGATCATGGCTGCTGTAATAAGATTGTTATAAACAAGAATATCCTACTCACACATAAGGCTTATGTTTCTCAGATTGTTTAAAAGAGAATTTTATTCTTAAATGAATAAGACTATGAACAAATGAACCTATATAAAATAAGAAACATGAAAATTTTAAATTAGTCAAACTTGGACGTTTTGAAAATAATGTTGTTACTTGATTTTACAAAGGTAAGAGTTTTGGGTTTCTTAAAAGGACAGTCACTCTATTTTATACTACGGGTATTGTGTGACTTATGTGAAAGAAACAGATCTTTTTTTTTTTTTTTTAAGATTTTAATGTGTGAAGTACTTTGGGGATAGATACCCGAACTTGTTAGTAGAAAGTACCTTGTGTGAATAACTTGATTGTATTGGTTTGTGATAACCTTGTAATACTTTCTTGTTGCTTTGATAAGTAAACGTGTTAGGATGCTACGTGTGTTAGTATCTTGTGATGTTTGTGTAAAGGGTTTCTCGATTGTGCTTATTAACTATCACCGTTATGATAGTATGGTGGCATTCATCTCTTGAGATGATTCCGGGTTGTCGTCCTCCACGCGGGTAGACTCAGCGGTCGATGGACCTATGATTCGAGAATACCTCACGCAGTCCCGGCCTATGCGGAGCTACGAGAGTTCCGTGTTAGTGACGCCCTTATGGGCACGCGTCCACGTGGCCACGCGGATCGCGAAGTCGTGGCGATGCCGGAGTACCCTCGACGCTGGGAATACCTACGCGGGCCGATGAGATTGGCCTACGCGAGTCGCGGAAGTTCGGTGACTAGACGCGACATTAGATATCGCGGGCAAGTGGCGGCTTTGATCATGTGACGCCTAGACAGATCTTATGATACGATTATGACCTTGTTGGTACCGCTGGTGTTAGTAGTCGGCTATGCCTTCGCACTTACCCGCATGCTTTTATTAGGACACAGTGGGACTCGTGTTCATGTGTATTCCTTGGTGCTTGTATATCATAACCGCCAGCGTGAGAAGGTATTCCACGCACGATTGATGTTGTGGGCGTGAGACCCATTGTTAAATTGAGTGATGACTTGAGGCGTGAGTCACGACTTGACACGATCGCTTATTTATGGTGAATCGTAGTTTGGTTATCATACATGTCTCCCGCTTTGTATAGACTACTATGATTTCATTTACTGATTTATTTTTAGTTTCACATACTGCACTGTTGATCGACCTCGGGCCGCGTCATGCCGCAGTTGAGGTACATCATCGTTGATCCTAGCTCGTGGTCACATTCGGCGTTGGGAAGCTCCGTTTCTCCGAGGCTTATCGATGTATAGTCCCCGTCGTAGTAAGTGTTTACATTCGGGGTTTGGCGGGCCCCGCCCGCCATTGTGGTCGTATCATTCTTAGAGGTCCGTAGTAATCGCCAGCGGGCGGTTGGTAAAAAGGATTGTCGCTCATTTGTAAAAGAGTTGATGGTTATATATACGCCAAAGGCAAGTTTTCACTGAATGATTGTTTTATATATTTCGTTATCTCATGTTGTTGTTTTATGTTCCTGACATTACTGATGTTGTGTCACTAGGGTGCCCGGTAGGCACGATCCACGCCCGGTTCGGGTCGTGATGTTGTATCACTAGGTGCCCGGTAAGGCACCACCACGCCCGGTTCGGGTCGTGACAAAAGTGGTATCAGAGCAGTTAATCCTCGGAAAGTGTCTACAGACCGTATCCAGTAGAGTCTTGATTATCGGTGTGTTGTGCACCACACCAATAATCAGGAGGCTATAGGATATTTAGGATTGGTTTCCATTCTTCTCATTCAGAGATCGTGCCTTAGAGCTGTGTGATAAGTTGGACCCCTCTGACGTATTTCTTTCCCTTACCGTTATGCCTCCGTGTAAGGCAACCCGAGCCCAGGAGGGCAAGGCAGCCGAGGGAGCTGCGAGTAGAGTTCAGAGGGTTGCGTGGGCACAGGCCCAATCATCACCTGGGGTGGTGCTTCATTTGGGGAGTTCTGCGACGTCACTAGCCCCAGCAGAGTTTAGCACGGCGGCGGCAGTGCTCATCGCGCCATGATATTTGAACCTTCGCCCACGGCCGGAACATGGAAATTAGATTGCAAGAAGGCGACCACATTAGCTATGGATTTGGCTACAGAGAGTATACCGATGTACCGCGAGTCTTGATGAATATCAACGAGAGGGTTGTGCAAGAGTAGTTCTTCAGTTAGGCTTGAGCATGGCCTGTGTACGGGCATATGCACAGCAGGCCGAGAAACGTAGAGATCGACGGGTTAACCAAGGCGAAGAAGAGGCCGCAAAGAAGGTCCTTTGGTAACTTTCGAGGCGAGTCACCTCACCAGCGGATTAGATTATGCACATCCACCAGTGCAGAGTGGTCCTCCACAGGGTTCAGGACGTTCGGGGTATGTAGGAGTTGGTCAGAGCTCCAGAGCTTCCGGTTCACAGTGTGACAGGCGTCATCCCGGGGAATGTCGTCTTTTAGTTGGTACTTGTTGTACCTACGGCCGTCAGGGCCAGGTGTCGAAAGGATGTCCAAGTAGGAGGACTCAGCCTTCGTGATCGGTGGGTAGTTCGTCACCTCCTTAGCATGAGCCTACAGGCGTGTTTGATTAGAACGATTAAGGGGAGTGAAGCAGTAGATTCAGGCATATCTTTAACCCTCTACGGATTAGCATGTGTGATAAGATGAGTATATCTTAAGTACTATGTTCCGATAGCAGTGTGTAAATTGTGATTAGAAATCATGGTTAGTAACCAGGAAAGATTGAGGGAAAGTGTGAGCCTTGGAGCCTTATACGTGGAAACCTTAGGGGTAAAGCCATCTCGGGTGAAGATGTATTGTTATGTTTGATTCTTACCGGAGTGCATAGTGCACGTGAGCTATGTTGTATAATAAGTCCCTGGGTAGTGTGAAATGAAAGAGGGTAGTTGATCTAAGAAGACCACTAGGTTTTCGTGACTTGATTGTGAGAATTTTCCGGATCGGGAAGCTAGTGTTTCGCGCTGTCGGGTCGGGTTGAGGCTACATTGCGTCAACCCGCGGCCTGTATGGTGGTGGGGTCAGTTTGCGGTGGTCCCGCCTTGTGATAGGGTCATAAGGGTGTTAGGCCCATGTTTAGTTAACCAGCGTACGAGTTCGTAGATGCATTCAACCAGTAGTCGGGCCGATGGGGGCAGCCCATCGTGTTCTTCGGTCAGGACCGTTTATTTCGGCAGTGTTGTTTTATCAGAAAGGTTGTAAGGCTGCACGGGGTGCCTACCTTCACCTTATGGCAGACAGTGGGGCCCAAGGTACGGCTGTTTCTTTTTCTGGAAGTTTTACCAGGCAGGGTTAGGAACTCAGGTGAGTCTCCGTATCGTATTCATCCTCGGGCCAGTGTTTGGATTTCAGGGGTAGTTGTGAGGTTTGTTGTCTCCTGTGGAGGGAGTGTTTTATAGCTACCATTTCAGTATTCGGTTTTTGCCTTATGAAGCCTTAGGGGCGGAAGTGTAAGTCTTGGTCGATTGGTTCGATGTTGGCAAGGATTGAATAGTTGGTTTATACTTGTTCAATGAAATGTGGTAGGTTATGAGAAAGAGTTTGAGTGTACAAGAAAGTACGGCATCCTCGTGGATCGTGCGCAATCCGGTACCATTTGTTGGGTCGCGAGTGACACTAGAACCTCGCGCAAAGTGACAAAAGTGGTATCGGAAGAAGCATGCATGGCAAAGATAGATGTGATCATTTCTTTTGAAAAGAAGGTGCGAAGCGAAGTATATTCTAGACCCGGAGAGAGGTGTTTTGTGGTGATGTTAGAGGTGGTTCCTCGTGGACGTGGATGTAAGTATTTTGCGCGGTGTTTCGTGGCCAAAGTGTGGTGTTTGTTCTCGTAATTATAGTAGTGAAGGCTATCTTAGTGCGTGTTTGTTTGAGACTTAGAAGGAACATTCGGACGAATGTTTCTAAGGAGGGAGAATGTTATACCCGTAGTTGCAGGTATGTTAGTGAGGCGCACGCACGAGAGTACGGTGAGAAATTTTGAAAAGAAAGAAAGATGTGAGTTTTCGACTTTAAAAGTTTCCGGTTTTGTGAAGAAAAAGGTTCGTTAATGGGAATTGGATTCCGATTTGGTTTTGGACTTCATAGATTATATTAGAATTTTGGGATTTTATTTTGGAAATGGTCACGTGGGGCCCACGGAGAAATTTACGGTTTGTGGGGCCCGCTTTGTTTTTGAGATTTCGGATTTTGGATATTTTGGAAGACGAAATATTTTAGACGAATCGGGGCGACACGTGTCACCCCCATGTGGCACCCTTGGCCGAAAGTTCTTTGTGCACAACACCCGGTTAGAGTCGTTTTTCGACGAAACGTTTTACATAACTTGCAAGGAGAAAATTCCGGCTATGTCTTTTCTTATTTTTGCGGATTTTTCCCGAGAAACGAAACATTTTGGACCAACGGGAGGGTGACATGTGTCACCCTCACATTGGAAGCAAGTGGGGCGGCTTAGGGCCGATTGGTGGATAAGTTGTTGGTAGATATTTGTGTAGATATTTGCAGGTTTTAAGGAGTAGGGACTAGGCACTTGGGCACATATCGCCCTCCACTTGCCCCCCACATGGCTTGATCTTGTCCATTAAACTCCCTATAAATACCCCTCCCTTGTGAAGACTTCTTCATCCCAAAACTTCTAAGTCTTGAAAGCTTTCTTCCTCCCCCTTAGTGTAGTGTCTTGGCCGAGAGTTCCTCTCCCCCTTTGTGAGGCCTTTGGCCGAGAGCACCCCCTCCCCCCCTTGGCCGAGAATACCCCCCCCCTCCTAGTGGGGTTGGCCGAGGGGTACACACCCCCCCTTGTGGTGTTGTCTCGTATAAATACCCCCCCTCTTGGTAGAAATACTCTCAAAAGTATTGTTGTTATACCCAAAATTACCTTAGCCGTATACCTTGTAGTATTCCAAAGATACCTCTATACGTAGAGCCCGGAAATACTACCGTATGTCCTTTTTGTCTCAAACCAAAACCCTAAGGAAAATCTCCATAGTTGGTTGGAGTATTAAGAAGAAGTCGTAGAACTTCTAAGGGGTTGTTTGGAGCGGGTTGGAGCACCCGGAGTAGGAGCTAAGCGTTGCTAAGGATCGACATCTATACTTGGATAATTATGGGCTTATCGAGGTAATTATCTTGTCCCCCTATTGTAATTGGAAAATACATGTTGTAGGAATATGTAATTGAAGTATGCTATATATAGAACTGAACATAGTTTTGCGGCAATGTCGTTGGACTTAAGCCTGAATCTAAAGAAGAGAACTGAACTGTAATTACATAGGACTGTATTACAGTAGACTTGTGTAGTTTGACGGATAGGGAAGTGCTGCCCGATTTTCCGTAGGATCTTGTATCTAGATTTATTCTACCGAGTAGTCTAGACTTTGATAGACTTGTATAACCTGTTTAGGTTGAATGTTCTGCGAGTAGCATGTGCTACTTGAGAAGGTGGACCAGGCTAGCCGGGTTATAGCCGTGGAGCGAATTGCTAATAGTCGATAATCGTCGCGAGGTATGTGACTCTTCCTATACGCTTGAGCATGATATTTTAAAGAAGTATATATAGTACGGTAGACGTACGCGTGTTAATTGAACGTAGTTGTACGGCAATGTCTTTTGACTCAAGCCTGAATGATAAAGAACTTTGAAGTATGTCAAAAAGTATTAAGAACTGTTTTTGAAAAAAAAAGAAGTAACACTTGGTGTTGATAACATAAGAGTTATACTAGCTTTATGGGAAGTTAGGTATAACGTCTTAAGAAAGATAAAATGAATGATTTATTGATTATAAAAGTTAAGAGACTTGATCTTAAAAGATAAGAGACTTGACTTGATTGAATTTTGTTAAAAAGTGTGAAACCTCATTCGTGAGTAATGAGTACTTGGTTTTCAAAAGGAATGATGTTTTACTGATTTCGGAAATCAGAATGAATGTCGAACAAACCACAGCAGCGCTAATAAAGGGAAATGTTTTGATTAATAAAGTATTATTAATACCAGTAGAAACTTCCATCTGCATAGAAGCTAAGATGAGACAAAATGATATTACATTTCCTAGATCACGGTCTTTGTAATAAGATTGTTATGAACAAGAATAACCTACTCACACATAAGGTATATGTTTCTCAAATTGTTTTAAGGGATTAAAACTATGAACTACGAAACCTTTCGAAAATGAGAAACTTGAGTAATTAAAAATTAGGCAAACTTGAACGTTTGGAAAAGAATGTTGTACTTGATTTTACAAAGAGAAGTGTTTTGATTTACTTCAAAAGATAATCAATCTATTTTCATATACTACGAGTATTGTGTGACTATTTGTGAAAGAACATATCTCTTAAAGAGTTAATGTATGAAGTACTTTGGGGATAAAAACCCGATCTTGTTAATCATATAGTAGAAAGTACCTTGTGTGAATAATTTGATTGTGTTGGTTTGTGATAGCCTTGTAAATACTTTCTTGTTTGATTTGATAAATAAACATGTTAGGATGCTACGTGTGTTAGTATCTTGTGATGTTTGTGTAAAGGGATTTCCCTTGATTGTGCTTATGTTGTTTAAACGATAAACTGTTATGTTGGTATTATACCACTCACCTTGATTCCGGGGGTTAAGCTGCCCTCCGATGCGGGGTAGACTCAGGCGGTCTGGGACCATGATTCGAGAATACCTCATGCGGGTCCTGGGGGCCTATGCGGAGCTACGAGTTCCGTGTTAGTGCGCGCCTTATAGGTCATGCGGTCTATGTGGCCACGCGGATCGCGAGTCGGGGCGATGCCGGGAGTAGCTACCCTCGATGCGGGAATACCTCATGCGGGCCATTGGAGTGGCCTATGCGGAGTCGCGGAAGTTCGGGCTAGACGCGCACATTAGATATCGCGCGAAAGTGGCGGCTTTGATCATGTGACGGCCTAGACAGATCTCATGATACGCTTTATGACCTTGTTGTATCGCTGGTTCTAGTAGTCGGCTATGCCTTCGCATTTACCCCGCAGACGGTTTTTATGATGACACGTGGGACACGTGTTCATGTATTCCTTGGTGCTTTTCTATCATAGATCGCGGTGAGGAAGGTATTCCACGCATGATTGATGTTGTGGGCGTGAGACCCATAGTTATATTGAGTGATGACTTTGAGGCGTGAGTCCCGACTTAACACGATCGCCATTTATTGTGAATTGTAGTTTGGTTATCATACATGTCTCTGCTTTATATAGACCGCTATGATTTCATTTCTGATTTTCGCTTTCACATACTTGGTACTGTTATCGACTCTCCGGGCCGCGTTCATGCCGCAGTAAAGGTACACCGCCGTTGATCCTCGCTCTAGGGTCACGTCAGCGTTGGGAAGCTCCGCTTTCTCGGAGGCTTATTCGTATAGTCCCCTGTTGTAGGTGCTTACATTCGTGGTATGACGGCCCCGTCCCGTCGTGATTATCATGTCATTCGTAGAGGTCCAGTAATCGCTGTGCGTGGTTTGTAAAAAGGATTAAACTGTTCGGTTTGAAATAGTTGTTATTTATATATATGCCGAAAGACAAGTTTTCTAAAGATAATTGTTGTACACTTCTTGTTATTTTATGTTGCTGTGTTATGTTCCGCTGATTACTCTGATGTTGTATCACTAGGGTGCCCGGGGTAAGGCACCAGTCACGGGCCCGGGTTCGGGTCGTGACACTATGTAAGTACAGTTCAATTATTCTTCATTTATACCCTTCTAATGTGATAACAGTTCAATTCTATTCTTTAGTATTCTTTCATATCTTATACTCAAGTCTTAACTATTCTTATAGGTAATATCCATTTACAATAGAAGGACAAGAGTATTTACCTCGATAAGCCCAAAATTATCCAAGTTAAAAGTCGCTCCTGAGCAAGGTTTAGCTCCTAATTTGTACGCTCCGATAGCTCCAAGAACCCTTAGAAGTTCCCAACAACTTCTACTAAAATACTATAAGGGAATTGGGCTAGGTATTTGGAAGACAACTATCTACCAAGGGGGTGTTTGGCCAGGGCTGTGGGGAAGGTGTTTCAGCCAAGGCTCCTTTAGAGGAGAGAAGAGCTCTTGGACGAGAAGCTCACAAGGGAGAGGGAGGGATTTTAGACTTGGAAAGTTTGATTTGTGGATGAAGAACTCTTCATCTTATGGGGGGTATTTATAGGTCAAGAAATGGCCAACCAATGGCCAAGATGAAGCCAAGTGCAAGGCAAGTGTAGGGTGGAGATTCACCCAAGTGTCCTTATCCATCTACTACACAAATATCCTACCAACTCCTTGACTTGTGCAAAGGCACAAAAAACGTGCCAATCCAAGCCTCAAGTTGCCGTCCAATGAGGGTGACAAGTGTCACCCTCCCGTTGGTCCAAAATGTTTCGTCTCTCGGAAAAATCCGCAAAAATTATAAATGACATAGCCGGAATTTACCCTACGCGAGTTTAGTAAAATGTTTCGTCGAAAAACGATTCTTTAAGTGAGTTGTGCACAACCATTTCGTCCAAAGTGCCTAACTAAGGCTAAACTTTTGTACGTACGTCCTCACGTACATACTCTGGAAATACGGGGTATAACATTCTCCCCTCCTTAGAAACATTCGTCCTGAATGTTCCTTCCCAAGACAGTTAACGATAAAGCTTAAACAGTTTGCAAATGCTACACGGCCACAAAACAACACTTAAGCATATATGACAATGAAAAGTTACAAGTAGGAAAGTGAATTACCTGGAGGTGTGGGGAATAGGTGAGGATACTTCTGCCTCATGTCCTCCTCAGCTTCCCACGTCATCTCCTCCCTGAGCTCGTTCCGCCACAAGACTTTGACGGAAGCCACGTCCTTGGTCCGCAGACGCCTAACCTGACGATCGACTATCGCCATGGAGTCTCTCATACGATAACCCTCGGTCACTGGACATCGCCAATCGGTGCACCCTAGATGGATCCCCGATACATCTCCTCAGCATAGAAACATGAAACACCGGATGCACTGCCTCCAGATCGGACGGCAGATCCAACTCATAGGCAATCTTGCCTACCCTGCGGACAATCTGATACGACCCAATGTACCTGGCCGAAGTTTCCTTTCCTCCCGAATCTCATCACACCCTTCATGGGTGACACCTTCAGGAAAACCCAATCATCAACCTCGAACTCCAGATGCCGACGACGATGATCTGCATATGACTTCGCCGACTTCGAGCCGCCAAGAATCCGCTCTGGATAAGCTTCACCTTATCCATCGCTCACGCACCAAATCGTCCCACTAATCGCACTCTCGCCACATCAAACCAACCTATCGGCGACCGCACTTCCTCCCATACAAGGCCTCATAAGGCGCCATCTGAATACTGGAGTGGTAGCTATTATTATATGCAAACTCAACTAGAGGCAAATGATCCTCCCAGCTACCCCTGAAGTCGATAACACAGGATCGCAGCATATCCTCAAGAGTCTGGATAGTGCGCTCAGCCTGTCCGCTCGTTCGTGGATGGAATGCAGACTCGTGCTCACTCGCATCCCTAAACCCTTCTCGAAAGACCTCCGTAAGTTAGCCAGAACCGGGCTCATTCATGCGATATGATCGAAATAGGGACTCCATGCACCGACGATCTCTGGATGTAAAGTCCGCATAATCCTCAGCCGAAAAAGTCGTCCTGACGGGAAGAAAGTGGGCTGATTTCGTCAGCCTGTCGACGATAACCCAAATAGAATCATGTCTCCTCTGAGTGAGAGGTAATCCTGTGATAAAATCCATGTTGATCACCTCCCACTTCTGTGTCGATCTCTATCGTCAGAATAAACTACCGTGCCTCCGTGCTCTACCTTCACCTGCTGACAACACGGGCACTGAGCTACGAACTCTGCAACGTCCCTCTTTAAGCCATCCTACCAATACACAGATCTAAGGTCGTGGTACATCTTGGTCGACCTTGGATGGATAGAGTAACGTGTGCTGTGTTCTTCCCCAAGAACCTATCCAAGTCCTCAAACATCCGAACACACAACTCGCCAAACCGTAGCACCCCATCAAGTGCTACTCAAAAGGACCCTTCCTCACGAAGAGCCGTATCACGATACCGAATCAAAACCGGATCCTCAAATCGCCGCTTCTTCACCTCCTCGACGATGGAAGACTCGCAACCTCTCGAACTCGAACCCCATCGCTATCGTAATCAATCAAACGGACACCAAGGCTCGCTAATCGATGCAAATCGCGAACCATGCCTCCTCCTCTGCCGCACATCCGATAGGCTACCCATCGATCTACGACTAAGAGCATTCGCCACAACATTGGCCTTCCCGTGGTACAGGATATCGACGCCATAATTCTTAAGCAACTCTAACCACCGCCTCGCCGTAAGTTCGGCTCCTCGGTTGAAGATATACCGAGGCTCTTGTGGTCTCAGATAAATATCCACATGAACCCCATACAAATAGTGCCTGCATCTTCAAGGCGTGAATCACCGCCGCTAACTCCAAATCATTGGTGGGTAGTTCCTCATGCTTCTTAAGTCGCCGGACGCTGACGCTATAACCTTGCCTCCGTGATCAACACACATCCCAACCCGATGCCCGACGATCACAATACACGACATAGCCGTCCGACCCTCCGAAGAGTAAGAACGGGGCGGTCGTCGCCTTCTCCTTCGAATCGGAAACCCCGCCACAAGCATCACCATCAAAATTAGCCGCTTCCGAGTCACTAGTCAATGGTGCAGATAGAAGCAAACTTCTCCACGAACCGCCGATAGTAACTCGCAAGGCCCGTAAAGCCGCGCACCTGCCGAGTAAGAGGTCAGGCCAAGTCCCGATCGCCGATCTTGGTCGTATCCACCAATACCATCGCCCCAACAATATGCCCAAGAAAAGCCACCGGCTAACCAAAACTCACATTTGGAAAACTTGGCGTAATCGCTGGTCCCAGAGAACTCTCAAAGACAAATTCTCAACGCTCCGCATGCTCCTCGCTCGAGCGAGAATAAACCAAGATATCATCGATGAACACTATCACAAACGTGTCCAAAATGGTTTGAACACTCGGTTCATCAAATCCATGAATACCACGAGCATTGGTCAACCCAAAAGACATGACTCGAACTCATAATGCCCGCATCGTCCGAATGCGATCTGTGGACATCCACCTCTCGACTTGTACTGATGATAGCCCGATCGCAGATCAATCTTGAGAAACATCTCGCACTCGCACTGGTCGAACAAATCATCAATCTGGAAGGGTATCTGTTTGTCACGACCAACCCGGCCCGTGGATCGTGCCTTACCCCGCACCCTAGTGATACAACATCGAGAAAATCAGCGAACATAAAACATAAATATGAAACAAGAGACATGATAAATAAACAAAGCAACCAACATAGTTACCTTCAGCATATATACAAACCCGAACAGTTTAATCCTTTATACAACCCTGCCCACAACAAGATTACTGCACTTAAGATTTACAACAACTATGACGGGACAGGGCCCCGCCATACCCCTGTATGTACAAGAACCTACAACTCAGGGAACACATACCAAAAGATAAGCCTCCGAAGGAACGGAGCTTCCCAATACGAAAGGTGATCCTAAAATGGGATCGACACCAATGTACTTCTACTGCGGCATGAACGCACTCAAGGAGGTCGACAACAGTACCAAGTATGTGAAATCAAAATATCAGTAGTTAAATCATAACCATATAAAGCGGAGACATGTATAATGACCAAAATACTGATGCAACATAAAAGTTAAGTCAGGGACTCACGCCCTCAAAGTCATCACTCAAATGTAACTTATGGGTCTCACGCCCACAACACCAATCATGTTCGCATCATGGCCGCATGCCCCCGGAATTCTGCATCGGTGTAGACATGTCCATGATGCAACAATAATGACAATGCTGCATGGCCACATGCCCCGACCAGACGGTGTAGACATGCCCATGTAACACCAACCAACAATAATATACTGGGTGATCAACCCTGCCGCATGGCTACATGCCCCCGGAATTCTGCATCGGTGTAGACATGTCCATGTGACCAAAATAACAATATATCGGGTAATCAACCCTGCCGCATGGCCACATGCCCCCGGAATTCTGCATCGGTGTAGACATGTCCATGTGACCGCAATAACAATATACCACACAACCAGACTATCACAAACAAACTCAAGCAAATTACCCTACTTCTAGACTTTTATAAAAAGATCCACTCTTCCTCAAGAAGTCACCTGATATCAACCTTTGCACAACAAAGGCTATGACAACAAGCATAGGCAAGTTATACACAACTCAAAGTACTTTCATTTTATGCCAAAGTCCGAGTTTTAACCCTAAAGTACTACGTACGTTAAATTCCTTTTTTAAAGAGATCAATTCCTTTTATCAAGGTCGCCTGATACCCGTAGTATAAAAATAGAGTGACTCACATTTTTAGGTAAACCAAAACACTTTCCTTTTTCAACAACATTCTTTCCCCTAAAGTTCCAGTTTGCCTAATTTCAATTACTCAGGTCTCTTTATTTTAGAAAAGTTTCATAGTTTTAATCCTTTAAAACATAATTCTCTTTTAAGCGATTTGAGAAACATATGCCTTATAGGTGAGTAGGTTATTCTTGTTTATAAACAATCTTATTAAGAAGTCATGATCTAGGAAATGTAATATCATTTTGTCTCATCTTAGCTTCTATGCAGATGGAGGTTTCTACTGGTTTTAATAATACTTCATTAGTCTTTACATTTCCCTTTATTAACGCTGCAGTGGTTTGTCGATACTTATTCTGATTTCCGAAATCAGTAAAACATTATTCCTTTTAAAAACCAAGTACTCATTACTCACGAATGAGGTTTCACACAAAATTCATACATTTAGGTCAAGTCTCTTATCTTTTAAGATCAAGTCTCTTAACTTCTAAAAATCGGTAAACCATTCTCTTTATCTCTCTTAAGACGTTATACCTAACTTCCCATAAAGCTAGTATAACTCTTATGTTTTCAAAACCAAGTATTACTACACATCAAATCCGCTATAAGTCAAATCAATTACCCTTTGAAACCACAAGCATTTTCTTACCTACATAAAGTTGTTATAACCAACTTCCCATAAAGTCGTTATAACACTTTATGTTTCAAACCAATCAAATACATTAAACACACGTACGCTTCACCGTACTACATAGTTATACACATATCATGCTAGAACAGATAGGAAGAGGTTCACATACCTCGCGACGATTATCGACTAATGGCGAAACGCTCCAAGTAACTCGAACCGTCGGCTACTCCTTAAGCCAAGTAGATCACGCCATACGTAGTACTTCAACCTACAGAGGCCACAAGGCGCCTATTAACATCCTAGATCTCAATGTAGAATATTCTACAGAAAATTCGGCAAAGATCTTCCCGCAACAACAGAAATCTCCTCCTCTATCGAGGCCGCTACCAAGCCAACCAGTGTGGGGTTTACACGTCTAACCGGACTTGTACAATTCTACTCCACAGTAATGCTACACAAGTCTCATCAGAATACACCCTATGTAATTACATTCGATTCTCATTTTTAAATTCAGCTTAAGTCGCAAGACATTGCCGTAAGTATTATTCAGCTTAAGTCAAAAGACATTGCCGACAACTATGTTCAATACTATATATAGTATACCTTAACTATATATTCCAACAACATGTAATTTCCAATTACAACAGAAGGACAAGAGTGTTTACCTCGATAAGCCCAAAATTATCCAAGTTATATGTCGATCCTGAGCAAGGTTTAGCTCCTACTCCGTGCGCTCCAACCCGCTCCAAACAACCCTTAGAAGTTCTACGCAACTTCTACTTAACACTTCAACCGACTATGAAGGTTTTCCTTAGGGTTTCGTTTTTGTGACTGAGGGAAGTATAATAGTATTTTCTGGGCTTTTGTATAAGTGTAACTTTGGGAAAAACTACAAGGTATTTGGGCTAAAGTATTTGGGCATTATAACAATACTTGGAGAGTATTTCTATACCACAAAAGGGGGGTATTATACGAAGACAATTTAGGCAGTGGGGTTTGCCTCGGCAGGCTCCACAAAGGGAGGAGGCTCTCGGCCAAAGCTCACTCAAGGGGGGGGGGAGTTTGGACGAACTACAACACTAAGGGGGGAAGGAAGAGAGCTTTCAAGACTTAGGCAAATTTTTGGATGAAGAAGTCTTCCAAAGGGTGGGGGGTATTTATAGGTCAAGAAATGGCCAACCAATGGCCAAGATTCATCCAAGTGTTAGGCAAGTGTAGGGCTAGGATTCCACCATGTGTACCTTATCCATCTACCACACCAACTTGCACAAAATATCCTACCTAACCCAACCCACCCCTTTCGTCCAAATGCCGCCCATCCTCTTCCAATGTGAGGGTGACACATGTCACCCTCCCGTTGGTCCAAAATGTTTCGTCTCTCGGAAAAATCCGCAAAAAATATAAATGACATAGCCGGAATTTTCCCGTCGAATGCTGTGGAAACGTTTCGTCGAAAAACGACTCATTTTGGTAGATATGTACAATTTCGTACCTTGCCTAACTTTAAGGCTCAAATTTCTACGTACGCCCCACGACATACCTCGAAATACGGGGTATAACATTCTCCCCTCCTTAGAAACATTCGTCCCGAATGTTCCTTCTAAGCCTCAAAACAAACATGCGCCAGTATAGTCTTCACTACTATATTTACGAGAAAAAAATCCTGCCACACCTGGCCACAGAAACACCCGCCCAAATACTTACATCCAAGTCCACGAGGAAACACCTCTAACATCACAAACTTTTGTCACTTTGCCGCGAGGTTCTAGTGTCACTCCGGCGACCCAACAAATGGTACCGGACTGCATGCGATCCCTGAGGTCTAAAATATACATCCTTCGCACCTTCTCCCTTTACAAGAAATGATCATATCTATGCTCGCAATACATGCTCGTCTCTACTCTTACTCGTCGTACTCTTCTAGAACACTTGAACTCTTCTAGTATACGTACCATACTTCAGTTTCCAAAACTTTGGAGTCACTACCTCCAAACTTGGTCATCTTACTAGCCTCGATCTTTCTTAAGGCCATTCCCGGCCTTCACGATCCGCTTCTGGTCGAACATATCCACGAACTCATACGATGGTCATCTAAACTTGGGCCTAGCACCCTCGTGACCCTACCATCTGGAGGGACCACCTAACCGACTTACCTATCCGCCACGGTTGACCCGTAACACGTCCTCAACCCGACCCACAAATCGCGCCAAACCCTTGTTCCTCGACACAGAACAATTCTTACTAACTCACATCATGAAAGCTACCACTTCCATTTCACACTACCCAAGGAATTATCCCAGAACACATTTATACGCAAACCAAGTATTTCAACAAAGACTAACCGAAAAATCTTTTATTCAAGATGACCTTACCTCTAAGGTCTCAACACGAAATATTCTAAGGTTCACACTTTCCATCCCCAGGCTTACCCTTTTACACTAACCAGGTTTCTGAATCACATTTTAGCACAAAGCTATCCGAACATAACACTAAACACATCATCAACAAGCATACAAAACTCTAGAGGGTTAAGGATATACCTGAAAATAGGCGGTTCAAAGGACCGCTAAAACTGGGAACTTCCACCGCGACCTCCACCGTGGCCCGCCGGTGTATGAACCTCCTGCCTAGCTGTGGAAGGTGAAGAACCCGCAACTGATCCTGAAGGCTGAGTCGTAACATCCGTGCTACCCTTTGGCCTGACGCCGCAAAATGGCCCGCCGCCGCAAAAATAACAAGCTCCTCGCACTACGACACTCCCAAATGCGTCTACTACATCGACACACCGACGTAGGGTGATCGATCCGCCAACACCCCTACTCCTCGAAACTCAACCCTCGAGCTCGACCGCCCCGAATACTCAATGCTCGGTTGTGGAGGACCACTGCACCGGGCGGAGGTACAAAACTAGGCCGCCGAGGCGGTCCGCTCGAAAGTCACCAAAGGACCTCGCTGCTCGCCCTCTTCGCCGATCTCGATCATTCCGCTGATTTCTCCGCCTCACATCCAAGTGCATAAGCTCGTGACGCGGCAATGTCCATGCCTACCGAAGGGCTACACCAACAACTCTCGCTAGGTAATCATCAAGCCTCGTAATATATCTGCACTCGATCCTCCATACTAGCTACTAATGCGGAACATACCGTCAATGAGTCAAACTCCACATTGTACTCCCGAATCAGACGCCTGCTTCGCCTCAACATCAAAAACTGTTTACCCGAGCCCTCCTCATCCGCGAGGCAAGAAATGTGTCGAAGGCCCCGAAAACTCGTCCCACTACTGGAAGTGCATTCTCTCCCGACAGCTCCCACGAATCAAACCGGCCGATCATGTATCACGCACCGATGCGAACCTAAGACCACCGACTCGGTCTCCAAGCCTTGATCACTCTCATGATCCACAGAATCGCTTGATGAACTCCTCGCGATCATCCTCGTGCCTCGACCAGAACTCTGGCGCTACATCTCGTGAAGTCATGTAGCCTCAAACTATCCGGATCTAGGTGAACCATCGCGCTATCGAACCGCGGCCCACTATCCTCATATTCGCCACGACCGCCGCAATCGCCATCTCCTTGTACTCAACTCTTCTCGCCTGCATCGGGACCGAGGCTCAGTATCAGAGTCTCAGCAGCCACCGCCGCGCTTCTAAACTCGCTGCGCCGGGCGGCGTCGCGAAACTCGCTGGCGATCGCCTCGTGCATCGACCGGTTCGCGCTCGCATTCTCTCAGATCTCACTAGCGCTCCATCGATCGCTTGCCCACTGGCCCGGTTGCCTTACGCGAGGCATAATCGATAAAGGAAAGGAATACGCCGAGGGTCCAACTTATCACACAACTCTAAGGCACGATCTCGTAATGAGAAGAAATGGAAACCAATCCTAAATGTCCCGCAGCCTCTCGATTATAGATGTGGTGCACAACACACCGATAATCAAGACTCTACTAGAAACGGTCTGGAGACACTTTCCGAGGATTAACTGCTCTGATACCACTTTTGTCACTTTATCGCGAGTCCCACTCCGAGGACCCAACAAATGGTACCGGCTGCGCGATCCCACACAATGGACGTGCATACGGAGAGCCACGGTTCGCCCTGTTTCGTGGTAGAGGCTCGCCTCTTATACGCCACTTCCAGAAGGAGGTCAAGATAACAGTACTAAGTATGTGAAACAAAATATCAGTAGTTAAATCATAACAGTCTATATAAAGCCGGAGACATGTATAATGACCAAAATACAGTATGCAACATAAAAGCAGTCAAGTCAGGGACTCACGCCCTCAAAGTCATCACTCAAATGTAACTTATGGGTCTCACGCCCACAACACCAATCATGTTCGCATCATGGCCGCATGCCCCCGGAATTCTGCATCGGTGTAGACATGTCCATGATGCAACAATAATGACAATGCTGCATGGCCACATGCCCCCGGAATTCTGCATCGGTGTAGACATGCCCATGTAACACCAACCAACAATAATATACTGGGTGATCAACCCTGCCGCATGGCTACATGCCCCCGAAATTCTGCATCATGTCTATGTCCATGTGACCACAATAACAATATATCGGGTAATCAACCCTGCCGCATGGCCACATGCCCCCGGAATTCTGCATCGGTGTAGACATGTCCATGTGACCGCAATAACAATATACCACACAACCAGACTATCACAAACAAACTCAAGCAAATTACCCTACTTCTAGACTTTTATAAAAAGATCCACTCTTCCTCAAGAAGTCACCTGATATCAACCTTTGCACAACAAAGGCTATCACAACAAGCATAGGCAAGTTATACACAACTCAAAGTACTTTCATTTTATGCCAAAGTCCGGGTTTTAACCCTAAAGTACTACGTACGTTAAATTCCTTTTTTAAAGAGATCAATTCCTTTTATCAAGGTCGCCTGATACCCGTAGTATAAAAATAGAGTGACTCACATTTTTAGGTAAACCAAAACACTTTCCTTTTTCAACAACATTTTTTCCCCTAAAGTTCCAGTTTGCCAAATTTCAATTACTCAGGTCTCTTTATTTTAGAAAAGTTTCATAGTTTTAATCCTTTAAAACATAATTCTCTTTTAAGCGATTTGAGAAACATATGCCTTATAGGTGAGTAGGTTATTCTTGTTTATAAACAATCTTATTAAGCAGTCATGATCTAGGAAATGTAATATCATTTTGTCTCATCTTAGCTTCTATGCAGATGGAGGTTTCTACTGGTTTTAATAATACTTCATTAGTCTTTACATTTCCCTTTATTAACGCTGCAGTGGTTTGTCGATACTTATTCTGATTCAAATCAAGAAACATTATTCCTTTTAAAAACCAAGTACTCATTACTCACGAATGAGGTTTCACACAAAATTCATACATTTAAGTCAAGTCTCTTATCTTTTAAGATCAAGTCTCTTAACTTCTAAAAATCGGTAAACCATTCTCTTTATCTCTCTTAAGACGTTATACCTAACTTCCCATAAAGCTAGTATAACTCTTATGTTTTCAAAACCAAGTATTACTACACATCAAATCCGCTATAAGTCAAATCAATTACCCTTTGAAACCACAAGCATTTTCTTACCTACATAAAGCTGTTATAACCAACTTCCCATAAAGTCGTTATAACACTTTATGTTTCAAACCAATCAAATACATTAAACACATGTACGTCTACCGTACTACATAGTTATACACATATCATGCTACAATAGATAGGAAGAGGTTCACATACCTCGCGACGATTATCGACTAATGGCGAAACGCTCCAAGTAACTCGAACTGTCGGCTACTCCTTAAGCCAAGTAGATCACGCCATACGTAGTACTTCAACCTACAGAGGCCACAAGGCACCTATTAACATCCTAGATCTCAATGTAGAATATTCTACGTAAAAATTCGGCAAAGATCTCCTCTCCTCTATCGAGGCCGGCTACCAAGCCAACTAGGGGGGGTTTACACGTCTAACCGGACGTGTACAATTCTACTCCACAGTAATGCTACACAAGTCTACTGTAATACAGTCCTATGTAATTACAGTTCAGTTCTCATTTTTAAATTCAGGCTTAAGTCGCAAGACATTGCCGTAAGTATTATTCAGGCTTAAGTCAAAAGACATTGCCGCACAACTATGTTCAATACTATATATAGTATACCTTAACTATATATTCCAACAACATGTAATTTCCAATTACAACAGAAGGACAAGAGTGTTTACCTCGATAAGCCCAAAATTATCCAAGTTATATGTCGATCCTGAGCAAGTTTTAGCTCCTACTCCGTGCGCTCCAACCCGCTCCAAACAACCCTTAGAAGTTCTACGCAACTTCTACTTAACACTTCAACCGACTATGAAGGTTTTCCTTAGGGTTTCGTTTTGGATCGAGAGGAAGTATAATAGTATTTTCTGGGCTTTTGTATAAGTGTAACTTTGGGAAAAACTACAAGGTATTTGGGCTAAAGTATTTGGGCATTATAACAATACTTGGAGAGTATTTCTATACCACAAAAGGGGGGTATTATACGAAGACAATTTAGGCTAGGGGGTTTGCCTGGCTAGGCTCCACAAAGGGGAGGAGGCTCTCGGCCAAAGCTCACTCAAGGGGGGGGGGGGGGGGGAGTTTGGACGAACTACAACACTAAGGGGGGAAGGAACAGAGCTTTCAAGACATAGGCAAATTTTTGGATGAAGAAGTCTTCCAAAGGGGGGGGGGGGTATTTATAGGTCAAGAAATGGCCAACCAATGGCCAAGATTCATCCAAGTGTTAGGCAAGTGTAGGGCTAGGATTCCACCATGTGTACCTTATCCATCTACCACACCAACTTGCACAAAATATCCTACCTAACCCAACCCACCCCTTTCGTCCAAATGCCGCCCATCCTCTTCCAATGTGAGGGTGACACATGTCACCCTCCCGTTGGTCCAAAATGTTTCGTCTCTCGGAAAAATCCGCAAAAAATATAAATGACATAGCCGGAATTTTCCCGTCGAAAGCTGTGGAAACGTTTCGTCGAAAAACGACTCCTTTTGGTACATATGTACAATTTCGTACCTTGCCTAACTTTAAGGCTCAAATTTCTACGTACGTCCTTACGTACATACCCTGGAAATACGGGGTATAACACTGTTCTTAATGGTCACCTTGTTCAGCTGCCTGTAATCAACACACATGCGCAGCGTCCCGTCCTTCTTCTTCACTAACAATACCGGCGCTCCCCAGGGAGAAACACTAGGTCTGATGAAGCCCTTCTCCAAAGAAATCTCTCACCGGTCCTTCACTCTCTCAACTCGCAGTGCCATTCTGTATGGCGGAATGGAAATAGGCCGAGTGTCTGGCAGTACATCGATACAAAACTCTATCTCCCTCTCTGGAGGGATCCCCGGGAGGTCGTCTGGAAACACGTCTGGGAACTCTCTCGACTATCGAATCGATCGAAAATCTGTACCGCAGCCTCGTGATCAAACACCCGAACGAGATGGTAGATATACCCTTCGCACCATCTTCCTAGCCTTGAGGTAGGAAATAAACCTACCGCCGGCGTCTGATGTTCTCCCACTCAATAACCGGCCTCAGAAATCGAACCGCACTCACTCTCTCCCCGCATACATTGGCATAGAAAGAAGCTAGCCAATCCATTCCCATGATCACGTCGAATCGGTCATGTCCACTCTATCAAGTTCGCTAGTGGTCCGACGATCGCATAAAGTCACCGGACAAGCTCTAAATACCCGCCGAGCTACCACCGAATCACCCATCGGCGTAGCTACCTCGAAAGGGTCTATGGACTCGTGCTCTATCCCTATCCTACTAGCAATAAGGGAGATATATAGACAGAGTAGAACCGGATCTATCAAGGCATACACATCATAATCGAGATCGATAAGGTACCGTGGCGACATCGGTGAGGCCTCCCGTCCCGCCGCCGGACAAGGCATAAATGTGGTTACGAGGACCGCTAGAATCGGGACCCGCGCCACGACCTGCCGCGACCTGGGCGCATGAGTACTCGCCCGGCGAGTAATCAGAGGAGATGATGAACCGCAATGCACCGTAGCCGAGCCCTACCACCAGTTGCCCCGGCCGGACAAGCCCTCGCAAAATGACCTGCCGCCACAAGTATAGCAAGCTCGGAGTAGTACTACACTCCCCGAATGGAATCTACCACAACGGACACCGAAGTTGACCTCGATCGGTTAGCCCTCGATACTCGAAGTCCAAGTCCCGCGGCCCGACACGCCCGAATGCTCTGGTTGTACCGAAAATGATGTAGGAGTGCTCTGAGCTGGCTGTGGTGCAAACCTAGACGTCTGCTGAGGTCGTCCTCCCCGAGAACTACCAAAAAATCAGGTCGTCTTGGCCTTCTTCTGATGCTGATATCTGTCGACCCGACGGTCTCTACGCTCATCGCATCCCAGTTCATGAGCCTGCATGCGGGTAATATCTATGCCTGGCTGAAGAGCCACACCCGCACAAGACTCGGCCATATAATCATCTAGCCGGTGACGTAGCGATTCACCATGTCCTCCATATCCGCTACCAATGCAGGGACATATCGAGCCAAAGAATCGAACTCGATATTGTACTCCCTAATGCGGCGCCTCTCGTCTCAAAGAAGAAAATTGTTACCGCGCCCTCCTCATCTGTGGAGGCAAGAAGTGAGTGAGAAAAGCCTCCGAGAACTCATCCCAAGTAGCTGGGGACGCGTGCTCTCCCCGGGATAACTCCCACGAATCAAACCAATCGACTGCGGTATCACGCAGCCGATGCAAACCGAAGATCACGGACTCGGTCTCTGAAGCTTTGACTACTCGCATGATCCTCTGCAACTGACGGATGAACTCCTGCGGATCATCCTCAGGTCTCGACCCGTAGAACTCTGGCGGCTACACCGTAAAAATCCGTAGCCGCAAACCATGCGATCTCGTGAACTACAGTGCCGCTGAATCGAACCGCAAAGATTCAAATTTATAATCGCCATCTCTCGGAACCATCTCATCCGCTTCAGTGGGACCGAGGTGCATCGTGTGCTTGGCCGGCCGGGCGTCATGGAACTCGCCGCCTGTATAGATCGGGCTCGAGCCCTCAGAACTCGGTGTCCTACTACTAGCGACTCCATCGGCCGCTTGCTTCTCGCCGGGTTGCCGCTTTACGCGAGGCATAATCATACAAAAAGGAATACGTTAGAGGGTCCAACTTATAACACGGCTCTAAGGCACGATCTCGAGTGAGAAGAATGGAAACCAATCCTAAATATCATATAGCCTCACGATTATTGGTGGTGCACAACACACCGATAATCAAGACTTACTAGATACGGCCTGTAGACACTTTCCGAGGATTAATCGCTCGATACCACTTTTGTCACGAATTCGCTCGGTTCGTGGATCGTGCCTTACCCGGGCACCCAAGTAGTCATACATCAGAGTAATCAGCAGAATATAAAAACAAGACATGAAACAGTTGTAAAATGAGACACAGTTTTATGTGAGAAAATGTCTCCTTTCGGCATATATATATAAACATAGTTTTTTTTGCGCTACATCCCAACTGCATAAAGAGGACTCTGCACTCTAAGAAGATAAACAACTATGGCGGGACAGGGCCCCGCCATACCCTGAATGTACAAAACTATATACAACAACAGGGAGATCATACCCAAAAGTCGAGCCTCCGGAGAAGATGGAGCTCCTGACACCAAAGCAGAGAGATCCTAAGGATGTGGATCTAGCACCTGCTTGCCCTTACCTGCGGCATGAACGCAGCCCCCGAAGGAGGTCAGTACAACAGGTACCAAGTATGTGAAACTGTAAAGTACTTAATGAAATCAAAGTATTTAAAACCATTTGCAAATACAATCAGTTCAATTGCACATAGTGGCATATCACAAAAAAGAACAATAATAGATATAATGTAACTGGTCTTTCCTAGGACGCGAATGATCGAAGCAAGGCCAATCGCCCATAGTATCATTATGCGTGCCTAGTCCTGGACTTCCCGCAGTCCGCATAGGTCACACACAGACCTGCATGAGGTATCCCTCGCATCGGGGGTAGCTAACCCCTGCATTCTCCTGGACTCCCGCAGTCCGCATAGTCTCAATAGACCGCATAGTCACACAGACCGCATAGGGCATCCCCGTGACGGGCTAAAACACCGGAATGATCAATCGAACTCCCGCACCCGCATAGGCCGTATAGACCGCGTCAAGGTGGCAAGCCCTCGGTATAACAAGTCAAGGGGGTAGGTGATATAATAACAGTACAACTGACTTACCGTTTAGCAACGTAAGCACAACAAGAATGACCCCCTTTCACAACATCACAAGACACTAGCACACGTAGCATCATAATATGTCTATTTATCAATCAATCTTACTACACCTTACAGAAATCAATACAAGGTTTTTATAAGCAAATAAGTAAACAGTTCTTTTTATCTTTCTTAAGTTGTTATACCTAACTTCCCATAAAGCTAGTATAACTCTTAACCTTTTGTTTAAAAACCAACTGTTTCTCTCTTATTAAAATGATTCAGTACACTTTTGAAATGCTTCAAGATCTTTATTATTCAGGCTTAAGTCAAAAGACATTGCCGTAATTATTATTCAGGCTTAAGTCAAAAGACATTGCCGTAATTATTATTCAATTAACACACGTACGTCTACCGTACTATATATATTTAAAATATCATGCTCAAGAGTATAGGAAGAATCACATACCTTCTCGGCGAAATCCACCTGCCAAGTCGAATATGTCGCGCGCAGAGAATCAACCTATAATAGTCAGAAACGTCTATCAATGTCTAGACTACTCTGTAAACAGTTCTAAGCAGAGGGTCCTCTATTCTACAGAAAATCGGCAAAGACTTCGCTACCCTAGCTACTCAAGTTCATCGTGAAAACGATCCATGTAAGTCTGCTTAAATTATTCTTCATTTATACCCTTCTACTGTGATAACAGTTCAATTCTATTCTTTAGTATTATTTCATATCTTATACTCAAGTCTTAACTATTCTTATAGGTAATATCCATTTACAATAGAAGGACGAGTATTTACCTCGATAAGCCCAAAATTATCCAAGTTAAAAGTCGCTCCTGAGCAAGGTTTAGCTCCTAATTTGTACGCTCCGATAGCTCCAAGAACCCTTAGAAGTTCCCAACAACTTCTACTAAAATACTATAAGAGAATTGGGCTAGGGTATTTGGAAGACAACTATCTACCAAGGGGGGTGTGTTTCGGCTAGGGCTAGGGGGGGAAGGTGTTTCAGCCAAGGCTCCTTTAGAGGGGGGGGGGGGGGGGGGGAGAATAGCACTTGGACGAGAAGCTCACAAGGGAGAGGGAGGGATTTTAGACTTGGAAAGTTTGATTTGTGGATGAAGAACTCTTCATCTTAAGGGGGGTATTTATAGGTCAAGAAATGGCCAACCAATGGCCAAGATGAAGACAAGTGCAAGGCAAGTGTAGGGTGGAGATTCACCCAAGTGTCCTTATCCATCTACTACACAAATATCCTACCAACTCCTTGACTTGTGCAAAGGCACAAAAAACGTGCCAATCCAAGCCTCAAGTTGCCGTCCAATGAGGGTGACAAGTGTCACCCTCCCGTTGGTTCAAAATGTTTTGTCTCTCGGAAAAATCCGCAAAAATTATAAATGACATAGCCGGAATTTACCCTACGCGATTTTAGTAAAATGTTTCGTCGAAAAACGATTCTTTAAGTGAGTTGTGCACAACCATTTCGTCCAAAGTGCCTAACTAAGGCTAAACTTTTGTACGTACATACTCTGGAAATACGGGGTATAACAGATAACAACTATGACGGGATAGGGCCCCGCCATACCCCTGAATGTACAAGTACCTACAATTACAGGGTATCTATACCAAAGATAAGCCTTCGGAGAAACGGAGCTTCCCAATACGCAGAATCGTGATCCTATGAGCGAGGATCAATAACCGGTGTACCTCTACCTGCGGCATGAACGCAACCCCCCAAAGGAGGTCAGTACAACAGGTACCAAGTATGTGAAACTGAAAATACTGTAATGAAATCATAATAGTCTATATAAAATAGGAGACATGTATGATAACCAAACTACAGTACATAATATATAAGCAGTCATGTCAAGTCTGGGACTCACGCCCTCAAAGTCATAACTCAAATATAACCATGGGTCTCACGCCCACAATATCAATCATGCCCGTGGAATTCCTTCCTCACTTTTGTCACGACCACTCAAGCTCGCACAGTGCCTACACAGGCACCCTTACAGTATACATCGAGATAATCGTGAAACATACATGAAACTTTAAAAATAAACAATGTATAAAATAACAAGTTAGCCGACAGTGGCTACCTTCCAGACATAATATATACAACCAAGCTTGCCTCCTTTCTTTTACAACCGACCCACAATATGTGACTACTGCACCTCTAAGAATTTTAACATAACAATCGTGGCGGACAGTGGCCCCGCCATACCCCGAATGTACATGAATCTACTACCTCGTGGAAAACTGCACAAGAGCTAAGCCTCCAGAGCAAATGGAGCTTTCTTTCAAAATCGAATCGAGATCCTAAGAGCAAGGACCACCAACCAGGTACCTATAACTGCGGGCATGAACGCAAATTTCGGCGGGTCATAACAAAAATTTAATATGGAATGTAAATAACGCATAAAGAAATGATCATAATCAGCATAAAAGAATGTCATTTTAACTCAAATCAATCGTATATTAACCGCTCCTTTCCTTCTTTCAATAAGAATTAACCTCATATTCTTACATACATACCTCAGAAATTAATCAAGTTTTTCCCACATAACTTACATATCTTACATAACACAATCCGACCTGTAGGGAGGGACTTCTTATTTGGGAGCTTACTTTGATTATCCATACGTGATAACGTAATCCGCCCATTTGCGGTCACTTGTCTCGATAAATCATGTGGCATAATTCGCCCGCCGCCTTGCATCGTGGAATCATGTAGCATAATCCGGCCCGCCTGTGGAGCTCGGTGTAAGATGATGTAACCCGGCCTAAGTGTGGCTCGGGGTAATATGGCGTAATCCGGCCTATGTGTAGGCTCGGTGTATCTCATAACGTAATCCGGCCTATTTGTAGGCTCGGTGTATTTCATAACGTAATCCGGCCTATTCGTAGGCTCGGTGTGATTTTCCTTACATAACATTTTTAAACCACCTTTTCACTTCTTCTTAAGTTGTCATAACAACTTCCCATAAAGCTATTATAACAACCTTTCATTTTGGAGAACTTAAGGCACTTTTATTCTTACAACATTAGGAAAACTAGATCCAAAAATACTACGTACATACATACTTAAAAGATTCATAAAACCTCCTTTCTTTTTTTAAAGCTCAAGTCACATACTCTTTTGGAAACCATCTTCTTATCTTCGAAATAAATTAAGAAGCCATACTTTTAAAATTTGGTCCTTTCCACTTATAATCAAGGCTTATGGTCTTAACACCTCGTAGCATACACTCTTTAAAATCATGTCGCTTATACTTATAAAATCATGTCCTCTATACTTTAGAAATCAAGTCCCACAACTTGAACAATAAAGTTTCATAATCCTTTAAAGAAAATCAAAGTTCATAGTCTTAAAACTTCATAACATACATTCTTTAAAATCCATTTACTTATACTTATAAAATCATGTCATCTACACTTTAGGAATCAAGTCCCATAACTTGAAAAATAAAGTTTCATACACTTCCCAAAACCAAGTAGCTTATTCTCTTTAAAACCATATAACTTCCACTTTTAAATCATTTTTAAACATAAAATCAACTTACTTACTTTAAATAAATCAAGACACGTAGCTTTAAATCAAATCTCATAACTTCCTAACCATTTTTACCAACATCTCCCATAAGACTTGGTAAGGACTTAGGATAATTTAAACATACTCTTAACTTAGATTCAACAATGTAAATACTTCTTAACTTCTAAGAGTAGAAGAAATCTTGAAATACGATCACATGGAGATTTCATACGTAGGATCATGCCAAAGAAAGAAGAGGTTCACATACCTCGCGACGATTATCGACAAGTAGCAAAATGCTCCAAAGTACTTCAACCTTGATAGCTAATCCATCCTTCAAGTAGGATACGCTATACTAAGTACTTCAACCTATCATGGTCACAATACGTCCATTAACCTCTTACTTCAAACGTAGAATATTCTAAGTGCTAAGTCACTAAATTCTACAGAAATCGGACAGCACCTCCTTTGTTTCTACTTACTTTGCCACCTTTTTCAAGGCCGAAATACAATAACCAAACAGCCCCAATTGGCTCACAACAATATAGAAGGTAGTCCAATACAAATGAATAACAAACTAAAAGTCCAAATTCGGCCACCTTGAGTTCAACCATACCGATTCTTATAAAATTGGTAGCATAACATGATATCAAGTCGCAATTGATTATACTACTATAATCTCCAAATAAGTAACATGCGACGATTTCTAATAGACGATCAATTAGTAATCCAACTTCAAGTGGCTTATATAACATTTCGGATTTAAGCTACAAGTAATCCATAATACTTATAAACTTCAACTTAACAACTTCATGCTAGCAACCTGTATAGCTAACAACAACAAGTATAAATATAATCTTGTAACACTATTAAGAGACAAGATTATACCTCAACGAATCTCAAACCAATTTCCATATCCGAAGTCGCTCCTTAGCAACATAGAGACTCTTTAAGACACTTCAATCCGCTACTTGAGACCCTTAGAACCCTACCAACAACTTTCCTTCAAACTTCCAATCCAAAACCTAGAAAGCCACTAGGTTTTCACTTTGCGACTAATACGAAAACTCTTTTTTTCCGGGATTTTTCTATTGAGATACGCTTACAATACACTTAGGAACCTTGGGTTAAAGTCTTGTGAGTATTGAACAACAATTGAAAATTTTCTTCTCTTATTTTTCACCAAACCCGAGAGCACAAGGCTTCAAGAACAAGGGTTCTTCAATTTTTTCTAAGTGTGGAACTCTTGTCTTGCTACTAGTACCCTTATATAACAACATGGAGGACTAAGATAAAAACACATGGGTGGTTTGGATGATCTCTCATTAAATATCATGCTAAGTGGTCCCATTGACCAAGTCAATAATATCAAGCTCTCTAATAGCAAGACTTGTCTTCCTAACAAGGGTCAAATGACCCTTGTGCCCATGCTACAATTCGCCCAAGCTCACTTAAGGGGGGGTGACACGTGTCGCCCTCCCATTCGTCACAATAATTCGTTTTCCGACAAATTCAAATTTCCGATAAATTTTTACAAGTCTCAAATCTTAACACTTGTGAGTTCTTACTTACGTTCTTAAAACATATCCTGTAAATACGGGGTGTAACATTCTTCCCCCCTTAGAAACATTCGTCCCCGAATGTTCTTTCGGAGTCAAACTCATAATTAGCGACATAGTTTCATTTCACAACCCCGACATACCAATAATGCCACACATGGCCCTAATACCTCGCACACGCATACCCGTCGATCACAAGCCCAAAAGAGGTTACCTTTTCGTACTTCCAACTCCTTCTAACATACATACATAACTTCCATACCAATTCTGGCCTCTAATCTTTGGAGTCACTCTATAAGACAAAATACGACCATTACCGGCTTTCACGACCTGGTTCCGGTGGAATGCGTCCACGAACGCATAAAACAATTAACTAGCCTTGGGCCTTGCACCCTCGTGACCTGCCACGTGGCGAACTACTACCAACTGATCCCACTCCATTCCAGGCCATGGGGAGACCCGTAACAGGTCCTTAACCCGACTCAGCGTCGCACTTAACTCTTATCCTTGGTCTGACTTAAAATCTTTCTACCCGAGAAGACCTCGCACATCTAAGGTCTCAGCGGTCTTCAACATTCTTAGGCTCGCAATTTCCATGCTCCAAGCCTATCTTATCAGTCTCCCCGTAAACGGGTACAAAACTTCTCATAATACCATAATCGTGTCGTTGATCACAAGAACCATTACTTACTCTATACGGACCTCATCCGTACCATTTCTTAAGCCTACTACGCAGCTTAATCTATTTACATGACATTCCGTTAGGTTCCTTAACATGGCTTTCTTAAGGGTTCAATACCCTATCAGACAGCTCATCCTTTCCCAATAATCTCAAAATAAACTACAAGACCTTGGCGAAAATTCATTAACTATTTCATACCTTCCCGGTATCTAGTTAGTCTTTACCAATTCCTGGTAATCTAAAATCATTCTAGGCAACACGCGTCTGACCCTCATACATAAATCCGTATAGATGTATGTCACAATACCAACTATACTATAATCATTACCAACCTGGATACGCAATCCACATAGTCCTTCCTGGTCACTGCTGCCTTTCTCGTAGCTGCAATCAACATAATTCGTTAGGGAGAGACGACCCTAACAACACAGTTCTATGGCACGATCTCAGAGTGAGAAGAATGGAAACCAATCCTAAATGTCCTGCAGCCTCCTGATTATAGATGTGGTGCACAACACACCGATAATCAAGACTCTACTAGACACGGTGCCAGACACTTTCCGAGACTAATCGCTCGATACCACTTTTGTCACGACCAGGCCGGGCATGACCGGTGCCCTACACAGGCACCCTGCAGTATACATCGAGAGATAATCGTGAAACATACATGAAACTTTAAAAATAAACAACAGAAGTAAAATAACAGGTTAGCCGATAGGGCTACCTTCCAAGACATAATATATACAACCGAAGCAGTTGCCTCCTTTCTTTTACAAATCGACCCACAATATGTGACTACTGGACCTCTAAGAATTTTAACATAACAACTGTGGCGGGACAGGGCCCCGCCATACCCCCGAATGTACATGAATCTACTACCTAAGGGAAAAACCGTACCAAGAGCTAAGCCTCCGGAGCAAATGGAGCTTTCTTTCAAAAAGCCCGAGATCCTAGAGCAAGGACCACCACACAGGTACCTATAACTGCGGGCATGAACGCAGCCCCGAAGTCGATTACAACAGTATCGAATATGGAGCAGAAATAACGTCTGATGCGGATCATAACTGTACAAAAGAATGTCATTTTAACTCCTGAAATCAATCGTATATTAACCGTTCCTTTCCTTCTTTCAATAAGAATTAACCTCATATTCTTACATACATACCTAAGAAATTAATCAAGTTTTTCCACATAACTTACATATCTTACATAACACAATCCGGCCCTTTATGGAGGGACTTCTTATTTGGGAGCTTACTTTGATTATCCATACGTGATAACGTAATCCGGCCCATTTGCGGGTCACGGTGTACTGATAAATCATGTCGCATAATCCGGCCCGCCTGTGGGGCTCGGTGTACTGTGGAATCATGTAGCATAATCCGGCCCGCCTGTGGAGCTCGGTGTAAGATGACGTAACCCGGCCTAAGTGTAGGCTCGGGGTAATATGGCGTGTC
Source organism: Przewalskia tangutica (assembly GCA_029844215.1). NCBI lineage: Eukaryota > Viridiplantae > Streptophyta > Magnoliopsida > Solanales > Solanaceae > Przewalskia > Przewalskia tangutica. The sequence goes on along the minus strand of CM056726.1, from coordinate 84,322,619 downwards.
AGGCCTATGTGTAGGCTCGGTGTATCTCATAACGTAATCCGCCTATTTATAGGCTCGGTTGTATTTCATAACGTGTCCGGCCTATTCGTAGGCTCGGTGTGATTTTCCTTACATAACATTTTTAAACCATCTTTTCACTTCTTCTTAAGTCGTCATAACAACTTCCCATAAAGCTATTATAACAACCTTTCATTTTGGAGAACTTAAGGCACTTTTATTCTTACAACATTAGGAAAACTAGATCCAAAAATACTACGTACATACATACTTAAAAGATTCATAAAACCTCCTTTCTTTTTTTAAAGCTCAAGTCACATACTCTTTTGGAAACCATCTTCTTATCTTCGAAATAAATTAAGAAGCCATACTTTTAAAATTTAGTCCTTTCCACTTATAATCAAGGCTTATGGTCTTAACACCTCGTAGCATACACTCTTTAAAATCATGTCGCTTATACTTATAAAATCATGTCCTCTATACTTTAGAAATCAAGTCCCACAACTTGAACAATAAAGTTTCATAATCCTTTAAAGAAAATCAAAGTTCATAGTCTTAAAACTTCATAACATACATTCTTTAAAATCCATTTACTTATACTTATAAAATCATGTCATCTACACTTTAGGAATCAAGTCCCATAACTTGAAAAATAAAGTTTCATACACTTCCCAAAACCAAGTAGCTTATTCTCTTTAAAACCATATAACTTCCACTTTTAAATCATTTTTAAACATAAAATCAACTTACTTACTTTAAATAAATCAAGACACGTAGCTTTAAATCAAATCTCATAACTTCCTAACCATTTTTACCAACATCTCCCATAAGACTTGGTAAGGACTTAGGATAATTTAAACATACTCTTAACTTAGATTCAACAATGTAAATACTTCTTAACTTCTAAGAGTAGAAGAAATCTTGAAATACGATCACATGGAGATTTCATACGTAGGATCATGCCAAAGAAAGAAGAGGTTCACATACCTCGCGACGATTATCGACAAGTAGCAAAATGCTCCAAAGTACTTCAACCTTGATAGCTAATCCATCCTTCAAGTAGGATACACTATACTAAGTAATTCAACCTATCATGGTCACAATACGTCCATTAACCTCTTACTTCAAACGTAGAATATTCTAAGTGCTAAGTCACTAAATTCTACAGAAATCGGACAGCACCTCCTTTGTTTCTACTTACTTTGCCACCTTTTTCAAGGCCGAAATACAATAACCAAACAGCCCCAATTGGCTCACAACAATATAGAAGGTAGTCCAATACAAATGAATAACAAACTAAAAGTCCAAATTCGGCCACCTTGAGTTCAACCATACCGATTCTTATAAAATTGGTAGCATAACATGATATCAAGTCGCAATTGATTATACTACTATAATCTCCAAATAAGTAACATGCGACGATTTCTAATAGACGATCAATTAGTAATCCAACTTCAAGTGGCTTATATAACATTTCGGATTTAAGCTACAAGTAATCCATAATACTTATAAACTTCAACTTAACAACTTCATGCTAGCAACCTGTATAGCTAACAACAAGTATAAATATAATCTTGTAACACTATTAAGAGACAAGATTATACCTCGAATCTCAAACCAATTTCCATATCCGAAGTCGCTCATTAGCAACATAGAGACTCTTTAAGACACTTCAATCCGCTACTTGAGACCCTTAGAACCCTACCAACAACTTTCCTTCAAACTTCCAATCCAAAACCTAGAAAGCCACTAGGTTTTCACTTTGCGACTAATACGAAAACTCTCTTTTTCCGGGATTTTTCTATTGAGATACGCTACAATACACTTAGGAACCTTGGGTTAAAGTCTTGTGAGTATTGAACAACAATTGAAAATTTTCTTCTCTTATTTTTCACCAAACCCAGAGCACAAGGCTTGAGAACAAGGGTTCTTCAATTTTTCTAAGTGTGGAACTCTTGTCTTGCTACTAGTACCCTTATATAACAACATGGAGGACTAAGATAAAAACATGGGTGGTTTGGATGATCTCATTAAATATCATGCTAAGTGGTCCCATTGACCAAGTCAATAATATCAAGCTCTCTAATAGCAAGACTTGTCTTCCTAACAAGGTCAAATGACCGCGTGCCCATCTACTGGTCGGCCAAGCTCACTTAAGGGGGGTGACACGTGTCGCCCTCCCATTCGTCACAATAATTCATTTTCCGACAAATTCAAATTTCCGATAAATTTTTACAAGTCTCAAATCTTAACACTTGTGAGTTCTTACTTACGTTCTTAAAACATATCCTGTAAATACGGGGTGTAACACTGCCGGCAGTCTATGATATAATAACACCAAAGAATACACATGAACACCAGGTCCTACCTGTGTCATAAGAACCGTACGGGGAAAGTACGAAGGCATAGCTACCAGAACCAACCTGCATCATCCACTGACCGGGGCAAGTACGAAAGCCAGCTACCAGAACCTACCGTACCAACAATGCTATAAAACTGTATCACGACGCTGACCGGGTCTTTCTAGACCGCCAATGATCGAAGTTGGGCCATTCGCCCTTAGTATCATTGTGCGAGTCCTACTCTTGGACTACCGTAGTCCGCATAGGTCACGTGGACCCGCATGAGGTATTCCTCGCATCGGGGGTAGCTAACCCGCGGCATTTCCTGGACTCCCGGAATCGCGATAGGCCATGGACCGCGTGAGGTATTCTCGCATCGGCGTAACACACCCGAGTGATTCTGGACTCATCAGTAGCGCATGAAGTCACGTGGACTGCATGAGGTATTTCTCGCATCGGGGGTAGCTAACCCGCGACAACATAACAAGTCACGGGGGTATGTGATATAATACAAGCACAACTGACTTATCGTAAACAACATAAGCACAACAAGAAAACCCCCTTAACACAAAAAGTCTCAAGACACTAACGCCCGTAGTATCATAACATATTTACTTATCAAACCAACTTACCACACCTTCAGAAATCATTACAAGGCTATCACAAGCAAAACATAGGCAAGTTACTCACACAAGGTACTTTTATTTTATGCCAACAATCCGGGTTTTAACCCAAAGTACTACGTACTTTAACTCCTTAAAAAGATCCATTTCTTTCACAAAAGTCACACGATACTAATACCCGTAGTATCAAAATAGAGTAACTATCATTTTTAAGTAAAACAAAACAACTTCCATACCTTCTTTTAAAACCAAATCAAGACAATACCACGCCTTCCTTTAAAACCAAATCTAGACAATACCATGCCTTCTTTTAAAACCAAATCAAGACAATACCATGCCTTCCTTTTAAACGAAAACACTTCTCCTTTTTAAAGTCAAGTAACGATATACTTTTAAAATAGTTTAAGCTTCATAACTTCAAATTCTCAAGTCTCTTCTCTTTTCAGAAATCAAGTTTATTACTTTGGAAAAATAAAGAAATCAATACTTGTTTATAATGATCTTATTAAGGCAGCCATGATCTAGAAAATGTAATACAATTTTGTCTTATCTTAGCTTCTATGCAGATGGAGAATTCTACTCATTTTAATTCAATTGATTGTCGATACATTTTCTTTTACTAACGCTGCAATGGCTTGTTCGATACTTATTCTCATTTCCGAAATCAAGATAACTTTATTCTTTTAAAGACTAAGTACCCATTACTCACGAATGAGGTTTTACAACTTTTTAACACAATTCAAGTCCTTAACATTTCACATTAGGTCACTTAACTTTAGGATCAAGTCAAGGACACAAAAAGGAAGTCCAACTCCTTTAACACACGTGCGTCTACCGCACTATATATTTCACAAATAATCATGCTCAAGAGAATAGGAAGAATCACATACCTCTTTGGCTTAAATCCAATAGCCAAGTCGAGTATGTCGCGCGTAGAATATCCACCTATAACAACCACAATACATCTATCCACTTCTAGTTCTCTTCGTAGAATATTTCTAAGTAAAGCGTCTCTTATTCTACGAAAAATTGGGCAGCACTTCCCCTGAAACTACGTACCTCCACCTTTTTCAAGGCCCGATATCAATAGCCAACATGCCACATTTAAGGTGCAATAATACAACAACTCAAAGGGGATTACACGCCTAACTGGACGTGTAAAATTCTGCCCCACAATATACTAAACAGTCCACTTCTTTTCAATCTTCCTTCCATACATCATATACTCAATTATAAACTACTACAACATGTAATCTCCAATTACAATAGAAGGACAAAGATCATTACCTCGATAAGCCCAAAATTTTCCAATGATTAAAAGTCTATCCTTAGGAATTCTTAGCTCCAATTCCTTACGTTCCAATCCACTCCAAGAAACCCTTAGAAGTTCCTAACCAACTTCTCTTGTGGGACCCACACACACTTGTCCCCAATCTCAACTACACACTTGCTTTCATCCTAGCCGCAAGATATTTAGTGTGGACAAGTGGCTTGTGGGACCCACACACACTTGTCCCCAATCTCAACCACACACTTGATTTCATCCTAGCCCTTGGTTGTCCTATATATGCACCCTTAGTTGATGAAATCTTCCACACTTAGAACTTTCAAGACTTGAAACACCCTCCCTCTCCCTTGTTGTGCTCTCGGCTTTGCCTTGATTTCTTGAGCAAGACTTGCCCAATAATTTTTAAACTCTTAAGTGTTCTTCCTTAAGGTGTTAGGAAGATGGTGAACCAAGAGTTAGACAAGATGTCACACCCCTAGCCTAAAAAGACCACCTTGGCTGAAACTTGTTAGAGTTGGAACCCAAGTGTTCTTCACTTCTTGGATATTTTTTGGCTTTTTGAGGTAATGATCTTAATCCTCTTTGTGAAGTTGGATATTATATATGTTGGAAGTATATAAATGAGTATGAGATATGTGGAATGAAGGTTGGAAAGATTTGGAACTTGTTAAGTTGGTAAAATGGAGAATTGGCATGTAAGCCATAAAATGGTAAAAACATATCTATTACTTGTTGAAAGTTAATAACAAAGTAATTATAACTTATATAAAGATTGGAATATAAGTTGGAAGATTAATGAAGTAATTCCGGCATGCTAGCCGAAAATTGGATAAGTTTGATTGTAGTAGTTGGCCAAGAACACCAACTAATGGACTGTATTTACATTGGATTGTATTTACTTTGGACTGTATTTACATTGGACTGTCTTTACTTTGGACTATGGACTTGTTCCATTTCAGTTTTTATGTTGTTGTTGTTTTAAAGGGAAGATTTTTTAACATGTCTGTTTAGGCGTGTGATCCCCTTATTTAGTTGTTGAATTGTTGCGCCTTAAATGTGGCATGTTGGTTACTGTTATCGTGCCTTGAAAAAGGTGGAAAAGTACGTAAAAACAGGGGAAGTGCTGCCCGATTTTCCGTAGAATAAGAGACCCTATACTTAGAAATATTCTACGAAGAGATCTAGAAGTTGATAGATGTGTTATGTGTTACACCCCGTAGTTCCAGGGTATGTATATGAGGACGTACGTACGAGAATATGACATAAAAATTGGAAAGGAAGAAAGATGTGATTTTTCGACGGAAAAGTTTCCGGATTTTGTGAAGGAAAAAGGTTTATTATTGAGAATTGGATTCTCAAATTTGGTATTTAAGACTTTAAGAATTTATAAGAATTATGGATTTTATTTTTCCGGAATTGGTCACGTGGGGCCCACGGGAGGAATTTATGTTTTTGTGGGGCCCACTTTATTTTCAGATTTTTGGCATTACGGATATTTTCGGAAGATGAAATATTTTGGACGAGTAGGAGGGCGACACATGTCACCCCCATGTGGCCCTATGGCCGAAAATAGGGGTGACACTTGTCCCTTGGACGGTTTTAGGGAGACAAGTGGCTAGCCACATGTCTCAATTTTGTGGTGGACATATGGTTGGTAGAACCCTTACACACATGTCCCCAATCTAAACCACACACTTGCTTGAATCTTGGCCATTGAATGTCCTATAAATACACCCTTAAGTTGCAAGACTTCTTCATCACTTAAACAACTTCCAAGTCACAAAATACTCCCCCCTTTGAGAAATTCTCGTCCAAACCCCCCCCCCCCCCCACCTTGTGTATAAATTCTTCTATTATTGTGGTATAATCCCAAATACCTTATCCTTGTATCCCTAGTAGTATTATAAAGTAATCCCAACATAAGAGCCCGGAAATACTACTTTATTCCAATAGTCGCAAAATAAAACCCTAGAAAAATCTTCATAGCTTGGATGAAGTGTTAAGAGAAGTTGTTTAGAAACTTCTAAGGGTCGATTGGAGCGGATTAGAGCGTAAGGATTTGGAGCTAAACGTTGCTCAGGATCGACTTATAATCTTGGATAATTTTGGGCTTATCGAGGTAATGATCTATGTCCTTCTATTGTAATTGGAAATTACATATTGTAGTAGTTTATAATTGAGTAAAATATATGGAAGGATGATTAAAAATAATTGAACTGTATTTACATTGGACTGTATTTACAGTAGACTATAGTATTACTGTGGGGCAGTTTTGTACACGTCCTGTAGGCGTGTAATCCCCTTGGAGTTGTTGGCTTGGTAGCGGGCCTTGTTATATGAGGGTATTTTTGTGATTTCGGGAGGGGGGGGGGAGGTGCTACCCAATTTTCCGTAGAATAAGGAACTGTATACTTAGAATGATCTACGAAGAGAGTTAGAAGTTGATAGATGTATTGTGGTTATTATAGGTGGTTATTCTGCGCGCGGCATACTCGACTTGGCTTGTGGATTAAGCCGAAGAGGTATGTGATTCTTCCTATTCTCTTGAGCATGATATTTGTGAAATATATATAGTGCGGTAGACGCACGTGTGTTAAAGGAGTTTGATTTTCCTTTTGTGTCCTTGACTTGATTCTAAAGCTAAGTACTTGTTATGAAATATTAAGGACTTGAATTATGTTTAAAAGTTGTAAAACCTCATTCGTGAGTAATGGGTGCTTGGTCTTTTAAAGAATAAAGTTATCTTGATTTCGGAAATGAGAATAGTTGTCCTTGGTTGGTTTAAAACATAAAGTGTTATAATAGCTTTATGGGAAGTTAGTTATAACGACTTTATGAAAACAAAAGAAGGGTTTTATTATTGGATTTAAAATGATAACTTGACATTTTAAAAGTTGGAGGTTGGTTTCCTTAAAAGATATGAGATATGATTTAAAGATTATGAGACTGATTTTTTAAAGTAAAGAGACTTGACTTATAAACAACTTGATTTTGGAAAGGAGAAGTAACTTGATTTAAAGGTATAGGTTACTTGTTTTGAAAAGAGTAAGACACTTGGTTTAAAAAGTATATTGCTACTTGACTTTAAAAAGGAGAAGTGTCTTTGTTTTAAAGGAAGGCATGATATTGTTTTGATTTACTTAAAATGATAGTTACTCTATGAATGATACTACGGGTATTAGTATCGCGTGATTTTGTACTTAAAAAGAGTTCTTTTTAAGAGAGTTGAAGTATGTAGTACTTTGGGGTTAAAACCCGGATTTGTTGACATGAAATGAAAGTACCTTGAGTGTGAGTAACTTGCCTATGTTTACTTGTGATAGCCTTTGGTGTGTAAGTATTGTATTTCTATGCTACCGCGTCTCTCGATGGAGGGTCGGTTATCTTATTATATCCTTGGACCTACTGACACGTTGAGTGGCCCACGGGTATGGTTCCATTAGGATTGTTGTTCCATGGACTAGCCATCCATGAGGTTTACTGATACGGCTTGGTATCTGGTAGTTGGTTTTCGTACTTGCCCCCATCATTGGCATGACGCAGGAGGTATCTGGTAGTTAGCCTTCGTCTTGCCGTTCGGTTTGTGGCGAAGCCTCGTGATTACGGCTTGGTATCTGGTAGTTGGTCTTCGTACTTGCCCCCGTCAGCTACGTGGCACAGGTGGTATCTGGTAGTTGGCTCTCGTACTTGCCGTGTCGCCCGTGATCTGATTATATAGTGTTGTTAGTGCGGTAGGTATCGGTAGTTGGCTTCGTACTTACGGTCGATGGATGATGCGAGTTGGTTACGGTAGCTATGCGCCGTACTTGCCCGTCGGTTCTTATGAAACAGGTAGGACCTGGTGTTCATGTGTACTCCTTGGTGTTGTTATATCATAGACTGTCGGCAGTGAGGAAGGAATTCCACGGGCATGATTGATATTGTGGGCGTGAGACCCATGGTTATATTTGAGTGATGACTTTGAGGGCGTGAGTCCCTGACTTGACATGACTGCTTATATGTTGTGTACTGTAGTTTGGCTATCATACATGTCTCCTGCTTTATATAGACTGTTATGATTTCATTACAGTATTTTCAGTTTCACATACTTGGTACTTGTTGTCTTGACCTCGCCCGGCTGCGTTAAATCTGCCGGTAGAGGTACACCAGTTGTTGATCCTCGCTTTTAGGATCACCGTTCTGCTTTTGGGAAGCTCCGTTTCTCCGGAGGCTTATCTTTTGGTATGTTCCCTGTCATTGTAGGTACTTGTACATTTAGGGGTATGGCGGGGCCCTGTCCCGCCATAGTTGTTATAAAAACTCTTAGAGGTCTGTAGTACTGTTGTGGGCAGGGTTTGTAAAGGATGTAATTGTTCAAGTTTTTTTATTTATATACAAAAAGGTGACCGTTTTGGTTAGCCTGTTTTCTTATGTTATATCTTGTTTCATGTTTAAGTTTTTATTTACGCTGATTTTCTCTGATGTTGTTATCACTAGGGTGCCCGGGTAAGGCACCAGTCGCGGGCCCGTCATCGGGTCGTGACATTATGGTTATGATAGATGGATATTCTACGCGTGGCATACTTGACTTGGCTAGTGGATTAAGCCGAAGAGGTATGTGATTCTTCATGTCCTCTTGAGCATGATTATTTGTGATATATGTAGTGCGTTAGACGCACGTGTGTTAAAGGAGTTTGATTTCCTTTTTGTGTCCTTGACTTGATTCTAAAGTTAAGTGACTTGATATGAAATGTTAAGGACTTGAATTGTGTTAAAAAGTTGTGAAACCTCATTCGTGAGTAATGGGTACTTGGTCTAAAAAAATAAAGTTATCTTGATTTCGGAAATGAGAGTAGTTGTCCTTGGTTGGTTTAAAACATGAAGTGTTATAATAGCTTTATGAGAAGTTAGTTATAACGACTTTATGAAAACAAAAGAAGGGTTTTATTATTGGATTTAAAATGGTAACTTGACATTTTAAAAGTTAGGAGGTTGGTTTCCTTAAAGATTATGAGACTGGATTTTTAAAGTTAAGAGACTTGATCTTGAAAGATAAACGACTTGATTTTGGGAAAGGAGAAGTAACTTGATTTAAAGGTATGAGTTACTTGTTTTGAAAAGAGTGAGTTACTTGGGTTTTTAACAGTATACTTGACGTTGTTTTAAAAGTGCAAGCCACTTGGTTTAAAAAGTATATTGTTACTTGACTTTAAAAAGGAGAAGTGTTTTGTTTTAAAAATAAGGCATGGTATTTTCTTAATTTGGTTTAAAAGGAAGGCATGGTGTTGTCTTGTTTTGGTTTAAAAAGGAAGACATGGTATTGTCTTGGTTTATTTAAAAAGGAAGGTATGGAAATTGTTTTGGTTTACTTAAAATGATAGTTACTCTATTTTGATACTACGGGTATTAGTATCGTGTGACTTTTGTGAAAGAAATGGATCTTTTTAAGGAGTTAAAGTACGTAGTACTTTGGGGTTAAAACCCGGATTTTTGGCATAAAATGAAGTACCTTGAGTTATGAGTAACTTGCCTATGTTTGCTTGTGATAGCCTTGTTGTGCAAGTGTTGTATCCTTATGTTACCGCGTCTTTCGGTGGAGGGCCGGTTATCTTGTTGTTACATGGACATGTCTGCACCGATGAGGAATTCCGGGGACATGCGGCCATGCAGCGGGTTAAACTCCCGGTATGTTATTATTCCATGTACTAGCTCTCCATGAGGGTTACTGATGCAGGGTGGATCTGGTAGCTAGCCCTCGTACTTGCCCCGGTCGTTGCTGATGCAGGCTGGTTCTGGTAGTTGGCTTTCGTAGTTGTCCCGGTCAGTTTTATGGCAAAGTTCCATGATGTAGGAGGTATCTGGTAGTTGGCTTTCGTACTTGCCCCGGTCGTGACGTGTGTGATGGTATCGGTAGTCGGCCTTCGTCGCCCCGGTCGGCCGTGAGTTAGTTTTATAGCAGTTTATGGCGAAGTCTCGTGATGCAGGCGATATCTGGTAGTTAGCTTTCGTACTTGCCCCGGTCAGCGACGTGATGCAGGCGGTATCTGGTAGTGGCTTTCGTACTTGCCCCGGTCAGCTTCGTGGCGCAGTTTTATAGTATTGTTGGTACGGTAGGCTCTAGTAGATGGCTGCAGTACTTGCCCCGGTCATATCTCGTGGCGACAGTGGATTACGTAGGCGGCTTTCGTACTTGCCGGTCGATTGATAATGCAGGTGGATCGGTAGCTATGCCTTAAATCTTGCCCGGTCGGTTTATGATGCAGTGGATCCGGTGTGTAGTTTCCTACTAGGCGTCGGTTGTTTTATACGCAGTGGGACCTGGTGTTCATGTGTACTTTTGGTGTTATATTATATCATAGACTGCCGACAGTAAGGAAGGAATTCCACGGGTATGATTGATATTGTGGGCGTGAGACCCATGGTTATATTCAAGTGATGACTTTGAGGGCGTGAGTCCCTGACTTGACATGACTGCTTATATGTTGTGTACTGTAGTTTGGTTATCATACATGTCTCTTGTTTTATATAGACTGTTATGATTTCATCTGATATTTTGATTTCACATACTTGGTACTGTTTGTGCGATGTCACGACCCGTTAAGGCGTGGATCGTGCCTTACCCGGCACCCAGTAGTCATACATCAGAGAAATCAGCGGAAAATAAAACAACCAAAATATGAAACAGTATAAATAAGACACAGTTTCTGGGAAAAAAGTTGCCTTTCGGCATACATGTATATAAGTACCCCAAAATGAACAGTTACATCCCAACCTTACAAGTCTGAGACCTCAAGAGTTTAAAACAACAATGGCGGGGCGGGCCGCCATACCCCTGAATCCACATATCTACAACGACAGGGGACCATACCAAACTGCTAAGCTTCCGGAGAAACGGAGCTTTCCCAACGCTAAAGCGGTGATCCTAAGAACGGGGATCAACAGTAGGAGTACCTTTACTGCGGCGTGACGCGGCCCGAAGGAGTCGATCTAACAGTACCAAGTATGTGAAACGAAAATACGTAAATGAAATCATAGTAGTCTATATAAAGCGGGAGACATGTATGATAACCAAAACTACGATTCACAAGAAATAAGCGATCATGTCAAGTCGAGGACTCACGCCTCAAAGTCATCATAAAACCGTGCGGGGTAAATGCGAGGCATAGCCGACTACTAAAATCCCGATGCAACAAGGTCGTAAAGCGTATCATGAGATCTGTCTAGGCCGTCACATGATCAAAGCGGCCACTCGCGCAGATCTAATGTCGCGCGTCTAGCCACGAACTTTGTAGCTCGCGTGGGCCACTCGATGGCCCGCGTGAGGTATTCCCGCATCGAGGGTAGCTACTCCCGGCGTCTGGACTCGTCGTCCGCGTAGCCACAAAGCGCATGACCACAAGGGCGCGTACTAACACTGGAACTCGTAGCTCGCATAGGCCATCTGGACTGCATAAGGTATTCTCGAATCATAGGTCACTAGACCGCTTTGAGTCTACCCGCGTCGGAGGCGGCTTAACCCGGAATCATGGTGATATAATATCAACATGACGATCTTATCGTTAAACAACCTAAGCACAATAAGGAAAAACCCTCTACACAAACATCACAAGATACTAACTCACGTAGCATCCTAACATGTTTACTTATCAAGTCAACAAGAAAGTATTACAAGACTATCACAAATCAATACAACCAAGTTATTCACACAAGGTACTTTCTACATTATGATAACAAGTTCGGGTTTTTAGCCCCAAAGTACTTCATGTATTACTCCTTTAAAAGATCCGTTTCTTTACCAAAGTCATACTGATACGTAGTATAAAAATAGAGTAATTTCCTTTTGAAGTAAATCAAAAACACTTCTCTTTGTAAAATCAAGTAACACATTCTTTTCCTAACGTTCAAGTTTGCCCAGTTTCAATTACTCAAGTTTCTCATTTTCGAAAGGTTCCGTAGTTCATAGTTTTAATCCTTTAAAACCATTTGAGAAACATATACCTTATGTGTGAGTAGGTTATTATTGTTCATAACAATCTGATTACAGCAGCCGTGATCTAGGAAATGTAATATCATTTTGTCTCATCTTAGCTCCTATGCAGATGGAAGTTTCTACTGGTTTTAATAATACGTTATTAGTCAACACATTTCTTTTATTAGCGCTGCTGTGGTTTGTTCGACATTCATTCTGATCGGTAAAACATCATTCCTTTTGAAAACCAAAAATACTATTTACTCACTAATGAGGTTTCACACTTTTTTACAAAATTCATATTAGTATAATAGGTCAAGTCTCTTATTTCCTTAAATCAATAAATCGTTCTTTTTATCACTCTTAAGCCGTTATACCTAACTTCCCATAAAGCTAGTATAACTCTTAAGCTTTTAAAACCAAGTGTTACTCTTCTGTTAAAAATGATTGAAGATTCTTTGAAATGTTTTGATTCTTTATTATTCGGGCTTAAGCGTGAGGCATTCGTAGTAAGTGTTATCGAGCTTAAGCGTGAGGCATTACGTAAGTATTATTCGATTAACACGTATGCGTCTACCGTACTACATACATATTTATTTAAAATATCATGCTCAAGAGTATAGGAAGAATCACATACCTTCTCGGCGAAAACCACCTGCCAAGTTGAATATGTCGCGCGCAGAGTATCGACCTATAACAGTTAAATATGTCTATCAACGTCCATACTGTACTGTACAAAGCTCTAAGCAGAGGGTTCGTTATTCTATGGACATTTGGGCAGCATTTCCCTACCCGGTGAGCTACTCAAGTCTACTGTGAAAACAGTCCTATGTAAGTACAGTTCTATTATTCATCTGTTAAACCCTTCTACTGTGATAACAGTTCAATTCTATTCTTTAATATCCTTCTAAGTATTTAATACTTACTCCTATACTTCTACAGTATATACATTCTAATTACAAAAGGAGGATAAGGTTATTTACCTCGGTAAGCCCAATAATATCCTAGATAAAAGTCGCGCCTGAGCAAGGTTTAGCTCCTAAGTTGTGCGCTCCGGTAGCTCCAAGAAAACCTTAGAAGTTCTTCACAACTTCTACTAAGGACTAAGGGATTTGGGCTAGGGTAATTTGGGCATTATAACAATACTAGAAGACAACTTTTCTACCAAGGGAGGGGGGGGTAGTGTTTCGGCTAGGCTAGCTTTAGAGGGGTTGCTCTGGCGAGGGCTTCTCAAACGGGGAGGGGTGTGTTTGGACGAAAACAACAAGAGGGAGAGGGAGGGATTTGAGACTTAGATAGATTGCTCAATTTAGGATGAAATAACTCTTCAACAAGGGGGTATTTATAGGTCAAGGGATGGCCAACCAATGGCCAAGATTATGCCAAGTGCAAGGCAAGTGTAGGGTGAGGATTTAGGCAAGTGTCCTTGGCCAACTTGCACACAAAATATCCTACCAACTCCAAGACAAAACAAGCCAACCCAATCGGCCCTATTGCAGTGTGACATCCACCAATGAGAGGGTGACAAGTGTCGCCTCTCGTTGATCCAACGTGTTCGTCTCTCGGAAAAATCCGCAAAAATTAGAAATGACATAGCGGAATTTATCCTACTCGAGTCGTGTAAAGCGTTTGTCGAAACGACTCTAGCGGTGTTGTGTACAAAGTGGAATTCGTCCAAGCCAGCGGGGTGACACGTGTCGCCCTCTACTCGTCAAAATATTTCATCTTAGGAAATATCCACAATGGCCAAAATCTCGAAAACAAAGTGGGCCCCAAAACCGTAGTTTTCCCGTGGGCCCAGCGTGACCATTCAGAAAATAAAATTCCATAATTCTCTAATATTCCAAGAAGTCCGAATACCAAATCGGGAATCCAATTCCCATTAACGAACCTTTTTCCTTCACAAAACCGGAAACTTTTAGTGGAAAAATCACCTCTTTCTTCCTTTCCAAATTCAATGTCGTATTCTCAAATGCGTCGTCGTATACATACCACGAAACTACGGGTATAACAACCGACCTCGCCGGGCTGCGTTCATGCCGCGGTAGAATACGCGATTGTTGATCCTCGCTCATAGGATCACGGTTCTGCGTATTGGGAAGCTCCGTTTCTCCGGAGGCTTATCTTTTGGTATGATTCCCTAGATTGTAGGTTCTTGTACATTCAGGGGTATGGCGAGACCCTGTCCCGTCGTAGTTGTTATAAAAACTCTTAGAGGTCTGTAGTACTGTTGTGAGTTGGGCTTGTAAAGGATAAATGTTCGGTTTTTTTTATATATGCAGAAAGGTGACCATTTTGGTTAACCTGTTTCTTATTTCATATTGTTTTATGTCTTTAAGTTTTTATTTTCGCTGGTTTTTCTCTGATGTGTTATCACTAGGGTGCCCGGGGTAAGGCACCAGTCGCGGGCCCGAGGTCGGGTCGTGACAGTAGTCATGTCTTATGGATTGGGTTGTAAAGAAAAAAAATGTAACTGATGTTTTTGGGGTTATGTATATTTTACGGAAGGTGGCCTTATCGGCTAGCCTGTTGTTATTTAATGTTTAAGTATTTTTATGAGTTGTGTATGTTCCGCTGCTATTCTCTGATGTGTGCATGAAAGGGGTGCCCAGGTAGGGCACGATCACGCAGCTTGGTCGGTCGTGAAAGCTGCATACCATGCGTATAAAAGCACATGCTTGAAGGATCTATACCAAAATCATAAACTCCTGAACAGATGGAGCTATCCAAAAACTCGGAGCAGGGTCCTACACCTGCAGATCACCAAACTGCGTACCTAAACTGTTATACCCTGTATTTCCAGAGTATGTATGTGAGGGCGTACGTACAAAAGTTTTTAGCCTTAAGTAGGCAAAGGGACGAAATTTGTGCACAACTAGCGAAAAGAATCGTTTTCCGACGAAACGTTTTCCGGACTTTGCGAATGGAAAAATACGGTTGCAACATTTATAATTTTTGCGGATTTTTCCGAGAGATGAAATATTTTGGACCAACGAGAGGGTGACACTTGTCCCTCAAGTGGACGGCATTGGAAGGGCATTCCTTGCACGTTTTTTGTGCTTTTTTTGGTCAAGGATTAGGTAGGATATTTTGTAGATATTTTGGGTAGTAGATGAGCAAGTGGGACCCACACACACTTGTCCAAATCTTGACTCTCCACTTGCCCACCACTTGTCTTGATCTTGGCCATTGATTGGCCTATAAATACCCCTCAAATGCAAGACTTATTATTCATCCACAAATCATTTTCCATGTCTCAAAACTCTCTCCCCCTTAAGTGTAGTATTCGTCCAAGGTCCCCATCCCCCTTTGAGAGGCCCTCGGCAGAAACCCCCCCCCCCCCCTTTCCTAAGTTGTTTTCATAAAATACCCCCCCCGGTAGAAAAGTACTCTCCAAGTATTGTTACTATTCCGAAATACCTTGGCCCAAATACCTTGTAGTATTCCAAGGTTACACCTATACTAAAAGCCCATAAATACTATTATACTTCCCTTCAGTCACCAAAACGAAACCCTAAGGAAACCCTTCATAGACGGTTGAAGTGTTAAGTACAGGTTGAGTAGAACTTCTAAGGGTGGTTTTGAGCGGGTTGGAGCGCCCAGAGTAGGAGCTAAACGTTGCTCAGGATCGACATTAAAACTTGGATAATTTTGGGCTTATCGAGGTAAATACTCTTGTCCTTCTATTGTAATTGGAAATTACATACTGAAATAGTATAGAAATGAATATAAGATGCATAAAAGGATATTACAGAAGAAAATTGAACTGTAATAGAAGGATATTCTGAAGAGAATTGAGCTGAAATCACATCGAAGAATATTAAAGAAGAAGATTGAATTGTACTTACATATGGTGTATTCTGATGGAGACTTGTAGTTTGTGGTAGGGAAGTGCTGCCCAATTTTCCATAGAAATATTCTACAGAGTAGTCTAGACGTTGATAGACTTATATGACCGTTATAGGTTGAAGTACTGCGAGTAGCGTATTCTACTCGAGGGGTGGAAAAGGCTAGCAGGATTACAGTACTGTGGAGCTATTTGCTAATAGTCGATAATCGTCGCGAGGTATGTGATTCTTCCTATCCTCTTGAGCATGATATTTTTAAAAGAATATGTATAGTACGGTATACGTACGTGTATTAACTGGACGTGGTTTTACTTCGATGTCCTTTGACTGGAGTTTTTAAATAATAAGAATCTTGACGTATTTCAAAAGAATTAAGAATCATTTTTGAAAGAAGAGTAATACTTGGTTTTGAAAGTTTAAGAGTTATACTAGCTTTATGGGAAGTTAGGTATAACGACTTAAGAGTACTAAAAAGAATGGTTTATTGATTTTAGAAGTTAAGAGTCTTGATCTCAAAAGATAAGAGACTTGACTTAATTGAATTGATATGAATTTTGTTAAAAAGTGTGAAACCTCATTCGTGAGTAATGAGTACTTGGTTTTTAACAGAATAATGTTTTACTGATTTCGGAAGTGAGAATAAGTATCGAACGAACCACTGCAGCGTTAATAAAGGAAAATGTATTGACAAATAAGTAATTATATTAAAACCAGTAGAAACCTCCATCTGCATAGAAGCTAAGATAAGACAAAATTGTATTACATTTCCTAGATCATGGCTGCTTTAATAAGATGGTTATAAACAAGAATAACCTACTCACACATAAGGCATATATTACTCAATTGTTTTAAAAGAGAATTATGTTGTTAAATGATTAAGACTATGAACTATGAAACCTTTCGAAAATAAGAGACGTGAATATTTGAAATTAGGCAAACTTGAACTTTTGAAAAAGAATGTTGTTACTTGACTTTAAGAAGGAAAGTGTTTTGGTTTAAAAAGAAGGGCATAATATTGCCTTAGTTGATTTAAAAGGAAAACATGGTATTATCTTAATCTGTCTTAAAAGAGCGTTTAAATATTATGGCCACACGACACCGCGTTCATGGGATGAACCGGAAATGTATTTCACACGACACCGCGTTCATAGGATGAACCGGGAATGTATACCACCTGATTTGATACCGAGTCCATGAGATGGACCGGGAATGTATTCCATACGATTCCTATCGAGTCCCATGAGATGGGCCGAGACATGTACGATTCCTATCGAGTCCCATGAGATGGGCCGAGACATGTACGATTCCTATCGAGTCCCATGAGATGGGCCGAGACATGTACGATTCCTATCGAGTCCCATGAGATGGGCCGAGACATGTACGATTCCTCTAGAGTCCCAGGAGAGGGGCCGAGACATGTCACGATTCCTATCGAGTCCCATGAGATGGGCGAGACATGTCACGATTCCTATAGAGTCCCCTGAGATGGGCCGAGACATGTACGATTCCTATCGAGTCCCATGAGATGGGCCGAGACATGTACGATTCCTATCGAGTCCCATGAGATGGGCCGAGACATGTACGATTCCTATCGAGTCCCATGAGATGGGCCGAGACATGTATCCCACACGATTCCACCTCGAGTCCCATGCGATGGGCCGAGACATGTTATACGTATCATACGATTTATACCTAGACTGCCGGCAGTGAGGAAGGAGTTCCACGGGCATGAGGGATGACTTTGAGGGTGTGAGTCCCTGACTTGACTTGACTGCTTTTATGTTATGAACTGTAGTTTTGTTATCATATATGTCTTCTGTTTTATATAGACTATTATGATTTCATTACAGTATTTTTCAGTTTCACATACTTGGTACCTGTTGTACTGACCTCCCTCGGGGGGCTGCGTTCATGCCGCAGGTAGAAGTACACCGGTTGTTGATCCTCGCTCATAGGATCACAGTTCAGCGTATTGGGAAGCTCCGTTTCTCCGGAGGCTTATCTTTTGGTATGTTTCCCTGAGTTGTAGGTTCTTGTACATTCAGGGGTATGGCGGGGCCCTATCCCGTCATAGGTGTTGTTACATTCCTAGAGGTCTGTAGTACTGTTGTGGGCAGGGTTTGTAAAAGGGATGTAATTGTTCAAGATTTATTATATATGTATGCCGAAGGACAATTTTTCTCAGAAAAACTGTTTCTCACTTCGTATTGTTTCATATTGTTTTATATTCCGCTGATTACTCTGATGTATGTATTACTAGGGTGCCCGGGGTAAGGCACCAGTCACGGGCCCGGGTTCGGGGCGTGACAAAAGTGGTATCAGAGCAGTTAATCCTCGGAAAGTGTCTACAGACCGTGTCTAGTAGAGTCTTGATTATCGATGTGTTGTGCACCACATCTATAATCAGGAGGCTGCAGGGCATTTAGGATTGGTTTCCATTCTTCTCTTTCTGAGATCGTGCCTTAGAGATGTGTTGTAAGTTGGACCCCTCTGACGTATTTCGTTTTACGATTATGCCTCGCGCCAAGGCAACCGGGCCCAGATGGGCAAGGCCGAGGAAGCCGCTAGTAGGATACATAGAGTGCGAAGCGCGAGCCCGATCATTACGAGATAGTGCTTGACGGCCCGAGTTTTGCGGCACTTGGCCCAGCGAGTTTAGGAGCGCGGCGGTGGTTGCCGAGACCACGATGCACGAGCCTCGGTCCGGCTGGAAGCGAGAGGAGATGGGTTACAAAGAGATGGCGATTCTTGGCGGGATCGTGGCGAACATGAGATAGGTGGGCCAGCGGCGGTTCGATGAGCACCGTGGTTCACGAGATCGGATAGTTTGAGGCTACGGGATTTTACGAGTTGTAGCCGCGAGTTCTACGGTCGAGGCACGAGGATGATCGCGAGGAGTTCATTAAACGATTCTGACGGATCGTGAGTGATCGAGGCTTGGAGACCGAGTCGGTGGTCTTAGGTTCGCATCAGTGCGTGATCTGCTGATCGTGGTTTGATTCGTGGGAGCTGTCGGGAGAGTATGCACTTCCGGTAGTATGGGGCGAGTTCTCGGGGCATTTCTTGCACATTTCTTGCCTCTACGGATGAGAAGGGCTCGGGACAGTTTTTGACGTTGAGGCAAACCGGCGTCTGGTTCGGAGTACAATGTGGAGTTTGACTCATTAGCTCGATGCGTCCCGCATTGGTAGCCGACATGGAGGGCGAGTGCACCGCTACGTCACCGAGCTCGATGATTATTTGGCGAGGCTTGTTGGTGTAGCTCTTGACGGCATGGACATTGCCGCATCTGAGCTTATGCACTTGGATGTGAGGAGCGGAGAGGTCGATGGAATGACCGAGATCAGCAGAAGAAGGCCAGGACAGCAGGGTCCTTTGGTAACTCTCGAGGCGGACCGCCTCAGCAGCATGCTAGTTATGTACCTCCGCCAAGATGCAGTGGTCCTCGCGATCTTGGGACGCCGGGTATTCGGGTGAGTCGAGCTCGGGCTTAGTTCCGCGGTATACATGGGTTCGGCCGATCGGGTTCATGCTTTCCTCAGTGTGCACGATGTGGCAAACGTCATCCCGGGGAGTGTCGTCTTCTTACTGGTGTTTGTTTCACCTGCGGCCGTCAAGGCCATGTGATGAGGGACTGTCCTAGAAGGAGGGATACAGGTAGAATGACACAGCCTACCGGGTCAGTGGCAGGATCATCGCCTTCTACAACTATGCGCCCTGCAGGGCAGGACTATGATTAGAGTGAAACAGATGTTACAGGTATATTCTTACCCCTCTAGAAACTATTATGTGTTAATGATAGGATGAAGTGTAAGTATTATGTTCAGGTAGCATTATGTTAAAATTGTGATTAGAAAACATGGTTAGTTAGAAGGGTAAGTTTGGGGACAGGGAAAGTGTGAGCCTTAGAGTTTTATACGTAGAGACCTTAGATGCGAGGCCATCTTGAGTAAAAGATTTACGTTTATGTTGACCTTTATCGGAGTGCATAGTATACGTAGGATATATTTGTGTGATAAGTCCCTGAGTGGTATGAAATGAAAGAGGGTAGTTGAGCTAAGAAGACCACTAGGTTTTCGTGACTTGATTTGTGAGATTGTTCCGGATCGGGGGAAACAAGAGGTTGGCACGATAGCGGGTCGGGTTGAGGACGTATTGCGGGTCAACCCGTAGCCCGGATTAAGGTGGGGTCAACTCTGGGTGGTCCCGCCAGGTGGTAGGGTCACGAGGGTGCTAGGCCCAGGTTTAGGTAACCATCGTATGAGTTCGTGGATATGTTCGACCAGAATCGGATCGTGAAGGCCGGGAATGGCCTTAAAGGAGATTGAGGCTAGTAAGATGACCAAGTTTGGAGGTAGTAACTCCAGAGATTTTGGAAACTGAAGTGACGACTGAAGTATGGTATGTATACTAGAAGGGTTCAAGTGTTCGAGAAGAGTACGACGAGTGAGGAAAGAAGTGAACGTGTGTTAGCAGAATAAAAGAGATCATTTTGTTGTGAAGTGAAGATGCGAAGGGAGTATCCTTTAGACCAGGGTGGAAGCGTTTGTGATGTAGGAATTATTTCTCGTGGATTTGGGCTAAGTATTTGCGCGTGTGCTATTTTGTGGCCAGGTGCGGCATTGGCAACTTGTTAGAGGAACTTTACCGTTATCCGTCTTGAGAAGGAACATTCGGGACGAATGTTTCTAAGGAGGGGAGAATGTTATACCCCGTATTTCCAGAGTATGTACGTGAGGGCGTACGTACTAAAGTTTTTAGCCTTAAGTAGGCAAAGGGACGAAATTTGTGCACAACTAGCGAAAAGAATCGTTTTCCGACGAAACGTTTTCCGGACTTTGCGAAGGGAAAAATACGGTTGCAACATTTATAATTTTTGCGGATTTTTCCGAAAGATGAAATATTTTGGACCAACGAGAGGGTGACACTTGTCCCTCAAGTGGACGGCATTGGAAGGGCATTCCTTGCACGTTTTTTGTGCTTTTTTTTGGTCAAGGATTAGGTAGGATATTTTGTAGATATTTTGGGTAGTAGATGAGCAAGTGGGACCCACACACACTTGTCCAAATCTTGACCCTTCACTTGCCCACCACTTGTCTTGATCTTGGCCATTGATTGGCCTATAAATACCCCTCAAATGCAAGACTTATTCTTCATCCACAAATCATTTTCCAAGTCTCAAAACTCTCTCCCCCTTAAGTGTAGTATTCGTCCAAGGTCCCCCCCCCCCTTTGAGAGGCCCTCGGACGAAACCCCCCCCCCCTTTCCTAAGTTGTTTTCATAAAATACCCCCCCCGGTAGAAAAGTACTCTCCAAGTATTGTTACTATTCCGAAATACCTTGGCCCAAATACCTTGTAGTATTCCAAGGTTACACCTATACTAAAAGCCCATAAATACTATTATACTTCCCTTGATCCAAAGCGAAACCTAAGGAAACCGCTTCATAGACGGTTGAAGTGTTAAGTACAGAGTTGAGTAGAACTTCTAAGGGTGGTTTTGGCGGGTTGGGCGCCGAGTAGGAGCTAAGCGTTGCTCGGGATCGACATTAAAACTTGGATAATTTTGGGCTTATCGAGGTAAATACTCTTGTCCTTCTATTGTAATTGGAAATTACATCGAAATAGTATAGAAATGAATATAAGATGCATAAAGGATATTCTGAAGAAAATTGAGCGTAATAGAAGGATATTCTGAGAAGAATTGAATGAAATCACATCGAGAAGAATATTAAAGAAGAAGAATCTGTACTTACATAGGATTGTATTCTGATAGACTTGTAGTTTGTGGGTAGGAAGTGCTGCCCAATTTTCCATAGAAATATTCTCTGAGTAGTCTAGGCGTTGATAGACTTATATGGCCGTTATAGGTTGAAATCTGCGAGTAGCGTATTCTACTCGAAGGGTGGAAAAGGCTAGCAGGATTACAGTACTGTGGAGCTATTTGCTAATAGTCGATAATCGTCGCGAGGTATGTGATTCTTCCTATCCTCTTGAGCATGATATTTTTAAAAGAATATGTATAGTACGGTATACGTACGTGTGTTAACTGGACGTGGTTTTACTTCGATGTCCTTTGACTGGAGTTTTTAAATAATAAGAATCTTGACATATTTCAAAAGAATTAAGAATCATTTTTGAAAGAAGAGTAATACTTGGTTTTGAAAGTTTAAGAGTTATACTAGCTTTATGGGAAGTTAGGTATAACGACTTAAGAGTACTAAAAAGAATGGTTTATTGATTTTAGAAGTTAAGAGACTTGATCTCAAAAGATAAGAGACTTGACTTAATTGAATTGATATGAATTTTGTTAAAAAGTGTGAAACCTCATTCGTGAGTAATGAGTACTTGGTTTTTAACAGAATAATGTTTTACTGATTTCGGAAGTGAGAATAAGTATCGAACAAACCACTGCAGCGTTAATAAAGGAAAATGTATTGACAAATAAGTAATTATATTAAAACCAGTAGAAACCTCCATCTGCATAGAAGCTAAGATAAGACAAAATTGTATTACATTTCCTAGATCATGGATGCTTTAATAAGATGGTTATAAACAACAATAACCTACTCACACATAAGGCATATATTACTCAATTGTTTTAAAAGAGAATTATGTTGTTAAATGATTAAGACTATGAACTATGAAACCTTTCGAAAATAAGAGACGTGAATATTTGAAATTAGGCAAACTTGAACTTTTGAAAAAGAATGTTGTTACTTGACTTTAAGAAGGAAAGTGTTTTGGTTTAAAAAGAAGGGCATAATATTGCCTTAGTTGATTTAAAAGGAAAACATGGTATTATCTTAATCTGTCTTAAAAGAGCGTTTAAATATTATGGCCTGCGACACGCGTTCGTAGGATGAGCAGGAAATGTATTTCACACGACACCGCGTTCATAGGATGAACCGGGAATGTATACCACCTGATTTGATACCGAGTCCATGAGATGGACCGGGAATGTATTCCATACGATTCCTATCGAGTCCCATGAGATGGGCCGAGACATGTACGATTCCTATCGAGTCCCATGAGATGGGCCGAGACATGTACGATTCCTATCGAGTCCGATGAGATGGGCCGAGACATGTACGATTCCTATCGAGTCCCATGAGATGGGCCAGACATGTACGATTCCTATCGAGTCCCATGAGATGGGCCGAGACATGTACGATTCCTATCGAGTCCCATGAGATGGGCCGAGACATGTACGATTCCTATCGAGTCCCATGAGATGAGCCGAGACATGTACGATTCCTATCGAGTCCCATGAGATGGGCCGAGACATGTATCCTACACGATTCCACCTCGAGTCCCATGAGATGGGCCGAGACATGTTATACGTATCATTCGATTTATACCTAGACTGCCGGCAGTGAGGAAGGAGTTCCACTTTCATGAGGGATGACTTTGAGGGCGTGAGTCCCTGACTTGACTGCTTTTATGTTATGAACTGTAGTTTTGTTATCATATATGTCTTCTGTTTTATATAGACTATTATGATTTCATTACAGTATTTTTCAGTTTCACATACTTGGTACCTATTATCGACCTCCTGAAGCTGCGTTCATACCGCGGTAGAAGTACAGGTTGTTGATCCTCGCTCATAGGATCACGCGTATTGGAAGCTCCGTTTATCAGGAGGCTTATCTTTTGGTATGTTTCCACTGAGTTGTAGGTTCTTGTACATTCGGGGTATGGCGGGGCCTGTCCGTCATAGGTGTTATTACATTCTAAGTGCATGTATCTTGTTGTGGCGGGGTTTGTAAAAGGGATGTAACTGTTCAAGATTTATTATATATGTATGCCGAAGGACAATTTTTCTCAGATAAACTGTTTCTCACTTCGTATTGTTTCATATTGTTTTATATTCCGCTGATTACTCTGATGTATGTATCACTAGGGTGCCCGGGGTAAGGCACGATCCACGAGCCAGGTTCGGTCGTGAGATAAACTGCGGCATGAGCGACCCAGAAGGAGTCGATCTGAAGAATGTACCAAGTATGTGGCGAAAATGCGTAATGAAATCATAACAGTCTATACAAAACATGAGACATGTATGATAGCCAAACTACAGTACATAATACATAAGCAGTCATGTCAAATCAGGGATGCATGCCCTCAAAGTCATTACTCAAATATAACCATGGGTCTCACGCCCATAATATCAATCATGCCCGTGGAATCCTTCCTCACTGCCGGCAGTCCCTGATATAATATAACATCAATAAGAACACTGAACCTTGCAGTCATAAGAGTAATGCAATCATTTTTACCTTTTTAAGTTATGCCTTTAACAGTGAGATTAACTATTCCACTTTAAGTCATAAACACACGGCACCCTTTCATTAATGAAATCACTACCGTTTCAAAACATGAAGGTCGTGCCAGTGCCAGGGTCAATCACCCTCTGTGTTATAATGCAACCTATCATAGGACTATTTCACCCGCATAGGTCATGTGGACCCGTAATGATTCATCGGTACACGATACTCGCATCACGGATAGCTAATCCATGGCTTATATATATCCTGGGAATTTAACCCGCCCGAGTCAAATACCGACCCGCCGTGAGTGTATACCACTCACCACTATGGGGAGCTACTCCATGATATCCTTGAAACAAGTTGTCGGCCCTTTATGGAGGGACGCGGAGATGTGGAAATATGACACTTGCACGAATGTCTATATGAGAAACCCATATGCAAGCAAACCATTCTTGACCTTTATTTATAAAATGAATAACCATCATTTTAGCAAACCAAGACAATACCATTGTCACGACCCGACCCCGGGCCCGCGACTGGTGCCCTACCTGGGCACCCTTACAGGTATATATCAGAGATAATCAGCGGAACATACATAAGCTTTAACAATGAAATAAATAATAGGTTAGCCGATAAGGCTACCTTCCTGGATATAAACAAATCCAAAAGCAGTTACCTCAAAAAAAAAATTATAAAGTGACCCACAATATATGACTACAGACCTCTAAGAGTTTACATAACAACTGTGACGGGACAGGGCCCCGCCGTACCCCTGAATGTACAAAAGTCAACGACTTCAGGGAACCATACCAAAGACAAAGCCTCCGGAGAAATGGAGCTTTCCAGAACTGAACAGTGATCCTACGAGTGCGGATCAGCAAGCTATGTACCTCAACCTGCGGCATGAAAGCAGCCCCCCGAAGGAGGTCAGTACAAAACATGTACCAAGTATGCGAAACTGAAAGTATTGTAATTTAAATCATAATAGTCAAAAAGATACAGCTGAAGACATATATGATAACCAAATTAACAGTACACTGTGCCTTACTGAAGTGGAAGCAATGAAAGTCAGTTTTACCTTATACAGCATGTTTCATCATATGAACCGTAGTCACACCAGGGCTATGAACACCAGCCCTCAAATATCCAAGCGCGCCCGTGGGATTCCCCATCACTGCCGACCGCTAGGTGTAAAATCTAACTCTGTGACGCGCCCGTGGCATCCTTCCTCACTGTCGGCGTACACACAAATCTAACCATGTGACGCGCTCGTGGTATCCAACCTCACTGTCGGCGTACATACATACAACACGTATATACCTATATCATCTGCCCGTGGAATCCCCCGTCACTGCCGACAACCATAAAAGTAAATACAACCATGTGACGCGCCCGTGGCATCCTACCTCACTGTCGGCGTACACATACACAATACTTACATGTATATATATCATGCCCGTGAAATCCCTCATCTCGGGTACATGACTTCGTGAGGTGTCCCTCGCATCGTGGGTAGCAAATCCACGGAACCAGGTTGTATAACGATCTTGGGGGTTTACCCCTCATTTATACTCTTACCCTGAAGAAGGTGGTATAACGATCTTGGGGGTGTACCCCTCATGTATACTCTTACCCCTCAAACTACATGCCTCGGAATCCCTCATCGTAAGCATGTCCACGGTGCATACCTGTGGAATCCCATCAGCGGCGGTATGTCGGTAACCCATACTAAGACCATGGAAGCATACGTGGAATCCCATCAGCGTCGATGCGTCCAAGTAAACTCATACTATGACGAGGAAGCATGCCGTGGAATCCGCATCACTTCTTTGATGCGTCGGTAGACTCGTAGGAGGCAATGGAGGCATACGTGGAATCCTCCATCAGCGGCCAGTGCGTCCAAGTAAGCTCCTAACTTCTTTAGACTTTCGTTAACATACAAAATGGATCTCATTTTATGACCTTAGGCACTTTCCATATCACTTAACAAGTCACGGAAAATTCAACCCAAAGTACTATGTATTTCTATTCTTTCCAAGATCCCTTTTCCACATAAGACCCCAAGATACTAACACCGTAGTATCAAGGCTTATCTACATTTCAAACAAGTCACTATACTATTAGAAATATGCTTGACTTCAACTCAAGTGACCTCATTTTAAACTTTAAGCAATTGATGCCTTTAAATCGAATTGCCTTTCTTAGTATCCATTCTTTTATCTAGGCTTACCTTATTCGAGAAAAACCATTTCTTTAAGCTTCCATAAAGTTATTATAACCAACTTCCCATAAAGCCGTTATACTAACTTTATTCTTTAGAAACCAAGACATCCTTATCCTCCCATAAAGCCGTCATAACTAACTTCCCATAAAGCGTTATAACTCTTTTGTCTTAGACCACTTTGCTCTCTATAACCAAGAGGCTTGTACTTGATTCAAGTTACACTACTTTCAAAATACTTCAAAAATCTTAACTTAGGAATCAGGTCTCTTATCTTTAGAATAGTTCAGAATCAATACTTCCCAAATCCCAGTATTCTATACTTGATCATGTCAAGAAATCCTTGTCTACCTTATTAGGATAAACCATTCTTATAACTCTTCCTTAAGGACACGTGAGTTAATTCTCTAACTCAACCAACTAGACATCCTTAAAACAAGTCAAATATATCAAATGACTTCACTTCATTTAAATCACGTCGTCTTAGTACCGTACGATTATAACTACTCATGCTCAAGAGATAGGAAGAGTTCTACATACCTCTTTTGTTTAATCCACTTGCCAAGTCCAATATGCCGTTCGTAGATGTCAACCTATAATGACCATAATACTTCTATTAGCTTCTAGCTTCAACGTAGTATATTCTAATGAAAAACCCGCGTTCTGCGGGAAAATTGGGCCAATACGTCCTTTGTTTCTACTTACTTTTCCACCTTTTTCAAGGTCCGAATTCAATAACCAAGCGCGCATTTAAGGCACGACAATTCAGCTAACCAAAGGGGATTACACGCCTTCACGGGGCCAGCGTAAAATTCTGCCCACAATAATACAAAACAATCCAATAATTTCCAAACCACATTCGGCTATATTATCCCAACAATTATCAATTTCCTTTCCATTCCCTTTTAACCCAACTCGTTATCCCAACATGTTATCTAAATCATAACCAATTACATAACCCCCTATTTGTAACATGCAACGATTTTTAGCTAACAACCGAATTGATTACAACATGAGTGGCTAACATTCCCCTTTTCGGTTTTCAACAAGACAACAAGATCCAAATATTTTCAAACTTTAATATAACAGCCTCAGGCTCATTTCTTAACTATTATAACTCGAAAACTTCATTTACACAAGAAGGTGGAGATTTTTACCTCAATAAGCCCTCTTTCCGAAATCTTCTTCACTTTAAAATTACCCACACGAACCCTTTACAAGCTTGCCAACACTTTTCCTTCTTGAAGCCTTTCCAAAAATCTCACCGGGGTTCATCAATTTGAGAGAGAGAAGAGGGATTTTTCTTTGAGAAACCCTTGCAAATGGTCAAGTCTTGAAGACTTGGCCCTAAAATAAGACCATCCTTTGGTCAAAAAGATGGGAGGGACACTTGTCACCCTCCCATAGGCCTTTAATCAAAATATCCCCTGTTTTTTGCCCCTTACCGCGTCAAAAATCCCGCCTTGGCGCCGCGGCCCTGCAGCCGGCGCCGCGGCGCTGCAACCTCAGAGGACTTTCGGAAATATCGGCGCTGCGACGCTGCGCGCCCGGCGCTGCGGCGCTGTTTGGAAACCTATCCTCTGCGTCAGCCCGCAGAAATTCTAACGCCCGTAACTTCCTACCCCGATGTCCAATCGACGAGTGGTTTTTTGCGTTGAACTAGACTCAACAACCTTCATACTAGTCTTTTAAAACTCCTCCAAACTCCTAAGGAACTAGGAGATATACCGCTCCAAAGTTGACTGAAAGTCTGCCCACCACCTTTTGCCAACCCAACCTTCCAAATTCAAATCTTATTTCCTTTCGTACGTTCTTAACTTAAGCTCTTGAATTTACGGGGTGTAACATTCTTCCCCCCTTAGAAACATTCGTCCCCGAATGTTCTTTTGGAGTCAATCTAATACTCCTCGTACTTACAATTAATGGAACTTTATTTTGTCGCTTATGACCCTAAGATATCGTACTCGCATACCCATCCATCATTATCAACCAAGAAAACAGATCCCAAGGGTGCACCAACGCTATATACTCCCATTCAAGGCCTAAAATGCTTCTCTTATCGTACTTTCCACCTACTTCTAGCATACATACATAGTCTCAATATAATCCGTTCATGACACTTAAACATATAACAACTTTGTCATGCATACAAGTCTCTAAAGGATCAAAATATACCTGAAGTCGCATAGACGGGTAAAAGGACCGCTAAAACTGGGAACTACTACCACGACCTCTGCCGCGGCCTGTCGGTGCATGAACATCCTGCCTAGCCGTTGAAGGCGAGGAACCATAATGACCCGATATCGTGCTACCCGCGGTGCCACTGGTCGGACAGTTCCTTGCCAAATGGCCCTGTTGGCCGCAAGCATAACAAGCTGTAGACCTAGTCCGACATTCTCCAAAATAAGCTCTGCCACAGTAACCACACCGAGGCAAAGGTGGCCTCCCCTGGCTACTATCCCGGACATCGTGAACCGGCCGGGCCACGACCGCTCGAATATCACGGCGGTCAAACCACTCGCCAGAAGGCCGAGAAGGAGCACTCTGCGTCGGCTGAAATGTAGTCTAGCACATTCTTGAAATTGTCGCCTCGAAAACTATCCTGAAACTCTGCCGTCCTGGCCCTCTTGGGCTGGACTAAATCTGGCTCCCTCTCTCCCTATCCTCAATCCCCTGTGCATAAGCCTGCATCCTGGCAATATCCATACCTGGCTGAAGAGCCACTCCCAGACATGCGGTAACCATATATCGGTCTAGTCCCATCACATAGCGGTGAACTCTGTCCGCCATATCCGCCACAATAGTAGGTGCATACGGCGATGAAAGTCAAATTCAAGGTTGTACTCTCTGATGGTTCTCCCATTCTGTCTTAACGCCAAGAACCTATCCAAGCGGGCTCTCCTCGTCTCAGGAGGCAAAAAGTGATCGAGGAAGGATCCCGTGAACTCACCCCAAACAGCTGGAGGAGCACCCATACCTCTAGACAACACCCACGACTCAAACCAGTTCAACGCAATATCGCGTAACCGGTAAGAAGCTAACACAACGGACTCCGTCTCTGAGGCCCTAAGCACCTGCATAGTCCGCTGCACCTGCCGAATGAACTCCTGAGGGTCATCCTCAGACCTCGAACCATAGAATTCAGGTGGATTGCAACTCAGAAAGTCCCGAATCCTCAAACTATCGGCTCTAGGTTTAGCTACCGGCTCCTGTCGGCGCTGCCCTGCCACAATGCTAGTCAATAATCGGATCTAATCTCCGTAATCTCGATATTCAGCCCCTGGCTGTGGACCTGGAGGCTCAGGTACCGGAACCTCTGGTGTCACTGCCGCTCTCGGCTCCTCTAATACTGCCGGCGTGGCTGATCTCGCCGATCCCCCCTGTTATACCCCGTATTTTCAGAGTATGTACGTAAGGACATACATAGAAAATTTGAAACTTGTACTAAGGCTTGGCCGAATTAATTTTGTTCACAACAACCGTTTAGAGTCGTTTTTCGACGAAACGTTTTCACAGCTTTCGTAGGGGAATTTCCGGCTATGTCATTTTTAATTTTTGCGGATTTTTCCGAGAGACGAAACGTGTTGGGCCAACAAGAGGGCGCCACTTGGCACCCTCCCATTGGCGGACGTAAGGGCTCGGATTGGACGAAATGGAGAGGTGTAGTTGGTAGGATATTTTGTGTGTTAGTTGGTCAAGGACACATGGGTGAATCTTGGCCCTACACTTGCCTTGCACTTGGCAAGATCTTGGCCACTGGTTGGCCTTCACTTGACATTTAAATCTCCCTTGCATTTTAAGACTTCTTAATCCAAAAAGATCTCTAAGTGTTGAGAGCTCCCCCTCGCCTTTTCGTGAGGGCCCCTTGGCCGTGAGTAGCGGCCCCCCCTCCTAGGAGGGTGGCCGTGGGGTACCCACTAGCCTAGTTGCTTTAGTATAATACCCCCTTTGTGGTGTAGAAATACTCTCAAAGTATTGTTATAATGCCCAAATTACCTTAGCCGTATACCTTGTTGTATTCTAAGGTTATACCTATCTGAAAAATGCCCGAAATACTATTATACTTAGTCGGTCACAAACCGAAACCCTAGGAAAATCTCCATAGTCCGTTGGAGTATTGTGTAGAAGTTGGTTAGAACTTCTAAGGGTGGTTTAGAGCGGGTTGGAGCGCTCGGAGTTGGAGCTAAACGATTGCCCAGGATCGACTTTAACTAGCATAATTATGGGCTTATCGAGGTAATTATCTTGTCCCTCTATTGAAATTCGAAATTACATAAACTAAGAATATAAAGATGAAGTATACTGTATATAGAACTGAACGTAGTTATCGGCAATGTCTTTTGACTTAAGCTGAATAATACTTACGGCAATGTCTTGCGACTTAAGCACGAATTTAAAGAAGAATCTTTTGTAATTACATAGGGTGTATTACGATGAACTTGTGTAGTAGTGCAGTGGAGTAGAATTGTACAGTTAGGGTTAGGCGTATAACCCCTGGTTGGCTTGGTAGCGGCCTCGATAGAGGAGGAGATTTCTGTTGTTGCGGGAGAGGTCTTGCGAATTTTTGGTAGAATGTTCTACGATGAGATCTAAATGTTAATAAGCGCCTTGTGGCCTTATAGGTTGAAGTACTACGTGTGGCGCGATCTACTTGGCTTAGGAGTAGCCGGCGGTTGGAAGTACTTGGAGCGTTTTGCTATTAGTCGATACTCGTCGCGAGGTATGTGAACCTCTTCCTATCTCTTCTAGCATGATATGTGTGAACTATGTAATGCGGTAGGCGTCATGTGCTAAACGTATTTGATTGGTTTAAAACATAAAGTGTTATAACGGCTTTATGGGAAGTTGGTTATAACGACTTTATGTTGGTAAGAAAATACTTGTGGTCTTTAAAAGGTAAGCGATTTGAACTATAAGCGGCGTGTTATGTGTTAATAAAGAACTTGAAGTATTTCAAAAGATTTTGAATCATTTGAAAGAAGAAGTAATACTTGATTTGCTTTGAAAACTTAAGAGTTATGCTAGCTTTATGGAAAGTTAGGTATAACGTCTTAAGAATGTTTCTTGATTTTGGAAATCGGAATGTGTATCGACAAACCAACTGCGGCGTTTATAAGAGGAAATGTTTTAATAATTAAGTATTATTAAAACCGGTAGAAACTTCCATCTGCATAGAAGCTAAGATGAGACAAAATGATATTTCTAGATCACATTCTTTGTAATAAGATTGTTATAAACAAGAATATCCTACTCACATATAAGACTTATGTTTCTCAGTTGTTTAAAAGAGAATTATATTCTTAAATGAATAAGACTATGAACTACGAAACCTTTCTAAAATAAGAAACGTGAACATTTGAAATTAGGCAAACTTGGGCGTTTGGAAAATAATGTTGTTACTTGATTTTACAAAGGTAAGTGTTTTAGTTTTTTTAAAAAAAGCAGTCACTCTATTTTATACTACGGGTATTGTGTGACTTATGTGAAAGCAGCGGATCTTTTAAAAGATTTAATGTATGAAGTACTTTAGGGGTAGATACGAACTTGTTAGCTTAAAGTACCTTGTGTGTATAACTTGATTGTGTTGGTTTGTGATAGCACAGTAATACTTTCTTGTTGATTGATAAGTAAACATGCTAGGATGCTCCGTGTGTTAGTATCTTGTGATGTTGTGTAAAGGGTTTTCCTTTGTTGTGCTTATGTTGCTTAACGATAAGCTGTTGTGTTAGTATTTTACATCACTCATCTCTTGAGATGATTCCGGGGGTTAAGCTGACCTCCGATGCGGGGTAGACTCAGGTGGTCGATGGACCTATGATTCGAGAATACCTCATGCAGGTCCCGGGGGCCTATGCGGAACTACGAGAGTTCGTGTTAGTGTCGTCCTTTATGGGCATGCGGTCCATGTGGCCATGCGGCTGCGAAGTCGGGGCGATCTAGGGAGTAGCTACCCTCGATGCGGGGAAGACCTCATGCGGGCCGATGAGATTGGCTTATGCGGAGCTGCGGAAAGTTCCAGGGCTATACGCGCACATTAGATACTGCGGGCAAGTGGCCAGCTTTGATCATGTGACGGTCTAGACAGATCTTATGATCTGATTCATGACCTTGTTGATGCGTGGGTGTTAGTAGTCGGCTATGCCTTCGTGCCACTGCATGCGTTTTCATTATGGCACAGGTGGGACCTGGTGTTCATGTGTGTTCCTTGGTGCTTTTATATCATAAACTGCCGGCAGTGAGGAAGGTATTCTACGGGCATGATTGATATTGTGGGCGTGAGACCCATTGTTATATTTGAGTGATGACTTGAGGGCGTGAGTCTCTGGCTTGATATGACTGCCTGTTTATTGTGAACTGTAGTTTTGTTATCATACATGTCTCCTGCTTTATATAGCGCTATGATTTCATTCTGATATTTTGATTTCACATACTCGGTACATTTTGTTATCGACCTCCTTGGGCTGCGTTCATCCGCAGTAAAGGTACACGATCGTTGATCCTCGCTCTTAGGGTCACGATTCGGCTTGGAAAGCTCCGTTTCTCGGAGGCTTGTCTTGGTATAGTCCCTGTTGTTGTAGGTGCTTACATTCGGGGTATGGCGAGCCTGTCGATCGTTGTTGTCATATCATTCGTAGAGTGTAATCTTGTTGTGGCGGGGTTTGTAAAAGGATTAAGCTGTTCATGTTGAAAAAGTTGTTATTTACATATATGCCGAAAGGCAAGTTTTCTCAGTTATTGTTTCATATTTCATAATATGTCTTGTATCGTTTATGTTCAGTGATTACTCGATGTTGTATCACTAGGGTGCCGGGTAAGGCACGATCCACGGGCCGGAATCGGGTCGTGACACCCCATAACCTCGAGCATAGTCGGGCACGATTCTAGAAATCCTCTGTGTACCACTAACTCTTGCTGTTGCCTTGCCATACGGGCCGCAGTGGAAACTTAGTGGAGGCATAACTGATACAATAGAACAAGTCAGAGAGGATTAAGCCTAGTAGGACAGCTCTACTGCACGATCTCAGAGGGAGAAGAATGGAAACAAATCCTAAATGTCCTGCAGCCTCCTGATTATAGATGTGGTGCACAACACATCAATAATCAAGACTACTGAACACGCGATGCGTAGACACTTTCCGAGGACTAACTGCTCTGATACCACTTTTGTCACGACCCGACCCCGGGCCCGCGACTGGTGCCCTACCTGGGCACCCTTACAGGTATACATCAGAGATAATCAGCGGAACATACATAAGCTTTAACAATGAAATAAATAATAGGTTAGCCGATAAGGCTACCTTCCTGGATATAAACAAATCCAAAAGCAGTTACCTCAATTTATTTATTTTTATAAAGTGACCCACAATATATGACTACAGACCTCTAAGAGTTTACATAACAACTGTGACGGGACAGGGCCCCGCCGTACCCCTGAATGTACAAAAGTCAACGACTTCAGGGAACCATACCAAAGACAAAGCCTCCGGAGAAATGGAGCTTTCCAGAACTGAACAGTGATCCTACGAGTGCGGATCAGTAAGCTATGTACCTCAACTTGCGGAATGAACGTAGCCCCCCGAAGGAGGTCAGTACAAAACATGTACCAAGTATGCGAAACTGAAAATACTGTAATTTAAATCATAATAGTCAAAAAGATACAGCTGAAGACATATATGATAACCAAATTAACAGTACATTGTGCCTTACTGAAGTGGAAGCAATGAAAGTCAATTTTACCTTATACAGCCTGTTTCATCATATGAATCGTAGTCACACCAGGGCTATGAATACCAGCCCTCAAATATCCAAGCGCGCCCGTGGGATTCCCCATCTGTCGACCGCTAGGTGTAAAATCTAACTCTGTGACGCGCCCGTGGCATCCTTCCTCACTGTCGGCGTACACAAAAATCTAACCATGTGACGCGCTCGTGGTATCCTACCTCATTGTCGGCGTACATACATACAACACGTATATACCTATATCCTCTGCCCGTGGAATCCCCCGTCACTGCCGACAGCCATAAAAGTAAATACAACCATGTGACGCGCCCGTGGCATCCTACCTGTTGTCGGCGTACACATACACAATACTTACATGTATATATATCATGCCCGTGGAATCCCTCATCTCGGGTACATGACTTCATGAGGTGTCCCTCGCATCGTGGGTAGCAAATCCACGGAACCAGGTGGTATAAAGATCTTGGGGGTTTACCCATCATTTATACTCTTACCCTGAAGAAAGTGGTATAACGATCTTGGGGGTGTACCCCTCATGTATACTCTTACCCCTCAAACTACATGCCTCGGAATCCCTCAACGTAAGCATGTCCACGGTGCATACGTGGAATCCCACATCCCGGCGGTATGTCGGTAACCCATACTAAGACCATGGAAGCATACCCGTGGAATCCCATCATCAGCCGATGCGTCCAAGTAAACTCATACTATGACCAGGAAGCATACGTGGAATCCCACATCACCGCGATGCGTCGGTAGACTCATAAGGAGGCAATGGAGGCATACCCGTGGAATCCTCCATCACTGACGGTACGTCCAAGTAAGCTCCTAACTTCTTTAGACTTTCATTAACATACAAAATGGATCTCATTTTATGACCTTAGGCACTTTCCATATCACTTAACAAGTCCTGGGAAAATTCAACCCAAAGTAATATGTATTTCTATTCTTTCCAAGATCCCTTTTCCACATAAGACCCCAAGATACTAACACCCGTAGTATCAAGGCTTATCTACATTTCAAACAAGTCACTATACTATTAGAAATATGCTTCGGCTTCTAACTCAAGTGACCCTCATTTTAAACTTTAAGCAATTGATGCCTTTAAATCGAATTGCCTTTCTTAGTATCCATTCTTTTATCTAGGCTTACCTTATTCGAGAAAAACCATTTCTTTAAGCTTCCATAAAGTTATTATATCCAACTTCCCATAAAGACGTTATACTAACTTTATGCTTTAGAAACCAAGACATCCTTATCCTCCCATAAAGCCGTCATAACTAACTTCCCATAAAGCCGTTATAACTCTTTATGTCTTAGACCACTTTGCTCTCTCTATAACCAAGAGGCTTGTACTTCAATTCAAGTTACACTACTTTCAAAATACTTCAAAAATCTTAACTTAGGAATCAGGTCTCTTATCTTTAGAATAGTTCAAGAATCGATACTTCCCAAATCCAGTATTCTATACTTGATCATGTCAAGAAATCCTTGTCTACCTTATTAGGATAAACCATTCTTATAACTCTTCCTTAAGGACACGTGAGTTAATTCTCTAACTCAACCAACTAGACATCCTTAAAACAAGTCAAATATATCAAATGACTTCACTTCATTTAAATCACGTACGTCTCACAGTACCATCTGATTATAACTACTCATGCTCAAGAGATAGGAAGAGTTCTACATACCTCTTTTGTTTAATCCACTTGCCAAGTCCAATATGCCGTCCGTAGATGTCAACCTATAATGACAATAATACGTCTATTAGCTTCTAGCTTCAACGTAGTATATTCTAATGAAAAACCCCTTGTTCTACGGGAAAATTGTACAGCACGTCCTTTGTTTCTACTTACTTTTCCACCTTTTTCAAGGTCCGAATTCAATAACCAAACGCCGCATTTAAGGCACAACAATTCAGCTAACCAAAAGGGGATTACACGCCCACGGGGCGTAAAATTACGCCCACAATAATACAAAACAATCTAATAATTTCCAAACCACATTCGGCTATATTATCCCAACAATTATCAATTTCCTTTCCATTCCCTTTTAACCCAACTCGTTATCCCAACATGTTATCTAAATCATAACCAATTACATAACCCCCTATTTGTAACATGCAACGATTTTTAGCTAACAACCGAATTGATTACAACATGAGTGGCTAACATTCCCCTTTTCGGTTTTCAACAAGACAACAAGATCCAAATCATTTCAAACTTTAATATAACAGCCTCAGGCTCATTTCTTAACTATTATAACTCGAAAACTTCATTTACACAAGAATGTGGAGATTTTTACCTCAAGAAGCCCTCTTTCCGAAATCTTCTTCACTTTAAAATTACCCACACGAACCCTTTACAAGCTTGCCAACACTTTTCCTTCTTGAAGCCTTTCCAAAAATCTCACCGGGGTTCATCAATTTGAGAGAGAGGAGAGGGATTTTTCTTTGAGAAACCCTTGCAAATGGTCAAGTCTTGAAGACTTGGCCCTAAAATAAGACCCTCCTTTGGTCAAAAAGATGGGAGGGACACTTGTCACCCTCCCATAGGCCTTTAATCAAAATATCCCCTGTTTTTTGCCCCTTACCGCGTCAAAAATCCCGCCTTGGCGCCGCGGCCCTGCAGCCGGCGCCGCGGCGCTGCAACCTCAGAGGACTTTCGGAAATATCGGCGCCGCGGCCCTGCTAACGGCGCCGCGGCGCTGCGACGCCTGCTGGGAAACCTGTCCTCTGCGTCAGCCCGCAGAACTTCTAACGCCCGTAACTTCCTACCCCGATGTCCAATCGACGAGTGGTTTGTTGCGTTGGAAACTAGACTCAACAACCTTCATACTAGTCTTTTAAAACTCCTCAAAACTCCTAAGGAACTAGGAGATATACCGCTCCAAAGTTGACTGAAAGTCTGCCCACCACCTTTTGCCAACCCAACCTTCCAAATTCAAATCTTATTTCCTTTCGTACGTTCTTAACTTAACCTCTTGAATTTACGGGGTGTAACATTATTCCCCCCTTAGAAACATTCGTCCCCGAATGTTCTTTTGGAGTCAATCTAATACTCCTCGTACTTACAATTAATGGAACTTTATTTTGTCGCTTATGACCCTAAGATATCGCACACGCATACCCATCCATCATTATCAACCAAGAAAACAGATCCCAAGGGTGCACCAACGCTATATACTCCCATTCAAGGCCTAAAATGCTTCTCTTATCGTACTTTCCACCTACTTCTAGCATACATACATAGTCTCAATATAATCTGTTCATGACACTTAAACATATAACAACTTTGTCATGCATACAAGTCTCTAAAGGATCAAAATATACCTGAAGTCGCATAGACGGGTAAAAGGACCGCTAAAACTGGGAACTGCTACCACGACCACTGTCGCGGCCTGTCGGTGCATGAACATCCTGCCTAGCCGTTGAAGGCGAGGAACCCGAATGACCCGATAGGTGCTACCCGCGGTGCCACCCCTGGTCGGACAGTCCCTTGCCAAATGGCCCTGTTGGCCGCAAGCATAACAAGCTGTCGACCTAGTCCGACATTCTTCAAAATAAGATCTGCCACAGTAACCACACTGAGGCAAAGGTGGCCTCCCCTGGCTACTATCCCCAGACATCTGTGAACCAGCAGCCCCGGAGCCCTGACCCGCTCCCGAATATCCCTGGCGGTCAAACCACTCGCCAGAAGGCCGAGAAGGAGCACTCTGCGTCGGCTGAAATGTAGTCTAGCATTCTTTGAGGCTGTCGCCTCGAAAACTATCACGAAACTCTGCCGTCACGGCCTCTTGGTGGGCCCGAATCTGGCGCTCCTCTCTCCTATCCTCGATCCTCGTGCATAAGCTGCATCACGGCAATATCCATACACGGTGAAGAGCCACTACGGACATCACGGTAACCATATATCGGTCTAGTCCCATCACATAGCGGTGAACTCTGTCCGCCATATCCGCCACAATAGTGGGTGCATACCTGGCCAGTGAGTCAAATTCCAGGTTGTACTCTCTGATGGTTCTCCCATTCTGTCTTAACGCCAAGAACCTATCCAAGCGGGCTCTCCTCGTCTCAGGAGGCAAAAAGTGATCGAGGAAGGATCCCGTGAACTCACCCCAAACAGCTGGAGGAGCACCCATACATCTAGACAACACCCACGACTCAAACCAGTTCAACACAATATCGCGTAACCGGTAAGAAGCTAACACAACGGACTCCGTCTCCGAGGCCCTAAGCACCTGCATAGTCTGCTGCACCTGTCGAATGAACTCCTGAGGGTCCTCCTCAGACCTCGAACCATAGAATTCAGGTGGATTTCAACTCAGAAAGTCCCGAATCCTCAAACTATTGGCTCTAGGGTTAGCTCTGGCTCCCGTGTTGCCACCTTACAATGCTAGTCAATAATCGGATCGCTCTCGTAATCTCGATATTCAGCCACCGGCGTGGACACGAGGCTCAGTGCAGGAACCTCTGGTATCACCGCTCTCGGCTCCTCTATCTTTGGCGTGGCTGATCTCGCCGATCCCCCCATAACCTCAGGCATAGTCTGGGCCTGATTCCTAGAAATCCTCTGTGTACCACTAACAACTCTTGCTGTTGCCTTGCCCTTCTGGGCCCTGGTCGCCTTCCGTGGAGGCATAACTGATACAATAGAACAAGTCAGAGAGGATTAAGCCTAGTAGGACAGCTCTACTGCACGATCTCAGAGGGAGAAGAATGGAAACAAATCCTAAATGTCCTGCAGCCTCCTGATTATAGATGTGGTGCACAACACATCAATAATCAAGACTCTACTAGACACGGTCTGTAGACACTTTCCGAGGACTAACTGCTCTGATACCACTTTTGTCACGACCCGACCCCGGGCCCGCGACTGGTGCCCTACCTGGGCACCCTTACAGGTATACATCAGAGATAATCAGCGGAACATACATAAGCTTTAACAATGAAATAAATAATAGGTTAGCCGATAAGGCTACCTTCCTGGATATAAACAAATCCAAAAGCAGTTACCTCAATTTTTTTTTATAAAGTGACTCACAATATATGACTACAGCCTCAAGAGTTTACATAACAAGCGTGGACGGGACGGGGCCGCCGTACCTCGAATGTACAAAAGTCAACGACTTGAGGAACCATACCAAAGACAAAGCCTTCGAGAAATGGAGCTTTCAGGCGAGCGGTGATCCTACGAGTGCGGATCGGCAAGCTATGTACCTCAACTGCGGCATGAACGCGGCCCGAGAGTCGATTACAAAACATGTACCAAGTATGCGGCCAGAAATCTTGTAATTTAAATCATAATAGTCAAAAGATACTGAAGACATATATGATAACCAAATTAACGATGCGTGCCTTCTTGAAGTGGAAGCAATGAAAGTCGGTTTACCTTATCTGACTGTTTCATCATATGAACAGTAGTCACGCGGGGCTATGAACACCACCCTCAAATATCCAAGCGCGTGGGATTCCCATCACCGGCAGCCAGGTGTAAAATCTAACTCTGTGACGCGCCCGTGGCATCCTTCCTCACTGTCGGCGTACACACAAATCTAACCATGTGACGCGCTCATGGTATCCTACCACACTGTCGGCGTACATACATACAACACGTATATACCTATATCCTCTGCCCGTGGGATCCCCCGTCACTGCCGACCGCCATAAAAGTAAATACAACCATGTAACGTGTCCGTGGCATCCTACCTCACTGCCGAGGTACACATACACAATACTTACATGTATATATATCATGCCCGTGGAATCCCTCATCTCGGGTACATGACTTCATGAGGTGTCCCTCGCATCGTGGGTAGCAAATCCACGGAACCAGGTGGTATAACGATGTTGGGGGTTTACCCCTCATTTATACTCTTACCCTGAAGAAGGTGGTATAACGATCTTGGGGGTGTACCCCTCATGTATACTCTTACCCCTCAAACTACATGCCTCGGAATCCCTCATCGTAAGCATGTCCACGGTGCATACCTGTGGAATCCCACATCACTGACAGTATGTCCCGGTAACCCATACTACGACCATGGAAGCATACCCGTGGAATCCCACATCACTGTCGGTACGTCCAAGTAAACTCATACTATGACCAGGGAAGCATACCCGTGGAATCCCACATCACTGCTTTGATGCGTCGGTAGACTCGTAGAGGCAATGGAGGCATACGTGGAATCCTCCATCACCGGCCAGTGCGTCCAAGTAAGCTCCTAACTTCTTTAGACTTTCATTAACATACAAAATGGATCTCATTTTATGACCTTAGGCACTTTCCATATCACTTAACAAGTCCTGGGAAAATTCAACCCAAAGTACTACGTATTTCTATTCTTTCCAAGATCCCTTTTCCACATAAGACCCCAAGATACTAACACCCGTAGTATCAAGGCTTATCTACATTTCAAACAAGTCACTATACTATTAGAAATATGCTTCGGCTTCTAACTCAAGCGACCCTCATTTTAAACTTTAAGCAATTGATGCCTTTAAATCGAATTGCCTTTCTTAGTATCCATTCTTTTATCTAGGCTTACCTTATTCGAGAAAAACTATTTCTTTAAGCTTCCATAAAGTTATTATAACCAACTTCCCATAAAGCAGTTATACTAACTTTATGCTTTAGAAACCAAGACATCCTTATCCTCCCATAAAGCCGTCATAACTAACTTCCCATAAAGCCGTTATAACTCTTTATGTCTTAGACCACTTTGCTCTCTCTATAACCAAGAGGCTTGTACTTCAATTCAAGTTACACTACTTTCAAAATACTTCAAAAATCTTAACTTAGGAATCAGGTCTCTTATCTTTAGAATAGTTCAAGAATCAATACTTCCCAAATCCAGTATTTTATACTTGATCATGTCAAGAAATCCTTGTCTACCTTATTAGGATAAACCATTCTTATAACTCTTCCTTAAGGACACGTGAGTTAATTCTCTAACTCAACCAACTAGACATCCTTAAAACAAGTCAAATATATCAAATGACTTCACTTCATTTAAATCACGTACGTCTACCGTACCATACAGTTATAACTACTCATGCTCAAGAGATAGGAAGAGTTCTACATACCTCTTTTGTTTAATCCACTTGCCAAGTCCAATATGCCGTTCGTAGATGTCAACCTATAATGACCATAATACTTCTATTAGCTTCTAGCTTCAACGTAGTATATTCTAATGAAAAACCCCTTGTTCTACGGGAAAATTGGACAGCACG
The DNA here is from genome assembly GCA_029844215.1 of Przewalskia tangutica. Lineage (NCBI taxonomy): Eukaryota > Viridiplantae > Streptophyta > Magnoliopsida > Solanales > Solanaceae > Przewalskia > Przewalskia tangutica. The sequence goes on along the minus strand of CM056726.1, from coordinate 84,281,116 downwards.
TCCTTTGTTTCTACTTACTTTTCCACCTTTTTCAAGGTCCGAATTCAATAACCAAACGCCGCATTTAAGGCACAACAATTCAGCTAACCAAAAGGGGATTACACGCCTTCACAGGACGCGTAAAATTCTGCCCCACAATAATACAAAACAATCCAATAATTTCCAAACCACATTCGGCTATATTATCCCAACAATTATCAATTTCCTTTCCATTCCCTTTTAACCCAACTCGTTATCCCAACATGTTATCTAAATCATAACCAATTACATAACCCCCTATTTGTAACATGCAACGATTTTTAGCTAACAACCGAATTGATTACAACATGAGTGGCTAACATTCCCCTTTTCGGTTTTCAACAAGACAACAAGATCCAAATCTTTTCAAACTTTAATATAACAGCCTCAGGCTCATTTCTTAACTATTATAACTCGAAAACTTCATTTACACAAGAAGGTGGAGATTTTTACCTCAAGAAGCCCTCTTTCCGAAATCTTCTTCACTTTAAAATTACCCACACGAACCCTTTACAAGCTTGCCAACACTTTTCCTTCTTGAAGCCTTTCCAAAAATCTCACCGGGGTTCATCAATTTGAGAGAGAGAAGAGGGATTTTTCTTTGAGAAACCCTTGCAAATGGTCAAGTCTTGAAGACTTGACCCTAAAATAAGACCCTCCTTTGGTCAAAAAGATGGGAGGGACACTTGTCACCCTCCCATAGGCCTTTAATCAAAATATCCCCTGTTTTTTGCCCCTTACCGCGTCAAAAATCCCGCCTTGGCGCCGCAGCCCTGCAGCCGGCGCCGCGGCGCTGCAACCTCAGAGGACTTTCGGAAATATCGGTGCTGCGGCCCTGCTAACGGCGCCGCGGCGCTGCGACGCCTGCTGGGAAACCTGTCCTCTGCGTCAGCCCGCAGAACTTCTAACTCCCGTAACTTCCTACCCCGATGTCCAATCGATGAGTGGTTTGTTGCGTTGGAAACTAGACTCAACAACCTTCATACTAGTCTTTTAAAACTCCTCAAAACTCCTAAGGAACTAGGAGATATACCGCTCCAAAGTTGACTGAAAGTCTACCCACCACCTTTTGCCAACCCAACCTTCCAAATTCAAATCTTATTTCCTTTCGTACGTTCTTAACTTAACCTCTTGAATTTACGGGGTGTAACAACCATGCCTTTCCTTTTTACATAAACCAAGACAATACCATGCCTTTACACAAACCAAGACAATTACCATGTCTTTCCTTTTTACATAAACCAAGACAATTACCATGCCTTTCCTTTTTATATAAACCAAGACAATTACCATGCCTTCTTTTTACACATACCAAGAGAAATCCTTATTTAAGCAAGTCAAAGTACTATCAAGGCACAAATAGAATAATTCTCATTTAAATAAGCCAAAGTACTACGTACGTCCATTCTTTTCAAAAGACTCCTTTTTATATAAAACCCCAAGATACTAACACCCGTAGTATCAAGGCATGTCTATTTTTCAAAAATAAGTTACTACACCTTTAGAAATTCATTTCAAGGCTTTGAAACTAAGTAACTTTTAATTACACAACCTAGGCAACTCATACCTATCCATCAAAATAGACAACTCTCTTAACCTTCCATAAAGCCGTTATAACCAACTTCCCATAAAGTCGTTATAACCCTTTATGGTTTTAGACAAATTCATTCTTTTTATAAACAAGAGACTTATACTTTTAAAACCAAGTATCATATACTTTCATATCAATTTTCTTAACTTTCAAAATACTTCAAGTCTCTTAACTTTAGAAATCAAGTTTCTTAACTTTAGAAATCAAGTAGCTTCTACTTTTAAATCCCAAGTAACTCACACCTTTAAAACAAGTTACTTCTCTTTAAATCATGTCATTTCTCCTCTTTTAAATCAATTAAGTAAATCACTCCTTTGACTCCTCTAAAGTCATTATAACAACCTTTAGGTTTTGGAACTAAGGCACTAGCCAAAAGATTTGGAAACCACTTCCTTTTCAAGACTCTACGTACTTCAAGTAAAATACTTTCACTTTTGAAAATCCAAACTTCATTAAGGGAATGGATTATAACAACTTCCAATTTAAACATCCAAAGTACAATCAAGGAAGTATATAGAACAACTTCTATACTAGGCAATCCAAGTACAATCAAGGAATGGATCATTTAAGGAGTATGACTTACTTTCTTTATCATAAGGAATCATGCTAGAAGAAGAGGAGATGGTTCACATACCCTTCGGCTTAATCCACAAGCTAAGTCGAATACGCCGCACGTAGAATTGTCAACCTATAATGGCCACAACACGACTATCAATTTCTAGTTTCTAACGTAGAATGATACTAAGTATACGGTCTCTTATTCTACGGAAAATCGGGCAGCACCTCCTTTGTTTCTACGTACTTTTTCACCTTTTTCAAGGCCCGATAATCAATAACCAACATGCCACATTTAAGGCTCAATACATCAACCAATCAAAGGGGATTACACGCCTTACAATACGTGTAAAATTCTGCCCCACAATTAATACCAAGTAGTTCAATATTCAAAGCCATTCTCGGCTAACATATACAACAACACAAAGTCCTTTCCAATTCTTTTTCAATCCAAGTTCTTAGGTATAACATGTTATATATCATAAACAACTTCGTGGTATGGTTATATAGATTTGTTGGTACGGCTTTGGTATCTGGTAGTTGGCTTTCGTACTTGCCCCGGTCAGTTGATGATGCGGCTTTGGTACCTGGTAGTTAGCGCCGTACTTGCCGTCACGGTTTTATGACACAGTGGGACACGTGTTCATGTGTACTCCTTGGTGTGGTTATCGTAGACTGCCGGCAGTGAGGAAGGTGTTCCACGGGCATGATTGATGTTGCGGGCATGAGACCCATAGTTATATTTGAGTGATGACTTTGAGGGCGTGAGTCCCTGACTTGACGTGACTGCTTACATATTATGTACTGTAGTTTGGTTATCATATATGTCTCCTGTTTTATATAGACTACTATTGTTATACCCGTATTTCAGTATATGCGTGGGAATACGCATAAAAGTTTGGCTTTAAAGTTAGCCTTGGGCGTTTTTTTGTACACAACTCGCTTAAAGAATCGCTTTCCGGCGAAAGCGTTTCCACGACTTCGTAGGGAAAATTCCGGCTATGCCATTTCTAATTTTTGCGGATTTTTCCGAGAGACGAAACATTTTGGACCAACGGGAGGGCAACACTTGGCACCCTCCCATTGGTGGACTTGAATCGTCCATGGACGAAATTGGAGAGCCAAGGCACGTTTTTTGTGCCTTGTGCACAAGTCAAGGGTTGGTAGGATATTTGTGTTTAGTTAATCCTCACCCTACACTTGCCTTGCACTTGTCTTCATCTTGGCCATTGGTTGGCCAAGGCTTGAGCTATAAATACCCCCTTAGAGATGAAGAGTTATTCATCCACAAAGTTATCTTCCAAGTCTAAAAATCCTCTCCTCTCCCTTAAGCTTTTCGTCCAACACCCCTTCCCTCCCCTTGTGTAGTGTGGCCGAGAGCCTACCCCCCCTAGCCTAGCCGAAATCTACCCCCCCTCCCTTGGTAGAAAAGTTACCTTCTTGTATCGTTATAATGCCCAAAATACCCTAGCCCAAATACCTTAGTACTTAGTAGAAGTTGTGAAGAACTTCTAAGGTTCTTGGAGCATACAACTTAGGAGCAAAACCTTGCTCAGGCGCGACTTTTTCTAGGATATTATTGGGCTTACCGAGGTAATAATCCTAACCCTCTTTTGTATTAGAGAATGCATACTGTAGAAGTATAAGAATAAGTATTAATCACTTAGAAGGGTTTAAAAGAAGAATAATCAAAGCAGTACTTACATAGAATTTGTTTTCACTGATGAACTTATATAGCTCACCGGGTAGGGAAGTGCTGCCCGACTTACCGTAGAATTATGAACCCCCTGTTTAGAATGACCTTCAGAGTAGTCTTTGATAGATATCTGTGACTATTATAGGCTGACTCTTTGCGCGCGACATATTCAACTTGGCAGGTGGTTTTCGCTGAGAAGGTATGTGATTCTTCCTAAAGCATGATATTTTACAATATATATAGTACGGTAGACGTACATGTGTTAACTGGATAATAACTATGGCAATGTCTTTGACTTAAGCCTGAATAATACTTACGGCAATGCCTCACGGCTTAAGCCTGAATAATACTTACGGCAATGCCTCACGGCTTAAGCCTGAATAATAAAGAACTGAAAACACTTCAAAAGACTACTGAATCATATTAACAGAAGAGAACTAATTGGTTTTTAAAACAGAAGCTTAAGAGTTATACTAGCTTTATGGGAAGTAAGTATAACCACTTAAGATTGATAAAAGAAACAGTTTGCCTATGTGTTTATAACAGACTTATATTGAATTGTGAAAAGAATAATAAGATGGTTTGATAAGTAGACATGATATGATGCTATGTGTGTTAGTGTCTTGTATAGCGTTTGTGAAAAAAGTATGCTTGTTGTGATTATGTTGTTTAAAGATAAATTGTTATGTTAGTATGCTATCCTCACCTCTTGAGATGATCACAGGGGTTAAGCGCCTCCGATCACGGGGTAGACTTCGGTGATGCAGGACCATGATTCGAGAATACCTCATGCGGGTCGGGGGCCTATGCGGAGCTACGAGAGTTCGAGTTAGTATGCGGGGTTATACCTCACGCGGTCTATGTGGCCATGCGGACAACGAGTCGGGGCGATGCCGAGAGTAGCTACCTCGATGCGGGGTTATACCTCATGCGGGCCCGTGTGAGTGGCCTATGCGGACTCGAGTCGAGATTAGGCTTGCAGAATGATGATATGGGCAAGTGGCCCTGTTTCGATCATTCGCAGCCTAGACAAGACCTATTACAGTTACCTATTGTTGCTCTTGTTTGTGATGTGGCACTACGTGCGGTTTCCTTGGTTGTTTCACACATATTTGTAAACTGGTTTTAAAAATGATATGTTTTCATTTAAGAACTTTACAGTTTCGCATACTTAGTACCTGTTGTACTGACCTCCTTCGGGGGGCTGCGTTCATGCCTGAGGTATGGGCAAGCAGGTGCTAGATCCGCATCCTTAGGATCTCTACGTTGGTGTCGGGAGCTCCATCTCTTAGGAGGCTCTACTTTTGGTATGATCTCCTGTTGTAGATAGTTTTGTCTGATCGAGGTATGGCGGGCCCTGTCCGCCATAGTTGTATATTTCCTTAGAAGTGCAGTCATGTTATGCGATGTCGGATGTAGCTAAACCATGATTATATATATATATGCGAAAAGCGATGTTTTCTCACATAAAGCTGTGTCTTATTTTATAAAGCTGTTTCATGTCTTGCTTTATATTTCCGCTGATTACTCTGATGTATGACTACTTGGGTGCCCCGGTAAGGCACCAGTCACGGGCCCCGGAATGGGTCGTGACAAAAGTGGTATCAGAGCAGTTAATCCTCGGAAAGTGTCTACGAATCGTATCTAGTAGAGTCTTGATTATCGGTGTGTTGTGCACCACGCCAATAATCGAGAGGCTATAGGATATTTAGGATTGGTTTCCATTCTTCTCATTACGAGATCGTGCTTTAGAGTCGTGTTATAGGTTGGACCTCTAACGTATTCCTTTCCATGTGATTATGCCTCGCGTAAGGCAACCCGGGCCCGAGAAGGCAAAGCGTAGGAGGCGCTAGCGAGACACCCAGTCACGAGGCTCGAGGCCCGGTCTATACGAGGGCGAGTTCTATGACGCCGCCCGGCCAGCCGGCGACCACAGTACCCGCCTCGTCCCACGGCTGGGGCGGAGGTTAGGGTACAAGAGATGGCCCGACTTTTGGCTAAAGTTGTGGCCCGACACGAGAGAGGCTGGATCACGGCGGTTCAGTTCAGCTCGGCTCGATCGTACCGTTGTTCACCCGAGGCGAGAGTCTGAGGCTACGAGACTTCTTGAGTTGTAGCCCGCCAGAGTTTTACGGGTCGAGGCCGGAGGATGATCCGCAGGAGTTCATCCGTCAGCTACAGAGGATTTTGAGAGTGATCAGGGCGTCGGAGACCGAGTCCGTGATCTTTGGTTCATATAGGCTGCGTGATACCGCAGTCGATTGGTTTGATTCGTGGGAGTTATCCTCGGGAGCACGCGTCCCAGCCTAGGATGAGTTCTCGAGGCTTTCCTCACTCACTTCTTGCCTCCACAGATGAGGAGGCGCGGTGATAGATTTTTCTTGGCGAGAGGCGAGGGCCTTGTCGGGAGTACAATGTCGAGTTTGATTCTTTGGCTCGATATGTCCCAGCATTGGTAGAGATATGGAGGATAGGGTGCACCGCTATGTCACCGGGCTGAAGCGACTATATGGCCGAGTCTTGTCGCGGGGTTTCTCTCCGGTAGGGTATGGACATTACCGCGTGCGAGCTCACGCCCTTGGATGCGAGGCGCAGAGGTCGACGAGTGGGCCAGACGGCGGCGAAGAAGGCGGGGCGGGAGGGTCTTACGGTGGTTATCGTGGTGGCGGCCTCGGCGGTCTGGGTCGCACCACGGCCAGCTCGAGCACTCTGCACCGTCCTCGGCATAGCCGAGTTTTCGAGGCGACCAGGGCCCGGGGCTTGAGCGTCGAGTAGCGAGTGCTTGGCGATCGGGACCACCCGGTGTGGCCGTCGCGGTGGATCCCATTACGGGAAGTGTGGTACTACTTTTGGAGCTTATTCTGATTGTAGCCAGCAGGGTCACTTTGCGGCTGTCAGGCCGGGCGTGGCGGTGGTAGGCTCGGCCTACGAGTTACGTTGCCGCTTCATCATCTCCTGATTACTCGCCGGGCGCGTGGTGCTCATGGGTCAGCCAGTCGCGTGAGTCGTGGCTCGGGTCCCGATTCTAGCGGTCCTCGAGAACCGCATTTATGCTTTGTCCGGCCAGCGGGATCGGAGGCCTCACCGATGTCGCCACGGTACCTTATCGGTTACGGGTTTGATGTTTATGCCTTGATAGATCCGGGTTCTACTCGTCTATATATCTCCCTTGTTGCTAGTAGGATAGGGATAGAGCACGAGTCCATAGACCCTTTCGAGGTAGCTACGCGATGGGTGATTCGGTGGTAGCTCGGCGGGTATATAGGGCTTGTCTGTGACCATTCTGATCGTCGGACCACGGCGACTTGATAGAGTTGGAGATGATTGACTTCGACGTGATTATGGGGATGGATTGGCTAGCTTCTTGCTATGCCAATGTAGACCGCAGAGAGAGAGTAATGCGGTTCCAGTTTCACGAGGAGCGGTTGTTGAGTGGGAGGAGCACGGTATCGCCGAGGGTAGGTTTATTTCCTACCTCAAGGCTAGGAAGATGGTGCGAGAAGGGTATATCTACCATCTAGTTCGGGTGTTTGATCTGAAGTGCGGTACCAGATTTTGATCGATTCGGTAGTCGAAGTTCCCAGGCGTGTTTCGGATGACCTCCGGGTATCCCTCACGAGAGGAGATTGAGTTTTGTATTGACATATTGCGGATACTCGGCCTATTTCCATTCCGCCATACGAATGGCACTCGCCGAGTTGAGAGAGTGAGGACCGGTGAGGATTTCTTTGGAGAAGCGGCTTCATTAGGCCAGTGTTTCCCGAAGCGCCGGTATTGTTCGTGAAGAAGAAGGGCGGGGCCTTTGCGCATGTGTGTTGATTATAGGCGGTGAACAAGGTGACCATTAAACAGATACCCCTTCCCGGGATTGATGATTTGTTCGACCAGTTGCGAGCGCGAGATGTTTCTCCAAGATTGATCTGCGTTCGGGCTATCATCGAGTTCGTGTCGAGAGAGGTGGATGTCCCTAGATGCATTCGGACGATGCGGGCATTATGAGTTCAGTCATGTCTTTTGGGTTGACCAATGCTCGGCGGTATTCATGGATTTGATGAACCGAGTGTTCAAACCATTTTGACACGTTTGTGATAGTGTTCATTGATGATATCTTGGTTTATTCTCGCCAGAGCGAGAGCACGCGGAGCATTTGAGGCTGTCTTGTGATTCTCGAGATCAGCGATTATACGCCAAGTTTTCCAAATGTGAGTTTTGGTTGACTTGATGGCGTTTCTTGGGCATATTGTCGGGCTGATGGCATTCAGTGGATCGGCCAAGATCGAAGCGATCGGGACTTGGCCTGAACCTACTACTCCGGCAGAGGTTCGCGATTTCGGGCCTTGCGAGTTATTATCGGCGGTTCGTGGAGAAGTTTGCTTCTATCTACGCACCATTGACTAGGTGACTCGGAAAGCGGCCAAGTTCCGATGGTGATGCTTGTGGCGAGGTTTCGATTCTTGAAAGAGATATTGGCACGCCCCGTTCTTACTCTTCCAGAGGGTCCAGATGGTTATGTCGTGTATTGTGATGCGTCAGGCATCGGGTTGGGATGTGTGTTGATGCAGCATGGCAGGGTTATTGTCACGACCCGATTCCGGGCCCGTGACTGGTGCCTTACCCCGGGCACCCTAGTGATACAACATCAGAGTAATCAGCGGAACATAAAACAATACAAGACATATTATGAAATATGAAACAATAATCTGAGAAAAACTTGCCTTTCGGCATATATATAAATAACAACTTTTTCCAACATGAACAGTTTTAATCCTTTTTACAAACCCTGCCCACAACAGTACTACAGACCTCTAAGAAATGATACGACAACAATGGCGGGACAGGGCCCCGCCATACACCTGAATGTAAACACCTACAACAACAGGGGACTATACCACTGATAAGCCTCCGGAGAAACGGAGCTTTCCACATGACCCGTGACCCTAAGGCGAGGATCAATGATGGTGTACCTTTACTGCGGCATGAGCGGCCCCGAGAGGTCGAGACCAGTGCAGAGTATGTGAAACTAAAAATCGTAAATGAAATCATAATAGTCTATAAAGCGGGAGACATGTATGATAGCAAACTACGATTCACAATAATAGCGATCATGTCAAGTCAGGGACTCACGCCCTCAAGTCATCACTCAAATATAACAATGGGTCTCACGCCCACAACATCAATCATGCCCGTGGAATACCTTCCTCACTGCCGGCAGTCGATGATATGATAACAACAAGACAGCAATCCAAATGGAAGCATACCCGTGCGCTACGCATCGTGTCAGTATGTCCAAAGGGAAACAATAAGACAACTTTCCAAATGGGCGCATACCCGTGCGCTACGCATCGTGTCAGTATGTCCAAAGGGAAACAATAGGACAGCATTCCAAATGGACGCATACCCGTGCGCTACGCATCGTGTCAGTATGTCCAAAAGGAAATCACAAGGCGATAATCAAAATGGAAACATACCCGTGCGCTACGCATCGTGTCAGTATATCCAAAGCGATTAACCACAAGACCTTAACCAAAATGGAAGCATACCCGTGCGCTACGCATCGTGTCAGTATGTCCAAAGCGATTAACAACAATAATACTATCAACAGGAACGTACCCGTGGAATTTCTCCGTCACTGACGGCACGTCCAAGTAAGTTCTCAACGATCAACGACCTCTATCGAGACGCGGTAACACAGAAACACAACGCTTGTATAATAAAGGATATCATCACAAGCATAGGCAAGTTTCACAACAACAAGCATAGGCAAGTTTCACAACAACAAGCATAGGCAAGTTTCACAACAACAAGCATAGGCAAGTTGCACACAACTCAAAGTACTTTCATTTTATGCCAAAGTCCGGGTTTTTAACCCCAAAGTACTACATTCGTTAAGTTCTTTTAAAAGAGATCCATTACTTTTATAAAAGTCACCCGATACCCGTAGTATTAGAATGACCAACCCACCTTCCTTTTCAAAATCAAGTAACAACATTCTTTTCCTAAGTTCCAGTTTGCCTAGTTTCAATTACTCAAGCTTCTCATTTTCAAATGGTTTCATAGTTCCCAAACTTAATCACTTGATTCCTTTTTAGAACAATTGAGTAACATATGTCATATACGTGAGTAGTTTATTCTTGTTTATAACGATCTTATTACAGCAGCCATGGTCTAGGAAATATCATTTTGTCTCATCTTAGCTTCTATGCAGATGGAAGTTTCTACTGGTTTTAATAATACTTAATCTGTCAAAACATTTCCTTTTATTAACGCTGCAGTGGTTTGTCGATACACATTCTGATTTCCAAAATCAGTAAAACATTCTTAATACGTTATACCTAACTTTCCATAAAGCTAGTATAACTCTTAAGTTTTCAAAACAAATCAAGTATTACTTCTTCTCTCAAAATGATTCAAAACTCTTTTGAAATACTTCAAGTTCTTTATTAACACATAACAAGCCGATTATAGTTCAAATCGATTTACCTTTTAAAAACCACATGTATTTTCTTACCAACATAAAGTCGTTATAACCAACTTCCCATAAAGCCGTTATAACACTTTATGTTTTACACCAATCAAATACATTTAGTACATGCGTCTATCGTACTACATAGTTCACATATCATGCTAGAAGAGATAGGAAGAGGTTCACATACCTCGCGACGAGTATCGACTAATAGCAAAACGCTCAAGTACTCCCAACCGTCGCTACTCCTAAAGCCAAGTAGAACGCGCCACACGTAGTACTTCAACCTATAAGGCCACAAGGCGCTTATTAACATTAAGATCTTATCGTAGAACATTCTACGTAAAATTCGGCGACTCTCCCCGCAACGTAAATCTCCTCTCTAACGGCCGGCTACCAAGCCAACCAGGGGGTTATACATCTAACCCGACGGGTACAATTCTACTCCACGATTACTACACAAGTCTCAATGTCTGATTGATTCGATTCTTCAGGCTTAAGTCAAAAGACATTGCCAACTAACCACGTTCAGTTCTATATATAGTATACTTTAACTATATATTCTAACAACATGTAATTTCCAATTACAATAGAGGGACAAGATATTTACCTCGATAAGCCCATAATTATCCAAGTATAAAGTCGATCCGGGGCAGTCGTTTAGCTCGACTCAGCGCTCAACCCGCTCTAAACCACCCTTAGAAGTTCTAACCAACTTCTACACAATACTCCAACGGACTATGGAGATTTTCCTAGGGTTTCGGTTTTGTGACTGACGGGAAGTATAATAGTATTTCCGGGCTTTTCGTATAGGTATAACCTTAGAATACTACAAGGTATACGGCTAAGGTAATTTGGGCATTATAACAATACTTTGAGAGTATTTCTACACCACAAAGGGGGGTATTATACGAAAGCAACTTGGCTAGGGGGGGGGGTACCCCACGGCCACACTACTAGGAGGGGGGGTGTACCCCTCGGCCAAGGCCTCTAGGAGAGGGGGAGGCCTCTTGGCCGAACTCAACACTAAGGGGAGGGAGAAGATTTAACACTTAGAAACATTTAGGAAAGGATGAAGAATTCATCAAAGGGAGAGGGGTATTTATAGCACAAGCCAAGGCCAACCAATGGCCAAGATTGAGCCAAGTGCTACACAAGTGTAGGGCCAAGATATGCCCAAGTGCCCCCTAGTCCCTACTCCTTAAAACCCTCACAAATATCTACCAAAATATCTACCACTTGACCTCCCCAATTCGTCCCATGTGCCGCCCACCTTGCCCACCAATGAGAGGGTGCCAAGTGCCGCCCTCTCGTTGGTCCAAAATGTTCCGTCTCTCGGAAAAATCCGCAAAAATAAGAAAAGACATAGCCGGAATTTTCCCTTCGCAAGTTATGAAAAACGTTTCGTCGAAAAACGACTCTAACCGGGTGTTGTGCACAAATGCCATTCGGCCAAGCCACCAAGGCGGGGGTGACACGTGTCACCCTCCTATTGGCCCAAAATAAAACATCTTCCGAAAATATCCACAATGGCCAAAATCTCGAAAACAAAGTGGGCCCCACAAAAACCGTAAATTTCTCCCGTGGGCCCCACGTGACCATTTCCGAAAATAAAATTCCATAATTCTCTAATATTCCAGGAAGTCCGAATACCAAATCTGGGAATCCAATTCCCATTAACGAACCTTTTTCCTTCACAAAAACCGGAAACTTTTCCGTGGAAAAATCGCCTCTTTCTTCCTTTCCAATCTTTACGCGTATTCTCGTACGTACGTCCTCGCATACATACCCTGGAACTACGGGGTATAACATTCTTCCCCCCTTAGAAACATTCGTCCCGAATGTTCCTTCTAAGTCTCAAAACGAACGCGTGCCAGTATAGTCTTCACTACTATACTTACGAAACAATCCTGCCACAGCTGGCCACAGAAATACCCACGCAAAATACCTACATCCAAGTCCACGAGGAAACACCTCTAACATCACCACAAATAATACTACTTTTGTCGCGAGCCTTGCTCCAACGACCCAACAAATGGTACCGGGCTGCATGCGATCACCGGTATGTGACACTCAATTCTTACCATATTTACGATCACGCTTTAGTATCCAAAACTCGGTTACTATCTCTAACGTGGTCATCATTAATCGGGAACATTGGATGGATCTTCGATACTTTCCCGAACATAACAATACGAAGACCGGACGTCCTTCCTCCTAAGTCGGACGGCAAATGCTAACATATAGGCAACCCGCCTATTCTTCACATGAACTCACAAAGGCCCAAAGTAACTCGGGCTAAGTTCCTTCATTTCCAAAACTCGTCACACTGTCAGGGGTGGTACTTTCAAGCAGACCGACCGTCGGCACTGAACTCTGGCGTCGTCGCCGATTATCCGCGACGATTCCTCCGAGCCGCGGAACTTCTTCTAGACAAGCTTCACTATCCATCTGCGGAACAAGATCAACCAACTATCGAACCACCGCCAACATCGAACCAATCGGCCGGCAACTTACACTTCCGCCCCGCAAGGCTTCATAAGGCGACATCCGAACACCGAAATGGTAGCTCAAGCGCTCCTCCACAGAGACAACAATCCTCACAACTACCTCGAAATCCACGCACCGGCGAGGCGAATGCGGTCTCGAGACTTACTCGAGTTCTTAACACATGCTTGGTAAAACTTCCGAAACAAAAGCGATCGTAACACTGGCTCCATCGTCATGCATCATAAGGTGAAGGTAGGCACCGTGCAGCCTTACAACCTTTACGATAAATCAACAACGCCAAGTGAGCGGTCCGGCAAGAAGAACACGATGGGCTGCCCCCATCGGCCCGACCACCGGTCGAACGCATCCACGAACTCGTACGTTGGTTAACTAAACTTGGGCCTAGCACCCTCGTGACCCTACCACAAGGCGGGACCACCACAACCGCACCCCATACATGCCGCGGGTTGACCCGCAACGTGGCCTCAACCCGACCCGGCAACGCGCACAATACTAGCTCCCGATCGGAACAATCTCACTAATCACGTTACGAAAACCTAGCGGTCTTCTTAGCTCAACTACCCTCTTCATTTCACACTACTTAGGGACCTATCCCAAACACAGCTCACGTGCACTAAGCACTCCTATAAGGGTCAAACATAAACATACGTCTCTACCCGAGATGGCCTTACCTCTAAGGTCTTTGCGTATAAAGCTCTAAGGCTCACACTTTCTCTATCCTCCAAAATCTTACTCGGTTAACCCACCATGATTTCTAATCACAACTAACACACTGCTATCAGAACATAGCACTTAAGGTATACTCACCTTGAAAGTTACCGAAGGACCTTGCTGCTCTGGCCCTCTGCTGTCCTTGGTTAACCCGTCGATCTCTACGTTTCTCGGCCTGCTGCGCATAAGCCCGTACACAGGCCATGCTCAAGCCCAACTGAAGAATTACTCTTGCACAACCCTTTCTTAGGTAGTCATCAAGACTCGTGGTACATCGGTATAATCTCTGGTAGCCAAAACCATGGCTAGTAACAGGGTCGCCTCTTTGCAATCTAAATTCTCTGTTCGTCATTAGGCGAAAGTTCAAATATCATGGCGCGATGGAATCGCCGTCGCCGTGCTAAACTCCGCTGGGGCTAGTAACGTCGCAGAAATCCCCGAATGAAGCACTACCCTAGGTAATGATTGGGCCTGTGCCCTCGCAACCCTCTGTATTCTACTCGCAGCTCCCTCGGCTGCCTTGCCCTCCTGGGCCCGGGTTGCCCTACGCGGAGGCATAACGGTAAGGGAAAGAAATACGTTTAGAGGGTCCAACTTAAAACACAGCTCTAAGGCACGACCTCAGAGTGAGAAGAATAGAAACCAATCCTAAATATCCTATAGCCTCCTGATTATTGGCGTGGTGCACAACACACCGATAATCAAGACTCTTGGATCTGATGCAGTAGACACTTTCCGAGGATTAATCGCTCGATACCACTTTTGTCACGACCGATTAAGGCGTGGATCGTGCCTACACCGGCACCCTAGTGATACAACATCAGTAATCAGTAACATAAAACAATACAAGACATATTTTGAAATTTGAAACAATAATTGTCTAAAAACTTGCCTTTCGGCTTTTTTATAAATAACAACTTTTTCCAACATGAGCAGTTTTAATCCTTTTTACAAACCCTACCCACAAAGACTACAGACCTAAGAAATGATCGACAACAATGGCGGGACGGGGCCCCGCCATACACCGAATGTAAACACCTACAACAGGACTATACCACTGATAAGCCTCGAGAAACGGAGCTTTCCCATGTGAGCTGTGACCCTAAGAGCGAGGATCAATGGCGGTGTACCTTTACTGCGGCATGAACGCGGCCCGAGAGACAGTCGATACAGTGCAGTATGTGAAACTAAAAATACTGTAAAGGAAATCATAATAGTCTATAAAGCAGGAGACATGTATGATAACCAAACTACAGTTCACAATAATAAGCAGTCATGTCAAGTCAGGGACTCACGCCTCAGTCATCACTCAAATATAACAATGGGTCTCACGCCCACAACATCAATCATGCGTGGAATACCTTCCTCACGCCGTGATCGATGATATGATAACAACAAGACAAAGAATCCAAATGGAAGCATACCCGTGCGCTACGCATCGTGTCAGTATGTCCAAAGGGAAACAATAAGACAACTTTCCAAATGGACGCATACCCGTGCGCTACGCATCGTGTCAGTATGTCCAAAGGGAAACAATAGGACATTCCAAATGGACGATACGTGCGCTACGCATCGTCGTGTCGGTATGTCCAAAAGGAAATCACTGGCGATAATCAAAATGGAAACATACCACTCCGCTACGCATCGTGTCAGTATATCCAAAGCGAATAACCACAAGACCTTAACCAAAATGGAAGCATACCCGTGCGCTACGCATCGTGTCAGTATGTCCAAAGCGATTAACAACAATAATACTATCAACGAGGCGTGCGTGGAATTTCTCCGTCACTGCCGGCACGTCCAAGTAAGTTCTCAACCAGTCAACCGACCCTCTATCGAGAGACGCGGTAACACAGAAACACAACGCTTGTATAATAAAGGATATCATCACAAGCATAGGCAAGTTTCACAACAACAAGCATAGGCAAGTTTCACAACAACAAGCATAGGCAAGTTTCACAACAACAAGCATAGGCAAGTTGCACACAACTCAAAGTACTTTCATTTTATGCCAAAGTCCGGGTTTTTAACCCCAAAGTACTACATACGTTAAGTTCTTTTAAAAGAGATCCATTACTTTTATAAAAGTCACCCGATACCCGTAGTATTAGAATGACCAACCCACCTTCCTTTTCAAAATCAAGTAACAACATTCTTTTCCTAAGTTCCAGTTTGCCTAGTTTCAATTACTCAAGCTTCTCATTTTCAAATGGTTTCATAGTTCCCAAACTTAATCACTTGATTCCTTTTTAGAACAATTGAGTAACATATGTCATATACGTGAGTAGTTTATTCTTGTTTATAACGATCTTATTACAGCAGCCATGGTCTAGGAAATATCATTTTGTCTCATCTTAGCTTCTATGCAGATGGAAGTTTCTACTGGTTTTAATAATACTTAATCTGTCAAAACATTTCCTTTTATTAATTGCGCAGTTGGTTTGTCGATACACATTCGATTTCCAAAATCAAGAAAACATTCTTAAGACGTTATACCTAACTTTCCATAAAGCTAGTATAACTCTTAAGTTTTCAAAACAAATCAAGTATTACTTCTCTCAAAATGATTCAAAACTCTTTTGAAATACTTCAAGTTCTTTATTAACACATAACAAGCCAGTTATAGTTCAAATCAGTTACCTTTTAAAAACCACATGTATTTTCTTACCAACATAAAGCCGTTATAACCAACTTCCCATAAAGCCGTTATAACACTTTATGTTTTACACCAATCAAATACATTTAGTACATGTACGTCTACCGTACTACATAGTTCACACATATCATGCTAGAAGAGATAGAAAGAGGTTCACATACCTCGCGACGAGTATCGACTAATAGCAAAACGCTCCAAGTACTCCCAACTGTCGGCTACTCCTAAAGCCAAGTAGAACGCGCCACACGTAGTACTTCAACCTATAAGGCCACAAGGCGCTTATTAACATTAAGATCTTATCGTAGAACATTCTACAGAAAATTCGGCAGCACCTCCCCCCCCCGCAACAGCGTAAATCTCCTCCTCTAGCGGGGCCGGCTACCAAGCCAACCAGGGGGGGTTATACATCTAACCCGAACGGGTACAATTCTACTCCAAGATTACTACACAAGTCTCATGTCTGATTCGATTCGATTCTTGAGCTTAAGTCAAAAGACATTGCCAACTAACCACGTTGATTCTATATATAGTATACTTTAACTATATATTCTAACAACATGTAATTTCCAATTACAATAGAGGGACAAGATATTTACCTCGATAAGCCCATAATTATCCAAGTATAAAGTCGATCTGGGCAATCGTTTAGCTCCACTCAGGCGCTCCAACCCGCTCTAAACCACCCTTAGAAGTTCTAACCAACTTCACACAATACTCCAACGGACTATGGAGATTTTCCTAGGGTTTTCGGTTTTGTGGTGACGGGAAGTATAATAGTATTTGGCTTTTCGTATAGGTATAACCTTAGAATAATACAAGGTATCTGCTAAGGTAATTTGGGCATTATAACAATACTTTGAGAGTATTTCTACACCACAAAGGGGTATTATCTAAAGCAACTTGGTGGGGTACCCCACGCCACACTACTAGGAGGGTGTACCCTGGCCAAGGCCTCTAGAGAGGAGGCCTCTTGGCCGAACTCAACACTAAGGGAGGAGAAGATTTAACACTTAGAAACATTTAGGAAAGGATGAAGAATTCATCAAAGGGAGAGGGTATTTATAGCCTGAGCCAAGGCCAACCAATGGCCAAGATTGAGCCAAGTGCTACACAAGTGTAGGGCCAAGATATGCCCAAGTGCCCTCTAGTCCCTACTCCTTAAAACCCTCACAAATATCTACCAAAATATCTACCACTAGACCTCCCAATGGTCGTCCACGTGTGCGCCCACCTTGCCCACCAATGAGAGGGTGCAAAGTGTCGCCCTCTCGTTGGACCAAATTGTTCCGTCTCTCGGAAAAATCCGCAAAAATACCAAAACACATCCCCGTAATTTTCCCTTCGAAAGTTATGTAAAAGGTTTCGTCCAAAAACGACTCTAACCGGGTGTTGTGCACAAATGCCATTCGACTAGCCACAAGGCGGGGTGACACGTGTCACCCTCCTATTGGCCCAAAATAAAACATCTTCCGAAAATATCCACAATGGCCAAAATCTCGAAAACAAAGTGGGCCCCACAAAACCGTAAATTTCTCCCGTGGGCCCCACGTGACCATTTCCGAAAATAAAATTCCATAATTCTCTAATATTACAGGAAGTCCGAATACCAAATCTGGGAATCCAATTCCCATTAACGAACCTTTTTCCTTCACAAAAACCGGAAACTTTTCCGTGGAAAAATCGCCTCTTTCTTCCTTTCCAATCTTTCTGTCGTATTCTCGTACGTACGTCCTCGCATACATACCCTGGAACTACGGGGTATAACATGCATCCCGACAGCTGAAGAAACATGAGAGGAACTACCCCACCCATGATTTGGAGTTGGCAGCCGTGATTCACGCTTTGAAGATCTGGAGGCACTATTTGTATGGGGTTCACGTGGATATTTATACAGACCACAAGAGCCTCCAGTATATCTTCACGGAGGAGCTGAACTTACAGCGAGAGCGGTGGTTAGAGTTGCTTAAGGATTACGATGTTGATATCTGTACCACCCGGGAAGGCCAATGTTGTGGCGGATGCTCTAGTCGTAGGTCGATGGGAGCCTATCGGATGTGCAACTAGAGAGGAGGGACATGGTTCGTGATTTGCATCGATTAGCGAGCCTTGGTGTCCGTTTGATTGATTACGATAGCGGTGGGGTTAGAGTTCGTGAGGTTGCGAGTCTTCCATCGTCGAGAGGTGAAGAGGCAACGATTCGAGGATCGGCTTTGATTCGATATCGTGATCTGACTCTTCGTGAGGGCAAGGGTCCTTTTGAGGTAGCACGATGGGGTGCTAAGGTTTGAGGCGGTGTGTGTTCCAGATGTTTGAGGACTTCGCGGAGTTCTTGGGAAGCACACGGTAGCGCGTTACTCTATCCATCCGGGTCGACCAAGATGTACCACGACCTTAGATCCGTGTATTGGTGGGATGGCTTGAAGAGGACGTTGCGAGTTCGTAGCTCGGTGCGTGTTGTCGCAGTAAAGGTAGAGCACCGGAGGCACGGTGGTTTTATTCTGACGATTGAGATCCCGACACGGAAGTGGGAGGTAATCAACATGGACTTCATCACGGGATTACCTCGCACTCGGAGGAGACATGATTCTATATGGGTTATCGTCGACAGTCGAAATCAGCCCACTTTCTTCCCGTCGGGATGACTTTTTCGGTGAGGATTATGCGGACTTTACATCAGAGATCGTCGATCGCATGGAGTCCCTACCCGATCATATCGCAGAGCCGGTTTACGGCTAACTTCTGGAGGTCCTTCGAGAGGTTTAGGGGCAGTGAGCCGAAATCGCATTTCATCCACGCAGACAGACGGGCGAGCGCGCCTATCCAGACTCGAGGATATCTGCGAGCCTGTGTTATTGACTTCAGTGGTAGTTGGGAGGATCATTTGCCTATAGTTGAGTTCGCGTATAATAATAGCTACCACTCCAGTATTCAGATGGCGCCTTATGAGGCCTTGTATGGGAGGAAGTGCAGATCGCCTATAGGTTGGTTCGATGTGGGCGAGGTGCAGCTAGTGGGACCAGATTTGGTGCAGCAGCGATGGATAAGGTGAAGCTTATCCGAGGCGGCTATCGACACCTCAGTCGGCGAAGTCGTATACAGATCATCGTCGTCGGCATCTTGAGTTCGAGGTTCATGATTGGGTTTTCCTAAAGGTGTCACCCATGAAGGGTGTGATGAGATTCGGGAAGAAGGGGAAACTCAGCCCAAGGTACATTGGGCCGTTTCAGATTGTCCGCAGGGTAGGCAAGGTTGCCTATGAGTTGGATCTGCCGTCCGATCTGGAGGCAGTGCATCCGGTTTTTCACGTATCTATGCTGAGGAGATGTATCGGGGATCCATCTATGGTACACCCGATTGACGATGTCCAGGTGACCGAGGGGTTATCGTATGAGGAGATTCCCATAGCGATAGTCGATCGTCAGGTTAGGCGTCTGCGGACCAAGGACGTGGCTTCCGTCAAAGTCTTGTGGCGGAACGAGCTCAGGGAGGAGATGACGTGGGAAGCTGAGGAGGACATGAGGCAGAATTATCCTCACCTATTCCCCACACCTCCAGGTAATTCACTTTCCTACTTGTAAATTTCCATTATCATTTATGCCTAAGTGTTGTTTTGTGGCCGCGTGTGGCATTTGCTAACTGTTTAAGCTTCTTCGATAACTGTCTTGAGAAGGAACATTCGGGACGAATGTTTCTAAGGAGGGGAGAATGTTATACCCCGTATTTCCAGAGTATGTACGTAAGGGAATACGTACAAAAAGTTTGGCTTTAAAGTTAGCCTTGGACGTTTTTTTTGTACACAACTCGCTTAAAGAATCGTTTTCCGACGAAACGTTTCCACAGCTTTCGTAGGGAAAATTCCGGCTATGCCATTTCTAATTTTTGCGGATTTTTCCGAGAGACGAAACATTTTGGACCAACGGGAGGGCAACACTTGGCACCCTCCCATTGGTGGACTTGAATCGTCCATGGACGAAATTGGAGAGCCAAGGCACGTTGTTTGTGCCTTGTGCACAAGTCAAGGGTTGGTAGGATATTTGTGTTTAGTTAATCCTCACCCTACACTTGCCTTGCACTTGTCTTCATCTTGGCCATTGGTTGGCCAAGGCTTGAGCTATAAATACCCCTTAGAGATGAAGAGTTATTCATCCACAAAGTTATCTTCCAAGTCTAAAAATCCTCTCCTCTCCCTAAGCTTTTAGTCAACACCCCTTCCCTCCCTTGTAGTGTGGCCGAGAGCCTACCCCCTAGCCTAGTGAAATCTACCCCTCCCTTGGTAGAAAAGTTACCTTCTTGTATCGTTATAATGCCCAAAATACCTAGCCCAAATACCTTAGTACTTAGTAGAAGTTGTGAAGAACTTCTAAGGTTCTTGGAGCATACAACTTAGAGCAAAACCTTGCTCGGTAGCGACTTTTCTAGGATATTATTGGGCTTACAGAGGTAATAATCCTAACCCTCTTTTGTATTAGAGAATGCATCTGTAGAAGTATAAGAATAAGTATTAATCACTTAGAAGGGTTTAAAGAAGAATAATCAAATTGTACTTACATAGGAATTTGTTTTCTGATGAACTTATATAGCTCAGGGTAGGGAAGTCTTGCCCGACTTACCGTAGAATTATGAACCCCTGTTTAGAATGACCTTGAGTAGTCTTTGATAGATATCTGTGACTATTATAGGTGACTCTTTCTTGCGACATATTGACTTGGCGGTGGTTTTCATTGAGAAGGTATGTGATTCTTCCTAAAGCATGATATTTTACAATATATATAGTGCGGTAGGCGTCATGTGTTAAGCTGGATAATAACTATGGCAATGTCTTTGACTTAAGCTGAATAATACTTACGGCAATGCCTCGGCTTAAGCTGAATAATACTTACGTGATGCCTCACGGCTTAAGCACGAATAATAAAGAATCGAAAACACTTCAAAAGACTACTGAATCATATTAACAGAAGAGAACTAATTGGTTTTTAAAACAGAAGCTTAAGAGTTATACTAGCTTTATGGGAAGTAAGTATAACCACTTAAGATTGATAAAAGAAACAGTTTGCCTATGTGTTTATAACAGACTTATATTGAATTGTGAAAAGAATAATAAGATGGTTTGATAAGTAGACATGATATGATGCTATGTGTGTTAGTGTCTTGTAACGTTTGTGAAAAAGAGTATGCTTGTTGTGATTATGTTGTTTAAAGATAAGCTGTTATGTTAGTATGCTATCCCTCACCTCTTGAGATGATACCGGGGGTTAAGCTGCCTCCGTCGGGGTAGACTCGGTGATGCAGGACCATGATTCGAGAATACCTCATGCGGGTCCAGGGGGCCTATGCGGAGCTACGAGAGTTCCAGGTTAGTATGCGGGGTTATACCTCATGCGGTCTATGTGGCCATGCGGACAACGAGTCCAGGACGATGCCGAGGAGTAGCTACCCTCGATGCGGGGTTATACCTCATGCGGGCCCATGTGAGTGGCCTATGCGGACTCCGGGAGTCCAGGATTAGGCTTGCAGAATGATGATATGGGCAAGTGGCCCTGTTTCGATCATTCGCAGCCTAGACAAGACCTATTACAGTTACCTATTGTTGCTCTTGTTTGTGATGTGGCACTACGTGCGGTTTCCTTGGTTGTTTCACACATATTTGTAAACTGGTTTTAAAAATGATATGTTTTCATTTAAGAACTTTCTGATTTCGCATACTTAGTACTGTTGTCTTGACCTCGCCGGCTGCGTTCATGCCGCGGTAAGGGCAAGCGGTGCTAGATCCGCATCCTTAGGATCTCTACGTTGGTGTCGGGAGCTCCATCTCTTGGAGGCTCTACTTTTGGTATGATCTCCTGTTGTAGATAGTTTTGTATGCGATCAGGGTATGGCGGGGCCTGTCCGCCATAGTTGTATATTTCCTTAGAGGTGCGTAGTCATGTTTATGCGATGTCGGATGTAGCGCTAATCCATGATTATATAATTATATTCCGAAAGGCGATGTGTTCTCACATAAAGCGTGTCTTATTTTATAAAGCTGTTTCATGTCTTGCTTTATATTTCCGATTACTACGATGTATGACTACTTGGGTGCCGGTAAGGCACGATCCGAACGGGCAGTCGTGACAACTATGATTTCATTCTGATATTTTGATTTCACATACTTGGTACTGTTATGCGACCTCCCCGGGGCTGCGTTCATGACGAATGTAGATGTACATCGGTTGTTGAGCCTCGCTAATAGGATCACAGTTGAGCGTATTGGGAAGCTCAGTTTCTCCGGTGGCTTTTATTTTGGTATGTTTCCACGAGTTGTAGGTTCTTGTACATTCAGGGTATGGCGGGAGCCTGTCCGTTATAGTTGTTGTTACACTCTTAAGTGCAGTACTCTTGTTGTGGGCGAGTTGTAAAGGATGTAACTGTTCAAATTCTGTATATATATGCAAAAAGGCAACCGTTTTGGTTGCTTTGTTTTCTTTATCTGTTTCATATCTGTATGTTTTATTTCCGCTGGTTTTTCTCTGATGTTGTATCACTAGGGTGCCCGGGGTAAGGCACCAGCCGCGGGCCCGTGGTCGGGTCGTGACAAAAGTGGTATCAGAGCAGTTAGTCCTCGGAAAGTATCTACAGACCGTGTCTAGTAGAGTCTTGATTATCGGTGTGTTGTGCACCACATCTATAATCAGGAGGCTGCAGGACATTTAGGATTGGTTTCTATTCTTCTCACTCTGAGATCGTTCCTTAGAGTTGTGTCGTAAGTTGGACTCCCTCTGACGTATTCTTTCGTACCAGTTATGCCTCTACGCAAGGCAACCAGAGCCGAGAAGGGCAAAGCGGCGAGAGGAGGCTGCGAGTAGAAACGAGAGGTTACGGGGATGGGCCCGATCTTTACAGGGTGGTGCTACTGACGGCGGATTCTACGATGCCGCCCAGCGAGTTTAAAGCGGCGGCGGTAGCTCACGAGGCCACGATATCTGCGCCTCGATCCCACAACACAGGCGAGAGAGATGGGTTCTGAGGAGATGGCGATTACTAGCGAGTTGTGGCGGAACATGAGGATAGGCTGGGCCGCGGCGATTCGATAGCACCGTGGTTCATCCTAGATCGGATAGCTTGAGACTACGAGATTTTTACGAGTTGCACCCGCGAGTTCTACGGTCGAGGCCTAGGATGATCCGCAGGAGTTCATCAAGCGATTCTGACGGATCATGAGAGTGATCAAGGCGGAGACCGAGTCGGTGGTCTTAGGTTCGCATCGGCTGCGTGATCTGCTGATCGGGTTTGATTCGTGGGAGCTGTCCGGGAGCTGCGCCTCAGTGTGTTGGACGAGTTCTCGGGAATTTCTTGCACATTTCTTGCCTCGCGGATGAGGAGGCTCAGCCGACATATTTTTGACGTTGAGCGAGCGTCTGATTCGAGTCTGATGTTGAGTTTCACTCTTAGCTCGGTATGTCCCGCATTAGTGGCGGACATGGAGGATAGGGTGCACCGATATGTCACGAGACTTGACGATTATTTAGCGGAGGGTTGCAGGAGTAGCTCTTGATCGGGCATGGACATTGCCGTATCTGAGCTTATACGCGAGGATGGAAAGCGTAGAGACGGCGTAGGGACCATGATCAGCATAAGGGGCGAGCAGGTCCTTTGGTAACTTTAGGCGGCGGCCTCGCGTTAGATCGAATATATACCTCATCCAGTTTAGAGTGGTCCTCCACGATCTTGGGGCGTCGGGAGTATTCAGGAGGCGGTCGGGACTCGAGGTTCAGGTTTTCGGGGGAGTAGTGGTGTTGGCCAGATGAGGCCACCCTTACCTCAGTGTGGCCGTTGCGGTAAAATCCATAAGGGGGAGTGTCATGCTAGTTTGGGAGTTTGCTTTACATGCGGCCAGCAGGGCCATTATGCGAGAAACTGTCCCACCAGAGGTGGCACTAGTGGGATAGCACAGACTACGGGATCATTTGCGGGTTCTTCACCTTCCATATCTAGGCAGGATGTTCATACACCGGCAGGCCACGACAGAGGTCGCGGTGGAAGTTTCCAGTTTTAGCGGTCCTTTGAACCGCCTATTTGATTTTCAGGTATATCCTTAACCCTCTAGAGACTAGTTTGTTTTGATGTTATGATGATATGTTTAGTATTATGTTTGGTTGGATTGTGGTAAAATATTAGTTAGAAGCCTGGTTAGAAAAAGGGTAAGTCTGGGGATGAGACAATTGTGAACCTTAGAATTTTTTACAGTTGAGACCTTAGATGTAAGGCCGTCTTGAGTAAAAGATTTTGCGGGTGATCTTTGTCGGAGTGCATTATATACATAGGGTGTACCAGTGGGATAAATTCCTTGGGTTGTGTAAGATGAAAGTGGTAGCTTTCAGGACTTGAATAGGTAAGATTGTTCCGGATAGGGGAACAAAAGTTTTGCGCGATAGCGGGTCGGGTTGAGGCCGGATCGCGGGTCAACCCGTAGCTCGGAATGAGGTGGAGTCAGTTCGAGGTGGTCCCGCTAGGTGGTAGGATCACGAGGGTGCAAGGCCCAAGTTTAGGTAACCGTTGTACGAGTTCGTGGATGCGTTCGACCAGAATCGGATCGTAAAGGCCGGGAATGGCCTTAAAGGAATTTGAGGCTAGTAAGATGACCAAGTTTGGAGGTAGTGACTCCAAGGTTTTGGAAACTGAAGTGATGAAGGGAGTGTGGTAAGTGTACTAGAAAGAATTCGGGTGTACGAGAAGGGTACGACGAGTAAGAAAGGAAGTGAATGTGTGTTAAGAGGTCGGAAGTGATCTTTTTTTTGTGAAGTGAAGGTGCGAAGAGAGTATCCTTTGGACCAGGAGTGAGAGTTAGTGTTGTTTTTCATCTTAGAGGTGAATCCTCGTTGGCTTGGATTTGGGTTTTTCGCGTGTGTTATATTATGGCCATTGGTGGCACAATTGGTTTCGCAAGTATAGTAGTGAAGACTATACCGGCGCGTGTACTTTGGAGACTTAGAAGGAACATTCGGGACGAATGTTTCTAAGGGGGGAAGAATGTTACACCCCGTAGTTCCAGGGTATGTATGTGAGGACGTACGTACGAGAATACGACATTTAAATTAAAAGGAAGAAAGATGTGATTTTTTCGACGGAAAAGTTTCCGGATTTTGTGAAAGAAAAAGGTTCGTTTATGGGAATTGGATTCCCGGATTCGGTATTCGGACTTTTTGGAATATTTGAGAATTATGAAATTTTATTTCCGGAATTGGTCACGTGGGGCCCACGGGGAAATTTTACGGTTTTGTGGGGCCCACTTTATTTACGGATTTTTGGCATTTCGGATATTTTCAGAAGATGAAACATTTTGGACCAATAGGAGGGCGACATGTGTCACCCCTAGGTGGCACATGTTGACGAAGTGAAGTCAGTGGCACTGCGTTTTGTCATTTTAAAGGGGTAAAACATTTGGTCAAAAGTATTGCAAGATATTTGTGTAGTAGATAGATAAGTGGGACCCACACACACATGGCTAAATCTAGACCTCACACTTGTTATGATCTTAACCCTTGATTCCTCTATAAATACCCCCCTAGTTCAAGACTTCATATAATCCCATACTTAGATTTCCAAGGCAAAACTCCCTCCCTTTCCTTTGTAAGTTCTCGGCTTTGCCTTGTTTTCTTGAGCAAAAGTTGTCCAAAAATTCTTAAAGTTTTAAGTGTTCTTCCTTAGTGTATTAGGAAGATTAGTAACCAAAAGTTAGAAAAGATTTCACACCCTAGCCACTAAAAGTACCCTTGGCCGAGAGTTGCCACAATCAAAGCCTAAGTGTTCTTCACTTTTTGGAGTTGAAGTGTTAAGAGAAGTTGTTTAGAAACTTCTAAGGGTTGCTTGGAGCGGGTTGGACCGTAAGGAATTGGAGCTAAACGTTGCTCAGGATCGACATATAATCTTGGATAATTTTGGGCTTATCAAGGTAATGATCTTTATCCCCCTATTGTAATTGGATATTACATGTTGTAGTAATGTATAGTTGAGTATACTATATGTAGAATGAATATTGAAAAGGATTGAACTGTATTTACAGTAGACTTGTGTAGTATATCTGTGAAGTAGAATTGAACACGTCCGGTTAGACGTGTAATCCCCTGGGAGTTGTTGGCCTGGTAGCGGGCCTGAGTAGAGGAGGAGATTTATGTGGTTACGGGGAGGTCTGCGAATTTTACGTAGAATAAGGAATCTTGTATTTAGAATATTCTACGAAGAGATCTAGAAGTTGATAGACGTTTTATGGCCATTATAGGTTGAAGTACTACGAGTAGCGTATTCTACTTGAAGGGTGGAAAAGGCTAGCAAGGTTGTAGTACTTGGAGCGTTTTGCTAATTGTCGATAATCGTCGCGAGGTATGTAAACCTCTTCCTATCTTTTCTAGCATGATTGTGTGAACTATGTAGTACGGTAGACGTACGTGTGCTAAACGAATTTGATTGGTTTAAAACATAAAGTGTTATAACGACTTTATGAGAAGTTTGTTATAACAACTTTATGTAGGTAAATAAATGGTCTGTGGTTTTTAAAAGATAATAGACTTGACTTATAAATGACTTGATGTGAAATATTAAGGACTTGGTTTGTGTTAAAAAGTTGTGAAACCGCCTTTATGATAAATGGGTAATTGAGTTTTAAAAGGAATAAGTTATATTGATTTCGGAAATGAGAATAAGTATCGAACAAACTACTGCAGCGTTAATAGAGGAAAATGTATTGACAAATAATTAATTATATTAAAACCAGTAGAAACCACCATCTGCATAGAAGCTAAGATAAGACAAAATTGTATTACATTTCCTAGATCATGGCTGCTTTAATAAGATCATTAATAACAAGTATTGATTTTTCTTAAATTCCAAAGTAAGGAACTTGTTTTCTAAAAGAAATGAGACTTGAGGAATTTGAAGTGTTTTGGTTTAAAAGAAAGGCATGGTTTTGTCTTAAATTGGTTTAGAACATAAAGTGTTATAATAGCTTTATGGGAAGTTAGTTATAACGACTTTATGAAAACAAAAGGATGGTTTTATTATTGGATTTAAAATGGTAACTGGACTTTAAAGGGAGAAATGATTTGGTTTAAAAAGAAAGTATGAAAATTGTTTTGGTTTACTTACAAAGAGCGATTTACTCTATTTTTGATACTACGGGTATCGTGTGACTTTTTGTGAAAGAAATGGATCTTTTAAAGAGTTAAAATACGTAGTACCTTGGGGTTAAAACCCGGATTTGTGTTCATAAAAAGAATGTCTATGTCACGACCCGTTCCGGGGCCCGTGACTGGTGCCTTACCCCGGGCACCCTAGTGATACAACATCAGAGAAAAACCAGCGAAAATAAAAACTTAAGCATTTAAATAGACATTGATCAAGATAAAGAAAATAGGCCAACCAAAACGGTTACCTTTCCACATATATATATGTATAGACATTTGAACAGTTACAATCCTTACAACCACTTGGCGATTACTCTGAGACCTCTAAGATTTATATAACAACTATGACGGGACAGGGCCCCGCCATACCCCTGAATGTACAAGAACCTACAGACATCAGGGTAACATACCAAAGATAAGCCTCCGAAGGAATGGAGCTTCCCAAGACGCTGAAAGGTGATCCTAAAAGCGGGGATCGACAGCCGATGTACCTCTACCTGCGGCATGAACGCAGCCCCCCGAAGGAGGTCAGTACAACAGGTACCAAGTATGTGAAACTGTAAAATACTGTAAATGAAATCATAGCAGTCTATATAAAGAAGGAGATATGTATGATAACCAAACTACAGTACACCACATATAAACAGTCATATCAAGACAGGGACTCACGCCCTCCAAATCATCACTCGTGCCCGTGGAATTCCTTCCTCACCGCGGCGATCATGATATAACAACACCAAGGAGTATATGTGAACACGGGTCCTACGTGTCAATAAAATCGTCTGGGGCGAGATAACTACCAGATCGACCGTACCAATAATATTGTACAACCATATCATGAAGGCGACACGCGTGGCAAGTCTGATAGCCTCGCGGCTCACTGCGCCACGTGGTGGCGGGGGCAAGTGAATCGACACGCACGGATCACAACCGTAAGTCACGGCTCCATCCAAATCTTGACTCGCGAAGGCGACACGTGGCGGTGCAATAACCTATACCAGATCCACTGCGTCACGCGTAGGCGGCGGGGCAAGTAAACAGGCTACGCACCCGATCACAACCGTAAGTCACGATACTTCGCCGCGAAGCTGACACGTGGCAGGTGCAATAACCTATACCAGATCCACCTGCGTCACGTAGCTGACGGGGGCAAGTAAACAGGCTATGCACCCGATCACAACCATAAGTCACGATACTTCGCCATAAATAACCATAATGGTCACATGTCCACATCATCGGTGTAGACATGCCCATGTAATAATAATAATGGAAGCGTACCCGTGGAATCTTCCGTCACTGCCGGTACGTCCAAGTAAGTTCTCAACAAGTCAACCGGCCCTCCATCGAGAGACGCGGTAGAATAGAAACACAATTCTTGCACAACAAAGACTATCTCAATAAGCATAGGCAAGTTACCCAACAACAAGCATAGGCAAGTTACACAACAACGAGCATAGGCAAGTTACACAACAACAAACATAGGCAAGTTATACACAACTCAAAGTACTTTCATTTTAAGTCAAAATCCGGGTGTTAACCCTAAAGTACTACGTACGTTAAATTCATTTTTAAAGAGATCCATTCCTTTTATAAAAGTCACCCGATACCCGTAGTATAAAATAGAATGACTCACATTTTTAGGTAAACCAAAACACTTTCTTTTTCAACCACATTCTTTTCCCTAAGGTTCCAGTTTGCCTAATTTCAATTACTCAAGGCTCTTTATTTTAGAAAAGTTTCATAGTTCAATGTCTTAATCTCTTTTAAAACATTTGAGTAACATATGCCTTATATGAGTGTAGGTTATTCTTATTCATAATCAATCGTATTAAGAAGCCATGATCTAGGAAATGTAATATCATTTTGTCTCATCTTAGTTTCTTTGCAGATGGAGGTTTCTACTGGTTTTAATAATACTTCATTATTCATTACATTTTCATTTATTAATGCTGTCGTGGTTTGTCGATACTCATTCTGATTTCCGAAATCAGTAAAACATTATTCCTTTTAAAACCAAGTACCCATTACTCACGAATGAGGTTTCACATTGTTAACAAACTTCATATCAATACAATTAAGTCAAGTCTCTTATCTTTTAAGATTAAGTCTCTTAACTTCTAAAAATCAGTAAACCATTCTTTTTATCTCTCTTAAGACGTTATACCTAACTTCCCATAAAGCTAGTATAACTCTTATGTTTTCAAAACCAAGTATTACTCTTCTTTCAAAAAGGTTTCTTATTTCTTTTAAAAATATTTCAAGGTTCTTATTATTCAGGCTTAAGTCAAAAGACATTGTCGTACAACTATATTCAGTTAGCACACGTACATCTACCATATAATATATACATATTATTCAGGCTTAAGTCAAAAGACATTGCCACACGTACGTCTACCGTACTATATGTATTCTTTTAAAATACTTCATGCTCAAGAGTATAGGAAGAATCACATACCTCGCGACGATTATCGACTATAAGCAAAACGCTCCACGGGCTAGCCTTGTCCACCTTCTAAGTAGCACATGCTACTTGCAGAACATTCAACCAATGAAGGTTATCAGTCTACTGTAAATACAGTCCTACGTAAATACAGTTTTAATCTTCAACTCTAATATTCTTCTGATGTGATTTCAGTTCAAGTCTATTCTGTAATATCCTTCTATTACAGTTCAATACTCCTCTATGAATCTTATATTCATTTCAATTCAACTACAGTATGTAATTTCCAATTACACTAGAAGGATAGGATTATTTACCTCGATGAGCCCAAAATTATCCAAGTTTAATATCGCTCCTGAGCAACGTTTAGCTCCTACTTCGAGTGCTCCAATCCGCTCAAAACAACCCTTAGAAGTTCTACTAGGCTGGGAGTGCCCTCTCGGCCAAGCCTCACTCAAGGGGGGGGGGGTGATTTGGACGAGAGCTTTGAGAGGGAGGGAGTATTTTGAGACTTAGAAAGATTGCTCAAGTTTGGATGAAGAAAGTCTTCAACTTAGAGGGGTATTTATAGGTCAAGAAATGACCAACCAATGGCCAAGATTCATCCAAGTGTAAGGCAAGTGTAGGGCTAGATTTTAACCATGTGGACCTTATCCATCTACCACACCAACTTGCACAAATATCCTACCTAACCCAAGGCACAAAAAACGTGCCATTGTCTTGCCTTTGCCGTCCACTTGCTTCCAATGTGAGGGTGACACATGTCACCCTCCCGTTGGTCCAAAATGTTTCGTCTCTCGGAAAAATCCGCAAAAATTAAAAATGACATAGCCGGAATTTTCCCTTCGCAAGTTTAGTAAAACGTTTCGTCGAAAAACGATTCTTTTCGGCACTTGTGCCCAAATTTCGAACCTATGCCTACTTTAAGGCTTCAATTTTTATACGTACGCCCTCACGTACATACTCTGGAAATACGGGGTATAACATTCTCCCCTCCTTAGAAACATTCGTCCCGAATGTTCCTTCTCAAGACGGATAACGATAAAGTTCTTCTTAACAAGTTGCCAATGCCACACCTGGCCACAAAATAACACACGTTCTCTTCCTTCCTTACTCGTCGTACCCTTCTCGAACACTTGAACTCTTTTAGTATACGTACCACACTTTAGCCATCGCTTTAGTTTCCAAAACTTTGGAGTCACCACCTCCAAACTTGGTCCTCTTACTAGCCTCAATCTCCCTTAAGGCTATTCCCGGCCTTCACGATCCGCTTCTGGTCGAACATATCCACGAACTCATACGATGGTCATCTAAACTTGGGCCTAGCACCCTCGTGACCCTACCACCTGGCGGGACCACCCAGAGCTGACCCCACCTCGAAACAGGCCGCGGGTTGGCCCGCAACATGGCCCCAACCCGACCTACTTAACGCGCGTGACTCTTGTTCCCCGATCCGGAACAATCTTACCTATACAGGTCATGAAAGCTACCACTTCCATTTCACACTACCCAGGGACTTATCACACAATACATTCTAGGCATAAAATGCACTCTGACAAGGATCACTTGCAAAATCTTGTACTCAAGACGGCCTTACATCTAAGGTCTCAACTGTAATATTCTAAGGTTCATCATTTTCTCACCCCACAGGCTTACCCTTTCTCACTAACCAGGTTTCTAAATCACATTTTAGCACAAAGCTATCCGAACATAACACTTAACACATTATCATCACAACAATACATACAAGTCTCTAGAGGGTTAAGGATATACCTGAAAATAGGCGGTTCAAAGGACCGCTAAAACTGGGAACTCCCACCGCGACCTCTGCCGTGGCCCGCCGGTGTGTGTACATCCTGCCTAGCTATGGAAGGTGAAGAACCCGCAACTGATCTAGTAGTCATGCTATCCCACGATACTACCACTGGGCAGTCTCCCATCAAATGGCCACCGCCGGCCGCAAGTATAGCAATCTCCCAAACGATGCGACATTCCCCATGGGCTTTACCACAATGGTCACACTGAGATACGGGTGGCCTCATCCGGCGAACACTTCTACTCCCCTGAAGATCTGAAACCTGGGAGCCCTGACATGCTCCTGAATATCCCGAAGGTCCCGAAGGCTGTGGAGGACCACTCTGTACTGGCGGAGGTACATAACTAGTCTGCTGCTGAGGTGGTCCGCCTCGAAAGTCACCAAAGGACCCTGCTGTTCTGGCCCTCTTCTGCTGATCTCGGTCATTCCGTCGATTCATCCGCTCCTCACATCCAAGTGCATAAGCCTGCATGCGGGCAATGTCCATGCCCGGCTGAAGAGCTACACCCGAACAATTCTCTGCTAGGTAATCATCGAGCCCTGTAACATATCTGTGCACTCGATCCTCCATACTAGCTACTAACGCGGGGACGTACCGGGCCAATGAGTCGAACTCCACATTGTACTCCCGAATAAATGCGCGGATTACGCCGCAACACCAAAAATCTGCCGGCCGAGCCCTCGCCTCGTGGAGGCAAGAAATGTGCAAGAAATGCCTCTGAGAACTCGTTCCACACAGCTGGAAGTACATTCTCTCCTCGGGACAGCTCCCACGAATCAAACCAGTCGACTGCGGTATCATGCAGCCGATGCGAACCTAGGACCACCGACTCGGTCTCCGATGCCTTGATCACTCTCATGATCCGCTGTAACTGCCGGATGAACTCCTGCGGATCATCCTCGTGCCTCGACCCATAAAACTCGGTGGTTACATCTCGGAAAATCCGTAGCCTCAAACTATCCGAACTAGGGTGAACCACTAGTGCTCTTTGGGCTAACTGCGTCGGCCACTTATCCTCAAGTCTGCCACAACCACGGCCATTAATCGGGCCAGCTCCTTGTAACTCATCTCTTACGCTCGGTGTGGGGTGGAGGCTCAGTCTTGTGGTCTCTGTAGAGGCGCCGCTCTACTCGCAGCTCCTCTGCCGCTTTGCCGCCTTACGGGCGGGTTGCCTTGCGGAGGCATAGCGGTGAAAACGAAACGCGTCGGAGGTCCAACTTATCACACAGCTCTAAGGCACGATCTCAGAATGAGAAGAATAGAAACCAATCCTAAACGTCCTGCAGCCTCCTGATTATAGATGTAGTGCACAATACATCGATAATCAAGACTACTAGACACGATGCGTAGACACTTTCCGAGGACTAACTCGGCTCGATACCACTTTTGTCACGACCGTTCGGGGCGTGGATCGTGCCTACCGGGCACCCTAGTGATACAACATCAGAGAAAAACCAGCGGAAATAAAAACTTAAGCATTTAAATAGACATGGATCAAGATAAAGAAAATAGGCCAACCAAAACGGTTGCCTTTCAACATATATATATGTATAGACATTTGAGCGATTACAATCCTTACAACCTGCCCACAACAAGCATGCTCGGACCTCTAAGATTTATATAACAACTATGACGGACAGGCCCGCCATACCACGAATGTACAAGAACCTCAGACATCGTGGTAACATACCAAAGATAAGCCTCAGAAGGAGCTTCCCAAGACGCGAAAGGTGATCCTAAGCGGGGATCGACAATGGTGTACCTCTACTGCGGCATGAACGGCCCGAAGGAGGTCGATAACAGGTACCAAGTATGTGAAACTGTAAAATACTGTAAATGAAATCATAGCAGTCTATATAAAGCAGGAGATATGTATGATAACCAAACTACAGTACACCACATATAAACAGTCATATCAAGTCAGGGACTCACGCCCTCCAAATCATCACTCGTGCCCGTGGAATTCCTTCCTCACTGCCGGCAGTCTATGATATAACAACACCAAGGAGTATATGTGAACACCAGGTCCTACCTGTGTCAATAAAACCGTACGGGGCAAGTATAACTACCAGATCCGACCGTACGATAATATCTGTACAACCATATCATAAAGGCGACACGTGGCAAGTGCAATAGCCTCGCCAGCTCCACTGCGCGCGTAGCGGCGGGGCAAGTGAATCGGCTACGCACCAGATCACAACCGTAAGTCACGAAGCTCCATCCAAATACTGACTCGCGAAGCTGACACGTGGCAGGTGCAATAACCTATACCAGATCCACCTGCGTCACGTAGCTGACGGGGGCAAGTAAGCGACGCGCCGATCACAACCGTAAGTCACGATACGCCGCGCGAAGTCGACACGTGGCGGTGCGATAACCTATACCAGATCCACTTGCGTCACGTAGCTGACGGGGGCAAGTAAACAGGCTATGCACCCGATCACAACCGTAAGTCACGATACTTCGCCATAAATAACCATAATGGTCACATGTCCATATCATCGGTGTAGACATGTCCATGTAATAATAATAATGGAAGCGTACCCGTGGAATCTTCCGTCACCGATGCGTCAAGTAAGTTCTCAACAAGTCAACCGACCCTCCATCGAGACGCGGTAGAATAGAAACACAATTCTTGCACAACAAAGACTATCTCAATAAGCATAGGCAAGTTACCCAACAACAAGCATAGGCAAGTTACACAACAACAAGCATAGGCAAGTTACACAACAACAAGCATATGCAAGTTATACACAACTCAAAGTACTTTCATTTTAAGTCAAAATCCGGGTGTTAACCCTAAAGTACTACGTACGTTAAATTCATTTTTAAAGAGATCCATTCCTTTTATAAAAGTCACCCGATACCCGTAGTATAAAATAGAGTGACTCACATTTTTAGGTAAACCAAAACACTTTCCTTTTCAACCACATTATTTTCCCTAAGGTTCCAGTTTGCCTAATTTCAATTACTCAAGGCTCTTTATTTTAGAAAAGTTTCATAGTTCAATGTCTTAATCTCTTTTAAAACATTTGAGTAACATATGCCTTATATGAGTGTAGGTTATTCTTATTCATAATCAATCTTATTAAGCAGCCATGATCTAGGAAATGTAATATCATTTTGTCACATCTTAGTTTTTATGCAGATGGAGGTTTCTACTGGTTTTAATAATACTTCATTATTCATTACATTTTCCTTTATTAACGCTGCCGTGGTTTGTCGATACTCATTCTGATTTCCGAAATCAGTAAAACATTATTCCTTTTAAAACCAAGTACCCATTACTCACGAATGAGGTTTCACATTGTTAACAAACTTCATATAACAATTAAGTCAAGTCTCTTATCTTTTAAGATTAAGTCTCTTAACTTCTAAAAATCAGTAAACCATTCTTTTTATCTCTCTTAAGACGTTATACCTAACTTCCCATAAAGCTAGTATAACTCTTATGTTTTCAAAACCAAGTATTACTCTTCTTTCAAAAAGGTTTCTTATTTCTTTTAAAAATATTTCAAGGTTCTTATTATTCAGGCTTAAGTCAAAAGACATTGCCGTACAACTATATTCAGTTAGCACACGTACATCTACCATATAATATATACATATTATTCAGGCTTAAGTCAAAAGACATTGCCACGTGTACGTCTACCGTACTATATGTATTCTTTTTAAAATACTTCATGCTCAAGAGTATAGGAAGAATCACATACCTCGCGACGATTATCGACTATAAGCAAAACGCTCCACGGCTATAACCCGGCTAGCCTTGTCCACCTTCTAAGTAGCACATGCTACTTGCAGAACATTCAACCAATGAAGGTTATCAGTCTACTGTAAATACAGTCCTACGTAAATACAGTTTTAATCTTCAACTCTAATATTCTTCTGATGTGATTTCAGTTCAAGTCTATTCTGTAATATCCTTCCATTACAGTTCAATACTCCTCTATGAATCTTATATTCATTTCAATTCAACTACAGTATGTAATTTCCAATTACACTAGAAGCATATGATTATTTACCTCGATGAGCCCAAAATTATCCAAGTTTAATGTCGCTCCTGAGCAACGTTTAGCTCCTACTCCGAGTTCTCCAATCCGCTCCAAACAACCCTTAGAAGTTCTACGCAACTTCTACTAAACACTTCAACCGACTATGAAGGTTTTCCTTAGGGTTTCGTTTAGTGGCTAAAGGAAAGTATAATACTATTTTCCGGGCTTTTCGTATAGAGGGTACTTGGAAATACTACAAAGGTTTTGGGCTAGAATATTTGGGCATTATAACAATACTTGGAGAGTATTTCTATACCACAAAGGGGGTATTTATACGAAAACAACTAGGCTAGGGGGGGGAGTGCCCTCTCGGCCAAGCCTCACTCAAGGGGGGGAGAGGGGTGATTTGGACGAGAGCTTTGAGAGGGAGGGAGTATTTTGAGACTTAGAAAGATTGCTCAAGTTTGGATGAAGAAAGTCTTCAACTTAGAGGGGTATTTATAGGTCAAGAAATGACCAACCAATGGCCAAGATTCATCCAAGTGTAAGGCAAGTGTAGGGCTAGATTTTAACCATGTGGACCTTATACATCTACCACACCCACTTGCACAAATATCCTACCTAACCCAAGGCACAAAAAACGTGCCATTGTCTTGCCTTTGCCGTCCACTTGCTTCCAATGTGAGGGTGACACATGTCACCCTCCCGTTGGTCCAAAATGTTTCGTCTCTCGGAAAAATCCGCAAAAATTAAAAATGACATAGCCGGAATTTTCCCTTCGCAAGTTTAGTAAAACGTTTCGTCGAAAAACGATTCTTTTCGGCACTTGTGCCCAAATTTCGAACCTATGCCTACTTTAAGGCTTCAATTTTTATACGTACGCCCTCACGTACATACTCTGGAAATACGGGGTATAACAGTCTAAAAGTATGTTTAACTTGCCTATGTTTGCGTGTGATAGCCTTGTCGTGCTAGTATTGTATTTCTATACCACCGCGTCTCTCGATGGAGGGCCGGCTGATTTGTTATGATCTTACTTGGACGTACCGGCAGTGACGGATTATTCCGCAGTGCGCACGTGATTATTATTCCATGGACTAGCTCTCCGAGGTTTCTTGATTCGGCTTGGTATCGGTAGTTGGCTCGTACTTGCCCCGAGGTCGTGGTGATTCGGCTTGGTATCCGGTAGTTAGCCTTCAGACTTGCCCCGTTCAGTTTGTGAAGTCTCGTGATTCGGCTTGGTATCCGGTAGTTAGTCTTCGTACTTACCGAGCCTACGTGGCGCGGTGGTATCCGGTAGTTGGCTTTCGTCTTGGCACGGGTCGCCGTGGTAGGGTTATATAGATTTGTTGGTACAACTTTGGTATCTTGTAGTTGGCTTTCGTACTTGCCCCGGTCAGTTGATGATGCGGCTTTGGTATCATGTAGTTAGCCCGTGCACTTGCCGTCACGGTTTTTATGACACAGTGGGACTCGGTGTTCATGTACTCCTTGGTGTGGTTATCATAGACTGCCGGCAGTGAGGAAGGTGTTCCACGGGCATGATTGATGTTGCGGGCATGAGACCCATAGTTATATTTGAGTGATGACTTTGAGGGCGTGAGTCACGACTTGGCGTATCGCTTACATATTATGTATCGTAGTTTGGTTATCATATATGTCTCTGTTTTATATAGACTACTATGATTTCATTTCTGATATTTTGATTTCACATACTTGGTACTGTTGATCGACCTCCTTCGGGGCTGCGTTCATCTGCAGTAGAGGTACATCGGTTGTTGATCCTCGCTCATAGGATCACGATTCACAGATTAGGAAGCTCCGTTTCTCCGGAGGCTTATCTTTTGGTATGTTTCCCTGAGTTGTAGGTTCTTGTACATTCAGGGGTATGGCGGGGCCCTGTCCCGTCATAGTTGTTGTTACACTCTTAGAGGTTTGTAGTACTATTGTGGGCAGAGTTGTAAAGGATGTAACTGTTCAAATTTCTGTATATATATGCAAAAAGGCAACCATTTTGGTTAGCCTGTTTTCTTTTATCCTATTTCATATCTGTATGTTTTATTTCCGCTGTTTTTTCTCTGATATTGTATCACTAGGGTGCCCGGGGTAAGGCACCAGTCGCGGGCCCGTGGTCGGGTCGTGACACTTTTCCAATTCCAAGTTCTAAGGTCTAACATGTTATATAGTCATAAACAACTTCAACAACTACAATTTCCTTCTTTATACAACATGCGACGACTTAAACTAATAATCGACTTGAATTGTAATCTTAAGGCTAACATGCTAGTTTTCGGATTAGGGTTCCAATAGCAAATAAACTTATCAAACCTCATACTAAATACCTCATGCTTGCTAATATCCATAACTACAATGATAAGTAAACTTAATTACTAAAACGACAAGATTATACCTTTATAAGCCCTTAAAATTTCCAAGATTCAAAGTCGCGCCTTAGCAATTCTTAGATCCTTTCCTTATGTTACAATCCGCTCCAAGCACTCCTTAGAAGCCTATGAAGAACCCATCTTCAAGTTCCAACTTCAAAGTTGAAGAACTCCTTAAGTATCCGCTTTGCGACTAATACGAAAACGTCGTTTTTCCGAAATCTTTCTATTGAGATATCCTTACAATACCCTTAGGGACATTGGGTTTAAGTCTTGTGAATAAAGGATCACAAACTAAAATTTTTTGTGTGGAACACAAGGTGAACCCGAGAGCTTCTTAGCAAGAACAAGAATGTGTGATTTTTTTCTAAGTGTTGAAAACTAGTCTTGCACTAGTAGTAAGCTTATATAACACATTGGAGGGTCAAGACTTAAACAAATGGGTGGCTAAGATGAGTTTCACTAGGATCAAGCACAAGTGGCAAGTTGACTTGGTCAACAATCTCAAGCTTAGCAAGACTTATCTTCTACCATGGCCAATGACCATTTTAGCCTTGCTAAAATCGACCAAGACCATATGTGGGGGGGGGGGGGGGCACGTGTCGCCCTCTCATTCGTCCATAAAATTCTGTAACCCTCGTGTGCCCCACAAAAATGTAAAATTCCTCGGGTGGGCCCCACATGACCAAATCCGTAAAAATAAATTTCCAAAATGTTAATAAGTTCCATATCCTTCAAATAATGCATTTTGAGAATCTAATTCTCCTCAACGAACATTTTTCCTTTCAGACGTTCGGAAGATTTTCCGTCGGAAAAACAATTCTTCCTTTCGTACCAATTTCCAAGTCTTGATTCCTTACGTACATTCTCTTATACATGTCTTGGACTTACGGGGTGTAACAAAACTCATCCAAGCCATCCATATGTACTAATCTTGACCCTCCATTATGTTATATATGTACACTAGTAGTGCAAGACTTTGTCATTCTCAACACTTAGAAATTTTTTGAAACCTTGTTCTTGCTCACTATGAAGCTCACGGCAATGGGGTATTTTCCAAGAGGAAAATTTTCAATTGTTGTCCAATAATATCCCCACTTTAAACCAAGGTTCCTAAGGGTATTCTAAGGGTATCTCAATAGAAAGATCCCGGAAAAAGATTGTTTTCGTATTTGTCGCAAGGCAAAAACCTAGGGAGTTCTTCAACTTTGAAGTTGGAACTTGAAGATGAGTTCTTCTTAGGATTCTAAAGGTTGCTTGGAGTGGATTGGAATGTCGAAAGGAGGAGCTAAAGTTGCTAAGGATCGACTTGTAATCTTGGATCATATTTGGGCTAAATGTGGTATAATCTTCGTCTTACTTTTGTAATTGAAGATTCCATGTTATTATAAGTTAGAAATTATCATGTGATATGTGTTATGAAGATTGATAAGTGTTATGGAAATTTGGAAGCTCAAATCCGAAAATGACATGTTGAGTCATTTGAAATTGAATTACAATTTGGTCGTTAACTAGAATCGTCGCATGTTATCTACTTGAAGATTGTAGTTGTTATAATCAATTGCGGCTTTATAACATGTTATACTAAACAACTTGGATTGAATAGAAATTGGAAAAGAAATGGTATTGTTATCCCTAATTGCCGAATGGACATTGTATTTTTGGACTAGTTTAATGTCAATTGTGGGACGGAATTTTACACGTCTTGATTAAGCGTGTAATCCCCTATTGTTAACTACTTTGTTGAGCCTTAAATGTGGCGTGTTTGGTTATTGAATTCGGCCTTGAAAAAGGTGGCAAAGTATGTAGAAACAAAGGAAGTGCTGTCCGATTTTCCGTAGAATTTAGTGACTTTGCACTTGGAATATTCTACGTTTGAAGTAAGAAGTTAATAGACGTACTATGGTCATTATAGGTTGACATACTACGTACGACGAATTTGTCACGACCCGTTCCGGGGCCCGTGACTGGTGCCTTACCCGGGCACCCAAGTAGTCATACATCAGAGTAATCAGCGGAATATAAAAACAAGACATGAAACAGTTTGTAAAATGAGACACAGTTTTATGTGAGAAAATATCGCCTTTCGGCATATATATATAACCAGAGTTTTGCAGTTACATCCCAACGGTACAATAGGACTACAGGACCTCTAAGAAGATAACAACTATGGCGGGACAGGGCCCCGCCATACCCTGAATGTACAAAACTATATACAACAACAGGGAGATCATACCCAAAAGTCGAGCCTCCGGAGAAGATGGAGCTCCTGACACCAAAGCAAAGAGATCCTAAGGATGTGGATCTAGCACCTGCTTGCCCTTACCTGCGGCATGAACGCAGCCTCAAGGAGGTCGACAATGGTACTAAGTATGTGAAGCGTAAAAATCTTGAAGTAAAATCAAAGTATTTAAAGCCATTTGTAAATACAACCAGTTTAATTGCACATAGTGCCACAACATAAACAAGAGCAAAATAGATATAATGTAACTGGTCTTTCCTAGGCCGCGAATGATCGAAGCAAGGCCGATCGCCCATAGTATCATTATGTGTGCCTAGTCCTGGACTTCCCGCAGTCGCATAGGTCACACACAGACCCGCATGAGGTATTCCTCGCATCGGGAGTAGCTAACCCCCGGTACCCTCCTGGACTCCCGCAGTCCGCATAGTCTCAATAGGCCGCATAGTCACACAGACCGCATAGGGCATCCCCCGCATCGGGCTAAAACAACCGGAATGATCAATCCTGGAACTCCCGCAGCTCCGCATAGTCTCACCGACCGCATAGGCCGTATAGACCCGCATCAAGGGTGGCAAGCCCTCGGTATAACAAGTCAAGGGGGTAGGTGATATAATATGAAGATAACTTACCGTTTAGCAACGTAAGCACAACAAGAATGACCCCCTTTCACAACATCACAAGACACTAACACACGTAGCATCATAATATGTCTATTTATCAATCAATCTTACTACACCTTACAGAAATCAATACAAGGTTTTTATAAGCAAATAAGTAAACAGTTCTTTTTATCTTTCTTAAGTTGTTATACCTAACTTCCCATAAAGCTAGTATAACTCTTAAGCTTTTGTTTAAAAACCAACTGTTTCTCTTCTGTTAAAAAATGATTCAGTATTCTTTTGAAATGCTTCAAGATCTTTATTATTCAGGCTTAAGTCAAAAGACATTGCCGTAGTTATTATTCAGGCTTAAGTCAAAAGACATTGCCGTAGTTATTATTCAGTTAACACTCGTACGTCTACCGTGCTATATATATATTTAAAATATCATGCTCAAGAGTATAGGAAGAATCACATACCTTCTCGAAATCCACCGCCAAGTCGAATATGTCGCGCGCAGAGAATCGACTATAATAGTCAAATCGTCTATCAACGTCTAGACTATTCTAGCGATTGTAAGTAGAGGTTCTCTATTCTACGGAAAATTGGGCAGCACTTCCCTACCCGCCAAGCTACTCAAGTCTCTGTGAAAACAGTCTATGTAAGTCTGATTCAATTATTCTTCTTTTAAACCCCTACTTTGTGATGTGGTTCAATTTTATTCATTACTATTCTTTCATATCTTATACTCAAGTCTTAACTATTCTTATATGTAATATCCAATTACAATAGAAGGACAAGAGTGTTTACCTCGATAAGCCCAAAATTATCCAAGTTAAAAGTCGCTCCTGAGCAAGGTTTAGCTCCTAATTTGTACGCTCCGATAGCTCCAAGAACCC
Source organism: Przewalskia tangutica (assembly GCA_029844215.1). NCBI lineage: Eukaryota > Viridiplantae > Streptophyta > Magnoliopsida > Solanales > Solanaceae > Przewalskia > Przewalskia tangutica. Next base: position 84,239,383 of record CM056726.1, on the reverse strand, counting down.
TTAGAAGTTCTTCACAACTTCAACTAAGTACTAAGGGATTTGGGCTAGGGTATTTGGAAGACAACTATCTACCAAGGGGGGGGGGGGGGTAGGTTTCGGCTAGGACTACTAGGCTAGAGGGGTGTTTGGCCAAGGCCTTCGAGGAGGGGCCAGTGGTGGACGAAAAGCTCACAAGGGAGAGGGAGGGATTTTAGACTTGGAAAGTTTGTTTTGTGGATGAAGAACTCTTCATCTTAAGGGGGGTATTTATAGGTCAAGCAATGGCCAACCAATGGCCAAGATGAAGCCAAGTGCTAGGCAAGTGTAAGGTGGAGATTCACCCAAGTGTCCTTATCCATCTACTACACAAATATCCTACCAACTCCTTGACTTTGTGCAAAGGCACAAAAAACGTGCCAACAATGCCCATTTTGCCGTCCAATAAGGGTGACAAGTGTCACCCTCCCGTTGGTCCAAAATATTCCATCTCTCGGAAAAATCCGCAAAAATAATAAATGACATAGCCGGAATTTACCCTACGCGAGTTTAGTAAAATGTTTCGTCGAAAAACGATTCTTTAAGTGAGTTGTGCACAAATGTTTTTCGTCCAAGGTCTTAACTTAGGCTAACTTTTGTACGTACGCCCTCACGTACATACTCTGGAAATACGGGGTATAACATTCTCCCCTCCTTAGAAACATTCGTCCCGAATGTTCCTTCCCAAGACAGATAACGATCAGGTTCCTTATAACTTAAACAGTTCGCAAATGCCACATACGGCCACAAAACAATACTTAGGCATATATGACAATGAAAATTTACAAGTAGGAAAGTAAGTTACCTGGAGGTGTGGGGAATAAGTGAGGATACCTCTGCCTCATGTCCTCCTCTGCTTCCCACGTCATCTCCTCCCTGAGCTCGTTCCGCCACAAGACTTTGACGGAAGCCACGTCCTTGGTCCGCAGACGCCTAACCTGACGATCGATTATCGCTATGGGAATCTCCTCATACGATAACCCCTCGGTCACCTGGACAGCGTCAATCGGATGCACTATAGATGGATCCGTACATCTCTCAAAGATAGAAACATGAAACACCGGATGCACTGCCTCCAGATCGGACGGCAGATCCAACTCATAGGCAACCTTGCCTACCCTGCGGACAATCTGATACGGCCCAATGTACCTTGGGCTGAGTTTCCCTTTCTTCCCGAATCTCATCACACCGCCATGGGTGACACCTTCAGAAAACCAATCATCAACCTCGAACTCCGGATGCGACGGCGATGATCTGCATATGACTTCGCCGACTCAGTCGCCAACCTCCTGGATAAGCTTCACCTTATCCATCGCACTGCTGCACCAAATATGGTCCCACTAATCGCACCTCGCCACATCGAACCAGCTATCGGCGATCTGCACTTCCTCCCATACAAGGCCTCATAAGGCGCCCGTCGAATCTTGGAGTGGTAGCTATTATTATAAGCAAACTCAACTAGAGGCAAATGATCCTCCCGGCTACCCTAAAGTCAATAACACGGGCTCGCAACATATCCTCAAGAGTCTGGATAGTGCGCTCAGCTTGTCCGTCTATCTGTGGATGGAATGCAGTACTCAGGCTCACCTGCGTCCCTAAGCCCTTCTGGAAAGACCTCCAGAAGTTAGCCGAACCGGGCTCCTGCATGCGATATGATCGAAATAGGGACTCCATGAAGTCGGACGATCTCTCGGATGTAAAGTCTGGCATAATCCTCAGCCGAAAAAGTCGTCGTGACGGGAAGAAAGTGGGCTGATTTCACACTGTCGACGATAACCCATATAGAATCATGTCTCCTCTGAGTGCGAGGTAATCCTGTGATAAAGTCCATGTTGATCACCTCCCACTTCCAGGTCGGAATCTCTATCGTCTGCAACAAACCACCAGGCCTCTGGTGCTCTACCTTCACTGCGACAACACGCACCGAGCTACGAACTCGCAACGTCCTCTTCAAGCCATCCCACCAATACACGGATCTAAGGTCGTGGTACATCTTGGTCGACCACGGATGGATAGAGTAACGCTGTGTGTTTCCCTAGAACCTGCTGAAGTCTGAAACATCTGAACACACAACGCCCTCAAACCTTAGAACCCCATCGGTGCCACTCAAAAGGACCCTTCCTCACGAAGAGCCGTATCACGCGTGCCGTGTCAAAATTGGATCCTCAATGTTGCCTCTTCTCGCCGACGATGGAAGACTCGGCAACCTCTCAAACTCGAACCCCATCGCTATCGTAATCAATCAAGCGGACACCAAGGCTCGCTAATCGATGCAAATCGCGAACCATGCCCTCCTCTCGCCGCACATCGATAGGCTACCCATCGACCTACGACTAAGGGCATACGCCACAACATTGGCCTTCCCGTGGTACAGATATCGGCGTCATAATCCTTAAGCAACTCTAACCACCGTCTCGCCGTAAGTTCAACTCCTCCGGTGAAGATATCCGAGGCTCTTGTGGTCTGTATAAATATCCACATGAACCCCATACAAATAGTGCCTCCAGATCTTCAAGGCGTGAATCACCGCTGCCAACTCCAAATCATGGGTGGGGTAGTTCCTCTTATGCTTCTTAAGCTGTCGGGATGCATACGCTATAACCTTTCCCTGCTGCATCAACACACATCCCAACCCGATGCCTGACGCATCACAATACACGACATAACCATCTGGACCCTCTGGAAGAGTAAGAACGAGGGCGGTCGTCGCCTCCTTCAAGAATCGAAACCCCGCCACAAGCATCGGGCCATCGAAACTTATGTCACGACCCGATTCCGGCCCGTGGATCGTGCCTTACCGGGCACCCTAGTGATACAACATCGAGTAATCACGGAACATAAACGATACAAGACATATTATGAAATATGAAACAATAACTGAGAAAACTTGCCTTTCGCATATATAAATGACAACTTTTACAAAATGAGCAGTTTAATCCTTTTCACAAACCCCGCTTGATGATAGTACTACGGACTCTAAGAAATGATACGACAACAATGGCGGACGGGCCCGCTATACCACGAATGTAAACACCTACAACAACAGGGAATATACCACCGATAAGCCTCCGAGAAACGGAGCTTTCCCAAACGCAATGTGACCCTAAGGCGAGGATCAATGATGGTGTACCTTTACTGCGCATGAACGCAGCCCGAAGGAGGTCGATAACAAAAATGCAGTATGTGAAACTAAAAATATCGTAAATGAAATCATAATAGTCTATAAAGCGGAGACATGTATGATAACCAAACTACGATTCACAATAATAAGCGATATGTCAAGTCGTGGACTCACGCCTCAAGTCATCACTCAAATATAACAATGGGTCTCACGCCACAACATCAATCATGCGTGGAATACCTTCCTCACCGCTAGCGATTTATGATATAAAAGCACCAAGGAACACACATGAACACGTGTCCCACGTGCCATAATAACACGCATGAGGTAAGTGCGAAGGCATAGCCGACTACTAACACCTACGCCAACAAGGTCATGAATCGTATCATAAGATCTGTCTAGCATCGTCACATGATCAAAGTGACCACTTGCCCGCAAAGATCTAATGTGCGCGTCTAGCCACGAACTTTCCGCTGACTCCGCATAGGCCAATCAGATCGCCCGCATGAGGTATAACCCCGCATCGAGGGTAGCTACTCCGGCAGCCCTGGACTCGCCGTCCGCAGCCACAAGGACCGCGTGACCACGGGCCGCGTCTAACACGAACTCCCGCAGTTCCGCATAGCCCTGGACCCGCATGAGGTAGTCTCGAATCATAGGTCCATCGACCGCCCGAGTCTACCCCAGACGGAGGGCTTAACCCGGAATCATCTCGAGATGAGTGATGTATAATACTATCATAACGACTTATCGTTAAACAACATAAGCACAACAAAGGAAAAACCCTTTACACAAACATCACAAGATACTAACACACGTAGCATCCTAGCATGTTTACTTATCAAATCAACAAGAAAGTATTACTGTGCTATCACAAACCAACACAATCAAGTTATACACACAAGGTACTTTCTACTATATGCTAACAAGTTCGGGTTTTATCCCCAAAGTACTTCATACATTAACTCTTTAAAAGATACGTTACTTTCACAAAAGTCACACAATACGTAGTATATGAAAATATAGTGATTATCTTTTTAAGTAAATCAAAACACTTCTCTTTGTAAAACTCAAGTAACAACATTATTTTCCAAACGTCCAAGTTTGCCTAATTTCAAATGTTCATGTTTCTTATTTAGAAAGGTTTAAGTAGTTCATAGTCTTATTCATTTAAGAATATAATTCTCTTTTAAACTATCTCGAGAAACATAAGTCTTATATGTGAGTAGGATATTCTTGTTTACAACAATCTTATTACAATGACCATGATCTAGGAAATATCATTTTGTCTCATCTTAGCTTCATGCAGATGGAAGTTTCTCGGTTTTAATAATACTTAATCTGTCAAAACATTTCCTTTTATTAACGCTGCAGTTGGTTTGTCGATACACATTCTGATTTCCAAAATCAAGAAACATTCTTAAGACGTTATACCTAACTTTCCATAAAGCTAGTATAACTCTTAAGTTTTCAAAACAAATCAAGTATTACTTCCTCTCAAAATGATTCAAAACTCTTTTGAAATACTTCAAGTTCTTTATTAACACATAACAAGCCGCTTATAGTTCAAATCGATTACCTTTAAAACCACATGTATTTTCTTACCAACATAAAGCCGTTATAACCAACTTCCCATAAAGCCGTTATAACACTTTATGTTTTACACCAATCAAATACATTTAGTACACGTGACGTCTACCGCATTTACATAGTTCACACATATCATGCTAGAAGAGATAGGAAGAGGTTCACATACCTCGCGACGAGTATCGACTAATAGCAAAACGCTCCAAGTACTCCCAACTGTCGGCTACTCCTTAAGCCAAGTAGAACGCGCCACACGTAGTACTTCAACCTATAAGGCCACAAGGCGCTTATTAACATTTAGACCTTATCGCAGAACATTCTACCGAAAATTCGGCAGCACCTCCCCCCCCCCGCAACAGCGTAAATCTCCTCCTCTAACGGGGCCGGCTACCAAGCCAACCAGGGGGGGTTATACATCTAACCCGAACGGGTACAATTCTACTCCACAAGATTACTACACAAGTTCATCAGAATACACCCTATGTAAAAACAGTTTCAGATTCTTGAGCTTAAGTCCAAAGACATTGCCACAAGCTATGTTCAGTTATATACATAGTATACTTCAACTATAATTTCCTACAACATGTAATATCCAATTACAATAGGGGGACAAGATATTTACCTCGATAAGCCCATAATTATCCAAGTATAAAGTCGATCCTTAGCAAGGTTTAGCTCCAACTCCGAGCGCTCCAACCCGCTCTAAACCACCCTTAGAAGTTCTAACCAACTTCTACACAATACTCCAACGGACTATGGAGATTTTCCTAGGGTTTCGGTTTTGTGACTGACGGAAAGTATAATAGTATTTACGGCTTTTCAGATAGGTATAACCTTAGAATACAACAAGGTATACTAAGGTAATTTGGGCATTATAACAATACTTTGAGAGTATTTCTACACCACAAAGGGTATTATACTAAAGCAACTTGGCAGGTGGTACCCCACGGCCACACTACTAGGAGGGGTGTACCTCGGCCAAGGCCTCTAGGAGAGGGGGAGGCCTCTTGGCCGAACTCAACACTAAGGGGAGGGAGAAGATTTAACACTTAGAAACATTTAGGAAAGGATGAAGAATTCATCAAAGGGAGAGGGTATTTATAGCACAAGCCAAGGCGTACCCATGGCCAAGATTGAGCGAAGTTCTAGACTAGTGTCGGGCCATGTTATGCGCAAGTGCCCCCTCGTCCCTACTCCTTATTTCCCTCACACATATCTACCAAAATATCTACCACTGACCTCCCCAATTCGTCCCACGTGTCGCCCACCTTGCCCACCAAGAGGGTGCCAGTGCCGCCTCTCGTTGGTCCAAAATGTTCGCCTCGGAAAAATCCGCAAAAATAAGAAAAGACATAGCCGGAATTTTCCTTCGCAAGTTATGTAAAACGTTTAGTCGAAAACGACTCTAACCGGTGTTGTGCACAAATGCCATTCGGCGAAGCCACCTAGCGGGGTGACACGTGTCACCCTCCTATTGGCCCAAAATAAAACATCTTCGAAAATATCCACAATGGCCAAAATCTCAAAACAAAGTGGGCCTACAAAACTCAGAATTTCTCCGTGGGCCCCACGTGACCATTTCCAAAATAAAATTCCATAATTCTCTAATATTCCAGAAGTCCGAATACCAAACTGGGAATCCAATTCCCATTAACGAACCTTTTTCCTTCACAAAACCGAAACTTTTCCGTGGAAAAATCGCCTCTTTCTTCCTTTCCAATCTTTGCGTCAGATTCTCGCACGCACGCCCTCGCATACATACCACGAACTACGGTATAACAACTTAGCCGCTTTCCGAGTCACCGAGTCAATGGTGCGTAGATAGAAGCAAACTTCTCACGAACCGTAGATAGTAACTGCAAGGCCCGTAAAGTTGCGCACTGCCGGAGTAGAGTTCAGGCCAAGTCCCGATCGCCTCGATTTTGGCCGATCCACCGAATACCATCGGCCCGACAATATGCCCAAGAAAAGCCAGAAACTAACCAAAACTCACATTTGGAAAACTTGGCGATAATCAGCTGGTCTCGAGAATCGTTGTCACGACCAACCTCGGCGTGGTGGTGCCTTACCGGGCACCCAAGTAGACATACATCGAGTAATCGGAACATAAAGACAATACATGAAACCAGTAATAAGACAGTGAAATAAGAAGACAAAGCAACCAAAAGCGGTTACCTTCAGATATATATAAATAGCAACCTTTTTCAACATGAGCAGTTTAATCATTTTTACAAACCCCGCCACAACAAGATTACTGCACTTAAGAATGATACGACAACAATGGCGGTATTCCCCGCCAAACCCCGAATGTAAACACTTACGACGACAGGGACTATACCACCGATAAGCCTCCGAGAAACGGAGCTTCCCAAACGCCAAACCGTGACCGAGAGCTAGGATCAACGATCGTGTACCTCAACTGCGGCATGAACGCGGCTTCGGGCGAGGTCGCATAACAGTGCAGAGTATGTGAAATCAAAATACATATCGTAAATGAAATCATAGCGATCATATAAAGCAGAGACATGTATGATAACCAAACTACGCTTTATAACAAAGCGGTCATATCAAGTCGTGACTCACGCCTCAAGTCATCACTCAAGTATAACAATGGGTCTCGTGCCCACAACATCAATCATGCCTGTGGAATACCTTCCTCACCGCCGGATCTATGATATAAAAGCACCAAGGAACACACTGAACACCGTGTCCCACTGTGTCATAATAAAATCGGACGGTAAGTGCGAAGGCATAGCCGACTACTAAAAACCTACGCACCAACAAGGTCATGAATCAGATCATAAGATCTGTCTAGACCGTCACATGATCAAAGCCGCCACTTGCCCGCAGATCAATGTCGCGCTGCCTAACCTGGAACTCCCGCAGCTCCGCATAGGCCAATCTCATCAGCCCGCATGAGGTATTCCCCGCATCGAGGGTAGCTACTCCCCGGCATCGTCCTGGACTTCCGAGTCCGCATGGCCACAAGGACCGCATGCCCATAAAGGACGCACGCTAACTCGAACTCGTAGCTCGCGATAGGCCCTCAGACCCGCATGAGGTATTCTCGAATCATGGTCCTGCATCGCCGAGTCTACCCCGCGACGGAGGGCGCTTAATCCCCTAATCATCTCAAGAGATGAATGCCACAACACTATCATAACGACTGATAGTTAATAAACACAATCAAGGGAAACCCCTTTACACAAACATCACAAGATACTAACACACGTGGCATCCTAATACGTTTACTTATCAAAGCAACAAGAAGTATTACAAGGCTATCACAAACCAATACATTCAAGTTGTTCACACAAGGTACTTTCTACTGTATGATTAACAAGATCGGGTTTTTATCCCCAAAGTACTTCATACATTACTCTTTAAAAGATACGTTACTTTCACAAAAGTCACACAATACCCGTAGTATATGAAAATAGAGTGATTATCTTTTTAAAGTAAATCAATTACTTCTCTTTGTAAAATCAAGTAGCAACATTCTTTTCCAAAGTTCAAGTTTGCCTAATTTCCAATGTTCAAGTTTCTCATTTTTTTGAAAGGTTTCGTAGTTCATAGTCTTATTCATTTAAGAATATAATTCTCCTTTAAACAATCTGAGAAACCTAAGCCTTATATGTGAGTAGGATATTCTTGTTTATTACAATCTTATTACAAAGCCATGATCTAGGAAATATCATTTTGTCTCATCTTAGCTTCATGCAGATGGAAGTTTCTCCGGTTTTAATAATACTTAATTATTCAAAACATTTCCTTTTATTAACGCCGCAGATGGTTTGTCGATACACATTCCGATTTCCAAATCAAGAAAACATTCTTAAGCCGTTATACCTAACTTCCCATAAAGCTAGTATAACTCTTAAGTTTTCAAAAACCAAATATTACTTCTTCTTTCAAAATGATTCAAAAATCTTTTGAAATACTTCAAGTTCTTTATTAACACATAACAAGCCGCTTATAGTTCAAATCGATTACCTTTTAAAACCACATGTATTTTCTTACCAACATAAAGTCGTTATAACCAACTTCCCATAAAGTCGTTATAACACTTTATGTTTTACACCAATCAAATACGTTCAAAGACACGTACGCTCACCGTACTACATATTTCACACATATCATGCTAGAAGAGATAGGAAGAGGTTCACATACCTCGCGACGAGTATCGACTAATAGCAAAACGCTCCAAGTACATCCAACCGTCGGCTACTCCTTAAGCCAAGTAGGTCGCGCCACACGTAGTACTTCAACCTATAAGGCCACAAGGCGCTTATTAACATTTAGATCTCATCGTAGAATATTCTACCGAAAATTCGAAGACCTCCCCGCAATGTTTCCCGCAACAGCAGAAATCTCCTCCTCCATCGAGGCCGCTACCAAGCCAACCGGGGGGGGGGGTTATACATCTAACCCTAACGGGTACAATTCTACTCCACGGTACTACTTCACAAGTCTACTGTAATACAGCCCTAAGTAATTACAGTTCAGTAATCTTCTTTAATATCAGGCTTAAGTCGCAAGACATTGCCGTAAGTATTATTCAGGCTTAAGTCAAAAGACATTGCCGAAAACTACGTTCAGTTCTATATATAGTATACTTCAACTATATATTCTAACAACATGGAATTTCCAATTACAATAGAGGACAAGATATTTACCTCGATAAGCCCATAATTATCCTAGCTTAAAGTCGATCCCGGCAATCGTTTAGCTCCAACTCGAGCGCCCAACCCGCTCTAAACCACCCTTAGAAGTTCTAACCAACTTCTACACAATACTCCATCTGACTATGGAGATTTTCCTGTGGTTTCGGTTGGACCGACGGTAAGTATAATAGTATTTCGGCTTTTCAGAAAGGTATAACCTTAGAATACAACAAGGTATAAGGCTAAGGTAATTTGGGCATTATAACAATACTTTTGAGAGTATTTCTACCAAGTGGGGTATTATATGAAAACAAACTAGGCTAGTGGGTACCCCACGCCACACCACAAAGGAGTGGCTACCCTAGCCTACCCCACTAGTGGGGAAACTCTGCCAAGGGGCCTCACGAAATGGGAGTGGGGAAAGCTCTCAAGACTTAGGCAATTTGGATGAAGAAGTCTTCAACCCAGAGGGTATTTATAGCACAAGCCAAGGCCAACCAATGGCCAAGATCTAGCCAAGTGCCTAGTGTAGGGCCAAGATCTTGCCAAGTGCCCTTAACCAACTAACACACAAATATCCTACCAACTAAAGCCATTCCAATCGGCCACAACCGAGCCTCACGTCCGCCAATGGAGGTGCCAAGTGGCGCCTCTTGTTGGCCCAACACGCTTCGCCTCTCGGAAAAATCCGCAAAAATTAAAAATGACATAGCCGAAATTCCCTACGAAAGTGTGGAAAACGCTTTCGTCGAAAAACGACTCTAAACGGGTGTTGTGCACAAATAATTTTCGCCAAGCCAATATTAAAAGTTTCAAATTTTCTACGCACGCCCCACGCATATACTGGAAATACGGTATAACATTCTCCTTCCTTAGAAACATTCGTCCGAATGTTCCTTCTAAGTCTCAAACAAACACGCGCCAAGATAGTCTTCACTACTATACTTACGAGAACAATCCTTGCCACACCTGGCCACAGAAACAACTTGCGCAAAAAGCTTACATCCAAGTCCACGAGGAAACACCTCTAACATCACCATAAAACACTTCTCACCGGGGTTTAAAATATACCTCCTTCGCACCTTCTCTTTACAAAAGAAATGATCACATCTATGCTCGCCATACATGCTCGCTTCTCTCTTTACTCGTCGTAGATACCACTTTGTCACTTTGCCTGAGGCATTAACCTTCTCAGGCGACCCAACAAATGGTACCACTGCATGCAATCCCTGAGGATGTCGTATACTCGAACTCTTTCCATATTTCGACATCGCTTCGCTTTCCAAAACTCGGGGTTACTATCTCTAACGTGGTCATCATTAAGTGGGAACACTCTGGATGGATCTCCGATACTTTTCCCGATCATAACAATACGAAAGACCGGACGTACAGCCTCCTAAGTCGGACGGCAAAAGCTAATCATATAGGCAACCTGGCCTATTCTTCACATGAACTCAAAAGGCCCAAAGTAACTCGTTAAGTTCCTCTGTCTTCCAAAACTCGCCACACCCACCCCGGTGGTACTTTCAAGAAGACCGACCACAACTCAACTCCAAGCTGCCGCCGATTATCCGCACGATTCCTCTCACGCGAACTTCTTCTAGACAAGCTTCACTATCCACATCTTTGGAACAAGCTCAACCAACCTATCGAACCTTGTTAACATCGAACCAATCGGCGGCATCTTACACTTCCGCCTTACAAGGCTTCATAAGGCGATATCCGAACACCGAAATGGTAGCTTAAACACTACCTCCACAGAGACAACAATCCCCACAACTATCCCCAAATCCAAACACCGCCCGAGGGCGAATGCGATTCTGAGACTCACCTGAGTTCTTAACACATGCTTGGCAAAACTTCCAGAAACAAAAACAGCCGTAACCTGGGCTCCACTGTCTGCCACAAGATGAAGGTAGGAACCCCGTGCAGCCTCACAACCTTTCTGATAAAACAACACAGCCGAGTAAACGGTCTCCGATCGGCGACACGGCTGGTCGCCCATCGCCCGACCACCGGTCGAACGCGTCCCCGAACTCAGACTGTTAACTAAACTTGGGCCTAACACCCTCGTGACCTACCACAAGGCGGACCACCACAAACTGACCCCACCACCAAACAGGCCGCGGGTTGACCCGCATCATGGCCTCAATCCGACCCGTCAACGAGCACAACACTAGTTCCCCGAAGGGAAACTCTTACTAATCACGTTACGAAAACCTAGCGGTCTTCATAGCTCAACTACCCTCTTTCATTTCACACTACTCAGGGACTTATCCCACAAACGTAGCTCACGTGCACTATGCACTCCTATAAGAATCAAACATAACACTACACCTTTACTCGAGATGGCCTTACCTCTAAGGTCTTTACGTAAAACATTCTAAGGCTCACACCTTATCTATCCCCCCCAAAATCTTACTCGGTTAACTAACCAAGATTTCTAATTACAACTAACACACCGCTATCGAACATAACACTTAAGGTATACTCACCTTATCACATAAACAAAACTCAGAGGGTTAAAGATATATCTATATCTCTTCGCTTCACTCCTCTTAGTCGTTCTAATCAAACACGCCTGCAGTAGGCATAATGAGGGAGATGACAAACTACCCACCGATCTCAAGGCTAAGTCCTCCTACAAGGACACTCTTCGACACTGCACTCGACGGTCATAGTACAACAAGTACCAACCTAAAAGATGACATTCCCGGGATGGCGTCACACATCGTGAACCGGAAGCCACGAGTTCTGACCAACTCCTGCACACCCCGAACGTCCTGAAATTTGTAGAAGACCACTCTGCACTGGCGGAGGTGCATATCTAACCTGCTGGGGAGGCGACTCGCCTCGAAAGTCACCAAAGGACCTTGCTGCTCTGGCCCTCTTCTACTATCCTTCGTTAACCCGTCGATCTCTACACGTCTCGGCCTGCTGCGCATAAGCCCGTACACAGGCCATGCTCAAGCCTAACTGAAGAATTACTCTTGCACAACCCTCTTTTAGATAGTCCTCAAGACTCGCGGTACCTCGGTATACTCTCTGGTAGCCAAATCTATAGCTAGTAACAGGGTTGCCTCTTTGCAATCTATATTCACCGTTCCCGGTCGTGGAACTGAAGGTTCAAATATCATGGTCGCAGTAGGAATCGCCGCCGCAGCTAAACTCACAAGCAGCGACGCCGCAGAACTCCCGAATGAAGCACCACCTAAGGTGATAATTGGGCTGTGCCCACGTAACCCTCTCAGATTTACTCGCAGCCTCCTCGGCCGCTTGCCCTCCCGGGCGGGTGCCCTACGCGAGGCATAACGAGCAAGTGGAAAGAATTTCGCCGAGGGTCCAACTTACAACACACTCTAAGGCACGATCTCGAGTGAGAAGAATAGAAACCAATCCTAAATATCCTATAGCCTCACGATTATTGGTGTGGTGCACAACACACCGATAATCAAGACTTCATCGATACGGTGCGTAGACACTTTCCGAGGATTAATCGCTCGATACCACTTTTGTCACGACCAACCGGCCCGTGGATCGTGCCTTACCGGGCACCCAAGTAGACATACATCAGAGTAATCAGCGGACCATACAGACAATACATGAAACCAGTGTAATAAGACAGTGAAATAAGAAGACAGTCTAACCAAAAACGGTTACCTTTAGTATATATAAATAGCAACCTTTTTCAACATGAGCAGTTTAATCCTTTTACAAACCCCGCCACAACAGCATTTACGCACCTCTAAGAATGATACGACAACAATGGCGGACAGTGGCTCCGCCAAACCCCGAATGTAAACACTTACGACGGCGGGGACTATACCACCGATAAGCCTCCGAGAAACGGAGCTTCCCAAACGTAAATCGTGGACTCGAGAGCTAGGATCAACGATCGTGTACCTCAACTGCGGCATGAACGCAGCCCGGGCGAGGTCGATAACAGTAATTTAGTATGTGAAATCAAAATACATATCAGAAATGAAATCATAGCATCATATAAAGCAGAGACATGTATGATAACCAAACTACGCTTTATAACAAAGCATGTCAAGTCGTGACTCACGCCTCAAGTCATCACTCAAGTATAACAATGGGTCTCGTGCCCACAACATCAATCATGCCCGTGGAATACCTTCCTCACCGCCAGCCTCATGATATAAAAGCACCAAGGAACACACTCAACACCGTGTCCCACGTGTCATAATAAAATCAGACGGTAAGTGCGAAGGCATAGCCGACTACTAAAAACCCACGCACCAACAAGGTCATGAATCGTATCATAAGATTTGTCTAGACCGTCACATGATCAAAGCCGCCACTTGCCCGCAGATCATGCGCGCTGCCTAACCTCGAACTCCCGCAGCCGCATAGGCCAATCTCATCGCCCGCATGAGGTATTCCCGCATCGAGGGTAGCTACTCCCGATCGCCCCGACTTCCGAGTCCGCATGGCCACGCGACCGCATGCCCATAAAGGACGACGCTAACACGAACTCTCGTAGCTCCGCATAGGCCCCCAGGACCCGCATGAGGTATTCTCGAATCATGGTCCCAGACCGCCTGAGTCTACCCCGCATCGGAGGGCAGCTTAACCCCCGGAATCATCTCAAGAGATGAATGCCACAACACTATCATAACGACTGATAGTTAATAAGCACAATCAAGGGAAACCCCTTTACACAAACATCACAAGATACTAACACACGTGGCATCCTAACACGTTTACTTATCAAAGCAACAAGAAGTTTTACAAGGCTATCACAAACCAATACAATCAAGTTGTTCACACAAGGTACTTTCTACTATATGATTAACAAGATCGGGTTTTTATCCCCAAAGTACTTCATACATTAACTCTTTAAAAGATACGTTACTTTCACAAAAGTCACACAATACCCGTAGTATATGAAAATAGAGTGATTATCTTTTTAAAGTAAATCAATTACTTCTCTTTGTAAAATCAAGTAGCAACATTCTTTTCCAATGTTCAAGTTTGCCTAATTTCCAATGTTCAAGTTTCTCATTTTTTGAAAGGTTTCGTAGTTCATAGTCTTATTCATTTAAGAATATAATTCTCCTTTAAACAATCTGAGAAACCTAAGCCTTATATGTGAGTAGGATATTCTTGTTTATTACAATCTTATTACAGCAGCCATGATCTAGGAAATATCATTTTGTCTCATCTTAGCTTCATGCAGATGGAAGTTTCTACCGTTTTAATAATACTTAATTATTCAAAACATTTCCTTTTTATTAACGCCGCAGTTGGTTTGTCGATACACATTCGATTTCCAAATCAAGAAACATTCTTAAGCCGTTATACCTAACTTCCCATAAAGCTAGTATAACTCTTAAGTTTTCAAAACCAAATATTACTTCTTCTTTCAAAATGATTCAAAATCTTTTGAAATACTTCAAGTTCTTTATTAACACATAACAAGCCGCTTATAGTTCAAATCAGTTACCTTTTAAAACCACATGTATTTTCTTACCAACATAAAGTCGTTATAACCAACTTCCCATAAAGCCGTTATAACACTTTATGTTTTACACCAATCAAATACGTCAAAGACACGACGCTCACCGCACTACATATTTCACACATATCATGCTAGAAGAGATAGGAAGAGGTTCACATACCTCGCGACGAGTATCGACTAATAGCAAAACGCCCAAGTACATCCAACCGCGGCTACTCCTTAAGCCAAGAGTCGCGCCACACGTAGTACTTCAACCTATAAGGCCACAAGGCGCTTATTAACATTTAGATCTCATCGTAGAATATTCTACCGAAATTCGGGCAGCTCCCCCCCCCGCAACAGCGTAAATCTCCTCCTCCATCGAGGCCGGCTACCAAGCCAACCGGGGGGGGTTATACATCTAACCCTAACGGGTACAATTCTACTCCACGGTACTACTTCACAAGTCTACTGTAATACAGCCCTAAGTAATTACAGTTCAGTAATCTTCTTTAATATCAGGCTTAAGTCGCAAGACATTGCCGTAAGTATTATTCAGGCTTAAGTCAAAAGACATTGCCGAAAACTACGTTCAGTTCTATATATAGTATACTTCAACTATATATTCTAACAACATGGAATTTCCAATTACAATAGAGGGACAAGATATTTACCTCGATAAGCCCATAATTATCCTAGCTTAAAGTCGATCCTGGGCAATCGTTTAGCTCCAACTCTGAGCGCTCCAACCCGCTCTAAACCACCCTTAGAAGTTCTAACCAACTTCTACACAATACTCCATCGGACTATGGAGATTTTCCTAGGGTTTCGGTTTGGTGACTGACGGTAAGTATAATAGTATTTCTGGGCTTTTCGTAAAGGTATAACCTTAGAATACAACAAGGTATAAGGCTAAGGTAATTTGGGCATTATAACAATACTTTTGAGAGTATTTCTACCAAGAGGGGGGGGTATTATATGAAAACAAACTAGGCTAGGGGGGGGGGTACCCCACGGCCACACCACAAAGGAGGGGGGGTGGCTACCCCTCGCCTACCCCACTGTGGGGAAACTCTCGCCAGGGGCCACACGAAACGGGGACGGCCAAAGCTCTCAAGACTTAGGCAATTTGGATGAAGAAGTCTTCAACCTTAGAGGGGTATTTATAGCACAAGCCAAGGCCAACCAATGGCCAAGATCTAGCCAAGTGCCTAGCAAGTGTAGGGCCAAGATCTTGCCAAGTGCCCCTTAACCAACTAACACACAAATATCCTACCAACTAAAGCCATTCCAATCGGCCACAACCGAGCCTCACGTCATGATGGGAGGTGCCAAGTGGCGCCCTCTTTGGCCCAACACGTTCGTCTCTCGGAAAAATCCGCAAAAATTAAAAAAGACATAGCCGGAAATTCCCCTACGAAAGCTGTGAAAACGTTTCGCCGAAAAACGACTCTAAGCGGGTGTTGTGCACAAATAATTTTCGCCAAGCCAATATTAAAAGTTTCAAATTTTCTACGTCGTCGCCCTTACGCATATACTGAAATACGGGTATAACAACCGCCATCGACAGTCGCCAAATGCTCGCGTGCTCCTCTACGGCGAGAATAAACCAAGATATCATCGATGAACACTATCACAAGCGTGTCCAAAAATGGTTTGAACACTCGGTTCATCAAATCCATGAATACCACGAGCATTGGTCAACCCAAGACATGACCACGAACTCATAATGCGTCTGGTCGGAATGCGATCTAGGGAAATCCACCTCTCGACTCGTGCACTGATGATAGCGATCGCAGATCAATCTTGGAGAAACATCTCGCACCTGCGGTGGTCGAACAAATCATCAATCACGGGAAGGGTATTCGTTCTTAATGGTCACCTTGTTCACCGTAATCAACACACATGCGCTGGCCCCGTGCTTCTTCTTCACGAACAATACCGGCGCTCCCCAGGGAGAAACACTAGGTCTGATGAAGCCCTTCTCCAGCAAATCTCTCAACTGGTCCTTCAACTCTCTCAACTCGGCAGGTGCCATTCTATATGGCGGAATGGTAATAGGCCGAGTGTCTGGCAGCACATCAATACAAAACTCTATCTCCCTCTCAGGAGGGATACCGGGGAGGTCGTCTGGAAACACGTCTGGGAACTCTCTGACTCATCGGGCGATGAAAATCGCACCGCGGCCTCGATTATCAAACACGAACGAGATGGTAGATATACCCTTCGCACCATCTTCCTAGCTCGAGGTAGGAAATAAACCTACCCCTCGGCGTCTGGTGTTCCCACTCGATAACGGCTCAGAAGCGGAATCGTACCACTCTCTCTGCGGTCTACATTGGCATAGCAAGAAGCTAGCCAATCCATGCCCATGATCACGTCGAAATCGGTCATGTCGGCTCTATCAAGTCTGCTAGAGTCGGCGTCGCATAAAGTCACTGGACAAGCTCTAAATACCCGCCGAGCTACCACCGAATCACCCACTGGCGTAGCTACCTCGAAAGGGTCTATGGACTCAGGCTCTATCCCTATCCTACTAGCAACAAGGGGAGATATATGTTACACCCCGTACTTACAAGACATGTTTTAAGGTAGTACGTAAGAGCTCACAAGTGTTAAGATTTGAGACTTGAAAAAAATTATCGGAATTATGGAATTATCGGAAAACGAATTATTGTGACGAATGGGAGGGCGACACGTGTCACCCCCCCTTATGATGCCTTGGTAGAATTTAGGCATGGCCAATATGGTCATTTACCATAAGTCTTGGATGACTAATGTCTTGCAAGTGGTGGCATGAGAAAGTTGACTAAGTCAAGGTCAATTAGTCTTGATTTTTATGTTAGACTTCATCCTAGCCACCCATATGGTTACATCTTGTCCCTCCATGCCCCTTTATATTACTACTAGTAGCACTACTAGTGTCAACACCTAGCTAAAAATTTCACAAATTGGTTGAACATAGAGCAAGGCTCTCGGGTTCCATAGCAAGAAATAAGAAAAATCTTTGTTCCTTGTTCTTTTAGCTCCCCACTTTAAACCAAGGTTCTTAGGTGTATTGTAAACATATCTCAATAGAAAAATCCCGGAAAAAGAGAGTTTTCGTATTAGTCGCAAAGTGAAAACCTAGTGGCTTTCTAGGTTTTGGATTGGAAGTTGGAAGGAAAGTTGTTGGTGTTGTTCTAAGGGTCTCAACAAGCGGATTGAAGTATATTGGAGAGGCTCTAAACTACTAAGGAGCGACTTGGTTGGATTTGGATTAAAATCGTTAAGGTATAATCTTGTCTTTTAAGATGTTACAAGATTATGTATTTATATTGTGGTTGTTAGCTTTACATGTTGATAGCATGAAGTTGGTATGTTGAAGTTTATAAGTATTATGGATTGCTTGTAGCTTAATCCAAAATGAAATGTAAGCCATGTTAAGTTGGATTTCAATTTAGTCGTTATTAGAATCGTCGCATGTTATTGATTTGAAGATTGTGGTAGTTTTAAATCAAATGCGACTTGATATCATGTTATGTTAACAATTTGGATTGAAATGGAAATTGGATAAGAATTGGTATTGTTGTATTCATTATGGCCGAAAATTTGGACTAGTAGTTGTATAGTTTGTTATTCATTTGTTTTGGACTACCTACATATTGTGGTGCGCCAATTGAAATTTGTATGGGTATTTATGTGTATTGGACTCGCTTATAGATTGTGGTGAGCCAATTGGGGGTGTTTGGTTTTTGTATTTGGCCTTGAATAAGGTGGCATAGTAAGTAAAAACAAAGGAGGTCTTTGTCAGATTTTAGCGACTTAGCACCTAGAATATTCTACGTTTGAAGTAAGAGATTAATGGGCGTATTGTGGCCATTATAGGTTGAAGTACTTTGGAGCCTTTTTGCAACTTGTCGCTAGCCGTCGCGAGGTATGTGAACCCCTACTTTCTTTGGCATGATCCTACGTATGAAATATCCATGTGATAGTATTTCAAGATTCCTTCTACTCTTAGAAGTTAAGAAGTATTTACATTGTTGAATCTAAGTTAAGAGTATGTTTAAATTATCCTAAGTCCTTACTAGGTCTTATGGGAGACGTCGGTAAGAATGGTTAGGAACTTATGAGATTTGATTTAAAGGCTTTGTGTCTTGATTTGTTTAAAGTAAGTAAGTGGACTTTATGTTCGAAAATGACTTGAAGTTATATGATTTTAAGGGAATAAATTACTTGGTTTTGGAAGGTATGGAACTTTGTTATGTATATGTATATGTGTCCAGGAAGGTAGCCTTATCGGCTAACCTGTGGTTTAAATTCTCGTTATTTTATTTTATAAGTTTCATGTATGTTCATTTGCTATTCTCTCGTATGCTTGAGCAGGTGCCTGGTAGGGCACGATCGCGAGCGGGTCGTGACAAAAGTGGTATCGAGCGATTAGTCCTCGGAAAGTGTCTGAGCCGTGTCGATGAGTCTTGATTATCGGTGTGTTGTGCACCACATCTATAATCGGGAGGTCAGGACATTTAGATTTGTTTCCATTCTTCTCACTATGAGATCGTGCGGTAGAGTCTGTGTTAATAGGTTGATCCGTCTTTGGCGTGTTCTTATGTATGTGAATCGGCTATGCCTCCACGAAGGCGACGAGGGCGAAGGGCAAGAAGCGGCGGCGGCGAGGCGCGATAGTGAGAGAGTTACGGTGGGCAGACTATACTGCGGTAGTGGCGGGTCGGCGAGTTCAGCCACGCCGGCGATTAGAAGGCGAGGCGGCGGTAGCTCGAGGTTCGGTACTAGAGCCTCGATTCGCGGCCGGTGCGAGTATAGAGACTACGAGGCGGTCCGATTATTGACGTATAGTAGTCGAGCGTGGCAAGCGAGGAAGCAACAACCACCCCAGAGCGGTTTGCGGATTAGGGATTTTCTAGGATGTCATCCACCGAGTTTTATGGTTCGAGGTCGATGAGGATCCGCAGGAGTTCATTCGGCGGCTCTGACGGACCACGCAGGTTCTTAGGGCTTGAGACGAGTGCATTACGCTAGCCTCCTAGGTTCTGCGATATCGCGTTGAACCGGTTTGAGTCGTGGTTGCTTTGAGAGGTGATGATGCTCGTCCAGCGGTTTGGGATGAGTTCACGAGGCCTTTCTTGGTCACTTTTGCCTCCCGAGATGAGGAGAGCCCGTGTTGATAGGTTCTTATCATTGGCGAGAATGGGAGGACCATCGAGTACACCACAGAGTTTGACTCGTTGGCTAGGTATGCGCACTATTGTGGCTAACATGGCCGATAGAGTCCATCGCTATGTTATG
Source organism: Przewalskia tangutica (assembly GCA_029844215.1). Taxonomy (NCBI): domain Eukaryota; kingdom Viridiplantae; phylum Streptophyta; class Magnoliopsida; order Solanales; family Solanaceae; genus Przewalskia; species Przewalskia tangutica. Next base: position 84,219,246 of record CM056726.1, on the reverse strand, counting down.
GGACTAGACCGTTATATGATCACTACTTGCACAGGTGGCCCCCGGCCGAGAATGGATATCGCGGAGATGCGAACATATGCACGGGGATAGAGGGCGAGAGAGAGAGGCCAGCCAGACCAAGCCGGCCAGAAGGCGAGCAGCGGGAGTTGGGGTGATTTTCGAGGCGGAGAGCCTCGGCGGCGAGCTAGGTCTGATTCGGCCGACAGAGTGCTCCTTCAGTTTCGGCGGAGGTTAGATCAGCCGGGTAGTCGGGGCCGGTCGAGCTCGAGGGCTTGGACCGTATACGCACATGGGTTACAGATCGGGGCCTCTTCCTCGATGTTCACGGTGTGGCGGCATCACCATGGGAATGTCGTGCGTACTCGGTGCTGTTTTCTTGTGGCGTCAGGGCCATATGTTGAGATTGTCCTAGTAGGAGAGTTGCGGGAGGATAGAAAAGTCTACCGGATCAGTTGCGGGTTCTTCGCCTTGGTAGCTAGGCGGGATGTTCATCCACCGTGGCGCGTGGCGAGGTCGTGGTGGAAGTTCCCGATTTTAGCGGTCCTTTGAACGCCTATATGAATTCGGTATATCTTGACCCTTCTGAGATCTGTATGCATGATAAGGTTATTTTATGTTTAAGTATCAAGAACGGATAATATTGAAATTATGCATTATGCTAGAAGTAAGTTGGAAATACGAAAGATAATCTTTTAGGCCTTGAATGTGAGTATATAGTGATGATGCACTATGGATTGTTTCCTCGTTTGGTTGGTGATGGATAAATATGCAAGTGCGGTATATTAGGGCCATATGTGGCATAATTAGGTTTTGCTAAGTGCAAGTTTAAGAGACTATGCCAAAGAATGATAGATTGAGCTCCGAAAGAACATTCGGGGACGAATGTTTCTAAGGGGGGAAGAATGTTACACCCCGTACTTACAAGACATGTTTTAAGGTAGTACGTAAGAGCTCACAAGTGTTAAGATTTGAGACTTGAAAAAAATTATCGGAATTATGGAATTGTCGGAAAACGAATTATTGTGACGAATGGGAGGGCGACACGTGTCACCCCCCATTATGATGCCTTGGTCGAATTTAGGCATGGCCAATATGGTCATTTACCATAAGTCTTGGATGACTAATGTCTTGCAAGTGGTGGCATGAGAAAGTTGACTAAGTCAAGGTCAATTAGTCTTGATTTTTATGTTAGACTTCATCCTACCCACCCATATGGTTACATCTTGTCCCTCCATGCCCCTTTATATTACTACTAGTAGCACTACTAGTGTCAACACTTAGCTAAAAATTTCACAAATTGGTTGAACATAGAGCAAGGCTCTCGGGTTCCATAGCAAGAAATAAGAAAAATCTTTGTTCCTTGTTCTTTTAGCTCCCCACTTTAAACCAAGGTTCTTAGGTGTATTGTAAACATATCTCAATAGAAAAATCCCGGAAAAAGAGAGTTTTCGTATTAGTCGCAAAGTGAAAACCTAGTGGCTTTCTAGGTTTTGGATTGGAAGTTGGAAGGAAAGTTGTTGGTGTTGTTCTAAGGGTCTCAACAAGCGGATTGAAGTATATTGGAGAGGCTCTAAACTACTAAGGAAGCGACTTGGTTGGATTTGGATTAAAAATCGTTAAGGTATAATCTTGTCTTTTAAGATGTTACAAGATTATGTATTTATATTGTGGTTGTTAGCTTTACATGTTGATAGCATGAAGTTGGTATGTTGAAGTTTATAAGTATTATGGATTGCTTGTAGCTTAATCCGAAATGAAATGTAAGCCATGTTAAGTTGGATTTCAATTTAGTCGTTATTAGAATCGTCGCATGTTATTGATTTGAAGATTGTGGTAGTTTTAAATCAAATGCGACTTGATATCATGTTATGTTAATAATTTGGATTGAAATGGAAATTGGATAAGAATTGGTATTGTTGTATTCATTATGGCCGAAAATTTGGACTAGTAGTTGTATAGTTTGTTATTCATTTGTTTTGGACTACCTTCTATATTGTGGTGCGCCAATTGGGGCTGTATGGTTATTTATGTGTATTGGACTACCTTATAGATTGTGGTGAGCCAATTGGGGCTGTTTGGTTATTGTATTTGGCCTTGAAAAATGTGGCAAAGTAAGTAAAAACAAAGGAGGTGCTGTCCGATTTTCCGTAGAATTTAGCGACTTAGCACCTAGAATATTCTACGTTTGAAGTAAGAGATTAATGGGCGTATTGTGGCCATTATAGGTTGAAGTACTTTGGAGCCTTTTTGCAACTTGTCGCTAGTCGTCATGAGGGTATGTGAACCCCTACTTTCTTTGGCATGATCCTACGTATGAAATATCCATGTGATAGTATTTCAAGATTCCTTCTACTCTTAGAAGTTAAGAAGTATTTACATTGTTGAATCTAAGTTAAGAGTATGTTTAAATTATCCTAAGTCCTTACTAGGTCTTATGAGAGACGTCGGTAAGAATGGTTAGGAACTTATGAGATTTGATTTAAAGGCTTTGTGTCTTGATTTGTTTAAAGTAAGTAAGTGGACTTTATGTTCGAAAATGACTTGAAGTTATATGATTTTAAGGGAATAAATTACTTGGTTTTGGAAGGTATGGAACTTTGTTATATATATGTATATGTGTCCAGGAAGGTAGCCTTATCGGCTAACCTGTGGTTTAAATTCTCGTTATTTTATTTTATAAGTTTCATGTATGTTCCGCTGCTATTCTATGACGTATGCAGGCAGGGTGCCTGGGTAGGGCACCGATCGCGAGCGAGGTCGGTCGTGACAATATATAGAACAGTAGAACACGAATCTATCAAGGCATACACATCATGTCGGAGGCGATAAGGTACTGGCGACATCGGTGAGGCCTCCCGTCTGCCGGGTGGACAAGGCATAAATGCGATTCGAGGACCGCTAGGCGGGACCGCGCCACGACCTCTGCCGCGACCTGCTGGCCCATGAGTACCACGCCTCGGGCGAGTAATCGTAGGAGATGATGAGCGGCAGCAGACCTGCGGTGAGCCTACCACCGCGGCGCCCCCGGTCGGACAGGCCTCGCAAAATGACCACTGGCCATAAGTATAGCAAGCTCACAAGTAGTACTACGACTCACTGAATGGAATCTACCACAACGGACACCGAGCGGACCTCGATCGGTTAGCACCCTTGCTACTGGAAGTCAAGTCACGGGGCCCCGACACGCCGAATGCTCTGCATGCAAACGATGTAGGAGTGCTCGAGCTGGTTGTGGTGCAAACCTAGGCGTCTGCGAGGCCGTCCTCCCGAGAACTACCAAAATATCCGGCCGTCTTGCCTTCTTACGATGTTGATATCATCGACCCGGTCTCTACGCTCGCCGCATCGGTTCATGAGCTGCGTGCGGGTAATATCCATGCACTGGTGAAGAGCCACCCGCACAAGACTTCGGCCATATAATCATCTAGCGGTGACATAGCGATGCACCATCCTCCATATCCGCTACCAATGCGAGGACATATCGAGCCAAAGAATCAAACTCGACATTGTACTCACGGTATGCGCCTCTCTCTCGATAACAAAAATCTCGGCCCGTGCCCTCCTCATCTGTGGAGGCAAGAAGTGAGTGAGAAAAGCCTCCGAGAACTCATCCCAAGTAGCTGGGGACGCGTGCTCTCCCCGGGATAACTCCCATGAATCAAACCAATCGACTGCGGTATCACGCAGCCGATGCGAACCGAAGATCACGGACTCGGTCTCTGAAGCTTTGACCACTCGCATGATCCTCTGCAACTGACGGATGAACTCCTGCGGATCATCCTCAGGTCTCGACCCGTAGAACTCTGGCGGGCTCTGCTCGAGAAAATCTCGTAGCCATGGCCCATGCGATCTCGGGTGAACTACGGTCTTCTTTGGGCTGAACCGCGGCATCGGCCTATCTCGTATGCGGCCACGATCACGGCGATGGCGGGCTATCTCTCGGTAACCCATCTCATCCGCTCCAGGCTGTGGGTGTCACGACCCGTTCCGGGGCCCGTGACTGGTGCCTTACCCGGGCACCCAAGTAGTCATACATCAGAGAAAATCAGCGGAATATAAAACAAGACATGAAATAATTGTAATTGATACACAGTTTCTGAGAAAAGGGTTGCCTTTCGGCATATATACATAAACCAAGGTTTGCAGTTAAATCCCAGTATGCATGACTACAGACCTCAGGAATTAAACAACTATGGCGGGGCGGGGCCCGCCATACCTGTGTCACGACCCATTCGGGGCGTGAGTGCCTGCAGGCACCCAAGTAGTCATACATCAGAGTAATCAGCGGAAATATAAAACAAGACATGAAACAGTTTATAAAATAAGACACAGTTTATGTGAGAAAACGTCGCCTTTCGTCATATATATATAAACATGGTTTAGCAGTTACATCCGATACTGTACAACATGACTACAGACCTCTAAGGAAATATACAACTATGGCGGGACAAGGCCCCGCCATACCCTGACTGTACAAAACTATCTACAACAGGGAGATCATACCCAAAAGTAGAGCCTCCGGAAAAGATGGAGCTCCCGACACCAACGTAGAGATCCTAAGGATGTGGATCTAGCACACCTTGCCCCTGCGGCATGAACGCAGCCCCCCAAAGGAGGTCAGTACAACAGGTACTAAGTATATGAAACTGTAAAGTACTTAAATGAAAACATATCATTTAAAAATCAGTTTTGCAAGTATGTATGAAACAACCAAGGAAACCGCACATAGTGCCACATCACAAACAAGAGCAACAATAGGTAAGCTAGCGAGGTCTTTTCTAGGTGCGAATGATCAAGCAGGCCAATTGCGTAGTATCACCATGCAAGCCTAATCACGGACTCCGTAGTCGCATAGGCCACTCACATAGGCCCGCATAGGGTACATAACCCCGCATCGAGGGTAGCTACTCCTCGGCATCGCCCCGGACTCGTAGTCCGCATGACCACATAGACCGCGTGAGGTATAACCCGCATCACTAACCCGGAACTCCGTAGCTCGCATAGGTCCCTGGACCGCATGAGGTATTCTCGAATCATGGTCCTGCATCACTTTGAGTCTACCCGCGTCGGAGGCGACTTAACCCCGTAATATGTCAAGAGGTGAGTGATATTATACTAACATAACGACTTATCGTTAAACAACATAAGCACAACAAGAATACTCTCTTATACAAGCGTTACAAGACACTAACGCACATAGCATCATATCATGTCTACTTTATCAAACCATCTTATTATTCTTTTCACAAGTCAATATAAGTCATTATAAATACATAGGCAAAGCTTTCTTTTATCAATCTTAAGTGGTTATACTTAACTTCCCATAAAGCTAGTATAACTCTTAAGCTTCATTTTAAAACCGATTAGTTCTCTTACGTAAAAAAATGATTGATATTCTTTTGAAATGCTTTCGATTCTTCATTATTGGGCTTAAGCGTGAGGCATTGCCGTAAGTATTATTCAGCTTAAGTCAAAGACATTGCCGTAGTTATTATTCAATTAACACATATGCGTCTGGTACTACATATATATTGTAAAATATCATGCTTTAGGAAGAATCGAGATACCTTCCGTGAAAACCACCGCCAAGTTGAATATGTCGCGCAGAGAATCAGCCTATAATAGTCGACACGCCTATCAACGTTGAACTACTTTGTATGATTCTAAGCAGAGGGTTCTATATCCTACGGAAAATTTGGCAAAGACCTACCTGCGGTGAGCTACTCAAGTCTCTGTGAAAGCGATCTATGTAAGTACAATTTGATTATTCTTCTTTAGACCCTTCTACTGTGATAACAGTTCAATTCTATTCTGTGATATTCTTCTAAGTATTTAATACTTATTCTTATACTACTACAGTATGTATTCTTTAATTCAAAATAGGGTTAGGTTTATTTACCTCGGTAAGCCCAATAATATCCTAGATAAAGTCGCGTCTGAGCAAGGTTTAGCTCCTAAGTTGTATGCGCTCAGAGCTCGAGAAACCTTAGAAGTTCTTCACTTCTACTAAGGACTAAGGGATTTGGGCTAGGGTATTTTAGGCCTTATAACAATACTAGAAGGCAACTTTTCTACCAAGGGAGGGGGGTAGATTTCGGCTAGGCTAGGGGGGAGGGGTTGCCTCGGCCAAGCTCACTAAAAAGGGGGGGATGTTGGACGAAAAAGGCTACAAGGGAGAGGAGAGGATTTTCAAGACTTGGAAAGGAATTTGTGGATGAAGAACTCTTCATCTTAAGGGGGTATTTATAGGTCAAGACATGGCCAACCAAGGGCCAAGATTTAGCCAAGTGCTAGGCAAGTGTAAGGTCAAGATTAGGGCAAGTGTCATTGGCCAACTTGCACACAAAATATCCTACCTAATCCTTGACTTGTGCAAAGGCACAAAAAACGTGCACTTCATTGTCCAATTCGTCCAATGGACGATTTCAAGTCCACCATATGGAGGGTGCCAGGTGTCGCCCTCCCGTTGGTCCAAAATGTTTCGTCTCTCAGAAAAATCCGCAAAAATTAGAAATGGCATAGCCGGAATTTGCCCTACGAAAGCTGTGGAAACGTTTCGTCGGAAAACGATTCTTTTAGTGAGTTGTGCACAAATAAAAAACGTCCAAGGCTTAACTTTAAGGCTAGACTTTTGTACGTATTCCCTTACGTACATACTCAGGAAATACGGGGTATAACATTCTCCCCCCCTTAGAAACATTCGTCCCAAATGTTCCTTCCCAAGACAGTTAACGATAAGATTCTTCATAACTTAAACAATTGCAAATGCCACACACGGCAACAGAACAACACTAAGGCATAAACGATAATGAAGATTTACAAGTAGGAAAGTGAATTACCTGGAGGTGTGGGGAATAGGTGAGGATACTTCTGCCTCATGTCTTCCTCGGCTTCCCAAGTCATCTCCTCACGAGCTCGTTCGCCACAAGACTTTGTGGAAGCCACATCCTTGGTCGCGGGCCTAACCTGACGATCGATTATCGCTATGGGAACCTCCTCATAAGATAACCCCTCGGTCACCTGGACATCGTCAATAGGGTGTACCCTAGATGGATCCCCGATACATCTCCTCAGCATAGATACGTGAAACACCGGATGCCGCCTCGGTCGGACGGCGGATCCAACTCATAGGCAACCTTGCCTACCTGCGGACAATGCGAAGCGGCCCAATGTACCTTGGGTGAGTTTCCCTTCTTCCGAATCTCATCACACCGCCATGGGTGACACCTTCAGAAAACCCAATCATCAGCTGCGAACTCGGATCGGCGATGATGATCTGCATCGACCATGCGACTCGAGTCGATAGCCGCTCTCGGATAAGCTTCACCTTATCCACTGCCTGCTGCACCAAATCTGGTCCCACTAGCTGCACCTCGCCCACATCGAACCAACCTATAGGCGTCTGCACTTACTCCCATACAAGGACTCATAAGGCGCCATCGAATCTTTGAGTGGTAGCTATTATTGTACGCGAACTCAACTAGAGGCAAATGATCCTCGGCTACCCACGAAGTCGATAACACGGGCTCGCGACATATCCTCGAAGTGCGGATAGTGCGCTCGGCTGTCCGTCTGCGTGGATGGAATGCGATGCTCGGGCTCACTGCGTCCCTAATCCTCTCTGGAAAGACCTCCAGAAGTTAGCGTGGCGGGCTCCTGCATGCGATATGATCGAGATAGGGACTCCATGCAGTCTGACGACCTCTCGGATGTAAAGTCTGGCATAATCCTCAGCCGAAAAAGTCGTCCTGACGGGAAGTGGGCTGATTTGTCGACTGTCGGCGATAACCCATATAGAATCATGTCTCTCCGAGTGCGAGGTAATCCGTGATAAAATCCATGTTGATTACCTCCCACTTCCGGTCGGGATCTCAATCGTCAGAACAAACCACCGTGCCTCGGTGCTCTACCTTCACTGCGACAACATGGGCCGAGCTACGAACTCGCAACGTCCTCTTCAAGCCATCCCACCAATACACGGATCTAAGGTCGTGGTACATCTTGGTCGACCACGGATGGATAGAGTAACGCCTTGTGTGCTTCCCAAGAACCTGCTGCCAAGTCACGAAACATCCGGAACACACAACCGCCCTCAAACCTTAGCACCCCATCGGTGCTACCTCAGGACCCTTGCCCTCACGAAGAGTCAGTATCACGATATCGAATCAAAGCCGGATCCTCGGTTGCCTCTTCACCTCCTCGGCGATGGAAGACTCGGCAACCTCACGAACTCGAACCCCACTGCTATCAGAATCAATCAAACGGACACCAAGGCTCGCTAACTGATGCAAATCACGAACCATGTCCCTCCTCTCTAGCTGCACATCTGATAGACTCCCATCGACCTACGACTAAGGCATACGCCACAACATTGGCTTTCCCGGGTGGTACAGGGATATCAACATCGTAATCCTTAAGCAACTCTAACCACCGTCTGCGCCGTAAGTTCGGCTCCCTTTGGTGAAGATATCTTGGAGGCTCTTGTGGTCTGTATAAATATCCACGTGAACCCCATACAAATAGTGCCTCCAGATCTTCAAAGCGTGAATCACAGCTGCCAACTCCAAATCATGGGTGGGGTAGTTCCTCTCGTGTTTCTTCAGTTGTCGGGATGCATATGCTATAACCTTGCCATGCTGCATCAACACATCCCAACCCGATGCGGCGCATCACAATACACGACATAACCATGGACCCTCGATAGAGTAAGAACGGGCGGTCGCGATCTCTCTTTCAAAGAATCGAAACCCCGCTCACAAGCATCGGCATGAAACTTGGCTGCCTTACGAGTCGGCCCTAGTCAATGGTGCGAGATAGAAGCAAACTTCTCCACGAACCGCGATAATATCTGCAAGGCCCGAGCTGCGAACCTCGCCGGAGTAGTAGGTCTAGGCCAAGTCATTGCCTCGATCTTGGCGTATCCACTTGAATGCCATCAGCCGACAATATGCCCAAGAAACGCCATCAAGTCAACCAAAACTCACATTTGGAAAACTTGGCGTACAGCTGGGTCTGGAGAAGCTGCATACGATCCTCAAATGCTCCGCATGCTCGCTTACGGCGAGAATAAACCAAGATATCATCAATGAACACTATCACAAACGTGTCCAAAAATGGTTTGAACACTCGGTTCATCAAATCCATGAATACCGCGAGCATTGGTCAACCAAAGACATGACCACGAACTCATAATTGTTATACCCGTATTTCCAGTATATGCGTGGGGCGTGCGTAGAAAATTTGAACTTGTACTAAGGCTTGGCGAATTAATTTTGTTCACGGCACCGTTTAGAGTCGTTTTGACGAAACGTTTTCCACGACTTTCGTAGGGGAATTTCGGCTATGTCATTTTTAATTTTTGCGGATTTTTCCGAGAGGCGAAGCGTGTTGGGCCAACAAGAGGGCGCCACTTGGCACCTCCCATTAGCGGGCGTGAGGGCTCGGATTGGACGAAATGGAGGTGTAGTTGGTAGGATATTTTGTGTGTTAGTTGGCCTAGGACACGTGGGTGAATCTTGGCCTACACTTGCTTACTTGGCTAAATCTTGGCCATTGGTTGGCCTTCACTTGACCTATAAATACCCCCCAGAGATGAAGAGTTCTTCATCCACAAAGCTTTCAAGTCTAAAAATCCTCTCTTCTCCCTTTGTTAGCAAATCGTCCAACACCCCTCCCGAGAAGCTTGGCGAGGCTACCCCTAGCCTAGCCAAAATCTACCCCCTCCCTTGGTAGAAAAGTTGTCTTCTAGTATCGTTTTAATGCCCAAAATCCCCGAGCCCCAATCCCTTAGTCCTTAGTAGACGTTGAGCAGAACTTCATATGGTTCTGGGAGCTACCGGAGCGTCCAACTGAGGAGCTCAACCTGGCTCAGGAGCGACTTTAGCTAGGATATGATTGGGCTTACCGAGGTAACTAATCCTCACCCTCTTTTGAATTAGAGAATACTTCTTGTTGTAGTATTAGAACAAGTATTAGATACTTAGAAGATTATCACATAATAGAATTGGTATTATCACGGTGAAGGATTTAAAGAAGAATAATTGAGCTGTACTCACTTAGAATTTGTTTTCTGATGAACTTACATAGCTCACGGGTAGGGTTGTGCTTTGCCCGTAGAATTATGAACCCTCTGTTTAGAATGACCTTGAGTAGTCTAGACTTTGATTGATGTCTGTGACTATTATAGGTGACTCTCTGCGACATATTCAACTTGGCGGTGGTTTTATTTGAGAAGGTATGTGATTCTTCCTAAAGCATGATATTTTACAATATATAGTACGGTGAGCGAACATGTGTTAAGCGAATAATAACTCGGCAATGTCTTTGACTTAAGCTGAATAATACTTATGGCAATGCCTGGCTTAAGCCTGAATAATACTTACGGAATGCCTCACGGCTTAAGCTCGAATAACAAAGCGAAAACATTTCAAAAGAATACCGAATCATTTTTAAGAAGATAAATACTTGGTTTTAAAACAAAAGCTTAAGAGTTATACTAGCTTTATGGGAAGTTAGGTATAACAACTTAAGAAAGATAAAAAGGCTGTTTACTTGTTTGTTTATAAAAGCCTTGTATTGATTTACATTAAGTGTAGTAAGATTGTTTGATAAGTAGACATGTTATGATGCTACTGTGTTAGTGTCTTGTAATCTTGTGTAAGGGGTCATTCTTCTTTGCTTACGTTGCTAACCGGTAAGTCCATTGTCTTGTTATTGTATCACCTACCCCTTGATCGTTATACGAGGCTTGCCTCTTGATGCGGTCTATACGGCTATAGCGGTCTGTGAGACTATGCGGGCAGCGGTATGCTCGTGATTGATCATTCCGGCGTTTAGCACGATGCGGGGATTCCTATGCGGTCTGTTGAGACTATGCGGTCTTTTGAGGCTATGCGAGTGCGGGAGCCTAGGCGGATCTGGGGTTGGCTGCCCCGATGCGAAATATCCGTGCGGTGCGTGTGGGACCTATGCGAGTGCGGAAGTCGGGGCTAGGCACGGGAATGATACTATGGGCGATTGGCCTTGCTTCGATCATTCGCGGCCTAGAATAGACACATTCTGATTTCCTATTCTTTGTTGTTGTTTGTGATGTGGCACTATGTGCAATTGAAGCGATTGTATTTGTGAAAAGGTTTTGAATACTCGATTTCATTTAAGTACTTTATAGTTTCACATACTTGGTACTGTTGTCTTGACCTCGCCGAGGCTGCGTTCATGCCAGTAAGGGCAAGCAGTGCTAGATCCACATCCTTAGGATCTTTGCGTTGGTGTCGTGAGCTCCATCTTCTCGGAGGCTCTACTTTGGGTATGATCTCCTGTATTGTAGATAGTTTTGTCTGATCGGGGTATGGCGAACCTGTCCGCCATAGTTGTTTACTTCCTTAGAGGTGCAGTAGTACTATTATACAGTTGGGATGTATCGCAAAACTTGAGTTATTTATATTATGCCGAAAGGCAAGCTTTTCATCAAATAAAGCGTATGTCTTATTTTATAAATCTGTTTCTGTCTTGTTTTATATTCCTTGGTTACTCGATGTATGACTACTTGGGTGCCCTTAAGGCACGATCCACGGGCCCGAAGTCGTGACAAAAGTGGTATCGAGCGATTAATCCTCGGAAAGTGTCTACGCACCGTATCGATGAGAGTCTTGATTATCGGTGTGTTGTGCACCACCAATAATCGTGAGGCTATAGGATATTTAGGATTGGTTTCTATTCTTCTCATTACGAGATCGTGCTTTAGAGGCGTGTTATAGGTTGGACCCTCTAACGTATTCCTTTCTATATGATTATGCCTCCACGTAAGGCAACCGGGCCCGAAGGGCAAAGCGAGGAGGCGCTAGCAGACACCCGAGTCACGAGGCTCGGGCCAGTCTATACGAGGCGGCGAGTTCTATGACGCCCGGCCCCAGCGAGACCACAGTACCACACCTCATGTCCCACGGCTGGGCGGAGAGTTAGGGTACAAGAGATGGCCCACTTTTGGCTAAAGTTGTGGCGTCGAGAGAGGCTGGATCACGGCAGTTCGGCTCGGCTCGATCGCACCGTAGTGCACCGAGGCGAGATAGTTTGAGGCTACGAGATTTCTTGAGTTGTAGCCCTTGAGTTTTACTGGTCGAGGCGGAGGATGATCCGAGGAGTTCATCCGTCACCGCAGAGGATTATGCGGGTGATCGGGCTTGAGAGGCGAGGCGTGACATTCGGTTCGCATCGGCTGCGTGATACATGATCGATTGGTTTGATTCATGGGAGCTTTCGGGAGAGCATGCACCTCCAGCAGTATGGGATGAGTTTTGAGGCTTTTCTCACACACTTCTTGCCTCGCGAGATGAGGAGCCGCAGTGATAGATTCTTGTTCTTTGAGGCGGGGAGGGCCTTGCAGTGAGGAGTACAATGTCGAGTTTGATTCTTTGGCTCGATATGTCCCCGCTGACCGTAGCGAGATGGAGGGCAGTGCATCGCTATGTCACTGGGCTAGATGATTACATGGCCGAGTCTTGTGCGGGTGTGTCCTTCACGAGCATGGACATAACCCGTATGCGAGCTCACGACCGGGTTGTGAGGCGTAGAGACCGCGGGTAGAGCGATATCAGCGAGAAGAAGGCCAAGACGGCGGTTCTTTTGGTGGTCCTCGTGGTGGCGGCATCGCGAAGTCCATATTTGCACCACGGCCCGGCAGAGCGCTCTACCTCATTTTCGGCCTGGCCCAGGCGGTCGGGGCGGTCGGGGCCCGGGACTTGGATTTCGAGTAGCGAGGGTGCTAACCGTTCGAGTGCGCTCGGTGTGCCCGTTGTGGCGAATACCATTCGGGAGTCGTACTCGGGAGCTTGCTATACTTGTGGCGGCAGGTCACTTTGCGAGTTGCGGCCGGCGGCGGCGGTGGTAGGGCTCGGCCTACGGTGCATTGCCGCTTCTTCATCCCAGCGATTACTCGCCCGGGCAAGGTACACATGGATCAGCGGGTCGCGGCAGGTCGTGGCGCAGTCGATTCTAGCGGTCCTCGAACCGCATATATGCTTTGTCGGTAAGCGGGATCGGAGGCCTCACGATGTAAATCACAGGTACTTTATCGGTTCGGGTTTGATGTGTATGCTTTGATAGATCCGGTTCTACTCATCCCATATATCTCCCCTTGTTGCTAGTAGGATAGGGATAGAGCCCGAGTCCATAGACCCTTTCGAGGTAGCTACGCGATGGGTGATTCGGTGGTAGCTCGGCGGGTATATAGAGCTTGTCTGTGACTATTTGCGATCGTCGGACCCTGGCGACTTGATAGAGTTGGAGATGATTGACCGACGTGATTATGGGGATGGATTGGCTAGCTTCTTGCTACGCCAATGTAGGCCGCGAGAGAGAGTAATGCGGTTCCAGTTTCACGAGGCGGTTGTTGAGTGGGAGGAGCACGGTATCGAGGGGTAGGTTTATTTCCTACCTCAAGGCTAGGAAGATGGTGCGAGAAGGGTATATCTACCATCTCGTTCGGGTGTTTGATCACGAAGGCTGCGGTACCAGATTTTGATCGATTCGATGGTCACGAGTTCCAGACGTGTTTCGGATGACCTCCGGGTATCCCTCCCGAGAGGAGATTGAGTTTTGTATTGACATATTGCGGACACTCGGCTATTTCCATTCCGCCATACGAATGGCTTTGCCGAGTTGAGAGAGTTGAAGGATCGGCTTAGAGATTTCTTTGGAGAAGGGTTTTATCGGACCTAGTGTTTCTCCAGAAGCGCCGGTATTGTTCGTGAAGAAGAAGGGCGGACGCTGCGCGTGTGTGTTGACTACTGAGCGGTGAACAAAGTGACCATTAAACGTATACCCTTCCGGTGATTGATGATTTGTTCGACGATTGCGAGCGCGAGATGTTTCTCCAAGATTGATCTGCGTTCGGGCTATCATCGAGTTCGTGTCGAGAGAGGTGGATGTCCCTAGGGTGCATTCGGACGTGCGGGCATTATGAGTTCGGTCATGTCTTTTGGGTTGACCAATGCTCGGCGGTATTCATGGATTTGATGAACCGAGTGTTCAAACCATTTTGGACACGTTTGTGATAGTGTTCATTGATGATATCTGGTTTATTCTCGCTCGAGGCGGGAGCATGCGGGCATTTGAGGACCGTCGGCGATTCTCCAGACCAGCGATTTATGCGCCAAGTTTTCCAAATGTGAGTTTTGGTTGACTTGATGGCGTTTCTTGGGCATATTGTCGGGCCGATGGCATTCGAGTGGATCGGCCAAGATCGAAGCGATCGAGGACTTGGCCTGAACCTACTCAAACCGCTGCAGGTTCGCGATTTTACGGGCCTTGCGAGGATATTATCGGCGGTTCGTGGAGAAGTTTGCTTCTATCTCGCACCATTGACTAGGTGACTCGGAAGCGGCCAAGTTTGATGGTGATGCTTGTGGCGGGGTTTCGATTCTTTGAAAGAGAGACTAACGACCGCCCCCGTTCTTACTCTTCCAGAGGGTCCAGATGGTTATGTCGTGTATTGTGATGCGTCAGGCATCGGGCTGGGATGTGTGTTGATGCAGCATGGCAGAGTTATAGCATATGCATCCCGACAGCTGAAGAAACACGAGAGGAACTACCCCACCCATGATTTAGAGTTGGCAGCTGTGATTCACGCTTTGAAGATCTGGAGGCACTATTTGTATGGGGTTCACGTGGATATTTATACAGACCACAAGAGCCTCCAGTATATCTTCAGCCAGAGGGAGCTGAACTTACGACAGAGACGGTGGTTAGAGTTGCTTAAGGATTACGATGTTGATATCCTGTACCACCCGGGGAAGGCCAATGTTGTGGCAGATGCTCTTAGTCGTAGGTCGATGGGGAGCTTATCAGATGTGCAGCCAGCGAGGAGGGACATGGTTCGTGATTTGCATCAGTTAGCGAGCCTTGGTGTCCGTTTGATTGATTCTGATAGCAGTGGGGTTAGAGTTCGTGAGGTTGCCGAGTCTTCCATCGTCGAGGAGGTGAAGAGGCAACGATTCGAGATCCGGTTTTGGCACGTTATCGCGATCTGACTCTTCGTGAGAGCAAGGGTCCTTTGAGGTAGCACCTGATGGGGTGCTAAGGTTTGAGGCGAGTTGTGTGTTCCGGATGTTTGAGGACTTGGCGAGTTCTTGGGGAAGCACACGGTAGCGCGTTACTCTATCCGTCGAGTCGACCAAGATGTACCACGACCTTAGATCGTGTATTGGTGGGATGGCTTGAAGAGGGCGTTGCGAGTTCGTAGCTCGGTGCCGTGTTGTCGGCGGTGAAGGTAGAGCACGAGAGGCCCGGTGGTTTGTTCTGACGATTGAGATCCCGACGGAAGTGGGAGGTAATCAACATGGACTTCATCACAGGATTACCTCTTTCGGAGAGACATGATTCTATATGGGTTATCGTCGACGGTGGCGAAATCAGCCCACTTTCTTCCCGTTAGGGCGACTTTCTGGTGAGGATTATGCGGACTTTACATCAGAGATCGTCGATGCATGGAGTCCCTAGTTCGATCATATCGCATGCGAGAGCCCGATTACGGCTAACTTACGGAGGTCCTTCGAGGGTTTAGGGGCCTTGGTGAGCACAGTCGCATTTCATCCACGCAGCAGACGGACAGCGAGCGCACTATCCAGACTCTTGAGGATATGCTGCGAGCCTGTGTTATTGACTTCAGTGGTAGTTGGGAGGATCATTTGCCTCTAGTTGAGTTTGCGTATAATAATAGCTACCACTCCAGTATTCAGATGGCGCCTTATGAGGCCTTGTATGGGAGGAAGTGCAGATCGCCTATAGGTTGGTTCGATGTGGGCGAGTGCGGCTAGTGGGACCAGATTTGGTGCGGCAGCGATGGATAAGGTGAAGCTTATCCGAGGCGACTATCGACATTTCGAGTCGGCAGTCGTATCACGAGATCATCGTCGTCGGCATCCGAGTTCGCGATAGATGATTGGGTTTTCTAAAGGTGTCACCCATGAAGGGTGTGATGAGATTCGGGAAGAAGGAAACTTCGGCCAAGGTACATTGGGCGTTCAGTTGTCGCGAGGTAGGCAAGGTTGCCTACGAGTTGGATCTGCCGTCCGATCCGGAGGCGGTGCATCCGTGTTTCACGTATCTATCTTTGAGGAGATGTATCGGGGATCCATCTAGGTACACCGATTGACGATGTCCAGTGACCAGGGGTTATCGTATGAGGAGATTCCATAGCGATAGTCGATCGTCGAGTTAGGCGTCTGCGGACGAAGGGCGTGGCTTCCGTCAAAGTCTTGTGGCGAACGAGCTCGAGGAGGAGATGACGTGGGAAGCCGAGAGGACATGAGACAAGTATCCTCACCTATTCCCCACACCTCCAGGTAATTCACTTTCCTACTTGTAAATTTCCATTATCATTTATGCCTAAGTGTTGTTTTGTGGCCGTGTGTGGCATTTGCTAACTGTTTAAGCTTCTTCGATAACTGTCTTGAGAAGGAACATTCGGGACGAATGTTTCTAAGGAGGGGAGAATGTTATACCCCGTATTTCCAGAGTATGCGTGGGGCGACGTAGAAAATTTGAACTTGTACTAAGGCTTGGCCGAATTAATTTTGTTCACAGCACCCGTTTAGAGTCGTGTTTCGTGAAGCGTTTTCCACGACTTTCGTAGGGAATTTCCGGCTATGTCATTTTTAATTTTTGCGGATTTTTCCGAGAGGCAAACGTGTTGGGCCAACAAGAGGCGCCACTTGGCACCTCCCATTGGCGGACGTGAGGGCTCGGATTGGACGAAATGGAGAGGTGTAGTTGGTAGGATATTTTGTGTGTTAGTTGGCCTAGGACACATGGGTGAATCTTGGCCCTACACTTGCCTAGCACTTGGCTAAATCTTGGCCATTGGTTGGCCTTCACTTGACCTATAAATACCCCCTTAGAGATGAAGAGTTCTTCATCCACAAAAGCTTTCCAAGTCTAAAAATCCTCTCTTCTCCCTTTGTTAGCAAATCGTCCAACACCCCTCCTTGAGAAGCTTGGCGAGGCTACCCCTAGCCTAGCCAAAATCTACCCCCCCTCCCTTGGTAGAAAAGTTGTCTTCTAGTATCGTTTTAATGCCCAAAAATACCCTAGCCCAAATCCCTTAGTCTTTAGTAGAAGTTGTGAAGAACTTCTAAGGTTTCTTGGAGCTACCGGAGCGTACAACTTAGGAGCTAAACCTTGCTCAGGCGCGACTTTATCTAGGATATTATTGGGCTTACCGAGGTAACTAATCCTAACCCTCTTTTGAATTAGAGAATACTTACTGTTGTAGTATTAGAACAAGTATTAGATACTTAGAAGATTATCACATAATAGAATTGAACTGTTATCACAGTAGAAGGATTTAAAAGAAGAATAATTGAACTGTACTCACTTAGGACTGTTTTCACAGTAGACTTACATAGCTCACCGGGTAGGGTTGTGCTGCCCGACTTACCGTAGAATTATGAACCCTCTGTTTAGAATGACCTTCAGAGTAGTCTAGACTTTGATTGATGTCTGTGACTATTATAGGCTGACTCTCTGCGCGCGACATATTCAACTTGGCAGGTGGTTTTCGCTGAGAAGGTATGTGATTCTTCCTAAAGCATGATATTTTACAATATATAGTACGGTAGACGTACATGTGTTAACTGAATAATAACTACGGCAATGTCTTTGACTTAAGCCTGAATAATACTTATGGCAATGCCTCACGGCTTAAGCCTGAATAATACTTACGGCAATGCCTCACGGCTTAAGCCTGAATAACAAAGAACTGAAAACATTTCAAAAGAATACTGAATCATTTTTAACAGAAGATAAATACTTGGTTTTTAAAACAAAAGCTTAAGAGTTATACTAGCTTTATGGGAAGTTAGGTATAACAACTTAAGAAAGATAAAAAGGAACTGTTTACTTGTTTGTTTATAAAAGCCTTGTATTGATTTCTGTTAAGTGTAGTAAGATTGTTTGATAAGTAGACATGTTATGATGCTACCTGTGTTAGTGTCTTGTAATGCTGTGTAAGGGGGTCATTCTTCTTTGGCTTACGTTGCTAACGGTAAGTCCATTGTCTCGTTATTGTATCACCTACCCTCGATTATACGAGGGCTTGCCCCCCCTTGATGCGGGTCTATACGGCCTATGCGGTCTGTGAGACTATGCGGAGCAGCGGTATGCTCCAGGATTGATCATTCCGGGCGTTTAGCCTGATGCGGGGGATTCCCTATGCGGTCTGTTGAGACTATGCGGTCTTTTGAGGCTATGCGGGCTGCGGGAGCCTAGGCGGATCTGGGGTTGGCTGCCCCGATCGAGAAATATCTCATGCGGTGCGTGTGGGACCTATGCGGGCTGCGGAAGTCGGGGCTAGGCACGCAGAATGATACTATGGGCGATTGGCCTTGCCCGATCATTCGCGGCCTAGAATAGACACATTCTGCTTTTCCTATTCTTTGTTGTTGTTTGTGATGTGGCACTATGTGCAATTGAACTGATTGTATTTGTGAAAAGGTTTTGAATACTCTGATTTCATTTAAGTACTTTATAGTTTCACATACTTGGTACCTGTTGTACTGACCTCCTTCGGGGGGCTGCGTTCATGCCGCAGGTAAGGGCAAGCAGGTGCTAGATCCACATCCTTAGGATCTTTGCGTTGGTGTCAGGAGCTCCATCTTCTCCGGAGGCTCTACTTTTGGGTATGATCTCCCTGTATTGTAGATAGTTTTGTACAGTCAGGGTATGGCGGGGCCCTGTCCCGCCATAGTTGTTTACTTCCTTAGAGGTCTGTAGTACTATTGTACAGTTGGGATGTAACTGCAAAACTTGAGTTATTTATATTATGCCGAAAGGCAAGCTTTTCATCAGATAAACTGTGTCTTATTTTATAAATTGTTTCCTGTCTTGTTTTATATTCCGCTGGTTACTCTGATGTATGACTACTTGGGTGCCCCGGTAAGGCACCAGTCACGGGCCCCGGAACGGGTCGTGACAATAATGCCCGTACCGGGTCCTGAATGCAGTCCTAGGGACATCCACCTCTCTGACTCGCACCTGATGATAGCCCGACCGTAGATCAATCTTGGAGAAGCATCTCGCACCCTGCCACTGGTCGAACAAATCATCAATCCTGGGAAGGGGGTATCTGTTCTTAATGGTCACCTTGTTCAGCTGCCTGTAATCAACACACATGCGCAGCGTCCCGTCCTTCTTCTTCACGAACAATACCGGCGCTCCCCAGGGAGAAACACTAGGCCTGATGAAGCCCTTCTCCAGCAAATCTCTAAGCTGATCCTTCAACTCTCTCAACTCGGCAGGTGCCATTCTGTATGGCGGAATTGAAATAGGCCGAGTGTCTGGCAATATGTCAATACAAAACTCAATCTCCCTCTCAGGAGGGATACCCGGGAGGTCGTCTGGAAACACGTCTGGGAACTCTCGGACCACTTTGGGCGACGGAAAATCTGGTACCGCAGCCTTTCAAGATCAAACACCCGACGAGATGGTAGATATACCCCTTCTGCACCATCTTCCTAGCCTTGAGGTAGGAAATAAACCTACCCCTCGGCGATACCGTGCTCCCCTCCCACTCAACAACCGGCTCCTCAGGAAACTGGAACCGTACTACTCTCTCTCTGCAGTCTACATTGGCGTAGCAAAAAGCTAGCCAATCCATCCCCATGATCACGTCGAAGTCAATCATCTCCAACTCTATCAAGTCGGCTAGGGTCCGACGACTGTAAATGGTCACAGGACAAGCTCTATATACCCGCCGAGCTACCGAATCACCGCTGGCGTAGCTACCTCGAAAGGGTCTATGGACTCGTGCTCTATGCCTATCCTACTAGCAACAAGGGAGATATATGGGGCCAGTAGAACCGGATCTATCAAAGCATACACATCAAACACGAAACCGATAAGGTACACGCGACATCAGTGAGGCCTCACGATCCTGCTTTGGACAAAGCATAAATGCGGTTCTGAGGACCGCTAGAACTGGGACCCGCGCCACGACCTCTGCCGCGACCTGCTGGTCCATGAGTACCTTGCCCTCCAGGGCGAGTAACTGTCGGGGATGAAGAAGACCCGGCGAAAGAACTTGTAGGCTGACCCCTACCATCAGCACTGCCCTTGGTCGGACAGTTCCTCGCATAGTGACCCTGCTGGCCACAACTGAAACAAGCTCCCGTAGCACCACAACTCCCGAAGTGGGATCTACCGCATCGGCCACACTGAGGGGGGGGTGGTCGGCGATTCTCTGCGCTCACGGGCGTATGAAGTCCCGGGCCTGGTTCGCTCTCGAATGTCTGGCCTTGAGGGCGGTGCGAGAGTGCTCTGGTGCGTGGTGCAAATCTAGATCGCCGAGGCCGCCCACCACGATAGCCACCAAAAGACCCTGCCGTCCTGGTCTTCTTCTGCTGCTGCCTGTCAACCCGTCGGTCTCTACGCTCCTCACATCCAAGAGCATGAGCCTGCATGCGGGTAATGTCCATACCCGGCTGAAGAGAAACACCCGCACATGACTCGGCCATATCCTCCATATCTGCTACCAACGCTGGGACATATCGAGCCAATGAATCAAACTCGACATTGTACTCCCTGACAGTGCGTCCTCTCTGCCTCAGCAGTAAAAATCTATCAGCCCGCGCCCTCCTCATCTGTGGAGGCAAGAAGTGAGTGAGGAAAGCCTCTGAGAACTCATCCCAAGTAGCTGGGGACGCGTGCTCTCCCCGGGATAACTCCCATGAATCAAACCAATCGACTGCGGTATCACGCAGCCTATGTGAACCAAAGATCACGGACTCGGTCTCCGACGCCCTGATCACTCTCAAAATCCTCTGTAGCTGACGGATGAACTCCTGCGGATCATCCTCCGGCCTCGACCCGTAAAACTCTGGCGGGCTACAACTTAGGAAGTCTCGTAGCCTCAAACTCTCTGCCCTCGGGTGAACCACGGGTACGACTGGGGCTGGAGCTGCGCATCCGGCTGTCCTCATGTCTGCCACGATCCCGCCGATGGTGGCCATCTCCTTGTACCCTAACTCCTCCGCCCCAGGCTGTGGGACAGGAGGTGTGGGTACTGTGGTCTCTGCTGGGGCCGGCGGCGTCGTAGAACTCGCCGTCTCTGGTATAGACTGGGCCCGAGCCCTCGTGACTCTAGGTGTCCCACTAGAAGCTCCTGCCGCCTTGCCCTCGGGCGGGTTGCCTTACGTGGAGGATAATCACTGAGAAAGGAATACGTTAGAGGGGTCCAACTTTAACACAGCTCTAAAGCACGATCTCAGAGTGAGAAGAATGGAAACCAATCCTAAATATCTTATAGCCTCCTGATTATTGGTGTGGTGCACAACACACCGATAATCAAGACTACTAGATACGGTGCGTAGACACTTTCCGAGGATTAATCGCTCGATACCACTTTTGTCACGACCCATTCGGGGCGTGGATCGTGTCTTACCGGGCACCCAAGTAGTCATACATCGAGTAATCGGAAATATAAAACAAGACATGAAACAGTTTATAAAATAAGACAGTTTATGTGAGAAAACGTCGCCTTTCGGCATATATATATAAACATGGTTTAGCAGTTACATCCGATACTGTACAACATGACTACAGACCTCTAAGGAAATATACAACTATGGCGGGACAGGGCCCCGCCATACCCTGACTGTACAAAACTATCTACAACAGGGAGATCATACCCAAAAGTAGAGCCTCCGGAAAGATGGAGCTCCCGACACCAACGTAGAGATCCTAAGGATGTGGATCTAGCACCTGCTTGCCCTTACCTGCGGCATGAACGCAGCCCCCCGAAGGAGGTCAGTACAACAGGTACTAAGTATATGAAACTGTAAAGTACTTAAATGAAAACATATCATTTAAAAATCAGTTTTGCAAGTATGTATGAAACAACCAAGGAAACCGCACATAGTGCCACATCACAAACAAGAGCAACAATAGGTAAACTGTAACAGGTCTTTTCTAGGCTGCGAATGATCAAGCAGGGCCAATTGCGTAGTATCACCATGCAAGCCTAATCTCGACTCCGTAGTCCGCATAGGCCACTCACATAGGCCCGCATAGGTACATAACCCGCATCGAGGGTAGCTACTCCTCGGCATCGCCCCGGACTCGTAGTCGCATGGCCACATAGACCGCATGAGGTATAACCCGCATCACTAACCAGGAACTCCGTAGCTCCGCATAGGTCCTCGGACCCGCATGAGGTATTCTCGAATCATGGTCCTGCATCACCGAGTCTACCCCGCATCGGAGGGCAGCTTAACCCCCGGTAATATGTCAAGAGGTGAGTGATATTATACTAACATAACAGCTTATCGTTAAACAACATAAGCACAACAAGAATACTCTCTTATACAAACGTTACAAGACACTAACGCACATAGCATCATATCATGTCTACTTTATCAAACCATCTTATTATTCTTTTCACAAGTCAATATAAGTCTGTTATAAATACATAGGCAAACTGTTTCTTTTATCAATCTTAAGTGGTTATACTTAACTTCCCATAAAGCTAGTATAACTCTTAAGCTTCTGTTTTAAAAACCGATTAGTTCTCTTCTGTAAAAAAATGATTCAGTATTCTTTTGAAATGCTTTCAGTTCTTTATTATTCAGGCTTAAGCCGTGAGGCATTGCCGTAAGTATTATTCAGGCTTAAGTCAAAGACATTGCCGTAGTTATTATTCAGTTAACACATGTACGTCTACCGTACTACATATATATTGTAAAATATCATGCTTTAGGAAGAATCACATACCTTCTCAGCGAAAACCACCTGCCAAGTTGAATATGTCGCGAGAGAATCAAATATAATAGTCGGACACGCCTATCAACGCTCGAGACTACTTTGTAAACGATTCTAAACAGAGGGTTCTATATCCTACGGAAAATTTGGCGACTACTACCCTGCGGTGAGCTACTCAAGTCTACTGTGAAAACAGTCCTATGTAAGTACAATTTGATTATTCTTCTTTTAGATCCTTCTACTGTGATAACAGTTCAATTCTATTCTGTGATATTCTTCTAAGTATTTAATACTTATTCTTATACTACTACAGTATGTATTCTTTAATTCAAAAGAGGGTTAGGTTTATTTACCTCGGTAAGCCCAATAATATCCTAGATAAATTCGCGCCTGAGCAAGGTTTAGCTCCTAAGTTGTACGCTCCGGTAGCTCCAAGAAACCTTAGAAGTTCTTCACAACTTCTACTAAGGACTAAGGGATTTGGGCTAGGGTATTTTGGGCCTTATAACAATACTAGAAGGCAACTTTTCTACCAAGGGAGGGGGGTAGATTTCGGCTAGGCTAGGGGGGAGGGGTTGCCTCGGCCAAGCTCACTAAAAAGGGGGGGGGGGGGTGTTGGACGAAAAAGGCTACAAGGGAGAGGAGAGGATTTTCAAGACATGGAAAGGAATTTGTGGATGAAGAACTCTTCATCTTAAGGGGGTATTTATAGGTCAAGACATGGCCAACCAAGGGCCAAGATTTAGCCAAGTGCTAGGCAAGTGTAAGGTCAAGATTAGGGCAAGTGACCTTGGCCAACTTGCACACAAAATATCCTACCTAATCCTTGACTTGTGCAAAGGCACAAAAAACGTGCACTTCATTGTCCAATTCGTCCAATGGACGATTTCAAGTCCACCAATTGGAGGGTGCCAAGTGTCGCCCTCCCGTTGGTCCAAAATGTTTCGTCTCTCGGAAAAATCCGCAAAAATTAGAAATGGCATAGCCGGAATTTGCCCTACGAAAGCTGTGGAAACGTTTCGTCGGAAAACGATTCTTTTAGTGAGTTGTGCACAAATAAAAAACGTCCAAGGCTTAACTTTAAGGCTAGACTTTTGTACGTATTCCCTTACGTACATACTCAGGAAATACGGGGTATAACACCCTGACTGTACAAAACTATCTACAACAGGGAGATCATACCCAAAAGTAGAGCCTCCGGAGAAGATGGAGCTCCTGACACCAACGCAAGAGATCCTAAGGATGTGGATCTAGCACCTGCTTGCCCTTACCTGCGGCATGAACGCAGCCCCCCGAAGGAGGTCAGTACAACAGGTACTAAGTATATGAAACTGTAAAGTACTTAAATGAAAACATATCATTTAAAAATCAGTTTTGCAAGTATGTATGAAACAACCAAGGAAACCGCACATAGTGCCACATCACAAACAAGAGCAACAATAGGTAAACTGTAACAGGTCTTTTCTAGGCTGCGAATGATCGAAGCAGGGCCAATTGCCCGTAGTATCACCATGCAAGCCTAATCCTGGACTCCCGTAGTCCGCATAGGCCACTCACATAGGCCCGCATAGGGTACATAACCCCGCATCGAGGGTAGCTACTCCTCGGCATCGTCCTGGACTCGTAGTCCGCATGGCCACATAGACCGCATGAGGTATAACCCCGCATCACTAACCAGGAACTCCCGTAGCTCCGCATAGGTCCCCTGGACCCGCATGAGGTATTCTCGAATCATGGTCCAAGACCGCCTGAGTCTACCCCGCATCGGAGGGCAGCTTAACCCCCGGTAATATGTCAAGAGGTGAGTGATATTATACTAACATAACAGCTTATCGTTAAACAACATAAGCACAACAAGAATACTCTCTTATACAAACGTTACAAGACACTAACGCACATAGCATCATATCATGTCTACTTTATCAAACCATCTTATTATTCTTTTCACAAGTCAATATAAGTCTGTTATAAATACATAGGCAAACTGTTTCTTTTATCAATCTTAAGTGGTTATACTTAACTTCCCATAAAGCTAGTATAACTCTTAAGCTCGCTTTAAAACCGATTAGTTCTCATGTAAAAAAATGATTCAAGATTCTTTTGAAATGCTTTGATTCTTTATTATTCAGGCTTAAGCGTGAGGCATTCCGTAAGTATTATTCATGCTTATGTCAAAGAGATTGCCGTAGTTATTATTCAGTTAACACATGTACGTCTACAGTACTACATATATATTGTAAAATATCATGCTTTAGGAAGAATCACATACCTTCTCAGCGAAAACCACCTGCCAAGTTGAATATGTCGCGCGCAGAGAATCGACTATAATAGTCGACACGCCTATCAACGCTCAGACTACTTTGTAAATGATTCTAAACAGAGGGTTCTATATCCTACGGAAAATTTGGCAAGACTACCCTACGGTGAGCTACTCAAGTCTCGTGAAAGCAATTCTATGTAAGTACAATTTGATTATTCTTCTTTAGATCCTTCTTGTGATATGATTCAATTCTATTCTGTGATATTCTTCTAAGTATTTAATACTTATTCTTATACTACTACAGATGTATTCTTTAATTCAAAAGAGGTTAGGTTTATTTACCTCAGTAAGCCCAATAATATCCTAGATAAATTCGCGCTGAGCAAGGTTTAGCTCCTAAGTTTATGCGCTCAGTAGCTCCAAGAAACCTTAGAAGTTCTTCACAACTTCTACTAAGGACTAAGGGATGTGGTCTATGGTATTTTGGGCCTTATAACAATACTAGAAGGCAACTTTTCTACCAAGGGAGGTGGGTTATATTTCGGCTAGGCTAGGGGGAGGTGTTCCCACGGCCAAGCTCACTAAAAAGGGGGGGGGGGGGTGTTGGACAAAAAAGGCTACAAGGGAGAGGAGAGGATTTTCAAGACATGGAAAGGAATTTGTGGATGAAGAACTCTTCATCTTAAGGGGGTATTTATAGGTCAAGACATGGCCAACCAAGGGCCAAGATTTAGCCAAGTGCTAGGCAAGTGTAAGGTCAAGATTAGGGCAAGTGTCCTTGGCCAACTTGCACACAAAATATCCTACCTAATCCTTGACTTGTGCAAAGGCACAAAAAACGTGCACTTCATTGTCCAATTCGTCCAATGGACGATTTCAAGTCCACCAATTGGAGGGTGCCAAGTGTCGCCCTCCCGTTGGTCCAAAATGTTTCGTCTCTCGGAAAAATCCGCAAAAATTAGAAATGGCATAGCCGGAATTTGCCCTACGAAAGCTGTGGAAACGTTTCGTCGGAAAACGATTCTTTTAGTGAGTTGTGCACAAATAAAAAAAACGTCCAAGGCTTAACTTTAAGGCTAGACTTTTGTACGTATTCCCTTACGTACATACTCAGGAAATACGGGGTATAACACCCTGACTGTACAAAACTATCTACAATAGGGAGATCATACCCAAAAGTAGAGCCTCCGGAGAAGATGGAGCTCCTGACAGCAACGCAAGAGATCCTAAGGATGTGGATCTAGCACCTGCTTGCCCTTACCTGCGGCATGAACGCAGCCCCCCGAAGGAGGTCGAGACAACAGTACTAAGTATATGAAATCAGAAGTACTTAAATGAAAACATATCATTTAAAAATCAGTTTTGCAAGTATGTATGAAACAACCAAGGAAACCGCACATAGTGCCACATCACAAACAAGAGCAACAATAGGTAAACTGTAACAGGTCTTTTCTAGGCTGCGAATGATCGAAGCAGGGCCAATTGCCCGTAGTATCACCATGCAAGCCTAATCCTGGACTCCCGTAGTCCGCATAGGCCACTCACATAGGCCCGCATAGGGTACATAACCTCGCGTCGAGTGTAGCTACTCCTCGGCATCGTCCTGGACTCGTAGTCCGCATGGCCACATAGACCGCATGAGGTATAACCCCGCATCACTAACCTGGAACTCCCGTAGCTCCGCATAGGTCCCCTGGACCCGCATGAGGTATTCTCGAATCATGGTCCCAGACCGCCTGAGTCTACCCCGCATCGGAGGGCAGCTTAACCCCCGGTAATATGTCAAGAGGTGAGTGATATTATACTAACATAACAGCTTATCGTTAAACAACATAAGCACAACAAGAATACTCTCTTATACAAACGTTACAAGACACTAACGCACATAGCATCATATCATGTCTACTTTATCAAACCATCTTATTATTCTTTTCACAAGTCAATATAAGTCTGTTATAAATACATAGGCAAAGTGTTTCTTTTATCAATCTTAAGTGGTTATACTTAACTTCCCTTAAAGCTAGTATAACTCTTAAGCTTCTGTTTTAAAAACCAATTAGTTCTCTTCTGTAAAAAAATGATTCAGTAATCTTTTGAAATGCTTTCAGATCCTTATTATTCAGGCTTAAGTCGCGAGACATTGCCGTAAGTATTATTCAGGCTTAAGTCGAAAGACATTGCCGTAGTTATTATTCAGTTAACACATGTACGTCTACCGTACTATATATTTTAAAATATCATGCTTTAGGAAGAATCACATACCTTCTCGGCGAAAACCACCTGCCAAGTTGAATATGTCGCGCGCAGAGAATCAACCTATAATAGTCAGACACGTCTATCAACGTCTAGACTACTCTGTGATTCTAAGCAGAGGGTTCTATATCCTACGGAAAATTGGGCAGCACTTCCCTACCCGGTGAGCTACTCAAGTCTACTGTGAAAACAGTCCTATGTAAGTACAATTTGATTATTCTTCTTTTAAACCCTTCTACTGTGATAACAGTTCAATTCTATTCTGTGATATTCTTCTAAGTATTTAATACTTATTCTTATACTACTACAGTATGTATTCTCTAATTCAAAGAGGGTTAGGATTATTTACCTCGGTAAGCCCAATAATATCCTAGATAAAAGTCGCGCCTGAGCAAGGTTTAGCTCCTAGGTTGTATGCGCTCAGGTGGCTCGAAACCTTAGAAGTTCTTCACAACTTCTACTAAGGACTAAGGGATTTGGGCTAGGGTATTTTGGGCATTATAACAATACTAGAAGGCAACTTTTCTACCAATGGAGGGGGGGTAGATTTCGGCTAGGGGGGGTAGCCTCGACAAGCTTCTCAAAAGGGGGGGGGGGGGGAGGTGTTGGACAAAACAAGCTCAAGGGAGAGGGGAGGATTTTCAAGACTTGGAAAGGAATTTGTGGATGAAGAACTCTTCATCTTAAGGGGGTATTTATAGGTCAAGCCATGGCCAACCAAGGGTCAAGATGATGCCAAGTGCAAGGCAAGTGTAGGGTGAAGATTTAGGCAAGTGTCCATTCTATCTACTACACACAAATATCCTACCAACTCCTTGACTTGTGCAAAGGCACAAAAAATGTACCATCCAAGTCCAATTCGTCCAATGGACGATTCAAGTCCATCAATTGGAGGGTGACAAGTGTCGCCCTCCCGTTGGTCCAAAATGTTTCGTCTCTCGGAAAAATCCGCAAAAATTAGAAATGGCATAGCCGGAATTTTCCCTACGGAAGTGGAAAGCGTTTGTCGGAAAACGATTCTTTTAGCGAGTTGTGCACAATTTTCGAACTTGGCCTAACTTTAAGGATAAACTTTCGTACGTACGCCCTCACGTACATACTCCGGAAATACGGGTTATAACAGTGGGGTGGAGGTGCAGTGCGTGGCCTCTTTCGGGGCGGCGTCATGGAACTCGCGTCTCGGGTATAGGCGGGCACGAGCCTCGTAACTCGGTGTCCTACTAGCGCCTCCTCACGCCTTGCCCTTCTGGGCCCGGGTTGCCTTACGTGGAGGCATAACTGTTACAGAAAAGGAATACGTTAGAGGGGTCCAACTTATAACACAGCTCTAAGGCACTGTTATACCCCGTATTTCCAGAGTATGTACGTGAGGACGTACGTATAAAAATTCAAGCCTTAAGATTAGGCAAGGTTCGAAATTTGGGCACAAGTGCCGAAAGGAGTCGTTTTTTGACGAAACGTTTTACTAAACTTACGAAGGGAAAAGAAAGGAATTATGTTGTCTTAAAATGGTTTAAAACTTAAAGTGTTATAACAGCTTTATGGGAAGTTGGTTATAACGACTTTATGAAAACAAAAGAAGGGTTTTTATCATTGGTTTTAATGTGGAAACTTGAATTTAAAGAAGAGAACTGAACTGTAATTACATAGGACTGTATTGTATTACTTGTGTAGCATTACTGTGAAGTAGAATTGTACACGTCCGGTTAGACGTGTAAACCCCACAGTTGGCTTGGTAGCGGCCTCGATAGAGGAGGAGATTTCTGCCATTGCGAGAGTCTTCGAATTTTCTGTAGAATGTACTATATTGAGATCTAGATGTTAATAGGCGCCTTGTGGCCTCTATAGGTTGAAGTACTACGTATGGCGTGAGCTGCTTGGCTTAAGGTGTAGCCAACGGTTTGAGGTACTTGGAGCGTTTTGCTATTAGTCGATAATCGTCACGAGGTATGTGATTCTTCCTATACTCTTGAGCATGATATTTTTAAAGGAAGATATATATAGTACGGCAATGTCTTTTGACTTAAGCTTGAATAATATATAGTACGGTAGACGTACGTGTGCTAATTGAACGTAGTTGTACGGCAATGTCTTTTGACTTAAGCCTGAATAATATATAGTACGGTAGACGTACGTGTGCTAATTGAACGTAGTTGTACGGCCATGTCTTTTGACTTAAGCATGAATAATAAGAAACTTGAAGTATGTCACAAGAGTTAAGAAGCCATTTTTGAAAGAAGAGTAACACTTGGTTTTAAAGGTTTTAAAAAAGAGTTGTACTAGCTTTATGGGGAGTTAGGTATAACGTCTTAAGAGAGGTAAAGAAAATGGTTTACTGATTTTAGAAGTTAAGAGACTTGATCTTATAAGATAAGAGACTTAACTTAAATGAATTAATATGAGTTTTGTGTGAAACCTCATTCGTGAGTAATGAGTACGTGGTTTTTAAAAGGAATAATGTTTTACTGATTTCGGAAATCAGAATGTGTATCGACAAACCACTGCAGCGTTAATAAAGGAAAATGTATTGAATAAAGAAGTATTATTAAAACCAGTAGAAACCTCCATCTGCATAGAAGCTAAGATGAGACAAAATGATATTACATTTCCTAGATCATGGCTGCTTAATAAGATTTATGAACAAGAATAACCTACTTGCCTATGGCATATGTTACTCAAATGTTTTAAAAGAGATTAAGACATTGAACTATGAAACTTTTCTAAAATAAAGAGCCTTGAGCAATTGAAATTAGGCAAACTGGAACCTTAGGGAAAAGAATGTGGTTGAAAAGGAAAGTGTTTTGGTTTACCTATAAATGTGAGTCACTCTTTTTTATACTACGGGTATCGGGTGATTTTCATAAAAGGAATGGATCTCTAAAAAGGAATTTAACGTACGTAGTACTTTAGGGTTAACACCCGGATTTTGACTTAAAATGAAAGTACTTTGAGTTGTGTGTAACTTGCCTATGCTTGTTGTTGTGTAACTTGCCTATGCTTGTTGTTGTGTAACTTGCCTATGCTTGTTGTTGAGTAACTTACCTATGCTTATTGAGATAGTCTTTGTTGTGCAAGAATTGTGTTTCTATTCTACCGCGTCTCTCTATGGAGGGCCGGTTGACTTGTTGAGAACTTACTTGGGCGTCTGCGTGTGGAAGATTCCACAGTGCACGCTCCATTATTATTATTACATGGGCGTGTCTACAGATGATGTGGACATGTGACCATTATGGTTATTTATGGCGGTATCGTGACTTACGGTTGTGATCGGGTCGTAGCTGTTTACTTGCCCCGTCGCCTACGTGGCGCGTGGATCTGGTATAGGTTATTGCACCGCCATGTGTCGCTTCGCGAAGTATCGTGACTTACGGTTGTGATCGGTGCTGGCGATTCACTTGCCCCGTCGGCTACGTGGCGGTGGATCTGGTGGAGGCTAGTGTACTTGCCGCGTGTCGACCGCGAGTCGATTTGGATGGAGCCGTGACTTACGGTTGTGATGCGGCGTGGCGATTCACTTGCCCCGTCGCCTACGTGGCGTAGGTGGAGTGGAGGCTATTGCACTTGCCACGTGTCGGCTTCATGATATGGTTATGCGATTATTGGTACGGTCGGATCGGTAGTTATACTTGCCGTCAGACGGTTTTATTGACACGGGTAGGACACGGTGTTCACATATACTCCTTGCCGTTGTTATATCATAGGCAGCGGTGAGGAAGAATTCCACGGACACAGTGATGATTTGGAGGCGTGAGTCACGACTTGATATGACCGTTTATATGTTGTGCTTTGTAGTTTGGTTATCATACATGTCTCCGCTTTATATGAATCGCTATGATTTCATTTACTGATTTTACCGTTTCACATACTTGGTACTGTTATCGACCTCCTTGAAGTGCGTTCATGCCGCAGTAGAAATACATCATTGTCGATCCCGCTTTTAGGATCACCTTTCGTATTGGGAAGCTCCGTTCCTTGGAGGCTTATCTTTGGTATGTTACCCAGTGCAGAGGTTCTTGTACATTCGAGTATGGCGGGGCCCTGTCCGTCTTAGTTGTTGTAAAAATCTTAGAGTGCATGCCTTTGTTGTGGGCAGGGTTGTAAGGATTGTAACTGTTCAAATGTCTATATTTATATATGTTGAAAGGCAACCGTTTTGGTTGGCCTATTTTTTTTTATCTTGATCCATATCTAAACTGTATGTTTAAGTTTTTATTTCATTGGTTTTCTCGATGTTGTATCACTAGGGTGCAGGGTAAGGCACGATCACGGGCCGGGCAGTCGTGACAAAAGTGGTATCGAGCGATTAGTCCTCGGAATGTGTCTACAGACCGTGTCTAGTAGAGTCTTGATTATCGATGTGTTGTGCACCACATCTATAATCAGGAGGCTGCAGGACGTTTAGGATTGGTTTCTATTCTTCTCATTCTGAGATCGTGCCTTAGAGTTGTGTGATAAGTTGGACCCCTCTGACGTACTTCATTTTTACCAGTTATGCCTCCGCGTAAGGCAACCCGGGCCCAGAAGGGCAAGGCAGCAGAGGGAGCTGCGAGTAGAGCAACGGCGATCTACAGAGACCACGATATCCGAGCCTCGATCCCGCGATGCAGGCGAAGAGATGGGTTACAAAGAGTGGGCGATTATTGGCGTGGTTGTGGCGAATATGAGATAAGTTGGATCAGCAGTTCGATGCACGATGGTTCACCCTAGATCAGATAGTTTGAGGCTACGGGATTTTCTGAGATGTAACCCGCCAGATTTTTATGGTTCGAGGCACGAGGATGATCCGCGAGTTCATCCGGCGATTCTGACGGATCGTGAGAGTGATCAAGCATCGGAGACCGTCGATGGTCTTAAGTTCGCATCACCGCGTGATACCGCGATTGGTAGTTTGATCGTGGGAGCTGTCGGGAGAGAATGCACTTCGGCTTTATGGGACGAGTTCTCGGAGGCATTTCTTGCACACTTCTTGCCTCGCAGATGAGGAGGGCTCGGGTAAGCAGATTTTTGGTGTCGCGGCGAGCCGGCGCACGATCGGGAGTACAATGTGAGTTCGACTCATTGGCGATCGTCCCGCGTTAGTAGCTTGTATGGAGGATCGAGTGCACCGATATGTTCTGAGGCTCGATGATTACCTAGCGAGAGTTGTTCAGTGTAGCCCTTCGGGCACGGACATTACCCGCATGCGAGCTTATGCACTTGGATGCGAGGCGGAGAATCGGCGGAATGACCGAGATTAGCGTAAGAGGCGAGCAACAGGGTCCTTGATGACTTTCGAGGCGGACCGCCTCGGCCAAAGAGCGATTATGCGCCTCGCTTGCAAGTGGTCCCCCACCATCGTCGGAACGTTTGGAATATTCAGGAGCAGGTCAGGGCTCCCAGGGTTCAGATTTTCGGGGGAGTAGGAGTGCTCGCCGGATGAGGCCACCCGTATCTCAGTGTGACTATTGTGGTAAAGCCCATAGGGGGAAATGTCGTACTGGTTTGGGAGATTGCTATACTTGCGGCCGACAGGGCCATTTGTGAGGCTATCGACTGGGGTAGCACTGGTGGGATAGCACAGACTACTAGAGCAGTTGCGGGTTCTTCACCTTCCATAGCTAGGCAGGATGTTCATACACCGGCAGGCCACGGTAGAGGTCGCGGTGGAAGTTCCCAGTTTTAGCGGTCCTCTGAACCGCCTATTTTTTCAGGTATACCCTTAACCCTCTAGAGTTTTGTATGTATTGATGTTGTGATGATGTGTTTAGTGTTATGTTCAGATAGCTTTGTGCTAAAATGTGATTTAGAAACCTGGTTAGTAAGAGAGGGTAAGCCTGGGGGTGATAAAATGATGAACCTTAGAATATTACAGTTGAGACCTTAGATGTAAGGCCGTCTTGAGTACAGGAAATTGCAAGTAATCCTTGTTAGAGGGCATTTTATGCCTAGAATGTATTGTGTGATAAGTCCCTGGGTAGTGTGAAATGGAAGTGGTAGCTTCCATGACCTGTATAGGTAAGATTGTTCCGGATCGGGGAACAAGAGCTTGATGCGTTAAGTGGGTCGGGTTGGGGCCATGTTGCGGGACAACCTGCGGCCGGTTTCGAGGTGGGGTCAGCTCTGGGTGGTCCTGCCAGGTGGTAGGGTCACGAGAGTGCTAGGCCCAAGTTTAGATGACCATCGTATGAGTTCGTGGATATGTTCGACCAGAAGCGGATCGTGAATGTCGGGAATGGCCTTAAGAAAGATTGAGGCTAGTAAGATGACCAAGTTTGGAGGTGGTGACTCCAATGTTTTGGGAACTGAAGCGATGACTGAAGTGTGGTACGTATACTAGAAGAGTTCAAGTGTTCGAGAAGGGCACGACGAGTAAGGAAGGAAGAGAACGTGTATTATTTTGTGGCCAGGTGTGGCATTGGCAACTTGTTAAGAAGAACTTCATCGTTGTCCGTCTTGAGAAGGAACATTCGGGACGAATGTTTCTAAGGAGGGGAGAATGTTATACCCCGTATTTCCAGAGTATGTACGTGAGGACGTACGTATAAAAATTCAAGCCTTAAGATTAGGCAAGGTTCGAAATTTGGGCACAAGTGCCGAAAGGAGTCGTTTTTCGACGAAACGTTTTACTAAACTTACGAAGGGAAAAGAAAGGCATTGTGTTGTCTTAAAATGGTTTAAAACTTAAAGTGTTATAACAGCTTTATGGGAAGTTGGTTATAACGACTTTATGAAAACAAAAGAAGGGTTTTTATCATTGGTTTTAATGTGGAAACTTGAATTTAAAGAAGAGAACTGAACTGTAATTACATAGGACTGTATTACAGTAGACTTGTGTAGCATTTCTGTGAAGTAGAATTGTACACGTCCGGTTAGACGTGTAAACCCCCCCCCCCCCTGGTTGGCTTGGTAGCCGGCCTCGATAGAGGAGGAGATTTACGCTGTTGCGGGGGGAGGTGCTGCCGAATTTTCTGTAGAATGTACTACATTGAGATCTAGATGTTAATAGGCGCCTTGTGGCCTCTATATGTTGAAGTACTACGTATGGCGTGAGCTTCTTGGCTTAAGGTGTAGCCAACGGTTTGAGGTACTTGGAGCGTTTTGCTATTAGTCGATAATCGTCATGAGGTATGTGATTCTTCCTATACTCTTGAGCATGATATTTTTAAAGGAAGATATATATAGTACGACAATGTCTTTTGACTTAAGCCTGAATAATATATAGTACGGTAGACGTACGTGTGCTAATTGAACGTAGTTGTACAGCAATGTCTTTTGACTTAAGCCTGAATAATATATAGTACGGTAGACGTACGTGTGCTAATTGAACGTAGTTGTACGGCCATGTCTTTTGACTTAAGCCTGAATAATAAGAAACTTGAAGTATGTCACAAGAGTTAAGAAACCATTTTTGAAAGAAGAGTAACACTTGGTTTTAAAGGTTTTAAAAAAGAGTTGTACTAGCTTTATGGGGAGTTAGGTATAACGTCTTAAGAGAGGTAAAGAAAATGGTTTACTGATTTTAGAAGTTAAGAGACTTGATCTTATAAGATAAGAGACTTAACTTAAATGAATTAATATGAGTTTTGTGTGAAACCTCATTCGTGAGTAATGAGTACGTGGTTTTTAAAAGGAATAATGTTTTACTGATTTCGGAAATCAGAATGTGTATCGACAAACCACTGCAGCGTTAATAAAAGAAAATGTATTGAATAAAAAAGTATTATTAAAACCAGTAGAAACCTCCATCTGCATAGAAGCTAAGATGAGACAAAATGATATTACATTTCCTAGATCATGGCTGCTTAATAAGATTTATGAACAAGAATAACCTACTTGCCTATGGCATATGTTACTCAAATGTTTTAAAAGAGATTAAGACATTGAACTATGAAACTTTTCTAAAATAAAGAGCCTTGAGCAATTGAAATTAGGCAAACTGGAACCTTAGGGAAAAGAATGTGGTTGAAAAGGAAAGTGTTTTGGTTTACCTATAAATGTGAGTCACTCTTTTTTATACTACGGGTATCGGGTGATTTTCATAAAAGGAATGGATCTCTAAAAAGGAATTTAACATACGTAGTACTTTAGGGTTAACACCCGGATTTTGACTTAAAATGAAAGTACTTTGAGTTGTGTGTAACTTGCCTATGCTTGTTGTTGTGTAACTTGCCTATGCTTGTTGTTGTGTAACTTGCCTATGCTTGTTGTTGGGTAACTTACCTATGCTTATTGAGATAGTCTTTGTTGTGCAAGAATTGTGTTTCTATTCTACCGCGTCTCTCGATGGAGGGCCGGTTGACTTGTTGAGAACTTACTTGGACGTACCGGCAGTGACGGAAGATTCCACGGGTACGCTTCCATTATTATTATTACATGGGTGTGTCTACACCGATGATGTGGACATGTGACCATTATGGTTATTTATGGCGAAGTATCGTGACTTACGGTTGTGATGGTCGTGCTGTTTACTTGCCCCGTCACCACGTGACGCAGTGGATCTGGTATATGTTATTGCACCGCCACGTGTCGACCGGCGGCATCGTGACTTACGGTTGTGATCGGGTGCCTGGCCGATTCACTTGCCCCCGTCAGCTACGTGACGCAAGTGGATCTGGTGGAGGCTAGTGTACTTGCCACGTGTCAGCTTCGCGAGTCAGTATTTGGATGGAGCTTCGTGACTTACGGTTGTGATGCGGGCGTGGCCGATTCACTTGCCCCGTCACATTACGCGCGGTGGAGAGTGGAGGCTATTGCACTTGCCACGTGTCGGCCATGATATGGTTATGCGATATTATTGTACGGTCGGATCTGGTAGTTATACTTGCCCCGTACGGTTTTATTGACACAGGTAGGACCTGGTGTTCACATATACTCCTTGTCGTTGTTATATCATAGACTGCCGGCAGTGAGGAAGGAATTCCACGGACACGAGTGATGATTTGGAGGGCGTGAGTCCCTGACTTGATATATTCGCTTATATGTTGTACCTTGTAGTTTGGTTATCATACATGTCTCTGCTTTATATATCGCTATGATTTCATTTACAGTATTTTACCGTTTCACATACTTGGTACCTGTTGTACTGACCTCCTTCGGGGGGCTGCGTTCATGCCGCAGGTAGAAGTACATCGGTTGTCGATCCCCGCTTTTAGGATCACCTTTCAGCGTATTGGGAAGCTCCGTTCCTTCGGAGGCTTATCTTTGGTATGTTACCCCGAGTCTGTAGGTTCTTGTACATTCAGGGGTATGGCGGGGCCCTGTCCCGTCTTAGTTGTTGTAAAAATCTTAGAGGTCTGTAGCACTGTTGTGGGCAGGGTTGTAAGGATTGTAACTGTTCAAATGTCTATATTTATATATGTTGAAAGGCAACCGTTTTGGTTGGCCTATTTTCTTTTATCTTGATCCGTATCTAAACTGTATGTTTAAGTTTTTATTTCCGCTGGTTTTTCTCTGATGTTGTATCACTAGGGCGCTCGGGGTAAGGCACCAGTCACGGGCCCCGGAACGGGTCGTGACAAAAGTGGTATCAGAGCAGTTAGTCCTCGGAAAGTGTCTACAGACCGTGTCTAGTAGAGTCTTGATTATCGATGTGTGGTGCACAACACACCGATAATCAAGACTCTACTAGATACGGTATGTAGACACTTTCTGAGGATTAACTGCTCTGATACCACTTTTGTCACGAACCGTTCCGGATCGTGCCTTACCCGCACCCAAGTAGTCATACATCGAGTAATCACGGAATATAAAAACAAGACATGAAACGATTGTAAAATGAGACACGCTTTTATGTGAGAAAATGTCGCCTTTCGGCATATATATATAAACATAGTTTCTGATTACATCCCAACTGTACAATAGGACTACAGACCTCTAAGAAGATAACAACTATGGCGGGACAGGGCCCCGCCATACCCTGAATGTACAAAACTATATACAACAAAAGGGAGATCATACCCAAAAGTCGAGCCTCCAGAGAAGATGGAGCTCCTGACACCAAAGCAAAGAAATCCTAAGGATGTGGATCTAGCACCTGCTTGCCCTTACCTGCGGCATGAACGCAGCCCCCCGAAGGAGGTCAGTACAACAGGTACTAAGTATGTGAAACTGTAAAGTACTGAAGTAAAATCAAAGTATTTAAAGCCATTTGTAAATACAACCAGTTTAACTGCACATAGTGCCACAACATAAACAAGAGCAAAATAGATATAATGTAACTGGTCTTTCCTAGGCCGCGAATGATCGAAGCAAGGCCGATCGCCCATAGTATCATTATGCGTGCCTAGTCCTGGACTTCCCGCAGTCCGCATAGGTCACACATGCACCGCATGGTATTCTCGGGGGTAGCTAACCCCCGGTACCCTCCTGGACTCCCGCAGTCCGCATAGTCTCAATAGACCGCATAGTCACACAGACCGCATAGGGCATCCCCCGCATCGGGCTAAAACACCCGGAATGATCAATCCTGGAACTCCCGCAGCTCCGCATAGTCACACAGACCGCATAGGCCGTATAGACCCGCATCAAGGGTGGCAAGCCCTCGGTATAACAAGTCAAGGGGGTAGGTGATATAATAACAGTACAACTGACTTACCGTTTAGCAACGTAAGCACAACAAGAATGACCCCCTTTCACAACATCACAAGACACTAACACACGTAGCATCATAATATGTCTATTTATCAATCAATCTTACTACACCTTACAGAAATCAATACAAGGTTTTTATAAGCAAATAAGTAAACAGTTCTTTTTATCTTTCTTAAGTTGTTATACCTAACTTCCCATAAAGCTAGTATAACTCTTAAGCTTTTGTTTAAAAACCAACTGTTTCTCTTCTGTTAAAAAATGATTCAGTATTCTTTTGAAATGCTTCAAGATCTTTATTATTCAGGCTTAAGTCAAAAGACATTGTCGTAGTTATTATTCAGGCTTAAGTCAAAAGACATTGCCGTAGTTATTATTCAGGCTTAAGTCAAAAGACATTGCCGTAGTTATTATTCAGTTAACACTCGTACGTCTACCGTACTATATATATATTTAAAATATCATGCTCAAGAGTATAAGAAGAATCACATACCTTCTCGGCGAAATCCACCTGCCAAGTCGAATATGTCGCGCGCAGAGAATCAGCCTATAATAGTCAAATACGTCTATCAACGTCTAGACTATTCTGTAAACAGTTCTAAGTAGAGGGTTCTCTATTCTACGGAAAATTGGGCAGCACTTCCCTACCCGCCAAGCTACTCAAGTCTACTGTGAAAACAGTCTTATGTAAGTACAGTTCAATTATTCTTCTTTTAAACCCTTCTACTGTGATGACAGTTCAATTCTATTCATTACTATTCTTTCATATCTTATACTCAAGTCTTAACTATTCTTATATGTAATATCCAATTACAATAGAAGGACAAGAGTGTTTACCTCGATAAGCCCAAAATTATCCAAGTTAAAAGTCGCTCCTGTGCAAGGTTTAGCTCCTAATTTGTACGCTCCGATAGCTCCAAGAACCCTTAGAAGTTCTTCACAACTTCAACTAAGTACTAAGGGATTTGGGCTAGGGTATTTGGAAGACAACTATCTACCAAGGGGAGGGGGGTAGGTTTCGGCTAGGACTACTAGGCTAGAGGGAGGGGTGTTTCGGCCAAGGCCTTCACAAGGGGAGGGGGAAGTGTTGGACGAAAAGCTCATAGGGGAGAGGGAGGGATTTTAGACTTGGAAAGTTTGTTTTGTGGATGAAGAACTCTTCATCTTAAGGGGGGTATTTATAGGTCAAGCAATGGCCAACCAATGGCCAAGATGAAGCCAAGTGCTAGGCAAGTGTAAGGTGGAGATTCACCCAAGTGTCCTTATCCATCTACTACACAAATATCCTACCAACTCCTTGACTTTGTGCAAAGGCACAAAAAACGTGCCAACAATGCCCATTTTGTCGTCCAATGAGGGTGACAAGTGTCACCCTCCCGTTGGTCCAAAATATTCCATCTCTCGGAAAAATCCGCAAAAATAATAAATGACATAGCCGGAATTTACCCTACGCGAGTTTAGTAAAACGTTTCGTCGAAAAACGATTCTTTAAGTGAGTTGTGCACAAATGTTTTTCATCCAAGGTCTTAACTTAGGCTAACTTTTGTACGTACGCCCTCACGTACATACTCTGGAAATACGGGGTATAACAGAATTGGACTTAGCAAGTGGATTAAACCGAAGAGGTATGTGGAACTTTCTTATCTCTTGAGCATGAATAAGTTGTAAATGTATAGTACGGTAGACGTACAAGATTTTGACAATCTAGTCTATTTGATATCCTTGGCTTATTTTAAGAATGTCCAAGTTGGTTGAGTTAGGGAATTAACTCACTTGTTTAAATATTAAAGATATCTTGGTTTTCAAAAGTTAAGAGACTTTAAGTATGTTGAAAGTATTGTTGATACTTGTTTTGTTGGAAAGTTTAAGTCTTTTGGTTATAAAGAAGTATGTAAGTTTCTAAAGTATAAAGTTAGTATAACGACTTTATGGGAAGTTGGTTATAATAGCTTTATGGAAAGTTAAAAAGAGTGGTTTACTCTAAGTAATTTAAGTATGTTAAATGACTTGAAATAACGAAAGGCAAATTGATTTAAAGGCATTAATTGCCTAAGGTTTTTATGAGAGAAGAAGTCACTTGATTTAGAAGCCTAATTTTATTTCTAAAAGTATTGTGACTTGTCTTGAAAAGTAATTGTGACTTGATACTACGGTTATTAGTATGTTGGAAGTTTTATACGAAAAAGAGTCATTTTTTAAAAGAGTGGAAGTATGTAGTACTTGGGTTAAATTCCCGAATTTTTATAAAAGACATGTTAGTGCCTTAAGTAAACTAAAATGAGAGTGTATATGAACAAGAATAATAAGAAGTTAGGGGATTTCTTAACTTGCTTATATATGGCATGATAAGCCGGTAGTGCTTATGTTATGTATGATAAGCCGGTAGTGCTTATGTTATGTGTGATAGCCGGTTTGTGCTAGTAGTATGTTATTCACTACGGGGTTATTCCCCGGGTTTGTGGCATTTGCATATTCCGTGGATTTGCTACCCACGATGCGAGGAATACCTCATGCGAGTCCGTAAGGGCTTATGCGGGTGAAATAGTCCCATGCGGGCGGATACAGCCTATGCGAGGAATACCTCATGCGGGTCTACACGACCTATGCGGGTGAAATTGTCACGACCCGTTCCCGGGCCCGCGACTGGTGCCTTACCTCGGGCACCCTAGTGATACAACATCAGAGAAAAATTAGCGGAAATAAAATCAAAGACATGAAACAATAGATTAACATAAGAACAGGCTAACCAAAACGGTTACCTTTCTGTATATAAATTAAAAACTTGAACAGTTAAATCCTTTTTACAAACCTTGCCCACAACAGTACTACAGACCTCTAAGAGTTTTTATATCACTATGACGGGACAGGGCCCCGCCATACCCCCTGAATGTACAAAAGTCTACAACCTCAGGGAACCGTACCAAAAGACAAAGCCTCCGGAGAAATGGAGCTTTCCAAGAGCTGAACAGTGATCCTAAGAGTTCGGATCGCCAGTTACGTGCCTCAACCTCGCCAGATGAACGCAGCCCCCCGAAGGAGGTCAGTACAACAGGTACCAAGTATGTGAAACTGAAAATACTGTGATGAAATCATAATAGTCTATATAAAGCGAGAGACATGTATGATAGCCAAACTACAGTACACACATATACATAGTCATGTCAAGTCAGGGACTCACGCCCGTAAAGTCATCACTCAAATATAACCCGGGAATTTAACCCGCACAACGGCCGCATGCCCCGGCATCTTACCTCGGTATAAGCATGGCCATGGAACCATCCTAATGGACGCATACCCGTGGACCATCCATCGTGTCAGTATGTCCAAAAGAAATAACAATATAGCACCCATAGTGGAAGCATACTCGTGGGCCTCCCAACGTGTCAGTATGTCCAAAGAAATTTACAAGATAACACTCCTAGTGGAAGCATACCCGTGGGCCACCCATCGTGTCAGTATGTCCAAAGGAAATAACAAGATAACAATCATAATGGAAGCATACTCGTGGGCCACCCAACGTGTCAGTATGTCCAAAGCAAATAACAAGATAACACTCCTAATGGAAGCATACCCGTGGGCCACCCATCGTGTCAGTATGTCCAAAGGAAATAACAAGATAACAATCATAATGGAAGCATACTCGTGGGCCACCCAACGTGTCAGTATGTCCAAAGCAAATAACAAGATAACACTCCTAATGGAAGCATACCCGTGGGCCACCCATCGTGTCAGTATGTCCAAAGGAAATAACAAGATAACAATCATAATGGAAGCATACTCGTGGGCCACCCAACGTGTCAGTATGTCCATCAATCAACCAGATAGCCGGCCCTCCATCGAGAGACGCGGTAGCACAGAAATACAACACTTGCACAACAAAGGCTATCACCACAAGCATAGGCAAGTTCAACATACTTTTAGACATTCCTTTTATGACCACAAATCCGGGTTTTAACCCCAAGGTACTACGTAATTAAATTCTTTCAACAGATCCAATTCTTTTATAAAGGTCACACGATACCCGTAGTATCAAAATAGAGTAACTATCTTTTTAAGTAAACCAAAAATCAATTTCCATACCTTCTTTTTAAACCAATTTATACTTCAATTCCTCAAGTCTCATTTCCTTTAGAAATCAAGTTCCTTACTTTGGAATTTTTAAGAAAATCAAAACTTGTTTTTAATGATCTTATTAAAGCAGCCATGATCTAGGAAATGTAATACAATTTTGTCTTATCTTAGCTTCTATGCAGATGGAGGTTTTACTTGTTTTAATATAATTAATTATCATTACTTTTTCCTTTATTAACGCTGCAATGGTTTGTTCGATACTTATTCCCATTTTCGAAATCAATGTGAAATTATCCTTTTAAAGACCAAGTACACATTACTTACGAATGCGGTTTCACAACTTTTTAACACAATTCAAGTTCTTAGCATTATAACAAGTCAAATATAAGTCAAGTCTCTTATCTTTTAAAAATCAATAAACCATTCTTTTACCTATATAAAGTCGTTATAATTAACTTCCCATAAAGCAATTATAACACTTTATGTTTTAAACCAACCAAATTCGTTTAGCACACGTACGTCTACCGTACTACATAGTTTACAAAAATCATGCTAGAAAGGATAGGAAGAGGTTCACATACCTCGCGACGATTATCGACAATTAGCAAAACGCTCCAAAGTACTATAACCTTGCTAGCCTTTTCCACCCTTCATGTATAATACGCTACTCGTAGTACTTCAACCTATAATGGCCATGAAACGTCTATTAACTTCTAGATCCCTTCGTAG
This sequence comes from Przewalskia tangutica, assembly GCA_029844215.1. Taxonomy (NCBI): domain Eukaryota; kingdom Viridiplantae; phylum Streptophyta; class Magnoliopsida; order Solanales; family Solanaceae; genus Przewalskia; species Przewalskia tangutica. The sequence goes on along the minus strand of CM056726.1, from coordinate 84,176,618 downwards.
AATATTTCTAAGTACAATGTTCCCTATTCTACGGAAAATTCGGCAGCACCTCCCCCGTTTCTACTCAATTCTCCACCTTTTTCAAGGCCCGATAATAGTAACCAACATGCCATAAATAAGGCGCAATAATTCCGAAATTTAAAGAAGGGGATCACACGCCCAAACAGAACGCGATTAACAATCTCTCCTTCATAACAACAATAATTAAAGAAGGGGATAACACGCCCAAACGGAACGCGATTAACAATCTCTCCTTCATAACAACAATAATTAAAGAAGGGGATAACACGCCCAAACGGAACGCGATTAACAATCTCTCCTTCATAACAACAATAATTAAAGAAGGGGATAACACGCCCAAACGGAACGCGATTAACAATCTCTCCTTCATAACAATAATTAAAGAAGGGGATAACACGCTCAAACGGAACGCGATTAACAATCTCTCCTTCATAACAACAATGTAAATACAGTCCAAACTAAATACGGTCCAAAGTAAATACGGTCCAAAGTAGATACGGTCCAAAGTAGATACGGTCCTTAAGTTGGGGTCCTTGGCCAACTTTTACAATTTTACTTATCCAATTACTTCATTAGTCTTCCAACTTATATTCCAATCTTTATATAAGTTATAGTTTCTTTGTTGTTAACTTCTTAGCAAGTAATGGATACATTTTTACCATTTTAATGGATAATATGCCAATTCTCCTTTTAACATCTTAACAAGATCCAAATCTTTCCTTATGTCTCATACTTCATAATGTACTTCCAGTATATGTATAATATCCATATATACATAATAATCAACTTCACAAAGAGGTTAAGGTTCATTACCTCAAATTGGCCCAAAAAACGTGACTGTCCAGATTTTCTTTTAGCCACTGCTTCGTCAGCTGAACTTGTAACGTCGATAACTCTCTGCTACAGTGTCCTATCGACGAGAGGTTTGTTGATTTGGAAACTAGACTCGACGAACTTCATTTTAGGCTTTTGAAACACACAAAAACTCCTAATATGCTAGGAGATATTCCCTTCCAAATTTGACTAAAAATATGCCCAAAACAGTCTCGAAAATCTGCCCACTCTCGGCCAAGGGGGGGGGGGGGGTTTGAGGCTAGGGGTGTGAGATTGTCATGACCCGACCCCGGGCCACGACTGGTACCCTACCTGGGCACCCTTCTAATCATACAACATAACAAACTGCGGAAGATAAATAACACACTTTTTTTTTAAAACCAAGGCCAAGCCGATAAGGCTGCCATAATCATAAAAATTACCCGAAAGGGTCTACACTGCTTAACAATGTAAAAACAACTCTAGCCAGTCCAGCCCACAGATGAATACAGACCTCTAAGATTTGAACAAATACTATGACGGGACAAGGCCCCGCCGTACCCCTGAATATACATAGCCATGACAACTCCGGAACATTGGAGCCATCTCAAATGCTGAATCAGGATCCTAAGCTCGCGGATCCACAACTGTGTACCTAAACCTGCGGACATGAACGCAGCCCCCGAAGGGGTGCATAACAGTACGAATATGGAACAAAAATAAAGTCTGATAAACAGATCAGAACTGTACAAAAGAATGACGGCAAGTATAAAAGTACATACGGATCCTGCCGTGTCATTACCACTTATGAACTTAATTGCACATCATTATCTTTTCCATTCCATTAAGAGTTATAGCCATATCTTACGTACATACTTAGGAGAAGTCATTAAGTTCATTACCATATAACTTACTTATCTTTCATAACATAATCCGGCCCTTTATGGAGGGACGCATATACTACCCGGCCCAATCTGGGACGCGATCAAGTCACACAAATATCAAAGCGTGCCCGTGGAATCCCCCATCACTGCCGACAACTATAAGTGTAAAATATAACCATGTGACGCGCCCATGGCATCCCACCTCACTGTCGGCGTACACATACACAATACATATATATATCTCCTGCCCGTGGAATCCCACATCACTTCCGACAGCCGTAGGTGTAACATATACAACAAACATATATATATATATATATAACGCGGCCGCAAGCCCCGGAATCTCTCATCGTATAAGCATGGCCATAACGTGCCCTCGGCATCCCTCATCGTAGGTGCAGGTCTTCATGGGGAGCTAGCCCATGGAGTAATAATATAACATGCCCCCGGAATCCCTCATCGTGGGTACATGTCTTCATGGGGAGCTAGCCCATGGAGTAATAATCGTACATAGCATAGTCGCATGCCCCGGAATCCCTCATCGTATAAGCATGGACATGGGTAATAAAATAAATCCGGGAATCTAACCCGCAACCTGGTCACATGCCCCGGAATCCCACATCGTATAAGCATGTCCAAGGATCAATCATAATGGAAGCATACCCGTGGAATCCCACATCACTGTCGGTACGTCCAAGTAAACTTACAACAAGACAGCCGGCCCTCCAACTGAGAGTCACGACAACGTAAACATATAATACTTGCACTCAAAGCTATCACAAGCAAACATAGGCAAGTTCATTAAACCTTTAGACTTCCATTTTTTATAAACTCATGGCACTTTCGTTTCACACATAAAAATCCGGGAATTTAACCCAAAGTACTACGTGCTTACATTCTTTTCAAAAGACTCATTTTCATATAAAACCCCAATATACTAACACCCGTAGTATCAAGGCTTGTTTACATTTTACCTAAGTCACTACACTTTTAGAAATACATTTCTCGGCTTCTAAATCAAGTGACTTCTTTCCTTAAAACTCAAGCAATTGATGCTTTTAAATCCATTTGCCTTTCTTTATTTCATAACATATATCATTACTTAAAGTAAACCACTCTTTTAACTTTCCATAAAGCTATTATAACCAACTTTCCATCAAGTCGTTATACTAACTTTATACTTTAGGCAAATACATTCTTTTTATAACCAAGAGACTTATACTTTCGAAAACCAAGTATCGTATACTTTCAAAATACTTCAAGTCTCTTATCCTTTAGAACAAGTTTCGTAGTTCATAGTCTTAACACTTCATAACGTAAACTCTTTAAATTAAGCAACATATGTCTTATATGTGTGAATAGGTTATACTTGTTTATACGGATATCATTAAAGTAGCCATGATCTAGAAAATGTAATACAATTTTGTCTTATCTTAGCTTCTATGCAGATGGAGAATTCTACTTGTTTTAATATAATTTATCGTCATTACATTTTCCTTTATTAACGCTGCAATGGCTTGTTCGATACTTATTCTCATTCGTGCCGTAAATTAGCCAAATCAACTTGGCTCCAAACACATCCTAACGACTCTTACCAACATCCCCCATAAGACTTGGTAAGAACTTGGGATAACTCAGACCTAACCTTTACATAGAGTAAATCAACATACATACTTCTTAACTTCTAAGAGTAGAAGGAAACATGAAATAATACCACATGTACATTCCATACATAGAATCATGTCAAAAGAAGGAAGAGGTTCACATACCTCGCGACGATTATCGACAAATAGCAAAATGCTCCAAAGTACTTCAACCTTGATATCTATTCCATCCTTCAAGTAGAACACGCTATACTTAGTACTTCCACCTATAATGGCCATAATACGTCCATTAACCTCTAGCTTCAAACGTAGAATATTCTAAGTGCAAAGTCACTAAATCCTACGGAAAATCGGGCAGCACTTCCTTTGTTTCTACATACTTTGCCACCTTTTTCAAGGCCGAATACAATAACCAAACACGCCACATTTAAGGCCCAACAATTCAGCTAACCAAAGGGGATTACACGCCTTAACAGGACGTGTAAAATTCTGCCCCACAAATATATACGAAACTAGTTCCATATTTAAAGCCATTCTCGGCTAACATAAACAACAACTCAAAGTCTTTTCCAATTCTTTCCCAATCCAAGTTCTTAGGTCTAACATGTTATATAGTCATAAATAACTTCAACAACTACAATTCCTTCAATATATAACATGTGACGACTTATACTAATAATCCAATAGAATTGAAATCTCAAGGGATAAACATACTAGTTTTCGGATTAGAGTTCTAATAGCCAATACACTTATCAACTTCATAATATAAATCTCATACTTGCTAATATACATAGCTACAACAATAAGTAATCTTAATTACTAAAACGACAAAAATTTTACCTTTACAAGCCCTTATAATTTCCAAGATTCAAAGTCGCTCCTTAGCAATTCTTAGCTCCTTTCCTTTATGCTCCAATCCACTATTTGAAGCCTTTAGAAGCTCACAACTAACTTCTCTTCCATTTCCAATCAAAACCTATGAAAATGCCTTAGGTTTTCGCCTTGCGACTAACGTGAAAACGCCGTTTTTCTGAAATCTTTCTATTGAGATATCCTTAAAATACCCTTAGAGACCTTGGGTTAGAGTCTTGTGAATAAAGAACCACAAACTAAAATTTTTTGTGTGGACATGCTCATGAACCCGAGAGCAACAATGGCACACACAAGTTCTCTCAATTTTTTCTAAGTGTTGGAAGACAAGTCTTGCACTAGGGTACTATATAAAACACAATGGAGGGTCAAGATATCAACATATGTGTGGCTAGGATGAAGGGCATTAAATAATAATCCAAGTGGCAAGTTGACTTGGTCAACAATCTCAAGCTAGCAAGACTTTGTTCATCTTCAATGGTCAATGACCATTTTACCCCTTAAAAATTCCGTCCAAGCCATGTGGGGGAGGTGCCACGTGTCTCCCTCCCATTCGTCCATAAAATTTCCGCAACCCTCGTGGGTCCCACAAAACGTAAAATTCCTCGGGTGGGCCCCACACGACCAAATTCGTAAAAATAAATTTCCGTAATGCTAATAAGTTCCATACTCTTCAAATAATTCCTTTTGAGAATCTAATTCTCACCAACGAACATTTTTCCTTTCCGACGTTCGGAAGATTTTCCGTCGGAAAAAGAATTCTTCCTTTCGTACCAATTTTCAAGTCTTGAGTTCCTTACGTACATTCTCTTAAACATGTCCTGGGGTTACGGGGTGTAACATTCTTCCCCCCTTAGAAACATTCGTCCTCGAATGTTCTTTCGGAGTCCAATCCAATTAGATAGCGACATAGTCTCCTTTTACTGCACCCTTCATACTACATATGCCACCCATGGCCACATAACAATACTTATACTAAGATGTCAACCTTGACACTCACGAAGCCAACTAGTCCATACTCATAATGACCTCAAAGTCTGTCGTAATCATCTCTACAAGGTCTACTAGGGTCTGCCGGCTGTATAATCACCGGGCAATTCTCATATACCCGCTCAGCTACCACCCCAAACACTCACGGGTGTAGTTACCTCGAAAGGTTCTTATGGATTCAGGATCTACTCCTTTACACTTGGTTGCTATCTTTCTTACTGGTCGTACTCTTTCCGTACTTCCAACTCATACTAGCATACATACCTAACTTCCATACCGATTCTGGCCTCTAATCTTTGGAGTCACTCTATAAAACAATATAAGGCCATTTCCGGCTTTCACGACCTGGTTCCGGTGGAACGCGTCCACGAACCCGTAAAATAATTAGCTAGACTTGGGCCTTGCACCCTCGTGACCCTGTCACGTAGCGGAACTACTACCAACTAATCCCACTCTATTCCAGGCTATGGGGCGACCCGCAATAGGTCCTCACCCCGTCCCACCGTCACACTTAACTCTTATTCTTGGTCTATAATAAATCTTTCTACCCGAGAAGACCTTGTACATCTAAGGTCTCAGCGGTCATCAATATTCTTAGGCTCGCAATTTCCATGCTCCAAGCCTATCTTATCAGTCCCCCATAATCGGGTACAAAAACTTCTCATAATACCATAATCGTGTCGTCTTGTTCACAACAACCATTACTTACTCTATACGGACCTCATCCGTACAATCCCCTTAAGCCTACTACGCAGCTTAATCTATTAACATGACATTCCGTTAAGTTCCTTAACATGGCTTCTTAAGGGTTCACTACCCTATCAGACAGCTCATCATTTCCCAATTATCTCAAAATAAAACATAAGATCTTGGCGAAAATTCATTAACTGCTCCATACCTTCCCGGTATCTAGTGAGTCTTTACTAACTCCTGGTAATCTAAAATCATTCTAGGCAACACGCGTCTGACCCTCATACATAACTCCGTATAGATGTATGTCACAATACCAACTATACTATAATCATTATCAACCTGGATACGCAATCCACGTAGTCCTTCCGGGGTCACTGCTGCCTTTCTCGTAGCTGCAATCAACATAACTCGTTAGGGAGAGACGACCCTAACAACACAGCTCTATCGCACAATCTCAGAGTGAGAAGAATGGAAACCAATCCTAAATGTCCTGCAGCCTCCTGATTATAGATGTGGTGCACAACACACCGATAATCAAGACTCTACTAGACACGGTCTGTAGACACTTTCCGAAGACTAACTGCTCTGATACCACTTTTGTCACGACCAGGCCGCGATCGTACCTACCCGGGCACCCTTCTAATCATACAACATAACAAATCGCGGAAGATAAATAACATTTTTTTAAACCAAGGCTAAGCCGATAAGGCCGCCATAATCATAAAAATTACCCAAAGCGGTCTACATCGCTTAACAATGTAAAACAACTCTAGCCACCCAAATTTACGATGAATCAGCACTCTAAGATTTGAACAAATACAATGACGGACAAGGCCCCGTGCACTTCAATATACATAGCCATGACAACTCGGAACATCGAGCCATCTCAAATGCTGAATCAGATCCTAAGCTCGCGGATCCACAATCGTACCTAAACTGCGGACATTTAACGCAGCTTCGGGCGGGGTCGATAACAAAAATTTAATATGGAATGTAAATAAAGTACAGTAAACAGATCAAACTGTACAAAAGAATGACAGGGGCAAGTATAAAATGTTATACCCCGTATTTCCAGAGTATGTACGTAAGGGCGTACATACAAAGTTTAAGCCTTAAGTTAGGCAAGGGACGAAAAATTTGTGCACAACTAGCGAAAATAATTGTTTTCCGACGAAACGTTTTCCGGACCTTGCGAAGGGAAAATTACGGTTGCGACATTTTTATTTTTTGCGGATTTTTCCGAGAGATGAAATATTTTGGACCAACGAGACGGCGACATGTGTCACCCTCAAGTTGGCGGAAATGGTGGCCGAATTCCTTGGCACGTTTTTTCCATTTTTGTTGCCTAAAACATTTGGTCAATGTTTTGTAGATATTTTCTGTGGTAGATGGATAAGGTGGGACCCACACACACTTGTCCAAATCTTCACCCTCCACTTGCCCTCCACTTGCCTTAATCTTGGCCATTGAAAGTCCTATAAATACCCCCTTGAGTTGAAGACTTCTTCATCCACTCCACATTTTCTAAGTCTTGAAAATCCTCTCCCCAGTGTAGCTCTCGCCCAAGAGCTCCTCCTGAGAAGGCCCTACTGAAAGTACCCCTTGAGTGTTGTTCTCGTGAAACACCCCCCTCCCTTGGTAGAAAAGTATTCTCTGTTATACCCCGTATTTCCAGAGTATGTACGTGAGGGCGTACGTACAAAAATTCAAAACTTAAAGTTAGGCATAGGATGAAATTTGTGCACAACCCACGAAACGAATTGTTTTCCGACGAAACGTTTTCCAAAACTTGCGAAGGGAAAATTACGGCTCTGTCATTTATAATTTTATGGATTTTTCCGAGAGATGAAATATTTTGGACCAACGAGAGGGTGACACTTGTCACCCTCAAGTGGACGGCAACATGGGCAAGGTTGGCACGTTTTTGTGGCCTTTAGCATTAGTCAAGGTTAGGTAGGATATTTTTTTGTAGTAGATGGATAAGGACACTTGGGTGAATCCACACCCTCCACTTTCCCTCCACTTGCCTTCATCTTGACCATTGGTGGTCCTATAAATACCCCCCCCCCCCCTTAGTTGAAGAATTCTTCATCCACAAATTATCTTCCAAGTCTCAAAATCTCCCTTCTCCCTTAAGAGCTCTCATCCAAACACCATCCCCCCCTCTTGAAAGCCCTAGCCGAAACACTACCCCCCTCTTGGTAGAAATACTCTCCAAGTATTGTTACTATCCCCAAAATACCTTAGCCAATCCCTTTTAGTATTTCCAAAGTTACCTCTATACGTAGAGTCCTAAATACTACCTTGTATTCCTATAGTCACTAAACGAAACCCTAAGAGAAACTTCATAGTTGGTTGAAGTAGAAAGTAGAAGTTGTGTAGAAACTTCTAAGGGTTTCTTGAGAGGATTGAGCGCATGACAGGAGCTAAACCTTGCTCAGGATCGACTTATATCTTAGATAATATTGGGCTTATCGAGGTAAATAATCTTATCCTTCTATTGTAATTGGAGAATACATACTGTAGAAGTATAGAAATAAGTATAAAATACATAGAAGGGTATTCTGTAAGAGAATTGAATCAGAATTACATCGAAGAATATTAAAGAAGATTGAATCAGACTTATATAGATCGTATTTACAGTAGACTTGTATAGTTTATCGGGTAGGGAAGTGCTGCCCGATTTTCCGTAGAATAGAGAACCCTCTGCTTAGATTAATCCTACAGAGTAGTCTAGACGTTGATAGACGTATTTGACTATTATAGGTTGATACTCTGTGCGCGACATATTCGACTTGGCAGGTGGATTTCGCCGAGAAGGTATGTGATTCTTCCTATACTCTTAAGCATGCTATTTTAAAATATATATATAGTACGGTAGACATACGTGTGTTAACTGAACATGGTTTTACTTGACGTCTTTTGACTTGAGTCTAAATAATAATAATCTTGAAGTATTTCAAAAGAATTATGAATCATTTTTGAAAGAAGAGTAATACTTGGTTTTTAAACAAAAGTTTAAGAGTTATACTAGCTTTATGGGAAGTTAGGTATAACGACTTAAGAAAGATAAAAGGAACGGTTTACTTATGTATTTATAAAAGACTTGTATTGATTTCTGGAAGGTACAGTAAGATGGTTTGTTGAGTAGACATATTGTGATGCTATGTGTGTTAGTATCCTGTAACGTTTGTGTAAAAAGGTTATTCTTGTTTGTGCTTATGTTGTTTAACGATAAGCTGTTATGTTAGTATTACATCACTCACCTCTTGACATGATATACCGGGGGTTAAGGTGCCCCCCGATGCGGGGTATACCTCAGGCAGTCTGTGTGACTATGATGCGAGAATACCTCATGCGGGTCCAGGGGACCTATGCGGAGCTACGAGAGTTCCAGGTTAGTGTGCGGTCCATGTGGCCATGCGGTCTATGTGGCCATGCGGACTACGAGTCCAGGACGATGCCGAGGAGTAGCTACCCTCGATGCGGGGAATACCTCATGCGGGCCTAGGTGGCCTATGCGGACTACGAGAGTCCAGGATTAGGCATGCATAATGATACTATGGGTGATTAGCCTTGCTTCGATCATTCGCAGCCTAGAAAAGACCTGTTACAGTTTACCTATTGTTGCTCTTGTTTATGATATGGCACTATGTGCGGTTACATTGGTTGTTTCGTGCATATTTGTAAAATTGGTTTTAAAATGATATGATTTCATTTAAGTACTTTACAGTTTCACATACTTGGTACCTGTTGTACTGACCTCCTTCGGGGGGCTGCGTTCATGCCGCAGGTAAGGGAAAGCAGGTGCTAGATCCACATCCTTAGGATCCGTACTTTGGTGTCAAGAGCTCCATCTTCTCCGGAGGCTCGACTTTTGTGTATGATCTCCCTGTTGTTGTAGATAGTTTTGTACATTCAGGGTATGGCGGGGCCCTGTCCCGCCATAGTTGTTTATCTTCTTAGAGGTCTGTAGTCCTATTGTACAGTTGGGATGTAACTGCCGGGCTTTGTTTATATATATATGCCGAAAGGCGACATTTTCTCAGATAAAACTGTGTCTCATTTCACAACTGTTTCATGTCTTATTTTTATATTCCGCTGATTACTCTGATGTATGACTACTTGGGTGCCCGGGTAAGACACCAGTCACGGGCCCCGGAACGGGTCGTGACAAAAGTGGTATCAGAGCAGTTAATCCTCGGAAAGTGTCTACAGACCGTATCTAGTAGAGTCTTGATTATCGGTGTGTTGTGCACCACACCAATAATTAGGAGGCTATAGGATATTTAGGATTGGTCTCCATTCTTCTCACTCTGAGATCGTGCCTTAGAGCTGTTTTATAAGTCGGACCCCTCTAACGTATTTCCTTTCTTTAACAGTTATGCCTCCACGAAAGGCAACCCAGGCCCAGAAGGGAAAGGAAGCCGAAGGAGCTGCTAGTAGGAAACCGAGAGTCACGAGGGCTCAGGCCCAGTCTATACCCGAGACGGCGAGTTCCACGACGCCGCCGGCCCCAGCAGGGTTTAGGGCCGCAACAGTGGCTGATGAGACCACAGTACATGCACCTCCACCCCACACCGGAGCGTATGAGATGGGTTACAGAGACGGCCCGCCATCGCCGTGATCGTGGCCGCATACGAGGATAGGCCGGATGTAGCGCCAGCCCATCGCTCGTGGGTTCACCCGAGATCGGACAGTTTGAGGCTACGGGATTTTCTAAGTTGTAGCCCGCCAGAGTTCTATGGGTCGAGGCCTGAGGATGATCCGCAGGAGTTCATCCGCCAGTTATAGAGGATCATGCGAGTGATCAAGGCTTCGGAGACCGAGTCCGTGATCTTCGGTTCACATAGGCTGCGTGATACCGTAGTCGATTGGTTTGATTCGTGGGAGTTATCCCGGGGAGAGAACGCGTCCCCAGCTACTTGGGACGAGTTCTCGGAGGCTTTTCTCACTCACTTCTTGCCTCCACAGATGAGGATGGCACGGGCCGACAGATTTTTGTTGTTGAGACAGAGAGGACGCACAGTTAGGGAGTGCAACATTGAGTTCGATTCATTGGCTCGATATGTCCCTGCGTTGGTAGCAGATATGGAGGACAGGGTGCACCGCTACGTCACCGGGCTAGATGATTATATGGCCGAGTCTTGTGCGGGTGTAGCTCTTCAGCCAGGCATGGACATTACCCGCATGCAGGCTCATACACTTGGATGCGAGGAGCGTAGAGGCCGATGGGTTGACAGATAGCAGCAAAAGAAGGCCAGGACGGCAGGGTCTTTTGGTAGCTATCGGGGTGGACGGCCTCAGCAGAAGTCTAGATTTGCACCACAGCCAGCTCAGAGCACTCCTACACCGTCCTCAGGACAGCCAGGATATTCGAGGCGGACCGGCCCCGTGACTTGCACGCCCGGGTAGCAGAGGTGCTAGCCGATCGACCACCCCTTCAGCAGGTGGCCGACGCGGTAGATCCATTACGGAATTGTGGTACCGCTCCGAGTTTGTTGCGATTGCGGCGCGGGTCACTTTGCGAGCTGTCCAGGCGGCGCGCAGAGGGTGGGGTCAAGATACGGTCTTTCGCCGGGTCTTCTTCATCTCCTACAGTTACTCGCCCCGGAGGGCAGGGCACTCATGGGCCAGCAGGTCGCGGCAGAGGTCGTGGCGCGGGTCCCAGTTCTAGCGGTCCTCAGAACCGCATATATGCCTTGTCCAGCCGGCAGGACCAGGAGGCCTCGCCTGATGTCGTCACAGGTACTTTATCAGTTTCTGGTTGTGATGTGTATGCCTTGATAGATCCGGGTTCTACTCTGTCCTATATATCTCCCCTTATTGCTAGTAGGATAGGGATAGAGCCTGAGTCCATAGACCCTTTCGAGGTAGCTACGCCAGTGGGTGATTCGGTGGTAGCTCGGCGGGTATATAGGGCTTGTCCAGTGACCATATGCAGTCGTCAGACCCTAGCCGACTTGATAGAGTTGGATATGACTGATTTCGATGTGATCATGGGTATGGATTGGATAGCTTCTTGCTACGCCAATGTAGACTGCAAGGAGAGAGTAGTACGGTTCCAGTTTCCTGAGGAGCCGGTTGTTGAGTGGGAGGGGAACACTGTGTCGCCGAAGGGTAGGTTTATTTCCTACCTCAAGGCTAGGAAGATGTTGCAGAAGGGGTATATCTACCATCTCATTCGGGTGTTCGACATCGAGGTCGGTACCAGATTTTCACCGGCCCAGAGTCGCAGTTCCCGATGTGTTTCCAGACGACCTCCCGGGTATCCCTCCTGAGAGGGAGATAGAGTTTTGTATCGATGTGCTGCCAGACACTCAACCTATTTCCATTCCACCATACAGAATGGCACCTGCCGAGTTGAGAGAGTTGAAGGACCAGCTGAGAGATTTGCTGGAGAAGGGCTTCATCAGGCCTAGTGTTTCTCCCAGGGGAGCGCCGGTATTGTTCGTGAAGAAGAAGGACGGGACGCTGCGCATGTGTGTTGATTACAGGCAGCTGAACAAGGTGACCATTAAGAACAGATACCCCCTTCCCAGGATTGATGATTTGTTCGACCAGTTGTAGGGTGCGAGATGTTTCTCCAAGATTGATCTGCGATCGGGCTATCATCAGGTGCGTGTTAGAGAGGCGGATGTCCCTAGATCGCATTCCGGACCGCAGACGCACTATGAGTTCAGTGGTTATGTCTTTCGGTTGACCAATGCTCGTGGTATTTATGGATTTGATGAACCGAGTGTTCAAGCCATTTTTGGACACGCTTTGTGATAGTGTTCATTGATGACATCTTGGTTTATTCCCGCCAGAGCGCGAGCATGCGCGAGCATTTGAGGATCGTGGCCGAGAGTTCTCCAGGACTAGCAGTTATACACCAAGTTTTCCAAATGTGAGTTTTGGTTGGTTTCTGTGGCTTTTCTTGGGCATATTGTCGGGGCCGATGGTATTCGGGTGGATACGGCCAAGATCGAGGCAGTCAGGAGTTGGCCTAGACCTACTACTCCGGCTGTCTTGCAGCTTTTCCGGGCCTTGCAGGTTACTATCGGCGGTTCGTGGAGAAGTTTGCTTCTATCTCTGCACCATTGACTAGGCTGACTCAGAAGGCAGCTAAGTTTCAATGGACTGATGCTTGTGAGAAGGGTTTCCAGTTACTAAAGGAGAGACTGACGACCGCCCCCGTTCTTACTTTTCCGGAGGGTCCAGACGGTTATGTAGTGTATTGTGATCGTCGGCGTCGGGCTCGGATGTGTGTTGATGCACTGGTAAGGTTATATCATACGATCCCGACAGCTTAAGAAGCATGAGAGAACTACCCCACCCATGATTTGGAGTCGGCGGTGATTCACGCCAAGATCCGAGGCACTATTTGTATGGGGTTCATGTGGATATTTATATTGACCACAAGAGCCTCCAAAGATATCTTCACCGGAGGGAGCTGAACTTACGATGAGACGGTGGTTAGAGTTACTTAAAGATTATGATGTCGATATCTGTACCACTCGGGAAGGCCAATGTCAGGCGTATGCTCTAGTCGTAGGTCGATGGGAGTCTATCGACGATGTGCAGAGGAGGGGCATGGTCCGCGAGTTACATCGATTAGGAGCCTCGAGTCCGACCGATTGATTCCGATAGCGATGGGGTTCGAGTTCGAGGTTGCCGAGTCTTCCATCGCCGGCGAGGTGAAGAGGCAACAGTTCGAGGATCCGGTTTTGACGCGGTATCGTGATACGGCTCTTCGTGAGGGGAAGGGTCCTTTTGAGGTAGCACCTGATGGGGTGCTAAGGTTTGAGGGCAGGTTGTGTGTTCCAGATATTGCAGGACTTCGGCAGCAGGTTCTAGGGGAAGCACAGCGACGCTACTTATCCATCCGTGGTCGATCAAGATGTACCACGACCTTAGATCCGTATTGGTGGGATGGCTTGAAGAGGGACGTTGCAGAGTTTGTAGCTCAGTGCCCGTGTTGTCAGCAGGTGAAGATAGAGCACCAGAGGCCTGGTGGATTATTGCAGACGATAGAGATCCCGACCTGGAAGTGGGAGGTGATCAACATGGACTTTATCACAGGATTACCTCGCACTCCGAGGAAACACGATTCTATCTGGGTTATCGTCGATAGGCTGACGAAATCAGCCCACTTTCTTCCAGTCAGAACGACCTTTTCGGCCGAGGATTATGCCAGACTTTACATCCGAGAGATCGTCAGACTGCATGGAGTCCCTATTTCGATCATATCAGACAGAGGAGCCCAGTTTATGGCTAACTTCTGGAGGTCTTTCCAGAAGGGTCTAGGGACGCAGGTGAGCCTGAGTACTGCATTCCATCCTCAGACAAACGGACAGGCAGAGCGCACTATCCAGACTCTTGAGGATATGTTGCGAGCCTGTGTTATTGATTTCAGGGGTAGCTGGGAGGATCATTTGCCTCTAGTTGAGTTTGTGTATAATAATAGCTACCACTCCAGTATTCAGATGGCGCCTTATGAGGCCTTGTATGGGAGGAAGTGCAGATCGCCGATAGGCGAGGTGCAGTTAGTGGGACCAAACCTGATACAGCAGGCAGTGGATAAGGTGAAGCTTATCCAGGAGCGGCTATTGATAGCTCAGAGTCGATGGTCATACGCAGATCATCGCCGTCGCAGATCCGGAGTTCGAGGTTGATGATTGGGTTTTCTTGAAGGTGTCACCCATGAAGGGTGTGATGAGATTCGGGAAGAAAGGGAAACTTAGCCCAAGGTACATTGGGCCGTATTAGATTGTCCGCAGGGTAGGCAAGGTTGCCTATCAGTTGGATCTGCCGTCCGATCTTGAGGCAGTACATCCGGTTTTTCATGTTTCTATGCTGAGGAGATGTATCGGGGATCCATCCAGGGTGCACCCGATTGACGATGTCCAGGTGACCGAGGGGTTATCGTATGAGGAGATTCCCATAGCGATAATCGATCGTCAGGTTAGGCGTCTGCGGACCAAGGACGTGGCTTCCGTCAAAGTCTTGTGGCGGAACGAGCTCAGGGAGGAGATGACGTGGGAAGCTGAGAAGGACATGAGGCAGAAGTATCCTCACCTATTCCCCACACCTCCAGGTAACTCACTTTCCTACTTGTATATTTTCATTGATGTATTTGCTTAAGTGTTGTATTGTGGCCATGTGAGGCATTTGCAAACTGTTTAAGTTATGAGGAACCTTATAGTTGTGTGTCTTGGGAAGGAACATTCGGGACGAATGTTTCTAAGGAGGGGAGAATGTTATACCCCGTATTTTCAGAGTATGTACGTGAGGGCGTACGCACAAAAATTCAAAACTTAAAGTTAGGCATAGGACGAAATTTGTGCACAACCCACGAAACGAATTGTTTTCCGACGAAACGTTTTCCAAAACTTGCGAAGGGAAAATTACGGCTATGTCATTTATAATTTTTGCGGATTTTTCCGAGAGATGAAATATTTTGGACCAACGAGAGGGTGACACTTGTCACCCTGCCGACGGCAACATGGGCAAGGTTGGCACGTTTTTGTGGCCTTTAGCATTAGTCAAGGTTAGGTAGGATATTTTGTGTAGTAGATGGATAAGGACACATGGGTGAATCCACACCCTCCACTTGCCCTCCACTTGCCTTCATCTTGACCATTGGTGGTCCTATAAATACCCCCCCCCCCCCTTAGTTGAAGAATTCTTCATCCACAAATTATCTTCCAAGTCTCAAAATCTCCCTTCTCCCTTAAGAGCTCGCGTCCAAACACCATCCCCCCCTCTTGAAAGCCCTAGCCGAAACACTACCCCCCTCTTGGTAGAAATACTCTCCAAGTATTGTTACTATCCCCAAAATACCTTAGCCAATCCCTTTTAGTATTTCCAAAGTTACCTCTATACGTAGAGTCCGGAAATACTACCTTGTATTCCTATAGTCACTAAACGAAACCCTAAGAGAAACTTCATAGTTGGTTGAAGTAGAAAGTAGAAGTTGTGTAGAAACTTCTAAGGGTTTCTTGAAGCGGATTGGAGCGTTCAGACAGAGCTAAACCTTGCTCAGGATCGACTTATATCTTGGATAATATTGGGCTTATCGAGGTAAATAATCTTATCCTTCTATTGTAATTGGAGAATACATACTGTAGAAGTATAGAAATAAGTATAAAATACATAGAAGGGTATTACAGAAGAGAATTGAACTGTAATTACATCAGAAGAATATTAAAGAAGATTGAACTGATTACATAGATTTGTATTTATGAGACTTGTATAGTTTAATGAGTAGGGAAGTGCTGCCCGATTTTCCGTAGAATAGAGAACCCTCTGCTTAGATTAATCCTACAGAGTAGTCTAGACGTTGATAGACGTATTTGACTATTATAGGTTGATACTCTGCGCGCGACATATTCGACTTGGCAGGTGGATTTCGCCGAGAAGGTATGTGATTCTTCCTATACTCTTAAGCATGATATTTTAAAATATATATATAGTACGGTAGACGTGCGTGTGTTAACTGAACATGGTTTTACTTGACGTCTTTTGACTTTAGTCTAAATAATAAGAATCTTGAAGTATTTCAAAAGAACTATGAATCATTTTTGAAAGAAGAGTAATACTTGGTTTTTAAACAAAAGCCTAAGAGTTATACTAGCTTTATGGGAAGTTAGGTATAACGACTTAAGAAAGATAAAAGGAACGATTTACTTATGTATTTATAAAAGACTTGTATTGATTTTTGGAAGGTACAGTAAGATGGTTTGTTGAGTAGACATATTGTGATGCTATGTGTGTTAGTATCCTGTAACGTTTGTGTAAAAAGGTTATTCTTGTTTGTGCTTATGTTGTTTAACGATAAGTCGTTATGTTAGTATTACATCACTCACCTCTTGACATGATATACCGGGGGTTAAGCTGCCCCCCGATCCGGGGTATACCTCAGTCGTGCTGTGACTATGATGCGAGAATACCTACGCGGTCCAGGGACCTATGCGAGCTACGAGTTCCGTGTTAGTGTGCGGTCCATGTGGCCATGCGGTGCATGTGGCTACGCGACTACGAGTCGGGGCGATGCCGATGAGTAGCTACCCTCGATGCGGGGAATACCTCATGCGGGCCTAGGTGGCCTATGCGGACTACGGGAGTCCAGGATTAGGCATGCATAATGATACTATGGGCGATTGGCCTTGCTTCGATCATTCGCAGCCTAGAAAAGACCTGTTACAGTTTACCTATTGTTGCTCTTGTTTATGATATGGCACTATGTGCGGTTACATTGGTTGTTTCGTGCATATTTGTAAAATTGGTTTTAAAATGATATGATTTCATTTAAGTACTTTACAGTTTCACATACTTGGTACCTGTTGTACTGACCTCCTTCGGGGGGCTGCGTTCATGCCGCAGGTAAGGGAAAGCAGGTGCTAGATCCACATCCTTAGGATCCGTACTTTGGTGTCAGGAGCTCCATCTTCTCCGGAGGCTCGACTTTTGGGTATGATCTCCCTGTTGTTGTAGATAGTTTTGTACATTCAGGGTATGGCGGGGCCCTGTCCCTCCATAGTTGTTTATCTTCTTAGAGGTCTGTAGTCCTATTGTACAGTTGGGATGTAACTGCCGGGCTTTGTTTATATATATATGCCGAAAGGCGACATTTTCTCAGATAAAACTGTGTCTCATTTCACAACTGTTTCATGTCTTGTTTTTATATTCCGCTGATTACTCTGATGTATGACTACTTGGGTGCCCGGGTAAGGCACCAGTCACGGTCCCCGGAACGGGTCGTGACATTCTCCAAGTATTGTTACCATTCCAAAATACCTTGGCCCAAATACCTTGTAGTATTCCAAGGTTACCCCTATACTAGAAGCCCAGAAATACTATTATACTTCCCTTCAGTCACAAAATGAAACCCTAAGGAAAAATCTTCATAATTGGTTGAAGTATTAAGAAGAAGTTGCGTAGAACTTCTAAGGGTTGTTTGGAGCGGGTTGGAGCGCCCAGAGTAGGAGCTAAACGTTGCTCAGGATCGACATTAATCTTGGATAATTTTGGGCTTATCGAGGTAAATACTCTTGTCCTTCTATTGTAATTGGAAATTACATATTGTAGTTGTATAGAAATGAGTATAAGATATATAGAAGGATGGTATAAGAGAAGAGAATTGAATTGAAATCACATCAGAAGAATATTAAAGAAGAAGATTGAACTGTACTTACATAGGACTGTATTTATAGTAGACTTGTGTAGTTTAACGGGTAGGGAAGTGCTGCCCGATTTTCCGTAGAATAGAGAACCCTCTGCTTAGAATATTCTACAGAGTAGTCTAGACGTATATGGCCTTTATAGGTTGAAAGTTCTGCGAGTAGCATGTTCTACTTGAAATGTGGACAAGGCTAGCCGAGTTATAGCGGTGGAGCGTTTTGCTATTTGTCGATAATCGTCGCGAGGTATGTGATTATTCCTATCCTCTTGAGCATGATATTTTAAAAGAATATATATAGTACGATAGACGTACGTGTGTTAACTGAACGTGGTTTTACTGCAATGTCTTCTGACTTGAGTCTAAATAATAAGAATCTTGAAGTATTTCAAAAGAATTAAGAATCGTTTTTCAAAGAAGAGTAATACTTGGTTTTAAAAGATTGAGAGTTATACTAGCTTTATGAGAAGCTAGATATAACGACTTAAGAGAGATAAAAGGAACGGTTTACTAAATTGTTTATGAACGCCTTATATTGATTTCGGAAATGAGAATAAGTATCGAACAAACCACTGCAGCGCCAATAAAGGGAAATGTATTAACTAATTAAGTATTATTAAAACCAGTAGAAACCTCCATCTGCATAGAAGCTAAGATGAGACAAAATAATATTACATTTCCTAGATCATGACTGCTTTAATAAGATTGTTATGAACAAGAATAACCTACTCACCCATAAGGCATATGTTACTCAATTGTTTTAAAAAGAGATTACGTTATTTGATTAAGACTATGAACTATGAAATCTTTCGGAAATAAACGACTTGAGTGTATTTTTAATTAGGCAACTTGGACGTTTGGAAAAGAATGTTGTTACTTGATATTAAAAAGGAAACTGTTTTGGTTTACTTAAAAAGATAGTCACTCTATTTTTGATACTACGGGTATCGTGTGACTTTTGTGAAAAAACGGATCTTTTTAAAGAATTAATGTACGTAGTACCTTGGGGTTAAAACCCGAACTTGTTAACATAAAATAGAAAGTACCTTGTGTGAATAACTTGACTATGTTTGGTTTGTGATAGCCTTGTAATACTTTCTTGATTGGTTTGATAAGTAAACATGTTATGATGCTACGTATGTTCGTATCTTGTAACGTTTGTGTAAGAGGTTATTCTTATTGTGCTTATGTTATACCCCGTATTTCCAGAGTATGTACGTGAGGGCGTACGTATATAAATTTAAGCCTTAAGGATTGGCTAGTTTCGAAATTTGTACACAACACCCGATTAGAGTCGTTTTCTGACGAAACGTTTCCACAGCTTTCGTAGGGAAAATTCCGTCTATGTCATTAATATTTTTTGCGGATTTTTCCGAGAGACGAAACATTTTGGACCAACGAGATGACGACACTTGTCACCCTCTAATTGGAGCATGTTTGGACGGCATTTGGACGATTTGGGTGAGTGGGAGTAGGTAGGATATTTGTGTGGTAGATGGATAAGGTGCACTTGGCTTGATCTTGACCCTACACTTGCCTTGCACTTGGCACCATCTTGGCCATTGGTTGGCCTTCACTTGACCTATAAATACCCCCTTAGTTGATGAACTTTCTTCATCCAAAACTTGAGCAATCTACCTAAGTCTCAAATACTCCCTCCCTCTTGTCTTGCTATCGTCCAAAGCCCTCCCCTCGAGAAAGGCCCTTGGCCGAGAGCCTCCCTCCTCATGTGGTGCTCTGCAGGGTACCCCTAGCCTAGTTGTCTCGTATAAATACCCCCCCTTTGTTGTGGTATAGAAATACTCTCCTAGTATTGTTGTTATGCCCAAATACCTTGGCCCAAATACCTTGTAGTATTCCCAAGGTTACACTTTTACAAAAGCCCAAATACTATTATACTTCCCTCAGTCACAAAAACGAAACCCTAGTAAATCTTCACCCGTAGTTGAAGTTATAAGTAGAAGTTAGAACTTCTAAGGGTTGGTTGGAGCGGTCCTGAGCGCACGAGTAGAGCTAAACCTTGCTCAGATCGACATTTACACTCGGCTAATTTTGGGCTTATCGAGGTAAACACTCTTGACCTTCTATTGTAATTGGAAATTACATGTTGTAGGATTATATGGTTGAAATATACTATATATAGAACTGAACATAATTGTGCGGCAATGTCTTTTGACTTAAGCCTGAATAAGAATTGAAAAGTAATCACATAGAAGGATATTAAAGAGAAGAATCGAATTGTAATTACATAGACTCAGACATAATGAGACTTATGTAGCATTCTTTGTGTAGTAGAATTGTACACGCCAGGTTAGGCGTGTTAACCCCAGTTGGCTTGGTAGCCTACCGATAGAGAGAGGAGATTTACGCTGTTGTGGGGAGGTGTTGCCGAATTTTCTCGTAATATTCTACGATGAGATCTAGATGTTAATAGCGCGCGCGTGGCCTCTATAGGTCAAGTACGACGTGTGGCGTGGTCTACTGGGCTTAAGGAGTAGCCGACGGATTGAGGTACTTGGAGCATTTTGCTATTAGTCGATAATCGTCGCGAGGTATGTGAACCTCTTCCTATCGTTTTTAGCATGATATGTGTATAACTATGTAGTACGGTGACGACGTGTGTTTAATGTATTTGATTGGTTTGAAACATAAAGTGTTATAACGGCTTTATGGGAAGTTGGTTATAATGACTTTATGTAGGTAAGAAAATGCTGCGGTTTCAAAGTGGTAACCGATTTGACTTATAACGAATTGATGTGTAGTAATAAAGAACTTGAAGTGTTTCAAAAGACCTTTTTGAAAGAAGAGTAATACTTGGCTTTGAAAACATAAGAGTTGTACTAGCTTTATGGAGTTAGGTATAACGTCTTAAGAGTGATAAAAAGAATGGTTTACTGATTCTTAAAAGATAAAAGACTTGACTTGAATGAATTAATATGAGTTTTGTGTGAAACCTCATTCGTGAGTAATGAGTACTTGGTTGTTAAAAGGAATAATGTTTCCGATTCGAAATCGAATGTGTATCGACAAACCACTGCAGCGTTAATAAAGGAAAATGTATTGAATAAATGAAGTATTATATTAAAACCAGTAGAAACCTCCATCTGCATAGAAGCTAAGATGAGACAAAATGATATTACATTTTCTAGATCATGGCTGCTTAATAAGATTGTTTATGAACAAGAATAACCTACACTCATATAAGGCACATGTTTCTCAGATTGTATAAAAAAAAGGATTTATATTCTTAAATGATTAAGACTATGAACTATGAAACTTTTCTAAAATAAAGAGACCTGAGTAATTGAAATTAGGCAAACTGGAACTTTAGGGGAAAGAATGTTGTTGAAAAGGAAAGTGTTTTGGTTTACCTAAAAATGAGTCACTCTATTTTTATACTACAGTATCGTGACCTTGATAAAAGGAATGGATATCTTTAATAAAAGGATTTTAACGTTCGTAGTACTTTAGGGTTAAAACCCGGACTTTGTCATAAAATGAAAGTACTTTGACTTGTGTATTACTTGCCTATGCTTGTTGTGATAGCCTTTGTTGTGCAAAGGTTGATATCAGGTGACTTCGAGAAGAGTGGATCTTTTAGAAAAGTCTAGAAGTAGGGTAAATTGCTTGAGTTTGTTTATGATAGTCGGGTTGTGTGGTATATGGTTATTGTGGTCCCATGGACATGTCTACACCGATGCAGACTCCGGGGCATGGGCTACGCGCAGGTTGATTACCCGATATATTGTTATTGTGGTCACATGGACATGTCTACACCGATGCAGAATTCCGGGGGCATGTGGCCATGCGGCAGGGTTGATCACCCGGTATATTATTGTTGTTGGTGTTACATGGGCATGTCTACACCGATCCAGACCGGCATGTGGCCACGCAAAGATTGACATTATTGTTGCATCATGGACATGTCTACACCGGCGCAGAATCCGGCATGTGGCCATGATGCGAACATGATTGTGTTGTGGGCGTGAGACCCATAGTTATATTTGAGTGATGACTTGGAGGCGTGAGTCCTCGACTTGATCGCTTTTATGTTGATATCGTATTTTGGTCATCATACATGTCTCTGCTTTATATAGATCGTTATGATTTAACTACGATTTTCGGGCCACATACTGGTACCGCCAGATCGACCTCCTTCGGGCCCGCGTTCATGCCGCAGTAAGTACATCGTCACCGATCCCCGCTTCTAGATCACCTTTCCAGATTGAAGCTCGTTCTTCGAGGCTTATCTTTTGTATGTGTTCCCGAGTTGTAGGTTCTTGTACGTTCGTGGTATGGCGGGCCCGCCCCATCATAGTTGTTGTAAATCTTAGAGGTGCATGTAGTACTGTGGCGTGGTTGTAAAAAGGATTAAACCGTCGGTTTGTATGTATATACGCAGTAAGGCAACTGCTTGGTTGGCTGCTTATTTATCATGTCACTTGTTTCCTATTTATGTTTTATGTTCCGCTGATTTTCTCTGATGTTGTATCACTAGGTGCCCGGTAAGGCATCACCACGCCCCGGTCGGTCCCGACAAAAGTGGTATCGAGCGATTAGTCCTCGGAAAGTGTCTACTGCCGTGTCAGTAGTCTTGATTATCGGTGTGTTGTGCACCACATCTATAATCGTGAGGCTATAGGACATTTAGGATTGGTTTCCATTCTTCTCATTACGAGATCGTGCTTGTAGCCAGCTGTGTGATAAGTTGGACCCCTCTGACGTATTCCTTTGCTTTACCAGTTATGCCTCCGCGTAAGGCAACCCGGGCCCAGGAGGGCAAGGCAGCTGAGGGAGCTGCTAGTGAGATACAGAGGAGTACGAGGGCGCAGGCCCGGTCAAGACTGAGACAAGATTCCGACGGCGAAGTTTCGCGACGCCGCCAAAGACCATCGAGTTTAGAGCCGCAGGCGATGGCTGCCGAGACTACTGATTCGAGCCTCCACCCCACTGGCCGCGGGAGAGGTGGGTTACAAGGAGATGGCCCGCCATCGGGTCGTGGTCGTGGCGATATGAGGATAGCCGGACGCAGTTAGCCCAAAGAAGCACCGATGGTTCACCCTAGATCGGATAGTTTGAGGCTACAGGACTTCCTGAGATGTAGCCCGCCAGAGTTCTACGGGTCGAGGCCTGAGGATGATCCGCAGAGTTCATCCGACGATTGCGGATCATGAGAGTGATCAAGGCTTCGGAGACCGAGTCAGTGGTCTTAGGTTCGCATCGGCTGCGTGATACCGCAGTCGACTGGTTTGATTCGTGGGAGCTGTCCCGGGGAGAGAATGCACTTCCAGCCATTTGGGACGAGTTTTCGGGGGCCTTCCTGGCACATTTCTTGCCTCCACAGATGAGGAGGGCTCGGGCCGACAGATTTTTGATGTTGAGGCGTAAGCGCGCATAGCTCGGGAGTACAATGTGGAGTTTGACTCATTGGCCCGGTATGTTCCCGCATTAGTAGCTGGTATGGAGGATCGAGTGCACCGATATATTACAGGGCTTGATGATTACCTAGCGGAGAGTTGTTCGGGTGTAGCCCTTCAGCCGGGCATGGACATTGCCCGCATGCAGGCTTATGCACTTGGATGTGAGGAGCGGAGAAATCGACGGAATGACCGAGATCAGCAGAAGAGGGCCAGAACAGCAGGGTCCTTTGGTGACTTTCGAGGCGGACCGCCTCAGCAGCAGCCTAGTTTTGTACCTCCGCCAGTGCAGAGTGGTCCTCCACAACCTTCAGGGCATCCAGAGTATTCGGGAGCAGGTCAGAGCTCGTGGGTCTGTTTCGAGGAGTAGGGTGTTGGCGATGATCACCCCTACCTCGGTGTGGTCGATGTGGTAGACCGCATTTCGGGGAGTGTCGTGGTGCCAAGGGATCTTGTTATTTTTGCGGCCAGCGGGGCCATTTTGCGAGGAACTGTCCGACCAAGGGTAGCACGGATGTTACGACTCAGCCTTCAGGATCGGTTGCGGGTTCTTCACCTTCCACAGCTAGGCAGGAGTTTCATACACCGGCGGGCCACGGTAGAGGTCGCGGTGGAAGTTCCCAGTTTTAGCGGTCCTTTGAACCGCCTATTTTCAGGTATATCCTTAAACCCTCTAGAGTTTTGTATGCTTGTTGATGATGTGTTTAGTGTTATGTTCGGATAGATTTGTGCTAAAATGTGATTCAGAAGCCTGGTTAGTGTAAAAGGGTAAGCCTGGGGATGAGAAAATGATGAACCTTAGAATATTACAAGTTGAGACATTAGATGTAAGGCCATCTTGAGTAAAGGATTTTGCAAATGATCCTTGTTGAAGTACATTATATACCTAGGGTAAATTGTGTGATAAGTCCCTGAGTAGTGTGAAATGGAAGTGGTAACTTTCATAACCTGTATTGGTAAGATTGTTCCGGATCGGGGAACAAGAGCTTGATGCGTTAGTGGGTCGGGTTGGGGCCATGTTGCGGGCCAACCCGTGGCTGTTAGAGGCGGTGGTCAGCTCGTGGTCCCGCCAGGTGGCAGGGTCACGAGGGTGCTAGGCCCAAGTTTAGATGACCATCGTATGAGTTCGTGGATATGTTCGACCAGAGGCGGATCGTGAAGGCCGGGAATGGCCTTAAGGAAGATCGAGGCTAGTAAGATGACCAAGTTTGGAGGTAGTGACTCCAAAGTTTTGGAAACTGAAGTATGGTACGTATACTAGAAGAGCTCAGGTGTTCGAGAAGAGTACGACGAGTAAGAGTAGAGACGAGCAGGTATTGCGAGCATAGAGATGATCATTCCTTGTGAAGGAGAAGCGCGAAGGATGTATATTTTAGACCTCGGGGATCGACGCGATCCGCACCATTGTTGGGTCGCCGGAGTGACACTGGAACCTCGCGGCAAGGTGACAAAAGTTTGTGATGTTAGAGGTGTTTCCTCGTGGACTTTGATGTAAGTATTTACGCGGGTGTTTCTGTGGCCAGGTGTGGCAGGATTGTTCTTGTAAGTATAGTAGTAAAGACTATACTGGCGCATGTTTGTTTTGAGGCTTAGAAGGAACATTCGGACGAATGTTTCTAAGAGGAGAATGTTATACCCGTATTTCCAGAGTATGCGTGAGGCGCACGATATAAATTTAAGCCTTAAGGATTGGCTAGTTTCGAAATTTGTACACAACACCCGATTAGAGTCGTTTCGGCTAAACGCTTTCCACGACTTTCGAGGGAAAATTCCGGCTATGTCATTAATATTTTTTGCGGATTTTTCCGAGAGACGAAACATTTTGGACCAACGAGAGGGCGACACTTGTCACCCTCTAATTGGAGCATGTTTGGACGGCATTTGGACGATTTGGGTGAGTGGGAGTAGGTAGGATATTTGTGTGGTAGATGGATAAGGTGCACTGGCTTGATCTTGACCCTACACTTGCCTTGCACTTGGCACCATCTTGGCCATTGGTTGGCCTTCACTTGACCTATAAATACCCCCTTAGTTGATGAACTTTCTTCATCCAAAACTTGAGCAATCTACCTAAGTCTCAAATACTCCCTCCCTCTTGTCTTGCTATCGTCCAAAGCCCCTCCCCTGGAGAAAGGCCCATGGCCGAGAGCCTCCCCTCCCCTGTGGTGCTCCTAGCCCAGGTAACCCCTACCCTAGTTGTCTCGTATAAATACCCCCCTTTTGTTGTGGTATAGAAATACTCTCCTAGTATTGTTGTTATGCCCAAATACCTAGGAGAAAATACCTTGTAGTATTCCCAAGGTTACACTTTTACAAAAGCCCAAATACTATTATACTTCCCTCAGTCACAAAAACGAAACCCTAGTAAATCTTCACCCGTAGTTGAAGTTATAAGTAGAAGTTGGTTAGAACTTCTAAGGGTTGGTTGGAGCGGGTCGGAGCGCACGGAGTAGGAGCTAAACCTTGCTCAGGATCGACATTTAAACTCGGATAATTTTGGGCTTATCGAGGTAAACACTCTTGACCTTCTATTGTAATTGGAAATTACATGTTGTAGGATTATATGGTTGAAATATACTATATATAGAACTGAACATAATTGTGCGGCAATGTCTTTTGACTTAAGCCTGAATAAGAATTGAACAGTAATCACATAGAAGGATATTAAAGAGAAGAACTGAACTGTAATTACATAGGACGGTATTACAGTAGACTTATGTAGCATTGCTGTGTAGTAGAATTGTACACGTCCGGTTAGACGTGTTAACCCCCCCTGGTTGGCTTGGTAGCCGGCCTCGATAGAGGAGGAGATTTACGCTGTTGCGGGAGTCTGCCGAATTTTACGTAGAATATTCTACGAAGAGATCTAGATGTTAATCCGCGCCTTGTGGCCTCTATAGGTTGAAGTACGACGTGTGGCGTGGTCTACTGGGCTTAAGGAGTAGCCGACGGTTTGAGGTACTTGGAGCATTTTGCTATTAGTCGATAATCGTCGCGAGGTATGTGAACCTTTTCCTATCGTTTTTAGCATGATATGTGTATAACTATGTAGTACGGTAGACGTACGTGTGTTTAATGTATTTGATTGGTTTGAAACATAAAGTGTTATAACGGCTTTATGGGAAGTTGGTTATAACAGCTTTATGTAGGTAAGAAAATGCTTTGCGGTTTCAAAGGGTAACTGATTTGACTTATAACGGAATTGATGTGTAGTAATAAAGAACTTGAAGTGTTTCAAAAAGACCTTTTTGAAAGAAGAGTAATACTTGGCTTTGAAAACATAAGAGTTGTACTAGCTTTATGGGGAGTTAGGTATAACGTCTTAAGAGTGATAAAAAGAATGGTTTACTGATTCTTAAAAGATAAAAGACTTTACTTGAATGAATTAATATGAGTTTTGTGTGAAACCTCATTCGTGAGTAATGAGTACTTGGTTGTTAAAAGGAATAATGTTTTACTGATTCGGAAATCAGAATGTGTATCGACAAACCACTGCAGCGTTAATAAAGGAAAATGTATTGAATAAATGAAGTATTATATTAAAACCAGTAGAAACCTCCATCTGCATAGAATCTAAGATGAGACAAAATGATATTACATTTTCTAGATCATGGCTGCTTAATAAGATTGTTTATGAACAAGAATAACCTACACTCATATAAGGCACATGTTTCTCAGATTGTATAAAAAAAAGGATTTATATTCTTAAATGATTAAGACTATGAACTATGAAACTTTTCTAAAATAAAGAGACCTGAGTAATTGAAATTAGGCAAACTGGAACTTTAGGGGAAAGAATGTTGTTGAAAAGGAAAGTGTTTTGGTTTACCTAAAAATGTGAGTCACTCTATTTTTATACTACAGGTATCGGGTGACCTTGATAAAAGGAATGGATCTCTTTAAAAAAAGGAATTTAACGTACGTAGTACTTTAGGGTTAAAACCCGGACTTTGGCATAAAATGAAAGTACTTTGACTTGTGTATAACTTGCCTATGCTTGTTGTGATAGCCTTTGTTGTGCAAAGGTTGATATCAGGTGACTTCTTGAGGAAGAGTGGATCTTTTTATAAAAGTCTAGAAGTAGGGTAAATTGCTTGAGTTTGTTTATGATAGTCTGGTTGTGTGGTATATGGTTATTGTGGTCCCATGGACATGTCTACACCGATGCAGAATTCCGGGGGCATGTGGCCATGCGGCAGGGTTGATTACCCGATATATTGTTATTGTGGTCACATGGACATGTCTACACCGATGCAGAATTCCGGGGGCATGTGGCCATGCGGCAGGGTTGATCACCCAGTATATTATTGTTGTTGGTGTTACATGGGCATGTCTACACCGATGCAGAATTCCGGGGGCATGTGGCCATGCAGCATTGACATTATTGTTGCATCATGGACATGTCTACACCGATGCAGAATTCCGGGGGCATGTGGCCATGATGCGAACATGATTGGTGTTGTGGGCGTGAGACCCATAGTTATATTTGAGTGATGACTTGGAGGGCGTGAGTCACGACTTGATCGCTTTATGTTGCATAACGTATTTTGGTCATCATACATGTCTCCGCTTTATATAGATCGTTATGATTTAACTACGATTTTCGATTTCACATACTTGGTACCCAGATCGACCTCCTTCGGGGCTGCGTTACGCCGCAGTAGAAGTACATCGTTGTCGATCCCCGCTTCTAGGATCACCTTTCAGCGTATTGGAAGCTCCGTTCCTTGGAGGCTTATCTTTTGTATGTGTTCCCGAGTTGTAGGTTCTTGCACGTTCGAGGTATGGCGGCCACGTCCGTCATAGTTGTTGTAAATCTTAGAGTGCAGAGTAATCTTGTTGTGGCGGGGTTGTAAAAAGGATTAAACTGTCGGGTTTGTATGTATATACGCAGAAGGCAAATCGTTTTGGTGCTCTGTTTATTTATCATGTCACTTGTTTCCTATTTATGTTTTATGTTCCGCTGATTTTCTCTGATGTTGTATCACTAGGGTGCCCGGGGTAAGGCACCAGTCACGGGCCCCGGTTCGGGTCCTGACAGCTTATGTTGTTTACCGATAAGCCGTTGTGCTAGTATTATATCACTCACCTCTTGACATGATATACCGGGGGTTAAGCTACCCCCCGATGCGAGGTACACCTCAGGCAGTCTGTGTGACTATGATTCGAGAATACCTCATGCGGGTCCAGGGGGCCTATGCGGAGCTACGAGAGTTCCAGGTTAGTGTGCGGTCTATGTGGCCATGCGGTCTATGTGGACATGCGGACTACGAGTCCAGGACGATGCCGAGGAGTATCTACCTCGACGCGGGAATACCTCACGCGCCATGTGTGGCCTATGCGGAGATGCGGTAAGTTCCAGGATTAGACGCGCACATTGATACTGAGGGCGAGTGGCCAGCTTCGATCATGTGGCGGTCTAGAAAGACCTCGTGATACAGTTTATGGCATTGTTGGTACTGTGGGTTTTAGTAGTCGGCTATGCCTTCGTACTTACCCCGTACGGTTTTATTATGACACAGGTGGACCTGGTGTTCATGTGTATTCCTTGGTGCTTTTATATCATGGACTGCCGGCAGTGAGGAAGGAATTCCACGGGCATGATTGATATTGTGGGCATGAGACCCATGGTTATATTTGAGTGATGACTTTAAGGCGTGAGTCACGACTTGACATCGCTTACATATTGTGTATCTTTAATTGGTTATCATATATGTCTTCATTTTATATAGACTATTATGATTTCATTTACTGATTTTTGCCACATACTTGGTACATGTTGTAATCGACCTCCTTCGGGCTGCTCATGCCGCAGTAGAGGTACACCGATGTTGATCCTCTCTCATGTGGTCACGATCGGCGTTTGGGAAGCTCCGTTTCTCGGAGGCTTATCGGTGGTATAGTCCGTCGTCGTAGTACTTACATTCAGGGGTATGGCGGGGCCCTGTCCCATCATTATGGTTATAACATTCTTAGAGGTTTGTAGTACTGTTGTGGGCAGAGTTTGTAAAAAGGGATGTAACTGTTCGGATTCAAGTTTATATATATATATGCCGAAAGGCAACTTTTCGCAGATAAACTGTTTCTCACTTCATATTATTTCATGTCTTGTTTTATATTCCATTGACACTCGATGTATGTCTACTGGGTGCCGGGTAAGGCACGATCATGGGCCCAGAGTTCGGTCGTGACAAAAGTGGTATCGAGCGATTAATCCTCGGAAAGTAGCTACAGACCGTATCTAGTAGAGTCTTGATTATCGGTGTGTTGTGCACCACACCAATAATCAGGAGGCTATAGGATATTTAGGATTGGTTTCCATTCTTCTCACTCTAAGATCGTGCCTTAGAGTTGTGTTATAAGTTGGACCCCTCTAACGTATTTCTTTCCCGTACCAGTTATGCCTCCGCGCAAGGCAACCCGGGCCCAGAAGGGCAAGGCGGAGGAGCTGCGAGTAAATCTGAGGGTTACGAGGGCACAGGCCCAATCATCACCTGGGGTGGTGCTTCATTCGGGGAGTTCTGCTACGTCACCAGCCCAACAGAGTTTAGCCCAGCGGCAGCAGTTCCTACTGCGGCCATGATATCTGGACCTTTAGTTCCACGACCAGTAGCAGAAAGTATGGATTGCAAAGAGACGACCCTGTTACTAGCTAGGGATTTAGCAATCAGAGAGTATATTATGTACCGATTTATCGTGGGCCTTGATGATTATCTAAAGAAAGGTTGTGCAAGAGTAGCTCTTCAGTCAGGCTTGAGCATGGCCTGCGTACGGGCTTATGCGCAGCAGGCCGAGAAACGTAGGGATCGACGGGTTAACCAAGAACAGCAGAAGAGGGCCAAATTGGCAAGGTCCTTTGGTAACTTTCGAGGCGAATCGCCTCAGCAGCAGACTGGATATGCGCCTCCACCAGTGCAGAGTGGTCCTCCACAGGGTTCAGGACATTCGGGGTATGCCGGAGTTGGTCAGAGCTCCAGGGCTTCTGGTTCACAGCTATACGTAGGCTCTAGCCAGCCGGGTTTAGTTTTTCCTCACTGTTCATAGTGTGGCAGGCGTCATCCCGGGGAATGTCGTCTTTTTGTTGGTGCTTGTTTTACCTGCGGCCGTCAGGGCCATGTGTCGAAAGGATTTCCTAGTAGGAGGGATGTAAGTAGGAGGACTCAGCCTACTGCATCGATGGATTGATGAGTTCGGAGAGGAAGGGTGTTAGCTGCAGAGGCCACCCCACCTCGGTGGCCGTTGTGGTAAGTGTCATTGTGGGAGTGTCGCACCTCTTCGACGGCTTGTTATGCTTGACAGCAGGCCATTTTGCGAGAAATTGTCCGATCAGAGGTGGCGCGGATGTAGAGACTCAGCCTTCAGGATCAGTGGCTAGTTCGTCACCTTCCATAGCTATGCGCCCAACAGGGCAGGATGGATTAGAACGACAAAGGGGAGTGAAGCAGTAGATACAGGTATATCCTTAACCCTCTAGAGATTAGTATGTGTGATAAGATGAGTATATCTTAAGTGTTATGTTCAGATAGCATTGTGTTAATTGTGATTAGAAATCATGGTTAGTTAAAAGGGTAAGATTGGGGATAAGGAAAGTGTGAGCCTTAGAATGTTATACGTGGAGACCTTAGAGGCAAGGCCATCTCTAGTAAAAGATTTATTTTTTATGTTTGACCCTTATTGGAGTGCATAGTACACGTGAGTTATGCTTGTGTGATAAGTCCCTGAGTGGTATGAAATGAAAGAGGGTAGTTGAGCTAAGAAGACCGCTAGGTTTTCGTGACTCGGTGGTGAGATTGTTCCGGATCGCGGAACAAGAGCTCGCGTGGGTCGGGTTGAGGCCATGTCGCGGTCAACCCAACCCGGTTTGGGGTCAATTCGAGGTGGTCCCGCCAGGTGGTGGGGTCATGAGGATGTTAGGCCCAAGTTTAGTTAACCAGCGTACGAGTTCGTGGATGCGTTCGACCAGTAGTCGGGCCGATGGGGTCAGCCCATCTTGTCTTTTAGTCAAGACTGTTTACTCAGCAGTGGGGTATGCAAGATGTTATATATCGGGAAGGTTATAAGGCTGCACGAGGTGCCTACTTTCACCTTATGACAGGCAGTGGAGCCCAGGTTACGGCTATTTCTTTTTTGGAAGTTTTACCAGGCAGGGTTAGGAACTCAGGTGAGTCTCAGTATCGCATTCACCCTCGGGCCAGTGTTTGGATTTCAGGGGTAGCTGTGAGGATTTTTTCCTCCTGTTGAGGGAGTGTTTTATAGCTACCATTTCAGTATTCAGATGTCGCCTTATGAAGTCTTGTATGGGCGGAAGTATAGTATGTCGGTCGATTGGTTCGATGTTGGCAAGATTCAGATAGTTCGTTCATACTTGTTTCAGCAGAATGTGGATAGGGTGAAGCTTATCCAGGAGAGGTTATTGGCAGCTCAGAGTCAACAGAAGTCGTGCGGATAATCGGCGACGACGCTTGGAGTTCAGGTTGACGGTGGGTCTTCTTGAAGGTACCACCCCGGAAAGGGTGTGACGAGTTTTGGAAAACAGAGGAAACTTAGCCCGAGGTACTTTGAGCGTTTTCAGGTCATTTGGAGAATAGGCCAGGTTGCCTATAAGTTGGCATTGCCGTCCGACGTAGGAAGCAGTACGTCCGGTCCTTCTTGTTGCTATGTTCGGAAAAGTATCGGAGATCCATCCAGAGTGTTCCCAGTTAATGATGACCAGGTTGGAGATAGTAACCCCGAGATTTTGGAAACTGAAGCAATAACAGAAATGTGGTAAGTTATGAGAAAGAGTTCGAGTGTACGAGAAGGGTACGACGAGTAAGGGAAGAAGTGAGCATGTGTTAAGAGAATAGAAGTGATCATTTCTTTTGTGAAATGAAGGTGCGTAGGGAGTATCTTTTAGACCTTTGGTGGGAGCTTTTGTGAGGCTAGAGGTAATTCCTCGTGGACTTGGGTTAAGTAATTACGCGTGTGTTATTTTGTGGCCAGGTGTGGCATTGGCAACTTATTTAAGTTAAGAGGAACTTTATCGTTATCTGTCTTGATGTTATACCCCGTATTTCCAGAGTATGTACGTGAGGGCGTACGTACAAAAGTTTTTAGCCTTCAGTAGGCATAAGGGTCAAAATTTGTGCACAACTAGTAAAAAGAATCGTTTTCCGACGAAACGTTTTCCGGACTTTGCGAAGGGAAAAATACGGCTGCAACATTTATTATTTTTGCGTATTTTTCCGAGAGATGAAATATTTTGGACCAACGAGAGGGTGACAAGTGTCACCCTCAAGTGGACGGAAATCTTGGACGATCTATGGCACGTTTTTGCCATTATTTTTGTCAAGGAGTTGGTAGGATATTTTGTGTAGTTGATGAGCAAGTGGGACCCACACACACTTGCCCAAATCCTCACCCTCCACTTGCCCACCACTTGTCTCAATCTTGGCCATTGAATGTCCTATAAATACCCCTCTAATGCAAGACTTATTCTTCATCCCTTAAACACTTTCCAAGTCTCAAAATCCCTCCCCCTTTGTTAGAAGTTTTCGTCCAAGGTCCCCCTCCCCCTTTGAGAAGCCTTGGCCGAAACCAACCCCCCCCCCCTTCCTTGAGTTGTTTTCGTAAATACACCCCCCCTTGGTAGAAAAGTATTCTCCAAGTATTGTTACTATGCCACAATACTTTAGCCCAAATACCTTGTAGTACTTTCCAAAGTTACCTCTATAAGTAGAGCTCGGAAATACTACTATACTACCTTCAGTCACAAAAACGAAACCCTAAGGAAAAATCTTCATAGCCGGTTGAAGTTTTAAGAAGAAGTTGCGTAGAACTTCTAAGGGTTGTTTGGAGCCGGTTGGAGCGCACGGAATAGGAGCTAAACGTTGCTCAGGATCGACATTAAAACTTGGATAATTTTGGGCTTATCGATGTAAATACTATTGTCCTTCTATTGTAATTGGAAATTACATACTGTAGTAGTATAGAAATGAGTATAAGACGTATATAAGGATGGTATAAAAGAAGAGAATTGAATTGAAATCATATCAGAAGAATATTAAAGAAGAAGACCGAATCAGATTTTACATGTGATGTATTTACGAGAATTGTGTAGTTTGTGGCAGGAAGTCTGCCCAATTTTCCGTAGAATAAGGAATCTGTATCTAGAATTATTCTACAGAGTAGTCTAGACGTTGATAGACTTGTATGACCGTTATAGGTTGAAGTACTGCAAGTAGCGTATTCTACTCGAAGGGTGGAAAGGGCTAGCCGGATTACAGTACTTTGGTGCTATTTGCTAATAGTCGATAATCGTCGCGAGGTATGTGATTCTTCCTATCCTCTTGAGCATGATATTTTAAAAGAAGAATATATATATAGTACGGTAGACGTACGTGTGTTAACTGAACATGGTTTTACTTCGATGTCTTTTGACTTGAGTTTTAAATAATAAGAAACTTGAAGTATTTCAAAAGAATTAAGAATCATTTTTGAAAGAAGAGTAGTACTTGGTTTTGAAAACGTAAGAGTTATACTAGCCTTATGGGAAGTTAGGTATAACGTCTTAAGAGAGATAAAAAGAATGGTTTCTTGATTTTAGAAGTTAAGAGACTTGATCTCAAAAGATAAGAGGTTTGACTTAATTGAATTGATATGAATTTTGTTAAAAAGTGTGAAACCTCATTCGTGAGTAATGAGTACTTGGTTTTTAAAAGAATAATGTTTTACTGATTCAGAAATGAGAATAAGTGTCGAACGAACCACTGCAGCGTTAATAAAGGAAAATGTATTGACAAATAAGTAATTATATTAAAACCAGTAGAAACCTCCATCTGCATAGAAGCTAAGATAAGATAAAATTGTATTACATTTCCTAGATCATGGCTGCTTTAATAAGATTGTTATAAACAAGAATAACCTACTCACACATAAGGCATATATTACTCAACTGTTTTTAAAAGAGAATTATGTTATTAAATGATTAAGACTATGAACTATGAAACCTTTCGAAAATAAGAGATGTGAATATTTGAAGTTAGGCAAACTTGAACTTTTGGAAAAGAATGTTGTTACTTGACTTTAAGAAGGAAAGTGTTTTGGTTTAAAAAGAAGGGCATAATATTACCTTAGTTGTTTTAAAAGGAAAATATGGTATTATCTTAATTTGTCTTAAAAGAGCGTTTAAATGTTATGACCATGCGACACCGCGTTCTTGGGATGAACCGGGAATGTATTTCACTCGACACCGCGTTCATGGGATGAACCGGGAATGTATTCCACATGACACCGCGTTCATGGGATGAACCGGGAATGTATTTCACACGATACCGGGTCCATGAGATGGACCGGGAATGTTTTTCACTCGACACCGCGTTCATGGGATGAACCGGGAATGTATTCCACACGACACCGCGTCCATGAGATGGGCCGAATGTATTCACGCGACACGCGTTCATGGGATGAACCGGGAATGTATACCACCTGATTTGATACCGAGTCCATGAGATGGACCGGGAATGTATTCCATACGATTTCACCTCGAGTCCATGAGATGGGCCGAGACATGTTACACGTATCACATGACTTATACCTAGACTGGCGGCAGTGAGGAAGTAGTTCCACGGGCATGAGGGATGACTTTGAGGGCGTGAGTCCCTGACTTGACATGACTACTTTTATGTTGTGAACTGTAGTTTTGTTATCATATATGTCTTCTGTTTTATATAGACTATTATGATTTCATTTTCAGTATTTTCGGGCCACATACTTGGTACTGTTATCGACCTCCTTCGGGGCTGCGTTCATGCCGCAGTAGAAGTACATCGGTTGTTGATCCTCGCCATAGATCACGATTCAACGTATTGGAAGCTCCGTTTCTCGGAGGCTTATCTTTTAGTATGTTCCACGAGTTGTAGGTTCTTGTACATTCGTGGTATGGCGGCCCCGTCCGTCATAGTTGTTGTTACATTCTTAGCAGGTCCGTAGAATCTTGCAAGTGTGGGGTTGTAAAAGATGTAACTGTTCAAAAATTTATGTATATATATGCAAGAAGGCAACCGTTTTGGTTGGCCTGTTTTATTATCTTATCTCTTGTTTCATATCTGCATGTTTTATATTCCGCTGATTTCTCTGATGTATGACTACTTGGGTTCGGGTAAGGCACGACCACGCCCGAACGGTCGTGACAAAAGTGGTATCGAGCGCTTAATCCTCGGAAAGTGTATACGCACGCGTGTCTAGTAGAGTCTTGATTATCGATGTCGCGGCACCACATCTATAATCGAGGTCGCAGACATTTAGGATTAGTTTCCATTCTTCTCATTACGAGATCGTGCCTTAGAGTTATGTTATAAGTTGGACCCTCTCGACGCATTTCGCTTTTTACCGCTATGCCTCCGCAAGGCAAACCGGGCCCAGATGGGCAAGGCAGCCGAGGGAGCTGCTAGTAGGATACAGAGGAGTACGGGGGCGCAGGCCCAGTCATTACCTGAGATAGTGCTTCAGACGGCGAGTTTTGCGACGCCGCCAATTTCAAAGAGAGTTTAGAGCGCAGCGGTGGGTCGCTGAGACCACGAGACTGAGCCTCCAGTCCCACAGCCTGGAGCAGAGGAGTTGGGGTACAAAGAGATGGCCCAGTTATAGGCCAGGATCGTGGCCAGACATGAGGATAGGCTGGATGCAGCAGTTCCAGTTCCAGTAGTACCCATGGTTCACCCGAGATCGGATAGTTTGAGGCTACGGGACTTTCTGAGTTGTAGCCCGCCAGAGTTCTACGGGTCGAGGCCTGAGGATGATCCGCAGGAGTTCATTCGACAGTTACAGCGGATCATGAGAGTGATCAAGGCTTCGGAGACCGAGTCGGTGGTCTTAGATTCGCATCGGCTGCGTGATACTGCAGTCGACTGGTTTGATTCGTGGGAGCTGTCTCGGGGAGAGTATGCACTTCCAGCCGTATGGGACGAGTTCTCAGGGGAATTTCTTGCACATTTCTTGCCTCCACAGATGAGAAGGGTTCGGGCCGACAGATTTTTGACGTTGAGGCAGACCGGGCGTACGGTTCGGGAGTACAATGTGGAGTTTGACTCATTAGCTCGGTACGTCCCCGCATTGGTAGCCGACATGGAGGACAGAGTGCACCGCTACGCCACCGGCTCGATGACTACTGGCCGAGGCTTGTTCGGTGTAGCTCTTCACCGGGCATGGACATTGCCCGCACGCAGCTTATGACCGGGATGTGAGGAGCGGAGAGGTCGGCGGAATGACCGAGATCGCCAGAAGAGGCCGTGACAGCAGGTCTGTGGTAACTTTCGAGGCGACCGCCAAAGAAGAAAGTTAGTTATGTACCTCCGCCAAGACAGAGTGGTCCTCCGCGCCTTCGTGACGTTCGGGTATTCGAGCCGGTCGAGCTCCGGGCTTCGCTTTATAGATATACAGGTTCTAGCCACAGGATTCATGTCCCTCGCCATGCACGATGGCAAGCGCCATCCCGGAATGTCGTCTTTCATCGTGCTTGTTTCACCTGCGGCCTTCAGGGCTATATGACGAGAGACTGTGCTTATAGGAGGGGTGCAGGCAGAATGACGCAGCCACCAGGGTCGATGGCGGATCATCGCCTTCTACAGCTATGCGCCCTGCAGGGCAGGCCTATGATTAGAGTGGAGCAGATGGTATAGGTATATTCTTACCCCTCTAGAGACTAGTATGAGTAGATGATATGATGAAGTGCTAAGTATTATGTTCAGATATCATTATGTTAAAATTGTGTTTAGAAAACATGGTTAAGGGTAAGTTTGGGGACAGGGAAAGTGTGAGCCTTAGAATATTACACGTAGAGACCTTAGATGCGAGGCCATCTTGAGTAAAAGATTTATGTTTGTGTTGACCTTTATCAGAGTGCATAGTATACATAGGATATATTTGTGTGATAAGTCCCGGAGTGGTATGAAATGAAAGAGGGTAGTTGAGCTAATAAGACCACTAGGTTTTCCTGACTTGAGTTGTGAGATTTTTCCGGATCGAGAAACAAGAGAGTTCGGCACGATGGAGGGACGGGTTGAGGACGTATTGCGGGTCAACCCGTAGCCAGGATTAAGGTGGGGTCAGTTCTGGGTGGTCCCGCCAGGTGGTAGGGTAACGAGGGTGCTAGGCCCAGGTTTAGGTAACCATCGTATGAGTTCGTGGATATGTTCGACCAGAATCGGATCGTGAAGGCCGGGAATGGCCTTAAAGGAGGTTGAAGCTAGTAAAATGACCAAGTTTGGAGGTAGTGACTCCAGAGATTTTGGAAACTGAAGTGATGACTGAAGTATGGTACGTATACTAGAAAGAGTTCAAGTGTTCGAGAAGAGTATGACGAGTGAGGAAAGAAGTGAACGTGGGTTAGCAGAATAAAGGAGATCATTTTGTTGTGAAGGAAAGACGCGAAGGGAGTATCCTTTAGACCAGGGTGGAAGCTTTTGTGATGTAGGAATGATTTCTCGTGGACTAGGGTTAAGTATGTTCGAGTGTGTTATTTTGTGGCCAGGCGTGGCATTGGCAACTTGTTTAGGTTAAGAAGAACTTTATCGTTATCCGTCTTGAGAAGGAACATTCGGGACGAATGTTTCTAAGGAGGGGAGAATGTTATACCCCGTATTTCGAGAGTATGTACGTGAGGGCGTACGTACAAAAGTTTTTAGCCTTAAGTAGGCATAAGGGTCGAAATTTGTGCACAACTAGTAAAAAGAATCGTTTTCCAACGAAACATTTTCCGGACTTTGCGAAGGGAAAAATACGGCTGCAACATTTATTATTTTTGCGGATTTTTCCGAGAGATGAAATATTTTGGACCAACGAGAGGGTGACAAGTGTCACCCTCAAGTGGACGGAAATCTTGGACGATCTATGGCACGTTTTTGCCATTATTTTTGTCAAGGAGTTGGTAGGATATTTTGTGTAGTTGATGAGCAAGTGGGACCCACACACACTTGCCCAAATCCTCACCCTCCACTTGCCCACCACTTGTCTCAATCTTGGCCATTGAATGTCCTATAAATACCCCTCTAATGCAAGACTTATTCTTCACCCCTTAAACACTTTCCAAGTCTCAAAATCCCTCCCCTTTTGTTAGAAGTTTTCGTCCAAGGTCCCCCTCCCCCTTTGAGAAGCCTTGGCCGAAACCAACCCCTTCCTTGAGTTGTTTTCAGAATACACCCCCCCTTAGTAGAAAAGTATTCTCCAAGTATTGTTACTATGCCAAAATACTTTAGCCCAAATACCTTGTAGTACTTTCCAAAGTTACCTCTATACGTAGAGCTCGGAAATACTACTATACTACCTTCAGTCACAAAAACGAAACCCTAAGGAAAAATCTTCATAGCCGGTTGAAGTTTTAAGAAGAAGTTGCGTAGAACTTCTAAGGGTTGTTTGGAGTGGGTTGGAGCGCACGGAATAGGAGCTAAACGTTGCTCAGGATCGACATTAAAACTTGGATAATTTTGGGCTTATCGAGGTAAATACTATTGTCCTTCTATTGTAATTGGAAATTACATACTCTAGTAGTATAGAAATGAGTATAAGACGTATATAAGGATGGTATAAACGAAGAGAATTGAATTGAAATCACATCAGAAGAATATTAAAGAAGAAGACTGAATTGTACTTACATAGGACTGTATTTACAGTAGAATTGTGTTGTTTGACGGATAGGGAAGTGCTGCCCAATTTTCCGTAGAATAAGGAATCTGTATCTAGAATTATTCTACAGAGTAGTCTAGACGTTGATAGACTTGTATGACCGTTATAGGTTGAAGTACTGCAAGTAGCGTATTCTACTCGAAGGGTGGAAAGGGCTAGCGGATTCTGATTTGGAGCTATTTGCTAATAGTCGATAATCGTCGCGAGGTATGTGATTCTTCCTATCCTCTTGAGCATGATATTTTAAAAGAAGAATATATATAGTACGGTAGACGTACGTGTGTTAACTGAACATGGTTTTACTTCGATGTCTTTTGACTTGTGTTTTAAATAATAAGAACCTTGAAGTATTTCAAAAGAATTAAGAATCATTTTTGAAAGAAGAGTAGTACTTGGTTTTGAAAACGTAAGAGTTATACTAGCCTTATGGGAAATTAGGTATAACGTCTTAAGAGAGATAAAAAGAATGGTTTCTTGATTTTAGAAGTTAAGAGACTTGATCTCAAAAGATAAGAGGCTTGACTTAATTGAATTGATATGAATTTTGTTAAAAAGTGTGAAACCTCATTCGTGAGTAATGAGTACTTGGTTTTTAAAAGAATAATGTTTTACTGATTCAGAAATGAGAATAAGTGTCGAACAAACCACTGCAGCGTTAATAAAGGAAAATGTATTGACAAATAAGTAATTATATTAAAACCAGTAGAAACCTCCATCTGCATAGAAGCTAAGATAAGACAAAATTGTATTACATTTCCTAGATCATGGCTGCTTTAATAAGATTGTTATAAACAAGAATAACCTACTCACACATAAGGCATATATTACTCAACTGTTTTTAAAAGAGAATTATGTTATTAAATGATTAAGACTATGAACTATGAAACCTTTTGAAAATAAGAGATGTGAATATTTGAAGTTAGGCAAACTTGAACTTTTGGAAATGAATGTTGTTACTTGACTTTAAGAAGGAAAGTGTTTTGGTTTAAAAAGAAGGGCATACTATTACCTTAGTTGTTTTAAAAGGAAAATATGGTATTATCTTAATCTGTCTTAAAAGAGCGTTTAAATGTTATGACCATGCGACACCGCGTTCATGGGATGAACCGGGAATGTATTTCACTCGACACCGCGTTCATGGGATGAACCGAGAATGTATTCCACACGACACCGCGTTCATGGGATGAACCGGGAATGTATTTCACACGATACCGGGTCCATGAGATGGACCGAGAATGTATTTCACTCGACACCGCGTTCATGGGATGAACCGGGAATGTATTCCACACGACACCGCGTCCATGAGATGGACCGGGAATGTATTTCATGCGACA
Organism: Przewalskia tangutica; assembly: GCA_029844215.1. Lineage (NCBI taxonomy): Eukaryota > Viridiplantae > Streptophyta > Magnoliopsida > Solanales > Solanaceae > Przewalskia > Przewalskia tangutica. The sequence continues at coordinate 84,136,169 of CM056726.1, read as the reverse complement.
CCGCGTTCATGGGATGAACCGGGAATGTATACCACCTGATTTGATCCCGAGTCCATGAGATGGACTGGGAATGTATTCCATACGATTTCACCTCGAGTCCATGAGATGGGCCGAGACATGTTACACGTATCACATGACTTATACCTAGACTGCCGGCAGTGAGGAAGGAGTTCCACGGGCATGAGGGATGACTTTGAGGGCGTGAGTCCCTGACTTGACATGACTACTTTTATGTTGTGAACTGTAGTTTTGTTATCATATATGTCTTCTGTTTTATATAGACTATTATGATTTCATTTTCAGTTTCACATACTTGGTACCTGTTGTACTGACCTCCTTCGGGGGGTTGCGTTCATGCCGCAGGTAGAGGTACATCGGTTGTTGATCCTCGCTCATAGGATCACAGTTCAACGTTATTTGATTAAGACTATGAACTATGAAATCTTTCGGAAATAAACGACTTGAGTGTATTTTTAATTAGGCAACTTGGACGTTTGGAAAAGAATGTTGTTACTTGATATTAAAAAGGAAACTGTTTTGGTTTACTTAAAAAGATAGTCACTCTATTTTTGATACTACAGGTATCGTGTGACTTTTGTGAAAGAAACATATCTTTTTAAAGAATTAATATACGTAGTACCTTGGGGTTAAAACCCGAACTTGTTGACATAAAATAGAAAGTACCTTGTATGAATAACTTGACTATGTTTGGTTTGTGATAGCCTTGTAATACTTTCTTGATTGGTTTGATAAGTAAACATGTTATGATGCTACGTATGTTCGTATCTTGTAACGTTTGTGTAAGAGGTTATTCTTATTGTGCTTATGTTTTTTAACGATAAGTCGTTGTGCTAGTATTATATCACTCACCTCTTGACATGATATACCGGGGGTTAAGCTGCCCCCGATGCGAGGTTCATCTCAGGCAGTCTGTGTGACTATGATTCGAGAATACCTCATGCGGGTCCAGGGGGCCTATGCGGAGCTACGAGAGTTCCAGGTTAGTGTGCGGTCTATGTGGCCATGCGGTCTATGTGGCCATGCGGACTACGAGTCGGGGCGATGCCGAGGAGTAGCTACCCTCGATGCGGGAATACCTCATGCGGGCTATGTGTGGCCTATGCGAGTGCGGATGTTCGAGATTAGACGCGCACATTGATCTGCGCGAGTGGCGGCCGATCATGTGGCGGTCTAGAAAGACCTCGTGATACGCTTTATGGCATTGTTGGTGCGTGGGTTTTAGTAGTCGGCTATGCCTTCGCATTTACCGTGACGGTTTTATTATGACACAGTGGGACACGTGTTCATGTGTATTCCTTGGTGTTTTTATATCATGGATCGCGGTGAGGAAGGAATTCCACGGCATGATTGATATTGTGGGCATGAGACCCATGGTTATATTTGAGTGATGACTTTAAGGGCGTGAGTCACGACTTGACATATTTGCTACATATTGTGTATCTTAAATTAGTTATCATATATGTCTTCGCTTTATATAGACTATTATGATTTCATTTCTGATTTTGATTTCACATACTTGGTACTGTTGTAATCGACCTCGCCCGGGCTGCGTTCATGCCGCAGGTAGAGGTACACCATTGTTGATCCTCGCTCATAGGGTCACAGTTCAGCGTTTGGGAAGCTCCGTTTCTCCGGAGGCTTATCAGTGGTATAGTCCCCTGTCGTTGTAGGTACTTACATTCAGGGGTATGGCGGGGCCCTGTCCCGTCATTATGGTTATAACATTCTTAGAGGTCTGTAGTACTGTTGTGGGCAGAGTTTGTAAAAAGGGATGTAACTGTTCGGATTCAAGTTTATATATATATATGCCGAAAGGCAACTTTTCGCAGATAAACTGTTTCTCACTTCATATTATTTCATGTCTTGTTTTATATTCCGCTGATTACTCTGATGTATGTCTACTTGGGTGCCCGGGTAAGGCACCAGTCATGGGCCCGGGTTCGGGTCGTGACATAAAAAGTACATACCAGATCCTGCCGTGTCATTACCACTTATGAACTTAATTGCACATCATTATCTTTTCCATTCCATTAAGAGTTATAGCCATATCTTACGTACATACTTAGGAGAAGTCATTAAGTTCATTACCATATAACTTACTTATCTTTCATAACATAATCCGACCCTTTATGGAGGCCCAATCTGGGACGCGATCAAGTCACACAAATATCAAAGCGTGCCCGTGGAATCCCCCATCACTGCCGACAGCTATAAGTGTAAAATATAACCATGTGACGCGCCCGTGGCATCCCACCTCACTGTCGGCGTACACATACACAATACATATATATATCTCCTGCCCGTGGAATCCCACATCACTGCCGACAGCCGTAGGTGTAACATATACAACACACATATATATATATATAACGCGGCCGCATGCCCCGGAATCCCTCATCGTATAAGCATGGCCATAACGTGCCCTCGGCATCCCTCATCGTAGGTGCAGGTCTTCATGGGGAGCTAGCCCATGGAGTAATAATATAACATGCCCCCGGAATCCCTCATCGTAGGTACATGTCTTCATGGGGAGCTAGCCCATGGAGTAATAATCGTACATAGCATGGTCGCATGCCCCGGAATCCCTCATCGTATAAGCATGGATATGGGTAATAAAACAAATCCGGGAATCTAACCCGCAACCTGGTCACATGCCCCGGAATCCCACATCGTATAAGCATGTCCAAGGATCAATCACAATGGAAGCATACCCGTGGAATCCCACATCACTGTCGGTACGTTCAAGTAAACTTACAACAAGACAGCCGGCCCTCCAACTGAGAGTCACGACAACGTAAACATATAATACTTGCACTCAAAGCTATCACAAGCAAACATAGGCAAGTTCATTAAACCTTTAGACTTCCATTTTTTATAAACTCGTGGCACTTTCGTTTCACACATAAAAATCCGGGAATTTAACCCAAAGTACTACGTGCTTACATTCTTTTCAAAAGACTCCTTTTCATATAAAACCCCAAGATACTAACACCCGTAGTATCAAGGCTTGTTTACATTTTACCTAAGTCACTACACTTTTAGAAATACATTTCTCGGCTTCTAAATCAAGTGACTTCTTTCCTTAAAACTCAAGCAATTGATGCTTTTAAATCCATTTGCCTTTCTTTATTTCATAACATATATCATTACTTAAAGTAAACCACTCTTTTAACTTTCCATAAAGCTATTATAACCAACTTTCCATCAAGTCGTTATACTAACTTTATACTTTAGGCAAATACATTCTTTTTATAACCAAGAGACTTATACTTTCGAAAACCAAGTATCGTATACTTTCAAAATACTTCAAGTCTCTTATCTTTTAGAACAAGTTTCGTAGTTCATAGTCTTAACACTTCATAACGTAAACTCTTTAAATTAAGCAACATATGCCTTATATGTGTGAATAGGTTATACTTGTTTATACGGATATCATTAAAGTAGCCATGATCTAGAAAATATAATACAATTTTGTCTTATCTTAGCTTCTATGCAGATGGAGAATTCTACTTGTTTTAATATAATTTATCGTCATTACATTTTCCTTTATTAACGCTGCAATGACTTGTTCGATACTTATTCTCATTCGTGCCGTAAATTAGCCAAGTCAACTTGGCTCCAAACACCTCCTAACGACTCTTACCAACATCCCCCATAAGACTTGGTAAGAACTTAGGATAACTCAGACCTAACCTTTACATAGAGTAAATCAACATACATACTTCTTAACTTCTAAGAGTAGAAGGAAACATGAAATAATACCACATGTACATTCCATACATAGAATCATGTCAAAAGAAGGAAAAGGTTCACAAACCTCACGACGATTATCGACATATAGCAAAATGCTCCAAAGTACTTCAACCTTGATAACTATTACATCCTTCAAGTAGAACACGCTATACTTAGTACTTCCACCTATAATGGCCATAATACGTCCATTAACCTCTAGCTTCAAACGTAGAATATTCTAAGTGCAAAGTCACTAAATCCTACGGAAAATCAAGACTTCCTTTGTTTCTACATACTTTGCCACCTTTTTCAAGGCCGAATACAATAACCAAACACGCCACATTTAAGGCCCAACAATTCAGCTAACCAAAGGGGATTACATGCCTTAACAGGACGTGTAAAATTCTGCCCCACAAATATATACGAAACTTTGTCACGACCCGATCCCGGACCCGTGACTGGTGCCTTACCCCGGGCACCCTAGTGATACAACATCAGAGTAACCAGCGGAATATAAAACAAGACATGAAACAATATAGAATGAGAACAGTTTATCTGAGAAAAGTTGCCTTTCGGCATATATATACATAAACTTGAACAATTACATCCCTTTTACAAACCCTGCCCACAACAGTACTACAGACATCTAAGAATATTATAACAACTATGACGGGACAGGGCCCCGCCATACCCCTGAATGTACAAGAACCTATAACTCAGGGAAACATACCAAAGATAAGCCTCCGGAGAAACGGAGCTTCACAATACGCTGAACTGTGATCCTATGAGCGAGGATCAACCACCGGTGTACCTCTACCTGCGGCATGAACGCAGCCAAGCGAGGTCGATAACAGTACCAAGTATGTGAAATCAAAATATCAGAAACGAAATCATAACAGTCTAAAATAAAACAGGAGACATGTATTATAACAAAACTACAGTTCACAACGTAAAAGCAGTCATGTCAAGTCAGGGACTCACGCCCTCAAAGTCATCCCTCATGCCCGTGGAACTCCTTCCTCACTGCCGGCAGTCTAGGTATAAATCGTATGATACGTATAACATGTCTCGGCCCATCCCATGAGACTCGAGGTGGAATCGTGTGGAATACATGTCTCGGCCCATCTCATGGGACTCGATAGGAATCGTATGGAATACATGTCTCGGCCCATCTCATGGGACTCGATAGGAATCATATGGAATACATGTCTCGGCCCATCTCATGGGACTCTATAGGAATCGTATGGAATACATGTCTCGGCCCATCTCATGGGACTCGATAGGAATCGTATGGAATACATGTCTCGGCCCATCTCATGGGACTCGATAGGAATCGTATGGAATACATGTCTCGGCCCATCTCATGGGACTCGATAGGAATCGTATGGAATACATGTCTCGGCCCATCTCATGGGACTCGATAGGAATCGTGTGGAATACATTCCCGGTTCATCCCATGAACGCGGTGTCGAGTGAAATGCATTCCCGGTCCATCCCATGGACGCGGTATAGGATCGACCATAACATTTAAACGCTCTTTTAAGACAGATTAAGATAATATCATGCTTTCCTTTTAAATCAACTAAGGCAATATTATGCCCTCCTTTTTAGACAAAAACACTTTCCGTTTAAAAGTCAAGTAACAACATTCTTTTCCACAAGTTCAAGTTGCCTAATTTCAAATACTCAAGTCTTTTAGTTTCGAAAGATTTCATAGTTCATAGTCTTAATCAAATAACGTAATTTTTTTTTTTAAAACAATTGAATAACGTATGCCTTATGTGTGAGTAGGTTATTCTTGGTTATAACAATCTTATTAAAGCAGCCATGATCTAGGAAATGTAATAAAATTTTGTCTTATCTTAGCTTCTATGCAGATGGAGGTTTCTACTGGTTTTAATATAAATTAATTATTGTCAATACATTTTCCTTTATTAACGCTGCAGTGGTTCGTTCGATACTTATTCTCGTTTCCGAAATCAGTAAAACATTATTCTTTAAAATCAAGTACTCATTACTCACGAATGAGGTTTTACACTTTTTAACAAAATTCATATCAATTCAATTAAGTCAAGTCTCTTATCTTTTAAGATCAATAAACCATTTTTTTTTTATCTCTCTTAAGTCGTTATACCTAACTTCCCATAAAGCTAGTATAACTCTTAAGCTTTCAAAACCAAGTATTACTCTTCTTTCAAAAACGATTCTTAATTCCTTTGAAAAACTTCAAGATTCTTATTATTTAAAACTCAAGTCAAAAGACATCGAAGTAAAAACACGTTCAGTTAACACACGTACGTCTACCGTACTATATATATTCTTTTAAATTATCATGCTCAAGCGGATAGGAAGAATCACATACCTCGCGACGATTACCGACAATTAGCAAAACGCTCCAAAGTACTGAAATCCTGCTAGCCTTTTCCACCCTTCGAGTAGAATACGCTACTCGCAGTACTTCAACCTATAACGATCATATAAGTCTATCAATGTCTAGACTACTCTGTAGAATAATTCTAGATACAAGATTCCTTATTCTACGGAAATATCACGACCCGACCCTGGGCCCGTGACTGGTGCCTTACCCCAGGCATCCTAGTGATACAACATCAGAGAAAAACCAGCGGAAATAAAAACTCATGAAAGAAAACAGTGAAATAAGAAAGCAGGCTAACCCAAACGGTTACCTTTTTGTACATAAATTAAAACTTTGAACAGTTACATCCCTTACAAACCTGCCCACAACAGTGCTACAGACCTCTAAGAATTTTGAAACCATAATGACGGGACAGGGCCCCGCCATGCCCCTGAATATACAAAAGTCTACTACTTCAGGGAACCGTACCACAGGACAAGCTTCCGGAGATATGGAGCTTTCCGAGAACCGAACAACGATCCTAGGAGTGCGGATCAGCAAGCTATGTACCTCAACCTGCGGCATGAACGCAGCCCCCCGAAGGAGGTCAGTACAACAGGTACCAAGTATGTGAAACTGAAAAATACTGTAAATGAAATCATAATAGTCTATATAAAGCAGGAGACATGTATGATAACCAAACTACAGCACCACAACATATAAGCAGTCATATCAAGATAGGGACTCATGCCCGTGAAATCATCACTCAAATACAACCCGGGAATTTAACCCGCACAAAGGCCGCATGCCCCGGCATCTCACCTCGGTATAAGCATGGCCCTAGAACCGTCCTAGTGGGCCCATACCCGTGGACCATCCAATGTGTCGGTATGCCCAAAGGAGATAACAAGATAGCAATCCCTGTGGAAGCATACCTGTGGGCTACCCAATGTGTCAGTATGTCCAAACAACTAACAAAACAATACTCACTGTGGAAGCATACCCGTGGGCTACCCAACGTGTCAGTATGTCCAAACAACTACAAGGTAATACTCACTGTGGACGCATACTCGTGGGCCACCCAACGTGTTAGTATGTCCAAACAACTACAAGATAACACTCCTAATGGAAGCATACTCGTGGGCTACCCAGCGTGTCAGTATGTCAAAGAGGATCGATATAGTGGAAGCATACCCGTAGGCTACCCAACATGTCAGTATGTCCATCAATCAACCAGATAGTCGGCCCTCCATCGGGAGGCTCGGTAGCACACAATCAAACACTTGCACAACAAGGCTATCACAACAAGCATAGACAAGTTACACACAACTCAAGGTACTTTAAACACTTCTTAACACAACGTCAAGTATACCAGTAAAACCCAAGTATCTAACCCCCTTAAGATCAAGGTACTCCTACCTTTTATAACCAAGCCACTTATGTTTTTCCATCACAAAGAGTTCAATATTTGAAAACAAGTTACTTCTCTATTTTCAAAAATATCAAGTTACCATTCTAAATCCAATAATGAATCCATTTCTTTATTTTCCATAAAGTCGTTATAACTAACTTCCCATAAAGCTATTATAACACTTTATGTTTTAAAACAATACAAGACAAAACCATGCCTTTCTTTTAAAACAAAACACTTCCAATTCTTAAGTCTCTTTTCTTTTAGAAATCGAATTCCTCACTTTGGAATTTTTAAGAAGATCAAAACTTGATTTCAATAATTCTTATTAGAGCAGCCATGATCTAGGAAATGTAATACCATTTTGTCTTATCTTAGCTTCTATGCAGATGGAGGTTTCTACTGGTTTTAACATGATAAATTGTCATTACTTCTTTCCTTTATTAACGCTGCATTGGCTTGTTCGATTCTTATCCCCATTTCCGAAATTTATGCAACATTATTCTTTTAACAACCACGTACTCATTTCTCACGAATGAGGTTTCACACTTTTCAACACCATTTAGGTCAATAATACGTCGAGCCTCTTATCTTTTGAAATCAACAAACCATCCTTTTACCTACATAAAGTGGTTATAACAAACTTCCCATAAAGCCGTTATAACACTTTATGTTTTTAAACCAACCGATTACAACTATAAGCCCTTATGAGACCAAGAGGGCTTATTCTTTAACCACCGAGTACTTATTACTAACGAATAAGATTTTCCTACTCTTTCAACAATCAAGACCTTTACACTTCATATCAAGTCAAGGCACAACAAGGGAAATCAAATTTCTTTAACACACGTGCATCTACTGCACTATATATTTCACAAATAATCATGCTGAAGAGGATAGGAAGAATCACATACATCGCGACGATTGTCGACAATAAGCAAAATGCTCCACAGTACTATACCCTCCAAGTAGGATACGCTACCGTAGTACTTCAATCCTATAAGGGTCATAAAACGTCTATCAAACTCTAGCTTCGAACGTAGAATAACTAAGTGCAAGGTCCCTACATTCTACGGAAAGTCGGACAACACTTCCTTTGTTTCTACTTACTATGCCACCTCTTTCAATGCCGAATTTCAATAACCAACGCCACATTTAAGGCACACAATTCAGCTGACCACAAAGGGGATTACACGCCTTCTAATACGTGCAAAATTCCTCCCCACAACAACACAAAATAAACCAATAATTTCCATGCCATTCTTGGCCAACAATAAACCAATCCTAAACCCCTTTCCAACTCTTTTCCAATCCAAGTTCTTAGGTCTAACATGATATCTAGCCCTAGACATCTTCAACAACTACAATCCCCCTTTACAACATGCGACGACCAAATTAGTAACCAAATTGAAGTTAAAATCTTAAGGCTAACATGCCCATTTCAGTTTTCAACAAGACAACAAGATCCAAATCTATTCAAATATAAATTTCGTGCTCAATTCTAAACTACTAAAATATAACAGCCTCAGGCTCATTTCTAAACTACTATAACAAGTATAACTCATAACCAAGAGAAGGGGAAACTTTTACCTTTGGAGAAACCCACAAAAGCCCCTTTTTTCCACTTCTTTTCCGTCAAACTCATCTACCAGCGCTCCCCACAAGTTTACCCACACTTTTCCTTCTTGCCGCCGCTCCAACAATTTCCTCTTAGGCTAGGTTTCCTTCAAAAATCAAGAGAGAAGGGAGAGGATTTTCTTGGGAGGGTTTCCAAATGAAATGGCCAAGTCTTCCAAGACTTGGCCCTAAAATAGGGCCCTTTTCATGGTCAAAATGATGGGAGGGACACTTGTCCCCCTCCCATGGGTCTTTTTCGAAAATATCCCCTGATTTCAGCCTTTACCGCAGAAAAATCCCGCCTTGGCACCGCGGCCCCGCCGCCGGCGCCGCGGCGCTTCCACTTCAGAAAATAATTTCCCGCATTCCGGCGCCGCGGCCCTGCATTCTGGCGCGCCACTGCAACCCTGCGAGCCCTCAAGACAACCGGCGCCGCCTCCGATTCGTCGGCGCGCTGTACCCCTGAACCGAAACCACTGCTGCTTTGCCTGACTGCGCACCTAACTTGTAACTTCCATAACTTTCGACTCCGATGTCCTATCGACGAACGGTTTGTTGCGTTGGGCACTAGATTTAACGGACTACACATTAGGCTTTTTAAACACCTCGAAATTCTTAACAACTGGGGTACAACACTCCAAGGTAGACTCAAAATCCGTCCAACACATGTTTGTCAACTTATCTTTCAACTTTCAAATCTTATATTACTTGGTATGTTCTTATCTTATCTTATTGAATTTATGGGGTGTAACAGGAAAATTGGGCAGCACTTCCCTACCCGTCAAATTACACAAGTCTACTGTAATACAGTCCTATGTAAGTACAGTTCAATTCTCTTCTTATATACCTTCCTTGTATATAACTTATACTCAATTCTACACTTCTACAATATGTAATCTCCAATTACAATAGAAGGACAAGATTATTTACCTCGATAAGCCCAAAATTATCCAAGTTTAAATGTCGATCCTGAGCAAGGTTTAGCTCATATTCTGTACGCTCCAATACGCTCTAAGAAACCCTTAGAAGTTCTACACAACTTCTAGTTAATACTTCAACCAACTATGAAGATTTTCCCTAGGGTTTCGTTTAGTGACTAAAGGAAGTATAGTAGTATTTTCCAGGCTTTTAGTATAGAGGTAACTTTGGGAATACTACAAGGTATTTGGGCTAAGGTATTTTGGAATAACCACAATACTTGGAGAATACTTTTCAACCAAGGGGGGGTTTGTTTCGGCCAAGGCTTCACAAAGGGGGATGGATGGTTTGGACGAGAGCTTCAAGAGGGGGAGAGGGATTTCAAGACTTGGAAAATGTTTAAGGGATGAAGATTTAGTCTTGCACTTGAGGGGTATTTATAGGAAAACCAATGGCCAAGATTAAGGCAAGTGGAGGGCAAGTGGAGGGTGTAGTTTTGCACAAGTGTACCTTATCCATCTACCACACAAATATCACAAAATATCCTACCTAACCTTGACCAATGTTTTAGGCCAAAAAAATGACAAAAACGTGCCATGCATTTCGTCCATCAATCTGCCCACTTGAGGGTGACACTTGTCGCCCTCTCGTTGGTCCAAAATATTTCATCTCTCAGAAAAATCTGTAAAAATTATAAATGTCGCAACCGTAATTTTCCCTTCGCAAGGTCCGGAAAACTTTTCGTCGGAAAACAATTCTTTTCGCTAGTTGTGCACAATTTCGTCCCTTATGCCTACTTAAGGCTTGAACTTTTGTACGTACGTCCTCACGTACATACTCTGGAAATACGGGGTATAACATTCTCCCCTCCTTAGAAACATTCGTCCCGAATGTTCCTTCTCAAGACGGATAACGATAAAGTTCCTCTTAACTTAAACAAGTTGCCAATGCCACACCTGGCCACAAAATAACATACGCGCAAATACTGAAATCCAAGTCCACGAGGAATCACCTCTATCATCGCAAAAGCTCCCACTCAAGGGCTAAAAGATACTCCATTCGCACCTTTTCTTCACAAAAGAAATGATCACTTCTATTCTCTTAACACATGTTCACTTCTTCCCTTACTCGTCGTACCCTTCTCATACCCAAACTCCTCTTACTATACGTACCATATTGCTGTCATTGCCTCAGTTTCCCAAAATCTCAGGGTTACTATCTCCAACTTGGTCATCATTAACTGGGAACACTCTGGATGGATCCCCGATACTTTTCTGATCATATCCACATCCTGTTGGATCAAGTACGGACCAACTATCTGAACCTTGTCAATATCGAACCAATCAACCAGCAACCTACACTTCCGCCCATACAAGGCTTCATAAGGCGATATCCGAATACTGAAATGGTAGCTATAATGATACTCACTCAACAAGAGGCACATAATCCTCGCTGCTACCCCGGAAATCAAAACACCGGCCCGAGGGTGAATGCAATACTGAGACTCACCTGAGTTCCTAACCCCCGCCTGGTAAAACCTCCAGAAAAGAAATAGCCAGAACCGGGATCCACCGCGTCATAAAGTAAAAGTAGGAACCCCGTGCAGCCTTACAACCTTCCTGATATACAACATCTCGCATAACCCTCCGCCGAGTAAACAGTCCTGACTGAAAGACAAGATGGGCTGACCTCATCGGCCCGACTACTGGTCGAACGCATCCACGAACTCGTACAACGGTCATCTAAACTTGGGCCTAGCGCCCTCATGATCCTACCACCTGGCGGGACCACCACGAACTGACCCCACCACATTACAGGCCGCGGGTTGACCCGCGATCGGTCCTCAACCCGACCCGCTATCGCGCCAAACTCTTGTTCCCCCGATCCGGAAAAATCTTACTAATTAAGTCACGAAAACCTAGTGGTCTCCTAAGCTCAACTACCCTCTTTCATTTCATACCACTCAGGGACTTATCACACAAATATATTTCACGCATACTATCCACTCCGATAAAGGTCAACATAAACATAAATCTTTTACCCATGATGGCCTCGCGTCTAAGGTCTCTACGTATAAAACTCTAAGGCTCACACTTTTCCTATCCCCAATCATACCCTTTTTACTAACCATGATTTCTAATAACAAGTTAACATAATTCTATCTGAACATAATACTTAGCACTTCATCATAACATCAACGCATACTAGCCTCTAGAGGGGTAAGAATATACCTGTATCATCTGCTTCATTTTCCCTTCGTCGCTCTAATCATAATCCTGCCCTGCCGGGCGCATAGCTATAGAAGGCGATGAACCTGCCACTGACCCGGTAGGTTGCGTCATTCTACCTGTATCCCTCATTCTAGGACAGTCCCTCGTCACATGGCCCTGACGGCCGCAGGTGAAACAAGCACCAGTAAGAAGACGACACTCCCCGGGATGACGTTTGCCGCATCGTGCACACTGAGGAAAGCAGGAACCCGACTGGCTGGAACCCATGTATACCTGTGAACCAGAAGCCCTGGAGCTCTGACCAGCTCCCGAATACCCCCGAACGTCCTGAAGACTGTGGAGGACCACTCTGTACTGGCGGAGGTACATAACTAACCTGCTGCTGAGGCGGTCCGCCTCGAAAGTTACCAAAGGACCCTGCTGTTCTGGCCCTCTTCTGCTGATCTCGGTCATTCCGTCGACCTCTGCGCTCCTCACATCCAAGAGCATAAGCCTGCATGCGGGCAATGTCCATGCCCGGCTGAAGAGCTACACCCGAACAAGCCTCTGCCAAGTAGTCATCGAGTCCGGTGACGTAGCGGTGTACTCTGTCCTCCATATCAGCTACTAACGCGGGGACATACCGAGCCAATGAGTCGAACTCCACGTTGTACTCCCGAACCGTACGCCTCTCTGCTCAAAGATCGTAAATTTGTCGGCGCGTGCCCTCCTCATCTGCGGAGGCAAGAAGTGGTGAGAAATGCCTCAGAACTCATCCCAAATACCGAGGCGCATGCTCCCCGACAGCTCCCACGAATCAAACCGATCATTGTGCGGTATCACGCGGCCGATGCGAACCTAAGACCACCGACTCGGTCTCGAAGCCTTGATCACTCATGATTCGTCAGAATCGGCCGGATGAACTCACGTGGATCATCGTCGGGCCTCGATCCATAAAATCGGTGGGTCGCAACTCGAAAGTCCCGCAGCCTCAAACTATCCGCTCGGGTGAACTACGTGTACACGATGCAGGAATCGCCAGATCCGGCTTATCCTCGTGCCTTTCCATTATCCTGGCCAATAATTGGGCCATCTCTTTGTACCCCAACTCCTCTGCTCCAGGCTGTGGGACTGGAGGCTCAGGTACTGTGGTCTCAGCAGCCACTGCTGCGGCTCTAAACTCATTGGGCCGTGGCGGCGCAAAACTCGTGCGAAGCACTATCTCGGTAATGGCCGGCTCGCGCTTCTTGTACTCCTCTGTATCCTACTAGCAGCTCCCTCGGCTGCCTTGCCCATCTGGGCCCGGGTTGCCTTGCGCGGAGGCATAACTGGTGAAAACGAAATACGTCAGAGGGGTCCAACTTATAACACAACTCTAAGGCACCATCTCAGAATGAGAAGAATGGAAACCAATCATAAATGTCCTGCAGACTCCTGATTATAGATGTGGTGCACAACACATCGATAATCAAGACTCTACTAGACACGGTCTGTAGACACTTTCCGAGGATTAACTGCTCTGATACCACTTTTGTCACGACCCGATCCCGGGCCCGTGACTGGTGCCTTACCCCGGGCACCCTAGTGATACAACATCAGAGTAACCAGCGGAATATAAAACAAGACATGAAACAATATAGAATGAGAACAGTTTATCTGAGAAAAGTTGCCTTTCGGCATATATATACATAAACTTGAACAGTTACATCCCTTTTACAAACCCTGCCCACAACAGTACTACAGACCTCTAAGAATATTATAACAACTATGACGGGACAGGGCCCCGCCATACCCCTGAATGTACAAGAACCTACAACTCAGGGAAACATACCAAAGATAAGCCTCCGGAGAAACGGAGCTTCCCAATACGCTGAACTGTGATCCTATGAGCGAGGATCAACCACCGGTGTACCTCTACCTGCGGCATGAACGCAGCCCCCCGAAGGAGGTCAGTACAACAGGTACCAAGTATGTGAAACTGAAAATACTGTAAACGAAATCATAACAGTCTAAAATAAAACAGGAGACATGTATGATAACAAAACTACAGTTCACAACGTAAAAGCAGTCATGTCAAGTCAGGGACTCACGCCCTCAAAGTCATCCCTCATGCCCGTGGAACTCCTTCCTCACTGCCGGCAGTCTAGGTATAAATCGTATGATACGTATAACATGTCTCGGCCCATCCCATGGGACTCGAGGTGGAATCGTGTGGAATACATATCTCGGCCCATCTCATGGGACTCGATAGGAATCGTATGGAATACATGTCTCGGCCCATCTCATGGGACTCGATAGGAATCGTATGGAATACATGTCTCGGCCCATCTCATGGGACTCGATAGGAATCGTATGGAATACATGTCTCGGCCCATCTCATGGGACTCGATAGGAATCGTGTGGAATACATTCCCGGTTCATCCCATGAACGCGGTGTCGAGTGAAATACATTCCCGGTCCATCCCATGGACGCGGTATAGGATCGACCATAACATTTAAACGCTCTTTTAAGACAGATTAAGATAATATCATGCTTTCCTTTTAAATCAACTAAGGCAATATTATGCCCTCCTTTTTAGACCAAAACACTTTCCGTTTAAAAGTCAAGTAACAACATTCTTTTCCACAAGTTCAAGTTGCCTAATTTCAAATACTCAAGTCTTTTAGTTTCGAAAGATTTCATAGTTCATAGTCTTAATCAAATAACGTAATCTTTTTTTTTTAAAACAATTGAATAACGTATGCCTTATGTGTGAGTAGGTTATTCTTGGTTATAACAATCTTATTAAAGCAACCATGATCTAGGAAATGTAATAAAATTTTGTCTTATCTTAGCTTCTATGCAGATGGAGGTTTCTACTGGTTTTAATATAAATTAATTATTGTCAATACATTTTCCTTTATTAACGCTGCAGTGGTTCGTTCGATACTTATTCTCGTTTCAAATCAAGAAACATTATTCTTTAAAAACCAAGTACTCATTACTCACGAATGAGGTTTTACACTTTTTAACAAAATTCATATCAATTCAATTAAGTCAAGTCTCTTATCTTTTAAGATCAATAAACCATTCTTTTTATCTCTCTTAAGTCGCTATACCTAACTTCCCATAAAGCTAGTATAACTCTTAAGCTTTCAAAACCAAGTATTACTCTTCTTTCAAAAACGATTCTTAATTCCTTTGAAATACTTCAAGATTCTTATTATTTAAAACTCAAGTCAAAAGACATCGAAGTAAAACCACGTTCAGTTAACACACGTACGTCTACCGTACTATATATATTCTTTTAAATTATCATGCTCAAGAGGATAGGAAGAATCACATACCTCGCGACGATTACCGACAATTAGCAAAACGCTCCAAAGTACTGAAATCCTGCTAGCCTTTTCCACCCTTCGAGTAGAATACGCTACTCGCAGTACTTCAACCTATAACGGTCATATAAGTCTATCAATGTCTAGACTACTCTGTAGAATAATTCTAGATACAAGATTCCTTATTCTACGGAAAATTGGGCAGCACTTCCCTACCCGTCAAATTACACAAGTCTACTGTAAATACAGTCCTATGTAAGTACAGTTCAATTCTCTTCTTATATACCTTCCTTGTATATAACTTATACTCAATTCTACACTTCTACAATATGTAATCTCCAATTACAATAGAAGGACAAGATTATTTACCTCGATAAGCCCAAAATTATCCAAGTTTAAATGTCGATCCTGAGCAAGGTTTAGCTCCTATTCTGTACGCTCCAATACGCTCCAAGAAACCCTTAGAAGTTCTACACAACTTCTACTTAATACTTCGGCCAACTATGAAGATTTTCCCTAGGGTTTCGTTTAGTGACTAAAGGAAGTATAGTAGTATTTTTCGGGCTTTTAGTATAGAGGTAACTTTGGGAATACTACAAGGTATTTGGGCTAAGGTATTTTGGAATAACCACAATACTTGGAGAATACTTTTCAACCAGGGGGGGGGGGGGGTATTTCACGAGAACAACTAGGAGGGGGGGTTGTTTCGGCCAAGGCTTCACAAAGGGGGAGGGGTGGTTTGGACGAGAGCTTCAAGAGGGGGAGAGGGATTTCAAGACTTGGAAAATGTTTAAGGGATGAAGATTTAGTCTTGCACTTGAGGGGTATTTATAGGAAAACCAATGGCCAAGATTAAGGCAAGTGGAGGGCAAGTGGAGGGTGTAGATTTGCACAAGTGTACCTTATCCATCTACCACACAAATATCACAAAATATCCTACCTAACCTTGACCAATGTTTTAGGCCAAAAAATGACAAAAACGTGCCATGCATTTCGTCCATCAATCCGCCCACTTGAGGGTGACACTTGTCCCCCTCTCGTTGGTCCAAAATATTTCATCTCTCGGAAAAATCCGTAAAAATTATAAATGTCGCAACCGTAATTTTCCCTTCGCAAGGTCCGGAAAACTTTTCGTCGAAAAACAATTCTTTTCGCTAGTTGTGCACAATTTCGTCCCTTATGCCTACTTAAGGCTTGAACTTTTGTACGTACATCCTCACGTACATACTCTGGAAATACGGGGTATAACAAACTAGTTCCATATTTAAAGCCATTCTCGGCTAACATAAACAACAACTCAAAGTCTTTTCCAATTCTTTCCCAATCCAAGTTCTTAGGTCTAACATGTTATATAGTCATAAACAACTTCAACAACTACAATTCCTTCAATATATAACATGTGACGACTTATACTAATAATCCAATAGAATTGAAATCTAAAGGGCTAAACATACTAGTTTTCGGATTAGAGTTCTAATAGCCAATACACTTATCAACTTCATAATGTAAATCACATACTTGCTAATATCCATAGCTACAACAATAAGTAATCTTAATTACTAAAACGACAAGAATTTTACCTTTACAAGCCCTTATAATTTCCAAGATTCAAAGTCGCTCCTTAGCAATTCTTAGCTCCTTTCCTTTACGTTCCAATCCGCTATTTGAAGCCTTTAGAAGCTCACAACCAACTTCTCTTCCATTTCCAACCAAAACCTATGAAAATGCCTTAGGTTTTCGCCTTGCGACTAACGTGAAAACGCCGTTTTTCCGAAATATTTCTATTGACATATCCTTACAATACCCTTAGGGACCTTGGGTTAGAGTCTTGTGAATAAATAACCACAAACTAATTTTTTTTGTGTGGACATGCTCATGAACCCGAGAGCAACAATGGCACACACATGTTCTCTCAATTTTTTCTAAGTGTTGGAGGACAAGTCTTGCACTAGGGTACTATATAAAACACAATGGAGGGTCAAGATATCAACATATGTGTGGCTAGGATGAAGGGCATTAAATAATAATCCAAGTGGCAAGTTGACTTGGTCAACAATCTCAAGCTAGCAAGACTTTGTTCATCTTCAATGGTCAATGACCATTTTACCCCTTAAAAATTTCGTCCAAGCCATGTGGGGGGAGGTGCCACATGTCGCCCTCCCATTCGTCCATAAAATTTCCGCAACCCTCTTGGGTCCCACAAAACGTAAAATTCCTCGGGTGGGCCCCACACGACCAAATTCGTAAAAATAAATTTCCGTAATGCTAATAAGTTCCATACTCTTCAAATAATGCCTTTTGAGAATCTAATTCTCACCAACGAACATTTTTCCTTTCCGACGTTCGGAAGATTTTCCGTCGGAAAAAGAATTCTTCCTTTCGTACCAATTTTCAAGTCTTGACTTCCTTACGTACATTCTCTTAAACATGTCCTGGGGTTACGGGGTGTAACAGAGATCTTGTCTAACTCTTGGTTAATAATCTTCCTAATACATTAAGGAAGAACACTTATAAGTTTAAGAATTTTTGGACAACATTTGCTCAAGTAAAGGGGGGTTTGGACGAGAACAAGAAGGGAGGGAGAGAAAATATTTTCAAGTCTTGAAATGTTCTAAGTGTGGAAGATTTTCATCAACTAGAGGGGTTTATATAGGACAACCAAGGGTTAGGATTGAAACATGTGTATGGTTTAGATTGTTTGTGTAGGTTCCTTTCTCCACTTGTCCCACAAATGCCATGCAATACTTTGACCATTTGACTAGCCCACTTTGTCTTGAAAAATCGTCCACTTATGTGCAATTTGGGGTGACACATGTCGCCTTCCTATTGGTCCAAAATATTTCATCTCTCGGAAAAATTCCATAGTCGCAAAAATATTGAAACCGTAAAATTTCCTTCACAAGGTTCGGAATATTTTCCGTCGGAAAATAATTCTTTCATTCTTACCCTAATTAGGGTTTAAACATTCATATGTACGTCCTCACATACATACTCCGGAACTACGGGGTATAACAGAAATAGTCCCATGCGAGGAATACCTCATGCGGGTCCACACGACCTATGCGGGTGAAATAGTCCCAGGAGTAGGCTTGCTTAATGATACTGCGGGCGGGTGGTCCTGCTTTGATCGTGAGCTTCCTATTTTTATGTTGTAAGTATACTCTTATTTACTCTCATTGTTAGTAAGGCACAGTGTACTGTTAATTGAGCTATCACACATGTCTCCAGTTTTATTATAGACTTATGATTTCATTACAGTACTTTCAGTTTCACATATTTGGTATATGTTGTACTGACCTCCTTCGGGGGGCTGCGTTCATGCCGCAGGTAGAGTACAGGTTGCTGATCCTCACTCTTAGGATCACTGTTCAGCTGTTGAGAAGCTCCTTTATTCCGGAGGCTTATACCTGGTATTGTCGGTTGTTGTACATTCAGGGGTATGGTGGTGCCCTGTCCCGCCAGAGTTGTTATTCTTAGAGGTCTGTAGTCACATTGTGGTTTGGGTTGTAAAGAAAAAAAAATGTACTATTTTATTTGTATAGTTTACGGAAGGTGGCCTTATCGGCTAGCCTGTTGTTATTTTATGTTTAAGCATTTTATCAGTTGTGTATGTTCCGCTGCTATTCTCTGATGTATACTGAAAGGGGTGCCCAGGTAGGGCACCAGTCGCGGGCCCGGGGTCGGGTCGTGACAATTTCACACCCCTAGCCTTTGAAGAACCCCTTGGCTGAAAGTTTCCATATTTAGAACCTAAGTGTTCTTCACTTTTTGGAGTTGGATCTTGAAGAACCCCTTGGTCGTAGAATAAGAGACACTTTACTTAGAAATGTTCTACGAAGAGATCTAGACGTTGATAGACGTGTTTGGTTGTTATAGGTGGATATTCTACGCGCGACATACTCGACTTGGCTAGTGGATTAAGCCGAAGAGGTATGTGATTCTTCCTATACTATTGAGCATGATTGTTATGAACTATATAGTACGGTAGACGTACGTGTGTGAAATGAATTTAGTTTGTTTAAAACATAAAGTGTTATAATGGCTTTATGGGAAGTTAGTTATAACGACTTTATGAAGATAAAAGAAAGATTTGGTTTTGAAAGTAAAGAGACTTGATCTTGAAAGATAAGAGACTTGACTTATAAACGACTTGATTTCGGAAAAGGAGAAGTAATTTGATTTAAAAGTATAAGTTACTTGTTTTGAAAAGAGTGAGTTACTTGGGTTTTAAAAGTATACTTGATGTTGTTTTTGTAAAACACTTGGTTTAAAAAGTATAGAGTACTTGATTTTAAAGGCCTTGTAAAGATTTTCTGAAGGTGTAGTAATTTGGTTTGAAAAGAAAACGTGTTTTGATACTACGAGTATTAGTATCGTGTGGCTTTTACGTAAAAAGAGGTCTTTTTGAAAGAATGAAAAGTATGTAGTATTTTGGGGTTAAAACCCGGATTGTTGGCATAAAATGAAAGTACTTGGAGTTGATAAAATTGATGAATCAGTTTACATGTTAATAAAAGTCTAAAAGTACGTTGAACTTGCCTATGCTTGTTGTGATAGCCTTTTGTCACGACCCGACCTCGGGCCCGCGACTGGTGCCTTACCCCGGGCACCCTAGTGATAATACATCAGAGAAATCAGCGGAAATCAAAACTCATAGACATGAAACAATATGAAATAAGAAACATGCTAACCAAAACTGTCACCTTTCTGCATATATATCAAAATCTGAACAGTTACATCCTTTACAAGCCCAACTCACAACAGTACTACAGACCTCTACGAGTTTACAACAACTATGACGGGACAGGGCCCCGCCATACCCCTGAATGTACAAGAACCTACAATCTCAGGGAATCATACCAAAAGATAAGCCTCCGGAGAAACGGAGCTTCCCAAAACGGATAACTGTGATCCCTATGAGCGAGGATCGACAACCGGTGTACCTCTACCTGCGGCATGAACGCAGCCGGGCGAGGTCGATAACAGGTACCAAGTATGTGAAACTGAAAATACTGTAATGAAATCATAACTGTCTATATTAAACAGGAGACATGTATGATAACCAACTACCGTACACAATATACAAGTAGTTATGCCAAGTCAGGGACTCACGCCCTCAAAGTCATCACTCATGCCCGTGGAACTCCTTCCTCACTGCCGGCAGTCGTAAGTGTAATCTAAAATTGTGTGACGCGCCCGTGGCATCCTACCTCACTGTCGGCGTACACCTATACAATACATACATATATCTTTAGCCCGTGGAATCCTTAATCACTGCCGGCAGCCGTGGGTGTAACATATATCTATGTGACACGCCCGTGGAATCCTACCTCGATGTCAGACACATATACAACATATATATATATATATATATATATATATATATATAACATGCCCGTGGCATCCCTCATTTCGGGTACATGTCTTCATAGGGAGCTAGTCCATGGAGTAATAATCGTATATAATATGCCCGTAGCATTCCTCATCTCGGGTACATATCTTCATGGGGAGCTAGCCCATGGAGTAATAATCGTATATAACATGCCCGTGGCATCCCTCATCTCGGGTACATGTCTTAATGGAGAGCTAGCCCATGGAATAATAGCATACCGGGAGTTTAACCCGTTGCATGGCCGCATGCCCCCGGAATCCCTCATCGGTGCAGACATGTCCATGTAACAATAATAATATACCGGGAGTTTAACCCGCTGCATGGCCACATGCCCCCGGAATCCCTCATCGGTGCAGACATGTCCATGTAACAATAACAATGGAAGCATACCCGTGGAATCCTTCGTCACTGCCGGTACGTCCAAGTTAATTCACAACAAGTCAGCCGACCCTCCATCGAGAGACGCGGTAGCATAGAAGTACAATAATTGCCCAACAAAGGCTATCACAACTAGCATAGGCAATTTTAACATACTTTTTAGACTTTCATTTTATGACAACAAATCCGGGTTTTGTCAGGCCCCGAACCCCGGGCCCGTGACTGGTGCCCTACCTGGGCACCCTTCTACCTTAACAACTAAGAAAACTGCGGAATTTAAATAACACCTCATTTTTTTTTTAAAACCAACGTACGTGCAAGGCAAAGCCGACAAGGCTGCCATAATATACATAAACAAAATACACTACACTGTACATGAGTCCAATCCCACATATGAATACAGACCTCTAAGAGTTATACTGAACTATGACGGGACAAGGCCCCGCCGTACCCATAACTGTACAAAAGCACATCGAAAGAACTTATACCAAAAAGAAAAACTCCCAATGTAAGGAGCTATCCAAAAACTCTGAGCAGGGTCCTACACCTGCCGATCACCAAACAGCGTACCTAAACCTGCGGCATGAACGCAGCCCCCCGAAGGAGGTCAGTACGAAGAATGTACCAAGTATGTGAAATGAAAGCATCAGAATGAAATCATAACAGTCTAAACAAAACAGGAGACATGTATGATAGCCAACCTACAATACACAATACATAACAGTCATATCAAGTCAGGGACGCATGCCCTCAGAGTCATTACTAAAATATAACGATGGGTCTCACGCCCATAATATCAATCATGCCCGTGGAATCCTTCCTCACTGCCGGCAGTCCATGATAATCAAATAACGACAATCGTGGCCTTACTAACAATGAGAGTAAATAGTAGTATACTCACAATATAAACTAGGAAGCTCACGATCAAAGCAGGACCACCCACCCGCAGTATCATTAAGCAATCCTACTCCTGGGACTATTTCACCCGCACAGGTCGCGTGGACCCGCATGAGGTATTCCTCGCATGGGACTATTTCACCCGCATAAGCCCTTACGGACTCGCATGAGGTATTCCTCGCATAGGCTGGACCCGCCCGCATGGGACTATTTCACCCGCATAAGCCCTTGCGGACTCGCATGAGGTATTCCTCGCATCGTGGGTAGCAAATCCACGGAATATGCAAATGCCACAAACCCGGGGAATGACCCCGAAATGAATGATATACCACTAGCACAAAACCGGCTAGTACCAGCACACATAGGCAATTCTCAATTAAACAAGCCAAAGTACTTATCAAGGAACACATAGAATAATTCTCAATTAATCAAGCCAAAGTACTTATCAAGGCACACTTAGACTAATTCTCAATTAATCAAGCCAAAGTACTTATCAAGGCACACTTAAAATAATTCTCAATTAATCAAGCCAAAGTACTTATCAAGGCACACTTAGAATAGTTCTCAATTAATCAAGCCAAAGTACTTATCAAGGCACACTTAGACTAATTCTCAATTAATCAAGCCAAAGTACTTATCAAGGCATACATGGAATAATTCTCAATTAATCAAGCCAAAGTACTTATCAAGGCACACTTAGACTAATTCTCAATTAATCAAGCCAAAGTACTTATCAAGGCACACTTAGACTAATTCTAAATTAATCAAGCCAAAGTACTTATCAAGGCATACATGGAATAATTCTCAATTAATCAAGCCAAAGTACTTATCAAGGCACACTTAGACTAATTCTCAATTAATCAAGCCAAAGTACTTATCAAGGCACACTTAGACTAATTCTCAATTAATCAAGCCAAAGTACTTATCAAGGCATACATGGAATAATTCTCAATTAATCAAGCCAAAGTACTTATCAAGGCACACTTAGACTAATTCTCAATTAATCAAGCCAAAGTACTTATCAAGGCATACATGGAATAATTCTCAATTAATCAAGCCAAAGTACTTATCAAGGCACACTTAGACTAATTCTCAATTAATCAAGCCAAAGTACTTATCAAGGCACACTTAGACTAATTCTAAATTAATCAAGCCAAAGTACTTATCAAGGCATACATGGAATAATTCTCAATTAATCAAGCCAAAGTACTTATCAAGGCACACTTAGACTAATTCTCAATTAATCAAGCCAAAGTACTTATCAAGGCACACTTAGACTAATTCTCAATTAATCAAGCCAAAGTACTTATCAAGGCATACATGGAATAATTCTCAATTAATCAAGCCAAAGTACTTATCAAGGCACACTTAGACTAATTCTCAATTAATCAAGCCAAAGTACTTATCAAGGCATACATGGAATAATTCTCAATTAATCAAGCCAAAGTACTTATCAAGGCACACTTAGACTAATTCTCAATTAATCAAGCCAAAGTACTACGTACGTACATTCTTTTCAAAAGACTCCTTTTTATGTAATACCCCAAGATACTAACACCCGTAGTATCAAGGTGTGTCTATTTTTCAAAGTAAGTTACTACATTCTTAGAAAAACTCATTTCAAAGCTTGAAATCAAGTAACTTCAAATTTTCACAATCAAGGCAACTTATGCCCATTAATCAAAATAGACAACTTTCTAGACCTTCCATAAAGCCGTTATAACCAACTTCCCATAAAGCCGTTATAACCCTTTATGGTTTTTAGACAATTTCATTCTTTTTATAAACATGAGACTTATACTTAAAACCAAGTATCACAACTTTCAAATCAAGTCTCTTAACTTTCAAAAATACTTCGAGTCTCTTAATATATAGAAAACAAGTTTCTTCTACTTTTAACCCTCAAGTAACTCACACCATTAAAACAAGTTACTTCTTTTAAATCATGTCATTTCTCCTCTTTTAAAACAATTAAGTAAATCATTCCTTTGACTTCCCTAAAGTCATTATAATGACCTTTAGGTTTTGGAACTAAGGCACTAGCCAAAAGATTTGGAAGCCACTTCCTTTTCAAGACTCTATGTACTTTAATTAAAATACTTTCACTTTTAAGAATCCAAACTTCACTAAGGAATTGGATTATACAACTTACAAATTAAACATCAAAGTACAATCAAGGAAGTACATAGAACAAATTCTATTTTAGGCAATCCAAATACAACCAAGGATTGGATCATTTAAGGAGTAGGACGTACTTTCTTTATATTAAGGAATCATGCTAGAAGAGGAGATAGTTCACATACCTTTTCGGCTAAATCCACAAGCTAAGCCGAATACGCCGTACGTAGAAGTGTCAACCTATAATGGTCACAACATGAATATCAATTTCTAGTCTCAACGTAGAATAATACTAAGTATACGGTCTCTAATTGTTATACCCCGTATTTCCAGAGTATGTACGTGAGGACGTACGTAGAGAAATTTGAACTTTAAAGTAGGCTTGGCCGATTATTTTTGTGCACAACACCCGGTTAGAGTCGTTTTTTGACGAAACGTTTTACACAACTCGCGTAGGGTAAATTACGGCTATGTCATTTCTAATTTTTGCGGATTTTTCCGAGAGACGAAACATTTTTGACCAACGAGAGGGCGAAACTTGGCACCCTCTCATTGGTGGAGTGTGGGGCGGTAAAGTGGCCGATTGGTCTTGGCTTTTTTGTCAAGTAGTTGGTAGGATATTTTGTGGGTAGATGGATAAGGTACACATGGGTGAATCCTAGCCCTACACTTGCACCACACTTGGCATGATCTTGGCCATTGGTTGGCCTTTGATTGACCTATAAATACCCCCCCCCCCCTTTGAAGACTTCTTCATCCATTCCTAAACTTTCCTAAGTCTTGAAAGCTCTTCCCCCTCCCTTTAGAGTTCTCGTCCTTCCCCCCCTTGTGAGGCTTTAGCCGAGAGCACCCCTACCCCCCTTGGCCGAGGGGTATACCCCCCCCCCCCTTGTGGTGTTGTCTCGTATAAATACCCCCTCTTGGTAGAAATACTCTCCATAGTATTGTTACTATACCCTAATACCTTGGCCCTAATACCTTGTAGTATTCCAAGGTTATACCTATACGAAAAGCCCAGAAATACTATTATACTTCCCTTCAGTCACAAAACGAAACCCTAAGGAAAAATCTCCATAGTTAGTTGGAGTATTAAGTAGAAGTTGGTTAGAACTTCTAAGGGTGGTTTGGAGCGGGTTGGAGCGCACGGAGTAGGAGCTAAACCTTGCTCAGGATCGACATTATAACTTGGATAATTTTGGGCTTATCGAGGTAAATATTCTTGTTCCCCCTATTGTAATTGGAAATTACATGTTGTAAGATTATATAGTTGAAGTATACTATATATAGAACTGAACCTAGCTTTGCGGCAATGTCTTTTGACTTAAGCCTGAATATAAAGAAAGAGAATCGAATCAGAATTACATAGGTGTATCATGAGACTTGTGTAATGTTACTGTGAAGTAGAAATTGTACACGTCCGGTTAGACGTATAAACCCCCCCTGGTTGGCTTGATAGCCGGCCTCGATAGAGGAGGAGATTTACGCGGTTGCGGGGGGGGAGGTGCTGCCGAATTTTCTGTAGAATGTTCTACGATAAGATCTAGATGATAATAAGCGCCTTGTGGCCTTATAGGTTGAAGTACTATGCGTGGCGCGATCTACTTGGCTTAAGGAGTAGCCGACGGTTTGAGGTACTTGGAGCGTTTTGCTATTAGTCGATAATCGTCGCGAGGTATGTGAACCTCTTCCTATCTTTTCTAGCATGATATGTGTATAACTATGTAGTACGGTAGACGTACATGTGTTAAAGGTATTTGATTGGTTTAAAACATAAAGTGTTATAACGGCTTTATGGGAAGTTGGATTATAACAGCTTTATGTAGGTAAGAAAATGCTTTGTGGTTTTAAAAAAAACTTAAGAGTTATAATAGCTTTATGGAAAGTTAGGTATAACGGCTTAAGGGAGATAAAATGAATGATTTATTGAATTTAGAAGTTAAGAGACCTGATCTTAAAAAATAAGAAACTTGACTTAATTAAATTAACATGAATTTTGTGTGAAACCTCATTCGTGAGAATGAGTACTTGGTTTTTAAAAGGAATAATGTTTTACTGATTTCGGAAATCAGAATGAGTATCGACAAACCACTGCAGCGTTAATAAAGGGAAATGTTTTGATTAATGAAGTATTATTAAAACCAGTAGAAACCTCAATCCGCATGAAGCTAAGATGAGACAAAATGATATTACATTCCCTAGATCATGGTCACGATATAAGATTGTTATAAACAAGAATAACCTACTCGCATATAAGGTATATGTTTCTCAAATTTGTTTTAAGGGAGAATTATATTATTAAGTGATTAATACTATGAACTACGAAACCTTTCGAAAATGAGAAACTTGAGCATTTGAAAATAGGCAAACTTGAACGTTTGGAAAATAATGTGGTTACTTGATTTTACAAAAGGAAGTGTTTGGGTTTACTTAAAAAGATAGTCACTCTATTTTTATACTACGGGTATTGTGTGACTTTTGTGAAAGAAACGGATCTTTTAAAAGAGTTAATGTATGCAGTACTTTGGGAATAAAAACCCGAACTTGTTAACATAAAGAAGAAAGTACCTTGTGTGAATAACTTGATTGTATTGGTTTGTGATAGCCTTGTAATACCTTCTTGTTGATTTGATAAGTAAACATATTAGGATGCTACATGTGTTAGTATTTTGTGATGTTTGTGTAAAGGGGTTTCCCTTGATTGTGCTTATGTTGTTTAACGGTAAGCTGTTATGTTAGTATCATATCACTCATGATTTTCCGGGGGTTAAGCTGCCCTCCGATGCGGGGTAGACTCAGGCGGGTCTGTGTGACCTATGATTCGAGAATACCTCATGCGGGTCTGTGTGACCCATGCGGAGCTACGAGAGTTCCAGGTTAGTGTGCGGCCTTTATGGTCATGCGGTCTATGTGGCCATGCGGACTGCGAGTCCAGGACGTTGCCGGGGAGTAGCTACCCTCGATGCGGGGAATACCTCATGCGGGCCATCGGAGTGGCTTATGCGGAGCTGCGGGAAGTTCCAGGGCTAGACGCGCACATTAGATACTGCGGGCAAGTGGCCAGCTTTGATCATGTGACGGTCTAGACAGATCTCATGATACAGTTTATGACCTTGTTTGTACTGTGGGTTTTAGTAGTCGGCTATGCCTTCGTGCTTACCCCGTACGGTTTTATGATGACACAGGTGGGACCTGGTGTTCATGTGTATTCCTTGGTGCTTTTATATCATAGACTGCCGGCAGTGAGGAAGGTATTCCACGGGCATGATTGATGTTATGGGCGTGAGACCCATAGTTATATTTGAGTGATGACTTTGAGGGCGTGAGTCCCTGACTTGACATGACTGCTTATTTATTGTGAACTGTAGTTTGGTTATCATACATGTCTCCTGCTTTTTATAGACTACTATGATTTCATTTACTGATTTTCGCCACATACTTGGTACTGTTATCGACCTCCTTCGGGGTTGCATTCATGCCGCAGTTGAGGTACATCGATCGTTGATCCTAGCTCGTGGTCCTGATTCAGCGTTTGGGAAGCTCCGTTTCTCCGGAGGCTTATCAGTGGTATAGTCCCTGTCGTAGGAAGTGCTTACATTCAGGGGTATGGCGGGGCCCTGTCCCGCCATTGTTGTCATGTCACTCTTAGAGGTCTGTAGTACTGTTGTGGGCAGAGTTGTATATGGGATGTAACTGTTCGGATTTAAATTGATTTATATATGCCGAAAGGCAAGTTTTCTCAGATTAGTATTTCATACTTCATGTTATTTCATGTTATTGCTTTATGTTCCGCTGATTAATCTGATGTTGTATCACTAGGGTGCCCGGTAGGCACCGACCACGCCCGGTTCGGTCGTGACAAAAGTGGTATCGTGAGCAGTTAATCCTCGGAAAGTGTCTACAGACCGTATCTAGTAGAGTCTTGATTATCGGTGTGTTGTGCACCACACCAATAATCAGGAGGCTATAGGATATTTAGGATTGGTTTCCATTCTTCTCACTCTGAGATCGTGCCTTAGAGCTGTGTTGTAAGTTGGACCCTCTAACGTATTTCTTTCTCTTACCGTTATGCCTCCGCGTAGGGCAAACCCGGGCCCAGGAGGGCAAGGCAGCCGAGGGAGCTGCGAGTCGAGTACAGAGGGTTACGAGGGCACAGGCCCAACCATCACCTGAGTTAGGTGCTTCATTCGGGGAGTTCTGCGACGTCACTAGCCCCAGCAGAGTTTAGCACGGCGGCGGCAGTTCCTCTTTGCGCCATGATATTTGAACCTTCGCCCCACGATCGAACAGAGAATTTAGATTGCAAAGAGGCGACCCTGTTACTAGCTATGGATTTGGCTACCAGAGAGTATACCGACGTACCGCGAGTCTTGATGACTATCTAAGAGAGGGTTGTGCGAAAGTAATTTTTCAGTTAGGCTTGAGCATGGCTCGTACGGCCAGCGCAGCAGCAGCCAAGAAACGAGAGATCGACGGGTTAACGGGCGAGAAGAGGGCCAGAACAGCAAGGTCCTTTGGTAACTTTCGAGGCGAGTCGCCTCACCAGCGGATTAGATTATGCACCTCCACCAGTGCAGAGAGGTCCTCCACAGGGTTCAGGACGTTCGGGGTATGCAGGAGTTGGTCAGAGCTCCAGAGTTCCGGTTCACAGCTACACGTAGGTTCCAGCCAGCCGGATTCAGTTTTTCCCTCAGTATTCACAGTGTGGCAGATGTCATCCCGGAGAATGTCGTCTTTTGTTGGTGCTCGTTTTACCGACGACCGTCAGGGTCTGATGTCGAAAGAGTGTCCTAGTAGGAGGACTTAGCCTTCAGGATCGGTGGGTAGTTCGTCATCTTCCCTAGCTATGCGCCCTACGGGGTAGGTTTGATTAGAACGACTAAAGGGAGTGAAGCAGTAGATACAGGTATATCCTTAACCCTCTAGAGATTAGTACGTGTAAGATGAGTATATCTTAAGTATTATGTTCAGATAACATAAGTGAAAAATTGTGATTAGAAATCATGGTTAGTTAACTGAGTAAGATTTGGGGGATAAAAAAAGGTGTGAGCCTTAGAATGTTATATGTAGAGACCTTAGAGGTAAGGCCATCTCGAAAGAAAGATTTATTTTGTGTTTGACCCTTACCAGAGTACATAGTGCACGTGGGATATATTGTGTGATAAGTCCCTGAGTAGTGTGGAATGAAAGATGGTAGTTGAGCTAAGGAGACCGCTAGGTTTTCGTAACGTGATTAGTAAGATTGTTCCGGATCGGGGAACTAGTGTTTTGCGCGTTGCCGGGTCGGGTTGAGGCCATGTTGCGGGTCAACCCGCGGCCTGTTTGGTGGTGGGGTCAGTTTGTGGTGGTCCCGCCTTGTGATAGGGTCATGAGGGTGTTAGGCCCAAGTTTAGTTAACCAGCGTGCGAGTTCGTGGATGCATGTGACCAGTAGTCGGGCCGATGAGGTCAGCCCCTCTTGTCCTTCAGTTAGGACTGTTTACTCGGCAGAGGGTTATGCGAGATGTTATATCAGAAAGGTTGTAAGGCTGCACGGGGTGCCTACCTTCACCTTATGACAGACAGTGGAGCCCAGGGTACGGCTGTTTCGTTTTCTGGGAGTTTTACCAGGCAGGATTAGGAACTCCGGTGAGTCTCAGTATCGCATTCGCCCTCGGGCCAGTGTTTGGATTTCAGGGATACTGTGAGGATTGTTGCCTCCTGTTGAGGGAGTGTTTTTTTTTAACTACCATTTCATTATTCGGATGTCGCCTTATGAAGCCTTAAGGACGGAAGTGTAAGTTGTCGGTCGATTGGTTCGATGTTGGCAAAGTTCAGATAGTGGGTTCATACTTGTTTCGGCAGGATGAGGATAGGGTGAAGCCTATCCAGGAGAGATTATCGACAACTCAGAATCAACAGAAGTCATACGGATGATCGGCGATGATGCTTGGAGTTCAGGATGACGGTGGGTTTTTTCTTGAAGGTACCACCCCGGAAGGGTGTGACGTGATTCGGAAATCAGAGGAAACTTAGCCCGAATTACTTTGGGCCCTTTCAGATCATGTGAAGAATAGGCCAGGTTGCCTATATGTTAGCTTTTGCCGTCCGACTTAGGAGGCAGTATGTCCGGTCCTTCATGTTGTTAGGTTCGGAAAGGTATCGGAGATCCATCCAGAGTATTCCCAGTTAATGATGACCAAGTTGGAGATAGTAACCCAGAGATTTCGGAAACGGAAGCAGTAACAGAAATGTGGTAAATTATGAGGAGTTCGAGTGTACAAGAAGGGTACGACACGTAAGGGAAGAAGCGATCATGTATTGCGAGCATAGAGGTGATCATTTTCTTTTGTAAGGAGAAGGTGCGAAGGAAGTATATTTTAGACCCCGGAGAGAGGTATTTGTGGTGATGTTAGAGGTGTTTCCTCGTGGACTTGGATGGAAGTATTTGCGCGGGTGGTTCTGTGGCCAGGTGTGGCAGGTTTGTTCTCGTCGGTATAGTAGTGAAGACTATACTGGCGCGCGTTTGTTTTGAGACTTAGAAGGAACATTCGACGAATGTTTCTAAGGAGGAGAATGTTATACCGTATTTCCAGAGTATGACGTGTCACGACCGAACCGGGCCCGTGATCGTGCCTTACCGCACCCCAGTCATACAACATCAGAGACCATCACCGGAAATAAAAACATGAACATGAATTAAGAGACCAGATAAATAAACAAAGCAACCAAAACAGCTTGCCTTTCATCATATATCTGAAATACCCAACAGTTATCTTTTTTTTTCAAACCTCGCCACACAATAAAGGCTGCACCTCTAAGATTTTTACAACTATGACGGACAGGCCCCGCCATACCCACGAATGTATAAGAATCTACAGACTGTGGTAGCATACCAAAAGATAAGCCTCCAAGAAATGGGGCTTCCGACACGAATCGTGATCCTATGGTGAGGATCCACAACCGATGTACTTCCACTGCGGCATGAACGCAGCCCGGCGAGGTCGATAACAGTACCAAGTATGTGAAATCGTAAAAGATCAGAAATGAAATCATAATAGTCTATATAAAACAGAGACATGTATGATAACGGATGAAATACGTGTCCGCCCATCCCGTGGGACTCGGTGAATAATCGGATGGAATACGTGTCCTCGCCCATCTCGTGGGACTCGGTGTATAATCGATGAAATACGTGTCCTCGCCATCTCGTGGGACTCGGTGTATAATCGGATGGAATACGTGTCCCCGCCATCTCGGGACTCGGTGTATAATCGGATGGAATACATGCCCTCGCCCATCTCGTGGGACTCGGTGTATAATCAAATGAAATACGTGTCCTCGCCATCTCGTGGGACTCGATGTAGAATCGTTCATAACAAATCAACCGCCTCCATCGAGACGCGGAGTACAAATACAACAAAGGCTATCACAACAAGCATAGGCAAGTTTCACAACAACAAGCATAGGCAAGCCTCACAACAACAAGCATAGGCAAGTTATACACAACTCAAAGTACTTTCATTTTATGCCAAAGTCCGGTTTTAACTCCTAAAGTACTACGACGTTAAATTCCTTTTAAAGATCCATTTCTTTTACAAAGGTCACCCGATACCGTAGTATAAAAATAGAGTGACTAACATTGTTAAGTAAACCAAAATGCTTTCCTTTGTAAAATCAAGTAACAACCTTATTTTCCAAACGCTCAAGTTTGCCTAATTTCAAATGCTCAAGTTTCTCATTTTAGAAAAGGTTTCGTAGTTCATAGTTTTAATCCTTTAAAACATAATTCTCCTTTAAACGTTTTGAGAAACATATGTCTTATATGTGAGTAGGTTATTCTTGTTAATAATCAATCTTATTAAGCGACCATGATCTAGGAAATGTAATATCATTTTGTCTCATCTTAGCTTCTATGCGGATGGAGGTTTCTACCGGTTTTAATACCATACTTCATTATTCAATACATTTTCCTTTATTAACGCCGCAGTTGGTTTGCCGATACTCATTCCGATTTCCAAATCAAGAAACATTATTCCTTTTAAAACCCAGTACTCATTACTCACGAATGAGGTTTCACACTTTTAACAAAATTCATATCAATACCATTAAGTCAAGTCTCTTATCTTCAAAAATCAGTAAACCATTCTTTTTATCACTCTTAAGACGTTATACCTAACTTTCCATAAAGCTAGTACAACTCTTATGTTTTCAAAGCCAAGTATTACTCTTCTTTCAAAAAGGTCTTTTTGAAACACTTCAAGTTCTTTATTACAACACATCAAATCCGTTATAAGTCAAATCAGTTACCCTTTGAAACCACAAAGCATTTTCTTACCTACATAAAGTTGTTATAACCAACTTCCCATAAAGCCGTTATAACACTTTATGTTTCAAACCAATCAAATACATTAAACACATGTACGTCTACCATACTACGTAGTTATACACATATCATGCTAGAACAGATAGGAAGAGGTTCACATACCTCGCGACGATTATCGACTAATAGCAAAATGCTCCAAGTACCTCAAACCGTCGGCTACTCCTTAAGCTAAGTAGATCACGCCATACGTAGTACTTCAACCTATAGAGGCCACAAGGCGCCTATTAACATCTAGATCTCAACGTAGAATATTCTACAGAAATTTCGCAACATTCTTCTCCCGCAAATCACAGAAATCTCCTCTTCATCGAGGCACGCTAACAGCCAACAACTCCCTGTAGGGGAGAGGGGTTGTACGCCTAATCCGGACGTGTACAATTCTACTACACAGTAATGCTACACAAGTCTACTGTAATACAGTCCTATGTAACTACAGTTCAGTTCTCTTCTTTTAAATTCAGGCTTAAGTCAAAAGACATTGCCGCACAATTATGTTCAGTTCTATATATAGTATACTTCAACTATATATTCCTACAACATGTAATTTCCAATTACAATAGAAGGTCAAGAGTGTTTACCTCGATAAGCCCAAAATTATCCGAGTTTAAATGTCGATCCTGAGCAAGGTTTAGCTCCTACTCAAGGCTCCGACCCGCTCCAACCAACCCTTAGAAGTTCTAACCAACTTCTACTTATAACTTCAACTACGGGTGAAGATTTACTTAGGTTTTCGTTTTTGTGACTGAGGGAAGTATAATAGTATTTCTGGGCTTTTAGTATAGGTATAACCTTGGAAAACTACAAGGTATAAGGGCTAAAGTATTTAGGCATAACAACAATACTTGGAGAGTATTTCTTTACCAAGGGGGGTAGTATTTCGACTAGCACAACTAGGCTAGGGGGTGTTTCTCGGCCGAGGGCGAGTGCAGGGGGAGGGTTCTCTCGGCTAGCTCACAAGAGGGGGGAGAAAGGGATTTCAAGACTTGGAAATATTTGTGGATGAAGAAAACCTTCAAGCAAGGGGAGTATTTATAGGCTAACCAAAGGCCAACCAATGGCCAAGATGAAGCCAAGTGCATAGCAAGTGTAAGGCCAAGATTTAGCCATGTGCTACCTTATCCATCTACACAAAATATCCTACCTAACCCTTGACCAAAATTTCAACACAAAAAACGTGCAAGACTAGCCCAAATTGCCGTCCAAACATGCCACTTGAGGGTGACACTTGTCACCCTCTCGTTGGTCCAAAATATTCCGTCTCTCGGAAAAATCCGCAAAAATTATTAATGACATAGCCGGAATTTTCCCTACGTAAGCTGTGGAAACGTTTCGTCGGAAAACGACTCTTTTTGACACTTGTGCACAATTTCGAACTTAGCCTAACTTTAAGGCTCAAATTTTATACGTACGCCCTTACGTACATACTCTGGAAATACGGGGTATAACATTCTCCCCTCCTTAGAAACATTCGTCCTGAATGTTCCTTCTCAAGACGGATAACGAAGAAGTTCCTTCTTAACTTAAACAAGTTGTCAATGCCACATATGGCCACAAAATAACACACGCTCCAATACTTAATCCAAGTTTACGAGGAATCACCTCTAACATAACAAAAGCTTCCACCCAGGTCTAAAGGATACTCTATTCGCATCTTCACTTCACAACAAAATGATCTCTTATTCTGCTAACACACGTTCACTTCTTTCCTTACTCGTCGTAGTCACTTGAACTCTCCCAGTATACGTACCACACTTCAGTCATTACTTCGGTTCCCAAAATTTCTGGAGGCACTACCTCCAAACTTGGTCATCTTACTAGCCTCGATCTTCTTTAAGGCCATCCCCGGCCTTCACGAACCGCTTCTGGTCGAACATACCCACGAACTCATACGATGGTCACCTAAACTTGGGCCTGGCGCCCTCGTGACCCTACCACCTGGCAGGACCACCTCGAACTGACCCCACCCAAACCGGGCTGCGGGTCGACCCGCGAACGGTCCTCAACCCGACCCACACCGCCTCTAAACTCTTGTTCCCCGATCCGGAACAATCTTACCTATTCAAGTCCTGAAAGCTACCACTTTCATCACACACAACCCAAGGAAATTTCCCCACAATACATTTTACGCATACCAAGTATTTCAACAAAGACTAACCGTAAGAATCTCTTATTTAAGACGACCTTACCTCTAAGGTCTCAACATGAAATATTCTAAGCTTCACACTTCCCATGCCCCCCCAAACTTATCCTTTCAACAACCAGGTTTTCTAACTCACAAATAACACAACGCTATCCGTACATAGCACACAATAATAAGGTCATCATATAACGCATACAAATCTCTAGAGGGTTAAGGATATACCTGAATCTACCGCTCCACTCTAATCATAAGCACACTGCGCGTATGGCAGTAGAAGGCGATGAACACGCATCGACCGGTAGGCTGAGTCATTCTGTTTGCATCCTTCCTACTAGGACAGTTTCTCGTCATATGGCCCTGACGGCCGCAGGAAAAACAAGCACCAGTAAAAAGACGACATTCCCCGGGATGACGTCTGCCACATCGTACACACTGAGGAAAACCTGAACCCGACTGGCTAGAACCCATGTATATCTCGTGAACGAAGCCACGAGCTCGACCAGCTCCGAATACACCGAACGCCCCGACGATCGTGGGGAACCACTGCATCGCGGAGGTACATAACTAGATCTGGCCGAGGCGGTCCGCCTCGAAAGTTACCAAAGGACCTACTGCTCGCCTCTTCTCACGATCTCGGTCATTCCGTCGACCTCTCCATGCCTCACATCCTGGTGCATGAGCTTGCGTGCGGGCAATGTCCATGCCGGTGAAGAGCTACACCCGCACAAGCCTCGCAAGTAATCATCCACCCGTGACGTAGCGGTGTACTCGTCCTCCATATCGCTACTACAACGGAACATACCAAGCTAATGAGTCGAACTCCACATTGTACTCTCTAACCGCCCGCCCCGCCCCGCTCAACGCGTCAAAAATCTGCGCCCGAGCCCTCCTCATTTGTGGGGCAAGAAATGTGCGAGAAAAGCCTTGAGAACTCGTCCCATACGGTGGAAGTGCATGCTCTTCCGGACAACTCCCACGAATCAAACGACCAATCTGCAGATTACGCGCGGTGATGCGAACCAATACCACCGACTCGCCTCAAACTCGATCACTCATGATCCGTAGCTGTCGGATAAACTCCCGAGGTCATCCTCGGCTCGATCCATAGAACATGGCGGGCTACTGACTCAGAAAGTCCGTAGCCTCAAACTGCTCGCTCGGGGTGAACTACGGGTGCTACTGGGCTGGAATCACGTGATCCCTATCCTCATATCTCGCCACGACTGGCTCAGAATCGCCATCTCCTTGTACCATCTCATCCGCTCCAGGTGTGGACCGGAGGCTCGTGTATCAGAGTCTCAGCAGCCATCTGCC
Source organism: Przewalskia tangutica (assembly GCA_029844215.1). Classification (NCBI taxonomy): domain Eukaryota; kingdom Viridiplantae; phylum Streptophyta; class Magnoliopsida; order Solanales; family Solanaceae; genus Przewalskia; species Przewalskia tangutica. The sequence goes on along the minus strand of CM056726.1, from coordinate 84,099,989 downwards.
GCTCTAAACTCTCTGGTCGGGCGGCGCGAAACTCGCCGTCGGAAGCACTGCTCGTGCATCGACCGGCTCGCGCTCGATTTCTCTGTATCTCACTAATGACTCCTCGATTGCCTTGCCCATCGGGCACAGGTTTTACGCGAAGGCATAATCGGTAAAGGAAAGGAATACGTCGAGAGGGTCCAACTTATCACACGACTCAGGGCACGATCTTAGAATGAGAAGAATGGAAACCAATCCTAAATGTCCTATAGCCTCCGATTATAGATGGTGCACAACACACCGATAATCAAGACTCTACTAGACACGGTGCAGAGACACTTTCCGAGGACTAATCGCTCGATACCACTTTTGTCACGACCAACGGGCCCGTGGATCGTGCCTTACCGGGCACCCTAGTGATACAACATCGTAGAAAATCAGCGAAATAAAAACATGAACATGAATTAAGAGACAAGATAAATAAACAAAGCAAACCAAAACAGTTGCCTTCATCATATATCAGAAATACCCAACAGCTTATCTTTTTTCAAACCCGCCCACAATTACTCATGCACTTAAGATTTTTACAAGGCTATGACGGACAGTGGCCCCGCCATACCACGAATGTATAAGAATCTGCTGCACTGTGGTAACATACCAAAAGATAAGCCTCAAGAAATGGGCTTCCCGACACTGAATGTGATCCATGAGCGAGATCCACAACCGATGTACTTCCACTGCGGCATTTAACGCACTTCGAATGAGGTCGAGCATAACAGTACCAAGTATGTGAAATCGTAAAAGATCAGAATGAAATCATAATAGTCTATATAAAGCGGGAGACATGTATGATAACGGAGATGAAATCGTGTCCCCCGTCCGTGGGACTCGATGAATAATCAGATGGAATACGTGTCCCGGCCCATATCGTGGGACTCGGTGTATAATCATATAAAATACGTGTCCCTGCCCATCTCGTGGGACTCGGTGTATAATCAGATGGAATACGTGTCCCTGCCCATCTCGTGGGACTCGGTGTATAATCAGATGGAATACATGTCCTCGCCATCTCGGGACTGGTGTATAATCAAATGAAATACGTCCCTCGCCATCTCGTGGGACTCGATGTAGAATCGTTCATAACAAATCAACCGGCCCTCCATCGAGAGACGCGGGGGTACAGAAATACAACAAAGGCTATCACAACAAGCATAGGCAAGTTTCACAACAACAAGCATAGGCAAGCCTCACAACAACAAGCATAGGCAAGTTATACACAACTCAAAGTACTTTCATTTTATGCCAAAGTCCGGGTTTTAACCCTAAAGTACTACGTACGTTAAATTCCTTTTAAAGATCCATTTCTTTTACAAAGGTCACCCGATACCCGTAGTATAAAAATAGAGTGACTAACATTGTTAAGTAAACCAAAATGCTTTCCTTTGTAAAATCAAGTAACAACCTTATTTTCCAAACGTTCAAGTTTGCCTAATTTCAAATGCTCAAGTTTCTCATTTTAGAAAAGGTTTCGTAGTTCATAGTTTTAATCCTTTAAAACATAATTCTCCTTTAAACGTTTTGAGAAACATATGTCTTATATGTGAGTAGGTTATTCTTGTTTATAATCAATCTTATTAAGCAACCATGATCTAGGAAATGTAATATCATTTTGTCTCATCTTAGCTTCTATGCAGATGGAGGTTTCACCGTTTTAATACCATACTTCATTATTCAATACATTTTCCTTTATTAACGCTGCAGTTGGTTTGCCGATACTCATTCGATTTCAAATCAAGAAACCATTATTCCTTTTAAAACCAAGTACTCATTACTCACGAATGAGGTTTCACACTTTTAACAAAATTCATATCAATACCATTAAGTCAAGTCTCTTATCTTCAAAAAAATCAGTAAACCATTCTTTTTATCACTCTTAAGACGTTATACCTAACTTCCCATAAAGCTAGTACAACTCTTATGTTTTCAAAGCCAAGTATTACTCTTCTTTCAAAAAGGTCTTTTTGAAACACTTCAAGTTCTTTATTACAACACATCAAATCCGTTATAAGTCAAATCAGTTACCCTTTGAAACCACAAAGCATTTTCTTACCTACATAAAGCTGTTATAACCAACTTCCCATAAAGCCGTTATAACACTTTATGTTTCAAACCAATCAAATACATTAAACACATGTACGTCTACCGTACTACGTAGTTATACACATATCATGCTAGAACAGATAGGAAGAGGTTCACATACCTCGCGACAATTATCGACTAATAGCAAAATGCTCCAAGTACCTCAAACCGTCGGCTACTCCTTAAGCTAAGTAGATCACGCCATACGTAGTACTTCAACCTATAGAGGCCACAAGGCGCCTATTAACATCTAGATCTCAACGTAGAATATTCTACAGAAATTTCTGAAGACCTCCCCGCAATCGCGTAAATCTCTCCTTCATCGAGGCACGCTAACAGGCCAACAACTCCTAGAGGGGGTTGTACGTCTAATCCGGACGTGTACAATTCTACTACACAGTAATGCTACACAAGTCTCATCAGTAATACACCCTATGTAACTACTGATCGCTTCTTCTTTTAAATTCAGCTTAAGTCAAAAGACATTGCCGACAATTATGTTCAGTTCTATATGTAGTATACTTCAACTATATATTCCTACAACATGTAATTTCCAATTACAATAGAAGGTCAAGAGTGTTTACCTCGATAAGCCCAAAATTATCCGAGTTTAAATGTCGATCCTGAGCAAGGTTTAGCTCCTACTCCGCGCTCGACCCGCTCCAACCAACCCTTAGAAGTTCTAACCAACTTCTACTTATAACTTCAACTACGGTGAAGATTTACTTAGGTTTTCGTTTTTGTGGTGAGGAAGTATAATAGTATTTACGGGCTTTTAGTATAGGTATAACCTTGGAATACTACAAGGTATAAGGCTAAAGTATTTAGGCATAACAACAATACTTGGAGAGTATTTCTTTACTGGGGGTAGTATTTCGACTAGCACAACTAGGCTGGGGAGGTGTTTTCACGAGGCTAGGGAAGGGGAGGGTGCTCTCTAGCTCACAAGAGGGGAGAAAGGGATTTCAAGACTTGGAAATATTTGTGGATGAAGAAAACCTTCAAGCAAAGGGGAGTATTTATAGGCTAACCAAAGGCCAACCAATGGCCAAGATGAAGCCAAGTGCATAGCAAGTGTAAGGCCAAGATTTAGCCATGTGCTACCTTATCCATCTACACAAAATATCCTACCTAACCCTTGACCAAAATTTCAACACAAAAAAACGTGCAAGACTAGCCCAAATTGCCGTCCAAACATGCCACTTGAGGGTGACACTTGTCACCCTCTCGTTGGTCCAAAATATTCCGTCTCTAGGAAAAATCCGCAAAAATTATTAATGACATAGCCGGAATTTTCCCTACGTAAGCTGTGGAAACGTTTCGTCGGAAAACGACTCTTTTTGACACTTGTGCACAATTTCGAACTTAGCCTAACTTTAAGGCTCAAATTTTATACGTACGCCCTTACGTACATACTCTGGAAATACGGGGTATAACAGTACGTGAGGACGTACGTAGAGAAATTTGAACTTTAAAGTAGGCTTGGCCGATTATTTTTGTGCACAACACCCGGTTAGAGTCGTTTTTTTAAGAAAAGTTTTAAACAAAACGCGGAGGGTAAATTACGGCTATGTCATTTCTAATTTTTGCGGATTTTTCCGAGAGACGAAACATTTTTGACCAACGAGAGGGCGACACTTGGCACCCTCTCATTGGTGGAGTGTGGGGCGGTAAAGTGGCCGATTGGTCTTGGCTTTTTGTCAAGTAGTTGGTAGGATATTTTGTGGGTAGATGGATAAGGTACACATGGGTGAATCCTAGCCCTACACTTGCACCACACTTGGCATGATCTTGGCCATTGGTTGGCCTTTGCTTGACCTATAAATACCCCCCCTTTGAAGACTTCTTCATCCATTCCTAAACTTTCCTAAGTCTTGAAAGCTCTTCCCCCTCCCTTTAGAGTTCTCGTCCTTCACCCCCTTGTGAGGCTTTAGCCGAGAGCACCCCTACCCCCTTGCCGAGAGTACCCTCCTAGTGGGGTCAGAGGGTATACCCCCTTGTGGTGTTGTCTCGTATAAATACCCTCTTGGTAGAAATACTCCATAGTATTGTTAATATACCCTAATACCTTGGCCCTAATACCTTGTAGTATTCCAAGGTTATACCTATACGAAAAGCCCAGAAATACTATTATACTTCCCTTCAGTCACAAAACGAAACCCTAAGGAAAAATCTCCATAGTTAGTTGGAGTATTAAGTAGAAGTTGGTTAGAACTTGTAAGGGTGGTTTGGAGCGGGTTGGAGCGCACGAGTAGAGCTAAACCTTGCTCAGGATCGACATTATAACTTGGATAATTTTGGGCTTATCGAGGTAAATATTCTTGTTCCCCCTATTGTAATTGGAAATTACATGTTGTAAGATTATATAGTTGAAGTATACTATATATAGAACTGAACCTAGCTTTGCGGCAATGTCTTTTGACTTAAGCCTGAATATAAAGAAAGAGAACGAATCAGAATTACATAGATCTGACATGAGACTTGTGTAATGTTCTTGTGAAGTAGAAATTGTACACGTCGGTTAGACGTATAAACCCCCGGTTGGCTTGATAGCCTCCGATAGAGAGGAGATTTACGCGATTTGGGGAGGTGCGCGAATTTTCTGTAGAAAGTTCTACGATACGATCTAGAGGATAAGCAGCGCCTTGGGGCCTTATAGGTTGAAGTACTATGCGTGGCGCGATCTACTTGGCTTAAGGAGTAGCCGGTTTGAGGTACTTGAGCGCTTTGCTATTAGTCGATAATCGTCGCGAGGTATGTGAACCTCTTCCTATCTTTTCTAGCATGATATGTGTATAACTATGTAGTACGGTAGACGTACATGTGTTAAAGGTATTTGATTGGTTTAAAACATAAAGTGTTATAACGGCTTTATGGGAAGTTGGATTATAACAGCTTTATGTAGGTAAGAAAATGCTTTGTGGTTTTAAAAAAACTTAAGAGTTATAATAGCTTTATGGAAAGTTAGGTATAACGGCTTAAGGGAGATAAAATGAATGATTTATTGAATTTAGAAGTTAAGAGACCTGATCTTAAAAGATAAGAAACTTGACTTAATTAAATTAATATGAATTTTGTGAAAACCTCATTCGTGAGAATGAGTACTTGGTTTTAAAAGGAATAATGTTTTACCGATTTGAAAATCAGAATGAGTATCGACAAACCACTGCAGCGTTAATAAATGGAAATGTTTTGATTAATGAAGTATTATTAAAACCAGTTGAAACCTCCATCTGCATAGAAGCTAAGTTGAGACAAAATGATATTACCTTCCCTAGATCATGGTCACGATATAAGATTGTTATAAACAAGAATAACCTACTCGCATATAAGGTATATGTTTCTCAAATTTGTTTTAAGGAGAATTATATTATTAAGTGATTAATACTATGAACTACGAAACCTTTCAAAATGAGAAACTTGAGCATTTGAAAATAGGCAAACTTGAGCGTTTGGAAAATAATGTGGTTACTTGATTTTACAAAAGGAAGTGTTTGGGTTTACTTAAAAGATAGTCACTCTATTTTTATACTACGTATTGTGTGACTTTTGTGAAAGAAGCGGATCTTTTAAAAGAGTTAATGTATGCACGATTTGGGGATAAAAACCAACTTGTTAACATAAAGAAGAAAGTACCTTGTGTGAATAACTTGATTGTATTGGTTTGTGATAGCCTTGTAATACCTTCTTGTTGATTTGATAAGTAAACATATTAGGATGCTACATGTGTTAGTATTTTGTGATGTTTGTGTAAAGGGGTTTCCCTTGATTGTGCTTATGTTGTTTAACGGTAAGCTGTTATGTTAGTATCATATCACTCATGATTTTCCGGGGGTTAAGCTGCCCTCCGATGCGGGGTAGACTCAGGCGGGTCTGTGTGACCTATGATTCGAGAATACCTACGCGGTGCATGTGACCCATGCAGAGCTACGAGTTCCAGGTTAGTGTGCGGCCTTTATGGTCATGCGGTCTATGTGGCCATGCGGACTGCGAGTCCAGGACGTTGTCGGGGAGTAGCTACCCTCGATGCGGGGAATACCTCATGCGGGCCATCGGAGTGGCTTATGCGGAGCTGCGGGAAGTTCCAGGGCTAGACGCGCACATTAGATACTGCGGGCAAGTGGCCAGCTTTGATCATGTGACGGTCTAGACAGATCTCATGATACAGTTTATGACCTTGTTTGTACTGTGGGTTTTAGTAGTCGGCTATGCCTTCGTGCTTACCCCGTACGGTTTTATGATGACACAGGTGGGACCTGGTGTTCATGTGTATTCCTTGGTGCTTTTATATCATAGACTGCCGGCAGTGAGGAAGGTATTCCACGGGCATGATTGATGTTATGGGCGTGAGACCCATAGTTATATTTGAGTGATGACTTTGAGGGCGTGAGTCCCTGACTTGACATGACTGCTTATTTATTGTGAACTGTAGTTTGGTTATCATACATGTCTCCTGCTTTTTATAGACTACTATGATTTCATTTACAGTATTTTCAGTTTCACATACTTGGTACCTGTTGTACTGACCTCCTTCGGGGGGCTGCGTTCATGCCGCAGGTTGAGGTACACCAGTCGTTGATCCTAGCTCTCAGGGTCACAGTTCAGCGTTTGGGAAGCTCCGTTTCTCCGGAGGCTTATCAGTGGTATAGTCCCTGTCGTAGGAAGTGCTTACATTCAGGGGTATGGCGGGGCCCTGTCCCGCCATTGTTGTCATGTCACTCTTAGAGGTCTGTAGTACTGTTGTGGGCAGAGTTGTATATGGGATGTAACTGTTCGGATTTAAATTGATTTATATATGCCGAAAGGCAAGTTTTCTCAGATTAGTATTTCATACTTCATGTTATTTCATGTTATTGCTTTATGTTCCGCTGATTAATCTGATGTTGTATCACTAGGGTGCCCGGGGTAAGGCACCAGTCACGGGCCCGGGTTCGAGTCGTGACACTAATTCTACGGAAAATCGGGCAGCACTTCCTTTTGTTTCTACTCACTTTGCCACCTTTTTCTAGGCCGAATACAATAACCAACACACCACATTTAAGGCTCAAACAACAACCAAACAAAGGGGATTACACGCCTTACAATACGTGTAAAATTCCGCCCCACAATTCATACGAAGTAGTTCCATACCCTAGCCATTCTCGGCCAACATAAATAACAACACTAAGTCATTTCCAATTTCTTTTTCAATCCAAGTTCTAAGGTCTAACATGTTATATAGTCATAAAAAACTTCAACAACTACAATTTCCTTCGTTATACAACATGCGACGACTTAAATTAATAATCAACTTGAATTCCAATCTTAAGGCTAGACATGCTAGTTTTCGGATTAGGGTTCCAATAGCCAATACACTTATCCAACTACATAATATATAACTCATGCTTGCTAATATCCATAGCTACAACAATAAGTAAACCTTAAATGCTAAAACGACAAGATTATACCTTTCCAAGCCCTTAAAAATTCCAAGATTCAAAGTCGCTCCTTAGAAAATTCTTAGCTCCTTTCCTTATGTTCCAATCCGCTTCAAACACTCCTTAGAAGCCTATGAAGAACCCATCTTCAAGTTCCAACTTCAAAGTTGAAGAACTCCTTAAGTTTCCGCCTTGCGACTAACGTGAAAACGTCGTCTTTCCGCAATTTTTCTATTGAGATAACCTTATAATACTCTTAGGAACCTTGGGTTAAAGTCTTGTGGCTAATGGATCAAAACTACAAAATTCTTGTTGGAACTAGACCCAACCCGAGAGCAACTTAGCAAGAACAAGAATGTGTGATAAATTCTAAGTGTTGAAGACCTTGTCTTGCACTAGTAGTAAGCTTATAAAACATATTGGAGGGCTTAGATTAACACACTTGTGAGCTAGGATGAAGAACAATTAATGTAAAGCCAAGTGGACAAGTTGACTTGGTCAACAATCTCATGCTTTTAAGACTTATCTTCCAAGATGGTCAATGACCAATCTAACCTTGCTGAATTTCGTCCAAGGGCATGTGGGGAAGGTGCCACGTGTCGCCCTCTCATTCATCCATAAAATTCTGTAACCCTCGTGGGCCCCACAAAACCTAAAATTCCTCGGGTGGGCCCCACATGTCCAAATCCGTAAAAACAAATTTCCATAATGTTAAAAGTTCCATACTCTACAAATAATGCATTTTGAGAATTCAATTCTCAACAACGAACATTTTTCCTTTCCGACGTCCGGAAGATTTTCTGTCGGAAAAACAATTCTTCCTTTCGTACCAATTTTCAAGTCTTGATTCCTTACGTACATTCTCTTATACATGTCCTGAACTTACGGGGTGTAACATTCTTCCCCCCTTAGAAACATTCGTCCCCGAATGTTCTTAGTCGGTTGTCAAGCTATACAAACTCCGGCACAATCTCTATACTATGCCTATCACTCAAAACTGCACAAGACCAACGATGCCACACATGGCCACCACAACATACGTAAACATAACAATGGACCTTCCGTCCGCGGCCCCTTCTCACAAAACTCGAAGGTTACAATCTTCTAAAACACGGGATCCCTAGAGGTTCCTTTATTTCCTTACTTGTCATACTTTCTCGTACTTTCAAACTGATCTAGTACACGTACAAAATCTCAACTATTATTTCCGTTCTCCAATCCTTGGAGTTACTATCCAAACTTGGCCATATTGTTACTTACTTTCCCGTTAAGGCTCTTCTCGGTCCTTACGACCTGATTCCGATGGAACGCGTCCACAAACTCGTACAACGATCAACTAGAATTGGGCCTTGCACCCTCGTGACCCTATCACATAACGGGACCATTTATAACTGACATCACCCCATTCCATACTACCGGCTGACCCGAAATGAGTCCACAACCCGACCCAGCGTCACACTTAACTTCTCATTCTTAGTCTGAACTAAAACTCTCTCTTATCTCAAGGTACTTCTCACCCTATCCTCCCATTCACTAGAGGTTCGTCACATAAGCCAAAGTATTTCTACTATACATCCTTCCCTATCGGTCTTACACTGTTACGGGGTAATTACAACTTGTGAACTCTACACAACTATAGTCTCAGTTCACTTACCATTCTTGTCAACATTCTTAACTTTTCACTTTACTAATCAAAGTATCCCTACCTCTGGGTACTATCACTTTACAACTCTAGCAATAAAGGGAAAACATATACGCTAGGGTAAAATCTGAATCTATCAATACACGTATGATTCAAAAGAACCGAAATATACCTGTAACCCCATGCGATGTCGCCTCCTGATCCTGTTCCGTAGTCACGTCATCTCTGCGGTTCGAAGGACCGCCAGAACTATAAACTCCACTCGACTCTACCACTACCGGTCGACATCCAACACCGCTCGGGGACGCATACATGGAGGAAAGGTAACCAACCATCGGCCTCATAGCCGAGCCACCTACGGTGCTCTTTCTAACAGGACATTCCCACTTCAGAGTCTTGACGGTCACAATAATAACAAGCACCTGTGCCATGACGGCATTTCCCCAAATGACGCTTACTACATTGGAAACACTGAGGAATATGTGGCCTCGACTGAGAAAATCCTCTGCTCCTTTGAGAACCTCGACCCCTGGAGCTCGGACCAGCTCTTAAATACCTTGTGGGGTCAAACCTCCCACCTGTGGACTGCGGGGGTATGTACTGGGTAGGTTGGGACGAATATCTCACTCGGCCGCCGAGTTTGCTCGTCCCAAAACTCACCGGATAACCAACCGGTCTAGCCTCTTACGCTGATCTCCGCGTGCCTCTACCCTCTCAGACACTGTCTGCATCGCCGAATAACCTTCTTCTGATGAAACTGTAGCACCGCTATCTTGGTCAATAACATAACTGCTTCCCTCATGACCCTATAGTCTTCTCCTAACTGAGAAACTGGAGGCTCTGGTGCTGGGGCCTCAAAACCTGGCGCAGAAGAACTCGCCGACTGCGGCACAATATCCGGTATACCCTGGGCATAAGCCCTATCAACTCTCTGAGTCTGACTAGTAGCTCCTGCTACTCCTTTGCCCTGCAGGCGACTGTCTCCTCGAGGCATAACTGTAACACAACAATACGTCAGAGAGGAATTATCTTACTAACACAGCTCTATGGCACGATCTTAGAGTGAGAAGAATAGAAACCAACTCCTAAATGTCCTGTAGCCTCCTGTTTATGGGTGTGGCACGCAACACACCGATAATCAAGACTCTACTAGACACGGTCTGTAGACATTCCGAGGACTGACTGCTCTGATACCACTCTGTCACGCCCCGAACCCCGGGCCCGTGACTGGTGCCCTACCTGGGCACCCTTCTACCTTAACAACTAAGCAAACTGCGGAATTTAAATAACACCTCAAAGCCGACAAGGATGCCATAATATACATAAACAAAAGACACTACACTGTACATGAGTCCAATCCCACATATGAATACAGACCTGTAAGAGTTATACTGAACTATGACGGGACAAGGCCCCTGCACCCATAATCGCATAAAAGCACATCGAAAGAACTTATACCAAAAAGATAAACTCCGAACAAAGGAGCTATCCAAAACTACGGCAGGTCCTACACTGCCGATCACCAAACAACGCACCTAAACTCGCGGCATGAACGCGGCTTCAAGAAGGTCGACGAAGAATGTACCAAGTATGTGAACGATGAAATCAGTAATGAAATCATAACAATCTAAGCAAAGCAGAGACATGTATGATAGCCAACCTACGACACAATACATAATACCATATCAAGTCAGGAACGCATGCCCTCAGAGTCATTACTAAAATATAACCATGGGTCTCACGCCCATAATATCAATCATGCCCGTGGAATCCTTCCTCACTGTCGGCAGTCCATGATAATCAAATAACAGTACACTGTGCCTTACTAACAATGAGAGTAAATAGTATTATACTCACAATATAAACTAGGAAGCTCACGATCAAAGCAGGACCACCCGCCCGCAGTATCGTTAAGCAATCCTACTCTTGGGACTATTTCACCCGCATAGGTCGCGTGGACCCGCATGAGGTATTCCTCGCATGGGACTATTTCACCCGCATAAGCCCTTACGGACTCGCATGAGGTATTCCTCGCATAGGCTGGACCCGCCCGCATGGGACTATTTCACCCGCATAAGCCCTTGCGGACTCGCATGAGGTATTCCTCGCATCGTGGGTAGAAAATCCACGGAATATGCAAATGCCACAAACCCGGGGAATGACCCCGAAATGAATGATATACCACTAGCACAAAACCGGCTAGTACCAGCACACATAGGCAATTCTCAATTAAACAAGCCAAAGTACTTATCAAGGCACACATAGAATAATTCTCAATTAATCAAGCCAAAGTACTTATCAAGGCACACTTAGACTAATTCTCAATTAATCAAGCCAAAGTACTTATCAAGGCACACTTAGAATAATTCTCAATTAATCAAGCCAAAGTACTTATCAAGGAACACTTAGAATAGTTCTCAATTAATCAAGCCACAATACTTATCAAGGCACACTTAGACTAATTCTCAATTAATCAAGCCAAAGTACTTATCAAGGCATACATGGAATAATTCTCAATTAATCAAGCCAAAGTACTTATCAAGGCACACTTAGACTAATTCTCAATTAACCAAGCCAAAGTACTTATCAAGGCACACTTAGACTAATTCTCAATTAATCAAGCCAAAGTACTTATCAAGGCATACATGGAATAATTCTCAATTAATCAAGCCAAAGTACTTATCAAGGCACACTTAGACTAATTCTCAATTAACCAAGCCAAAGTACTTATCAAGGCACACTTAGACTAATTCTCAATTAATCAAGCCAAAGTACTTATCAAGGCATACATGGAATAATTCTCAATTAATCAAGCCAAAGTACTTATCAAGGCACACTTAGACTAATTCTCAATTAATCAAGCCAAAGTACTTATCAAGGCACACTTAGACTAATTCTCAATTAATCAAGCCAAAGTACTTATCAAGGCATACATGGAATAATTCTCAATTAATCAAGCCAAAGTACTTATCAAGGCACACTTAGACTAATTCTCAATTAATCAAGCCAAAGTACTTATCAAGGCATACATGGAATAATTCTCAATTAATCAAGCCAAAGTACTTATCAAGGCACACTTAGACTAATTCTCAATTAATCAAGCCAAAGTACTACGTACGTACATTCTTTTCAAAAGACTCTTTTTTATGTAATACCCCAAGATACTAACACCCGTAGTATCAAGGTGTGTCTATTTTTCAAAGTAAGTTACTACACTCTTAGAAAAACTCATTTCAAAGCTTGAAATCAAGTAACTTCAAATTTTCACAATCAAGGCAACTTATGCCCATTAATCAAAATAGACAACTTTCTAGACCTTCCATAAAGCCGTTATAACCAACTTCCCATAAAGCCGTTATAACCCTTTATGATTTTTAGACAATTTCATTCTTTTTATAAACATGAGACTTATACTTAAAACCAAGTATCACAACTTTCAAATCAAGTCTCTTAACTTTCAAAAATACTTCGAGTCTCTTAATATATAGAAAACAAGTTTCTTATACTTTTAACCCTCAAGTAACTCACACCATTAAAACAAGTTTTCTTCTTTTAAATCATGTCATTTCTCCTCTTTTAAAACAATTAAGTAAATCACTCCTTTGACTTCCCTAAAGTCATTATAATGACCTTTAGGTTTTGGAACTAAGGCACTAGCCAAAAGATTTGGAAGCCACTTCCTTTTCAAGACTCTATGTACTTTAAGTAAAATACTTTCACTTTTAAGAATCCAAACTTCACTAAGGAATTAGATTATACAACTTACAAATTAAACATCAAAGTACAATCAAGGAAGTACATAGAACAAATTCTATTTTAGGCAATCCAAATACAACCAAGGAATGGATCATTTAAGGAGTAGGACGTACTTTCTTTATCTTAAGGAATCAGGCTAGAAGAGGAGATAGTTCACATACATTTTTGGCTAAATCCACAAGCTAAGCCGAATACGCCATACGTAGAAGTGTCAACCTATAATGGTCACAACATGACTATCAATTTCTAGTCTCAACGTAGAATAATACTAAGTATACGGTCTCTAATTCTACGAAAAATCGGGCAACACTTCCTTTGTTTCTACTCACTTTGCCACCTTTTTCAAGGCCGAATACAATAACCAACACGCCACATTTAAGGCTCAAACAACAACCAAACAAAGGGGATTACACGCCTTACAATACGTGTAAAATTCCGCCCCACAATTCATACGAAGTAGTTCCATACCCTAGCCATTCTCGGCCAACATAAATAACAACACTAAGTCCTTTCCAATTTCTTTTTCAATCCAAGTTCTAAGGTCTAACAAGTTATATAGTCATAAACAACTTCAACAACTACAATTTCCTTCGTTATACAACATGCGACGACTTAAACTAATAATCAACTTGAATTCCAATCTTAAGGCTAAACATGCTAGTTTTCGGATTAGGGTTCCAATAGCCAATACACTTATCCAACTACATAATATATAACTCATGCTTGCTAATATCCATAGCTACAACAATAAGTAAACCTTAAATGCTAAAACGACAAGATTATACCTTTCCAAGCCCTTAAAAATTCCAAGATTCAAAGTCGCTCCTTAGCAAATTCTTAGCTCCTTTCCTTATGTTCCAATCCGCTTCAAGCACTCCTTAGAAGCCTATGAAGAACCCATCTTCAAGTTCCAACTTCAAAGTTAAAGAACTCCTTAAGTTTCCGCCTAGCGACTAACGTGAAAACGTCGTCTTTCCGCAATCTTTCTATTGAGATAACCTTATAATACTCTTAGGAACCTTGGGTTAAAGTCTTGTGGCTAATGGATCAAAACTACAAAATTTTCTTGTTGGAACTAGACCCAACCCGAGAGCAACTTAGCAAGAACAAGAATGTGTGATAAATTCTATGTGTTGAAGACCTTGTCTTGAACTAGTAGTAAGCTTATAAAACATATCGGTTGGCTTAGATTAACACACTTGTGAGCTAGGATGAAGAACAATTAATGTAAAGCCAAGTGGACAAGTTGACTTGGTTAACAATCTCATGCTTTGAAGACTTATCTTCCAAGATGGTCAATGACCAATCTAACCTTGCTGAATTTCGTCCAAGGGAATGTGGGGAAGGTGTCACGTGTCGCTCTCTCATTCGTCCATAAAATTCTGTAACCCTCGTGGGCCCCACAAAACCTAAAATTCCTCGGGTGGGCCCCACATGTCCAAATCCGTAAAAACAAATTTCCATAATGTTAAAAGTTCCATACTCTACAAATAATGCATTTTGAGAATCCAATTCTCAACAACGAACATTTTTCCTTTCCGACGTCCGGAAGATTTTCTGTCGGAAAAACAATTCTTCCTTTCGTACCAATTTTCAAGTCTTGATTCCTTATGTACATTCTCTTATACATGTCCTGGACTTACGGGGTGTAACAGTTTTAACCCCAAAGTACTACATACTTTCATTCTTTCAAAAAAACCTCTTTTTACGTAAAAGCCACACGATACTAATACTTGTAGTATCAAAACAGAGTAACTATCATTTTAAGTAAACAAAAACAATTTCCGTACCTTCATTTTTAAATAAACCAAGACAATGTCATGCCTTCCTTTTAAACAAAAACACTTCTCCTTTCAAAGGTCAAGTAACAATATATTTCTAAAAATAGTTTAAGCTTCATAACTTCAAATTCTCAAGTCTCTTCTCTTTTAGAAATCAAGTTTCTTACTTTGGAAACCATGAAAATCAATAAATGATCTTATTAAAGCAGTCATGATCTAGAAAATGTAATACAATTTTGTCTTATCCTAGCTTCTATGCAGATGGAGAATTCTACTCATTTTAATTTAATTGATTGTCGATACATTTTCTTTTATTAACGCTGCAATGACTTGTTCGATACTTATTCCCATTCGTGCAGTAAATTAGCAAAGTCAACTCGACTCCAAATACTTCATAACGACTCTTACCAACATCCCCCAAAAGACTTGGTAAGAACTAGGATAACTTTATTATTTTAAAGACCAAGTACCCATTACTCACGAATGAGGTTTCACAACTTTTTAACACAATTCAAGTCCTTAATAATTCATATCAAGTCACTTAACTTTAGAATCAAGTCAAGGACACAAAAAGGGAATCAAACTTCTTTAACACACGTGCGTCTACCGCACTATATATTTTACAAATATCATGCTCAAGAGAATAGGAAGAATCACATACCTCTTTGTCACGACCCGAACCTGGGCCCGTGACTGGTGCTGTTATACCCCGTAGTTTCAGGGTATGTATGCGAGGACGTACGTACGAGAATACGACATTGGAATTGGAATGGAAGAAAGAGGTGATTTTTCCACGGAAAAGTTTCCGGGTTTTGTGAAGGAAAAAGATTCGTTTATGGGAATTTGATTCCCAGATTTGGTATTCGAACTTCTTGGAATTTTAGAGAATTATGGAGTTTTATTTTCGGAAATGGTCACGTGGGGCCCACGGGAGAAAATTTACGGTTTTGTGGGGCCCACTTTGTTTTCGAGATTTTGGCCATTGTGGATATTTTCGGAAGATGAAATATTTTGACGAGTAGGAGGCGACACGTGTCACCCCCTAGTTGGCTTTCGACGAATTCCACTTTGTACACAACACCCGCTAGAGTCGTTTCGACGAAACGCTTTACACAACTCGCGTAGGATAAATTCGCTATGTCATTTCTAATTTTTGCGAATTTTTCCGAGAGACGAAACATTTTGGACCAACAAGAGGGCTTACACTTGTCACCCTCTCATTGATGGATGTTACATGCATTGAGGCCAATTGGCTGACCATTTTTGTCACGTAGGTGGTAGGATATTTTGTGTGCAAGTTGGCCAAGGACACTTGCCTACATCCTCACCCTACACTTGCCTTGCACTTGGCATAATCTTGGCCATTGGTTGGCCATGTCTTGACCTATAAATACCCCTTGTTGAAGAGTTATTTCATCCTAAATTGAGCAATCTATCTCAGTCTCAAATCCTCCCTCTCCTCTTGTTGTTTCGTCCAAACACACCCTCCCTTTGAGAAGCCCTAAGCCGAGAGCAACCCCCTCTAAAGCTAGCCTAGCCGAAACACTACCCCCCCTCCCTTGGTAGAAGAGTTGCCTTCTAGTATTGTTATAATGCCCAAATTACCCTAGCCCAAATCCCTTAGTCCTTAGTAGAAGTTATGAAGAACTTCTAAGGTTTTCTTGGAGCTACCGGAGCGCACAACTTAGGAGCTAAACCTTGCTCAGGCGCGACTTTTATCTAGGATATTATTGGGCTTACCGAGGTAAATAACCTTATCCTCCTTTTGTAATTAGAATATATATACTGTAGAAGTATAGGAATAAGTATTAAATACTTAGAAGGATATTGCAGAATAGAATTGAACTGTTATCACAGTAGAAGGGTTTAAAAGATGAATAATAGAACTGTACTTACATAGGACTGTTTTCACAGTAGACTTGAGTAGCTCACCGGGTAGGGAAGTGCTGCCCAAATGACCATAGAATAACGAACCCTCTGCTTAGAACTTTGTACGATCTGATACCGACGTTGATAGACGATTTGATCGTATAGGTCGATACCGCGCGACATATTCAACTTGGCGGAGGTTTTCGCGAGAAGGTATGTGATTCTTCCTAAAGCATGATATTTTACAATATATATAGTACGGTAGACGCATACGTGTTAATCGAATAATAACTACGCAATGTCTTTGACTTAAGCCCGAATAATACTTACGGCAATGCCACGCTTAAGCCCGAATAACACTTGCAATGCCTCACGCTTAAGCTCGAATAATAAAGAATCAAAACATTTCAAAGGAATACTGAATCATTTTTAACAGAAGAGTAACACTTGGTTTTAAAAGCTTAAGAGTTATACTAGCTTTATGGGAGGTTAGGTATAACGGCTTAAGAGTGATAAAAGGAATGATGTTTTACCAATCAGAATAAATGTCGAACAAACCACAGCAGCGCTAATAAAGGGAATTATTTTGACTAATAAGGTATTATTAAAACTAGTAGAAACTTCCATCTGCATAGGAGCTAAGATGAGACAAAATGATATTACATTTACTAGATCATGGCTGCTGTAATAAGATTGTTACGAATAATAATAACCTACTCACACTTAGGGTATATGTTTCTCAAATTGTTTTAAAGGATTAAAACTATGAACTACAAACCCTTTCGAAAATGAGAAACTTGAGTAATTGAAACTAGGCAAACTTGAACGTTAGGAAAAGAATGTTGTTACTTGATTTTACAAGGAGAAGTGTTTTAATGTACTTCAAAAGATAATTACTCTATTTTTATACTACGGTTATTGTGTGACTTTTGTAAAAGAAACGGATCTTTTAAAAGAGTAATACATGAAGTACTTTGGGGCTAACAACCCGAACTTGTTAACATAATGTAGAAAGTACCTTGTGTGAATAACTTGATTGTATTGATTTGTGATAGTCTTGTAATATTTTCTTGTTGACTGGATAAGTAAACATGTTAGGATGCTACGTGAGTTAGTATCTTGTGATATTTGTGTATATAGGTTTTTCCTTGTTGTGCTTATGTTGTTTAGCAATAATCGGTTATGTTGATATTATATCATTCATAACTCCGGGGGTTAAGCTGCCCTCCGATGCGGGGTAGACTCAGGCGGGTCGATGGACCTATGATTCGAGAATACCTTATGCGGGTCTGTATGGCCTATGCGGAACTGCGGGAGTTCCAGGTTAGTATGCGGCCCTGGTGGTCATGCGGTTCTTGTAGCCATGCGGACGACGAGTCTAGGACGCTGCCGGGGAGTAGCTACCCTCGATGCGGGGTTATACCTCATGCGGGCCTATCTGTTTGGCCTATGCGGAGCTGCGGGAAGTTCCAGGACTAGATGCGCACATTAGATACTGCGGGCGAGTGGCCAGCTTTGATCATGTGACGGTCTAGACAGATCTCATGATACAGTTTATGACCTTGTTGGTACTGTGGGTTTTAGTAGTCGGCTACGCCGCATTTACCCCGCATTTAATCTATTGTGATGACTTTGAGGCATGAGTCACGACTTGACATGATCGCTATTTATTGTGAATCGTAGTTTTGGCTTATCATACATGTCTCCCGCCTTTATATAGACTACTATGATTTCATTTACGATTTTCGCCACATACTGTACTTGCATCGACCTCGGGGCCGCGTTCATGCCGCGGTAAAGGTACTCCTACCGTTGATCCGTTCTTAGGATCACCGCTCAGTTGGGAAAGCTCCGTTTCTCCGGAAGCTTAGCATTTTGGTATGGTCCCCTGTCGTTGTAGATATTCGTATTCAGGGGTATGGCGGGGCCCTGTCCCGCCATTGTTGTTTTAAACTCTTAGAGGTCTGTAGACCTGTTGTAAGGTTGGGATGTAACTGTTCATTTTGGGTTATTTATATACATTATGCCGAAAGGCAACTTTTTTTCCAGAAACTGTGTCTTATTTATACTGTTTCATATCTTGGTTGTTTTATATTCCGCTGGTTTTTCTCTGATGTATGACTACTTGGGTGCCCGGGTAAGGCACCAGTCACGGGCCCCGGAACGGGTCGTGACAAAAGTGGTATCAGAGCAGTTAATCCTCGGAAAGTGTCTACAGACCGTATCTAGTAGAGTCTTGATTATCGGTGTGTTGTGCACCACACCAATAATCAGGAGGCTATAGGATATTTAGGATTGGTTTCCATTCTTCTCACTCTGAGATCGTGCTTTAGAGTTGTGTTATAAGTTGGACCCCTCTAACGTATTCCTTTCCTTTACCAGTGATGCCTCCGCGCCAGGCAACTCGGGCCCAGAAGGGCAAGGCAGCCGAAGGAGCTGCGAGTAGAGTACAGAGATTTAGAAGGGCACAGGCCCAATCATCACCTGGGGTGATGCTTCATGCGGGGAGTTCTGAGACGTCGCCAGCAGCAGTAGAGTTTGGCACAGCGGCAGCAGTTCCTACTGCGGTCATGACATCTGGACTTTCGCCCACGATTGGGAGCAGAAAATATGGATTGGAAGGAGACGGCCCTGTTGCTAGCAAAGGACTTGGCAGCCAGAGAGTATTTTATGTACCGGTATTCCAAGGATATTGATGCTTATCTAAAGAAGGGTTGTGAGGGAGTAGCTCTTCAGTCAGGGACGAGCCAGGCTTGCGTTCAGGATTATGTGCAGCGGGCTGAGAGAGGTAGAGATCGACAGAGTGACCGAGAGCAGCAGAAGAGGGCCCGATTGGCAGGATCATTTGGTAACTCTCGAGGCGAATCGCCTCAGCAGCAGATTAGACATGCGCCTCCGCCAGTGCAGAGTGTCCCTCCACAGGGTTCAGTTTTTCCTCAGTGTTCACAGTGTGGCAGGTGTCATCCCGGGAAGTGCCGTCTTTTTACTGGTGCTTGTTTTTATTGCGGCCGTCAGGGCCATATGGCAAGGGAATGTTCTATGAGGAAGGATACAAGTACGAGGACTCAGCCTACTAGACCAGTTGTGGATGCAGTGGTTCGGAGAGGAGGGGGTGTTAGCCAGAGGAGGCCACCCCCACCTCGGTGTGGCCGTTGTGGTCGATGTCATCGTGGGGAGTGTCGTTCTTCCGCGTCAGCTTGTTATGTTTGCGGCCAGCAGGGCCATTTTGCGAGGAATTGTCCGACCAAGGGTGGTGCGGATGTAGAGACTCGGCCTTCAGGATCAGTGGATAGTTCATCACCTTCCCCAGCTATGCGCCCAGCAGGGCGGGTTTGATTAGAACGACCTAAGGGAAGTGCCGCGTAGATACAGGTATATCCTTAACCCTTTAGAGATTTATTGTGTAGCGAATATCTTAAGTATTATGTTCAGATAGCATTGTGTTAACTGTGATTGGGAATCATGATTAGTTAATCAGGAAAGATTGGGGGATAGAGAAAGTGGGAGCCTTAGGATGTGTACGTAGAGACCTTAGAGGCGAGGCCATCTTTGGTAAAAGAATTACTTCGTGTTTGACCCTTGTCAAGGTGCATAGTATACGTGAGATATTTTGTGGGATGAATCCCTGGGTAATGTGGAATGAAAGAGGGTAGAAGACCGCTAGGTTTTCGTAACGTGATTGGTGAGATTGTTCCGAATCAGGGAGCTAGTGTTTGCGCATTGCCGGGTTGGGTGGAGGCCATGTGGCGGGTCGACCCGTGGCCTGTTTGGTGGTGGGGTCAGTTTTTGGTGGTCCCGCCGGGTGGTAGGGTCACTAGGGTGTTAGGCCCAAGTTTAGTTAACCAACGTACGAGTTCGTGGATACATTCGACCGAGTCGCCGAGGAGGTCAGCCCGTCTTGTCTTCTAGCAAAGACCGTGTACTCGGTAGGGGTGATTATATCAGAAAGGTTGTAAGGCTGCACGGAGTGCCTACCTTCACCTTATGACAGACAGTGGAGCCCAGGGTACGGCTGTTTCCTTTTTTTGGAAGTTTTACCAGGCAGGGTTAAGAACTCAGGTAAGTCTCGACCGCATTCGCCTGGCAGTGTTTGGATTTCAGGAGTAGTTGTGGGGATTGTTGTCTCCTGTAAAGGGAATGTTTAAGCTACCATTTTCAGTATTCGGATGTCGCCTTAGGAAGCCTTGTAGGGGCGGAAGTATAAGTTGCCGATCGATTGGTTCGATGTTGGCGCGTTCGATAGTTAGTTGAGTTTGTTCCAGATCGTGGATAGGGTGTGACGAGTTTTGGAAAACAGAGGAAACTTAGCCGTGTTACTTTGGGCCTTTTTAAGTTCATGTGAAGATTAGGCCAGGTTGCCTATATGTTAGCATTGCCGTCCGACTTAGGAGGCAGTACGTCCGGTCTTTCGTATTGTTATGTTCGGGAAAGTATCGGAAATCCACCCAGAGTGTTCCCAGTTAATGATGACCACGTTAGAGATAGTAACCCCGAGATTTGGAAACTAAGCAGTAACAGAAAGGTGATAAGAGTTCGAGCGTACAAGAAGTGTACGACATCCTCAGGGATCGCAAGCAGCCGGTACCATTTGTTGGGTCGTCGGGGCAAGGCTCGCGACAAAGTGACAAAAGTGGTATCACGACGAGTAAAGGAAGAACGAGCATGTATTAACGAGCATAGGTGTGATCATTCGTTCGTAAAGAGTAGGGGCGAAGGGAGTATCTTTTTAGATCTCGAGTAGGAGTTTTTGTGATAGAGGTGATTCCTCGTGGACTTGGAGATAAGTATGTGCGCTTGTTGTGTTGTGACCAGGTGTGGCATGGTTGTTTCCGTAAGTATAGCAGCAAAGGACTATCTCGCTGCTTGTTTTGATACCTAGAAGGAACATTCGGACGAATGTTTCTGAGGTGAGAATGTTATACCCCGTAGTTTCAGGGTATGTATGCGAGGACGTACGTACGAGAATACGACATTGGAATTGGAATGGAAGAAAGAGGTGATTTTTCCACGGAAAAGTTTCCGGGTTTTGTGAAGGAAAAAGATTCGTTTATGGGAATTTGATTCCCAGATTTGGTATTCGGACTTCTTGGAATTTTAGAGAATTATGGAGTTTTATTTTCGGAAATGGTCACGTGGGGCCCACGGGAGAAAATTTACGGTTTTGTGGGGCCCACTTTGTTTTCGAGATTTTGGCCATTGTGGATATTTTCGGAAGATGAAATATTTTGGACGAGTAGGAGGGCGACACGTGTCACCCCCCCCCTAGTTGGCTTGGACGAATTCCACTTTGTACACAACACCCGTTTAGAGTCGTTTTTCGACGAAACGTTTTACACAACTCGCGTAGGATAAATTCCGGCTATGTCATTTCTAATTTTTGCGAATTTTTCCGAGAGACGAAACATTTTGGACCAACGAGAGGGCGACACTTGTCACCCTCTCATTGATGGATGTTACACGGCATTGAGGCCAATTGGATGACAATTTTTGTCAAGTAGTTGGTAGGATATTTTGTGTGCAAGTTGGCCAAGGACACTTGCCTAAATCCTCACCCTACACTTGCCTTGCACTTGGCATAATCTTGGCCATTGGTTGGCCATGTCTTGACCTATAAATACCCCCCTTGTTGAAGAGTTATTTCATCCTAAATTGAGCAATCTATCTAAGTCTCAAATCCCTCCCTCTCCCTCTTGTTGTTTCGTCCAAACACACCCCTCCCCTTTTGAGAAGCCCTAGCCGAGAGCAACCCCCCCCCCTCTAAAGCTAGCCTAGCCGAAACACTACCCCCCCTCCCTTGGTAGAAAAGTTGCCTTCTAGTATTGTTATAATGCCCAAATTACCCTAGCCCAAATCCCTTAGTCCTTAGTAGAAGTTATGAAGAACTTCTAAGGTTTTCGAGCTACTGAGCGCACAACTTAGGAGCTAAACCTTGCTCAAAGCGACTTTTATCTAGGATATTATTGGGCTTACCGAGGTAAATAACCTTATCCTCCTTTTGTAATTAGAATATATATCTTGTAGAAGTATAGGAATAAGTATTAAATACTTAGAAGGATATTGCAGAATAGAATTGAATGTTATCACGATAGAAGGGTTTAAAAGATGAATAATAGAATCAGATTTACATGATCGCTTTTCACAGAGACTTGAGTAGCTCACCGTAGGGAAGTGCTGCCCAAATGACCATAGAATAACGAACCCTCTCGCTTAGAACTTTGTACATTACACCGACGCGTTGATAGGCGTATTTGGTATTATAGGTCGATACCGCGCGACATATTCAACTTGGCGGGAGGTTTTCGAGAAGGTATGTGATTCTTCCTAAAGCATGATATTTTACAATATATATAGTACGGTAGACGCATACGTGTTAATCGAATAATAACTACGGCAATGTCTTTGACTTAAGCTCGAATAATACTTGCGTAATGCCTCACGCTTAAGCTCGACAACACTTGGCACTGTGATGCCTCACGGCTTAAGCTCGAATAATAAAGAATCAAAACATTTCAAAGGAATCTCAATCATTTTTAATGGAAGAGTAACACTTGGTTTTAAAAGCTTAAGAGTTATACTAGCTTTATGGGAGGTTAGGTATAACGGCAAGAGTGATAAAAGGAATGATGTTTTACCAATCGAATAAATGTCGAACAAACCACAAAGCGGCTAATAAAGGGAATTATTTTGACTAATAAGGTATTATTAAAACTAGTAGAAACTTCCATCTGCATAGGAGCTAAGATGAGACAAAATGATATTACATTTACTAGATCATGGCTGCTGTAATAAGATTGTTACGAATAATAATAACCTACTCACACTTAGGGTATATGTTTCTCAAATTGTTTTAAAGGATTAAAACTATGAACTACAAACCCTTTCGAAAATGAGAAACTTGAGTAATTGAAACTAGGCAAACTTGAACGTTAGGAAAAGAATGTTGTTACTTGATTTTACAAGGAGAAGTGTTTTAATGTACTTCAAAAGATAATTACTCTATTTTTATACTACGGTTATTGTGTGACTTTTGTAAAAGAAACGGATCTTTTAAAAGAGTAATACATGAAGTACTTTGGGGCTAACAACCTGTCACGACCCGTTCCGGGGCCCGTGACTGGTGCCTTACCCGGGCACCCAAGTAGCCATACATCAGAGAACAATCAGCGGAATATAAAACAAGACATGAAACATGATATAACTAGAACATTTTATCTGATGAAAAAGATTGCCTTTCGGCATATATACATAAACCAAGTTTTTTGCGATTCATCCCAACTGTACAACAGGACTACAGACCTCTAAGGAAATAACAACTATGGCGGGACAGGGCCCCGCCATACCCTGTCTGTACAAAACTATCTATAACAGGGAGATCATACCCAAAAGTAGAGCCTCCGGAGAGAGTGGAGCTCCTAACACCAACGTAGAGATCCTAAGGATGTGGATCTAGCACCTGCTTTCCTCTAGTACTCATGCAGATGAACGCAGCCCCCCGAAGGAGGTCAGTACAACAGGTACCAAGTATGTGAAACTATAAAGTACTTTAAATGAAATCAAGGTATTTAAAACCTTTTCACAAATATATTCAGTTCAATTGCACATAGTGCCACATCACAACAATAACAGTAATAGGAAAACTGTAACAGGTCTAGTCTAGGCCGCGAATGATCGAAGCAAGGCCAACCGCCCATAGTATCATTCTGCGTGCCTAGTCACGACTTCCGCGATCGCATAGGTCACACATGCACTGCATGAGGTATTCCCGCATCGGGGTAGCTAGCCGGTACCTCCTCACGGACTTCCGCACCGCATAGCCTCAAAAGACCGCATAGTCCCATGGACCGCATAGGCATCCC
Organism: Przewalskia tangutica; assembly: GCA_029844215.1. Taxonomy (NCBI): domain Eukaryota; kingdom Viridiplantae; phylum Streptophyta; class Magnoliopsida; order Solanales; family Solanaceae; genus Przewalskia; species Przewalskia tangutica. The sequence continues at coordinate 84,075,550 of CM056726.1, read as the reverse complement.
CGTGACGGGCTAATCACCCGAATGATCAATCTCGAGCACGCCGCAGCTCGCATAGTCTCATAGACCGATAGGCCGTATAGACCCGCATCAAGGGTGGCAAGCCCTCGGTATAACAAGTCAAGGGGGTAGGTGATACAATAACAGTACAACGGACTTACCGGTTAGCAACGTAAGCACAGCAAGAATGACCCCCTTTCACAACATTACAAGCCAATTAACACATGCAGAATCATAGTATGTCTTCCTATCAACCAATCTTGCTACACTTAACAGAAATCAATACAAGGCTTTTATAAACAAACAAGTAAACAGTTCCTTTTATCATTCTTAAGTTGTTATACCTAACTTCCCATAAAGCTAGTATAACTCTTAAGCTTTTGTTTTAGAACCAAATATTACTCTTCTGTTAAAAATGATTCATTATTCTTTTGACATACTTCAAGGTTCTTATTATTCAGGCTTAAGTCAAAAGACATTGCCGATTATCATATGTACGTCTACCGTACTATATATACTTAAAATATCATGCTCAAGAGTATAGGAAGAATCACATACCTTCTCGGCGAAATCCACCTGCCAAGTCGAGTATGTCGCGCGCAGAGAATCAGCCTATAATAGTCACAGACATCTATCAAAGTCTAGACCATTCTGTAGGTCATTCAAAACAGAGGGTCCTCAATTCTACGGAAAGTCGGGCAGCACAACCCTACCCGGTGAGCTATATAAGTTCATCGTGGAAAACAGTCTATGTAAGTACAGCGTATAATCTTCTTTTATACCCTTCTAAGGTGTTCTGATTCAATTCTATTCTTAATAACCTCCTAAGTATTTATACTTATTTCAATACTTCTACAAGATGCATTCTCTAATTACAAAAGAGGTTAGGATTATATACCTCGATAAGCCCAATAATATCCAAGTAAAAGTCGATCTGAGCGAGGTTTAGCTCCTAATCCAAAGCTCCAAGAATCGTTAGAAGTTTCCCACAACTTCTACTCAGTACTAGGGAAGTTGGGCTAGGTTCAAGTGGGCAGTATAACAATTCTAGAAGGCAACTTTCCTACCAAGGAGGGGGTAGGTTTCGGCCAGGCTAGAGGGGAAGGGCCTCGCCAAGACTTCACTCAATGGGGGAGGGGTGTTTGGACGAATTGCTCACCAGGGAGAGGGGAGGATTTTTCAAGACTTGCAAGCTTTTGTGGATGAAGAACTCTTCATCTCAAGAGGGGTATTTATAGGTCAAGACATGGCCAACCAATGGCCAAGATTTAGCCAAGTGCTAGGCAAGTGTAAGGTCAAGATTAGGGCAAGTGTACCTAGCCAACTTGCACACAAAATATCTATCCAACTTTATGACAAGGATTGTCATCCAATCGGCCCTATTGCCGTGACAAGTCCACCAATGAGAGGGTGGAAAGTGTCGCCCTCTCATTGGTCCAAAGTGTTACGTCTCTCGGAAAAATCCGCAAAAATAAGAAATGACATAGCCGGAATTTATCCTATGAAAGCTGTGGAAACGTTTCGTCGGAAAACCGTTCGCTTTGTGAGTTGTGCCCAATAATTTTCGTCCAAGCCTAACTTTTAAGGCTAACCTTTCAGACGTATTCCCACGTACATACTGGAAATACGGGGTATAACATTCTCCCCTCCTTAGAAACATTCGTCCCGAATGTTCCTTCCCAAGACAGTTAAAGATAAGGTTCTTAACAACCTAAGCAGTTCGCAAAAAAACACTTAGCACATAAGTCAATTGAATCAATAAGTAGGAAAGTAGGTTACCCGAGGTGTGGGAATAGGTGAGGGTATCTCTCGCCTCATGTCCTCCTCTCGCTTCCCACGTCATCTCCTCCCTAAGCTCGTTCCGCCACAAAACTTTGACTGCTACGCCCTGGTCCGCAGACGCCTAACTCGACGATCGACTATCGCTATGGGAATCTCCTCATACGATAACCCCCGGTCACTGACATCGCCAATCGGGTGTACCCTAGATGGATCCGACACATCTCCTCAAAGATAGATACGTGAAATATCGATGCACCGCCTCCAGATCGGACGGCAGATCCAACTCATAAGCAACCTTGCCTACCACGTGACAATCAAACGCCCAATGTACCTTGGGCCGAGTTTTCCTTCTTCCCGAATCTCATCACACCTTCATGGGTGACACCTTCAGAAAACCCAATCATCAATCGCGAACTCGGATGTCGACGTCGATGATCCGTGATACGACTTCGCCGACTCGAGCTGTCGATAGCCGCCTCGGATAAGCTTCACCTTATCCATCGCCACTGCACCAAGTCCGTCCCACTAATCGTACTCGCCCACATCGAACCATGCTATCGCGACCGCACTTCCTCCCATACAAAGCCTCATACGGCGCCATCCGAATGCTAGAGTGGTAGCTGTTATTATACGCGAACTCTACCAGCGGCAAGTGATCCTCCCACTACCCTCGGTCAATAACACAGCTCGCGGATATCCTCAAGAGTGCGGATAGTGCGCTCGCTGTCCGTCTGCTCAGTGGATGAAATGCGACTGTGCTCACTGCGTCCCTAAACCCCTCTGGAAGGACCTCCAGAAGTTAGCCGTAAACTGGGCTCCTCTCTCTGATATGAACGAAATAGGCACTCCATGCAGTCTGACGATCTCTCGGAAGTAAAGTCAGGCATAATACTCAGCCGAGAAAGTCGTCCAAACGGGAAGAAAGTGGTCGCCACAGTCGTCGACGATAACCCATATAGAATCATGTCTCCTCCGAGTGCGAGGCAATCCCGTGATGAAGTCCATGTTGATCACCTCCCACTTCCGTGTCGATCTCTATCGTCAGAATAAACCACCGTGCCTGCGGTGCTCTACCTTCACCGCCGACAACACGCACCGAGCTACGAACTCGCAACGCCCCTCTTCAAACCATCCCACCAATACACGATCTAAGGTCGTGGGTACATCTTGGTCGACCGACGGATGGATAGAGTAACGCTACACGTGTGCTTCCCCAAGAACTCGCCGAAGTCCCGAAACATCCGGAACACACAACTCGCCTCAAACCTTAGCGCCCCATCAGGTGCTACCTCAAAAGGACCCTTGCCCTCACGAAGAGCTGTATCACGATAACGTGCCAAAACCGGATCCTCGAACTGTTGCCTCTTCACCTCCTCGACGATGGAAGACTCGGCAACCTCACGAACTCTAACCCCACTGCTATCAGAATCAATCAAGCGGACACCAAGGCTCGCTAACTGATGCAAATCACGAACCATGCCCTCCTCTCGCCGCACTCGATAGACTCCCCATCGACCTACGACTAAGAGCATCTGCCACAACATTGGCCTTCCCCGGGTGGTACAGGATATTGACGTCATAATCCTTAAGCAACTCTAACCACCGTCTCTGTCGTAAGTTCAGCTCCCTCTGGCTGAAGATATACTGGAGGCTCTTGTGGTCTGTATAAATATCCACGTGAACCCCATACAAATAGTGCCTCCAGATCTTTAAAGCGTGAATCACCGCTGCCAGCTCCAAATCATGGGTGGGGTAGTTCCTCTCGTATCTTAAGTCGCCGGACGCGTATGCTATAACTCGCCTGCTGCATCAACACACATCCCAACCCGATGCCCGACGCATCACAATACACCACGTAACCATCCGACCTCCGAAGAGTAAGAACGGGCGGTCGTCGCTTTCTTTCAAAGAATCGAAACCCCGCCACAAGCATCACCCATCGAAACTTGGTCGCCTTACGAGTCACCTAGTCAATGGTGCGAGATAGAAGCAAACTTCTCCACGAACCGATAATATCTGCAAGGCCCGTAAAATCGCGAACCTCTGTCGAGTATGAGGTCTAGGCCAAGTGCTGAGTGCCTCGATCTTGTCCGTATCCACTGGAATGCCATCAGCCCCGACAATGTGCCCAAGAAAAGCCACCGAGGTCAACCAAAACTCACATTTGGAAAACTTCTGATACGCTGATCCCGAGAATCACAAGATAGCCTCAAATGCTCGCGTGCTCCTCGCTCTGGCGAGAATAAACCAAGATATCATCAATGAACACTATCACAAACGTGTCCAAAATGGTTTGAACACTCGGTTCATCAACTCCATGAATACCGCGAGCATTGGTCAACCCAAAAGACATGACCAACTCATAATGCCCGCATCGTCCGAATGCGATCTAGGGACATCCACCTCTAACTCGAACGATGATAGCCCGATCGTAGATCAATCTTGGAAAAACATCTCGCGCTCGCAACCGATCGAACAAATCATCAATCACGGGAAGAGGGTATACATTCTTAATGGTCACCTTGTTCACCGTCAGAATCAACACATGCGCAGCGTCCCGTCCTTCTTCTTCACGAACAATACCGGCGCCCCCCAGGGAGAAACACTAGGTCTGATGAAACCCTTCTCCAACAAATCACTCAGCTGCTCCTTCAACTCTCTCAACTCGGCAGGTGCCATCCTGTATGGCGGAATGGAAATAGGCCGAGTGTCCGCAAAGACATCTATACAAAACTCGATCTCCCTCTCAGGAGGGATACCCGGGAGGTCGTCTGGAAACACGTCTGAGAACTCTCGGACTACTGGAACTGTCTGAAAATCTGGTACCGCAGCCTCAGTATCAAACACCCGAACGAGATGGTAGATATACCCCTTCTGCACCATCTTCCTAGCCTTGAGGTAGGAAATAAACCTACCTTTCGGCGATACCGTGCTCCCTTCCCACTCAACAACCGGCTCCTCAGGAAACTGGAACCGTACTACTCTCTCTCTGCAGTCTACATTGGCGTAGCAAGAAGCTAGCCAATCCATCCCCATGATTACGTCGAAGTCAATCATCTCCAACTCTATCAAGTCGGCAAGGGTCTGACGACTGTAAATGGTCACAGGACAAGCTCTATATACCCGCCGAGCTACCACCGAATCACCCACCGGCGTAGCTACCTCGAAAGGGTCTATGGACTCAGGCTCTATCCCTATCCTACTAGCAACAAGGGGAGATATATAGGACAGAGTAGAACCCGGATCTATCAAAGCATATACATCAAACCCAGAAACTGATAAGGTACCTGTGACGACATCAGGTGAGGCCTCCTGATCCTGTCGGCTGGACAAAGCATAAATGCGGTTCTGAGGACCGCTAGAATCGACTTGCGCCACGACCGCCGCGACCGCTGATCTCTCGAGTACCACGCCCGGCGAGTAATCGGGGATGAAGAAGCGCACAGACTCGTAGCCGGGCCCTACCCCGGTTGCCACGGTCGGCCGCAAACTCGCGAAATGACCTGCCTGGCCACAAGTATGGCAAGTTCGTAGTAGCATAACAGCTCCCAGAATGGAATCTACCACAACGGGCACACCAATGCACTCGAGCGGTTAGCCCCTGTTACTCGAAATCAAGTCCACGGGCCCCGACCGCCTCGATCGCTCGTCAGATGAAAATGATGTAGGAGTGCTCGAGCCGTGGTGCAAATCTGGACTTGGCGATGCGCCCACCACGAGAACCACCAAAAGAACCGGCCGCCCCGGCCTTCTTCTCGCCGATATCGGTCTACCCGGCGTCTCTACGCCTCGCATCCCAATGCATGAGCTGCATACGGTAATGTCCATGCTCGGTGAAGGGACACACCGCACAAGACTCGCCATATAGTCGTCTAGCCGTGGCGTAGCGATGCACCGGTCCTCCATATTCGCTACGGTCAGAACATATCGAGCCAATGAATCAAACTCGACATTGTACTTCTAACTGCAAGGCCCCTCCCCGCCTCGAGAACAAAAATTGTCGATCGTGCCCTCATCTGCGGAGGCAAGAAGTGTGTGAGAAAAGCCTCAAAACTCATCCCATACTGCTGAGTGCATGCTCTCCCGAAAGCTCCTATGATCGAACCAATCGATTGCGGTATCACGCACCGATGCGAACCGAACGTCACTGACTCGATCTACGAAGCCTTGACCACCCGCATAATCCTGCAGAATCGACGGATGAACTCCTGCGGATCATCCTCCGCCTTGACAGTAAAACTCGCGGCTACAACTAAGGAAGTCCCGTAGCCTCAAACTATCTGCCCTCTGGTGAACGACGGGTGCTACCGAGCCGAATGGAATGGCCGCCAAACCTCTCCTCATATCCGCCACGACCTTGGCTAGTAATCGCCATCTCCTTGTACCCTAACTCTCGCCCGGCCGAGGGATGCGAGGTGTGGTATCGCGGTCTCGGCTGGGCCGGTGTCATAGAACTCGCTCTCTGGTATAGACTGGCACGAGCCCTCGTGACTCACGGGTGTCACACTAGCAGCCTCCTGCCTTTGCCCTTCTCGGGCGGGTTGCCTTACGTGGAGGCATATCTCGCATAGAAAGGAATGCGTTAGAGGGTCCAACCTATAACACGCCTCTAAAGCACGATCTCAGAGTGAGAAGAATGGAAACCAATCCTAAATATCCTATAGCCTCACGATTATTGGTGGTGCACAACACACCGATAATCAAGACTTACTAGATACGGCAGTAGACACTTTCCGAGGATTAACCGCCTGATACCACTTTTGTCAAGACCTGCCCGGTTCTGGATCGTGCCTTACCCGCACCCAAGTAGCCATACATCGAGAACAATCGGCGAATATAAAACAAGACATGAAACATGATATAACTAGAACATTTTATCTCGATGAAAAGATTGCCTTTCGCATATATACATAAACCAAGTTTTTTGCGCTACATCCCAACTGCATAACAGACTACGCACCTCAAGGAAATAACAACTATGGCGGACAGGCCCCGCCATACCTGTCTGTACAAAACTATCTATAACAGGAGATCATACCCAAAAGTAGAGCCTCAGAGAGAGTGGAGCTCCTAACACCAACGTAGAGATCCTAAGGATGTGGATCTAGCACCGCTTCCTCTAGAACTCGCGGATTTAACGCAGCCTCGGAGGTCAAGACAACAGGTACCAAGTATGTGAAACTATAAAGTACTTTAAATGAAATCAAGGTATTTAAAACCTTTTCACAAATATATTCAGTTCAATTGCACCTAGTGCCACATCACAACAATAACGAATAGGAAAATCAGAATAGTCTAGTCTAGGCGCGAATGATCGAAGCAAGGCCAACCGCCCATAGTATCATTCTGCGTGCCTAGTCTCGACTTCCGCACCGCATAGTCACACAGACCGCATGAGGTATTCCTCAGACGGGGTAGCTAGCCCGGTATTCTCCTCGACTTCCGCACCGCATAGCCTCAAAAGACCGCGATAGTCCCATGGACCGCATAGGCATCCTCGCGTCGGGCTAATCACCCGAATGATCAATCACGAGCACGCCGCACTCGCATAGTCTCATAGACCGCATAGGCCGATAGACCGCATCGCGGTGGCAAGCCCGGTATAACAAGTCGGGGTAGGTGATACAATAACAAGACAACGGACTTCTGGTTAGCAACGTAAGCGCAAAGAATGACCCCCTTTCACAACATTACAAGCCAATTAACACATGCAGTATCATAGTATGTCTACCTATCAACCAATCTTACTACACCTAACAGAAATCAATACAAGGCTTTTATAAACAAACAAGTAAATAGTTCCTTTTATCATTCTTAAGTTGTTATACCTAACTTCCCATAAAGCTAGTATAACTCTTAAGCTTTTGTTTTAGAACCAAATATTACTCTTCTGTTAAAAATGATTCATTATTCTTTTGACATACTTCAAGGTTCTTATTATTCAGGCTTAAGTCAAAAGACATTGCCGATTATCATATGTACGTCTACCGTACTATATATACTTAAAATATCATGCTCAAGAGTATAGGAAGAATCACATACCTTCTCGGCGAAATCCACCTGCCAAGTCGAGTATGTCGCGCGCAGAGAATCAGCCTATAATAGTCACAGACATCTATCAAAGTCTAGACTATTCTGTAGGTCATTCAAAACAGAGGGTCCTCAATTCTACGGAAAGTCGGGCAGCACAACCCTACCCGGTGAGCTATATAAGTCTACTGTGAAAACAGTCCTATGTAAGTACAGTTCGTATAATCTTCTTTTATACCCTTCTAAGGTGTTACAGTTCAATTCTATTCTTAATAACCTCCTAAGTATTTATACTTATTTCAATACTTCTACAGTATGCATTCTCTAATTACAAAAGAGGGTTAGGATTATATACCTCGATAAGCCCAATAATATCCAAGTAAAAAGTCGATCCTGAGCGAGGTTTAGCTCCTAATCCAAAGCTCCAAGGCGCTCCAAGAATCCTTAGAAGTTTCCCACAACTTCTACTAAGTACTAAGGAATTTGGGCTAGGTTAAATTGGGCATTATAACAATACTAGAAGGCAACTTTCCTACCAAGGGAGGGGGGGTAGGTTTCGGCTAGGCTAGAGGGGGGAAGGGCCTCGCCAAAACTTCACTCAAAGGGAGGGTGTTTGGACGAATTGCTCACAAGGGAGAGGAGGATTTTTCAAGACTTGAAAGCTTTAGTGGATGAAGAACTTTTCATCTCAAGAGGGGTATTTATAGGTCAAGACATGGCCAACCAATGGCCAAGATTTAGCCAAGTGCTAGGCAAGTGTAAGGTCAAGATTAGGGCAAGTGTACCTAGCCAACTTGCACACAAAATATCTATCCAACTTTATGACAAGGATTGTCATCCAATCGGCCCTATTGCCGTGACAAGTCCACCAATGAGAGGGTGGAAAGTGTCGCCCTCTCATTGGTCCAAAGTGTTACGTCTCTCGGAAAAATCCGCAAAAATAAGAAATGACATAGCCGGAATTTATCCTATGAAAGCTGTGGAAACGTTTCGTCGGAAAACCAATCGTTTTGTGAGTTGTGCCCAATAATTTTCGTCCAAGCCTAACTTTTAAGGCTAACCTTTTGTACGTATTCCCTTACGTACATACTCTGGAAATACGGGGTATAACACAACCCGAACTTGTTAACATAATGTAGAAAGTACCTTATGTGAATAACTTGATTGTATTGATTTGTGATAGTCTTGTAATATTTTCTTGTTGACTGGGTAAGTAAACATGTTAGGATGCTACGTGAGTTAGTATCTTGTGATATTTGTGTATATAGGTTTTTCCTTGTTGTGCTTATGTTGTTTAGCAATAATCGGTTATGTTGATATTATATCATTCATAACTCCGGTTAAGCCGCTCCACGCGGGGTAGACTCAGCGGTCGATGGACCTATGATTCGAGAATACCTTATGCGGTTCAGTATGGCCTATGCGGAATCGCGGAGTTCGAGTTAGTATGCGCCCCGTGGTCATGCGGTTCTTGTAGCTACGCGACGACGAGTCTAGACGCCGGGAGTAGCTACCGATGCGGGTTATACCTCATGCGGGCCTATCTGTTTGGCCTATGCGAGTGCGGAAGTTCGAGGACTAGATGCGCACATTAGATATCGCGGCGAGTGGCGGCTTTGATCATGTGACGGTCTAGACAGATCTCATGATCTGATTTATGATTGTTGATGCGTGGTTTAGTAGTCGGCTACGCCAGATTTACCCCGCACGAATCTATTGTGATGACTTTGAGGTATGAGTCCGACTGATGATCGCTTATTTATTGTGAATCGTAGTTTTGGCTTATCATACATGTCTCTCGCCTTATATAGACTACTATGATTTCATTTACGATATTTTGATTTCCACATACTTGGTACTGTTACCTCGCCGGGCCGCGTTCATGCCGCAGTAAAGGTACTCATCGTTGATCCTCGTTCTTAGGATCACCGCCAGCGTTGAAAGCTCCGTTTCTCGGAAGCTTAGCATTTGTATGGTCCGCCGTTGTAGATATTCGTATTGGTATGGCGGCCCTGTCCCGCCATTGTTGTTTTAAACTCTTAGAGGTGCAGACTGTTGTAAGGTTGGGATGTAATCGTCATTTTGGGTTATTTATATACATTATGCGAAAGGCAACTTTTTTCCGTAAAGCGTGTCTTATTTATCTTGTTTCATATTCGTTGTTTATATTCCATTGTTTTTCTCGATGTATGACTATTGCGGTAAGGCACGACCACGCCCCTAACGGTCGTGACAGTGCCTTACCCGCACCCTAGTGATACAACATCGAGTAATCGGAACATAAAACACATACATGAAACAAATGAAGTACAAAGCGATGTCGAGGAAAACTTGCCTTCGGCATATATAAATAACAACTCTTACAAAATGAGCAGTTTAATCCTTCTTACAAACCCCGCCACAACGATTACATGCACCTCTAAGAAATGATGCGACAACAATGGCGGGGCCCCGCCATACCTCAATGTAAATACCTACAACGGCAGGACTATACCAAGATAAGCCTCGGAGAAGCGAGCTTTCCCAAACGCTGAACTGTGACCCTAAGAGCGAGGATCAACGACTGGTGTACCTTTACCTGCGGCATGAACGCAGCCCCCCGAAGGAGGTCAGTACAACAGGTACCAAGTATGTGAAACTGAAAATAGATACTGTAAATGAAATCATAGTAGTCTATATAAAGCAGGAGACATGTATGATAACCAAACTACAGTTCACAATAAATAGCGAATATGTCAAGTCGTGGACTCACGCCTCAAAGTTATCACAATACAACCAGACGGAGCAAGTGCGAAGGCATAGCCGACTACTAAGACCCACGCACAAAATACCACAAATCAGATCCCGAGGTCTTTCTAGACCGCACCACATGATCGGCCGCCACTCGCCCGCAATATCAATGTGCGCGTCTATCCCTGGAACTCTCGCAGCTCCGCATAGGTCACACACGGACCCGCATGAGGTATTCCTCGAATCATGGTCCCAGACCGCCTGAGGTATACCCCGCATCGAGGGCAGCTTAACCCCCGGTATCCACCTAGGCTCCCGCAACCCGCATAGTCTCAAAAGACCGCATAGTCTCAATAGACCGCATAGGGAATCCCCCGCATCAGGCTAAACACCCGGAATGATCAATCCTGGAGCTACCGCACTCCGCATAGTCACAAGGACCGCATAGGCCGTAAAGACCCGCATCAAGGGTGGCAAGCCCTCGGTATAAGTCAAAGGGGTAGGTGATATAATAATAGTACAACGGGCTTAACGTTTAACAACGTAAGCACAATCAAGAATGACCCCCTTACATCACGATCACACAAGATACTAACACACGTAGCATCCTAACATGTTTACTTATCACATCAACAAGAAAGTATTTACAAGGCTATCTCAAACCAACACAATCAAGCTATTCACACAAGGTACTTTATGCTAACAAGTTCGGGTATCTATCCCCAAAGTACTTCATACATTAAATCTTTAAAAGATACGTTACTTCACAAAAACCACACAATACCCGTAGTATATAGAGTGATTATCTTTTTAAAGTAAATCAATTACTTCTCTTTGTAAAATCAATTAGCAACATTCTTTTCCAATGTTCCAGTTTGCCTAATTTCCAATGTTCACGGTTCTTATTTTAGAAAGGTTTCGTAGTTCATAGTCTTATTCATTTAAGAATATAATTCTCCTTTAAACAATCTGAGAAACATAAGCCTTATATGTGAGTAGGATATTCTTGTTTATAACAATCTTATTACAGCAGCCATGATCTAGAAAATATCATTTTGTCTTATCTTAGCTTCTATGCAGATGGAAGTTTCTACTGGTTTTAATAATACTTAATTAGTCAAAACATTTCCTTTTATTAACGCTGCAGTGGTTTGTCGATACACATTCTGATTTCCGAAATCAGTAAAACATTCTTAAGCCGTTATACCTAACTTCCCATAAAGCTAGTATAACTCTTAAGTTTTTTTAAAAACCCAAGTATTACTTCAAGTTCTTTATTAACACATAACAAGCCAGTTATAGTTCAAATCAGTCACCTTTTAAAAACCACAAGTATTTTCTTACCAACATAAAGCTGTTATAACCAACTTCCCATCAAGCCGTTATAACACTTTATGTTTTAAACCAATCAAATACATTTAGCACATGTACGTCTACCGTACTACATAGTTCACACATATCATGCTAGAAGAGATAAGAAGAGGTTCACATACCTCGCGACGAGTATCGACTAATAGCAAAACGCTCCAAGTACTTCAAACCGTCGGCTACTCCTTAGCCAGTAGATCGCGCCATACGTAGTACTTCAACCTATAAGGCCACAAGGCGCTTATTAACATTTAGATTTCTTCGTAGAACATTCTACGTAAAATTCAAGAAGACCTCCCCGCAACAAACAGCGTAAATCTCCTCCTCTATCGTGGCCGGCTATCAAGCCAACCAGGGGGGGGGTTCATACATCTAAACGGACGTGCACAATTCTTCCTCACGTAAAAGCTACACAAGGTTCATCTGAATACACCCTATGTAAAAACACCAAGACTCTTCTTTCGAAAAGGTTTCTTATAATTCAGGCTTAAGTCCAAAGACATTGCCGACAACAACGTTCAGTTCTATATATATAGTATACTTCAACTATATAGTCTAACAATCATGTAATTTCCAATTACAATAGAGGGACAAGATATTTACCTCGATAAGCCCATAATTATCCGAGTTTAAATGTCGATCCTGAGCAAGGTTTAGCTCCTACTCCGTGTGCTCCAACCCGCTCCAAACAACCCTTAGAAGTTCTAACCAACTTCTACTTATGACTCCAACTAACTATGGAGATTTTCCTTAGGGTTTCGGTTTTGTGACTGACGGGAAGTATAATAGTACGACTGGGCTTTGTATAGGTATAACCTTAGAATACTACAAGGTATACGGCTAAGGAAATTTGGGCATTATAACAATACTTTTGAGAGTATTTCTACCAAGAGGGGGGGTATTATACGAAAACAACTAGGCTAGGGGGGGGTACCCCACGGCTAGCACCACAAGGAGGGGGGGTGTATACCCCTCGGCCTACCCCACTAGGGGGGGGCTCTCGCCGAGGGGAGGGCAGGGACTCTCGGCTAAGGCCTCACAAGGGGGAGGGATTTTTAACACTTAGAAGATTTGTGGAAAGGATGAAGAATTCATCAAAGGGAGAGGGGTATTTATAGGTCAAGCCAAGGCCAACCAATGGCCAAGATTATGCCAAGTGCATAGCAAGTGTAGGGCCAAGATTGGGACAAGTGTGTGTGGGTCCCACTTTATCAATCAACACACAAAATATCCTACCAACTACACTCTCCAATTCGTCCAATGTCCGCCTCACGCCCGCCAATGGGAGGTGCCATGGCGCCTCTCGTTGGTCCAAAATTTTTCGTCTCTCGGAAAAATCCGCAAAAATTAAAAATGACATAGCGGAAATTCCCTACGAAAGTCGTGGAAACGCTTTTAAAAGCGACTCTAATCGGGTGTTGTGCACAAACACAAATCGGCCAAGCCTAATTACAAGTTCAAATTTTCTACGTACGTCCTCACGTACATACTCTGGAAATACGGGGTATAACACTCTTGGGCTTAATCCACTAGCCAAGTCGAGTATGCCGCGCGTAGAATATCCACCTATAACAACCACAATACATCTATCAATATCTAGTTCTCTTCGTAGAATATTTCTAAGTATAAGGTTTCTTATTCTACGGAAAATTCGGCAGCACTTCCCCTGCAACTCCGTACCTCTCCACCTTTTTCAAGGCCCGATACCAATAGCCAACATGCCACATTTAAGGCGCTGTAATACAAAAACTCATAGGGGATTACTGTTACACCCCGTAAGTCCAGGACATGTTTAATAGAATGTACGTAAGGAACATAAGACTTGAAATTGGTAGGAAAGGAAGACTTATTTTTCCGACGGAAAATCTTCCGAACATCGGAAAGGAAAAATGTTCGTTGAGGAGAATTGGATTCTCAAAATGCATTAATTGAAGAAGTATGGAACTTATTATCATTATGGAAATTTATTTTTTTACGGATTTGGTCACGTGGGGCCCACCCGAGGAATTTTACGTTTTGTGGGGCCCACGAGGGTTACGAAATTTTATGGACGAATGGGAGGGCGACATGTGGCACCTCCCCCACATGTTCTTGGACGAAATTATGCAAGGGTATTATGGTCATTGACCATGATAGAAGACTAAGTCTTGCAAGTAGAGCTTGACATTGTTGACTAAGTCAAGAGCCACTTGGCTTGATCCCATTCATCCAATTTTAACATGTGTTGTAATCAAGACCCTCCAATGTGTTATATAAGCACCCTAGTAGCAAGACTTGTCTTCAACACTTAGAGAAAAATTGAGAAAGTTTTTTTCACACAATGTTGCTCTCGGCTTTGTGGACTTTTGGAAGACAAAATTTTGCAATTTTGGTTCTTTATTCACAAGACTTTAACCCAAGGTCCCTAAGGGTATTGTAAGGATATCTCAATAGAAAGATTTCGGAAAAACGGCGTTTTCACGTTAGTCGCAAGGCGAAACCCTTAGGTGTTATTCAACTTTGAAGATGGAACTTGAAGAAGAGTTCTTCATGAGCTTCTAAGGAGTGCTTGGAGTGGATTGGAACATAAGGAAAGGAGCTAAGAATTGCTAAGGAACGACTTTGAATCTTGGAAATTATAAGGGCTTGTAAAGGTATAATTCTTGTCGTTTTAGTAATTAAGATTACTTATTGTTGTAGCTATGGATATTAGCAAGTATGGGATATATATTATGAAGTTGATAAGTGTATTGGCTATTAGAACTCTAATCCGAAAACTAGTATGTTTAGCCCTTGAGATTTCAATTCAATTGGATTATTAGTTTAATCATCACATGTTATATAAGGAAGGAATTATAATTGTTAAGTTGTTTATGGCTATATAACATGTTAGGCCTAAGAAGTTGGATTGAAAAAGAATTGGAAAAGGACTTGTTGTTGTTGTATATGTTTAGTCAAGAATGGCTTTAAATATGGAACTAGTTTAGTATTAATTTGTGGGGCGGAATTTTACACATCCTGTTAAGGTGTGTATGTTATACCCCGTATTTCCAGAGTATGTACGTAAGGGCGTACGTATAAAAGTTTAAGCCTTAAGTAGGCAAAGGGGCGAAATTTGTTCACAACTAGCGAAAAGAATCGTTTTCCGACGAAACGTTTTCCGGACTTTGCGAAGGGAAAAATATGGTTGCAACATTTATAATTTTTGCAGATTTTTCCGAGAGATGGAATATTTTGGACCAACGAGAGGGCGACACTTGTCACCTTCAATTTGGCGGTTTGTGGTGGCCGATTGGGTGCTCATTTCGTGGCATGTTTTATGGCCTAAACGATGGGTCAATGTTTGGAGTGAATTGTGGAGTAGATGGCTAGGGGGAACTTGGGAAAATCCTCACCTTCCACTTGCCCCCCCACTTGTCTTGATCATGGCCATTGAATTCCCTATAAATACCCCCCCTTAGTGCAAGACTTCTTCATCCCAAAAACATTTCCTAAGTCTTGAAAACCTCCCCTTGGAGAGGCTCGTCCATAGAGCACCCCTCCCCCTTTGTGAGGCCTTTTGGCCGAGAAGTACTCCCCCCCTTCCTAGTGGTGCTAGCCGAGAGTACCCCTCCCCCCCCCTTTTCCAAGTTGTTCTCGTAAAATACCCCCTCTTGGTAGAAAATACTCTCCAAGTATTGTTACTATTCCAAAATACCTTAGCCTTATACCTTGTAGTATTCCAAAGTTACCTCTATACGTAGAGCCCATAAATACTACCTTATGTCCTTTTAGTCTCAAAACGAAACCCTAAGGAAAATCTTCATAGTTGGTTGAAGTATTAAGAAGAAGTTGCGTAGAACTTCTAAGGGTTGTTTGGAGCGGGTTGGAGCGCCCAGAGTAGGAGCTAAACGTTGCTCAAGATCGACATTTAAACTTGGATAATTTTAGGCTTATCGAGGTAAATACTCTTGTCCTTATATTGTAATTGGAAATTACATATTGTAGTAGTATAGAGATGTATATAAGATGCATAGAAGGATATTAAGAAGATGAATTAAACTGTACTTACATAGGACTGTATTTGCAGTAGACTTGTGTAGTTTAACGGCAGGAAGTCTTTGCCCGATTTTCCGTAGAATAGGGAACCCCCCTGCTTAGAATATTCTGCAGAGTAGTCTAGACGTTGATAGACTTGTATGACCTTTATAGGTTGATGTTTTGCGAGTAGCATGTTTTACTTGAATGGTGGACAAGGCTAGCCGGGTTATAGCCGTGGAGCGTTTTGCTAATAGTCGATAATCGTCGCGAGGTATGTGATTCTTCCTATCCTCTTGAGCATGATATTTAAAAGAATATATATAGTACGGTAGACGTACGTGTGTTAACTGAACGTGGTTTTTACTGCGATGTCTTTTGACTTGAGTCTAATAATAAGAATCTTGAAGTATTTCAAAAGAATTAAGAACCATTTTTGAAAGAAGAATAATACTTGGTTTTAAAAGCTTAAGAGTTATACTAGCTTTATGGGAAGTTAGGTATAACGACTTAAGAGAGATAAAAAGAATGGTTTATTGATTTTAGAAGTTAAGAGACTTGATCTCAAAAGATAAGAGACTTGACTTAATTGAATTAATATGAATTTTGTTAAAAAGTGTGAAACCTCATTCGTGAGTTATGAGTACTTGGTTTGTAAAGGAATAATGTTTTACTGATTTCGGAAATGAGAATAAGTATCGAACAAACCACAGCAGCGCTAATAAAGGGAAATGTATTGACTAATAAAGTATTATGAAAACCAAAGAGAAACCTCCATCTGCATAGAAGCTAAGATGAGACACAATGATATTACATTTCCTAGATCATGGCTGCTTTAATAAGATTGTTATAAACAAGAATAACCTACTCACACATAAGACATATGTTTCTCAAATTGTTTTAAAGGAGAATTATATTATTAAGTGATTAAAACTATGAACTACGAAACCTTTCGAAAATGAGAAACTTGAGCATTTGAAATTAGGCAAACTTGAACGTTTGGAAAATAATGTTGTTACTTGATTTTACAAAGGAAAGCGTTTTGGTTTACTTAAAAAGATAGTCACTCTATTTTTATACTACGGTATGTGTGACTTTTGTGAAAGAAACGGATCTTTTAAAGAGTTAATGTATGAAGTACTTTGGGGATAAAAACCCGAACTTGTTAACATAAAGTAGAAAGTACCTTGTGTGAATAACTTGATTGTGTTGGTTTGTGATAGCCTTGTAATACTTTCTTGTTGCTTTGATAAGTAAACATGTTAGGATGCTACGTGTTAGTATCTTGTGATGTTTGTGTAAAGGGTTTCTTGTTGTGATTATGTTGTTTAACTATAAGTCTTTATGTTAGTATTATATCACTCACCTCTTGACATGATACAGGGGTTAAGTCGCCTCCGTCGCGAGGTAGACTCAGTGATGCAGGACCATGATTCGAGAATACCTCATGCGGTCCGGAGACCTACGCGGAGCTACGAGTTCCGTGTGCGCGCCTTTGTGGTCACGCGATTACATGTGCTACGCGGATCGCGAGTCGGTGCGCCGGGAGTAGCTACCCTCGCGGGGAATACCTCATGCGGGCTATGTGAGTAGCCTATGCGAGTCGCGGAAGTTCCAGAGACGCGACATTTGATATCGCGGCGAGTGGCCGCCGATCATGTGGCGATCTAGACAAACCTCGTGATACGATTTATGACTTTGTTGGTACTGTGGTTTTAGTAGTCGGCTATGCCTTCGCATTTACCCCAGACGGTTTTATTATGACACGTGGGACACGTGTTCATGTGTATTCCTTGTGCTTTTATATCATAGACTGTCGGCAGTGAGGAAGGTATTCCACGGGCATGATTGATGTTATGGGCGTGAGATCCATAGTTATATTTGAGTGATAACTTTGAGGCGTGAGTCACGACTTGACATGATCGCTATTTATTGTGGAATCGTAGTTTGGTTATCATACATGTCTCCTACTTTATATAGACTACTATGATTTCATTTACGATTTTCGCTTCACATACTGGTATTGTTGCATCGACTTCTTCGGGCTGCGTTCATGCCGCAGGTAGAGGTACACCACTCGTCGATCCTCGCTCTTAGGATCACAGTTCAGCGTTTTGGGAAGCTCCGTTTCTCCGGAGGCTTATCTTGGGTATAGTACCCTGTCGTTGTAGGTACTTACATTCAGGGGTATGGCGGGGCCCTGTCCCGCCATTGTTGTTATATCATTCTTAGAGGTCTGTAGTACTGTTGTGGACAGAGTTTGTAAAAAATGGATGTAACTGTTCGGATTTAAGTTTTTATATATATATGCCGAAAGACAACTTTTCGCAGAAAAACTGTTTTACACTTCCTATTATTTCATGTCTTGTTTCATGTTCCGCTGATTACTCTGATGTATGTCTACTTGGGTGCCCGGGGTAAGGCACCAGTCACGGGACCGGGTTCGGGTCGTGACAGTGTAATCCCCTTTGGTTAGCTGATTTGTTGGGCCTTAAATGTGGCGTGTTTGGTTATTGAATTCGGCCTTGAAAAAGGTGGCAAAGTATGTAGAAACAAAGGAAGTGTTGTCCGATTTTCCATAGAATTTAGTGATTTTGCACTTAGAATATTCTACGTTTGAAGCTAGAGGTTTAATGGACGTATTATGGCCATTATAGGTGGAAGTACTTAGTATAGCGTATTCTACTTGAAGGATGAAATAGCTATCAAGGTTGAAGTACTTTGGAGCATTTTTCTACTTGTCGATAATCGTCGCGAGGTATGTGAACCTCTTCTTTCTTTAGACATGATTCTATGTATGGAATATACATGTGGTATTATTTCATGATTTCCTTCTACTCTTAGAAGTTAAGAAGTATGTATGTTGATTTACTCTACGTAAGGGTTACGTCTAAGTTATCCTTAGTTCTTACCAAGTATTATGGGGGATGTTGGTAAGAGTCGTTAGGAGGTATTTGGGGCCAAGTTGACTTGGCTAATTTACGGCACGAATGAGAATAAGTATCGAACAAGTCATTGCAGCGTTAATAAAGGAAAATGTAATGACGATAAATTATATTAAAACAAGTAGAATTCTCCATCTGCATAGAAGCTAAGATAAGACAAAATTGTATTACATTTTCTAGATAATGGCTACTTTAATGAGATCAGTATAAACAAATATAACCTATTCACACATATAAGGCATATGTTGCTTAATTTAAAGAGTTTACGTTATGAAGTGTTAAGACTATGAACTACGAAACTTGATTCTGAAAGATAAGAGACTTGAAGTATTTTGAAAGTATACGATACTTGGTTTTCGAAAGTATAAGTCTCTTGGTTGTAAAAGAATGTATTTGCCAAAAGTATAAGGTTAGTATAACGACTTTATGGGAAGTGGGTTATAATAGCTTTATGGAAAGTTAAAAGAGTGGTTTACTCTAAGTAATGATAAATGTTTTGAAATAAAGAAAAGCAAATGGATTTAAAAGCGTCAATTGCTTAAGTTTTAAGGAAAGAAGTCACTTGATTTAGAAGCCAAAAAATGTATTTCTAATAGTGTAGTGACTTAGGTAAAATGTAAACAAGCCTTGATACTACGGGTGTTAGTATCTTGGGGTTTTATATGAAAAAAAGTCTTTTGAAAAGGATGTAAGCACGTAGTACTTTGGGTTAAATTCCCGGATTTTTATGTGTGAAACGAAAGTGCCATGAGTTTATAAAAATGGAAGTCTAAAGGTTTAATGAACTTGTCTATGTTTGCTTGTGATAGCTTTGAGTGCAAGTATTATATGTTTACGTTGTCGTGACTCTCAGTTGGAGGGTCGACTGTCTCGTTGTAAGTTTACTTGACGCATCGAAGCTGATGTGGGATTCCACGAGTATGCTTCCATTATGATTGATCCTTGGACACGCTTATACGATGGGATTCCGGCACGTGACGAGATACTGTTAGATTCGGTTGTTTTATTACCCATGGCCACGCTTATACGATGAGGATTCCGGCACGCGACCATGCTATGTACGACTATTACTCCACGGGCTAGCTCCCACGAAGACATATACCTACGATGAGGATTCCGGGCATGTTATATTATTACTCCACGGATAGCTCCCATGAAGACCGCACCTACGATGAGGATGCCGAGGCACGTTATGGCCATGCTTATACGATGAGGATTAGGGCATGCGTCCGTTATATATATATATATATCTCTATATATATATATATATATATATATATATATATGTGTTGTATATGTTACACCTACACTGTTTACAGTGATGTGGGATTCCACGCGGTGAGATATATATATGTATTGTGTATGCACGCTGACAAGGTGGGATGCCAGGCGCGTCACATGGTTATATTTTACACTTATAGTCGGCGGTGATGGGGATTCCACGGCACGCTTTGATATTTGTGTGACTTGATCGCGTCCCAGATTGGGTCGGGTAGTATATGCGTCCCTCCATAAAGGGCCGGATTATGTTATGAAAGATAAGTAAGTTATATAGTAATGAACTTAATGACTTCTCCTAAGTATGTACGTAAGATTTGGCTATAACTCTTAATGGAATGGAAAAGATAATGATGTGCAATTAAGTTCATGAGATGGTAATGACACGGTAGGATCCGCACGCACTATTTTTATACTTGCCCTCGTCATTCTTTTGTACGCTTATGATTTGTTTATCGTACTTATTTCGTTTCCATATTCGATAATTGTTGTACTAACCCCTTCGAAGGCTGCTCATGTCCGCAGTTTAGGTACGATTGTGGATCTGCGAGCTTAGGATCTGGTTCAAGATTTTGAGATGGCTCCAATGTTAGGAGTTGTCATGGCTATGTATATTCAGTGGTACGGCGGGCCTTGTCCGTCATAGTATGTGTTCAAATCTTAGAGGTCCGTATTCACAATGCTGGCCGGATCGTTAGAGTTGTAATTACATTTTTGGATTGTGTAAGCCCTTTTTGGGTAATTTATATTATGGCAGCCTTATCGGCTTTGCCTTGGTTTTAAAAAAAAGGTGTTACTTATTTTCCGCAGTTGTTTTGGTGTCAGATGTTTGGCGGTGCCCGTAGGGCACCGCCGCCCGGCCTGGGTCGTGATAAAAGTGGTATCAGAGCAGTTAGTCCTCGGAAAGTGTCTACAGACCGTGTCTAGTAGAGTCTTGATTATCGGTGTGTTGTGCACCACATCTATAATCAGGAGGCTGCAGGACATTTAGGATTGGTTTACATTCTTCTCACTCTGAGATCGTGCGATAGAACTGTGTTGTTAGGGTCGTCTCTCCCTAACGAGTTATGTTGATTGCAGCTACGAGAAAGGCAGCAGTGACCCGGGAAGGACTATGTGGATTGCGTATCCAGGTTGGAAATGATTATAGTATAGTTGGTATTGTGACATATATCTATACGGAGTTATGTATGAGGGTCAGACGCGTGTTGCCTAGAATAATTTTAGATTACCAGGAGTTGGTAAAGACTAACTAGATACCGGGAAGGTATGGAACAGTTAATGAATTCTCGCCAAGGTCTTATGTTTTATTTTGAGATAATTGGGAAAGGATGAGCTGTCTGATAGGGTAGTGAACCCTTAAGAAGCCATGTTAAGGAACTTAACGGAATGTCATGTTAATAGATTAAGTTGCGTAGTAGGCTTAAGAGGATTTTACGGATGAGGTCCGTATAGAGTAAGTAAGGGTTGTTGTGATCAAGACGACACGATTATGGTATTATGAGAAGTTTTTGTACCCGTTTACGAGAGGACTGGTAAGGTAGGCTTGGAGCATGGAAATTGCGAGCCTAAGAATATTGATGACCGCTGAGACCTTTGATGTACAAGGTCTTCTCGGGTAGAAAGATTTATTATAGACCAAAGAGAAGAGTTAAGTGTGACGGCGGTGGGGTGAGGACTGCTACGTCGCCCATAGCCCAAATAGAGTGGGATCAGTTGGTAGTAGTTCCGCTACGTGACAGGGTCACGAGGGTGCAAGGCCCAAGTCTGGTTAATTGTTTTACGGGTTCGTGGACACGTTCCACAGGAACCAGGTTGTGAGAGCCAGAAATGGTCTTATGTTGTTTAAAAGAGTGTTTGGGGTGGTAGCTGAGCGGGTATATGAGAATTGCCCGGTGATTATACAGTCGTCAGACCCTAGTAGACCTTGTAGAGATAATTACGACAGACTTTGAGGTCATTATGAGTATGGACTAGTTGGCTTCGTGAGTGCCAAGGTTGACATCTTAGTATAAGTATTGTTATGTGGCCATGGGTGGCATATGTAGTATGGGCGGTGCAAGAAAAGGAGACTATGTCGCTATCTAATTAGATTGACTCGAAAGAATCGCCACGACCAACCGGCTCGTGGATCGTGCCTTACCCCGCACCCAAGTAGACATACATCGAGTAATCACGAACATAAAACAATACATGAAATAATATGAAGTGTAAAACGCTTATTCGAGAAAAGTTGCTTTCGATATATATAAAAACTTAATCCGAAACATTGCATCCCATTTACAAACTCGCCACAACAAGCATTACTGCACTCTAAGAATGATATGACAACAATGGTGGACAGGCCGCCATACCCCGAATGTAAGTACCTACAATGACAGGACTATACCACCGATAAGCCTCCGAGAAACGGAGCTTCCCAAACGCCGAATTGTGACTTATGAGCGAGGATCAACAATCGTGTACCTACTGCAGATGAACGCAGCAAGGAGGTCGATAACAGTACCAAGTATGTGAAATCAAAATATCGTAAATGAAATCATAGTAGTCTATTTAAAGCAGAGACATGTATGATAACCAAACTACGATTCACAATAAATAAGCAAATATGTCAAGTCGTGACTCACGCCTCAAAGTCATCACTCAATTATAACTATGGGTCTCACGCCCACAATATCAATCATGCCCGTGGAATACCTTCCTCACTGCCGGCAGTCTATGATATAAAAACACCAAGGAATACACATAAACACCAGGTCCCACCTGTGTCATAATAAAACCGTACGGGGTAAGTACGAAGGCATAGCCGACTACTAAAACCCACAGTACCAACAAGGTCATAAACTGTATCACGAGGTCTGTCTAGATCGCCACATGATCGAAGCTGGCCACTCGCCCGCAGTATCAAATGTGCGCGTCTAATCCTGGAACTTCCCGCAGCTCCGCATAGGCCACTCACATAGGCCCGCATGAGGTATTCCTCGCATCGAGGGTAGCTACTCCCAAGATCGCCCCGACTCGCACCGCATAGCCACATAGACCGCATGACCATATAGGCCGCACACTAACCTGGAACTCTCGTAGCTCCGCATAGGTCCCCTGGACCCGCATGAGGTATTCTCGAATCATGGTCCCAGACCACCTGAGTCTACCCCGCATCGGAGGGCAGCTTAACCCCCGGTATCATGTCAAGAGGTGAGTGATATAATACTAATATAACAGCTTATCGTTAACAACATAAGCACAACAAGGGAAACCCCTTTACACAAACATCACAAGATACTAACACACGTAGCATCCTAACATGTTTACTTATCAAATCAACAAGAAAGTATTACAAGGCTATCACAAACCAACACAATCAAGTTATTCACACAAGGTACTTTCTACCTTATGTTAATAAGTTCGGGTTTTTATCCCCAAAGTGCTTCATACATTAACTCTTTAAAAGATCCGTTTCTTTCACAAAAGTCACACAATACCCGTAGTATAAAAATAGAGTGACTATCTTTTTAAGTAAACCAAAACACTTTCCTTTGTAAAATCAAGTAACAATATTATTTTCCAAACGTTCAAGTTTGCCTAATTTCAAATGGTCAAGTTTCTCATTTTCGAAAGGTTTCGTAGTTCATAGTTTTAATCACTTAATAATATAATTCTCCTTTAAAACAATTTGAGAAACATATGCCTTATGTGTGAGTAGGTTATTCTTGTTTATAACAATCTTTTTAAAGTAGCCATGATCTAGGAAATGTAATATCATTTTGTCTCATCTTAGCTTCTATGCAGATGGAGGTTTCTACTGGTTTTCATAATACTTTATTAGTCAATACATTTCCCTTTATTAGCGCTGCTGTGGTTTGTTCGATACTTATTATCATTTCCGAAATCAGTAAAACATTATTCCTTTACAAACCAAGTACTCATTACTGACGAATGAGGTTTCACACTTTTTTTTTAACAAAATTCATATTAATTCAATTAAGTTAAGTCTCTTATCTTTTAAGATCAAGTCTCTTAACTTTTAAAACCAATAAACCATTCTTTTTATCTCTCTTAAGTCGTTATACCTAACTTCCCATAAAGCTAGTATAACTCTTAAGCTTTTAAAACCAAGTATTACTCTTCTTTCAAAAAGGTTTCTTAATTCTTTTGAAATACTTCAAGATTCTTATTATTTAAACTCAAGTCAAAAGACATCGGAGTAAAACCACGTTCAGTTAACACGCGTACGTCTACCGTACTATATATATATTCTTTTAAAATATCATGCTCAAGAGGATAGGAAGAATCACATACCTTTTCATACCATCCTTCTTACAGAAAAGAATTGAACTGAAATCACATCAGAAGAATATTAAAGAAGAAGATTGAACTGTAGGTATGTGATTCTTCCTATCCCCTTGAGCATGATATTTTAAAATATATATATATAGTACGGTAGACGTACGTGCGTTAACTGAACATGGTTTTACTTGACGTCTTTTGACTTGAGTCTAAATAATATAGAATCTTGAAGTATTTCAAAAGAATTATGAATCATTTTTGAAAGAAGAGTAATACTTGGTTTTTAAACAAAAAGCTTAAGAGTTATACTAGCTTTATGGGAAGTTAGGTATAACAACTTAAGAAAGATAAAAGGAACGGTTTACTTATGTGTTATGAAAGACTTGTATTGATTTCTGGAAAGTATAGTAAGATGGTTTGTTGAGTAGACATACTATGATGCTATGTGTGTTAGTATCTTGTAACGTTTGTGTAAAGAGGTTATTTTTATGGTGCTTATGTTGTTTAACGATAAGTCGTTATGTTAGTATTATATCACTCACCTCTTGACATGATATACCGGGGGTTAAGCTGCCCCCCGATGCGAGGTACACCTCATGAGGTCTGTGTGACTATGATTCGAGAATACCTCATGCGGGTCCAGGGGACCTATGCGGAGCTACGAGAGTTCCAGGTTAGTGTGCGGGGGGATTACCTCATGCGGTCTATGCGGCCATGCGGACTACGAGAGTCCAGGACGATGCCGAAGAGTAGCTACCCTCGATGCGGGGAATACCTCATGCGGGCCTAGATGGCCTATGCGGACCGCGGGAGTCCAGGATTAGGCATGCATGATGATACTATGGGCGATTGGCCTTGCTTCGATC
The DNA here is from genome assembly GCA_029844215.1 of Przewalskia tangutica. Classification (NCBI taxonomy): domain Eukaryota; kingdom Viridiplantae; phylum Streptophyta; class Magnoliopsida; order Solanales; family Solanaceae; genus Przewalskia; species Przewalskia tangutica. The sequence goes on along the minus strand of CM056726.1, from coordinate 84,050,271 downwards.
ATTCGCAGCCTAGAAAAGACCTGTTACAGTTTACCTATTATTGCTCTTGTTTGTGATGTGGCACTATGTGCGGTTACATTGATTGTTTCGAACATATTTGTAAAATTGGTTTTAAAATGATATGATTTCATTTAAGTACTTTACAGTTTCACATACTTGGTAATTGTTAGATCGACTCCTTCCGGGCCGCTCATGCCGCAGGTAAGGGAAAACAGGTGCTAGATCCGCATCCTTAGCGTTCATGCCATAGTTATTCACTTTCTTAGAGGTCTGTAGTCCTATTGTACAGTTGGGATGTAACTGCCAGATTTTGGTTTATATATATATATGCCGAAAGGCGACTTTTCTCGGATAAACTGTGTCTCAATTTACATTTGTTTCATGTCTTGTTTTTATATTCCGATTACTCGATGTATGACTACTGGGTGCGGGTAAGACACGATCCACGCCCCGGGACGGTCGTGACAAAAGTGGTATCGAGCGATTAATCCTCGAAAGTGTCTACAGGCCGTATCTAGTAGAGTCTTGATTATCGGTGTGTTGTGCACCACACCAATAATCAGGAGGCTATAGGATATTTAGGATTGGTTTCCATTCTTCTCACTCTGAGATCGTTCCTTAGAGCTGTGTTATAAGTTGGACCCCTCTAACGTATTTCCTTTCTTTAACAGTTATGCCTCCACGTAAGGCAACCCGGGCCCAGAGGGGAAAGCAGCCGAGGGAGCTGCTAGTAGGACACCGAGAGTCACGAGGGCTCAGGCCCAGTCTATACCCGAGATGGCGAGTTCCACGACGCCGCCGGCCCCAGCAGGGTTTAGGGCCGCAGCGATGGGCGATGAGACCACGCACTGCACCTCTAGTCCCACACCGGAGCAGATGAGATGGGTTCTGAAGAGATGGCCCGCCATCGCCGTGATCGTGGCGCATACGGTGATAGGCCGACGCAGCAGCCTGGGCCCAGCAGCACCGTGGTTCACCCGAGATCGGATAGTTTGAGGCTACGAGATTTTCCGAGTTGTAGCCGCGAGTTCTACGGGTCGAGGCATGAGGATGATCCGCAGGAGTTCATCCGTCAGTTACAGAGGATCATGCGAGTGATCAAGGCTTCGGAGACCGAGTCCGTGATCTTCGGTTCGCATCGGCTGCGTGATACCGCAGTCGACTGGGTTGACTCGTGGGAGTTGTCACGGTGAGAGCACGCGCCCAGCCTACTGGGACGAGTTCTCGAGGCTTTTTCACTCACTTCTGCCTCACGCATGAGGAGGGCACGCCGACAAGTTTTTTCCGAGACGCAGGACGCGATTCGGGTGTACAACGTTGAGTTCGATTCGTTGGCTCGATATGTCCCTGCATTGGTAGCAGATATGGAGGACAGGGTGCACCGCTACGTCACCGGGCTAGATGATTATATGGCCGAGTCTTGTGCGGATGTAGATCTTCAGCCAGGCATGGACATTACCCGCATGCAGACTCATGCACTGACGCGGCGAACGTAGAGGCCGACGTTGTGCAGACATCGCCAGAAGGCCGGGACGGCAGGTCTTTTGGTAGCTCTCGGTGGACGGCCTCAACAAAGATCTAGATTTGCACCACGCCACTCGAGCACTCCTACACCGCCCTCGTGACAGCCAGGTATTCGGCGGCGCACTGCGCCCCGTGACTTGACGCCCGTGGTAGCAGAGGTGCTAACCGATCGGGACCACCGCCTCGGGTGGCCGATGCGTAGATCCCATTACGGAATTGCGGATCGCACGGAGTCTGTTTCACTTGCGGCCAGCAGGGTCACTTTGCGAGGAACTGTCCGAGCAAGGGCAGCGCAGATAGTAGGGGTCAGCCTACAGGGTCTTTCGCCGGGTCTTCTTCATCTCCTACAGTTACTCGCCCCGGAGGGCAGGGTACACATGGGCCAGTAGGTCGCGGTAGAGGTCGTGGCGCGGGTCCCAGTTCTAGCGGTCCTCAGAACCGCATATATGCCTTGTCCAGCCAGCAGGACCAGGAGGCCTCACCTGATGTCGTCACAGGTACTTTATCAGTTTCATGTTGTGAAGTGTATGCCTTGATAGATCCGGGTTCTACTGTGTCCTATATATCTCCCCATATTGCTAGTAGGATAGGGATAGAGCCTGAGTCCATAGACCCTTTCGAGGTAGCTACGCCAGTGGGTGATTCGGTGGTAGCTCGGCGGGTATATAGGGCTTGTCGAGTGACATACGCGATCGTCGGACTGCCGACTTGGTAGAGTTGGATATGACTGATTTCGATGTGATCATGGGTATGGATTGTCTAGCTTCTTGCTACGCCAATGTAGACTGCAGGGAGAGAGTGGTACGGTTCCAGTTTCCTGAGGAGCCGATTGTCGAGTGGGAGGGGAACATTGTGTCGCCGAGGGGTATGTTTATTTCTTACCTCAAGGCTAGGAAGATGGTGCAGAAGGGGTATATCTACCATCTCATTCGGGTGTTTGATCACGAGGTGCGGTACAGATTTTGATCGGCCCGAGTCAGAGAGTTCCCAGATGTGTTTCTAGACGACCTCCCGGGTATCCCTCCTGAGAGGGAGATAGAGTTTTGTATCGATGTGCTGCCAGACACTCGGAGTTATACCCCGTATTTCCAGAGTATGTACGTGAGGGCGTACGTATAAAATTTAAGCCTTAAGTTAGGCAAGGACCGAAAATTTTGTGCACAACACACGAAAAGAATCGTTTTCCGACGAAACGTTTTCCAAACTTTGCGAAGGGAAAAATACGGCTATGTCATTTATTATTTTTGCGGATTTTTCCGAGAGACGTAATATTTTTGACCAACGAGAGGGCGACACTTGGCCCTCAAGTGGACGGCAAAGCCATGGGAGTCTTGGCACGTTTTTTGTGTTGATTTTTGGTCAAGGGTTAGGTAGGATATTTTGTGTAGTAGATGGATAAGGACACATGGATAAATCCTCACCCTACACTTGCACCACACTTGTCTTGATCTTGCCATTGGTTGGCCTATAAATACCCCTTAGTTGATGAACTTCTTCATCCACACATATACATTTCTAAGTCTTAAAATCCATTCCCCTCTCGAGAGCTCTAGCTGAGAGCACCTCTCCCCTCCTTCCTAGTTATGCTAGCCAAACCTCTCCCCTTTGTGAGCCTTGGCAAACTACCCCCGCCTAGTTGTTTTCGTATAATACTCCCCCCCCTTGGTAGAAAAATACTCTCCTAGTATTGTTACTATTCCCAAATACCTTGGCCCAAATACCTTGTAGTATTCCAAGGTTATACCTATACTAAAAGCCCAGAAATACTATTATACTTCCTTTAGCCACTAAACGAAACCCTAAGGAAAATCTTCATAGTCTGTTGAAGTGTTAGGTAGAAGTTGTGTAGAACTTATAAGGGTTTCTGGGAGCGAATTGGAGCGTTCAGAATAGGAGCTAAACGTTGCTCAGGATCGACATTAAACTTGGATAATTTTGGGCTTATCGAGGTAAATACTATTGTCCTTCTATTGTAATTGGAAATTACATATTGTAGTAGTATAGAAATGAATATAAGATACATAGAAGGATAGTAAAGAAGAGATTTGAATTGATATCACATCAGAAGAATATTAAAGAAGAAAACTGAACTGTACTTACATAGGACTGTATTTACAGTAGACTTGTGTAGTTTGGTGGGTAGGGAAGTGCTGCCCAATTTTCCGTAGAATAAAGGAATTTGTATCTAGAATTATGTTACAGAGTAGTCTAGACGTTGATAGACTTGTATGACCATTATAGGGTGAAGTACTGCGAGTAGCGTATTCTACTCGAAGAAGTGAAGAAGGCTAGCAGGATTACAAGATTGGAGCTATTTGCTAATAGTCGATAATCGTCGCGAGGTATGTGATTCTTCCTATCCTCTTGAGCATGATATTTTAAAAGAATATATATATATAGTACGGTAGACGTACATGTGTTAACTGAACGTAGTTCTACGGCAATGTCTTTGACTTAAGTCTGAATAATAAGAATCTTGAAGTATTTCAAAAGAATTAAGAATCGTTTTGAAAAGAGTAATACTTGGTTTTGAAAGCTTAAGAGTTATACTAGCTTTATGGGAAGTTAGGTATAACGACTTAAGAGAGATAAAAAGAATGGTTTATTGATTGTAGAAGATAAGAGACTTGACTTAATTGAATTAATATGAATTTTGTCAAAAAGTGTAAAACCTCATTTCGTGAGAAATGAGTACTTGGTTTTTAAAAAGGAATATGTTTCTCGATTTCTAAATCGAATAAGTATCGAACAAACCATCGCAAATAGCTAATAAAGGGAAATGTATTGAATAATTAAGTATTATTAAAACCAGTAGAAACCTCCATCTGCATAGAAGCTAAGATGAGACAAAATGATATTACATTTCCTAGATCATGGCTGCTTTAATAAGATTGTTATAAACAAGAACAACCTACTCACACATAAGGCATACATTACTCAATTGTTTAAAAGAGAGTACGTTATTTGATTAAGACTATGAACTGTGAAATCTTTCGAAACTAAAAGACTCGAGTATCTGAAATTAGGCAACCGAACTTTCTAAAAGAATGTTGTTACTTGATTTTAAAACATGAACATATTTGGTACTACGGATAATAGTATCGAGTTGTTTTTACGTAAAAAGATGTCTTTTTGAAAGGATAAATGTATGTAGTACTTTGGGGTTAAAACCCAGATTGGTTGTAATAAAATAAATGTCTGTGAGTATGATTAAACTTGCCTATGCTTGTGGTGATTAGCCTTTGTTGTGCAAGTGTTGCATTTTTGTTCTACCGCGTCTCTCGTTGGAGGGCCGGCTATCTGATTGATTGATGGACATACTGACACGATGGGTGGCCCACGAGTATGCTTCCACTAATTGATCCTTTTGGACATACTGACACGATGGGCGCCCACGTATGCTTCCATTAGAGAGTTATCTTGTTATCGGCTTGGACATACTGACACGATGGGTGGCCCACGAGTATGCTTCCATTCTGATGGTTATCTTGTTATTTCCTTTTGGACATACCGACATCGATGGGTGGCCCACGTATGCTTTCATTAGAGAGTTATCTTGTTATCGGCTTGACATACCGACACGATGGGTGCCCACGAGTATGCTTCCATTCGATGGTTATCTTGTTATTTCCTTTTGGACATACTGACACGATGGGTGGCCCACGGGTATGCTTTCATTAGGAGAGTTATCTTGTTATCGGCTGACATATCGACACGATGGGTGGCCCACGAGTATGCTTCCATTCGACGGTTATCTTGTTATTTCATTTGGACATACTGACACGATGGGTGGCCCACGGGTATGCTTCCATTAGGATTGTTATCTTGTTATCGGCTTGGACATACTGACACGATGGGTGGCCCACGACTATGCAACCATTCAGAAGGTGATCTTGTTATTCCCTTTGACATACCGACACAATGAGTGCCCACTGCATGCTTCCATTAGGATGGTTCCATGGCCATGCTTATACCGAGGTAAGATGCCGGCATGCGTCCGTCAGGCGTTATATTTGAGTGATGACTTTGAGGGCGTGAGTCCCTGACTTGACATGACTGCTTTTATATTGTGAACTGTAGTTTTGTTATCATACATGTCTCCTGTTTTGTTCTAGACTACTATGATTTCTTTTACAATATTTTCAGTTTCACATACTTGGTACTTGTTGTACTGACCTCCTTCGGGGGGATGCGTTCATGCCGCAGGTAGAGGTACATCGGTCGTCGATCCCCGCTTCTAGGATCACAAATCAGCGTATTGGGAAGCTCCGTTTCTCCGGAGGCTTATCTTTTGGTATGTTACCCTGAGTCTGTGGGTTCTTGTACATTCAGGGGTATGGCGGGGCCCTGTCCCGCCATAGTTGTCGTTACATTCTTAGAGTTCTGTTGTTATACCCCGTATTTCCAGAGTATGTATGCGAGGATGTACGTACGAGAATACGGCAGAAAGATTGGAAAGGAAGAAAGAGGTGATTTTTCCACTAAAAGTTTCGGCTTTTGTGAAGGAAAAGGTTCGTTAACGGGAATTGATTCCCGATTTGGTATTCGGACTTCTGGAATATTAGAGAATTATGGAATTTTATTTTTCTGAATGGTCACGTGGGCCCACGAGAAATTTACTGCTTTGGGGCCCACTTTGTTTTGAGATTTTGGCCATTGTGGATTTTTTCGAAGATGTTTTATTTTGGGCCAATAGAGGGTGACACGTGTCACCCCGCCAGTGGCTTGGCCGAAATGACATTTGTGCACAACACCCGGTTAGAGTCGTTTTTGACTAAACGCTTGCGTAACTGCGAAGGAAAATTCCGGCTATGTCATTTAGTATTTTATGGATTTTTCCGAGAGACGAAATGTTTTGGACCAACGAGAGGGCAACACTTGGCACCCTCTCATTGGTGGACTTGAGGGCGGAATTAGGGCCGAATGGATGGGCAAGTTGTGGTAGATATTTGTGTAGATATTTGTGAGGGATTTGTGGAGTAGGGTTAGGGTGCACTTGGCTTGATCTTGCCTTACACTTGCCTTGCACTTGGCTTGATCTTGGCCATTGGTTGGCTTTTGGTTTTGCTATAAATACCTCGCTTCAAGACTTCATTCATCCAAAATGTTCCAAGTCTTGCTATCCTTTCCTCTCCTCTTGTTTGACTCTCGTCCAAGAGCCCCCCCCCCCTCCCTAGTAAAGGCCCTTGGCCGAGAAACCCCTCCCCCGTTGAGTGGCCTTGTGGCCGAGAGGTTCCTCCTCCAGTGGTGTGGCCGAGCCTACCCCCCCTTGGTAGAAAGTTGTCTTCCAAGTATTGTTGTAATGCCCAAAAATACCTTAGCCTTGTACCTTGTAGTATTCCAAAGATACCTCTATACGTAGAGCCCGGAAATACTACCTTTTGTCCTTTTAGTCTCAAACCGAAACCCTAAGGAAATCTTCATAGTTGGTTGAAGTATTTGAGTGGAAGTTGGTTAGAACTTCTAAGGGTTGTTTGGAGCGGATTGGAGCGCACGGAGTGGAGCTAAACCTTGCTCAGGATCGACATTATAACTTGGATAATTTTGGGCTTGTCGAGGTGAAAGTACTAAGAGTAGCGTATTCTACTTGAGGAGTGGAAAGGGCTAGCAAGGTTGTAGTTACTTGGAGCATTTTGCTTATTGTCGATACTCGTCGCGAGGTATGTGAACCTCTTCCTATCCTTCGAGCATGATGTTTTGTAAACTATGTAGTACGGTAGACGTACATGTGCTAAATGAGTTGGTTGGTTTAAAACATAGGGTGTTATAATCGCTTTATGGGAAGTTAGTTATAACGACCTTATGTAGGTGAAAATGGTTTACTGATATTAGAAGTTAAGAGACTTGATCTTATAAGATAAGAGACTTAACTTATTTGTTTTAATGTGGATGTCTGTGTGAAACCTCATTCGTGAGTAATGAGTACTTGGTTTTTAAAGGGATAATGTTTTACTGATTTCGGAATCGTAATGTGTATCGACAGCACCACCGCAGCGTTAATAAAAGGAAAATGTATTGAATAATGATGTGTTGTATTAAAACCAAGAGAAACCTCCATCCGCATGAAGCTAAGATGAGACAAAATGATATTACATTTTCTAGATCATGGTCTTTGTAATAAGATCGTTATAAACAAGAATAAACTACTCACATATATGACATATGTTACTCAATTGTTCTAAAAGGAATCAAGTGATTAAGTTTGGGAACTATGAAACCTTTTGAAAATGAGAAGTTGGAGTAATTGAAACTAGGCAAACCGAACTTAGGAAAAGAATGTTGGTACTTGATTTTAAAAGGAAAGTGTTCGGTTTACTTAAAACGTGGGTTGGTCATTCTAATACTACGGTATCGGGTGACTTTGATAAAAGTAATGGATCTCTTTACAAAATTTAACGACGTAGTACTTTAGGGCTAAAACCGGACCTTGGTATAAAATGAAAGTACTTTGTGTTGTTGTGAAACTTGCTTGTTGTTGTGAAGCTTGGATATGCTTATTGTGATAACCTTTGTTGTGCAAAGCGTTGTATTTCGTGTTACCGCGTCTCGATGGAGGGTCGGTTGACTTGTTGAGAACTTACTTGACGCGTTTGCAGTGACGAGAAATTCCACGCACGCTCCTCGCTGATAGTATTATTGTTGTGCATCGCTATGGACATCTCGACACGATGCGTAGCGCACGTATGCTTCCATTTAGATTACCGCTTGTTGTTTCCCTTTGGACATACCGACACGACGCGTAGCGCACGTATGCGCCCATTTGGAATGTTGTCTTATTTTTCCTTCGACATACCGACACGACGCGTAGCGCATGTGCATGCTTCCATTTGGATTGCTCTTGTTGAGGTCACATGGACATGTCTACACCGATGCAGAATTCCGGGGCATGTGGCCTACGGGACATTGGTATTATTGTTGCATCATGGACATGTCTACACCGATGCAAGATTCCGGGGCACGCGCCATAATGCGAACTCGATTGATGTTGGGCGTGAGACCCATAGTTATATTGGATGATGATCGCTTTTATGTTGTGAATCGTAGTTTGGTTATCATACATGTCTCCCGCTTATATAGACTAGTATGATTTCATTTACTGATTGTATGCTTTCACATACTTGGTACTGTTATCGACCTCCTTCGGGCCGCGTCACGCCGCAGTAGGTACATCGGCCGTGGATCCTCGCTCATAGGATCACAATTCAACAGATTGAAGCTCCGCTTTCTCGAGGCTTATCTTTGTAGGTGTTCCTCGAGTTGTAGGTTCTTGTACATTCTGTGGGTATGGCGGCCCCGTCCCGTCGTAGTCAGTATATCTTAGAGGTCTGTAGTATCGTTGTGGCGGGTTGTAAAAGGATTAAACTGTTCGTGTTTATGTATATATCAAGGCAACTGCTTTGGTTGGCCTGCTTTATTTATTATATCTCTTGTTAAATGACTCATGTTTTATGTTCGCTGATTTTCTCTCGATGTATGTATCACTAGGGTGCCTGGGTAAGGCACCATTCACGCCCGATTTTCGGTGTGACATCCGTAATCTTGTGTAAGGTGGTTTTTAAAAAGGATTAAACTGCTCAAACTTTGTATTTATATATATGCGAAAGGCGACTTTCTCTCGTAAAATGTGTTTCATCTTTACGCTTGTTTCATGTCTTGTTTTTATGTTCACGATTACTCGATGTATGACTACTTGGGTGCGGGTAAGGCACGACCACGCGCCCCGAACGGGTCGTGACAAAAGTGGTATCGTGAGCGATTAATCCTCGAAAGTGTCTACGCATCGTGTCTAGTAGTCTTGATTATCGGTGTCAGGCACCACATCTATAATCAGGAGGCTGCAGGACATTTAGGATTGGCTTCCATTCTTCTCATTTTGAGATCGTGCCTTAGAGCTGTGTTATAAGTTGGACCCCTCTGACGTATTGCTTACCGCTTATGCCCGCCGCAGGCAACCCGCCCAGATGGGCAAGGCAGCGAGGAGCCGCTAGTAAGATCTGAGGAGTACGGGGCGCAGCCCTCTTTACGAGATAGTGCTTGACGGCGAGTTTTTTGACGCCGCCACTCTGGGCTGAAGTTTAGAGCGCGGCAGCAGCTGCCGAGACCACAAGACTGAGCCTCCAGTCCCACAGCCTGGAGCAGAGGAGATGGGTTACAAAGAGATGGCCCAGTTACTGGCCAGGATCGTGGCCAAACATGAGGATAGGCTGGACGCAGCAGTTCCAGTAGCACCCGTGGTTCACCCGAGATCGGATAGTTTGAGGCTACGGGACTTTACGAGTTGTAGTCGCGAGTTCTACGTCGAGGCACGAGGATGATCCGCAGGAGTTCATTCGACAGCGATTCTGACGGATCATGAGAGTGATCAAGGCTTCGGAGACCGAGTCAGTGGTCTTAGGTTCACAACGGATGCGTGATACTGCAGTCGACTGGTTTGATTCGTGGGAGCTGTCCCGGGGAGAGTATGCACTTCCAGCCAGTTGGGACGAGTTCTCGTGGCATTTCTTGCACATTTCTTGCCTCCACAGATGAGAAGGGCTCGGCCGGCCGATGATTCTTGACGCTGAGGCGTGCCCGCGCACGGCTCGGGAGTACAATGTGGAGTTTGACTCATTAGCCTGCACGCCCCGCATTGGTAGCCGACACGGAGGACAGAGTGTACCGCCACGCCACCGGCTTGATGACTACTTGGCGAGGCTTGTTCGGTGTAGCTCTTCACCGCATGGACATTGCCCGCATACGTGCTTATGACCGATGCGAGGAGGAGCGGAGAGGTCGACGAATGACCCAGATCGCGTAAGAGGCCGTGACACAGCAGGTCTTTTGGCGACTTTCGAGGCGGACCGCCTCAAAGAATAGTTATGCGCCTCACAAGACAGAGTGGTCCTCCACAATCTTCAGGGCATCCAGAGTATTCAGGAGCAGGTCAGGGCTCAAAGGGTTCAGATTCTCGGAAGAGCAGGGGTGTTAGCCAGCTGAAGCCACCCCTACCTCGTTGTGGCCGATGTGGTAGACTCCATTTTGGGGAGTGTCGTGCTGGTTTGGGAGTTTGTTTTACATGCGGCCAGCAGGGCCATTTTGCGAGAAACTGTCCGACCGGAGGTAGCATCGCGGGCAAAGACAGCATCACGGGATCTATGGTCGGTTCATCACCTTCATACACGCCTGCTCGCAGGCGTGACCGTGATTAGAGTAAAGCGGTAGATACATGTATATCCTTAACCCTCTAGAGTTTTGTATGCTTGTTATGATAATCTTATTGTGTGCTATGTACGGATAGCGTTGTGTTAATTGTGGGTTAGAAAAAATGGTTAGTTGAAAGGGATAAGTATGGGGACAGAGAAGGTATGAACCTTAGAATATTGCATGTTGAGACCTTAGATGTAAGGTCGTCTCGAGTAAAGGATTTTGCAAATGATCCTTGTCGGAGTACTCTATATGCCTAGGGTGTATTAGCATGATAAGTCCTTGGGTAGTGTGAGATGGAAGTGGTAGCTTTCATGACGTGATTTAGTAAGATTGTTCCGTATCGGGGAAAAAGTGTTGGCGCGATAGCGGGTCGGGTTGAGTACCGATCGCGGGTCAACCCGCGGCCTGTATTGTGCTGGGTCGATCAGGTGGTCCCGCCAGTGGTAGGGTCACGAGGGTGCTAGGCCCAAGTTTAGATGACCATCGATGCGTTCGTGGATATGTTCGACCAGACCGGATCGTGGAGGCCGGAATGGCCTTAAAGAAGATCGAGGCTAGTAAGATGACAAAGTTCGAGGTAGTGACTCGTAAATTTTGGGAACCAAGTAATGACTGAAGTATGGTACGTATACTAGAAGAGTTCAAGTGTTCAAGAAGAGTACGATGAGTAAGGAAAGAAGTGAACATGTGTTGAGAGAATAGACATGATCATTAGTTTTGTGAAGTAAAGGTGCGAATGGAATATCTTTTAGACCGGGGGTGGAATATTTTGTAATGCTAGAGTTGATTCCTCGACTGGGTTAAGTAATTGCGCTGTGTTATTTTATGGCGGTGTGGCATTGGCAACTTGTTAAGAGAAACTTTATCGTTATCCGTGGAAGGAACATTCGGACGAATGTTTCTAGGAGGAGAATGTTATACTCGTATTTCCGCAGTATGTACGCGTGCACGATAAAAGTTTAAGCCTTAAGTTAGGCAAGGACCGAAAATTTTGTGCACAACACACTAAAAGAATCGTTTCACTAAACGCTTTTCCAAACTTTGCGAAGGGAAAATACGGCTATGTCATTTATTATTTTGCGGATTTTTCCGAGAGACGTAATATTTTGGACCAACGAGAGGGCGACACTTGGCCCTCAAGTGGACGGCAAAGCCATGGGAGTCTTGGCACGTTTTTTGTGTTGATTTTTGGTCAAGGGTTAGGTAGGATATTTTGTGTAGTAGATGGATAAGGACACATGGATAAATCCTCACCCTACACTTGAACCACACTTGTCTTGATCTTGGCCATTGGTTGGCCTATAAATACCCCCTTAGTTGATGAACTTCTTCATCCACACTTAGACATTTCTCAGTCTTAAAATCCCTTCCCCTCTCTTGAGAGCTCTAGCCGAGAGCACCTCTCCCCCCCCCTTCCTAGTTATGCTAGCCTAAACCCCTCCCCCTTTGTGAGCCTTGGCCGAAACTACCCCCTCCTTGCCTAGTTGTTTTCGTATAATACTCCCCCCCCCCCCTTGGTAGAAAAATACTCTCCTAGTATTGTTACTATTCCCAAATACCTTGGCCCAAATACCTTGTAGTATTCCAAGGTTATACCTATACTAAAAGCCCAGAAATACTATTATACTTCCTTTAGCCACTAAACGAAACCCTAAGGAAAATCTTCATAGTCGGTTGAAGTGTTAGGTATAAGTTGTGTAGAACTTCTAAGGGTTTCTGGGAGCGAATTAGAGCGTTCAGAATATGAGCTAAACGTTGCTCAGGATCGACATTAAACTTGGATAATTTTGGGCTTATCGAGGTAAATACTACTGTCCTTCTATTGTAATTGGAAATTACATACTGTAGTAGTATAGAAATGAATATAAGATACATAGAAGGGTAGTAAAGAAGAGATTAGAATTGATATCACATCAGAAGAATATTAAAGAAGAAGACTGAATTGTACTTACATAGATCAGATTTCTGAGACTTGTGTAGTTTGGGTAGGGAAGTGCTGCCCAATTTTCCGTAGAATAAAGGAATCTGTATCTAGAATTATGTTACAGAGTAGTCTAGACGTTGATAGACTTGTATGACCATTATAGGGTGAAGTACTGCGAGTAGCGTATTCTACTCGAAGAAGTGAAGAAGGCTAGCAGGATTACAGTACTTTGGAGCTATTTGCTAATAGTCGATAATCGTCGCGAGGTATGTGATTCTTCCTATCCTTTTGTCACGACCCGATCTCGGGCCCGTGACTGGTGCCTTACCCCGGGCACCCTAGTGATACAACATCAGAGAAAACCAGCGGAATATAAAACTTAAACAAGAAGCAAGATATATGATCATAAAACAGGCCAACCAAACGCTTACCTTCCAATAAAATATATATAAACAACTCTTTAAAACGAGCAGCTTAATCTTTACAAACCCCGCCTACAATAAAGCATGCACTTAAGAGTTTTTATACAACATTACGACAGGCCCCGTCATACCTCGAATGTACAAGAACCCACAACTCAGTGGTAACATACCAAAAGATAAGCCTCCGAGAACGGAGCTTCCCAATACGCTGAATCGTGATCCTATGAATGGGATCCACTACCGATGTACTCCTACCGCAGATGAACGCAGCCAAGGAGGTCAAGATAACAGTACCAAGTATGTGAAATCAGAAAAAATATTGTAAATGAAATCATAATACTATATGAAAACAGAGACATGTATGATGACAAAACTCTGATCACAACATAAAAGTTAGCCAAGTCGTGGACTCACGCCCTCAAGTCATCACTCAAATATAACTATGGGTCTCACGCCCACAACATCAATCGTGTTCGCATCATGGCCGCATGCCCCTAATGCGTGACGGTGTAGACATGCCCATGATGCAACAATAATAACAATGCCCCATGGCCACGCCCGACTCGTGACGGTGTAGACACGTCCAAGTGACATTATCAACAATAATACTGGGTGATTAACCCCGCCGCATGGCCACACGCCCCGATTCAGACGGTGTAGACATGTCCATGTAACCACAATAACAATATATATCGTGTAATCAACCCCGCCACACGGCCACATGCCCCTGACTCAGATCGGTGTAGACATGTCCATGTGACATCAACAACATTATACCGCACAACCAGGCTATCACAAACAAGCTCAAGCAAATTACCATACTTCTAGACTTTTATAAAAAGATCCACTCCTTCCCAAGAAGTCACCTGATATCAACACTTGCACAACAAAGGCTATCACAACAAGCATAGGCAAGTTACACACAACTCAAGGTACTTCCATTTCGTATCAAAGTCTGGGTTTTAACCCTAAAGTACTACGTACGTTAAATTCCTTTTTAAGAGATCCATTCCTTTCATAAAGGTCACCCGATACCCGTAGTATAAAAATAGAGTGACTCACATTTAGGTAAACCAAAATACTTCCCTTTTGTAAAATCAAGTAACAACATTATTTTCCAAACGTTCAAGTTTGCCTAATTTCAAATGCTCAAGTTTCTCATTTTAGAAAGGTTTCATAACTCATAGTCTTAATCACTTTTAAAACAATTGAGTAACATATGTCTTGTACGTGAGCCGTTTATTCTTGTTTACAACAATCTTGTTACAGCAGCCATGATCTAGGAGATGTAATAAAATTTTGTCTTATCTTAGCTTCTATGCAGATGGAGGTTTCTACTGGTTTTAATAACAGTTAGTTAATTGTCAATACACCTTCCTTTATTAGCGTTGCTGTGGTTTGCTCGACACTTATTCTCATTTCCAAATCAAGAAACATTATTCTTTTAAAACCAAGTACTCATTACTCGCGAATGAGGTTTCACAACACATTTAACAAAATGTTAATAACCAAGTAAAACAAGTTAAGTCTCTTATCTTTCAAGATCAAGTCTCTTAACTTCTACAATCAACAAACCAATCTTACCTACATGTAGTCGTTATAACTAACTTCCCATAAAGCTATTATAACACCCTATGTTTTAAACCAACCAACTCATTTAACATATGTACGCTTCACCGCATACATAGTTTACAAAGCATCATGCTAGAAGGATAGGAAGAGGTTCACATACCTCGCGACGAGTATCGATAATAAGCAAAACGCCCACGATCAGTAACTGCCAGACGCTTTCCACTCTTCAAGTAGAATACGCCACTCGCGATTTCCACCTATAAGGCCACAAACGCCTATTAACTTCTAACGCATGGTTCCATATTCTACGTAAAAATTCAAAGACCTCTCCCGCAACAACAGTAAATCTCCTCCTCTATTGAGGTCGGCTACCAAGCCAACCAGGGGGGGGGTTTATATGTCTAACCGGACGTATACAATTCTACAACACAGCAATGCTACACAAGTCATCAGAATACACCCCTATGTAATTACATGGGCTTCTTTTCTTTAAATTCAGGCTTAAGTCAAAAGACATTGCCGCAAGCTATGTTCAGTTCTATATATAGTATACTTCAACTATATAATCCTACAACATGTAATCTCCAATTACAATAAGGGGACAAGAATATTTACCTCGACAAGCCCAAAATTATCCAAGTTATAATGTCGATCCTGAGCAAGGTTTAGCTCCAACTCCGTGCGCTCCAAACCACTCCAAACAACCCTTAGAAGTTCTAACCAACTTCTACTCAAATACTTCAACCAACTATGAAGATTTCCTTAGGGTTTCGGTTTGAGACTAAGAGGACAAAAGGTAGTATTTCCGGGCTCTACGTATAGAGGTAACTTTGGAATACTACAAGGTATAAGGCTAAGGTATTTTGGGCATTATAACAATACTTGGAGAATACTTTCTACCAAGGGGGGGTGTATTATACGAAACAACTAGGCTAGGGGGGTACCCCACCAGACCACTAGGAGGAGTGGAACCTCTCGCCAAAGGCCACACGAAAAGGGAGGGGGAAGCTCGCCAGAGCAACAAGACAGGAGGAGAGGGTTTCAAGACTTGGAAGTTTTTTTGGATGAATGAAGTCTTCAAGCTTAGGGGGGTATTTATAGCAAAACCAAAAGCCAACCAATGGCCAAGATCAAGCCATGTGCAAGGCAAGTGTAAGGCCTTGATCAAGCCAAGTGCACCCTAACCCCTACTCCACAAAACAAGGCACAAAACATGGCACCAAACAAGCCACAAAACAAGGCCAAAACAAGGAGCCAATTGGCCAAGAAAACGTGACTCTATTCGCCCCGCGGTTGCCGCTTGCTTCCAATGTGAGGGTGACACATGTCACCCTCCCGTTGGTCCAAAATATTTTATCTCTCGGAAAAATCCGCAAAAAATATAAATGACATAGCCGGAATTTTCCCTACGTAAGCTGTGGAAACGTTTCGTCGGAAAACGACTCTATTCGGCACTTGTGCCCAAATTTCGAACCAAAGCCAAACTTTAAGTCTCAAATGTTCGTACGTACGTCTCCACGTACATACTCTGGAAATACGGGGTATAACATTCTCCCCTCCTTAGAAACATTCGTCCCGAATGTTCCTTCTCAAGACGGATATCGATGAAGTTCCTCTAACAAGTTGCCAACGCCACAGCTTGGCCACGAAAATAACACACGTTCCCTTCCTTCCTTACTCGCCGTGCGATACCACTTTTGTCACTTTGCCGCGAGGTTCTAGTGTCACTCAGGACGTGCCATACTTCAGTTCTCAAAACTGTGGAGTCACTACCTCCAAACTTGGTCATCTTACTAACCTCAATCTTCTTTAAGGCCATTCCCGGCCTTCACGAACCGCTTCTGGTCGAACATATCCACGAACTCATACGATGGTCAACTAAACTGGGGCCTAGCACCCTCGTGACCCTACCACCTGGCGGGACCACCCAGAACTGACCCCACCCAAAACCGGGCTGCGGGTCGACCCGCGAGCGGCAATCAACCCGACCCACAATCGCGCCAATACTTGCTCCTAGAACGGAACAATCTTACCAAATCAAGTCATGAAAGCTACCACTTCCATCTCACACTACCCATGGACTTATCACACAAATAATTCCCACGTACTACTTACTCTGATAAGGGTCAACCATGAAATAAATCTTTTACTCAAGACGACCTTACCTCTAAGGTCTCAATCGTGACATAGTCTAAGGTTCACACTTACCATGCCCCCATACTTACCCTTCTACAATAACCAGGTGTCTAAATCACATTTTAGCACAAAGCTATCCGAACATAACACTAAACACATCAGCATACAAAACTCTAGAGGGTTAAGGATATACCTGTCTCTACCGCTTAATCACATCACTGTCAGGCGCATGCTAGTGAAGGTGATGAACGACCATCGATCACGGCGTCGAGTCGTAACATCCGTGCTACCTTGCCTGACAGTTCCTCGCAAAATGGCCCGCTGGCCGCAAAATAACAAGCTCCTCGCACCACGACACTCCTCAAACGCGGTCTACCACATCGACCACACCGAGGTAGGGTGACCGTGATCCGCCAACACCCTTACTTCCTCGAAACTCAACCTGGAGCCACGACCGCTCCCGAATACTGGATGCTCACGAAGGTTGTGGAGGACCACTGACCGGTGGAGGTACAAAACTAGTATCTTCGAGGCGGTCCGCCTCGAAAGTCACCAAAGGACCTGTTCTCGCCTCTTCGCTGATCTTGGTCATTCCGTCGACCTCTCCGTGCCTCACATCCCGGTGCATGAGCTGCGTGCGGGCAATGTCCATGCGGTGAAGAGCTACACTCGAACAAGCCTCTGCAAGTAATCATCTAGCACGTGACGTAGCGGTGCACTCTATCCTCCATGGTTGCCACTAAAGCGGGACATACCGAGCCAACGAGTCAAACTCCACGTTGTACTCCAACCGCACGCCGCTTTCTCGCCTCAAAGATCATAAATTGTCCGCGCCCTCTCATCTGCGAGGCAAGAAGTGAGTGAGGAATGCCTCGAGAACTCGTCCCATATCGCTGGAAGCGCATGCTCTCCCGACAACTCCCACGAATCAAACCGGGCCGATCGCGGGTATCACGCACCGACGCGAACCTAAGACCACCGACTCGGTCTCCGGCTTTGATCACTCTCACGACCAGAATCGCCGGATGAACTCCTGCGGATCATCCTCGTGCCTCGACCCATAAAACTCGCGGCTACAACTCGAAAGTCCGTAGCCTCAAACTATCTCGCCGGGGTGAACCAATGGTGCTACTTGAACTGGAATCGCGATCCAAATTTATCCTCATATTCGCCACGACCGCCAGCAATCGGCCATCTCTTGTACCTATCTCATCTGCTCCAGCCGGTGGACCGAGGCTCAGTATTGTGGTCTCGCAGCCACCGCCGCGGTTCTAAACTCGCTGGGCCGGGCGGCGTCAAAACTCGCCTCAAGCACAACTCGTATTGTCCGGCTCGCGCTCGTACTCTCAGATCTCACTAGCAGCCTCGCTGCCTTTGCCCTTCTGGCTCTGTTTTGCGCGAGGCATAATCGTAAAAACGAGATACGTCAGAGGGGTCCAACTTACAACACAGCTCTAAGGCACGATCTCAGAATGAGAAGAATGAAAACCAATCCTAAAGGTCCTGCAACCTCCTGATTATAGATGTGGTGCACAACACATCGATAATCAAGACTCTACTGGACACGGTCTGTAGACACTTTCCGAGGATTAACTGCTCTGATACCACTTTTGTCAATACACCTTCCTTTATTAGCGCTGCTGTGGTTTGCTCGACACTTATTCTCATTTCCGAAATCAGTAAAACATTATTCTTTTTAAAACCAAGTACTCATTACTCGCGAATGAGGTTTCACAACACATTTAACAAAATGTTAATAACCAAGTAAAACAAGTTAAGTCTCTTATCTTTCAAGATCAAGTCTCTTAACTTCTACAATCAACAAACCAATCTTTTACCTACATAGAGTCGTTATAACTAACTTCCCATAAAGCTATTATAACACCCTATGTTTTAAACCAACCAACTCATTTAACACATGTACGTCTACCGTACTACATAGTTTACAAAGCATCATGCTAGAAGGATAGGAAGAGGTTCACATACCTCGCGACGAGTATCGACAATAAGCAAAACGCTCCACGATCAGAATCGCTAGCCGTTTCCACTCTTCAAGTAGAATACGCTACTCGCAGTACTTCCACCTATAAGGCCACAAACGTCTATTAACTTCTAACCGCATGGTTCCATATTCTACAGAAAATTCGGCAGCACCTCCCCCCCCCGCAACAGCGTAAATCTCCTCCTCTATTGAGGCCGGCTACCAAGCCAACCAGGGGGGGTTTATACGTCTAACCGGACGTATACAATTCTACAACACAGCAATGCTACACAAGTCTACTGTAATACAGTCCTATGTAATTACAGTTCAGTTTTTTTCATTAAATTCAGGCTTAAGTCAAAAGACATTGCCGCAAGCTACGTTCAGTTCTATATATAGTATACTTCAACTATATAATCCTACAACATGTAATCTCCAATTACAATAAGGGGACAAGAATATTTACCTCGACAAGCCCAAAATTATCCAAGTTATAATGTCGATCCTGAGCAAGGTTTAGCTCCAACTCCGTGCGCTCCAAACCACTCCAAACAACCCTTAGAAGTTCTAACCAACTTCTACTCAAATACTTCAACCAACTATGAAGATTTCCTTAGGGTTTCGGTTTGAGACTAAGAGGACAAAAGGTAGTATTTCCGGGCTCTACGTATAGAGGTAACTTTGGAATACTACAAGGTATAAGGCTAAGGTATTTTGGGCATTATAACAATACTTGGAGAATACTTTCTACCAAGGGGGGGGGTGTATTATACGAAACAACTAGGCTAGGGGGGGGTACCCCACGGCTAGACCACTAGGAGGGGGAGGGGGAACCTCTCGGCCAAAGGCCACACGGTAGGGGAGGGGAAGCTCTCGGCTAGAGCAACAAGAAGGGAGGAGAGGGTTTCAAGACTTGGAAGTTTTTGGATGAATTAAGTCTTCAAGCTTAGGGGGGTATTTATAGCAAAACCAAAAGCCAACCAATGGCCAAGATCAAGCCATGTGCAAGGCAAGTGTAAGGCCTTGATCAAGCCAAGTGCACCCTAACCCCTACTCCACAAAACAAGGCACAAAACATGGCACCAAACAAGCCACAAAACAAGGCCAAAACAAGGAGCCAATGGCCAAGAAAACGTGACCTATTCGCCCGGGTTGCCGCTTGCTTCAATGTGAGGTGACACATGTCACCCTCCCGTTGGTCCAAAATATTTTATCTCTCGGAAAAATCCAAAAAATATAAATGACATAGCCGAATTTTCCTACGTAGTCGTGGAAACGTTTCGTCGGAAAACGACTCTATTCGGCACTTGTGCCCAAATTTCGAACCAAAGCCAAACTTTAAGTCTCAAATGTTCGTACGTACGTCTCCACGTACATACTCTGGAAATACGGGGTATAACACCTTTTGAGCATGATATTTTAAAAGAATATATATATATATAGTACGGTAGACGTACGTGTGTTAACTGAATGTAGTTCTACGACAATGTCTTTGACTTAAGCCTGAATAATAAGAATCTTGAAGTATTTCAAAAGAATTAAGAATCGTTTTGAAAAGAGTAATACTTGGTTTTGAAAGCTTAAGAGTTATACTAGCTTTATGGGAAGTTAGGTATAACGACTTAAGAGAGATAAAAAGAATGGTTTATTGATTGTAGAAGATAAGAGACTTGACTTAATTGAATTAATATGAATTTTGTCAAAAAGTGTAAAACCTCATTTCGTGAGAAATGAGTACTTGGTTTTTAAAAAGGAATATGTTTCTCGATTTGAAATCGAATAAGTATCGAACAAACCATCATAGCGCTAATAAAGGGAAATGTATTGAATAATTAAGTATTATTAAAACCAGTAGAAACCTCCATCTGCATAGAAGCTAAGATGAGACAAAATGATATTACATTTCCTAGATCATGGCTGCTTTAATAAGATTGTTATAAACAAGAACAACCTACTCACACATAAGGCATACATTACTCAATTGTTTAAAAGAGAGTACGTTATTTGATTAAGACTATGAATCGTGAAATCTTTCGAAACTAAAAGACTCGAGTATCTGAAATTAGGCAAACTGGAACTTTCGGAAAAGAATGTTGTTACTTGATTTTAAAACATGAACATATTTGGTACTACGGATAATAGTATCGAGTTGTTTTTACGTAAAAAGAGGTCTTTTTGAAAGGATAAATGTATGTAGTACTTTGGGGTTAAAACCGATTGGTTGTAATAAAATAAATGTCATGAGTATGATTAAACTTGCCTATGCTTGTGGTGATTATCCTTTGTTGTGCAAGTGTTGTATTTACGTACCGCGTCTCGTTGGAGTAGGCTTATCTGATTGATTGATGGACATACTGACACGATGGGTGACCCACGAGTATGCTTCCACTAATCGATCCTTTTGGACATACTGACACGATGGGTGGCCCACGGGTATGCTTCCATTAGGAGAGTTATCTTGTTATCGGCTTGGACATACTGACACGATGGGTGGCCCACGAGTATGCTTCAATTCTGATGGTTATCTTGTTATTTCCTTTTGACATACCGACACGATGGGTGGCCCACGTATGCTTCCATTAGGAGAGTTATCTTGTTATCGGCTTGGACATACTGACACGATGGGTGGCCCACGAGTATGCTTCCATTCTGATGGTTATCTTGTTATTTCCTTTTGGACATACTGACACGATAGGTGGCCCACGGGTATGCTTCCATTAGGAGAGTTATCTTGTTATCAGCTTGGACATACTGACACGATGGGTGGCCCACGAGTATGCTTCCATTCTGATGGTTATCTTGTTATTTCCTTTTGGACATACTGACACGATGGGTGGCCCACGGGTATGCTTCCATTAGGAGAGTTATCTTGTTATCGGCTTGGACATACTGACACGATGGGTGGCCCACGAGTATGTTTCCATTCTGATGGTTATCTTGTTATTTCCTTTGGACATACTGACACGATGGGTGGCCCACGGTTATGCTTCCATTAGGATGGTTCCATGGCCATGCTTATACCGAGGTAAGATGATGGGGCATGCGGCCGTTGTGCAGGTTAAATTTGAGTGATGACTTTGAGGGCGTGAGTTCCTGACTTGACATGACTGTTTTTATATTGTGAACTGTAGTTTTGTTATCATACATGTCTCCTGTTTTGTTCTAGACTACTATGATTTCTTTTACAGTATTTTCAGTTTCACATACTTGGTACCAGATCGACCTCCTTCGGGGGGCTGCGTTCATGCCGCAGGTAGAGGTACATCGGTCGTCGATCCCCGCTTCTAGGATCACAAATCAGCGTATTGGGAAGCTTCGTTTCTCCGGAGGCTTATCTTTTGGTATGTTACCCTGAGTCTGTGGGTTCTTGTACATTCAGGGGTATGGCGGGGCCCTGTCCCGCCATAGTTGTCGTTACATTCTTAGAGGTCTGTAGTACTGTGTGGGCAGGGTTTGTAAAAAGGATTAAACTGTTCAAACTTTGTATTTATATATATGCCGAAAGGCGACTTTCTCTCAGAAAATGTGTTTCATTTTTAGAGTTGTTTCATGTCTTGTTTTTATGTTCCGCTGATTACTCTGATGTATGACTACTTGGGTGCCCGGGTAAGGCACCAGTCACGGGCCCCGGAACGGGTCGTGACACTCGGCCTATTTCCATTCCGCCATACAGAATGGCACCTGCCGAGTTGAGAGAGTTGAAGGACCAGGTAAGAGATTTGCTGGAGAAGGGCTTCATCAGGCCTAGTGTTTCTCCCCGGGAGCGCCAGATTGTTCGTAGAAGAAGGAGCGGGGCGTTGCGCATGTGTGTTGATTACAGCGGTGAACAAAGTGACCATTAAGAACGATACCCTTCCCGTGATTGATGATTTGTTCGACCAGTTGCAGGGTGCGAGATGTTTCTCCAAGATTGATCTGCGATCGGGCTATCCTCAGGTGCGAGTTAGAGAGGCGGATATCCCTAGATCGCATTACGGACCCAGACGCACTATGAGTTCGAGGTTATGTCTTTCGGTTTGACCAATGCTCGGCCAGATTCATGGATTTGATGAACCGAGTGTTCAAGCCATTTTGGACACGTTTGTGATAGTGTTCATTGATTACATCTTGGTTTATTCCCGCCAGAGCGAGAGCACGCGAGCATTTGGCGATCTTTGCCGAGTTCTCCAGACCAGCAGCTATACGCCAAGTTTTCCAAATGTGAGTTTTGGTTGGCTTGGTGGCATTTCTTGGGCATATTAGAGGGCTGATGGTATTCGGTGGATACGACCAAGATCGAGGCGCGGGACTTGCCTAGACCTACTACTCCGGCTGCAGGTGCGCTTTTACGGGCCTTGCGAGTTATTATCGGCGGTTCGTGGAGAAGTTTGCTTCTATCTCTCGCACCATTGACTAGCCGACTCGTAACGCAACTAAGTTTGGTGGGTGATGTGTGGAGCAGGTTTCCGATTCTTGAAGGAGATCGACGACCGCCCCGTTCTTACTCTTCCGAGGTCGGATGGCTATGTCATGTATTGCGATGCGTCAGGCATCGGGCTTGGATGTGTGTTGATGCAGCAGGGCAAGGTTATAGCATACGCATCCCGACAACTTAAGAAACATGAGAGGAACTACCCCACCCATGATTTGGAGTTGGCAGCGGTGATTCACGCCTTGAAGATCTGGAGGCACTATTTGTATGGTGTTCATGTGGATATTTATACAGACCACAAGAGCCTCCTGTATATCTTGACCGGAGGAGTGAACTTACGAGAGCGGTGGTTAGAGTCGCTCAAGGATTACGATGTCGACATCTGTACCACCCGCAGAAGGCCAATGTTGTGGCGGATGCCCTTAGTCGTAGGTCGATGGGAGTCTATCGATGTATAGCCGCAGAGGAGGGCATGGTCCGCGAGTTGCATCAGCTAGCGAGCCTGGAGTCCGATTGATTGATTACGATAGTAGTGGGTTCGAGTTCGAGAGGTTGCCGAGTCTTCCATCGTCGGCGAGGTGAAGAGGCAACGATTTGAGGATCCGGTTTGACGCGTACCGCGTGATACGGCTCTTCGTGAGGAAGCGGTCCTTGAGGTAGCACCGATGGGGTGCTAAGGTTTGAGGGCAGGTTGTGTGTTCCAGATATTGCAGGACTTCGGCAGCAGGTTCTAGGGGAAGCACACAACACGCTTTACTCTATCCATCCGGGGTCGACCAAGATGTACCACGACCTCAGATCTGTGTATTGGTGGGATGGCTTGAAGAGGGACGTTGCAGAGTTTGTGGCTCAGTGCCGTGTTGTCGCAGTGAAGGTAGAGCACGGATGCACGTGGTTTGTTGCAGACGATAGAGATCCCGACCTGGAAGTGGGAGGTGATCAACATGGACTTTATCACAGGATTACCTCGCACTCAGAGGAAGCATGATTCTATCTGGGTTATCGTCGACAGGCTGACGAAATCAGCCCACTTTCTTCCGTCGGATGACTTTTTCTGAGGATTATGCGGACTTTACATCCGAGAGATCGTCGATCGCATGGGGTCCCTATTTCTATCATATCGCAGGTGCGGTTACGCTAACTTCTGGAGGTCTTTCCAGATGGGTTTAGGGATGCAGGTGAGCCTGAGTACTGCATTCCATCCTCAGACAGACGGACAGGCAGAGCGCACTATCCAGACTCTTGAGGATATGCTACGAGCCCGTGTTATTGACTTGTGGTAGGGAGGATCATTTGCCTCTAGTTGAGTTTGCGTATAATAATAGCTACCACTCGGTATTCGACGGGCACCTTATGAGGCCTTGTATGGGAGGAAGTGCAGATCGTCGATAGGCTGGTTTGATGTAGGCGAGGTGCAGTTAGTGGGACCAGACCTGATACAGCAGGCAGTGGATAAGGTGAAGCTTATCCAGGAGCGATTCTTCGACGGCAGAGTCGCGAAGTCATATGCAGATCATCGTCGTCGGCATCTGGAGTTCGAGGTTGATGATTGGGTTTTTCTGAAGGTGTCACCCATGAAGGGTGTGATGAGATTCGGGAAGAAAGGGAAACTCAGCCCAAGGTACATTGGGCCGTATCAGATTGTCCGCAGGGTAGGCAAGGTTGCCTATGAGTTGGATCTGCCGTCCGATCTTGAGGCAGTGCATCCGGTTTTTCATGTTTCTATGCTGAGGAGATGTATCGGGGATCCATCTAGGGTACACCCGATTGACGATGTCCAGTGGCCGAGGGTTATCGTATGAGAGATTCCCATAGCGATAATCGATCGTCCGAGTTAGGCGTCTGCGGACCAAGGGCGTGGCTTCCGTCAAAGTCTTGTGGCGGCACGAGCTCGGAGGAGATGACGTGGGAAGGCGAGAGGACATGAGGCGTATATCCTCACCTATTCCCCACACCTCCAGGTAACTCACTTTCCTACTTGTAAATTTTCATTGTCATATTTGCTTAAGTGTTGTATTGTGGCCATGTGTGGCATTTGCAACTGTTTAAGTTATGAGGAACTTTATCGTTATCTGTCTTGGGAAGGAACATTCGACGAATGTTTCTAAGAGGAAGAATGTTATACCGTATTTTGAGTATGCACGTGAGGCGTGACAAAAGTTTAGCCTTAGTTAGGCATAAGGGACGAAATTTGTGCACAACCCACGAAAAGAATCGTTTCGTGAAACATTTTCCAAAACTTGCGCGGAAAATTACGGCCATGACATTTATATTTTTTATGGATTTTTCCGAGAGCGAAATATTTTAGACCAACGAGAGGCGACACTTGTCACCCTCAAGTGAATGATAACATGAGCAAGCATGGCACGATTTTGTGGCCTAAACCATGGGTCAATGTTTGGTGAGTGATTTGTGGAGTAGGGATAGGGGCACTTTTGCAAATCCACACCATCCACTTGCCTTAATCTTGGCCCTTGAAAGACCTATAAATACCCCCTTGAGTCAAGACTTCTTCATCCACAAATCATCTTCCAAGTCTCAAAACTCCCCTTTGAGAGAAGCTCGTCCAAAGCCTTCTCCCCTTCGGCAGGCTCTCGTCCAAAGCCTTCTCCCCTCTTGAAGAGCTTAGCGAAACACCCCCTTCCCCTTTCTAGTAGTCTCAAAAGCCCCCTCTTGGTAGAAAATACTCTCCAAGTATTGTTACTATCCCCAAAATACCCTAGCCGTATATCTTGTAGTATTCCAAAGTCACCCCTATGCAAAAAGCCCAGAAATACTATCTTATATCCATTAGTCACTAAACGAAACCCTGGGAAAATCATCATAGTTGGTTGAAGTAGTAAGTAGAAGTTGTGTAGAAACTTCTAAGGGTTTCTTGGAGCGGATTGAAGCGTACAGATTAGGAGCTAAACCTTGCTCAGGATCGACTTATAACTTGGATAATTTTAGGCTTACCGAGGTAAATATCTTAACCTTCTATTGTAATTAGAGATTACATACTGTAGAAGTATAGAACTAAGTATAAGACTTATAGAAGGATGGTATTAAAAGAAGAGAATTGAACTGTAATCACATCAGAAGAATATTAAAGAAGATTGAACTGTACTTACATAGGACTGTATTTACAGTAGACTTGTGTAGTTTAACGGGTAGGGAAGTGCTGCCCGATTTTCCGTAGAATTAAGAACCTTCTGCTTAGAATATCCTACAGAGTAGTCTAGACGTTGATAGACGTATTTGACTATTATAGGTTGATACTCTGCGCGCGACATATTCGACTTGGCAGGTGGATTTCGCCGAGAAGGTATGTGATTCTTCCTATCCCCTTGAGCATGATATTTTAAAATATATATATAGTACTAGAGACGTCGATGCGTTAAGCGAACATGGTTTTACTTGACGTCTTTTGACTTGAGTCTGAATAATAAGAATCTTGAAGTATCTCAAAAGAATTATGAATCATTTTGAAAGAAGAGTAATACTTGTTTTTTAAACAAAAAGCTTAAGAGTTATACTAGCTTTATGGGAAGTTAGGTATAACAACTTAAGAAAGATAAAAGGAACGGTTTACTTATGTGTTATGAAAGACTTGTATTGATTTCTGGAAAGTATAGTAAGATGGTTTGTTGAGTAGACATACTATGAGGCTATGTGTGTTAGTATCTTGTAACGTTTGTGTAAAGAGGTTATTCTTATGGTGCTTATGTTGTTTAACGATAAGCCGTTATGTTAGTATTATATCACTCACCTCTTGACATGATATACCGGGGGTTAAGCTGCCCCCCGATGCGAGGTACACCTCATGCGGTCTGTGTGACTATGATTCGAGAATACCTCATGCGG
The DNA here is from genome assembly GCA_029844215.1 of Przewalskia tangutica. Lineage (NCBI taxonomy): Eukaryota > Viridiplantae > Streptophyta > Magnoliopsida > Solanales > Solanaceae > Przewalskia > Przewalskia tangutica. The sequence goes on along the minus strand of CM056726.1, from coordinate 84,023,272 downwards.
GTCCAGGGGACCTATGCGGAGCTACGAGAGTTCCAGGTTAGTGTGCGGGGGATTACCTCATGCGGTCTATGTGGCCATGCGGACTACGAGAGTCCAGGACGATGCCGAAGAGTAGCTACCCTCGATGCGGGGAATACCTCATGCGGGCCTAGGTGGCCTATGCGGACTGCGGGAGTCCAGGATTAGGCATGCATGATGATACTATGGGCGATTGGCCTTGCTTCGATCATTCGCAGCCTAGAAAAGACCTGTTACAGTTTACCTATTATTGCTCTTGTTTGTGATGTGGCACTATGTGCGGTTACATTGATTGTTTCGAACATATTTGTAAAATTGGTTTTAAAATGATATGATTTCATTTAAGTACTTTACAGTTTCACATACTTGGTACTGTCAGATCGACCTCCTTCCGGGCTGCGTTCATGCCGCAGGTAAGGGAAAGCAGGTGCTAGATTCGCATCCTTAGGATCTTTTGCTTTGGTGTCAGGAGCTCCATCTTCTCCGGAGGCTCGACTTTTGGTATGGTTCCCCCTGTTGTTGTAGATATATGTACATTCAGGGTATGGCGGGGCCCTGTCCCGCCATAGTTATTGACTTTCTGTCACGACCCGAACCTGGGCCCGTGACTGGTGCCTTAACCCGGGCACCCTAGTGACACAACATCAGAGTAATCAGCGGAACATAAAGACAATACATGAAACCAATGTAATATGACAGTGAAATAAGACAAAGCTAACAAAAAGCGGTTACCTTGGTATATATATAAATAGCAATTTGAGCGAGTTACAACCTCTTACAAATTCTGCCCACAACAAGATTTCTGCACTCTACGAATAATATGACAACAACGACGGACGGGGCCGTCATACCTGAATGTAGCACCTACCACAACAGGGACTATACGAAGATAAGCCTCGGAGAAGCGGAGCTTTCCCAAACGCTGAATTGTGACCCTAAGGCGAGGATCAACGATGGTGTACCTTTACTGCGGCATGAACGCCGGGCGAGGTCGACAACATGTGCCGAGTATGTGGCGAAATAAATCGTAAATGAAATCATAGTAGTCTATATAAAGGAGACATGTATGATAACCAAACTACGATTCACAATAAATAAACAAATATGTCAAGTCGAGGACTCACGCCTCAAGTCATCACAATAGAAATGCGGGGTAAATGCGAAGGCATAGCCGACTACTAAGACCCGCAGTACAAACCAAATACCATAAAGCGCATCACGAGGTCTTTCTAGGCCGCACTACACGATCGGCGGCCACTCGCGCGCAGATCAATGTGCGCGTCTATCCACGAACTACCGCGACTCGCATAGGTCACACGCACCGCATGAGGTATTCCTCGAATCATGGTCCTGCATCACCGAGGTATACCCCGCATCTAGGGCAGCTTAACCCCCGGTATCCACCTAGGCTCCCGCAGCCCGAATAGTCCTCAAAGACCGTGATCCCTCAAAGACCGCATGGGCATCCCCGTGATCGGGCTAAACACCGGAATGATCAATCACGAGCTCCGCGACTCCGATAGTCACAAGGATCGCATAGCCGTATAGACCCGCATCAAGGGTGGCAAGCCCTCGGTATAACAAGTCAAGGGGGTATGTGATATAATAACAGTACAACGGGCTTAACGTTTGACAACGTAAGCACAACAAGAGTGACCCCCTTACATAATAATCACAAGATACTAACACACGTAGCATCCTAACATGTTTACTTATCAAATCAACAAGAAAGTATTACAAGGCTATCACAAACCAATACAATCAAGTTATTCACACAAGGTACTTTCTACTAACAAGTTCGGGTACCTATCCCCAAAGTACTTCACACATTAAATCTTTAAAAGAACCGTTTCGTTCACATAAGTCACACAATACCCGTAGTATAAAATAGAGTGGTATCTTTTAAGTAATCAAAATACTTACCTTTGTAAAATCAAGTAACAACATTATTTTCCAAACGTCCAAGTTTGCCTAATTTCAAGTGTTTACGTTTCTTATTTTAGAAAGGTTTCGTAGTTCATAGTCTTATTTATTTAGGAATATAATTCTCTTTTAACAATCTGAAAAACATAAACCTTATGTGTGAGTAGGACATTCTTGTTTATAACAATCTTATTACAAAGACCATGATGTAGGAAATATCATTTTGTCTCATCTTAGCTTCATGCAGATGGAAGTTTCTCCGTGTTAATAATACTTAATCACAAAACATTTCCTTTTATTAACGCTGCAGTGGTTTGTCGATACACATTCTGATTTCCGAAATCAGTAGAACATTCTTAGGCCGTTATACCTAACTTCCCATAAAGCTAGTATAACTCTTAAGTTTTTAAAAACCAAGTATTACTTCTTCTTTCAAAATGATTCAAAAATCTTTTGAAATACTTCAAGTTCTTTATTATCACATAACCAGCCAGTTATAGTTCAAATCAGTTACCTTTTAAAAACCACAAGTATTTTCTTACCTACATAAAGCTGTTATAACCAACTTCCCATAAAGCCGTTATAACACTTTATGTTTTAGACCAATCAAATACATTTAACACCTGTACGTCTACCGTACTACATAGTTACACATATATCATGCTAGAAGAGATAGGAAGAGGTTCACATACCTCGCGACGAGTATCGACTAATAGCAAAACGCTCCAAGTACCTCAAACCGTCGGCTACTCCTTAAGCCGAGTAGATCGCGCCACACGTAGTACTTCAACCTATAAGGCCACAAGGCGCTTATTAACATCTAGATCTCTTCGTAGAACATTCTACAGAAAATTCGGCAGACTCTCCTCCCCCGCAACAGCGTAAATCTTCTCTCTATCGGGCGGCTACCAAGCCAACCAGGGGGTTATACGTCTAATCCGGACGCACAATTCTATCTCACGTAAAAGCTACACAAGTCTCATGTCTGATCTATGTAATTACTGATTCGCTTCTCTTTAAATTCAGGCTTAAGTCAAAAGACATTGCCGCACAATTATGTTCAGTTCTATATATAGTATACTTCAACTATATATTCTAACAACATGTACTTTCCAATTACAATAGGGGGACAAGATAATTACCTCGATAAGCCCAAAATTATCCAAGTTATAATGTCGATCCTGAGCAAGGTTTAGCTCCTACTTCGTGCGCTCCAATCCGCTCCAAACAACCCTTAGAAGTTCTAACCAACTTCTACTTAAATACTTCAACCAACTATGAAGATTTCCTTAGGGTTCGGTTTTGTGACTGACGGGAAGTATAATAGTATAACTGGGCTTTTTGTAAAGGTATAACCTTAGAATACTACAAGGTATACGGCTAAGGTAATTTGGGCATTATAACAATACTTTTGAGAGTATTTCTACCAAGAGGGGGGTGTATTATACGAGACAACTAGGCTAAGGGGTACCTCTACCAAGGCCTCAGGAGAGGAGGCCTCTCACGAACTCAACACACAAAGGGGAGAAAGAGAGCTTTCAAGACTTAGGCAAATTTATGGATGAATTAGTCTTCCAAAGGGGTGGGTATTTATAGGACAAGCCAAGGCCAACCAATGGCCAAGATCTTGCCAAGTGCATAGCAAGTGTAGGGCCAAGATCTTGCCAAGTGCACACTAGCCAACTAACACAAAAATATCCTACCAACCCTTGACCACAATGGCCATACTTTCGGCCACCACTATTACCGCCCAAGGTGTTCCAATGAGAGGGTGACAAGTGTCGCCCTCTTGTTGGTCCAAAATGTTTCGTCTCTCGGAAAAATCCGCAAAAATTAAAAATCACATCGCCGTATTTTTCCATACCAAAGCTGTGGAAAAATTTCTAAAAAAAACGACTCTAATCGGGTGTTGTGAACAAAGTTAATTCGGCCAAGCCTATGTAAAAGTTCAAATTTTTTTACGTACGTCCTTACGTACAAACTCTGGAAATACGGGGTATAACATTCTCCCCTCCTTAGAAACATTCGTCCCGAATGTTCCTTCTAAGTCCCAAAACAAACGCGCGCCAGTATAGACTTCACTACTATACTTACGAGAACAAACCTGCCACACCTGGCCATAGAAACACCTGCGCAAATACTTACATCCAAGTCCACGAGGAAACACCTCTAACATCACCACCAACACCTCTCTCCGGGGTCTAGAATATACTTCCTTCGCACCTTCTCTTTATAAAAAAATTTTTATCACATCTATGCTCGCCATACATGCTCGCTTCTTCCCGATACCACTTTTGTCACTTTGCCGCGAGGTTCTAGTGTCACTCCGGCGACCCAACAATGGTGCCGATCGCTTGCGATTCCTGAGGATGTCGTACACTTCTTGAACACTCGAACTCCTTCTTATAACCTATCACACTTCTGATACTGCTTCAGTTTCCAAAACTCGGGGTTACTATCTCTAACGTGGTCATCATAAACTGGGAACACTCTGGATGGATCTCCGATACTTCCCCGATCATAACAATACGAAAGACCGGACGTACTGCCTCCTAAGTCGGACGGCAATTGCTAACATATAGGCAACCTGGCCTATTCTTCACATGAACTCAAAAGGGCCCAAAGTACTCGGGCTAAGTTCCCTCTGTTTTCCAAAACTCGCCACACCCAACCCGGGTGGTACTTTCAAGAAGACCGACCGTCAACCTGAACTCTAAGCGTCGTCGACGATTATCCGCACGATTTCTCCGGCGGCGAATCTCTTCTAGACAAGCTTTACCCTATTCACAGTCTGCTGGAACAAGCCTGAACCAACTATCTGAATCTTGCCAACATCGAACCAATCGACCGGCGACTTACACATCCACCCCTACAAGGCTTCATAAGGCGACATCCGAATACTGAAACGGTAGCTTAAACGCTCCCTCCACAGGAGACAACAATCCTCGCAACTACCCCTGAAATCCACACGCGCCCGGGGCGAACGCGATTCCGAGACTCACTGAGTTCTTAACCTGCTCGTAAAACTTTCGAAACAAAACAGCCGTACCACAGGCTCCACTGCTCGCCATAAGGTGAAGGTAGGCACCTGCGCGGCCTTACAACCTTTACGATAAATCAACACCGCCGAGTAAGCCTTTTGCTAGAAAACAAGACGGCTGACCTCCTCGGCCCGACTACTGGTCGAACGCATCCACGAACTCGTATGCTGGTTAACTAAACTTGGGCCTAACACCCTCGTGACCCTATCACAAGGCGGGACCACCACAAACTGACCCCTTCACCAAACAGGCCGCGGGTTGACCCGCAACATGGCCTCAACCCTACCCGGCATCGCGCAAAACACTAGCTCCCCGATCCGGAACAATTTCACAAATCACGTTACGAAAACCTAGCGGTCTTCCTAGCTCAACTACCCTCTTTCATATCACGCTACTCAGGGACTTATCCCAAAAACATAGCTCACGTGCACTATGTACTCCGATAAGGATCAAACATAACACTACACCTATACTCGAGATGGCCTTACCTCTAAGGTCTCCACGTATAAAACTCTAAGGCTCACACCTTCTCTATCCCCCAATCTTTCCCGGTTACTAACCATGATTTCTAATCACAAATAACACACTGCTATCAGAACATAGCCCTTATGATATACCCATCTTATCACGCTCTCGATCTCTAGAGGTTAAGGATCTATCCGTATTCTTCGCTTTACTCCCCTTAGTCGTTCTAATAAAACCTGCCCCGTAGGGCGCATAGCTAAGGAAGATGACAAACTACCCACCGATCCTGAAGGCTAAGTCCTCTTACTAGGACATCCTTTCGACACATGGCCCTGACGGCCGCAGGTAAAACAAGTACCAACAAAAGACGACATTCCCTGGGATGACGTCTGTCACATTGTGAATCGGGAGAAATCAATCCGCCGGCCGGAACCTACGTAGCCGTGTGAACCGAAGTTCGAGCTCGACCAACTCCTCGCATACCGAACGTCCCGAACCTGTGGAGGACCTTTACGCATCGGTGGATGTGCATATCAAGTCTCTGTGAGGCGATTCTCCTCGAAAGTTACCAAGGACCTTCATTGCTCGCCATCTATCGTCCTCGGTTAACCCGTCGATTTCTACGTTTCTCGGCTGCGCATAAGCCCGTACACAGGCCATGCTCAAGCCTAACTGAAGAATTACTTTCGCACAACCCTCTCTTAGATAGTCATCAAGACTCGCGGTACATCGGTATACTCTCTGGTAGCCAAATCCATAGCTAGTAACAGGGTCGCCTTTTTGCAATCTATATTCTCTGTCCCCAGTCGTGGAACTGAAGGTTCATATATCATGGCCGCAGTAGAAACTGCCGCCGCCGTGCTAAACTCTGCTGGGGCTAGTGACGTCGCAAAACTCCCCGAATGAAGCACCACCCCAGGTGATGATTGGGTCTGTGCCCACGTAACCCTCTGTACTCTACTCGCAGCCTCCTTCGGCCGCCTTGCCCTCCGGGCCCGGTTGCCTACGCGAGGCATAGCGGTGAGGGAAAGAAATACGTGAGAGGTCCAACTTACAACACGGCTCTAAGGCACGATCTCGAGTGAGAAGAATAGAAACCAATCCTAAATATCCTATAGCCTCACGATTATTGGTGTGCGCACAACACACCGATAATCAAGACTGCGGATCGATACGGTCAGACACCTTCCGAGGATTAATCGCTCGATATCACTTTTGTCACGACCGAACTCGGGCGTGGTGGTGCCTTACCGGCACCCTAGTGACACAACATCGAGTAATCACGAACATAAAGACAATACATGAAACCAATGTAATATGACGGTGAAATAAGAAGATATGCTAACTAAAAGCGGTTACCTTGGTATATATATAAATAGCAATTTGAGCGAGCATAACCTCTTACAAATTCTGCCCACAGCGATTACATGCACTCTACGAATGATATGACAACAATGACGGGACAGGGCCCCGTCATACCCCTGAATGTAAGCACCTACGACAACAGGGGACTATACCAAGATAAGCCTCTGGAGAAGCGGAGCTTTCCCAAACGCTGAACTGTGACCCTAAGAGCGAGGATCAACGACTGGTGTACCTTTACTGCAGATGAACGCAGCCCGGGCGAGGTCGATAACAAGAGTATGTGAAATCAAATAAATCAGAAATGAAATCATAGTAGTCTATATAAAGCGGAGACATGTATGATAACCAAACTACGATCACAATAAATAAACGATATGTCAAGTCGTGGACTCACGCCTCAAGTCATCACAATAGAACCGCACGGTAAATGCGAAGGCATAGCCGACTACTAAGACCCGCGATACAAACCAAATACCATAAAGCGTATCACGAGGTCTTTCTAGACCGCACCACATGATCGAAGCCGCCACTCGCGCGCAGATCAATGTGCGCGTCTATCCTCGAACTACCGCGACTCGCATAGGTCACACTGCACCCGCATGAGGTATTCCTCGAATCATGGTCCTGCATCACCGAGGTATACCCGCATCGAGGGCTTAACCCCGGTATCCACCTAGGCTCCCGCGGCCGCATAGTCCTCAAAGACCGCATAGTCCTCAAAGACCGTGATGGCATCCCCGCATCGGGCTAAACACCGAATGATCAATCACGAGCTCCGCAACTCCGCATAGTCACAAGGACTGCATAGGCCGTATAGACCCGCATCAAGGGTGGCAAGCCCTCGGTATAACAAGTCAAGGGGGTATGTGATATAATAACAGTACAACGGGCTTAACGTTTGACAACGTAAGCACAACAAGAGTGACCCCTTACATAATAATCACAAGATACTAACACACGTAGCATCCTAACATGTTTACTTATCAAATCAACAAGAAAGTATTACAAGGCTATCACAAACCAATAAAATCAAGTTATTCACACAAGGTACTTTCTACTAACAAGTTCGGGTACCTATCCCCAAAGTACTTCACACATTAAATCTTTAAAAGAACCGTTTCGTTCACATAAGTCACACAATACCCGTAGTATAAAATAGAGTGATTGTCTTTTTAAGTAATCAAAATACTTACCTTTGTAAAATCAAGTAACAACATTATTTTCCAAACGTCCAAGTTTGCCTAATTTCAAGTGTTTACGTTTCTTATTTTAGAAAGGTTTCGTAGTTCATAGTCTTATTTATTTAGGAATATAATTCTCTTTTAACAATCTGAAAAACATAAACCTTATGTGTGAGTAGGACATTCTTGTTTATAACAATCTTATTACAGCAGCCATGATCTAGGAAATATCATTTTGTCTCATCTTAGCTTCTATGCAGATGGAAGTTTCTACTGGTGTTAATAATACTTAATCTGTCAAAACATTTCCTTTTATTAACGCTGCAGTGGTTTGTCGATACACATTCTGATTTCCGAAATCAGTAGAACATTCTTAGGCCGTTATACCTAACTTCCCATAAAGCTAGTATAACTCTTAAGTTTTTAAAAACCAAGTATTACTTCTTCTTTCAAAATGATTCAAAAATCTTTTGAAATACTTCAAGTTCTTTATTATCACATAACCACCGATTATAGTTAAAATGATTACCTTTTAAAAACCACAAGTATTTTCTTACCTACATAAAGCTGTTATAACCAACTTCCCATAAAGCCGTTATAACACTTTATGTTTTAGACCAATCAAATACATTTAACACCTGTACGTCTACCGTACTACATAGTTACACATATATCATGCTAGAAGAGATAGGAAGAGGTTCACATACCTCGCGACGAGTATCGACTAATAGCAAAACGCTCCAAGTACCTCAAACCGTCGGCTACTCCTTAAGCCGAGTAGATCGCGCCACACGTAGTACTTCAACCTATAAGGCCACAAGGCGCTTATTAACATCTAGATCTCTTCGTAGAACATTCTACGTAAAATTGTGAAGACTCTCCCCGCAACAGCGTAAATCTCCTCCTCTATCGGGGCCGGCTACCAAGCCAACCAGGGGGGGGGGGGGTTATACGTCTAATCCGGACGTGCACAATTCTATCTCACAGAAAAGCTACACAAGTCTACTGTAATACAGTCCTATGTAATTACAGTTCAGTTCTCTTCTTTAAATTCAGGCTTAAGTCAAAAGACATTGCCGCACAATTATGTTCAGTTCTATATATAGTATACTTCAACTATATATTCTAACAACATGTACTTTCCAATTACAATAGGGGGACAAGATAATTACCTTGATAAGCCCAAAATTATCCAAGTTATAATGTCGATCCTGAGCAAGGTTTAGCTCCTACTTCGTGCGCTCCAATCCGCTCCAAACAACCCTTAGAAGTTCTAACCAACTTCTACTTAAATACTTCAACCAACTATGAAGATTTCCTTAGGGTTCGGTTTTGTGACTGACGGGAAGTATAATAGTATAACTGGGCTTTTTGTAAAGGTATAACCTTAGAATACTACAAGGTATACGGCTAAGGTAATTTGGGCATTATAACAATACTTTTGAGAGTATTTCTACCAAGAGGGGGGTGTATTATACGAGACAACTAGGCTAAGGGAGGGGGGGGTACCCCACGGCTAGCACCACTAGGAGGGGGGTACCGCTCGGCCAAGGCCTCTAGGAGAGGGGGAGGCCTCTCGGCCGAACTCAACACACAAAGGGGAGAAAGAGAGCTTTCAAGACTTAGGCAAATTTATGGATGAATTAGTCTTCCAAAGGGGTGGGTATTTATAGGACAAGCCAAGGCCAACCAATGGCCAAGATCTTGCCAAGTGCATAGCAAGTGTAGGGCCAAGATCTTGCCAAGTGCACACTAGCCAACTAACACAAAAATATCCTACCAACCCTTGACCACAATGGCCATACTTTCGGCCACCACTATTACCGCCCAAGGTGTTCCAATGAGAGGGTGACAAGTGTCGCCCTCTTGTTGGTCCAAAATGTTTCGTCTCTCGGAAAAATCCGCAAAAATTAAAAATGACATAGCCGGAATTTTCCCTACGAAAGCTGTGGAAACGTTTCGTCGAAAAACGACTCTAATCGGGTGTTGTGAACAAAGTTAATTCGGCCAAGCCTATGTAAAAGTTCAAATTTTTCTACGTACGTCCTTACGTACATACTCTGGAAATACGGGGTATAACACTTTCTTAGAGGTCTGTAGTCCTATTGTACAGTTGGGATGTAACTGCCAGATTTTGGTTTATATATATATATGCCGAAAGGCGACTTTTCTCAGATAAACTGTGTCTCAATTTACATTTGTTTCATGTCTTGTTTTTATATTCCGCTGATTACTCTGATGTATGACTACTTGGGTGCCCGGGTAAGGCACCAGTCACGGGCCCCGGGACGGGTCGTGACAGAAGTGTTAAGACTATGAACTACGAAACTTGATTCTGAAAGATAAGAGACTTGAAGTATTTTGAAAATATACGATACTTGGTTTTCGAAAGTATAAGTCTCTTGGTTGTAAAAAGAATGTATTTGCCTAAAGTATAAGGTTAGTATAACGACTTTATGGGAAGTGGGTTATAATAGCTTTATAGAAAGTTAAAAGAGTGGTTTACTCTAAGTAATGATAAATGTTTTGAAATAAAGAAAAGCAAATGGATTTAAAAGCGTCAATTGCTTAAGTTTTAAGGAAAGAAGTCACTTGATTTAGAAGCCGAAAAATGTATTTCTAATAGTGTAGTGACTTAGGTAAAATGTAAACAAGCCTTGATACTACGGGTGTTAGTATCTTGGGGTTTTATATGAAAAAGAGTCTTTTGAAAAGGATGTAAGCACGTAGTACTTTGGGTTAAATTCCCGGATTTTTATGTGTGAAACGAAAGTGCCATGAGTTTATAAAAATGGAAGTCTAAAGGTTTAATGAACTTGCCTATGTTTTCTTGTGATAGCTTTGAGTGCAAGTATTATATGTTTACGTTGTCGTGACTCTCAGTTGGAGGGCCGTCTGTCTCGTTGTAAGTTTACTTGGACGTACCGACAGTGATGTGGGATTCCACGGGTATGCTTCCATTATGATTGATCCTTGGACATGCTTATATGATGTGGGATTACGGGGCATGTGACCAGGATGCGGGTTAGATTCCCGGATTTGTTTTATTACCCATGGCCATGCTTATACGATGAGGGATTCCGGGGCATGCGACCATGTTATGTACGACTATTACTCCATGGGCTAGCTCCCCATGAATACATGTACCTACGATGAGGGATTCCGGGGGCATGTTATATTATTACTCCATGGGCTAGCTCCCCATGAAGACCTGCACCTACGATGAGGGATGCTGAGGGCACGTTATGGCCATGCTTATACGATGAGGGATTCCGGGGCATGCGGCCGCGTTATATATATATATATATATATATATATATGTTGTATATGTTACACCTACAGCTCTTGGCAGTGATGTGGGATTCCACGGGCAGGAGATATATATATGTATTGTGTATGTGTACGCCGACAGTGAGGTGGGATGCCACGGGCGCGTCACATGGTTATATTTTACACTTATAGCTGTCGGCAGTGATGGGGGATTCCACGGGCACGCTTTGATATTTGTGTGACTTGATCGCGTCCCAGATTGGGTCGGGTAGTATATGCGTCCCTCCATAAAGGGCCGGATTATGTTATGAAAGATAAGTAAGTTATATGGTAATGAACTTAATGACTTCTCCTAAGTATGTACGTAAGATTTGGCTATAACTCTTAATGGAATGGAAAAGATAATGATGTGCAATTAAGTTCATGAGATGGTAATGACACGGTAGGATCTGGTATGTACTCTTTTTATACTTGCCCCTGTCATTCTTTTGTACAGTTATGATTTGTTTACTGTACCTTATTTCTGTTCCATATTCGGTACCTGTTGTACTGACCCCCTTCGGGGGGCTGCGTTCATGTCCGCAGGTTTAGGTACACAGTTGTGGATCCGCGAGCTTAGGATCCTGGTTCAGCATTTTGAGATGGCTCCAATGTTCCGGAGTTGTCATGGCTATGTATATTCAGGGGTACGGCGGGGCCTTGTCCCGTCATAGTATGTGTTCAAATCTTAGAGGTCTGTATTCACATGTGGGATGGACTGGTTAGAGTTGTAATTATATTTTTGGATAGTGTAAGCCCTTTTTGGGTAATTTATATTATGGCAGCCTTATCGGCTTTGCCTTGGTTTTAAAAAAAATGTGTTACTTATTTTCCGCAGTTGTTTTGGTGTTGTATGTTTGGAAGGGTGCCCAGGTAGGGCACCAGTCGCGGCCCGGGGTCGGGTCGTGACAAAAGTGGTATCAGAGCAGTTAGTCCTCGGAAAGTGTCTACAGACCGTGTCTAGTAGAGTCTTGATTATCGGTGTGTTGTGCACCACATCTATAATCAAGAGGCTGCAGGACATTTAGGATTGGTTTCCATTCTTCTCACTCTGAGATCGTGCGATAGAACTGTGTTGTTAGGGTCGTCTCTCCCTAACGAGTTATGTTGATTGCAGCTACGAGAAAGGCAGCAGTGACCCAGGAAGGACTATGTGGATTGCGTATCCAGGTTGGAAATGATTATACTATAGTTGGTATTGTGACATACATCTATACGGAGTTATGTATGAGAGTCAGACGCGTGTTGCCTAGAATGATTTTAGATTACCAGGAGTTGGTAAAGACTAACTAGATACCGGGAAGGTATGGAACAGTTAATGAATTCTCGCCAAGGTCTTATGTTTTATTTTGAGATAATTGGGAAAGGATGAGCTGTCTGATAGGGTAGTGAACCCTTAAGAAGCCATGTTAAGGAACTTAACAGAATGTCATGTTAATAGATTAAGCTGCGTAGTAGGCTTAAGAGGATTGTACGGATGAGGTCTGTATAGAGTAAGTAAGGGTTGTTGTGATCAAGACGACACGATTATGGTATTATGAGAAGTTTTTGTACCCGTTTACGGGGGGACTGGTAAGGTAGGCTTGGAGCATGGAAATTGCGAGCCTAAGAATATTGATGACCGCTGAGACCTTTGATGTACAAGGTCTTCTCGGGTAGAAAGATTTATTATAGACCAAGGAGAAGAGTTAAGTATGACGGCGGGTCGGGGTGAGGACCTGTTACGGGTCGCCCCATAGCCTGAAATAGAGTGGGCTACGTGACAGGGTCACGAGGGTGCAAGGCCCAAGTCTGGTTAATTGTTTTACGGGTTCGTGGACACGTTCCACCGGAACCAGGTTGTGAGAGCCAGAAATGGCCTTATGTTGTTTAAAAGAGTGTTTGGGGTGGTAGCTGAGTGGGTATATGAGAAATGCCCAGTGATTATACAGTCGTCAGACCCTAGTAGACCTTGTAGAGATGATTACGACAGACTTTGAGGTCATTATGAGTATGGACTAGTTGGCTTCGTGAGTGCCAAGGTTGACATCTTAGTATAAGTATTGTTATGTGGCCATATGTAGTATGAGTGGGCGGTGCAAGAAAAGGAGACTGTGTCGCTATCTAATTAGATTGGACTCCGAAAGAACATTCGAGGATGAATGTTTCTAAAAGGGGAAGAATGTTACACCCCGTAAGTCCAGGACATGTTTAAGAGAATGTACGTAAGGAACATAAGACTTGAAATTGGTAGGAAAGGAATAATTGTTTTTCCGACGGAAAATCTTCCGAACGTCGGAAAGGAAAAATGTTCGTTGAGGAGAATTAGATTCTCAAAATGCATTAATTGAAGAAGTTTGGAACTTATTATCATTATGGAAATTTATTTTTTTACGGATTTGGTCACGTGGGGCCCACCCGAGGAATTTTACGTTTTGTGGGGCCCACGAGGGTTACAAAATTTTATGGACGAATGGGAGGGCGACACGTGGCACCTCCCCCACATGTTCTTGGACGAAATTATGCAAGGGTAGTATGGTCATTGACCATGATAGAAGACTAAGTCTTGCAAGTAGAGCTTGACATTGTTGACTAAGTCAAGAGCCACTTGGCTTGATCCCATTCATCCAATTTTAACATGTGTTGTAATCAAGACCCTCCAATGTGTTATATAAGCACCCTAGTAGCAAGACTTGTCTTCAACACTTAGAGAAAAATTGAGAAAGTTTTGTTCACACAATGTTGCTCTGGCCATGGACTTTTGGAAGACAAAATTTTGCAATTTTGGTTCTTTATTCACAAGACTTTAACCCCAGGTCCCTAAGGGTATTGTAAGGATATCTCAATAGAAAGATTTCGGAAAAATGACATTTTCACGTTAGTCGCAAGGCGAAACCCTTAGGTGTTCTTCAACTTTGAAGATGGAACTTGAAGAAGAGTTCTTCATGAGCTTCTAAGGAGTGTTTGGAGCGGATTGGAACATAAGGAAAGGAGCTAAGTATTACACCCCGTATTTACAGGACATGTTTTAAGAACGTACGTAAGAACTCATAAGCGTCAAGATTTGAGACTTGTAAAAATTTAGCGGAATTATGGAATTGTCGGAAAACGTATTATTGTGACGAATGAGAGGGCGACATGTGTCACCCCCCTTAGAATGCCTTGGACGAAATTGATCATGGACAAAAGGGTCATTTGACCCTTGTTAGGAAGACAAGTCTTGCTAGCCTTAGAGCTTGACAACATTGACCAAGTCAATGACCCCACATTAGTCTTGATATTTGTTAAGACCTCATCCAAACCACCCATTTGTTTAGATCTTAACCCTCCATTACACTATATAATACTAGTAGTGCAAGACAAGCTTAACACTTAGCCAAAATTTCACACAATTTGAAGAACATCAAGAGCCTAGCTCTCGGGTTCACAAGAAGAAAGAAAGAAAAGTTTTCGTTTCTTGTTCTTTAAGCCCCACACTTTAAACCAAGGTTCCTAAGTGTGTTGTAAGCATATCTCAATAGAAAAATTTCGGAAAAAGATAGTTTTCGGGTTAGTCGCAAAGTGAAAACCTAGTGGCTTTCTAGGTTTTGGATTGGAAGTTTGAAGGAAAGTTGTTGGTGTGGTTCTAAGGGTCTCAAGTAGCGGATTGAAGTATCTTGAAGAGGCTCTAGGTTGCTAAGGAGCGACTTCGGATTTGGAGTTGGATTAGGATTCGTTGAGGTATAATCTTGTTCTTTGAAAGTGTTACAAGATTATTTATTTTGTTGTTAGCTATACTTGTTGCTATCATGAAGTATATGTGTTGAAGTTTGTAAGGATTATGGATTGATTGTGGCCTTGGAAATCCGAAATGTAATGTGAGCCATGTTAAGTTAGATTACAATTTGGTCGTTATTAGAATCGTCGCATGTTATTGACTTGAAGATTATAGTAGTTATAATTGGTTGCGACTTGATATCATGTTATGCTAACAACTTGGATTGAATTGGAAATTGGATAAGAATTAATGTTGTAGTACCTCAATGTAGCCGAATTGGCCAAGTATGTTGTATTAAATTAATATCGTTTGTGGGGCGGAATTTTACACGTCTAGTAGGCGTGTAATCCCCTATTGTTGATTGCATTGGTGTGACCTTAAATGTGGCGTGTTTGGTTATTGTATTCGGCCTTGAAAAAGGTGGCAAAGTAAGTAAACACAAAGGAGGTGCTGTCCGATTTTCCGTAGAATTTAATGACTTAGCACTTAGAATATTCTACGTTTGAAGTAAGAGGTTAATGGACGTATGGTGACCATTATAGGTGGAAGTACTAAGTATAGCGTATCCTACTTGAAGGATGGAATAGCTATCAAGGTTGAAGTACTTTGGAGCATTTTGCTACTTGTCGACAATCGCCACGAGGTATGTGAACCTCTTCCTTCCTTTGGCATGATTCTATGTATGGAATATACCTGTGGTATCATTTCATGTTTCCTTCTACTCTTAGAAGTTAAGAGGAAGTTGGGTGATTTACTCTATGTAGAACTTTTCCTATCTTTTGAGCACGACTAGTTGCGTATGTAGTACTGCAGAAACAACACCTTGATATCCTTTACTAGTTTTATGAATAGCCAAGTCGGGTGAGTTAGAGATTAACTCATTTCTTTGAAAGAATAAAGGATGTCTCAAGTATTATATAAGTTAAGGGACTTGAAGAGTTTTGAAGTATGTTATACTTGTTCCGTTTTAAACGTATAAGTCCCTTGGATAGGAAATTGTGTTTTGGCTAAGGCATAAAGTGAATATAACGACTTTATGGGGAGTTGGTTATATTTGCTTTATGGAAAGATAAATGACTTGATTTTAGTGAAAAGGCAACTTGATTTTAAGGCATCAATTGCCTAAGGTTTTATAATAAAAGGAGTCGCTTGAGTTCTAAAAGTTAAGAGACTAATTGTATTTTTGAAAGTTAAAAGAAATGATTTGAAATAATGAAGGGCAAATTGTTTTAAAGGTACCAATTGCTTAAGGTTTTTAATAAAGAAGTCACTTAATTTAGAAGCCGGTAATTGTAGTTCTAAAAAGGTATTGTGACTCGTCTTGAAAGGTGGATAGGACTTGATACTATAGTTGTTAGTATCTGGAAGTTTTATTTGAAAAAGAGTCTTTCTAAAGGAGTAGAGGTGCGTAGTACGTTGGGTTAAATTCCCAGGTACTATATGACATTATCGACCCAGGAATGGGCCGGACAGTATACCTTTACGGGCAGACTATATGACATTATCGACCCAGGAATGGGCCGGGCAGTATACCTTTACGGGCAGACTATATGACATTATCGACCCAGGAATGGGCCGGGCAGTATACCTTTATGGACAGACTATATGACATTATCGACCCAGGAATGGGCCGGGCAGTATACCTTTATGGGCAGAATATATGATATTATCGCCCGAACGGGCCGGCAAAGATACCGTATGGGCGCACTATGTGACCTTGATCGCGTCCCAGATTGGGCCGGGTAGTATAGGCGCCCCTCCTTAAAGGGCCGGATGTACTTATGAAAAATAAAGTAAGTTATATAGAAATGAACTTAATGATTTTTCCTAATCATGTGCGTAATAATGTGGCTATAACCTTTATTGAAAATGGGAAAAGATATTGATGTGAAATTAAGTTCATAAGTGGTAATGACACGGCAGGATCTGGTATGTATTTTTATACTTGTCCCTGTCATTCTTTTGTACAGTTATGATCTGCATCAGACGTTATTTCGTTCCATATTCTGCACTGTTAGATCGACTTCTTCGGGCCGCGTTCATGCCCGCAGGTTTTAGGTACCCAGGTTGGTGATCCTTGCTCTTAGGATCTCGGTTCAGTTTTTGGGAAAAAGCTCCATTTGCTCCGGAGGCTTATCTCTTGGTACGGTTTTCCCTGAGGTAGTAGATTCATGTATATTCAGGGGTATGGCGGGGCCCTGTCCCGCCACAGTTGTTATGATAAAAACTCTTAGAGGTCTGTAGTCACATATTTGTGGGTCAGTTTGTAAAGAAATGAGGCAACTGCTTCGGTTGTATATATTTATGTCCAGGAAGGTAGCCTGTCGGCTAACTTTGTTGTTTTAATTCGTTGTTTTATTTTATAAGTTTCATGTATGTTCATTGATTATCTCTCGATGTATACTGCAAGGGTGCGGGTAGGGCACCGATCGCGATCCCGGTCGTCGTGACAAAAGTGGTATCAGCAGCTTAGTCCTCGAAAGTGTCTATAGGCAGGTGTCTAGTAGAGTCTTGATTATCGGTGTGTTGTGCACAACATCTATAATCAGGAGGCTGCAGGACATTTAGGATTGGTTTTCATTCTTCTCTCTCTAAGATCGTGCAGTAGAGTTGTCTTATTAGGTTGAATCCTCTCTGACCTATTCTTATGAAATGATTATGCCTCCTGGAGGCAACCAGTGGCCCGAAGGCAAAGCAGCAGGAGGCGCTAGAGGCACGCAGAGGTTACGAGACTCGCACGCACTATGCACAGGGTAGTGTTGGCAAGCGAGTTCACCACGCTGGCAAGATGGGCGAGCCGGCGCGTAGCTCCAGAGGTTTTGCACCGCCCCCAATTCCGCGGCGAGGCGGTACAGAGATTATGGAGAAGCATCGGACTATTGACCGACATAGTGGTGGCGGCGATGTGAGCAGTAGCTAACCCAGAGCCGGTTTGCGGATCCGGGATTTTCTGGGTTGTCATCCGCCCGAGTTTTATGGTTCGAGGTCTGAGGAGGATCCGCAGGAGTTCATTCGGCAGCCACAGCGGACTATGTAGGTTCTTAAGGCTTCAGAGACAGAGTTTGTTATGCTAGCCTCTTACCGGTTACGCGATATTGCGTTGAACTGGTTTGAGTCATGGGTGCTGACGAGAGGGGATGATGCTCTTCCAGCTGTTTGAGAGGAGTTCACAGAGGCCTTTATGGATCACTTTTTGCCTCCTGAGATGAGGAGGGCCCGCGTAGATAGAGTTTTGACCTTGAGGCTGAATGGGAGGACTATCAGGGAGTATAGCCTGGAGTTTGACTCCTTGGCCAGGCATGCGCACACCATTGTAGCTAACATGGCGGATAGAGTTCATCGTTATGTGATGGGGCTAGACCGTCACATGATTACTGCATGCTTGGGGGTGGCTCTTCAGCCCAGTATGGACATTGCTAGGATGCAGGCCTATGCACAGGGGATAGAGGATAGAGAGAGGGAGGATCAGATTGACTCGAGCGGCCAAGAGGCCAGACAGCAGGTCTCGAGGCAATTTTCAAAGCGCGACCTCGGCGAGACTAGGTCTGATGCGGCCCGGCCGAGTGCTCCTCCACAGTTTTCCGGTGAGGGTTTTTACAACCTCGGGAATGCAGGGGCCGGTCAGGTCTCTAGAGCTTCAGAGTCTCAGGGAGATGGGGGTTCCAGTCAGTCGAGGCCACCTTTGCCTCAATGCGCCCAGTGTGGTAGGTTACATTCTGGGGTATGTCGCGCCGGTATGGGTGCTTGTTTTTCTTGTGGTCGTCTGGGCCATATGTTAAGAGAATGTCCTTATAGAGGGGGTCCTGGTGGGACCACACCGTCTACTGGATCAGTTTCGGGTTCTTCGCCTTCAATAGCTAGGCAGGATGTTCATGCACCGACAGGCCGTGGCAGAGGTCGTGGTGGGATTTCCCAGTTTTAGCGGTCCTTTGAACCGCCTATATGATTTCAGGTATGTCTTTGGCCCCTTTAGAAACTTGTATGCACGATAAAGTTGTGGTATGTTTAAGTTTTATGAACAGATTATATTGAGACTATGTATATGTTAGAAGGAGTTAGAAGTATGAAAAGATAATCTCTTTTGGGCTTACGATGGACAGATATGCGTGTGCGAGGTAGTAGGGCCATGTGTGGGATTGTTGGTATGTCGGGGTTGTGAAAGGGAACTATGTCGCTAATTATAAGTATGACTCCGAAAGAACATTCGGGGACGAATGTTTCTAAGGGGGGAAGAATGTTACACCCCGTATTTACAGGACATGTTTTAAGAACGTACGTAAGAACTCATAAGCGTCAAGATTTGAGACTTGTAAAAATTTAGCGGAATTATGGAATTGTCAGAAAACGTATTATTGTGACGAATGAGAGGGCGACACGTGTCACCCCCCCTTAGAATGCCTTGGACGAAATTGATCATGGACAAAAGGGTCATTTGACCCTTGTTAGGAAGACGAGTCTTGCTAGCCTTAGAGCTTGACAACATTGACCAAGTCAATGACCCCACATTAGTCTTGATATTTGTTAAGACCTCATCCAAACCACCCATTTGTTTAGATCTTAACCCTCCATTACACTATATAATACTAGTAGTGCAAGACAAGCTTAACACTTAGCCAAAATTTCACACAATTTGAAGAACATCAAGAGCCTAGCTCTCGGGTTCACAAGAAGAAAAAAAGAAAAGTTTTTGTTTCTTGTTCTTTAAGCCCCACACTTTAAACCAAGGTTCCTAAGTGTGTTGTAATCATATCTCAATAGAAAAATCTCGGAAAAAGATAGTTTTCGGGTTAGTCGCAAAGTGAAAACCTAGTGGCTTTCTAGGTTTTGGATTGGAAGTTTGAAGGAAAGTTGTTGGTGTGGTTCTAAGGGTCTCAAGTAGCGGATTGAAGTATCTTGAAGAGGCTCTAGGTTGCTAAGGCGACTTGGTTGGAGTTGGATTAGGATTCGTTGAGGTATAATCTTGTTCTTTGAAAGTGTTACAAGATTATTTATTTTGTTGTTAGCTATACTTGTTGCTAGCATGAAGTATATGTGTTGAAGTTTGTAAGGATTATGGATTGATTGTGGCCTTGGAAATCTGAAATGTAATGTGAGCCATGTTAAGTTAGATTACAATTTGGTCGTTATTAGAATCGTCGCATGTTATTGACTTGAAGATTATAGTAGTTATAATTGGTTGCGACTTGATATCATGTTATGCTAACAACTTGGATTGAATTGGAAATTGGATAAGAATTAATGTTGTAGTACCTCAATGTAGCCGAATTGGCCAAGTATGTTGTATTAAATTAATATCGTTTGTGGGGCGGAATTTTACACGTCTAGTAGGCGTGTAATCCCCTATTATTGATTGCATTGGTGTGCCCTTAAATGCGGCGTGTTTGGTTATTGTATTCGGCCTTGAAAAAGGTGGCAAAGTAAGTAAACACAAAGGAGGTGCTGTCCGATTTTCCGTAGAATTTAATGACTTAGCACTTAGAATATTCTACGTTTGAAGTAAGAGGTTAATGGACGTATGGTGACCATTATAGGTGGAAGTATTAAGTATAGTGTATCCTACTTGAAGGATGGAATAGCTATCAAGGTTGAAGTACTTTGGAGCATTTTGCTACTTGTCGACAATCGCCACGAGGTATGTGAACCTCTTCCTTCCTTTGGCATGATTCTATGTATGGAATATACCTGTGGTATCATTTCATGTTTCCTTCTACTCTTAGAAGTTAAGAGGAAGTTGGGTGATTTACTCTATGTAGAACTTTTCCTATCTTTTGAGCACGACTAGTTGCACGTATGTAGTACGGTAGACGAACAACACCTTGATATCCTTTACTAGTTTTATGAATAGCCAAGTCGGGTGAGTTAGGAGATTAACTCATTTCTTTGAAAGAATAAAGGATGTCTCAAGTATTATATAAGTTAAGGGACTTGAAGAGTTTTGAAGTATGTTATACTTGTTCCGTTTTAAACGTATAAGTCCCTTGGATAGGAAATTGTATTTTGGCTAAGGCATAAAGTGAATATAACGACTTTATGGGGAGTTGGTTATATTTGCTTTATGGAAAGATAAATGACTTGATTTTAGTGAAAAGACAACTTGATTTTAAGGCATCAATTGCCTAAGGTTTTATAATAAAAGGAGTCGCTTGAGTTCTAAAAGTTAAGAGACTAATTGTATTTTTGAAAGTTAAAAGAAATGATTTGAAATAATGAAGGGCAAATTGCTTTAAAGGTACCAATTGCTTAAGGTTTTTAATAAAGAAGTCACTTAATTTAGAAGCCGGTAATTGTAGTTCTAAAAAGGTATTGTGACTCGTCTTGAAAGGTGGATAGGACTTGATACTATAGTTATTAGTATCTGGGAAGTTTTATTTGAAAAAGAGTCTTTCTAAAGGAGTAGAGGTGCGTAGTACGTTGGGTTAAATTCCCAGGTACTATATGACATTATCGACCCAGGAATGGGCCGGGCAGTATACATTTATGGGCAGACTATATGACATTATCGACCAGAATGGGCGGCAAGATACCTTCTGCAGGCGCACTATATGACATTATCGACCCAGGAATGGGCCGGACAGTATACCTTTATGGGCAGACTATATGACATTATCGACCCAGGAATGGGCCGGGCAGTATACCTTTACGGGCAGACTATATGACATTATCTTATGGGCAGACTATATGACATTATCGTCCCAGAAATGGGCCGGGCAGTATACCTGTATGGGCAGACTATGTGACCTTGATCGCGTCCCAGATTGGGTCGGGTAGTATAGGCGCCCTCCCAAAGGCGGATGTACTTATGAAAGATAAGTAAGTTATATAGAAATGAACTTAATGATTTTTCCTAATCATGTGCGTAAGAATGTGGCTATAACCTTTATTGAAAATGGGAAAAGATATTGATGTGAAATTAAGTTCATAAGTGGTAATGACACGGCAAGATCTGGTATGTATTTTTATACTTGTCCCTGTCATTCTTTTGTACAGTTATGATCGCTTTATCAGACGTTATTTTTATTCCATATTAAATACTGTTATGCGACCCTTCGGGGATGCGTTCATGCCCGCAGATTTTAGGTACCCAGGTTGGTGATCCTTGCTCTTCGGATCTCGGTTCAGTTTTTGGGAAAAAGCTCCATTTGCTCCGGAGGCTTATCTCTTGGTACGGTTTTCCCTGAGGTAGTAGATTCATGTATATTCAGGGGTATGGCGGGGCCCTGTCCCGCCACAGTTGTTATGATAAAAACTCTTAGAGGTCTGTAGTCACATATTTGTGGGTCAGTTTGTAAAGAAATGAGGCAACTGCTTCGGTTGTATATATTTATGTCCAGGAAGGTAGCCCTATCGGCTAACCTGTTGTTTTACTTCTGTTGTTTTATTTTATAAGTTTCATGTATGTTCCGCTGATTATCTCTGATGTATACATGTAAGGGTGCCCAGGTAGGGCACCAGTCGCGGTCCCGGGGTCGGGTCGTGACACTAAGAATTCCTAAGGAATGACTTTGAATCTTGGAAATTATAAGGGTTTGTAAAGGTATAATTCTTTTCGTTTTAGTAATTAAGATTACTTATTGTTGTAGCTATGGATATTAGCAAGTATGAGATATATATTATGAAGTTGATAAGTGTATTGGCTATTAGAACTCTAATCCGAAAAATAGTATGTTTAGCCCTCGAGATTTCAATTCAATTGGATTATTAGTTTAATCGTCACATGTTATATAAGGAAGGAATTATAATTGTTAAGTTGTTTATGGCTATATAACATGTTAGGCCTAAGAAGTTGGATTGAAAAAGAATTGGAAAAGGACTTGTTGTTGTTGTATATGTTTAGTCAAGAATGGCTTTAAATATGGAACTAGTTTAGTATTAATTTGTGGGGCGGAATTTTACACGTCCTGTTAAGGCGTGTAATCCCCTTTGGTTAGCTGATTTGTTGGGCCTTAAATGTGGCGTGTTTGGTTATTGAATTCGGCCTTGAAAAAGGTGGCAAAGTATGTAGAAACAAAGGAAGTGTTGTCCGATTTTCCGTAGAATTTAGTGATTTTGCACTTAGAATATTCTACGTTTGAAGCTAGAGGTTTAATGGACGTATTATGGCCATTATAGGTGGAAGTACTTAGTATAGCGTATTCTACTTGAAGGATGGAATAGCTATCAAGGTTGAAGTACTTTGGAGCATTTTGCTACTTGTCGATAATCGTCACGAGGTATGTGAACCTCTTCTTTCTTTAGACATGATTCTATGTATGGAATATACATGTGGTATTATTTCATGATTTCCTTCTACTCTTAGAAGTTAAGAAGTATGTATGTTGATTTACTCTACGTAAGGGTTACGTCTAAGTTATCCTAAGTTCTTACCAAGTCTTATGGGGGATGTTAGTAAGAGTCGTTAGGAGGTATTTGGGGCCAAGTTGACTTGGCTAATTTACGGAACGAATGAGAATAAGTATCGAACAAGCCATTGCAACGTTAATAAAGGAAAATGTAATGACGATAAATTATATTAAAACAAGTAGAATTCTCCATCTGCATAGAAGCTAAGATAAGACAAAATTGTATTACATTTTCTAGATCATGGCTGCTTTAATGAGATCAGTATAAACAAATATAACCTATTCACACATATAAGGCATATGTTGCTTAATTTAAAGAGTTTACGTTATGAAGTGTTAAGACTATGAACTACGAAACTTGATTCTGAAAGATAAGAGACTTGAAGTATTTTGAAAGTATACGATACTTGGTTTTCGAAAGTATAAGTCTCTTGGTTGTAAAAAGAATGTATTTGCCTAAAGTATAAGGTTAGTATAACGACTTTATGGGAAGTGGGTTATAATAGCTTTATGGAAAGTTAAAAGAGTGGTTTACTCTAAGTAATGATAAATGTTTTGAAATAAAGAAAGGCAAATGGATTTAAAAGTGTCAATTGCTTAAGTTTTAAGGAAAGAAGTCACTTGATTTAGAAGCCGAAAAATGTATTTCTAATAGTGTAGTGACTTAGGTAAAATGTAAACAAGCCTTGATACTACGGGTGTTAGTATCTTGGGGTTTTATATGAAAACGAGTCTTTTGAAAAGGATGTAAGCACGTAGTACTTTGGGTTAAATTCCCGGATTTTTATGTGTGAAACGAAAGTGCCATGAGTTTATAAAAATGGAAGTCTAAAGGTTTAATGAACTTGCCTATGTTTGCTTGTGATAGCTTTGAGTGCAAGTATTATATGTTTACGTTGTCGTGACTCTCAGTTGGAGAAGTCGTTTGTCGTTGTAAGTTTACTTGACGCATCGACGTGATGTGGGATTCCACGTATGCTTCCATTATGATTGATCCTTTGACACGCTTATACGATGTGGGATTCCGGCATGTGACCGGGACGCGGTTAGATTCTCGATTTATTTTATTACCCATGGCCACGCTTTATACGATGAGGATTTCGGGCACGCGACCATGCTATGTATGCGACTATTACTCCACGGGCTAGCTCCCACGAAGACACGTACCTACGATGAGGATTAGGGGCATGTTATATTATTACGCCACGGGCTAGCTCCCATGAAGACTGCACCTACGATGAGGACGCCGAGGGCACGTTATGGCCATGCTTATACGATGAGGATTCCGGGCATGCGATATATATATATATATATATATATATATATATATGTTGTATATGTTACACCTAGTCGGCGATGATGTGGGATTCCACGGCGGGAGATATATATGTATTGTGTATGTACGCCGACAAATGAGGTGGGATGCCAGGCGCGTCACATGGTTATATTTTACACTTATAGGCTGTGATGATGGGGATTCCACGCACGCTTTGATATTTGTGTGACTTGATCGCGTCCCCGTTGGCGGTAGTATATGCGTACCTCCATAAAGGGTAGGATTATGTTATGAAAGATAAGTAAGTTATATGGTAATGAACTTAATGACTTCTCCTAAGTATGTACGTAAGATTTGGCTATAACTCTTAATGGAATGGAAAAGATAATGATGTGCAATTAAGTTCATGAGATGGTAATGACACGGTAGGATCTGTATGTACTCTTTTTATACTTTGCCCTTGTCATTCTTTTGTACGCTTATGATTTTTTTATGACCTTATTTCGCTCCATATTCTGCACTGTTGTTATCGAATTTCTTCGGCCGCGTCATGTCCGCATGAGTTTAGGTTCACAGTTGTGGATCCGCGAGCTTAGGATCCTGGTTCAGCATTTTGAGATGGCTCCAATGTTCCGGAGTTGTCATGGCTATGTATATTCAGGGGTACGGTAGGGCCTTGTCCCGTCATAGTATGTGTTCAAATCTTAGAGGTCTGTATTCACATGTGGGCTGGACTGGTTAGAGTTGTAATTACATTTTTTGATAGTGTAAGACCTTTTTGGGTAATTTATATTATGGCAGCCTTATCGGCTTTGCCTTGGTTTTAAAAAAAAATGTGTTACTTATTTTCCGCAGTTGTTTTGGTGTTGTATGTTTGGAAGGGTGCCCAGGTAGGGTGTTATACCCCATAGTTCAGGCCGTGCGTATGGGGCCATACGAAAGGAGTTAAGACTTAAGTAGGTTGATGAAATCGCGGTCAGGGGCCTCGGCCGACGCGCCACGCCACGGGCGCGCGCGGGCGCGACGATCAGGCCGCGTCGCCGGAAAATAGTGGTCGCGCTACCGAAGATCTGGGCGGTCGCTGGTTTCAGCCGCGCGCGGGAAAGCAGGCCGTGCGGAAAGTCTGAGAGCGCAAATTTTCAGCCGCGCCGCAGGTCGCGCGCCGAGGCGGGTTCTGCGAGAGTTAGTGGAAATTTCTGCACTGTTTTGTTTTAAAATAGGTCATGGGTGGGTGACAAGTGTCCCCTCCCATCTGAAATATTGCATGCCTTATATTGACCAAGTCTTGAAGACTTGGTCATCTTTCAAATCTCTCTCTCTCTCTCTAAGCAAAAAGCTCCCACTTCTCTCTAGAATTCCTAGAGGAATTCAAATCTTAGGAAAAATCTGAAAAGGTGTAGCAAGAAGGAAGCTTGTGGCTAGCTTGTAGGTGTTATTGTGGTGGTGTTCTTGGAAAGGAGGCTAGCAAAAATTGTTGGAATAGTTTTGGCTAAAGCTCAAAAGGTAACATTTCTTCTCTTGTAGCTAGTTATTGGTGTTGCATGTGAAGAAGAAGGAACTTGTAGTAGTAAATAATGCTCTTAGATTCATTGCATGTAAGAAATGTGGTTTGGATATGAAAGGATTGGTTAAAAGGGTTAAGTGAGCATGTTGTAGCCTAAGAACTACCTTAAACTTGTTAAGATGATTGTTGTAACTTATGGAGCGGAATTTTACACACCTAAGTTTGGTTGTGTAATCCCCTTTGAAATGTTGGATTGTTGGGCCTTAAATGTGGCGTTTGGATATTGAATTCGACCTTGAAAAAGGTGGCAAAGTATGTAGAAACAAAGGAAATGCTGCCCAAATTTCCTTAGGAATTAGTAACTTAAACTTGGAATTTTCTACATTGAAATTAGGGGTTAATAAACGTATTATGGTCATTATAGGTTGACATATTACGTGCGGTATTTCAGACTTAGCAAGTGGATTAACCGAAGAGGTATGTGGAACTTTCCTATCTCTTGAGCATGAGTAGTTGTACCTATGTAGTACGGTAGACGTACAAGATTTGATATCTTTCACTTGTTTTAAAGTATATGATACTTGTTTCATTTTAAAAGTATAAGTCCATTGGATTTAGTGTCACGACCCCATCCCGGGCCCGTGACTGGTGCCTTACCCCGGGCACCCTAGTGATACAACATCAGAGAAAAACCAGCGGAAATAAAAACTCATGAAAGAAAACAGTGAAATAAGAAAACAGGCTAACCCAAACGGTTACCTTTTTGTACATAATGAAAACTTGAACATTTACATCCCTTACAAACTCTGCCCACAACAAAGGTTACTGCACTCTAAGAATTTTAAAACCATAATGACGGGACAGGGCCCCGCCATGCCCCTGAATATACAAAAGTCTACCACTTCAGGGAACCGTACCACAGGACAAGCTTCCGGAGATATGGAGTTTTCCGAGAACCGAACAGCGATCCTAAGAGTGCGGATCAGCAAGCTATGTACCTCAACCTGCGGCATGAACGCGGCCCAAGGAGGTCGAGACAACAGTACCAAGTATGTGAAACCGAAAAATATTGTAAGTGAAATCATAACAGTCTATATAAAACAGGAGACATGTATGATGACCAAACTACAGTACACAACATATAAGCCATGTCAAATCGTGGACTCATGCCCGTGAAATCATCACTCAAATACAACGGAAATTTAACCCGACAATGGCCGCATGCCCCAAAGATCTCACCTCGGTATAAGCATGGCCCCGAACCTTCCTAGTGGCCCATACCCGTGGACCATCCAACGTGTCGGTATGCCCAAAGGAGATAACAAGATAACAATCCTGTGGAAGCATACCCGGCTACCCAACGTGTCGGTATGTCCAAACAACTAACAAGATAATACTCATTGTGGAAGCATACGTGGCTACCCAACGTGTCGGTATGTCCAAACAAATAACAAGATAATACTCATCGGAAGCATACCCGTGGCTACCCAACGTGTCAAGATGTCCAAACAAATAACAAGATAATACTCATCAGGAAGCATACCCGGGCTACCCAACGTGTCGATGTCCAAACAAATAACAAGATAATACTCACTGTGGAAGCATACCCGTGGGCTACCCAACGTGTCAGTATGTCCAATCAAATAACAATAATAACACCCCTAATGGAAGCATACCCGTGGGCCTCCCAACGTGTCAGTATTGTTACACCCCGTATTTACAAGACATGTTTTAAGAACGTACGTAAGAACTCAAAGGTTAAGGTTTGAGACGAGTAAAAATTTATCGGAATTTTGGAATTTGTCGGAAACGAATAATATGATTTAGCGGGAGGCGACACGTGTCACCCCCCCCCCCCTTATGGACATGGATGAAATGTGAAAGGGTGGAATGGTCACTTGACCATAATTTGTGAGTAAGTCTTGCAAGGCTTAGAGCTTGACAACTTTGACCAAGTCAATGACCCCACATAAGCTTGATATTTAGTGAATCTCATCCAATCCACACAAGTGTTTAAATCTTAACCCTTCCTTGTGTAATATAAGCTTACAAGTAGTGCAAGACCTTGCCATTCTCCACACTTAGAAATATTTTGGAAATTAGTTCTTGCTCACAATAGGGCTCACGGCAATTGGGTTTTTCCAAGGGGAAAATTTTCAAATGTTGTCCAATAATTCCCCCACTTTAAACCAAGGTACCTAAGGGTATTGTAAACACATCTCAATAGAAAAATCTTGGAAAAAGGTAGTTTACGGGTTAGTCGCAAAACGAAAACCTAAGGGTCTTTCTAGGTTTGGTTTGGAGATTTGAAGAATAATTGTTGGTGTTGTCCTAAGGGTCACAACAAGCGGATTGAAGTGTCTTGGAGAGACTCTAAACTACTAAGGAGCGACTTCAGATTGGAGTTGGATTAAGAATCGTTAAGGTATAATCTTGTCTTTTAAAGGTGTTACAAGATTACATATTCTTATTGTTGTTGTTAGCTTTACTTGTTGCTAGCATGAAGATTAATAGGTTGAAGTTATAAGTATTATGGATTGCTTGTAGCTAAGTCCGAAATGTATGCAAGCCACTTGAAATTGGATTACAAATTGGTCGTTTATTAGAAATCGTCGCATGTTACTTACTTAAAGATTATGGTTGTTATAATCAAAGGCGACTTGATATCATGTTATGCTACCAATTTGGATTGAAATGGAAATTGGATAAGAATTGTTATTGTTGAACTCAAGGTGGCCGAACTTGTACTTGTAGTTTGTAATAGTTTGTTATTCATTTGAACTAGACTACCTTCTATATTGTGGTGAGCCAATTGGGGATGTATAGTTAATTATTTGTATTGGACTACCTTATAGATTGTGGTGAGCCAATTGGGGCTGTTTGGTTATTGTATTCGGCCTTGAAAAAGGTGGCAAAGTAAGTAAAAACAAAGGAGGTGCTGTCCGATTTTCCGTAGAATTTAGCGACTTAGCACCTAGAATATTCTACGTTTGAAATAAGAGGTTAATGGACATATTGTGACCATTATAGGTTGAAGTACTAAGTATAGTGTATCCTACTTGAAGAATGGAATAGCTCAAGGTTGAAGTACTTTGGAGCATTTTGCTACTTGTCGACAATCGTCGCGAGGTATGTGAACCTCTTCCTTCCTTTGGCATGATTCTATGTATGGAATATACCTGTGGTATCATTTCATGTTTCCTGTTACTCTTAGAAGTTAAGAGGTAGTTGTGTGATCTACTCTATGTAGAACTTTTCCTATCTTTGAGCATGACTAGTTGCACGTATGTAGTACGGTAGACGTACAACACCTTGATATCCTTTTACTTGTTTTGTGAGTAGCCAAGTCGGGTGAGTTAGGAGATTAACTCGCTTCTTGGAAAGCATAAAGGATGTCTTAAGTTTTATTAAAGTTAAGGGACTTGAAGAGTTTTAAAGTATGTGATACTTGTTCCGTTTTAAACGTATAAGTCCATTGGATAGGAAATAGTTTTTGGCTAAGGTATAAAGGGAATATAACGGCTTTATGTGAAGTTAGTTATATTTTCATTATGGAAAGATAAGTGATTTGATTTTAGTGAAAAGGCCACTTGTTTTTAAGGCATTAATTACCTAAGGTTTTATAATAAAAATGAGTCACTTGTTTTCTAAAGGTTAAGAGACTAATTGTATTTTTGAAAGTTATGAGAATTGATTTGAAAGTATTTAATACTTGGTTTCAAAAAGTAGAAGTCTCTTGGTTATAAAAGGAACGTGTTGGTCTAAACCATAAAGGGTTATAACGGCTTTATGAGAAGTTGGTTATAACGGCTTTATGGAAGGTTAAGAGAATGGTTTCCCTAATAAAGTAATCAAAGAAATAACTTGTGTTAAGGAAGGGCAAATTGTTTTAAAGGTACCAATTGCTTAAGGTTTTTAATAAAGAAGTCACTTGATTTAGAAGTTCGTAAGTGTATTTCTAAAAGGTATTGTGACTTGTCTTGAAAGGTGGATAGGACTTGATACTACGGTTGTTAGTATCGGGGAAGTTTTATTTGGAAAGGAGTCTTTTGAAAAGAATGTACGTACGTAGTACTTTGGCCTGTTTAATTGAGAATAATTCTATGTGATGCCTTGATTAGTACTTTGGCTTGATTAATTGAGAATTAGTCTAAATGTGCCTTGGCAAGTACTTTGGCTTGTTAAATGAGAATTATTCTATTTGTGCCTTGATTAGTACTTTGGCTCGATAAATTGAGAATTTGTCTAAGTGTGCCTTGATAAGTACTTTGGCTTGTTAAATGAGAATAATTCTATGTGATGCCTTGATTAGTACTTTGGCTTGATTAATTGAGAATTAGTCTAAATGTGCCTTGGCAAGTACTTTGGCTTGTTAAATGAGAATTATTCTATTTGTGCCTTGATTAGTACTTTGGCTCGATAAATTGAGAATTTGTCTAAGTGTGCCTTGATAAGTACTTTGGCTTGTTAAATGAGAATTATTCTATGTGATGCCTTGATTAGTACTTTGGATTGTTTAGTTGAGAACTGCCTATGTGTGCTGGAAATAGCCGGTTGTGTGCTATTGGTATATCAGTCGTTTCGGGGTCATTCCCCGGGTTTGTGGCATTTGCAGATTCCGTGGAATTGCTACCCACGATGCGAGGAATACCTCATGCGGGTCCGTAAGGACTTATGCGGGTGAAACTTAATGATTTTTAGTAATTAAGTTGCGATTTTTCCTAATCATTTGTAGTAATTAACTTAATGATTTTTCCTAATCATGTGTGTAAGAATGTGGCTATAACTTTTATTGAAAATGGGAAAAGATAATAAGGTGCGATTAAGTTCATAAGTGGTAATGACACGGCAGGATCTGGTATGTTTTTTTATACTTTTCCTTGTCATTCTTTTGTACAGTTATGATCCGCATCAGACGTTATTTACATTCCATATTCTGCACTGTTGTAATCAATTTTTCTGGGCCGCGTCATGCCCGCAGTTTTAGGTACCTGTTGGTGATCCTTGTTCGTAGGATCTCGGTTCGATGTTTGAGAAAGCTCCATTTGCTCGAGGCTTATCTCTGGTGCAGTTTCCACGAGGTAGTAGATTCATGTATATTCGTGGTATGGCGGCCCCGCCCCGCCACGCTTGTTATTCCTAGAGGTCTGTATTCACATATGTGGTTGGGCTGTAAGAACTGAGTTGTACAGTTGTAGTTTGATTATGTTTATAGTATGGAAGGCGGCCTTATCGGCCAGCCTGTGTTGTCTTTTGTTTACACATATGTTTAAGTTGTGTATGTTCCGCTGCTATTCTCTGATGTATACCAACAGGTGCCTGTAGGCACCGCCACGCCCGGTCGGTCGTGACAAAAGTGGTATCGAGCGGTGTCCTCGGAAGGTGTCTACTGCATCGTGTCTAGTAGAGTCTTGATTATCGGTGTGTTGTGCACCACATCTATAATCAGGAGGCTGCAGGACATTTAGGATTGGTTTCCATTCTTCTCACTCTGAGATCGTGCGATAGAGCTGTATTGTTAGGGTCGTCCCTCCCTAACGAGTTATGTTGATTGCAGCTACGAGAAAGACAACAGTGACCCAGGAATGACTATGTGGATTGCGTATCCAGGTTGGTAATGATTATAGTATAGTTGGTATTGTGACATACATCTATACGGAGTTATGTAGGAGGGTCAGACGCGTGTTGCCTAGAATGATTTTAGAGTACCAGGAATTGGTAAAGACTAACTAGATACCGGGAAGGTATGAAGTAGTTAAAAGATTTTCGCCAAGGTTTTGTGTTTTATTTCGAGATAATTGGGAAAAGATGAGTTGTCTGATAGGGTAGTGAACCCTTAAGAAGCCATGTTAAGGAACCTAACGGAATGTCATGTTGATAGATTAAGCTGCGTAGTAGGCTTAAGAGAATTGTGCGGATGAGGTCCGTATAGAGTAAGTAATGGTTGTTGTGATCGAGACAACATGGTTTTGGTTTTATGAGAAGTTTTTGTACCCGTTCACGGGGGGACTGGTAAGGTAGGCTTGGAGCATGAAAATTGCGAGCCTAAGAATATTGATAACTGCCGAGACCTTAGATATATAAGGCTCTCTCGGGCCATAAGATTTATTATAGACCAAGAATAAGAGTTAAGTGCGACGGCGGTCGGGGGACTCACGGGTCTCCCATGGCCCGAATGGAGTGGGATCAGTTGGTAGTAGTTCCGCTACGTGGCGGGCCACGAGGGGCGCAAGGCCCAAGTCTAGTTAATTGTTTTACT
Organism: Przewalskia tangutica; assembly: GCA_029844215.1. Classification (NCBI taxonomy): domain Eukaryota; kingdom Viridiplantae; phylum Streptophyta; class Magnoliopsida; order Solanales; family Solanaceae; genus Przewalskia; species Przewalskia tangutica. The sequence goes on along the minus strand of CM056726.1, from coordinate 83,990,856 downwards.
GGGTTCGTGGACACGTTCCACCGAACCAGTCGTGAAAGCGAAATGGTCGTATATTGTCTTATAGAGTGACTCCAAAGATTGGAGGCCAGCATCGGTATGGAAGTTATGTATACTAGTGTGAGTTGGAAATACGAAAAGAGTACGACCGGTAAGAAAGATAACAACCAAGTGTAAAGGAATAGAGCCTGAATCCATAAGAACCTTTCGAGATAACTACACCCGTAAGTGTGTAGGGTGGTAGCCGAGCGGAAATATGAGGTTTTCCCGGTGATGATACAGTTGTCAGACCCTAGTAGACCTAGTAGAGAGGATTATGACGGAGTATGAGGTCAATATAAGTATGGGCTAGTTGGCTTCGTGAGTGCCAAGGTAGACAGCTTAGAATAAATATTGTTATGTGGCCATGGGTGGCATATGTTGTAAAAAGGGTGTAGTATAAGGAGACTATGTCGCGCGTTAATCAGATTGTACTCCGAAAGAACATTCGAGGACGAATGTTTCTAAGGGGGGAAGAATGTTACACCCCGTATGTCACGACCCGAACCTGGGCCCGTGACTGGTGCCTTACCCCGGGCACCCTAGTGATACAACATCAGAGTAATCAGCGGAACATAATACACATACATGAAACAAATGAAGTACAAAAGATGTCGAGGAAAACTTGCCTTTCGGCATATATAAATAACAACTCTTACAAATGAACAATTTAATCCTTTTACAAACCCCGCCACAACAAGCATTACTGCACTTCTAAGAAAATGATACGACAACAATAGGCGGACAGTGGCCCCGCCATACCCCGAATGTAAATACCTACATCGATGCGGACTATACCAAGATAAGCCTCGGAGAAACGGCTTTCCCAAACGCCGAATCGTGACCCTAAGAGCGAGGATCAACGATCGTGTACCTTTACCGCGCAGATGAACGCAGCCCGGGCGAGGTCAAGATAACAGTACCAAGTATGTGAAATCAAAATAAATCAGAAATGAAATCATAGTAGTCTATATAAAGCAGAGACATGTATGATAACCAAACTACAGTTCACAATAAATAAGCAAATATGTCAAGTCGAGGACTCACGCCTCAAAGTTATCACAATAAAACCGCACGGCAAGTGCGAAGGCATAGCCGACTACTAAGACCCACGCACCAAAAATACCACAAGCGTATCCCGAGGTCTTTCTAGACCGCACCACATGATCGGCCGCCACTCGCCCGCAATATCAATGCGCGTCTATCCACGAACTCTCGCAGCCCGCATAGGTCACCCACACCGCGTGAGGTATTCCTCGAATCATGGTCCTGCATCACCGAGGTATACCCCGTGATCGGCGCTAACTCGGTATCCGCCTAGGCTCCGCGGCCCGCATAGTCTCAAAAGACCGCATAGTCTCAGCAGGACCGCATGGAATCCCCGCATCGGGCTAAACACCGGAATGATCAATCTCGAGCTACCGCGACTCGCATAGTCACAAGGACTGCATAGCCGTATAGACCGCATCGCGGTGGCAAGCCCTCGGTATAATAAGTCAAGGGGGTATGTGATACAATAACAGTACAACGGGCTTAACGTTTGACAACGTAAGCACAACAAGAGTGACCCCCTTACACAATAATCACAAGATACTAACACACGTAGCATCCTAACATGCTTAATTATCAAATCAACAAGAAAGTATTACAAGGCTATCACAAACCAATACAATCAAGTTATTCACACAAGGTACTTTCTACTAACAAGTTCGGGTACCTATCCCCAAAGTACTTCATACATTAAATCTTTAAAAGATATGTTACTTCACAAAAACCACACTATACCTGTAGTATATGAAAATAGAGTGATTATCTTTTTAAAGTAAATCAATTACTTCTCTTTGTAAAATCAAGTAGCAACATTCTTTTCCAATGTTCAAGTTTGCCTAATTTCCAATGTTCAAGTTTGCCATTTTAGAAAGGTTTCGTAGTTCATAGTCTTATTCATTTAAGAATATAATTCTCCTTTAAACAAACTGAGAAACATAAGCCTTATAAGTGAGTAGGATATTCTTGTTTATAACAATCTTATTACAGCAGCCATGATCTAGGAATTATCATTTTGTCTCATCTTAGCTTCTATGCAGATGGAAGTTTCTACTGGTTTTAATAATACTTAATCTGTCAAAACATTTCCTTTTATTAACGCTGCAGTGGTTTGTCGATACACATTCGATTTCAAATCAAGAAACATTCTTAAGCCGTTATTACCTAGCTTCCCATAAAGCTAGTATAACTCTTAAGTTTTCAAAAACCAAGTATTACTTCTTCTTTCGAAATGATTCAAAAATCTTTTGAAATACTTCAAGTTCTTTATTAACACATAATAAGCCAGTTATAGTTCAAATCAGTTACCTTTTAAAAACCACAAGTATTTTCTTACCAACATAAAGCTGTTATAACCAACTTCCCATAAAGCCGTTATAACACTTTATGTTTTAAACCAATCAAATACATTTAGCACATGTACGTCTACCGTAATACATAGTTCACACATATCATGCTAGAAGAGATAGGAAGAGGTTCACATACCTCGCGACGAGTATCGACTAATAGCAAAACGCTCCAAGTACTTCCAACCGTCGGCTACTCCTTAAGCCAAGTAGATCGCGCCATACGTAGTACTCAACCTATAAGGCCACAAGGCGCTTATTAACATTTAGACCTCATCGTAGAACATTCTACCGAAAATTCGCAAAGACCTCCCCGCGACAACAGAAATCTCTCATTTCGAGGCCTACTAAGCCAACCAGGGGGTTATACATCTAACCCGAACGGTACAATTCTACTCCACGTAAAAGCTACACAAGTCTCATCTGAATACACCTATGTAAAAGCAGTTCAAGACTCTTCTTTGAAAAGGTTTCTTATTATTCAGCTTAAGTCAAAAGACATTGCGATACTACGTTCGATTCTATATATAGTATACTTCAACTATATAATCTAACAATCATGTAATTTCCAATTACAATAGAGGACAAAATATTTACCTCGATAAGCCCATAATTATCCAAGTTATAATGTCGATCTGAGCAAGGTTTAGCTCCTACTCAGTGCGCTCCGACCCGCTCCAACAACCCTTAGAAGTTCTAACCAACTTCTACTTATTACTCCAACTAACTATGGAGATTTTCCTTAGGGTTTCGGTTTGTGGATCGACGGAAAGTATAATAGTATTTCGGCTTTTGTATAAGTATAACCTTAGAATACTACAAGGTATATGGCTAAGGTAATTTGGGCATTATAACAATACTTTTGAGAGTATTTCTACCAAAGGGGTATTATACAAAAACAACTAGGCAGTGGGGTACCACGGCTAGCACCCGAGGAGGGGAAGGGCTCTCGCCAAGGGGAGGGAGGAGGCTCTTGGCCGAATTCTACACTAAGGGGAGGAGGAGGATTTAACACTTAGAATTATTTTAGGAATGGATGAAGAAGTCATCAAAGAGGGTATTTATAGCACAAGCCAAAGCCAACCAATGGCCAAGATCTAGCCAAGTGCATAGCAAGTGTAGGCCAAGATTCACCCACGTGTCCTTAACCAACTAACACACAAAATATCCTACCAACTCCTCATCAATTCGCCCAAGGTCCGCCTCTCACGCCCGCCAATGGGAGGTGCCAAGTGGCGCCTCTCGTTGGTCCAAAATGTTTCGCCTCTCGGAAAAATCCGCAAAATTAAAATGACATAGCCGGAATTTTCCTTCCGAAAGTCGGAAAACGTTTCGTCGAAAAACGACTCTAATCGGTGTTGTGAACAAATAAATTTCGCCAAGCCTAATTCTCAAGTTCAAATTTTCTACGCACGCCCCACGCATACTCAAAATACGGTATAACATTCTCCTCTTAGAAACATTCGTCGAATGTTCCTTCTAAGTCTCAAAACAAGCGGCGCCAAGATAGTCTTCACTACCATACTTACGAAACAATCCTGCCACAATGGCCACAGAAACAACTGCGCAAAATACTTACATCCAAGTCCACGAGGAAACACCTCTAACATTACCACAAACACCTCTCTCCGGGGTCTAAAATATACTTCCTTCGCACCTTCTCCTTACAAAAGAAATGATCACATCTATGCTCGCCATACATGCTCGCTTCTTCCCGATACCACTTTTGTCACTTTGCCGCGAGGTTCTAGTGTCACTCCGGCGACCCAACAAATGGTACCGGACTACATGCGATCCCTGAGGCTGTCGTACACTCGAACTCTTACCACATTTCTGATACTGCTTCAGTTTCCAAAACTCGGGGTTACTATTTCTAGCGTGGTCATCATTAACTGGGAACACTCTAGATGGCTCTCCGATACTTTCCTGATCATATCAATACGAAAGACCGGACGTACTGCCTCCTAAGTCGGACGGCAAATGCTAACATATAGGCAACCTGGCCTATTCTTCACATGAACTCGTGCGGCCCAAAGTAACTCGGGCTAAGTTCCTCTGCTTTTCCAAAACTCGTCATACCCAACCCGGTGGTATTTTCGGGAAGACCGACCGTCCAACTCGAACTCTGGCGCCGCCGATTATCCGCACGATTTCTCCGAGCCGCGTAACCTCTTCTAGACAAGCTTTACCCTATCCACAGTCTGCTGGAACAAGCCTGAACCAACTATCTGAGTCTTGCCAACATCGAACCAATCGACCGGCATCTTACACTTCCGCCCCTACAAGGCCTCATAAGGAGACATTCGAAAACTGAAATGATAGCTTAAACAGTCCCTCCACAGGAGACAACACTCCCCACCACTACCTCCGAATTCCACACACCGCCCGAGGCGAACGCGGTCGAGACTCCCGAGTTCTTAACCACGCTGGTAAAACTTCCAAACAAAAACAGCTGTACCACTGGCTCCACTGTCATAAGGTGAAGGTAGGCACCTGCAGCCTTACAACCTTTACGATAAAAAAACAACACCGGCCGAGTAAACGGTCTTTGCTAGAAAACAAGACGGCCGACCTCTCGGCCACCATCGGGTCGAACGTCCACGACCAGACGCTTGGTTAACTAAACTGGGCCTAACACCCTCGTAACCCCAACCCAAAGCGGGACCACCACAACCGACCCACCACCAAACTGCCGCGGTTGACCCGCAACGTGGCCTCAACCCGACCCAGAACGCGCACCATACTAGCTCCCAACCGAACAATCTCACTAATCACGTTACGAAAACCTAGCGGTCTTCTTAGCTCAACTACCCTCTTTCATTCCACACTACTCGGACTAATCCCACAAACATAACTCACGCGTGCACTATGCACTCCTATAAGGGTCAAACATAAACAATACATCTTTTACTCGAGATGGCCTTACCTCTAAGGTCTCTACGTATAAAACTCTAAGGCTCACACCTTCTATCCCCAAAATCTTACGGTTAACCCACCATGATTTCTAATCACAACTAACACACTGCTACTGTAACATAGCACTTAAGGTATACTCACCTTATCACACATACAGATCTCTGAGGGTTAAGGATATATCTATATCTATCGCTTCACTCCTTAGTCGTTCTAATCAAACACGCTCGTAGGCGATAGCTAAGAAAGATGACAAACTACCCACCGATCCTGAAGGCTAAGTCCTCCGCAGGACACTCTTTCGACATCGACCACGGCGATCATAGGTACAACACGCACCAACTAAAAGACGACATTCTCAGGATGACGCTCGCCACATCGTGAACACCGAGAAAATCGAATCCGGATGGCCGAACCTACGCCAGAGCCGTGGAACCTAAGCTCGAGCTCGACCAACTCCTGCATACCGAACGCCCCGAACCCCGCGAGGACCTTTGCATCTTGGTGGATGCGCATAATCTAATTTGGCCGCGAGGCGACTCGCCGCAGTTACCAAAGGCCTGCTACTCGCCCTCTTCGTTGTCCTTCGTTAACCCGCCGATCTCTACGTTTCTCGGCTGTGCATAGGCCCGCATACGAGCCATGCTCGCCTAATCAAGAATTACTCTTGCACAACCTTCTTAGGTAGTCATCAAGACTCGCGATACATCGGTATACTTTACGTAGCCAAATCCATAGCTAGTAATGTGGTCGCCTCCTTGAAATCTATATTCTCTGCTTCCCTGGCCGTGAAGGTGTTCAAATATCATGGCCGCAGTAGGAACTGTCGCCGCCGTGCTAAACTCTGCTGGGGCTAGTGACGTCGCAAAACTCCCCGAATGAAGCACCACCCCAGGTGATGATTGGGCCTGCCCACGTAACCCTCTCAGATTTACTCGCAGCCTCTCGGCCGCCGCTCTCCTCCCGGCCGTTGCCTACGCGAGGCATAACGGTAAGGAAAGAAATACGTTAGAGGGTCCAACTTACAACACCGCTCTAAGGCACGATCTCGAGTGAGAAGAATAGAAACCAATCCTAAATATCTTATAGCCTCACGATTATTGGTGCACAACACACCGATAATCAAGACTTCATCGGATACGGTCAGACACTTTCCGAGGATTAATCGCTCGATACCACTTTTGTCACGACCGAACTCGGCGTGATCGTGCCTTACCGGGCACCCTAGTGATACAACATCGAGTAATCGGAACATAATACACATACATGAAACAAATGAAGTACAAAACAAGAATCGAGGAAAACTTGTCTTCGGCATATATAAATAACAACTCTTACAAATGAACAATTTAATCTTTTTACAAACCCCGCCACAACAAGATTTCTGCACTTAAGAAAATGATACGACAACAATGGCGGACAGGGCCGCCATACCTCGAATGTAAATACCTACATCGACAGGACTATACCAAGATAAGCCTCCGAGAAACGGCTTTCCCAAACGTCGAATCGTGACCCTAAGAGCGAGGATCAACGATCGTGTACCTTTACTGCGGCATGAACGCACTTCGGGCGAGGTCGCGACAACAGTACCAAGTATGTGAAATCAAAATAAATCAGAAATGAAATCATAGTAGTCTATATAAAGCAGAGACATGTATGATAACCAAACTACGATTCACAAATAAGCGAATATGTCAAGTCGTGGACTCACGCCTCAAAGTTATCACAATAAACCGTGACGGCAAGTGCGAAGGCATAGCCGACTACTAAGACCCACGCACCAAAAATACCACAACTGTATCCCGAGGTCTTTCTAGACCGCACTACATGATCGGGCCGCCCACTCGCCCGCAATATCAATGCGCGGCCTATCCCCTGGAACTCTCGCCTCCGCATAGGTCACCCAGCACCGCATGAGGTATTCCTCGAATCATGGTCCTGCATCACCGAGGTATACCCCGCATCGAAGGCAGCTAACCCTCGGTATCCGCCTAGGCTCCCGCAGCCCGCATAGTCTCAAAAGACCGCATAGTCTCAACAGACCGCATAGGGAATCCCCCGCATCAGGCTAAACACCCGGAATGATCAATCCCGAGCTACCGCGACCGCATAGTCACAAGGATCGTGATAGCCGTATAGACCCACATCGGTGGCAAGCCTCGGTATAATAAGTCAAGGGGGTATTTTATACAATAACAAGATAACAGCTTAACGCTTGACAACGTAAGCACAACAAGAGTGACCCCCTTACACAATAATCACAAGATACTAACACACGTAGCATCCTAACATGCTTAATTATCAAATCAACAAGAAAGTATTACAAGGCTATCACAAACCAATACAATCAAGTTATTCACACAAGGTACTTTCTACTAACAAGTTCGGGTACCTATCCCCAAAGTACTTCATACATTAAATCTTTAAAAGATATGTTACTTCACAAAAACCACACTATACCTGTAGTATATGAAAATAGAGTGATTATCTTTTTAAAGTAAATCAATTACTTCTCTTTGTAAAATCAAGTAGCAACATTCTTTTCCAATGTTCAAGTTTGCCTAATTTCCAATGTTCAAGTTTGCCATTTTAGAAAGGTTTCGTAGTTCATAGTTTTATTCATTTAAGAATATAATTCTCCTTTAAACAATCTGAGAAACATAAGCCTTATAAGTGAGTAGGATATTCTTGTTTATAACAATCTTATTACAGCAGCCATGATCTAGGAATTATCATTTTGTCTCATCTTAGCTTCTATGCAGATGGAAGTTTCTACTGGTTTTAATAATACTTAATCACAAACATTTCCTTTATTAACGCTGCAGTTGGTTTGTCGATACACATTCGATTTCAAATCAAGAAAACATTCTTAAGCGTTATTACCCACTTCCCATAAAGCTAGTATAACTCTTAAGTTTTCAAAACCAAGTATTACTTCTTCTTTCAAATGATTCAAAAATCTTTTGAAATACTTCAAGTTCTTTATTAACACATAATAAGCCGCTTATAGTTCAAATCGATTACCTTTAAAAACCACAAGTATTTTCTTACCAACATAAAGTTGTTATAACCAACTTCCCATAAAGCCGTTATAACACTTTATGTTTTAAACCAATCAAATACATTTAGCACATGCACGTCACCGTAATACATAGTTCACACATATCATGCTAGAAGAGATAGGAAGAGGTTCACATACCGCGACGAGTATCGACTAATAGCAAAACGCCCAAGTACTTCCAACCGCCGCTACTCCTTAAGCCAAGTAGATCGCGCCACACGTAGTACTCAACCTATAAGGCCACAAGGCGCTTATTAACATTTAGACCTCATCGTAGAACATTCTACCGAAAATTCAAAGACCTCCCCGCACAACAGAATCTCCTCATTTCGAGGCCGGCTACTAAGCCAACCAGGGGGGGTTATACATCTAACCCGAACGGGTACAATTCTACTCCACAGAAAAGCTACACAAGTCTACTGTAATACAGTCCTATGTAAAAACAGTTCAGTACTCTTCTTTCGAAAAGGTTTCTTATTATTCAGGCTTAAGTCAAAAGACATTGCCGATACTACGTTCAGTTCTATATATAGTATACTTCAACTATATAATCTAACAATCATGTAATTTCCAATTACAATAGAGGGACAAAATATTTACCTCGATAAGCCCATAATTATCCAAGTTATAATGTCGATCCTGAGCAAGGTTTAGCTCCTACTCCGTGCGCTCCGACCCGCTCCAAACAACCCTTAGAAGTTCTAACCAACTTCTACTTATTACTCCAACTAACTATGGAGATTTTCCTTAGGGTTTCGGTTTTGTGACTGACGGAAAGTATAATAGTATTTCTGGGCTTTTTGTATAAGTATAACCTTAGAATACTACAAGGTATATGGCTAAGGTAATTTGGGCATTATAACAATACTTTTGAGAGTATTTCTACCAAAGGGGGGGTATTATACGAAAACAACTAGCAGTGGGGTACCCACGGCTAGCACCCTGGAGGGGGAAGGGCTCTCGCCAAGGGGGAGGAGGAGGCTCTTGGGCCGAATTATACACTAAGGGGATGGAGGAGGATTTAACACTTAGAATTATTTTAGGAATGGATGAAGAAGTCATCAAAGAGGGGTATTTATAGACAAGCCAAAGCCAACCAATGGCCAAGATCTAGCCAAGTGCATAGCAAGTGTAGGCCAAGATTCACCCATGTGTCCTTAACCAACTAACACACAAAATATCCTACCAACTCCTCATCAATTCGCCCAAGGTCCGCCCTCACGCCCGCTAATGGGAGGGTGCCAGTGGCGCCTCTCGTTGGTCCAAAATGTTTCGCCTCTCGGAAAAATCCGCAAAAATTAAAAATGACATAGCCGAATTTTCCTCCGAAAGTCGTGGAAAACGTTTCAAAAAACGACTCTAATCGGGTGTTGTGAACAAATAAATTTCGGCCAAGCCTAATTCTCAAGTTCAAATTTTCTACGTACGTCCTTACGTACATACTCCGAAAATACGGGGTATAACACCGTATTTACAAGACATGTTTTAAGAACGTACGTAAGAACTCAAAGGTTAAGGTTTGAGACGAGTAAAAATTTATCGGAATTTTGGAATTTGTCGGAAAACGAAATAGTGCGACGAACGGGAGGGCGACACGTGTCACCCCCCCCCCCCCTTATGGACATGGACGAAATGTGCAAGGGTGGAATGGTCACTTTACCATAATTTGTGAGTAAGTCTTGCATGGCTTAGAGCTTGACAACTTTCACCAAGTCAATGACCCCACATAAGCTTGATATTTAGTGAATCTCATCCAATCCACACAAGTGTCTAAATCTTAACCCTTCCTTGTGTAATATAAGCTTACAAGTAGTGCAAGACCTTGCCATTCTCCACACTTAGAAATATTTTGGAAATTAGTTCTTGCTCACAATAGGGCTCACGGCAATTGGGTTTTTCCAAGGGGAAAATTTTCAAATATTGTCCAATAATTCCCCCACTTTAAACCAAGGTACCTAAGGGTATTGTAAACACATCTCAATAGAAAAATCTTGGAAAAAGGTAGTTTACGGGTTAGTCGCAAAATGAAAACCTAAGGGTCTTTCTAGGTTTGGTTTGGAGATTTGAAAAATAATTGTTGGTGTTGTCCTAAGGGTCTCAACAAGCGGATTGAAGTGTCTTGGAGAGACTCTAAACTACTAAGGAGCGACTTGATCGAGTTGGATTAAGAATCGTTAAGGTATAATCTTGTCTTTTAAAGGTGTTACAAGATTACATATTCTTATTGTTGTTGTTAGCTTTACTTGTTGCTAGCATGAAGATTAATAGGTTGAAGTTATAAGTATTATGGATTGCTTGTAGCTAAGTCCGAAATGTATGCAAGCCACTTGAAATTGGATTACAAATTGGTCGTTTATTAGAAATCGTCGCATGTTACTTACTTAAAGATTATGGTTGTTATAATCAAAGGCGACTTGATATCATGTTATGCTACCAATTTGGATTGAAATGGAAATTGGATAAGAATTGGTATTGTTGAACTCAAGGTGGCCGAACTTGTACTTGTAGTTTGTAATAGTTTGTTATTCATTTGAACTAGACTACCTTCTATATTGTGGTGAGCCAATTGGGGCTGTATAGTTAATTATTTGTATTGGACTACCTTATAGATTGTGGTGAGCCAATTGGGGTTGTTTGGTTATTGTATTCGGCCTTGAAAAAGGTGGCAAAGTAAGTAAAAACAAAGGAGGTGCTGTCCGATTTTCCGTAGAATTTAGCGACTTAGCACCTAGAATATTCTACGTTTGAAATAAGAGGTTAATGGACATATTGTGACCATTATAGGTTGAAGTACTAAGTATAGTGTATCCTACTTGAAGAATGGAATAGCTCAAGGTTGAAGTACTTTGGAGCATTTTGCTACTTGTCGACAATCGTCGCGAGGTATGTGAACCTCTTCCTTCATTTGGCATGATTCTATGTATGGAATATACCTGTGGTATCATTTCATGTTTCCTGTTACTCTTAGAAGTTAAGAGGTAGTTGTGTGATCTACTCTATGTAGAACTTTTCCTATCTTTGAGCATGACTAGCTGCACGTATGTAGTACGGTAGACGTACAACACCTTGATATCCTTTTACTTGTTTTGTGAGTAGCCCAGTCGGGTGAGTTAGGAGATTAACTCGCTTCTTGGAAAGCATAAAGGATGTCTTAAGTTTTATTAAAGTTAAGGGACTTGAAGAGTTTTAAAGTATGTGATACTTGTTCCGTTTTAAACGTATAAGTCCCTTGGATAGGAAATAGTTTTTGGCTAAGGTATAAAGGGAATATAACGGCTTTATGGGAAGTTAGTTATATTTGCTTTATGGAAAGATAAGTGATTTGATTTTAGTGAAAAGGCCACTTGTTTTTAAGGCATTAATTGCCTAAGGTTTTATAATAAAAGGAGTCACTTGTTTTCTAAAGGTTAAGAGACTAATTGTATTTTTGAAAGTTATGAGAATTGATTTGAAAGTATTTAATACTTGGTTTCAAAAAGTAGAAGTCTCTTGGTTATAAAAGGAACGTGTTGGTCTAAACCATAAAGGGTTATAACGGCTTTATGGGAAGTTGGTTATAACGGCTTTATGGAAGGTTAAGAGAATGGTTTCCCTAATAAAGTAATCAAAGAAATAACTTGTGTTAAGGAAGGGAAAATTGTTTTAAAGGTACCAATTGCTTAAGGTTTTTAATAAAGAAGTCACTTGATTTAGAAGCCGGTAAGTGTATTTCTAAAAAGGTATTGTGACTTGTCTTGAAAGGTGGATAGGACTTGATACTACGGTTGTTAGTATCGGGGAAGTTTTATTTGGAAAGGAGTCTTTTGAAAAGAATGTACGTACGTAGTACTTTGGCCTGTTTAATTGAGAATAATTCTATGTGATGCCTTGATTAGTACTTTGGCTTGATTAATTGAGAATTAGTCTAAATGTGCCTTGGCAAGTACTTTGGCTTGTTAAATGAGAATTATTCTATTTGTGCCTTGATTAGTACTTTGGCTCGATAAATTGAGAATTTGTCTAAGTGTGCCTTGATAAGTACTTTGGCTGTTTAATTGAGAATAATTCTATGTGATGCCTTGATTAGTACTTTGGCTTGATTAATTGAGAATTAGTCTAAATGTGCCTTGGCAAGTACTTTGGCTTGTTAAATGAGAATTATTCTATTTGTGCCTTGATTAGTACTTTGGCTCGATAAATTGAGAATTTGTCTAAGTGTGCCTTGATAAGTACTTTGGCTTGTTAAATGAGAATTATTCTATGTGATGTCTTGATTAGTACTTTGGCTTGTTTAGTTGAGAACTGCCTATGTGTGCTGGAAATAGCCGGTTGTGTGCTATTGGTATATCAGTCGTTTCGGGGTCATTCCCGGGTTTGTGGCATTTGCGCATTCCGTGGAATTGCTACCCACGATGCGAGAATACCTCACGCGGGTCCGTATGACTTATCTTTGGTGAAATAGTCCCACGCGGGCGGGTCCACCGATGCGAGAATACCTCATGCGAGTCCGTGGGCTTATGCGGGTGAAATAGTCCCATGCGAGGAATACCTCACGCGAGTCCGTAAGGGCTTACGCGGTGAAATAGTCCCATGCGAGAATACCCCACGCTGGTCCACGCGGCCTACGCGTGAAATAGTCCCAGGAATAGGATGGTTAAATGATACTGCGGGTGGATGGTCCTGTTTTGATCATGAGCTTCCTAATTTATATTGTAAAGACACTACTGTTTACTCTCATTGTTAGTAAGGCACAATGTGTTGTAATTTAATTATCATATATGTCCCCGGATTTGGTTGTGTTACCCTATGGTCATGTTTTAGTGATGTGGGATGCCACGGGCAGGAGATATATATGTGTTGTGTATGTGTACGCCGACAGTGAGGTGGGATGCCACGGGCGCGTCACATGGTTATATTTTACACTTATAGTCGCCGGTGATGTGGGATTCCACGCGGGAGATATGTATGTGTTGTGTATGTACGCCGACGGTGAGTTGGGATGTCACGGCGTCACATGGTTATATTTACACTTATAGTCGGCGATGTTGATGGGATTCCACGGACACGCTTTGATATTTGTGTGACTTGATCGCGTCCCAGATTGGGCCGGGTAGTATATGCGCCCTCCTTAAAAGGGCCGAATTATACTTATGAAAGATAAGTTAAGTTATATAGTAATGAACTTAATTATTTTTCCTAATCATGTGTGTAAGAATGTGGCTATAACTTTTATTGAAAATGGGAAAAGATAATAAGGTGCGATTAAGTTCATAAGTGGTAATGACACGGCAGGATCTGGTATGTTTTTTTTATACTTGTCCTTGTCATTCTTTTGTACGATTATGATCACATCAGACGTTATTTCATTCCATATTCGACTGTTGTTATCGACTTCTTCGGGGGGCTGCGTTCATGCCCGCAGGTTTTAGGTACCCAGGTTGGTGATCCTTGTTCGTAGGATCTCGGTTCAGTGTTTGAGAGAAAGCTCCATTTGCTCCGGAGGCTTATCTCTTGGTACGGTTTCCCCTGAGGTAGTAGATTCATGTATATTCAGGGGTATGGCGGGGCCCTGTCACCCCACAGTTGTTATTCCTAGAGGTCTGTATTCACATATGTGGTTGGGCTGTAAGAACTGAGTTGTACAGTTGTACTTTTGATTATGTTTATAGTATGGAAGGCGGCCTTATCGGCCAGCCTGTGTTGTCTTTTGTTTACACATATGTTTAAGTTGTGTATGTTCCGCTGCTATTCTCTGATGTATACCTGAACAGGGTGCCCAGGTAGGGCACCAGTCGCGGCCCGGGGTCGGGTCGTGACAAGTATGTCCATCAAGAATCGATATAGTGGAAGCATACCCATGGGTGTTATACCCCGTATTTCCAGAGTATGTACGTGAGGACGTACGTAGAGAAGTTTGAGCCTTAAGATAGGCCAGGACCGAAATTTTTTGGGCACAACTAGCGAAAGGAGTCGTTTTTCGACGAAACGTTTTCCGGACTTTGCGAAGGGAAAAATACGACTATGTCATTTATAATTTTTGCGGATTTTTTCGAGAGACGAAATAATTTGGACCAACGGGAGGGTGACATGTGTCACCCTCAAAGTGGACGGCAAAGGGACTTCTTTGGCACGTTTTTTGTGCCTTCTCCTTAGTCAAGGAGTTGGTAGGATATTTTGTGTAGTTGATGAGCAAGTGGGACCCACAAACACATGTCCAAATCCCCACCCTACACTTGCCTACCACTTGGCTTAATCTTGGCCATTGATTGGCCTATAAATACCCCTCTAATGCAAGACATTTCTTCATCCACACTTGTGAAATCCAATGCAAAAATCCCTCTCCCTCCCTCTCAAAGCTCTCGTCCAATTCACCCTCCCCTTGAGAAGGCCTCGGCGAACCCCTTGCCTAAAGTTGTTCTCGAAAATACCCCCCCTTTGGTAGAAAAATACTTCTCCAAGTGTTGTTGTTTTTATTCCAAAATACTTTAGCCCAAATACCTTGTAGTACTTTCCAAAGTTACCTCTATACGTAGAGCCCGAAAATACTACTATACTTCCTTTAGCCACTAAACAAAACCCTAAGGAAAATCTTCATAGCCGGTTGAAGTATTAAGAAGAAGTTGCGTAGAACTTCTAAGGGTTGTTTGGAGCGGGTTGGAGCGCCCGGAGTAGGAGCTAAAACGTTGCTCAGGATCGACTTATAACTTGGATAATTTTGGGCTTATCGAGGTAAATACTCTTGTCCTTATATTGTAATTGGAAATTACATACTGTAGTATTATTAGAAATGAATATAAGATTCATAGAAGAGAATTGAACTGTAATAGAAGGATATTACAGAAAAGACTTGAATAGATCACATCAGAAGAATATTAAAGAAGAAGACTGAATCAGATTTACATAGATTGTATTTACAGTAGACTTATAACCTTTATTGGTTGAATGTTCTGCGAGTAGCATGTACTACTTGGAAGGTGGACAAGGCTAGCCGGGTTATAACCGTGGAGCGTTTTGCTAATAGTCGATAATCGTCGCGAGGTATGTGATTCTTCCTATCCTCTTGAGCATGATATTTTAAAAGAATATATATTTAGTACGGTAGACGTACGTGTGTTAACTGAATGTAGTTTTACGGCAATGTCTTTTGACTTAAGCCTGAATAATAAGAATCTGGAAGTATTTTAAAAGAATATATATATAGTACGGTAGACGTACGTGTGTTAACTGAATGTAGTTTTACGGCAATGTCTTTGACTTAAGCCTGAATAATAAGAATCTGGAAGTATTTCAAAAGAATTAAGAATCCTTTTTGAAAGAAGAATAATACTTGGTATGAAAGCTTAAGAGTTATACTAGCTTTATGGGAAGTTAGGTATAACGACTTAAGAGAAATAAAAAGAATGATTTATTGATTTTAAGAAGTTAAGAGACTTGATGTTATACCCCGTATTTCCAGAGTATGTACGTGAGGGTGTACGTACAAAAGTTTAGTCTTAAAGATAGGCTATGGACGAAAAAGTTTGTGCACAACTCACTAAAAGAATCGTTTTTCGACGAAACGTTTTACTAAACTCGCGTAGGGTAAATTCCGGCTATGTCATTAATAATTTTTGCGGATTTTTCAGAGAGACGAAACATTTTGGACCAACGGGAGGGTGACACTTGTCACCCTCATTGGACGGCAAAAATGGGCATTGTTGGCACGTTTTTTGTGCCTTGCACAAAGTCAAGGAGTTGGTAGGATATTTGTGTAGTAGATGGATAAGGGCACTTGGGTGAATCTCCACCCTACACTTGCCTTGCACTTGGCATCATCTTGGCCATTGGTTGGCCTTTGCTTGACCTATAAATACCCCCCTTAAGATGAATAGTTCTTCATCCACAAAGCATTTCTCCAAGTCTTGAAAAATCCCTCCCCCTCTCTTAAAGCTTTTCGTTCAAGCCTCCACTCCCCTTGTGAAGGCCCTTGGCCGAATACCCCTCTAAAAGAAGCCCCAGCCAAACACTACCCCCTCCCTTGGTAGAAAAGTTGTCTTCCAAATACCCTAGCCCGATTCCCTTATAGTATCTTAGTAGAAGTTGTTGGGAACTTCTAAGGGTTCTTGGAGCTATCGGAGCGTACAAATTAGGAGCTAAACCTTGCTCAGGAGCGACTTTTAACTTGGATAATTTTGGGCTTACCGAGGTAAATACTCTTGTCCTTCTATTATAATTGGATATCACATATAAGAATAGTATAGACTTGAGTATATGATATGAAGAATAGAATTGAACTGTTATCACAGTAGAAGGGTATAAAAGAAGAATAATCGAACTATACTTACTTAGGACTGTTTTCACAGTAGATTTGAGTAGCTCATCGGGTAGGGAAGTGCTGCCCAATTTTCCGTAGAATAAAGGACCCTCTGCTTAGAACTGTTTACAGAGTAGTCTAGACGTTGATAGACGTGTCTGACTATTATAGGTTGATTCTCATGCGACATATATTCAACTTGGCGTGGTTTTCACGAGAAGGTATGTGATTCTTCCTATACTCTTGAGCATGATATTTTAAATATATATATAGTACGGTAGACGTACGAGTGTTAACTGAATAATAATTACGGCAATGTCTTTTGACTTAAGCCTGAATAATAACTACGACAATTTCTTTTGACTTAAGCCTGAATAATAAAAGATCTTGAAGCATTTCAAAAGAATACTGAATCATTTTTAATGTAAGAGAAACAGTTGGTTTTAAACAAAAGCTTAAGAGTTATACTAGCTTTATGGGAAGTTAGGTATAACAACTTAAGAAAGATAAAAGAATCTGCATTTACTTGCTTATGAAAACATTGTTTTGATTTCTGTAAGGTGTAGTAAGATTGATTGATAAATAGACATATTATGATGCTACGTGTGTTAGTGTCTTGTGATGTTGTGAAAGGGGTCATTCTCGTTGTGCTTACGTTGCTAGACGGTAAGTCGATTATCTTGTTATTATATCACCTACCCTCGACCAGGTTATACCGAGGGCTTGCCACCATTGATGCGGGTCTATACGGCCTATTCGGTCTGTGAGACTATGCGGAGATGCGGGAGCTCCAGGATTCATCATTCCGGCTGTTTTAGACCGATGCTGGGGATGCCCTATGCGGTCTGTGTGACTATGCGGTCTATTGAGACTATGCGGATCGCGGAGTCCAGGAGGTACCGGGTTAGCTACCCCGACGCGAGAATACCTCACGCGGTGCGTGTGACCTATGCGATCTGCGGAAGTCGAGACTAGGCACGCATAATGATACTATGGGCGATTGGCCTTGCTTCGATCATTCGAGGCCTAGGAAAGACCAGTTACAGTATATCTATGTTGCACTTGCTTATGTTGTGGCACTATGTGTAATTGAACTGATTGTATTGCAATGGCTTTAAATACTTTGATTTCATTTAAGTACTTTACAGTTTCACATACTTGGTACCTGTTGTACTGACCTCCTTCGGGGGGCTGCGTTCATGCCGCAGGTAAGGGCAAGCAGGTGCTAGATCCACATCCTTAGGATCTCTTTGCTTTGGTGTCAGGAGCTCCATCTTCTCCGGAGGCTCGACTTTTGGGTATGATCTCCCTGTTGTTGTATATAGTTTTGTACATTCAGGGTATGGCGGGGCCCTGTCCCGCCATAGTTGTTTATCTTCTTAGAGGTCTGTAGTCCTATTGTACAGTTGGGATGCAACTGCAAAAATTATGTTTTTATATATATGCCGAAAGGCGACATTTTCTCATGTAAAACTGTGTCTCATTTTACAACTGTTTCATGTCTTGTTTTTATATTCCGCTGATTACTCTGATGTATGACTACTTGGGTGCCCGGGTAAGACACCAGTCACGGGCCCCGGAACGGGTCGTGACACTTGATCTTAAAAGATAAGAGACTTGACTTAATTGAATTAATATGAATTTTGTTAAAAAGTGTGAAACATCATTCGTGAGTAATGAGTACTTGGTTTTTAGAAGGAATAATGTTTTACTGATTTCGGAAATCAGAATAAGTATCGAACAAACCACTGCAGCGCTAATAAAGAGAAATGTATTGAATAATTAAGTATTATTAAAACCAGTAGAAACCTCCATCTGCATAGAAGCTAAGATGAGACAAAATGATATTACATTTCCTACATCATGGCTGCTTTTATAAGATTGTTATAAACAAAGAATAACCTACTCACACATAAGGCTTATTGTTTTAAAGGGGAGTACGTTATTTGATTAAGACTATAAACTATGAAATCTTTCCAAAGTAAAAGACGTGAGTATCTGAAATTAGGCAAACTTGAACTTTTGGAAAAGAATGTTGTTACTTGACGTTGTTCTAGAAAGTGTAAGCCACTTGGTTAAAACAGTGTAAAGTACTTGATTTTAAAACATGAACGTATTTGGCACTACGGATAATAGTATCGAGTTGTTTTTACGTAAAAAGAGGTCTTTTTGAAAGGATTAATGTATGTAGTACTTTGGGGTTAAAACCCGGATTTGTTGTAATAAAATAAGAGTCTATAAGTATGTTGAACTTGCCTATGTTTGTGGTAATAGCCTTTGTTGTGCAAGTGTTGTATTTCTGTGCTACCGCGTCTCTCGTTGGAGGGCCGGCTATCTGACTGATTGATGGACATACTGACACGATGGGTGGCCCACGGGTATGCTTCCATTAGAAGTGTGATGTTGTTACATGGACATGTCTGCACCGATGCAGAATTCTGGGGGCATGCGACCATGCGGCGGGTTAATCACCCGATATATTATTATTGTTGTTACATGGACATGTCTGCACCGATGCAGAATTCCGGGGGCATGCGGCCATGCGACGGGTTAATCACCCGATATATTGTTATTGTTGTTACATGGACATGTCTGCACCGATGCAGAATTCCGGGGGCATGTGGCCATGCGGCAGGGTTGATCACCCGGTGTATTGGTATTATTGTTACATGGACATGCTCGCACCGGCGAATTCCGGGGGCATGTGGCCATGCGGCAGGGTTGATCACCCGGTACCTTATTATTATTGTTGCATCCTGGACATGTCTGCACCGATGGAGAATTCCGGGGGCATGTGGCCAAGATGCGAACATGATTGATGTTGTGGGCGTGAGACCCATAGTTATATTTGAGTGATGACTTTGAGGGCGTGAGTCCCTGACTTAACTGCGTTTATGATTGCGTACTGTATTTTGGTTATCATATATATCGCCTGCTTTATATGGACTGTTATGATTTAACTGCAGTATTTTCAGTTTCACATACTTGGTACTGCCAGATCGACCTCCCCGGGCTGCGTTCATGCCGCAGGTAGAGGTACATCGGTTGTCGATCCTCGCTTCTAGGATCACAAATCAGCGTTTTGGGAAGCTCCGTTTCTCCGGAGGCTTATCTTTTGGTATGTTACCCTGAGTCTGTAGGTCCTTGTACATTCAGGGGTATGGCGGGGCCCTGTCCCGCCATAGTTGTCATTACATTCTTAAGTGTCCAGAGTAATCTTGTGGCGGGGTTGTAAAAAGGATTAAACTGTTCGGGTTTTTTTTATGTATTATATATACAGAAGGCAACTGTTTTGGTTGGCCTGTTTATTTATCATGTCTCTTGTTTCATATTTATGTTTTATTTCCGCTGATTACTCTGATGTATGTATCACTAGGGTGCCCGGGGTAAGGCACCAGTCACGGGCCCGGGATCGGGTCGTGAGAGTGGGCTAACGTGTCAGTATGTCCATCAATCAACCAGATAGCCGGCCCTCCAACGAGAGACGCGGTAGCACAGAAATACAACACTTGCACAACAAAAGCTATCACAACAAGCATAGGCCAGTTCAACGTACTTTCATTTCATGTCAACAATTCCGGGTTTCAACCCCAAAATACTACATACTTTCATTCCTTCAAAACAAAAACCTCTTTCTACGTAAAAGCCACACGATACTAACACCCGTGGTATCGAACACATTCAGGTTTAAATCAAGCACTTTAAACACTTTTTAGCACAAAGTCAAGTATACCATTTTAAAATCCAATTATCTAACCCCTTTAAGATCAAGGTACTCCTACCTTTTTATAACCAAGCCACGTATGTTTTTCCATCACAAATAATTCAATATTTAAAAACAAGTTACCAATCTAAATCCAATAATGAATCCATTTCTTTATTTTCCATAAAGTCGTTATAACTAACTTCCCATAAAGCTATTATAACACTTTATGTTTTAAAACAATACAAGACAAAACCATGCCTTTCTTTTAAAACAAAACACTTCAAATTCTTTAGTCTCTTTTCTTTTAGAAATTGAGTTCCTTACCTTGGGATTTTTAAGAAGATCAAAACTTGATTACAATAATTCTTATTAGAGCAGCCATGATCTAGGAAATGTAATACAATTTTTTCTTATCTTAGCTTCTATGCAGATGGAGGTTTCTACTGGTTTTAATATGATTAATTGTCATTACTTCTTTCCTTTATCAACGCTGCATTGGCTTGTTCGATCCTTATTCCCATTTCCGAAATTTATGTAACATTATTCTTTTAAAAACCAAGTACTCATTTCTCACGAATGAGGTTTCACACCTTTCAACACCATTTAGGTCAATTACAAGTCAAGTCTCTTATCTTTTGAAATCAACAGACCATTCTTTTAGCTACATAAAGCGGTTATAACAAACTTCCCATAAAGCTGTTATAACACTTTATGTTTTAAACCAACCAATTACAACTATAAGCCCTTTATGAGACCAAGAGGGCTTATTCTTTAACCACCGAGCACCCATTACTAACGAATAAGGTTTTCCTACTTTTTCAAACAATCAAGACCTTTACACTTCATATCAAGTCAAGGCAAAACAAGGGAAACCAAATTCCTTTAACACACGTGCATCTACTGCACTATATATTTCACAAATAATCATGCTGAAGAGGATAGGAAGAATCACATACCTCGCGACAATTATCGACGGTTAGCAAAATGCTCCACAGTACTATCCTCCTTAAGTAGAATATGCTACTCGTAGTACTTCAATCCTAGTAAGGTCATAAAACGTCTATCAAACGCTAGCTTCGAACGTAGAATAAACTAAGTGCAAAGTCCCTATATTCTACGACAATTTGGACAGAACTTCCTTTGTTTCTACTAACTTTGCCACCTTTTTCAAGGTCGAATTTCAATAACCAACGCCACATTTAAGGCACACAATTCAACTAACCACAAAGGGGATTACACGCCTTTACAGGACGCGTAAAATTCCGCCCCACAATGATACAAAATAAACCAATAATTTCCATGCCATTCTTGGCCAACAATATAACCAATACTAACCCCTTTCAACTCTTTTCCAATCCAAGTTCTTAGGTCTAACATGATATCTAGCCCTAGACATCTTCAACAACTACAATCCCCCTTTACAACATGCGACGACCAAATTAGTAACCAAATTGAAGTTATCATCTTAAGGCTAACATGCCCATTTCAGTTTTCAACAAGACAACAAGATCTAAATCTATACAACTTAAATAAAACAGCCTCAGGCTCATTTCTAAACTACTATAACTTGAAATCTTCAATTAAACAAGAAGGTGGAGATCTTACCTCAAGAAGCTCTCTTTCCGAAATCTTCTTCACTTTAAAATTACCCACACGAGCCCTCTACAAGTCTGCCAACACTTTTCCTTCTTGAAGTCTTTCCAAAAATTCCTTAGGCTAGGTTTTCTTCCAAAATCTAGAGAAAGGAGAGGATTTTCTTGGGAGGGTTTTGAGAAGAAATGGCCAAGTCTTCAAGACTTGGCCTAAAATAGCCCCTTTCCTGGTCAAAATGATGGGAGGGACACTTGTCACCCTCCCATAGGCTTTTAACAAAATATCCCCTGATTTTCGTCTTTTCCCGCAGAAAAATCCGCCGCCGCGCTGGCCATGGCGCTCCACTTCCGAAAGTTCCAGATTCGGCGCGCTGCCCTGCATTCGGCCGCGCTGCAACCCCACGGACTCCCAAGACAACCGCGCTGCCCCAGATTCCGTCGCGGCGCTGCACTTCGAACCAAAACCACTGCTTTGCCTGACTGCGCAACAAACTTGAAACTTCCATAACTTTTGACTCCGATGTCCTATCGACGAACAGTTTGTTGCGTTGGGAACTAGATTTAACGGACTACACACTAGGCATTTTAAACACCTCGAAATTCTTAACAACTGGGGTACAACACTACAAGGTAGACTCAAAATCCGTCCAACACATGTTTGTCAATTTATCTTTCAACTTTCAAATCTGATATTCCTTGGTATGTTCTTATCTTATCTTCTTGAATTTACGGGGTGTAACATTTAGGGAAAAATGTATTTGACTAAGGAATAACGCAAATATAATGACTTTATGGGAAGTTGGTTATATTAGCTTTTGAAAGGTTAACAAAGAAAGGTTTACCCTAAGTAAAACAAGTACGGGTAAAGGATTTGAAACTATGGAAGGTGAATTGATTTTTAGGCATTGATTGCCTAAGGTTTTAAAAAAGGAAATGAAGTCACTTGATTTAGAAGCCTACTATATTTCTAAAAGAAAATGTGACTTGTCTTGAAAAGAAATCGTAACTTGATACTATGATGATTAGTATCTTGGAATTTTTGTATAAAAAGAGTTATTTCTTAAAAGGTTAGAAGTACATGATACTTGGGTTGAATTCCCGGATTTTCTATTAAAAGACATGTTAGTGCCTTAGGTATACTAAAATGAGAGGATATATTAATAATGTTAATAAGAAGTTAGGGGATTTCTTAACTTTCTTATGTTATGATAAGCCGGTAGTGCTTATGTTATGCTTGATAGGCCGATAGTGCTTATGTTATGTATGGTAGGCCGGTAGTGCTTATGTTTTGTGTGATAGCCGGATGAGCTATGTGTCACGACCCGTTCCGGGGCCCGTGACTGGTGCCTTACCCGGGCACCCAAGTATACATACATCAGAGTAATCAGCGGAATATAAAACAAGACATGAAATAATATGGAGTGAAAACAGTTTATCTGAGAGAAGTTGCCTTTCGGCATATATATAAAAACATGAATCCGAACAATTACATCCTTTTTACAAACTCTGCCCACAACAGTACTACATACCTCTAAGAATGATATAACAACAATAGCGGGACAGGGCCCCGCCATTGTCACGACCCGAACCCGGGCCCGTGACTGGTGCCTTACCCCGGGCACCCTAGTGATACAACATCAGAGAAAATCAGCGGAAATAAAAACATGAACATGAATTAAGAGACATGATAAATAAACAGGCCAACCAAACCAGTTGCCTTCAGTATATATACATAAATACCCGAACAGTTATCCTTTTACGCATACGCCACAACAAGATTACATACCTCTAAGAAGTGATAACAACTATGACGACAGGCCCCGCCATACCACGAATGTACAAGAACCTCTGCACTGTGGTAACATACCAAAGATAAGCCTCGAAGGAACGGAGCTTCCCAACACGCTGAAATGTGATCCTATAAGCGGATCGAGTCGATGTACCTCTACTGCGCAGATGAACGCAGCCTCAAGGAGGTCAAGACAACATGTACCAAGTATGTGAAATCAGAAAATATCAGAAATGAAATCATAATAGTCTATATAAAGCGGAGACATGTATGATAACCAAACTACGATTCACAATATAAAAGCGATCATGTCAAGTCGGGGACTCACGCCTCAAAGTCATCCTCATGCCCGTGGAACTCCTTCCTCACCGCCGGCGCCTAGGTACAAATCATGTGATACGTATAATGTGTCTCGGCCCATCTTATGAACCCAAAGATAGAAACGTGGAATACATTCCTGCTCATCCTACGAACCCAGAGTCGAGTGGAATACATTCGGATGAACCGTAGTCGAGTGAAATACATTCCGGATGAACCAGAGTCGAGTGAAATACATTCGGATGAACGGTAGTCGAGTGAAATACATTCCGGATGAACCTGTAGTCGAGTGAAATACATTCCGGATGAACCTTGAGTCGAGTGAAATACATTCGGATGAACCGTAGTCGAGTAGAACACAAGACTTGCACAACAAGGCTATCACACGTAACATGGTCAAGTTTTATAACAACAAGCATAGGCAAGTTATACACAACTCAAGGTACTATCATTTTATGTCAAAGTCGGATTTTAACTCTAAAGTACTACGTACGTTAAATTCCTTTTAAGAGATTCATTCCTTTTCTAAAAGTCACCCGATACCCGTAGTATATAAAAATGTGTGACTTATATCTTTTAAGTAAACCAAAACAACTTTCATACTTTCCTTTTTAAGACCAAATTAAGGCAATACCATGCCTTCCTTTTGGACCAAAATACTTCTCTTTAAAAGTCAAGTTACCACATTAAAACAAATGATAAAACCCTTATTTGTTTTCATAAAGTCGTTATAACCAACTTCCCATAAAGCTGTTATAACACTTTATGTTTTAAACCATTTTAAGACAACACAATGCCTTTCTTTTCCCTAAAAGTTCCAGTTTGCCTAATTTCAATTACGCAAGTCTCTTTTTAGAAAAGTTTCATAGTTCAATGTCTTAATCTCTTTTTAAAACAATAGAGTAACATATGCCATAGGTGAGTAGGTTAATCTTGTTCATAATCAATCTTATTAAGCAGCCCTGATCTAGAAAATGTAATATCATTTTGTCTCATCTTAGCTTCTATGCAGATGAGGTTTCTCTTGGTTTTAATAATACTTAATTATTCAATACATTTTCCTTTATTAACGCCGCAGTGGTTTATTGATACACATTCGATTTCAAATCAAGAAACATTATTCCTTTTAAAACCAAGTACTCATTACTCACGAATGAGGTTTCACACAAAATCCATATTAATTCATTTAAGTTAAGTCTCTTATCTTATAAGATCCCTCTTAACTTTTGTTAATAAACCATTCATTTTACCACTCAAGACGTTATACCTAACTTCCCATAAAGCTAGTATAACACTTATGTTTTAAAACAACCAAATACGATTAACACACGTACGTCTACCGTACTACATAGCTCACACATATCATGCTAGAAAAGATAGGAAGAGGTTCACATACCTCGCGACGATTATCGACTAATAGCAAAACGCTCCAAGTAACTCGAACCGTCGGCTACTCCTTAAGCCAAGTAGATCACGCCATACGTAGTACTTCAACCTATAGAGGCCACAAGGCGCCTATTAACATCTAGATCTCAATGTAGAATATCCTACAGAAAATTCGGCAAAGACTCTCCCGCAACAGCGTAAATCTCCTCCTCTATCGAGGCCGGCTACCAAGCCAACCAGGGGGGGTTTTGCACGTCTAACCGGACGTGTACAATTCTACTCACAGTAATACTACACAAGTCTACTGTAATACAGTCCTATGTAATTACAGTTCAGTTCTCTTCTTTAAATTCAGGCTTAAGTCAAAAGACATTGCCGCACAACTATGTTCAATTCTATATATAGTATACTTCAACTATATATTCCTACTACATGTAATCTCCAATTACAATAAGGGGACAAGAATATTTACCTCGACAAGCCCAAAATTATCCAAGTTATAATGTCGATCCTGAGCAAGGTTTAGCTCCTACTCCGTGCACTCCAATCCTCTCCAAACAACCCTTAGAAGTTCTAACCAACTTCTACTTAAATACTCCAACTCGCTATGAAGATTTACTTAGGGTTTCGGTTTGAGACTAAAAGGACAAAAGGTAGTATTTCCGGGCTCTACGTATAGAGGTAACTTTTGGAATACAACAAGGTAAAGGCTAAGGTATTGGGCATTATAACAATACTTGGAAGACAACTTTCTACCAAGGGGGGGGGGGGGTACCTCTCGGCCACACCACTAGGAGGGGGAGGGGAACCTCTCGGCCACAAGGCCACTCAAAGGGGGAGGGGGGGAAGGCTTAGGACGAGAACAACAAGAGGAGAGGGGAAGGATTGCAAGACTTAGAACACATTTGGATGATGAAGTCTTCAACAAAGGGAGGGGTATTTATAGGGAAGCCAAGGGCCAACCAATGGACAAGATCAAGCCATGTGCAAGGCAAGTGTAAGGCCTTGATCAAGCCAAGTGCACCCTAACCCCTACTCCACAAAACATGGCACAAAATAAGGCACAAAACAAGGCCAAAACAAGGCACAAAATAAGGGGCCAATCGCCGAGACGTGACCCAAATGGTTAACCAACGTCCACGAGGTGACAAGTGTCACCCTCTCGTGGCCCAAAATGTTCCGTCGCTCGAAAATCCGCAAAAATACAAAACGACATAGCCGGAATTTTCCTTCGCAAGTTCTCAGAAACGCTTCGTCTAAAAACGACTCTAACCGGTGTTGTGCACAAAATTTCGAACCTATGCCAAACTTTAAGTCTCAAATTGTCGTGACGACGCCCCACGTATATACTCTGGAAATACGGGGTATAACATTCTCCCCTCCTTAGAAACATTCGTCCTGAATGTTCCTTCTCAAGTCGGATAACGATAAGGTTCCTCTAACAAGTTGCCAACGCCACAGCTTGGCCACGAAATAACACACGTTCTCTTCCTTCCTTACTCGTCGTGCGATACCACTTTTGTCACTTTGCGCGAGGTTCTAGTGTCACTCCGCGACCCAACAAATGGTACCGAACTGCATGC
Source organism: Przewalskia tangutica (assembly GCA_029844215.1). Classification (NCBI taxonomy): domain Eukaryota; kingdom Viridiplantae; phylum Streptophyta; class Magnoliopsida; order Solanales; family Solanaceae; genus Przewalskia; species Przewalskia tangutica. The sequence continues at coordinate 83,963,804 of CM056726.1, read as the reverse complement.
GGTCCCTGAGGTTCTAGTGTCTCTCAGGACGTGCCATACTTCAGTCATTGCTTCATTTCTCAAAACTGTGGAGTCACTACCTCCAAACTTGGTCATCTTACTAGCCGTAATATCCCCTAAGGCCATCTCCGGCCTTCACAAACGATTATGTCGAACACATCCACGAACTCATACGATGGTCGTCTAAACTTGGGCCTAGCACCCTCGTGACCCTACCACCTGGCGGGACTACCCAGAACTGACCCCACCCAAAACCGGGCTGCGGGTCGACCCGCGAGCGGCCATCAACCCGACCCACAATCGCGCCGACACTTGCTCCGAACGGAACAATCTTACCTAATCAAGTCAGGAAAGCTACCACTTCCATCTCACACTACCCATGGACTTATCACACAAATAATTCCCACGTACTACTTACTCTGATAAGGGTCAAACATGAAATAAATCTTTTACTCGAGACGACCTTACCTCTAAGGTCTCAATCGTGACATAGTCTAAGGTTCACACTTACCATGCCCCCATACTTATCCTTCCAACTAACCACGTTTCTGAATCACATTTTAGCACGGCTATCCGAACATAACACTAAACACATCATCAACAAGTATACAAAACTCTAGAGGTTAAGGATATACCGAATCTACCGCCCACTCTAATCATAAGCTCACTGCAGGCGCATAATCAGAAGGCGATGAACCCGCCATCGATCCTAGGTCGCGCTACGCCGCCGGCATTCTCCTATAAGCACGCCTCGTCCACATGGCTCCGACGGCCACAGTGAAACAAGCACCAAGAAAAGACGACATTCCCGGATGATGTTTGCCACATCGCGCACACCGGAGGGGACATGAATCCGCCGCTAGCACTCACGCATACCGTGAACTAAGCCCCGAGCTCGACCAGCCCCGAATACCGAACGCCCCGACGATCGCGGGGACCACTCAGATCGTGGAGGTACATAACTAGATCGCCGAGGCGGTCCGCCTCGAAAGTTACCAAAGGACCCGCTGCTCGCCCTCTTCGCCGATCTCTGGCCATTCCGCCGACCTCTCCGCGTGCCTCACATCCTAGTGCATGAGCTTGATGCGGCAATGTCCATGCCCGGTGAAGAGCTACACCGCATAAGCTTCGCCAAGTAATCATCCACCCGTGACGTAGCGGTGTACTCGCCCTCCATATCGGCTACCACTGGAACATACCGAGCTAATGAGTCGAACTCCACATTGTACTTCTAACTGGCCCGCCCGCCCCGCCTCAACGTCAAAAATCTCGCCCGAGCCTCCTCATTTGGGGCAAGAAATGTGCAAGAAAAGCCTCGAGAACTCGTCCCAAACGGTGGAAGTGCATGCTCTTCCCGACAACTCCCACGAATCAAACTACCAATCGCAGATCACGCACTGATGCGAACCCAATACCACCGACTGCGCTGCGAGACTCGATCACTTATGATCCAGAGTTGCTTGGATAAACTCCCGAGGTCATCTCGGCTCTCGATCCATGTAACATCAAGGCTACAACTCGAAAGTCCTGTAGCCTCAAACAGCCTACTCGGGGTGAACTACGGTGCATCGGGCCGGAATCGCCGATCCACTTATCCTCATATCCGCCACGACCGCCAAGAATCGAGCCATCTCCTTGTACCATCTCATCCGCTTCCAGCCGTGGACCGAGGCTCGTATCAGAGTCTCAGCAGCCATCGCCGCGCTCTAAACTCGCTGCTGGCGGGCCGCGAAACTCGCCGTTTAAGCACTGCTCGTGTATCGACCGGCTCGCGCTCGCATTCTCTCAGATCTCACTAACAGCCTCGATCGCTTGCCCATCCGGGCTCGGTTTGCCTTACGCGAGGCATAATCGTAAAGGAAAGGAATACGTCGGAGGGTCCAACTTATCACACGCCTACAGGGCACGATCTCGTAATGAGAAGAATGGAAACTAATCCTAAATGTCCTATAGCCTCCGATTATAGACGTGGTGCACAACACACCGATAATCAAGACCCTACTAGACACGGTCAAGAGACACTTTCCGAGGACTAATCGCTCGATACCACTTTTGTCACGACTAACCCGGCGTGATCGTGCCTTACCCCGGCACCCTAGTGATACAACATCGAGAAAATCAGAAATAAAAACATGAACATGAATTAAGAGACATGATAAATAAACAAAGCAACCAAAACAGCTTGCCTTTCAAGATATATACATAAATACCCGAACAGCTTATCCTTTTTACGCATCGCCACAACAAGATTCATGCACTTCTAAGAAGTGACAACAACTATGACGGACAGTGGCTCCGCCATACCTCGAATGTACAAGAACCTGCTGCACTCGGTAACATACCAAAGATAAGCCTCAAGGAACGGAGCTTCCCAACACGCTGAAATGTGATCCTATAAGCGGATCGACAATCGATGTACTTACCGCGCAGATGAACGCAGCCTCAAGGGCGAGGTCAAGATAACAGTACCAAGTATGTGAAATCAGAAATGTCAGAATGAAATCATAATAGTCTATATAAAGCAGAGACATGTATGATAACCAAACTACGATTCACAATATAAAAGCGATCATGTCAAGTCGTGACTCACGCCTCAAAGTCATCCTCACGCCCGTGGAACTCCTTCCTCACCGCCGACGCCTAGGTACAAATCATGTGATACGATAATGTGTCTCGCCCATCTTATAGACCCAGATAGAAACGTGTGGAATACATTCCTGCTCATCCTATGAACCCAGAGTCGAGTGGAATACATTCGGATGAACCGTAGTCGAGTGAAATACATTCTGGATGAACCGGTAGTCGAGTGAAATACATTCCCTGATGAACCCAGAGTCGAGTGAAATACATTCCTGATGAACCTAGTCGAGTGAAATACATTCCTGATGAACGGTAGTCGAGTAGAACACAAGATTTGCACAACAAGGCTATCACACATAACATGGTCAAGTTTCATAACAACAAGCATAGGCAAGTTATACACAACTCAAGGTACTTTCATTTTATGTCAAAGTCCTGATTTTAACTCCTAAAGTACTACGACGTTAAATTCCTTTTAAGAGATTCATTCCTTTTCTAAAAGTCACCCGATACCCGTAGTATATAAAAATGTGTGACTTATAACTTTTAAGTAAACCAAAACAACTTTCATACTTTCCTTTTTAAGACCAAATTAAGGCAATACCATGCCTTCCTTTTGGACCAAAATACTTCTCTTTTAAAAGTCAAGTTACCACATTAAAACAAATGATAAAACCCTTCTTTTGTTTTCATAAAGTCGTTATAACCAACTTCCCATAAAGCTGTTATAACACTTTATGTTTTAAACCATTTTAAGACAACACTATGCCTTTCTTTTCCCTAAAAGTTCCAGTTTGCCTAATTTCAATTACGCAAGTCTCTTTTTAGAAAAGTTTCATAGTTCAATGTTTTAACCTCTTTTTAAAATAATAGAGTAACATATGCCATAGGTGAGTAGGTTAATCTTGTTCATAATCAATCTTATTAAGCAGCCCTGATCTAGAAAATGTAATATCATTTTGTCTCATCTTAGCTTCTATGCAGATGGAGGTTTCTACTAGTTTTAATAATACTTAATTATTCAATACATTTTCCTTTATTAACGCTGCAAAGGGTTTATTGATACACATTCGATTTCAAATCAAGAAACATTATTCCTTTTAAAACCAAGTACTCATTACTCACGAATGAGGTTTCACACAAAATCCATATTAATTCATTTAAGTTAAGTCTCTTATCTTATAAGATCCACTTCTTAACTTTTGAAGTTAATAAATCATTCATTTTACCACTCAAGACGTTATACCTAACTTCCCATAAAGCTAGTATAACACTTATGTTTTAAAACAACCAAATACGATTAACACATGACGTCACCGTACTACATAGCTCACACATATCATGCTAGAAAAGATAGGAAGAGGTTCACATACCTCGCGACGATTATCGACTAATAGCAAAACACTCCAAGTAACTTCGAACCGTCGCTACTCCTTAAGCCAAGTAGATCACGCCATACGTAGTACTTCAACCTATAGAGGCCACAAGGCGCCTATTAACATCTAGATCTCAATGTAGAATATCCTACAAAAATTCAAGAAGACCTCCCCGCAACAACAGAAATCTCCTCCTCTATCGAGGCCGGCCACCAAGCCAACCAGTGGGGTTTGCACGCCTAACCGACGTGTACAATTCTACTCACAAGAATACTACACAAGTCTATCAGAATACAATCCTATGTAATTACAATTCGCTTCTCTTCTTTAAATTCAGCTTAAGTCAAAGACATTGCCGCAAGCCTATGTTCAATTCTATATATAGTATACTTCAACTATATATTCCTACTACATGTAATCTCCAATTACAATAAGGACAAGAATATTTACCTCGACAAGCCCAAAATTATCCAAGTTATAATGTCGATCCCGAGCAAGGTTTAGCTCCTACTCGTGCACTCCAATCCGCCTCCAAACAACCCTTAGAAGTTCTAACCAACTTCTACTTAAATACTCCAACTCGCTATGAAGATTTACTTAGGGTTTCGCTTGAGACTAAAAGGACAAAAGGTAGTATTTCCTGCTCTACGATGATAGAGGTAACTTTTGGAATACAACAAGGTAAAGGCTAAGGTATTGGGCATTATAACAATACTTGGAAGACAAATTTCTACCAAAGTGGGTACCTCTACCACACCACTGTGAGTGGAGGGGAACCTCTCGGCCACAAGGCCACTCAAAGGGGGAGGGGGGGAAGGCTTAGGACGAGAACAACAAGAGGAGAGGGGAAGGATTGCAAGACTTAGAACACATTTGGATGATGAAGTCTTCAACAAAGGGAGGGGTATTTATAGGGAAGCTGGCCAACCAATGGACAAGATCAAGCCATGTGCAAGGCAAGTGTAAGGCCTTGATCAAGCCAAGTGCACCCTAACCCCTACTCCACAAAACATGGCACAAAACAAGGCACAAAACAAGGCCAATACAAGGCACAAAATAAGGGGCCAATCGGCCAAGGAGACGTGACCCAAATGGCCAACCCAAAGTCCACTTGAGGGTGACAAGTGTCACCCTCTCGTTGGCCCAAAAATGTTCCGTCGCTCGGAAAAATCCGCAAAATACAAAACGACATAGCCGAATTTTCCTTCGCAAGTTCTCAGAAACGCTTCGCCGAAAAAACGACTTAACCGTGTTGTGCACAAAATTTCGAACCTATGCCAAACTTTAAGTCTCAAATTGTCGTGACGACGCCCTTACGTATATACTGAAATACGGTGTCACGACCTGCCCGGCCCGTGATCGTGCCTCACCGGCACCCAAGTAGTCATACATCGAGAAATCAGGAAATATAAAACAAGACATGAAACAGCTTTATAAAATAAGACACGCTTTATGTGAACAAACGTCGCTTTCGGATATATATATGAACAAGGTTTAGCAGCTACATCCGACAATCGCATAACATGACTACGCACTTCTAAGGAAATATACAACTATGGCGGACAGTGGTTCCCGCCATACCCCGATCTGCATAAACTATCTACAATACAGGAGATCATACCAAAAGTAGAGCCTCCTATAAGATGGAGCTCCCGACACCAATGCAAAGAGATCCTAAGGATGCGGATCTAGCACTGCCGCTCTTACCGCGCAGATTTAACGCAGCCTCGGGCGAGGTCAAGATAACAGTACCAAGTATGTGAAACTATAAAGTACTTTAAAATGAAATCAAAGTATTTAAAACCTTTTCACAAATACAATCGCCTAATTGCACATAGTGCCATATCACAAACAATAATAAGATTAGGAAAATCAGAATGTGTCTAGTCTAGGCCGCGAATGATCGGGCAAGGCCAATCGCCCATAGTATCATTCTGCGTGCCTAGTCCTCGACTTCCGCACCGCATAGGTCACACATGCACCGCATGAGGTATACTCGATCGGGGCAGCTAACCCCAGATCCGCCTAGGCTCCCGCACTCGCATAGCCTCAAAAGACCGCATAGTCTCAACAGACCGCATAGGAATCTCGTGATCAAAGCAAACGCCCGAATGATCAATCGAGCATACCGCCGCCCGCATAGTCTCACAGACCGCATAGCCGATAGACCAAGATCGGCGGCAAGCCTCAGATAAATAAGTCAGGCGGGTAGGTGATACAATAACAAGATAACGGACTTACCTGTTAGCAACGTAAGCACAAAGCAAGAATGACCCTTTACACAAAGATTACAAGACACTAACACAGTAGCATCATAACATGTCTACTTATCAAACAATCCTACTATACTTAATGTAAATCAATACAAGGCTTTTATAAACAAACAAGTAAACGCCTTTTCATCTTTCTTAAGTCATATACCTAACTTCCCATAAAGCTAGTATAACTCTTAAGCTTTGTTTTAAAACCAAATATTTATCTTCGTTAAAAATGATTCAAGATTCTTTTGAAATGTTTTCATTCTTTGTTATTCGTGCTTAAGCGTGAGGCATTGCCATAAGTATTATTCAAAGCTTAAGTGAGGCATTGCCATAAGTATTATTCGATTAACACACGACGCTACCGCACTATATATTGTAAAATATCATGCTTTAGGAAGAATCACATACCTTCTCAAATAAAAACCACCGCCAAGTCAATATGTCGCGCAGAGTCACCATAATAGTCACAGATATCTATCAAAGACTACTCGAGGTCATTCTAAACAGGGTTCATAATTCTACGGAAAGTCGGGCAAAGACAACCCTACCCGTGAGCTATTTAAGTCTTCAGGAAAACAATTCTATGTGAGTACAAGGTGATTATTCTTCTTTAAAACCTTCTACAGTGGTAATAGTTCAATTCTTTTACGTGATATTCTTCTAAGTATTTATACTTATCCTTATACTACAACAAGAAGTATTCTCTAATTCAAAAGAGGGTTAGGATTATTACCTGTAAGCCCAATAATATCCTAGATAAAGTCGCACTGAGCAAGGTTTAGCTCCTAAGTCAGACGCCCAGAGTCTAAGAAACCTTAGAAGTTCTTCACAACTTCTACCAAAGACTAAGGGATTTGGGCTAGGTATTTTGGGCATTATAACGATACTAGAAGACAACTTTTCTACCAAGGGATGGGGTAGATTTCGCCAGGCTAGGGGGGTATTCGGCCAAGGCCACCTTCACAAGGGGAGGGGGAGGTGTTTGGACGAAATGGCTACTAAGGGAGAGGAGAGGATTTTTAGACTTGGAAGATAACTTTGTGGATGAAGAACTCTTCATCTAAGGGGGTATTTATAGCTCAAGGCTTGGCCAACCAATGGCCAAGATGAAGACAAGTGCAAGGCAAGTGTAGGGTGAGGATTAACTAAACACAAATATCCTACCAACTCCTTGACTTGTGCCATGGCACAAAAAACGTGCCAATGTTTCTCCATTTTCGTCCAATGGACGATTCAAGTCCATCAATGGGAGGGTGCCAAGTGTTGCCCTCCCGTTGGTCCAAAATGTTTCGTCTCTCGGAAAAATCCGCAAAAATAAGAAATGGCATAGCCGGAATTTACCCTACGAAAGCTGTGGAAACGTTTCGTCGGAAAACGATTCTTTTAGCGAGTTGTGTACAAATTTCGAACTTGGCCTATCTTTAGGCTAAACTTTTGTACGTACGTATTCCCTTACGTACATACTCTGGAAATACGGGGTATAACATTCTCCCCTCCTTAGAAACATTCGTCCCGAATGTTCCTTCTCAATACAGTTATCGAAGAAGCTTAAACAGCTTAGCAAATGCCACACACGCCACAAAACAACACTTAGGCATAAATGATAATGGAAATTTACAAGTAGGAAAGTGAATTACCCGAGGTGTGGGAATAGGTGAGGATACTTCGTCTCATGTCCTCCTCGGCTTCCCACGCCATCTCTTCCTCGAGCTCGTTCCGCCACAAGACTTTGACTAAGCCACGCCCTTCGTCCGCAGACGCCTAACTCGACGATCGACTATCGCGCATGGAATCTCTCATACGATAGCCCTGGCCACCGACATCGCCAATCGGTGCACCCTAGATGGATCCCCGATACATCTCTCAAAGATAGATACGTGAAACACGGATGCACCGCCTCCAGACGGACGGCAGATTCAACTCGTAGGCAACCTTGCCTACCTCGCGACAATCAAACGCCCAATGTACTGGGCCGAGCTTCCTTCTTCCCGAATCTCATCACACCCTTCATGGGTGACACCTTTAGGAAAACCCAATCATGAACTCGAACTCAAGATGCCGACGACGATGATCTCGTGATACGACTGGCCGACTCGAGTCAATAGCCGCCTCGGATAAGCTTCACCTTATCCATCGCTGTACCAAATCTGGTCCCACTAGCCGCCCTCGCCCACATCGAACCAACCTATAGGCGATCCGCACTTCCTCCCATACAAGGCCTCATAAGGCGCCATCCAATACCGGAGTGGTAGCTATTATTATATGCGAACTCAACTAGAGGCAAATGATCCTCCCAACTACCACTAAAGTCAATAACACAGCTCGCAAAGATATCCTCAAGAGTTCGGATAGTGGCTCGCTGTCCCGTCTGCTCAGGATGAAATGCGACTGTGCTCACCGCCCCTAAACCCTCTGGAAGGACTCCGTAAGTTAGCCGAACCGGGCTCCTCTCGTCGATATGATCGAAGTAGGGACTCCATGTAGTCCGACGATCTCTGATGTAAAGTCCGCATAATCCTCACCAAAAGTCGCCCCGACGGAAGAAAGTGGCTGATTTCGCCACCGGCCGACGATAACCCATATAGAATCATGTCTCCTCCGAAAGCGAGGTAATCCTGATGAAGTCCATGTTGATTACCTCCCACTTCCGTGTCGATCTCTATCGTCAGAATAAACCACCGTGCCTCTCGTGCTCTACCTTCACCGCCGACAACACGCACCGAGCTACGAACTCGCAACGCCCCTCTTCAAGCCATCCCACCAATACACGATCTAAGGTCGTGGTACATCTTGGTCGACCCGATGGATAGAGTAACGCGCTACGCAGTGCTTCCCCAAGAACTCTTGCCAAGTCCTCAAACATCCGAACACACATACCGCCTCAAACCTTAGCACCCCATCAGGTGCTACCTCAAAAGGACCCTTGCCCTCACGAAGAGTCAGATCACGATATCGAATCAAAGCCGATCCTCGAATCGCTGCCTCTTCACCTCCTCGACGATGGAAGACTCGCAACCTCACGAACTCTAACCCCATCGCTATCGTAATCAATCGACGACACCAAGGCTCGCTAATCGATGCAAATCACGAACCATGTCCTCCTCTCTAGCCGCACATCCGATAGGCTCCCATCGACCTACGACTAAGAGCATCCGCCACAACATCGCCTTCCCGTGGTATAGATATCAACATCGTAATCCTTAAGCAACTCTAACCACCGCCTTCGCCGTAAGTTCACTCCTCTCGTCAAGATATACCTGAGGCTCTTGTGGTCTGTATAAATATCCACGTGAACCCCATACAAATAGTGCCTCCAGATCTTCAAAGCGTGAATCACTACCGCTAACTCCAAATCACGCGGGTAGTTCCTCCGTGTTTCTTCACCGCCGACGCATATGCTATAACCCCGCCATGCTGCATCAATACACATCCCAACCCGATGCCCGACGATCACAATACACGACATAACCATCCGACCTCCGAAGAGTAAGAACGGGGCGCCGCGCCTCCTTCAAGAATCGAAACCCCGCCACAAGCATCACCATCAAACTTGGCCGCTTTCCGAGTCACCCTAGTCAATGGTGCAGTAGATAAGCAAACTTCTCCACGAACCGATAATAACTCGCAAGGCCCGTAAAATCGCGAACCTCTGAGTAAGAGGTCTCGCCAAGTCTCGATCGCCGATTCGCCAGATCAACTCGAATGCCATCACCCATAATATGCCTAAGAAACGCCATCAAGTCAACCAAAACTCACATTTGGAAAACTTGGCGCATAAATCGCTGGTCTCGAGAATCACAAGACAGCCTCAAATGCTCCGCATGCTCCCGCTTCCGAGCGAGAATAAACCAAGATATCATCAATGAACACTATCACAAACGTGTTCAAAATGGTTTGAACACTCGGTTCATCAAATCCATGAATACCACGAGCATCGTCAACCCAAAAGACATGACCAACTCATAATGCCCGCACGTCCGAATGCACCCTAGGGACATCCACCTCTCGACACGAACTCGATGATAGCCCAACGCAGATCAATCTCGAGAAACATCTCGCGCTCGCAATCGGTCGAACAAATCATCAATCTCGGGAAGCGGGTATTCGTTTAATGGTCACCTTGTTCACCGCTCAGTAATCAACACACATGCGCAGCTGGCCCCGCCCTTCTTCTTCACGAACAATACCGGCGCTTCTGTGGAGAAACACGGGCCTAATGAAGCCCTTCTCTAGCAAATCCCTGCCGATCCTTCACTTCTCAACTCGCAGTGCCATTCAGTATGGCGAATGGAAATAGGCCGAGTATCTGGCAATATGTCAATACAAAACTCAATCTCCCTCTCAGGAGGGATACCCGGGAGGTCATCTGGGAACACGTCTGGGAACTCGCTGACTACGGGAACTGACTGAAAATCTGGTACCGCAGCCTCAGTATCAAACACTCGAACGAGATGGTAGATATACCCCTTCTGCACCATCTTCCTAGCCTTGAGGTAGGAAATAAACCTACCCCTCGGCGATACCGTGCTCCCCTCCCACTCAACAACCGGCTCCTCAGGAAACTGGAACCGTACTACTCTCTCTCTGCAGTCCACATTGGCGTAGCAAGAGGCTAGCCAATCCATCCCCATGATCACGTCGAAGTCAATCATCTCAAACACTATCAAGTCGGCCAGGTTCGACGATCGTAAATGGTCACAGACAAGCTCTATATACCCGCCGAGCTACCACCGAATCACCCATCGCGTAGCTACCTCGAAAGCGGTTCATGGACTCGTGCTCTATCCCTATCCTACTAGCAACAAGGGTAGATATATAGGACAGATTAGAACCCGGATCTATCAAAGCATACACATCAAACCCTGAAACTGATAAGGTACCTGTGACGACATCGCGAGGCCTCCGATCCCGCTTACCGACAAAGCATATATGCGGTTCTCGAGGACCGCTAGATCGACCGCGCCACGACCGCCGCGACCCGCTGATCCATTGTACCTTGCCCGGCGAGTAATCGCTTGGGATGAAGAAGCGCAATGCACTTCGTAGGCCGAGCCCTACCGCACGCCTGGCCGGACAAACTCGCAGTGACCTCGCCGCCACAAGTATAGCAAGCTCCCGAGTACGCCTCGCATGGTATCTCGCCACAACGCACACCGAGCGCACTCGAACGGTTAGCACCTCGCTACTCGAAATCAAGTCCCGGGACTCGACCGCCCCGACCGCCTGGCCGGGCTGAATGAGGTAGGAGCGCTCATACCGGGCCGTGGTGCACCGACTTCACGACGCCGCCACCCCGAGGACCACCAAAAGAACCGGCCGCTCGCCTTCTTCTCGCCGATATCGCTTACCCGGCGGTCTCGCGCCTCCTCGCATCCCAGTGCACGGGCTCGCACGCGGTAATGTCCATACCCGGCCGAAGAGAAACACCCGCATGACTCGCCATATAATCATCTAGCCCGCGACGTAGCGGTGTACCCTATCCTCCATATCCGCTACCAATGCTGGGACATATCTAGCCAAAGAATCAAACTCGACATCAGATTCTCGACGGCGGCCCCTGCCTCAAAGAAGCAGAATCTATCACTGCGTCTCCTCATCCGCGGAGGCAAGAAGTGTGTGAGAAAAGCCTCAAAACTCATCCCATACACTGGAGGTGCATGCTCTCCCGAAAGCTCCCATGAATCAAAACTAATCGATTGCGTGTCACGCACCGACGCGAACCGAATGTCACAGCCTTCGCCTCGAAGCCCCGATCACCGCGATAATCCTTCCGCAAATGACGGATGAACTCTCGAGGATCATCCTCCGCCGACCAGAAACTCGGCGGGCTACAACTCAAGAAATCTCGCAGCCTCAAACTATTCGCCTCGGGTGCACTACGGTGCGATCGAGCTGAGCCGAACTGCCGCATCCAGCCTTCTCTCAGACGGGCCACAACTTTAGCCAAAAGTCGGGCTATCTCTCAGACTCCTAACTCTCCGCCCAGCCGTGGGATGCGAGTGCTGGTACTGTGGTCTCGCTGGGCCGGGCGGCCATAGAACTCGCTGCCTCGTATAGATCGGGCCCGAGCCCTCGTAACTCGGGTGTCTCGCTAGCGCCTCGGCCGCTTTGCCCTTCTCGCCCGGTTGCCTTTACGTGAGGCATAATCACACAGTGAAAGGAATACGTTAGAGGGTCCAACCTATAACACGACTCTAAAGCACGATCTCGTAATGAGAAGAATGGAAACCAATCCTAAATATCCTATAGCCTCCTCGATTATTGGTGGTGCACAACACACCGATAATCAAGACTTACTAGATACGGCTCAGAGACACTTTCCGAAGATTAATCGCTCGATACCACTTTTGTCACGACTGCTCGGCCCGTGGATCGTGCCTTACCGGCACCCAAGTAGTCATACATCGAGAAATCAGCGAAATATAAAACAAGACATGAAACAGCTTTATAAAATAAGACATACGCTTTATGTGAATAAACGTCGCTTTTCGCATATATATATGAACAAGGTTTAGCAGCTACATCCGACATCGCATAACATGACTACTGCACTTCTAAGGAAATATACAACTATGGCGATGACAGGCCCCGCCATACCCTCGATCGCATAAACTATCTACAATACAGGAGATCATACCAAAAGTAGAGCCTCCTAGAAGATGGAGCTCCCGACACCAATGCAAAGAGATCCTAAGGATGCGGATCTAGCACTGCCGCTTGCTTACCGCGGCATGAACGCACTTCAAGGAGGTCAAGATAACAGTACCAAGTATGTGAAACTATAAAGTACTTTAAAATGAAATCAAAGTATTTAAAACCTTTTCACAAATACAATCCGCTCAATTGCACATAGTGCCATATCACAAACAATAACAAGATTAGGAAAATCAGAATGTGTCTAGTCTAGGCCGCGAATGATCAAGCAAGGCCAATCGCCCATAGTATCATTCTGCGTGCCTAGTCCTCGACTTCCGCACCGCATAGTCACACATGCACCCGCATGAGGTATACCTCGATCGGGGCAGCTAACCCCAGATCCGCCTAGGCTCCCGCAGCCCGCATAGCCTCAAAAGACCGCATAGTCTCAACAGATCGCATAGGAATCCCGCATCGTGCTAAACGCCCGAATGATCAACTCGAGCATACCGCCGCTCCGCATAGTCTCACAGACCGCATAGGCCGATAGACCAAGATCTGGGCAAGCCCTGTGATAAATAAGTCAAGGGGGTAGGTGATACAATAACAAAGACAACGGACTTACGGTTAGCAACGTAAGCAAAGCAAAGAATGACCCTTTACACAAAGATTACAAGACACTAACACAGTAGCATCATAACATGTCTACTTATCAAACAATCCTACTATACTTAATGTAAATCAATACAAGGCTTTTATAAACAAACAAGTAAACAGCCTTTTCATCTTTCTTAAGTTGTTATACCTAACTTCCCATAAAGCTAGTATAACTCTTAAGCTTTGTTTTAAAACCAAATATTTATCTTCTGTTAAAAATGATTCAAGATTCTTTGAAATGTTTTCGCTTCTTGTTATTCAAAGCTTAAGCGTGAGGCATCGCCATAAGTATTATTCAGCTTAAGCCACAGGCATTGCCATAAGTATTATTCGCTTAACACATGTACGCTCACCGCACTATATATTGTAAAATATCATGCTTTAGGAAGAATCACATACCTTCTCAAATAAAACCACCGCCAAGTCAATATGTCGCAAGCAGAGTCACCTATAATAGTCACGATATCTATCAAAGACTACTCCGAGGGTCATTCTAAACAGTGGGTTCATAATTCTACGGAAAGTCGGGCAGCACAACCCTACCCGTGAGCTATTTAAGTCTTCGTGAAAACAAATTCATGTGAGTACAAGCAGGATTATTCTTCTTTAAAACCTTCTACAGTGGTAATAGTTCAATTCTTTTCTCGTGATATTCTTCTAAGTATTTATACTTATCCTTATACTACAACAAGAAGTATTCTCTAATTCAAAAGAGGTTAGGATTATTACCTGGTAAGCCCAATAATATCCTAGATAAAGTCGCACTGAGCAAGGTTTAGCTCCTAAGTTGTACGCCCCGGTAGCTCCAAGAAACCTTAGAATTTCTTCAAAACTTCTACCAAAGACTAAGGGATTTGGGCTAGTGTATTTTGGGCATTATAACGATACTAGAAGACAACTTGTCTACCAAGGGAGGGGGTAGATTTCGGCTAGGCTAGTGGTATTCGGCCACGGCCACCTTCACACGGGGCGGGGGAGGTGTTTGGACGAAATGGCTACTAAGGGAGAGGAGAGGATTTTTAGACTTGGAAGATAACTTTGTGGATGAAGAACTCTTCATCTAAGGGGGTATTTATAGCTCAAGGCTTGGCCAACCAATGGCCAAGATGAAGACAAGTGCAAGGCAAGTGTAGGGTGAGGATTAACTAAACACAAATATCCTACCAACTCCTTGACTTGTGCCATGGCACAAAAAACGTGCCAATGTTTCTCCATTTTCGTCCAATGGACGATTCAAGTCCATCAATGGGAGGGTGCCAAGTGTTGCCCTCCCGTTGGTCCAAAATGTTTCGCCTCTAAAAATCCGCAAAAATAAGAAATGGCATAGCCGAATTTACCCTACGAAGTCGTGGAAACGCTTTCTGAAAACGATTCTTTTAGCGAGTTGTGTACAAATTTCGAACTTGGCCTATCTTTAGGCTAAACTTTTGTACGTACGTATTCCCTTACGTACATACTCTGGAAATACGGGGTATAACATACGGGGTATAACAGCCATACCCCTGAATGTAAGTACCTACAACGACAGGGGACTATACCACTGATAAGCCTCCGGAGAAATGGAGCTTTTCAAACGCTGAACTGTGACCCTATGAGCGAGGATCAACGACTGGTGTACCTCTACCTGCTGCATGAACGCAGCCCCCCGAAGGAGGTCAGTAGAACAGGTACCAAGTATGTGAAACTGAAAATACTGTAAATGAAATCATAGTAGTCTATATAAAGCAGGAGACATGTATGATAACAAAACTACAGTTCACAATAAATAAGCAGTCATATCAAGTCAGGGACTCACGCCCTCAAAGTCATCACTCAAATATAACTATGGGTCTCACGCCCACAACATCAATCATGTTATACCCCGTATTTCCAGAGTATGTACGTAAGGGAATACGTACAAAAGTCTAGCCTTAAAGTTTAGGCACAAGACGTTTTTTTTGGGCACAACTCACAAAACGAATAGTTTTCCGACGAAACGTTTCCACAGCTTTCGTAGGGTAAATTCTGGCTATGCCATTTCTAATTTTTGCGGATTTTTCCGAGAGACGAAACATTTTGGACCAACGGGAGGGCGACACTTGGCACCCTCCAATTGGTGGACTTGAAATCGTCCATTGGACGAATTGGGGATAGATTTGCACGTTTTTTTGTGCCTTGGCACAAGTCAAGGAGTTGGTAGGATATTTTGTGTGCAAGTTGGCCAAGGACACTTGCCCTAATCTTGACCTTACATTTGCCTAGCACTTGGCTAAATCTTGGCCCTTGGTCACATGTCTTGACCTATAAATACCCCTTAAGATTAAGAGTTCTTCATCCACAAATTCCTTTCCAAGTCTTGAAAATCCTCTCCTCTCCCTTGTAGCCTTTTTCGTCCAACACCCCCCTTTTTTAGTGAGCTTGGCCGAGGCAACCCCTCCCCCTAGCCTAGCCGAAATATACCCCCCCTCCCTTGGTAGAAAAGTTGCCTTCTAGTATTGTTATAATGCCCAAAATACCCTAGCCCAAATCCCTTAGTCCTTAGTAGAAGTTGTGAAGAACTTCTAAGGTTTCTGAGCTACTGAGCGCATACAACTTAGAGCTAAACCTTGCTCAGCGCGACTTTATCTAGGATATTATTGGCTTACCGAGGTAAATAATCCTAACCTCTTTGAATTAGAGAATACATACCGTAGTAGTATAAGAATAAGTATTAAATACTTAGAAGAATATCCTGTATTAGAATTGAATTATCACAAAGAAGGGTTTAAAAGAAGAATAATCAAATTGTACTTACATGTGACTGCTTTCACAGAGATTTGAGTAGCTCACCGGTAGGGAAGTGCCCAATTTTCCGTAGGATATAGAACCCTCTGCTTAGAATCATACAAAGTAGTCCGAACGCTGATAGACGTGTTCGACTATTATAGGTCGATTCTCCGCGACATATTCAACTCGCAGTGATTTTCACGGTAAGGTATGTGATTCTTCCTAAAGCATGATATTTTACAATATATATGTAGTACGGTAGACGATACGTGTTAATCGAATAATAACTACGCAATGTCTTTGACTTAAGCTCGACAATACTTACGGAATGCCTCACGCTTAAGCCCGAATAATAAAGAATCAAAGCATTTCAAAAGAATCTTGAATCATTTTTAATGTAAGAGAACTAATTGGTTTTTAAAATGAGCTTAAGAGTTATACTAGCTTTATGGGAAGTTAAGTATAACCACTTAAGAATGATAAAAGAAACAATTTGCCTATGTGTTTATAACAGACTTTATATCAATTGTGAAAAGAATAATAAGATGGTTTGATAAGTAGACATGATATGATGCTATGTGTGTTAGTGTCTTGTAACGCTTGTATAAAAGAGTATTCTTGTTGTGCCTATGTTGTTTAGCGATAAGTCGTTATGTTAGGTAATATCACTCACCTCTTGACATATTACCGGGGTTAAGTCGCTCCGACGCGGGTAGACTCAGCGGTCCGGGACCATGATTCGAGAATACCCTACGCGGGTCCAGGGACCTATGCGAGCTACGGAGTTCCGTGTTAGTGATGCGGGTTATACCTCACGCGGTCTATGTGGCCATGCGACTACGAGTCCAGACGACGCCGAGGAGTAGCTACCCTCGACGCGGGTTATGTACTTACGCGCCTACGTGAGTGGCCTACGCGACTACGGAGTCCGTGATTAGGCTTGCATGGTGATACTACGCAATTGGCCCCGCTCGATCATTCGCACTAGAAAAGACCTCATGCTTTACCTATTGTTGCTCTTGCTTATGATGTGGCACTATGCGCGTCCCCTCGGTTGTTTCATACATACTTGCAAAACGATTTTAAAATGATATGTTTTCATTTAAGTATTTTACGCTTTCATATACTTAGTACCGTTGTAATCGACCTCCTTCGGGGCCGCGCTCATGCCGCAGTAAGGGCAAGCAGTGCTAGATCCACATTCTTAGGATCTCTACGTTGGTGCCTGAGCTCCATCTTTTCCGAGGCTCTACTGGGTATGATCTCCCGTTGTAGATAGTTTTTACAAATCGGTATGGCGGGCCCCGTCCCGCCATAGTTGTATATTTCCTTAGAGGTCAGAGTCATGTTGTACAAGATCGGATGTAATCGCTAAACCATGTTTATATATATATGCCGAAAGGCGACGTTTCTCACATAAATCGTGGTCTTATTTTATAAATCGTTTCATGTCTTGTTTTATATCTCCGCCGATTACTACGATGTATGACTACTGGGTGCCCTTGCAGGCACTACCACGCCCCGAATGGGTCGTGACAAAAGTGGTATCAGAGCGCTTAATCTTCTGAAAGTGTCTGCATCTATCTAGTAGTTCGATTATCGTGTTGTGCACCACACCAATAATCGTGAGGCTATAGGATATTTAGGATTGGTTTCCATTCTTCTCACTCGAGATCGTGCTTTAGAGTTGTGTTAAAGTCGACCTCTAACGTATTCCTTTCAGAATGCTTATGCCTCCACGTAAGGCAACCCGCCCGTATGGGCAAGGCGGCGGAGCCGCTAGTATGGCACCGAGAGTCACGAGGGCTCGCCCGCCTATACCGAGACGGCGAAGTTCCCACGACGCCGCCCCAAAGAGACCACAAGACCCACACCTCCCGACCCACACCGGGCGGAGGAGTTAGGTACAAGGAGATGGCCAGCCATCGCCGTGATCGTGGGCTGCATACGAGGACAGCCGGATGCAGTAGCCTGGCCCCACCAGCATCTGGTTCACCCGAGGCGTAGAGTTTGAGGCTACGAGACTTCCCGAGTCAGCCCGCCAGAGTTTTACGTCGAGGCCGAGAATGATCCGCAGGAGTTCATCCGCCGCCACAGAGGATTCTCGAGAGTGATCGGCCTGAGACCGAGTCCGTGATCTTTGGTTCACATAGGTCGCGTGATACCGCAATGATTGGTTTGATTCATGGAGTTATCCCGGGAGAGCACGCGCCCCGCCTACTTGCGATGAGTTCTCATAGGCTTTCTCACTCACTTCTTGCCTCCACAGATGAGGGCGCGGGCCGATAGATTTTTACCGCCGAGGCAGAGGACGACCGTCGTGAGTACAATGTCGAGTTTGATTCATTGGCTCGATATATCCCAGCTGGTAGCAGATATGGAGGATAGGTGCACCGCCACGCCACCGGCTAGATGACTATATGGCCGAGTCATGCGGGTGTTTCTTCACCGTATGGACATTACCCGCACGCAGCTCATGCTCGATGGAGGCGAGCGTAGAGACCGACGGTTGACAGCAGCAGCAGGTTAAGACCAGACGGCAGGTCTTTTGGTGGCTATCGTGGGCGGCCTCAAGCAGCCTAGATTTGCACCACGCCACCAGAGCACTCCCGCACCGCCCTCAAGACAACCAGATATTCGAGGCGCACTGTGGCCCCAAGACTTCGGGACGCCCAGAGCAGAGGCATCGCCGACGACCACCCCTCGCTGTGGCCGATGCGTAGATCCCACTTCGAGTCAGGGTGCGACGGAGCTTGTTTCAGCCAGGCCAGCAGGTCACTATGCGAGGAACCGTCCGACCAAGGGCGCGGCCGATGGTAGGGTCACCATGTGTTCTTTCGCCGAGTCTTCTTCATCCCCGACAGCTACTCGCCCTGGAGGGCAAGGTACTCATGGACCAGCAGGTCGCGCAGAGGTCGTGGCGCGGTCCTGGCTTCTAGCGGTCCTCGTAACCGCATTTATGCCTTTGTCCACCGACAGATCGTGAGGCCTCACCGATGTCGCCAGTGTACCTTATTAGTTTCGGGATTGATGTATGCTTTGATAGATCCGGTTCTACTGGCCCTATATATCTCCCTTGTTGCTAGTAGGATGTGGATAGAGCCCGAGTCCATAGACCCTTTCGAGGTAGCTACGCTGGGTGATTCGTGGTAGCTCTACGGTATATAGAGCTTGTCCCGTGACTATTTACGCTGCTGACCTCAGCCGACTTGATAGAGTTGAGATGATTGACTTCGACGTGATCACGGGACGGATTGGCTAGCTTCTGCTACGCCAATGTAGACCGCAGAGAGAGTAGTACGGTACCGCTTCCGGCGAGCCATTGTTGAGTGGGAGGAGCACCAGACGCCGGCGGTAGGTTTATTTCCTACCTCAAGGCTAGGAAGATGGTGCGAATGGGTATATCTACCATCTCGCTCGGTGTTTGATATCGTCCGCGGTACCAGATTTTCCGCCGCCCAGTGGTCGAGAGTTCCCGCACGTGTTTCCGCACGACCTCCCGCATCCTCCCGAGAGGGAGATTGAGTTTTGTATTGACATATTGCTGCACACTACCTATTTCCATTCCGCCATACGTAATGGCACCCGCCGAGTTGAGAGAGTCAAGGATCGCCTTAGGGATTTGGCCGGAGAAGCGGCTTCATCGTGCCTAGTGTTTCTCCCCGGGAGCGCCAGATTGTTCGTGAAGAAGACGGACGCCGCGCACGTGTGTTGATTACGTGCACCAACAAGGTGACCATTAAGAACAGATACCCCTTCCTGTGATTGATGATTTGTTCGACCAGCTGCAGGGTGCGAGATGTTTCTCTAAGATTGATCTGCGATCGCTATCATCAAAGTAGTCGAGAGGTGGATGTCCCTAGGATCGCATTCCGACCAGACGCATTATGAGTTCGTGGTCATGTCTTTTGGGTTGACCAATGCTCCGCAGATTCATGGATTTGATGAACCGAGTGTTCAAACTATTTTTGAACACGCTTGTGATAGTGTTCATTGATGATATCTTGGTTTATTCTCGCCGAGCAGAGTACGCGAGCATTTGGCGATCGGCCGACGCTTCTCCAGACCAGCAGCTTGTACGCCAAGTTTTCCAAATGTGAGTTTTGCTGACTTCGCGTGCTTGGGCATATTGTCGGGCCGATGGCATTCGAGTGGATACGCCAAGATCGAGGCAACAGACTTGCCTAGACCTACTACTCCGGCAGAGGTTCGCAGCTTGTGGCCTTGCAGATATTATCGGGCGTTCGTGGAGAAGTTTGCTTTATCTTCGCACCATTGACTAGGCTGACTCGTAAGGCAGCCAAGTTTCATGGATCGATGCTTGAGCGTGGTCTCCAGCCGAAGAGAGATCGCGACGCCCACGCTTCTTACTCTTCCGCAGGTCCAGATGGTTATGTCGTATTGTGACGCGCCAGCATCGGGTTGGGATGTGTGTTGACGCAGCATGGCAGGTTATAGCATATGCATCCCGACACAAGAAACACGAGAGGAACTACCCCACCCATGATTTGGAGTTGGCGGCCGTGATTCACGCCAAGATCCGGAGGCACTATTTGTACGGGTTCACGTGGATATTTTTACGCACCACAAGAGCCTCCAAGATATCTTCATCCGCAGGAGCCGAACTTACGGCGCAGACGGTGGTTAGAGTTGCTTAAGGATTACGATGTTGATATCCCGTACCACCCGGGAAGGCCAATGTTGTGGCGTATGCCTTAGTCGTAGGTCGATGGGGAGCCTATCGATGTGCAGCTAGAGAGAGGACATGGTTCGTGATTTGCATCGCTTAGCGAGCCTTGGTGTCCGCTTGATTGATTCTCGATAGCAGATGGTTCGAGTTCGTGAGGTTGCCGAGTCTTCCATCGCCGGCGAGGTGAAGAGGCAACAGCCGAGGATCCAGCTTTGACACGTTATCGTGATACAACTCTTCGCAGGGCAAGTGGTCCTTTGAGGTAGCACCATGGGTGCTAAGGTTTGAGGGCGTGTTGTGTGTTCCAGATGTTTCGTGACTTCAGAGTGTTCTCGGGGAAGCACACATACAAGCGTTTCATCCATCCGTGGTCGCATCAAGATGTACCACGACCTTAGATCCGTGTATTGGTGGGATGGCTCAAGAGGACGTTGCAGAGTTCGTAGCTCGCCCGTGTTGTCGCAGGTAAGGCAGAGCACCGCAGGCCCGTGGTTTATTGCAGCGTTTGAGATCCCGACCGAAGTGGAGGTAATCAACATGGATTTTATCACGGATTACCTCGCACTCGCAGAGGAGACATGATTCTATATGGGTTATCGCCGACAGTCGATTTAAATCAGCCCACTTTCTTCCCGTCAGACGACCTTTTCTACCGAGGATTATGCCGACTTTACATCCGAGAGATCGCCGATCGCATGGAGTCCCTACTGCTCATATCGCATGCAGGAGCCCGCCACGCTAACTTCCTGAGGTCTTTCCAGAGGTTTAGGGACGCAGTGAGCCCGAGTAATCGCATTCCATCCACATACGCAGACGACAGCCGAACGCACTATCCGCACTCTCGAGGATATGTCGCGAGCCCGTGTTATCGACTTCAGTGGGTAGCCGAGGATCATTTGCCTCTAGTTGAGTTCGCAGACAATAATAGCTACCACCCAAGATTCGGATGACGCCTTACGAGGCCTTGTATGAGAGGAAGTGCAGATCGCCTATAGGTTGGTTCGATGTGGGCGAGGTGCACTAGTGGGACCAGATTTGGTGCAGCAGTGCGATGGATAAGGTGAAGCTTATCCGAGAGCGCTTATCGATACTCGTAGTCGCATGTAAGTCGATGCAGATCATCGCCGCCGGATCCGAGTTCGCATTGATGATTGGGTTTTCTCAAGGTGTCACCCACGGCGGTGTGATGAGATTCGGGAAGAAGGGGAAACTCAACCCAAGGTACATCGTCCGCTTCGCATTGTCCGCAGGTAGGCAAGGTTGCTATGAGTTGGATCCGCCGTCCGATCCGAGGCAAGACATCCGGTTTTTCACGTATCTACGCCGGCGAGATGTATCGGGATCCATCTAGGGTGCACCCGATTGACGATGTCCAGTGACCGAGGGGTTATCGTATGAGGAGGTTCCCATAGCGATAATCGATCGCCGAGTTAGCGCCCGCGACCAAGGACGTGGCTTCCACAAAGTCTTGTGGCGGAACGAGCTCGTGGAGGAGATGACTGGGAAGCCGAGAAGACATGAGGCGTATATCCGACCTATTCCCCACACCTCCGTAATTCACTTTCCTACTTGTAAATCTTCATTATCGCTTATGCCTAAGTGTTGTTCTCGGCCGTGTGGCATTTGCAAATCGCTTAAGTTATGAAGAATCTTATCGTTAACTGTCTTGGGAAGGGACATTCGGGACGAATGTTTCTAAGGGGGGAGAATGTTATACCCTGTATTTCCAGAGTATGTACGTAAGGGAATACGTACAAAAGTCTAGCCTTAAAGTTTAGGCACAAGACGTTTTTTTTGGGCACAACTCACAAAACGAATAGTTTTCCGACGAAACGCTTCCACACTTTCGTAGGGTAAATTCCGCTATGCCATTTCTAATTTTTATGATATTTCCGAGAGATTTAAACATTTTGGACCAACGGAGGGCGACACTTGGCACCCTCCAATTGGTGGACTTGAAATCGCCCATCGACGAATTGGGGATAGATTTGCACGCTTTTTGTGCCTTGGCACAAGTCAAGGAGTTGGTAGGATATTTTGTGTGCAAGTCGCCAAGGACACTTGCCCTAATCTTGACCTTACACTTGTCTAGCACTTGGCTAAATCTTGCCCTTGGTTGGCCATGTCTTGACCTATAAATACCCCTTAAGATGAAGAGTTCTTCATCCACAAATTCCTTTCCAAGTCTTGAACATCCTCTCCTCTCCATTGTAGTCTTTTTCGTCCAACACCCCCCTTTTTTAGTGAGCTTGGCCGAGGCAACCCACACCTAGCCTAGCCGAAATCTACCCCCCTCCCTTGGTATAAAAGGTGCCTTCTAGTATTGTTATAATGGCCAAAATACCCTAGCCCAAATCCCTTAGTCCTTAGTAGAAGTTGTGAAAGAACTTCTAAGGTTTCTCGAGCCACCTGAGCGCATACAACTTAGAGCTAAACCTTGCTCAGCGACTTTATCTAGGATATTATTGGGCTTACCGAGGTAAATAATCCTAACCCTCTTTGAATTAGAGAATACATACCGTAGTAGTATAAGAATAAGTATTAAATACTTAGAAGAATATCCTGCATTAGAATTGAACTGTTATCACAAAGTAGGCGGTTTAAAAGAAGAATAATCAAATTGTACTTACATAGACTGCTTTCACAATAGACTTGAGTAGCTCACCGTAGGGAAGTGCCCAATTTTCCGTAGGATATAGAACCCTCTGCTTAGAATCATACAAAGTAGTCAACGCTGATAGACGTGTTCGACTATTATAGGCTGATTCTCTCGCGACATATTCAACTCGCGTGGTTTTCACGGTAAGGTATGTGATTCTTCCTAAAACATGATATTTTACAATATATATGTAGTACGGTAGACGCATACGTGTTAATCGAATAATAACTACGGCAATGTCTTTGACTTAAGCTCGAATAATACTTACAGAATGCCTCACGCTTAAGCCTCAATAATAAAGAATCAAAGCATTTCAAAAGAATATCGAATCATTTTTAATGTAAGAGAACTAATTGGTTTTTAAATGAAGCTTAAGAGTTATACTAGCTTTATGGGAAGTTAAGTATAACCACTTAAGAATGATAAAAGAAACAGCTTTGCCTATGTGTTTATAATGCAATTTATATTGAATTGTGAAAAGAATAATAAGATGGTTTGATAAGTAGACATGATATGATGCTATGTGTGTTAGTGTCTTGTAACGCTTGTATAAAAGAGTATTCTTGTTGTGCCTATGTTGTTTAGCGATAAGTCGTTATGTTAGGTAATATCACTCACCTCTTGACATATTACCGGGTTGTCGCCTCCGACGCGGGGTAGACTCAAAGTGTCCGGGACCATGATTCGAGAATACCTCATGCGGGTCCAGTGGACCTACGCGGAGCTACGGAGTTCCGTGTTAGTGATGCGGGGTTATACCTCACGCGGTCTATGCGGACTACGAGTCCGTGACGACGCCGAGGAGTAGCTACCGATGCGGGTTATGTACCCTATGCGGCCTATGTGAGTGGCCTATGCGGACTACGGAGTCCGTGATTAGGCTTGCATGGTGATACTACGCAATTGGCCTCGCTCGATCATTCGCAGCCTAGAAAAGACACATTACGCTTACCTATTGTTGCTCTTGTTTATGATGTGCACTATGCGTCCCCTCGTTGTTTCATACATACTTGCAAAACAGATTTTAAAATGATATGTTTTCATTTAAGTATTTTACGCTTTCATATACTTAGTACTGTTATCGACTCTTCGGGGCTGCTCATGCCGCAGTAAGGGCAAGCAGTGCTAGATCCACATTCTTAGGATCTCTACGTTGGTGTCGAGCTCCATCTTTTCCGAGGCTCTACTTTTAGGTATGATCTCCTCTGTAGATAGTTTTGTACAGTGGTATGGCGGGCCCCGTCCCGCCATAGTTGTATATTTCTTAGAGGTCTCAGAGTCATGTTGTACAAGATTTGGATGTAATCGCTAAACCATGTTTATATATATATGCCTAAAGGCGACGCTTTCACATAAATCGTGGTCTTATTTTATAAACTGTTTCATGTCTTGTTTTATATTTCCGCTGATTACTCGATGTATGACTACTGGGTGCCCTGAGGCACCACGCCCCGAATGGGTCGTGACAAATCATGCCTGGAATACCTTTCTCACCGCCAGCCTATGATATAAAAGCACCAAGGAATACACATGAACACCGTGTCCCACTCGTGTCATAATAAAACCGCACGGTAAGTACGGCTTAGCCGACTACTAAAACCCACGCACTAACAATGCCATAAAATCGTATCACGAGGTCTTTCTGCATCGCGCCATATGATCGGGCGCCACTCGCCTCGTGATCAATGTGCGTGTCAAATCCTGGAACTTCCCGCAGCTCCGCATAGACCACACACATAGGCCCGCATGAGGTATTCCCCGCATCGAGGGTAGCTGCTCCCCGGCATCGTCCTGGACCCGTGGTCCGCATGGACACATAGACCGCATGGCCATAAAGACCGCACACTAACCTGGAACTCTCGTAGCTCCGCATAGGTCCCCTGGACCCGCATGAGGTATTCTCGAATCATAGTCCCAGACTGTCTGAGGTATACCCCGCATCGGAGGGCAGCTTAACCCCCGGTATCATGTCAAGAGGTGAGTGGTACAATACTATCATAACGGCTTTGTTATACCCCGTATTTTCCAGAGTATGTACGTAAGGGCGTACGTACAAAAGTTTAGCCTTAAGATAGGCACTTTGGGCGAAATTTGTGCACAACCCACGAAACAAATGGTTTTCCAACGAAACGTTTTTCAAAACTTGCGTAGGGTAAATTACGGCTATGTCATTTATAATTTTTGCGGATTTTTCCGAGAGACGAAATATTTTGGACCATATGGACGGCAACTTGGGCAAGGGTTGGACCATTTTGTGGCTTAGTTCTTGGTCAAGGAGTTGGTAGGATATTTGTGTAGTAGATGGATAAGGACACTTGCCTAAATCTCCATCTTACACTTGCCTACCACTTGGCTTCATCTTGGTCATTGGTTGGCCTATAAATACCCCCCTAACTTGAAGGTTTTCTTCATCCACAAATCAATTCTCCAAGTCTTGAAAAATCCCTCCCCTCTCTTATAGCTTTTCGTCCAAGCTCTTCTCCCCTTCCTCGAGTCCTAGCCAAACCTACCCCCTCCCTTGGTAGAAAAGTTGTCTTCCAAGTATAGTTACTATTCCTAAATACCCTAGCCCCAAATCCTCAGAGTATTTAAGTAGAAGTTGTTAGAAACTTCTAAGGGTTTCTTGAGCTATCGGAGCGCATAAATTGTGAGCTAAACCTTGCTCAGATCGACATTTAACTTGGATAATTTTGGGCTTATCGAGGTAAATACTCTTGTCCTTCTATTGTAATTGGATATTACATATAAGAATAGTTAAGATTTGAGTATAAGATATAGAAACGATATTAAAGAATAGAATTGAATCAAATCACATCAAGAATAATAAAGAAGTATTGAATCAGATTTACATAGGATCGTATTTACATGAGACTTGTGTAGCTTGACTGCAGGGAAGTCGCCCAATTTTCCGTAAAATAAAGAACCCTCTGCTTAGAATAGTCTACAAAGTAGTCTTGACATTGATAGACGTATCTGACTATTATAGGTTGATTCTCTGCGCGCGACATATTTGACTTGGCAGGTGGTTTTCGCCAAGAAGGTATGTGATTCTTCCTATACTCTTGAGCATGATATTTTAAAATATATATAGTACGGTAGACGACGTGTTAACCGACGCATCTTTACTGCAATGTCTTTTGACTTAAGCCTGAATAATAAGAATCTTGAAGTATTTCAAAAGAATATTGAATCATTTTTAACAGAAGAGTAATATTTGGTTTTAAACAAAAAGCTTAAGAGTTATACTAGCTTTATGGGAAGTTAGGTATAACAACTTAAGAAAGATAAAAGGAACTGTTTACTTATTTGTTTATAAAAGCCTTGTATTGATTTACAGAAAGTGTAGTAAGATTGTTTGATAAGTAGACATATTATGATGCTACGTATGTTAGTGTCTTGTGATGTTGTGAAAGGGGGTCATTCTTGTTGTGCTTACATTGTTAAACGTTAAGACCGTTGTACTGTTATTATATCACATACCCCCTTGACTTGTTATACCGAGGTCTTGCCACCCTTGATGCGGGTTTATACGGCCTATGCGGTCCGCGGTGACTATGCGGAGTCATGCGGAGTTCCAGGATTGATCATTCCGGTGTTTTATCCTACGCGGGATGCCCTATGCGGTCCGTGACTACGCGGTCTATGAGACTACGCGGATCGCGAGTCCGGGAGGTACCAGGATAGCTACCCCCGATGCGAGGAATACCTCATGCGGGTCTGTGTGTGACCTATGCGGGTTGCGAGAAGTCCAGGATTAGGCACGCATAATGATACTATGGGCGATTGGCCTTGCTTCGATCATTCACGGCCTAGAAAAGACCAGTTACATTATATCTATTTTGCTCTTGTTTATGTTGTGGCACTATGTGCAGTTGAACTAATTGTATTTGCAAATGGTTTTAAATACTTTGATTTTTCTTCAGTACTTTACAGTTTCGCATACTTGGTACCTGTTATCGACCTCTCGGGCCGTTCATGCCGCAGTAAGGGAAAGCAGTGCTAGATCCACATCCCAGGATCTCTACTTTGGTGTCAGGAGCTCCATCTTCTCCGGAGGCTCGACTTTTGGTATGGTTCTCCCTGATGTTGTAGATATATGTACATTCAGGGTATGGCGGGGCAGGGCCCCGCCATAGTTGTTTACATTCCTAGAGGTCTGTAGTCATGTTGTAATGTTGGGATGTAACTGTTCACTCTTTATATATATATATGCGAAAAGACGACTTTCATCCGATAAATCAAGCTTTCTCAATTTACATTTGTTTCATGTCTTGTTTTTATATTCCGTGATTACTGATGTATGTCTACTGGGTGCCCGGTAAGGCACTACCAACATCGCCCCGAACGGGTCGTGACAAAAGTGGTATCGAGCGATTAATCCTCGAAAGTGTCTGCACCATATCTAGTAGAGTCTTGATTATCGGTGTGTTGTGCACCACACCAATAATCAGGAGGCTATAGGATATTTAGGATTGGTTTCCATTCTTCTCACTCTGACATCGTGCCTTAGAGCTTTGTTATAAGTTGGACTCCTCTAACGTATTCCTTTCTCAGAATAGCTATGCCTCCACATAAGGCAACCCGCCTGTGGCGGGCAAGGCAGCCGAGGGAGCTGCTAGTAGGACACCGAGAGTCACGAGGGCTCAGGCCCAGTCTATACCCGAGACGGCGAGTTCCATGACGCCGCCGGCCCCAGCAGAGACCACAGTACCCGCACCTCCTGTCCCACAGCCTGGGGCAGAGGAGTTAGGGTACAAGGAGATGGCGGCTATTGGCCGTGATTGTGGCCGCATACGGCGATAGGCCGGACGCAGCAGCCCAGCCCAGCAGTGCCTGTGGTTCACCCGAGATCAGACAGTTTGAGGCTACGGGATTTTCTGAGTTGTAGCCCGCGAGTTCTACGTCGAGGCTCGAGGATGATCCGCAGGAGTTCATCCGCCGCCATGAGGATCACGCGGTGATCAAGGCTTCGAGACCGAGTCTGCGGATCTTCGTCGCATCGGCCGCGTGATACCGCAGCCGATCGGGTTTGACTCGCGAGCTTTCGGGAGAGCATGCGCTTCCAGCAGTATGGGACGAGTTTTCGGAGGCTTTTCTCACGCACTTCTTGCCTCCGCAGACAGAGGGCACGAAATGGCGATTTTTGTTGCCGAGGCAGAGAGGCGCACGCCAGGGAGTACAACGCCGAGTTCGATTCATCGCTCGATATGTCCCCGCCTAGTAGCAGATATGGAGGACCGAGTGCACCGACACGCCACCGGGCTAGATGATTATATGGCCGAAGTCTTGGCGGGTGTGGCTCTTCACTGTGCATGGACATTACTCAGACAGTGCTCATGCACTTAGATGCGATGAGCGTAGAGACCGACGGGTCGACAGATATCAGCAGCAGAAGAAGGCCAAGACGGCCGGTTCTTTTGGTAGTTCTCGGGGTGGAAGGCCTCAGCAGATGTCAAGATTTGCACCACAGCCAGCTCAGAGCACTCCTACATCGCTGCACAAACAGAGCATTCGGGGCGTGTCAGGCCCTGTGACTTCTGACTTCCAGGTAGCAAGGGTGCTAACCGATCGAGGTCCGCTCGGTGTCCGTTGTGGTAGATTCCATTCAGTGGAGTTGTAGTACTACGGAGCTTGCTATACTTGTGGCCGCAGGTCATTATGCGAGAGCCTGTCCGACTGCAGGCGCGCAGCAGGGTGGGTCACCGTGGTCTGTGTCGGTCTTCATCCCCTACACGCCCTGCAGGCGTGGTACTCATGGACCAGAAGGTCGCGGCAGAGGTCGTGGCGCGGGTCCCAGTTCTAGCGGTCCTCAGAACCGCATTTATGCCTTATCCACCGGCAGACCGTGAGGCCGCCGACGCCGCCACGTGTACCTTATCGATCCGGTTATGACGTGTATGCCTTGATAGATCCGGTTCTACTGGCCCTATATATCTCCCCTTATTGCTAGTAAGATAGGTATAGAGCCTGTATCCATAGACCCTTTTGAGGTAGCTACGCCAGTGGGCGATTCGATGGTAGCTCGGCGGGTATATAGGGCTTGCCCAGTGACTTTATGCAGTCGTCAGACCCTAGCCGACTTGATAGAGTTGGACATGACTGATTTCGATGTGATCATGGGCATGGATTGGTTAGCTTCTTGCTACACCAATGTAGACTGCAGGGAGAGAGTGGTACGGTTCCAGCTCGGGAGGTTATTGAGTGGGAGGAACATCAGACGCCGGCGGTAGGTTTATTTCCTACCTCAAGGCTAGGAAGATGGTGCAGAAGGGGGACATCTACCATCTCGTTCGGGTGTTTGATACTGAGGCTGCATGCCAGATTTTCACCGCCCAGAGTCGAGAGTTCCCGCACGTGTTTCCAGACGACCCCGTATCCTCCCGAGAGGAGATAGAGTTTTGTATCGATGTTGCTGCGGACACTCGGCCTATTTCCATTCCGCCATACAGAATGGCACCTGCCGAGTTGAGAGAGTTGAAGGACCAGCTGAGATATTTGCTGGAGAAGGGCTTCATCAGACCTAGTGTTTCTCCCTGGGGAGCGCCGGTATTGTTCGTGAAGAAGAAGGACGGGACGCTGCGCATGTGTGTTGATTACAGGCAGCTGAACAAGGTGACCATTAAGAACAGATACCCCCTTCCCAGGATTGATGATTTGTTCGACCAGTTGCAGGGTGCGAGATCGTTTTCCAAAATTGATCTGCGATCGGGCTATCATCATGCACAGTCGAGAGGCGGATGTCCCTGGGATCGCATTCGGACCTGACGCATTATGAGTTCAGGGTCATGTCTTTCGGGTTGACAAATGCTCCGGCGGTATTTATGGATTTGATGAACCGAGTGTTCAAGCCGTTTTTGGATACGTTTGTGATTGTATTCATTGATGACATCTTGGTTTATTCTCGCTCAGAGCAGGAGCATGCGGAGCATTTGAGGACTGTGCTGAGAGTTCTCCAGGACCAGCAGTTATACGCCAAGTTTTCCAAATGTGAGTTTTGGTTGGCTTCGGTGGCTTTTCTTGGGCATATTGCCGGGGCTGATGGTATTCGCAGATACGCCAAGATCGAGGCGCGAGACTTGGCCTAGACCTACTACTCGGCAGAGGCGTAGCTTTCTAGGCCTTGCAGTTACTACGGCGTTCGTGGAGAAGTTTGCTTCTATCTCTCGCACCATTGACTAGGCCGACTCGTGGCGCTAAGTTTGATGGGACTGATGCTTGTGGAGCGTGGTTTCCAAGCATTAAAGGAAAGGCCGATTTAACGCCCCATTCTTACTCTTCCGCAGGTCCAGACGCAATGTCGTGTATTGTGATCGTCGAGCATCGGGTTGGGATGTGTGTTGATGCAGCAGGCAAGGTTATAGCGCATTTATCCCGACAACTTAAGAAGCATGAAAGGAACTACCCCACCCATGATTTGGAATTGGCGGTGATTCACGCCAAGATCCGAGGCACTATTTGTATGGGGTTCATGTGGATATTTATACGCACCACAAGAGCCTCCAAGATATCTTCACCAGGGAGTCGAACTTACGGCGAGACGGTGGTTAGATTTACTCAAGGATTACGATGTTGATATCCCGTACCACCCGGGAAGGCCAATGCGCGTATGCCCTTAGTCGTAGGTCGATGGGTTGCCATCGATGTGGCCGGAGAGGAGGGGCATGGTTCGCGATTTGCATCAGTTAGCGAGCCTTGGTGTCCGTTTGATTGATTCTGATAGCAGAGGGGTTCGAGTTCGAGAGAGGTTGCCGAGTCTTCCATCGCCGGCGAGGTGAAGAGGCAACAGCTGAGGATCCGCTTTGACGCGCATCGCGATACGGCTCTTCGTGAGGAAGAGTCCTGAGGTAGCACCGATGGGGTGCTAAGGTTCGAGGGCGGTTGTGTTCCGGATATTGCAGACTTCTCGGCAGAGTGTTCTAGGGAAGCACACAACGACGTTACTCTATCCATCCGGGTCGACCAAGATGTACCACGACCTCAGATCATGTATTGGTGGGATGGCTTGAAGAGGACGTTGCGCAGTTTGTGGCTCGCCCGTGTTGTCGCAGTGAAGGTAGAGCACCGAGGCCCGGTGGTTTGTTACGCGATAGAGAACCCGACCGGAAGTGGAGGTGATCAACATGGACTTTATCACGTGATTACCTCGCACTCGAGGAAGCATGATTCTATCCGGGTTATCGTCGACAGTCGACAAAAATCAGCCCACTTTCTTCCCGTCCGTGACGACTTTTTCTACCGAGGATTATGCCGACTTTACATCCGAGAGATCGTCGATCGCATGGAGTCCCTATTTCGATCATATCGCATGCAGGAGCCCGCCACGCTAACTTCGGAGGTCTTTCCGTAAGGGTTTAGGGACGCAGTGAGCTCGAGTATCGCATTCCATCCACATACGACGACAGCAGAGCGCACTATCCATACTCGAGGATATCTGCGAGCCCGTTATTGACTTCGTGGGTAGCCGAGGATCATTTGCCTCAGTTGAGTTTCGCGATAATAATAGCTACCACCCAAAGATTCACGACGCCTTATGAGGCCTTGTATGGAGGAAGTGCAGATCGCCGATAGTCGGTTTGATGTGGGCGAGTGCTTAGTGGGACCAGATTTGCGGCAGCGATGGATAAGGTGAAGCTTATCCAGAGCGGTTGTACCGAATGAGTCGACAGAAGTCATATGCAGATCATCGTCGTCGGCATCTAGAGTTTGTGGTTGATGATTGGGTTTTCCTGAAGGTGTCACCCATGAAGGGTGTAATGAGGTTCGGGATGTTATACCCCGTATTTTCAGAGTATGTACGTAAGGACGTACGTAGAAAATTTGAACTTGAAGATTTGGCTTGGCCGATTTATTTTTGTGCACAACCCCTAGAGTCGTTTCGACTAAACGCTTTCACAGCTTTCATAGGAAAATTCCGCTATGTCATTTATATTTTTGCGGATTTTTCCGAGAGACGAACGTGTTGGACCAACAAGAGGCGCCACTTGGCACCTCTCATGGAGCGCATGCGGTAAGGTGGCGAAAGTAAGGCCTTGTGGTCGGGCGGTTGGTAGGATATTTTGTGTGTTAGTTGGTTAGGGTGCACTTGGCAAGATCTTGGCCCTACACTTGCCTTGCACTTGGCAAGATCTTGGCCATTGGTTGGCCTTGGCTTGTCCTATAAATACCCTCTCCCTTTGAAGACTTCTTCATCCAAATAATTTCCTAAGTCTAAAATTCCTCCTCCTCAGTAGTATAGTTCTCGCCCCTCCCCTTGTGAGGCCTCGCCGAGAGCCCCTCTCCCCTCGTCGAGAGTTTCCCTAGTGGGAGTAGGCGAGGGTATACACCCCCTAGCCTAGTTGTTTTCGTATAATACCCCCCCTCTTGGTAGAAATACTCTCAAAAGTATTGTTATAATGCCCAAATTACCTTAGCCAGATACCTTGTAGTATTCTAAGGTTATACTTATACGAAAAGCCCGTAAATACTATTATACTTCCCTTCCACACAAAACCGAAACCCTAAGGAAAATCTCCATAGTTGGTTGAGTATTAAGTAGAAGTTGGTTAGAACTTCTAAGGGTTGTTTGGAGCGGCCTGAGCGCACTGAGTAGAGCTAAACCTTGCTCAGATCGACATTTAAACTCGGATAATTATGGGCTTATCGAGGTAAACACTTGACCTTCTATTGTAATTGGAAATTACATGTTGTTAGAATATATAGTTGAAGTATACTATATATAGAACTGAACGTAGTTATCGGCAATGTCTTTTGACTTAAGCCCGAATAATAAGAAACCTTTTCGAAAGAAGAGTACCGAATCAGAATTACATGCGATCAGACATGAGACTTGTGTAGCTTTTCCGAGGTAGAATTGTGCACGTCCGATTAGATGTATAACCCCCGTTGGCTTGGTAGCCGCCCCATGGAGAGGAGATTTACGCTGTCATGGGTGAGGTGCGAATTTTCTCAGAATGTTCTACGAAGAGATCTAAATGTTAATAAGCGCCGTGGCCTTATAGGTCAAGTACTACGTGTGGCGCGATCTACTTGGCTTAGGAGTAGCAGCGGTTGGAAGTACTTGAGCGCTTTTGCTATTTGTCGATACTCGCCGCGAGGTATGTGAACCTCTTCCTATCTCTTCTAGCATGATATGTGTGAACTATGTAGTACGGAGACGCATACGTGCTAAATGTATTTGATTGGTTTAAAACATAAAGTGTTATAACGCTTTATGGGAAGTTGGTTATAACTTTTTATGTTGGTAAGAAAATACTTGTGGTTTTTAAAAGGTAATCGATTTGAACTATAACCGGCTTGTTATGTTAATAAAGAACTTGAAGTAATACTTGGTCTTTGAAAACTTAAGAGTTATACTTTCTTTACGGGAAGTTAGGTATAACGGCTTAAGAATGTTTTACTGATTTCGGAAATCAGAATGTGCATCGAAAAACCACTGCATCGTTAATAAAAGGAAATATTTTGACATATTAAGTATTATTAAAACCAAGAGAAACTTCCATCCGCATGTAAGCTAAGATGAGACAAAATGATATTTCCTAGGTCATGGTCTTTGTAATAAGATTGTTATAAACAAGAATATCCTACTCACATATAAGGATTATGTTTCGATGGTTTAAAGGAGAATTATATTCTTAAATAAATAAGGCTAGGAACTACGAAACCTTTCTAAAATAAGAAACGTGAACATTTGAAATTAGGCAAACTTGACGTTTGAAAAGAATGTTGTTACTTGGTTTTACTAAGAGAAGTGTTTTGATTTACTTCAAAAGATAATCACTCTATTGTTATATACTACGTATTGTGTGACTTTTGTGAAAGTAACATATCTTTAAAGAGTTATTGTATAAAGTAATTGGGGATAAAACCCGATCTCGTTAATCATATAGTAAAGTACCTTATGTGTGAATAACTTGATTGTATTGGTTTGTGATAGCCTTGTAATACCTTCGTGTTGATTTGATAAGTAATCATATTAGGACGCTACGTGTGATAGTATTCGTAATGTTTGTGTAAAGGGGTTTTCCTCGATTGTGCTTATGTTGTTTAAACGATAAACCGTTATGTTGGTATTATACCACTCACCGTGTTTCCGGGTTAAGCCGCCCGATGCGCGGTAGACTCAGCGATGCGGGACCATGATTCGAGAATACCTCATGCGGTCCCGGGCCTACGCGAGCTACGAGAGTTCCGTGTTAGTGCGCGCCTTTATGGTCACGCGGTCTATGTGGCTGCGGATCGCGAGTCCAGGATTTACGCCGGAGTAGCTACCCTCGACGCGGGTTATACCTCACGCGCCTACGAGATTGGCCTATGCGAGTCGCGGGAGTTCTGTGGCTAGACGCGACATTTGATATTGCGCGAACGACCAGCCTTTGATCATGTGACGGTTCAGACAGATATCATGATACGCTTTATAACCTTGTTAGTACCGGTGTTAGTAGTCGCCATGCCTTCGCATTACCCCGCATCGTTTATTTGGACACAGTGGACCTGTTGTTCATGTGTATTCCTTGGTGCTTTTCTATCGCTGATCGCGGCAGTGGCGGAAGGTATTCCACGCATGATTGATGTTGTGGCGTGAGACCCATTGTTATATTGGAGTGATGACTTGAGGGCGTGAGTCCCTGACTAGACATGACTGCTTATTTATTGTGAACTGTAGTTTGGTTATCATACATGTCTCCTGCTTTCTATAGACTACTATGATTTCATTTACAGTATCTTCATGTTTCACATACTGTACTTGGCCAGATCGACCTCCTTCGGGGCTGCGTTCACGCCGCAGTAAAGGTACACCGCCGTTGATCCTCGCCTAGTGGTCACGGTCAGCGTTTGGGAAGCTCGTTTCTCCGAGGCTTATCTTAGTATAGTCCTCGTTGTCAGAAAGCCATTCTGTGGTATGACGGCCCCGTCCCCGCTGTTGTTGTCATATCATTCGTAGAGGTCTGTAGTAATCGCTGTGGCGGTGGTTTGTAAAAAGGATTAAACTGTTCAGGTTGAAAGAGTTGTTGTTTCTATATTTATGCCGAAAGGCAAGTTTTCACAGGTTATTGTTTATACTTCCGTTATTTTATGTTATTGATTTATGTTCCGCTGATTTTCTCGACGATGTATGACTCCGGGTGCCCGGTAAGGCACGACCACGCCCGCTCGGGTCGTGACAAAAGTGGTATCGAGCGCTTAATCCTCGGAAAGTGTCTACGCACCGTATCCAAGCAGTCTTGATTATCGGTGTGTTGTGCACCACACCAATAATCGTGAGGCTATAGGATATTTAGGATCGTTTCTATTCTTCTCACTCGAGATCGTGCCTTAGAGCGTGTTGTAAGTCGACCTCTAACGTATTTCTTTCCTTACCGCTATGCCTCCGCGTAGGCAACCCGCCAGAGGACAAGGCAGAGGAGTCGCGAGTAGAGTACAGAGGGTTACGGGCACAGCCCAATCATCACCAGGGTGGTGCTTCATTCGGGAGTTTTGCGACGCCACTAGCCCCGCAGAGTTTAGCACGCCGCAGCAGCCTCCGCGCCATGATGTTTGAACCTTCGCCCACGGCCGGAACAGAGAATATAGATTGCAAAAAGGCGACCTGTTACTAGATATGGATTTGGCTACTGCAGAGTGTACCGATGCATCGCGAGTCTTGATGACTATCTAAGAGAGGTTGTGCGAAAGTAATTCTTCGCTAGGCCGAGCATGGCACGTATGCGGGCTTATGCGCAGCAGCCGAGAAACGAGAGATCGACGTTAACGGCGACGCAGAAGAGGCCAGAGCAAGGTCCTTTAGTAACTTTTGAGGCGAGTCGCCACCAATGGATTAGATTATGCACATCCACCATCGTAAAGGTCCTCCACGTGGTTCCGGACGTTCGGGGTATGCTGGAGTTGGTCGAGCTCGAGCTTCCGCTCACGCCTACACGTAGGTTCCACCACCGGATTCAGCTTTTTTTTTCCTGTTCACGCGGGCAGCGCCATCCCGGAATGTCGCCTTTTAGATGGTACTTGTTGTACCTATGACCGCCGTGGTCCGATGTCGAAAGAGTGTCCTTGCGGGAGGACTTAGCCTTCGTGATCGGTGGTGTTATACCCGTAGTTCCGTGGTATGTATGCGAGGACGACGCATTTGAGAATACTGACGTAAAGATTGGAAAGGAAGAAAGAGGTGATTTTTCCACGGAAAAGTTTCCGCTTTTGTGAAGGAAAAAGGTTCGTTAACGGGAATTGGATTCCCGATTTGGTATTCGGACTTCTGGAATATTAGAGAATTATGGAATTTTATTTTCGAAATGGTCACGTGGGCCCACTGAGAAATTTACTGCTTTGTGGCCCACTTTGTTTTCTAGATTTTGGCCATTGTGGATATTTTCGAAGATGTTTTATTTTGGGCCAATAGGAGGGTGACATGTGTCACCCCGCCTAGTGGCTTGGCCGAATGGCATTTGTGCACAACACCCTGCTATAGTCGCTTTGACTAAACGTTTTACATAACTTGCAGAGGAAAATTCGGCTATGTCTTTTCTTATTTTTATGGATTTTTCCGAGAGACGGAACATTTTGGACCAACGAGAGGGCGGCACTTGGCACCCTCTCATCAGTGGCAAGGTAGGCAGACTTGGACGATTTGGGGTCAGTGGTAGATATTTTTGGTAGATATTTGTGAGGTTTTAAGGAGTAGGGACTAGGGGCACTTGGGCATATCTTGGCCCTACCGTTGTGTAGCACTTGGCTAGATCTTGGCGCGTGGTTGGCCTGGGCTTGTCGTCTACATACCCCTCCCTTTGAGGAACTTCTTCATCCAGAAATTTGCCTTAGTCTTGCCAGCTCTCCGTCTCCCTCCTTGTGTTGAGTTCGCCAAGGCCTCCCTGTGGCCAAGAGCACCCCCTCTGGGGTGCTAGCCGAGAGTGTACCCCCTAGCCTAGTTAAGCTTTGTATAATACCCCTCAGGTGTAGAAATACTCAAAAGTATTGTTGTTATGCCCAAATTACCTTAGCCAGATACCTTGTAGTATTCTAAGGTTATACCTATACGAAAAGCCGGAAATACTATTATACTTCCCAGTACAAAACCGAAACCCTAGGAAAAATCTCCATAGTCCGTGGGAGTATTGTGTAGAAGTTGGTTAGAACTTCTATGGGTGGTTTAGAGCGGGTTGAGCGCTCGGAGTCGAGCTAAACGATTGCCCAGGGATCGACTTTATACTTGGATAATTATGGGCTTATCGAGGTAAATATCTTGTCCTCTATTGTAATTGGAAATTACATGTTGTTAGAATATATAGTTGAAGTATACTATATATAGAATCAACGTGGTTAGTTGGCAATGTCTTTGACTTAAGCCCAAGAATCGCATCGAATCAGACATGAGACTTGTGTAGTAATCGTGGAGTAGAATTGTACCCGTCGGGTTAGATGATAACCCCCGGTTGGCTTGCAGCCGCCCAGTTAGAGAGGAGATTTACGCTGCCATGGGGAGAGTGCCACAATTTTCGTAGAATGTTCTACGTTGAGATCTAAATGTTAATAAGCGCCTTGTGGCCTTATAGGTTGAAGTACTACGTATGGCGCGATCTACTTGGATTAAGGAGAGCCGGTTGGAAGTACTGAGCGCTTTGCTATTAGTCGACACTCGTCGCGAGGTATGTGAACCTCTTCCTATCTCTTCTAGCATGATATGTGTGAACTATGTAGTACGGTAGACGTACATGTGCTAAATGTATTTGGAGTGGTTTAAAACATAAAGTGTTATAACGGCTTTATGGGAAGTTGGTTATAACAGCTTTATGTTGGTAAGAAAATACTTGTGGTCTTTAAAAGGTAATCGATTTGAACTATAAGCGCTTGTTATGTGTTAATAAAGAACTTGAAGTATTTCAAAAGATTTTTGAATCATTTTGAAAGAAGAAGAAATATTTGGGTTTTTTTGAAAACTTAAGAGTTATGCTAGCTTTATGGAAAGTTAGGTATAACGTCTTAAGAATGTTTCTTGACTTTGGAAATCGAATGTGTATCGACAAACCAACTGCAGGCTTTATAAGAGGAAATGTTTTTAATAATTAAGTATTATTAAAACCAGAGAAACTTCCATCCGCATGTAAGCTAAGATGAGACAAAATGATATTTCCTGATCATGGTCAGTAATAAGATTGTTATAAACAAGAATATCCTACTCACATATAAGACTTATGTTTCTCAGATAGTTTAAAGGAGAATTATATTCTTAAATGAATAAGACTATGAACTACGAAACCTTTCTAAAATGAGAAACTTGAACATTGGAAATTAGGCAAACTTGATCATTGGAAAAGAATGTTGCTACTTGATTTTACAAAGAGAAGTAATTGATTTACTTTAAAAGGATAGACACTCTATTTATACTACGGGTATGGTGTGACATTGTGAAAGTAACGTATCTTTTAAAGAGTTAATGTATGAAGTACTTTGGGGATAAAACCCCGAACTTGTTGGCATATAGTAGAAAGTACCTTGTGTGTATAACTTGATTGTGTTGGTTGTGATAGCCTGGTAATACTTTCTTGTTGATTGATAAGTAAACATGCTAGGATGCTACGTGTGTTAGTATCTTGTGATGTGGTGTAAAGGGGTTTCCTTTGTTGTGCTTATGTTGCTTAACGATAAGCTGTTGTGTTAGTATTTTACATCACTCATCTCGAGATGATTCCGGGTTAAGCCTCCGACGCGGGTAGACTCAGCGGTCGATGGACCTATGATTCGAGAATACCTACGCAGTCCCGGCCTATGCGGAGCTACGAGAGTTCCGGTTAGTATCGTCCTTTATGGGCACGCGTCCATGTGGCCACGCGGATCGCGAAGTCCGTGACGCCGGGAGTAGCTACCCTCGACGCGGGAATACCTCACGCGGGCCGATGAGATTGGCCTACGCGAGTCGCGGAGTTCCAGGTTAGACGCGCATATCGACATCGTGGGCAAGTGGCGGCTTTGATCATGTGACGGTCAGACAGATCTTATGATACGATTCATGACCTTGTTGGTGCGTGGGTTTTAGTAGTCTGGCTATGCCTTCGCACTTACCCCGCAGCTTTATGATGACACAGCGGACCCGTGTTCATGTGTGTTCCTTGCGCGTTTATATCATGATCGCGGCAGAGGAAGGTATTCCACGGCATGATTGATGTTGTGGGCCCGAGACCCATTGTTATACTTGAGTGATGACTTGAGGGCGTGAGTCCTCGACTTGACATGATCGCTTTGTCAAATCGTAGTTTGGTTATCATACATGTCTCCCGCTTTATATGATCGCTATGATTTCATTTACGTGATGTATTTTCGTTTCACATACTCTGCATCTTGATCGACCTCCTTCGGGGCCGCGTTCATGCCGCAGTAAAGGTACACCCGCCGTTGATCCTCGCCTAGGGTCACAGTCACCATGGGAAGCTCCGCTTTCTCCGAGGCTTATCTTGTATAGTCCCCTGTTGTAGGTGCTTACGCTCGTGGTATGGCGGCGGCCCCGTCCCGCCATTGTTGTCGTATCATTTCAGAGGTGCAGTAATCTTGTAGCAGGTGGTTGGTAAAAAGGATTAAACTGCTCGGCTTGTAAAAGTTGTTATTTATATATATGCCGAAAGGCCGCTTTCTCGACATCGCTTTGTACTTCACTTGTTTCATGTATATGTTTTATGTTCCACTGACACTGGATGTTGTGTCACTGGTGCCCGGTAAGGCACCACCACGCCCGCCGGTCGTGACAAAAGTGGTATCGAGCAGATTAATCCGGAAAGTGTCTACGCACCGTATCCATGAGAGTCTTGATTATCGGTGTTGTGCACCACACCAATAATCGTGAGGCTATAGGATATTTAGGATTGGTTTCTATTCTTCTCACTCGAGATCGTGCCTTAGAGCCGTGTTGTAAGTTGGACCCTCCGACGAAATTATTTCCTTATCGTTATGCCTCCGCGTAGGCAACCCGCCCGTGAGGCAAGGCAATGGCGGAGCCGCGAGTAGAGTTCGAGGTGGCGAGGCACAGCCCAATCATTACCTAGGGTAGTGCTTCATTCGGGGATTTCTGCGACGTCACTAGCCCCAGCAGAGTTTAGCACGGCGACGGCAGTTCCTACTGCGTCCATGATATTTGAACCTTCAGTTCCACGACCGGGAACAGTGAATATAGATTGCAAAGAGGCGACCCTGTTACTAGATATGGATTTGGCTACCAGAGAGTGTACCGATGTACCGCGAGTCTTGATGACTATCTAAGAGAGGGTTGTGCGAAAGTAATTCTTCAGTTAGGCTTGAGCATGGCCTGTGTACGGGCTTATGCGCAGCAGGCCGAGAAACGTAGAGATCGACGGGTTAACGAAGGACAGCAGAAGAGGGCCAGAGCAGCAAGGTCCTTTAGTAACTTTTGAGGCGAGTCGCCTCACCAGCGGATTAGATTATGCACATCCACCAATGCAGAAAGGTCCTCCACAGGGTTCCGGACGTTCGGGGTATGCAGGAGTTGGTCAGAGCTCCAGAGCTTCCGGTTCACAGCTACACGTAGGTTCCAGCCAGCCGGATTCAGTTTTTTTTTTCCTAGTGTTCACAGTGTGGCAGGCGTCATCCCAGGGAATGTCGTCTTTTAGATGGTACTTGTTGTACCTATGACCGTCAGGGTCTGATGTCGAAAGAGTGTCCTTGCGGGAGGACTTAGCCTTCAGGATCGGTGGTGTTATACCCCGTAGTTCCAGGGTATGTATGCGAGGACGTACGTACGAGAATACGACAGAAAGATTGGAAAGGAAGAAAGAGGTGATTTTTCCACGGAAAAGTTTCCGGTTTTTGTGAAGGAAAAAGGTTCGTTAATGGGAATTGATTCTGATTTGGTATTCGGACTTCCCGGAATATTAGAGAATTATGGAATTTTATTTTCGGAAATGGTCACGTGCCCACGGAGAAATTTACTGGTTTGTGGGCCCACTTTGTTTTGAGATTTTGGCCATTGTGGATATTTTGGAAGATGTTTTATTTTGGGCCAATAGGAGGGTGACACGTGTCACCCCGCCAGTGGCTGGCCGAATGG
The DNA here is from genome assembly GCA_029844215.1 of Przewalskia tangutica. Taxonomy (NCBI): domain Eukaryota; kingdom Viridiplantae; phylum Streptophyta; class Magnoliopsida; order Solanales; family Solanaceae; genus Przewalskia; species Przewalskia tangutica. The sequence goes on along the minus strand of CM056726.1, from coordinate 83,922,160 downwards.
CATTTGTGCACAACACCCTGCTAGAGTCGTTTTTGACGAAACGTTTTACATAACTTGCAGAGGAAAATTCCGGCTATGTCTTTTCTTATTTTTATGGATTTTTCCGAGAGACGAACATTTTGGACCAACGAGAGGCGCACTTGGCACCCTCTCATCAGTGGGCAAGCGGCACTTGGACGATTTGGGGTGTCAGTGGTAGATATTTTTGTAGATATTTGTGAGGGTTTTAAGGAGTAGGGACTAGGGGCACTGGGCATATCTTGCCCTACACTTGTGTAGCACTTGGCTAGATCTTGCCATTGGTTGGCCTTGGCTTGTAGTATAAATACCCTCTCCCTTTGATGAACTTCTTCATCCATAAATTTGCCTAAGTCTCAAAGCTCTCCTTCTCCCTCCTCTTGTGTTGAGTTCGCCAAGGCCTCCCTCAGGGCCGAGAGCACCCCCTCTAGGGGTGCTAGCCGAGAGTGTACCCCCTAGCCTAGTTGCTTTCAGATAATACCCTCAGGTGTAGAAATACTCTCAAAAGTATTGTTGTTATGCCCAAATTACCTTAGCCGTATACCTTGTAGTATTCTAAGGTTATACCTATACGAAAAGCCCTAAATACTATTATACTTCCCACTACAAAACCGAAACCCTAGGAAAAATCTCCATAGTCCGTTGAGTATTGTGTAGAAGTTGGTTGGACCTGGTATGGGTGGTTTAGAGCGGGTGGGAGCGCTCGGAGTTGAGCTAAACGATTGCCCAGATCGACTTTATACTTGGATAATTATGGGCTTATCGAGGTAAATATCTTGTCCTCTATTGTAATTGGAAATTACATGTTGTTAGAATATATAGTTGAAGTATACTATATATAGAATGAACGTGGTTAGTTGGCAATGTCTTTTGACTTAAGCTCAAGAATCAGATCAATCGTATTACTGAGACTTGTGTAGTAATCGTGGAGTAGAATTGTACCCATTCGGGTTAGATGTATAACCCCCTGGTTGGCTTGGTAGCGGCCAGTAGAGAGGAGATTTACGCTGTATGGGGGAGTCGCCGAATTTTCTAGAATGTTCTACGTTGAGATCTAAATGTTAATAAGTCACTGTGGCCTTATAGGTTGAAGTACTACGTATGGCGCGATCTACTGGCTAAGGAGTAGCCGACGGTTTGAAGTACTTGGAGCGTTTTGCTATTAGTCGACACTCGTCGCGAGGTATGTGAACCTCTTCCTATCTCTTCTAGCATGATATGTGTGAACTATGTAGTACGGTAGACGAACAAGTGCTAAATGTATTTGGAGTGGTTTAAAACATAAAGTGTTATAACGCTTTATGGGAAGTTGGTTATAACGACTTTATGTTGGTAAGAAAATACTTGTGGTCTTTAAAAGGTAATCGATTTGAACTATAAGCGCTTGTTATGTGTTAATAAAGAACTTGAAGTATTTCAAAAGATTTTTGAATCATTTTGAAAGAAGAAATATTTGGGTTTTTTTAAAACTTAAGAGTTATGCTAGCTTTATGGAAAGTTAGGTATAACGTCTTAAGAATGTTTTACTGACTTTGGAAATCAGAATGTGTATCGACAAACCACTGCAGCGTTTATAAGAGGAAATGTTTTTAATAATTAAGTATTATTAAAACCAGTAGAAACTTCCATCTGCATAGAAGCTAAGATGAGACAAAATGATATTTCCTAGATCATGGTTGTTGTAATAAGATTGTTATAAACAAGAATATCCTACTCACATATAAGACTTATGTTTCTCAGATAGTTTAAAGGAGAATTATATTCTTAAATGAATAAGACTATGAACTACGAAACCTTTCTAAAATGAGAAACTTGAACATTGGAAATTAGGCAAACTTGATCATTGGAAAAGAATGTTGCTACTTGATTTTACAAAGAGAAGTAATTGATTTACTTTAAAAGGATAGACACTCTATTTATACTACGGGTATGGTGTGACATTGTGAAAGTAACGTATCTTTTAAAGAGTTAATGTATGAAGTACTTTGGGGATAAAACCCCGAACTTGTTGGCATATAGTAGAAAGTACCTTGTGTGTATAACTTGATTGTGTTGGTTGTGATAGCCTGGTAATACTTTCTTGTTGATTGATAAGTAAACATGCTAGGATGCTACGTGTGTTAGTATCTTGTGATGTGGTGTAAAGGGGTTTCCTTTGTTGTGCTTATGTTGCTTAACGATAAGTCATTGTGTTAGTATTTTACATCACTCATCTCTTGAGATGATTCCGGGTTAAGCCGCCTCCGACGCGGGTAGACTCAAAGCGGTCGATGGACCTATGATTCGAGAATACCTCACGCAGTCCCGGGCCTATGCGCGAGCTACGAGAGTTCGAGTTAGTATCGTCCTTTATGGGCATGCGTCCATGCGCCACGCGGATCGCGGTCCGTGACGTTGCCGGGAGTAGCTACCCTCGACGCGGGAATACCTCATGCGGCCGATGAGATTGGCCTACGCGAGTGCGGAGTTCGAGGTTAGACGCGCATATCGATAATCTGGGCAAGTGGCGGCCTTTGATCATGTGACGGTCTAGACAGATCTTATGATCTGATTCATGACCTTGTTGGTACTGCGTGGGTTTTAGTAGTCGGCTATGCCTTCGTACTTACCCCGCACAGCTTTATGATGACACGTGGGACACGTGTTCATGTGTTCTCGTGCGTTTATATCATAGATCACGGCGGTGAGGAAGGTATTCCACGCATGATTGATGTTGTGGGCCCGAGACCCATTGTTATACTTGAGTGATGACTTGAGGCGTGAGTCCCGACTTGACATGATCGCTTTGTTAAATCGTAGTTTGGTTATCATACATGTCTCCCGCTTTATATGATCGCTATGATTTCATTTACTGATGTATTTTCGTTTCACATACTGCACTGTTAGATCGACCTCCTTCGGGGCCGTTCATGCCGCAGTAAAGGTACACCGCCGTTGATCCTCGCTCTTAGGGTCACAGATTCAGCTTGGAAGCTCCGTTTCTCGGAGGCTTATCTTGGTATAGTCCCATGTTGTAGGTGCTACGTTCGTGGGTATGGCGGGGCCCCGTCCCGCCATTGTTGTCGTATCATTTCTTAGAGGTGCAGTAGTAATCTTGTGTAGGCGTGGTTGGTAAAAAGGATTAAACTGCTCATTGTAAAAGTTGTTATTTATATATGCGAAAGGCCGCTTTTCCTCGACATCGTTTGTACTTCACTTGTTTCATGTATATGTTTTATGTTCGTGATTACTCGATGTTGTGTCACTAGGGTGCCCGGTAAGGCACGACCACGCCCGCCGGTCGTGACAAAAGTGGTATCGAGCGATTAATCCTCGGAAAGTGTCTACAGACCGTATCGATGAGAGTCTTGATTATCGGTGTTGTGCACCACACCAATAATCGTGAGGCTATAGGATATTTAGGATTGGTTTCTATTCTTCTCACTCGAGATCGTGCCTTAGAGCCGTGTTGTAAGTTGGACCCTCCGACGAAATTATTTCCTTATCGTTATGCCTCCGCAGGCAACCCGCCCGGGAGGCAAGGCGCACCGGCGAGCCGCGAGTAGAGTTCGGCGTGGCGAGGCACAGCCCAATCATTACCTGGGTAGTGCTTCATTCGGGATTTCTGCGACGCCACTAGCCCCGCAGAGTTTAGCACGGCGACGGCGGTTCCTCTGCGTCCATGATATTTGAACCTTCGCCCACGGCCGAACAGTGAATATAGATTGCAAAGAGGCGACCACGTTACATTAGCTATGGATTTGGCTACCAGAGATTATACCGATGTACCACGAGTCTTGATGACTACCTAAGAGAGGTTGTGCAAGAGTAATTCTTGATTGTTGAGCATGGCACGTATGCGCTTATGTACAGCAGCCGAAAACGTAGAGATCGACGGGTTAACCAAGGACAGCGAAGAGGCCAGAGCAAGGTCCTTCGTAACTTTCAAGGTGAGTATACCTTAAGTGCTATGTTCGATAGCAAGGTGTTAGTTGTGATTAGAAATGATGGTGGGTTAACCGAGTAAGATTTTGGGGATAGAAGGTGTGAGCCTTAGAGTGTTATACGTAGAGACCTTAGAGGTAAAGCCATCTCGAGTAAAAGACGTATATTATGTTTGACTTATAGGAGTGCATAGTGCACGTGAGCTATGTTCGTGGGATAAGTCCCTGAGTAGTGTGGAAGCAAAGAGGTTAGTTGAGCTAATAAGACCGCTTGGTTTTATTAACGTGTATTTTGAGATTGTTCCTTCGGGGAGATGGTATTTTGCGCCATGCAGTGTCGGGTTGAGGCCACGTTGCTGGTCAACCCGCGCATGTTTGGTGCGGGTCTGCCGTTGTGGTCCCGCATTGTGGTTGGGTCACGAGGGTGTTAGGCTCGAGTTTAGTTAACTAGCGTACGAGTTCGTGGATGTGTTCGACCGGTGGTTGGTCGATGGGGGCAGCCCATCGTGTTCTTCGGTCGGGACCGTTCACTCGGCAGTGTTGATTTATCAGAAAGGTTGTAAGGTCGCACGGTGCCTACCTTCACCTTATGGCGCATAGTGGAGCCAGTGTTATCACACGACCGAACTGGGCCGTGATGGTGCCTTACCCCGCACCCTAGTGATACAACATCAGTAATCACGAACATAAAACACATACATGAAACAAATGAAGTACAAAACAAGATCTGAGGAAAACTTGTCTTTCGGATATATATAAATAACAACTCCTACAAATGAACGCTTTAATCCTTTTTACAACCCCGCCCACAACAAAGATTTCTGCACTTAAGAAATGATACGACAACAATGGCGGGACAGGGCCCCGCCATACCCCTGAATGTAAATACCTACAACGACAGGGGACTATACCAAGATAAGCCTCCGGAGAAACGGAGCTTTCCCAAACGCTGAACTGTGACCCTAAGAGCGAGGATCAACGACTGGTGTACCTTTACTGCAGATGAACGCAGCCTCAAGGAGGTCGATAACAGTACCAAGTATGTGAAATCGAAAATAAATCAGAAATGAAATCATAGTAGTCTATATAAAGCTGGAGACATGTATGATAACCAAACTACAGTTCACAATAAATAAGCAGTCATGTCAAGTCAGGGACTCACGCCCTCAAAGTTATCACAATAAAACCGTACGGGGCAAGTACGAAGGCATAGCCGACTACTAAGACCCACAGTACCAAAAATACCACAAACTGTATCCCGAGGTCTTTCTAGACCGCACCACATGATCGAAGCTGGCCACTCGCCCGCAATATCAATGTGCGCGTCTATCCCTGGAACTCTCGCAGCTCCGCATAGGTCACCCACAGACCCGCATGAGGTATTCCTCGAATCATGGTCCCAGACCGCCTGAGGTATACCCCGCATCGAAGGCAGCTAACCCTCGGTATCCGCCTAGGCTCCCGCAGCCCGCATAGTCTCAAAAGACCGCATAGTCTCAACAGACCGCATAGGGAATCCCCCGCATCAGGCTAAACACCCGGAATGATCAATCTCGGCTACCGCGACTGCGATAGTCACAAGGACTGCATAGGCCGTAGAGACCCGCATCAAGGGTGGCAAGCCCTCGGTATAATAAGTCAAGGGGGGTATGTGATACAATAACAGTACAACGGGCTTAACGTTTGACAACGTAAGCACAACAAGAGTGACCCCCTTACACAATAATCACAAGATACTAACACACGTAGCATCCTAACATGCTTACTTATCAAATCAACAAGAAAGTATTACAAGGCTATCACAAACCAATACAATCAAGTTATTCACACAAGGTACTTTCTACTAACAAGTTCGGGTACCTATCCCCAAAGTACTTCATACATTAAATCTTTAAAAGATACGTTACTTCACCAAAAACCACACAATACGTAGTATATGAAAATAGAGTGATTATCTTTTAAAGTAAATCAATTACTTCTCTTTGTAAAATCAAGTAGCAACATTCTTTTCCAATGTTCAAGTTTGCCTAATTTCCAATGTTCAAGTTTGCCTAATTTTCCATGTTCAAGTTTGCCTAATTTCCCATGTTCAAGTTTGCCTTTTTAGAAAGGTTTCGTAGTTCATAGTCTTATTCATTTAAGAATATAATTCTCCTTTAAACAACTGAGAAACATAAGCCTTATATGTGAGTAGGATATTCTTGTTTATAACAATCTTATTACAATGACCATGATCTAGAAATATCATTTTGTCTCATCTTAGCTTCATGCAGATGGAAGTTTCTCTCGGTTTTAATAATACTTAATTATTAAAAACATTTCCTTTATTAACGCCGCAGTTGGTTTGTCGATACACATTCGATTTCCAAAATCAAGAAACATTCTTAAGACGTTATACATAACTTTCCATAAAGCTAGTATAACTCTTAAGTTTTCAAAACAAATCAATTATTACCTCTTCTTTAAAATGAATCAAAACCTTTTGAAATACTTCAAGTTCTTTATTAACACATAACAAGCCGCTTATAGTTCAAATCGATTACCTTTTAAAACCACAAGTATTTTCTTACCAACATAAAGTTGTTATAACCAACTTCCCATAAAGCCGTTATAACACTTTATGTTTTAAACCAATCAAATACATTTAGCACATGTACGTCTACCGTACTACATAGTTCACACATATCATGCTAGAAGAGATAGGAAGAGGTTCACATACCGCGACAGTATCGACTAATAGCAAAACGCTCAAGTACTTCCAACCGCTTCGGCTACCTTTAAGCCAAGTAGATCGCGCCACACGTAGTACTTCAACCTATAAGGCCAAGGCGCCATTAACATTTAGATCCCTTCGAGAACATTCTACAAAAATTCGGCAAAGACTCTCCCCGCAACAGCGTAAATCTCTTCCTCTATCGGGGCCGGCTACCAAGCCAACCAGGGGGGGTTATACGTTTAATCCGACGTGCACAATTCTACCTCACGTAAAATCTACACAAGTCTCATCAGAATACACCTATGTAAATCTGATCAAGATTCTCCTTTCAAAAGGTTTCTTATTATTCAGCTTAAGTCAAAAGACATTGCCGATAACAACGTTCAAGACTATATATAGTATACTTCAACTATATAATCTAACAACATGTAATTTCCAATTACAATAGGGACAAGATATTTACCTCGATAAGCCCATAATTATCCGAGTTTAAATGTCGATCCCGAGCAAGGTTTAGCTCCTACTCCGCGCCTCCGACCGCCTCCAAACAACCCTTAGAAGTTCTAACCAACTTCTACTTACTACTTCAACTACGGTGAAGATTTACTTAGGGTTTCGGTTTTGTGGTCAAGGGAAGTATAATAGTATTTCGGCTTTTTGTAAAGGTATAACCTTAGAATACTACAAGGTATATGGCTAAGGTAATTTGGGCATTATAACAATACTTTTGAGAGTATTTCTAACAAGAGTGGGTATTATACGAAAGCAACTAGGCTAGTGGGTACCCCACGGCCACACTACAAGGAGTGTGGGGAGAGGGCTCTCGCCAAGGGGCCTTTCAAAAGGGGGAGGGGCTAGGACGAGAAGGCTCACAAGGGAGGAGGATTTCTAACACTTAGAACAATTTAGGAATGGATGAAGAAGTCTTCCAAAGGGGGTATTTATAGACAAGCCAAGGCCAACCAATGGCCAAGATCTAGCCAAGTGCTATGCAAGTGTAGGCCAAGATTCACCCATGTGTCCTTGACCAACTAACACACAAAAATATCCTACCAACTCCCTTGACCAACAAGGCCAATTCGTCCAACCTCCTTTACCGCCCACTCACGCCCGCCAATGAGAGGTGCCAAGTGGCGCCTCTTGTTGGCCCAACACGCTTCGTCTCTCGGAAAAATCCGTAAAAATTAAAAAGACATAGCGGAAATTCCCTACGAAAGTGTGAAAACGTTTTCGCCAAAAACCGACTCTAACCGGTGTTGTGAACAAAGTTAATTCGCCAAGCCTAATTCTCAAGTTCAAATTTTCTACATACGCCCCACGTACATACTCTGAAATACGGTATAACATTCTCCCTCCTTAGAAACATTCGTCCGAATGTTCCTTCTAAGTCTCAAACAAGCGTGCGCCAAGATAGTCTTCACTACTATACTTACGAGAATCAATCCCGCCACACCGCCACGAAACAACTTGCGCAAAATGCTTACATCCAAGTCCACGAGGAAACACTCTAACATCACCAAAATGATACCACTTTTGTCACTTTGCACGAGGCATTAACCTTCCAGCGACCCAACAAATGGTACCGGGCCGCATGCGATCATCGAAGTCGCCGTACATTCGAACTCTTACTACATTTCGAGCATCGCCCGATTCAAAACTCGGGTTATTATCTTCAACTTGGTCATCATTAGTCGGGAACACTCTGGATGGATCTCCAATTTCTTCTCGAACATAACACGAAGATCGACGACCGCCTCCTAAGTCGGACGGCAAATGCTAACATATAGGCAACCCGCCTATTCTTCACATGAACTCAAAGGCCCAAAGTAACTCGCTAAGTTCCTCTCGTATTCCAAAACTCGTCACACCCAACCCGGGTGGTACTTTCAAGAAGACCGACCACAACTCGAACTCTAAGCGTCGCCGATTATCCGCACGATTTCTCCGAGCCGCGGAACCTCTTCTAGACAAGCTTTACTCTATCCACATACCGGGAACAAGCTGAACCAACTATCCGAATCGCCAACATCGAACCAATCGACGGCGACTCACATCCGCCCTACAAGGCTTCATAAGGCGACATCCGAACACCAAATGGTAGCTTAAACACTCCTTCAACAGGAGACAACAATTCTCGCAACTATCCCTGAAATCCAAACACTGGCCCGAGGGCGAATGTGATTCTGAGACTTACTTGAGTTCCTAACCTTGCCTGGTAAAACCTCCAGAAAAGAAACAGCCGCAACCTGGGCTCCACTGTCTGACATAAGGTGAAGGTAGGCACCTCGTGCAGCCTTACAACCTTTCTGATATATCATCTCGCATAACCCTCTGCCGAGTAAACGGTCTTTGCTAGAAGACAAGACGGCTGACCTCCTCGGCCCGACTACTGGTCGAATGCATCCACGAATTCGTACGTTGGTTAACTAAACTTGGGCCTAACACCCTCGTGGCCCTACCACAAGGCGGGACCACCACAAACTGACCCCACCACCATACATGCCGCGGGTTGACCCGCAACGTGGCCTCAACCCGACCCGGCAACGCGCAAAACGCTAGCTCCCTGAAGGAAAACTCTCACTAATCACGTTACGAAAACCTAGCGGTCTTCTTAGCTCAACTACCCTCTTTCATTCCACACTACTCAGGGACTAATCCCACAAACATAACTCACGTGCACTATGCACTCCTATAAGGGTCAAACATAAACAATACATCTTTTTCTCGAGATGGCCTTACCTCTAAGGTCTCTACGTATAAAACTCTAAGGCTCACACCTTCTCTATCCCCCAAATCTTACTTGGTTAACTAACCAAGATTTCTAATCACCATTTACACAATGCTATCAGAATATAACACTTAAGGTATACTCACCTTATCACACATACTAAACCCAGAGGTTAAAGATCTATCTCAGATTCATCGCTTCACTCCCCTTAGTCGTTCTAATCAAACCTGCCCCGTAGGGCGCATAGCTAAGGAAGGTGACGAACTACCCACCGACCCTGAAGGCTAAGTCCTCCTACAAGGACACTCTTCGACACCAGACCCTGACGGTCATAGGTACAACAAGTACCAACCAAAAGACGACATTCCCTGGGATGACGTCTGTCACACTGTGAACCGGAAACCCTGGAGTTCTGACCAACTCCTGCATACCCCGAACGTCCTGAACCCTGTGGAGGACCTTTCTGCACTGGTGGATGTGCATAATCTAATCTGCTGGTGAGGCGACTCGCCTCGCAAGTTACCAAAGGACCTTGCTACTCGCCCTCTTCGCCCTCGTTAACCCGTCGATCTCTACGTTTCTCGGCCTGCTGTGCATAAGCCCGTACACAGGCCATGCTCAAGCCTAACTGAAGAACTTACTCTTGCACAACCTTCTCGTTGATAATCATCAAGACTCGCGGTACATCGGTATACTCTCTGGTAGTCAAATCCATAGTTAGTAACAGGGTCGCCTCCTTGCAATCTATATTCACTATTCTCGGTCGTGGAACTGAAGGTTCAAATATCATGGCCGCAGTAGGAACTGCCGCCGCCGTGCTAAACTCTGCTGGGGCTAGTGACGTCGCAAAACTCCCCGAATGAAGCACCACCCAAGGTGATAATTGGGTCTGTGCCCACGTAACCCTCTCAGATTTACTTGCAGCCTCGGCCGCTTTGCCCTCCTGGGCCCGGTTGCACTACGCGGAGGCATAATGGTAAGGGAAAGAAATACGTTAGAGGGTCCAACTTACAACACAGCTCTAAGGCACGATCTCAGAGTGAGAAGAATAGAAACCAATCCTAAATATCCTATAGCCTCCTGATTATTGGTGTGGTGCACAACACACCGATAATCAAGACTTCATCGATACGGTCGTAGACACTTTTCGAGGATTAATCGCTTCGATACCACTTTTGTCACGACTAACTGGGCCGTGGATCGTGCCTTACCGGGCACCCTAGTGATACAACATCAGAGTAATCAACGGAACATAAAACACATACATGAGAGAAATGGAGTACAAAACACTAATCTGAGGAAAACTTGTCTTTCGGCATATAGATACATAACAACTCCTACAAATGAACAGTTTAATCCTTTTTACAACCCTGCCCACAACAAGATTCTGCACTTAAGAAATGATACGACAACAATGGCGGACAGGGGCCCGCCATACCTCGAATGTAAATACCTACAACGGCAGGACTATACCAAGATAAGCCTCGGAGAAACGGAGCTTTCCCAAACGCTGAATCGTGACCCTAAGAGCGAGGATCAACGATCGTGTACCTTTACTGCGGCATGAACGCAGCCCGGCGAGGTCAAGACAACAGTACCAAGTATGTGAAACGAAAATAAATCAGAAATGAAATCATAGTAGTCTATATAAAGCAGAGACATGTATGATAACCAAACTACGATTCACAATAAATAAGCGAATATGTCAAGTCGTGGACTCACGCCTCAAAGTTATCACAATAAAACCGCACGGCAAGTGCGAAGGCATAGCCGACTACTAAGACCCACGCACCAAAAATACCACAAATCGTATCCCGAGGTCTTTCTAGACCGCACCACATGATCGGCCGCCACTCGCCGCAATATCAATGCGCGCGTCTATCCTCGAACTCTCGCAGCTCGCATAGGTCACCCATGCACCCGCATGAGGTATTCCTCGAATCATGGTCCTGCATCACCGAGGTATACCGCGATCGGGCGCTAACCCTCGGTATCCGCCTAGGCTCCCGCAGCCCGCATAGTCTCAAAAGACCGCATAGTCTCAACAGACCGCATAGGGAATCCCCCGCATCAGGCTAAACACCCGGAATGATCAATCCTGAAGCTACCGCACTCCGCATAGTCACAAGGACTGCATAGGCCGTAGAGACCCGCATCAAGGGTGGCAAGCCCTCGGTATAATAAGTCAAGGGGGTATGTGATACAATAACAGTACAACGGGCTTAACGTTTGACAACGTAAGCACAACAAGAGTGACCCCCTTACACAATAATCACAAGATACTAACACACGTAGCATCCTAACATGCTTACTTATCAAATCAACAAGAAAGTATTACAAGGCTATCACAAACCAATACAATCAAGTTATTCACACAAGGTACTTTCTACTAACAAGTTCGGGTACCTATCCCCAAAGTACTTCATACATTAAATCTTTAAAAGATACGTTACTTCACAAAACCACACAATACCCGTAGTATATGAAAATAGAGTGATTATCTTTTTAAAGTAAATCAATTACTTCTCTTTGTAAAATCAAGTAGCAACATTCTTTTCCAATGTTCAAGTTTGCCTAATTTCCAATGTTCAAGTTTGCCTAATTTCCCATGTTCAAGTTTGCCTAATTTCCCATGTTCAAGTTTGCCTTTTTAGAAAGGTTTCGTAGTTCATAGTCTTATTCATTTAAGAATATAATTCTCCTTTAAACAATCTGAGAAACATAAGCCTTATATGTGAGTAGGATATTCTTGTTTATAACAATCTTATTACAAAGACCATGATCTAGGAAATATCATTTTGTCTCATCTTAGCTTCTATGCAGATGGAAGTTTCTCTTGGTTTTAATAATACTTAATTATTAAAAACATTTCCTTTATTAACGCCGATGGTTTGTCGATACACATTCGATTTCCAAAATCAAGAAACATTCTTAAGACGTTATACCTAACTTTCCATAAAGCTAGTATAACTCTTAAGTTTTCAAAACAAATCAAGTATTACCTCTTCTTTAAAAATGAATCAAAAACCTTTTGAAATACTTCAAGTTCTTTATTAACACATAACAAGCCAGTTATAGTTCAAATCGATTACCTTTTAAAACCACAAGTATTTTCTTACCAACATAAAGTCATTATAACCAACTTCCCATAAAGCCGTTATAACACTTTATGTTTTAAACCAATCAAATACATTTAGCACATGTACGCTCACCGTACTACATAGTTCACACATATCATGCTAGAAGAGATAGGAAGAGGTTCACATACCTCGCGGCAGTATCGACTAATAGCAAAACGCTCAAGTACTTCCAACTGTCGGCTACTCCTTTAAGCCAAGTAGATCGCGCCACACGTAGTACTTCAACCTATAAGGCCACAAGGCGCTCATTAACATTTAGATCCCTTCGTAGAACATTCTACAAAAATTCAAAAGACCTCCCCGCAACAGCAGCGTAAATCTCTTCCTCTATCGGGGCCGGCTACCAAGCCAACCAGGGGGGGGGGTTATACGTTTAATCCGGACGTGCACAATTCTACCTCACAGAAAATCTACACAAGTCATCTGAATACACCCTATGTAAATACGATTCAAGACTCTCCTTTGAAAAGGTTTCTTATTATTCAGCTTAAGTCAAAAGACATTGCCGATAACAACGTTCAGTACTATATATAGTATACTTCAACTATATAATCTAACAACATGTAATTTCCAATTACAATAGGGGGACAAGATATTTACCTCGATAAGCCCATAATTATCCGAGTTTAAATGTCGATCCTGAGCAAGGTTTAGCTCCTACTCCGACCCGCTCCAAACAACCCTTAGAAGTTCTAACCAACTTCTACTTACTACTCCAACTACGGGTGAAGATTTACTTAGGGTGGTTTTGTGGTGAAGGGAAGTATAATAGTATTTCGGGCTTTTTGTAAAGGTATAACATTAGAATACAACATGGTATTTGTCTATGTTAATTTGGGAATTATAACAATACTTTGAGAGTATTTCTAACAAGAGGGGGGTATTATACGAAAGCAACTAGGCTAGGGGGGGGGGGGTACCCCACGGCCACACTACAAGGAGGGGGGGGGGAGAGGGCTCTCGGCCAAGGGGGCCTTTCAAAGGGGGCGGGGGGGCTAGGCCGAGAAGGCTCACAAGGGGAGGGAGGATTTCTAACACTTAGAACAATTTAGGAATGGATGAAGAAGTCTTCCAAAGGGGGTATTTATAGCCAAGCCAAGGCCAACCAATGGCCAAGATCTAGCCAAGTGCTATGCAAGTGTAGGGCCAAGATTCACCCATGTGTCCTTGACCAACTAACACACAAAAATATCCTACCAACTCCCCTTGACCAACAAGGCCAATTCGTCCAACCCTCCCTTTACCGCCCACTCACGTCCGCCAATGAGAGGGTGCCAAGTGACGCCTCTTGTTGCCCAACACGCTTCGTCTCTCGGAAAAATCCGTAAAAATTAAAAAGACATAGCCGGAAATTCCCTACGAAAGCCGTGGAAAACGTTTCACGAAACCGACTCTAACCGTGTTGTGAACAAAGTTAATTCGCCAAGCCTAATTCTCAAGTTCAAATTTTCTACATACGCCCTACGCATATACTGAAATACGGGTATAACGATTCTGCTTTTGTTTGGAAGTTTTACGAGGCGGGTTAAGGACTCGTGAGTCTCGACCGCATTCGCCGCCGCGATGTGGAATTCAGGGGTAGTTGTGAAGATTGTTGTCTCCTGTGGAGGGAGCGTTTAAGCTACCATTTCAGCGTCGAGGTCGCCTTATGAAGCCTTGTAGGGCGGAAGTGTAAGTCACGGTCGATTGGTTCGATGTTGGCAAGGTTCAGACAGTTGGTTCAGGCTTGTTCCAGCAGACTGTGGATAGGGAAAAGCTCATCTAGAAGAAGTTCTGGCAGCTCAGAGGAATCGTGCGGATAATCGGCGACGACGCTTAGAGTTCAGGTTGACGGTCGGTCTTCTTGAAAGTACCACCCCGGACAGGGTGTGACGAGTTTTGGAAACAGAAGGAACTTAGCCCGAGTTACTTTGGGCCTTTAAGAGTTCATGTGAAGAATAGGCCAGGTTGCCTATATGTTAGCTTTTGCCGTCCGACTTAGGAGGCAGGACGTCCGGTCTTTCGTATTGTTATGTTCGGGAAAGTATCGAAGATCCATCCAGAATGTTCCCAGTTAATGATGCCCACGTAAAGAGATAGTAACCCCGAGTTTTGGAAACTAAAGCAGTATCAGAAATGTGGTAAGGGTTCGAGTGTACGGCCTGGTGATCGTGACGGCCCTGTACCATTTGTTGGGTCGTCGGAGCAAGGCTCGCGACAAAGTGACAAAGGTGGTATTATTTGTGGTGATGTTAGAGGTGTTTCCTCGTAGACTTGGATATAAGTATGTTGCGCAGGTATTTTCTGTGGCCAGGTATGGCAGGATTGTTTCGTAAGTATAGTAGTGAAGACTATACTGGCGCACGTTTGTTTTGAGACTTAGAAGGAACATCCGGGACGAATGTTTCTAAGGGGGGAAGAATGTTATACCCCGTAGTTCTAGGGTATGTATGCGAGGACATACGTACGAGAATACGACAGAAAGATTGGAAAGGAAGAAAGAGGTGATTTTTCCACGGAAAAGTTTCCGGTTTTTGTGAAGGAAAAAGGTTCGTTAATGGGAATTGGATTCCCAGATTTGGTATTCGGACTTCCTGGAATATTAGAGAATTATGGAATTTTATTTTCGGAAATGGTCACGTGGGCCCACGGAGAAATTTACTGCTTTTGTAGCCCACTTTGTTTTGAGATTTTGGCCATTGTGGATATTTTGGAAGATGTTTTATTTTGGGCCAATAGGAGGTGACACGTGTCACCCCGCCTAGGTGGTTTGGCCGAATGGCATTTGTGCACAACACCCTGCAGAGTCGTTTTTGACTAAACGTTTTACATAACTTGAGAGGAAAATTCCGCTATGTCTTTTCTTATTTTTATGGATTTTTCCGAGAGGCGGAACATTTTGGACCAACGAGAGGGCGCACTTGGCACCCTCTCATTGGTGGGCAAGGTAGGCGACTGGACGATTTGGGGTGTCAGTGGTAGATATTTTTGGTAGATATTTGTGAGGGTTTTAAGGAGTAGGACTAGGGGCACTTGGGCATATCTTGGCCCTACACTTGTGTAGCACTTGGCTAGATCTTGGCCATTGGTTGGCCTTGGCTTGTAGTATAAATACCCTCCCTTTGATGAACTTCTTCATCCATAAATTTGCCTAAGTCTTGAAAGCTCTCCTTCTCCTCCTCAGTGTTGAGTTCGGCCAAGGGCCTCCCTCAGTGGCCGAGAGCACCCCCTCTAGGGGTGCTAGCCGAGAGTGTACCCACTAGCCTAGTTGCTTGTATAATACCCCCTGTGGTGTAGAAATACTCAAAAGTATTGTTGTTATGCCCAAATTACCTTAGCCAGATACCTTGTAGTATTCTAAGGTTATACCTATCTAAAAGCCCGGAAATACTATTATACTTCCCGTCACCACAAAACCGAAACCCTAGGAAAAATCTCCATAGTCAGTTGGAGTATTGTGTAGAAGTTGGTTAGAACTTCTAAGGGTGGTTTAGAGCGGGTTGGAGCGCTGAGTTGAGCTAAACGATTGCCCAGGATCGACTTTATACTTGGATAATTATGGGCTTATCGAGGTAAATATCTTGTCTCTATTGTAATTGGAAATTACATGTTGTTAGAATATATAGTTGAAGTATACTATATATAGAATCAACGTGGTTAGTTGGCAATGTCTTTTGACTTAAGCACAAGAAGCGATCGAATCAGACATGAGACTTGTGTAGTAATCTTGTGAGTAAATTGTACCCGTCGGGTTAGATGTATAACCCCCTGGTTGGCTTGGTAGCCGCCGTTAGAGGAGAGATTTACGCTGTTGCGTGGGGAGGTTTGCCAATTTTCGGTAGAATGTTCTACGTTGAGATCTAAATGTTAATAAGCGCCTTGTGGCCTTATAGGTTGAAGTACTACGTATGGCGCGATCTACTTGGATTAAGGAGTAGCCGACGGTTGGAAGTACTTGGAGCGTTTTGCTATTAGTCGACACTCGTCGCGAGGTATGTGAACCTCTTCCTATCTCTTCTAGCATGATATGTGTGAACTATGTAGTACGGTAGACGTACATGTGCTAAATGTATTTGGAGTGGTTTAAAACATAAAGTGTTATAACGGCTTTATGGGAAGTTGGTTATAACAGCTTTATGTTGGTAAGAAAATACTTGTGGTCTTTAAAAAGGTAACTGATTTGAACTATAACTGGCTTGTTATGTGTTAATAAAGAACTTGAAGTATTTCAAAAGATTTTTGAATCATTTTGAAAGAAGAAGAAATATTTGGGTTTTTTTAAAACTTAAGAGTTATGCTAGCTTTATGGAAAGTTAGGTATAACGTCTTAAGAATGTTTTACTGACTTTGGAAATCAGAATGTGTATCGACAAACCACTGCAGCGTTTATAAGAGGAAATGTTTTTAATAATTAAGTATTATTAAAACCAGTAGAAACTTCCATCTGCATAGAAGCTAAGATGAGACAAAATGATATTTCCTAGATCATGGCTGCTGTAATAAGATTGTTATAAACAAGAATATCCTACTCACATATAAGACTTATGTTTCTCAGATAGTTTAAAGGAGAATTATATTCTTAAATGAATAAGACTATGAACTACGAAACCTTTCTAAAATGAGAAACTTGAACATTGGAAATTAGGCAAACTTGATCATTGGAAAAGAATGTTGCTACTTAATTTTACAAAGAGAAGTAATTGATTTACTTTAAAAGGATAGTCACTCTATTTATACTACGGGTATGGTGTGACATTGTGAAAGTAACGTATCTTTTAAAGAGTTAATGTATGAAGTACTTTGGGGATAAAACCAGAACTTGTTGGCATAGTAGAAAGTACCTTGTGTGTATAACTTGATTGTGTTGGTTGTGATAGCCTGGTAATACTTTCTTGTTGATTGATAAGTAAACATGCTAGGATGCTACGTGTGTTAGTATCTTGTGATGTGGTGTAAAGGGGTTTCCTTTGTTGTGCTTATGTTGCTTAACGATAAGCTGTTGTGTTAGTATTTTACATCACTCATCTCTTGAGATGATTCCGGGGGTTAAGCCGCTCCACGCGGTAGACTCAGCGGTCGATGGACCTATGATTCGAGAATACCTCATGCAGTCCCGGGCCTATGCGAGCTACGAGTTCCGGTTAGTATCGTCCTTTATGGGCACGCGTCCATGCGGGCTACGCGGATCGTTCGGGACGTTGCCGGGGAGTAGCTACCGATGCGGGAATACCTCATGCGGCCGATGAGATTGGCCTACGCGAGTCTGCGGAGTTCGAGGTTAGACGCGACATTGATATCGGCAAGTGGCGGGCCGCTTTGATCATGTGACGGTGCAGACAGATCTTATGATACGATTCATGACCTTGTTGGTGCTGGGTTTTTAGTAGTCGGCTATGCCTTCGCACTTACCGTCGCATAGCTTTATGATGACACAGTGGGACACGTGTTCATGTGTTCCTTGATGCGTTTATATCATGATCACGGCGGTGAGGAAGGTATTCCACGGCATGATTGATGTTGTGGGCACGAGACCCATTGTTATACTTGAGTGATGACTTGAGGCGTGAGTCCACGACTTGACATCGCTTTGTTGTAAATCGTAGTTTGGTTATCATACATGTCTCTGCTTTATATGGTATTATGATTTCATTTACGATGTATTTTGAGCCACATACTCACTGTTGTATCGACCTCGCCCGGGCTGCGTTCATGCCGCAGTAAAGGTACACCGCCGTTGATCCTCGCTCTTAGGGTCACAGTCACCAGGAAGCTCCGTTTCTCGGAGGCTTATCTTGGTATAGTCCCCTTGTTGTAGGTGCTTACGTTCGTGGTATGGCGGCCCCGTCCCGCCATTGTTGTCGTATCATTTCTTAGAGGTCCGTAGTAATCGCTGTGGGGCGTGGTTGGTAAAAAGGATTAAACTGCTCATTGTAAAAGTTGTTATTTATATATATGCCGAAAGGCCGCTTTTCTCGACATCGTTTTGTACTTCACTTGTTTCATGTATATGTTTTATGTTCATTGATTACTCGATGTTGTGTCACTAGGGTGCAGGGTAAGGCACTAGTCACGCCCGCTGGTCGTGACATTGGGTAGTTTGTCATCTTCCTTAGCTATGCCCTACAGGCGAGGTTTGATTAGAACGACTAAGGAGTGAAGAAGAGATATAGATATATCCTTAACCCTCTAGAGATCTGTATGTGTGATAAGGTGAGTATACCTCAAGTGCTATGTTCTTATAGCAGTGTGTTAGTTGTGATTAGAAATCATGGTGGGTTAACCGAGTAAGATTTTGGGGGATAGAGAAAGTGTGAGCCTTAGAGTTTTATACGTAGAGACCTTAGAGGTAAGGCCATCTCGAGTAAAGACGTATGTTTATGTTTGACCCTTATAGGAGTGCATAGTGCACGTGAACCTTGTTTGTGGGATAAGTCCCTGAGTTGTGTGGAATGAAAGAGGGTAGTTGAGCTAAGAAGACCGCTAGGTTTTCGTAACGTGATTAGTGAGAGCTTTCCTTCGGGGAGCTAGTGTTTTGGCGCGTTGCCGGGTCGGGTTGAGGCCACGTTGCGGGTCAACCCGCGGCCTGTATGGTGGTGGGGTCAGTTTGTGGTGGTCCCGCTTTGGGTTTGGGTTATGAGGGTGTTTGGCCCAAGTTCAGTTAACCAGCGTACGAGTTCGTGGATGCGTTCAACCAGTAGTCGGGCCGATGGGGGCAGCCCGTAGTGTTTTTCGGTCAGGACCGTGTACTCGGCAGGGTTGTTTTATCAGAAAGGTTGTAAGGCTGCACGGGGTGCCTACCTTCACCTTATGACGGTCAGTGAAGCCCAGGTTGTGGCTATTTTCGTTTTCTAAAAGTCTTACCAGGCAGGATTAGGAACTCAGGTGAGACTCAGAATCGCATTCGCCCTCGCGATGTTTGATTTCGGGGTAGTTGGGATTGTTGTCTCGTGGAGGAGTGCTTAAGCTACCATTTCGGTGTTCGGATGTCGCCTTATGAAGCCTTCAGAGGGCGGAAGTGTAAGATGCCGGTCGATTGGTTCGATGTTGGCAAGATTCAGATAGTTGGTTGAGCTTGTTCCACAGATCGGATAGGGTAAAGCTTGTCTAGAAGAGGTTCTGGCAGCTCAGAGAAATCATGCGGATGATCGGCGACGACGCTTAGAGTTCAGGTTGACGGTCGGTCTTCCTGAAAATACCACCCCGGGTTGGGTGTGACGAGTTTTGGAAAAACAGAGGGAATTTAGCCGAGTTACTTTGGGCCCTTTTGAGTTCATGTGAAGAATAGGCCAGGTTGCCTATATGTTAGCTTTTTCCGTCCGACTTAGGAGACAATACGTCCGGTCTTTCGTATTGTTATGATCGGGAAAGTATCGGAGATCCATCCAGAGTGTTCCCAGTTAATGATGACCACGTTAGAGATAGTAACCCAGAGTTTTGGAAACTGAAGCAGTATCAGAAATGTGGTAAGAGTTCGAGTGTACGACAGCCTCAGGGATCGCATACAGCCCGATACCATCTGTTGGGTCGCCGGAGTGACACTAGAACCTCGCGGCAAAGTGACAAAAGTGGTATCACGACGAGTAAAGGGAGAAGCGACCATGTATTGCAAGCAGAGATGTGACCATTTCTTTTGTATGGAAAAAGTGCGGAGGAGGTATATTTTAGACCCCGGAGAGAGGTGTTTGTGGTAATGTTAGAGGTGTTTCCTCGTGGACTTGGATGGAGGTATTTGCGCGGATGTTCCTGTGGCCAGGTGTGGCAGGATTGTTCGTAAGTATAGTAGTGAAGACTATACTGGCGCACGTTGGTTTTTGAGACTTAGAAGGAACATTCGGGACGAATGTTTCTAAGGAGGGGAGAATGTTATACCCCGTATTTTCAGAGTATGTACGTAAGGACGTACGTAGAAAATTTGAACTTGAAGATTTGGCTTGGCCGATTTATTTTTGTGCACAACCCCCGGTTAGAGTCGTTTTTCGACGAAACGTTTTCACAGCTTTCGTAGGGAAAATTCCGGCTATGTCATTTATATTTTTTGCGGATTTTTCCGAGAGACGAAACGTGTTGGACCAACAAGAGGGCGCCACTTGGCACCCTCTCATTGGTGGAGTGTGGGCGGTAAAGGTGGCCGAAAGTGAGGCCTTTGTGGTCAAGGGTTGGTAGGATATTTTGTGTGTTAGTTGGTTAGGGTGCACTTGGCAAGATCTTGGCCCTACACTTGCCTTGCACTTGGCAAGATCTTGCCATTGTTGGCCTTGGCTTGTCCTATAAATACCCTCTCCCTTTGAAGACTTCTTCATCCAAATAATTTCCTAAGTCTAAAATTCCTCCCTCCCTTGTAGTATAGTTCTCGTCCCCCTCCCCCTTGTGAGGCCTTGGCCGAGAGCCCTCTCCCCTTGGCGAGAGTTTCCCAGTGGGGTGGCCGAGGGTATACACCTCCCCTCGGGGTGCTGGGTACCCCTAGCCTAGTTGTTTCGTATAATACCCTCTTGGTAGAAATACTCTCAAAAGTATTGTTATAATGCCCAAATTACCTTAGCCGTATATACCTTGTAGTATTCTAAGGTTATACTTATACGAAAAGCCCGAAATACTATTATACTTCCTTAGTCACAAAACCGAAACCCTAAGGAAAATCTCCATAGTTGGTTGAGTATTAAGTAGAAGTTGGTTAGAACTTCTAAGGGTTGTTTGAGCTGGCCTGAGCGCACGGAGTAGAGCTAAACCTTGCTCAGATCGACATTTAAACTCGGATAATTATGGGCTTATCGAGGTAAACACTCTTGACCTTCTATTGTAATTGGAAATTACATGTTGTTAGAATATATAGTTGAAGTATACTATATATAGATCAACGTAGTTATCGGCAATGTCTTTTGACTTAAGCACAATAATAAGAAACCTTTTCGAAAGAAGAGTACCGAATCAGAATTACATAGATCAGACATGAGACTTGTGTAGCTTTTCTGAGGTAGAATTGTGCACGTCCCGATTAGGCGTATAACCCCTCGTTGGCTTGGTAGCCGCCCGATGGAGGAGAGATTTACGCTGTTGCGGGGAGGTCTTCGAATTTTACGTAGAATGTTCTACGAAGAGATCTAAATGTTAATAAACGCCTTGTGGCCTTATAGGTTGAAGTACTACGTGGCGCGATCTACTTGGCTTAGGAGTAGCCGGTTGGAAGTACTTGAGCGCTTTTGCTATTTGTCGATACTCGTCGCGAGGTATGTGAACCTCTTCCTATCTCTTCTAGCATGATATGTGTGAACTATGTAGTACGGTGACGCATACGTGCTAAATGTATTTGATTGGTTTAAAACATAAAGTGTTATAACGGCTTTATGGGAAGTTGGTTATAACAGCTTTATGTTGGTAAGAAAATACTTGTGGTTTTTAAAAGGTAACTGATTTGAACTATAACTGGCTTGTTATGTGTTAATAAAGAACTTGAAGTAATACTTGGTCTTTGAAAACTTAAGAGTTATACTAGCTTTATGGGAAGTTAGGTATAACGGCTTAAGAATGTTTTACTGATTTCGGAAATCAGAATGTGTATCGACAAACCACTGCAGCGTTAATAAAAGGAAATGTTTTGACAGATTAAGTATTATTAAAACCAGTAGAAACTTCCATCTGCATAGAAGCTAAGATGAGACAAAATGATATTTCCTAGGTCATGGCTGCTGTAATAAGATTGTTATAAACAAGAATATCCTACTCACATATAAGGATTATGTTTCTCAGATGGTTTAAAGGAGAATTATATTCTTAAATAAATAAGGCTAGGAACTACGAAACCTTTCTAAAATAAGAAACGTGAACATTTGAAATTAGGCAAACTTGGACGTTTGAAAAAGAATGTTGTTACTTGGTTTTACTAAGAGAAGTGTTTTGATTTACTTCAAAAGATAATCACTCTATTGTTATTTACTACGGGTATTGTGTGACTTTTGTGAAAGTAACATATCTTTAAAGAGTTATTGTATAAAGTAATTTGGGGATAAAAACCCGATCTCGTTAATCATATAGTAGAAAGTACCTTATGTGTGAATAACTTGATTGTATTGGTTTGTGATAGCCTTGTAATACCTTCGTGTTGATTTGATAAGTAATCATATTAGGATGCTACGTGTGATAGTATTCTGTAATGTTTGTGTAAAGGGTTTTCCTCGATTGTGCTTATGTTGTTTAAACGATAAACCGTTATGTTGGTATTATACCACTCACCGTGTTTCCGGTTAAGCCGCCTCCGACGCGGGTAGACTCAGCGATGCAGGACCATGATTCGAGAATACCTCACGCGGGTCCCGGGCCTATGCGAGCTACGAGAGTTCGGTGTTAGCGCGGCCTTTATGGTCATGCGGTCATGTGGCTACGCGATCGCGAGTCCAGACGACGCCGGAGTAGCTACCCTCGATGCGGGTTATACCTCATGCGCCTATGAGATTGGCCTATGCGCGAGTCGCGGGAGTTCGAGGGCTAGACGCACATTTGATATTGCGGCGAACGACGGCTTTGATCATGTGACGGTGCAGAGATATCATGATACGCTTTATAACCTTGTTAGTACCGTGGTGTTAGTAGTCGGCTATGCCTTCGCACTTACCTGCATCGTTTTATTTGGACACGTGGGACACATTGTTCATGTGTATTCCTTGGTGCTTTTCTATCGCTGATCGGCAGTGAGGAAGGTATTCCACGGGCATGATTGATGTTGTGGGCGTGAGACCCATTGTTATATTGGAGTGATGACTTCGAGGGCGTGAGTCCCTGACTAGACATGACTGCTTATTTATTGTGAACTGTAGTTTGGTTATCATACATGTCTCCTGCTTTCTATAGACTACTATGATTTCATTTACAGTATCTTCATGTTTCACATACTTGGTACCTGTTGTACTGACCTCCTTCGGGGGGCTGCGTTCATGCCGCAGGTAAAGGTACACCAGTCGTTGATCCTCGCTCTTAGGGTCACAGTTCAGCGTTTTGGGAAGCTCCGTTCCTCCGGAGGCTTATCTTAGTATAGTCCCCTGTTGTTGTAGGTGCTTACATTCAGGGGTATGACGGGGCCCTGTCCCGTCGTTGTTGTCATATCATTCGTAGAGGTCTGTAGTAATCGCAAGTGTGGTTTGTAAAAAGGATTAAACTGTTCAGGTTGAAAGAGTTGTTGTTTCTATATTTATGCCGAAAGGCAAGTTTTCACAGGTTATTGTTTATACTTCTGTTATTTTATGTTATTGAGTTATGTTCCGCTGATTTTCTCTGATGTATGACTACTGGGGTGCCCGGGGTAAGGCACCAGTCACGGGCCCGCGTTCGGGTCGTGACACGGGAAGAAGGGGAAACTCAGCCCAAGGTACATTAGGCCCTATCAGATTGTCCGCAGGGTAGGCAAGGTTGCCTACGAGTTGGATCTGTCGTCCGATCTGGAGGCAGTGCATCCGGTGTTTCATGTTTCTATGCTGAGGAGATGTATCGGGGATCCATCTAGGGTACACCCGATTGACGATGTCCATGTGACCGAGGGGTTATCGTATGAGGAGATTCCCATAGCGATAATCGATCGTCAGGTTAGGCGTCTGCGGACCAAGGACGTGGCTTCCGTCAAAGTCTTGTGGCGGAACGAGCTCAGGGAAGAGATGACGTGGGAAGCAGAGGAGGACATGAGGCAGAAGTATCCTCACCTATTCCCCACACCTCCAGGTAACTCACTTTCCTACTTGTAATTTGTTTTTTAACATATTTGCTTAAGTGTTGTATTGTGGCCATGTGTGGCATTTGCAAACTGTTTAAGTTGTGAGAGACTTCATCGTTATCCGTCTTGGGAAGGAACATTCGGGACGAATGTTTCTAAGGAGGGGAGAATGTTATACCCCGTATTTTCCAGAGTATGTACGTAAGGGCGTACATACAAAAGTTTAGCCTTAAGATAGGCACTTTGGGCGAAATTTGTGCACAACCCACGAAACGAATGGTTTTCCGACGAAACGTTTTTCAAAACTTGCGTAGGGTAAATTACGGCTATGTCATTTATAATTTTTGCGGATTTTTCCGAGAGACGAAATATTTTGGACCAACGGGAGGGTGACACTTGTCACCCTCATATGGATGACAACTTGGGAAAGGGTTGGACGATTTTGTGGCTTAGTTCTTGGTCAAGGAGTTGGTAGGATATTTGTGTAGTAGATGGATAAGGACACTTGCCTAAATATCCACCTTACACTTGCCTACCACTTGGCTTCATCTTGGCAATTGGTTGGCCTATAAATACCCCCCTAACTTGAAGGTTTTCTTCATCCACAAATCAATTCTCCAAGTCTTGAAAAATCCCTCCCCTCTCTTATAGCTTTTCGTCCAAGCTCTTCACCCCCCCCCTTCCTTGAGTCCTAGCCGAAACCTACCCCCAT
Organism: Przewalskia tangutica; assembly: GCA_029844215.1. Taxonomy (NCBI): domain Eukaryota; kingdom Viridiplantae; phylum Streptophyta; class Magnoliopsida; order Solanales; family Solanaceae; genus Przewalskia; species Przewalskia tangutica. Next base: position 83,897,249 of record CM056726.1, on the reverse strand, counting down.
CCCTTGGTAGAAAAGTTGTCTTCCAAGTATAGTTACTATTCCTAAATACCCTAGCCCCAAATCCCTTGTAGTATTTAAGTAGAAGTTGTTAGAAACTTCTAAGGGTTTCTTGGAGCTATCGGAGCGTACAAATTAGGAGCTAAACATTGCTCAGGATCGACATTTAACTTGGATAATTTTGGGCTTATCGAGGTAAATACTCTTGTCCTTCTATTGTAATTGGATATTACATATAAGAATAGTTAAGATTTGAGTATAAGATATAGAAGGATATTAAAGAATAGAATTGAACTGAAATCACATCAGAAGAATAATAAAGAAGTATTGAACTGTACTTACATAGGACTGTATTTACAGTAGACTTGTGTAGCTTGACGGGTAGGGAAGTGCTGCCCAATTTTCCGTAGAATAAAGAACCCTCTGCTTAGAATAGTCTACAGAGTAGTCTAGACATTGATAGACGTATCTGACTATTATAGGTTGATTCTCTGCGCGCGACATATTCGACTTGGCAGGTGGTTTTCGCCGAGAAGGTATGTGATTCTTCCTATACTCTTGAGCATGATATTTTAAAATATATATAGTACGGTAGACGTACGTGTGTTAACTGGACGCACTTTTACGGCAATGTCTTTTGACTTAAGCCTGAATAATAAGAATCTTGAAGTATTTCAAAAGAATATTGAATCATTTTTAACAGAAGAGTAATATTTTGTTTTAAACAAAAAGCTTAAGAGTTATACTAGCTATATGGGAAGTTAGGTATAACAACTTAAGAAAGATAAAAGCAATCGCATTTATTTGTTTATAAAAGCCTTGTATTGATTTCTGTAAAGTGTAGTAAGATTGTTTGATAAGTAGACATATTATGATGCTACGTGTGTTAGTGTCTTGTGATGTTGTGAAAGGGGGTCATTCTTGTCAGGCTTACGTTAAGCGTTAAGACCGATTATCGTTATTATATCACATACCCCCTTGACTTGTTATACCGAGGGCTTGCTGTCACGACCCGAACCCGGGCCCGTGACTGGTGCCTTACCCCGGGCACCCTAGTGATACAACATCAGAGTAATCAGCGGAACATAAGACGATAACATGAAATAACAAGAAGTATGAAACAATAGTCTGAGAAAACTTGCCTTACGGCATATATATATAAAAATCAATTTAAAACCGAACAGTTACATCCCATTACAACTCGCCACAACGATTTCTGCACCTCTAAGAATGATACGACAACAATGGCGACAGTGGCCGCCATACCCCGAATGTAAATACCTACAACGACAGGGACTATACCACCGATAAGCCTCCGAGAAACGGAGCTTCCCATACGCTGAATCGTGACCCTAAGAGCGAGGATCAACATCGTGTACCTTTACTCGCGCATGAACGCACTTCAAGCGAGGTCAAGATAACAGTACCAAGTATGTGAAATCAAAATATCAGAAATGAAATCATAGTAGTCTATATAAAGCGGAGACATGTATGATAACCAAAACTACGATCACAATATATAAGCGCCATGTCAAGTCGTGGACTCACGTCCTCAAAGTCATCATAAAACCGCACGGTAAGTACGAGGGCATAGCCGACTACTAAAACCCACAAGACAACAAGGTCGTAAATCAGATCATGAGATCTGTCTGCATCACATGATCAAAGCCGCCACTCGCCTCGCAGATCTAATGCGCGTCTAGCCACGAACTTCCGTAGCTCGCACGGGCCACCCAATGGCCCGCATGAGGTATTCCCGCATCGAGGGTAGCTACTCCCGCAGCGCCCCGACTCGCCGTCCGCATGGCCCCAAAGACCGCATGACCCCAAGGGCCGCATACTAACACCGAACTCCCGTAGTTCCGATAGGCCATACTGCACTGCATAAGGTATTCTCGAATCATAGGTCACTAGACCGCCCGAGTCTACCCCGCATCGAGAGGCTTTAACCCCTAATCATGAGTGATATAATATCAACATGACAGCTTATCGTTAAACAACCTAAGCACAACAAGGGAAAACCCCTTTACACAATCATCACAAGATACTAACTCACGTAGCATCCTAACATGTTTACTTATCAAGTCAACAAGAAAGTATTACAAGACTATCACAAATCAATACAATCAAGTTATTCACACAAGGTACTTTCTACATTATGTTAACAAGTTCGGGTTTTTAGCCCCAAAGTACTTCATGTATTACTCTTTTAAAAGATCTGTTTCTTTCACAAAAGTCACACAATACCCGTAGTATAAAAATAGAGTGATTATCTTTTGAAGTAAATCAGAACACTTCTCTTTGTAAAATCAAGTAACAACATTCTTTTCCCAACGCTCAAGTTTGCCTAATTTCAAATGTTCACGGTTCTTATTTTAGAAAGGTTTCGTAGTTCATAGTCTTATTCATTTAAGAATATAATTCTCTTTTAAATCATCTGAGAAACATAAGCCCTATATGTGAGTAGGATATTCTTGTTTATAACAATTTTATTACAGCAGCCATGATCTAGGAAATATCATTTTGTCTCATCTTAGCTTCTATGCAGATGGAAGTTTCTACTGTTTTAATAATACTTAATCTGTCAAAATATTTCCTTTTATTAACGCTGCAGTGGTTTGTCGATACACATTCTGATTTCCGAAATCAGTAAAACATCCTTAAGCCGTTATACCTAACTCCCCATAAATCTAGTATAACTCTTAAGTTTTCAACAACCAAGTATTACTTCTTCTTTCAAAATGATTCAAAAATCTTTTGAAATACTTCAAGTTCTTTATTATCACATAACCAGCCAGTTATAGTTCAAATCAGTTACCTTTTAAAAACCACAAGTATTTTCTTACCTACATAAAGCTGTTATAACCAACTTCCCATAAAGCCGTTATAACACTTTATGTTTTAGACCAATCAAATACATTTAACACGTATGCACGTCTATCGCACTACATAGTTACACACATATCATGCTAGAAGAGATAGGAAGAGGTTCACATACCTCGCGACGAGTATCGACTAATAGCAAAACGCTCAAGTACTTCCAACCGTCGGCTACTCCTTAAGCCAAGTAGATCGCGCCACACGCAAGATTTCAACCTATAAGGCCACAAAGCGCTTTATTAATATTTAGATCTCTTCAGAGAACATTCTACGTAAAATTCGCAAAGACCTCCCGCAACAACAGTAAATCTCCTCCTCTATCGGCCGCTACCAAGCCAACCGTGGGGTTATACTTCTAATCCGACGTGCACAATTCAACCTCTCAGAAACGCTACACAAGTCCATGTCTGAATACACCCTATGTAATTACTCAAAGACTCTTCTTTCGAAAAGGTTTCTTATTATTCAGGCTTAAGTCAAAAGACATTGCCGCAAAGCTAGGTTCAGTTCTATATATAGTATACTTCAACTATATAATCTTACAACATGTAATTTCCAATTACAATAAGGGGACAAGATATTACCTCGATAAGCCCAAAATTATCCAAGTATAAAGTCGATCCTGGGCAACGTTTAGCTCCAACTCCGTGCGCTCCAACCCGCTCCAAACTACCCTTAGAAGTTCTAACCAACTTCTACATACTACTCCAACTAACCATGGAGATTTTTCTGTGGTTTCGGTTTGGTGACTGACGGGAAGTATAATAGTATAACGGGGCTTTTCGTATAGGTATAACCTTAGAATACTACAAGGTATACGGCTAAGGTAATTTGGGCATTATAACAATACTTTTGAGAGTATTTCTACCAAGAGGGGGGGTATTTATACGAGACAACACCACAAGGGGGTGTATACCTCGCCTACCCCACTGTGGGGTACTCTCGCCAAGGGGCGGAGAGCTCTCGGCCACAAGGCCTAACAAAGGGGGACAGAGGGGGTGTTGGACGAAACACCACACAAGGGGAGGGAGGAATTTTAGACTTAGGAAATATAGGAATGGATGAAGAAGTCTTCAAAGGGGGGGGGGGGGGGGGTATTTATAGGTCAAGCAAAGGCCAACCAATGGCCAAGATCATGCCAAGTGCAAGGCAAGTGTAGGGTCAAGATCAAGCCAAGTGCACCTTATCCATCTACCACCAAAATATCCTACCAACTCCTTGACCAAACAATGGCCAATTCGTCCAACCCCTTTACCGCCCAAGTCCTTCCAATGAGAGGGTGACAAGTGTCGCCTTCTTGTTGGTCCAAAATGTTTCGTCTCTCGGAAAAATCCGCAAAAATTAAAAATGACATAGCCGGATTTTCCTACGAAAGTCGTGGAAACGCTTTCATTTAAAAACGACTCTAACCGGGTGTTGTGCACAAAGAATAATTCGCCAAGCCTATTCTCAAGTTCAAATTTTTCACGCACGCCCCACGCATATACTCAAAAATACGGTATAACACTTGCCACCTCGATGCGGGTCTATACGGCCTATGCGGTGCGTGTGACTACGCGAGTCGCGGAGTTCGAGGATTGATCATTCCGGTGTTTTATCCCGACGCGGGATGCCCTATGCGCGGTCTGTGTGACTACGCGGTCTATGAGACTATGCGATCGCGGAGTCCGTGAGGGTACCGGTTAGCTACCCCGATGTGAGAATACCTCACGCGGTGCGTGTGTGACCCATGCGGTCATGGAAGTCCAGGATTAGGCACGCATAATGATACTATGGGCGATTGGCCTTGCTTCGATCATTCACGGCCTAGAAAAGACCAGGTACATTCTATCTATTTTGCTCTTATTTATGTTGTGGCACTATGCGATTGAACCGATTGTATTTGCAAATGGTTTTAAATACTTTGATTTTACTTGATTTTTACGATTCGCATACTTGGTACTGTTATCGACCTTCGGGGGCTGCGTTCATGCCGCAGGTAAGGGAAAGCAGGTGCTAGATCCACATCCTTAGGATCTCTACTTTGGTGTCAGGAGCTCCATCTTCTCCGGAGGCTCGACTTTTGGTATGGTTCTCCCTGATGTTGTAGATATATGTACATTCAGGGTATGGCGGGGCCCTGTCCCGCCATAGTTGTTTACATTCCTAGAGGTCTGTAGTCATGTTGTAAAGTTGGGATGTAACTGTTCACTCTTTATATATATATATGCCGAAAGGCGACTTTCATCCGATAAACTGTGTCTCAATTTACATTTGTTTCATGTCTTGTTTTTATATTCCGCTGATTACTCTGATGTATATCTACTTGGGTGTCACGACCCGATCCCGGGCCCGTGACTGGTGCCTTACCCCGGGCACCCTAGTGATACAACATCAGAGAAAACCAGCGGAAAATAAAACTTAAACAAGAAACAAGATATATGATCATAAAACAGGCCAACCAAACGGTTATCTTCCAATAAAATATATATAAACAACTCTTTCAAAACGAACAATTTAATCCTTTTTACAAACCCTACCCACAACAGTACTACAGACCTCTAAGAGTTTTTATACAACATGACGACGGGCCCGCCATACCACGAATGTACAAGAACCTACAACTCAGGGTAACATACCAAAAGATAAGCCTCGGAGAACGAGCTTCCAACGCCGAACCGTGATCCTAAGGCGAGGATCAACTACCGATGTACTCTACTGCGGCATGAACGCACTTCGGGCGAGGTCAATACAACAGTACCAAGTATGTGAAATCAAAATATCGCAGCTTAAATCATAACGATCTACATAAAGCGGAGACATGTATGATAACAAAAATACAGTACGCAACATAAAAGCAGTCAAGTCAGGGACTCACGCCCTCAACGTCATAACTCAATATAACTATGGGTCTCACACCCACAACATCAATCATGTTCGCATCATGGCCGCATGCCCCCGGAATTCTGCATCGGTGTAGACATGTCCATGATGCAACAATAATAACAAAGCCGCATGGCCACATGCCCCCGGAATTTCGCCGCCGGTAGACATGTCCATGTAACATCAACAACAATATCTTGGGTGATCAACCCCGCCGCACGGCCACATGCCCGAGTCTGCATCGGTGTAGACATGTCCATGTAACCACAATAACAATATATCGGGTAATCAACCCTGCCGCATGGCCACATGCCCCCGGAATTCTGCATCAGTGTAGACATGTCCATGTAACATCAACAATAATATACCGCACAACCAGGCTATCACAAACAAGCTCAGGCAAATTACCATACTTCTAGACTTTTATAAAAGATCCACTCTTTCTCAAGAAGTCACCTGATATCAACATTTGCACAACAAAGGCTATCTCAACAAGAATAGGCGAGTTACACAACAACAAGCATAGGCAAGTTATACAACAACAAGCATAGGCAAGTTATACATAACTCAAGGTACTTCCATTTTATATCAAGGTCCGGGTTTTAACCCTAAAGTACTACGTACGTTAAATTCCTTTTAAAGAGATTCATTCCTTTTATAAAGGTCACCCGATACCCGTAGTATAAAAATAGAGTGACTCACATTTTTAGATAAACCAAAACACTTTCCTTTTCAACAACATTCTTTCCCCTAAAGTTCCAGTTTGCCTAATTTCAATTACTCAGATCTCTTTATTTTAGAAAAGTTTCATAGTTCATAGTCTTAATCATTTAAGAATATAATTCTCTTTTAAACAATCTGAGAAACATATGTCTTATACGTGAGCCGTTTATTCTTGTTTACAACAATCTTGTTACAAAGACCATGATCTAGAAATGTAATACAATTTTGTCTTATCTTAGCTTCTATGCAGATGGAGGTTTCTCTTGGTTTTAATAACAATTAGTTATTTGCCAATACACTTTCCTTTATTAGCTTTGTGGTTTGCTCGACACTTATTCTCATTTCCAAATCAAGAAACATTATTCTTTTTAAAACCAAGTACTCATTACTCGCGAATGAGGTTTCACAACATTTTTAACAAAATGTTAATAACCAAGTAAAACAAGTTAAGTCTCTTATCTTTCAAGATCAAGTCTCTTAACTCCTACAATCAATAAACCAATCTTTTACCTACATAGAGTCGTTATAAATAAATTCCCATAAAGCTATTATAACACCCTATTTTTTAAACCAACCAACTCATTTAGCACATGTACGTCTACCGTACTACATAGTTTACAAAGCATCGTGCTAGAAAGGATAGGAAGAGGTTCACATACCTCGCGACGATTATCGACAATAAGCAAAACGCTCCACAGTACTGTAACCCGGCTAGCCTTTTCCACTCTTCAAGTAGAATACGCTACTCGTAGTACTTCCACCTATAAAGGCCACAAACGTCTATTAACTTCTAAACGCACGGTTCCACATTCTACAGAAAATTCGGCAGCACCTCCCCCCCGCAACAACGTAAATCTCCTCCTCTATCGAGGCCGGCTACCAAGCCAACCAGGGGGGGGGGGTTATACGTCTAACCGGACGTGTACAATTCTACTACACAGTAATACCACACAAGCCTACTGTAATACAGTCCTATGTAACTACAGTTGAGTTCTCTTCTTTATTCAGGCTTAAGTCAAAAGACATTGCCGCAAAGCTATGTTCAGATCTATATATAGTATACTTCTACTATATAATCCTACAACATGTAATTTCCAATTACAATAAGGGGACAAAAGTATTTACCTTGATAAGCCCAAAATTATCCAAGTTATAATGTCGATCCTGAGCAAGGTTTAGCTCCTACTCCGTGCGCTCCAATCCGCTCCAAACAACCCTTAGAAGTTCTAACCAACTTCTACTTAAATACTTCAACCAACTATGAAGATTTCCTTAGGGTTTCGGTTTGAGACTAAAAGGACAAAAGGTAGTATTTACTGCTCTACGATAGAGGTAACTTTGGAATACTACAAGGCATAAGGCTAAGGTATTTTGGGCATTATAACAATACTGAGAGTATTTCTAACAAGAGTGGTATTATACGAAAACAACTAGGCAGTGGGGTACCCTGCTTAGCACTACAAGGAGGGGGGGAATACCCTCTCGGCCACAAGGCCTCTCAAAGGGGGGGGGAGAGGCTAGGACGAGAACAACACAAAGGGGGGAAGAGTTTTCAAGACTTAGAATGAATTGAGGGATGAAGAAAAACCTTCAAGCAAGGGGGTATTCATAGGGGCACCAACGGACAAGATCAAGCCATGTGGGGGGGCAAGTGGATGGCCAAGATTGGCACAAGTGCACCCTAACCTACTCCTCAAATCCCTCACAAAACAAATACCCATGAAAAGGGCCTCAAAACCCTCCTAGTCGTGGCCCTCTTTCTGCCCAACGAGGTGACAAGTGTCACCCTCCCGTTGGTCCAAAAATGTTCCGTCGCTCGGAAAAATCCGCAAAAATTAAAAATGACATAGCCGGAATTTTCCCTTCGCAAGTTCTGTAAAACGTTTCGTCGAAAAACGACTCTAATCGGGTGTTGTGCACAAAAATATTTTCGGCCAAGTCTACCCTAAGTTCAAACTTTTCACGCACGCCCCACGCATATACTCGAAAATACGGGTATAACATTGGGTGCCCCTAAGGCACGACCACCGCCCCGAACGGTCGTGAAAGGCTTATCGTTAAACAACATAAGCACAATCAAGGGAAACCCCTTTACACAAACATCACAAGATACTAACACACGTAGCATCCTAAACATGTTTACTTATCAAATCAAGAAAGTATTACAAGGCTATGACAAACCAACACAATCAAGTTATTCACACAAGGTACTTTCTACTTTATGTCAACAAGTTCGGGTTTTTATCCCCAAAGTACTTCCTACGTTAACTCTTTAAAAGATCTGTTTCTTCACAAAAGTCACACAATACCCGTAGTATAAAAATAGAGTGACTATCTTTTTAAGTAAACCAAAACACTTCTTTTTGTAAAATCAAGTAACAACATTCTTTTCCAAACGTTCAAGTTTGCCTAATTTCAAATGCTCAAGTTTCTTATTTTCGAAAGGTTTCGTAGTTCATAGTCTTAATCACTTAATAATATAATTCTCTTTTAAAACAATTTGAGAAACATATGCCTTATGTGTGAGTATATTATTCTTGTTCATAACAATCTTATTAAAGCAGCCATGATCTAGGAAATGTAATATCATTTTGTCTCATCTTAGCTTCTATGCAGACGGAGGTTTCTACTGGTTTTCATAATACTTAATTAGTCAATACATTTCCCTTTAGCGCTGCAGTGGTTTGTTCGATACTTATTCTCATTTCCGAAATCCATACAAGGCTTTCATAAAACAATTAAGTAAACCGTTCCTTTTATCACGCTTAAGTCGTTATACCTAACTTCCCATAAAGCTAGTATAACTCTTAAGCTTTTAAAACCAAGTATTACTCTTCTTTCAAAAAAGCGATTCTTAATTCTTTTGAAATACTTCAGATTCTTATTATTTAGACTCAAGTCAAAAGACATCGAAGTAAAACCACATTCAGTTAACACACGTACGTCTATCGTACTATATATATTCTTTTCAAAATATCATGCTCAAGAGGATAGGAAGAATCACATACCTCGCGACGATTATCGACAATTAGCAAAACGCTCCATGGCTATAACCCGGCTAGCCTTATCCACCTTTCAAGTAGAACATGCTACTCGCAGAACTTTCAACCTATAAAGGCCATACACGTCTATAAACGTCTAGACTACTCTGTAGAACATTCTAAGCAGAGGCTTCTCTATTCTACGGAAATTTGGGCAGCACTTCCCTACCCGCTAAACTACACAAGTCTCATCAGAAATACACCCCATGTAAGTACAGTTCAATCTTCTTCTTTAATATTCTTCTGATGTGATTTCAATTCAATTCTCTTCTCTTATATCATCCTTCTATATATCTTATACTCATTTCTATACTACTACAGTATGTAATTTCCAATCACAATAGAAGGACAAGAGTATTTACCTCGATAAGCCCAAAATTATCCAAGTTTAAATGTCGATCCTGAGCAACGTTTAGCTCCTACTCTGGGCGCTCCAACCCGCTCCAAACAACCCTTAGAAGTTCTACGCAACTTCTTCTTAATACTTCAACCGGCTATGAAGATTTTCCTTAGGGTTTTGTTTTGAGACTAAAAGGACAGTATAATAGTATTTCTGGGCTTTTAGTATAGGGGTAACCTTGGAATACTACAAGGTATTTGGGCCAAGGTATTTTGGAATAGTAACAATACTTGGAGAATACTTTTCTACCAAGGGGTATTTTACGAGAACAACTCGGGGATCGAGGGGGGATGTTTGGCCAAGGGCCTTCTTAAGGGGGAGGGGGGGAGCTCTTGGACGAGAGCTTCTACTAAGAGGGGGAAGGATTTTCAAGACTAAGAAAGTTGTGTTGTGGATGAAGAAGTCTTCAACAAAGGGGGGGTATTTATAGGGCCTTCAATGGCCAAGATCAAGACAAGTGGTGGGCAAGTGGAGGGTGAGGATTTGTACATGTGCACCCTAGCCATCTACTCCACAAATCACTCCAAACATTGACCCATGTTTTAGGCCACAAAACAAGCCAAGAACGTGCAACACTTTCGGCCATGGTTCCGCCCACTTGAGGGTGACAAGTGTCGCCCTCTCGTTGGTCCAAAATATTTCATCTCTCGGAAAAATCCGCAAAAATTATTAAAGTCGCAACCGTAATTTTCCCCTCGCAAAGTTTGGAAAACGTTTCGTCGGAAAACAATTCTTTTCGGGGGTTATGAACAAATTTCGTCCCTTGCCTATCTTAAGCCTTAAACTTTCGTACGACGCCCCTTACGCATACTCCGAAATACGGGGTATAACATTCTCCCCTCCTTAGAAACATTCGTCCCGAATGTTCCTTCTCAAGACAGATAACGATAAGTTCCTCTTAACTTAAACAAGTTGCCAATGCCACACCTGGCCACAAATTAACACACGCGCAATACTTTAACCCAAGTCCACGAGGAATCACCTCTAGCATAACAAAAGCTCCTACCCAAGGTCTAAAAGATATACTCCCTTCGCACCTTCACTTTACAAAAGAAATGATCACTTCTATTCTCTTACCACATGCTCACTTCTTCCTTTACCCGTCGTACCCTCCTCGTACACTCGAACTCTTTCTCATAACTTACCACATTTCTGTTATTGCTTCAGTTTCCAAAATCTCGGGGTTACTATCTCCAACTTGGTCATCATTAACTGGGAACACTCTGGATGGATCTCCGATACTTTTCCGAACATAACAACATGAAAGACCGAACGTACTGCTTCCTAAGTCGGATGGCAATGCTAACGTATAGGCAACCTGGCCTATTCTTTACATGATCTGAAAAGGCCCAAAGTAACTCGGGCTAAGTTTCCTCTGTTTTCCAAAACTCGTCACACCCTTTCCGGGGTGGTACCTTCAAGAAGACCCACCGTCAACCTGAACTCCAAGCGTCGTCGTCGATTATCCGCACGACTTCTGTTGACTCTGTGCTGCCAATAACCTCTCCTGGATAAGCTTCACCCTATCCACATCCTGCTGAAACAAGTATGAACCAACTATCTGAATCTTGCCAACATCGAACCAATCGACCGGCAACCTACACTTCCGCCCATACAAGGCATCATAAGGAGATATCCGAACACTGAAATGGTAGCTAAAACACTCCCTCAACAGGAGGCAACAATCCTCACAGCTACCCCTGAAATCCAAACACTGGCCCGAGGATGAATGCGATACTGAGACTCACCTGAGTTTCTAACCCTGCCTGGTAAAACTTCCAGAAAAAGAAATAGTCGTAACCTGGGCTACACTGCCTGTCATAAGGTGAAAGTAGGCACCTCGTGCAGCCTTACAACCTTCCTGATATAACATCTCGCATAACCCTTTGCCGAGTAAACGGTCTTGACTAAAAGACAAGATGGGCTGACCTCACCGGCCCGACTACTGGTCGAACGCATCCACGAACTCGTACGATAATTAACTAAACTTGGGCCTAACATCCTCATGACCCTATCACAAAGCGGGACCACCACAAACTGACCCCACCACAATACAGGCCGCGGGTTGACCCGCGATCGGTCCTCAACCCGACCCGCTATCGTGCAAAAACTCTTGTTCCCCGATCCGGAACAACCTCACCATCGAGTCACGAAAACCTAGTGGTCTTCTTAGCTCAACTACCCTCTTTCATATCACACCACTCAGGGACTTATCACACCACATATCTCACGTGTACTACGCACTCCGATAAGGGTCAAACATAAAATAAATCTTTTACTCGAGATGGCCTTGCCTCTAAGGTTTCCACGTATAACATTCTAAGGCTCACACTTTCCCTATCCCCAATCTTACCCTTTTAACTAACCATGATTTCTAATCACAATTAACACAATGCTATCTGAACATAACACTTAAGATATACTTATCTTATCACACATACAAATCTCTAGAGGGTTAAGGATATACCTGTATCTACTGCTTCACTACCCTTTGTCGTTCTAATCAATCCTGCCCTGCTGGGCGCATAGCTAGGAAAGGTGATGAACTAGCCGCTGATCCTGAAGGCTGAGTCTCTACATCCGCGCCACCTCTGGTCGGACAATTTCTCGCAAAATGGCCCTGCTGGCCGCAAGCATAGAAAGTTGTCGAAGAAGTACGACACTCCCCACAATGACACTTACCACAACGGCCTTGAAGTAGGGTGGCCTCTCCGCTAACACCCCTTCCTCTCCGAACTACTGAATCCGCAACTGATCTGGTAGGCTGAGTCCTCCTACTTGCATCCCTCCTACAAGGACACCCTTTCGACACATGACCCTGACGGCCGCAGGTAAAACAAGCACCAACAACAAGACGACATTCCCCGGGATGACGCCTGCCACACTGTGAATACTGAGGGAAAACTGAATCCGGCTGGCTGGAACCTACGTGTATCTGTGAACCAGCAGCCCTGGAGCTCTGACCAACTCCTGCATACCCCGAACGTCCTGAACCCTGTGGAGGACCACTCTGCACTGGCGGAGGCGCATAACCAGTCTGCTGCTGAGAAGGTCCGCCTCGAAAGTTACCAAAGGACCCTGCTGTTCTGGCCCTCTTCTGCTGATCTTGGTTAACCCGTCGATCCCTACGTTTCTCGGCCTGCTGCGAATAAGCCTGTACGCAGGCCATGCTAATACCTGACTGAAGAGCTACTCTTGCACAACCCTCTCTTAGATAATCATCAAGACCCGTGATAAACCGGTACATAATATACTTTATGGTTGCTAAATCCATAGCTAGTAACAGGGTCGTCTCTTTGCAGTCCATACTTTGCCATCGGTCGTGGGCGAAGGTTCAAATATCATGGCCGCAGTAGGAACTGCTGCCGCTGCGCTAGACTCTGCTGGGACTGGCGACGTCGCAGAACTCCACGAATGAAGCACCACCTCAGGTGATGGTTGGGCCTGCGCCCTCGTAACCCTCTGTACTCTACTCGCAGCTCCCTCGGCTGCCTTGCCCTTCTGGGCCCGGGTTGCCTTACGCGGAGGCATAACTGGTAGGGGAAAGAAATACGTTAGAGGGGTCCAACTTATAACACAGCTCTAAGGCACGATCTCAGAGTGAGAAGAATGGAAACCAATCCTAAATATCCTATAGCCTCCTGATTATTGGTGTGGTGCACAACACACCGATAATCAAGACTCTACTAGATACGGTCTGTAGACACTTTCCGAGGATTAATCGCTCGATACCACTTTTGTCACGACCCGTTCGGGGCGTGATCGTTCCTACCCGGCACCAAGTAGACATATATCAGTAATCACGGAATATAAAACAAGACATGAAATAATATGGGTGAAAGCAGTTTATCGAGAGAAGTTGCCTTTCGGCATATATATAAAAACATGAATCGACGATTACATCCCTTTTACAAACTCGCGCTACAAGATTACTACATACCTCTAAGAATGATATAACAACAATGGCGGGCGGGGCCCGCCATACCACGAATGTAAGTACTACAACGACAGGGACTATACCACGATAAGCCTCGGAACTGGAGCTTCCCAAGCGAATCGTGACCACATGAGCGATGATCAACGGCGGTGTACCTGCACTGCGGCATGAACGGCCCGAAGGAGGTCGATAACAACGGTACCAAGTATGTGGCCCGAAAATCGTAAATGAAATCATAGTAGTCTATATAAAGCGGGAGACATGTATGATAACAAAACTACGATTCCTGATAAATAAGCGATCATGTCAAGTCGGGGACTCACGCCTCAAAGTCATCACTCAAATATAACTATGGGTCTCACGCCCACAACATCAATCATGCCCGTGGAATACCTTCCTCACCGCTGATCTATGATATAAAAGCACCAAGGAATACACATGAATACGTGTCCCACGTGTCATAATAAAACCGTGCGGGGTAAATGCGAAGGCATAGCGACTACTAAAACCCACGGTACCAACAATGCCATAAAAGCGTATCACGAGGTCTTTCTGACGGCGCCATATGATCGAAGCGGGCCACTCGCCCTCGATATCAATGTGCGCGTCAAATCCTCGAACTTCCCGACTCGCGATAGGCCATACACATAGGCGCGTGAGGTATTCCCGCATCGAGGTAGCTACTCCGGCATCGCCCCGGACCGTGGTCCATGGCCACATAGACCGCGTGGCCATAAAGACCGCACACTAACACGGAATTCTCGTAGCTCCGCATAGGTCCTCGGACCGCGTGAGGTATTCTCGAATCATAGTCCCATCGCATCGAGGTATACCCGCGTCGGAGGCGGCTTAACCCGGTATCATGTCAAGAGGTGAGTGGTACAATACTATCATAACGGCTTATCGTTAAACAACATAAGCACAATCAAGGGAAACCCCTTTACACAAACATCACAAGATACTAACACACGTAGCATCCTAAACATGTTTACTTATCAAATCAAGAAAGTATTACAAGGCTATGACAAACCAACACAATCAAGTTATTCACACAAGGTACTTTCTACTTTATGTCAACAAGTTCGGGTTTTTATCCCCAAAGTACTTCCTACGTTAACTCTTTAAAAGATATGTTTCTTCACAAAAGTCACACAATACCCGTAGTATAAAAATAGAGTGACTATCTTTTTAAGTAAACCAAAACACTTCTTTTTGTAAAATCAAGTAACAACATTCTTTTCCAAACGTTCAAGTTTGCCTAATTTCAAATGCTCAAGTTTCTCATTTTCGAAAGGTTTCGTATTTCATAGTCTTAATCACTTAATAATATAATTCTCTTTTAAAACAATTTGAGAAACATATGCCTTATGTGTGAGTAGGTTATTCTTGTTCATAACAATCTTATTAAAACAACCATGATCTAGGAAATGTAATATCATTTTGTCTCATCTTAGCTTCTATGCAGATGGAGGTTTCTACTGGTTTTCATAATACTTAATTAGTCAATACATTTCCCTTTAGCGCTGCAGTGGTTTGTTCGATACTTATTCTCATTTCCGAAATCCATACAAGGCTTTCATAAAACAATTAAGTAAACCGTTCCTTTTATCACTCTTAAGTCGTTATACCTAACTTCCTATAAAGCTAGTATAACTCTTAAGCTTTTAAAACCAAGTATTACTCTTCTTTCAAAAAAACGATTCTTAATTCATTTGAAATACTTCAGATTCTTATTATTTAGACTCAAGTCAAAATACATCGAAGTAAAACCACATTCAGTTAACACACGTACGTCTATCGTACTATATATATTCTTTTCAAAATATCATGCTCAAGAGGATAGGAAGAATCACATACCTCGCGACGATTATCGACAATTAGCAAAACGCTCCATGGCTATAACCCGGCTAGCCTTATCCACCTTTCAAGTAGAACATGCTACTCGCAGAACTTTCAACCTATAAAGGCCATACACGTCTATCAACGTCTAGACTACTCTGTAGAACATTCTAAGCAGAGGCTTCTCTATTCTACGGAAAATTGGGCAGCACTTCCCTACCCGCTAAACTACACAAGTCTACTGTAAATACAGTCCTATGTAAGTACAGTTCAATCTTCTTCTTTAATATTCTTCTGATGTGATTTCAATTCAATTCTCTTCTCTTATACCATCCTTCTATATATCTTATACTCATTTCTATACTACTACAGTATGTAATTTCCAATCACAATAGAAGGACAAGAGTATTTACCTCGATAAGCCCAAAATTATCCAAGTTTAAATGTCGATCCTGAGCAACGTTTAGCTCCTACTCTGGGCGCTCCAACCCACTCCAAACAACCCTTAGAAGTTCTATGCAACTTCTTCCTAATGCTTCAACCGGCTATGAAGATTTTCCTTAGGGTTTTGTTTTGAGACTAAAAAGACATTATAATAGTATTTCTGGGCTTTTAGTATAGGGGTAACCTTGGAATACTACAAGGTATTTGGGCCAAGGTATTTTGGAATAGTAACAATACTTGGAGAATACTTTTCTACCAAGGGGGGGGGATATTTTACGAGAACAACTCTCAAGAGGGGGGGGGGATGTTTCGGCCAAGGGCCTTCTCAAGGGGGAGGGGGGAGCTCTTGGACGAGAGCTTCTACTAAGAGGGGGAAGGATTTTCAAGACTAAGAAAGTTGTGTTGTGGATGAAGAAGTCTTCAACAAAGGGGGGGTATTTATAGGGCCTTCAATGGCCAAGATCAAGACAAGTGGTGGGCAAGTGGAGGGTGAGGATTTGTACATGTGCACCCTAGCCATCTACTCCACAAATCACTCCAAACATTGACCCATGTTTTAGGCCACAAAACAAGCCAAGAACGTGCAACACTTTCGGCCATGGTTCCGCCCACTTGAGGGTGACAAGTGTCGCCCTCTCGTTGGTCCAAAATATTTCATCTCTCGGAAAAATCCGCAAAAATTATTAAAGTCGCAACCGTAATTTTCCCCTCGCAAAGTTTGGAAAACGTTTCGTCGGAAAACAATTATTTTCGGGGGTTGTGAACAAATTTCTTCCCTTGCCTATCTTAAGGCTTAAACATTCGTACGTACGTCCTTACGTACATACTCTGGAAATACGGGGTATAACACTATGTTATATTTATATTATTACGGGGTAAACCCCGGGTTACTTATGCCATGAATTTGCTACCCATGATGCGAGTGCGGCGCTTGTACTCATGCGGATCCGGACCACAGGATCCATGCGGGTGAAATAGTCTCATGCGAGTACGACGATGATACTCATGCGGGTGAAATAGTCCCATGCGAGTACGGCGATGGTACTCATGCGGGTCCACAGGATCCATGCGGCTGAAATAGTCCCATGATGAGGCGGATGACCTCATGCGGGTCCACAGGACCCATGCAGGTGAAATAGTCCCAGGAGTAGGATTGCTTAATGATACTACGGGCGAGGTACCCTGTTTTGATCATGAGCCTCCTATTTTTATGCAGTAAGATTTATACTTGTTACTCTCATTGTTAGTAAGGCACAGTGCAGGGAAATTGATTTTTATCTATGATTCCAGCTTATTTTTGACTTATGATATTATTACAAGTATTTTCCAGTTTTACATACTTGGTACATATTGTGTACTGACCCCCTTCCTCGGGGGCTGCGTTCATGCCGTAGGTAAGGGGCTACAGGATATTTAGGATTGGTTTCCATTCTTTCACTCTAAGGTCGTGCAATAGAGCCGTGTTATAGGTTAAATTTCCTCTGACAGATTGTTTATGTATCAGTTATGCCTCCACGCAAGGCAACTGCGGCCCAGAAGAAGCGAGCGATGGAGGAACTACTAGTGGGACACCGAGGTTACTGAGGCACAGCCCGATCTTTACGAGAGATAATGTTTGGACGGCGAGTTCCACAAAGTCGTCAACCCCAGAGTCGGAGCAAAGCGGCTCACCGTACTGAGCCTCGATTATACGACTGGAAGCGAGAGGATATGGGCTCTGAGAGATGGCCCGATTATTGGCGAGATAGTGGCTAGGCATGAGGCGAGCGAGGCGGCGGTTACTGCATGCGTAGTTCCTCCCAGATCCGATAGCGTGAGACTTCAGGACTTTTTAAGCTGTAGCCCACCAGAGTTTTATGGGTCGAGGCCTGAGGATGATCTCGAATTCATCCGGCGATTCTGACGGATTATGAGGGTGATCAAGGCCTCGGATACTGAGTCGGTTGTATTGAGTTCGCTTCGGCTGCGTGATACCGCGATTGGTAGTTTGATTCATAGGAGCCGTCGGGGAGCATGCGCTTCCAGCTGTATTGGACGAGTTCTCGGCGGCGTTTCTTGGTCATTTCTTGCCTCCGCAGATGAGGAGAGCACGGGCCGACAGATTTCTGACATTGAGACAGAGTGGGCGGACAGTCCGGGAGTACAACGTAGAGTTTGACTCGTTGGCTCGATATGTACCCACTTTAGTAGCAGATATGGAGGACAGAGTGCACCGCTACGTCACAGGGCTCGATGACTATTTGGCAGAGAGTTGTACGGGAGTAGCTCTTCAGCCGGGCATGGACATTGCCCGCATACAGGCCTATGCACTTGGGTGTGAGAGCGAGGGCCGGCCGGATTGATAGGTATCGGCGAGAAGAGGCGGGACAGCAGCGTCCTCTAGTAGTTCTCGAGGTAGACAGCCTCAGCAGCAGACCGGATTTGCATCACAGCCGGTTCAGAGCGCTCCTCCACCATCTTCCGGTCGTCTGAGTATTCGAGGCGGGGCGAGGTCCTGTGGGCCGGGTTTCGGAGGACCAGAGTTCCAGTCAGATGAGGCAACCTATGCCTCGGTGTGGTCGATGAGGTAATTGCCATTATGGGGGGTGTCGTGTTCCTCCATGTCACGACCCGATCTCGGGCCCGCGACTGGTGCCTTACCCCGGGCACCCTAGTGATACAACATCATAGAAAATCAGCGGAAATAAAAACTTAAACATGAAATAAGATAAAACAAGAAACAGGCTAACCAAAACGGTTACCTTTCTGCATATATATATACCTGAACAGTTAAATCCTTTTACAAACCCTGCCCACAACAGTACTACAGACCTCTATGAATTTTATAACAACTATGACGGGACAGGGCCCCGCCATACCACGAATGTAGCACCTACAACGACAGGACTATACGAAAGATAAGCCTCGGAGAAAGCGGGCTTCCCAAAGCTGAATCGTGATCCTATGGCGGTCAACAACCGCGGTGTACCTCACTGCGGCATGAACGTAGCCCCGAAGGAGGTCGAGACAACGTACCAAGTATGTGGAACTGAAAATCGTAAATGAAATCATAGTAGTCTATATAAAACAGGAGACATATATGATAACCAAACTACAGTACATAATATGTAAGCAGTCATGTCAAGTCAGGGACTCAGCCCCTCAAAGTCATCACTCAAATATAACAATGGGTCTCACGCCCACAACATCAATCATGCCCGTGGAATACCTTTCTCACTGCCGGCAGTCTATGATATAACAACACCAAGAAGTACACATGAACACGGGTCCCACGTGTTATAAAACCGTCTGGGGCAATCTGAGGCTAACTACCGGATACCAAAGCGCGTCATCAATCGGCCGGCAAGTACGAAAGCCCACTACCCGATACCAAAACCGTACCAACAATACTATCCAACCAACCCACGAAGGCGTCACGGGCACGAAAGCCAACTACGGATACCAAAGGCGTGTCACGTGGTGGCCAGGGCAATCTGAGGGCTAACTACGGATACCGAGGCGTATCACGAGACTTCGCCACGAAGGCGTCACGGGCAATCGAAAGCCAACTACCGGATACCAAAGTCGTGTCACGTGGTGGCCGGGGCAATCTGAGGGCTAACTACGGATACCGGCCGTATCACGAGACTTCGCCACTAAACCGAGCAGGGCAAGTCACGAAGGCTAACTACCAGTACCAAGGCCGAATCAGCCACGAGGCGGGGCAAGTACGAAATCCAACCACGGATACCAAGGCCGAATCGGTAAAAACTCATGGAGAGCTAGTCCGTGGAATAACGCTATCAACGAGCGCGCGTGGAATCCTCCGTCACCGCGGTGCGTCCAAGTAAGATCATAACAAATCAACGGCCGCTTCATGAGAGGCGGTGGTATAGAAATGCAATACTAGCACGACAAGGCTATCACACGCAAACATAGGCAAGTTACACACAACTCAAGTACTTTCATTTTATGTCAACAATACGGGTTTCAAACCCAAAATAATACCTACTTTCATTCTTTCAAAAGACCTCTTTTTACGTAAAGATACTAATACTCGTAGTATCAAAACACATTTCCTTTTCAAACCAAATTACTTTACTTTCGTAAAAACCTTTACAAGACTTTTAAAATCAAGTACTCTATACTTTTTAAACCAAGTGCCTTTCTTTTAAAACAACATCAAGTATACTCTTTAAAACTCAAATACTTACTCTTTTCAAAACAAGTAACCTATACTTAAATCAAGTTACCATTTTAAAACCAATGATAAAACCATTCTTTTGCTTTCATAAAGTCGTTATAACTAACTTCCCATAAAGCTGTTATAACACTTTATGTTTTAAACCAATTTAAGACAAAACCATGTCTCTCTTTTAAACCAAAACTCTTCGATTCCTCAAGTCTCTTTTCTTTTAGAAATCAAGTTCCTTTTAAAGACCAAATACGCATTACTCGCGAATGAGGTTTCACAACTTTCTACACAATTCAAGTTCTTCATATATCATATCAAGTCAAATATAAGTCAAGTCCTTTATCTTTTAAAATCAGTAAACCAACCAAATTCACTTAGAACATGTACGTCTACCGTACTACATAGTTCACAACAATCATGCTAGAAAAGATAGGAAGAGGTTCACATACCTCGCGACGATTATCGACAATTAGCAAAACGCTCCACGTACTCTAACCTTGCTCGCCTTTTCCACCCTTCAAGTAGAATACGCTACTCGTAGTACTTGACCTAAAAAGGCCACAAAACGTCTATCAACCTCTAGATCTCTTCGTAGAATAATTCTAGATACAAGATTCCTTATTCTACGGAAAATTCGGCAGCACCCCCCCCCCGCAACCACATAAATCTCCTCCTCTAACGAGGCCTGCTACCAAACCAACAATCCCAGGGGGGGTTACACGTCTAACCGGACGTGTACAATTCTACTCCACAATAATACTACAGTCCTATGTAAATACAGTTCAATTCTTATCCATATTCATTCTACATATATTATAATCAACTATACATTACTCTGACATGTAATATCCAATTACAATAGGGGGACAAAGATCATTACCTCGATAAGCCCAAAATTATCCAAGTTTATAAGTCGATCCTGAGCAACATTTAGCTCCAATTCCTTACATTCCAACCCGCTCCAAGCACCCCTTAGAAGTTTCTAAACAACTTCTCTTAACACTTCAACCAAGCTTATGAAGATTTTCTAGGGTTTCATTTTGCGACTATTGGAATAAAGTAGTATTTCCGGGCTCCTAGTATTGAAATAACTTTGGAATACTACTAGGGATACTAGGCCAAGGTATTTGGGATTATACAATAATACCCAAAGTATTTTCTACTCAAGTGGGGGAAGGGGGACGAAAACAACTACAAAGGGGAGGGGAGTATTTTGCCTTGGAAGCTTAAGTGTGGGATGAAAATTGTCTTCAACCTAAGGGGGTATATATAGAAGAATCAAGGGTCAAGATTAATGCAAGTGGGTGGTGAGGATGGGTACATGTGTGTGGGTAGTTGGCCAACCAAGTGTTCACCACAAAAGTGGGACAAGTGGCCACCACAAAAATGGGCCACTTGTCCACCTAAAAAAACGTCCACTTGCCCTTCTCCAATTCGGCCAACATGGCCACACGGGGGTGACACGTGTCGCCCCCCTACTCGTCCAAAATATTTCATCTTCCGAAAATATCCGTAATGCCAAAAATCCGAAAATAAAGTGGGCCCCACAAAATCGTAAATTTTCCCGTGGGCCCCACGTGACCAATTTCGGAAATAAAATTTCATAATACTCAAATATTCTAAAAAGTCCAAATACCAAATCTGGGAATCCAATTCCCATTAACGAACCTTTTTCCTTCACAAAATCCGGAAACTTTTCCGTCGAAAAATCACATCTTTCTTCCTTTCCAATTTTTGTGTCGTATGCTGCACGCACGTCCTCATATACATACTGAACTACGGTGTAACACTCCAGAGCTTGTTACTCTTGTGGCGGCAGGCCATTTGAAGAGAGATTGTCAGGCAGGCGGCGGGAATGTCATGGTTCGGTAAGCGGAGTTCGATTCTTTGGTCTTCATCTTGGTGGTTGGGCGCCACGGAGGCGTGGTGTTCATCGGCCAGCGGCGCGGCAGGGTCGTGGCGGGGGTTCCGATTCAGCGGTCCTCGAACCGCATTTATGCTATGTCCAGCCGCCAGGACCAGGAGGCGTCACCTGATGTCGTCACATGTACATTGTTGGTTTCTTGCTGTGATGTTTATGCTTTGATAGACCCAGGTTCTACCTTGTCCTATATATCTCCTCATATTGCCGGTAGAATAGGGATAGAACCCGAGTCCATAAAACCTTTTGAGGTGGCTACCCAGTAGGTGATTCGGTGGTGGCCGAGCGAGTGTATAAGGCTTGCCCAGTGACTATATCTGATCTTGGACTCTAGCGACTTGATAGAGTTGGATATGACGGACTTTGATGTGATTATGGGTATGGATTGGCTGGCGTCTTGCTATGCCAATGTGGACTATGAGAGAGGTTAGTTCGGTTCGGTTTCGGTGGCGGTTATCGAGTGGAGGAATCTGCATCGAGGGGTAGGTTTATTGCTTACCTCAAGGCTAGGAAGATGGTGCGGAAGGGGTAATTTACCATTTGGTTCGGGTATTCGATCATCGGTGAGATCTGGACCTTGATCGATTCGGTTGTTAGAGAGTTTCCAGACGTATTCCCAGACGAGCTTCCGGGTATCCCTCTTGAGAGGGAGATTGAGTTTTGCATTGAGTTGGCCCCAGACACTCGACCGATATCTATTCCGCCATACAGAATGGCACCTGCCGAGTTGAAGGAATTGAAGTACCAGCTGAAAGATTTGCTGGAGAAAGGCTTTATCAGGCCAAGTGTTTCTCCGCAGGAGCGCCCGATCTTATTTGTAAAGAAGAAGGATGGGACGCTGCGTATGTGTATTGATTACAGGAAGCTGAACAAGGTAACTATCAAGAACAGATATCCCCTCCCCAGGATTGACGATTTATTTGACCAGTTGCAGGGTGCGAGATGCTTTTCCAAGATACACCTGCGATCTGGTTACCATCAGGTACGAGTTAGAGAGACGGATATCCCGAAGACTGCATTCAGGACCCGGTATGGGCACTATGAGTTCAGGGTGATGTCTTTCGGATTGACCAACGCTCCAGCGATATTCATGGATTTGATGAATATGGTGTTCAGGCCATTCTTGGATATGTTCGTTATAGTGTTCATTGATGATATATTGGTGTATTCGCGCACAGAGCATGAGCATACAGATCATTTGAGGACGGTATTGGGAGTCCTCCGAGACCGGCAGTTGTATGCCAAGTTCTCGAAATGCGAGTTTTGGCTGGCTTCAGTGGCTTTCTTAGGGCATGTTATCGGGGCCGATCGTATTCGGGTTGATACAGCTAAGATTGAGGTAGTCAAGACTTGGCCCAGACCCACTACACCGACGGAGGTGCGCAGCTTTTTGGGCCTTGCAGGTTATTATCGGAGGTTTGTGGAGATGTTTGCTTCCATGTCAGCGCCTTTGACTAGGCTGACTCAGAAAGCAACTATATTTAAGTGGACGGATGCTTGTGAGGAGAGTTTTCAGTTACTGAAGGAGAAATTGACGACCGCCCCAGTTCTTACTCTTCCTGAGGGTTTGGACGGATATGTGGTTTATTGTGATGCGTCGGGTGTCGGGCTTGGGTGCGTGCTGATGCAGCACGGCAGAGTTATAACTTACGCATCTCGACAGCTCAGGAAGCACGTGAAGAACTATCCCACACATGACTTAGAGTTGGCGGCAGTGATTCATGCCTTGAAGATCTGGAGACACTATTTGTATGGAGTTCATGTGGATATTTACACAGACCACAAGAGCCTCCAGTAAATCTTCAGCCAGAGGGAGCTGAACTTACGGCAGAGACGGTGGTTGGAGCTGCTTAAGGATTACGATGTTGATATTCTATACCACCCAGGGAAGGCCAATGTAGTTGCAGATACCCTTAGTCGCAGATCGATGGGTAGTGCATGCGATGTCTGACGAGAGAAGAGGGATATGGTCCGAGAGTTACATCAGCTAGCGAGCCTTGGGGTTCGTTTGGTTGATTCTGATAGTGAGGGAGTTTGGGTTCGAGAGGTTGCCGAGTCTTCCATAGTCGAGGAGGTGAAGAGGCGACGGTATGAGGATCCGATTATGGTACGGTATCGATATGCCGCTTGTCAGAAAGAGAAGAGTCTATTTGAGGTAGCGCCTGATGGGGTGCTAAGATTTGAGGGCCGGTTGTGTGTTCCCGATGTGACAGGACTTCGTCAGCAGATTCTGGAGGAGGCACACAATGCTCATTATTCTATTCTTCCGGGATCGACTAAGATGTATCATGACCTCAGATGCGTGTATTGGTGGGATGGCCTGAAGAGGGATGGTGCGGAGTTCGTGGCGCAGTGCCCGAATTGTCAGCAGGTTAAGTTTGAGCACCAGAAGCCCGGTGGGCTGTTGCAGGCTATTGATATCCCGACTTGGAAGTGGGAGGTGGTAAATATGGATTTTATTACAGGGTTACCTTCCACTCAGAGGAAGCATGATTCCATTTGGGTTATCGTCGGCGGTGTGAAATCAGCCCATTTTCTTCCGATCGGGGCGACTTTTTCGAGGATTATGCTAGGCGTATATCGGAGAGATCGTGAGGCGCACGGAGTTTCTATATCGATTATTTCAGACGAGAGCCCGGTTCGGCTAACACGGAGGTCTTTCGGGAGGATTAGGGACACGCGGTGAGTCTCGATGCGGCGTTTCATCCTCGGACCGACGGACGGCCGAGCGCACTATCCGAACAACGAGGATATCTGCGGGCTTGTGTTATTGATTTCAGGGGTAGCTGGGAGGATCATTTGCCTCTTGTGGAGTTTGCTTATAACAACAGCTACCATTCTAGTATCCAGATGGCGCCTTATGAGGCCTTATACGGGAGGAAGTGTAGGTCACCGATATGTTGGTTTGAGGTGGGAGAAGTTCAGTTAGTCGGGCCAGACTTGGTACATCAGGCAGTGGATAAGGTGAAGCTTATCCAGGAGCGGTTATTGTCAGCTCAGAGTCGGCGAAGTCGTATCACGAGATCATCGGCGTCGACACTTGGAGTTTGAGGTAGATGATTGGGTCTTCCTGAAGGTATCACCCATGAAGGGTGTGATGAGATTTAGGAAGAAGGGTAAACTTAGCCCAAGGTACATTGGGACTTATCAGATTATTTGTAGGGTAGGCAAGGTTGCCTATGAGTTAGATCTGCCGTCCGATTTGGAGGCGGTACATCCAGTTTTCCATGTGTCTATGTTGCGGAAATGTATTGGAGATCCATCTAGAGTGCACCCGATTCATGATGTCCAGGTGACAGATGAGTTATCGTATGAGGAGAGTCCCATAGCGATACTCGATCGTCAGGTTAGGCGACTTCGGACAAAGGATGTGGCTTCCGTCAAAGTATTATGGCGGAACGAGAAGAGGGAGGAGATGACGTGGGAAGCAGAGGATGACATGATGAAGAAGTATCCTCACTTATTTCCTATACCTTCAGGTAACCTACTTTCTTGTTTGATAGTTTTATTTGGAAATTTTGCTTGAGTATTGTTGTGGCTCGTGGAGCATCTTTTATTGCAAAAAGAATAGTTAAGAGGGTCTATGTCGATTTGTGTTTTGAGTAAGCCTAGAAGGAACATTCGGGACGAATGTTTCTAAGGGGGGAGAATGTTATACCCCGTAGTTCAGGTCGTGCGTATGGGAACATACGAAAGGAGTTAAGACTTAAGTAGGTTGATGAAATCGCGGTCAGGGGCCTCAGCGCCGCGACGCCATGGGCAGGGCCGCGGCACCAAGGCGGGTGATTGTAGGGCCGCGGCGCCGGAAGATCTGAAGGGTCGCTGAAGTTTCAGCGCCGGGAAGCAGGGCCACGGCGCCAGAAAGTCCTGAGAGGCGACAGAAGTTTCAGCGCCGCGGTGCCGACGCGGGCTCTGCGAGAGTTAGTGGAAATTTCTGCACTGTTTTGTTTTAAAAGAGGTCATGGGTGGGTGACAAGTGTCCCCTCCATATGAAATGTTGCATGCCTTATATTGACCAAGTCTTGAAGACTTGGTCATCTTTCAAATCTCTCTCTCTCTCTAAGCAAAAAGCTCCCACTTCTCTCTAGAATTCCTAGAGGAATTCAAAGCTTAGGAAAAATCTAAAAAGGTGTAGCAAGAAGGAAGCTTGCGGCTAGCTTGTAGGTGTTATTGTGGTGGTGTTCTTGGAAAGGAGGCTAGCAAAAATTGTTGGAATTGTTTTGGCTAAAGCTCAAAAGGTAACATTTCTTCTCTTGTAGCTAGTTATTGGTGTTGCATTTGAAGAAGAAGGAACTTGTAGTAGTAAATAATGCTCTTAGATTCATGCATGTAAGAAATGTGGTTTGGATATGAAAGGATTGGTTAAAAGGGTTAAGTGAGCATGTTGTAGCCTAAGAACTACCTTAAACTTGTTAAGATGATTGTTGTAACTTATGGGGCAGAATTTTACACACCTAAGTTTGGTTGGGTAATCCCCTTTGAAATGTTGGATTGTTGGGCCTTAAATGTGGCGTTTGGATATTGAATTCGACCATGAAAAAGGTGGCAAAGTATGTAGAAACAAAGGAAATGCTGCCCAAATTTCCTTAGGAATTAGTAACTTAAACTTGGAATTTTCTACATTGAAATTAGGGGTTAATAAACGTATTATGGTCATTATAGGTTGATATATTACGTGCGGTATTTCGGACTTAGCAAGTGGATTAACCGAAGAGGTATGTGGAATTTTCCTATCTCTTGAGCATGAGTAGTTGTACCTATGTAGTACGGTAGACGTACAAGATTTGATATCTTTCACTTGTTTTAAAGTATATGATACTTGTTTCATTTTAAAAGTATAAGTCCCTTGGATTTAGGGAAAAATGTATTTGACTAAGGAATAACGCAAATATAATGACTTTATGGGAAGTTGGTTATATTAGCTTTTGAAAGGTTAACAAAGAAAGGTTTACCCTAAGTAAAACAAGTACGGGTAAAGGATTTGAAACTATGGAAGGTGAATTGATTTTTAGGCATTGATTGCCTAAGGTTTTAAAAAAGGAAATGAAGTCACTTGATTTAGAAGCCTACTATATTTCTAAAAGGAAATGTGACTTGTCTTGAAAAGAAATCGTAACTTGATACTATGGTGATTAGTATCTTGGAATTTTTGTATAAAAAGAGTTATTTCTTAAATGGTTAGAAGTACATGGTACTTGGGTTGAATTCCCGAATTTTCTATTAAAAGACATGTTAGTGCCTTAGGTATACTAAAATGAGAGGATATATTAATAATGTTAATAAGAAGTTAGGGGATTTCTTAACTTGCTTATGTTATGATAAGCCGGTAGTGCTTATGTTATGATAAGCCGGTAGTGCTTATGTTATGTTTGATAGGCCGGTAGTGCTTATGTTATGTATGATAGGCCGGTAGTGCTTATGTTATGTGTGATAGCCGGATGAGCTATGTTATATTTATATTATTACGGGGTAAACCCCGGGTTATTACTTATGCCATGGATTTGCTACCCATGATGCGAGTGCGGCGCTTGTACTCATGCGGATCCGGATCACAGGATCCATGCGGGTGAAATAGTCCCATGCGAGTACGACGATGGTACTCATGCGGGTCCACAGGATCCATGCGGGTGAAATAGTCCCATGCGGGTGAAATAGTCCCATGACGAGGCGGATGACCTCATGCGGGTCCACAGGACCCATGCGGGTGAAATAGTCCCAGGAGTAGGATTGCTTAATGATACTACGGGCGAGGTACCCTGTTTTGATCATGAGCCTCCTATTTTTATGCAGTAAGATTTATACTTGTTACTCTCATTGTTAGTAAGGCACAGTGCAAGGAAATTGATTTTTATCTATGACTCCAGCTTATTTTTGACTTATGATATTATTACAGTATTTTCCAGTTTTACATACTTGGTACATATTGTGTACTGACCCCCTTCCTCGGGGGCTGCGTTCATGCCGCAGGTAAGGGTAAGCAGGTGGTGGATCCTCATTCTTAGGATCTTTGCTCAGGTGTCAGAAGCTCCATTACTCCGGAGGCTTGACTTGATTTTTGGTACGGTTCTCCCTGACGTTATAGGTTTTGTGTACATTCAGGGGTATGACCGGGCCCTGTCCCGTCATGGTTGTTACAAACTCTTAGAGGCCTGTAGTCCGGTTATATATTGGGTTATTAAGGATGTAACTATTCAGTTCTGTCTTATTTATGTTACGGAAAGGTAGCCATTTTTGGGTTAGCCTGTTTTATCTTATATGGTTCTTGTTTGTGAGTTATTTCCGCTGGTTTTCTCTGATGTTGTATCACAAGGGTTCCCGGGGTAAGGCACCAGTCACGGATCCGAGCTCGGGTCGTGACATAGGGCACCAGTCGCGGCCCGGGGTCGGGTCGTGACAAATACACGCCTAACTGGACGTGTAAAATTCTGCCCCACAATATACCAGTCAGTCCATTTCTTTTCAATCTTCATTCCACATATTATATACTCAATTATAAACTACTACAACATGTAATATCCAATTACAATAGAAGGACAAAGATCATTACCTCGATAAGTCCAAAATTTTCCAATGATGATAAGTCGATCCTTTGGAATCTTAGCTCCAATTCTTTACGTTCCAATCCACTCCAAGCAACCCTTAGAAGTTCCTAACCAACTTCTCTCAAGATTCAACTCCAAAAAGTGAAGAACACCTTAGGCTCAAACTTGGCAAGTTTCGGCCAAGGCAAGATTTCAAGGCTAGGGGTGTGAAATCTTTTCTAACTCTTGGTTCACAATCTTACTAACACCTTAAGGAAGAACACTTAAAAGTTTAAGTATTATTGGACAACTTTTGATCAAGGGGGAGGCCAATTTGCCGAGACACTCAAGGGAAGGGAGGGAGTATTTGCCTTGGAAATAATTCAAGTGTGGATGAAGAAGTCTTGCAACAAGGGTCTATTTATAAGCCAACCAAGGGCTAGGATCAAAGCAAGTGTGTGGTAGAGATTGGGGACAAGTGTGTGTGGGTCCCACAAGCCACTTGTCCAACACAAGACTTGGGACACTTGGCTTGCCACATGGCACCACATTTCGGCCAAGGGCCACTTGTCACACTAATTTTCGGCCATGTGCCACCTAAGGGGTGACACGTGTCACCCTCCTATTCGTCCAAAATATTTCATCTCCCGAAAATATCCATAATATCCAAAATCTCGAAAATAATGTGGGCCCCGCAAAACCGTAAATTTCTCCCGTGGTCCCCACGTGACCAATTCCGGAAAATAAAATCTATAATTCTATTATATTCCCAGAAGTCCGAATACAAAATCTGGGAATCCAATTCCCATTTACGACCTTTTTCCTTCACAAAATCCGGAAAATTTTCCGTCGGAAAATCAAACCTTTCTTCCTTTCCAACCTTAATGTCATACTTTTGTACGTACATCCTCACATACATACCCTGGAACTACGGGTTGTAACATTCTTCCCCCCTTAGAAACATTCATCTCGAATGTTCCTTCTAAGTCTCCAAACACGCATGCGCCTGTATAGCCTCCACTACTATACTTACAAAACCAATTATGCCACATATGGCCATAATACAACATACGCGCAAAATCTCAAATCCAAGCCAATAAGGAATCACCTCTAACGTGTGTAACATCACAATTAGCTCCCACCCATGGTCTAAAGGATACTCCCTTCGCACCTTCACTTCACAAAAAATGATCACTTCCATTCTCTTAACACATATTCGCTTCTTTTCTTACTCGCGGTACCCTTCTCGTATACCCGAACTCTTTCTAGTACGCGTACCACACTTCAGTCATCGCCTCAGCTTTCAAAAATCTTGGGGTTACTACTACCAACTTGGTCATTACACTAGCTTCAATTTTATTTAAGGCCATTCTCGGCCTTCACGACCCGATTCTGGTCGAACGCGTCTACGAACTCGTACAATGGTTACCTAGACTTGGGCCTTTCACCCTCGTGACCCTATGACATAGCGGGACCACCTCAAACTGACCCAATCTCATTCCGGGCAGCGGGTTGACCCGCGATCTGGCCTCAACCTGACCCATTTTGTTACACCCTTAAGTCCAGGACTTGTATAAGAGAGTGTACATAAGGAATCAAGACTTGGAAATTAGTACGAAAGGAAGAATTGTTTTTCCGACAGAAAATCTTCTGGACGTCGGAAAGGAAAAATGTTCGTTGTTGAGAATTGGATTCTCAAAATGCATTATTTGAAGAGTATGGAACTTATTAACATTATGGAAATTTATTTTTACGGATTTGGTCACGTGGGGCCCACCCGAGGAATTTTACATTTTTGTGGGGCCCACGAGGGTTACGAAATTTTATGGACGAATGAGAAGGCGACACCTGGCACCCCCACACTTGGTCTTGGTCGAAATTGTGTAAGGGTAAAATGGTCATTGACAATGGTAGAAGATAAGTCTTGCTAAGCTTGAGATTGTTGACCAAGTCAACTTGCCACTTGTGTTTGATCCTAGTGAAACTCATCCTAGACACTCATGTGTTGCAATCTAAGCCTTCCATTGTGTTATATATACTAAGCTAGTGCAAGACAAGCTCTTCTAACACTTAGAATTTATCACAACATTTTCTTGTCCACTATATTGCTCTCGGGTTTGGAGGGGTTCCCACAGAAAACATTTGTAGTTTTGATCTATTATTCACAAGACTTTAACCCAATGTCCCTAAGGGTATTATAAGGTTATCTCAATAGAAAGATTTCGGAAAAACGACGTTTTCGTATTAGTCGCAAGGCGGAAACTTGAGAAGTTCTTCAACTTTGAAGTTGGAACTTGAAGATGGGTTCTTCATAGGCTCTAAGGAGTTCTTGGAGCGGATTTGGAACATAAGGAAAGGAGCTAATAATTTGCTAAGGAGCGACTTTGAATCTTGGAATTTTTAAGGGCTTATAAAGGTATAATTCTTGTCGTTTTAGCAATTAAGGTTTACTTATCATTGTAGTTACGGATATTAGCAAGCATGAGATGTTTAGTATGAAGTTTGATAAGTGTATTGGCTATTGGAACCCTAATCCGAAAACTAGCATGTTTAGCCTTAAGATTACAATTCAAGTTGATTATTCGTTTAAGTCGTCGCATGTTGTATAAAGAAGGAAATTGTAGTTATTGTAGTTGTATTAAGATTGTAATTCAAGTTGACAAGTGTCACCCTCTCGTTGGTCCAAAATATTTTATCTCTTGTAAAAATCCGCAAAAATAATAAATGACATAGCCGTATTTTTCCTTTCGCAAAGTTTGGAAAAAGTTTCGTCGGAAAATAATTCTTTTCGCTAGTTGTGCACAAATTTCGACACTTATGCCTACTTAAGGCTAAAAACTTTTGTACGTACGCCCTCACGTACATACTCTGGAAATACGGGGTATAACTGTTACACCCCGGAATTTCAGGATATGTTTATAAGAACGTACGTAAGAACTCAACCATGTTAAGGTTTGAGACGAGTAAAAATTTATCGGAATTATGAAATTGTCGGAAAACGTTAGTGTTGTGACGAATGGGAGGGCGACACGTGCCACCCCCCTTAGCAATGCCTTGGACGAAATGGCATGGCCAATATGGTCATTGACCATAAGTCTTCTATGGCTAAGTCTTGCAACTTGTAGCATGAGAACATTGACTAAAGTCAAAGGTCCCACTTTGGTCTTGATATTTTAGTAGACTTCATCTAAACCACCCATGTGTTTTTATCATAACCTCCAAGGTGCTTTATATTACTACTAGTAGAGAGGGAGTTTAACACTTAGAAAATTTTACAAAAAGATTTGAAGAACACATTGGGGGTCTCGGGTTCACCTAGGGGAAAGAAGAAAGAATTTTCGTTTCTTGTCCATTTGATTCCACACTTTAAAGCAAGGTTCTTAGGTGTATTGTAAACACATCTCAATAGAAAAATCTTGGAAAAAGGTTGTTTACGGGTTAGTCGCAAACGAAAACCTAATGGTCTTTCTAGGTTTTGTGTTGGAGTTTTGAAGGATTATAGTTGGTGTTGTTCTAAGGGTCTCAACAAGCGGATTGAAGTATCTTGGAAAGACTCTAAACTACTAAGGAGCGACTTGGTTGGAGTTGGATTAAGAATCGTTAAGGTATAATCTTGTCTTTTAATGGTGTTACAAGATTACATATTTATATTGTTGTTGTTAGCTTTACTTGTTGCTAGCATGAAGTTGATAGGTTGAAGTTATAAGTATTATGGATTTCTTGTAGCTAAATCCGAAATGTTATACAAGCCACTTGGAATTGGATTACTAATTTAATCGTTGTTAAAAATCGTCGCATGTTACTTACTTAAAGATTATGGTTATTATAATCAAATGCGACTTGATATCATGTTATGCTACCAATATGGATTGAAATGGAATTTGGATAAGAATTGGTTTTGTTGAACTCAAGGTGGCCGATTTTGGACTTGTAGTTTGCATTGGACTACTTTCTATATAATTGTGAGCCAATTGGGGCTGTTTAGTTAGTCATTTGCATTGGACTACTTTCTATATAATTGTGAGCCAATTGGGGCTGTTTAGTTAGTCATTTGCATTGGACTACTTTCTATATAATTGTGAGCCAATTGGGGCTGTTTGGTTATTGTATTTTCGGCCTTGAAAAAGGTGGCAAAGTGAGTAAATACAAAGGAGGTGTTGTCCGATTTTTTGTAGAAAATGGAGACTTTACACTTATAATATTCTACATTAGAAGTAAGGCGTTAATAGACGTATTGTGAATATTATAGGTTGATATACTACGGGCGGGACTTTGTACTTGGCAAGTGGTTTGACCCGACAAGGTATGTGGAACTTTCTTATCTCATTGAGCATGATTAAGTTGTAAAGGTATAAGTACGATAGACGTACAAGATTTTGACAATCTAGTCTATTTGATATCATTGGCTTATTTTTAAGAATGCCCAAGTTGTTTTGAGTTAGGGAATTAACTCACTGGTTTAATTATTAAGGATATCTTGGTTTTCAAAAGTTAAGAGACTTTAAGTATGTTGAAAGTATTTTTGATACTTGTTGTTATGGAAAGTTTAAAGAGTGGTTTACTCTAAGTAATTTAAGTATGTTAAGGGACTTGAAGAGTTTTAAAGTATTGCGATACTTGTTTCGTTTTAAATGTATAAATCCCTTGGATAGGAAATTGTACTTGACTAAGGTATAAAGTGAATATAACGACTTTATGGAGAGTTGGTTATATTGGCTTTATGGAAAGATAAATGGCTTGATTTAATGGAAGGCAATTCGATTTTTAAGGCATCAATTGCCTAAAGATTTATAAGAAAATGAGTCACTTGATTTAGAAACCTAACTTTATTTCTAAGAGTATTGTGACTTGTATTGAAAAGAAATTGTAACTTGATACTACGGTTATTAGTGTCTTGGAAGGATTATAATGAAATGAGTCATTTTAAAAAAGAATAGAAGTACGTAGTACTTTGGGTTAAATTCCCGGATTTTTATAAAAGACATGATAGTGCCTTAGGTAAACCAAAATGAGAGTGTATATATGTATAACAAGACTAATAAGAAGTTAGGGGATTTCTTAACTTACTTATGTATTGTATGATAAGCCGGTAGTGCTTATGTTATGTGTGATAGCCGGATTTGTGCTAGTAACATATTATTCGTTGCGGGGTCATTCCCCGGGTTTGTGGCATTGCATATTTCCGTGGATTTGCTACCCACGATGCGAGGAATACCTCATGCGAGTCCGTAGGGCTTATGCGGGTGAAATAGTCCCATGCGGGCGGGTCCAGCCTATGCGAGGAATACCTCATGCGAGTCCGTAAGGGCTTATGCGGGTGGAATAGTCCCATGCGAGGAATACCTCATGCGGGTCCACTGGATCTATGCGGGTGAAATAGTCAGGAATAGGATTGCTTAATGACACTGCGGGCGGGTGGTCCTGTTTTGATCGTGAGCTTTCCTACTTTATATTGTAAGTATACCCCTATTTACTCTCATTGCTAGTAAGACACAGTGTACTGTTAATTGAGTTATCATACATGTCTCCAGTTTTATTTTAGACTCATGATTTCATTCTGATGCTGATTTCACATATTTGGTACATGTTATCTTGACCTCGCCGGGGCTGCGTTAAATCCGCAGTAGAGTCTGATTCTTGATCCTCGCTCTTAGGATCATCTGTCGGTGTTGAAGCTCCTTTTTTTAGGAGGCTTATACAGTATTGTCGGTTATTGTACATTCGGGGTATGGCGGGGCCTGTCACTTGAGTTGTATTCTTAAGTGCGTAGTCACATTGTGGATTGGGTTGAAGAATAAAAATGTACTGTTTTATTGATATAGTTTATAGGAGGTGGCCTTATCGGCTAGCCTGTTGTCAGTTTATGTTTAAGTACTTTTGATTGTGTATGTTCATGCTATTCTCTCGATGTTTACAGAAAAGGGGTGCGTGTAGGGCACCGATCGCGAGCAGGGGTGGTCGTGACAAAAGTGGTATCAGAGCAGTTAGTCCTCGGAAAGTGTCTACAGACCGTGTCTAGTAGAGTCTTGATTATCGATGTGTTGTGCACCACATCTATAATCAGGAGGCTGCAGGACATTTAGGATTGGTTTCCATTATTCTCACTCTAAGATCGTGCGATAGAGCTGTATGGTTAGGGTCGTCTCCCCCTAACAGGTTATGTTGTTTGCAGCTACGAGAAAGGCAGCAGTGACCCAGGAAAGATTATGCGGATTGCGTATCCAGGTTGGTAATGATTGTAGTATAGTTGGTATTGGGACATACAACTATACAGATTTATGTATGGGGGGTCACATATGTGTTGCCTAAGATGATTTTAGATTACCAGGATTTGGTAAGGACTATATAAATACCGGGAATGTATGAAACAGTTTAATGAACTCTCATCAAGGTTTTACGTGCTAATTTGAGATAATTAGGTGATGATGAGTTATGTGAGAATGAAATGGACCCTTAAGAAGTTATTATTAAAGAACTTAATGGGAGACTATGTTCGTAACTTAAGCTACATGGTATGCTTAAGGGAATGGTACGGGTGAGATCCGTATGGAGTAAGTATGTTGTTGTGGACAAGACAACCCGATTATAGTATATTGAGAAGTGTTGTACCCGTTTTCGGGGGGAGGCTGATAAGTTAGGCTTGGAGCACAGAGTGCGAGCTTGAGAACGTGATAACCACGAGACCTTAGATATATAAGGCCTTCTCGGGTAGTAAGAGTTAAGGCAGAACAAGGAAAGGAGTTAAATACGACGCCGAGTCGGGTTGGGGATCTGTTAAGGGTCTCCCCATAACTGGAAAGGAAATGGGATCC
This sequence comes from Przewalskia tangutica, assembly GCA_029844215.1. NCBI lineage: Eukaryota > Viridiplantae > Streptophyta > Magnoliopsida > Solanales > Solanaceae > Przewalskia > Przewalskia tangutica. The sequence continues at coordinate 83,861,698 of CM056726.1, read as the reverse complement.
GTTGGTAGTAGTCCCTCTATGTGACAGTGTCACGAGGGTGCAAGGCCCAAGTTTAGTTAATCATTTTACGGGCTCGTGGACGTGTTCCACCGTGACCGGAGTTGTGAGTCGGAATGGGCCTTGTATTGGTTAATTTTGTAACTCCAAAGTGGAGGCGAGAATTAGTATGGAAATTTATGTGCGTAAGCTAGAATAAGTTTGGGAATACGGAGAAGAGTCGACCAATGAAAAAGAGAGCAACCAGTGTAAAGAAATAAAGCACGAATCCACGAGAACCTTTCGAGGTGACTACACCCGTGAGTGTTGGGTGGTAGGCGGCGGGTAGATATTTGCCGTAACGTCTGATCATTGGACCACTAGCGACCTAGCGGTGTTATGATGACATTGAGGTCATTATGAGTTCGAACTAGTTGGCCTCTTGTTATGCCAACGTTGATCGCAGAGAGATTGGCTCGATTCGGTTTACAGTAACCGATTATCCATAAAAGGAAGAGAAGTGGTAGTAACGGTGAATTATCCTTCCTTCTTTGGCACCGATGTTTTCTTTAAGGTTGTGTGACTTGTTCACTGGGGTATATTGATTGAAAGCATGTAATAAATGAATTTGAAGGAATTTATGTTAAGTGCCCTTGGAGGTACTTGGAGTTGGTGTAGGGTGGTCGGGGCCACGACCTTAGGATAATTTCAGGAAAATGTGCAAGCAAGGATAAAAATAAGTATGAATCTTTGCATGGAAAGGCGTAGGCAACTCTGGTAGGTTTTGAAAATCTACATGACTTTAAGGCGGTGCGTGATGATTAGATAATAATCGACGCGAGAGGACCTGTGATTAGGGTTGTGACTCGAGGAAAGTTTAAGTAAGGAGATAAGTTCTAATCCCACGTAAAAGGGCGGTTTACGTATTATGGGGTTGCGTGTACCCATGTTGTTAGACGAAGGATATAGGACTGGTAAGGTCTTCGGTATCGTCATGCCATAGGTTACAATTGTAGATAACCGTGGAATAAGTGTTGTGTTGGGGTAATTAAGCACGACGTACGAATTGGTCGAGGAAGTATTGTAAAGATATAAATGTAAGATTGCACGAGTCATGATTACCCAGGGCAGTGTAAAGACCATTAGTTGATAATGGGCGGTAAGAACATTTCAAGAAAATATGGTAACACCTAGTAATAGGCTCTGGCTGGGAAAGGAGAAGCAGGGTTACTACTTGTGAGATCGAAACTCCCCTAAATTGTGATTGTGATGAAGTCTTAGCCATGAAGCAAGGGAATTAAGTCTAAGTTTAGTGACCAAGTTGGGTTGCAACAGAGAAAAGGAAACAAGAACCATAATTGAAATTAAGGGCACCCGAATATTTCGCAAGAATGAGAAAGGTTTCCAGTTATGGGAAGATAAGTTGATTCGACTATAGTTATAACCCCTCCTGTGAGACTAGAAGGTTAAAATATTATGATAACACGTTGGGTGTTGGGCTAGGTTGTGTGCTGGCGCAACCAGATCAGGTTATAGCCTACGTTTTCCCGGTAGTTAGGGAAGCAGGAAAGGAAATTGCGCCACTCATGATTTAGAGCTGGCGATTAAATCGTGCCTTGAAGATTTGGGGGCATAGCGTATATCTGAACTTCGTGGATACTTGGCAGACCACAAAGCCTCGGTATATCTGCGGTGAGCGGTAGAAGTTGCGGCAGCGATGGTGGTTAGAGTTACTCAGGATTGTGATATTGATATCTATACCATCCGGGAAAGCGAAAGCGATTCTGAATACTCTTTGTGGTGGACGAAGGGTAGTGCGCGGATGAAGCCAGATAGGCGAGGATGTAGTCCGTAAGATTCTTGATTACCAAGCACAGGGTTCGACTATTTGTTTCCAAGGTTAATGAAGTTCCGATACGAGAGGTTGCCGAGTCTTCCAGCGTTGAGGAAGTAAAGAGGCGACAGTATGAGGATCCAGTTATGATACGATATTGAAATATGACTCTCCGAGGAGAGAAGAGCTGTTGAGTAGCACGGATGGGTCTTTGTGAGATGAGATAGATTGCATGTACCGGTCTTTGCAGACTAGTTCAGCGAGTTTTAGGGAGGCACGCGATGCGTATTGCTATAATTGTTTGGGGCCGACTAAGTCTTGTCGTCACCTCGAGATGTATGTATGGGTGAGATGGCCAGGAAAAGAGACATAGCGAGTTCTTGCTTAGTGTCCGAGTTTGTAGCAGGTCATGGTTGTGCACCAGAAGCCCAGTGGGCTATTGCAGGCAATTGAAATTCCAACCTAGATATGATAGGTAATTAATATGGGTCTGGTTACAGGGTGGCATCATACTCGGAGGAAGTGCGACTCCTTGGGGGTCATGGTAATTAGACTGGCGAAACCAGCTGTGTTCTTTCGGATTGGGACCACTTACTCGGCTGAGGTTTATACTAGCTTGTATAGCAGAGAGATTGTGAGACTGCACGGGGTTCCTACGCTTATGATTACAGATAGATGAGCTCGGTTGCGGATAACTTCGGAGGTTTTGAGAAAGGATTAGGGACACGGTGAGTCTCGGTGTTGCATTACACCCTCGGGCCGGCGGTCGGCGGAGCGTACTATCCGAGCACGAGGATAGGTTGCGGGCTGTGTCTTTGATTCGGGAATAGCGGGAAGATTAATTGCCTCTTGTCTTGTTACGTGCGATAAGATACCGCTTCCGTTTGGTGGCGGTGCGAGGCCTTGTGTGTAGAAAGTGGAGATCGCGGTCGGGTGGTTCGACATAAGCGAGGTTCGATTATTTGTTCGAGACTTGATTGGGCTATGGATAAGCGAAACTTATCGGGAAGATTGTTGTAAGCTTAGAGTCATGAAGCTTTATGCGGATAACCGATGTTGACACGTGGGGTTGATTTGATATTTTGGTATGAGTATTGTTATGTGGCCACAGGTGGCGTTATTGGTATGTGGGGGTGGTAAAAGAAGACTATGTCACTATCTTTAAGGTTGACTCCCGAAAGAACATTCGGGGACGAATGTTTCTAAGGGGGGAAGAATGTTACACCCCGGAATTTCAGGATATGTGTTATACCCCGTATTTTCAGAGTATGTACGTAAGGACGTACGTAGAAAATTTGAAACTTGTACTAAGGCTTGGCCGAATTAATTTTGTTCACAACACCCGTTTAGAGTCGTTTTTCGACGAAACGTTTTCCACGACTTTCGTAGGGAATTTCCGTATGTCATTTTTAATTTTTGCGGATTTTTAGAGAGGCGAAGCGTGTTGGGCCAACAAGAGGGCGCCACTTGGCACCCTCCCATTGGCGGACGTAAGGGCTCGGATTGGACGAAATGGAGAGGTGTAGTTGGTAGGATATTTTGTGTGTTAGTTGGTCAAGGACACTTGGGTGAATCTTGGCCCTACACTTGCCTTGCACTTGGCAAGATCTTGGCCATTGGTTGGCCTTCACTTGACCTATAAATACCCCTTCCCTTTGAAGACTTCTTCATCCAAAAAAATCTCTAAGTCTTGAGAGCTCCCCCTCCCCATTTCGTGAGGCCGCCTTGGCGAAGTAGCGCCCCTCCTAGTAGGGTGGCGTGGGAGTACCCACTAGCCTAGTTGCTTTCGTATAATACCCCCCTCTCTTGGTAGAAATACTCTCAAAAGTATTGTTATTATGCCCAAATTACCTTAGCCGTATACCTTGTTGTATTCTAAGGTTATACCTATACGAAAATGCCCAGAAATACTATTATACTTCCGTCAGTCACAAAATCGAAACCCTAAGGAAAATCTCCATGGTTTGTTGGAGTAGTATGTAGAAGTTGGTTAGAACTTCTAAGGGTAGTTTGGAGCGGGTTGGAGCGCGCGGAGTTGGAGCTAAACGATGGCCCAGGATCGACTTTAACTAGGATAATTATGGGCTTATCGAGGTAATTATCTTGTCCCTCTATTGTAATTGGAAATTACATGTTGTTAGAATATATAGTTGAAGTATACTATATATAGTACTGAACGTAGTTATCGGCAATGTCTTTTGACTTAAGCCTGAATAATACTTACGGCAATGTCTTGCGACTTAAGCCTGAATTTAAAGAAGAATCTTGAATGTAATTACATAGAATGTATTCTGATGAACTTGTGTAGTAGTACAGTGGAGTAGAATTGTACCGTTAGGGTTAGGCGTATAACCCCTGGTTGGCTTGGTAGCCAGGCCTCGATAGAGGAGAGATTTCTGTTGTTGCGGGGAGTCTGCCGAATTTTACGTAGAATGTTCTACGAGGATCTAAATGTTAATAAGCGCCTTGTGGCCTTATAGGTTGAAGTACTACGTGTGGCGCGATCTACTTGGCTTAGGAGTAGCCAAGCGGTTGGAAGTACTTGGGCGTTTTGCTATTAGTCGATACTCGTCGCGAGGTATGTGAACCTCTTCCTATCTCTTCTAGCATGATATGTGTGAACTATGTAGTACGGTAGACGTACATGTGCTAAAGGTATTTGGTTGGTTTAAAACATAAAGTGTTATAACAGCTTTATGGGAAGTTGGTTATATGACTTTATGTTGGTAAGAAAATACTTGTGGTTTTTAAAAAAGGTAATCGATTTGAACTATAAGCGGCGTGTTATGTGTTAATAAAGAACTTGAAGTATTTCAAAAGATTTTGAATCATTTGAAAGAAGAAGTAATACTTGATTTGTTTTGAAAACTTAAGAGTTATGCTAGCTTTATGGAAAGTTAGGTATAACGTCTTAAGAATGTTTCTTGATTTTGGAAATCGAATGTGTATCGACAAACCATCTGCGGCGTTTATAAGAGGAAATGTTTTTAATAATTAAGTATTATTAAAACCAAGAGAAACTTCCATCTGCATAGAAGCTAAGATGAGACAAAATGATATTTCCTAGATCATGGTCTTTGTAATAAGATTGTTATAAACAAGAATATCCTACTCACATATAAGACTTATGTTTCTCAGATAGTTTAAAGGAGAATTACATTCTTAAATGAATAAGACTATGAACTACGAAACCTTTCTAAAATGAGAAACTTGAACATTGGACATTAGGCAAACTTGATCATTGGAAAAGAATGTTGCTACTTGATTTTACAAAGAGAAGTAATTGATTTACTTTAAAAGGATAGTCACTCTATTTTATACTACGTATTGTGTGACATTGTGAAAGTAACGTATCTTTTAAAGAGTTAATGTATGAAGTACTTTGGGGATAAAACCCGAACTTGTTGGCATATAGTAGAAAGTAACTTGTGTGTATAACTTGATTGTGTTGGTTTGTGATAGCCTGGTAATACTTTCTTGTTGATTAATAAGTAAACATGCTAGGATGCTACGTGTGTTAGTATCTTGTGATGTTGTGTAAAGGGGTTTCCTTTGTTGTGCTTATGTTGTTAACGATAAGTTGTTGTGTTAGTATTTTACATCACTCATCTCTTGAGATGATTAGGGTTAAGCGCCTCCGTCACGGGGTAGACTCGGGCGGGTCGATGGACCTATGATTCGAGAATACCTCATGCAGTCCCGAGGGCCTATGCGAGCTACGAGTTCGAGTTAGTGTCGTCCTTTATGGGCATGCGGTCCATGTGGCCATGCGGATGCGAAGTCGGGGCGATGCGGGAGTAGCTACCCTCGATGCGGGAATACCTCATGCGGGCGATGAGATTGGCCTATGCGGGTGCGGGAGTTCCAGGTTAGGCAGCGTACATTGATATTGCGGGCAAGTGGCGGCTTTGATCATGTGACGGTCTAGACAGATCTTATGATCTGATTCATGACCTTGTTGGTGCGTGGGTTTTAGTAGTCGGCTATGCCTTCGTACTTACCCCGTCTGATTTTATTATGACACAGTGGGACACGGTGTTCATGTGTTCCTTGGTGCTTTTATATCATGATCGCGGCGGTGAGGAAGGTGTTCCACGGGCATGATTGATGTTGTGGGCCCGAGACCCATTGTTATACTTGAGTGATGACTTGAGGCGTGAGTCACGACATGGCATCGCTTTGTTGTAAATCGTAGTTTGGTTATCATACATGTCTCTGCTTTATATCGCTATGATTTCATTTCTGATATGTATTTTCAGTTTCACATACTCGGTACTGTTATGCGACCTCGCCGGGCTGCGTTCATGCCGCAGTTGAGGTACACCGATCGTTGATCCTAGCTCTCGAGTCACGATTTGGCGTTAGGAAGCTCCGTTTCTCGGAGGCTTATCGGTGGTATAGTCCTGTCGTAGTAAGTGTTTACATTCGGGGTTTGGCGGGGCCCTGTCCGCCATGGTTGTCATATCATTCGTAAGTGCAGTAGTCTTGTTGTGGGCGGGTTTGTAAAAAGGATTAAACTGCTCGTGTTGAAAAAGTTGTCATTTTTATATATGCGAAAGGCAAGTTTTCTCAGTTATTGTTTCATATTTCATAATATGTCTTGTATCGTTTATGTTCGTGATTACTCGATGTTGTATCACCAGGGTGCCACGGTAAGGCACGATCACGGGCGGAATCGGGTCGTGACAAAAGTGGTATCAGAGCAGTTAATCCTCGGAAAGTGTCTACAGACCGTATCCATGAGTCTTGATTATCGGTGTGTTGTGCACCACACCAATAATCAGGAGGCTATAGGCTAGTTAGGATTGGTTTCGATTCTTCTCACTCTGAGATCGTGCCTTAGAGCTGTGTTGTAAGGTAGACCCTCTAACGTCTTTCTTTCCCTTACCGCTATGCCTCGCGTAGGGCAACCCGCCCGGGAGGGCAAGGCAGCCAGGAGCTGCGAGTAAATCTGAGAGAGGGTTACGTGGGCACAGCCCAATCATCACCAGGTGGTGCTTCATTCGGGAGTTTGGCGACGTCACTAGCCCCAGCGAGTTTAGTCAATGGCGGCGATTCCTCTGCGGCCATGACATTTGAACGCCAGTTCCACGGCCAGAGCAGAGAATTTAGATTGCAAAGAGGCGACCACATTACTAGCTATAGATTTGGCTACGCAGAGTATACCGATGCAAGTGAGTCTTGAGGACTATCTAAAAGAGGGTTGTGCAAGAGTAATTCTTCAGTTGGGCTTGAGCATGGCCTGTGTACGGGCTTATGCGCAGCAGGCCGAGAAGCGTAGAGATCGGCGGGTTAACGAATGACAGCAGAGGAGGGCCAGAGCAGCAAGGTCCTTTGGTAACTTTCGAGGCAAGTCGCCTCGCGGAGATTTGATATGCACCTCCGCGGTGCAGTGGTCTTCCACGGATATCAGGACGTTCGGAGTATGCAGGAGTTGGTCAGAACTCCAGGGCTTCCGGTTCACTGTGTGACAGACGTCATCCCGGGGAATGTCGTCTTTTAGTTGGTACTTGTTGTACTGCGGCCGTCGGGGCAGTGTCGAGAAAGTGTCCTTGTAGGAGGACTTAGCCTTGATTGGTGGGTAGTTCGTCATCTTCCTTAGCTACGCGCCTACAGGCGGTGTCACGACCCGATTAGGCCCGTGGATCGTGCCTTACCGGGCACCCTAGTGATACAACATCAGTAATCGGAACATAAAACAATACAAGACATATTATGAAATATGAAACAATAACTGAGAAAAACTTGCCTTTCGGCATATATATAAATAACAACTTTTTCCAACATGAGCAGTTTTAATCCTTTTTACAAACCCCGCCACAACAAGATGCTACATGCACCTCTAAGAAATGATACGACAACAATGGCGGGACGGGGCCGCCATACCACGAATGTAAACACCTACAACAACAGGGACTATACCATTGATAAGCCTCGAGAAAGCGGAGCTTTCCACTATGTTGTTGTGACCCTAAGAGCGAGGATCGATGGCGTGTACCTTTACTGCGGCGGCATGACGCAGCCTCGAGGTCGATCTGACAGTACCAAGTATGGAATCGAAAATAAATCGTAAATGAAATCATAGTAGTCTATACAAAGCGGGAGACATGTATGATAACCAAACTACTGATTCACCATAAATAGCGATCATGTCAAGTCGTGACTCACGCCTCAAGTCATCACTCAATTTTACCAATGGGTCTCACGCCACAACATCAATCGTGCGTGGAATACCTTCCTCACCGCCAGCTTTATGATACACAAACACCAAGGAATACATGAACACTAGTCCCACTGTGTCCTAATAAAGCGATGCAGGTAAATGCGAAGGCATAGCCGACTACTAACACCTACGCATCAACAAGGTCATAAAATGTGTCATGATATCTGTCTGGCCGTCACATGATAAAAGGCGGTCACTCGCGCGATATCAAATGTGCGCGTCTAGCCACGAACTCTCCGCGACTCGCATAGGCCAACCTCATAGGCCCGCGTGAGGTATAACCTGCATCGATGGTAGCTACTCCCGGCATCGTCACGGACTCGCGATCCGCATAGCCACAAAGACCGCGTGACCACAAGGGCGTAAACTAACACGGAACTCCGTAGTTCCGCATGGATCCTCGGACCCGCGAGGTATCCTCGAATCATGGTCCTGCATCACCGAGTCTACCGCGTCGGAGGCGGCTTAACCTCCGGACACAAGTCAAGGTGAGTGGTACAATACCAACATAACGGCTGATAGTCAAACAACTTTAAGCGCAGTCGAGGGGAAAACCCCTTTACACTAACATCACAAGATACTAACACACGTAGCATCACAACATGTTTACTTCTCAAATCAACAAGAAAGTATTACAAGGCTATCACAAACCAATACAATCAAGTTATTCACACAAGGTGCTTTCTACTAACAAGTTCGGGTATCTAACCCCAAAGTACTTCACACATTAAATCTTTAAAAGATCTGTTTCTTTCACATAAGTCACACAATACCCGTAGTATAAAATAGAGTGATCATCCTTTTAAGAAAACCAAAACTCTTACCTTTGTAAAATCAAGTAACAACATTATTTTCCAAACGCCCAAGTTTGCCTAATTTCAAATGTTCACGTTTCTTATTTTAGAAAGGTTTCAGTTCATAGCCTTATTCATTTAAGAATATAATTCTCTTTTAAACAATCTGAGAAACATAAGTCTTATGTGAGTAGGATATTCTTGTTTATAACAATCTTATTACAAATGACCATGATCTAGGAAATATCATTTTGTCTCATCTTAGCATGCGGATGGAAGTTTCTACTAGTTTTAATAATACTTAATTATTCAAAACATTTCCTTTATTAACGTCGCAGTGGTTTGTCGATACACATCCCGATTTCCAAAATCAAGAAAACATTCTTAAGCCGTTATACCTAACTTCCCATAAAGCTAGTATAACTCTTAAGTTTTCAAAAGAAACCAAGTATCACTCTTCTTTCAAAATGATTTAGAAATCTTTTGAAATACTTCAAGTTCTTTATTATCACACATCAAGCCAGTTATAAACAAATCATTTACCTCTTAAAAACCACAAAGTATTTTGGACCTACATAAAGTCATTATAACCAACTTCCCATAAAGCCGTTATAACACTTTATGTTTCAAACCAATCAAATACATTTAACACGTATGCGTCTACCGCACTACATAGTTCACACATATCATGCTAGAAGAGATAGGAGAGGTTCACATACCTCGCGGCAGTATCGACTAATAGCAAAACGCTCAAGTACCTCCAATCGGCTACTCCTTAAGCCAAGTAACGCGCCACACGTAGTACTTCAACCTATAAGGCCACAAGGCGCTTATTAACATCAAGATCTTATCGTAGAACATTCTACAGAAAATTCGCGACACCTCCCCAATGGCGTAAATCTCCTCCTCTAACGGGCGGCTACAAGCCAACCAGGGGAGTTATACATCTAACCCGACGGGTACAATTCTACTCCACAAGATTACTACACAAGTCTCATGTCTGATTCGATTCGATTCTTGGGCTTAAGTCAAAAGACATTGCCAACTAACCACGTTCAGTTCTATATATAGTATACTTCAACTATATATTCTAACAACATGTAATTTCCAATTACAATAGAGGGACAAGATATTTACCTCGATAAGCCCATAATTATCCAAGTATAAAGTCGATCCTGGGCAATCGTTTAGCTCCAACTCCGAGCGCTCCAACCCGCTCTAAACCACCCTTAGAAGTTCTAACCAACTTCTACACAATACTCCAACGGACTATGGAGGTTTTCCTAGGGTTTCGGTTTTGTGACTGACGGGAAGTATAATAGTATTTCCGGGCTTTTCGTATAGGTATAACCTTAGAATACTACAAGGTATACGGCTAAGGTAATTTGGGCATTATAACAATACTTTAGAGAGTATTTCTACACCACAAAGGGGGGTATTATACGAAAGCAACTAGGCTAGGGGGGGGTACACTCTCGGCTAGCACCCCTAGAGGGGGGGGGGGTGCTCTCGGCCACAAGGGGGAGGGACGAGAACCATAAGGAAGGGAGGGGGAGGATTCTAACACTTAGGAAATATTTAGGATGAAGAAGTTCATCAAAGGAGAGGGGTATTTATAGCACAAGCCAAGGCCAACCAATGGCCAAGATCTAGCCAAGTGTATAGCAAGTGTAAGGCCAAGATTCACCCAAGTGCCCCCTAGACCCTACTCCTTAAAACCCTCACAAATATCTACCAAAATATCTACCACTTGACACCCCAAAGTCGTCCAAGTGCCGCCCACCTTGCCCACCAATGAGAGGGTGCCAAGTGCCGCCCTCTCGTTGGTCCAAAATGTTCCGTCTCTCGGAAAAATCCGCAAAAATAAGAAAAGACATAGCCGGAATTTTCCCCTCGCAAGTTATGTAAAACGTTTCGTCGAAAAACGACTCTAACCGGGTGTTGTGCACAAATGCCATTCGGCCAAGCCACCTAGGCGGGGGTGACACGTGTCACCCTCCTATTGGCCCAAAATAAAACATCTTCCGAAAAATATCCACAATGGCCAAAATCTCGAAAACAAAGTGGGCCCCACAAAACCGTAAATTTCTCGTGGGCCCCACGTGACCATTTCAAAATAAAATTCCATAATTCTCTAATATTCCGGAAGTCGAATACCAAATCGGGAATCCATTCCCATTAACGAACCTTTTTCCTTCACAAAACGGAAACTTTTCCGTGGAAAAATCACCTCTTTCTTCCTTTCCAATCTTTCTGCCGTATTCTCGCATGCGTGCGTCCTCGCATACATACCACGGAACTACGGGTATAACATTCTTCCTCTTAGAAACATTCGTCGAATGTTCCTTCTAAATCTCAAAACAAACGTGCGCCAGTATAGTCTTCACTACTATACTTACGAAACAATCCTGCCATACCTGGCCACAGAAATACCTGCGCAACATACTTATATCCAAGTCTACGAGGAAACACCTCTAACATCACCACAAATACACTTTTGTCACATTGCCGCGAGCCTAGCTCCGACGACCCAACAAATGGTACCGGGCTTGCGATCCTCGAGGCGTGCCTACGGCCCTTCTCGTGGATGTGCCATACGGAGCCACGGTTGGTGCATTCCCGTGGTAGAGGCTCTGGCCTCTTTATACGCTCAGCCCCCCGAATATAAATACGAAAGACCGGACGTACTGCCTCCTAAGTCGGACGGCAATTGCTAACATATAGGCAACCTGGCCTATTCTTCACATGAACTCTTAAAGGCCCAAAGTAACTCGGGCTAAGTTCCTTCTGTTTCCAAAACTCGTCACACCCTGTCCGGGGTGGTACTTTCAAGAAGACCGACCACTCGAACTCTAAGCATCGTCGCGATTATCCGCATACGATTCCTCCGAGTGCGTAACTTCTTCTAGACGAGCTTTACCTATCCACGATCTGTGGAACAAGCTCGATCCAACTATCCGAACCTTGCCAACATCGAACCAATCGACCGCAACTTACACTTCGCCCTCTACAAGGCTTCGTAAGGCGACATCCGAACACTGAAATGGTAGCTTAAACGCTCCCTCCACAGGAGACAACAATCCTCACAACTACCCTCAAATCCACGCGGCCCGAGGCGAATGCGGTCTCGAGACTCACTGAGTCCTTAACCTGCTGGTAAAACTTCCGAAACAAAACAGCCGTAACACGGGCTCCATGCGCCATAAGGTGAAGGTAGGCACCGTGCAGCCTTACAACCTTTCTGATAAATCAACACTGCCGAGTGAACGGTCCCGACCGAAGAACACGATGGGCTGCCCCCATCGACCGACCACTGGTCGAACGCATCCACGAACTCGTACGCTAGTTAACTAAACTCGAGCCTAACACCCTCGTGACCTACCACGGCGGGACCACCACAACCAGACCCGCGCAAACATGCCGCAGGTTGACCCGCAACGTGGCCTCAACCCGACCGGCAGGCGCAAAATACCATCTCCCAAGGAACAATCTCACAAAACACGTTACGAAAACCTAGCGGTCTTCTTAGCTCAACTACCTCTTTCCTTCCACACTACTCAGGGACTTATCCCACGAACATAGCTCACGTGCACTATGCACTCCTATAAGGGTCAAACATAATATACGTCTTTTACTCGAGATGGCTTTACCTCTAAGGTCTCTACGTATAACACTCTAAGGCTCACACCTTCTCTATCCCCCAAACTCTTACTCGGTTAACCCACCATGATTTCTAATCACAACTAACACCGCTATCAAGACATAGCACTTAAGGTATACTCACCTTGAAAGTTACCGAAGGACCTTTCGCCCGCCCTCTTCTCGTCCTTGGTTAACCCGTCGATCTCTACGTTTTGACTGCTGTACATAAGCCCGTATACGCCATGCTCAACCAATGAAGAATTACTCTTGCACAACCTCTCTTAGGTAGTCATCAAGACTCGTGGTACATCGGTATAATCTCTGGTAGCCAAATCCATAGCTAATGTGGTCGCCTCTTTGCAATCTATATTCACTGTTCCCGGCCGTGGGCGAAGGTTCAAATATCATGGGCCAGCAGGAATCGCGCCGTCCAGTGCTAAACTCTGCTGGGGCTAGTGGCGTCGCAAAAATCCCGAATGAAGCACTACCTAGGTAATGATTGGGCTGTGCCCTCGCAACGCTCGAACTCAACTCGCGGCTCCTCGCCTGCGCGCCTCTGGGCGGGTTGCCTACGCGGAGGCATAACGATAAGGAATGAACCGTCGGAGGGTCGACTTACAACACGGCTACAGGCACGATCTCGAGTGAGAAGAATAGAAACCAATCCTAAATATCCTATAGCCTCACGATTATTGGTGTGGTGCACAACACCGATAATCAAACTCTTGGATCTGATGCAGTAGACACTTTCCAGGATTAAGCGCTCGATACCACTTTTGTCACGACCGATTAAGACGTGGTAGTGCCTTACCGGGCACCCTAGTGATACAACATCGAGTGTCGTGGAACATAAAACAATACAAGACATATTATGAAATATGAAACAATAATCTGAAAAAACTTGCCTTTGCATATATATAAATAACAACTTTTTCCAACATGAGCAGTTTTAATCCTTTTTACAAACCACACTTGTGATCTACTGGACCTCTAAGAAATGATACGACAACAATGGCGGGACGGGGCCCGCCATACCACGAATGTAAACACCTACAACAACAGGGACTATACGTGATAAGCCTCGAGAAAGCGGAGCTTTCCCATGTGGCTTGTGACCCTAAGGCGAGGATCAATGGCGGGTGTACCTTTACTGCGGCATGAACGCAGCCCCAAAAGTCAAGATAACAGGCGGTACAGTATGTGGCGAAAATAAATCGTAAATGAAATCATAGTAGTCTATACAAAGCGAGAGACATGTATGATAACCAAACTACGATTCACCATAAATAGCGGTCATGTCAAGTCGGGGACTCACGCCTCAAGTCATCACTCAATTTTACCAATGGGTCTCACGCCAACATCAATCGTGCGTGGAATACCTTCTCATGCCAGCGGTTATGATACACAAACACCAAGGAATACATGAACACCAGGTCCCACGTGTCCTAATAAAGCGATGCAGGTAAATGCGAAGGCATAGCCGACTACTAACACCCAGTATGCAACAAGGTCATAAAATGTGTCATGATATCTGTCTGAACCGTCACGTGATAAAAGGCGGTCACTCGCGCTGATATCAAATGTGCGCTGCGTCTACAGAACTCTCGCGACTCGCATAGGCCAACCTCGTAGGCCGCGTGAGGTATAACCCCGCATCGAGGGTAGCTACTCCCCGACATCCGCCTGGACTCGCGATCCGCGTAGCGCACAGACCGCATGACCACAAGGGCGTAAACTAACACGGAACTCCGTAGTTCCGCATGGATCCACGGACCCGCATAGGGTATCCTCGAATCATGGTCCTGGACCGCTGAGTCTACCCGCGTCGGAGGCGACAACCTCGGACACAAGTCAAGGTAAGTGGTACAATACCAACATAACGGTGATAGTCAAACAACTTTAAGCGCGATCGAGGAAAACCCCTTTACACTAACATCACAAGATACTAACACACGTAGCATCATAACATGTTTACTTCTCAAATCAACAAGAAAGTATTACAAGGCTATCACAAACCAATACAATCAAGTTATTCACACAAGGTGCTTTCTACTAACAAGTTAGGGTATCTAACCCCAAAGTACTTCACACATTAAATCTTTAAAAGATCTGTTTCTTTCACATAAGTCACACTATACCCGTAGTATAAAATAGAGTGACTGTCCTTTTAAGAAAACCAAAACTCTTACCTTTGTAAAATCAAGTAACAACATTATTTTCCAAACGTCCAAGTTTGCCTAATTTCAAATGTTCACGTTTCTTATTTTAGAAAGGTTTCGTGGTTCATAGCCTTATTCATTTAAGAATATAATTCTCTTTTAAACAATGAGAAACATAAGTCTTATGTGAGTAGGATATTCTTGTTTATAACAATCTTATTACTGACCCATGATCTAGGAAATATCATTTTGTCTCATCTTAGCTTCATGCGGATGGAAGTTTCTACTAGTTTTAATAATACTTAATTATTCAAAACATTTCCTTTTAATGTATTTGCAGTGGTTTGTCGATACACATCCTGATTTCCAAAATCAGTAAAACATTCTTAAGCCGTTATACCTAACTTCCCATAAAGCTAGTATAACTCTTAAGTTTTCAAAAGAAACCAAGTATCACTCTTCTTTCAAAACGATTTAGAAATCTTTTGAAATACTTCAAGTTCTTTATTATCACACATCAAGCCAGTTATAAACAAATCATTTACCTTTTAAAAACCACAAAGTATTTTCGGACCTACATAAAGCTGTTATAACCAACTTCCCATAAAGCCGTTATAACACTTTATGTTTCAAACCAATCAAATACATTTAACACATGTACGTCTACCGTACTACATAGTTCACACATATCATGCTAGAAGAGATAGGGAGAGGTTCACATACCTCGCGACGAGTATCGACTAATAGCAAAACGCTCCAAGTACCTCCAACTGTCGGCTACTCCTTAAGCCAAGTAGACGCGCCACGTAGTACTTCAACCTATAAGGCCACAAGGCGCTTATTAACATCAAGATCTTATCGTAGAACATTCTCTGAAAATTGGCACCTCCCCGCACATGGCGTAAATCTCCTCCTCTAGCAGGCGGCTACCAAGCCAACCGGGGGTTATACATCTAACCCGAGCGGGTACAATTCTACTCCACGTACTACTACACAAGTCTTATGTCTGATTCGATTCGATTCTTGAGCTTAAGTCAAAAGACATTGCCAACTAACCACGCGTTGATTCTATATATAGTATACTTCAACTATATATTCTAACAACATGTAATTTCCAATTACAATAGAGGACAAGATATTTACCTCGATAAGCCCATAATTATCCAAGTATAAAGTCGATCCAGGCAATCGTTTAGCTCGACTCGGCGCTCAACCGCTCTAAACCACCCTTAGAAGTTCTAACCAACTTCTACACAATACTCCGGACTATGGAGGTTTTCCTAGGGTTTCGGTTTGTATTGACGGAAAGTATAATAGTATTTCCGGGCTTTTCGTATAGGTATAACCTTAGAATACTACAAGGTATACGGCTAAGGTAATTTGGGCATTATAACAATACTTTTGAGAGTATTTCTACACCACAAAGGGGGGTATTATACGAAAGCAACTAGGCTAGGGGGGGTACACTCTCGGCTAGCACCCCTAGAGGGGGGGTGCTCT
This sequence comes from Przewalskia tangutica, assembly GCA_029844215.1. NCBI lineage: Eukaryota > Viridiplantae > Streptophyta > Magnoliopsida > Solanales > Solanaceae > Przewalskia > Przewalskia tangutica. The sequence continues at coordinate 83,845,570 of CM056726.1, read as the reverse complement.
CGGCCACAAGGGGGAGGGACGAGAACCATAAGGAAGGGAGGGGGAGGATTCTAACACTTAGGAAATATTTAGGATGAAGAAGTTCATCAAAGGAGAGGGGTATTTATAGCACAAGCCAAGGCCAACCAATGGCCAAGATCTAGCCAAGTGTATAGCAAGTGTAAGGCCAAGATTCACCCAAGTGCCCCCTAGACCCTACTCCTTAAAACCCTCACAAATATCTACACAAAAATATCTACCACTTGACACCCCAAAGTCGTCCAAGTGCCGCCCACCTTGCCCACCAATGAGAGGGTGCCAAGTGCCGCCCTCTCGTTGGTCCAAAATGTTCCGTCTCTCGGAAAAATCCGCAAAAATAAGAAAAGACATAGCCGGAATTTTCCTCGCATGAAGTTATGTAAAGCGTTTAGTCAAAACGACTCTAACAAGGTGTTGTGCACAAATGCCATTCGGCGAGCCACTGGCGGGGTGACATGTGTCACCTCCTATTGGCCCAAAATAAAACATCTTAGAAAATATCCACAATGGCCAAAATCTAGAAAACAAAGTGGGCCCCACAAAGCGTAAATTTCTCGTGGGCCCAGCGTGACCATTTCGAAAATAAAATTCCATAATTCTCTAATATTCCGGAAGTCCGAATACCAAATCTGGGAATCCAATTCCCGTTAACGAACCTTTTCCTTCACAAAACCGGAAACTTTTAGTGGAAAAATCACCTCTTTCTTCCTTTCCAATCTTTACGCCGTATTCTCAAATGCGTCCTCGCATACATACCACGGAACTACGGGTATAACGAGTTTGATTTGAGCGACTAAGGGAGTGAAGCGGTAGATATAGATATATCTTTAACCCTCAGAGATCGGTATGTGTGATAAGGTGAGTATACCTTAAGTCTATGTTACGATAACGATGTGTTAGTCGTGATTAGATCATGGTTGTTTAACCGAGTAAGATTTTGGGGATAGAAGGTGTGAGCCTTAGAGCTTTTGGGGTAGAGACCTTAGAGGTGCGGCCATGTCGAGAAAGGTGTAGTGTTATGTTTGACCACTTGCTCGGAGTGCATAGTGCACGTGAGTTATGTTTGGGATAGGTCCTAGTAGTGTGGAATGAAAGGGGGTAGTTGAGCTAAGAAGACCGCTAGGTTTTGAAGCGTGATTTGTGAGATTGTTAGAATCGGGAGCTAGTATTGTGCGGCGTTCGGGTCGGGTTGAGGCCACGTTGCGGGTCAACCGCGGCATGTTTGGTGGTGGGGTCGGGTTGTGGTGGTCCCACGCGTGTTAGGGTTGTGAGGGTGTTAGGCCCAAGTTTAGTTAACCAGCGTACGCGTTCGTGGATGCGTTCGACCAGTAGTCGGGCCAATGGGGGCAGCCCATCGTGTCTTTCAGTCAGGACCGTTGCTCGGCAGTGATGTTAGGTCAGAAAGGTTGAAAGGCTGCACGGGGTGCCTACCTTCACCTTATGTCAGACAGTGGAGCCCAGGGTAGGGCTGTTGTTGTTTCTGGAAGTTTTGCCAAGCATGTGTTAAGAACTCAGGTGAGTCTCAGAATCGCATTCGCCCTCGGGCCAGTGTTTGGATTTCAGGGATAGTTGTGGGGATTGTTGTCTCCTGTGGAGGTAGTGTTTAAGCTACCATTTCAGTGTTCGGATGTCGCCTTTTGAGGCCTTGTAGGGGCGGATGTGTAAGTCGCCGGTCGAATGGTTCGATGTTGGCAAGATTCAGATAGTTGGTTCAGGCTTGTTCCGGTCGTGGATAGAGTAAAGCTTGTCTAGAAGAGGTTACGGCGCTCGGAGAAATCGTGCGGATAATCGGCGGCGGCAGAGTTGAGTTGACGGTCGGTCTTCTTGAAAGTACCACCCGGGGTGGGTGTGGCGGATTTTGGAATCTGAAGGAACTTAGCCCGTGTTACTTTGTGCCCTTGAGTTCATGTGAAGGATAGGCGGGTTGCCTATATGTTAGCTTTGCCGTCCGACTTAGGAGGCGGTATGTCCGTCTTCGTATTGTTATGATCGGAAAGTATCGGAGATCCATCGAGTATTCGATTAATGATGACCACGTTAGGGATAGTAACCGAGTTTTGGAAAGCAGGCGATATCGAATGTGGTAAGAGTTCGAGTGTCGGCATCCTCGAGGATCATGGCGGCCGGTACCATTTGTTGGATCGTCGGAGCAAGGCTCGCGACAAAGTGACAAAAATGGTACCATTTGTTGGGTCGCCTGAGAAGGTTAATGCCTCAGGCAAAGTGACAAAGTGGTATCTACGAGTAAAGAGAAAAGCGAGCATGTATGGCGGGCATAGATGTGATCATTTCTTTTGTAAAGAGAAGGTCTGAAGGAAGTATATTTTAGACCAGGTGAGAGTGTTTTGTGGTGATGATTAGAGGTGTTTCCTCATGGACTTTGATGTAAGTATTTACGCAGGTGCTTCTGTGGCCAGCTGTGGCAGGATTGTTCTCGTAAGTATAGTAGTGAAGACTATACTGGCGCGCGTTTGTTTTGAGACTTAGAAGGAACATTCGGGGCGAATGTTTCTAAGGAAGGAGAATGTTATACCGTATTTTGAGTATATGCGTGGGGCGTGCGTAGAAAATGTGAAACTTGTACTAAGGCTTGGCGAATTAATTTTGTTCACAACACGTTTAGAGTCGTTTTTGATGAAACGTTTTCCACGACTTTCGTAGGGAATTTCGGCTATGTCATTTTTAATTTTTGCGGATTTTTAGAGGCGAAGCGTGTTGGGCCAACAAGAGGCGCCACGGCACCTCCCATTGGCGGGCGTAAGGGCTCAGATTGGGCGAAATGGAGGTGTAGTTGGTAGGATATTTTGTGTGTTAGTTGGTCAAGGACACTTGGGTGAATCTTGGCCCTACACTTTCAGACTTGGCAAGATCTTGGCCATTGGTTGGCCTTCACTTGACCTATAAATACCCCTTCCTTTGAAGACTTCTTCATCCAAAAATCTCTAAGTCTTGAGAGCTCCCCTCCCATTTCGTGAGGCCCCTTGGCGAGAGTAGCGCCCTCCCACTCCTAGTAGGGTGGCCGTGGGGTACCCCACTGCCTAGTTGCTTTCGTATAATACCTCTCTTGGTAGAAATACTCTCAAAAGTATTGTTATTATGCCCAATTACCTTAGTAGTATACCTTGTTGTATTCTAAGGTTATACCTATCTGAAAATGCCGAAATACTATTATACTTAGTCGGTCCACAAAATCGAAACCACAAGGAAAATCTCCATGGTTTGTTGGATTAGTATGTAGAAGTTGGTTAGAACTTCTAAGGGTAGTTTGGAGCGGGTTGGGCGCGGAGTTGGAGCTAAGCGATGGCGGGATCGACTTTAACTAGGATAATTATGGGCTTATCGAGGTAATTATCTTGTCCTCTATTGTAATTGGAAATTACATGTTGTTAGAATATATAGTTGAAGTATACTATATATAGTCTTGAGCGTAGTTATCGGCAATGTCTTTTGACTTAAGCTGAATAATACTTACGGCAATGTCTTGCGACTTAAGCTGAATTTAAAGAAGAATCTTGAACTGTAATTACATAGGGTGTATTACGATGAGACTTGTGTAGTAGTGCAGTGGAGTAGAATTGTGCAGTTAGGGTTAGGCGTATAACCCCCTGGTTGGCTTGGTAGCGGCCTCGATAGAGGAGGAGATTTCTGTTGTTGCGGGGAGTCTTTGCGAATTTTACGTAGAATGTTCTACGAGGATCTAAATGTTAATAGCGCCTTGTGGCCTTATAGGTTGAAGTACTACGTGTGGCGCGATCTACTTGGCAAGGAGTAGCGGCGGTTGGAAGTACTTGGGCGTTTTGCTATTAGTCGATACTCGTCGCGAGGTATGTGAACCTCTTCCTATCTCTTCTAGCATGATATATGTGAACTATGTAGTGCGGTGAGCGTACGTGTGCTAAAGGTATTTGGTTGGTTTAAAACATAAAGTGTTATAACGACTTTATGGGAAGTTGGTTATAACGACTTTATGTTGGTAAGAAAATACTTGTGGTTTTTAAAAGGTAAGCGATTTGAACTATAAGCGGCGTGTTATGTGTTAATAAAGAACTTGAAGTATTTCAAAAGATTTTTGAATCATTTGAAAGAAGAAGTAATACTTGATTTGTTTTGAAAACTTAAGAGTTATGCTAGCTTTATGGAAAGTTAGGTATAACGTCTTAAGAATGTTTCTTGATTTTGGAAATCGAATGTGTATCGACAAACCAACTGCGGCGTTTATAAGAGGAAATGTTTTAATAATTAAGTATTATTAAAACGGTAGAAACTTCCATCTGCATAGAAGCTAAGATGAGACAAAATGATATTTCCTAGATCATGGCTGCTGTAATAAGATTGTTATAAACAAGAATATCCTACTCACATATAAGACTTATGTTTCTCAGATAGTTTAAAGGAGAATTACATTCTTAAATGAATAAGACTATGAACTACGAAACCTTTCTAAAATGAGAAACTTGAACATTGGAAATTAGGCAAACTTGATCATTGGAAAAGAATGTTGCTACTTGATTTTACAAAGAGAAGTAATTGATTTACTTTAAAAGGATAGTCACTCTATTTTATACTACGGGTATTGTGTGACATTGTGAAAGTAACGTATCTTTTAAAGAGTTAATGTATGAAGTACTTTGGGGATAAAACCCCGAACTTGTTGGCATATAGTAGAAAGTAACTTGTGTGTATAACTTGATTGTGTTGGTTTGTGATAGCCTGGTAATACTTTCTTGTTGATTAATAAGTAAACATGCTAGGATGCTACGTGTGTTAGTATCTTGTGATGTTGTGTAAAGGGGTTTCCTTTGTTGTGCTTATGTTGCTTAACGATAAGCTGTTGTGTTAGTATTTTACATCACTCATCTCTTGAGATGATTAGGGTTAGGCGCCTCCGATGCGGGGTAGACTCAGGCGGGTCGATGGCCTATGATTCGAGAATACCTCATGCAGGTCCCAGGGGCCTATGCGGAGCTACGAGAGTTCCAGGTTAGTGTGCGTCCTTTATGGGCATGCGGTCCATGTGGCCATGCGGACTGCGAAGTCGGGGCGATCTTGGGAGTAGCTACCCTCGATGCGGGAATACCTCATGCGGGCGATGAGATTGGCCTATGCGGGCTGCGGGAGTTCGAGGTTAGACAGCGTACATTGATCTGCGGGCAAGTGGCCAACTTTGATCATGTGACGGTCTAGACAGATCTTATGATCTGATTCATGACCTTGTTAGTGCTGTGGGTTTTAGTAGTCGGCTATGCCTTCGTACTTACCGTCTGATTTTATTATGACAGGTGGGACACGGTGTTCATGTGTGTTCCTTGGTGCTTTTATATCATGAAGCTGCCGTGATGAGGAAGGTGTTCCACGGGCATGATTGATGTTGTGGGCGAGACCCATTGTTATACTTGAGTGATGACTTGAGGGCGTGAGTCACGACTTGACATATCGCTTTGTTGTAAATCGTAGTTTGGTTATCATACATGTCTCCCGCTTTATATGATCGCTATGATTTCATTTACGATGTATTTTGAGTTTCACATACTATTTTGTTGTCTCGACCTCCTTGGGCTGCGTTCATGCCGCAGTTGAGGTACACCGCCGTTGATCCTAGCTCGTGGTCACGATTGGCGTTGGAAGCTCCGTTTCTCCGAGGCTTATCGGTATAGTCCCCGTCGTAGTAAGTGTTTACATTCGGGGTTTGGCGGCTACTGTCCGCCGTGGTTGTCATATCATTCGTAGAGGTGCAGAGTAATCTTGTTGTGGCGGGGGTTTGTAAAAAGGATTAAACTGTTCATGTTGAAAAAGTTGTCATTTTTATATATGCCGAAAGGCAAGTTTTTCTCAGATTATTGTTTCATATTTCATAATATGTCTTGTATCGTTTTATGTTCCGCTGATTACTCTGATGTTGTATCACTAGGGTGCCCTGGGTAAGGCACCAGTCACGGGCCCGGAATCGGGTCGTGAAAATATGTTTATAAGAACGTACGTAAGAACTCAACCATGTTAAGGTTTGAGACGAGTAAAAATTTATCGGAATTATGAAATTGTCGGAAAACGTTAGTGTTGTGACGAATGGGAGGGCGACACGTGCCACCCCCCTTAGCAATGCCTTGGACGAAATGGCATGGCCAATATGGTCATTGACCATAAGTCTTCTATGGCTAAGTCTTGCAACTTGTAGCATGAGAACATTGACTAAAGTCAAAGGTCCCACTTTGGTCTTGATATTTTAGTAGACTTCATCTAAACCACCCATGTGTTTTTATCATAACCCTCCAAGGTGCTTTATATTACTACTAGTAGAGAGAGGGAGTTTAACACTTAGAAAATTTTACAAAAAGATTTGAAGAACACATTGGGGGTCTCGGGTTCACCTAGGGGAAAGAAGAAAGAATTTTCGTTTCTTGTCCATTTGATTCCACACTTTAAACCAAGGTTCTTAGGTGTATTGTAAACACATCTCAATAGAAAAATCTTGGAAAAAGGTTGTTTACGGGTTAGTCGCAAACGAAAACCTAATGGTCTTTCTAGGTTTTGTGTTGGAGTTTTGAAGGATTATAGCTGGTGTTGTTCTAAGGGTCTCAACAAGCGGATTGAAGTATCTTGGAAAGACTCTAAACTACTAAGGAGCGACTTCGGATTGGAGTTGGATTAAGAATCGTTAAGGTATAATCTTGTCTTTTAATGGTGTTACAAGATTACATATTTATATTGTTGTTGTTAGCTTTACTTGTTGCTAGCATGAAGTTGATAGGTTGAAGTTATAAGTATTATGGATTTCTTGTAGCTAAATCCGAAATGTTATACAAGCCACTTGGAATTGGATTACTAATTTAATCGTTGTTAAAAATCGTCGCATGTTACTTACTTAAAGATTATGGTTATTATAATCAAATGCGACTTGATATCATGTTATGCTACCAATATGGATTGAAATGGAATTTGGATAAGAATTGGTTTTGTTGAACTCAAGGTGGCCGATTTTGGACTTGTAGTTTGCATTGGACTACTTTCTATATAATTGTGAGCCAATTGGGGCTGTTTAGTTAGTCATTTGCATTGGACTACTTTCTATATAATTGTGAGCCAATTGGGGCTGTTTAGTTAGTCATTTGCATTGGACTACTTTCTATATAATTGTGAGCCAATTGGGGCTGTTTGGTTATTGTATTTTCGGCCTTGAAAAAGGTGGCAAAGTGAGTAAATACAAAGGAGGTGCTGTCCGATTTTCTGTAGAAAATGGAGACTTTACACTTATAATATTCTACATTAGAAGTAAGGCGTTAATAGACGTATTGTGAATATTATAGGTTGATATACTACGGGCGGGACTTTGTACTTGGCAAGTGGTTTGACCCGACAAGGTATGTGGAACTTTCTTATCTCATTGAGCATGATTAAGTTGTAAAGGTATAAGTACGATAGACGTACAAGATTTTGACAATCTAGTCTATTTGATATCCTTGGCTTATTTTTAAGAATGCCCAAGTTGTTTGAGTTAGGGAATTAACTCACTGGTTTAATTATTAAGGATATCTTGGTTTTCAAAAGTTAAGAGACTTTAAGTATGTTGAAAGTATTTTTGATACTTGTTGTTATGGAAAGTTTAAAGAGTGGTTTACTCTAAGTAATTTAAGTATGTTAAGGGACTTGAAGAGTTTTAAAGTATTGCGATACTTGTTTCGTTTTAAATGTATAAATCCCTTGGATAGGAAATTGTACTTGACTAAGGTATAAAGTGAATATAACGACTTTATGGGGAGTTGGTTATATTGGCTTTATGGAAAGATAAATGGCTTGATTTAATGGAAGGCAATTCGATTTTTAAGGCATCAATTGCCTAAAGATTTATAAGAAAAGGAGTCACTTGATTTAGAAACCTAACTTTATTTCTAAGAGTATTGTGACTTGTCTTGAAAAGAAATTGTAACTTGATACTACGGTTATTAGTGTCTTGGAATGATTATAATGAAATGAGTCATTTTAAAAAAGAATAGAAGTATGTAGTACTTTGGGTTAAATTCCCGGATTTTTATAAAAGACATGATAGTGCCTTAGGTAAACCAAAATGAGAGTGTATATATGTATAACAAGACTAATAAGAAGTTAGGGGATTTCTTAACTTACTTATGTATTGTATGATAAGCCGGTAGTGCTTATGTTATGTGTGATAGCCAGATTGTGCTAGTAACATATTATTCGTTCATGGTCATTCCGGGTTTGTGGCATTGCATATTTAGTGGATTTGCTACCCACGATGCGAGGAATACCTCACGCGAGTCCGTAGGGCTTATGCGGTGAAATAGTCCCATGCGGGCGGGTCCAGCCTATGCGAGGAATACCTCATGCGAGTCCGTAAGGGCTTATGCGGGTGGAATAGTCCCATGCGAGGAATACCTCATGCGGGTCCACTGGATCTATGCGGGTGAAATAGTCCCGGAAATAGGATTGCTTAATGACACTGCGGGCGGGTGGTCCTGTTTTGATCGTGAGCTTTCCTACTTTATATTGTAAGTATACCCCTATTTACTCTCATTGCTAGTAAGACACGATGTCGTTAATTGAGTTATCATACATGTCTCCGATTTATTTTAGACTCATGATTTCATTCTGATTTTCAGTTTCACATATTTGGTACATGTTGATCGACCTCCTTCAGGCTGCGTCATGCCGCAGTAGAGTCTGATTCCGATCCTCGCTCTTAGGATCACTGTCAGCTGTTGAGAAGCTCCTTTTTTTTCCGGAGGCTTATACCTGGTATTGTCGGTTATTGTACATTCAGGGGTATGGCGGGGCCCTGTCCCGCCAGAGTTGTATTCTTAGAGGTCTGTAGTCACATTGTGGATTGGGTTGAAGAAGAAAAATGTACTGTTTTATTGATATAGTTTATAGGAGGTGGCCTTATCGGCTAGCCTGTTGTCATTTTATGTTTAAGTACTTTTTCAGTTGTGTATGTTCCGCTGCTATTCTCTGATGTTTACCGAAAGGGGTGCCCAGGTAGGGCACCAGTCGCGGGCCCGGGGTCGGGTCGTGACAATAACATTCTCCCCTCCTTAGAAACATTCGTCCCGAATGTTCCTTCTCAAGACGGATAACGATAAAGTTCTTCTTAACTTAAATAAGTTGCCAATGCCACACATGGCCACAAAATAACACACGCTCCAATACTTAATCCAAGTCTACGAGAAATCACCTCTAACATCACAAAAGCTTCCACCCAAAGTCTAAACGATACTCCCTTAAGAAACGATCACTTCTATTCTCTTAACACATGTTCACTTCTTCCCTTACTCGTCGTACCCTTCTCGAACACTGGAACTCTTTCTAGTATACGTACCATACTTCAGTCATCGCTTCAGTTTCCAAAATCTCTGGAGTCACTACTTCCAAACTTGGTCATCTTACTAGCCTCAATCTCCTTTAAGGCCATTCCCGGCCTTCACAATCCGATTCTGGTCGAACATATCCACGAACTTATGCAACAGTTACCTAAACTTGGGCTTTGCACCCTCGTAATCCTACCATCTGGCGGGACCACCCAGATTTGACCCCACCTTAATCCGGGCTACGGGTTGACCCGCAATACGTCCTCAACCCGACCCTCCGTCGTGCCGAACTCTCTTGCTTCTCGATCCGGAACAATCTCACAACTCAAGTCAGGAAAACCTAGTGGTCTTCTTAGCTCAACTACCCTCTTTCATTTCATACCACTCAGAGACTTATCACACAACTATATCCCACGTATACTATGCACGCTGATAAAGGTCAACATAACCATAAATCTTTTACTCAAGATGGCCTCGCATCTAAGGTCTCTACGTATAAAACTCTAAGGCTCACACTTTCCCTGTCCCCAAACTTACCCTTAACCATGTTTTCTAAACACAATTCTAACATAATGCTATCTGAACATAATACTTAGCACTTCATCATATCATCTACGCATACAAATCTCTAGAGGGGTCAGAATATACCTGTACCATCTGCTCCACTCTAATCATAGGCCTGCCCTGCAGGGCGCATAGCTGTAGAAGGCGATGATCCTGCCACTGACCCGGTAGGCTGCGTCATTCTGCTTGTACCCCTCCTATAAGCACAGTCTCTCGTCATATGGCCCTGACGGCCGCAGGTGAAACAAGCACCAGTAAGAAGACGACATTCCCCGGGATGACGCTTGCCACATCGTGCACACTGAGGGGGACATGAATCCTGCTGGCTAGAACCCGTGTATATCTCAGAACCGAAGCCCGGAGCTCGACCAGCTCGAATACCCGAATGTCACGAAGGCGCGGAGGACCACTCTGTACTGGCGGAGGTACATAACTAACTCTTCGAGGCGGTCCGCCTCGAAAGTTACCAAAGGACCCTGCTGTCCTGGCCTTCTTCTGCTGATCTCGGTCATTCCGTCGACCTCTCCGCTCCTCACATCCAAGTGCATAAGCCTGTATGCGGGCAATGTCCATGCCCGGCTGAAGAGCTACTCCCGAACAAGCCTCTGCCAAGTAGTCATCGAGCCCGGTGACGTAGCGGTGCACTCTGTCCTCCATGTCGGCTACCAATGCGGGGACGTACCGAGCTAATGAGTCAAACTCCACATTGTACTCCCGAACCGTACGCCCCGTCTGCCTCAACGTCAAAAATCTGTCGGCCCGAGCCCTTCTCATCTGTGGAGGCAAGAAATGTGCAAGAAATGCCCCTGAGAACTCGTCCCATACGGCTGGAAGTGCATACTCTCCCCGAGACAGCTCCCACGAATCAAACCAGTCGACTGCAGTATCACGCAGCCGATGCGAACCTAAGACCACCGACTCGGTCTCCGAAGCCTTGATCACTCTCATGATCCACTGTAACTGTCGAATGAACTCCTGCGGATCATCCTCAGGCCTCGACCCGTAGAACTCTGGCGGGCTACAACTCAGAAAGTCCCGTAACCTCAAACTATCCGATCTCGGGTGAACCATGGGTACTACTGGAACTGCTGCGTCCAGCCTATCCTCGTGCCTTGCCACTATCCTGGCCAATAATTGGGCCATCTCTTTGTACCCCAACTCCTCTGCTCCAGGTTGTGGGACTGGAGGCTCGTATCTGTGGTCTCGGCAGCCACCGCTGCGCCCTAAACTTCTGGGGCTGGCGGCGTCGCAAAACTCGCCGTCTGAAGCACTATCTCAGGTAAAGACTGGGCCTGCGCCCCCGTACTCCTCTGTATCCTACTAGCAGCTCCCTCGGCTGCCTTGCCCATCTGGGCCCGGGTTGCCTTGCGCGGAGGCATAACTGGTAAAAACGAAATACGTCAGAGGGGTCCAACTTATAACACAGCTCTAAGGCACGATCTCAGAATGAGAAGAATGGAAACCAATCCTAAATGTCCTGCAGCCTCCTGATTATAGATGTGGTGCACAACACACCGATAATCAAGACTCTACTAGACACGATGCATAGACACTTTCCGAGGATTAATCGCTCGATACCACTTTTGTCACGACCGAACCGGGCGTGGATCGTGCCTTACCCGGCACCCAAGTAGTCATACATCGAGTAATCGGAATATAAAATAAGACATGAAACAATTATAAGATAATAAAGCAGGCCAACCAAAGCGGTTGCCTTCTTGCATATATCTGAATTTTTGAGCAGTTACATCCTTTACAACCCCGCCACAACAAGATTACGGACCTCTAAGAATGTAACAACAACTATGACGGACGGGGCCCCGCCATACTCTGTATGTACAAGAACCTACAACTCGGAAACATACCAAAAGATAAGCCTCGGAGAAACGGGGCTTCCTAATCTGAACTATGATCCTATGGCGAGGATCAACCACTGGTGTCCCTCTACCTGCGGCATGAACGCAGCGAGGTCGAGTCGATACAACAGTACCAAGTATGTGAAACGAAAATACGAAAATGAAATCATAATAGTCTATATAAAACAGAAGACATATATGATAACAAAACTACAGTTCATAAAAGCAGTCATGTCAAGTCAGGGACTCACGCCCTCAAAGTCATCCCTCATGCCCGTGGAACTCCTTCCTCACTGCCGGCAGTCTAGGTATAAATAATGTGATACGTATAACATGTCTCGGCCCATCTCATGGACCCAGTGTCGCATCGTATGGAATACATTCCCGGCCCATCTCATGTACTCGGTATAGAAACGTGTGGAATACATTCCCGGTCCATCCCATGGACTTGGTAGTCGTGTGAAATACATTCCCGGTCCATCCCATGGACGCGGTAGTCGAGTGAAATACATTCCCGGTTCATCTCATGAACGCGGTAGTCGAGTGAAATACATTCCCGGTCCATCCCATGGACGCGGTAGTCGAGTGAAATACATTCCCGGTTCATCCCATGAACGCGGTAGTCGAGTGAAATACATTCCCGGTTCATCTCATGAACGCGGTAGTCGGATGGAATACATTCCCGGTTCATCTCATGAACGCGGTAGTCGAGTGAAATACATTCCCGGTTCATCTCATGAACGCGGTAGTCGAGTGAAATACATTCCCGGTCCATCCCATGGTCGCGGTAGTCGAGTGAAATACATTCCCGGTTCATCTCATGAACGCGGTAGTCGAATGAAATACATTCCCGGTTCATCTCATGAACGCGGTAGTCGGATGGAATACATTCCCGGTTCATCTCATGAACGCGGTAGTCGAGTGAAATACATTCCCGGTTCATCTCATGAACGCGGTAGTCGAGTGAAATACATTCCCGGTTCATCCCATGAACGCGGTAGTCGAGTGAAATACATTCCCGGTTCATCTCATGAACGCGGTGTCGTGTGGTCATAACATTTAAACGCTCTTTTAAGACAGATTAAGGTAATACCATATGTTCCTTTTAAAACAACTAAGGTAACATTATGCCCTTCTTTTTAAACCAAAACACTTTCCTTCTTAAAGTCAAGTAACAACATTCTTTTCCAAAAGTTCAAGTTTGCCTAATTTCAAATATTCACATTTCTTACTTTCGAAAGGTTTCATAGTTCATAGTCTTAATCTTTTAATAACATAATTCTCCTTTTAAAATAGTTGAGTAATATATGTCTTATGTGTGAGTAGGTTATTCTTGTTTATAACAATCTTATTAAAGCAGCTATGATCTAGGAAATGTAATATCATTTTGTCTCATCTTAGCTTCTATGCAGATGGAGGTTTCTACTGGTTTTCATATAATTAATTAGTCAATACATTTTCCTTTATTAGCGCTGCAGTGGTTTGTTCGACCCTTATTCTCATTCCCGAAATCAGTAAAACATTATTCATTAAAACCAAGTACTCATTACTCACGAATGAGGTTTCACAACAAAATTCATATCAAGTCAATTAAGTTAAGTCTCTTATCTTTCAAAATCAAGTCTCTTAACTTATTCAATCAATAAACCATTCTTTTACCTACATAGAGTCGTTATAACTAACTTTCCATAAAGCTATTTGTTACACCCCGTAAGTCTAGGACATGTTTAATAAGAATGTACGTAAGGAACACAAGACTTGAAAAGGGTACGAAAGGAAGAATTGTTTTTCCGACGGAAAATCTTCCGAACGTCGGAAAGGAAAAATATTCGTTGTTGAGAATTAGATTCTCAAAAGGCATTATTTGAAGAGTATGGAACTTATTATCATTATGGAAATTTATTTTACGGATTTGGTAGTGTGAGGCCCACCCGAGGAAGTTTATGTTTTGTGGGGCCCACGAGGGTTGCCGAATTTTATGGACGAATGGGAGGGCGACACGTGGCACCCCTCCCACATGGCTTGGTCGAATTTTGTAAGGGGTATTATGGTCATTTACCATGGTAGAAGACTAAGTCTTGCTAATTAAAGAGCTTGACATAGTTGACTAAGTCCAAGGGCCACTTGGCTTGATCTCTTCCCTCCCAACTTTACATGTGTTGATATCTAGACCCTCCAATGTGTTTTATATACATACTAGTAGCAAGACAATGCTATTTTACACTTAGAAATTTTGAAGAACATTTGTTCTAGCATTGCAATGCTCTCGGGTTTGGGGGCATCATCAAGACAAAAAAATTCGTTTGTGGTTCTTTAGCCACAAGACTTTAACCCAAGGTTCATGAGTGTATTGTAAGTGTATCTCAATAGAAAAATCCCGGAAAAAGATGGTTTTCGTGTTAGTCGCAAGAAGAAAACCTAGTTGTTTTTCTAGGTTTTGTTTGGAAGATTGTAGGAAATTTGTTGGTGTTGTTCTAAGGGTTGAAAATAGCGGATTGGAACGTCAAGAAACGGAGTTGGAGTTGCTAAGGACCGACTTAGGGTTTTGGATCATTTTGAGCTTAAGGAGGTAATAATCTCCGTCTTGCTATTATAATTCAAGATTTCATGTTGTAGTAGTTAGAAATGATCATGTGGATTTTTATTACGAAGAATGATATGTGTTATAGAATATTTGGATGGAATCCGAAAGTTGCATGATTTAGCCTTTAAGATTGTAATTTAATTTATTTACTAGTTTAGTCGTCGCATGTTATCTAAAGAGTTGATTAAGATGGTTATAATTGCTAAGTTGTTTATGACTATTTAACATGTTGACCTAAGAAGTTGGATTGAAAAAGAATTGGAAAGATTGATAATTTTTTGCACCTTTTGGCCGAAAATGGCATTGTATTGTGGACTAGTTTGATATCAATTGTGGGGCGGAATTTTACACGTCTTGTAGGCGTGTAATCCCCTATTGTTAACTACATTGTTGAGCCTTAAATGTGGCGTGTTTGGTTATTGTATTCGGCCTTGAAAAAGGTGGCAAAGTATGTAGAAACAAAGGAAGTGTTGTCCGATTTTCCGTAGAATTTAGTGACCTTGTACTTAGAATATTCTACGTACGAAGCTAGAGGTTTAATGGACGTATTATGGCCATTTTAGGTTGAAGTACTAAGTATAGCAGATTCTACTTGAAGGATGGAATAGCTATCAAGGTTGAAGTACTTTGGAGCATTTTGCTACTTGTCGATAATCGCCGCGAGGTATGTGAACCTCTTCCTTCCTTTGGCATGATTCTATGTATGAAATATACATGTAGTAGTATTTCATGATTCCGTCTACTCTTAGAAGTTAAGAGGTAGTTATGTTGATTTACTCTATGTAAAAGCTACGTCTAAGAAATCCTAAGTTCTTACCAAGTCTTATGGGGGATGTTGGTAAGAGTTGTTAGGAAGTAATTGAAGTCGAGTTGACTTGGCTAATTTACGGCACGAATAAGAACAAGTACCGAACAAGCCATTGCAGCGTTAATAAAGGAAAATGTAATGACGATAAATTATATTAAAACAAGTAGAATTCTCCATCTGCATAGAAGCTAAGATAAGACAAAATTGTATTACATTTTCTAGATCATGGCTGCTTTAATGAGATCAGTATAAACAAGTATAACCTATTCACATATAAGGCATATGTTGCTTAATTTAAAGAGTTTACGTAATGAAGTGTTAAGACTATGAACTACGGAACTTGATTCTAAAAGATAAGAGACTTGAAGCATGTTGGAAGTATACGATTCTTGGTTTTTGAATGTATAAGTCTCTTGGTTAGAAAAAGAATGTATTTGCCTAAGGTATAAAGTTAGTATAACGACTTTATGGGAAGTGGGTTATAATAGCTTTATGGAAAGTTAAGAATGGTCTTCTTCAGTAATGTAAGTAAGGAAATGATTTGAAATAATGAAGGGCAAATTGTTTTAAAGGTACCAATTGCTTAGGGTTTTTTAAGAAAGAAGTCACTTGATTTAGAAGCCGGTAATTGTATTTCTAAAATAGTATTGTGACTTGTCTTGAAAGGTAGATATGACTTGATACTACGGTTGTTAGTATCTGGGAAGTTTTATTTGAAAAAGAGTCTTTCTAAAGGAGTAGAGGTGCGTAGTACTTTGGGTTAAATTCCCGGATTTCTATATGACATTATCGTCCCAGAAATGGGTCGGGCAGTATACCTTTATGGGCAGACTATATGACATTATCGTCCCAGAAATGGGTCGGGCAGTATACCTTTATGGGCAGACTATATGACATTATCGTCCCAGAAATGGGTCGGGCAGTATACCTTTATGGGCAGACTATATGACATTTTCGTCCCAGAAATGGGTCGGGCAGTATACCTTTATGGGCAGACTATATGACATTATCGTCCCAGAAATGGGCCGGACAGTATACCTGTATGGGCAGACTATGTGACTTTATCGCGTCCCAGTTTGGGCCGGGCAGTATAGGCGTCCCTCCGTAAAGGGCCGGATTAGGTTATGAAAGATAAGTAAATTAGATGGTAATAAACTTAATGACTTCTCCTAAGTATGTACGTAAGATATGGCTATAACTCTTAATGGAATGGAAAAGATAATGATGTGCAATTAAGTTCATAAGGGGTAATGACACGGCAGGATCTGGTATGTACTCTTTATACTTGCCCCTGTCATTCTTTTGTACATTTATGATGTTACACCCCGTAATTTCAGGACATGTTTTAAGAACGTAAGTAAGAACTCACAAATGTTAAGATTTGAGACTTGGACGATTAGTATGACGAATGGGAGGGCGACACGTGTCACCCCCTTACTATGCCTTGGACGATTTTTAGCAAGGGCATAAGGGTCATTTGACCTTTGTTGCAAGACAAGTCTTGCAACTTGAGGCTTGATAATATTGACTAAGGTCAAAGGTCCCACAATGGTCTTGATTCTTTTGTAAGACTACATCTAAGCCTTCCATGTGTTTATATCATAACCCTCCAAGGTGCTTTATATATTACTACTAGTAGAGGGAGAGTTTAACACTTAGAAAAAATTGCACAAATTGAAGAACACATTGGTGAGGTTTCGGGTTTCACAAAAAGGAAGAAGAAAAAAAATTTGTTTCTTGTTCATTCAACTCCCCACTTTAAACCAAGGTTCTTAGGTGTATTGTAAACACATCTCAATAGAAAAGTCTTGGAAAAAGGTAGTTTACGGGTTAGTCGCAAAACGAAAACCTAAGGGTCTTTCTAGGTTTTGTTGGAGTTTTGAAGGATAATTGTTGGTATTGTTCTAAGGGTCTCAACAAGCGGATTGAGGTGTCTTGGAGAGGCTCTAAACTACTAAGGAGCGACTTCGGATTGGAGTTGGATTAAGAATCATTGAGGTATAATCTTGTTCTTTGAAAGTATTACAAGATTACTTATATTGTTGTTGTTAGCTTTGTATGTTGCGAGCATGAAATTGTTATATTGAAGTTATAAGGATTATGGATTGATTATAGCCTTGGAAATCCGAAATGTAATGTAAGCCATTACTAAGTTGAATTACAATTTAATCGTTGTTAGAATTGTCGCATGTTATTGACTTGAAGATTATGGTAGTTATAACCAAATGCGACTTGATATCATTTTATGCTACCAATTTGGATTGAAATGGAAATTGGATAGAATTGGTATTGTTGAACTCAAGGTGGCCGAATTTGGACTTGTAGTTTGTACTGTTTGGTTATTCATTTGTATTGGATTACCTTCTATATAATTGTGAGCCAATTGGGGCTGTTTGGTTATTCATTTGTATTGGATTACCTTCTATATAATTGTGAGCCAATTGGGGCTGTTTGGTTATTCATTTGTATTGGATTACCTTCTATATAATTGTGAGCCAATTGGGGCTGTTTGGTTATTGTATTTCGGCCTTGCAAAAGGTGGCAAAGTAAGTAAAAACAAAGGAGGTGATGTCCGATTTTCCGTAGAAATTAGAGTCTTAACACTTATAATATTCTACGATTGAAGTAAGGCTTTAATAGACGTATTGTGAATATTATAGGTTGACATAGTACGGGCGGGACTTTGTACTTGGCAAGTGGTTTGACCCGACAAGGTATGTAGAACTTTTCCTATCCTTTGAGCATGACTAGTTTCACGTATATAGTACGGTAGACGTACGAGACTTTGACATTCTTTACTTGTTTTATGAAATGCCAAGTCGGGTGAGTTAGGAGATTAACTCACTTCTTTGAGAATATTAAAGATGTCTTAAGTCTTGTTAAAGATAAGGGACTTGAAGAATTTTAAAGTATGTAATACTTGTGTCGTTTTAAAAACGTATAAGTCCCTTGGATAGGAAATTGTACATGACTAAGGTATAAAGTGAATATAACGACTTTATGGGGAGTTGGTTATATTGACTTTATGGAAAGATAAATGACTTGATTTAATGGAAGGCAATTCGATTTTAAGGCATCAATTGCCTAAGGTTTTATAAGACACGAGTCACTTGATTTAGAAGCCATATTTTATTTCTAAAAAGTATTGTGACTTGTCTTGAAAAGAAATTGTCACTTGATACTACGGCTATTAGTATCTTGGAAGTTTTATAATGAAATGAGTCATTTTAAAAGAATAGAAGTACGTAGTACTTTGGGTTAATTCCCGGATTTTCATAAAGACATGTTAGTGCCTTAAGTAAACTAAAATGAGAGTGTATATGAACAAGAATAGTAAGAAGTTAGGGGATTTCTTAACTTGCTTATTTATTGTATGATAAGCCGATAGAGCTTATGTTGTGTGTGATAGCCGGATTTGGGCTAGTGATATATTATTCGTTGCGGGTCATTCCCCGGGATTGTGGCATAGTATATTTCCGTGGATTTGCTAACCACGATGCGAGGAATACCTACGCGAGTCCGTAAGGGCTTATGCGGTGAAATAGTCCCACGCGCGGGTCCAAATTTACGCGAGGAATACCTCATGCGAGTCCGTAAGGGCTTATGCGGGTGAAATAGTCCCATGCGAGGAATACCTCACGCAGGTCCACTGGACCTATGCGGGTGAAATAGTCCCAGGAGTAGGATTCCAATCCTATTTTTTGTTGTAAGTATACACCTATTGTTACTCTCATTGTTAGTAAGGCACTGTGTACTGTAATTTTGTTATCATACATGTCTCCGGCTTTCTTTTAAACTTATGTTGTAATTACAATACTTTCCAGTTTTACATACTTAGTACATATTGTGTACTGACCCCCTTCCTCGGGCCGCGTCACGCCGCAGAAAGCGGTAAGGAGTTGCGGATCCACACTCTTAGGATCACTTATCGACGCGGAAGCTCCATTCTCGGAGGCTTGTCTTTCTTTAGTACGATCTTTCCCGATGTTGTAGATTATGTACATTCGTGGTATGGCGGCCCCGTCCCGCCACGCTTGTTATTCTAGAGTGCGTATTCACATATGTGGTTGGGTAAGAACCGAGTTGTAAGTTGTACTTTTGACTTTGTTTATATTATGGAAGCGGCCCGATCGGCTAGCTGTGTTGTTATATTGTTTACACTGTGTTTATGTTGTGTATGTTCATTTGCTATTCTCTCGATGTATACGAGCAGGTGCCCGGGTAGGGCACCCGCGCCCGGTCGGGTCGTGACAAAAGTGGTATCGAGCGATTAGTCCTCGGAAAGTGTCTACGCATCGCGTGTCTAAGTAGTCTTGATTATCGGTGTGTTGTGCACCACATCTATAATCGTGAGGTGCGCAGGACATTTAGGATTGGTTTCATTCTTCTCTCTGCGAGATCGTGCATTAGAGTCTTATTAGGTTGAATCCTCTCGACCTCTTCTTATGAAACAGCTATGCCTCCACGAAAGAGACGAGCCCGAGGCAAGGCAGCGGCGGAGGCGCTAGCGGTACTCGAGGTTACGGGCTCGAGCACGGACTATGCACGAGGTAGTAGGCGGTCGGCGAGTTCAGCCACGCTGCGATTTTAGAGGAGCCGAGGCGGCGTAGCTCCAGAGGTTCGGTGCTCAGAGCCTCGATCTCGCGGCCAGTGCGAGTATAGAGACTACGGGAACAGATTCGGTTGTTGACCAAGATAGTAGCCGGCGGCAAAGACCGACAGTGAGCAGCACCCCTAGAGCCGACAGTTTGCGGATTAGGGATTTTCTGGGATGTCATCCACCTGAGTTTTATGGTTCGAGGTCTGATGAGGATCCGCAGGAGTTCATTCGGCAGCTACAGCGGACCATGCAGGTTCTTAGGGCTTCAGAGACAGAGTCTGTTACACTAGCCTCCTACCGGTTGCGCGATATTGCGCTGAACTGGTTTGAGTCGTGGTTGCTTTCGAGAGGTGATGATGCTCTTCCAGCTGTTTGGGAGGAGTTTACAGAGGCTTTCATGGATCACTTTTTGCCTCCCGAGATGAGGAGAGCCCGGGTAGACAGATTCTTGACCTTGAGGCAGAACGGGAGGACTGTCAGGGAGTATAGCTTGGAGTTTGACTCCTTGGCCAGGCATGCGCATACTATTGTAGCTAGCATGGCGGATAGAGTTCATCGTTATGTGATGGGGCTAGACCGTCATATGATTACAACATGCTTGGGGGTGGCTCTTCAGCCCGGTATGGATATTGCTAGGATGCGAGCCTATGCGAGGATAGAGAATAGAGAGAGGAGGACCAGATTGACGCAGCCGGCCCAAGAGGCCGTGACATCGTGGTCTCAGGCGCTTATCGAGGCGGACGGCCTCGGCGAACTAGGTCCACTTTCCAGCCAGCACAGAGTGCTCCGTCACGATTTTCTGGCAGGAGGTCCGATCAGCGGTCGATCGAGCAGTCGGGGCTCGTGTCTTGAGGTTTCGGAGGCAGAGATCCTCGCCGATCGAGACCACCCACATCTCGGTGTGCTCGATGCGGTAGATCTCACCCAGGCGAGTGTCGTGTTCCTGCAGGAGGTTGTTACTCTTGTGGCCAGCTGGGCCATTTGAAGAGAGATTGTCCGTCTAGAGGCAGCATGGGTGGTACGGCCTGGTAAGCGGGATCGATTCTTGGGTCTTCTCCTTCTGTGGTTATGCGCCCCGGAGGGCAGGGTACTCACGGACAGGCAGGCCGCGGTAGAGGTCGTGGTGGTGGTTCCAGTTCTAGCGGTCCCCAGAACCGCATATATTCTCTAGCCAGCCGCCAGGATCAGGAGGCTTCCCCTGACGTCGTCACAGGTACATTACTGATTTCAGGCTGTGATGTTTATGCTTTGATAGATCCAGGTTCTACCTTGTCCTATGTGTCCCCTCTTATTGCGGGTAGAATCGGGATAGAGCCGGTGTCGATAGAGCCGTTTGAGGTAGCTACGCCAGTGGGTGATTCGGTGTTAGCTGAGCGGGTGTACAGAGGTTGTCCGGTTTATATTTACAGTCGTCAGACCCTTGCAGACTTGATAGAGTTAGAGATGACAGATTTTGATGTCATTATGGGTATGGACTGGTTGGCTTCTTGTTATGCCAACGTTGACTGTAGGGACAGGTTGGTTCGGTTCCAGTTTCCTGGCGAGCCAGTTATCGAGTGGAGGGGCAACACGGCATCGCCGAGGGGTAGGTTTATTTCTTACCTCAAGGCTAGGAAGATGGTACGGAAGGGGTACATCTATCATCTGGTTCGAGTATTCGATACAGAGGCTGAGGTGCCAGTTCTTCAGTCGATGCGGTGGTTAGGGAGTTTCCAGATGTGTTCCCAGATGATCTTCCGGGTATCCCTCCTGAGAGGGAGATCGAGTTTTGTATTGACACGTTGCCAGACACTCGACCTATTTCCATTCCGCCTTACAGGATGGCACCTGCGGAGTTGAGGGAGCTGAAGGACCAGCTGAAAGATTTGCTGGAGAAAGGCTTTATCAGGCCTAGTGTATCTCCCTGGGGAGCGCCAGGTGTTTTTGTGAAGAAGAAGAAGGATGGACGCTACGTATGTGTGTTGACTACTGACGGTGAATAAGGTAACCATTAAGAATAGGTACCTCCCGGGATTGATGATTTGTTTGACGATTGCGAGTGCGAGGTGTTTCTCAAAGATAGACCTGCGGTCTGGTTATCATCAGGTTCGAGTTCGAGAGGCAGACATCCCAAAGACTGCATTCAGGACCCGGTATGGGCACTATGAGTTCAGGGTTATGTCTTTCGGCCTGACCAACGCTCCAGCGGTATTTATGGATTTGATGAACCGGGTGTTCAAGCCATTTTTGGATACATTTGTGATTGTATTCATTGATGACATCCTGGTGTATTCACGGACAGAGCGGGAGCATGCAGATCACTTGAGGACTGTACTTGGGATTCTCCGGAGCCGGCAGTTATTCGCCAAGTTCTCCAAGTGTGAGTTTTGGTTGGCCTCAGTGGCATTCCTGGGGCATATTATTGGGGCTGATGGTGTTCGCGTGGATACGGCTAAGATTGAGGCAGTCAAGTCTTGGCCGAGGCCTACTACTCCGACCGAGGTACGCAGTTTCTTAGGACTAGCGGGTTATTATCGTAGGTTTGTGGAGCAGTTTGCTTCGATTTCAGCACCGTTGACTAGGCTGACTCAGAAGGCAGCCAAGTTCCAGTGGACAGAGGCTTGCGAGCAGGGTTTTCAGTTGCTGAAGGAGAGGTTGACTACAGCCCCAGTTCTTACTCTTCCTGAGGGGTTAGACGGGTACGTGATCTATTGTGATGCCTCGGGTATCGGGCTAGGGTGTGTTTTGATGCAGCACGGCAAGGTTATAGCCTATGCTTCCCGGCAGTTACGGAAGCATGAGAGGAATTACCCTACCCATGACTTAGAGTTGGCCGCGGTTATTCATGCCTTGAAGATTTGGAGACACTATTTGTACGGGGTTCATGTGGATATTTATACAGACCACAAGAGCCTCCAGTATATCTTCAGGCAGAGGGAGCTGAATTTGAGACAGAGACGGTGGTTAGAGTTGCTGAAAGACTATGATGTTGATATTCTATACCATCCGGGGAAAGCCAACGTAGTTGCTGATGCCTTGAGTCGTAGATCGATGGGGAGCCTGTCAGAGGTACAGCCAGAGAGACAGGACATGGTCCGTCAGATCCACCAGTTAGCGAGCCTTGGGGTTCGATTGATCGATACCGACGATAGTGGGGTACGGGTTCGTGAGGTTGCCGAGTCTTCCATCGTTGATGAGGTGAAGAGGCGACAGTTTGAGGACCCAGTATTGGTACGGTACCGTGATGCAGCTCTTCGGGAGGAGAAGAGTCTATTCGAGGTAGCGCCTGATGGGGTGCTGAGATTTGAGGGCCGGTTGTGTGTTCCCGATGTATCAGGACTTCGTCAGCAGATTCTGGGGGAGGCACACAGCGCTCGATATTCTATTCATCCGGGGTCAAGCAAGATGTACCATGACCTCAGATGTTTGTATTGGTGGGATGGCCTGAAGAGGGACGTGGCAGGTTTTGTTGCACAGTGTCCTAATTGCCAGCAGGTCAAGGTCGAGCACCAGAGGCCCAGTGGATTGTTGCAGTCTATTGAGATTCCGACTTGGAAGTGGGAGATGATCAACATGGACTTTGTTACAGGGTTACCTCGTACTCAGAGGAAGTACGACTCCATTTGGGTTATTGTTGACAGGCTGACGAAATCAGCCCATTTCCTTCCGATCGACGACGTTTTGGTGAGGACTATGCGCATTGTACATCCGAGAGATAGTGAGGCTGCACGGTGTTCCGGTGTCGATTATATCTGATAGAGGAGCCCAGTTTACGGCTAACTTCTGGAGGTCTTTTCAGAAGGGTTTGGGGACACAGGTGAGTCTCAGCACAGCATTTCATCCTCAGACTGACGGGCAGGCAGAGCGCACTATCCAGACACTTGAGGATATGCTGCGAGCCTGCGTGATTGATTTCAGTGGTAGCTGGGAGGATCATTTGCCTCTTGTGGAGTTTGCTTATAACAACAGCTACCATTCCAGTATACAGATGGCGCCATACGAGGCTTTATATGGGCGGAAATGCAGGTCGCCGATCGGTTGGTTCGACGTGGGCGAAGTTCTGATTAGTTGGCGGACTTGGTACAAAG
Source organism: Przewalskia tangutica (assembly GCA_029844215.1). NCBI lineage: Eukaryota > Viridiplantae > Streptophyta > Magnoliopsida > Solanales > Solanaceae > Przewalskia > Przewalskia tangutica. The sequence goes on along the minus strand of CM056726.1, from coordinate 83,821,756 downwards.
GTATGTGGATAAGGTGAAGCTTATCCAGGAGAGACTGTTAGCAGCTCAGAGTCGGCAGAAGTCATATGCGGATAATCGGCGTCGGCATTTGGAGTTTCAGGTAGACGATTGGGTCTTCTTGAAGGTGTCACCCATGAAGGGGGTGATGAGATTCGGTAAGAAGGGGAAACTCAGCCCAAGGTACATTGGGCCCTACCAGATCGTTCGTAGAGTGGGCAAGGTTGCCTACGAGTTGGATCTGCCATCAGAGTTAGAGGCGGTACATCCGGTCTTCCATGTTTCTATGTTGCGGAAGTGTATCGGTGATCCAGCGAGAGTTTTCCCTACTAGTGAGGTCCAGGTGACAGAGGGGTTATCGTATGAGGAGAGTCCCATAGCAATACTCGATCGCCAGGTCAGGCGACTGCGGACCAAGGATGTAGCTTCCGTCAAAGTCCTGTGGAGGAATGATAACCGAGATGAGATGACTTGGGAGGCAGAGGAAGACATGTTGAGGAAGTATCCTCACTTATTTCCTATACCTTCAGGTAATTCATCTTCCCTTACTTGTCAAGTTTTAATTGGAGTATCTCTTTTGCCTAAATGCTATTATGTGGCCATGTGTAGCAGTTATTTTGGTATGTCAGGGTTGTGAAAGGAAACTATGTCGCTATTTTAAGTTTGACTCCAAAAGAACATTCGGGGACGAATGTTTCTAAGGGGGGAAGAATGTTACACCCCGTAATTTCAGGGCATGTTTTAAGAACGTAAGTAAGAACTCACAAATGTTAAGATTTGAGACTTGTAAAAATTTATCGGAAATTATGGAAATTGTCGGAAAACGTATTAGTATGACGAATGGGAGGGCGACACGTGTCACCCCCCTTACTATGCTTTGGACGATTTTTAGCAAGGGCATAAGGGTCATTTGACCTTTGTTGCAAGACAAGTCTTGCAACTTGAGGCTTGATAATATTGACTAAGGTCAAAGGTCCCACAATGGTCTTGATTCTTTTGTAAGACTACATCTAAGCCTTCCATGTGTTTATATCATAACCCTCCAAGGTGCTTTATATATTACTACTTGTAGAGGGAGAGTTTAACACTTAGAAAAAATTGCACAAATTGAAGAACACATTGGTGAGGTTTCGGGTTTCACAAAAAGGAAGAAGAAAAAAATTTGTTTCTTGTTCATTCAACTCCCCACTTTAAACCAAGGTTCTTAGGTGTATTGTAAACACATATCAATAGAAAAGTCTTGGAAAAAGGTAGTTTACGGGTTAGTCACAAAACGAAAACCTAAGGGTCTTTCTAGGTTTTGTTGGAGTTTTGAAGGATAATTGTTGGTATTGTTCTAAGGGTCTCAACAAGCGGATTGAGGTGTCTTGGAGAGGCTCTAAACTACTAAGGAGCGACTTCGGATTGGAGTTGGATTAAGAATCATTGAGGTATAATCTTGTTCTTTGAAAGTATTACAAGATTACTTATATTGTTGTTGTTAGCTTTGTATGTTGAGAGCATGAAATTGTTATATTGAAGTTATAAGGATTATGGATTGATTATAGCCTTGGAAATCCGAAATGTAATGTAAGCCATTACTAAGTTGAATTACAATTTAATCGTTGTTAGAATTGTCGCATGTTATTGACTTGAAGATTATGGTAGTTATAACCAAATGCGACTTGATATCATTTTATGCTACCAATTTGGATTGAAATGGAAATTGGATAGAATTGGTATTGTTGAACTCAAGGTGGCCGAATTTGGACTTGTAGTTTGTACTGTTTGGTTATTCATTTGTATTGGATTACCTTCTATATAATTGTGAGCCAATTGGGGCTGTTTGGTTATTCATTTGTATTGGATTACCTTCTATATAATTGTGAGCCAATTGGGGCTGTTTGGTTATTCATTTGTATTGGATTACCTTCTATATAATTGTGAGCCAATTGGGGTTGTTTGGTTATTGTATTTCGGCCTTGCAAAAGGTGGCAAAGTAAGTAAAAACAAAGGAGGTGCTGTCCGATTTTCCGTAGAAATTAGAGTCTTAACACTTATAATATTCTACGATTGAAGTAAGGCTTTAATAGACGTATTGTGAATATTATAGGTTGACATAGTACGGGCGGGACTTTGTACTTGGCAAGTGGTTTGACCCGACAAGGTATGTAGAACTTTTCCTATCCTTTGAGCATGACTAGTTTCACGTATATAGTAGGCGTCACGAGACTTTGACATTCTTTACTTGTTTTATGAAATGCCAAGTCGGGTGAGTTAGGAGATTAACTCACTTCTTTGAGAATATTAAAGATGTCTTAAGTCTTGTTAAAGATAAGGGACTTGAAGAATTTTAAAGTATGTAATACTTGTGTCGTTTTAAAAACGTATAAGTCCCTTGGATAGGAAATTGTACATGACTAAGGTATAAAGTGAATATAACGACTTTATGGGGAGTTGGTTATATTGACTTTATGGAAAGATAAATGACTTGATTTAATGGAAGGCAATTCGATTTTAAGGCATCAATTGCCTAAGGTTTTATAAGACACGAGTCACTTGATTTAGAAGCCATATTTTATTTCTAAAAGTATTGTGACTTGTCTTGAAAAGAAATTGTCACTTGATACTACGGCTATTAGTATCTTGGAAGTTTTATAATGAAATGAGTCATTTTAAAAGAATAGAAGTACGTAGTACTTTGGGTTAATTCCCGGATTTTCATAAAGACATGTTAGTGCCTTAAGTAAACTAAAATGAGAGTGTATATGAACAAGAATAGTAAGAAGTTAGGGGATTTCTTAACTTGCTTATTTATTGTATGATAAGCCGATAGAGCTTATGTTGTGTGTGATAGCCGGATTTGGGCTAGTGATATATTATTCGTTGCGGGGTCATTCCCCGGGATTGTGGCATAGTATATTTCCGTGGATTTGCTAACCACGATGCGAGGAATACCTCATGCGAGTCCGTAAGGGCTTATGCGGGTGAAATAGTCCCATGCGGGCGGGTCCAGCCTATGCGAGGAATACCTCATGCGAGTCCGTAAGGGCTTATGCGGGTGAAATAGTCCCATGCGAGGAATACCTCACGCAGGTCCACTGGACCTATGCGGGTGAAATAGTCACAGGAGTAGGATTCCAATCCTATTTTTCGTTGTAAGTATACACCTATTGTTACTCTCATTGTTAGTAAGGCACTGTGTACTGTAATTTTGTTATCATACATGTCTCCGGCTTTCTTTTAAACTTATGTTGTAATTACAGTACTTTACAGTTTTACATACTTAGTACCTATTGTGTACTGACCCCCTTCCTCGGGGGCTGCGTTCATCTTGTGAGAAAGGAGTAGCAGGTTGCGGATCCACACTCTTAGGATCACTTATCAGACGTCGGAAGCTCCATTCTCCGGAGGCTTGTCTTTCTTTTGGTATAGTCTTTCCCCGATGTTGTAGATTATGTACATTCAGGGGTATGGCGGGGCCCTGTCCCGCCACAGTTGTTATTCCTAGAGGTCTATATTCACATATGTGGTTGGGCTGTAAGAACTGAGTTGTAAAGTTGTACTTTTGACTTTGTTTATATTATGGAAGGCGGCCTGATCGCTTTGTGTTGTTATATTGTTTACACCTGTGTTTATGTTGTGTATGTTCCGCTGCTATTCTCTGATGTATACCTGAACAGGGTGCCCTGGTAGGGCACCAGTCGCGGCCCGGGGTCGGGTCGTGACATATGATCTGTTTACTGTACTTTATTTCTGTTCCATATTCGGTACCTGTTGTACTGACCCCCTTCGGGGGGCTGCGTGTCACGACCCGTTCCGGGGCCCGTGACTGGTGCCTTACCCCGGGCACCCTAGTGATACAACATCAGAGTAATCAGCGGAACATAAAACGATACAAGACATATTATGAAATATGAAACAATAATCTGAGAAAAACTTGCCTTTCGGCATATATATAAATAACAACCTTTTCAACATGAACAGTTTAATCCTTTTTACAAACCCTGCCCACAACAGTACTACAGACCTCTAAGAAATGATACGACAACAATGGCGGGACAGGGCCCCGCCATACCCCTGAATGTAAATACCTACAACAGCAGGGGACTATACCACTGATAAGCCTCCGGAGAAACGGAGCTTTCCCAACGCTGAACTGTGACCCTAAGAGCGAGGATCAACGACTGGTGTACCTTTTCCTGCGGCATGAACGCAGCCCCCCGAAGGAGGTCAGTACAACAGGTACCAAGTATGTGAAACTGAAAATACTGTAAATGAAATCATAGCGATCATAAAGCGGGAGACATGTATGATAACCAAACTACGATAACAAAGCGATCATGTCAAGTCGTGGACTCCGCCTCAAGTCATCACTCACGTATAACAATGGGTCTCAGGCCCACAACATCAATCATGCCCGTGGAATACCTGCCTCACCGCGGCGATCTATGATATAAAAGCACCAAGGAACACACCGAACACGTGTCCCACTGTGTCATAATAAAGCATGCGGTGGTAAATGCGAAGGCATAGCCGACTACTAAAAACCCACGCAGTCAACAAGGTCATGAACTGTATCATAAGATCTGTCTAGACCGTCACATGATCAAAGATGGCCACTAGCCCGCAGATCAATCGCGCGTCTAACCTCGAACTCCGCAGCTCGCATAGGCCAATCTCATCGGCCCGCATGAGGTATTCCCGCATCGAGTAGCTACTCCGGCATCGCCCCGACTTCCGAGTCCGCATGGCCACGCGACCGCATGCCCATAAAGGACGACGCTAACACGAACTCTCGTAGCTCGCATAGGCCCCAGACCCGCATGAGGTATTCTCGAATCATGGTCCTGCATCGCTTTGAGTCTACCCCGCGACGGAGGGCTTAACCCGGAATCATCTCAAGAGATGAATGCCACAATACTATCATAACGACGATAGTTAATAAGCACAATCAAGGAAACCCTTTACACAAACATCACAAGATACTAACACACGTAGCATCCTAACACGTTTACTTATCAAAGCAACAAGAAGTATTACAAGGCTATCACAAACCAATACAATCAAGTTGTTCACACAAGGTACTTTCTACTATATGATTAACAAGATCGGGTTTTTATCCCCAAAGTATTTCATACATTAACTCTTTAAAAGATACATTACTTTCACAAAAGTCACACAATACCCGTAGTATATGAAAATAGAGTGATTATCTTTTTAAAGTAAATCAGTTACTTCTCTTTGTAAAATCAAGTAGCAACATTCTTTTCCAATGTTCAAGTTTGCCTAATTTCCAATGTTCAAGTTTCTCATTTTTTTGAAAGGTTTCGTAGTTCATAGTCTTATTCATTTAAGAATGTAATTCTCCTTTAAACAATCTGAGAAACCTAAGCCTTATATGTGAGTAGGATATTCTTGTTTATTACAATCTTATTACAGCAGCCATGATCTAGGAAATATCATTTTGTCTCATCTTAGCTTCTATGCAGATGGAAGTTTCTACTGGTTTTAATAATACTTAATTATTCAAAACATTTCCTTTTATTAACGCTGCAGTGGTTTGTCGTTACACATTCTGATTTCCGAAATCAGTAAAACATTCTTAAGCCGTTATACCTAACTTCCCATAAAGCTAGTATAACTCTTAAGTTTTCAAAAACCAAATATTACTTCTTCTTTCAAAATGATTCAAGAATCTTTTGAAATACTTCAAGTTCTTTATTAACACATAACAAGCCAGTTATAGTTCAAATCAGTTACCTTTTAAAAACCACATGTATTTTCTTACCAACATAAAACTATTATAACCAACTTCCCATAAAGCCGTTATAACACTTTATGTTTTACACCAATCAAATACGTTCAGCACATGTACGTCTACCGTACTACATATTTCACACATATCATGCTAGAAGAGATAGGAAGAGGTTCACATACCTCACGACGAGTATCGACTAATAGCAAAACGCTCAAAGTACATCCAACCGTCGGCTACTCCTTAAGCCAAGTAGATCGCGCCACACGTAGTACTTCAACCTATAAGGCCACAAGGCGCTTATTAACATTTATATCCCTTCGTAGAACATCCTACAGAAAATTCGGCAGCACCTCCCCCCCCCGCAACAGCGTAAATCTCCTCCTCTATCGGGGCCGGCTATCAAGCCAACCAGGGGGGGTTCATACATCTAACCGGACGTGCACAATTCTACCTCACAGAAAAGCTACACAAGTCCATCAGAATACCCTATGTAAAAACGATTGATTCTTCTTTCGAAAAGATTTCTTATTATTCAGGCTTAAGTCCAAAGACATTGCCGACAACAACGTTCAGTTCTATATATATAGTATACTTCAACTATATGGTCTAACAATCATGTAATTTCCAATTACAATAGAGGGACAAGATATTTACCTCGATAAGCCCATAATTATCCGAGTATAAAGTCGATCCTGGGCAATCGTTTAGCTCCAACTCCGTGCGCTCCAACCCGCTCCAAACTACCCTTAGAAGTTCTAACCAACTTCTACATACTACTCCAACTAACCATGGAGATTTTCCTAGGGTTTCGGTTTGGTGGTGACGGGAAGTATAATAGTATAACTGGCTTTTTGTAAGGTATGACCTGAGAATACAACCAGGTATACGGCTCCGGTAATTGGGGCATTATAAGAATTCTTCTGCGAGTATTTCTACCAAGAGGGGGGGTATATACGAGACAACACCACAAGGGGGGTGTATACCCCTCGGCCTACCCCACTAGGGGGGGTACTCTCGGCCAAGGGGTGGGGAGGGGCTCTCGGCCAAAGTGCCAACTCAAAGGGGGAGAGGGGTGTTGGACGAAAACACCACACAAAGGGAGGGAGGATTTTTACACTTATGAACTAGTTGGAATGGATGAAGAAGTCTTCCAAGGGGGGGTATTTATAGGTCTAGCAAAGGCCAACCAATGGCCAAGATCATGCCAAGTGCATAGCAAGTGTAGGGCCAAGATCTTGCCAAGTGCACCCTAACCAACTAACACACAAAAATATCCTACCTACTACTTGACAAAATTGTCACCAAATCGTCCAAGCCAACCGCCCACACTCCATCAATGAGAGGGTGACAAGTGTCGCCCTCTCGTTGGTCCAAAATGTTTCGTCTCTCGGAAAAATCCGCAAAAATTAAAAATGACATAGCCGGAAATTCCCCTACGAAAGCTGTGAAAACGTTTCGTCGAAAAACGACTCTAAACGGGTGTTGTGAACAAAATAAATTCGGCCAAGCCACTTTACACTTCAAAAATTTTCTACGTACGTCCTTACGTACATACTCTGGAAATACGGGGTATAACATTCTCCCCTCCTTAGAAACATTCGTCCCGAATGTTCCTTCTAAGTCTCAAAACAAACGCGCGCCGGTATAGTCCTCACTGCTATACTTATTTAAAACAATCACGCACGCATGGCCACGGAACCAACTTGCGCAAAATACTTACCTCCAAGTCCACGAGGAAACACCTCTAACATCACCACAAACACCTCTCTCCGGGGTCTAAAATATACTTCATTCGCACCTTCTCTTTACAAAAGAAATGATACCACTTTTGTCACTTTGCCGCGAGGTTCACTCCGGCGACCCAACAAATGGTACCGGCCGCATGCGATCCCCGAGGTCGACGTACACTCGAACTCTTACCACATTTAAATCGCTTGGTTTCCAAAACTCGAGGTTACTATCTCTAACGTGGTCATCATTAACCGGGAACACTCTGGATGGATCTTCGATACTTCCCCGAACATAACAATACGAAAGACCGGACGTACTGCCTCCCAAGTCAGACGGCAAAAGCTAACATATAGGCAATCTGGCCTATTCTTCACATGAACTTAAAAAGGCCCAAAACAACTCGGGCTAAGTTTCCTCTGTTTTTCCAAAGCTCGTCACACCCAATCCGGGGTGGTACTTTCAAGACCGACCAACTCGAACTCTAAGCGTCGTCGCCGATTTTTCCGCACGATTTCTCTGAGCTGCCAGAACTTCTTCTAGACAAGCTTCTCACTATCCACAGTCTGCTGGAACAAGCCTGAACCAACTGTCTGAACCTTGCCAACATCGAACCACTCGACCGGCAACTTACACATCCGCCCCTACAAGGCTTTATAAGGCGACATCCGAACACTGAAATGGTAGCTTAAACACTCCCTCCACAGGAGACAACAATCTCCACAACTACCCCTGAAATTCAACCACTGGCCCGAGGGCGAATGCGATTCTGAGACTCACCTGAGTTCTTAACACATGCTTGGCAAAGCTTCCAGAAACAAAAACAGCCGTAACCTGGGCTCCACTGTCTGACATAAGGTGAAGGTAGGCACCCCGTGCAGCCTTACAACCTTTCTGATATAACAACACTGCTGAGTACATGGTCCTGACCGAAAAACACGACGGGCTGCCCCCATCGGCCCGACCACTGGTCGAACGCATCCACGAACTCGTACGCTGGTTAACTAAACTTGGGCCTAACACCCTCGTGACCCCACCACCCGGCGGGACCACCACGAACTGACCCCACCAACAAACAGGGCGCGGGTTGACCCGCGGCATGGCCTCAACCCGACCCACTCTCGCGTAAAACACTTGCTCCCCGGTCCGGAACAACTTTTCTAATCACGTTACGAAAACCTAGCGGTCTTCTTAGCTCAACTACCCCCTTTCATTCCACACTACTCAGGGACTTATCACACAATATATCTCACATGCACTAAGCACTCCGATAAGGATCAAACATAACACTACACCTTTACTCGAGATGGCCTTACCTCTAAGGTCTCTACGCATAGAACTCTAAGGCTCACACCTTCTCTATCCCCCAAATCTTACTCGGTTAAACAACCACGATCTAATCACAACTAACACACTGCTATCAGAACATAGCACTTAAGGTATACTCACCTTATCACATAAACAAAACTCTAGAGGGTTAAAGATATATCTATATCTACTGCTTCACTCCCCTTAGTCGTTCTAATCAAACCTGCCACGTAGGGCGCATAGCTAGGGAAGATGACGAACTACCCACCGATCCTGAAGGCTAAGTCCTCCTACAAGGACATTCTATCGACATCAGACCCTGACGGTCGTAGGTACAACAAGTACCAACTAAAAGACGACATTCCCCGGGATGACGTCTGTCACACTGTGAACCGGAAGCCCTGGAGTTCTGACCAACTCCTGCACACCCCGAACGTCCTGAAATCCGTGGAAGACCACTCGCATGGCGGAGGTGCATATCTAATCTGGCTGGAGGTGACTCGCCTCGAAAGTTACCAAAGGACCTTGCCGCCCGCCCCTTCGCGCCCTTTGTTAACCCGTCGATCTCTACGTCTTCTCGGCTGCGCATAAGCCCGCATACGTGCCATGCTCAAGCCCAATCAAGAATTACTCTTGCACAACCTCTTTTAGATAGTCCTCAAGACTCGCAGACGTCGGTATACTCTGGTAGCCAAATCCATAGCTAGTAATGTGAGGTTGTCTCTTGGCAATCTATATTCTCTGCTCTGGCCGTGGGATGAAGGTTCAAATATCATGGTCGCAGATGGCACCGCCGCCGCACTAAACTCTGCTGGGGCTAGACGCCGCAGAACTCCCGAAAGAAGCACTACCTAGGTAATGATTGGGCCTGTTCCTCGCCACCCTCGAACTCTACTCGCAGGCTCCTCGGCCGCCTTGCCCTCCCGGGCGGGTTGCCTACGCGAGGCATAGCGGTAGGAAAGAAATACGTCGAGGGTCCAACTTACAACACGGCTCTAAGGCACGATCTCAGAGTGAGAAGAATTAGAAACCAATCCTAAATATCCTATAGCCTCACGATTATTGGTGTGGTGCACAACACACGATAATCAAGACTCTCGGATACGGTTTGTAGACACTTTCCGAGGATTAATCGCTCGATACCACTTTTGTCACGACCGCCCGGGCCGTGGATCGTGCCTTACCGGGCACCCTAGTGATACAACATCGCAGTAATCGTGAACATAAACGATACAAGACATATTATGAAATATGAAACAATAACTGAGAAAAACTTGCCTTTCGATATATATAAATAACAACCTTTTCAACATGAGCAGTTTAATCCTTTTTACAAACCCCGCCACAGCATTACTGCACTTAAGAAATGATACGACAACAATGGCGGACAGGGGCCCCGCCTTACCCCGAATGTAAATACCTACAACAGGGACTATACGTGATAAGCCTCCGAGAAACGGAGCTTTCCCAACGCCGAATCTGTGACCAAGAGCGAGGATCAACGATCGGTGTACCTTTTTCTGCGGCATGAACGCAGCCCCGAAGGAGGTCACATACAGTACCGAGTATGTGAAATCGAAAATACATCAGTAAATGAAATCATAGCGATCATATAAAGCAGAGACATGTATGATAACCAAACTACGATTTACAACAAAGCGATCATGTCAAGTCGTGGACTCCGCCTCAAGTCATCACTCAAGTATAACAATGGGTCTCAGGCCCACAACATCAATCATGCCCGTGGAATACCTTCCTCACTGCCGGCAGTCTATGATATAAAAGCACCAAGGAACACACCTGAACACCAGGTCCCACCTGTGTCATAATAAAACTGTACGGGGTAAGTACGAAGGCATAGCCGACTACTAAAAACCCACAGTACCAACAAGGTCATGAATCAGATCATAAGATCTGTCAGACCGTCACATGATCAAAGCCGCCACTTGCCCGCAGATCAATGCGCGTCTAACCCTGGAACTCCCGCAGCTCCGCATAGGCCAATCTCATCGGCCCGCATGAGGTATTCCCCGCATCGAGGGTAGCTACTCCCCGGCATCGTCCTGGACTTCCGAGTCCGCATGGCCACAAGGACCGCATGCCCATAAAGGACGCACGCTAACCTGGAACTCTCGTAGCTCCGCATAGGCCCCCAGGACCCGCATGAGGTATTCTCGAATCATGGTCCCAGACCGCCTGAGTCTACCCCGCATCGGAGGGCAGCTTAACCCCCGGAATCATCTCAAGAGATGAATGCCACAATACTATCATAACGACTGATAGTTAATAAGCACAATCAAGGGAAACCCCTTTACACAAACATCACAAGATACTAACACACGTAGCATCCTAACACGTTTACTTATCAAAGCAACAAGAAGTATTACAAGGCTATCACAAACCAATACAATCAAGTTGTTCACACAAGGTACTTTCTACTATATGATTAACAAGATCGGGTTTTTATCCCCAAAGTACTTCATACATTAACTCTTTAAAAGATACATTACTTTCACAAAAGTCACACAATACCCGTAGTATATGAAAATAGAGTGATTATACTTTTAAATTTAATCGATTACTTCTATTTTTAAAATCAAGTAGCAACATTCTTTTCCATTGTTCAAGTTTGCGTAATTTCCAATGTTCATGTTTCTCATTTTTTGAAAGGTTTCGTAGTTCTTAGTCTTATTCATTTAAGAATGTAATTCTCCTTTAAACAATCTGAGAAACCTAAGCCTTATATGTGAGTAGGATATTCTTGTTTATTACAATCTTATTACAGCAGCCATGATCTAGGAAATATCATTTTGTCTCATCTTAGCTTCTATGCAGATGGAAGTTTCTACTGGTTTTAATAATACTTAATTATTCAAAAAATTTCCTTATTAACGCCGCAGTGGTTTGTCGTTACACATTCGATTTCAAATCAAGAAACATTCTTAAGCCGTTATACCTAACTTCCCATAAAGCTAGTATAACTCTTAAGTTTTCAAAAACCAAATATTACTTCTTCTTTCAAAATGATTCAAGAATCTTTTGAAATACTTCAAGTTCTTTATTAACACATAACAAGCCAGTTATAGTTCAAATCAGTTACCTTTTAAAAACCACATGTATTTTCTTACCAACATAAAGCTATTATAACCAACTTCCCATAAAGCCGTTATAACACTTTATGTTTTACACCAATCAAATACGTTCAGCACATGTACGTCTACCGTACTACATATTTTACACATATCATGCTAGAAGAGATAGGAAGAGGTTCACATACCTCGCGACGAGTATCGACTAATAGCAAAACGCTCCAAGTACATCCAACCGTCGGCTACTCCTTAAGCCAAGTAGATCGCGCCACACGTAGTACTTCAACCTATAAGGCCACAAGGCGCTTATTAACATTTATATCCCTTCGTAGAACATCCTACGTAAAAAATTCAAAGACCTCCCCGCATGGCGTAAATCGCCTCCTCTATCGCGGCCGGCTATCAAGCAAACCAGGGGGGGGGGGGGGTTCATACATCTAACCGGACGTGCACAATTCTACCTCACAGAAAAGCTACACAAGTCTCATGTCTGATCCTATGTAAAAGCGATTGAGACTCTTCTTTCAAAAGATTTCTTATTATTCGTGCTTAAGTCCAAAGACATTGCCGACAACAACGTTCGATTCTATATATATAGTATACTTCAACTATATGGTCTAACAATCATGTAATTTCCAATTACAATAGAGGACAAGATATTTACCTCGATAAGCCCATAATTATCCGAGTATAAAGTCGATCCTGGGCAATCGTTTAGCTCCAACTCCGTGCGCTCCAACCCGCTCCAAACTACCCTTAGAAGTTCTAACCAACTTCTACATACTACTCCAACTAACCATGGAGATTTTCCCTAGGGTTTCGGTTTGGTGACTGACGGGAAGTAAAATAGTAGAACTGGGCAATTTGTAAGGTATGAAGTTAGAATTCAACAAGGTATACGCTAAGGTAATTTGGGCATTATAACAATACTTTTGAGAGTATTTCTACCAAGAGGGGTATATACGAGACAACACCACAAGGGGGTGTATACCTCTACTACCCCACTAGGGGTACTCTCGCCAAGGGTGGGGAGGGGCTCGCGGCCAAAGTGCCAACTCAAAGGGGGAGAGGGGTGTTGGACGAAAACACCACACAAAGGGAGGGAGGATTTTTACACTTAGGAAATATTTGGAATGGATGAAGAAGTCTTCCAAGGGGGGGTATTTATAGGTCTAGCAAAGGCCAACCAATGGCCAAGATCATGCCAAGTGCATAGCAAGTGTAGGGCCAAGATCTTGCCAAGTGCACCCTAACCAACTAACACACAAAATATCCTACCTACTACTTGACAAAATTGTCACCAAATCGTCCAAGCCAACCGCCCACACTCCATCAATGAGAGGGTGACAAGTGTCGCCCTCTCGTTGGTCCAAAATGTTTCGTCTCTCGGAAAAATCCGCAAAAATTAAAAATGACATAGCCGGAAATTCCCCTACGAAAGCTGTGAAAACGTTTCGTCGAAAAACGACTCTAAACGGGTGTTGTGAACAAAATAAATTCGGCCAAGCCACTTTACACTTCAAAAATTTTCTACGTACGTCCTTACGTACATACTCTGGAAATACGGGGTATAACACTGCGTTCATGTCCGCAGGTTTAGGTACACAGTTGTGGATCCGCGAGCTTAGGATCCTGGTTCAGCATTTTGAGATGGCTCCAATGTTCCAGAGTTGTCATGTTTATGTATATTCAGGGGTACGGCGGGGCCTTGTCCCGTCATAGTATTGGTCCAAAAATCTTAGAGGTCTGTATTCACATGTGGGCTGGACTGGTTAGAGTTGTAATTACATTTTTTTGGTTAGTGTAAGCCCTTTTGGGTGATTTATATTATGGCGGCCTTATCGGCTTTGCCTAAGTTTTTTAAAAAAAATGTGTTACTTATTTTCCGCAGTTTGTTATGTTGTATGATTAGAAGGGTGCCCAGGTAGGGTAACAGTCGCGGCCCGAGGTCGGGTCGTGACACTATTATAACACCCTATGTTTTAAACCAACCAAATTCATTTAACACGTGTACGTCTACCGTACTACATAGTTTACAAAACATCATGCTAGAAAGGATAGGAAGAGATTCACATACCTCGCGACGATTATCGACAATTAGCAATACGCTCCACAGTACTGTAACCCTGCTAGCCTTTTCCACTCTTCAAGTAGAATACGCTACTCGTAGTATTTCCACCTATAATGGCCATAAAACGTCTATCAACTCATAGATCTCTTCGTAGAATATTCTACAGAAAATTCGGCAGCACCTCCCCCCCCCGCAACCACTCAAATCTCCTCCTCTACCGAGGTCGGCTACCAAGCCAACCAGGGGGGGTTTACACGTCTAACCGGACGTGTACAATTCTACTTCACAGTAATACTACACAAGTCTACTGTAAATACAGTCCTATGTAAGTACAGTTCAATTCCTTTTAACATCCTTCTATACAGTGTAATTACAGTCCAATTCTCTTCTTTAATATCCTTCTATGTAATTACAGTTCAATTCTCTTCTTTAATATCCTTCTATGTAATTACAGTTCAATTCTTTTTAATAATCATTCTATATATAGTATACTTCAACTATATATTACTACAACATGTAATTTCCAATTACAATAGGGGGGCAAGATTATTTACCTCGATAAGCCCAAAATTATCCAAGTTTAAAGTCGATCCTGAGCAAGGTTTAGCTCCTATTCTGAACGCTCCAACCCGATCCAAACAACCCTTAGAAGTTCTACGCAACTTCTTCTTAATACTTCAACCAACTGTGAAGATTTTCCTTAGGGTTTCGTTTTTGTGACTGAAGGGAAGTATAATAGTATTTCTGGGCTTTTAGTATAGGTGTAACCTTGGAATACTATAAGGTATATGGGCCAAGGTATTTTGGAATAATAACAATACTTGGAGAGTATTTTCTACCAAGGGTGTATTTTACGAAAACAACTAGGCAAGGGGGTATACTCGGCCAAGGGCCTTACCGAGGAGGGGTGGCTTTGGACGAAAACTTTAAGAGGGAGGGAGAGGGATTTTTGCCTTGGATTTTTACAAGTGTGGATGAAGAAATGTCTTGCATTAGAGGGGTATTTATAGGCCAACCAATGGACAAGATCAAGACAAGTGGTGTGCAAGTGTAGGGTGAGGATTTATCCATGTGTCCTTATCTATCTACCACACAAAATATCCTACCTAACCCTTGACCAAAAGAAAGGCACAAAAAACGTGCCAAGAGCCTCAATTTGCCGTACACTGGAGGGTGACAAGTGTCACCCTCTCGTTGGTCCAAAATATTTTATCTCTCGGAAAAATCCGCAAAAATAATAAATGACATAGCCGTATTTTTCCCTTCGCAAAGTTTGGAAAACGTTTCGTCGGAAAACAATTCTTTTCGCTAGTTGTGCACAAATTTCGACACTTATGCCTACTTAAGGCTAAAAACTTTTGTACGTACGCCCTCACGTACATACTCTGGAAATACGGGGTATAACAATGTTAGACCTTAGAACTTGGAATTGGAGAAGAATTGGAAAAGACTTTGAATTGTTGGTTATGTTGTTGGCCGAGAATGACTTCAATATGGAACTACTTCGTATTAATTGTGAGGCGGAATTTTACACGTATTGTAAGGCGTGTAATCCCCTTTGTTTGGTTGTTGTTTTGATCTTTAAATGTGGCGTGTTGGTTATTGTATTCGGCCTTAAAAAAGGTGGCAAAGTGAGTAGAAACAAAGGAAGTGCTGCCCGATTTTCCGTAGAATTAGAGACCGTATACTTAGTATTATTCTACGTTAGAGACTAGAAGTTGGTAGTGTCACGACCCGAACCCGGGCCCGTGACTGGTGCCTTACCCGGGCACCCAAGTAGACATACATCAGAGTAATCAGCGGAATATAAAAACACAACAAGAAACAATGTAAAAGAGACACAGTTTATCTGAGGAAAAGTTGCCTTTCGGCATATATATATAAACCCAAAGTGAGCGATATCCCAACTTTACAACGGGACTACAGACCTCTAAGGAAGTAAAACAACTATGGCGGGACAGGGCCCCGCAATACCCTGAATGAACATTAATACCTACAACATCAGGGACTATACCAAAGATAATCCTCCGGAGAAACGGAGCTTCCCAAAACGCTGAACTGTGATCCTAAGAGCGAGGATCGACGACTGGTGTACCTCTACCTGCGGCATGAACGCAGCCCCCCGAAGGAGGTCAGTACAACAGGTACCAAGTATGTGAAACTGAAAATACTGTAAATGAAATCATAATAGTCTATAGAAAACAAAACACATATATGATAAACAATTTACGATACACAATATGTAAGTAGTCATGTCAAGTCAGGGACTCACGCCCTTAAAGTCATCACTCAAATATAACCATGGGTCTCATGCCCACAATATCAATCATGCCCGTGGAATTCGTTCCTCACCGCTTGATCCATGATATAACAAGCACCAAGGAATACACATGAACACCGTGTCCCACTGTGTCATAATAAAACCGTGACGGGTAAGTACGAAGGCATAGCCGACTACTAAGACCCACGCACCAACAATGCCATAAATCAGATTACGAGGTCTTTCTAGACCGCACCACATGATCGGCCGCCACTCGCCCTCGTGATCAATGCGCGTCTAATCCTCGAGCATACCGCCGCCCGCATAGCCACACATAGGCCCGCATGAGGTATTCCTCGACGGGGTAGCTAGCCCGCGGTACCTCCTCGACTCCGCATCCGCATAGTCACATAGACCGCATAGTCACATTGCATCCGCATAAGGCACTCCTCGTGATCGGATAATACACCGAATGATCAATCTCGAGCATACCGCTGCTCGCATAGTCACACAGACCGCATAGCCGTATAGACCGCATCAAGGGTGGCAAGCCCTGTATAACAAGTCGGGGTATGTGATATAATAACAGTACAACGGGCTTAACGTTTAACAACGTAAGCACAACAAGAATAACCCCCTTACACAACATCACAAGATACTAACACACGTAGCATCCTAACATGTTTACTTACCAAATCAACAAGAAAGTATTACAAGGCTATCACAAACCAACACAATCAAGTTATTCACACAAGGTACTTTCTACTTTATGTTAACAAGTTCGGTTTTTATCCCCAAAGTACTTCATACATTAACTTTTAAAAGATCCGCTTTTCACAAAAGTCACACAATACCCGTAGTATAAAAATAGAGTGACTATCTTTTTAAGTAAACCAAAACACTTCCCTAAGTAACAACATTATTTTCCAAACGTTCAAGTTTGCCTAATTTCAAATGCTCAAGCTTCTCATTTTCGAAAGGTTTCGTAATTCATAGTTTTAATCACTTAATAATATAATTCTCCTTTTAAAACAATTTGAGAAACATATGCCTTATGTGTGAGTATGTTATTCTTGTTTATAACAATCTTGTTAATGCAGCCATGATCTAGGAAATGTAATATCATTTTGTCTCATCTTAGCTTCTATGCAGATGGAGGTTTCTACTGGTTTTAATAATACTCAATTAGTCGATACATTTCCCCTTATTAGCGCTGCAGTGGTTTGTTCGATACTTATTCTCATTTCCGAACTCAATACAAGGCGTTTATAAACAATTAAGTAAACCGTTCCTTTTATCTCTCTTAAGTCGTTATACCTAACTTCCAATAAGGCTAATATAACTCTTAAGCTTTTAAAACCAAGTATTACTCTTCTTTCAAAAACGGTTCTTAATTCTTTTGAAATACTTCAAGATTCTTTATTATTAGACTCAAGTCAGAAGACATCGCAGTAAAACCACGTTCAGTTAACACACGTACGTCTACTGTACTATATATATTCTTTTAAAAATATCATGCTCAAGAGGATAGGAAGAATCACATACCTCGCGACGATTATCGACTAATAGCAAAATGCTTCACCGCTATAACCCGGCTAGCCTTGTCCACCTTTCAAGTAGAACATGCTACTCGCAGAACATTCAACCTATAAAGGCCATATATGTCTATCAACGTCTAGACTACACTGAAGAATATTCTAAGTAGAGGGTTCTCTATTCTACGGAAAATCGGGCAGTACCTCCCTACCCGTCATACTACACAAGTCTACTGTAAGTACAGTCCTATGTAAGTACAGTTCATTTCTCTTCTTTTATACCCTTCTACTGTGATTACAGTTCAATTCTATTCTTTAATATCCTTCTATATCTTATACTCAAATCTTAACTATTCTTATATGTAATCTTCAATTACAATAGAAGGACAAAAGTGTTTACCTCGACAAGCCCAAAATTATCCAAGTTAAATGTCGATCCTGAGCAAGGTTTAGCTCCTAATTGCACGCTCCGATAGCTCCAAGAAACCCTTAGAAGTTCTACACAACTTCTACTCAAATACTATAAGGGATTTGGGGCTAGGGTATTTTGGAATAGTAACTATACTAGAAGGCAAATTTCTACAAAAGTTGGGGAGGGTCTCCATGAAGCCACTAGGCAAGGCGGGGGAGAGGGCTTTGGACGAGAGAGCAACTAAGGGGGAGGGATTTTTGAGACTTAGAGAATGAGGAGTGGATGAAGAAGTCTTCACTCAAGGGGGGTATTTATAGAACACTCAAGGGCTAAGATCAAAACAAATGGAAGGTGGAGATTATGATCCAAGTGAAAGATGAGGTCTTCCAACCAAGTGTCTCCCACAACATTTGGACATATGTCCACCACAATATTGGAACACTTGCCCACCACAACAAAGAGCCATGTGGACTCCACTATCTTCACAAAAAACGTCTCACTCTACCTACTCCCACTAACCCAAAATGTCTTTCAAGACTTGACCAATTGACTTGTCCACTAGGCCATTATTTTCGTCCAACAAAAGCCAACTAAGGGTGACACATTTCGCCCTCCCATTGGTCCAAAATATTTCGTCTCTCGGAAAAATCTGTAATCGGTTAAAATATTAAAAACGTAGAATTTCCTTCACAAGGTTCGGAATCTTTTCCGTCGAAAGCTTACAATCTCACTCTTAACCTAATTAGGGTTTGTACAAACGTACGTACGTCCTCACGTACATACTCCGGAAATACGGGGTATAACATTCTCCCCTCCTTAGAAACATTTGTCCCGAATGTTCCTTCTCAAGACAGATAACGATAAAGCTCCTCACAATTTAACATTTTGCAAATACCACACATGGCCACAATACAACACGCGCAAATACTTAAATCCAAGTCCACGAGGAATCACCTCTATCATCACAAAAGCTCCCACCCAAGGTCTAAAAGATATTCCCTTCGCACATTTACTTCACAAAAGTAATGATCACTCTTATTCTTTTACTCGTCGCACCCTACTCGATCACTCGAACACTTCCTAAATAAACTTACCACCTTCCTGTTATTGCTTCAGTTTCCAAAATCTCGGGGTTACTATCTCCAACTTGGTCATCATCACCGGGGAACACTCTGGATGGATCTCCGATACTCTTCTGACCATATCAACATGAAAGACCGGACGTACTGCCTCCCACGTCGGACGACAAAGCTAACTTATAGGCAACCTGGCCTATCCTCCAAAGGATCTGAAAACGCTCCCAGTACCTCAGGCTAAGTTTCCTCTGTTTTCCAAATCTCGTCATGCCCTTCCGGGGTGGTACCTTCAAGAAAACCCACCGTCAACCTGAACTCCAAGTGTCGATGCCGATTATCCGCATGACTTCTGTTGACTCTGAGCTGCCAATAACCTCTCCTGGATAGGCTTCACCCTATCCACATCCTGCTGAATTAAGTATGTACCCACTATCTGAATCTTGCCAACATCGAACCAATCGATCGGCAACCTACACTTCCGCCCATACAAAGCGTCATAAGGCGCTATCCGAATACTGAAATGGTAGCTATAAAACACTCCCTTAACAGGAGGCAACAATCCTCACAGCTACCCCTGAAATCCAAACACTGGCCCGAGGGCGAATGCGATACTGAGACTCACCTGAGTTCCTAACCCTGCCTGGTAAAACTTCCAGAAAAAGAAATAGCCGTAACCTGGGCTCCACTGCCTGTCATAAGGTGAAAGTAGGCACCTCGTGCAGCCTTACAACCTTCCTGATATAACATCTCGCATAACCCTCTGCCGAGTAAACGGTCCTGACTGAAAGATAAGATGGGCTGACCTCATCGGCCCGACTACTGGTCGAACGCATCCACGAACTCGTACGATGGTTAACTAAACTTGGGCCTAACACCCTCATGATCCTATCACAAAGCGGGACCACCACAAACTGACCCCACCACAATACAGGTCGCGGGTTGACCCGCGATCGGTCATCAACCCGACCCGCTATCGCGCCAAACACTTGCTCCCCGATCCGGAACAATCCCACAATCAAGTCACGAAAACCTAGTGGTCTTCTTAGCTCAACTACCCTCTTTCATTTCATACCACCCGAGAATTATCAAACATACATATCTCACGTGTACTATGCACTCCGATAAAGGTTAACATAACAAAAATCTTTTACTCAAGATGGCCTCGCCTCTAAGGTCTCCACGTATAAAACTCTAAGGCTCACACTTTCCTTATCCCCAATCTTACCCGGTTAACTAACCATGATTTCTAATCACAATTAACACAATGCTATCTGAACATAACACCTAAAATATACTTATATTATCATACGTACTAATCTCTAGAGGGTTAAGGATCTACCTGTATCTACAGCTTCACTCCCCTTTGTCGTTCTAATCAATCCTGCCCTATTTGGCGCATAGCTAAGGAAGGTGACGAACTAGCCACTAATCCTGAAGGCTGAGTCTCTACATCCGCGCCACCTCTGGTCGGACAATTTCTCGTAAAATGGCCCTGCTGGCCGCAAGCATAACAAGCTGTCGAAGAAGTACGACACTCCCCACAATGACACTTACCACAACGGCCACACCGAGGTGGGGGTGGCCTCCTCTGGCTAACACCCCTTCCTCTCCGAACTACTGAATCCGGCTGGCTGGAACCTACGTATAGCTGTGAATCAGAAGCCCTGGAGCTCTGACCAACTCCGGCATACCCCGAACGTCCTGAACCCTGTGGAGGACCACTCTGCACTGGCGGAAGTGCATATCCAGTCTGCTGCTGAGGCGATTTGCCTCGAAAGTTACCAAAGGACCCTGCCGACCGCCTCTTCGCGATCTTGGTTAACCCGATCTCTACGTTCTCGTGTGCGCGCATGAGCTCAGACGCGGGCAATATCCATGCCTGACTGAAGGGCTACTCTTGTACAACCCTTTACTAGATAATCGTCTAGACCCGTGATATATCGGTGCACTCTATATTCCTTTGTAATCCATATTCTCTGTTCCCGGTCGTGGAACTGAAGGCTCATATATCATGGTCGCAGAGAATCGCCGCGCCATTGCTAAACTCTGCTGGGGCTGGCGATGTCGCAGAACTCCCCGAATGAAGCACCACCCTAGGTGATGATTGGGCCTGTGCCCTCGTAACCCTCTGTGCTCTACCCGCAGCTCCCTCGGCTGCCTTGCCTTTCTGGGCCCGGGTTGCCTTGCGCGGAGGCATAACTGGTAAGGGAAAGAAATACGTTAGAGGGGTCCAACTTATAACACAGCTCTAAGGCACGATCTCAGAGTGAGAAGAATGGAAACCAATCCTAAATATCCTATAGCCTCCTGATTATTGGTGTGGTGCACAACACACCGATAATCAAGACTCTACTAGATACGACCTGTAGACACTTTCTGAGGATTAACCTGGCTCTGATACCACTTTTGTCACGACCCGAACCCGGGCCCGTGACTGGTGCCTTACCCGGGCACCCAAGTAGACATACATCAGAGTAATCAGCGGAATATAAAAACACAACAAGAAACAATGTAAAAGAGACACAGTTTATCTGAGGAAAAGTTGCCTTTCGGCATATATATATAAACCCAAAGTGAACAGTTACATCCCAACTTTACAACGGGACTACAGACCTCTAAGGAAGTAAAACAACTATGGCGGGACAGGGCCCCGCCATACCCTGAATGAACATTAATACCTACAACATCAGGGACTATACCAAAGATAAGCCTCCGGAGAAACGGAGCTTCCCAAAACGCTGAACTGTGATCCTAAGAGCGAGGATCGACGACTGGTGTACCTCTACCTGCGGCATGAATGCAGCCCCCCGAAGGAGGTCAGTACAACAGGTACCAAGTATGTGAAACTGAAAATACTGTAAATGAAATCATAATAGTCTATATAAAACAAAACACATATATGATAAACAATTTACGATACACAATATGTAAGCAGTCATGTCAAGTCAGGGACTCACGCCCTTAAAGTTAACACTCAAATATAATCATGGGTCTCATGCCCACAATATCAATCATGCCCGTGGAATTCCTTCCTCACTGCCGGCAGTCCATGATATAAAAACATCCAAGGAATACACATGAACACCAGGTCCCACCTGTGTCATAATAAAACCGTACGGGGTAAGTACGAAGGCATAGCCGACTACTAAAACCCACAGTACCAACAATGCCATCACAAGGTCTTTCTAGACCGCCACATGATCGAAGCTGGCCACTCGCCCGCAGTATCAAATGTGCGCGTCTAATTCTGGAGCATACCGCTGCTCCGCATAGGCCACACATAGGCCCGCATGAGGTATTCCTCGCATCGGGGGTAGCTAGCCCGCGGTACCCTCCTGGACTCCCGCAGTCCGCATAGTCACATAGACTGCATAGTCACACAGACCGCATAAGGCACTCCTCGCATCGGGATAATACTCCCGGAATGATCAATGCTGGAGCATACCGCTGCTCCGCATAGTCACACAGACCGCATAGGCCGTATAGACCCGCATCAAGGGTGGAAAGCCCTCGGTATAACAAGTCAAGGGGGTATGTGATATAATAACAGTACAACGGGCTTAACGTTTAACAACGTAAGCACAACAAGAATAACCCCCTTACACAACATCACAAGATACTAACACACGTAGCATCCTAACATGTTTACTTACCAAATCAACAAGAAAGTATTACAAGGCTATCACAAACCAACACAATCAAGTTATTCACACAAGGTACTTTCTACTTTATGTTAACAAGTTCGGGTTTTTATCCCCAAAGTACTTCATACATTAACTCTTTAAAAGATCCGTTTCTTTCACAAAAGTCACACAATACCGTAGTATAAAAATAGAGTGACTATCTTTTTAAGTATACCAAAACACTTCCCTAAGTAACAACATTATTTTCCAAATGTTCAAGTTTGCCTAATTTCAAATGCTCAAGCTTCTCATTTTCGAAAGGTTTCGTAATTCATAGTTTTAATCACTTAATAATATAATTCTCCTTTTAAAACAATTTGAGAAACATATGCCTTATGTGTGAGTAGGTTATTCTTGTTTATAACAATCTTGTTAAAGCAGCCATGATCTAGGAAATGTAATATCATTTTGTCTCATCTTAGCTTCTATGCAGATGGAGGTTTCTACTGGTTTTAATAATACTCAATTAGTCGATACATTTCCCCTTATTAGCGCTGCAGTGGTTTGTTCGATACTTATTCTCATTTCCGAAATCAATACAAGGCGTTTATAAACAATTAAGTAAACCGTTCCTTTTATCTCTCTTAAGTCGTTATACCTAACTTCCCATAAGGCTAGTATAACTCTTAAGCTTTTAAAACCAAGTATTACTCTTCTTTCAAAAACGGTTCTTAATTCTTTTGAAATACTTCAATATTCTTTATTATTAGACTCAAGTCAGAAGACATCGCAGTAAAACCATGTTCAGTTAACACACGTACGTCTACCGTACTATATATATTCTTTTAAAAATATCATGCTCAAGAGGATAGGAAGAATCACATACCTCGCGACGATTATCGACTAATAGCAAAATGCTCCACCGCTATAACCCGGCTAGCCTTGTCCACCTTTCAAGTAGAACATGCTACTCGCAGAACATTCAACCTATAAAGGCCATATACGTCTATCAACGTCTAGACTACACTGAAGAATATTCTAAGTAGAGGGTTCTCTATTCTACGGAAAATCGGGCAGTACTTCCCTACCCGTCAAACTTCACAAGTCTACTGTAAATACAGTCCTATGTAAGTACAGTTCATTTCTCTTCTTTTATACCCTTCTACTGTGATTACAGTTCAATTCTATTCTTTAATATCCTTCTATATCTTATACTCAAATCTTAACTATTCTTATATGTAATCTTCAATTACAATAGAAGGACAAAAGTGTTTACCTCGACAAGCCCAAAATTATCCAAGTTAAATGTCGATCCTGAGCAAGGTTTAGCTCCTAATTGCACGCTCCGATAGCTCCAAGAAACCCTTAGAAGTTCTACACAACTTCTACTCAAATACTATAAGGGATTTGGGGCTAGGGTATTTTGGAATAGTAACTATACTAGAAGGCAACTTTCTACAAAAGTGGGGGAGGGGTCTCGGCCGAAGCCACTAGGCAAGGGGGGGGAGAGGGCTTTGGACGAGAGAGCAACTAAGGGGGAGGGATTTTTGAGACTTAGAGAATGAGGAGTGGATGAAGAAGTTTTCACTCAAGGGGGGTATTTATAGAACACTCAAGGGCTAATATCAAAACAAATGGAAGGTGGAGATTATGATCCAAGTGAAAGATGAGGTCTTCCAACCAAGTGTCTCCCACAACATTTGGACATATGTCCACCACAATATTGGAACACTTGCCCACCACAACAAAGAGCCATGTGGACTCCACTATCTTCACAAAAAACGTCCCACTCTACCTACTCCCACTAACCCAAAATGTCTTGCAAGACTTGACCAATTGACTTGTCCACTAGGCCATTATTTTCGTCCAACATAAGCCAAATAAGGGTGACACATGTCTCCCTCCCATTGGTCCAAAATATTTCGTCTCTCGGAAAAATCCGTAATCGGTTAAAATATTAAAAACGTAGAATTTCATTCACAAGGTTCGGAATCTTTTCCGTCGAAAGCTTACAATCTCACTCTTAACCTAATTAGGGTTTGTACAAACGTACGTACGTCCTCACGTACATACTCCGGAAATACGGGGTATAACAGATAGTCTTGTTGTGACCATTATAGGTTGACACTTCTACGTACGGCGTATTCAGCTTAGCTTGTGGATTTAGCCGAAAAGGTATGTGAACTATCTCCTCTTCTAGCATGATTCCTTAAGATAAAGAAAGTATGTCCTACTCCTTAAATGATCCATTCCTTGGTTGTATTTGGATTGCCTAAAATAGAACTCGTTCTATGTACTCCCTTGATTGTACTTTGATGTTTAAATTGTAAGTTGTATAATCCATTTCCTTAGTGAAGTTTGGATTCTTAAAAGTGAATGTATTTTACTTAAAGTACATAGATTCTTGAAAATGAAGTGGTTTCCAAACCTTTTGGCTAGTGCCTTAGTTCCAAAACCTAAGGGTTGTTGTAATGACTTTAGGGGAGTTAAAGGAGTGATTTACTTAATTGTTTTAAGAGAGGAGAAATGACATGATTTAAGAGAAGTAACTTGTTTTAAAGGTGTGAGTTACTTGAGGTTTAAAAGTAGAAGAAACTTGTTTTCTAAATATTAAGAGACTTGAAGTATTTGGAAAGTTGAGAACTTGATTTGTAAGTATGTGATACTTGGTTTTAAGTATAAGTCTCTTGGTTATAAAAAGGAATGAATATGTCTAAAACCATAAAGGGTTATAACGGCTTTATGGGAAGTTGGTTATAACGGCTTTATGGAAGGTTAAGAAAGTTGTCTATTTTTGATTAATGGGCATAGGTTGCCTAGATTGTGAAAATTTGAAGTTACTTGATTTCAAGCTTTGAAATGAATTTTCTAAAAGTGTAGTAACTTACTTTGAAAAATAGACACACCTTGATACTACGGGTGTTAGTATCTTGGGATTTTACATAGAAAGGAGTATTTTGAAAAGAATGTACGTACGTAGTACTTTGGCTTGTTTAATTGAGAATTATTCTATGTGTGCCTTGATAAGTACTTTGGCTTGTTTAATTGAGAATTATTATATGTGTGCCTTGATAAGTACTTTGGCTTGTTTAATTGAGAATTATTCTATGTGTGCCTTGATAAGTACTTTGGTTTGTTTAATTGAGAATTATTCTATGTGTGCCTTGATAAGTACTTTGGCTTGTTTAATTGAGAATTATTCTATGTGTGCCTTGATAAGTACTTTGGCTTGTTTAATTGAGAATTATTCTATGTGTGCCTTGATAAGTACTTTGGCTTGTTTAATTGAGAATTGCCAATGTGTGCTGGTGATAGCATTTGAGTACAAGTATTATGTTTTATTACGTTGTCGCGACTCTCGGTTGGAGGGTCGGCTGTCTTGTTGTAAGTTTACTTCGACGTACCGACAGTGAGGTGGGATTCCACGGGTATGCTTCCATTATTTGTGTTACCCCATGGTCATGCTTATACGATGTGGGATTCCGGGGCATGCGACCACGAGGGATACTCCTTGGACATGCTTATACGATGTGGGATTCCGGGGCATGTGACCAGGAGCGGGTTTGATTCCCGGATTTGCTTGTATTACCCCATGGTCATGCTTATACGATGTGGGATTCCGGGGCATGCGACCACGAGGGATACTCCTTGGACATGCTTATACGATGTGGGATTCCGGGGCTTGTGACCAGGAGCTGGTTTGATCCCCGGATTTGTTTGTATTACCCCATGGTCATGCTTATACGATGTGGGATTCCGGGGCATGCGACCACGAGGGATATTGTTATATCATGGACTGCCGGCAGTGAGAAAGGATTCCACGGGCATGGTTGATATTATGGGCGTGAGACCCATAGTTATATTTGAGTAGTGACTTTGAGGGCATGCGTCCCTGACTTGATATGACTGCTTATGTATTGTGTACTGTAGGTTGGCTATCATACATGTCTCCTGTTTTGTTTAGACTGTTATGATTTCATTACGCATTTCATCGCTTTCACATACTTGGTACTTTCTTCATCGACCTCCTCGGGTGCGTTCATGCCGCAGGTTTAGGTACGCTGTTTGGTGATCTGCAGGTGTAGGACCCTGCTCAGAGTTTTTGGATAGCTCCCTCTGTTCAGGAGTTTATCTTTTTGGTATAGTTCCTTCAGTACAGGCTTTTGTACGGTTATGGGTACGGCGGGGCCTTGTCCCGTCATATTTCAGTAAAACTCTTAGAGGTCTGTATTCATATGTGGGATTGGACTCATGTACAACGTTGTTTTTTTTTATTATGTACATTATATGACAGCCTTGTCGGCTTTGCCCTTGCACGTACGTTGGTTTTAAAAAAAAAATGAGGTGTATTTAATTTCCGCAGTTTACTTGTGTTGTTAAGGTAGAAGGGTGCCCAGGTAGGGCACCAGTCACGGGCCCGGGGTTCGGGGTGTGACAGAGTGGTATCAGAGCAGTCAGTCCTCGGAATGTCTACAGACCGTGTCTAGTAGAGTCTTGATTATCGGTGTGTTGCGCGCCACACCCATAAACAGGAGGCTACATGACATTTAGGAGTCGGTTTCTATTCTTCTCACTATAAGATCGTGCCATAGAGCTGTGTTAGTAAGATAATTCCTCTCTGACGTAATTTTGTGTTACAGTTATGCCTCCAAGGAGGGCAACA
Source organism: Przewalskia tangutica (assembly GCA_029844215.1). NCBI lineage: Eukaryota > Viridiplantae > Streptophyta > Magnoliopsida > Solanales > Solanaceae > Przewalskia > Przewalskia tangutica. The sequence goes on along the minus strand of CM056726.1, from coordinate 83,794,254 downwards.
GCCGCCCAGAAGGGCAAAGGAGTAGCAGGAGCTACCAGTCAGACTCAGAGAGTTGATAGGGCTCGTGCCTGTGGTATCTCGGATGTTGTGCCGCATGGCGAGTTCTTCGTCGAGTTTTGAGGCCCGCACGAGCCTCGGTTTCGATTAGGAGAAGACTATAGGGTCATGAGGGAAGCGGTTATGTTATTGACCAAGATAGCCGTGCTACAGTTTCATCAGCAGGAGGTTATTCAGCCAGTACAGATAGTTGTACAGAGGGTAGAGGGCCAACGCGGAGATCAACGTAAGAGGGCTAGACCGGTTGGTTATCCCGTTGAGTTTTTGGACGAGCAGCCTCAGCAGCGAGTGAGGTATTCGTCCCAGCCTACCCAGTACATACCCCCGCAACTCACAGGTGGGAGATTGGACTCCACAAGGTATTTAGGAGCCGGTCCAAGCTCCAGGGGTCGAGGTTCTCAAAGGAGCAGGGGATTTTCTCAGTCGAGGCCACTTATTCCTCAGTGTTTCCATTGTAGTAAGCGTCATTTGGGGAAATGTCGTTATGGCACAAGTTCTTGTTTTTATTGTGGCCGTCCGGGCCATATTATGAGGGTATGTCCTTTTAGAAGGAGCACCGGTGAGGTGGCTCAGCCTATGAGGCCGGTAGTTGGTTCCCTTTCCTCCACAGTTGTGCGTCCCCCAAGGCAGGGTGTTCAGATGTCAGCCAGCCGTGGTAGAGGTCAGGGTGGAGTTTATAGTTCTGGCGGTCCTTCGGACCGCAGAGATGACGTGACTACTGGGCAGGATCAGGAGGCGACATCGCACGGGGTTACAGGTATATTTTGATTCTTTGGAATCATACGTGCATTGTTAGATTCAGATTTCGCCCTAGCATATATGTTTTCCCTTTGTTCCTAGCAGTTGTAAGTGATAGTACCCCAGAGGTAGGAATACTTTGATTAGTAAAGTGAAAAGTTAAGAATGTTGACAAGAATGGTAAGTGAACTGAGACTATAGTTGTGTAGAGTTCACAAGTAGTAATTGCCCCATAACAGTGTAAGACCAATAGGGAAGGATGTACGGTAGAAATACTTTGGCCTATGTGACGAACCTCTAGTGAATAGGGGGATAGGGTGAGAAGTACCTTGAGATAAGAGAGAAATTTATTTCAGACTAAGAATGAGAAGTTAAGTGTGACGATGGGTCGGGTTATGGACTCATTTCGGGTCAACCGATAGTATGGAATCGGGTGATGTCAGTTGGATATGGTCCCGCTATGTGATAGGGTCACGAGGGTGCAAGGCCCAAGTCTAGTTAATCATTGTACGAGTTCGTGGACGCGCCGGAATCAGGTTGTAAGGACCGAGAAGAGTCTTAACGGGAATGTAAGTAGCATAGTGGCCAAGTTTGGATAGTAACTCCAAGGATTGGAGGACATAAACAATATTTGAGATTTTGTACGTATGCTAAATAAGTTTAAAAGTACGAGAAAGTATGACAAGTAAGGAAAGAAAGTAACCTCTAAAGATCCTGTTTGTGATAAGACTGTAACCTTCGAGTTTTGTGAGAAGGGACCACGGACGGAAAGCCCATTGTTATGTTTACGTATGTTATGTGGTGGCCATGTGTGGCATCGTTGGTCTTGTTCAGTTTTGATTGATAGGTATAGTATAGAGATTGTGTCGGAGTGGGTATAGCTTGAAAACCGACTAAGAACATTCGGGGACGAATGTTTCTAAGGGGGGAAGAATGTTACACCCTTAAGTCCAGGACTTGTATAAGAGAGTGTACGTAAGGAATCAAGACTTGGAAATTAGTACGAAAGGAAGAATTGTTTTTCCCACAGAAAATCTTCCGGACGTCGGAAAGGAAAAATGTTCGTTGTTGAGAATTGGATTCTCAAAATGCATTATTTGAAGAGTATGGAACTTATTAACATTATGGAAATTTATTTTTACGGATTTGGTCACGTGGGGCCCACCCGAGGAATTTTACATTTTTGTGGGGCCCACGAGGGTTACGGAATTTTATGGACGAATGAGAAGGCGACACGTGGCACCCCCACACTTGGTCTTGGTCGAAATTTTGTAAGGGTAAAATGGTCATTGACCATGGTAGAAGATAAGTCTTGCTAAGCTTGAGATTATTGACCAAGTCAACTTGCCACTTGTGCTTGATCCTAGTGAAACTCATCCTAGCCACTCATGTGTTGCAATCTAAGCCTTCCATTGTGTTATATATACTAAGCTAGTGCAAGACAAGCTCTTCTAACACTTAGAATTTATCACAACATTTTCTTGTCCACTATATTGCTCTCGGGTTTGGAGGGGTTCCCACACAAAACATTTGTAGTTTTGATCTATTATTCACAAGACTTTAACCCAATGTCCCTAAGGGTATTATAAGGTTATCTCAATAGAAAGATTTCGGAAAACGACGTTTTCGTATTAGTCGCAAGGCGGAAACTTGAGAAGTTCTTCAACTTTGAAGTTGGAACTTGAAGATGGGTTCTTCATAGGCTCTAAGGAGTGCTTGGAGCGGATTTGGAACATAAGGAAAGGAGCTAAGAATTTGCTAAGGAGCGACTTTGAATCTTGGAATTTTTAAGGGCTTATAAAGGTATAATTCTTGTCGTTTTAGCAATTAAGGTTTACTTATCATTGTAGTTACGGATATTAGCAAGCATGAGATGTTTAGTATGAAGTTTGATAAGTGTATTGGCTATTGGAACCCTAATCCGAAAACTAGCATGTTTAGCCTTAAGATTACAATTCAAGTTGATTATTCGTTTAAGTCGTCGCATGTTGTATAAAGAAGGAAATTGTAGTTATTGTAGTTGTTTATGACTATATAACATGTTAGACCTTAGAACTTGGAATTGGAAAAGTGTTATACCCCGTATTTCCAGAGTATGTACGTGAGGACGTACGTAGAAAAGTTTGAGCCTTAAAGTTAGGCTAGGACCGAAATTTTGTACACAGCTAGCGAAAAGAGTCGTTTTCTGACGAAACGTTTTCCGAACTTTACGAAGGGAAAAATACGGCTATGTCATTTATTATTTTTGCGGATTTTTCCGAGAGACGAAATATTTTGGACCAACGGGAGGGTGACATGTGTCACCCTCAAAGTGGACGATTTGGGCGTTTTTCTTGGCCTTGTTTTTGGTCAAGGGTTAGGTAGGATATTTTGGTGGTAGATGGATAAGGTACACTTGCCCAAATCCTAGCCCTACACTTGCCTACCACTTGGCTTGATCTTGGCCCTTGGTTGTCCTATAAATACCCCCCTAAGTTGAAGACTTTCTTCATCCACAAATATTTTCTAAGAGTTAAAAATCCTTGCCCTCTTAGTGTGAGCTCGTCCCAAAGCCACCCTCCTGAGAAAGGCCTTCTACGAGAAACCCCACTTGCCTAGTTGGTTTTGAGAAATACACCCCCCCTTTGTGGTATAGAAATACTTCTCCAAGTATTGTTATAATGCCAAAATACTCTAGCCCAAAACCTTTGTAGTGTTTCCAAGTACCCTCTTTACGAAAAGCCCGGAAAATACTATTATACTTCCTTTAGCCACTAAACGAAACCCTAAGGAAAACCTTCATAGTCGGTTGAAGTGTTAAGTAGAAGTTGCGTGGAACTTCTAAGGGTTGTTTGGAGCGGGTTGGAGCACCCGGAGTAGGAGCTAAACGTTGCTCAGGATCGACATTAAACTTGGATGATTTTGGGCTTACCGAGGTAAATAATCCTATCCTTCTATTGTAATTGAAAATTACATACTGTAGTTGTATAGAATTGAATATAAGATTCGTATAAGAGAATTGAACTGTAATAGAAGGATATTACAGAAAAGAATTGAATTGAAATCACGTCAGAAGAATATTCTACAGTGTAGTCTAGACTTTGATAGACTGGTATAACCTTTATAGGTTGAATGTTCTGCGAGTAGCATGTGCTACTTGGAAGGTGGACAAGGCTAGTCGGGTTATAGTCGTGGAGCGTTTTGCTAATAGTCGATAATCGTCGCAAGGTATGTGATTCTTCTTATACTCTTGAGCATGATATTTTAAAAGTATATATATATATATAGTATGGTAGACGTACGTGCGTTAACTGAACGTAGTTATCGGCAATGTCTTCGACTTAAGCCTGAATAAAAAGAATCTTGAAGTATATATATATATATAGTACGGTAGACGTATGTGCGTTAACTGAACGTAGTTTATTGGCAATGTCTTTCGACTTAAGCCTGAATAATAAAGAATTTTGAAGTATTTCAAAAGAGATAAGAAACCTTTTTGAAAGAAGAATAATGCCTGGTTTTAAGAGTTATACTAGCTTTATGGGAAGTTAGGTATAACGACTTAAGAAAGATAAAAAGAATGGTTATTTGATTTTTATAAGATAAGAGACTTGACATAATTAAATTAACATGAAGTTTGTTAAAAAGTGTGATACCTCATTCGTGAGTAATGAGTACTTGGTTTTTAAAGGAATAATGTTTCTTGATTTGAAATCGTAATAAATATCGAACAAACCACTGCAGCGCTAATAAAGGGAAATGTATTGAATAATGAAGTATTATTAAAACCAGTAGAAACCTCCATCTGCATAGAAGCTAAGATGAGACAAAATGAAATTACATTTTCTAGATCATGGCTGCTTTAATAAGATTGTTATGAACAAGAATAACCTACTCACACATAAGGCATATGTTTCTCAAATTGTTTTAAAGGATTAAAACTGTGAACTACGAAACCTTTTCGAAAATGAGAAACTTGAGCATTTGAAATTAGGCAAACTTGAACGTTTGGAAAATAATGTTGTTACTTTATTTTACAAAAGGAAGTGTTTTGGTTTACTTAACAATGTTAGTCACTCTATTTTTATACTACGGGTATCGGGTGACCTTTGTAAAAGAAATGGATCTTTAAAAGGAATTTAACGTACGTAGTACTTTAGGGTTAAAACCCGGACTTTGACATAAAATGAAAGTACCTTGAGTTGTGTATAACTTGCCTATGCTTGTTGTTGTGTAACTTGCCTATGCTTGTTGTGATAGCCTTTGTTGTGCAAGAATTGTGTTTCTATACTACCGCGTCTCTCGATGGAGGGCCGGTTGATTTGTTGAGAACTTACTTGACGCGTCTGGCGATGACGGAAGATTCCACGGTATGCTTCCATTATTATTGTTACATGAGCATGTCTACACCGATGATGGATTCTGTGGGCATGTGACCATTATGGTTATTTATGGCGAAGTATCGTGACTTACGGTTGTGATCGGGTGCATAGCCTGTTTACTTGCCCCCGTCAGCTACGTGACGCAGGTGGATCTGGTATATGTTATCGCATTTGCCACGTGTCAGCTTCGCGGCGAAGTATCTTGACTTACGGTTGTGATATGGTGCTTAGCCTGGTTACTTGCCCCCGTCATCTGCGTGGCGCTGGGAGGATCTGGTGGAGGCTATTACACTTGCCACGTGTCGCCCATGAGTCAGTGTTTGGATGAAGCTTCGTGACTTACGGTTGTGATCTGGTGCATAGCCTGGTTACTTGCCCCCGTCAGCTACGTGGCGCTGGGAGGATCTGGTGGAGGCTATCGCACTTGCCACGTGTCAGCTTCATGTTATGATTATTTCCCGTACGGTCTTTTTATGACACAGGTGGGACCTGATGTTCAGGTGTACTTCTTGGTGTTATCATATCATAGATTGCCGGCGGTGAGGAAGGTATTCCACGGGCATGATTGATGTTGTGGGCGTGAGACCCATAGTTATATTTGAGTAATGACTTGGAGGGCGTGAGTCCCTGACTTGATATAACTGTTTATATGTGTGTACTGTAGTTTGGTTATCATACATGTCTCCTGCTTTATATAGACTATTATGATTTCATTTACAGTATTTTCAGTTTCACATACTTGGTACCTGTTGTACTGACCTCCTTCGGGGGGCTGCGTTCATGCCGCAGGTAGAGGTACATCGGCTGTCGATCCCCGCTTATAGGATCACATTTCAGCGTATTGGGAAGCTCCGTTCCTTCGGAGGCTTATCTTTTGGTATGTTACCCTGAGTCTGTAGGTTCTTGTACATTCAGGGGTATGGCGGGGCCCTGTCCCGTCATAGTTGTTGTAAAAATCTTAGAGGTCCAGAGCAATCGCCAGGCAGTGGTTGTAAGGATCAGAATCGCTCAAATGTCGATATTTATATATTGCAGAAAGGCAACCGTTTTGGTTGGCCTATTTTCTTTTATCTTGATCCATATCTAATTGTATGTTTTAAGTTTTTATTTCCGCTGGTTTTTCTCTGATGTTGTATCACTAGGGTGCCCGGGGTAAGACACCAGTCACGGGCCCGGGTTCGGGTCGTGACAAAAAGGATTGGAAAAGACTTTGAATTGTTGGTTATGTTGTTGGCCGAGAATGGCTTGAATATGGAACTACTTCGTTTTAATTGTGGGGCGGAATTTTACACGTATTGTAAGACGTGTAATCCCCTTTGTTTGGTTGTTGTTTTGAGCCTTAAATGTGGCGTGTTGGTTATTGTATTCGGCCTTAAAAAAGGTGGCAAAGTGAGTAGAAACAAAGGAAGTGCTGCCCGATTTTCGTAGAATTAGAGACCGTATACTTAGTATTATTCTACGTTAGAGACTAGAAGTTGATAGTCTTGTTGTGACCATTATAGGTTGACACTTCTACGCATTTAACGATTCGGCTTAGCTTGTGGATTTAGCCGAAAAGGTATGTGAACTATCTCCTCTTCTAGCATGATTCCTTAAGATAAAGAAAGTATGTCCTACTCCTTAAATGATCCATTCCTTGGTTGTATTTGGATTGCCTAAAATAGAACTCTTTCTATGTACTCTCTTGATTGTACTTTGATGTTTAAATTGTAAGTTTAATAATCCATTTCCTTAGTGAAGTTTGAATTCTTAAAAGTGAAAGTATTTTACTTAAAGTACATAGAGTCTTGAAAAGGAAGTGGTTTCCAAACCTTTTGGCTAGTGCCTTAGTTCCAAAACCTAAGGGTTGTTGTAATGACTTTAGGGGAGTTAAAGGAGTGATTTTACTTAATTGTTTTAAGAGAGGAGAAATGACATGATTTAAGAGAAGTAACTTGTTTTAAAGGTGTGAGTTACTTGAGGTTTAAAAGTAGAAGAAACTTGTTTTCTAAATATTAAGAGACTTGAAGTATTTGGAAAGTTGAGAACTTGATTTGTAAGTATGTGATACTTGGTTTTAAGTATAAGTCTCTTGGTTATAAAAAGGAATGAATATGTCTAAAACCATAAAGGGTTATAACGGCTTTATGGGAAGTTGGTTATAACGGCTTTATGGAAGGTTAAGAAAGTTGTCTATTTTTTATTAATGGGCATAGGTTGCCTAGATTGTGAAAATTTGAAGTTACTTGATTTCAAGCTTTGAAATGAATTTTCTAAAAGTGTAGTAACTTACTTTGAAAAATAGACACACCTTGATACTACGGGTGTTAGTATCTTGGGGTTTTACATAGAAAGGAATATTTTGAAAAGAATGTACGTACGTAGTACTTTGGCTTGTTTAATTGAGAATTATTCTATGTGTGCCTTGATAAGTACTTTGGCTTGTTTAATTGAGAATTATTCTATGTGTGCCTTGATAAGTACTTTGTCTTGTTTAATTGAGAATTATTCTATGTGTGCCTTGATAAGTACTTTGGCTTGTTTAATTGAGAATTATTCTATGTGTGTCTTGATAAGTACTTTGGCTTGTTTAATTGAGAATTATTCTATGTGTGCCTTGATAAGTACTTTGGCTTGTTTAATTGAGAATTATTCTATGTGTGTCCTGATAAGTACTTTGGCTTGTTTAATTGAGAATTATTCTATGTGTGCCTTGATAAGTACTTTGGCTTGTTTAATTGAGAATTGCCAATGTGTGCTGGTGATAGCATTTGAGTACAAGTATTATGTTTTATTACGCCGCGACTCGGTTGGAGGGCTACGCCTTGTTAAGTTTACTTGACGCATCGACAGTGAGGTGGGATTCCACGGGTATGCTTCCATTATTTGTGTTACCCCATGGTCATGCTTATACGATGTGGGATTCCGGGGCATGCGACCACGAGGGATACTCCTTGGACATGCTTATACGATGTGGGATTCCGGGGCATGTGACCAGGAGCGGGTTTGATTCCCGGATTTGCTTGTATTACCCCATGGTCATGCTTATACGATGTGGGATTCCGGGGCATGCGACCACGAGGGATACTCTTTGGACATGCTTATACGATGTGGGATTCCGGGGCATGTGACCAGGAGCGGGTTTGATCCCCGGATTTGTTTGTATTACCCCATGGTCATGCTTATACGATGTGGGATTCCGGGGCATGCGACCACGAGGGATATTGTTATATCATGGATCGCGGTGAGAAAGGATTCCACGGGCATGGTTGATATTATGGGCGTGAGACCCATAGTTATATTCGAGTAGTGACTTTGAGGGCATGCGTCCCTGACTTGATATTACTGCTTATGTATTGTGTACTGTAGGTTGGCTATCATACATGTCTCCTGTTTTGTTTAGACTGTTATGATTTTATTACAGTACTTACCGTTTCACATACTTGGTACATTCTTCGTACTGACCTCCTTCGGGGGGCTGCGTTCATGTCGCAGGTTTAGGTACGTTGTTTGGTGATCTGCAGGTGTAGGACCCTGCTCAGAGTTTTTGGATAGCTCCCTCTGTTCAGGAGTTTATTGTTATACCCCGTATTTCCAGAGTATGTATGTAACGACCCGTTCCGGGGCCCGTTACTGGTGCCTTACCCCGGGCACCCTAGCGATACATATATCAGAGAAAAATCAGCGGAACATAAAACATGAGTCATTATACAAGAGATATAATAAATAAACAGGCCAACCAAAACGGTTGCCTTCAGTATATACATAAAACACGAGCTTAATCCTTTACAACCCCGCCACAACAGACTACTGCACTCTAAGATATACATGACTATGACGGACAGGGCCTCGCCATACCCCGAATGTACAAGAACCTACAACTCGTGGAACACCTACTAAAAGATAAGCCTCCGAGAAACGGAGCTTCAAATGCTACCAATCGTGATCCTATGAGCGAGGATCCACGATCGATGTACCTCTACCGCGGCATGAACGCGGCTTCAAGGAGGTCGATAACAGTACCAAGTATGTGAAATGCATACATCAGTAAATGAAATCATACTAGTCTATATAAAGCAGAGACATGTATGATAACCAAACTACGCTCACAACATAAAACGATCATCACTCCAATATAACTATGGGTCTCACGCCCACAACATAAATCAGTTCGTGATTATGGCGCATGCCCCGGAATCGTGACGGCAGACATGTCCATGATGCAACAATAATACCAATGTCCCATGGCCACATGCCCCGGAATTCTGCATCGGTGTAGACATGTCCATGTGACTCAACAACAAGACAAAGAATCCAAATGGAAGCATACCCGCGGCGCTACGATCGTGGTCGTGATGTCCAAAGGGAAACAATAAGACAACATTCCAAATGGACGATACCCGCGCTACGATCGTGTCAAGATGTCCAAAGGGAAATCACAAGGCGATAATCAAAATGGAAACATACCCGCGCGCCACGATCGTGGTCGATATCCAAAGCGATTAACCACAAGACCTTAACCAAAATGGAAGCATACCCGCGCCACGATCGTGTCGCGATGTCCAAAGCGATTAACAACAATAATACTATCAACAGAACGCACTGCGGAATTTCTCCATCACGCAAGACGCCCAAGTAAGTTCTCAACTACCAACCGACTCTATCGAGACGGTAGAATACGTAAACACAACGATTGTACAATAAAGGCTATCATCACAAGCATAGGCAAGTTTCACAACAACAAGCATAGGCAAGTTTCACAACTCAAAGTACTTTCATTTTATGCCAAAGTCCGGTTTTTAACCCCAAAGTACTACATACGTTAAGTTCTTTTAAAAGAGATCCATTCGTTATAAAAGTCACCCGATACCGTAGTATTAGAATGACCAACCCACCTTCCTTTTCAAAATCAAGTAACAACATTCTTTTCCTAAGTTCCGCTTGCCTAGTTTCAATTACTCAAGCTTCTCATTTTCAAATGGTTTCATAGTTCCCAAACTTAATCACTTGATTCCTTTTAGAACAATTGAGTAACATATGTCATATACGTGAGTAGTTTATTCTTGTTTATAACGATCTTATTACAAAGACCATGATCTAGAAAATGTAATATCATTTTGTCTCATCTTAGCTTCTATGCAGATGGAGGTTTCTACCGGTTTTAATACAACACATCATTATTCAATACATTTCCTTTATTAACGCCGCAGTTGGTCTGTCGATACACATTCGATTCCCAAATCAAGAAACATTATCCCTTTAAAACCAAGTACTCATTACTCACGAATGAGGTTTCACACAAACATCCACATTAAAACAAATAAGTTAAGTCTCTTATCTTATAAGATCAAGTCTCTTAACTTCTAACATCAGTAAACCATTTTCACTTACATAAGGTCGTTATAACTAACTTCCCATAAAGCTATTATAACACCCTATGTTTTAAACCAACCAAATCACTTAGCACACGTACGTCACCGTACTACATAGTTCACAACAATCATGCTAGAAAAGATAGGAAGAGGTTCACATACCTCGCGACGATTTATCGACAATAAGCAAAATGCTCCAAGTACTACAACCTTGCTAGCCCTTTCCACTCCTCGAGTAGAATACGCTACTCTTAGTACTTTCACCTATAAAGGTCACAAACGTCTATTAACCCCAAAACACAAGTTTTCTATCTTTCTATAGAAAATTCGGCAAAGACTCTCCCCGCAACAGCAGAAATCTCCTCTCTATCGAGGCCGCTACCAAGCCAACCAGGGGGTATATACGCCTAACCTGACGTGTACAATTCTACACAAGTCTATCGCAATGCACCTATGTAAATACAGTTCGATTCTTTATTCTTCAGCTTAAGTCAAAAGACATTGCGAATACTAAGTAGTTCCATATATAGTATACTTCAACTATATACTCTAACAAACATGTAATTTCCAATTACAATAGAGGACAAGATAATTACCTCGATAAGCCCAAAATTATCCGAGTTTAATGTCGCTTCCCGAGCAAGGTTTAGCTCCACTCGTGCGCCCAAACCACTCCAAACAACCCTTAGAAGTTCTAACCAACTTCTACTCAAATACTTCAACCAACTATGAAGATTTCCTTAGGTTTTGGTTTGAGACTAAAAGGACAAAGGTAGTATTTCCGACTCTACGAAAGAGGTATCTTTGGAATACTACAAGGTACAAGGCTAAGGTATTTTGGGCATAACAACAATACTGAAGACAACTTTCTACCAAGTGGGTAGGCTCGGCTAGCACAACTAGGCAGTGAGGGGGTGTTCTCGGCAAGGGCCTCTTTCTAAGGGGAGAAGGAGTTGGACGAGAGCAACAACAAGTGAGAGAGGAGGGATTTCAAGACTTAGACAAAGTGAGGAGTGAATGAATAAGTCTTCACAAGGAGGGTATTTATAGCAAAGCCAAAGGCCAACCAATGGCCAAGATCTAGCCAAGTGCTACACAAGTGTAAGGCCAAGATCTAGCCAAGTGCACCCTAACCCTACTCCACAAATCCTCACAAATATCTACACAAATATCTTCCACCACTTGCCCATCCATTCGCCCTACCGCCTTTTCAGTCCACCAACGAGGGTGCCAAGTGTTGCCCTCTCGTTGGTCCAAAACGCGCCTCTCGGAAAAATTCGCAAAAATACTAAATGACATAGCCGAATTTTCCTTCGCAAGCTTAGTAAAACGCTTCGCCAAAAACGACTCTAACAAAGTCAGTGCACAATAAATATTTCGCCAAGGGTGCCACATGGGGTGACACGTGTCGCCCCGATTCGCCTGAATATTTCGTCTTCAAAATATCCAATTTACCTGAAATCTCAAAAACAAAGCGGGCTACAAAATCAGAATTTCTCCCGTGGGCCCCACGTGACCATTTCCAAAATAAAATCTCAAAATTCTAATATAATCTATGAAGTCCAATACCAAACTGGGAATCCAATTCCCATTAACGAACCTTTTTCTTCACAAATAACCGGAAACTTTTCCGAAAAACTCACATCTTTCTTTCTTTTCAAAATTTTCACAGACTCGCACGCACGTCCTCACATACATACCCCGCAACTACGGGTATAACATTCTCCTCCTTAGAAACATTCGTCCCGAATGTTCCTTCTCAAGTCGAATAACGATAAAGTTCCTCTAACAAGTTGCCAACGCCACGCTGCCAATGCAAATAACACACGTTATCTTCCTTCCTTACTCGCCGTGGCCCTTCTCGAACACTTGAACTCTTCTAGTATACGCATCACACTTCGCCATCGCTTGCTTCCCAAAACCTTGGAGTCACCACCTCCAAACTTGGTCATCTCTAGCCAGTAATATCCCTAAGGCCATTCCCGCCTTCACGAACGATTCTGGTCGAACGATCCACAAACTCATACGATGGTCGTCTAAACTCGGGCCTAGCACCCTCGTGACCCTACCACCGCGACCACCCAGAACTGGCCCCACCCCATACCGGGTTACGGGTTGACCCGCAAATGGTCCTCAACCCGACCCCCAACCGCGCCAAACTCTTGTTCCCCGATCCGGAACAATCTTACTAATTCACATCATGAAAGCTACCACTTCCATCTCACACTACCCACGGACTTATCACACAAATAAAACCCACGTATACTACTACTCGATAAGGGTCAAAAATAAATCTTTAACTCAAGACGACCTTACCCCTACGGCCTCGGGCCGTGACATAGTCTAAGGTTCACACTTACCATGCCCCCACACGTATCCTCCCAACTAAGCATGTTTCTAACTCCCACATATCACAATGCTATCCGTACATAGCACACAATAATGAGATCATCATAACAAGCATACCACAACTCTAGAGGGTTAAGGATATACCTGAAGCTACCGCTCCACTCTAATCATAGGCACCTGCAGGCGATAGTCAGTAAGGTGATGAACCAGCCACAGATCCCGGGCGTCGAGTCGTAACATCCGCGCTTCCCTTGGTAGGACGCTTCCGCAAAATGGCCCCGCTGGCCGCATGCAAAACAAACTCCCAATCTAGCACGACACTCTCCAAAATGGAGTCTACCACAATGGTCACAACGGTAGGGTGGCTTCACCGTTAACACCCCGCTTCCGCAAAATCAACCTCGAGCTCGACCGCTTCCTCAAGACGGTGGAGGACCACTGCACGGTGGGGTATATAACTAGCTTTCGCCGAGGCGGTCCGCCTCGAAAGCCACCAAAGGACCTCGCCGCCCCGGCCCTCTTCTCGCTGATCTGTGTCATTCCGTCGACCCTCCGTGCCTCACATCCTAGTGCATGAGCTCGCATGCGGCAATGTCCATGCCCGGCCAAGAGAAACACCCGCACAAGATTCGCCATATAATCATCAAGCCCGGTGACGTAGCGATGCACCCTATCCTCCATATTCGCAACTAGCGCAGGACATATCGAGCCAAAGAATCGAACTCGACATTGTACTCCCGACAGCGCGCCTCTGCCTCAAGAACAAAAATCTACCGCGCCCTCCTCATCCGCGGAGGCAAGAAGCGTGAGGAAAGCCCCAAAACTCATCCCATACTGCTGAGGTGCATGCTCTCCCGAAAGCTCCTATGAATCAAACCAATCGATCATGTATCACGCAGCCGACGCGAACCAAAGGTCACGCACTCGGTTCAAGCCTTGATCACCGCATGATCCGTCAGAATCGCCGGATGAACTCCTGCGGATCATCCTCGTGCCTCGACCCATAAAACTCGCGGCTACAACTCGTAAAGTCCCGTAGCCTCAAACTATCCGCCGGGGTGAACCATCGTGCTATCGAATCGAATCGAAGGCCAGATCCAGCCTATCTCATATTCGCCACGACCGCCAAAGAATCGGGCCATCTCCTTGTGACCCATCTCCCGCCTGCATCGCGGGATGGAGGCTCGTGTATCGGTCTCGCAGCCATTGCCGCGCTCTAACTCGCTGGGTTTTGGCGGCGCCACAAAACCCGCCGCTCAAGCACAACTCGTATCGCTCGGGCTCGCGCTCGCACTCTCAGATCTCACTAGCGGCACCTCGGCTGCCTTGCCCTTCTGGGCTCTGGTTGCCTTGCGCGGAGGCATAACTGGTAAAAACGAGATATGTCAGAGGGGTCCAACTTACAACACAGCTCTAAGGCACGATCTCAGAATGAGAAGAATGGAAACCAATCTTAAATGTCCTATAGCCTCCTGATTATAGATGTGGTGCACAACACACCGATAATCAAGACTCTACTAGACACGGTCTGTAGACACTTTCCGAGGATTAACTGCTCGGATACCACTTTTGTAACGACCCGCTGGGCCGCATCGTGCCTTACCCGCACCCTAGCGATACATATATCGTAGAAAATCAGCGGAACATAAAACATGAGTCATTATACAAGAGATATAATAAATAAACAGCCAACCAAAACGGTTGCCTTGATATACATAAAACACGAGCTTTAATCCTTTACAACCCCGCCACAACAGACTACAGACTCTAAGATATACACGACTATGACGGACAGTGGCCCCGCCATACCTCGAATGTACAAGAACCTACAACTCAGTGGAACACCTACCAAAAGATAAGCCTCGGAGAAACGGAGCTTCAAATGCTCAATCGTGATCCTATGGCGAGGATCCACGATCGATGTACCTCTACCGCAGATGAACGCGGCCCAAGGAGGTCGATAACAGTACCAAGTATGTGAAATCGCATAATATCAGAAATGAAATCATACTAGTCTATATAAAGCAGAGACATGTATGATAACCAAACTACGATCACAACATAAAACGATCATCACTCCAATATAACTATGGGTCTCACGCCCACAACATAAATCAGTTCGCATTATGGCCGCATGCCCGAATATCAGACGGTGTAGACATGTCCATGATGCAACAATAATACCAATGTCCCACGGCCACATGCCCCGAATTCTGACGGTGTAGACATGTCCATGTGACCTCAACAACAAGACAACAATCCAAATGGAAGCATACCCGCAGCGCCACGATCGTGGTCGTGATGTCCAAAGGGAAACAATAAGACAACATTCCAAATGGACGATACCCGCGCGCTACGCATCGTGTCGGTATGTCCAAAGGGAAATCAAGGCGATAATCAAAATGGAAACATACCCGTGCGCTACGATCGTGTCAAGATATCCAAAGCGATTAACCACAAGACCTTAACCAAATGGAAGCATACCCGCGCGCTACGATCGTGTCGGTATGTCCAAAGCGATTAACAACAATAATACTATCAGCGAGAACGCACTGCGTGGAATTTCTCCACCGCCGCAAGACGCCCAAGTAAGTTCTCAACTACCAACCGACCTCATCGAGACGCGGTAACACGTAAACACAACGATTGTACAATAAAGGCTATCATCACAAGCATAGGCAAGTTTCACAACAACAAGCATAGGCAAGTTTCACACAACTCAAAGTACTTTCATTTTATGCCAAAGTCCGGTTTTTAACCCCAAAGTACTACATACGTTAAGTTCTTTAAAAGAGATCCATTACTTTTATAAAAGTCACCCGATACAGTAGTATTAGAATGACCAACCCACCTTCCTTTTCAAAATCAAGTAACAACATTCTTTCCTAAGTTCCGCTTGCCTAGTTTCAATTACTCAAGCTTCTCATTTTCAAATGGTTTCATAGTTCCCAAACTTAATCACTGATTCCTTTTAGAACAATTGAGTAACATATGTCATATCGTGAGTAGTTTATTCTTGTTTATAACGATCTTATTACAATGCATGATCTAGAAAATGTAATATCATTTTGTCTCATCTTAGCTTCATGCAGATGGAGGTTTCTACCGGTTTTAATACAACACATCATTATTCAATACATTTCCTTTATTAACGCTGCAGTGGTGCAGCCGATACACATTCGATTCCAAATCAAGAAACATTATCCCTTTAAAACCAAGTACTCATTACTCACGAATGAGGTTTCACACAAACATCCACATTAAAACAAATAAGTTAAGTCTCTTATCTTATAAGATCAAGTCTCTTAACTTAACATCAGTAAACCATTTTCACTTACATAAGGTCGTTATAACTAACTTCCCATAAAGCTATTATAACACCCTATGTTTTAAACCAACCAAATCACTTAGCACATGTACGCTCACCGTACTACATAGTTCACAACAATCATGCTAGAAAAGATAGGAAGAGGTTCACATACCTCGCGACGATTTATCGACAATAAGCAAAATGCTCCAAGTACTACAACCTTGCTAGCCCTTTCCACTCCTCGAGTAGAATACGCTACTCTTAGTACTTTCACCTATAAAGGTCACAAACGCCTATTAACCCCAAAACACAAGTTTTCTATCTTTATAGAAAATTCGGCAAAGACTCCCGCAACATGGCGTAAATCTCCTCCTCTATCGAGGCTACCAAGCCAACCAGTGGGGTATATACGCCTAACCTGACGTGTACAATTCTACACAAGTTCATCGCAATACGCACTATGTAAATACATTCATTCGCTTCTTATTCTTCAGCTTAAGTCAAAAGACATCGAATACTAAGTAGTTCCATATATAGTATACTTCAACTATATACTCTAACAAACATGTAATTTCCAATTACAATAGGACAAGATAATTACCTCGATAAGCCCAAAATTATCCGAGTTTAATGTCGCTCCTGAGCAAGGTTTAGCTCCACTCCGTGCGCTCCAAACCACTCCAAACAACCCTTAGAAGTTCTAACCAACTTCTACTAAAATACTTCAACCAACTATGAAGATTTCCTTAGGGTTTCGGTTTGAGACTAAAAAGGACAAAGGTAGTATTTCCGGACTCTACGTAAAGAGGTATCTTTGGAATACTACAAGGTACAAGGCTAATGTATTTTGGGCATAACAACAATACTTGGAAGACAACTTTCTACCAAGGGGTAGGCTGGCTAGCACAACTAGGCTAGGGGAGGTGTTCTCGCCAAGGGCCTCTTTCTAAGGGGAGAAGGGAGTTGGACGAGAGCAACAACAAGTGGAGAGGAGGGATTTCAAGACTTAGACAAAGTGAGGAGTGAATGAATAAGTCTTCACAAGGGAGGGGTATTTATAGCAAAGCCAAAGGCCAACCAATGGCCAAGATCTAGCCAAGTGCTACACAAGTGTAAGGCCAAGATCAAGCCAAGTGCACCCTAACCCTACTCCACAAATCCCTCACAAATATCTACACAAATATCTTCCACCACTTGCCCATCCATTCGGCCCTAGCCGCCCCTTCAAGTCCACCAACGAGAGGGTGCCAAGTGTTGCCCTCTCGTTGGTCCAAAACGTTCCGTCTCTCGGAAAAATTCGCAAAAATACTAAATGACATAGCCGGAATTTTCCCTTCGCAAGCTTAGTAAAACGTTTCGTCGAAAAACGACTCTAATCGGGTGTTGTACAATAAATATTTCGCCAAGGGTGCCACGTGGGGTGACACGTGTCGCCCGATTCGCCTGAATATTTCGTCTTCGAAAATATCCAATTTAATGGAAATCTCAAAACAAAGCGGGCCCACAAAACCAGAATTTCTCCGTGGGCCCCACGTGACCATTTCCGAAAATAAAATCTCAAAATTCTAATATAATCTATGAAGTCCAAATACCAAATCTGGGAATCCAATTCCCATTAACGAACCTTTTTCTTCACAAATAACCGGAAACTTTTCCGTCGAAAACTCACATCTTTCTTTCTTTTCAAAATTTTCTGCCGTACTCTCGTACGTACGTCCTCACATACATACCCTGCAACTACGGGGTATAACAATGTACGTAAGGACGTACGTAGAAAAGTTTGTGCCTTAAAGTGCTTGGCCGAAATTATTTTTGTGCACAACACCCGGTTAGAGTCGTTTTTCGACGAAACGTTTTACACAACTCGTAGGGTAAATTACGGCTATGTCATTTCTAATTTTTGGCGGATTTTTCCGAGAGTCGAACGTGTTGGACAACAAGAGGGCGCCACTTGGCACCTCTCGTTAGCGGAATTGCGGCCTCGGCGATTTTCCTTGACATTTTGTCAAGTAGAGTAGGATATTTTGTGGTAGATGGATAAGGTGCACTTGGCATGATCTTGGCCCTACACTAGCACCACACTTGGCTTGATTCGCCATTGGTTAGCCATGGCTTGACCTATAAATACCCCTTTGATGAACTTCTTCATCCAAAATTGTGCTAAGTCTAAAATCCCTTCCCCTCTCTTGTGGTGTTAGGCCCAACACCCCTCCCCTTTGGTGAGGCCCCTTGGCCGAGAGCCCCTCCCCCCTTGGCCGAGGGTACCCCCCCTCCTAGTGGGGTTGGCCGAGGGGTATACACCCCCCCTTGTGGTGTTGTCTCGTATAAATACACCCCCACCTTGGTAGAAATACTCTCAAAAGTATTGTTACTATACCCAAATTACCTTAGCCGTATACCTTGTAGTATTCTAAGGTTATACCTATACGAAAAGCCCCATAATACTATTATACTTCCCGTCAGTCACAAAACCGAAACCCTAAGGAAAATCTCCATAGTTAGTTGGAGTAGTATGTAGAAGTTGGTTAGAACTTCTAAGGGTGGTTTAGAGCGGGTTTGTTATACCCCATATTCTCAGGGTATGTATGCGAGGACGTACGTACGAGAGCGACAGAAAATTGGAAAGGAAGAAAGAGGTGATTTTTCCACGGAAAAAGTTTCCGGTTTTTGTAAAGAAAAATGTTCGTTGATGGGAATTGGGTTCCAAGATTTGGAATTTGGGCTTCTTAAATTATATTAGAATTTTGAGATTTTATTTTCGGAAATGGTCACGTGGGGCCCACGGGAGAAATTTACGGTTTTGTGGGGCCCGCTTTGTTTTTGAGATTTAGGTATTGTGGATATTTTTCGAAAGACGTTTTATGAGGGCCAAGAGGGTGACACGTGTCACCCCGCCAGTGGCTCGCCGGTTACCTTTGTGCACAACACCCTGCTAGAGTCGTTTCGACGAAACGCTTTGCGTAACTTGGCGAAGGAAAATTCGCTATGTCGCTTTTGTATTTTGCGGATTTTTCCGAGAGACGAAACATTTTGGACCAACGGGAGGTGGCATGTCACCCTCACATCGGGAAGCGGCGCGCAACCTCGACGATTGGTTCACGCCGCCAATTGGCTCCTTGTTTTGGCCTTGTTTTGTGGCTTGTTTGGTGCCATGTTTTGTGCATTGTTTTGTGGAGTAGGGGTGCACTTGGCTTGATCAAGGCCATACACTTGCCTTGCACATGGCTTGATCTTGGCCATTGGTTGGCCTTTGGCTTTCCTATAAATACCCCCCTCTCTTGAAGACTTCATTCATCCAAAAATCTTCCAAGTCTTGGAAACCCCTCCCCTCCCTCTTGTTGACTCTCGTCCAAGAGCCCCTCTCCCCCTTAAAATTTGCCTTGGCCGAAACCCTCCCTCTTCCCCTTTGTGGTGCTAGCCGTGGGGTACCCCCCCCCTAGCCTAGTTGTTTTCGTATAATACCCCCCTTTTGTGGTATAGAAATACTCTCCTAGTATTGTTATAATGCCCAAAATACCTTAGCCTTTACCTAGTAGTATTTCAAAAGTTACCTCTTTACGTAGAGCCCGGAAATGCTACCTTTTGTCCTTTAGTCTCAAAACCGAAACCCTAAGGAAATCTTCATAGTTGGTTGAAGTATTTGAGTAGAAGTTGGTTAGAACTTCTAAGGGTTGTTTGGAGCGGATTGGAGCGCACGGAGTAGAGCTAAACCTTGCTCAGGGATCGACATTATAACTTGGATAATTTTGGGCTTGTCGAGGTAAATATTCTTGTCCCTTATTGTAATCGAGATTACATGTGGTAGGAATATATAGTTGAGATATACTATATATAGAATCAACATTATTGTGGCAATGTCTTTTGACTTAAGCTCAAGAATAAAGAATCGAATCAGATTACATAGGATCAGTGAGAGACTTGTGTAGTATATCATGTAGAATTGTACACGCCCGTTAGACGTGTAAACCCCCGGTTGGCTTGTAGCCGGCCTCGTTAGAGGAGGAGATTTCTGTTGTGGCGGGGAGGTGCCGAATTTTCGTAGAAAAATGGGAACTTGTGTTCAAGAGTTAATAGACGCGTGACCTTTATAGGTGAAAGTACTAAGAGTAGCTTATTCTACTCGAGGGTGGAAAGGGCTAGCAGTGCGTTGTAGTACTTGGAGCATTTTGCTTATTGTCGATAAATCGCCGCGAGGTATGTGAACCTCTTCCTATATTTTCTAGCATGATTGTTGTGAACTATGTAGTACGGTAGACGATACGTGCTAAGTGATTTGGTTGGTTTAAAACATAGGGTGTTATAATAGCTTTATGGGAAGTTAGTTATAACGACCTTATGTAAGTGAAAATGGTTTATTGATGTTAGAAGTTAAGAGACTTGATCTTATAAGATAAGAGACTTAACTTATTTGTTTTAATGTGGATGTTTGTGTGAAACCTCATTCGTGAGTAATGAGTACTTGGTTTTAAAGGGATAATGTTTTACCGATTTCGAATCGTAATGTGTATCGACGCACATCATTGCAGCGTTAATAAAGGAAAATGTATTGAATAATGATGTATTAAAACCAGTAAAACCTCCATCCGCATAAGCTAAGATGAGACAAAATGATATTACATTTTCTAGATCATGGCTGCTGTAATAAGATCGTTATAAACAAGAATAAACTACTCACATATATGACATATGTTACTCAATTGTTTTAAAAGAGATTAAGACTATGAGTTATGAAACCTTTCTAAAATAAGTGACTTGAGCATTTGAAAATGAGAAGCTTGAGTAATGAAACTAGGCAAACTGGAACTTAGGAAAAGAATGTTGTTACTTGATTTTGAAAAGGAATGTGGTTGGTCATTCTAATACTACGGATATCGGGTGACTTTTATAAAAGTAATGAATCTCTTTAAAAGAACTTAACGTATGTAGTACTTTGGGGTTAAAACCCGACTTTGGCATAAAATGAAAGTACTTTGAGTTGTGTGAAACTTGCCTATGCTTGTTGTTGTGAAACTTGCCTATGCTTGTTGTTGTGAAACTTGCCTACGCTTGTGATGATAGCCTTTGTTGTGCAAGTGTGGTATTTCTGTGTTACCGCGTCTCTCGATAGAGGCGCTGACTTGTTGAGAACTTATTTGGACGTCTTTGGCGGTGATGGAGAATTCCACGTATGTTTCCATTTTGATTCTTGTCTTTGTTGATGTCACATGGACATGTCTACACCGACGCAATATTCAGGTACGCGCCACGCGCGTTGATTACCCGATATATGGTATTACCGCAACATGGACGTCTACACCGGCGCAAGATTCCGGCATGTGGCCACGCGGGTTGACCACCCAGTATATTGTTATTGAGGTTACATGGGCATGTCTACACCGATGCAGTATTCCGGGGGCATGTGGCCATGCGGCCTTATTATTATTGTTGCATCATGGACATGTCTACACCGATGCAGTATTCCGGGGGCATGCGGCCATGATGCGAACATGATGGATGTTGTGGGCGTGAGACCCATAGTTATATTTGAGTGGTGACTTTGATGGCGTGAGTCCCGACTTGACCGCTTTATGTTTCAGATCGTATTTTGGTTATCATACATGTCTCGCTTTATATAGTTATGATTTGATGCAGATTTACGCTTCACATACTTGGTACTGTTATCGACCTCCTTCGGGGCCGCGTCATGCCGCAGTAGAGGTACATCGGCCGTGGATCCTCGCCTTAGGATCTCGCCAGCGTTTTGGGAAGCTCCGTTTCTCGAGGCTTATCTTTTGGTATGTGTTCCTGAATTGTAGGTTCTTGTACATCTGTGGTATGGCGGCCCCGTCCGTCATAGTCGTAAATCTTGCAGGTCTGTAGTAATCGATGTAGGCGGGTTGTAAAAGGATTAAACTGCTCGTGTTTTATGTATATACCAAGGCAACCGCTTTTGGTTGGCCTGCTTATTATTATATCTATTGTTGCATGTCTAAGTTTTTATTTCACGGTTTTTCTCTCGATGTTGTATCACTAGGGTGCCCGGTAAGGCACGACCACGGCCCGAATTTGGGTGTGACAAAGTGGTATCGAGCGCTTAGTCCTCGGAAAGTGTCTACAGACCGTGTCTAGTAGAGTCTTGATTATCGGTGTTGTGCACCACATCTATAATCAGGAGGCTATAGGACATGTAGGATTGATTTCTATTCTTCTCATTCTGAGATCGTGCCTTAGAGCTGAGTTGTAAGTTGGACCCCTCTGATGTGTTTCATTTTACCAGTTATGCCTCCGCAGCAGCGACTGCCTGTGGCAAGGCAGGCGAGGAGCCGCTAGTGGGATACTGAGAGTACGAGGGCGCAGCCCGGCCAAGACTGAGACATAGCTTCCGACGGCGAAGTTTCGCGACGCCGCCAAAGACCAAAGAGGTTTAGAGCCGCAGCCGTGGATCGATGAGACTACAAGACTGAGCCTCCATCCCACACCGAGCAGGGAGATGGGTCGCGCGAGATGGCGATTATTGGCCGTGGTCAGGCGATATGAGGACAGCCGATGCGGCAGCCTTCGGCAGAAGACTGTGGTGCACCCGAGAGCAGATAGTTTGAGGCTACGGACTTTCTGAGTTGTAGCCCGCGAGTTTTATGGGTCGAGGCTCGAGGATGATCCGCAGGAGTTCATCCACAATTACAAAGGATCACGCGGGTGATCAAGGCTTCAGAGACCGAGTCAGGACCTTCGGTGATCGGCCGCGTGATACCGCAATGATCGGTTTGATTCGTGGAGCTTTCCCGGGAGAGCATGCACCTCCAGCATTTGGGATGAGTTTTCGGGCTTTTCTCACGCACTTCTTGCCTCCGCATGATGAGGGCACGGCCGACAAATTTTTGTTACCGAGACAGCAGAGGCGACCGTCGTGGGAGTACAATGTCGAGTTCGATTCTTTGGCTCGATATGTCCTCGCGCTTTGTTGCAGATATGGAGGATAGGTGCATCGCTACGCCACCGGCTAGATGATTATATGGCCGAGTCTTGCGCGGTGTTTCTCTTCACCGGGCATGGACATTGCCCGCATTCGTGCTCATGCACTTGCAGGCGCGCAGAGATCGACGCAGGTGGACCGCCACAGGAAGAAGGCCAAGGCGGCGAATATTTTGGCGACTTTCGAGGCGGACCGCCTCGCGGCAGACTAGTTATGTACCTCGCCATTGCAGAGTGGTCCTCCGCACTTCGGGACCTTGGGATATTCGTGAGCGTGTCGTGGCTCGGGTTTCAGATGTTCGCGGAAGTAGGTGTTGGCGAGGCGATCACCTACCTCGGTGTGGTCGATGTGGTAGACCGCATTTCGGGGAGTGTCGTAGTACCAAGGGAGCTTGTTATTCTTGCGGCCAACAGGGCCATATGACGAGAGACTGTCCGACCAGGGGTAGCGCTGGTAGGATAGCACAGACTACTAGAGCAGTTGCGGGCCACGGTAGAGGTCGCGGTGGAAGTTCCCAGTTTTAGCGGTCCTTGAACCGCCTAGTTTCAGGTATATCCTTAACCCTTTAGATACTTGTATGTATTGATGTTAATGAAGTGTTAAGTGTTATGTTCGGATAGCTTTGTGCTAAATGTGATTTAGACACCTGGTTATTGTAGAAGGGTAAGTATGGGGGCATGGTAAGTGTGAACCCTAGACTGTCACGATTGAGACCTTAGAGGTAAGGTCGTCTTGAGTAAAAGATTCGTTTTATGTTTGACCTTTATCAGAGTACGTAGTTTACGTGGGTTTTATTTGTGTGATAAGTCCATGGGTAGTGTGAGATGGAAGTGGTAGCTTTCATGATGTGATTCAGCAGGATTGTTCCGTGTCGGGGAACGAGGGCTTGACGCGATTGTGGGTCGGGTTGAGGACGTGATACGGGTCAACCCGTAGCCCGGATTAAGGTGGGGTCAGTTCTGGGTGGTCCCTCCATGTGGTAGGGTCACGAGGATGCTAGGCCCAAGTTTGTATGATCATCGTATGAGTTCGTGGACGCGTTCGACCAGAAGCGGTTCGTAAAGGCCGGGAATGGCCTTAAGGAAGTTTGAGGTTAGTAAGATGACCAAGTTTGGAGGTAGTGACTCCAGAGATTTTTTGGAACGGAAGTAATGACTGAAGTATGGTACGTACTGGGAGATTTCAAGTGTTCGAGAAGGGCACGACGAGTAAGGAAGGAAGAGGACGTGTGTTATTTTTGTGGCCAAGCTGTGGCGTTGGCAACTTGTTAGAGGAACTTTATCGTTATCCGACTTGAGAAGGAACATTCGGGACGAATGTTTCTGGCGAGGAGAATGTTATACCCGTATTCTCGTGGTATGTATGCGAGGACGCACGAGAGCGACATAAAATTGGAAAGGAAGAAAGAGGTGATTTTTCCACGGAAAAAGTTTCCGGTTTTTGTAAAGAAAAATGTTCGTTGATGGGAATTGGGTTCCCTGATTTGGAATTTGGGCTTCTTAAATTATATTAGAATTTTGAGATTTTATTTTCGGAAATGGTCACGTGGGGCCCACGGAGAAATTTACTGTTTTGTGGGCCCGCTTTGTTTTTGAGATTTCAGATTGTGGATATTTTTGAAAGACGCTTTATGAGGGCGAATAGGAGGGTGACACGTGTCACCCCGCCAGTGGCTTGGCCGGTTACCTTTGTGCACAACACGGTTAGAGTCGTTGACGAAACGTTTTGCGTAACTTGCGAAGGAAAATTCGCTATGTCGTTTTGTATTTTTGCGGATTTTTCCGAGAGACGAAACATTTTGGACCAACGAGGGTGACATGTGTCACCTCACATCGAAGCAGCGGGCAACCTCGACGATCGTTCACGCTTTCGCCAATTGGCTCCTTGTTTTGGCCTTGTTTCGTGGCTTGTTTGGTGCCATGTTTTGTGCATTGTTTTGTGGAGTAGGGGCTAGGGTGCACTTGGCTTGATCAAGGCCATACACTTGCCTTGCACATGGCTTGATCTTGGCCATTGGTTGGCCTTTGGCTTTCCTATAAATACCCCCCTCTCTTGAAGACTTCATTCATCCAAAAATCTTCCAAGTCTTGGAAACCCTCCCTCCTCTTGTTGACTCGCCCAAGAGCCCTCTCCCCTTAAAATTTGCCTTGGCCGAAACCCTCCTCTTCCTTTGCATGTAGTGGGTACCCCACTAGCCTAGTTGTTTTCGTATAATACCCCCTTTTTGTGGTATAGAAATACTCTCCTAGTATTGTTATAATACCCAAAATACCTTAGCCTTTACCTAGTAGTATTTCAAAAGTTACCTCTTTACGTAGAGCCCGGAAATGCTACCTTTTGTCCTTTAGTCTCAAAACCGAAACCCTAAGGAAATCTTCATAGTTGGTTGAAGTATTTGAGTAGAAGTTGGTTAGAACTTCTAAGGGTTGTTTGGAGCGGATTGGAGCGCACGAGTAGAGCTAAACCTTGCTCGGGATCGACATTATAACTTGGATAATTTTTGGCTTGTCGAGGTAAATATTCTTGTCCCTTATTGTAATTGGAGATTACATGGTAGGAATATATAGTGGAGATATACTATATATAGAACTGAACATTAATGTGGCAATGTCTTTTGACATAAGCCTGAAGAATAAAGAATCGAATCAGTATTTACATAGGATCAGACAGTAGACTTGTGTAGTATTACTGTGTAGAATTGTACACGTCCGGTTAGACGTGTAAACCCCCCCCCTGGTTGGCTTGGTAGCCGGCCTCGTTAGAGGAGGAGATTTACGCTGTGGCGGGGGGGGGGGGGAGGTGCTGCCGAATTTTCTGTAGAAAAATGGGAACTTGTGTTCAAGAGTTAATAGACGTTTGTGACCTTTATAGGTGAAAGTACTAAGAGTAGCGTATTCTACTCGAGGAGTGGAAAGGGCTAGCAAGGTTGTAGTACTTGGAGCATTTTGCTTATTGTCGATAAATCGCCGCGAGGTATGTGAACCTCTTCCTATCTTTTCTAGCATGATTGTTGTGAACTATGTAGTACGGTAGACGTACATGTGCTAAGTGATTTGGTTGGTTTAAAACATAGGGTGTTATAATAGCTTTATGGGAAGTTAGTTATAACGACCTTATGTAAGTGAAAATGGTTTACTGATGTTAGAAGTTAAGAGACTTGATCTTATAAGATAAGAGACTTAACTTATTTGTTTTAATGTGGATGTTTGTGTGAAACCTCATTCGTGAGTAATGAGTACTTGGTTTTTAAAGGGATAATGTTTCTGATTTGGGAATCGAATGTGTATCGACAGCACCATCGGCGTTAATAAAGGAAAATGTATTGAATAATGATGTATTAAAACCGGTAGAAACCTCCATCCGCATAGAAGCTAAGATGAGACAAAATGATATTACATTTTCTAGATCATGGTCTTTGTAATAAGATCGTTATAAACAAGAATAAACTACTCACATATATGACATATGTTACTCAATTGTTTTAAAAGAGATTAAGACTATGAGTTATGAAACCTTTCTAAAATAAGTGACTTGAGCATTTGAAAATGAGAAGCTTGAGTAATCAAACTAGGCAAACCGAACTTAGGAAAAGAATGTTGTTACTTGATTTTGAAAAGGAATGTGGGTTGGTCATTCTAATACTACGGATATCGGGTGACTTTTATAAAAGTAATGGATCTCTTTAAAAGAACTTAACGTATGTAGTACTTTGGGGTTAAAAACCCGACTTTGGCATAAAATGAAAGTACTTTGAGTTGTGTGAAACTTGCCTATGCTTGTTGTTGTGAAACTTGCCTATGCTTGTTGTTGTGAAACTTGCCTACGCTTGTGATGATAGCCTTTGTTGTGCAAGTGTGGTATTTACGTTACCGCGTCTCGATAGAGGCGGTTGACTTATTGAGAACTTACTTGACGCGTTGGCGGTGATGGAGAATTCCACGGTATGTTTCCATTTTGATTATCGTCTTGTTGATGTCACATGGACATGTCTACACCGACGCAAAGATTCCGGCATGCGGCCACGCGCCGGGTTGATTACCCGATATATGGTTATTACCGCAACATGGACGCGTTCTACACCGATGCAAAGATTCCGGGCACGTGGCTACGCGCAGGTTGACCACCCAAGATATTGTTATTGAGGTTACATGGGCATGTCTACACCGGCGCAAGATTCCGGTACGTGGCCACGCGCCTGTTATTATTGTTGCATCATGGACATGTCTACACCGTCGCAAGATTCGGGCATGTGGCCATGATGCGAACATGATGGATGTGGTGGCGTGAGACCCATAGTTATATTTGAGTGGTGACTTTGAGGCGTGAGTCACGACTTGACCGCTTATGTTGCGCATCGTATTTTGGTTATCATACATGTCTCCCGCTTTATATAGATCGTTATGATTTGACCGCATATTCTGATTTACGCCACATACTGTACTGGCAGATCGACCGGGCCGCGTCATGCCGCAGTGAGGTACATCGGTCTTGGATCCTCGCTCTAGGATCTCGGGCCATCGTTGGGAAGCTCCGTTTCTCCGAGGCTTATCTTTTGGTATGTGTTCCCGAGTTGTAGGTTCTTGTACATTCGGGGTATGGCGGCCTGTCCCGTCATAGTCGTGTAAATCTTAAGTGCTGTGAAATCGATGTAGGCGGTTGTAAAAGGATTAAACTGCTCGTGTTTTATGTATACCGAAGGCAATCGCTTTTGGTTGGCCTGTTTATTATTATATCTATTGTTACATGTCTAAGTTTTTATTTCCGCTGGTTTTTCTCTGATGTTGTATCACTAGGGTGCCCGGGGTAAGGCACTAGTCACGGGCAACTGTTAGAGTCGTTTTTCGACGAAACGTTTTACACAACTCGCGTAGGGTAAATTCCGGCTATGTCATTTCTAATTTTTGCGGATTTTTCCGAGAGTCGAAACGTGTTGGACCAACAAGAGGGCGCCACTTGGCACCCTCTCATTGGCGGAAATTGTGGGCGTCCCTTGGACGATTTTCCTTGACATTTTTGTCAAGTAGTAGGTAGGATATTTTGTGGTAGATGGATAAGGTGCACTTGGCATGATCTTGGCCCTACACTTGCACCACACTTGGCTTGATCTTGGCCATTGGTTAGCGATGGCTTGACCTATAAATACCCCCCCCCCTTTGATGAACTTCTTCATCCAAAAATTGTGCTAAGTCTAAAATCCCTTCCCCCTCTTGGTGTTCGCCCAACACCCCTCCCCTTGGTGAGGCCCTCGCCGAGAGCCCTCCCCTTAGCCGAGGGTACCCCCTCCTAGTGGGTTTGCCGAGGGTATACACTCCTCGTGGTGTTGTCTCGTATAAATACACCCCCACCTTGGTAGAAATACTCTCAAAAGTATTGTTACTATACCCAAATTACCTTAGCCGTATACCTTGTAGTATTCTAAGGTTATACCTATACGAAAAGCCCCATAATACTATTATACTTCCCGTCAGTCACAAAACCGAAACCCTAAGGAAAATCTCCATAGTTAGTTGGAGTAGTATGTAGAAGTTGGTTAGAACTTCTAAGGGTGGTTTAGAGCGGGTTGAGCGCACTGAGTTGAGCTAAACGTTGCCGTGATCGACTTTATACTTGGATAATTTTGGGCTTATCGAGGTAAACACTTTTGACCTTCTGTTGTAATTGGAAATTACATGTTGTTGAATATATAGTTAAAGTATACTATATATAGAATGGAACATAGTTGTGCGGCAATGTCTTGCGACTTAAGCCTGAATGTAAAGAAGATCCGAATCGTAATTACATGGGACCGTATTACTGAGACTTGTGTAGCTTTTACGCGAGGTAGAATTGTGACGTCCGGATTAGACGTATAACCCCCGGGTGGCTTGGTAGCCGCCGATATAGGAGGAGATTTACGCCACATGGGGGGAGATCCGCGAATTTTCTGTAGAATGTTCTACGAATAGACCTAAATGTTAATAAACGCCTTGTGGCCTTATAGGTGGAAGTAATATGCGTGGCGCGATCTACTTGGCTTAAGGAGTAGCCGGTTTGCAGATTGAGCGCTTTTGCTATTAGTCGATAATCGTCGCGAGGTATGTGAACCTCTTCCTATCTCTTCTAGCATGATATGTGTGTAACTATGTAGTACGGTGAGACGCATACGTGTTAAATGTATTTGATTGGTCTAAAACATAAAGTGTTATAACGCTTTATGGGAAGTTGGTTATAATGACTTTATGTATGTAAGAAAATACTTATGGTTTTAAAAGGTAGCGATTGGAACTATAATCGGTTATGTGATAATAAAGAACTTGAAGTATTTCAAAAGATTTTTGAATCATTTTGAAAGAAGAGTAATACTTAGTTTTGAAAACTTAAGAGTTATACTAGCTTTATGGGAAGTTAGGTATAACTTAAGAATGTTTTATCGAGTTCGGAAATCGAATGTGTATCGACAAACCATCGCGGCGTTAATAAAAGGAAATGTTTTGACAGATTAAGTATTATTAAAACCGTAGAAACTTCCATCCGCATGAAGCTAAGATGAGACAAAATGATATTTCCTAGATCATGGCTGCTGTAATAAGATTGTTATAAACAAGAATATCCTACTCACATATAAGGCTTATGTTTCTCAGATGGTTTAAAAGAGAATTATATTCTTAAATGAATAAGACTATGAACTACGAAACCTTTCTAAAATAAGAAACGTGAACATTTGAAATTAGGCAAACTTGGACGTTTGGAAAGTAATGTTGTTACTTGATTTTACAAAGGTAAGTGTTTTGATTTACTTCAAAAGATAATCACTCTATTTTCATATACTACGGGTATTGTGTGGTTTTTGTGAAAGTAACGTATCTTTTAAAGAGTTAATGTATGAAGTACTTTGGGGATAAAAACCCGATCTTGTTAATCATATAGTAGAAAGTACCTTGTGTATATAACTTGATTGTGTTGGTTTGTGATAGCCTTGTAATACTTTCTTGTTGATTTGTTAAGTAAACATGCTAGGATGCTACGTGTGTTAGTGTCTTGTGATGGTTGTGTAAAGGGGTTTTCCCTTCGACTGCGCTTAAGTTGTTTGACTATCAGCCGTTATGTTGGTATTGTACCACTCACCTTGACTTGTTTCCGGAGGTTAAGTCGCCTCCGACGCGGGTAGACTCAGCGGTGCAGGAGCATGATTCGAGAATACCTCACGCGGTCCTGGGACTCGCGGAGCTACGAGTTCCGGTTAGTTTGCGGCCTTTATGGTCATGCGCGGCATGTGGCCACGCGGATCGCGAGTCGGGGCGATGCCGGGAGTAGCTACCGATGCGAGGAATACCTCACGCGGGCCATTGGAGTGGCCTACGCGAGTGCGGAAGTTCCAGGACTGACGCCGACATTAGATATCGCGGGCGAGTGGCGGCCGATCATGTGGCTGTCTAGACAGATCTCATGATACAGTTTATTACCTTGTTAGTACTGTGGGTATTACTAGTCGGCTATGCCTTCGATTTACTACCGTCACGGTTTTATTATGACACGGTGGGACACGTGTTCATGTGTATTCCTTGGTGCTTTTATATCATAGATCGCCGGTGAAAAAGGTATTCCACGGGCATGATTGATGTTGTGGCGTGAGACCCATTGTTATATTTGAGTGATAACTTGAGGGCGTGAGCCCCTGGCTTGACATGACTGCTTATTTAATTGTAAAATGTAGTTTGGTTATCATACATGTCTTCTGCTTTATAGACTATTATGATTTCATTTACGATTTTCGGGCCACATACTTGGTACTGTTATGCGACCTCCTCGGGCTGCGTTCATGCCGCAGTTGAGGTACACGATCGTAGATCCTAGCTCGTGGTCACGATTCGGCGTTTGGGAAGCTCCGTTTCTCGGAGGCTTATCATGGTATAGTCCTGTCGTAGTAGGTGTTTACATTCAGGGTTTGGCGGGCCCCGTCCCGCCATTGTTGTCGTATCATTCTTAGAGGTCCGTAGTAATGTTGTGGGCGAGTTGTAGAAAGGGACGAATCGCTCAAATTGTTATATATTATGAAGGTAACCGTTTTTGGTTAGCTTTGTCTTCTTATTTCACTGTCTTATTGCATTGGTTTCATGTTATTGTTTTATGTTCCGCTGATTACTCTGATGTTGTATCACTAGGGTGCCCGGGGTAAGGCACCAGTCACGGGCCCGGGTTCGGGTCGTGACAGGCGGGGCCTTGTCCCGTCATATTTCAGTAAAACTCTTAGAGGTCTGTATTCATATGTGGGATTGGACTCATGTACAGCGTTGTGTCTTTTGATTATGTACATTATATGGCAGCCTTGTCGGCTTTGCCCTTGCACGTACGTTGGTTTTAAAAAAAAAATGAGGTGTATTTAATTTCCGCAGTTTACTTGTGTTGTTAAGGTAGAAGGGTGCCCAGGTAGGGCACCAGTCACGGGTCCGGGGTTCGGGGTGTGACACATTTCGCGCCAAACTCTCGTTCCAAGTATGAAACAGATCCTACTATTCAAGTCATGAAAGCCTAGGGGTCTTCTTAGCTCAACTATCCACTTTCATTACACACCACTCATGGACTTATCACACAAATATACTCCACATATACTATGTACTCCGACGAAGATCACCCGCAATTTTTTTTACTCAAGACGGCCTTGCATCAAAGGCCTCTATGGTTTATTAATATTTTAAGGCTCACAATATCTACGTACCCAAACTTACCTTTCCTTCTAACCCGGTGTCTTAAACACAATTACACAATGTTATCCGAACATCACACTTAACATATAATCATTTTATCACGCATACTAGTCTCTAGAGGATTAAGGATATACCTGAAATCAAATAGGCGATTTGTTATACCCCGTATTTCCAGAGTATGTACGTAAGGACGTACGTACAAAAGTTTTA
This sequence comes from Przewalskia tangutica, assembly GCA_029844215.1. Classification (NCBI taxonomy): domain Eukaryota; kingdom Viridiplantae; phylum Streptophyta; class Magnoliopsida; order Solanales; family Solanaceae; genus Przewalskia; species Przewalskia tangutica. The sequence goes on along the minus strand of CM056726.1, from coordinate 83,762,242 downwards.
ACCTTAAGATAGGCAAGGATCGAAAATTTTGTGCACAACTACCAAAACAAATTGTTTTCCGACGAAACGTTTTCCAAAACTTGCGAAGGGAAAATTACGGCTATGTCATTTATATTTTTTGCGGATTTTTCCGAGAGACGAAATATTTTGGACCAACGAGAGGGCGACACTTGTCACCCTCAAGTGGACGGTTGTGGTGGCCGAGAATGTGCACGTTTTGTGCAATGTTTTGTGCCTAAATCATGGGTCAATGTTTGTGAGGGATTTGTGGAGTAGGGTTAGGGTGCACTTGGGCAAATCTTGACCCTCCACTTGCCCCCCACTTGGCTTGATCTTAGCCATTGGTTTCCCTATAAATACCCCCCTTTGTGAAGACTTCTTCATCCTCACAATGTTTTCTAAGTCTTGAAAGCCCTCTCCCCCTTAGTGTAGTGTTTTCGTCCAAGCCTCCCCCTCCCCCCTTTGTGAGGCCTTTTGGCCGAGAGGTACCTCCCCCTCCTAGTGGTGTTGGCCGAGAGGTACACCCCCCCTACCTTGAGTTGTTCTCGTAAAATACACCCCCCCTTGGTAGAAAGTATTCTCCAAGTATTGTTACTATTCCAAAAATACCTTAGCCGTATACCTTGTAGTATTCCAAAGTTACCTCTATCGTAGAGCCCTAAATACTACCTTATGTCCTTTAGTCTCAAAACGAAACCCTAAGGAAAATCTTCATAGCCGGTTGAAGTATTAAGAAGAAGTTGCGTAGAACTTCTAAGGGTTGTTGGAGCGGGTTGGAGCGCCTGCAGTAGGAGCTAAACGTTGCTCAGGATCGACATTTAAACTTGGATAATTTTGGGCTTATCGAGGTAAATATCTTGTCTCCCTATTATAATTGAGTTTATATACTATTGAAGTATAAGAATTAAGTATAAGTTATATACCAGGAAGATATATAATAAGGGAATTGAACTGTACTTACATAGGACTGTATTTACAGTAGACTTGTGAAGTTTGACGGGTAGGGAAGTGCTGCCCAATTTTCCGTAGAATCTTGTATCTAGATTTATTCTACCGAGTAGTCTAGACATTGATAGACTTGTATAACCGTTATAGGTTGAAGTACTGCAAGTAGCATATTCTACTCGAAGGGTGGAAAAGGATAGCAGGATTCTGATGCTTTGGAGCTATTTGCTAATAGTCGGTAATCGTCGCGAGGTATGTGATTCTTCCTATCCTCTTGAGCATGATATTTTAAAAGAATATATATAGTACGGTAGACGTACGTGTGTTAACTGAACGTAGTTTTACGGCAATGTCTTTTGACTTAAGCCTGAATAATAAGAATCTTGAAGTAATTCAAAAGAGTTAAGAAACCTTTTTGAAAGAAGAGTAATACTTAGTTTTAAAAGCTTAAGAGTTATACTAGCTTTATGGGAAGTTAGGTATGACGACTTAAGAGAGATAAAAAGAATGGTTTATTGATTTTAGAAGTTAAGAGACTTGATCTTAAAAGATAAGAGACTTGACTTAATTAAATTAATATGAATTTTGTTAAAAAGTGTGAAACCTCATTCGTGAGTAATGAGTACTTGGTTTTTAAAAGGAATAATGTTTTACTGATTTCGGAAATCAGAATAAGTATCGAACAAACCACGTACGCTAATAAAGGGAAATGTATTGACTAATTAAGTATTATTAAAACCAGTAGAAACCTCCATCTGCATAGAAGCTAAGATGAGACAAAATGATATTACATTTCCTAGATCATGACTGCTTTAATAAGATTGATTATGAACAAGAATAACCTACTCACATATAAGGCATATGTTTCTCAAATTGTTTAAAAGAGAATTATATTCTTAAGTAATTAAGACTATGAACCACGAAACCTTTCGAAAATGAGAAACTTGAGCATTTGAAATTAGGCAAACTTGAATGTTCGGAAAATAATGTTGTTACTTGATTTTACAAAAGGAAGTGTTTTGGTTTACTTAAAAAGATAGTCACTCTATTTTATGCTACGAGTATTGCGTGACTCTTGTGGAAGAAACGGATCTTTTAAAATTAATGTATGAAGTACTTTGGAGATAAAAAAACCCGAACTTGTTGACATAAAGTAGAAAGTGCCTTGTGTGAATAACTTGACTATGTTGGTTTGTGATAGCCTTGTAATACTTTCTTGTTGGTTCGATAAATAAACATGTTAGGATGCTACGTGTGTTAGTGTCTTGTAATGTTGTGTAAGGGGGTTTCCCTGGATTGTGCTTATGTTGTTTAACGATAAGCTGTTATGTTAGTATTATATCACTCACCTTGACTTGATCCCGGGTTAAGTCGCCTCCGACGCGGTAGCCTCGAGCGATCTGTGTGACTATGATTCGAGATACCTCATGCGGGTCCGTGGCCTATGCGAGCTACGAGAGTTCGGTGTTAGTGTGCGGCCTTTATGGTCACGCGTCTATGTGGCTACGCGATCGCGAGTCGGGACGTTGTCGGGAGTAGCTACCCTCGACGCGGGAATACCTCACGCGGGCGTTGGGGTGGCCGGCGCGAGCTGCGGAAGTTCGGACTAGACGCGCACATTAGATCATCGCGCGAGTGGCGGCTTCGATCATGTGGCGGTCTAGACAAATCTCATGATATCTGATTATGACCTTGTTGGTACTGGGTTTTAGTAGTCGGCTATGCCTTCGCATTTACCGTGACGGTTTTATTATGACACAGTGGGACACGTGTTCATGTGTATTCCTTGGTGCTTTTATATCATAGGATCGGCAGAAGGGAAGGTATTCCACGGGCATGATTGATGTTGTGGGCGTGAGACCCATAGTTATATTTGAGTGATGACTTTAAGGGCGTGAGTCCCTGACTTGACATGACTGCTTATTTATTGTGAACTGTAGTTTGGTTATCATACATGTCTCCTGCTTTATATAGACTACTATGATTTCATTTACTGATTTTCGTTTCACATACTTGGTACTGCATCGACCTCCTTCGGGGCTGCTCATGCCGCAGTAGAGTACACCACTGGCCGATCCCCGCCTCCTAGGATCACGATCAGCGTTTTGGGAAGCTCCGTTTCTTCGGAGGCTTATCTTTGGTATAGTCCCCTGTCGTTGTAGGTACTTACATTCATGGGTATGGCGGGGTCCTGTCCCGCCATTGTTGTTATAACATTCTTAGAGGTCTGTAGTACTGTTGTGGGCAGAGTTGTCAAAGGGATGTAACTGTTCGGATTTAAGTTTTTATATATATATATATGCCGAAAGGCAACTTTTCTTCAGATAAACTGTGTCTCTTTTACATTGTTTCATGTTCCGTTTTATATTCCGCTGATTACTCTGATGTTGTATCACTAGGGTGCCCGGGGTAAGGCACCAGTCACGGGCCCGGGTTCGGGTCGTGACAAAAGTGGTATCAGAGCAGTTAATCCTCGGAAAGTGTCTATGCACCGTATCTAGTAGAAGTCTTGATTATCGGTGTTGTGCACCACACCAATAATCGTGAGGCTATAGGATATTTAGGATTGGTTTTCATTCTTCTCACTCCGAGATCGTGCCTTAGAGTCCGTGTTATAAGTTGGACCTCTAACGTATTTCTTTCCCTTACCGATTATGCCTCCGCGTGCAACCCGGGCCCGAGAAGGCAAGGCGAGGAGGCTGCGAGTAAACAGAGGGTTACGAGGCACAGCCCAACCATCACCCGAGTTGGTGCTTCATTCGGGAGTTCTGCGACGTCGCCACCCCAGCAGAGTCTAGCACGGCGGATTCCTCTGCGGCCATGATATTTGAACCTTCGCGACCGATGCGAGAAGTATGGATTGCAAAGAGACGACCCTGTTTCTAGCTATGGGTTTAGCAACCAGAGAGTATTTTATGTATCGATTTATCGCGGGCCTTGATGAATATCTAAGAAAGGGTTGTGCAAGAGTAGCTCTTGATCGACGAGCATGGCTCACAGACAAAGCTTATGCACAGCAGGCCGAGAAACGTAGGGATCGACGGGTTAACCAAGATCGGCAGAAGAGGGCCAGAACAGCAGGGTCCTTTGGTAACTTTCGAGGCGGACCTTCTCAGCTGCAGATTGGTTATGCGCCTCCGCCAGTGCATAGTGGTTCTCCACAGGGTTCAGGACGTTCGGGGTATGTAGGAGTTGGTCAGAGCTCCAGGGCTGCTAGTTCACAGAAACACGTAGGTTTCACCGGATTGATTTTCCTCGGTGTTCATGCAGGCAAACGTCATCCCGGGGAATGTCGTCTTTTTGTTGGTACTTGTTTTACCTGCGGCCGTCAGGTCCATGTGTAGAAAAGATGTCCTAGTAGGAGGACTCGGTCTACCAGGTCAGTTGCGGAGTCAGTGGTTCGGAGAGGAAGGGGTGTTAGCCAGAGGAGGCCACCCCCACCTCGGTATGACCGTTGTGGTAGATGTCATTTTAGGGAGTGTCGTGCTTCTTCGACAGCTTGTTATGCTTGCGGCCAGCAGGGCCATTTTGCGAGAATTTGTCCGACCAGAGGTGGCGCTGATGTAGAGACTCAAACTTCAGGATCAGTGGCTAGTTCATCACCTTCCCTAGCTATGCGCCCAACAGGGCAGGATTGACTAGAACGACAAAGGGGAGTGAAGCAGTAGATACAGGTATATCCTTAACCCTCTAGAGATTAGTATGTGTGATAAGATGAGTATATTTTAAGTGTTATGTTCAGATAGCATTGTGTTAATTATGAGCCTTAGAATATTATACGTAGAGACCTTAGATGTGAGGTCATCTTGAGTAAAAGATTTATTTTATGTTTGACCCTTATTGGAGTGCATAGTTCATGTGAGATATGTTTGTGTGATAAGTCCCTGTGTAGTGTGAAAGGAAAGAGGGTAGTTGATCTAAGAAGACCACTAGGTTTTCGTGACTTGATTATGAGATTGTTCCGGATCGGGGAACAAGAGTTTTGCGTAATAGCGGGTCGGGTTGTGGACCAATTGCGGGTCAACCCGCGGCCTGTATTGTGGTGGGGTCAGTTTGTGGTGGTTCCGCTTTGTGGTAGGGTCACGAGGGTGTTAGGCCCAAGTTTAGTTAACCATCGTACGAGTTCGTGGATGCGTTCGACCAGTAGTCGGGCCGATGAGGTCAGCCCATCTTGTCTTTTAGTCGAGACCGTTTACTCGGCAGAGGGTTATGCGAGATGTTGTATCTGGAAGGTTGTGAGGCTGCACGAGGTGCCTACTTTCACCTTATGACAGGCAGTGGAGCCCAGGTTACGGCTATTTCTTTTTCTGGAAGTTTTACCAGGCAGGGTTAGGAACTCAGGTGAGTCTCCGTATCGCATTCATCCTCGGGCCAGTGTTTGGTTTTCAGGGGTAGCTGTGAGGATTGTTGCCTCCTGTTGAGGGAGTGTTTTTAGCTACCATTTCAGTGTTCGGATATTGCCTTATGACTCCTTGTAGGGGCGGAAGTGTAAGTTGCCGGTCGATTGGTTCGATGTAGGCAAGGTTTAGATAGTTGGTTCATACTTGTTTCAGCAGGATGTGGATAGGGTGAAGCTTATCCAGAAGAGGTTATTGGCAGCTCAGAGTCAACAGAAGTCATGCGGATAATCGGCGGCGACGCTTGGAGTTCAGGTTGAAGGTGGGTCTTCTTGAAGGTACCACCCCGGAAAAGGGTGTGACGAGTTTTGGAAAAACAGAGGAAACTTAGCCCGAGTTACTTTGGGCCTTTCAGATCATGTAAAGAGTAGGCCAGGTTGCCTATAGTTAGCATTGCCATCCAACGTAGGAGGCAGTATGTCCGGACTTTCGTGTTCCTATGTTCGGGAAGGTATCGGAGATCCATCCAGAGTGATCCCAGTTAATGATGACCAAGTTGGAGATAGTAACCCCGAGATTTTTGGAAAACTGAAGAAGTAGCAGAAATGTGGTAAGTTATGAGAAAGAGTTCGAGTGTACGAGAAGGGTACGACGAGTAAGAGAATAGAAGTGATCATTGTGTTTGTAAAGAAAAGGTGCGAATGGAGTATCTTTTAGCCCTTGGGTGGGAGCTTTTGTGGTGATGGAGGTGATTCCTCGTGGACTTGAAGTTGAGTAATTGCGTGTGTGTTATGGCCAGGTACGACATGTTTGTTTTCGTAAGTATAGTAGTGAAGACTATACGGGCGCATGTGTGTTTTGAGACTTAAAAGGAACTGTTATACCCCGTATTTTCAGAGTATGTACGTAAGGACGTACGTAGAAAATTTGAAACTTGTACTAAGGCTTGGCCGAATTAATTTTGTTCACAACACCCGTTTAGAGTCGTTTTTCGAAGAAACGTTTTAACAGCTTTCGGAGGGGAATTTACGGCGATGACAATTCTAATTTTTGCGGATTTTTCCGAGAGACGAAACATTTTGGACCAACAAGAGGGCGACACTTGTCACCCTCTAATTGGTGGGAGTGGGCGGTAATGTGATGGACGAATTGGCCTTGTTGGTCAAGGGGAGTTGGTAGGATATTTTGTGTGTTAGTTGGTCAAGGACACTTGGGTGAATCTTGGCCTTACACTTGTGTAGCACTTGGCTCAATCTTGGCCATTGGTTGGCCTTCACTTGGCCTATAAATACCCATCCCTTTGAAGGCTTATTCATCCATTCCTAAATGATCCTAAGTGTTAAAATCCCTCCCTCTCCCCTCTTGTTGACTCGCCCAAGAGCCCCTCTCCCATTTGAAAGGCCCCCTTGGCCGTGAGCCCTCTCCCTCCAAGTAGTGTGCCGTGGGTACCCCTAGCCTAGTTGCTTTAGATAATACCCCTCTCTTGGTAGAAATACTCTCAAAAGTATTGTTATAATGCCCAAATTACCTTAGCCTTATACCTTATAGTATTCTAAGGTTATACCTATCTGAAAAGCCCGGATATACTATTATACTTCCCGTCACCACCAAACCGAAACCCTAGGAAAATCTCCATGGTTTGTTGGAGTAGTATGTAGAAGTTGGTTAGAACTTCTAAGGGTGGTTTAGAGCGGGTTGAGCGCTGAGTTGAGCTAAACGATTGCCCAGGATCGACTTTAACTAGGATAATTATGGGCTTATCGAGGTAATGATCGTGTCCCTCTATTGTAATGGGAAATTACCTATGGGTAGAATATATCGGTGAAGTATACTATATATAGAACCGAACGTAGTTATCGCAATGTCTTTTGACTTAAGCCCGAATAATACTTACAGCAATGTCTTGCGACTTAAGCTGAATTTAAAGTAGAATCCGAATCGTAATTACATAGGCTGTATTACAGAGACTTGTAGTTGTACCGTGGAGTAGAATTGTACAGTTAGGGTTAGGCGATAACCCCGGTTGGCTTGGTAGCCACCGATAGAGGAGAGATTTACGCCATGTGGGGAGGTCGCGAATTTTACGTAGAATGTTCTACGAGGGGATCTAAATGTTAATAAGCGCCTTGTGGCCTTATAGGTTGAAGTACTACGTGTGGCGCGATCTACTTGGCTTAAGGAGTAGCCGACGGTTGGAAGTACTTGGAGCGTTTTGCTATTAGTCGATACTCGTCGCGAGGTATGTGAACCTCTTCCTATCTCTTCTAGCATGATATGTGTGAACTATGTAGTACGGTAGACGTGCTAAACGTATTTGATTGGTTTAAAACATAAAGTGTTATAACGGCTTTATGGGAAGTTGGTTATAACAGCTTTATGTTGGTAAGAAAATACTTGTGGTCTTTAAAAAGGTAACTGATTTGAAATATAACTGGCTTGTTATGTGTTAATAAAGAACTTGAAGTATTTCAAAAGATTTTTGAATCATTTTGAAAGAAGAAGTAATACTTGGTTTTTGAAAACTTAAGAGTTATACTAGCTTTATGGGAAGTTAGGTATAACGGCTTAAGAATGTTTCTTGATTTGAAATCGAATGTGTATCGACAAACCACCTGCGGCGTTAATAAAAGGAAATGTTTTGTGATTAAGTATTATTAAAACTAGAGAAACTTCCATCTGCATAAGCTAAGATGAGACAAAATGATATTTCCTAGATCACGGTCTTTGTAATAAGATTGTTATAATCAAGAATATCCTACTCACATATAAGACTTATGTTTCTCAGATAGTTAAAAGAGAATTATATTCTTAAATGAATAAGACTATGAGCTACGAAACCTTTCTAAAATAAGAAACGTGAACATTTGAAATTAGGCAAACTTGGACGCTTGGAAAATAATGTTGTTACTTGATTTTACAAAGGTAAGTGTTTTGGTTTATTTAAAAAGACATACTCTATTTTATACTACGTATTGTGTGACTTATGTGAAAGCAACGGATCTTTTAAAAGATTTAATGTATGAAGTACTTTAGGGGTAGATACCCAACTTGTTAGCTTAAAGTACGCGTGTGTATAACTTGATTGTGTTGGTTTGTGATAGCCTTGTAATACTTTCTTGTTGATTGATAAGTAAACATGCTAGGATGCTACGTGTGTTAGTATCTTGTGATGTTGTGTAAAGGATTTTCCTTTGTTGTGCTTATGTTGCTTAACGATAAGTCATTGTGTTAGTATTTTACATCACTCATCTCTTGAGATGATTCCGGTTAAGCCGCCTCCACGCGGGTAGACTCAGCGGTCGATGGACCTATGATTCGAGAATACCTCACGCAGTCCTGCGGCCTATGCGAGCTACGAGTTCCGTGTTAGTGCGGCCCTTTACGGGCACGCGTCCACGTGTGGCTACGCGATCGCGAAGTCCGTGACGACGCCGGGAGTAGCTACCTCGACGCGGGAATGCCTACGCGGGCCGATGAGATTGGCCTACGCGAGTGCGGGAAGTTCGGACTAGACGCGCGACATTAGATATCGCGGGCAAGTGGCGGCTTTGATCATGTGACGCCAGACAGATCTTATGATACGATTCATGACCTTGTTGGTACTGTGGGTGTTAGTAGTCGGCTATGCCTTCGATTTACCCCAGACGGTGTTATTATGGCACGGTGGGACCGTGCTCGTGTGTTCCTTGGTGCTTTTATATCATAAATCGCCGGTGAGGAAGGTATTCCACGCGCATGATTGATGTTGTGGCCCGAGACCCATTGTTATACTTGAGTGATGACTTGAGGCGTGAGTCCTCGACTTGACTGACTTCTTGTTGTAAATCGTAGTTTGGTTATCATACATGTCTCTCGCTTTATATGATCGCTATGATTTCATTTACGTGATGTATTTTCGTTTCACATACTCTGACTGCCAGATCGACCTCGGGCCGCGTTCATGCCGCAGTTGAGGTACACCGCCGTTGATCCTAGCTCGTGGTCAGTTTCAGCGTTTGGGAAGCTCCGCTTTCTCGAGGCTTATCGGTGGTATAGTCCGCCGCCGTAAGTGTTTACATTCGGGGTTTGGCGGCCCCGTCCCGCCATTGTTGTCGTATCATTCTTAGAGGTCTATAGTACTGTGCGTGTGGTTTGTAAAAAGGATTAAACTGCTCATGTTGAAAAAGTTGTTATTTATATATATACCGGGTAACCGCTGGTTAGCCGCCTTCTTATTTCACCGCCTTATTACACCGGTTTCATGTATTGTCTTTATGTTCACTGATTACTCGATGTATGTCTACTGGGTGCCCGGTAAGGCACCGCGCGCCCGGTTCGGTCGTGACAAAAGTGGTATCGAGCGCTTAATCCTCGGAAAGTGTCTACGCACCATATCCAGAAGTCTTGATTATCGGTGTGTTGTGCACCACACCAATAATCGTGAGGCTATAGGTATTTAGGATTGGTTTCATTCTTCTCACTCGAGATCGTGCCTTAGAGCCGTGTTGTAAGTTGGACCCTCCGACGATTTCTTTCCCTTACCGCTATGCCTCGCGTAGGCAACCCGCCCAGAGGCGCGCAGCCGGCGGGCCGCGAGCAGAGTACTGATGTTACGTGGGCACAGTGCCCAATCATCACCGGGGTGCTTCATTCGAGAGTTTTGCGACGCCACTAGCCCCGCAGAGTTTAGTATAGCGCGGCCTCCATCGCGCCATGACATTTGAACCTTCGCCCACGATCGAACAGAGAGAATTTAGATTGCAAAGAGGCGACCACATTACTATATAGATTTGGCTACCAGAGAGTATACCGATGTACCGCGAGTCTTGAGGACTATCTAAAAGAGGTTGTGCAAGAGTAATTCTTGATTGGGCTTGAGCATGGCCTTTGACGGCTTATGCGCAGCAGGCCGAGAAGTCAGATCGACTGTTAACGAGGACGCAGAAGGCCGAGCAAGAAGGTCCTTTGGTAACTTTCGAGACGAGTCACCACCAAAGAGATTTGATTATGCACGCCCACCGCAGAGTGGTCTTCCACGGATTTCGTGGACGCTCGGGTACGCAGGAGTTGGTCGAGCTCCAGATCTTCCGGTTCATTACGATGACGCCATCCCGGGAATGTCGTCTTTAGTCGGTACTTGTTGTACACATGACCGCCGTGGTCCGATGTCGAAAGAGTGTCCTTGTAGGAGGACTTAGCCTTCAGGATCGATGGGTAGTCGTCACCTTCCTTAGTTATGCGCCCTACGGGGCAGGTTTGATTAGAACGATTAAGGGGAGTGAAGCAGTAGATATAGATATATATTTAACCCTCTAGAGATCAGTATGTGTGATAAGGTGAGTATACCTTAAGTGCTATGTTCTGATAACAGTGTGTTAGTCATGATTAGATCATGGTTGTTTAACCGAGTAAGATTTTGGGGGATAGAGAAGGTGTGAGCCTTAGAGCTTTTTACGTAGAGACCTTAGAGGTGAGGCCATCTCGAGAAAAGGTGTAGTGTTATGTTCGACCCTTATCGGAAGTGCATAGTGCACGTGAGTTATGTTTGGGATAGGTCCCTAGTAGTGTGGAATGAAAGGGGGTAGTTGAGCTAAGAAGACCGCTAGGTTTTCGAAACGTAATTTGTGAGTTTGTTCCGAATCGGGGAGCTAGTATTGTGCGCATTGCTGGGTCGGGTTGAGGCCACGTTGCGGGTCAACCCGCGGTAGGTTTGGTGGTAGGGTCAGGTTGTGGTGGTCCCGCCTTGTGTTAGGGTCACGAGGGTGTTAGGCCCAGGTTTAGTTAGCATTTAATCTGGTCGTGGACGATTCGACGATGGTCGGGCCGAGGAGGTCAGCCGTCTTGTTTTCTAGCAAAGACCGTTTACTCGGCAGTGTTGTTTTATCAGAAAGGTTGTAAGGCTGCACGGGGTGCCTACCTTCACCTTATGACAGACAGTGGAGCCCAGGGTAGGGCTGTTGTTGTTTCTGGAAGTTTTGCCAAGCATGTGTTAAGAACTCAGGTGAGTCTCAGAATCGCATTCGCCCTCGGGCCAGTGTTTGGATTTCAGGGATAGTTGTGGGGATTGTTGTCTCCTGTGGAGGTAGTGTTTAAGCTACCATTCCAGTGTTCGGATGTCGCCTTTTGAGGCCTCAGGGCGGAAGTGTAAGCACGGCCGATTGGTTCGATGTTGGCAAGGTTCGCAGTTGGTTCAGCTTGTTCCAGCAGATGTGGATAGTGAAGCTTGTCTAGGAGAGGTTCCGCAGCTCAGAAATCGTATGGATAATCGGCACGACGCTTTGAGTTCGTGCCGGTCGGTCTTCTTAAAGGTACCACCCCGGTTTGGGTGTGACGAGTTTTGGAAAACAGAGGGAACTTAGCCCGGGTTACTTTGGGCCTTTTTAAGTTCATGTGAAGAATAGGCCAGGTTGCCTATATGTTAGCTTTTGCCGTCCGACTTAGGAGGCGATGACCGGCCTTTCGTATTGTTATGATCGGAAAGTATCGGAGATCCATCCAGAGTGTTCGATTAATGATGACCACGTTAGAGATAGTAACCCGAGTTTTGAAGCGGGCAAGATCGTAAATGTGGTAAGAGTTCGAGTGTCACGACCTCGTGGATCGCATGTAGTCCGGCACCATTTGTTGGGTCGCCGAGTGACACTAGAACCTCGCGCAATGTGACAAAAGTGGTATCGGGAAGAAGCGAGCATGTATGGCGAGAATTGATGTGACCATTTCTTTTGTTTGGAAAAGTGTGGAAGAAGTATATTTTAGACCGGAGAGAGGTGTTTGTGGTGATGTTAGAGGTGATTCCTCGTGGACTTGGATGTAAGTATTTTGCGCAGCTTGTTTCGTGGCCACATCGTGGCGTGATTGTTTCGTAAGTATGGTAGTGAAGACTATCTTGCGCGTTTGTTTTGAGACTTAGAAGGAACATTCGACGAATGTTTCTAAGGAGGAGAATGTTATACCGTATTTTCGCAGTATGCGTGCGTGACGCACGAGAAAATTTGAAACTTGTACTAAGGCTTGGCGAATTAATTTTGTTCACAACACCCGCTTTAGAGTCGTTTTTCGAAACGCGTTTTCTGACTTTCGTAGGGAATTTCCGCTATGACATTTCTAATTTTGCGGATTTTTCCGAGAGACGAAACATTTTGGATCAACAAGAGGCGACACTTGTCACCTCTAATTGGTGGGAGTGGTAATGTGATAGACGAATTGGCCTTGTTGGTCAAGGGGAGTTGGTAGGATATTTTGTGTGTTAGTTGGTCAAGGACACTTGGGTGAATCTTGGCCTTACACTTGTGTAGCACTTGGCTCAATCTTGGCCATTGGTTGGCCTTCACTTGGCCTATAAATACCCATCCCTTTGAAGGCTTATTCATCCATTCCTAAATGATCCTAAGTGTTAAAATCCCTCCCTCCTCTTGTCGACTCTCGCCCAAGAGCCCTCTCCCCTTTGAAAGGCCCTCGTCGAGAGCCCTCTCCCCTCCAAGTAGTGTGGCCGTGGGGTACCCCTAGCCTAGTTGCTTCGTATAATACCCCTCTCTTGGTAGAAATACTCTCAAAAGTATTGTTATAATGCCCAAATTACCTTAGCCTTATACCTTGTAGTATTCTAAGGTTATACCTATCTGAAAAGCCCAGATATACTATTATGCTTCCCGTCAGTCACCAAACCGAAACCCTAGGAAAATCTCCATGGTTTGTTGGAGTAGTATGTAGAAGTTGGTTAGAACTTCTAAGGGTGGTTTAGAGCGGGTTGGAGCGCTGAGTCGAGCTAAACGATTGCCCAGATCGACTTTAACTAAGATAATTATGGGCTTATCGAGGTAATTATCTTGTCCTCTATTGTAATTGGAAATTACATATTGTTAGAATATATAGTTGAAGTATACTATATATAGAATGAACGTAGTTATCGGCAATGTCTTTTGACTTAAGCTGAATAATACTTACGGCAATGTCTTGCAACTTAAGCCTGAATTTAAAGTAGAATACTGAACTGTAATTACATAGGGCTGTATTACACTAGACTTGTGTAGTTGTACAGTGGAGTAGAATTGTACACGTTAGGGTTAGACGTATAACCCCGGTTGGCTTGGTAGCCACGCGATAGAGGAGAGATTTACGTTGCGGGGGAGTCTTGCCGAATTTTACGTAGAATGTTCTACGAGGATCTAAATGTTAATAGCGCCTTGTGGCCTTATAGGTTGAAGTACTACGTGTGGCGCGATCTACTTGGCTTAAGGAGTAGCCGACGGTTGGAAGTACTTGAGCGTTTTGCTATTAGTCGATACTGCCGCGAGGTATGTGAACCTCTTCCTATCTCTTCTAGCATGATATGTGTGAACTATGTAGTACGGTAGACGCATACGTGCTAAACGTATTTGATTGGTTTAAAACATAAAGTGTTATAACGACTTTATGGGAAGTTGGTTATAACGACTTTATGTTGGTAAGAAAATACTTGTGGTCTTTAAAAGGTAATCGATTTGAACTATAATCGGCTTGTTATGTGTTAATAAAGAACTTGAAGTATTTCAAAAGATTTTTGAATCATTTTGAAAGAAGTAATACTTGGTTTTGAAAACTTAAGAGTTATACTAGCTTTATGGGAAGTTAGGTATAACGGCTTAAGAATGTTTTATCGATTTCGAAATCGAATGTATCGACAAACCACTGCAAATGCTAATAAAAGGAAATGTTTTGACAGATTAAGTATTATTAAAACCAAGAGAAACTTCCATCCGCATAGAAGCTAAGATGAGACAAAATGATATTTCCTAGATCATGGTCGTAATAAGATTGTTATAAACAAGAATATCCTACTCACATATAAGACTTATGTTTCTCGATAGTTAAAAGAGAATTATATTCTTAAATGAATAAGACTATGAGCTACTGAAACCTTTCTAAAATAAGAAACGTGAACATTTGAAATTAGGCAAACTTGACGTTTGGAAAATAATGTTGTTACTTGATTTTACAAAGGTAAGTGTTTTGGTTTATTTAAAAGATACCACTCTATTTTATACTACGGTATTGTGTGACTTATGTGAAAGCAACGGATCTTTTAAAAGATTTAATGTATGAAGTACTTTAGGGGTAGATACCCGAACTTGTTAGCTTAAAGTACCTTGTGTATAACTTGATTGTGTTGGTTTGTGATAGCCTTGTAATACTTTCTTGTTGATTGATAAGTAAACATGCTAGGATGCTACGTGTGTTAGTATCTTGTGATGTTGTGTAAAGGGTTTTCCTTTGTTGTGCTTATGTTGCTTAACGATAAGTCATTGTGTTAGTATTTTACATCACTCATCTCGAGATGATTCCGGTTAAGTCGCCTCCACGCGGGTAGACTCAAAGCGTCGATGGACCTATGATTCGAGAATACCTCACGCAGTCCTGCGGGCCTACGCGAGCTACGAGTTCCGGTTAGTGTCGTGCCTTTACGGGCACGCGTCCATGTGGCCACGCGGATCGCGAAGTCCGTGACGATGCCGGAGTAGCTACCCTCGACGCGGGAATGCCTCATGCGGGCCGATGAGATTGGCCTATGCGAGTCGCGGAAGTTCCAGGACTAGACGCGACATTAGATACCGCGGGCAAGTGGCCGCCTTTGATCATGTGACGGCAGACAGATCTTATGATACGATTCATGACCTTGTTGGTACCGCTGGTGTTAGTAGTCGGCTATGCCTTCATTTACTTACCCCAGACGGTGTTATTATGGCACGTGGGACCGTGCTCATGTGTGTTCCTTGGTGCTTTTATATCATAAATCGCCGCAGTGATGGGAAGGTATTCCACAGGCATGATTGATGTTGTGGGCCCGAGACCCATTGTTATACTTGAGTGATGACTTGAGGCGAGTCCCCGACTTGACTGATCGCTTTGTTGTAAATCGTAGTTTGGTTATCATACATGTCTCCCGCTTTATATGATCGCTATGATTTCATTTACGTGATGTATTTTCGCCACATACTCTGCACTGTTATCGACCTCTTCGGGCTGCGTTCACGCCGCAGTTGAGGTACACCGCCGTTGATCCTAGCTCGTGGTCACGCCAGTTGGGGAAGCTCCGCTTTCTCCGAGGCTTATCGGTGGTATAGTCCTCGCCGCCGTAAGTGTTTACATTCGTGGTTTGGGCCCCGTCCCGCCATTGTTGTCGTATCATTCTTAGGTCCGTAGTACCGCTGTGGGTAGGGTTTGTAAAAAGGATTAAACTGCTCATGTTGAAAAAGTTGCTATTTATATATATACCAAGGTAACCGCTTTTGGTTAGCCGTTTCTTATTTCACCGTCTTATTACATCGTTTCATGTATTGTCTTTATGTTCACGATTACTCGATGTATGTCTACTTGTGCCGGTAAGGCACTGGGCCATGCCCGGGTTCGGGTCGTGACAGGAACATTCGGGACGAATGTTTCTAAGGAGGGGAGAATGTTATACCCCGTATTTCCAGAGTATGTACGTAAGGACGTACGTACGAAAGTTTTAACCTTAAGATAGGCAAGGATCGAAAATTTTGTGCACAACTACCAAAACGAATTGTTTTCCGACGAAACGTTTTCCAAAACTTGCGAAGGGAAAATTACGGCTATGTCATTTATATTTTTTGCGGATTTTTCCGAGACACGAAATATTTTGGACCAACGAGAGGGCGACACTTGTCACCCTCAAGTGGACGGTTGTGGTGGCCGAGAATGTGCACATTTTGTGCAATGTTTTGTGCCTAAATCATGGGTCAATGTTTGTGAGGGATTTGTGGAGTAGGGTTAGGGTGCACTTGGGCAAATCTTGACCCTCCACTTGCCCCCCACTTGGCTTGATCTTAGCCATTGGTTTCCCTATAAATACCCCCCCCCCCCCCCCTTTGTGAAGACTTCTTCATCCTCACAATGTTTTCTAAGTCTTGAAAGCCCTCTCCCCCTTAGTGTAGTGTTTTCGTCCAAGCCTCCCCCTCCCCCCGTTTTGAGGCCTTTTGGCCGAGAGGTACCTCCCCCTCCTAGTGGTGTTGGCCGAGAGGTACACCTCCCCTACCTTGAGTTGTTCTCGTAAAATACACCCCCCCTTGGTAGAAAGTATTCTCCAAGTATTGTTACTATTCCAAAATACCTTAGCCTTATACCTTGTAGTATTCCAAAGTTACCTCTATACGTAGAGCCCGAAAATACTACCTTATGTCCTTTTAGTCTCAAAACGAAACCCTAAGGAAAATCTTCATAGCCGGTTGAAGTATTAAGAAGAAGTTGCGTAGAACTTCTAAGGGTTGTTTGGAGCGGGTTGGAGCGCCCAGAGTAGGAGCTAAACGTTGCTCAGGATCGACATTTAAACTTGGATAATTTTGGGCTTATCGAGGTAAATATCTTGTCTCCCTATTGTAATTGAGTTTATATACTATTGAAGTATAAGAATTAAGTATAAGTTATATACCAGGAAGGTATATAAGAAGGGAATTGAATCAGACTTACATAGACTGTATTTACTGAGACTTGTGAAGTTTGTGCAGAGAAGTGCTGCCCAATTTTCCGTAGAATCTTGTATCTAGATTTATTCTACCGAGTAGTCTAGAAATTGATAGACTTGTATAACCGTTATAGGTTGAAGTACTGCAAGTAGCATATTATACTCGAAGGGTGGAAAAGGATAGCAGGATTACAGTACTTTGGAGCTATTTGCTAATAGTCGGAAATCGTCGCGAGGTATGTGATTCTTCCTATCCTCTTGAGCATGATATTTTAAAAGAATATATATAGTATGGTAGACATACATGTGTTAACTGAACGTAGTTTTACGGCAATGTCTTTTGACTTAAGCCTGAATAATAAGAATCTTGAAGTAATTCAAAAGAGTTAAGAAACCTTTTTGAAAGAAGAGTAATACTTAGTTTTAAAAGCTTAAGAGTTATACTAGCTTTATGGGAAGTTAGGTATGACGACTTAAGAGAGATAAAAAGAATGGTTTATTGATTTTAGAAGTTAAGAGACTTGATCTTAAAAGATAAGAGACTTGACTAAATTAAATTAATATGAATTTTGTTAAAAAGTGTGAAACCTCATTCGTGAGTAATGCGTACTTGGTTTTTAAAAGGAATAATATTTTACTGATTTCGGAAATCAGAATAAGTATCGAACAAACCACAGCAGCGCTAATAAAGGGAAATGTATTGACTAATTAAGTATTATTAAAACCAGTAGAAACCTCCATCTGCATAGAAGCTAAGATGAGACAAAATGATATTACATTTCCTAGATCATGGCTGCTTTAATAAGATTGATTATGAACAAGAATAACCTACTCACATATAAGGCATATGTTTCTCAAATTGTTTAAAAGAGAATTATATTCTTAAGTAAATAAGACTATGAACCACGAAACCTTTCGAAAATGAGAAACTTGAGCATTTGAAATTAGGTAAACTTGAATGTTTGGAAAATAATGTTGTTACTTGATTTTACAAAAGGAAGTATTTTGGTTTACTTAAAAAGATAGTCACTCTATTTTATGCTACGAGTATTGCGTGACTCTTGTGGAAGAAACGAATCTTTTAAAATTAATGTATGAAGTACTTTGGGGATAAAAAAACCCGAACTTGTTGACATAAAGTAGAAAGTGCCTTGTGTGAATAACTTGACTATGTTGGTTTGTGATAGCCTTGTAATACTTTCTTGTTGGTTCGATAAATAAACATATTAGGATGCTACGTGTGTTAGTGTCTTGTAATGTTGTGTAAGGGGGTTTCCCTGGATTGTGCTTATGTTGTTTAACGATAAGCTGTTATGTTAGTATTATATCACTCACCTTGACTTGATCCTGGGGGTTGTCGCCCTCCGACGCGGGGTAGCCTCGAGCGATCAGTGTGACTATGATTCGAGATACCTCACGCGGTCCGTGGCCTATGCGAGCTACGAGATTTCCGTGTTAGTGTGCGGCCTTTATGGTCATGCGGTCTATGTGGCTACGCGGATCGCGAGTCCGTGACGTTCGGGGAGCTACCCTCGACGCGGGAATACCTCACGCGGGCCATCGGGGTGGCCTATGCGAGTCGCGGAAGTTCCAGGACTAGACGCGCACATTAGATACTGCGGGCGAGTGGCCAGCTTCGATCATGTGGCGGTCTAGACAGATCTCATGATACAGTTATGACCTTCTTAGTACTGTGGGTTTTAGTAGTCGGCTATGCCTTCGTACTTACCCCGTACGGTTTTATTATGACACAGGTGAGACCTGGTGTTCATGTGTATTCCTTGGTGCTTTTATATCATAGACTGCTGGCAGTGAGGAAGGTATTCCACGGACATGATTGATGTTGTGGGCGTGAGACCCATAGTTATATTTGAGTGATGACTTTAAGGGCGTGAGTCCCTGACTTGACATGACTGCTTATTTATCAGGAATCGTAGTTTGGTCATCATACATGTCTCCTGCTTTATATAGACTATATGATTTCATTTACAGTATTTGACAGTTTCACATACTTGGTACCTGTTGATCGACTCCTTCGGGCCGCTCATGCCGCAGGTAGAAGTACACCAGTCGTTGATCCCCGGTCCTAGGATCACAGTTCAGCGTTTAGGGAAGCTCCGTTTCTTCGGAGGCTTATCTTTGGTATAGTCCCCTGTCGTTGTAGGTACTTAAATTCAGGGGGTATGGCGGGGCCCTGTCCCGCCATTGTTGTTATAACATTCTTAGAGGTATGTAGTACTGTTGTGGGCAGAGTTGTCAAAGGGATGTAACTGTTCGGATTTAAGTTTTTATATATATATATGCCGAAAGGCAACTTTTCTTCAGATAAACTGTGTCTCTTTTACATTGTTTCATGTTGCGTTTTATATTCCGCTGATTACTCTGATATTGTATCACTAGGGTGCCCGGGGTAAGGCACCAGTCACGGGCCCGGGTTCGGGTCGTGACACGATTCCAAGGACCGCTAAAACTGGGAACTTCCACCACGACCTTTGCCATGGCCTGCCAGTTTATGAATATCCTGCCTAGGTATTGAAGGTGAAGAACCCAGAATCGATCCAAAGATCGTGCTAACCCACCTGCCACCTCCGGTCGCATGCCTTCTCACCAAATGGCCCTGCTGGCCGCAAGCATAACAAGTTGTCGAAATAGTACGACACTCCCCGAGATGGGGTCTACCACATCGACCACACCGAGGTAGAGGTGGATTCATCTGACTAACACCCCTCCTTCCCCGAAACTCAAGTCCTCGAGCCCGACCCGCCTCGAACATCCCGAACGCCCCAAGACCGTGGAGGAGCACTGCACCGGCCGAGGTACATATCGATCAGCCGAGGCTTCCTGCCTCGAAAGTTACCAAAGGACCCTGCTGTCCTGGCCCTCTTCTACTGAACTTGGTCATTATGTCGACCTCTACGTTCCTCAGTCTGCTACGCATAAGCCTGCATGCGGGCAATATCCATGCCCGGCTGAAGAGCTACACCCGTGCACCCCTCTACTAAATAATCATCAAGCCCTGTGACATAGCGGTGCACTCTATCGTCCATGTCTGCCACTAAAGCGGGGACATACCGAGCCAATGAGTCAAACTCTACATTGTACTCCCGAACCGTACGCCGTTCTGCCTCAACATCATAAATCTATCTGCCCGAGCTCTCCTCATCTGCGAAGGCAAGAAATGTGTAAGAAATGCCCCTGAGAACTCGTCCCAACTAGCTGGAAGCGCATGCTCCCCCGGGACAGTTTCCATGAATCAAACCAGTCGACTGCAGTATCACGCAGCCGATGTGAACCCAATACCACCGACTCTGTCTCTGAGGCCTTGATCACTTTCATGATCCTCTGTATCTGTCGAATAAACTCCTGAGGATCATCCTCGACTATCGATCCATAGAACTATGGTGGATTGCAACTCAAGAAATCCCGAAGTCTCAGACTATCGGATTTAGGGTGAACCACTGGTACTGCCGGAACCACCGGCTCCCGTCCATCCCCATATCTCGCCACGATCCTAGCTAGTAACTGGGGCATCTCCTTGTAATCCATATCCTCGGCTCCTGGTCGTGGAACTGGAGGCTCAGATATCATGGCCTCAGTAGAAACTGTTGCCGCTGTGCTAAACTCTGTTGGGGCTGGCGGCGTCGCAGAACTCGCCGTATGAAGTACTACCTCAGGTAAAGACTGGACATGTGCCCTGGCAACCCTCTGTGTTCTACTCGCAGCTCCCTCTGCTACCATGCCCTTCTGGACCCTGGTTGTCTTGCGTAGAGGCATAACTGGTACATAAAAATACGTTAGAGGGAGTCTAACTTATAACACAGCTCTAAGGCACGATCTCAGAGTGAGAAGAATGGAAACCAATCCTAAATATCCTACAGCCTCCTGATTATAGGTGTGGTGCACAACACACCAATAATCAAGACTCTACTAGATACGGTTTGTAGACACTTTCCGAGGACTAACTGCTCTGATATCATTTTTGTCACGACCCGACCTCGGGCCCGCGACTAGTGTCTTACCCCGGGCACCCTAGTGATAATACATCAGAGAAATCAGCGGAAATCAAAACTCATAGACATGAAACAATATGAAATAAGAAACAGGCTAACTAAAACGGTCACCTTTCTGCATATATATCAAAATCTGAACAGTTACATCCTTTACAAGCACAACTCACAACAGTACTACAGACCTCTAAGATTTTACAACAACTATGACGGGACAGGGCCCCGCCATACCCCTGAATGTACAAGAACCTACAATCTCAGGGAATCATACCAAAAGATAAGCCTCCGGTGAAACGGAGCTTCCCAAAACGCAGAACTGTGATCCCTATGAGCGAGGATCGACAACCGGTGTACCTCTACCTGCGGCATGAATGCAGCCCCCAGAAGGAGGTCAGTACAACAGGTACCAAGTATGTGAAACTGAAAATAATGTAATGAAATCATAACAGTCTATATAAAACAGGAGACATGTATGATAACCAACTACCGTACACAATATACAAGTAGTTATGCCAAGTCAGGGACTCACACCCTCAAAGTCATCACTCATGCCCGTTGAACTCCTTCCTCACTGTCGGCAGTCGTAAGTGTAATCTAAAATCGTGTGACGCGCTCGTGGCATCCTATCTCACTGTCGGCGTACACTTATACAATACATACATATATCTTCTGCCCGTGGAATCCTCCATCACTGCCGGCAGCCGTGGGTGTAACATATAACCATGTGACGCGCCTGTGGCATCCTAATTCACTGTCGGCGTACACATATACAACACACATATATATATAACATGCCCATGGCATCCCTCATCTCGGGTACATGTCTTCATGGGGAGCTAGTCCATGGAGTAATAATCGTATATAACATGCCCGTGGCATCCCTCATCTCGGGTACATGTCTTCATGGGGAGCTAGCCCATGGAGTAATAATCGTATATAACATGCATGTGGCATCCCTCATCTCGGGTACATGTCTTCATGGGGAGCTAGCCCATGGAATAATAGCATACCGGGAGTTTAACCCGCTGCATGGCCGCATGCCCCCGGAATCCCTCATCGGTGCAGACATGTCCATGTAACAATAATAATATACCGGGAGTTTAACCCGCTGCATGGCCGCATGCCCCCGGAATCCCTCATCGGTGCAGACATGTCCATGTAACAATAACAATGGAAGCATACCCGTGGAATCCTCCGTCACTGCCGGTACGTCCAAGTAAATTCACAACAAGTCAGTCGGCCCTCCATCGAGAGACGCGGTAGCATAGAAGTACAATACTTTCCCAACAAAGGCTATCACAACTAGCATAGGAAATTTTAACATACTTTTTAGACTTTCATTTTATGACAACAAATCCGGGTTTTAACCCCAAAGTACTACATACTTTCATTCTTTCAAAAAGACATCTTTTTACGTAAAAGTCACACGATACTAATACTCGTAGTATCAAAACAGAGTAACTACCATTTTAAGTAAACCAAAACAATTTCCATACCTTCCTTTTTAAATAAATCAAGACAATGCCATGCCTTCCTTTTAAACAAAAACACTTCTCCTTTCAAAGGTCAAGTAACAATATACATCTAAAAATAGTTTAAGCTTCATAACTTCAAATTCTCAAGTTTCTTCTCTTTTAGAAATCAAGAAAATCAATAAATGATCTTATTAAAGCAGTCATGATCTAGAAAATGTAATACAATTTTGTCTTATTCTAGCTTCTATGCAGATGGAGAATTCTACTCATTTTAATTTAATTGATTGTCGATACATTTTCTTTTATTAACGCTGCAATGGCTTGTTCGATACTTATTCCCATTCATGCAGTAAATTAGCAAAGTCAACTCGACTCCAAATACTTCCTAACGACTCTTACCAACATCCCCCATAAGACTTGGTAAGAACTAGGATAACTTTATTCTTTTAAAGACCAAGTACCAATTACTCACGAATGAGGTTTCACAACTTTTAACACAATTCAAGTCCTTAATAATTCATATAAAGTCACTTAACTTTAGAATCAAGTCAAGGACACAAAAAGGGAATCAAACTTCTTTAACACACGTGCGTCTACCGCACTATATATTTTACAAATATCATGCTCAAGAGAATAGGAAGAATCACATACCTCTTGGGCTTAATCCACTAGCCAAGTCGAGTATGCCGCGCGTAGAATATCCACCTATAACAACCACAATACATCTATCAACATCTAGTTCTCTTCGTAGAATATTTCTAAGAATAAGGTTTCTTATTCTACGGAAAATTCGGCAGCACTTCCCATGCAACTCCGTACCTCTCCACCTTTTTCAAGGCCCGATACCAATAGCCAACATGCCACATTTAAGGCGCAGTAATACAACAACTCAGAGGGGATTACACGCCTAACTGGACGTGTAAAATTCTGCCCCACAATATACCAATCAGTCCATTTATTTGCAATCTTCCTTCCACATATTATATACTCAATTATAAACTACTACAACATGTAATCTCCAATTACAATAGAAGGACAAAGGTCATTACCTCGATAAGCTCAAAATTTTCCAATGATTATAAGTCGATCCTTAGGAATCTTAGCTCCAATTCTTTACATTCCAATCCACTCCAAGCAAACCTTAGAAGTTCCTAACCAACTTCTCTTCAAGATTCAACTCCAAAAAGTGAAGAACACCTTAGGCTCAAACTTGGCAAGTTTCGGCCAAGGCAAGATTTCAAGGCTAGGGGTGTGAAATCTTTTCTAACTCTTGGTTCACAATCATCCTAACACCTTAAGGAAGAACACTTAAAAGTGTAAGGATTATTGGACAACTTTTGGTCAAGGGGGAGGCCAATTTGCCGAGACACTCAAGGGAAGGGAGGGAGTATTTGCCTTGGAAATAATTCAAGTGTGGATGAAGAAGTCTTGCAACAAGGGTCTATTTATATGCCAACCAGTGGCTAGGATCAAAGCAAGTGTATGGTAGATATTGGGGACAAGTGTGTGTGGGTCCCACAAGCCACTTGTCCAACACAAAACTTGGGACACTTGGCTTGCCACATGGCACCACATTTTGGCCAAGGGCCACTTGTCACACTAATTTTGGCCATGTGCCACCTAAGGGGGTGACACGTGTTGCCCTCATATTCGTCCAAAATATTTCATCTCCCGAAAATATCCATAATACCCAAAATCTCGAAATAATTTGGGCCCCGCAAAACCGTAAATTTCTCACGTGGGCCCCACGTGACCAATTCCGGAAAATAAAATCCATAATTCTATTATATTCCCAGAAGTCCGAATACCAAATCTGGGAATCCAATTCCCATTTATGAACCTTTTTCCTTCACAAAATCTGGAAAATTTTTCGTCGGAAAATCAAACCTTTCTTTCTTTCCAACCTTAATGTCGTATTTTCGTACGTACATCCTCACATACATACCCTGGAACTATGGGGTGTAACATATTTGTTGTACAAGTGTTGTATTTCTATGCTACCGCGTCTCTCGATGGAGGGTCGGTTATCTGGTTGATTGCTTGGACATACTGACGAGTTGGATGGTCCACGGGTATTCTTCCACTATGAGTGTTATCTTGTTATTTCCTTTGGACACACTGACGCGATGGATGGTCCACGGGTATGCGTCCACTAGGATGGTTCCATGGCCATGCTTATACCGAGGTAAGATGACGGCACGCACGCGCGCGGGTTAAATTCCCGGGTTATGTTATTAGTCCATGGACCGCTATTCCATGAAGCTTGCCGCAGTGACAAACGATCACGGGCTTGATTTGTACATGTGGTTACAGGCACACTTTAGATACTTGTACTGGTCATTTCTTGTGTATCGGCAGGCTCTGGTAGATAGCTTAAGATACTTGCCTCGGTCATATCTCGTGAGACGGCAGACTCTGGTACGTTGGCTTAAGATACTTGCCTCGGTTAGTTGCGTGACTAGTTTTTGGATCTGGTAGTTGGCTTCCGTACTTGGCCCGTAAAGTTTTATGACTAGTTTTTGGAACTGGTAGTTGGCTATTCTACTTGGCCCGATCGGTTTATGACGCAGGTAGGATCAAGTGTTCAGGTTCACATGTGGGTGTTGTTTTACATCATGTACTGCCGACAGTGAGGAAAGAGTTCCACAAGCATGATTGATATTATGGGCGTGAGACTCATAGTTATGTGTGAGTGATGATTTTGAGGACATGCGTGTCACGACCCGACCCCGGGCCCGCGACTGGTGCCCTACATGGGCACCCCTGTCAGGTATACATCAGAGAATAGCAGCGGAACATATACAACACACATAAAAACTTAGACAAGAACAACAACAAAGCAAATGATAAGGCCACCTTCCGTAAAATATACACAATCCAGAAATAGAACAATACATTTTTTTTTCTTTACAACCCAATCCACAATGTGACTACAGACCTCTAAGAATAACAACTGTGACGGGACAGGGCCCCGCCATACCCCTGAATATACAACGACCGACCATACCAGGGATAAGCCTCCGAAGTAAAGGAGATTCCCAACAGCTGAACAGTGATCCTAAGCGTGAGGATCAGCAACATGTATACTCTACTGCAGATTTAACGCAGCTTCAAGGAGGTCAAGATAACATGTACCAAATATGTGAAACTGAAATCAGTAATGAAATCATAAGTCTATTATAAACTGAGACGTATGATAACTCAATTAATAAAGATAATCGTGGCCTTACTAACAATGAGAGTAAACAAGTATATACTTTACTGCATAAAAATAGGAGGCTCATGATCAAAACAGGTCCTCGCCTGTAGTAGTATCAATAAGCAATCCTACTCCCGACTATTTCACCCGCACGGGTCCCGTGGACCCGCACGAGGTATTCTCGCATAGTCAGACTACCGCATGGGACTATTTCACCCGCATAAGCCCATAAGGACTCGCATGAGGTATTCCTCGCATCATGGGTAGCAAATCCACAGAACATGTGGTATAACGTCTTGGGGGTTTATCCCTCATTTATACTCTTACCCTGAAGCAGGTGGTATAACGTCTTGGGGGTTTACCCCTCATTTATAATCTTACCCTGGAAAAGGTGGTATAACGTCTTGGGGGTTTACCCCTCATTTATACTCTTACCCTAGCTCAACCGGCCATCATATATAACATAAGCCCTACCGGCTTATCATACATAACATAAGCACTACCGGCTTATCATACAATAAATAAGCAAGTTAAGAAACCCCCCTAACTTCTTATGAGTCTTATTCATATACACTCTCATTTTAGTTTACTTAAGGCACTAACATGTCATTATAAATCCGGGAATTTAACCCAAAGTACCACGTACTTCTATTCTTTTAAAATGACTCCTTTTCATATAAAACTTCCAAGATACTAATAACCATAGTATCAAGTCATAACTGCTTTTCAAGACAAGTCACAGTACCTTTTAGAAATACAATTAAAGGCTTCTAAATCAAGTGACTTCTTTCTTTAAAAACTTTAAGCAATTGATGCCTTTAAATCAATTTGCCTTTCATTATTTCAAGTCATTTATCATACTTATTTTACTTAGAGTAAACCACTCTTTTTAACATTCCATAAAGCTATTATAACCAACTTCCCATAAAGTCGTTATACTAGCTTTATACCTTAGAAACTTACATTCTTCTTTATAACCAAAAGACTTAAAATTTCCAACAAAACAAGTATCAAAAATACTTTCAACATACTTAAAGTCTCTTAACTTTTGAAAACTAAGTTATCCTTAATATTTAAACAAGTGAGTTAATTTCCTAACTCAACTAATTTGGACATTCTTAAAATAAGCCAAAGATATCAAATGGACTAGATTGTCAAAATCTTGTACGTCTACCGTACTATACATTTACAACTTATTCATGCTCAAGAGATAAGAAAGTTCCACATACCTCTTCGGTTTAATCCACTTGTTAATTCCAATATGCCGCACGTAGTATGTCAACTTATAATGACCATAGTACGTTTATTAACTTCTTACTTCAAACATAGAATATTCCAAGTGCAAAGTCACTAAATTCTACGGAAAATCGGACAGCACTTCCTTTGTTTCTACATACTTTGCCACCTTTTTCAAGGCCGAATTCAATAACCAAACACGCCACATTTAAGGCTCAACAAAGTAGTTACCAATAGGGGATTACACGCATAATCAAAACGTGTAAAATTCCGCCCCACAATAAATATCAAACTAGTCCAACATATAATGTCCATTCGGCAATTTGAGAGGCACTAATACAAATTCGTTTCCAAATCCTTTTTAATCCAAGTTGTTTAATATAACATGTTATCTAGCCGCAATTGATAATAACTACTACAATCCTCAAGTAGGTAAACATGCGACGATTCTAATTAACGACCAAATTGTAATTCAATTTCAAATGACTCAACATGTCATTTTCGGATTTGAGCTTCCAAATTTCCATAACACTTATCAATCTTCATAATACATATCACATGATCATTTCTAACTTATAATAACATGGAATCTTCAATTACAAAAGTAAGACGAAGATTATACCTCATTTAGCTCAAATATGATCCAAGATTACAAGTCGATCCTTAGCAACTTTAGCTCCTCCTTTCGACGTTCCAAACCACTCCAAGTAACCCTTAGAAGCTTATGAAGAACTCCTCTTCAAGTTCCAACTTCAAAGTTGAATAACTCCTTAGGTTTTTGCCTTGCGACTAATACGAAAACACCACTTTTCCGGGATCTTTCTATTGAGATACACTTACAATACCCTTAGGTACCTTGGTTTAAAGTATTGGGAATTATGGACACAAATTGCAAAATTTTCTTGTGTGGAAACCCTCAAAGCCGAGAGCACCAAGTGCTTCTTCAATTTTTTCTAAGTGTTGAGAATGACAAAGTATTGCTCTACTAGTGTACATATATAAAATAATGGAGGGTCTAGATTAGTACATATGGATGGCTTGGATGAGTTTCACATGGATTTTGCCCAAGTGGCCCTTGGACTTTAGTCAACAATGTCAAGCTTAAGTCTTTGCAAGACTTGGTCATCTCTCTAATGGTCAAATGACCATATTACCCATGCCATTTCCGCCCAAGACCACTAAGGGGGGTGACACGTGTCGCCCTCCCATTCGTCGCAATATCTCGTTTTCCGACAATTCCATAATTCCGATAAATTTTTACTCGTCTCAAATCTTAACATTTGCGAGTTCTTACGTACGTTCTTATAAACATATCCTGGAATTCCGGGGTGTAACATTCTTCCCCCCTTAGAAACATTCGTCCCCGAATGTTCTTTTGGGAGTCAACTTAAAGATAGCGACATAGTCTCCTTACAACCCCTACATACCGATAATGCCACACGTGGCCACATAATAATACTCATACAAAAATGTCAAACTGAACCCCATGTGTCAACGTCGGTTATCTGCATAAAGCTTCACGACTCGAAGCATTAATAATCTTTTCTCGATAAGTTTCGCTTATCCATCGCTCACGAATCAAGTTCGCCCAAATAATCGAACTCGCCACGTCGAACCAACCAACCGCGATCTACACTTTCTACATACAATGCCTCATACAGGCCATCCAATATCGGAAGGGTATCTGTTATCGTACGTAACTCAACAAGAGGCAAATAACCCTCCCAACTATCTCTGAAATCAAGAACACGGGCCCGCCACCTATCCTCAAGTGCCTGGATAGTACGCTCTGCCTGTCCATCGGTCTGAGGGTGTAATACAACACTGAGACCCACCTGTGCCCCTAATCCCTTCTGAAAAACCTCTGAGTTAGCCAGAACCGAGCTCATTTGTCTGGCATCATAATGTAGGAACCCCGTGCAGTCTCACAATCCCCCTGCTATACAAGCTAGCATAAACCTCAGCCGAGTAAGTGGTCCCAATCCGGAAGAACACGGTCGGTTTCGCCAGCCTATTTACCATGACCCACAGGGAGTCGCACTTCCTCTGAGTAAGATGCCACCCTGTCACAAGATCCATTTTAATTACCTCCCAAAACTAAGTCGGGATCTAAATCGTCTGTAATAGCCCACTGGGCTTCTGGTGCTCAACCTTGACCTGTTACTAATTCGGACATTATGCAACAACTCTGCTACGTCCCTCTTCAGGCCATCTTACCAATACATACATCTGAGGTCACGACACAACTTAGTCGACCCCGAACAATTAGAGCAATAAGCACTGCGTGCCTCACTTAAAACCTGCTGACAAGTCCTTCAAAGACCGGTACACACGATCTATCTCATATCACAAAGACTCCCATCCGTGCTACTCAAATCTTCTTCTCTTCTCGGAGAGTCGTATCATAACTGGATCCTCATACTGTTGCCTTTTTACCTCCTCAACGACGGAAAACTCGGCAACCTCTCGGATCTAAACTTTATTAACCTTGGAAACAAATAATCGATCCCCTCGGCTCGGTAGCTGAAGAATCTCACGGACCACGTCCTGTCTATCCGCTGCCCATCCGCATACTATCCTTAGATCCACGACTAAGAGTATCTTTAACTGTCTTGTCTTTTCTCAGATGGTATAGGATATAAATATCACAATCCTTGGGTAACTCTAACCACCGTCTCTGTCGCAAATTCAACTGCCTCTGTCTGAAGATATACCGGAGGCTCTTGTGGTATGCACAAATATCCACATGAATTTTATATATACGTCATGCCCCCAAATTTTCAAGGCATGATTTAACTGCCGCCAACTCTAAATCGTGAGTGGCGTAATTTCCTTTCCTGCTTCCCTAACTACCGGGAAAACATATGCTCTACCCTTATCGGGTTGCGTCAGTACACAACCTAGCCCAACACCCAACGTGTTATCATAATAACCTACCCCTCAAGTCTCTCAGGAGAGGTTAGAACTGTAGCCGTGGTCAACTTATCTTCCAATAACTGGAAGTCTTTCTCATAACTGCAAAATATTCGGGTATCCTTAATCTCAATCATGGTTCCTGTTTCCCTTTCTCTGTTGCAACCAAACTTGGTTACTAACTTAGATTTGATTCCTTTGCTTGCCCCATGGCTAAGACTTCCTGTCAATCACAATTTAAGGGGGGGGGGATTTCCTTGATCTCGTCAAGTAGTAACCCGCTTATTCTCTCCCAGCTCGTAGAGCTTATAGCCAGGTGTTCAACCTCAACTCATGGTATTACATAATCCAATGACTTGTCAAGATTTCTTATCGTTCGAGTGTCTACTCGTCTTTCCTTTATAAGTTATTTCAAGTTGTCCTAGGGTCCCTCACCCCCTCCGTATTTCCTTACTATTTTTCTCGTCAGTACAGATGCTACCACCTTTTCTCGAGGTGTTCTTACTGCTCATTATTTACTAATGGTCTTTACACTGGTCTGGGGTATTCATATCTCGTGCAACTTACATAACCACAGTTGTATTCTCTTTTATCATTCTGGTCATAATATTTCCTTATGCTTATTATTAGCAAAAGTATTTCTATCTTGATTCATAATCGTACAGTTTCATATATGCGTACAACCTGCATTTATATCTTTATGATACTTCCTCGACCAATTCGTACGTCGTTCTTAATTACCCCAACACAACACTTTTTTTTCCACGGTTATCTACAACTGTAACCTATGGCATGACGATACCGAAGACCTTACCAGTCTCATATCCTTCGTCTAACAACATGGGTACACGCAACCCCATAATACGTGAAATCGCTTCTTACGTGGGGAGATAACTTATCTCCCTTTCTTAAAATTTCCTTGGAGTCAAAACCCTAATCACAGGGTCCTCTTGCGGTCCAGTAAATATCTAATCATCACGCACCGCCTTAAAGTCATGTAGATTTTCAAAACCTACCAAAGATGCCCTCAACGCTCGCCAAAGACTGTGATTTATTTTATTCTTGCCTTGCACATTTTCCTGAAATCATCCGGAAGGTCGTGGCCCTGACCGCCACACCAAACCAACTCCAAGTACCTCCAAGGGCACTTAACATAAATTCCTTCAAATTCAATTATTACTTACTTCCTGCGTCAATTTACCTCAAATGAACAAGTCACACAGACTTATTAAAAACAATGATGCCAAAGAAGGAAGGATAATTCACTGGTTACCACCACTTCTCTTCCTTTACATCGATAATCACCTTACGTAAAACCGAATCGAGCCAATCTCTCTCTGCAGTCAACGTTGGCATAACAAGAGGCCAACTAGCCCGTACTCATAATGACCTCAACGTCTGTCATAACAGCTCTGCTAGGTCTGCTAGGGTCCAACGACTGTATCGTTATCGGTAATTATTATCTACCCGCTCAGCTACCACCCAACACTCACGGGTGTAGTCACCACGAAAGGTCCTCATGGATTCAGGCTCCATTTCTTTACACTTGGTTGATCTCTTTCATCGGGTCGCATTTTCCCGTACTTCCAAACTTATTCTAGCGTACGTACATAGCCTTCATACTGATTCGGGCCTCCAATATTTGGAGTTACTATTCTAAACAACATAAGGCCATTTCCGGCTCTCACAACCTGGTTCCGGTGGAATGCGTCCAAGAACCCGTAAAATGATTAACTAGACTTGGGCCTTGCACCCTCGTGACCCTGTCACGTAGCGGGACTACTAACAACTGATCCCATTCCATTTCAAGCTATGGGGCGACCCTTAATAGGTCCTCAACCTGACTCGGCGTCGTATTTAACTCTTACCCTTGGTCTGACTTAACTTTTTACTACCCGAGAAGGCCTTATATACCTACGGTTTCGGTGGTTATCATATTCTTAGGCTCGCAATTTCCATGCTCCATGCCTACCTTATCAGTCCCCCCGTAAACGGGTACAAAAACTTATCGTAATACCATAATCGTGTTGTCTTGACCACAACAACCATACTTACTCCATACGGATCTCACCCGTACCATTCTCGAAATCCTACTACGTAGCTCAATCTATTAACATAGTCTTCCATTAATTCCCTTAATAATAACTTCTTAAGGGTCCATTTCCTTCTCAGACAGCTCATCATTTCCTAATTATCTCAAATTAGTATGTAAAACCTTGATGAGAATTCATTAACTGTTTCATACCTTCCCGGTATTTATTTAGTCCTTACCAAATCCTGGTAACCTAAAACCATTTTAGGCAACACGCGTCCGACCCTCATACATAAATACGTATAGCTGTATGTCACAATACGAACTATACTACAAACATTACCTACCTGGATACGCAATCCACATCATTTTTCCTGGGTCATCACGCTTTCTCGTGGCAAACAACATAACTCGTTAGGGAGACGACCCTAACCACAAAATTTCATCGCACGATCTCAGAGTGAGAAGAATGGAAACCAATCCTAAATGTCCTGCAGCCTCCTGATTATAGATGTGGTGCACAACACATCGATAATCAAGACTCTACTAGACACGGTCTGTAGACACTTTCCGAGGACTAACTGCTCTGATACCACTTTTGTCACGACCCGACCCCGGGCCCGCGACTGGTGCCCTACATGGGCACCCCTGTCAGGTATACATCAGAGAATAGCAGCGGAACATATACAACACACATAAAAACTTAGACAGTAAACAACAACAGGCTAGCCGATAAGGCCACCTTCCGTAAAATATACACAATCCAGAAATAGAACAGTACATTTTTTTTTCTTTACAACCCAATCCACAATGTGACTACAGACCTCTAAGAATAACAACTGTGACGGGACAGGGCCCCGCCATACCCCTGAATATACAACGACCGACCATACCAGGGATAAGCCTCCGAAGTAAAGGAGATTCCCAACAGCTGAACAGTGATCCTAAGCGTGAGGATCAACAACCTGTATACTCTACCTGCGGCATGAACGCAGCCCCCCGAAGGAGGTCAGTACAACATGTACCAAATATGTGAAACTGAAAGTACTGTAATGAAATCATAAGTCTATAATAAAACTGGAGACAGGTATGATAACTCAATTATTATACCCCGTATTTCCAGAGTATGTATGTGAGGACGTACGTACAATTGTGTAAACCCGAATTATGATTAAGGACGAAAATTGTGCACACCCTACAAAAAGAATTGTTTTTCCGACGGAAAATTTTCCGAACTTTGTAAGGGAATTTTACGTTTTCAAGAAAATATTTATTTTGGATTTTTCTGAGAGATAAAATATTTTGGACCAACGAGAGGGCGACATGTGTCACCCTCAAGTGGACGGTTTGGTGGACGAAATTGTGGTCAAGATGGCACGTTCTTTTCATGTAAAATTCCATAAACCTTTGGTCAATGTTTGGTTAGATATTTGTGTGGTAGATGGATAAGGTGGGACCCACACACACTTGTCCAAATCTTCACCCTCCACTTGCTTTGATCTTGACCATTGATTGGCCTATAAATACCCCTTAAGTTCAAGACTTATTCTTCATCCCTTAAACATTTTCCAAGTCTCAAAATCCCTCTCCCCCTATTAGAAGCTCTCGTCCAAACTACCCCCCCCCCCCCTTAGAAAGGCTCTTGGCCGAAACCCTCCCCCCTTCCTAGTTGTTCTCGTTGAAATACCCCCCCTTTTTTTGGTAGAAAAGTATTCTCCAAGTATTGTTACTATTCCAAAATACCTTGGCCCAAATACCTTGTAGTATTCCTAAGTTACCTCTATACTAAAAAGCCCGGAAATGCTACTTTATATCCTTTAGTCACAAAACGAAGCCCTAGGAAAAATCTTCATGGTTGGTTGAAGTATTAAGTAGAAGTTGTTTAGAACTTCTAAGGGTTTCTTGGAGCGAATTGGAGCGTACAAAATAGGACCTTGCTCAGGATCGACTTTAATCTTGGATAATTTTGGGCTTATCGAGGTAAATATCTTGTCCTTCTATTGTAATTGGAAATAACATAATGTAGTAGTATAGAAATGAGTATAAGATATATAGAAGGATGGTATAAGAGAAGAGAATTGAACTGTACTTACATAGGGTGTATTCTGAGACTTGAGTAGTTGACGGGTAGGGAAGTGCTGCCCAAATTTCCGTAGAAATAAGAACCTTCTGCTTAGAATATTCTACAGAGTAGTCTAGACGTTGATAGACGTATTTGACTATTATAGGTTGATACTCTGCGCGCGACATATTCGACTTGGCAGGTGGATTTCGCCGAGGAGGTATGTGATTCTTCCTATCCTCTTGAGCATGATATTTTAAAAGAATATATATAGTACGGTAGACGTACGTGTGTTAACTGAACATGGTTTTACTTCGATGTCTTTTGACTTGAGTTTTAAATAATAAGAATCTTGAAGTATTTCAAAAGAATGAAGAATCGTTTTTGAAAGAAGAGTAATACTTGATTTTAAAAAGCTTAAGAGTTATACTAGCTTTATGGGAAGTTAGGTATAACGGCTTAAGAGAAATAAAAGGAACGGTTTACTTAATTTTTTATGAAAGCCTTGTATTGATTTCGGAAATGAGAATAAGTATCGAACAAACCACTGCAGCGCAAATAAAGGAAAATGTATTGACTAATTAAGTATAATTAAAACCAGTAGAAACCTCCATCTGCATAGAAGTTAAGATAAGACAAAATTTTATTACATTTCCTAGATCATGACTGCTTTAATAAGATCATTAATAAACAAGTTTTGATTTCAAAGTAAGGACTTGATTTATAAAAGACAAAGACTTGAAAATTTGAAGTGTTTTCGTTTAAAAAGGAAGGCATGCTTTTGTCTTAAGTTGGTTCAAAAAGAAGGTAGGGAAATTGTTTTGGTTTACCTAAAAGGATAGTCACTCTATACTACGGGTATCGTGTGACTCTGGTGAAAGAAACAGATCTTTTTAAAGAGTTAATGTATGAAGTACTTGGGGATAAAAACCCGAACTTGTTGACATAAAATAGAAAGTACCTTGTGTGAATAACTTGACTATGTTAGTTTGTGATAGCCTTGTAATACTTTCTTGTTGGTTTGATAAGTAAACATGTTAGGATGCTACGTGTGTTAGTGTCTTGTGATGTTTGTGTAAAGGGGTTTCCCTTGATTGTGCTTATGTTGTTTAACGATAAGTTGTTATGTTATTATTGTACCACTCACCTCTTGACATGATATTCCGGGGGTTAAGCTGCCCCCCGATGCGAGGGATGCCTCATGCGGGTCTAGGGGACCTATGCGGAGCTACAAGAGTTCCAGGTTAGTGTGCGGGGGAATACCTCATGCGGTCTATGTGGCCATGCGAACTACGAGATTCTAGGACGATGCCGAGGAGTAGCTACCCTCGATGCGGGGAATACCTCATGCGGGCCTAGGTGGCCTATGCGGAGCTGCGGTGAGTTCCAGGATTTGACGCGCACATTGATACTGAGGGCGAGTGGCCAGCTTCGATCATGTGGCGCGGTCTAGAAAGACCTCGTGATACAGTTTTATAGCATTGTTGGTACTGTGGGTTTTAGTAGTCGGCTATGCCTTCGTACTTACCCCGTACAGTTTTATTATGACACAGGTGGGACCTGGTGTTCATGTATATTCTGTTACACCCCGTATGTACAAGACATGTTTTAAGGTAGTACGTAGGAGCTCACAAGTGTTAAGAGTTGAGACTTGTAAAAAAAAATTATCGGAATTATGGAATTGTCGGAAAAACGTAATATTGTGACGAATGGGAGGGCGACACGTGTCACCCCCCCCCCCCCTTAGACATGCCTTGGACGAAATGGCATGGCCAATTTGGTCATTGACCATAAGTCTTCTAAGGCTAAAGTCTTGCAACTTGTAGCATGAGAACATTGACTAAGTCAAAGGTCCCACCTTTGTCTTGATATTTAGCAAGACTACATCCAAACCAACCATTTGTTTGTATCCTAACCCTCCAAGGTGCTACATATATTACTACTAGTAGAGGGAGAGCTTAACACTTAGAATAATTTACACAAAAATTGAAGAACATAGGCTATGTGCTCTCGGGTTCCATACAAAAAAAAAAAAAAAAATCTTTGTTTGTGATCCATTTAGCTCCCCACTTTAAACCAAGGTTCTTATGTGTATTGTAAGAAAGTCTCAATAGAAACATCTTGGAAAAAGATAGTTTACGGGTTAGTCGCAAAGTGAAAACCTAGTGGCTTTCTAGGTTTTGGATTGAAAGCTGGAAGGAAAGTTGTTGGTGTTGTTCTAAGGGTCTCAACGAGCGGATTGAAGTGTCTTGGAGAGGTTCTAAACTACTAAGGATCGACTTCGGATTGGAATTGGATTAAGATTCGTTGAGGTATAATCTTGTCCTTTAATGTGTTACAAGATTATATATTTATATTGTTGTTGTTAGCTTTACGTGTTGCTAGCATGAAGTTGATATGTAGAAGTTTATAAGGATTGTGGATTGATTGTAGCCTTGGAAATCTGGAATGTAATGTAAGCCATGTTAAGTTGGATTTCAATTTAGTCGTTATTAGAATCGTCGCATGTTATGGATTTGAAGATTGTGGTAGTTTTAATCAAATGCGACTTGATATCATGTTATGTTAACAATTTGGATTGAAATGGAAATTTGATAAGAATTGGTATGGTTGAACTCTAGGTGGTCGAATTTGGACTTTTAGTTTGTTATTCATTTGTATTGCACTACTTTCTAAATTGTGAGCCAATTGGGGCTGTTTAGTTATTCATTTGTATTGGACTACCTTCTATATTGTTGTGAGCCAATTGGGGCTGTTTGGTTATTGTATTTCGGCCTTGAAAAAGGTGGCAAAGTAAGTAAAAACAAAGGAGGTGCTGTCCGATTTTCTGTAGAATTTGGCGACTTAACACTTAGAATATTCTATGTTTGAAGTAAGAGGTTAATGGACGTATTGTGACGATGATAGGTTGAAGAACTAAGTATAGCGTATCCTACTTGAAGAATGTAATAGCTCAAGGTTGAAGTACTTTGGAGCATTTTACTATTTGTCGACAATCGTCGCGAGGTATGTGAACCTCTTCTTTCTTTGGCATGATCCTACGTATGAAATCTCCATGTGATAGTATTTCAAGATTCCTTCTACTCTTAGAAGTTAAAAAGTATTTACATTGTTGAATCTAAGTTAAGAGTATGTTTAAATTGTCCTAAGTCCTTACTAGGTCTTATGGGAGACGTTGGTAAGAACGGTTAGGAAGTTATGATATTTGATTTAAAGGCTATGTGTCTTGATTTGTTTAAAGTAAGTAAGTGGATTTTATGTTCGAAAATGACTTGAATTTATATGTGAAAAGGGGATTGATTTTAAAAGTGGAAGTTATATGATTTTAAGGGAATAAATTACTTGGTTTTGGAAGGTATGGAACTTTATATGTTTTTGTATAAGTAATTGGGCTTTAAAGGAAGTATGTTATGAAGTTTGAAGACTAAGAACTTTGATTGTCTTTTAAGGATTATGAAGTTTTAAGCGATACGATTCTTTTTAAGTATGTATGTACGTAGTATCTTTGGATCCCGTTTTCCTAAATGTTGTAAGAATAAAAGTGTCTTAAGTTCTCTAAAAAGAAAGGGATGTAACTGCTGTTGTTATGTATATGTATGTGTGTCCAGGAAGGTAGCCTTATCGGCTAACCTGTGGTTTAATTTCTCGTTATTTATGTTATAAGTTTCATGTATGTTCATTGCTATTCTCGATGTATACGAACAGGGTGCCCGTAGGGCATCGATCGCGGGCGAGGGTCGGTCGTGACAAAAGTGGTATCAGTGCAGTTAGTCCTCGAAAAGTGTCTACAGACCGTGTCTAGTAGAGTCTTGATTATCGGTGTGTTGTGCACCACATCTATAATCGAGGCTACGGACATTTAGGAT
Source organism: Przewalskia tangutica (assembly GCA_029844215.1). Classification (NCBI taxonomy): domain Eukaryota; kingdom Viridiplantae; phylum Streptophyta; class Magnoliopsida; order Solanales; family Solanaceae; genus Przewalskia; species Przewalskia tangutica. The sequence goes on along the minus strand of CM056726.1, from coordinate 83,724,733 downwards.
TAGTTTCCATTCTTCTCACTCGAGATCGTGCGGCAGAAATGTATTAATAGGTTGATCCGTCTACGGCGTATTCTTATGTATGTGAATCGCCTATGCCTCCGGAGGCGACCAGGGCCCGAGAAGGGCAAGGCGGCGAGGAGCTGCCAGTAGTGCGCAGAGAGTTACCAGGAGTCGGGCACAGACTATGCCTGAGGTAGTAGGCGGGTCGGCGAGTTCAGCCACGCCGGCAGTATTAGAGGAGCCGAGAGCGGCAGTAGCTCCAGAGGTTCCGGTACCAGAGCCTCCAGTTCCGCAGCCGGGTGCTGAGTATAGAGACTACGGGGAACAGATCCGGTTATTGACCAGTATAGTAGTCGAGCGGCAAAGCGAGCGACGGCCCTGCAGCCGACAGTTTGCGGATTAGGGATTTTCTAGGATGTCATCCACCTGAGTTTTATGGTTCGAGGTCTGATGAGGATCCGCAGGAGTTCATTCGGCAGCTACAGCGGACCACGCAGGTTCTTAGGGCTTCAGAGACAGAGTCTGTTACGCTAGCCTCCTACCGGTTACGCGATATCGCGTTGAACTGGTTTGAGTCGTGGTTGCTTTCAAGAGGTGATGATGCTCTTCCAGCTGTTTGGGAGGAGTTTCTGAGGCCTTCATGGATCACTTTTGCCTCCCGAGATGAGAGAGCCGGGTAGACAGATTCTTGACCTTGAGGCGAGCAGGAGGACTATCGAGAGTATAGCTTGGAGTTTGACTCGTTGGCTAGGTATCGCACACTATTGTGGCTAACATGGCCGATAGAGTCCATCGCTATGTTATGGGACTAGACCGTTATATGATCACCGCTTGCACGGAGTGGCCTTCACCGAGAATGAATATTGCGGGATGCAGACATATGCACGAGGATTGAGGCGAGGAGAGAGAGGACCGACTGCAAGGCGGCCCAAGAGGCCAGCAGCGAGGGTTCAGGTGATTTTCGAGGCGGAGAGCCTCGCGAGCTAGGTCTGATTCGGGCGCAGTGCTCCTTCCCGATTTGGCGGGAGGTTAGATCACCGGGTAATCGGAGCCGGTCGAGCTCGAGGGCTTGGTCGTATCGCGCATGGGTTCTAGCGGTCGGGGTCCTCTTCCCTCGGTGTTCACGGTGTGGCGGCATCACCATGGGAATGTCGTCGTGCATCGGTGCTGTTTGCTTGTGGCCGTCAGGGTCATATGTTGAGGGATTGTCCTAGTAGGAGAGTTGCAGGAGGGATAGAAAAGTCTACCGGATCAGTTGCGGGTTCTTCGCCTTCAGTAGCTAGGCAGGATGTTCATACACCGGCAGGCCGTGGCAGGGGTCGTGATGGAAGTTCCCAGTTTTAGCGGTCCTTTGAACCGCCTATATGAATTCAGGTATATCTTCGGCCCTTTACAGATTTGTATGCATGATAAGGTTATTTTATGTTTAAGTATCAAGGACGGATAATATTGAAATTATGTACGTATGCTAGAAGTAAGTTGGAAGTACGAAAAGATAATCTTTTTAGGCCTTAAATGTGAGTATATAGTGATGATGCACACTATGGATTGTTTCCTCGTTTGGTTTGTGATGGATAAATATGCAAGTGCGGTATATTAGGGCCATATGTGGCATAATTAGGTTTTGCTAAGTGCAAGTTTATGAGACTATGCCAAGGAATGATAGATTGAGCTCCGAAAGAACATTCGGGGACGAATGTTTCTAAGGGGGGAAGAATGTTACACCCCGTATGTACAAGACATGTTTTAAGGTAGTACGTAAGAGCTCATAAGTGTTAAGAGTTGAGACTTGTAAAAAAAAATTATCGGAATTATGGAATTGTCGGAAACACGTACTATTGTGACGAATGGGAGGGCGACACGTGTCACCCCCCCCCCCCCCTTAGCCATGCCTTGGACGAAATGGCATGGCCAATTTGGTCATTGACCATAAGTCTTCTAAGGCTAAAGTCTTGCAACTTGTAGCATGAGAACATTGACTAAGTCAAAGGTCCCACCTTTGTCTTGATATTTAGCAAGACTACATCCAAACCAACCATTTGTTTGTATCCTAACCCTCCAAGGTGATACATATATTACTACTAGTAGAGGGAGAGCTTAACACTTAGAATAATTTACACAAAAATTGAAGAACATAGGCTATGTGCTCTCGGGTTCCATACAAAAAAAAAAGAGAAAATCTTTGTTTGTGATCCATTTAGCTCCCCACTTTAAACCAAGGTTCTTATGTGTATTGTAAGAAAGTCTCAATAGAAACATCTTGGAAAAAGATAGTTTACGGGTTAGTCGCAAAGTGAAAACCTAGTGGCTTTCTAGGTTTTGGATTGGAAGCTGGAAGGAAAGTTGTTGGTGTTGTTCTAAGGGTCTCAACGAGCGGATTGAAGTGTCTTGGAGAGGTTCTAAACTACTAAGGAGCGACTTCGGATTGGAATTGGATTAAGATTCGTTGAGGTATAATCTTGTCCTTTAATGTGTTACAAGATTATATATTTATATTGTTGTTGTTAGCTTTACGTGTTACTAGCATGAAGTTGATATGTAGAAGTTTATAAGGATTGTGGATTGATTGTAGCCTTGGAAATCCGGAATGTAATGTAAGCCATGTTAAGTTGGATTTCAATTTAGTCGTTATTAGAATCGTCGCATGTTATGGATTTGAAGATTGTGGTAGTTTTAATCAAATGCGACTTGATATCATGTTATGTTAACAATTTGGATTGAAATGGAAATTTGATAAGAATTGGTATGGTTGAACTCTAGGTGGTCGAATTTGGACTTTTAGTTTGTTATTCATTTGTATTGGACTACTTTCTAAATTGTGAGCCAATTGGGGCTGTTTAGTTATTCATTTGTATTGGACTACCTTCTATATTGTTGTGAGCCAATTGGGGCTGTTTGGTTATTGTATTTCGGCCTTGAAAAAGGTGGCAAAGTAAGTAAAAACAAAGGAGGTGCTGTCCGATTTTCTGTAGAATTTGGCGACTTAGCACTTAGAATATTCTATGTTTGAAGTAAGAGGTTAATGGACGTATTGTGACCATGATAGGTTGAAGAACTAAGTATAGCGTATCCTACTTGAAGAATGTAATAGCTCAAGGTTGAAGTACTTTGGAGCATTTTACTACTTGTCGACAATCGTCGCGAGGTATGCGAACCTCTTCTTTCTTTGGCATGATCCTACGTATGAAATCTCCATGTGATAGTATTTCAAGATTCCTTCTACTCTTAGAAGTTAAGAAGTATTTACATTGTTGAATCTAAGTTAAGAGTATGTTTAAATTGTCCTAAGTCCTTACTAGGTCTTATGGGAGACGTTGGTAAGAACGGTTAGGAAGTTATGATATTTGATTTAAAGGCTATGTGTCTTGATTTGTTTAATGTAAGTAAGTGGATTTTATGTTCGAAAATGACTTGAATTTATATGTGAAAAAGGGGATTGATTTTAAAAGTGGAAGTTATATGATTTTAAGGGAATAAATTACTTGGTTTTGGAAGGTATGGAACTTTATATGTTTTTGTATAAGTAATTGGGCTTTAAAGGAAGTATGTTATGAAGTTTGAAGACTAAGAACTTTGATTGTCTTTTAAGGATTATGAAGTTTTAAGCGATACGATTCTTTTTAAGTATGTATGTACGTAGTATCTTTGGATCCCGTTTTCCTAAATGTTGTAAGAATAAAAGTGTCTTAAGTCCTCTAAAATGAAAGGTTGTTATAACAGCTTTATGGGAAGTGGTTATGACGACTTAAGAAGAAGTAATAAGACGGTTTAAAATGTTACGTAAGGAAAATCACACCGAGCCTACAAATAGGCCGAATTACGTTATGAAATACACCGAGCCTACAAATAGGCCGGATTACGTTATGAAATACACCGATCCTACAAATAGGCCGGATTACGTTATGAGATACACCGAGCCTACACATAAGTCGGATTACGCTATCTTACACCGAGCCCCACAGCGGGCGGATTATGCTACATGATTCCACGGTACAGAGCCCCACAGGCGGGCGGGTTATGTCACATGATTCATCAAGACCGTGTCCATAAATGGGCGAATTATGTTATGTAAGATATGTAAGTTATGTGAAAAGACTGGATTTAACTCTTAAGTAAGTATGTAAGAATATGTTGTTAAATCTTATTGAAAGGAGGAAAGAGCAGTTAATATATGATTGATTTCAGAGTAAAAGGACATTCTTTTATACATATATGATTTGGTTATTGCATTTTATTTCATTTCCATACTAAATTTTTGTTATCGACCCATACAGAAATTTACGTTAAATGGCCGCAGTGATAGGTACCTGAGTTGGTGATCCTTGCTCTTAGGATCTCTGTTGATTTTGGAAAGAAGCTCCTTTCACGGAGGCTTATCTTTTAGTACGGTTTCACGATGTGGTAGACTTATGTACATTCAGGGTATGGCGGCCCCTGTCCCGCGTGATTGTAATTCTTAAGTGCAGTAGTCTCATGTTGTGGGTCGGTTTGTAAAAAGAAAGGGATGTAACTGCTGTTGTTATGTATATGTATGTGTGTCCATGAAGGTAGCCTTATCGGCTAACCTGTGGTTTAATTTCTCGTTATTTATGTTATAAGTTTCATGTATGTTCCGCTGCTATTCTCTGATGTATACCTGAACAGGGTGCCCAGGTAGGGCATCAGTCGCGGGCCCGGGGTCGGGTCGTGACATATTCCTTGGTGCTTTTATATCATGTACTGCCGGCAGTGAGGAAGAAATTCCACGGGCATGATTGATATTGTTATACCCCGTAGTTCCAGGGTATGTATGCGAGGACGTACGTACGAGAATACGACAGAAAGATTGGAAAGGAAGAAAGAGGCGATTTTTCCACGGAAAAGTTTCCGGTTTTTGTGAAGGAAAAAGGTTCGTTTATGGGAATTGGATTCCCAGATTTGGTATTCGGACTTCCTGGAATATTAGAGAATTATGGAATTTTATTTTCGAAAATGGTCACGTGGGGCCCACGGGAGAAATTCTGATTTTGTGGGGCCCGCTTTGATTTTGAGATTTTGGCCGTTTTGGATATTTTCGGAAGACGAAATATTTTGGACGAATCGGGGGGCGACACGTGTCACCCCCATGTGGCACCTTTGGGCCGAAATATGTTTGTCTGTGACACGGTTAGAGTCGTTTTTAAATGAAGCGTTTTCACGACTTTCGTAGGGAATTTCGGCTATGTCATTTAGTATTTTTGCGGATTTTTAGAGAGGCGAACATTTTGGACCAACGAGAGGCGGCACTTGGCACCCTCGTTGGTGGGCATAGTGGGCGATACGTGGACGATTGGGAAGGCTTTGTGGGAGATATTTTTGGTAGATATTTTGTGTGCAAGTTGGCTAGGTACACATGGGTGAATCTTGGCCTACACTTGCCTAACACTTGGTGTAATCTTGGCCATTGGTTGGCTTTCACTTGACCTATAAATACCACTCCCTTGGAAGACTAATTCATTCACAAATTGCCTAAGTCTTGAAAGCTTCTTCCTTCCCTTAGTGTGGTGTCTTGGCGAGAGCCTCCTCCCCCCTGGCGAGAGTCTCCCCACAGTGGGGTAGGTAGAGGTAGACACCCCACTCCTTTGAGGTGCTAGCAGTGGGGTACCACTGCCTAGTTGCTTTCGTATAATACCCCTTTGTGGTATAGAAATACTCTCAAAGTATTGTTATAATGCCCAAATTACCTTAGCCCTATACCTTGTTGTATTCTAAGGTTATACCTATCTGAAAAGCCAGAAAATACTATTATACTTCAGTCGGTCCACAAACCGTAACCACAGGAAAATCTCCATAGTCAGTTGGAGTATTGTGTAGAAGTTGGTTAGAACTTCTAAGGGTGGTTTAGAGCGGGTTGGGCGCCGGAGTTGGAGCTAAGCGATTGCCGGGATCGACTTTATACTTGGATAATTATGGGCTTATCGAGGTAACTATCTTGTCCCTTTTGTAATTGGATATTACATGTTGTAGGAATATATAGTTAAGGTATACTATATATATATAGCGAGCATAGCTTGTGGCAATGTCCTTGGACTTAAGCTGAAGAAGCGAATCGTAATTACATGGGGTGTATTGGAGACTTGTGTAGTAGTCAGTGGAGTAGAATTGTACGTTAGGGTTAGATGTATAACCCTCTGGTTGGCTTGGTAGCGGCCTCGATAGAGGAGGAGATTTCTGTTGTTGCGGGGGAAGTCTTCGAATTTTACGTAGAAGTTCTACGATGAGACCTAAATGTTAATAAGCGCGCTTGTGGCCTTATAGGTGGATGTACTACGTGTGGCGCGATCTACGTGGCTTAAGGGTGGCCGACGTTTGGAAATGCGTGGAGCGTTTTGCTATGAGTCGATACTCGCCGCGAGGTATGTGAACCTCTTCCTATCTCTCTAGCATGATATGTGTAAACTATGTAGTACGGTGAGCGTACGTGTGCTAAATGTGTTTGAGTGGTTTAAAACATAAAGTGTTATAACGGCTTTACGGGAAGTTGGTTATAACGACTTTATGTTAGTGAAAAATACATGTGGTTTTAAAAGGTAATCGATTTGAACTATAACTGGCTTGTTATATGATAAGAAAGAATTTGAAGTATTTTCAAAAGATTTTTGAATCATTTTGAAAGGAGAAGTAATACTTGGTGTTTGAAAACTTAAGAGTTATACTAGCTTTATGGGAAGTTAGGTATAACGGCTTAAGAATGCTTTACTGATTTCGGAAATCAGAATGTGTATCGACAAACCACTGCAGCGTTAATAAAAGGAAATGTTTTGAATAATTAAGTATTATGAAAACCGGAGAAACTTCCATCCGCATAGAAGCTAAGATGAGACAAAATGATATTTCTAGATCATGGTCTTTGTAATAAGATTGTTATAAACAAGAATATCCTACTCACACATAAGGCTTATGTTTCTCAGATTGTTTAAAAGAGAATTTTATTCTTAAATGAATAAGACTATGAACTACGGAACCTTTCTAAAAAAAGAAACATGAACATTTGAAATTAGGCAAACTTGGACGTTTGGAAAATAATGTTGTTACTTGATTTTACAAAGGTAAGAGTTTTGGGTTTCTTAAAAGGACAGTCACTCTATTTTATACTACGGGTATTGTGTGACTTATGTGAAAGAAACAGATCTTTTTTTTAGATTTTAATGTGTGAAGTACTTTGGGGATAGATACCCGAACTTGTTAGTAGAAAGTACCTTGTGTGAATAACTTGATTGTATTGGTTTGTGATAACCTTGTAATACTTTCTTGTTGCTTTGATAAGTAAACGTGTTAGGATGCTACGTGTGTTAGTATCTTGTGATGTTTGTGTAAAGGGGTTTCCCTTGATTGTGCTTATTAACTATCAGTCGTTATGATAGTATTGTGGCATTCATCTCTTGAGATGATTCCGGGTTAGTCCTCCGTCTGGGGTAGACTCGGTGGTCGATGGACCTATGATTCGAGAATACCTCACGCAGTCCCGGGGCTATCGCGAGCTACGAGAGTTCCAGGTTAGTGTACGTCCTTTATGGGCATGCGGTCCATGTGGCCATGCGGACTGCGAAGTCCAGGACGATGCCGGGGAGTAGCTACCCTCGATGCGGGGAATACCTCATGCGGGCCGATGAGATTGGCCTATGCGGAGCTGCGGGAAGTTCCAGGACTAGACGCGCACATTAGATACTGCGGGCAAGTGGCCAGCTTTGATCATGTGACGATGCAAGCAGATCTTATGATCTGATTATGACCTTGTTGATGCTGTAGGTGTTAGTAGTCGGCTATGCGCCGCACTTACCATGCAGTTTTATTAGGTCACAGGTGGGACCTGGTGTTCATGTGTATTCCTTGGTGCTTTTATATCATAAACTGCCGTCAGTGAGGAAGGTATTCCACGGTCACGATTGATGTTGTGGGCGTGAGACCCATTGTTAAATTGAGTGATGACTTGAGGCGTGAGTCACGACTTGACATATTCGCTTATTTATGGTGAGCGTAGTTTGGTTATCATACATGTCTCTCGCTTTGTATAGACTACTATGATTTCATTCTGATTTATTTTTAGTTTCACATACTACTTTTTGTCTTGACCTCGCCCGAAGTGCGTTCATGCCGCAGTTGAGGTACATCGATCGTTGATCCTAGCTCTCGGTCCGATTCGGCGTTTGGGAAGCTCGTTTCTCGGAGGCTTATCGGTGGTATAGTCCCCGTCGTAGTAAGTGTTTACATTCGGGGTTTGGCGGGGCCTGTCCGCCATTGTGGTCGTATCATTCTTAGAAGTGCAGTAATCTTGTTGTGGCGGGGTTGGTAAAAGGATTAAGCCGTTCATTTGTAAAAGAGTTGATGGTTATATATATGCCGAAAGGCAAGTTTTCCTGATTATTGTTTTATATATTTACGTTTATCTCATGTTGTTGTTTTATGTTCGATTACTCGATGTTGTGTCACTAGGGTGCGGGTAAGGCACGATCACGGGCAGGTTCGGTCGTGACAAAAGTGGTATCGAAGCGATTAATCCTCGGAAAGTGTCTGCACCGTATCGATGCAGTCTTGATTATCGGTGTGTTGTGCACCACACCAATAATCGTGAGGCTATAGGATATTTAGGATTGGTTACTATTCTTCTCACTCGAGATCGTGCCTTAGAGGCGTGTTGTAAGTTGGACCCTCGGACGAAATTCTTTCCTTATCGTTATGCCTCGCGTTGGGCAACCCGAGCCTGGGAGGGCAAAGCGGCAGGAGGCGCGAGTAGAGTTCGAGGGTGGCGAGGGCACAGGCCCAATCTTTACCTAGGGTAGTGCTTCATTCGGGAGTTTTGCGACGCCACTAGCCCAAAAGAGTTTAGCGGCGGCGGTGCCTCTGATGACCATAATATTTGAACCTTGGTTCCGGCCGGGAGCAGAGAATATAGATTGCGAGAGACAACCTTGTTACTAGCTATGGATTTGGCTACGGAGAGTATACCGATGTATCGCGAGTCTTGATGACTACCTAAGAAGGTTGTGCAAGTAATCCTTGATTAGGCTTGAGCATGGCACGTATGCGGGCTTATGCGCAGCCGAGAAGCGTAGAGATCGACGGGTTAACGAAGGACAACGAGAAGAGGGCGAGCGTGAGGTCGCTGGTAACTTTCAAGGTGAGTATACCTTAAGTGCTATGTTCGATAGCGGTGTGTTAGTTGTGATTAGAATCATGGTGGGTTAACCGAGTAAGATTTTGGGGGATAGAGAAGGTGTGAGCCTTAGAGTGTTATACGCAAAGACCTTAGAGGTAAGGCCATCTCGAGAAAGGTGTAGTGTTATTTTTGACCCTTATAGGAGTGCATAGTGCACGTGAGCTATGTTCGTGGGATAAGTCCCTGAGTAGCGTGATTTGAAAGAAGGTAGTCGAGCTAGGAAGACCGCTAGGTTTTCGTAATATGATTTGTGAAATTATTCCTTCGGGGAGCTAGTGTTTTGCGCAATGCCGGGTCGGGTTGAGGCCATGTTGCGGGTCAACCCGCGGCAGGTATGGTGGTGGTCGGTTGTGGTGGTCCCTTGTGGTAGGGTCGCGAGGTGTTAGGCCCATGTTTAGTTAGCCAGTGCAAGTTCGTGGATGCGTTCGACCGGTGGTCGGGCGATGGGAGCGACTATCGTGTTCTTCGGTCAGGGTCGTTCCCTCGGCAGTGTTGTTGTTATCTGAAAAGGTTGTGAGGTTGCACGGGGTGCCTACCTTCACCTTATGACGGACAGTGGAGCCCAGGGTACGGCTGTTTCTCTTTCTGGGAGTTTGTACCAGGCAGGGCTAGGAACTCAGGTAAGTCTCAGAATCGCATTCGCCCTCGGGCCAGTGTTTTGATTTCAGGGGTAGCTGCGAGGATCGTTGTCTCCGGTTGAAGTGTTTAAGCTACCATTTCAGTGTTCGGATGTCGTCTTGTGACGCCTTGTAGGCAGAAATGCAAGTTGCGGTCGATTGGTTCGATGTTGGCAGGGTTCAGATAGTTGGTTCAGGCTTGTTCCAGAGGTGTGGATAGTGAAGCTTGTCTAGAAGAAGTTCGGCGGCTCGGAGAATCGTGCGGATAATCGGCGGCGACGCCAGAGTTCGAGTTGGTCGGTCTTCTTGAAAGTACCACCGGTGAGGTGTGACGAGTTTTGGAAACAAAGGAACTTAGCGAGTTACTTTGGGCCTGTGAGTTCATGTGAAGAATAGGCGGGTTGCCTATATGTTAGCATTTGTCGTCCGACTTAGGAGGAAGGACGTCCGGTCTTTCGTATTGTTATGTTCGGGAAAGTATCGAAGATCCATCCAGAATGTTCCCAGTTAATGATGACCACGTTAGAGATAGTAACCCCGAGTTTTGGATACTAAGCGATTTCGAAATGTGGTAAGGATCCGAGTGTCTGACGGCTTGATGATCGCGACGGCCGGTACCATTTGTTGGGTCGTCGGAGCAAGGCTCGCGACAAAGTGACAAAAGTAGTATTATTTGTGGTGATGTTAGAGGTGTTTCCTCGTGGACTTGGATGTAAGTAGTTTACGTGGGTATTTCTGTGGCGGTGTGGCGATTGTTTCGTAAGTATAGTAGTGAAGACTATCTCGCACGTGTTCGTTTTGAGACTTAGAAGGAACATTCGGACGAATGTTTCTAAGGGGGGAAGTATGTTATACCCCGTAGTTCGAGGGTATGTATGCGAGGACGTTCGTACGTGAATTCGACCGTTAGATTGGAAAGGAAGACCGAGGCGATTTTTCCACGGAAAAGTTTCCGGTTTTGTGAAGGAAAAAGGTTCGTTTATGGAATGGATTCCCGATTTGGTATTCGGACTTCTGGAATATTAGAGAATTATGGAATTTTATTTTGAAAATGGTCACGTGGGGCCACGGGAGAAATTCTGATTTTGTGGGGCCCGCTTTGATTTTGAGATTTTGGCGTTTTGGATATTTTGGAAGACGAAATATTTTGATTTAATCGGGGCGACACGTGTCACCCCACGTGGCACCTTTGGGCGAAATATGTTTGTGACAACCGGTTAGAGTCGTTTTTCGACGAAACGTTTTCACAGCTTTCGTAGGGGAATTTCCGGCTATGTCATTTAGTATTTTTGCGGATTTTTCCGAGAGACGGAACATTTTGGACCAACGAGAGGGCGGCACTTGGCACCCTCTCATTGGTGGGCATAGTGGGCACATGGACGATTGGGAAGGCTTTGTGGGAGATATTTTTGGTAGATATTTTGTGTGCAAGTTGGCTAGGTACACATGGGTGAATCTTGGCCCTACACTTGCCTAACACTTGGTGTAATCTTGGCCATTGGTTGGCTTTCACTTGACCTATAAATACCCTCCTTGGAAGACTAATTCATTCACAAATTGCCTAAGTCTTGAAAGCTTCTTCCTTCCCCAGTGTGGTGTCTTGGCCGAGAGCCCCTCCCCTGGCCGAGTCTCCCCAAGTGGGGTAGTAGAGGGTAGACACCCCCTCCTTTGAGGTGCTAAGTGGGGTACCCCACTGCCTAGTTGCTTTAGTATAATACCCCTTTGTGGTATAGAAATACTCTCAAGTATTGTTATAATGCCCAAATTACCTTAGCCCTATACCTTGTTGTATTCTAAGGTTATACCATCTGAAAAGCCAGAAAATACTATTATACTTCCCAGTCCTAAAACCGTAACCCTAGGAAAATCTCCATAGTCAGTTGGAGTATTGTGTAGAAGTTGGTTAGAACTTCTAAGGGTGGTTTAGAGCGGGTTGGGCGCTCGGAGTTGGAGCTAAACGATTGCCTGGATCGACTTTATACTTGGATAATTATGGGCTTATCGAGGTAACTATCTTGTCCCTTTTGTAATTGGATATTACATGTTGTAGGAATATATAGTTAAGGTATACTATATATATATAGCGAGCATAGCTTGTGCAATGTCCTTGGACTTAAGCTCGAAGAATCGAATGTAATTACATAGGGTGTATTCAGATGACTTGTGTAGTAGTAGTGGAGTAGAATTGTACCGTTAGGGTTAGATGTATAACCCCTGGTTGGCTTGGTAGCCGGCCTCGATAGAGGAGAGATTTCTGCTGTTGCGGGAGAGTCTTCGAATTTTACGTAGAAGTTCTACGATGAGACCTAAATGTTAATAAGCGCCTTGTGGCCTTATAGGTGGATGTACTACGTGTGGCGCGATCTACGTGGCTTAAGGGGTAGCCGACGTTTGGAAGTGCGTGGGCGTTTTGCTATGAGTCGATACTCGACTCGAGGAATGTGAACCTCAACCTATCTCTCTAGCATGAAATGAGTAAACTATGTAGTACGGTATACGTACATGTGCTAAAAGTGTTTTAGTGGTTTAAAACATAAAGTGTTATAACGGCTTTACGGGAAGTTGGTTATAACGACTTTATGTTAGTAAGAAAATACATGTGGTTTTAAAAGGTAGCGATTTGAACTATAAGCGGCTTGTTATATGATAAGAAAGAATTTGAAGTATTTTCAAAAGATTTTTGTATCATTTTGATAGGATAAGTAATACTTGTTGTTTGTAAAATTTAGAGTTATTTTAGATTTATGGGTAGTTAGGTATTAAGGCTTATGTATGCTTTTCTGATTTTGGAAATCAGAATGTGTATCGACAAACCAACTGCGGCGTTAATAAGGAAATGTTTTGAATAATTAAGTATTATGAAAACCAGAGAAACTTCCATCTGCATAGAAGCTAAGATGAGACAAAATGATATTTCCTAGATCATGCATTCTTTGTAATAAGATTGTTATAAACAAGAATATCCTACTCACACATAAGGCTTATGTTTCTCAGATTGTTTAAAAGAGAATTTTATTCTTAAATGAATAAGACTATGAACTACGGAACCTTTCTAAAAAAAGAAACATGAACATTTGAAATTAGGCAAACTTGGACGTTTGGAAAATAATGTTGTTACTTGATTTTACAAAGGTAAGAGTTTTGGGTTTCTTAAAAGGACAGTCACTCTATTTTATACTACGGGTATTGTGTGACTTATGTGAAAGAAACAGATCTTTTTTAAGATTTTAATGTGTGAAGTACTTTGGGGATAGATACCCGAACTTGTTAGTAGAAAGTACCTTGTGTGAATAACTTGATTGTATTGGTTTGTGATAACCTTGTAATACTTTCTTGTTGCTTTGATAAGTAAACGTGTTAGGATGCTACGTGTGTTAGTATCTTGTGATGTTTGTGTAAAGGGGTTTCCCTTGATTGTGCTTATTAACTATCAGTCGTTATGATAGTATGGTGGCATTCATCTCTTGAGATGATTAGGGTTAATGTCCTCCGTCGGGGTAGACTCGGTGGTCGATGGACCTATGATTCGAGAATACCTCATGCAGTCCCGGGCCTATCGCGAGCTACGAGAGTTCGAGGTTAGTGTCGTCCTTTATGGGCATGCGGTCCATGTGGCCGTGCGATGCGAAGTCGGGGCGATCGGGAGTAGCTACCCTCGATGCGGAATACCTCATGCGGGCGATGAGATTGGCCTACGCGAGTGCGGGAAGTTCGGGACTAGACGCGACATTAGATCTGCGGGCAAGTGGCGGCTTTGATCATGTGACGGTGCAGACAGATCTTATGATCTGATTATGACCTTGTTGGTGCGTAGGTGTTAGTAGTCGGCTATGCGCCGTACTTACCTGCATGCAGTTTTATTAGGACACAGTGGGACTCGGTGTTCATGTGTATTCCTTGGTGCTTGTATATCATAAAGCTGCGGTGAGGAAGGTATTCCACGCACGATTGATGTTGTGGGCGTGAGACCCATTGTTAAATTGAGTGATGACTTGAGGCGTGAGTCACGACTTGACATTTGCTTATTTATAGTGAATCGTAGTTTGGTTATCATACATGTCTCCCGCTTTGTATAGACTACTATGATTTCATTTCTGATTTATTTTTAGTTTCACATACTCATTTTTGTTATCGACCTCGCGGCTGCGTTCATGCCGCAGTTGAGGTACATCGATCGTTGATCCTAGCTCTCGAGTCACGATTCAGCGTTTGGGAAGCTCCGTTTCTCGGAGGCTTATCGGTGGTATAGTCCCTCGTAGTAAGTGTTTACATTCGGGGTTTGGCGGGGCCTGTCCGCCATTGTGTCGTATCATTCTTAGAGGTGCAGTAATCTTGTTGTGGCGGGGTTGGTAAAAAGGATTGCCGTTCATTTGTAAAAGAGTTGATGGTTATATATACGCGAAAGGCAAGTTTTCCAGATTATTGTTTTATATATTTCTGTTATCTCATGTTGTTGTTTTATGTTCCGCTGATTACTCTGATGTTGTGTCACTAGGGTGCCCGGGGTAAGGCACCAGTCACGGGCCCGGGTTCGGGTCGTGACAGATATTGTGGGCATGAGACCCGTGGTTATATTTGAGTGATGACCTTAAGGGCGTGAGTCCCTGACTTGACATGACTGCTTACATATTGTGTATCGTAAATTGGTTATCATATATGTCTTCTGTTTTATATAGACTATTATGATTTCATTTCTGATATTTTGATTTCACATACTTGGTACATGTCTTCGACCTCGCCGGGCTGCGTTCATGCCGTAGGTAGAGGTACACCAGTCGTCGATCCTCGCTCATAGGATCACAGTTCAGCGTTTTGGGAAGCTCCGTTTCTCCGGAGGCTTATTGTTACACCCCGTAAGTCCAGGACATGTATAAGAGAATGTACGTAAGGAATCAAGACTTGGAAATTGGTACGAAAGGAAGAATTGTTTTTCCGACGGAAAATCATCCGGACGTCGCAAAGGAAAAATGTTCGTTGTTGAGAATTGGATTCTCAAAATGCATTATTTGAAGAGTAGGGAATTTATTAACATTATGGAAATTTATTTTTACGGATTTGGTCATGTGGGGCCCACCCGAGGAATTTTACGTTTTGTGGGGCCCACGAGGGTTACAAAATTTTATGGACGAATGAGAGGGCGACACGTGGCACCTTCCCCACATGCCCTTGGACGAAATTCAGCAAGGTTAGATTGGTCATTGACCATCTTGGATGACAAAGTCTTGCTAATTAAGAGCTTGACATCGTTGACCAAGTCAAGAGCCATTTGGCTTGATCCCATTCATCCAATTTTTACATGTGTTTTAATCTAGACCCTCTAATGTGTTTTATATATCATGCTAGTACAATACAAGGTCTTTAACACTTAGAAAAATTGAGAGAACCTTGAGCTTAGCCTATGTTGCTCTCGGGTTTGAGCTCCCATCCACACAAAAATTTTTAGTTTGTGATCCATTAGCCACAAGACATTAAACCAAGGTTCATGAGTGTATTGTAAGTGTATCTCAATAGAAAAATCTCGGAAAGAGAGAGTTTTCGTGTTAGTCGCAAGGTGAAAACCTAGTTGCTTTTCTAGGTTTTGATTGGAAATGGAAGAGAAGTTGGTGGTGAACTTCTAAGGGCTTCAAATATCGGATTGGAACATAAGGAAAGGAGCTAAGAATTGCTAAGGAGCGACTTTGAATCTTGGAAATTTTAAGGGCTTGAAAAGGTATAATCTTGTCGTTTTAGCAATTAAGATTTCTTATTGTTGTAGCTTTGGATTTTAGCAAGCATGAAGTATATGTGTTGAAGTTTTATAAGTGTTATGGATTGTTGTAGCCTAAAATCCGAAATGACATATTAGCCATTTGAAGTTGGATTACAAGTTGGTCGTAGTTAGAATAGTCGCATGTTACTTACTTGAAGATTATAGTAGTTATTATCAATTGCGACTTGATATCATGATATGCTAACAACTTGTATTGAAAAGGAAATTGGATAAGAATTGGTATTGTTGTATCCTAGATTGCCGGATTTGGCCTAATAGTTTGTATTAGTTTAATGTCAATTGTGGGGCGGAATTTTACACGTATTGTAAGGCGTGTAATACCCTTTGTTTGGTTGTTGTTTTGAGCCTTAAATGTGGCGTGTTGGTTATTGTATTCGGCCTTGAAAAAGGTAGCACAGTGAGTAGAAACAAAGGAAGTCTTTGCCGATTTTTCGTAGAATTAGAGACCGTATACTTAGTATTATTCTCGTTAGAGACTAGAAGTTGATAGTCTTGTTGTGACCATTATAGGTTGACACTTCGTGCAGCGTATTCGGCAGCTTGTGGATTTAGCGAAAGGTATGTGAACTATCTCCTCTTCTAGCATGATTCCTTAAGATAAAGAAAGTATTTCCTACTCCTTAAATGATCCATTCCTTGGTTGTATTTGGATTGCCTAAAGTAGAATTTGTTCTATGTACTTCCATTGATTGTACTTTGATGTTTAAATTGAAAGTTGTATAATACATTGCCTTAGTGAAGTTGGATTCTTAAAAGTGAAAGTATTTTACTTAAAGTACATAGATTCTTGAAAAGGAAGTGGTTTCCAAATCTTTTGGCTAGTGCCTTAGTTCCAAAACCTAAAGGTCATTATAATGACTTTAGGGAAGTCAAAGGAGTGATTTACTTAATTGTTTTAAAAGAGGAGAAATGACATGATTTAAGAGAAGTAACTTGTTTTGAAAGGTGTGAGTTACTTGAGGTTTAAAAGTAGAAGAAACTTGTTTTCTATATATTAAGAGACTCGAAGTATTTTGAAAGTTAAGAGACTTGATTTGAAAGTTTGTGATACTTGGTTTTAAGTATAAGTCTCTTAGTTATAGAAAGAATGAAATTGTCTAAAAACCATAAAGGGTTATAACGGCTTTATGGGGAGTTGGTTATAACGGTTTTATGGAAGGTTTAGAAAGTTGTCTATTTTGATTAATGGGCATAAGTTGCCTAGATTGTGAAAATTTGAAGTTACTTGGTTTCAAGCTTTGAAATTAGTTCTAAAAGTATAGTAACTTACTTTGAAAAATAGACACACCGTGATACTACGGGTGTTAGTATCTTGGGGTTTTACACAAAAAGGAGTCTCTTGAAAAGAATGTACGTACATAGTACTTTGGCTTGATAAATTGAGAATTTGTCTAAGTGTGCCTTGATTAGTACTTTGGCTAGATAAATTGAGAATTTGTCTAAGTGTGCCTTGATAAGTGCTTTGCTTGATAAATTGAGAATTTGTCTAAGTGTGCCTTGATTAGTACTTTGGCTTGATAAATTGAGAATTATTCTAAGTATGGCTTGATAAGTACTTTGGCTTGATAAATTGAGAATTTGTCTATGTGTGCCTTGATAAGTACTTTGGCTTGATAAATTGAGAATTTGTCTAAGTGTGCCTTGATAAGTACTTTGGCTTGATTAATTGAGAATTAGTCTAAGTGTGCCTTGATAAGTACTTTGGCTTGATTAATTGAAAATTATTCTACGTGTGCCTTGATAAGTACTTTGGCTTGTTTAATTGAGAATTGCCTATGTGTGCTGGTAATAGACGGTTGTGTGCTATTGGTATATCACCATTTCGGTCATTCCGGGTTTGTGGCATTGCATATTAGTGGATTTGCTACCGCGATCACGAGGAATACCTCATGCGAGTCTGTAAGGGCTTACGCGGGTGAAATAGTCCCATGCGGGCGGGTCCAGCCTATGCGAGGAATACCTCATGCGAGTCCTTAAGGGCTTATGCGGGTGAAATAGTCCCATGCGAGGAATACCTCACGCGGGTCCACTCGACCTATGCGGGTGAAATAGTCCCAGGAGTAGGATTGCTTAATGATACTGCAGGCGGGTGGTCCTGCTTTGATCATGAGCTTCCTAGTTTATATTGTAAGTATACTACCATTTACTCTCATTGTTAGTAAGGCACAGTGTGCTGTAAATTGACTATCATACATGTCCCCGGATTTGTTTGTGTTACACTATGGTCATGCTTTTACGATGTGGGATTCCGGGGCATGCGACCACGAGGTATTTAGGACACAGGTGGGACTTGGTGTTCATGTATGCTTATTGGTGTTATATTATATCATGGACTGCCGGCAGTGAGGAAGGATTCCACGGGCATGATTGATATTATGGGCGTGAGACCCATAGTTATATTTGAATAGTGACTTTGAGGGCCTGCGTCCCTGACTTGATATGACTGCTTATGTATTGTGTACTGTAGGTTGGCTATCATACATGTCTCCTGTTTTGTTTAGACTGTTATGATTTCATTCTGATTTCATCGCTCACATACTTGGTACATTCTTCGTCGACCTCTACGAGGCTGCGTTAAATGTCGCAGTTTAGGTATGCGATTTGGTGATCGGTAGGTGTAGGACCGCCTTTCGAGTTTTTGGGATAGCTCCTTCGTCGGAGTTTATCTTTTGGTATAAGTTCTTTGATCTGAGCTTTTATGCGATTATGGGATGCAGGGCCTTGTCCCATCATAGTTCAATATAACTCTTAGAGGTATGTATTCATATGTGGGATTGGACTCATGTACGATTTAGTGTCTTTGGTTTATGTATATTATATGGCAGCTTTGTCGGCTTTGCCTTGCCGCGTCGTTGGTTTTAAAAAAAGAGGTGTTATTCGATTTCGCGATTTACTTAGTTGTTAAGGTAGAAGGGTGCCTGGGTAGGGCACGATCCACGAGGGGTTCGGGCGTGACAGTGGTATCGAGCGATCGGTCCTCGGAATGTTTCTGACCGTGTCTAGTAGAGTCTTGATTATCGGTGTGTTGCGCTCACACCCATAAACGAGGCTCAGGACATTTAGGAGTTGGTTTCTATTCTCACTCTAGATCGTGCCATAGAGCCGTGTTAGTAAGATAATTCCTCTCGACGTATTTTTGTGTTCTGATTATGCCTCGAGAGAACGGCCGCCATGAAGGGCAAAGGAGTAACAGAGCTACTAGTCGATTGAGAGTTGATAGGGCTTATGCCTGGGTATACCGGATGTTGTTCGCGATCGGCGAGTTCTGCGCCAGTTTTGAGACCCCAAGACAGAGCATCCGGTTTCGGTTAGGAGAAGACTATAGGAGTCATGAGGAAGCGATTATGTTATTGACCAAGATAGCGGTGCTACGGTTTCATCGATAGGAGGTTATTCGGCGATGCAGACAGATGTACGGGGTAGAGGCGGTAGCGGAGATCTGCGTAAGAGGCTAGACCGGTTGGTTATCGGTGAGTTTTGGACGAGCCTCGGCGAAGTGAGATATTCGTCCCAGCCTACCCAGTACATACCCCCGCAGTTCACAGGTGGGATATTGGACCCCACAAGGTATTTAGGATCCGGTCCAAGCTCCAGGGGTCGAGGTTCTCGAAGGAGCAGAGGATTTTCTCAGTCGAGGCCACTTTCTCCTCAGTGTTTCCGATGTAGTAAGTGTCATTTGGGGGAATGTCGTTATGGCACGAGTGCTTGTTTTTATTGTGGCCGTCCGGGCCATATTTTGAGGGTATGTCCTTTTAGAAGGAGCACCGGAGAGGTGGCTCAGCCTATGAGGCCGATGGTTGATTCCCTTTCCTCCACAGCTGTGCGTCCCCCAGGGCAGGGTGTTCAGAGGTCAGCCAGTCGTGGTAGAGGTCAGGGTGGAGTTTATAGTTCTGGCGGTCCTTCGAACCGCATAGATGACGTGACTACTGGGCAGGATCAGGAGGCAACATTGCACGGGGTTTGTTACACCCCGTAAGTCCAAGACTTGTAAAAGAGAATGTACGAAAGGAAACAAGACTTGGAAATGGGTACGAACGGAAGAATTGTTTTTCCGACGGAAAATGTTCCGAACGCCGGAAAGGAAAAATGTTCGTTGTTGAGTATTGGATTCTCAAAATGTATTATTTGAAGAATATGGAACTTATTATATTTATGGAAATTTATTTTTTACGGATTTGGTCACGTGTGGTGTCACGACCCGTTCCGGGGCCCGTGACTGGTGCCTTACCCGGGCACCCAAGTAGTCATACATCAGAGAAAATCAGCGGAATATAAAACAAGACATGAAATAATTGTAAATGATACACAGTTTCTGAGAAAAGGGTTGCCTTTCGGCATATATACATAAACCAAGGTTTGCAGTTACATCCCAATGCAACATGACTACAGACCTCTGGAAATAACAACTATGGCGGACAGGGCCGCCCATACCCGATCAGACAAAACTATCTACAACGGGAGATCATACCCAAAGTAGAGTCTCGGAGAAGATGGAGCTCCGACACCAACGCGAGATCCTAAGGATGTGGATCTAGCACCGCTTTGCCACCTGCGGCATGAACGCAGCCCCGAAGAGTCGATCTGCAGTACTAAGTATGTGAAATTAAAGTACTTAAATGAAATCATATCATTTTAAAACCAGTTTACAAATATGTATGAAACAATCAAGAAACCGCATAGTGCCACATCACAAACAAGAGCAACAATAGGTAAACTATGAGTCTTTTCTAGGTCGCGAATGATCGAAGCGAGCAATTGCGTAGTATCACCATGCAAGCCTAATCTCGGACTCCGTAGTCGCATAGGCCACTCATGAGGCCCGCATAGGGTATATAACCCGCGTCGAGGTAGTTACTCCTCAAAGATCGCCCCGACTCGTAGTCCGCATGGCCACATAGACCGCATGAGGTATAACCTGCATCACTAACACGGAACTCCGTAGCTCGCGTGGGTCCCTGGACCCGCATGAGGTGTTCTCGAATCATGGTCCTGCATCGCTGAGTCTACCGCGTCGGAGGCGACTTAACCCCCGGTAACATGTCAAGAGGTGAGTGATATTACACTAACATAACAGCTTATCGTTAAACAACATAAGCACAACAAGAATACTCTTTTATACAAACGTTACAAGACACTAACACACATAGCATCATATCATGTCTACTTATCAAACCATCTTATTATTCATTTCACAAATCAATATAAGTCTGTTATAAACACATAGGTAAACTGTTCCTTTATCATTCTTAAGTGGTTATACCTAACTTCCCATAAAGCTAGTATAACTCTTAAGCTTTAAAAACCAATTTGTTCTCTTCTGTTAAAAATGATTCAGTATTCTTTTGAAATGCTTTCAGATCCTTATTATTCAGGCTTAAGTCGCAAGACATTGCCGTAAGTATTATTCAGGCTTAAGTCAAAAGACATTGCGTAGTTATTATTCGATTAACACGTATGCGTCTACCGTACTACATATATATTTTAAAATATCATGCTTTAGGAAGAATCACATACCTTCTCGTGAAAACCACCGCTAAGTTGAATATGTGTGTGAGAAATCAACCTATAATAGTCGAACACGTCTATCAATGTCTAGACTACTCATGCTTGATTCTAAGCGAGAGGGTTCTATATCCTACGGAAAATTGGGCAGCACTTCCCTACGGTGAGCTACTCAAGTCTCATTGTGAAACGATCCTATGTAAGTACAATTTGATTATTCTTCTTTTAAACCGCCTACTTGTGATATGATTCAATTCTATTCGTGATATTCTTCTAAGTATTTAATACTTATTCTTATACTACTACAGTATGTATTCTCTAATTCAAAAGAGGGTTAGGATTATTTACCTCGGTAAGCCCAATAATATCCTAGATAAAAGTCGCGCCTGAGCAAGGTTTAGCTCCTAGGTTGTACGCTCAGAGCTAAGAAACCTTAGAAGTTCTTCACCACTTCTACTAAGGACTAAGGGATTTGGGCTAGGGTATTTTGGGCATTATAACAATACTAGAAGGCAACTTTTCTACCAAGGGAGGGGGGGTAGATTTCGGCTAGGCTAGGGGGGGTAGCCTCGGCAAGCTTCTCAAAGGGGGGGGAGGTGTTGGACGAAACAAGCTCAAGGGAGAGGGGAGGATTTTCAAGACTTGGAAAGGAATTTGTGGATGAAGAACTCTTCATCTTAAGGGGGTATTTATAGGTCAAGCCATGGCCAACCAAGGGTCAAGATGATGCCAAGTGCAAGGCAAGTGTAGGGTGAAGATTTAGGCAAGTGTCCATTCTATCTACTACACACAAATATCCTACCAACTCCTTGACTTGTGCAAAGGCACAAAAAACGTGCCATCCAAGTCCAATTCGTCCAATGGACGATTCAAGTCCATCAATTGGAGGGTGACAAGTGTCGCCCTCCCGTTGGTCCAAAATGTTTCGTCTCTCGGAAAAATCCGCAAAAATTAGAAATGGCATAGCCGGAATTTTCCCTACGGAAGCTGTGGAAACGTTTCGTCGGAAAACGATTCTTTTAGCGAGTTGTGCACAATTTTCGAACTTGGCCTAACTTTAAGGCTAAACTTTCGTACGTACGCCCTCACGTACATACTCCGGAAATACGGGGTATAACATTCTCCCCTCCTTAGAAACATTCGTCCCGAATGTTCCTTCCCAAGACAGTTATCGATAAAGCTTAAACAGTTTGCAAGTGCCACATGGCCACAATATAACACTTAACAATTTACGAAAATTAAACCAGCAAATAGGAAAGTAAGTTACCTGGAGGTGTGGGGAATAAGTGAGGATACCTCCGCCTCATGTCCTCCTCAGCTTCCCACGTCATCTCCTCCCTAAGCTCGTTCGCCCACAAGACTTTGTGGAAGCCACATCCTTGGTCCGCAGACGCCTAACGACGATCGACTATCGCCATGGGAATCTCCTCATACGATAACCCTCGGTCACTGGACATCGTCAATCGGGTGTACCACTAGATGGATCCCGATACATCTCCTCGGATAGATACGTGAAAAACCGGATGCACCGCCTCCAAATCGGACGGCAGATCAACTCATAGGCAACCTTGCCTACCTGCGGACAATCTGAAATGGCCCAATGTACCTTGGGTGAGTTTCCCTTCTTCCGAATCTCATCACACCCTTCATGGGTGACACCTTCAGGAAAACCCAATCATCAACTACAAACTCCAGATGCCGACGACGATGATCTGCATACGACTTCTGTCGACTCTGAGCTGTCAATAGCCGCTCTCGGATAAGCTTCACCTTATCCACTGCCTGCTGCACCAAATCTGGTCCCACTAGTTGCACCTCGCCCACATCGAACCAACCTATAGGCGATCTGCACTTCCTCCCATACAAGGCCTCAGAAGGCGCCATCTGAATACTGGAGTGGTAGCTATTGTACGCGAACTCAACTAGAGGCAAATGATCCTCGGCTACCCACGAAGTCGATAACACAGCTCGCGACATATCCTCGAAGTGCGGATAGTGCGCTCGGCTGTCCGATGCATGCGTGGATGGAATGCGATGCTCGTGCTCACTGCGTCCTAAACCTCTCGGAAAGACCTCGAAGTTAGCGTAAGCGGACTCCTGCATGCGATATGATCGAAATAGGGACTCCATGCGATCGACGATCTCTCGGATGTAAAGTCCGCATAATCCTCGGTAGAAAAAGTCGCCCGACGGAAGAAAGTGGGCTGATTTCGTCGGCTGTCGATGATAACCCATATAGAATCATGTCTCCTCCGAGTGCGAGGTAATCCCGTGATGAAGTCCATGTTGATTACCTCCCACTTCAGTCGGGATCTCTATCGTCGCAACAAACCACCGTGCCTCCGGTGCTCTACCTTCACCGCGACAACATGGGCGAGCTACGAACTCGCAACGTTCCTCTTCGCCATCCCACCAATACGGATCTAAGGTCGTGGTACATTTTGGTCGACCACGGATGGATAGTAACGCTTGTGTGTGCTTCCCCAAGAACCTGCTGCCGAAGTCCTGAAACATCTGGAACACACAACCTGCCCTCAAACCTTAGCACCCCATCAGGTGCTACCTCAAAAGGACCCTTGCCCTCACGAAGAGCTGTATCACGATAACGTGTCAAAACTGGATCCTCGAACTGTTGCCTCTTCACCTCCTCGACGATGGAAGACTCGGCAACCTCACGAACTCGAACCCCACTGCTATCAGAATCAATCAAACGGACACCAAGGCTCTCTAACTGATGCAAATCACGAACCATGTCCCTCCTCTCTAGCTGCACATCTGATAGGCTCCCCATCGACCTACGACTAAGAGCATCTGCCACAACATTGGCTTTCCCCGGGTGGTACAGGATATCAACATCGTAATCCTTAAGCAACTCTAACCACCGTCTCTGTCGTAAGTTCAGCTCCCTCTGGCTGAAGATATACTGGAGGCTCTTGTGGTCTGTATAAATATCCACGTGAACCCCATACAAATAGTGCCTCCAGATCTTCAAAGCGTGAATCACAGCTGCCAACTCCAAATCATGGGTGGGGTAGTTCCTCTCGTGTTTCTTCAGCTGTCGGGATGCATATGCTATAACCTTGCCATGCTGCATCAACACACATCCCAACCCGATGCCTGACGCATCACAATACACGACATAACCGTCTGGACCCTCTGGAAGAGTAAGAACGGGGGCGGTCGTCAGTCTCTCTTTCAGCAACTGGAAACCCTGCTCACAAGCATCAGTCCACTGAAACTTGGCGCCTTACGAGTCACCCTAGTCAATGGTGCGAAGATAGAAGCAAACTTCTCCACGAACGCCGATAATATCTGCAAGGCCCGAGAAAATTGCGAACCTCTGCCGGAGTAGTAGGTCTAGGCCAAGTCTCGCGCCTCGATCTTGGCGTATCCACTCGAATGCCATCGGCCCACAATATGCCCAAAAAAGCCACGAAGTCAACCAAAACTCACATTTGGAAAACTTGGCGTACAAGCTGGCAGTCTGGAAGCGTCGGCCTGATCGCCAAATGCTCGCATGCTCTCGCTCTGGCGAGAATAAACCAAGATATCATAAATGAACACTATCACAAGCGTGTCCAAAAATGGTTTGAACACTCGGTTCATCAAATCCATGAATACCGTCGGAGCATTGGTCAACCCAAAAGACATGACCACGAACTCATAATGCGTCTGGGTCCGAATGCGATCCTAGGGACATCCACCTCTCGACTACTTTGATGATAGCAGGCCGTAGATCAATCTTGGAGAAACATCTCGCACCGCAACGGGTCGAACAAATCATCAATCACAGGAAGGGTATACGTTCTTAATGGTCACCTTGTTCACCGTAATCAACACACATGCGCGGCGTCCGTCCTTCTTCTTCACGAACAATCTGGCGCTCCCGGGAGAAACACTAGGCGATGAAGCCCTTCTCCAAAGAAATCCCTAAGCTGATCCTTGACTCTCAACTCGGCGGTGCCATTACGTATGGCGGAATGGAAATAGGCGAGTGTCCGCAATATGTCTATACAAAACTCAATCTCCTCTCGGGAGGATACGGGAGGTCGTCTGAAACACGTGCGGGAACTCTCGACCACTGGAATCGACGGAAAATCTGGTACCGCAGCTTGATATCAAACACGAACGAGATGGTAGATATACCGCCACGCATCTTCCTAGCCTTGAGGTAGGAAATAAACCTACCACCGGCGTCTGCGTGCTCCCACTCCACAACCGGCTCCTCAGAAGCTGGAACCGTACTACTCTCTCTGCGGTCTACATTGGCGTAGCAAGAAGCTAGCCAATCCATCCCCATGATCACGTCGAAGTCAATCATCTCCACTCTATCAAGTCGGCTAGGGTTTGTGACGTAAATGGTCACAGGACAAGCTCTATATACCCGCCGAGCTACCACCGAATCACCCTGGCGTAGCTACCTCGAAAGGTCTATGGACTCGTGCTCTATCCCTATCCTACTAGCAACAAGGGAGATATATAGGGCCAGTAGAACCGGATCTATCAAAGTATACATCAAACCTAGAAGCGATAAGGTACTGTGGCGACATCACGTGAGGCCTCACGATCTGTCGGTTGGACAAAGCATAAATACGGTTCGAGTACCGCTAGGCTGGGACCGCGCCACGACCTCTGCGCGACTGCTGGTCCACGAGTACCTTGCCCTCGGGGCGAGTAGTCGAGGATGAAGAAGGCCGTGAAAGAACTCAGGCTGACCCTACCATCAAGCGCCGCCCGGTGGACGGTTCCTCGCATAGTGACCTGCGCCTGGCCCGAAACAAGCTCCGTAGCACCACAACTCGAAGTGGGATCTACGCATCGGCTACTGCGAGGGTGGTCGTCGGCGATGCCTCTGCCGCTCTGGGCGTCTGAAGTCTGAGGCCACAGTGCGCCCTCGAATATCTTGGTGTCTTGAGGGCGGTCAGAGTGCTCTGGTGGCTGTGGTGCAAATCTAGACTGCTGCTGAGGCCGCCCACCACGATAGCCACCAAAAGACCCTGCCGTCCTGGTCTTCTTCTGCTGCTGCCTGTCAACCCGTCGGTCTATACGCTCCTCGCATCCAAGAGCATGAGCCTGCATGCGGGTAATGTCCATACCCGGCTGAAGAGAAACACCCGCACATGACTCGGCCATATAATCATCTAGCCCGGTTGTCACGACCCATTCCGGGGCCCGTAACTGGTGCCTTACCGGGGCACCCAAGTAGTCATACATCAGAGTAATCAGCGGAAATATAAAAATAAGACATGAAACAGTTTATAAAATGAGACACAGTTTATGTGAACAAACGTCGCCTTTCGGCATATATATATAAACAAGGTTTAGCAGTTACATCCGACAATCGCATAACATGACTACAGACCTCTAAGAAATATACAACTATGGCGGGGCGGGGCCCGCCATACCTCGACTCGCACAAACTATCTACAATACAGGGAGATCATACCAAAAGTAGAGCCTCCGGAGAAGATGGAGCTCCTGACACCAATGCAAAGAGATCCTAAGGATGCGGATCTAGCACCTGCTTGCCCTTACCTGCGGCATGAACGCAGCCCCCCGAAGGAGGTCAGTACAACAGGTACTAAGTATGCGAAACTGTAAAGTACTTAAATGAAAACATATCATTTTAAAACCAGTTTACAAATATGTGTGAAACAACGAGAAAGCGCGCATAGTGCCACATCACAAACAAGAGCAACAATAGGTAATCGTAATAGGTCTTGTCTGAAAGGCTGCGAATGATCGAAACAGGGCCACTCGCCCACATCATCATACGCAAGCCTAATCTCGACTCGAGTCCGTAGGCCACTTACATGGGCCCGCATGAGGCATAACCCGCATCGAGGTAGCTACTCCTCGCGGCGTCCCGGACTCGTTGTCGCGTAGCCACATAGACCGCATGAGGCATAACCCGCATACTAACACGGAACTCGTAGCTCGCAGGCCCCCTGGACCCGCATGAGGTATTCTCGAATCATGGTCCCAGACCGCCTGAGTCTACCCCGCATCGGAGGGCAGCTTAACCCCCGGTATCATCTCAAGAGGTGAGTGATATAGTACTAACACAACAACTTATAGTTCAAACAACATAAGCATAAGTAAGACTGACCTTTTTACACAAACGTTACAAGATACTAGCACATAGCGTCACAATATGTCTACTCACCAAAACCATCTTATTATACCTTTCAGAAATCAATACAAGTCTTTTATAAAACACATAAGTAAACTGTTCCTTTTTATAAAACTTAAGCCGTTATACTTAACTTCCCATAAAGCTAGTATAACCCTTAAGCTTCTTGTTTTAAAAACAACTATTCTTCTTCTTTCAAAACTGTGTTATAATTCTTTTAAAAGACTTTTTAAGATCTTTATTATTCAGGCTTAAGTCGCAAGACATTGCCGTAAGTATTATTCAGGCTTAAGTCAAAAGACATTGCCGTAGTTATTATTCAGGCTTAAGTCAAAAGACATTGCCGTAGTTATTATTCGATTAACACATATACGTCTAGTACTATATATATATTTAAAATATCATGCTTTAGGAAGATTCACATACCTTCTCGTGAAAACACTTTGCCAAGTTGAATATGTGTATGAGAGAATCGACTATAATAGTCGACACGCCTAACAACGTTGCACAACTTTATGCTTGATTCTAAACAGAGGTTCTATATCCTTACGGAAAATTGGGCGTACTTCCCTACGGTGAGCTACTCAAGTCTCATGAAAACAAATCCTATGTAAATCTGCTTTGATTATTCTTCTTTTAAACCCCTACTGTGATACTTGATTCAATTCTATTCTGTAATATTCTTCTAAGTATTTAATACTTATTCTTATACTTTCTACAGTATGCATTCTCTAATACAAAAGAGGGTTAGGATTATTTACCTCGGTAAGCCCAATAATATCCTAGATAAAGTCGCGCCTGAGCAAGGTTTAGCTCCTAAGTTGTACGCTCCGGTAGCTCCAAGAAACCTTAGAAGTTCTTCACAACTTCTACTAAGGACTAAGGGATTTGGGCTAGAGTATTTTGGGCATTATAACAATACTAGAAGGCAACTTTTCTACCAAGGGGGGGTAGGTTTTGGCTAGGCTAGGGGAGGAAGCCTCGACCAACTACTCGAAGGGAAAGGTGTTTGGACGAAATGGCTCGAGGAGAGGAGAGGATTTTTAGACTTGGAAGATAACTTTGTGGATGAAGAATTCTTCATCTAAAGGGGGTATTTATAGCTCAAGCCTTGGCCAACCAATGGCCAAGATGAAGACAAGTGCAAGGCAAGTGTAGGGTGAGGATTAACTATACACAAATATCCTACCAACTCCTTGACTTTGTGCAAGGCACAAAAAACGTGCCCAACCTCTCCATTTTCGTCCAATGGACGATTCAAGTCCATCAATGGGAGGGTGCCAAGTGTCGCCCTCCCGTTGGTCCAAAATGTTTCGTCTCTCGGAAAAATCATAAAAATTAGTAATGGCATAGCCGGAATTTTCCCTACGAAAGCTGTGGAAACGTTTCGTCGGAAAACGATTCGTTAAGCGAGTTGTGCACAATTTCGATATTGGCCTAATCTTTAAGGCTAAACTTTTGTACGTATTCCCTTACGTACATACTCTGGAAATACGGGGTATAACACCAGTGACGTAGCGGTGCACCCTATCCTCCATATCTGCTACCAACGCTGGGACGTATCGAGCCAAAGAATCGAACTCGACATTGTACTCACGGCAAGGTCGTCCTCTCGCCTCGGCGGTAAAAATCTATCGGCCGCGCCCTCGCCATCCGTGGAGGCAAGAAGTGAGTGAGAAAGCCTGCGAGAACTCATCCCAAGTAGGCGGGACGCGTGCTCTCCCGGGATAACTCCCATGAATCAAACCAATCATTTGCGGTATCACGCGACCTATGTGAACCAAAGATCACGGACTCGGTCTCGGACGCGATCACTCTCAAAATCCTCTGTAGGCGGCGGATGAACCTGCGGATCATCCTCCGGCCTCGACGTAAAACTCTGGCGGGCTACAACTCAGGAAGTCTCGTAGCCTCAAACTCTCTGCCCTCGGGTGAACCACGGTACAGGGCTGGGGCTGAGCTGCCGCATCCACTGTCCTCATGTTCGCCACGATCTCGGCGATGGCGGGCCATCTCTCAGTAACCCATCTCATCTGCTTCCGGTGTGGGGTGGAGGTGTAGGTCTTGTAGTCTCTCTGCTTGGGGCGGCGTCGTAGAACTCGCCGTCTACGGTATAGGCCCGGGCGAGCCCTCGTGACTATAGGTGTCCCACTAGCGCCTCCTCATTTGCCTTGCCCTTCGGGCGGGTTGCCTTACGTGGAGGCATAATCATTCTGAGAAAGGAATACGTTAGAGGTCCAACTTTAACACGGCTCTAAAGCACGATCTCGAGTGAGAAGAATGGAAACCAATCCTAAATATCCTATAGCCTCCTGATTATTGGTGTGGTGCACAACACACCGATAATCAAGACTCTACTAGATACGGTCTGTAGACACTTTCCGAGGATTAACTGTTCTGATACCACTTTTGTCACGACCCGTTCCGGGGCCCGTGACTGGTGCCTTACCCGGGCACCCAAGTAGTCATACATCAGAGAAAATCAGCGGAATATAAAACAAGACATGAAATAATTGTAAATGATACGCTTTACGAAAAGGGTTGCCTTTGGCATATATACATAAACCAAGGTTTGCGATTACATCCCAGTGTACAACATGACTACAGACCTCTAAGGAAATAAACAACTATGGCGGGACAGGGCCCCGCCATACCCTGACTGTACAAAACTATCTACAACAGGGAGATCATACCCAAAAGTAGAGCATCCGGAGAAGATGGAGCTCCTGACACCAACGCAAGAGATCCTAAGGATGTGGATCTAGCACCTGCTTGCCCTTACCTGCGGCATGAATGCAGCCCCCCGAAGGAGGTCAGTACAACAGGTACTAAGTATGTGAAACAATCAAATATGTATGAAACAATCAAGGAAACCGCACATAGTGCCACATCACAAACAAAAGCAACAATAGGTAAACTGTAACAGGTCTTTTCTAGGCTGCGAATGATCGAAGCAGGGCCAATTGCCCGTAGTATCACCATGCAAGCCTAATCCTGGACTCCCGTAGTCCGCATAGGCCACTCACGTAGGCCCGCATAGGGTATATAACCCCGCATCGAGGGTAGCTACTCCTCGGCATCGTCCTGGACTCGTAGTCCGCATGGCCACATAGACCGCATGAGGTATAACCCCGCATCACTAACCTGGAACTCCCGTAGCTCCGCATGGGTCCCCTGGACCCGCATGAGGTATTCTCGAATCATGGTCCCAGACCGCCTGAGTCTACCCCGCATCGGAGGGCAGCTTAACCCCCGGTAACATGTCAAGAGGTGAGTGATATTACACTAACATAACATCTTATCGTTAAACAACATAAGCACAACAAGAATACTCTTTTATACAAACGTTACAAGACACTAACACACATAGCATCATATCATGTCTACTTATCAAACCATCTTATTATTCATTTCACAAATCAATATAAGTCTGTTATAAACACATAGGTAAATTGTTCCTTTATCATTCTTAAGTGGTTATACCTAACTTCCCATAAAGCTAGTATAACTCTTAAGCTTTAAAAACCAATTTGTTCTCTTCTGTTAAAAATGATTCAGTATTCTTTTGAAATGCTTTCAGATCCTTATTATTCAGGCTTAAGTCGCAAGACATTGCCGTAAGTATTATTCGAGCTTAAGTCAAAAGACATTGCCGTAGTTATTATTCGATTAACACGTATGCGTCTACCGTACTACATATATATTTTAAAATATCATGCTTTAGGAAGAATCACATACCTTCTCGTGAAAACCACCGCGAGTTGAATATGTCGCGCAGAGAAATCAACCTATAATAGTCGGACACGCCTATCAACGTCTAGACTACTCATGTGATTCTAAGCGAGAGGGTTCTATATCCTACGGAAAATTGGGCAGCACTTCCCTACGGTGAGCTACTCAAGTCTCGTGAAAACAGTCCTATGTAAGTACAATTTGATTATTCTTCTTTTAAACCCTTCTCGTGATATGATTCAATTCTATTCGTGATACTCTTCTAAGTATTTAATACTTATTCTTATACTACTACGGTATGTATTCTCTAATTCAAAGAGGGTTAGGATTATTTACCTCGGTAAGCCCAATAATATCCTAGATAAAAGTCGCTGAGCAAGGTTTAGCTCTAGGTTATGCGCTCGGTAGCTTGAGAAACCTTAGAAGTTCTTCACAACTTCTACTAAGGACTAAGGGATTTGGGCTAGGGTATTTTGGGCATTATAACAATACTAGAAGGCAACTTTTCTACCAAGGGAGGGGGGGTAGATTTCGGCTAGGCTAGGGGGGGTAGCCTCGTCAAGCTTCTCAAAGGGGGGAGAGGTGTTGGACGAAACAAGCTCAAGGGAGAGGGGAGGATTTTCAAGACTTGGAAAGGAATTTGTGGATGAAGAACTCTTCATCTTAAGGGGGTATTTATAGGTCAAGCCATGGCCAACCAAGGGTCAAGATGATGCCAAGTGCAAGGCAAGTGTAGGGTGAAGATTTAGGAAAGTGTCCATTCTATCTACTACACACAAATATCCTACCAACTCCTTGACTTGTGCAAAGGCACAAAAAACGTGCCATCCAAGTCCAATTCGTCCAATGGACGATTCAAGTCCATCAATTGGAGGGTGACAAGTGTCGCCCTCCCGTTGGTCCAAAATGTTTCGTCTCTCGGAAAAATCCGCAAAAATTAGAAATGGCATAGCCGGAATTTTCCCTACGGAAGCTGTGGAAACGTTTCGTTGGAAAACGATTCTTTTAGCGAGTTGTGCACAATTTTCGAACTTGGCCTAACTTTAAGGCTAAACTTTGGTACGTACGCCCTCACGTACATACTCCGGAAATACGGGGTATAACATGGGGCCCACCCGAAGAATTTTACGTTTTGTGGGGCCCACGAGGGTTACGGAATTTTTATGGACGAATGAGAAGGCAACACGTGGCACCCCCACACTTAGTCTTGGTCGAAAGGTTGCAAGGGTAGAATGGTCATTGACCACCTTGGAAGATTAGTCTTGCTAGCATGACATTGTTGACTTGTCAACTTGTCCACATAGGCTTAATCCAAGTGAAATTCATCTTAGCCACCCATTTGTTTAAGTCTAAGTCCTCCATTATGTGTTATATACTAAGTTAGTGCAAGACAAGGTCTTTTACACTTAGAAATTTTTAGAGAACACCTTGTTCTTGAGATTGAGCTCTCGGCTTTAGTGCCCCATCCACACAAATTTTTTGTAGTTTTGATCCATTAACCACAAGACTTTAACCCAATGTCCCCTAGGGTATTGTAAGGTTATCTCAATAGAAAGATTTCGGAAAAAACGCATTTTTACGTTAGTCATGAGCGGAAACTAAGGGAGTTCTTCAACTTTGAAGTTGGAACTTGAAGATGGGTTCTTCATAGGCCTCTAAGGAGTGCTTGGAGCGGATTGGAACCTAAGGAAAGGAGCTAAGAATTGCTAAGGCGCGACTTTGGAATCTTGGAAATTTTAAGGGCTTATAAAGGTATAAATTTTGTCGTTTTAGTAGTTAAGACTTACTTATTGTTGTAGCTTTGGATTTTAGCAAGCATGTGTTATATAGTATGAAGTTTGATATGTTTATTGGCAATTGGAACCCTAATCCGAAAACTAGCATGTTTAGCTTTAAGATTGGAATTCAAGTTGATTATTAGTTTAAGTCGTCGCATGTTGAATAAAGAAGGAAATTATAGTTGTTGAAGTTGTTTAGACTATATAACATGTTAGACCTTAGAACTTGGTTTTGTAAAAAGGATTGGAAAGGACTTAGTGTTGCTATGTAAGTTGGCCGAGAATTGGCTAGTGTGCATTAGACTATTTTCGTATGAATTGTGGGGCGGAATTTTACACGTATTGTAAGGCGTGTAATCCCCTTTGTTTGGTTGTTGTTTGGAGCCTTAAATGTGGCTTGTTGGTTATTGTATTCGGCCTTGAAAAAGGTGGCAAAGTGAGTAGAAACAAAGGAAGTGCTGCCCGATTTTCCGTAGAATTAGAGACCAAATACTTAGTATTATTCTACGTTAGAGGCTAGAAGTTGATAGTCTTGTTGTGACCATTATAGGTTGACACTTCTACGTACGGCGTATTCGTCTTAGCTTGTGGATTTAGCCGAAAAGGTATGTGAACTATCTCCTCTTCTAGCATGATTCCTTAAGATTAAGAAAGTATGTTCTACTCCTTAAATGATCCATTCCTTGGTTGTATTTGGATTGCCTAGAATAGAATTTGTTCTATGAACTTCCTTGATTGTACTTTGATGTTTAAATTGTAAGTTGTAAAATCCATTTTCTTAGTGAAGTTTGGATTCTTAAAAGTGAAAGTATTTTACTTAAAGTACATAGAGTCTTGAAAAGGAAGTGGTTTCCAAATCTTTTGGGCTAGTGCCTTAGTCCCAAAATCCTAAAGGGCATTATAATGACTTTAGGGGAGTTAAAGGAGTGATTTTCTTAATTGTTTTAAGAGAGGAGAAATGACATGATTTAAGAGAAGTAACTTGTTTTAAAGGTGTGAGTTACTTGAGGTTTAAAAAGAAGAAGAAACTTGTTTTCTAAATGTTAAGAGACTTGAAGTATTTTGAAAGTTAAGAACTTGATTTTGTAAGTATGTGATACTTGGTTTTAAAAGTATAAGTCTCTTGGTTATAAAAAGGAATGGATATGTCTAAAACCATAAAGGGTTATAACGGCTTTATGGGAAGTTGGTTATAACGGCTTTATGGAAGGTTTAGAAAGTTGTCTATTTTGATTAAAGGGCATAAGTTGCCTAGGTTGTGAAAATTTGAAGTTACTTGGTTTCAAGCTTTGAAATGAGTTTCAAAAAAGTATAGTAACTTACTTTGAAGAATAGACACGCCTTGATACTACGGGTGTTAGTATCTTGGGGCTTTTCATAGAAAGGAGTCTTTTATAAAAGAATGTACGTACGTAGCACTTTGGCTTGTTAAAAGAGAATTATTCTATGTATGCCTTGATTAGTACTTTGGCTTGATAAATTGAGGATTTGTCTAAGTGTGCCTTGATAAGTACTTTGGCTTGTTAAAAGAGAATTATTCTATGTATGCCTTGATTAGTACTTTGGCTTGATAAATTGAGGATTTGTCTAAGTGTGCCTTGATAAGTACTTTGGCTTGTTAAAAGAGAATTATTTTATCTATGTCTTGATTAGTACTTTGGCTTGATAAATTGAGGATTTGTCTAAGTGTGCCTTGATAAGTACTTTGGCTTGTTAAAAGAGAATTATTCTATCTATGTCTTGATTAGTACTTTGGCTTGATAAATTGAGGATTTGTCTAAGTGTGCCTTGATAAGTACTTTGGCTTGTTAAAAGAGAATTATTCTATGTATGTCTTGATTAGTACTTTGGCTTGATAAATTGAGGATTTGTCTAAGTGTGCCTTGATAAGTACTTTGGCTTGTTAAAAGAGAATTATTCTATGTATGCCTTGATTAGTACTTTGGCTTGATAAATTGAGGATTTGTCTAAGTGTGCCTTGATAAGTAATTTGGCTTGTTAATTGAGAATTGCCTATGTGGGCTGGAAATAGCCGGTTGTGTGTTATTGGTATATCAGTCATTTCGGGGTCATTCCCCGGGTTTGTGGCATTGGCATAATTCCGTGGATTTGCTACCCACGATGCGAGGAATACCTCATGCGAGTCTGTAGGGCTTATACGGGTGAAATAGTCCCATGCGGGCGGGTCCAGCCTATGCGAGGAATACCTCATGCGAGTCCGTAAGGGCTTATGCGGGTGAAATAGTCCTATGCGAGGAATACCTCATGCGGGTCCGAAAGGGCTTATGCAGGTGAAATAGTCCCATGCGGGCGGGTCCAGCCTATGCGAGGAATACCTCACGCAGGTCCACGCGACCTATGCGGGTGAAATAGTCCCAGAAATAGGATTGCTAAATGATACTGCGGGCGGATGGTCCTGCTTGATCATGAGCTTCCTAGTTTATATTGTAAGGATACTCATTTTACTCTCATTGTTAGTAAGGCATAATGTGTTGTATTTTGATTATCATATATGTCCCGGATTTGTTTGTGTTACCCTATGGTCATGCTTTACGAGGTGGGATTAGGGGCATGGGACCGTGGTATTGAAGACACAGGTGGGACTTGGTGTTCATGTATCCTTATTGGTGTTATTACATCATGGATCTGGCGGTGAGGAAGGATTCCACGGCATGATTGATATTATGGGCGTGAGACCCATGGTTATATTGAGTAATGACTTTGAGGGCTGCGTCACGACTTGATATGACCGCTTATGTGTTATGCTTGTAGGTTGGATATCATACATGTCTCTGTGTTATTTAGATCGCTATGATTTTATTACGATTTCATCGCTCACATACTTGGTACATTCTTCGTCTTGACCTCCTTCGAGCTGCGTTAAATGTCGCAGTTTAGGTACGCTGTTTGGTGATCGGCAGTGTAGGACCGCTCGAGTTTTGGATAGCTCCTTACGTTGGGAGTTATCTTTTGGTATAAGTTCTTTCGATGTGCTTTTATGCGATTATGGGTGCGGCGGGGCCTTGTCGTCATAGTTCAATAAAACTCTTAGAGTGCAGATTCATATGTGGGATTGGACTCGTATGCGGTGTAGTGTCTTTAGTTTATGTATATATGGCAGCCTTGTCGGCTTTGCCCTTGCACGCGTCGTTTGTTTTTTAAAAAAAAAAAAGAGGTGTTATTTCGATTCATGACTTATTTGTATTGTTAAGGTAGAAGGGTGCCTGGGTAGGGCTGATCCAGAGCAGGTTGAGTGTGTGAGTGGTATCGAGCGATCGGTCCTCGGAATGTCTACAGACCGTGTCTAGTAGAGTCTTGATTATCGGTGTGTTGCGCGCCACACCCATAAACAGGAGGCTACAGGACATTTAGGAGTTGGTTTCTATTCTTTTCACTCTAAGATCGTGCCATAGAGCTGTGTTAGTAAGAAAATTCCTCTCTGACGTATTGTTGTGTTACAGTTATGCCTCCAAGGAGGGCAACAGCCGCCCAAAGGGGCAAAGGAGTAGCAGGAGCTACTAGTCAGACTCAGAGAGTTGATAGGGCTTATGCCCAGGGTATATCGGATGTTGTTCCGCAGTCGGCGAGTTCTTCTGCGCCAGGTTTTGAGGCCCCAGCACCAGAGCCTCCAGTTTCTCGGTTAGTAGAAGACTATAGGGTCATGAGGATAGCCGTTGTGTTATTGACCAAGATAGCGGTGCTAGCAGTTGTAAGTGATAGTACCCCAAAGGTAGGGATACTTTGATTAGTAAGTGAGAAGTAAGAATGTTGACAAGAATGATAAGTGAACTGAGACTATAGTTGTATAAAGTTCACAAGTTGTAATTACCCCGTATAAGTGTAAGACCGATAGGGAAGATTGTGCAGTAGAAATACTTTGGCTTATGAGACGAACCTCCAGTGAATAGGGGGTAAGGTAAGAAGTACCTTGAAATAAGAGAGAGATTTATTTCAGACTAAGAATGAGAAGTTAAGTGTGACGATGAGTCGGGTTGTAGACTCATTTCGGGTCAACCGATTGTATGGAATCGGGTGATGTCATTTAGAAATGGTCCCGTTATGTGGTAGGGTCCCGAGGATGCCAGGCCCAAGTTTAGTTAATCATTGTACGAGTTTGTGGACGCGTTCCACCGGAACTAGGTCGTAAGGACCGAGAAGAGCCTTAGCGGAAATTCAAGTAGCTTAATGGCCAGGTTTGATTAGTAACTCCAAGGAGTGGAGAACAGAAACGATATTGAGATTTTGTACGTGTACTAGATAAGTTTGAAAGTACGAGGAAGTATGACTAGTAAGGAAAGAAAGGAACCCCTAAGGATCCCGTGTTTTGGGAAGACTGTAACCTTCGAGTTTTGTGAGAAGGGGGTCGCGGACGGAAGGTCCATTGTTATGTTTACGTATGTTGTGGTGGCCATGTGTGGCATCGTTGGTCTTGTGCAGTTTTGATCGATAGGCATAGTATAGAGATTGTGCCGGAGTGTGTTTAGCTTGGCAACCGACTAAGAACATTCGGGGACGAATGTTTCTAAGGGGGGAAGAATGTTACACCCCGTAAGTCCAAGACTTGTAAAAGAGAATGTACGAAAGGAAACAAGACTTGGAAATGGGTACGAACGGAAGAATTGTTTTTCCGACGGAAAATGTTCCGAACGCCGGAAAGGAAAAATGTTCGTTGTTGAGTATTGGATTCTCAAAATGTATTATTTGAAGAATATGGAACTTATTATATTTATGGAAATTTATTTTTTACGGATTTGGTCACGTGGGGCCCACCCGAGGAATTTTACGTTTTGTGGGGCCCACGAGGGTTACGGAATTTTTATGGACGAATGAGAAGGCGACACGTGGCACCCCCACACTTAGTCTTGGTCGAAAAGTTGCAAGGGTAGAATGGTCATTGACCACCTTGGAAGATTAGTCTTGCTAGCATGACATTGTTGACTTGTCAACTTGTCCACATAGGCTTAATCCAAGTGAAATTCATCTTAGCCACCCATTTGTTTAAGTCTAAGTCCTCCATTATGTGTTATATACTAAGTTAGTGCAAGACAAGGTCTTTTACACTTAGAAATTTTTAGAGAACACCTTGTTCTTGAGATTGAGCTCTCGGCTTTAGTGCCCAAAATTTTTGTAGTTTTGATCCATTAGCCACAAGACTTTAACCCAATGTCCCCTAGGGTATTGTAAGGTTATCTCAATAGAAATATTTCGGAAAAAACGCATTTTTACATTAGTCGCAAGGCGGAAACTAAGGGAGTTCTTCAACTTTGAAGTTGGAACTTGAAGATGGGTTCTTCATAGGCCTCTAAGGAGTGCTTGGAGCGGATTGGAACCTAAGGAAAGGAGCTAAGAATTGCTAAGGCGCGACTTTGGAATCTTGGAAATTTTAAGGGCTTATAAAGGTATAAATTTTGTCGTTTTAGTAGTTAAGACTTACTTATTGTTGTAGCTATGGATTTTAGCAAGCATGTGTTATATAGTATGAAGTTTGATATGTTTATTGGCAATTGGAACCCTAATCCGAAAACTAGCATGTTTAGCTTTAAGATTGGAATTCAAGTTGATTATTAGTTTAAGTCGTCGCATGTTGAATAAAGAAGGAAATTATAGTTGTTGAAGTTGTTTAGACTATATAACATGTTAGACCTTAGAACTTGG
Source organism: Przewalskia tangutica (assembly GCA_029844215.1). NCBI lineage: Eukaryota > Viridiplantae > Streptophyta > Magnoliopsida > Solanales > Solanaceae > Przewalskia > Przewalskia tangutica. The sequence goes on along the minus strand of CM056726.1, from coordinate 83,686,371 downwards.
TTTTGTAAAAAGGATTGGAAAGGACTTAGTGTTGCTATGTAAGTTGGCCGAGAATTGGCTAGTGTGCATTAGACTATTTTCGTATGAATTGTGGGGCGGAATTTTACACGTATTGTAAGGCGTGTAATCCCCTTTGTTTGGTTGTTGTTTGGAGCCTTAAATGTGGCTTGTTGGTTATTGTATTCGGCCTTGAAAAAGGTGGCAAAGTGAGTAGAAACAAAGGAAGTGTTGCCCGATTTTCCGTAGAATTAGAGACCAAATACTTAGTATTATTCTACGTTAGAGACTAGAAGTTGATAGTCTTGTTGTGACCATTATAGGTTGACACTTCTACGTACGGCGTATTCGGCTTAGCTTGTGGATTTAGCCGAAAAGGTATGTGAACTATCTCCTCTTCTAGCATGATTCATTAAGATTAAGAAAGTATGTTCTACTCCTTAAATGATCCATTCCTTGGTTGTATTTGGATTGCCTAGAATAGAATTTGTTCTATGAACTTCCTTGATTGTACTTTGATGTTTAAATTGTAAGTTGTAAAATCCATTTTCTTAGTGAAGTTTGGATTCTTAAAAGTGAAAGTATTTTACTTAAAGTACATAGAGTCTTGAAAAGGAAGTGGTTTCCAAATCTTTTGGGCTAGTGCCTTAGTCCCAAAATCCTAAAGGGCATTATAATGACTTTAGGGGAGATAAGGAGTGATTTTCTTAATTGTTTTAAGAGAGGAGAAATGACATGATTTAAGAGAAGTAACTTGTTTTAAAGGTGTGAGTTACTTGAGGTTTAAAAAGAAGAAGAAACTTGTTTTCTAAATGTTAAGAGACTTGAAGTATTTTGAAAGTTAAGAACTTGATTTTGTAAGTATGTGATACTTGGTTTTAAAAGTATAAGTCTCTTGGTTATAAAAAGGAATGGATATGTCTAAAACCATAAAGTGTTATAACGGCTTTATGGGAAGTTGGTTATAACGGCTTTATGGAAGGTTTAGAAAGTTGTCTATTTTGATTAAAGGGCATAAGTTGCCTATGTTGTGAAAATTTGAAGTTACTTGGTTTCAAGCTTTGAAATGAGTTTCAAAAAAGTATAGTAACTTACTTTGAAGAATAGACACGCCTTCATACTACGGGTGTTAGTATCTTGGGATTTTACATAAAAAGGAGTCTTTTGAAAAGAATGTACGTACGTAGTACTTTGGCCTATTTAATTGAGAATAATTCTATGTGATGCCTTGATTAGTACTTTGGCTTGATAAATTGAGAATTTGTCTAAGTGTGCCTTGATTAGTACTTTGGCTTGATAAATTGAGAATTTGTCTAAGTGTGCCTTGATTAGTACTTTGGCTTGATAAATTGAGGATTTGTCTAAGTGTGCCTTGATAAGTACTTTGGCTTGTTAAAAGAGAATTATTCTATCTATGTCTTGATTAGTACTTTGGCTTGATAAATTGAGGATTTGTCTAAGTGTGCCTTGATAAGTACTTTGGCTTGTTAAAAGAGAATTATTCTATCTATGTCTTGATTAGTACTTTGGCTTGATAAATTGAGGATTTGTCTAAGTGTTCCTTGATAAGTACTTTGGCTTGTTAAAATAGAATTATTCTATGTATGTCTTGATTAGTACTTTGGCTTGATAAATTGAGGATTTGTCTAAGTGTGCCTTGATAAGTACTTTGGCTTGTTAAAAGAGAATTATTCTATGTATGCCTTGATTAGTACTTTGGCTTGATAAATTGAGGATTTGTCTAAGTGTGCCTTGATAAGTACTTTGGCTTGTTAATTGAGAATTGCCTATGTAATGGAAATAGCGGTTGTGCTATTGGTATATCGATCGTTGGGGTCATTCCGGTTTGTGGCATTGGCATAATTCCGTGGATTTGCTACCCACGATGCGAGAATACCTCATTCGAGTCCGTAGGGCTTATGCGGTGAAATAGTCCCACGCGGCGTCCGACCTATGCGAGGAATACCTCATGCGAGTCCGTAAGGGCTTACGCGGGTGAAATAGTCCTATGCGGAGAATACCTCATGCGGGTCCGGAAAGGGCTTACGCGGGTGAAATAGTCCCACGCGGGCGGTCCGACCTATGCGAGGAATACCTCACGCGGGTCCACGCGACCTACGCGGTGAAATAGTCCCGTGAATAGGATTGCTAAATGATCTGCGCGCGGATGGTCCCGCTGATCATGAGCTTCCTAGTTTATATTGTAAGGATACTCTCGCTTACTCTCATTGTTAGTAAGGCACAATGTGTTGTATTTTGATTATCATATATGTCCCCGATTTGTTTGTGTTACCCTATGGTCATGCTTTACGAGGTGGGATTAGGGGCATGGGACCACGAGGTATTGAGGACACAGGTGGGACTTGGTGTTCATGTATCCTTATTGGTGTTATTACATCATGGATCGCGGCGGTGAGGAAGGATTCCACGCATGATTGATATTATGGGCGTGAGACCCATGGTTATATTGAGTAATGACTTTGCGGTGCGTCCCGACTTGATATGACCGCTATGTGTTATGTAATCGTAGGTTGGATATCATACATGTCTCTGTGTTATTTAGATCGCTATGATTTTATTACGATTTCATCGCTCACACACTTGGTACATTCTTCAGATCGACTCCTCGGCCGCTGCGTTCATGCCGCAGGTTTAGGTACGCTGTTTGGTGATCGGCAGGTGTAGGACCCTGCTCAGAGTTTTTGGATAGCTCCTTCTGTTCGGGGAGTTATCTTTTGGTATAAGTTCTTTCAGTACAGGCTTTTGTACAGTTATGGGTACGGCGGGGCCTTGTCCCGTCATAGTTCAGTAAAACTCTTAGAGGTCTGTATTCATATGTGGGATTGGACTCATGTACGGTGTAGTGTCTTTAGTTTATGTATATATGGCAGCCTTGTCGGCTTTGCCCTTGCACGTACGTTTGTTTTTAAAAAAAAAAAGAGGTGTTATTTCAGTTCCGCAGCTTATTTGTATTGTAAGGTAGAAGGGTGCCTGTGTAGGCACTACCACGCCCGGGTTCGGGCCGTGACAGGTTCTGGTGTATATGTCGATTCTTTTGAATCATACGTGCATTGATAGGTTCAGATTTCGCCTTAGCGTATATGTTTTCCCTTTGTTGCTAGTAGTTGTAAAGTGATAGTACCCCAGAGGTGTTATACCCCGTATTTCCGAAGTATGTACGTGAGGGAATACGTACAAAAGTTTGGCCTTAAAGTTTAGGCATGGCACGTTTTTTGGGCACAACCCTCACAAAGAATCGTTTTCCGACGAAACGTTTTACACAACTCGCGTAGGATAAATTCCGGCTATGCCATTTCTAATTTTTGCGGATTTTTCCGAGAGACGTAACACTTTGGACCAACGAGAGGGCGACACTTGTCACCCTCTCATTGATGGATGTTACACGACAATAGGGCCGAATAGATGGCCATCCTTGTCATGTAGTTGGTAGGATATTTTGTGTGCAAGTTGGCCAAGGACACTTGCCCTAATCTTGACCTTACACTTGCCTAGCACTTGGCTAAATCTTGGCCATTGGTTGGCCATGTCTTGACCTATAAATACCCCCTTAAGATGAAGAGTTCTTCATCCACAAATTCCTTTCCAAGTCTTGAAAATCCTCTCCTCTCCCTTGTAGCCTTTTCGTCCAACACCCCCCCCCCCTTTGAGTGAGCTTGCCGAGGCAACCCTCCCCTAGCCTAGCCAAATCTACCCCCTCCCTTGGTAGAAAAGTTGCCTCTAGTATTGTTATAATGCCCAAAATACCTAGCCCAAATCCCTTAGTACTTAGTAGAAGTTGTGAAGAACTTCTAAGGTTTCTGGAGCTATCGGAGCGCATAACTTAGAGCTAAGTCTTGCTCCTGATCGACTTTTATCTAGGATATTATTGGGCTTACCGAGGTAAATAATCCTAACCTCTTTGAATTAGAAAATACATCCGTAGTAGTATAAGAATAAGTATTAAATACTTAGAAGAATATTACGTAATAAAATTGAATCAATTATCATAGTAGAAGGGTTTAAAAGAAGAATAATCAAATCAGATTTACTTAGACTGCTTTTCACATGAGACTTGAGTAGCTCACGGGTAGGGAAGTCTGCGCAATTTTCCGTAGGATAGAGAACCCTCCGCTTAGAATTGTTTTGAGTAGTCTAGACGCTTGATAGGCGTGTTCGACTATTATAGTCGATTCTCTACGCGACATATTCAACTCGCGTGGTTTTCACGGTAAGGTATGTGATTCTTCCTAAAGCATGATATTTTACAATATATATGTAGTACCAGACGCATACGTGTTAACTGAATAATAACTACGGCAATGTCTTTGACTTAAGCCTGAATAATACTTACGGCAATGTCTCACGGCTTAATCCTGAATAATAAAGATCTGAAAGCATTTCAAAAGAATACTGAATCATTTTTAACAGAAGAGAACTAATTGGTTTTTAAAACAGAAGCTTAAGAGTTATACTAGCCTTATGGAAAGTTAAGTATAACCACTTAAGAATGATAAAAGAAACAGTTTGCCTATGTGTTTATAACAGACTTATATTGAATTGTGAAAAGAATAATAAGATGGTTTGATAAGTAGACATGATATGATGCTATGTGTGTTAGTGTCTTGTAACGTTTGTATAAGAGAGTATTCATGTTGTGCTTATGTTGTTTAACGATAAGCTGTTATGTTAGTGTAATATCACTTACCTCTTGACATATTACCGGGGGTTAAGCTGCCCTCCGATGCGGGGTAGACTCAGTGATGCAGGACCATGATTCGAGAATACCTCGCGGGTCGAGGGACCTATGCGGAACTACGGAGTTCCGTGTTAGTGATGCGGGTTATACCTCACGCGGTCCATGTGGCCATGCGGATTACGAGTCGGGGCGATGCCGAGGAGTAGCTACCCTCGATGCGGGTTATGTACCCTACGCGGGCCTATGTGAGTGGCATATACGCGACTACGGAGTCCGTGATTAGGCTTGCATGGTGATACTACGCAATTGGCCCGCCGATCATTCGCAGCCTAGAAAAGACCTCTGGCTTACCTATTGTTGCTCTTGTTTGTGATGTGGCACTATGCGGTTTCTGGTTGTTTCATACATATTTGTAAACTGGTTTTAAAAATGATATGTTTTCATTTAAGTACTTTACGCATACTTAGTAATTGTTATCGACCTCCTTCGGGGCTGCTCATGCCGCAGAGTGGCAAGCAGTGCTAGATCCGCATCCCAGGATCTTTTGCCTTGGTGTGAGCTCCATCTTCTCGGAGGCTCTACCGCTGGGTATGCTCTCCCGTTGTAATTAGTTTTGTTCGCAGGGTATGGCGGGCCCCGTCCCGCCATAGTTGTTTACTTCCTTAGAGGTTCAGAGTCTGCTGTAGTTGGGATGTAATCGCAAAAACTTGGGTTATATATATATGCCGAAAGGCAAGCTTTTCATCGATAAATTGTGTCTCATTTACAACTGTTTCATGTCTTGTTTTATATTTCCGCTGATTTTCTCGATGTATGATCGCTGGGTGCGGGTAAGGCACGATCCCCGAACGGGTCGTGACAAAAGTGGTATCGAGCGATTAATCCTCGGAAAGTGTCTACAAACCGTATCTAGTAGTTCGATTATCGGTGTGTTGCACCACACCAATAATCGTGAGGCTATAGGATATTTAGGATTGGTTTCATTCTTCTCATTCCGAGATCGTGCCTTAGAGCCGTGTTATAGGTCGGACCTTCTAACATATCCCTTTTTCTCAGAATTATGCCTCCACGTAAGGCAACCCGGCCCGTGGCAAGGCACGGCGGAGTCGCTAGTGGGACACCTAGAGTCACGAGGGCTCTGCCCGGGCCTATACCGAGACGGCGAGTTCTACGACGCCGCCGCCAAAGAGAGACCACGCACCCACACCTCCCGCCCCACACCGGGCGGAGGAGTTAGGTACAAGGAGATGGCCCACCATCGCCAGATCGTGGCCGACATGAGGACAGCCGGATGCGCAGCCTGGGCCCAGCCCGGTCGTACCGTGGTTCACCCGAGGCGAGAGTTTGAGGCTACGAGACTTCCGAGTCAGAGCCCGCGAGTTTTACGGTCGAGGCCGGGGATGATCCGCAGGAGTTCATCCGTCGCCACAGAGGATTTTGAGAGTGATCGTATGGCCGAGACCGAGTCCGTGATCTTTGGTTCACATAGGATGTGTGATACCGCAGTCGATTGGTTTGATTCATGGGAGTTATCCCGGGGAGAGCACGCGTCCCCAGCTACTTGGGATGAGTTCTCAGAGGCTTTCCTCACTCACTTCTTGCCTCCACGATGGCGAGGGCGCGGCCGATAGATTTTTACCGCCGAGGCGCAGAGGACGACCTTGCCGTGAGTACAATGTCGAGTTTGATTCATTGGCTCGATATGTCCCAGTGTTGGTAGCAGATATGGAGGATAGGGTGCACCGCTACGTCACCCGGCTAGATGATTATATGGCCGAGTCATGCGCGGTGTTTCTTCACCGTATGGACATTACCCGCACGCAGCTCATGCTCGATGATGCGAGCGTAGAGACCGACGGGTCGACAGCAAAGCAGCAGAAGACCAGACGGCAGTGGTCTTTTGGTGGCTATCGTGGTGGCGCCTCGCAAAGAGCCTAGATTTGCACCACGCCACCAGAGCACTCCCGCACCGCCCTCAAGACAACCAGATATTCGAGGCGCACTGTGGCCCCGTGACTTGACGCCCGCAGCGCAGAGGTATCGCCGACGGGACCACCCCTCATGTGGCCGACGGTAGATCCCACTTCGAGTTGTGGTGCTACGGAGCTTGTTTCAGCCAGGCCGCAGGGTCACTATGCGAGGAACCGTCAGACCAAAGCGATCGATGGTAGGGTCACCACGTGTTCTTTCACGGTCTTTTTCATCCCCGAGCCTACTCGCCTGAGGGCAAGGTACTCATGGACCATGAGGTCGCGCAGCAGGTCGTGGCGCGGTCGCTTCTAGCGGTCCTCGAACCGCATTTATGCTTTGTCCACCGACAGATCGTGAGGCCTCACCGATGTCATCACTGTACCTTATCGCTCGGGTTTGATGTGTATGCTTTGATAGATCCGGTTCTACTGCCCATATATCTCCCTTGTTGCTAGTAGGATAGGGATAGAGCCCGAGTCCATAGACCTCTTTCGAGGTAGCTACGCCATGGGTGATTCTGGTAGCTCGGCGGTATATGAGCTTGTCTGTGACCATTTACGCCGCCGACCTAGCCGACTTGATAGAGTTGGAGATGATTGACTTCGACGTGATCATGGGATGGATTGGCTAGCTTCTGCTACGCCAATGTAGACCGCAGAGAGAGTAGTACGGTTCCAGCTTCGGCGAGCCGGTTGTTGAGTGGGAGGAGCACCAGACGCCGGCGGTAGGTTTATTTCCTACCTCAAGGCTAGGAAGATAGTGCGCAGGGTATATCTACCATCTCGTCGTGTTTGATATCAAGCCGCGTACCAGATTTTCCATCGGGCCCAAAGTGGTCGAGAGTTCCCGACGTGTTTCCGCACGACCTTCCGCATCCTCCCGAGAGGAGATTGAGTTTTGTATAGACATATTGCGGACACTCGCCTATTTCCATTCCGCCATACGTAATGACACCGCCGAGTTGAGAGAGTTGAAGGATCGGCTTAGGATTTGGCCGGAGAAGGGTTTCATCGTGCCTAGTGTTTCTCCCCGGGAGCGCGTATTGTTCGTGAAGAAGAAGGACGACGCCGCGCACGTGTTGATTACACGGTGAACAAGGTGACCATTAAGAACGTATACCCCTTCCCGTGATTGATGATTTGTTCGACCCGGTGCGAGTGCGAGATGTTTTTCCAAGATTGATCCGCGATCGCTATCATCAGTAGTCGAGAGGTGGATGTCCCAGATCGCATTCGGACCCAGACGCATTATGAGTTCGTGGTCATGTCTTTTGGGTTGACCAATGCTCCGCAGTATTCATGGATTTGATGAACCGAGTGTTCAAACCATTTTTGGACACGCTTGTGATAGTGTTCATTGATGATATCTTGGTTTATTCTCGCCGAGCAGCGAGCACGCGAGGATTTGGCGATCGGCCGACGCTTCTCCAGACCAGCTTGTACGCCAAGTTTTCCAAATGTGAGTTTTGGTTGACTTGATGGCTTTTCTTGGGCATATTGTCGGCCGATGGCATTCGAGTGATACGCCAAGATCGGCGATCGAGACTTGGCCTGACCTACTCCGGCAGAGGTTCGCCTTTACTGGGCCTCGCAGTTATTATCGCGATTCAGAGAAGTTTGCTTCTATCTCGCCCCATTGACTAGGCCGACTCGTAAGGCGGCTAAGTTTGATGGGATCGATGCTTGTGAGCGTGGTTTCGATTCTTGAAAGAGAGATCGACGACCGCTTCGTTTACTCTTCCGAGGGTCCAGACGGTTATGTTGTGTATTGCGCCGTCGGGCATCGGGTTGGGATGTGTGTTGACGCAGATGGCAAGGTTATAGCGATGCATCCCGACACCAAGAAACACGAGAGAACTACCCCACCCACGATTTGGAATCGGCGGTGATTCACGCCTTGAAGATCCGGAGGCACTACTTGTATGGAGTTCATGTGGATATTTATACGCACCACAAGAGCCTCCAGATATCTTCACCAGAGGAGCCGAACTTACGGCGAGACGGTGGTTAGAGTTGCTTAAGGATTACGATGTTGATATCCCGTACCACCCGGGAAGGCCAATGTTGTGGCGTATGCCTTAGTCGTAGGTCGATGGGAGCCTATCGATGTGCAGCTAGAGGAGGGCATGGTTCGTGATTTGCATCGCCAGCGAGCCTTGTGTCCGCTTGATTGATTCGATAGCATGGGGTTAGAGTTCGTGAGGTTGCCGAGTCTTCCATCGCCGGCGAGGTGAAGAGGCAACATTCGAGGATCCACTTTGATTCGATATCGCGATACGACTCTTCGTGAGGCGCGGTCCTTCGAGGTAGCACCACGGGGTGCTAAGGTTTGAGGGCGTTGTGTGTTCCAGATGTTTCAGACTTCGCAGCAGTTCTGGGGAAGCACACAGCGCTACGTTACTCATCCATCCGTGGTCGACCAAGATGTACCACGACCTTAGATCCGTATTGGTGGATGGCTTGAAGAGGACGTTGCAGAGTTCGTAGCTCGCCCGTGTTGTCAGCGAAGGTATAGCACCGAGGCCCGTGGTTTGTGCGCATTTATCGAGATCCCGACCGGAAGTGAGGTAATCAACATGGATTTTATCACAGATTACCTCGCACTCGCAGAAGACATGATTCTATATGGGTTATCGCCGACAGTCGATTTAAATCAGCCCACTTTCTTCGCGTCGGACGACTTTTTCTACCGAGGATTATGCCGCACTTTACATCCGAGAGATCGCCGATCGCATGGAGTCCCTATTTCGATCATATCGCATGCAGGAGCCCGCCATGCCTAACTTCGGAGGTCTTTCCAGAGAGGTTTAGGGACGCAGTGAGCTTCGAGCATCGCATTCCATCCACGCATGCACGACAAAGCCGAGCGCACTATCCGCACTTCGAGGATATGTCGCGAGCCCGTGTTATTGACTTCGTGGGTAGCCGGAGGATCATTTGCCTCTAGTTGAGTTTGCATACAATAATAGCTACCACTCCAGATTCGATGGCGCCTTATGAGGCCTTGTATGAGGAAGTGCAGATCGCCATAGGTTGGTTCGATGTGGGCGATGTGCCTAGTGGGACCAGATTTGGTGCAAAGCAGTGGATAAGGTGAAGCTTATCCAGAGAAGTTCCCGACACCGTAGTCGGCGTAAGTCATATGCAGATCATCGCCGCAGATCCGAGTTCGAGGTTCATGATTGGGTTTTCCTAGCGTGTCACCCATGGGCGGTGTGATGAGATTCGGGAAGAGGAAACTCACCAAGGTACATCGGGCCGCTTCAGATTGTCCGCAGGTAGCAAGGTTGCCTATGAGTTGATCCGCCGTCCGATCCGGAGGCGCATCCGGTTTTTCACGTATCTACGCCGAGAAATGTATCGGGATCCATCTAGTGGTACACCCGACGATGTCCAGTGTGACCGGGTTATCGTATGAGGAGATTCCCATAGCGATAATCGATCGTCGAGTTAGGCGTCTGCGGGCGAGGCGTGGCTTCCACAAAGTCTTGTGGCGAACGAGCTCGGGAGGAGATGACGTGGAAGCCGGCGAGGACATGAGGCGTAAGTATCTCACCTATTCCCACACCTCCGTAATTCACTTTCCTACTTGTAAATCTTCATTATCGCTTATGCCTAAGTGTTGCTCGTGGGCCGTGTGGCATTTGCAACTGTTTAAGTTATGAAGAATCTTATCGTTAACTGTCTTGGGAAGGAACATTCGGGACGAATGTTTCTAAGGAGGGGAAAATGTTATACCCCGTATTTCCGGAATATGTACGTGAGGGAATACGTACAAAAGTTTGGCCTTAAAGTTTAGGCATGGCACGTTTTTTTGGCACAACCCTCACAAAGAATCGTTTTTCGACGAAACGTTTTACACAACTCGCGTAGGATAAATTCCGGCTATGCCATTTCTAATTTTTGCGGATTTTTCCGAGAGACGTAACACTTTGGACCAACGAGAGGGCGACACTTGTCACCCTCTCATTGATGGATGTTACACGGCAATAGGGCCGAATGGATGACCATCCTTGTCATGTAGTTGGTAGGATATTTTGTGTGCAAGTTGGCCAAGGACACTTGCCCTAATCTTGCCCTTACACTTGCCCAGCACTTACAAATCTTGGCCATTGGTTGGCCATGTCTTGACCTATAAATACCCCTTAAGATGAAGAGTTCTTCATCCACAAATTCCTTTCCAAGTCTTGAAAATCCTCTCTCCTTGTAGCCTTTTTCGCCCAACACCCCCTTTGAGTGAGCTTGGCCGAGGCAACCCTCCCCTAGCCTAGCTGAAATCTACCCCCTCCCTTGGTAGAAAAGTTGCCTTCTAGTATTGTTATAATGCCCAAAATACCCTAGCCCAAATCCCTTAGTACTTAGTAGAAGTTGTGAAGAACTTCTAAGGTTTCTGGAGCTATCTGAGCGCATAACTTAGAGCTAAGCCTTGCTCCTGATCGACTTTTATCTAGGATATTATTGGGCTTACCGAGGTAAATAATCCTAACCTCTTTTGAATTAGAAAATACATACGTAGTAGTATAAGAATAAGTATTAAATACTTAGAAGAATATTACAGAATAAAATTGAATTGTATCACAGAAGGCGGTTTAAAAGAAGAATAATCAAATCAGATTTACTTAGACTGTTTTCAAAGAGACTTGAGTAGCTCACCGTAGGGAAGTGTTGCCCAATTTTCCGTAGGATAGAAAACCTCTCGCTTAGAATCTGTTTTGAGTAGTCTAGACGTTGATAGACGCTTCGACTATTATAGGTGATTCTCTCGCGCGACATATTCAACTTGGAAGGTGGTTTTCACGGTAAGGTATGTGATTCTTCCTAAAGCATGATATTTTACAATATATATGTAGTACCAGAGACGCATACGTGTTAATCGAATAATAACTACGCAATGTCTTTGACTTAAGCCCGAATAATACTTACGGAATGCCTCACGCTTAAGCCCGAATAATAAAGATCTCAAAGCATTTCAAAAAATATGAATCATTTTTAATGTAAGAGAACTAATTGGTTTTTAAAATGCTTAAGAGTTATACTAGCCTTATGGGAAGTTAAGTATAACCACTTAAGAATGATAAAAGAAACAGTTTGCCTATGTGTTTATAACAGACTTATATTGAATTGTGAAAAGAATAATAAGATGGATTGATAAGTAGACATGATATGATGCTATGTGTGTTAGTGTCTTGTAACGTTTGTATAAGAGAGTATTATTGTTGTGCTTATGTTGTTTAACGATAAGCTGTTATGTTAGTGTAATATCACTCACTTCTTGACATATTACACGGGTTGTCGCCTCCGACGCGGGTAGACTCAGCGGTGCGGGACCATGATTCGAGAATACCTACGCGGGTCGAGGACCTATGCGAACTACGGAGTTCCGTGTTAGTGAGTGATGCGGGTTATACCTCACGCGGTCTATGTGGCCACGCGACTACGAGTCCAGACGATGCCGAGGAGTAGCTACCCTCGATGCGGGTTATGTACCCTACGCGGCCTATGTGAGTGGCCTATGCGGACTACGGAGTCCGTGATTAGGCTTGCATGGTGATACTACGCAATTGCCCCGCTTCGATCATTCGCACTCAGAAAAGACCTCGCTACGCTTACCTATTGTTGCTCTTGTTTGTGATGTGGCACTATGTGCGTTTCCTTGGTTGTTTCATACATATTTACGCTTCGCATACATAGTACTTGCAGATCGACCTCCTTCGGGCCGCTCATGCCGCAGTAAGGTGGCAGTGCTAGATCCGCATCCTTAGGATCTTTTGCGCGCCGTGAGCTCCATCTTCTCCGAGGCTCTACCGCTGGGTATGCTCTCCCGTTGTAATTAGTTTTGTTCGCCAGTGGTATGGCGGCCCCGCCCCGCCATAGTTGTTTACTTCCTTAGAGGTCTGTAGTCCCGCAGGCGATTGGGATGTAACTGCAAAAACTTGGGTTATATATATATGCCGAAAGGCAAGCTTTTCATCAGATAAATTGTGTCTCATTTTACAACTGTTTCATGTCTTGTTTTATATTTCCGTTGATTTTCTCTGATGTATGACTGCTTGGGTGCCCGGGTAAGGCACCAGTCACGGGCCCCGGAACGGGTCGTGACAAGAGGTAGGGATACCTTGATTAGTAAAGTGAGAAGTTATGAATATTGACAAGAATGGTAAGTGAACTGAGACTATAGTTGTGTAGAGTTCACACGTAGTAGTTGTTCCGTAACAGTGTAAGACCGATAGGGAAGGATGTGCAGTAGAAATAATTTGGCTTATGTGACAAACCTCTAGTGAATGGGAGGATAGGGTGAGAAGTACCTTCAGATAAGAGAGAGTTTTATTTCAGACTAAGAATGAGAAGTTAAGGGTGACGATGAGTCTGGTTATGGACTCATTTCGGGTCAACCGATGGTATGGAATGGGGTGATGTCAGTTAGAAATGGTCCTTCTATGTGATAGGGTCACGAGGGTGCAAGGCCCAAGTTTAGTTAATCGTTGTACGAGTTCGTGGATGTGTTCCACCGGAACCAGGCCGTAAGGGTCGAGAAGAGCCTTAACGGGAATGTAAGTAGAAATATGGCCAAGTTTGGTTAGTAACTCCAAGGATTGGGGAACAGAAACAATATTTGAGATGTTGTACGTTTACTAAATAAGTTAGAAGTACGAGAAAGAAAGACAAGTAAGAAATAAAGGAACCTATAAGGATCCCTTGTTTTAGAAGACTGTAACCTTCGAGTTTTGTGAGAAGGGCTCACGGACGGAAGGTCCATTGTTATGTTACGTATGTTGTGGTGGCCATGTGTGGCATCGTTGGTCTTGTGGAGTATTAACTGTTAGGCATAGTATAGAGTTTATTCCGGAGTTTGTATAGCTTGACAACCGACTAAGAACATTTGGGGACGAATGTTTCTAAGGGGGGAAGAATGTTACACCCCGTAAGTCCAGGACATGTATAAGAGAATGTACGTAAGGAATCAAGACTTGGAAATTGGTACGAAAAGAAGAATTGTTTTTCCGACGGAAAATCTTCCGGACGTCGGAAAGGAAAAATGTTCGTTGTTGAGAATTGGATTCTCAAAATGCATTATTTGAAGAGTAGGGAACTTATTAACATTATGGAAATTTATTTTTACGGATTTGGTCAAGTGGGGCCCACCCGAGGAATTTTACGTTTTGTGGGGCCCACGAGGGTTACGAAATTTTATGGACGAATGAGAGGGCGACACGTGGCACCTTCCCCACATGCCCTTGGACGAAATTCAGCAAGGTTAGATTGGTCATTGACCATCTTGGATGACAAAGTCTTGCTAATTAAGAGCTTGACATCGTTGACCAAGTCAAAAGCCATTTGGCTTGATCCCATTCATCCAACTTTTTACATGTGTTGTAATCTAGACCCTCCAATGTGTTTTATATATCATGCTAGTGCAATACAAGGTCTTTAACACTTAGAAAAATTGAGAGAACCTTGAGCTTAGCCTATGTTGCTCTCGGGTTTGAGCTCCCATCCACACAAAAAATTTTAGTTTGTGATCCATTAGCCACAAGACTTTAAACCAAGGTTCATGAGTGTATTGTAAGTGTATCTCAATAGAAAAATCCCGGAAAGAGAGAGTTTTCGTGTTAGTCGCAAGGTGAAAACCTAGTTGCTTTTCTAGGTTTTGATTGGAAATGGAAGAGAAGTTGGTGGTGAACTTCTAAGGGCTTCAAATAGCAGATTGGAACATAAGGAAAGGAGCTAAGAATTGCTAAGGAGCGACTTTGAATCTTGGAAATTTTAAGGGCTTGAAAAGGTATAATCTTGTCGTTTTAGCAATTAAGATTTCTTATTGTTGTAGCTTTGGATTTTAGCAAGCATGAAGTATATGTGTTGAAGTTTTATAAGTGTTATGGATTGTTGTAGCCTAAAATCCGAAATGACATATTAGCCATTTGAAGTTGGATTACAAGTTGGTCGTAGTTAGAATAGTCGCATGTTACTTACTTGAAGATTATAGTAGTTATTATCAATTGTGACTTGATATCATGATATGCTAACAACTTGGATTGAAAAGGAAATTGGATAAGAATTGGTATTGTTGTACCCTAGATTGTCGGATTTGGCCTAATAGTTTGTATTAGTTTAATGTCAATTGTGGGGCGGAATTTTACACGTATTGTAAGGCGTGTAATCCCCTTTGTTTGGTTGTTGTTTTGAGCCTTAAATGTGGCGTGTTGGTTATTGTATTCGGCCTTGAAAAAGGTGGCACAGTGAGTAGAAACAAAGGAAGTGCTGCCCGATTTTCCGTAGAATTAGAGACCGTATACTTAGTATTATTCTACGTTAGGGACTTGAAGTTGATAGTCTTGTTGTGACCATTATAGGTTGACACTTCTACGTACGGCGTATTCGGCTTAGCTTGTGGATTTAGCCGAAAAGGTATGTGAACTATCTCCTCTTCTAGCATGATTCCTTAAGATAAAGAAAGTATTTCCTACTCCTTAAATGATCCATTCCTTGGTTGTATTTGGATTGCCTAAAGTAGAATTTGTTCTATGTACTTCCATTGATTGTACTTTGATGTTTAAATTGAAAGTTGTATAATCCATTGCCTTAGTGAAGTTGGATTCTTAAAAGTGAAAGTATTTTACTTAAAGTACATAGAGTCTTGAAAAGGAAGTGGTTTCCAAATCTTTTGGCTAGTGCCTTAGTTCCAAAACCTAAAGGTCATTATAATGACTTTAGGGAAGTCAAATGAGTGATTTACTTAATTGTTTTAAAAGAGGAGAAATGACATGATTTAAGAGAAGTAACTTGTTTTGAAAGGTGTGAGTTACTTGAGGTTTAAAAGTAGAAGAAACTTGTTTTCTATATATTAAGAGACTCGAAGTATTTTGAAAGTTAAGAGACTTGATTTGAAAGTTTGTGATACTTGGTTTTAAGTATAAGTCTCTTAGTTATAGAAAGAATGAAATTGTCTAAAAACCATAAAGGGTTATAACGGCTTTATGGGGAGTTGGTTATAACGGCTTTATGGAAGGTTTAGAAAGTTGTCTATTTTGATTAATGGGCATAAGTTGCCTAGATTGTGAAAATTTGAAGTTACTTGGTTTCAAGCTTTGAAATGAGTTCTAAAAGTATAGTAACTTACTTTGAAAAATAGACACACCGTGATACTACGGGTGTTAGTATCTTGGGGTTTTACACAAAAAAGAGTCTCTTGAAAAGAATGTACGTACATAGTACTTTGGCTTGATAAATTGAGAATTTGTCTAAGTGTGCCTTGATTAGTACTTTGGCTAGATAAATTGAGAATTTTTCTAAGTGTGCCTTGATAAGTACTTTTCTTGATAAATTGAGAATTTGTCTAAGTGTGCCTTGATTAGTACTTTGGCTTGATAAATTGAGAATTATTCTAAGTATGCCTTGATAAGTACTTTGGCTTGATAAATTGAGAATTTGTCTATGTGTGCCTTGATAAGTACTTTGGCTTGATAAATTGAGAATTTGTCTAAGTGTGCCTTGATAAGTACTTTGGCTTGATTAATTGAGAATTAGTCTAATTGTGCCTTGATAAGTACTTTGGCTTGATTAATTGAGAATTATTCTATGTGTGCCTTGATAAGTACTTTGGCTTGTTTAATTGAGAATTGCCTATGTGTGCTGGTAATAGCCGGTTGTGTGCTATTGGTATATCAGTCATTTCGGGGTCATTCCCCGGGTTTGTGGCATTTGCATATTCCGTGGATTTTCTACCCACGATGCGAGGAATACCTCATGCGAGTCCGTAAGGGCTTACGCGAGTGAAATAGTCCCATGCGGGCGGGTCCAGCCTATGCGAGGAATACCTCATGCGAGTCCGTAAGGGCTTATGCGGGTGAAATAGTCCCATGCGAGGAATACCTCATGCGGGTCCACGCGACCTATGCGGGTGAAATAGTCCCAGGAGTAGGATTTCTTAATGATACTGCGGGCGGGTGGTCCTGCTTTGATCATGAGCTTCCTAGTTTATATTGTAAGTATACTACCATTTACTCTCATTGTTAGTAAGGCACAGTGTGTTGTAAATTGACTATCATACATGTCCCCGGATTTGTTTGTGTTACCCTATGGTCATGCTTTTACGATGTGGGATTCCGGGGCATGCGACCACGAGGTATTTAGGACACAGGTGGGACTTGGTGTTCATGTATGCTTATTGGTGTTATATTATATCATGGACTGCCGGCAGTGAGGAAGGATTCCACGGGCATGATTGATATTATGGGCGTGAGACCCATAGTTATATTTGAGTAGTGACTTTGAGGGCCTGCGTCCCTGACTTGATATGACTGCTTATGTATTGTGTACTGTAGGTTGGCTATCATACATGTCTCCTGTTTTGTTTAGACTGTTATGATTTCATTACAGTACTTACTGTTCACATACTTGGTACATTCTTCGTACTGACCTCCTACGGGGGGCTGCGTTCATGCCGCAGGTTTAGGTACGCAGTTTGGTGATCGGCAGGTGTAGGACCCTGCTCAGAGTTGTTGGGATAGCTCCTTCTGTTCGGGAGTTTATCTTTTTGGTTTAAGTTCTTTCAGTACAGGCTTTTGTACAGTTATGGGTACGGCGGGGCCTTGTCCCGTCATAGTTCAATATAACTCTTAGAGGTATGTATTCATATGTGGGATTGGACTCATGTACGATATAGTGTCTTTGGTTTATGTATATTATATGGCAGCCTTGTCGGCTTTGCCTTGCACGTACGTTGGTTTTTTAAAAAAAAGAGGTGTTATTCGATTTCCGCAGTTTACTTAGTTGTTAAGGTAGGCGGTGCCTGTAGGGCACCGCCACGCCCGGGTTCGGGCGTGATCGAGTGGTATCAGAGCGATCAATCCTGAATGTTTACAGATCGTGTCTAGTAGAGTCTTGATTATCGGTGTTGCGCGCCACACCCATAAACAGTGAGGCTACAGACATTTAGGAGTTGGTTTCTATTCTTCTCACTCTAAGATCGTGCCATGAGTTGCGTTAGTAAGATAATTCCTCTCGACGTATTTTTGTGTTACGATTATGCCTCCATGAGGGCAACACCGCCAAGAAGCGGCAAAGGAGTAACAGGAGCTACTAGTCGATTCAGAGAGTTGATAGGCTTATGCCTGTGGTATACCTGATGTTGTTCTGCAATCGGCGAAGTTCTTCTGCGCCAGTTTTGAGACCCCAAAGACAGAGCCTCCAGCTTCGCCAGAGAAAACTATAGTGGTCACGAGGAAGCAATTATGTTATTGACCAAGATAGCAAGCACTACGGTTTCATCACAGGAGGTTATTCGCCAGACTGCATGCATGTACAGTGGGTAGAGGGCCGCGAGATCTGCAGAAGAGGGCTAGACCGGTTGGTTATCCCTGAGTTTTGACGAGCCGCCTCAAGAAATGAGTGAGATATTCGCCCCACTTACCCAAAGACATACCCCAGTTCATGTGTGGGATATTGGACCCCATAAGGTATTTAGGATCCGGTCCAAGCTCCAGGGGTCGAGGTTCTCGAAGGAGCAGAGGATTTTCTCAGTCGAGGCCACTTTTTCCTCAGTGTTTCCGATGTAGTAAGTGTCATTCGGGGGAATGTCGTTATGGCACGAGTGCTTGTTTTTATTGTGGCCGTCCGGGCCATATTTTGAGGGTATGTCCTTTTAGAAGGAGCACCGGAGAGGTGGCTCAGCCTATGAGGCCGATGGTTGATTCCCTTTTCTCCACACCGCGCCCCCTGCAAGGTGGTGTTCAGAGGTCAGCCAGTCGTGGTAGAGGTCAGGGTGGAGTTTATAGTTCTGGTGGTCCTTCGAACCGCATAGATGACGTGACTACTGGGCAGGATCAGGAGGCAACATCGCACGGGGTTACAGGTATATGTCGATTCTTTTGAATCATACGTGCATTGATAGGTTCAGATTTCGCCTTAGCGTATATGTTTTCCCTTTGTTGCTAGTAGTTGTAAAGTGATAGTACCCCAGAGGTAGGGATACCTTGATTAGTAAAGTGAGAAGTTATGAATATTGACAAGAATGGTAAGTGAACTGAGACTATAGTTGTGTAGAGTTCACACGTAGTAGTTGTTCCGTAACAGTGTAAGACCGATAGGGAAGGATGTGCAGTAGAAATACTTTGGTTTATGTAACAAACCTCTAGTGAATGGGAGGATAGGGTGAGAAGTACCTTGAGATAAGAGAGAGTTTTATTTCAGACTAAGAATGAGAAGTTAAGGGTGACGATGAGTCGGGTTATGGACTCATTTCGGGTCAACCGGTGGTATGGAATGGGGTGATGTCAGTTAGAAATAGTCCTGCTATGTGATAGGGTCACGAGGGTGCAAGGCCCAAGTTTAGTTAATCGTTGTACGAGTTCGTGGATGTGTTCCACCGGAACCAGGCCGTAAGGGTCGAGAAGAGCCTTAACGGGAATGTAAGTAGCAATATGGCCAAGTTTGGTTAGTAACTCCAAGGATTGGGGAACAGAAACAATATTTGAGATGTTGTACGTTTACTAAATAAGTTAGAAGTACGAGAAAGAAAGACAAGTAAGAAATAAAGGAACCTCTAAGGATCCAATGTTTTAGAAGACTGTAACCTTCGAGTTTTGTGAGAAGGGGTAACGGACGGAAGGTCCATTGTTATGTTACGTATGTTGTGGTGGCCATGTGTGGCATCGTTGGTCTTGTGGAGTATTAACTGTTAGGCATAGTATAGAGTTTATTCCGGAGTTTGTATAGCTTGACAACCGACTAAGAACATTCGGGGACGAATGTTTCTAAGGGGGGAAGAATGTTACACCCCGTAAGTCAAGGACATGTATAAGAGAATGTACGTAAGGAATCAAGACTTGAAAATTGGTACGGAAGGAAGAATTGTTTTTCCGACGGAAAATCTTCCGGACGTCGGAAAGGAAAAATGTTCGTTGTTGAGAATTGGATTCTCAAAATGCATTATTTGAAGAGTAGGGAACTTATTAACATTATGGAAATTTATTTTTACGGATTTGGTCATGTGGGGCCCACCCGAGGAATTTTACGTTTTGTGGGGCCCACGAGGTTTACGGAATTTTATGGACGAATGAGAGGGCGACACGTGGCACCTTCCCCACATGCCCTTGGACGAAATTCAGCAAGGTTAGATTGGTCATTGACCATCTTGGATGACAAAGTCTTACTAATTAAGAGCTTGACATCGTTGACCAAGTCAAGAGCCATTTGGCTTGATCCTATTCATCCAATTTTTACATGTGTTGTAATCTAGACCCTCCAATGTGTTTTATATATCATGCTAGTGCAATACAAGGTCTTTAACACTTAGAAAAATTGAGAGAACCTTGAGCTTAGCCTATGTTGCTCTCGGGTTTGAGCTCCCATCCACACAAGAAATTTTAGTTTGTGATCCATTAGCCACAAGACTTTAAACTAAGGTTCATGAGTGTATTGTAAGTGTATCTCAATAGAAAAATCCCGGAAAGAGAGAGTTTTCGTGTTAGTCGCAAGGTGAAAACCTAGTTGCTTTTCTAGGTTTTGATTGGAAATGGAAGAGAAGTTGGTGGTGAACTTCTAAGGGCTTCAAATAGCGGATTGGAACATAAGGAAAGGAGCTAAGAATTGCTTAGGAGCGACTTTGAATCTTAGAAATTTTAAGGGCTTGAAAAGGTATAATCTTGTCGTTTTAGCAATTAAGATTTCTTATTGTTGTAGCTTTGGATTTTAGCAAGCATGAAGTATATGTGTTGAAGTTTTATAAGTGTTATGGATTGTTGTAGCCTAAAATCCGAAATGACATATTAGCCATTTGAAGTTGGATTACAAGTTGGTCGTAGTTAGAATAGTCGCATGTTACTTACTTGAAGATTATAGTAGTTATTATCAATTGCGACTTGATATCATGATATGCTAACAACTTGGATTGAAAAGGAAATTGGATAAGAATTGGTATTGTTGTATCCTAGATTGCCGGATTTGGCCTAATAGTTTGTATTAGTTTAATGTCAATTGTGGGGCGGAATTTTACACGTATTGTAAGGCGTGTAATCCCCTTTGTTTGGTTGTTGTTTTGAGCCTTAAATGTGGCGTGTTGGTTATTGTATTCGGCCTTGAAAAAGGTGGCAAAGTGAGTAGAAACAAAGGAAGTGCTGCCCGATTTTCCGTTGAATTAGAGACCGTATACTTAGTATTATTCTACGTTAGAGACTAGAAGTTGATAGTCTTGTTGTGACCATTATAGGTTGACACTTCTACGTACGGCGTATTCGGCTTAGCTTGTGGATTTAGCCGAAAAGGTATGTGAACTATCTCATCTTCTAGCATGATTCCTTAAGATAAAGAAAGTATTTCCTACTCCTTAAATGATCCATTCCTTGGTTGTATTTGGATTGCCTAAAGTAGAATTTGTTCTATGTACTTCCATTGATTGTACTTTGATGTTTAAATTGAAAGTTGTATAATCCATTGCCTTAGTGAAGTTGGATTCTTAAAAGTGAAAGTATTTTACTTAAAGTACATAGAGTCTTGAAAAGGAAGTGGTTTCCAAATCTTTTGGCTAGTGCCTTAGTTCCAAAACCTAAAGGTCATTATAATGACTTTAGGGAAGTCAAAGGAGTGATTTACTTAATTGTTTTAAAAGAGGAGAAATGACATGATTTAAGAGAAGTAACTTGTTTTGAAAGGTGTGAGTTACTTGAGGTTTAAAAGTAGAAGAAACTTGTCTTCTATATATTAAGAGACTCGAAGTATTTTGAAAGTTAAGAGACTTGATTTGAAAGTTTGTGATACTTGGTTTTAAGTATAAGTCTCTTAGTTATAGAAAGAATGAAATTGTCTAAAAACCATAAAGGGTTATAACGGCTTTATGGGGAGTTGGTTATAACGGCTTTATGGAAGGTTTAGAAAGTTGTCTATTTTGATTAATGGGCATAAGTTGCCTAGATTGTGAAAATTTGAAGTTACTTGGTTTCAAGCTTTGAAATGAGTTCTAAAAGTATAGTAACTTACTTTGAAAAATAGACACACCGTGATACTACGGGTGTTAGTATCTTGGGGTTTTACACAAAAAGGAGTCTCTTGAAAAGAATGTACGTACATAGTACTTTGGCTTGATAAATTGAGAATTTGTCTAAGTGTGCCTTGATTAGTACTTTGGCTTGATATATTGAGAATTTGTCTAAGTGTGCCTTGATAAGTACTTTGCTTGATAAATTGAGAATTTGTCTAAGTGTGCCTTGATTAGTACTTTGGCTTGATAAATTGAGAATTATTCTAAGTATGCCTTGATAAGTACTTTGGCTTGATAAATTGAGAATTTGTCTAAGTGTGCCTTGATAAGTACTTTGGCTTGATAAATTGAGAATTTGTCTAAGTGTGCCTTGATAAGTACTTTGGCTTGATTAATTGAGAATTAGTCTAAGTGTGCCTTGATAAGTACTTTGGCTTGATTAATTGAGAATTATTCTATGTGTGCCTTGATAAGTACTTTGGCTTGTTTAATTGAGAATTGCCTATGTGTGCTGGTAATAGCCAGTTGTGTGCTATTGGTATATAAGTCATTTCGGGGTCATTCCCCGGGTTTGTGGCATTTGCATATTCCGTGGATTTGCTACCCACGATGCGAGAAATACCTCATGCGAGTCCGTAAGGGCTTACGCGGGTGAAATAGTCCCATGCGGGCGGGTCCAGCCTATGCTAGGAATACCTCATGCGAGTCCGTAAGGGCTTATGCAGGTGAAATAGTCCCATGCGAGGAATACCTCACGCGGGTCCACGCGACCTATGCGGGTGAAATAGTCCCAGGAGTAGGATTGCTTAATGACATCGCGCGGTGGTCCTGCTTTGATCGTGAGCTTCCTAGTTTATATTGTAAGTATACTACCATTTACTCTCATTGTTAGTAAGGCACAGTGTGCTGTAAATTGACTATCATACATGTCCCCGGATTTGTTTGTCTTACCCTATGGTCATGCTTTTACGATGTGGGATTTCGGGGCATGCGACCACGAGGTATTTAGGACACAGGTGGGACTTGGTGTTCATGTATGCTTATTGGTGTTATATTATATCATGGACTGCCGGCAGTGAGGAAGGATTCCACGAGCATGATTGATATTATGGGCGTGAGACCCGTAGTTATATTTGAGTAGTGACTTTGAGGGCCTGCGTCCCTGACTTGATATGACTGCTTATGTATTGTGTACTGTAGGTTGGATATCATACATGTCTCCTGTTTTGTTTAGACTGTTATGATTTCATTACAATATTTACTGTTCACATACTTGGTACATTCTTCGCATCGACCTCCTGACGTGCCGCGTTCACGCCGCAGTTTAGGTACGATTTGGTGATCTCAGAGGTAGGACCCCGCCAGAGTTTTGGGATAGCTCCTTCGTCGAGTTTATCTTTTGGTATAAGTTCTTTCGATGTGCTTTTGTACGATTATGGGTACGGCGGCCTTGTCCCGTCATAGTTCAATATAACTCTGTGAGGTTTGTATTCATACGTGGATTGGACTCATGTACGATGTAGTGTCTTTGGTTTATGTATATTATATGGCAGCTTTGTCGGCTTTGCCTTGCACGTACGTTGGTTTTAAAAAAAAAGAGGTGTTATTCGATTTCCGCAGTTTACTTAGTTGTTAAGGTAGAAGGGTGCCCAGGTAGGGCAGCCTCTGCCCGTGGTTCGGGCGTGACACTTATTCGTATAGTCCCCGTTGTCAGTACTTACATTCGTGGTATGGCGGGCCCCGCCCCGTCGTTGTTGTTATAACATTCTTAGAGGTCTGTAGTAATCGTTGTGGGCGAGTTTGTAAAAGGGATGTAATCGTCGTGTTCAAGTTTTTATATATATATGCCGATTGCATGCCTTTTCTCGATAAACCGCTCTCACTTCATATTATTTCATGTCTTGTTTTATATTCCGCCGTTACTCGATGTATGTCTACTGGGTGCCCGTAAGGCACGATCCACGCCCCGCTCGATCGTGACAAAAGTGGTATCGAGCAATCAATCCTCTGAAAGTGTCTACAGACCGTATCTAGTAGAGTCCTCGACATTCGCGCGCACCACATCAATAATCGTGAGGCTATAGGATATTTAGGATTGGTTTCCATTTTTCTCACTCGCGATCGTGCCTTAGAGTCGTGTTATAAGTTGGACCTCTAACGTATTTCTTTCCTGCACTGGGCCAGGCCTCCGCACAAGGCAACCCGCCCGTATGGGGCAAGACAGCAGAGGAGTCGCGAGTAGAGCACAGAGGTTACGAGGGCACAAGCCCAATCATCACCCGAGGTGGTGCTTCATTCGGGAGTTCTCACACGTCGCGGCA
This sequence comes from Przewalskia tangutica, assembly GCA_029844215.1. Lineage (NCBI taxonomy): Eukaryota > Viridiplantae > Streptophyta > Magnoliopsida > Solanales > Solanaceae > Przewalskia > Przewalskia tangutica. The sequence continues at coordinate 83,662,413 of CM056726.1, read as the reverse complement.
AAGCAGAGTTTAGTACAATGGCAGCAGCTCATCGCGCCATGATATCCGGACCTTCGCCCACGACCAAGAGTGCAGCAAAGATGTATTGCAAAGAGACGACCCTGTTACTAGCTAGGGAGTTAGCAACCAGAGAGTATTTTATGTACCAATTTATCGCGGGTCTTGATGATTATCTAAAGGAGGGTTGTGTAAGAGTAGCTCTTCGGGCCAGTACGAGCATGGCTCACAGACGGGCTTATGCGCGCAGCCGAGAAACGTAGGGATCGACGGGTTAACCAAGATCGCCAGAAGAGGGCCAGAACAGCAGGGTCCTTTGGTAACTTTCGAGGCGGATCGCCAAAGAAGCAGATCGATACGCACCTCCGCCAAGGCACGCTGGTCCTCCACAGTGGTTCGTGACGCTCGGGTATGCAGGAGTTGGTCAGAGCTCCAGGGCTTCTGGTTCACAGATACACGTAGGTTCCAAACACCGATTCGCTTTTCCTCGTTGTTCACACTGCGGGCAGCGCCATCCCGGGAATGTCGCTTTTTCGCTGGTGCTTGTTTTACTCGCGCCGCCATGTGGACGAAAGAATGTTCAAGTAGGAGGATGCAAGTAGGAGGACTCACCTACCAAATTAGTTGCGATTCATGGTTCAGTGAGGAAGGGTGTTAGCTGAGAGGCGACCCACCCTGCGCCGCTGTGGTAGGAGTCATTGTGAGTGTCGACTTCTTCGACAACTTGTTATGCTCATGACGCAGGCCATTTTGCGAGAAATTGTCCGACCAGATGTGGCGCAGATGTAGAGACTCAACTTTCAGGATCAGTGACTAGTTCATCACCTTCCCTAGCTATGCGCCCAACAGGGCAGGATTGTTTAGAACGACAAAGGGGAGTGAAGCAGTAGATACATGTATATCCTTAACCCTCTAGAGATTAGTATGTGTGATAAGATGAGTATACCTTAAGTGTTATGTTCAGATAACATTGTGTTAATTGTGATTAGAAATCATGGTTAGGTAAAAGGGTAAGATTGGGGATAGGGAAAGTGTGAGCCTTAGAGTGTTATACGTGGAGACCTTAGAGGCGAGGCCATATCGAGTAAAAGATTTATTTATGTTGACCTTTATCGGAGTGCTTAGTATACGTGGGATAGATTTGTGTGATAAGTCCCTGAGTAGTGTGAAATGAAGGAGGGTAGTTGAGCTAAGAAGACCACTAGGTTTTCGTGACTCAATGGTGAGATTGTTCCGGATCGGGAAACAAGAGCTTGGCGCAATAAATGGGTCGGCCGAGGCCAGATTACGGATCAACCCGCAGCCCGGAAGAAAGGAAAATCGCGTGGTCCCGCCAGGATAGGTCACGAGGTGTTAGGCCCAAGTTTAGTTAACCATTGTACGAGTTCGTGGATGCGTTCGACGATGAGTCGCCGATTGGGTCACCCATCTTGTCTTTCGCATGTAACGCTTACTCTGGCAGAGGTTATGCGAGATGTTATATATCGGGAAGGTTGTAAGATCGCACGGTTCCTACTTTTACTTTATGACGCGGTGGAGCCCGTTACGCTATTTCTTTTCTCGAGATTACTGTGCAAGGTTAGTAACTCAAAGTGAGTCTCAGATTGCATTAACCTTCGGTGTTTTTGATTTCAGAGGTACCGTAAGGATTATTCGCCTCTTGTTGAGTGAGTATTATAATAGCTACCATTTCAAAGATTCGGATGTCACCTTACGAAGCCTTGTATGGGCGAAGTGTAGTCACGGCCGATTGGTTCGATGCGCAAGGTTCAGATAGTTGGTCCACTTGATTTCAGCAGATGTGGATAGGTGAAGCTTATCCAGAGAGAGGTTATTGGCACTCGAGTCAATGTAAGTCATGCGGATAATCTGCGTCGATACTTGGAGTTCGGGACGACGGTCTTCAAGGTACCACCTGGCGGTGTGACGAGATTTGGAAAGCAGGGAAACTTAGCCCGAGGTACTTGAGCCTTTTCAGATCGGTTGTAGAACAGACAGTTGCCTATAAGTTAGCATTGCCGTCCGACGTAGAGGCAAGACGTCAGTCTTTCATGTTGCTATGTTCTAAAAGTATCGAGATCCATCCGCAGTGTTCTCTGAGTGATGACCAAGTTGGAGATAGTAACCCTAGATTTTGAACCAAGCAATAATGTAGGTGGTAAGTTTATTTAGGAAGTGTTCGAGTGTAATGGCGAGTGGTACGACGAGTAAGAGAATGAAGTGATCATTACTTTTGTGAAGTAAATGCGGGCGGAATATCTTTTAGACTGGGGAGCTTTTGTGATGCTAGAGGTGATTCCTCGTGGACTTGGATTTAAGTATTTTGCGCTGTTGTATTATGGCCATGTGTGGCATTTGCAAACTGCTTAGGTTATGAGGAACTTTATCGTTACTGTCTTGGGAAGGAACATTCAGACGAATGTTTCTGGCGAGGGAGAATGTTATACCCGTATTTCCAGAGTATGTATGTGAGGACGTACGTACAATTGTGTAAACCCGAATTATGATTAAGGACGAAAATTGTGCACACCCTACGAAAATAATTGTTTTTCCGACGGAAAATTTTCCGAACTTTGTAAGGGAATTTTACATTTTCAAGAAAATATTTATTTTGGATTTTTCCGAGAGATAAAATATTTTGGACCAACGAGAGGGCGACATGTGTCACCCTCAAGTGGACGGTTTGGTGGACGAAATTGTGGTCAAGATGGCACGTTTTTTTCATGTAAAATGCCATAAACCTTTGGTCAATGTTTGGTTAGATATTTGTGTGGTATATTGATAAGTTGGGACCCACACACACTTGTCCAAATCTTCACCCTCCACTTGCTTTGATCTTGGCCATTGATTGGCCTATAAATACCCCTTAAGTTCAAGACTTATTCTTCATCCCTTAAACATTTTCCAAGTCTCAAAATCCCTCTCCCCTTATTAGAAGCTCTCGTCCAAACTACTCCCTCCTTAGAAAGGCTCTTGCCGAAACCCTCCTCCCCTTCCTAGTTGGTCTCGTTGGAATACCCCCCCTTTTTTTGGTAGAAAAGTATTCTACAAGTATTGTTACTATTCCAAAATACCTTGGCCCCAATACCTTGTAGTATTCGTAAGTTACCTCTATACTAAAAAGCTAAATGCTACTTTATATCCTTTAGTCACAAAACGAAGCCCTAGGAAAAATCTTCATGGTTGGTTGAAGTATTAAGTAGAAGTTGTTTAGAACTTCTAAGGGTTTCTTGAGCGAGCGAATTGAGCGCATAAAATAGGACCTTGCTCAGATCGACTTTAATCTTGGATAATTTTGGGGCTTATCGAGGTAAATATCTTGTCCTTCTATTGTAATTGGAAATAACATAATGTAGTAGTATAGAAATGAGTATAAGATATATAGAAGGATGGTATAAGAGAAGAGAATTGAATCAGACTTACATGACTGTATTTACATGAGACTTGAGTAGTTGACTGCAGGAAGTCCGCCAAAATTTCCGTAGAAATAAGAACCTTCTACTTAGAATATTCTACAGAGTAGTCTAGACGTTGATAGACGTATTTGACTATTATAGGTTGATACTCTGCGACATATTCGACTTGGCGGTGGATTTCGCGGCGAGGTATGTGATTCTTCCTATCCTCTTGAGCATGATATTTTAAAAGAATATATATAGTACGGTAGACGTACGTGTGTTAACTGAACATGGTTTTACTTCGATGTCTTTTGACTTGAGTTTTAAATAATAAGAATCTTGAAGTATTTCAAAAGAATGAAGAATCGTTTTTTAAAGAAGAGTAATACTTGATTTTAAAAATCTTAAGAGTTATACTAGCTTTATGGGAAGTTAGGTATAATGGCTTAAGAGAAATAAAAGGAACGGTTTACTTAATTGTTTATGAAAGTCTTGTATTGATTTCGGAAATGAGAATAAGTATCGAACAAACCACTGCAACGCAAATAAAGGAAAATGTATTGACTAATTAAGTATTATTAAAACAAGTAGAAACCTCCATCTGCATAGAAGCTAAGATAAGACAAAATTTTATTACATTTCCTAGATCATGGCTGCTTTAATAAGATCATTAATAAACAAGTTTTGATTTCAAAGTAAGGACTTGATTTATAAAAGACAAAGACTTGAAAATTTGAAGTGTTTTCGTTTAAAAAGGAAGACATGCTTTTGTCTTAAGTTGGTTCAAAAAGAAGGTAGGGAAATTGTTTTGGTTTACCTAAAAGGATAGTCACTCTATACTACGGGTATCGTGTGACTCTGGTGAAAGAAACAGATCTTTTTAAAGAGTTAATGTATGAAGTACTTGGGGATAAAAACCCGAACTTGTTGACATAAAATAGAAAGCACCTTGTGTGAATAACTTGACTATGTTGGTTTGTGATAGCCTCGTAATACTTTCTTGTTGGTTTGATAAGTAAACATGTTAGGATGCTACGTGTGTTAGTGTCTTGTGATGTTTGTGTAAAGGGGTTTTCCTTGATTGTGCTTATGTTGTTTAACGATAAGCCGTTATGTTATTATTGTACCACTCACCTCTTGACATGATATTCCGGTTGTCGCCCGACGCGAGGATGCCTCACGCGGGTCCAGGGACCTATGCGAGCTACGAGAGTTCCGTGTTAGTGCGGGAATACCTCACGCGGTCTATGTGGCCACGCGACCACGAGAGTCCGTGACGTTGCCGAGGAGTAGCTACCCTCGACGCGGGAATACCTCATGCGGGCCTAGGTGGCCTATGCGGAGCTGCGGTGAGTTCCAGGATTTGACGCGCACATTGATACTGAGGGCGAGTGGCCAGCTTCGATCACGTGGCGCGGTCTAGAAAGACCTCGTGATACAGTTTTATAGCATTGTTGGTACTGTGGGTTTTAGTAGTCGGCTATGCCTTCGTACTTACCCCAGACAGTTTATTATGACACGTGCCGGACCGGTGTTCATGTGTATTCCTTGGTGCTTTTATATCATGGATCGCGGTGAGGAAGAAATTCCACGCATGATTGATATTGTGGGCATGAGACCCGTGGTTATATTTGAGTGATGACCTTGGCGGCGAGTCCCCGACTTGACATGATCGCATATATCAGGTATCGTAAATTGGTTATCATATATGTCTTCTGCTTTATATAGACTATTATGATTTCATTTACGATTTTCGGGCCACATACTTGGTACTGTTATCGACCTCCTTCGGGCCGCTCATGCCGCAGTAGAGGTACACCGCCGTCGATCCTCGCCATAGGATCACGCTCAGCTTGGGAAGCTCCGCTTTCTCAAGGATTATTCGTATAGTCCCCGTTGTTGTAGGTACTTACATTCAGGGGTATGGCGGGCCCCGTCCGTTGTTGTTATAACATTCTTAGAGGTCCAGTAATCTGCCAGGCGAGTTTGTAAAAGGGATGTAATCGCTCGTGTTCAAGTTTTTATATATATACGCCGACAGTGCCTTTTCTCGATAAACCGTCTCACTTCATATTATTTCATGTATTGTTTTATATTCCACGGTTACTCGATGTATGTCTACTTGGGTGCGGGTAGGCACTACCACGCCCCGGTTCGGTCGTGACATCAATTAACAAGACATCGGCCTTACTAACAATGAGAGTAAACAAGTATATACTTTATCGCATAAAAATAGAGGCTCATGATCAAAACAGGTCCTCGCCCGTAGTATCAATAAGCAATCCTACTCCGGGACTATTTCACCCGCACGGGTCCCGCGACCCGCATGAGGTTTTCTCGCATAGTCGTACTACCGCACGGGACTATTTCACCCGCATAAGCCCATAAGGACTCGCATGAGGTATTCCTCGCATCACGGGTAGCAAATCCACGAAGCGTGGTATAACGCCTTGGGTTTACCCTCATTTATACTCTTACCCCGAACTGTGGTATAACGCCTCGGGTTTACCCTCATTTATACTCTTACCCTGGAGAAGGTGGTATAACGTCTTGGGGGTTTACCCCTCATTTATACTCTTACCCTAGCTCAACCGGCCATCATACATAACATAAGCCCTACCGGCTTATCATACATAACATAAGCACTACCGGTTTATCATACATAACATAAGCACTACCGGCTTATCATTCAATAAATAAGCAAGTTAAGAAATCCCCCTAACTTCTTATGAGTCTTATTCATATACACTCTCATTTTAGTTTACTTAAGACACTAACATGTCATTATAAATCCGGGAATTTAACCCAAAGTACCACGTACTTCTATTCTTTTAAAATGACTCCTTTTCATATAAAACATCCAAGATACTAATAACCATCGTATCAAGTCATAACTGCTTTTCAAGACAAGTCACAATACCTTTTAGAAATACAATTAAAGGCTTCTAAATCAAGTGACTTCTTTCTTTAAAAACTTTAAGCAATTGATGCCTTTAAATCAATTTGCCTTTCATTATTTCAAGTCATTTATCATACTTATTTTACTTAGAGTAAACCACTCTTTTTAACCTTCCATAAAGCTATTATAACCAACTTCCCATAAAGCCGTTATACTAGCTTTATACCTTAGAAACTTACATTCTTCTTTATAACCAAGAGACTTAAACTTTCCAACAAAACATGTATCAAAAATACTTTCAACATACTTAAAGTCTCTTAACTTTTGAAAACAAAGATATCCTTAATATTTAAACAAGTGAGTTAATTTCCTAACTCAACTAATTTGGACATTCTTAAAATAAGCCAAGGATATCAAATGGACTAGATTGTCAAAATCTTGTACGTCTACCGTACTATACATTTACAACTTATTCATGCTCAAGAGATAAGAAAGTTCCACATACCTCTTCGGTTTAATCCACTTGTTAAGTCCAATACGCCGCACGTAGTATGTCAACCTATAATGACCATAGTACGTCTATTAACTTCTTACTTCAAACGTAGAATATTCCAAGTGCAAAGTCACTAAATTCTACGAAAAATCGGACAGCACTTCCTTTGTTTCTACATACTTTGCCACCTTTTTCAAGGCCGAATTCAATAACCAAACACGCCACATTTAAGGCTCAACAAAGTAGTTAACAATAGGGGATTACACGCTTAATCAAAACGTGTAAAATTCCGCCCCACAATAAATATCAAACTAGTCCAACATATAATGTCCATTCGGCAATTTGAGAGGCACTAATACAAATTCGTTTCCAAATCCTTTTTAATCCAAGTTGTTTAATATTACATGTTATCTAGCCGCAATTGATAATAACTACTACAATCCTCAAGTAGGTAAACATGCGACGATTCTAATTAACGACCAAATTGTAATTCAATTTCAAATGACTCAACATGTCATTTTCGGATTTGAGCTTCCAAATTTCCAAAACACTTATCAATCTTCATAATACATATCACATGATCATTTCTAACTTATAATAACATGGAATCTTCAATTACAAAAGTAAGACGAAGATTATACCTCATTTAGCCCAAATATGATCCAAGATTACAAGTCGATCCTTAGCAACTTTAGCTACTCCTTTCGACGTTCCAAACCACTCCAAGCAACCCTTAGAAGCTTATGAAGAACTCCTCTTCAATTTCCAACTTCAAAGTTGAATAACTCCTTAGGTTTTCGCCTTGCGACTAATACGAAAACACCACTTTTCCGGGATCTTTATATTGAGATACACTTACAATACCCTTAGGTACCTTGGTTTAAAGTATTGGGAATTATGGACACAAATTGCAAAATTTTCTTGTGTGGAAACCCTCAAAGCCGAGAGCACTAAGTGTTTCTTCAAAAATTTCTTCAATTTTTTCTAAGTGTTGAGAATGACAAAGTCTTGCTCTACTAGCACATGTACGTCTACCGTACTACATATTTCACACATATCATGCTAGAAGAGATAGGAAGAGGTTCACATACCTCGCGACGAGTATCGACTAATAGCAAAACGCTCCAAGTACATCCAACCGTCGGCTACTCCTTAAGCCAAGTAGATCGCGCCACACGTAGTACTTCAACCTATAAGGCCACAAGGCGCTTATTAACATTTAGATCTCATCGAGAATATTCTACCAAAATTCGCAAAGACTCTCCCCGCAACAACAGAAATCTCCTCCTCTATCGAGGCCGCCACCAAGCCAACCGGGGGTTATACATCTAACCCTAACGGGTACAATTCTACTCCACTGCACTACTACACAAGTTCATCGTAATACAACCCTATGTAATTACAGCTCAAGATTCTTCTTTCAATTCAGCTTAAGTCGCAAGACATTGCCGTAAGTATTATTCAGCTTAAGCCGAGGCATCGCCGATAACTACGCCGATTCTATATATAGTATACTTCAACTATATATTCTAACAATATGCAATTTCCAATTACAATAGAGGACAAGATAATTACCTCGATAAGCCCATAATTATCCTAGTTAAAGTCGATCCTGGGCAATCGTTTAGCTCCAACTCCGTGCGCTCCAACCCGCTCCAAACTACCCTTAGAAGTTCTAACCAACTTCTACATACAACTCCAACTAACCATGGAGATTTTCCTGTGGTTTCGTTTGGTGACTGACGGTAAGTATAATAGTATTTCGGCTTTTCAGATGTATAACCTTAATACAACAAGGTATATGGCTAAGGTAATTGGGCATTATAACAATACTTTTGAGAGTATTTCTACCAAGAGTGGGGTATTATACGAAAACAACTAGTCAGTGGGGTACCACGGCCACACCACAAAGGGGAGTGGAGGCTCTCGCCACAAGCGGCCTATCTAGGGAGTGGCTCTGGACGAGAGTCAAAAAGAGGGGAGGGGAAGGATAGCAAGACTTGGAACATATTTGGAATGGATGAAGAAGTCATCCTAAGGGGGGTATTTATAGCACAAGCCAAGGCCAACCAATGGCCAAGATCTAGCCAAGTGCATAGCAAGTGTAGGCCAAGATCTTGCCAAGTGCCCCTAACCAACTAACACACAAAATATCCTACCTACTACTTGACAAAATTGTCACCAATTCGCCCAAGCCAACCGCCCACACTCCATCAATGAGAGGTGACAAGTGTCGCCTCTCGTTGGTCCAAAATGTTTCGCCTCTGAAAAATCCGCAAAAATTAAAAATAACATAGCCGAATTTTCCTACGAAAGTCGTGGAAAACGCTTTCATTTAAAAATGACTCTAACCGGGTGTTATGCACAAATAAAATTCGCCAAGCACTTTAAGGCACAAACTTTTCTACGCACGCCTCGCTGCATATACTCGGAAATACGGTATAACATTCTCCTCCTTAGAAACATTCGTCCCAATGTTCCTTCTAAGTCTCAAACAAACGCGCCAAGATAGTCTTCACTACTATACTTACGAGAACAATCCCGCCACACCGCCACGTAAACACCCGCACATACTTCTATCTAAGTCCACGAGGAAAACACCTCTAATCATCACCACAAAACACTTCTCACCGGGTCTAAAATATACTTCCTTCGACCTTCTCTTTACAAAAAGAAATGATCACATCTATGCCGCCATACATGCTCGCTTCTCTCTTTACTCGTCGTAGATACCACTTTGTCACTTTGCTCGAGGCATTAACCTTCTCAGCGACCCAACAAATGGTACCACTTTTGTCACTTTGTCGCGAGCCTTGCCCGACGACCCAACAAATGGTACCGGCCGCATGCGATCCCCGAGGATGTCGATACTCGAACTCTTTCCACATTTGACATCGTCGCTTTCCAAAACTCGGCTACTATCTCTAACGTGGTCATCATTAAGTGGGAACACTGATGGATCTCCGATACTTTTCCGATCATAACAATACGAATGACCGGACGCATACCTCCTAAGTCGGACGGCAAAGCTAACATATAGGAAACCCGCCTATTCTTCACATGAACTCAAAAGGCCCAAAGTAACTCGCTAAGTTCCTCTGCTTCCAAAACTCGTCACACCCTAATCGGGTGGTACTTTCAAGAAGACCGACCACAACTGAACTCTAAGCGCCGCCGCCGATCATCCGCACGATTTCTCGAGTCGCCGTAACCTCTTCTAGACAAGCTTTACCCTATCCATACCTGGGACAAGCTCAACCAACTAATCGAACCTTTCCAACATCGAACCAATCGACGGCAATTTACACTTCCGCCCAACAAGGCCTCATAAGGCGACACTCGAAAACTGAAATGGTAGCTTAAACACTCTCCGCAGAGACAACAATCCCCACAACTACCTCAAATACACACACCGCCCGGTGGCGAACGCGACTTCGAGACTCACCGAAGTTCTTAACCCCGCTGGTAAAACTTCCGTAAATAAAAACAACCGCACTGGCTCCACTGTCGCCTTAAGGTGAAGGTAGGCACCCCGCAGCCTTACAACCTTCGATAACTCAACACACCGAGTAAACGGCCCCGATCAAGAACATGACGGGCTGCCCCTTCATCGCCCGACCACCGTCGAACGCATCCACGAACTCAGACTTGGTTAACTAAACTGGGCCTAACACCCTCACAACCCTAAGACAATGCGGGACCCCCCACAACCTGACCCCACCACCAAACCTGCCGCGGGTTGACCCGCAACGTGGCCTCAACCCGACCCGGCAACGCGCACAATATTAGCTCCCCGAAGGAAAACTCTCACTAATCACGTTTCGAAAACCTAGCGGTCTTCTTAGCTCAACTACCCTCTTCATTTCACACTACTCGTGACTTATCCCACAATGTAGCTCACGTGCACTATGCACTCCTATAAGGATAAAACATAACACTACACCTTTACCCGAGATGGCCTTACCTCTAAGGTCTTTACGTAAAACATTCTAAGGCTCACACCTTCTCTATCCCCAAAATCTTACCTGCTAACTAACCAAGATTTCTAATCACAACTAACACACCGCTATCGTAACATAGCACTTAAGGTATACTCACCTTATCACATAAACAAAACTCAGAGGGTTAAAAATATATCTATATTCATCGCTTCACTCCCTTAGTCGTTCTAATCAAACTCGCCTGTAGGCGATACCATGAGGAGATGACAAACTACCCACCGATCACGAAGGCTAAGTCCTCCTACAAGGACACTCTTCGACACTGCACTCGACGGTCATAGTACAACAAGTACCAACCTAAAAGATGACATTCCCGATGACGTCATCACATCATGAACCGAAGCCACGAGTTCGACCAACTCTCGCACACCCCGAACGCCATGAAATTTGTGAAGACCACTGCGACCGGGCGGAGGTGCATATCTAACTCCGGGAGGCGACTCGCCTCGAAAGTTACCAAAGGACCTTGCCGCTCGCCCTCTTCTATCGCCCTTCGTTAACCCGCCGATCTCTACATCGCCTCGGCCGCGCATAAGCCCGCATACGTGCCATGCTCAAGCTTCAATCAAGAATTACTCTTGCACAACCTCTTGTAGATAGTCCTCAAGACTCGCAGACATCGCAGATACTCTCCGTAGCCAAATCTATAGCTAGTAATGTGGTTGTCTTCGTAATCTATATTCACTGCTTCCTGGCCGTGGAACCAAGGTTCATATATCATGGCCGCAGCAGGATCGCCGCCGCCGTACAAACTCACGGGCTAGTGACGTCGCAGAAATCCCGAATGAAGCACTACCCTAGGTAAAGATTGGGCTGTGCCTCGCAACCCTCCGAACTCTACTCGCAGCCTCCTGGCCGCTTTGCCTCCCGGCCCGGTTGCCTCACGCGAGGCATAACGTAAGTGGAAAGAAATACGTTAGAGGTCCAACTTACAACACAGCCTCTAAGGCACGATCTCGAGTGAGAAGAATAGAAACCAATCCTAAAATATCCTATAGCCTCACGACATTATGTGGTGCACAACACACCGATAATCAAGACTTCATCGATACGGTCAGACACTTTCCGAGGATTAATCGCTCGATACCACTTTTGTCACGACCCAAACCTGCCCGCGGATGGTGCCTTACCCCGCACCCTAGTGACACAACATCGTAGTAATCGAACATAAAACACATACATGAAACAAGTGAAGTACAAAACAAACTGAGGAAAGCTTGCCTTTCTAAGATATATAAATAACCACTTTTACAAAAGAACGCTTTAATCCTTTTACAAACCCCGCCCACAACAAGATTACTGCACTTCTAAGAAATGATACGACAACAACGACGGATGTGTTCGCCATACCCCGAATGTAGCACTTACAACAACAGGGACTATACCAAGATAAGCCTCCGAGAAACGGAGCTTCCTAAAAGTCGAATCGTGACCCTAAGAGCGAGGATCAACGATCGTGTACCTTTTACCGCGGCATGAACGCAGCCTCAAGGGCGAGGTCAAGCATAACGAGTATGTGAAATCAAAATAAATCAGTAAATGAAATCATAGTAGTCTATACAAAGCAGAGACATGTATGATAACCAAACTACGCTTTTACAATAACTAGCAAATATATCAAGTCGTGACTCACGCCTCAAGTCATCACAAAGAACATAACAGTGGGTCTCACGCCACAACATCAATCGTGCGTGGGACACATTCCTCACCGCTTAGCTTATGATATAAAAGCACCAAGGAACACACATGAACACCGTGTCCCACTGTGCATAATAACACCGCACGGTAAGTACGAAGGCATAGCCGACTACTAACACCTACGCATTCAACAAGGTCATGAATCAGATTATAAGATCTGCTCTGCACCGTTATATGATCAAAGCCGCCACTTGCCCGCAGATCTAATGCGCGTCTAGTCCCGAACTTCCCGCAGCTCCGCGATAGGCCAATCTCTTCGCCCGCATGAGGTATTCCCGCATCGAGGGTAGCTACTCCCGATCGCCCCGACTTCCGAGTCCGCACGGCCACGCGACCGCATGCCCATAAAGGACGCACACTAACTCGAACTCGTAGCTCGCGATAGCCCTCGGGACTGCATGAGGTATTCTCGAATCATAGGTCCATCGACCGCCGAAGTCTACCCCGCGTCGGAGGGCGCCTTAACCCCTAATCATCTCAAGAGATGAATGCCACAATACTATCATAACGATCGATAGTTAATAAGCACAATCAAGGGAAACCCTTTACACAAACATCACAAGATACTAACACACGTAGCATCCTAACACGTTTACTTATCAAAGCAACAAGAAAGTATTACAAGGCTATCACAAACCAATACAATCAAGTTGTTCACACAAGGTACTTCCTACTATATGATTAACAAGATCGGGTTTTATCCCCAAAGTACTTCATACATTAACTTTAAAAGATACGTTACTTTCACAAAAGTCACACAATACGTAGTATATGAAAATAGAGTGATTATTTTTAAGTAAATCAATTACTCCTCTTTGTAAAATCAAGTAGCAACATTCTTTTCCAATGTTCAAGTTTGCCTAATTTCCAATGTTCAAGTTTCTCATTTTTAGAAAGGTTTCGTAGTTCATAGTCTTATTCATTTAAGAATATAATTCTCCTTTAAACAACTGAGAAACCTAAGCCTTATATGTGAGTAGGATATTCTTGTTTATTACAATCTTATTACAAAGACCATGATCTAGGAAATATCATTTTGTCTCATCTTAGCTTCTATGCAGATGAAGTTTCTACCGGTTTTAATAATACTTAATTATTCAAAACATTTCCTTTTATTAACGCCGCAGTTGGTTTGTCGATACACATTCGATTTCAAATCAAGAAACATTCTTAAGCCGTTATACCTAACTTCCCATAAAGCTAGTATAACTCTTAAGTTTTCAAAACCAAATATTACTTCTTCTTTCAAAATGATTCAAAAATCTTTTGAAATACTTCAAGTTCTTTATTAACACATAACAAGCCGCTTATAGTTCAAATCGATTACCTTTTAAAACCACATGTATTTTCTTACCAACATAAAGTCATATAACCAACTTCCCATAAAGCCGTTATAACACTTTATGTTTTACACCAATCAAATACGTTTAGCACACGTGACGCTCACCGTACTACATATTTCACACATATCATGCTAGAAGAGATAGGAAGAGGTTCACATACCTCGCGCAGTATCGACTAATAGCAAAACGCCCAAGTACATCCAACCGTCGGCTACTCCTAAGCCAAGTAGATCGCGCCACACGTAGTACTTCAACCTATAAGGCCACAAGGCGCTATTAACATTTAGATCTCATCGTAGAATATTCTACCGAAATTCGCAAAGACTCTCCCCGCAACACATGGCGTAAATCTCCTCCTCTATCGAGGCCGCTACCAAGCCAACCTGGGGTTATACATCTAACCTTAACGGTACAATTCTACTCCACGGTACTACTACACAAGTTCATCAGAATACACTCATGTAATTACTGATCAAGATTCTTCTTTCAATTCAGCTTAAGTCGCAAGACATTGCCGTAAGTATTATTCAAAGCTTAAGCCGCAGGCATTGCGATAACTACGCCGATTCTATATATAGTATACTTCAACTATATATTCTAACAATATGCAATTTCCAATTACAATAGAGGACAAGATAATTACCTCGATAAGCCCATAATTATCCTAGTTAAAGTCGATCCCGGCAATCGCTTAGCTCCAACTCCGTGCGCCCAACCCGCTCCAAACTACCCTTAGAAGTTCTAACCAACTTCTACATACAACTCCAACTAACCATGGAGATTTTCCTTAGGTTTGGTTTTGCCAGGACCGACGGTAAGTATAATAGTATTTCGGCTTTTCAGATAGTATAACCTTAATACAACAAGGTATATGGCTAAGGTAATTTGGGCATTATAACAATACTTTTGAGAGTATTTCTACCAAGAGTGGGGTATTATACGAAAACAACTAGGCAGTGGGGTACCCTACTGCCACACCACAGGGGAGTGGAGGCTTCGCCACAAGTGGCCTATCTAGGAGTGGGCTCTTGGACGAGAGTCAAACAAGAGGAGGGAAGGATAGCAAGACTTGGAACATATTTGGAATGGATGAAGAAGTCATCCTAAGGGGGTATTTATAAGACAAGCCAAGGCCAACCAACGGCCAAGATCTAGCCAAGTGCATAGCAAGTGTAGGGCCAAGATCTTGCCAAGTGCCCCTAACCAACTAACACACAAAATATCCTACCTACTACTTGACAAAATTGTCACCAATTCGTCCAAGCCAACCGCCCACACTCCATCAATGAGAGGGTGACAAGTGTCGCCCTCTCGTTGGTCCAAAATGTTTCGTCTCTCGGAAAAATCCGCAAAAATTAAAAATAACATAGCCGGAATTTTCCCTACGAAAGCTGTGAAAACGCTTTAAAACGACTCTAACCGGGTGTTATGCACAAATAAAATTCGGCCAAGCACTTTAAGGCACAAACTTTTCTACGTACGTCCCCGCGTACATACTCTGGAAATACGGGGTATAACAATATAGATGGCTTGGATGAGTTTCACATGGATTTTGCCCAAGTGGCCCTTGGACTTTAGTCAACAATGTCAAGCTTAAGTCTTTGCAAGACTTGGTCATCTCTCTAATGGTCAAATGACCATCTTACCCATGCCATTTTCGCCCAAGACCACTAAGGGGGGTGACACGTGTCACCCTCCCATTCGTCGCAATATCTCGTTTTCCGACAATTCCATAATTCCGATAAATTTTTACTCGTCTCAAATCTTAACATTTTCGAGTTCTTACGTACGTTCTTATCAACATATCCTGGAATTCCGGGGTGTAACAATGCGTCCCTATCTTGATATAACTGTTTACTTATTGTGAAATGGTCTTTTAAAAATGATGAAATGTGATTTCATTACAGTATTTTCGCCACATACTTGGTACTTGTATCGACCTCGGGCCTGCATTCATGCCGCAGGTAGAGGTACACCAGTTGTTGATCCTCCCTCATAGGATCACAGTTCTACATTTGGGAAGCTCCGTTTCTCCGGAGGCTTATCTTTTGGTATAGATTCCCTGTCATTGTAAGTACTTGTACATTCAGGGGTATGGCGGGGCCCTGTCCTGTCGTAGTTGTTATAAAAACTCTTAGAGGTCTGTAGTACTGTTGTGAGTTGGGCTTGTAAAGGATAATTGTTCGGGTTTTAAATATATGCAGAAAGGTGACCGTTTTGGTTATCCTTTTTCTTATTTCATATTGTTTCATGTCTATAAGTTTTTATTTGCGCTGATTTTCTCTGATGTTTTATCACTAGGGTGCCCGGGGTAAGGCACCAGTCGCGGGCCCGAGGTCGGGTCATGACAAATATGCACAAAATAGTCCACTTAAAGTCGGTCCATAGTTTAGTCTTAGCTCCTTATTCTTCAAGTTCCAATCACACACATAAATCTACTACAAGCTTGTAACCATCATTCCTTCTTGTTTTACATCCAAAAAGTTGAAGAACACACTAGGGTCTCAATATCACTACACACGGCCCAAATGGTTTTGGAAGGTTTAGAGAGTTTATCTTGGCTCAACACTTGATTAGCGTTCTTAATCTAGGAGAATAATCAACTCTTGTTCTTCCTTTGGCTATTTGTGTTCTCGAAAATAATAGGGAGAAGAGAGGTTTTGGATGATGAAGATTATTATGCCAAGTCTCTAAGTCTTGCTATCACCTCTCTTATATATATGTAATCTTACAAGTGGAGGGGGACCTAAGTGGTCCACTTGTCTTGATGAAAATATCTCACAAATAACTTCCACACTTGTCCACTTGGATAAAAAATATCTCTTTTCTAGTCATTCTTGAAATACATGTACATATACATGTACATATACATGTACATGTATATAATTAGAGCTTTGCTACACAAGTGCTTTCGTACATGGCATAATAATCTTCATCATCCAAAACCTCTCTTCTCCCTATTATTTTCGAGAACACCAATAGCCAAAGGAAGAACAAGAGTTGATTATTCTCCTAGATTAAGAACGCTAATCAAGTGTTGAGCCAAGATAAACTCTCTAAACCTTCCAAAACCATTTGGGCCGTGTGTAGTGATATTGAGACCCTAGTGTGTTCTTCAACTTTTTGGATGTAAAACAAGAAGGAATGATGGTTACAAGCTTGTAGTAGATTTATGTGTGTGATTGGAACTTGAAGAATAAGGAGCTAAGACTAAACTATGGACCGACTTTAAGTGGACTATTTTGTGCATATTTGTCATGACCCGATCCCGGGCCCGTGACTGGTGCCTTACCCCGGGCACCCTAGTGATACAACATCAGAGAAAATCAGCGGAAATAAAAACTTAAACATGAAACAAGAGATATGATAATAAACAAAGCAACCAAACGGTTACCTTTCAGTATAAATAACTAAAAACTTGAAGCTTAAATCTTTTACAAACCCCGCCACAACAAGATTACTGCACTTCTAAGAATGTAACCATAACTATGACGGGACAGGGCCCCGCCATAACCCTGAATGTACAAGTAACTACACTGACAGGGGACTATACCAAAGATAAGCCTCCGGAGAAACGGAGCTTCCCAAAATGCTGAACTGTGATCCTATGAGCGAGGATCCACAACCGATGTACCTCTACCGCATGATGAACGCAACCCCGGGCGAGGTCAAGCATAACAGTACCAAGTATGTGAAATCAAAATATCAGAAATGAAATCATAGTAGTCTATATAAAATAGGAGACATATATGATAACCAAACTATAGTGCATAATATGTAAGCAGTCACGTCAAGTCAGGGACTCACGCCCTCAAAGTAATCACTCGAATATAGCTATGGGTCTAACGCCCACAACATCAATCATGCCCGTGGAATACCTTCCTCACTGTCGGCAGTCTATGATATAATAACACCAAGAAGTGCACATGAATACCAGGTCCCACCTGTGTCATAAAAACCGTACGGGGCAAGTACGAAGGCTAACTACCAGATACCAAAGCCGCATCATCAACTGACCGGGGCAAGTACGAAAACCAACTACCAGATACCAAAATCGTACCAACAATACTATACAACCAAACCACGAAGCTGATACGGGGCAAGTATGAAAGCCAACTACCAGATACCAAAGCCGTACCAACAATACTATACAACCAAACCACGAAGCTGATACGGGGCAAGTACGAAAGCCAACTACCAGATACCAAAGTCGTGTCACGTCGACCGGCAAGTACGAGGGCTAACTACGGATACCAAGGTCAGATCACGAGACTTCGCCACGGTCGATACGGCAAGTACGAAAGCCAACTACCAGATACCACAGCCGTGTCACGTAGCTGACCGGGGCAAGTACGAGGGCTAACTACCAGATACCAAGGCCGTATCACGATACTTCGCCACTAAACTGAACGGGGCAAGTGCGAAGGCTAACTACAAGGTACCAAGGCTGAATCAGCCACGAGACGGGGCAAGTACGAAAGCCAACCACCAGATACTAAGGCCGAATCAGTAAAACCTCATGGAGAGCTAGTCCATGGAATAACGCTATCAACGCGAGCGCATGCGGATCCTCCGTCACCGCTTTGTGACGCCCAAGTAAGATCATAACAAATCAGCCGGCCCTCCATTGAGAGACGCGGTGGTATAGAAATACAATACTAGCACGACAAGGCTATCACACGCAAACATAGGCAAGTTACACACAACTCAAGGTACTTTCATTTTATGTCAAAAATACGGGTTTCACACCCAAAAAATAATACCTACTTTCATTCTTTCAAAAAGACCTCTTTTTACGTAAAAAATACTAATACTCGTAGTATCAAAAACACATTTCCTTTTCAAACCAAATTACTTTACTTTCATAAAAACCTTTACAAGACTTTTAAAATCAAGTACTCTATACTTTTTAAACCAAGTGCCTTTCTTTTAAAACAACATCAAGTATACTCTTTAAAACTCAAATACTTACTTTTTTCAAAACAAGTAACCTATACTTAAATCAAGTTACCATTTTAAAACCAATGATAAAGCCATTCTTTTGCTTTCATAAAGTCGTTATAACTAACTTCCCATAAAGCTGTTATAACACTTTATGTTTTAAACCAATTTAAGACAAAACCATGTCTTTCTTTTACCAAAAACTCTTCGATTCCTCAAGTCTCTTTTCTTTTAGCAATCAAGTTCCTTTTAAAGACCAAATACTCATTACTCGCGAATGAGGTTTCACAACTTTCTACACAATTCAAGTTCTTCACATATTATATCAAGTCAAATATAAGTCAAGTTCTTTATCTTTTAAAATCAATAAACCAACGAAATTCACTTAGCACACGTACGTCTACCATACTGCATAGTTCACAACAATCATGCTAGAAAAGATAGGAAGAGGTTCACATACCTCGCGACGATTATCGACAATTAGCAAAACGCTCCACGTACTCTAACCTTGCTCGCCTTTTCCACCCTTCAAGTAGAATACGCTACTCGTAGTACTTCAACCTAAAAAGGCCACAAAACGTCTATCAACCTCTAGATCTCTTCGTAGAATAATTCTAGATACAAGATTCTTTATTCTACGGAAAATTCGGCAAAGACTCTCCCGCAACCACAGAAATCTCCTCCGCCACCGAGGCTCGTTACCAAACCAATCATCCCAGGGGGGGTTACACGTCTAACCGGCCGTGTACAAGTCTACCCAACAATAATACTACAAGTCTCATCAGAATACATCCTATGTAAATACAGTTCAATTCTTTTCCATAATCATTCTACATATAGTATACTCAACTATACATTACTACAACATGTAATATCCAATTACAATATGGGAATAAAGATCATTACCTCGATAAGCCCAAAATTATCCAAGATATAAGTCGATCCTGAGCAACGTTTAGCTCCAATTCCTTACGCTCCAACCCGCTCCAAGCAACCCTTAGAAGTTTCTAAACAACTTCTCTTAACACTTCAACCAAGCTTATGAAGATTTTCTGTGGTTTCATTTGCGACTATCGAATATAGTATTTCCTGCTCCTAGTATTGAAATAACTTTGGAATACTACTAGGATACTAGGCCAAGGTATTTGGGATTATACAATAATACCCAAAGTATTTTCTACTCAAGTGGGGAAGGGGGACGAAACAACTACAAAGGAGAGGAGTATTTTGCCTTGGAAGCTTAAGTATGGGATGAAAATTGTCTTCAACCTAAGGGGTATATATAAGAATCAAGGGTCAAGATTAAAGCAAGTGGGTGGTGAGGATGGGTACATGTGTGTAGGTAGTTGGCCAACCAAGTGTTCACCACAAAATGGGACAAGTGGCGCCACTGTCCCCACTAAAAACGCCCAAGTGGTAGTCTTTCGGCACTGGCCATATATGGGGTGACATGTGTCGCCCCTACTCATCCAAAATATTTCATCTTCCAAAATATCCGCAATGCCAAAAATCCAAAAAAATAAAGTGGCCACAAACCGTAAATTCTCCCGTGGCCCCACGTGACCAATTTCGAAATAAAATTTCATAATTCTCAAATATTCCAAAAGTCCAAATACCAAACTGGGAATCCAATTCCCTTTAACGAACATTTTTCCTTCACAAAATCCGAAACTTTTCCGTTGAAAAATCACATCTTTCTGCCTGTCCACTTTTACGGTCGTATTCTCGTACGTACGTCCTCGTATACATACCCTGGAACTACGGGGTGTAACATTCTTCCCCCCTTAGAAACATTCGTCCCGAATGTTCCTTCTAAGTCTCTAATCATACAAGCGCCGGTATAGTCTTCACTACTATACTTACAAAACCAATTATGCCACACATGGCCATAATATAACATACGCGCAAAACTCAATCCAAGCCAACGAGGAATCACCCCTAACGTGTATAACAATACAAAAACTTCCACCCATGGTCCAAAGGATACTTTATTCACATCTATACTTATAAAAAGGACACTTCACATCTTCGCCTCTTTTCTTACTTTGCACATTCCTCGTGACACTCGAACTCTTCCTCATATACTTACCACATTTCGCCATTGATTCGGTTTCAAAATCTCTGGTTACTATCTCTAACTTGGTCATCATTAATCGGAATACTCGAGGGATATCCGATTACTCTTAGAAACATAGCAACATGGAATCTGACGTCGCTTCCTAAGTCGACGCAAGTGCTAACTTATAGCAACCCGCCTATTCTACTATTATCTGAAAATGCCCAAAGTACCTGCTAAGTTTCCTTCTTCCCAAATTTCACACACCTTCCGGGTGGTACCTTCAAGAAGACCCACCGTCAACTGAACTCCAAGTGTCGACGCCGATTATCCACACGACTTCGCTGACTCAGCCGCTAAAAACCTCTTCGATAAGCTTCACCTTACCCACATCCTCGAATCAAGTAGGGACCAACTATCTGAACCTTTCCAACATCGAACCAATCGACCGGCAACCTACACTTTCGTCCATACAAGGCTTCATAAGGCACCATCCGAATACTAAAATGGTAGCTAGTATAATACTCACTCAACAAGAGGCAAATAATCCTCACAGCTACCCCTGAAATCAAAACACCGGCCCGTAACCTATCCTCAAATGTCTGGATAAAATGCGTTGTTCGTCCGTCGGCCCGAGGGTGAATACAATACTGAGACTCACCTGAGTTCCTAACCCCGCCTGGTAAAACCTCCCAAAAAGAAATAGCCATAAACTGGGCTCCACTGCCTGCCATAAAATAAAAGTAGGAACCCCGTGCATCCTTACAATCTTCCTGATAACATCTCGCATAACCCTCCGCTGGGTAAATAGTCCTAACTGAAAGACAAGATGGGCTGACCCCATCGGCCGGGCTACTGGTCGAACGCATCCACGAACTCGTATGATGGTTACCTAACTTGGGCTTAACACCCTCGTGACCCTATCATCTAGCGGGACCACCTCAACCGACTTACCACAATCCGGCCGCGGTTGACTCGCGATATGGCCTCAACCCGACCCACTTCAGACTAAACTCTCGCTCTCGATCATGAACAACCTTACCAGTTCACGTCATGAAAGCTACCACTTCCATCTCACACTACCCATGGAATTATCCCACAATATATATCACGCATACCAAGTACTTCGACAAGGACCAACCGTAACATCCACTCAGGACGACCTTGCATCCAAGGTCCCAATCATTATAAATTCTAAGGCTCCCATTTTCTCGCCCCTGACTTACCCTTTTCAACTACCCATGTTTTCTAATCACAACTTACACAATGCTAACCGAACATAGCAAAGACACATGTATCTACCATAACGACCTAAACAAGTCTCTTAAGGTGAAGATAGCTCAGAACTCATCGCTCACTTTCCCTTTGTCGCTCTAATCAAATCCTCGCTCTGTGGGCGCATAACTATAAAGGTGATGAACCACCACCGATCCCGAGGTGAGTCAGAACATCCGCGCCACCTGTCGGACAATTTCTCGCAAATGGCCTGCTGGCCGCAAGCCTAACAAGCTATCTAGGTAGTACGACACTCCCCATAAGAACACCTACCGCAACGGCCATACCGGGTGGGGTGGCCTCACAGCTAACACCCCTTCCTCTCCGAACCATCAATCCTCAATCGACTGTAGGCTAAGTCATCCCACTGTATCCTCCTACTAGGACATTCTCTCCTCACATGTCCGCCACTAACGCGGGACATAACGAGCCAATAAGTCAAACTCTATATCAGATTCCCGAACCGTCCGCCTGCTCGCCTCAACCTCATAAATCTACTCGCCCGAGCTCTCCTCATCTGCGAGGGCAAGAAGTGTAAGAAATGCCTCGAGGTCTTGATCACTTTCATGATCCGCCAGAATCGCGAATAAACTCGATGATCTTCCTCGATTCTAGATCCATAGAACTCGGTGGATGCAACTCAAGAAGTCCCAAATCTCAACTATCGGATCTAAGGTGAACCATCGTATCGCCGGAACCTCCGACTCTCGTCTGTCCTCATTCCTAGCCACAAGCCTAGCTAGTAACTGGGCCATTTCCTTGAACTCATATCCTCGGCTCCTGGCCGTGGCACTGGAGGCTCAGATATCGTGGCCTCAGTAGCTACTGCTGCTGTACTAAACTCTGCTGGGGCTGGCGGCATCGTAGAATCTGCCGTCTGTAGCACCACCCCGGGTAAAAACTGGGTCTTCGCTCGTAACCCTCACGTTTCTACTTGCAACTCCTTCGCCGCTTGCCCTTCTGGGCTCTGGTTGCCTTGCGTGGAGGCATAACTGATATATAAGAATACGTTAGAGGGAGTCCAACTTACAACACAGCTCTAAGGCACGATCTCAGAGTGAGAAGAATGGAAACCAATCCTAAATATCCTGTAGCCTCCTGATTATAGATGTGGTGCACAACACACCGATAATCAAGACTCTACTAGACACGGTCTGTAGACACTTTCCGAGGATTAATTGCTCTGATACCATTTTTGTCACGACCCGATCCCGGGCCCATGACTGGTGCCTTACCCCGGGCACCCCAGTGATACAACATCATAGAAAATCAGCGGAAATAAAAACTTAAACATGAAACAAGAGATATGATAATAAAACAGGCCAACCAAACGGTTACCTTCTTGTATAAATAACTAAAAACTTGAACAGTTAAATCCTTTTACAAACTCTGTCCACAACAAGACATGCACTTCTAAGAATGTAACCATAACTATGACGGACAGCCCCGCCATAACCCTGAATGTACAAGTAACTACACTGACAGGGGACTATACCAAAGATAAGCCTCCGGAGAAACGGAGCTTCCCAAAATGCTGAACTGTGATCCTATGAGCGAGGATCCACAACCGATGTACCTCTACCTGCGGCATGAACGCAGCCACCCAAAGGAGGTCAGTACAACAGGTACCAAGTATGTGAAACTGAAAATACTGTAAATGAAATCATAGTAGTCTATATAAAACAGGAGACATATATGATAACCAAACTACAATGCATAATATGTAAGCAGTCACGTCAAGTCAGGGACTCACGCCCTCAAAGTCATCACTCGAATATAGCTATGGGTCTCACGCCCACAACATCAATCATGCCTGTGGAATACCTTTCTCACTGCCGGCAGTCTATGATATAATAACACCAAGAAGTACATGAACAAGTTCCACTCAGGTCATAAACCCGACGGCAAGTAAGGCTAACTACGGATACCAAAGCCGCATCATCAATCGACCGGCAAGTACGAAAACCAACTACCGGATACCAAAGCCGCACTAACAATACTATACAACCAAACCACGGCACGGCAAGTACGAAGCCAACTACCGATACCAAAGCCGCATTTAACAATACTATACAACCAAACCACGAAGGCGACACGGCAAGTACGAAAGCCAACTACTAGATACCAAAGCCGTGTCACGTGACCGGGAAAGTACGAGGGCTAACTACGGATACCAAGGTCAGATCACGAGACTTCACCACGGCGATACGGCAAGCACGAAAGCCAACTACGGATACCAAAGCCGGTGTCACGTGTCGACCGGCAAATACGAGGGCTAACTACGGATACCGAGTCGTATCACGAGACTTCGCCACTAAACTGAGCGGGGCGAAGGCTAACTACCAGTACTAAGGCCGAATCACCACAGACGGCAAGTACGAAGCCAACCACGGATACCAAGGTGAATCAAGAAACCTCATGGAGAGCTAGTCCATGGAATAACGCTATTGTCACGACCCGAACCCGGGCCCGTGACTGGTGCCTTACCCCGGGCACCCAAGTAGACATACATTAGTGTAATCAGCGGAACATAAAACACAACATGAAACAATGTAAAAGAGACACAGTTTATATGAAGAAAAGTTGCCTTTCGGCATATATATAAAAACTTAAATCCGAACAGTTACATCCTTTTTACAAACTCTGCCCACAACAGTACTACAGAACTCTAAGAATGATATAACAACAATGGCGGGATTGTCACGACCGAAACTGCCGCGCGATCGTGCCTTACCCGCACCCAAGTAGTCAAACAACATCGAGAAAATCAGGAAATTAAAACTCATACATGATAACCAATGAAAAGAGAAAGCAAAGCAACCAAACGGTTACCTTTTACGAAAATAACTAACACCGAACAGCCATAATCCTCGCCACATCGATTACTGCACTTAAGAATTTTTATAACATCTCCGACGGACAGGGGCCGCCATACCACGAATGTACAAAAAGTTCTACAACTTGAGGAACCGTACCAAATGACAAAGTCTCCGGGAATGGAGCTTTCGAGAATCGAACAGCGATCCAAAGGGCGCGGATCAACAAGCGATGTATCTCAACTCGCGGCATGAACGCAGCCCGGCGAGGTCGATAACAGTGCAGAGTATGCGAAGCGTAAAAATATCAGAAAAGAAATCATAATAGTCTATAAGGAAAACAGAGACATGTATGATAACCAAACTACAAGACACCACGATATACGCCTGACCAAATCAAATCACATCAAGTCGTGACTCACGCCGAAAGATCATTACTCAAAGTGGACGCATACTCGGCTACCCAACGTGTCGGTATGTCCAACCCAATAACAAGATAGTACTCATCGTGGACGCATACTCGGCTACCCAACGTGTCGGTATGTCCCAACCAATAACAAGATAATACTCACCGTGGACGATACTGGGCTACCCAACGTGTCAAGATGTCCAAACCGCTTACAAGATAACACTCTAATAGAAGCATACCCGGCTACCCAACGTGTCGATATGTCCCAAAGGATCAATATAGTGGAAGCATACCCGCTGGCTACCCAACGTGTCGATATGTCCATCATACCACCCGATATCCGCCTCCGCCGAGAGACTCGGTAGCACAAAGTCAAACACTTGCACAACAACGAAACTATCACCACAAGCACAGCAAGTTACACACAACTCAAAGTACCTTCGTTTAAGTCGACAAACCGGGTTCCAACCCCAAAATACTACATTCTTTCCTACCTTCAAAGACCTCTTTACGTAGAAACCATACGATACTATCACACGTAGTATCACACACATTCATGTTTAGAACACGACTTCAAACACAATTAACATAACGTCAAGTATACTTTTAGAAGTCCAAGTAATTAACTCCTTTAAGGTCAAGTATTCCTACCTTTTAAAACTAAGTCATTTACTTTTCCCTTAAGAAAAGTTCGATATTTGAAAACAAGTGATTTATACTTTCAAACTCAAGTTACTTCTCTTTTCCAAAATCCAAGACATTATCCTTTGCAATCCATTAAGTTCATTCTTTGGAATTTTAAGAAAAGTCGAACTTGTTATCAATGATTCTCATTTAAGCGGCCATGATCTAGGAAATGTAATATCATTTTGTCTTATCTTAGTTTCTATGCGGATGGAGGTTTCTATGGTTTTAATATAATCAATTAGTCGAAACCATTTCCTTTATTAGCTTATGATGGTGTGTTCGATACTTGTTCCCACTTTCAAATCCATTTCACATTCTTATGCCGTTATACCTAACTTCCCATAAAGCTAGTATAACTCTTAAGTTTTCAAAACCAAGTATTACTCATTACTCACGAATGAGGTTTTACAACTTTTGAATACATTACAAAACTTTCACAAATCTAAGTTAAGTCTCTTATCTTACAAGATCAAGTCTCTTAACTTCCACCAATCAACAACCGTTTTACTCACATAAAGTTGTTATAACTGACTTCCCATAAAGCCGTTATAACCCCTTTATGTTTGAAACCAACCACTTACCACATAAACATTTATGAGACCAAGAGGGCTCATTCTTAAGCACCGAGTGCCCATTACTAACGGATAAGACTTACTACTTTACACATAATGAAGCCCTTTACACTTCATAACAAGTCAAGACACAATTTGGAAAATCAATTTCCTTTAACACACGTGCGTCAACCGCACTATATATTTCACAAATAGTCATGTCAAGAGGATAGGAAGAATCACATACCTCGCGACGATTGCCAAAAAGCAAAACGCCCACGATTGAACCCTTCAGTAGGATACGCTACTCGTAGCGCCCAATCCTATAAGTGGTCATAAGACATCTATTAACTTCTAGTTCGAACGTAGAATAAGCTAAAAGCAAAGCCCCTGGGTTCTACGGAACTTACTACCTTTTATCCAAGGTCGAAAACAGTAACCCATTCTAAACCCTTTTCAATTCTCTTTCAATTCAAGTTTTAGGTTAACATGATGTCTAACCCTAAACATCTTCAACTACCACAATTTCCCTTCTATATAACATGCAACGACTAACTTTGTCACCAAAAGGTAGTTACAATCTTAAGGCTAACATGCCCACTTCGGTTTTCCACAGGACAACAAGATCCAAATCCATGCAACTCAACTACAACAGCCTCAGGCTCACAATTCTATACAAACTTAACTATAACAGCCTCGGGCTCACAATCTATACAAACTTAAATATAACAGCCTCAGGCTCACAGATCTATACTACTATCACAAGTACTAACTCAAATCCAAGAGAAGGGAAACTCTTACCTTTTGGAAAGTCCACAAAAGCCCTTTCCTACCGCTTCTTCCGTCAACTCATCCACCAGCGCTTCCCACAAGTTTACCCACACTTTCCTTCTTGCCGCCGCTCCAACAATCTCTCCTAAGGCAAGGTTTTTCTTCAAAAACTAGAGAGAAGGGGAGAGGGTTTTCTCTTGGGAGGGTTTGATAAGAAATGGCCAAGTCTTCCAAGACTTGGCCCTAAAGTATGCCTCTTTTCGCTGGTCAAAGGATGGGAGGGACACTTGTCACCCTCCCATAGGCTCTTTTATAAAATATCCCTGATTTTTAGCCTTTTCCCGCAGAAAATTCCGCTTGGCGCGCAGCCCGCCGGCGCGGCGCTATACTGTAAATTAATTTAACACGCGAACCGGCGCCATGCTCGCTTCCGGCGCCAGCGCTTCAACACCAGCGGACTCAAGATAATCGGCGCCGGCCTGCTTCCGGCTGCACAACCCCGAACTGAAATCATCGCTTTGATCGCGGCCAAACTTGAAACTTCCATAACTTTTGACTCCGATGTCCCATCGACGAATGGTTCGTTGCGTTGGGACCTAGATTCAACGGACTACACACTAGGCCTTTTAAACACCTTACAATCCTTGACAACTGGGGTCCAACACTCCAAAGTAAACTCAAAATTCTTCCAACACATGTTTGTCAACTAATCTATCTTCTAGAATTCACGGGTGTAACATTCTTCCTTCTTAGAAACATTCGTCCCGAATGTTCCTTCTGAGTCTCCAAAACACCTGCGCCGGTATAGTCTTCACTACTATACCTACCAAAACTCAATTATGCCTCTCATGGCCATAATATAAAAATCACGCCAACTCCAAGTTCCCGCTAACGAGGAAATCACCTCTAACGTGCAAAACACCACTATTTTCTCCTCCCCTGGTCTAAAGGATACTCTCCTTTCTCGGCGTACCTTCCTTGTACACTCACACCCCGCTTCTAGTACACGCCCGCAATTCACCACTACTTCCGTTTCTACCACCTTGGAGTCACTACCTCCAACTCGGCCATCTTACTAATCCACGTCATGGAAGCTACCACTTCCATCACAAACTACCCATGGAATCATCACACAAAACTCCATGAATATCATACACTCCGACAAAGATTAACAGTAAAGTCTCCTACCCAAGACGGCCTTACATCTAAGGCCTCAACTGTTATAATTTCTAAGGTTCAAAATTTTTCTCATCCCCAAACTTACCCTCTTTATTAACCATGCATCCAAAACACATTATATACACAAAGCTACCCGAACATAGCACTCAACACATCACCACAACATCAAAGCATACAATACTCTAGAGGGTTAAGAACATACCTGTAACTATTGCTTCACCTCCCTTCTTGTCGCTCTACTCATGTTCTTTCCAAGACGACGCACAAAGGAGGAGGTGAGTCGCCCATCGATCCCGGGTTGAATCTCAACCTCCGCGCTATCTCGGTGGACAATTCCTTGCAAAATGGCCCTACTGGCCGCATGTAAACAGATTCCCTATTAGCACGACACTCCCATCGTGGAGCCTACCACAATGGTCACAACGAGGTAAGGGTGGTCCCATCCGACTAACATCCCCGATCCCCAAAACCGAAACCTTGAGCCACGACCGCCCCGAATTTCTCGAACGCCCCGACGATCGAGGTGGAGCACTCGTCGGAGGAGGCGCATAACTAACTGGCCGAGGTCGCCGCCTGAAGGTCACCAAAGGACCTGCGCCTTGGCCCTACTCGCGATCTTGGTCATTCCGTCCGACTCACGTGCCTCACATCCAAGTGCATGAGCTCGCACGCGGCAATGTCCATGCCGGTGAAGAGCTACTCCCGAGCAACTCTCGCCAAATAGTCATCAAGCCTCGTGACATAGCGGTGCACTCGTCCTCCATGTCGGCTACTAACGCGGGACGCATCGAGCTAGTGAGTTAAACTCCACGTTGTACTCTGAACCGCACGCGGCTCGCCTCAACATCAAAAATCTTTACCCGAGTCCTCCTCATACGCGAGGCGGGAAATGTGCAAGAAATGCCTCCGAGAACTCGTCCCATCTCGGAAGTGCATGCCCTCCCGACAGCCTCCCACGAATCAAACCACGATCGCGATATCACGCACCGATGCGAACCTAGACCACCGACTCGGTCTCCGATGCCTTGATCACTCATGATCCGTCAGAATCGCTTGATGAACTCCTGCGGATCATCCTCGTGCCTCGACCGTAGAACTCTGGCGGCCACAACTCGTAAAGTCCCGCACCTCAAACTATCCGATCTCGGGTGAACCATCGGTGCATCGAACCGCTGCTGGCCCAGCCTATCCTCGTGTTCGCCACAACCACGCCAATAATCGCCAACTCCTTGTAACCCATCTCTCCGCCTGCATCGCGACCGAGGCTCGTGCATCGTGGTCTCAGAGAGATCGCCGCCGCTTCTACTCGCAGCTCCTCGCCGCTTTGCCCTTCGGGCCTGGTTGCCTTCGCAGGCATAATCGGTAAAAACGAAACACGCCGGAGGGTCCAACTTACAACACGGCTCTAAGGCACGATCTCGTAATGAGAAGAATAGAAACCAATCCTAAATGTCTCAGCCTCACGATTATAGATGTGGTGCACAACACATCGATAATCAAGACTCTACTTAGACACGGTCAGACACTTTCCGAGGACTAATCGCTCGATACCACTTCGCCACGACCAAACCGGCTCGCGATCGTGCCTTACCCGCACCCAAGTAGTCAAACAACATCGAGAAAATCAGCGGAAATTAAAACTCATACATGATAACCAATGAAAAGAGAAAGCAAAGCAACCAAGCGGTTA
This sequence comes from Przewalskia tangutica, assembly GCA_029844215.1. Taxonomy (NCBI): domain Eukaryota; kingdom Viridiplantae; phylum Streptophyta; class Magnoliopsida; order Solanales; family Solanaceae; genus Przewalskia; species Przewalskia tangutica. Next base: position 83,632,209 of record CM056726.1, on the reverse strand, counting down.
CCTTTTCTCAAAATAACTAACACTGAACAGTTATAATCTCGCCACATCGATTTCTGCACTCTAAGAATTTTTATAACATCTCTCGACGGACAGGCCGCCATACCACGAATGTACAAAAAGTTCTACAACTTGAGGAACCGTACTAAATGACAAAGTCTCCAAGGAATGGAGCTTTCGAGAATCAACACGATCCAAAGTGGCGGATCAACAAGCGATGTATCTCAACTGCGGATGAACGCACTTCGGAGGTCGATAACAGTACCGAGTATGCGAAAATGTAAAAATATCAGAAAAGAAATCATAATAGTCTATAAGGAAAACAGAGACATGTATGATAACCAAACTACAAGACACCACGATATACGCCTGACCAAATCAAATCACATCAAGTCGTGGACTCACGCCAAAGATCATTACTCAAAGTGGGCGCATACTCGTGGGCTACCCAACGTGTCGGTATGTCCAACCCAATAACAAGATAGTACTCATCGTGGACGATACTCGTGGGCTACCCAACGTGTCGGTATGTCCCAACCAATAACAAGATAATACTCATGTGGACGCATACTGCGTGGGCTACCCAACGTGTCGGTATGTCCAAACCGCTTTACAAGATAACACTCCTAATAAGCATACCCGCTGGCTACCCAACGTGTCGATATGTCCCAAAGGATCAATATAGTGGAAGCATACCCGTGGCTACCCAACGTGTCGATATGTCCATCATACCACCCGATATCCGCCTCCGTCGAGAGACTCGGTAGCACAAAGTCAAACACTTGCACAACAACGAAACTATCACCACAAGCACAGCAAGTTACACACAACTCAAAGTACCTTCGTTTAAGTCGACAAACCGGGTTCCAACCCCAAAATACTACATTCTTTCCTACCTTCAAAGACCTCTTTACGTAGAAACCATACGATACTATCACACGTAGTATCACACACATTCATGTTTAGAACACGCATTTCAAACACAATTAACATAACGTCAAGTATACTTTTTAGAAGTCCAAGTAATTAACTCCTTTAAGGTCAAGTATTCCTACCTTTTAAAACCAAGTCATTTACTTTTCCCTTAAGAAAAGTTCGATATTTGAAAACAAGTGATTTATACTTTCAAACTCAAGTTACTTCTCTTTTCCAAAATCCAGTACATTATCCTTTGCAATCCATTAAGTTCATTCTTTGGAATTTTAAGAAAAGTCAGAACTTGTTATCAATGATTCTCATTTAAGCAGCCATGATCTAGGAAATGTAATATCATTTTGTCTTATCTTAGTTTCTATGCAGATGGAGGTTTCATCGGTTTTAATATAATCAATTAGTCGAAACCATTTCCTTTATTAGCGCTGCAGTGGTGTGTTCGATACTTGTTCCCACTTTCGAAATCCATTTCACATTCTTATGCCGTTATACCTAACTTCCCATAAAGCTAGTATAACTCTTAAGTTTTCAAAAAACCAAGTATTACTCATTACTCACGAATGAGGTTTTACAACTTTTGAATACATTACAAAACTTTCACAAATCTAAGTTAAGTCTCTTATCTTACAAGATCAAGTCTCTTAACTTCCACCAATCAACAACCGTTCTTTTACTCACATAAAGTTGTTATAACTAACTTCCCATAAAGCCGTTATAACCCCTTTATGTTTTAAACCAACCAATTACCACATAAACATTTATGAGACCAAGAGGGCTCATTCTTTAAGCACCGAGTGCCCATTACTAACGGATAAGACTTACTACTCTTACACATAATGAAGCCCTTTACACTTCATAACAAGTCAAGACACAATTTGGAAAATCAATTTCCTTTAACACACGCAAGGCCAACCGCACTATATATTTCACAAATAGTCATCTCAAGAGGATAGGAAGAATCACATACCTCGCGATTGCCGACAAAAAGCAAAACGCCACATGATTGAACCCTTCATAGGATACGCTACTCGTAGCGCCCAATCCTATAAGTGGTCATAAGACATCTATTAACTTCTAGTTAGAACGTAGAATAAGCTAAAAGCAAAGCCCCTGGGTTCTACGGAACTTACTACCTTTTATCCAAGGTCGAAAACAGTAACCCATTCTAAACCCTTTTCAATTCTCTTTCAATTCAAGTTTTAGGTTAACATGATGTCTAACCCTAAACCTCTTCAACTACCACAATTTCCTTCTATATAACATGCAACGACTAACTTTGTCACCAAAAGGTAGTTACAATCTTAAGGCTAACATGCCCACCGGTTTTCCACAGACAACAAGATCCAAATCCATGCAACTCAACTACAACGACCTCGGGCTCACAATTCTATACAAACTTAACTATAACAACCTTTCTGCTCACAATCTATACAAACTTAAATATAACAGCCTCAGGCTCACAGATCTATACTACTATCACAAGTACTAACTCAAATCCAAGAGAAGGGAAACTCTTACCTTTTGGAAAGTCCACAAAAGCCCTTTCCTACCGCTTCTTCCGTCAACTCATCCACCAGCGCTTCCCACAAGTTTACCCACACTTTCCTTCTTGCCGCCGCTCCAACAATCTCTCCTAAGGCAAGGTTTTTCTTCAAAAACTAGAGAGAAGGGGAGAGGGTTTTCTCTTGGGAGGGTTTGATAAGAAATGGCCAAGTCTTCCAAGACTTGGCCCTAAAGTATGCCTCTTTTCGCTGGTCAAAGGATGGGAGGGACACTTGTCACCCTCCCATAGGCTCTTTTATAAAATATCCCTGATTTTTAGCCTTTTCCCGCAGAAAATCCCGCCTTGGCGCCGCGGCCCCGCCGCCGGCGCCGCGGCGCTTATACTTCAGAAATTAATTTAACACGCGAACCGGCGCCGCGGCCCTGCTTTCCGGCGCCGCGGCGCTTCAACACCCGCGGACTCCCAGTACAATCGGCGCCGCCTCGCTTCGTGCGCGGCGCTGAACCCCTGAACCGAAATCACTGCTTTACTTGACTGCGCGCCAAACTTGAAACTTCCATAACTTTTGACTCCGATGTCCCATCGACGAATGGTTCGTTGCGTTGGGACCTAGATTCAACGGACTACACACTAGGCCTTTTAAACACCTTACAATCCTTGACAACTGGGGTCCAACACTCCAAAGTAAACTCAAAATTCTTCCAACACATGTTTGTCAACTAATCTATCTTCTAGAATTCACGGGGTGTAACAAGGGCCCCGCCATACCCCTGAATGTAAGTACCTACAACGACAGGGGACTATACCAAAGATAAGCCTCCGAAGAAACGGAGCTTCCCAAAACGCTGAACTGTGATCCTAAGAGCGGGGATCAACGATCGCGGTGTACCTACTGCGGCGTGAACGCAGCCGGCGAGGTCGACAACAGGTACCAAGTATGTGAAACTAAAAATACTGTAAATGAAATCATAGTAGTCTATATAAAGCAGGAGACATGTATGATAACCAAACTACAGTTCACAATAATATAAGCAGTCATGTCAAGTCAGGGACTCACGCCCTCAAAGTCATCACTCAAATATAACTATGAGTCTCACGCCTACAACATCAATCATGCCCGTGGAATACCTTCCTCACTGCCGGCAGTCTATGATATAAAAGCACCAAGGAATACATGAACACCGGGTCCCACTCGTGTCATAATAAAGTCGCACGGTAAGTACAAAGGCATAGCCGACTAACACCTACGGTACCAACGAAGTCATAAAGCGTATCACGAGATCTGTCTGACCGCCACATGATCGGCCGCCACTCGCCGCGAGATCAAATGTGCGCGTCTAGTCCTGGAACTTCCCGACTCCGCATAGGCCACTACATAGGCCCGCGTGAGGTATTCCCGCATCGGTAGCTACTCCGGATCGCCCCGACTCGCGATCCGCGTAGCCACATAGACCGCATGACCACAAAGGCCGCACACTAACACCGAACTCGTAGCTCGCATAGGTCCCTGGACCCGCATGAGGTATTCTCGAATCATGGTCCTGCATCGCCGAGTCTACCCCGACGGAGGGCGCAACCCCTAATCATGTCAAGAGGTGAGTGATATAATACTAACATAATAGCTTATCGTTAAACAACATAAGCACAACAAGGGAAACCCCTTTACACAAACATCACAAGATACTAACACACGTAGCATCCTAACATGTTTACTTATCAAATCAACAAGAAAGTATTACAAGGCTATCACAACCCAACACAATCAAGTTATTCACACAAGGTACTTTTTACTTTATGTTAACAAGTTCGGGTTTTTATCCCCAAAGTACTTCATACATTAACTTTTTAAAAGATCCGTTTCTTTCACAAAAGTCACACAATACCCGTAGTATAAAAAAATAGAGTGACTATCTTTTTAAGTAAACCAAAATACTTCCCTTTGTAAAATCAAGTAACAACATTCTTTTCCAAACGTTCAAGTTTGCCTAATTTCAAATACTCAAGTTTCTCATTTTCGAAAGGTTTCGTAGTTCATAGTCTTAATCACTTAAGAATATAATTCTCTTTTAAACAATTTGAGAAACATATGCCTTATATATGAGTAGGTTATTCTTGTTCATAATCAATCTTATTAAAGCAGCCATGATCTAGGAAATGTAATATCATTTTGTCTCATCTTAGCTTCTATGCAGATGGAGGTTTCTACTGGTTTTAATAATACTTAATTAGTCAATACACTTCCCTTTATTAACGCTGCAGTGGTTCGTTCGATACTTATTCTGATTTCAAATCAAGAAACATTATTCCTTTTAAAAACCAAGTACTCATTACTCACGAATGAGGTTTCACACTTTTTAACAAAATTCATATTAATTTAATTAAGTCAAGTCTCTTATCTTTTAAGATCAAGTCTCTTAACTTCTAAAATCAATAAATCATTCTTTTTATCTCTCTTAAGTCGTTATACCTAACTTCCCATAAAGCTAGTATAACTCTTAAGCTTTTTAATACTTTTAAAACCAAGTGTTACTCTTCTTTCAAAAAGGTTTCTTAACTCTTTTGAAATACTTCAGATTCTTATTATTTAGACTCAAGTCAAAAGACATCGCAGTAAAACCACGTTCAGTTAACACACGTACGTCTACCGTACTATATATATTCTTTTAAAATATCATGCTCAAGAGGATATGAAGAATCACATACCTCGCGACGATTTATCGACTATTAGCAAATAGCTCCAAAATCGTAATCCTGCTAGCCTTTTCCACCCTTCGAGTAGAATACGCTACTCGCAGTACTTCAACCTATAACGGTTATACAAGTCTATCAATGTCTAGACTACTCGGTAGAATAAATCTAGATACAAAATTCTACGGAAAATTGGGCAAAGACTTCCTACCCACAAACTTCACAAGTCATCAGAAATACAGTCCTATGTAAGTACAGTTCAATTCTCTTCTTATATACCTTCCTTGTATATAACTTATACTTAATTCTTATACTTCAACAGTATGTAAACTCTAATTACAAAAGGGGGACAAGATATTTACCTCGATAAGCCCAAAATTATCCAAGATTAAATGTCGATCCTGAGCAACGTTTAGCTCCTACTCTGGGCGCTCCAACCCGCTCCAAACAACCCTTAGAAGTTCTACGCAACTTCTACTTAACACTTCAACCAACTATGAAGGTTTTCCTTAGGGTTTCGTTTTTGTGACTGAAGGGAATATAAGGTAGTATTTCCGGGCTCTACATATAGAGGTAACTTTGGAATACTACAAGGTATAAGGCTAAGGTATTTTGGAATAGTAACAATACTTGGAGAATACTTTTCTACCAAGGGGGGGTGTTTTACGAGAACAACTCTCAAGAGGGGGTATCTCTCGGCCAACACCACTAGGAGTGGTACCTCTCGCCGGGCCTCTCAAAGGGGGAGGAGCTCTTGGACGAGAGCAACAAGAAGGGAGGATTTCAAGACTTAGAAAACATTTGTGGATGAAGAAGTCTTCAACAAGAGGGGGGTATTTATAGGGAGATCAATGGCCAAGATCAAGCCAAGTGGGGGGCAAGTGGAGGGTCAAGATTTGCCAAAGTGCACCCTAACCCTACTCCACAAATCACTCATAAACATTGACCCAAGTTTTAGGCCACAAAAATGGGAGGAAAACGTGCAACCAATCGGCCCTCTTGACCGCCCACTTGAGGGTGACAAGTGTCGCCCTCTCGTTGGTCCAAAATATTTCATCTCTCGGAAAAATCCGCAAAAAATATAAATGACATAGCCGTAATTTTCCCTCTGCAAGTTTTGTAAAACGTTTCGTCGAAAAACGATTCTTTTCGGTAGTTGTGAACAAAATTTTCGTCCCTAATGCCAACTTAAGACTTAAACTTTGACGACGCCTCACATACATACTGGAAATACGGGTATAACATTTATCAACGAGGCGCAGTGGAATCCTCGTCACACCGCAGACGCCCAAGTAAGATCATAACAAATCAGCCGGCCCTCCATCGAGAGACGCGGTGGTATAGAAATACAATACTTGCACGACAAGGCTATCACACGCAAACATAGGCAAGTTACACACAACTCAAGGTACTTTCATTTTATGTCAAAAATACGGGTTTCACACCCAAAAAATAATACCTACTTTCATTCTTTCAAAAAGACCTCTTTTTACGTAAAACATACTAATACTCGTAGTATCAAAAACACATTTCCTTTTCAAACCAAATTACTTTACTTTCGTAAAAACCTTTACAAGACTTTTAAAATCAAGTACTCTATACTTTTTAAACCAAGTGCCTTTCTTTTAAAACAACATCAAGTATACTCTTTAAAACTCAAATACTTACTCTTTTCAAAACAAGTAACCTATACTTAAATCAAGTTACCATTTTAAAAACAATGATAAAACCATTCTTTTGCTTTCATAAAGTCGTTATAACTAACTTCCCATAAAGTTGTTATAACACTTTATGTTTTAAACCAATTTAAGACAAAACCATGTCTTTCTTTTACCAAAAACTCTTCGATTCCTCAAGTCTCTTTTCTTTTAGCAATCAAGTTCCTTTTAAAGACCAAATACTCATTACTCGTGAATGAGGTTTCACAACTTTCTACACAATTCAAGTTCTTCACATATTATATCAAGTCAAATATAAGTCAAGTCCATTATCTTTTAAAATCAATAAACCAACCAAATTCACTTAGCACACGTACGTCTACCGTACTACATAGTTCACAACAATCATGCTAGAAAAGATAGGAAGAGGTTCACATACCTCGCGACGATTATCGACAATTAGCAAAACGCTCCACGTACTCTAACCTTGCTCGCGTTTTCCACCCTTCAAGTAGAATACGCTACTCGTAGTACTTCAACCTAAAAAGGCCACAAAACGTCTATCAACCTCTAGATCTCTTCGTAGAATAATTCTAGATACAAGATTCCTTATTCTACGGAAAATTCGCAAAGACCTCCCCGCAACCACATAAATCTCCTCCTCCAACGAGGCGTACTAAACCAATAATCCCAGTGGGGTTACACGCCTAACCTGACGTGTACAATTCTACTCCACAATAATACTACAAGTTCATCAGAATACGGTCTATGTAAATCTGATTCAATTCTTTTCCATAATCATTCTACATATAGTATACTCAACTATACATTACTACAACATGTAATATCCAATTACAATAGGGGGATAAAGATCATTACCTCGATAAGCCAAAAATTATCCAAGATATAAGTCGATCCTGAGCAACGTTTAGCTCCAATTCCTTACGCTCCAACCCGCTCCAAGAAACCCTTAGAAGTTTCTAAACAACTTTTCTTAACACTTCAACCAAGCTTATGAAGATTTTCTAGGGTTTCATTTTGCGACTATTGGAATAAAGTAGTATTTCCGGGCTCCTAGTATTGAAATAACTTTGGAATACTACTAGGGATACTAGGCCAAGGTATTTGGGATTATACAATAATACCCAAAGTATTTTCTACTCAAGTGGGGGACGGGGGACGAAAACAACTACAAAGGGGAGGGGAGTATTTTGCCTTGGAAGCTTAAGTGTGGGATGAAAATTGTCTTCAACCTAAGGGGGTATATATAGAAGAATCAAGGGTCAAGATTAATGCAAGTGGGTGGTGAGGATGGGTACATGTGTGTGGGTAGTTGGCCAACCAAGTGTTCACCACAAAAATGGGACAAGTGGCTTGCCACTTGTCCCCACTAAAAAACGTCCAAGTGGCACTCTTTCGGCCATGGGGCCATATGGGGGTGACACGTGTCGCCCCCCTACTGGTCCAAAATATTTCATCTTCCGAAAATATCCGCAATGCCAAAAATCCGAAAAAAATAAAGTGGGCCCCACAAACCGTAAATTCCTCCCGTGGGCCCCACGTGACCAATTTCGGAAATAAAATTTCATAATTCTCAAATATTCCAAAAAGTCCAAATACCAAATCTGGGAATCCAATTCCCTTTAACGAACATTTTTCCTTCACAAAATCCGGAAACTTTTCCGTCGAAAAATCACATCTTTCTTCCTTTCCAATTTTACTGTCGTATTCTCGTACGTACGTCCTCGTATACATACCCTGGAACTACGGGGTGTAACATAACCAAATGCCACATTTAAGGCTCAACAATTCAGCTAACCAAAGGGGATTACACGCCTAACAGGACGTGTAAAAGTCTGCCCCACAATTAATATAAAACTGTCCATAAATCCAAAGCCATATTCGGCTACAATGTATCACAACAATATCCTTTTCAATCCAAGTTGTTATTCTAATATGTTATATACCCTATAACAATTATAACAACTATAAATCCTTTCTTTCTTAACATGCAACGATTGTAACTATCGACCAAATTGATTACAACATAAATGGCTAACTTGCCCATTTTCGGTTTTTAACATGTCGGCATGATCCAAATCTTTTCAAACTTCAATCTATATATCACATGCTCATTTATCAACTACTATAACATGTAATCTTCAATCACATTAAGAAGATGAAGATTTTACCTCAATAAGCCCTAATAATATCCAAGCGTCAAAGTCGATCCTTAACAACTTTTAGCTCCTCTTCTTACGTTCCAATCCGCTCCAAGCACTCCTTAGAAGCTCATAACCAACTTCTCTTCAATTTCCAACTTCAAAGTTGAAGAACACCTTAGGTTTTTATCTTGCGACTAACGTGAAAACGTAGTTTTTTCGGGATATTTCTATTGAGATAACCTTATGATACCCTAAGGGATCTTGGGTTTGAATATTGGGATTTATCATCAACAAACGAAATTTTTTCTTCTTCACTCATGCTCAAAGCCGAGATCACCTAAAGACTAGCACAATGTTTCTTGAAATTTTTTCTAAGTATGGTACTTGTCTTGCAACTAGTGTAGGATATATAATACAATGAAGGGTCTAGATTAAAACATTTGTGTGGTTTGGATTTATCAAGACTAAAGTCTTTGTCATGTTGGCAAGTTGACTTAGTCAATTTTGTCAAGCTTGTCTTCAAGTGTCACGACCCGACCTCGGGCCCGCGACTGGTGCCTTACCCCGGGCACCCTAGTGATAAAACATCAGAGAAAATCAGCGGAAATAAAATCTTATAGACATGAAACAATATGAAATAAGAAACATGCTAACCAAAACGTTCACCTTTCTGCATATATTTAAAACCCGAACAGTTATCCTTTACAAGCCCAACTCACAACAGTACTACAGACCTCTAAGAGTTTTTATAACAACTACGACGGGACAGGGCACCGCCATACCCCTGAATGTACAAGTACTTACAATGACAGGGAATCTATACCAAAAGATAAGCCTCCGGAGAAACGGAGCTTCCCAAATCTTAATCGTGATCCATGAGCGAGGATCAACAATCGGTGTACCTCTACTGCTAACGCGAATCGGCCCCAGGAGGTCAGTACAACAGGTACCAAGTATGTGAAACTGAAAATACTGTAATGAAATCACATTTCATCATTTTTTTTAAAAGACCATTTCGCAATAAGTAAACAGTTATATCAAGACAGGGACGCATGTCCTCAAAATCATCACTCACACATAACTATGAGTCTCACGCCCATAATATCAATCATGTCCGTGGAACTCCTTCCTCACTGCCGGCAGTACATGATGTAAAACAACACCCACATGTGAACCTGAACACTAGATCCTTCCTGCGTCATAAAACCGATCGGGACAAGTAGAATAACCAACTACCAGATCCAAAAACTAGTCATAAAACTTTACGGGCCAAGTACGAAAGCTAACTACCAGATCCAAAAACTAGTCACGCAACTGACCGAGGCAAGTATCTTAAGCTAACGTACCAGAGCCTGCCGTCTCACGAGATATGACCGAGGCAAGTATCTTAAGCTATCTACCAGAGCCTGCCGATACACGAGAAATGACCAGGACAAGTATCTAAAGTGTGCCTGTAACCACATGTATAAATCAAGCCCGTGATCGCTAGTCACTGCGGAAAGCTTCATGGATTAGCGGTCCATGGACTAATAACATAACGAATTGTCACGACTGTTCGCCCGTGGATAGTGCCTTACCCGCACCCAAGTAGTCATACATCGAGTAATCGGAACATAAAACAATACATGAAACAAAATGTGAAATGAGACACATTTTACACGAGAGAAAATCGCCTACGGCATATATATATAATTACAAAGTTGAGCAGCTTTTAATCCTTACAACCTGCCAGCGGCTCTGCACCTCTAAGATTTATCTGACAACTATGACGGACGGGGCCGTCATACCTGAATGTACAAGAACCTCTGGACTGTGGTAACATACCAAAAGATAAGCCTCCGAAGGAACGGAGCTTCCCAATACGCCGAAATGTGATCCTAAACGCGGGGATCGACAGCCGATGTACCTCTCCCTTCGACATGAACGCAGCCCGAAGAGGTCGATAACAGTACGGTATGTGAAATCAGAATATCGTAAATGAAATCATAATAGTCTATATAAAGCGGAGACATGTATGATAACCAAACTACGATACACATATAACGATTATATCAAGTCGTGACTCGCACCTCCAAGTCATTACTCAAATATAAATATTGGGTCTCACGCCACAACATCAATCATGCCCGTGAATACCTTCCTCACCGCGATGCTATGATATGATAACACCAAGAAGTACACCTGAACACCAAGTCCTACCTGATGCCAAAGTCGTATTAACAATACAATACAACCAAACCACGAAGCTGACACGGGGCAAGTATGAAAGCCGACTACCAGATACCAAGGCCGGCCACGAGTCGACCTGGCAAGCACGAGGGCTAACTACCAGTAACAAGCGTATCACGAGACTTCGTCACTACACCGAACGGCAAGTGCGAGGGCTAACTACTGTACGAAGGCCGAATCGGCTACGAGACGGCAAGTACGAAAGCCACCACGGTACCAATGCGAACAAGAAGAAACCTCATGGAGAGCTAGTCCATGGAATAACACTATCAACGCGAGGCGTGCGGAATTCTCCGTCACCGCAGACGCCCAAGTAATATCATAACAAATCGATCGACCTCCATTGAGAGACGCGGTGGTATAGAAATACAATGCTAGCACAACAAGGCTATCACACGCGAACATAGGCAAGTTTCACAACAACAAGCATAGGTAAGTTATACATGACTCAAGGTACTTTCATTTTATGTCAAAGTCCGGGTTTTAACCCTAAAGTACTACGTACGTTAAATTCCTTTTAAAGATCCATTTCTTTTACAAAGGTCACCCGATACCCGTAGTATAAAAATAGAGTGACTAACATTGTTAAGTAAACCAAAATGCTTTCCTTTGCAAAAATCAAGTAACAACATTATTTTCCAAACGTTCAAGTTTGCCTAATTTCAAATGCTCAAGTTTCTCATTTTAGAGAAGGTTTCGTAGTTCATAGTTTTAATCCTTTAAAACTTAATTCTCTTTTAAACAATTTGAGAAACATATGCCTTATATGTGAGTAGGTTATTCTTGTTTATAATCAATCTTATTAAAGCGACATGATCTAGGAAATGTAATATCATTTTGTCTCATCTTAGCTTCATGCGGATGGAGGTTTCTCGGTTTTAATGATACTTAATTATTCAATACATTTTCCTTTATTAACGCTGCAGTGGTTTGTCGATACTCATTCTGATTTCCGAAATCAGTAAAACATTTCTCCTTTTAAAAACCAAGTACTCATTACTCACGAATGAGGTTTCACACAAAATTCATATTAATTCATTCAAGTCAAGTCTCTTATCTTTTAAGATCAAGTCTCTTATCTTTTAAGATCAAGTCTCTTAACTTCTAAAAATCAGTAAACCATTCTCTTTATCTCTCTTAAGACGTTATACCTAACTTCCCATAAAGCTAGTATAACTCTTATGTGTTATACCCCGTATTTTCAGAGTATGTACGTGAGGACGTACGTAGAAAATTTGAGCCTTAAGTTAGGCAAGTTTCGAAATTTGTACACAACACCCGATTAGAGTCGTTTTTCGTGAAACGCTTTGTTTGGGAAAATTCCGGCTATGTCATTTATAATTTTTGCGGATTTTTCCGAGAGACGAAACATTTTGGACCAACGGGAGGGTGACAAGTGTCACCCTCACATTGGCCTTGAGTGGGCGGCAAAAGGGACGAACAAGGTGGCTTGTTTTGTCTTGGAGTTGGTAGGATATTTTGTGTGCAAGTTGGCTTAGGACACTTGCCCAAATCTTGGCCTTACACTTGCCTTGCACTTGGCATAATCTTGGCCATTGGTTGGCCATCCTTGACCTATAAATACCCCTCTAATGCAAGAGTTATTCTTCATCCACACTTGTGAAATTCCAAGAAAATACTCCTCCTCTTGTGAGCAATTCGTCCGCCACACTACCCCCTGAGTGAGCCTTGGCGAGAGCCACCCCTCCCCTTGGTGTTTGGTAGTGGTACCCCACTAGCCTAGTTGTTTCAGTATAATACCCTTTGTTGTGGTATAGAAATACTCTCCTAGTATTGTTTTAATGTCCAAAATACTTTAGCCCAAATACCTTGTAGTACTTTCCAAAGTACCCTTTGTCTGAAAAGCCCGTAAAATACGATTATACTTTCCTTTAGCCTCTAAACGAAACCCTAAGGAAATCTTCACCGTAGTTGAAGTTGTAAGTAGAAGTTGGTTAGAACTTCTAAGGGTTGTTTGGAGCGATTGGAGCACTCGGAGTAGAGCTAAACGTTGCTCGGGAGCGACATTATACTTGGATAATTTTGGGCTTATCGAGGTAAACACTATCATTCCTTCTATTGTAATTGGAAATTACATGTTGTTAGAATATATAGTTGAAGTATACTATATATAGAATGAACATAGTATTGTGGCAATGTCTTTTGACTTAAGCTGAAGAATAAAGAATCGAATCGAATCAGTAATTACATAGGGCTGTATTACAGTAGACTTGTATAGCATTACTGTGTAGTAGAATTGTACACATCCGGTTAGACGTGTAAAACCCCTCGGTTGGCTTGGTAGCTACTCGATAGAGAGGAGATTTACGCTATGCGGGGAGGTCTTCGAATTTTCAGAGATTATGGAACGTTGAGATCTAGATATTAATAAGCGCCTTGTGGCCTTATAGGTTGAAGTACTACGTGTGGAGTGATCCACTTGGCTTAAGGAGTAGCGGTTTGAGGTACTTGGAGCGTTGCTATTAGTCGACAATCGTCGCGGTATGTGAACCTCTTCCTATCTCTTCTAGCATGATATGTGTGAACTATGTAGTACGGTGACGCATACGTGTTAAGCGTGTTTGATTGTTCTTAAAACATAAAGTGTTATAACGGCTTTATGGGAAGTTGGTTATAACAGCTTTATGTAGGTAAGAAAATACTTTGTGGTTTTAAAAGGTAACTGATGTGAACTATAAGCGCTAGTTATAATAAAGAACTTGATGTATTTCAAAAGATTTATAAATCGAGAGTAACACTTGGTTTTAAAGGATTTAAAAAGAGTTATACTAGCTTTATGGGGAGTTAGGTATAATGTCTTAAGAGAAGTAAAGAAAATGGTTTAATGATGTTAGAAGTTAAGAGACTTGATCTTATAAGATAAGAGACTTAACTTATTTGTTTTAATGTGGATGTTTGTGTGAAACCTCATTCGTGAGTAATGAGTACTTGGTTTTATTTAAAGGGATAATGTTTCTTGATTTGAAATCGGAATGTGTATCGACAGGACCATCGCGTTAATAAAGGAAAATGTATTGAATAATGATGTATCGTATTAAAACCAGTAGAAACCTCCATCTGCATAGAAACTAAGATGAGACAAAATGATATTACATTTTCTAGATCATGGCTGCTGTAATAAGAATGTTGTAAACAAGAATAACCTACTCTCACGTGAGACATATATTACTCAATTGTTCTAAAAGGAATCAAGTGATTAAGTTTATGAACTATGAAACCATTTGAAAATGAGAAGCTTGAGTAATTGAAACTAGGCAACCTGGAACTTAGGAAAAGAATGTTGTTACTTGATTTTGGAAAGGAATGGGTCGGTCATTCTAAGGCTACGGTATCGGGTGACTTTTATAAAAGTAATGGATCTCTTTAAAAAGAACTTAACGTATGTAGTACTTTGGGGTTAAAACCCGACTTTGGCATAAAATGAAAGTACTTTGAGTTGTTGTGAAACTTGCTATGCTTGTTGTTGTGAAACTTGCCTATGCTTGTTGTTGTGAAACTTGCCTATGCTTGTGATGATAGCCTTTGTTGTCGCAGTGTGGTATTTACGTATTCTGCGCGTCTCTCGATAGAGGCGGTTGACTTTTGAGAACTTACTTGGAGCGTCTTTGGCGGTGATGGAGAATTCCACGGGTATGTTTCCATTTTGATTCTTGTCTTGTTGTTGATGTCACATGGACATGTCTACACCGACGCAAAGATTCGGGGCACGCGGCCACGCGCGGGTTGATTACCCGATATATGGTTATTACTGCAACATGGACGTGTCTACACCGATGCAGTATTCCGGGGGCATGTGGCCATGCGGCAGGGTTGACCACCCAGTATATTGTTATTGAGGTTACATGGGCATGTCTACACCGATGCGGTATTCCGGGGGCATGTGGCCATGCGGCCTTGTTATTGTTGCATCATGGACATGTCTACACCGATGCAGTATTCCGGGGGCATGCGGCCATGATGCGAACATGATGGATGTTGCGGGCGTGAGACCCATAGTTATATTTGAGTGGTGACTTTGAGGGCGTGAGTCCCTGACTTGACTGCTTTTATGTTGCGTACTGTATTTTGGTTATCATACATGTCTCCTGCTTTTTAAGCTAGTATGATTTCATTCTGATGTTGTGATTTCACATACTTGGTACTGTTATCTTGACCTCCTTCGAAGTGCGTTCATGCCGCAGTAGAGGTACATCGATCGTGGATCCCCGCCCGAGGATCTCATTTCGTGTTGAAAGCTCCGTTCCTTGGAGGCTTATCTTTGGTATGTTTCCACGAGTTGTAGGTTATTGTACATTCGTGGGTATGGCGGCCCCTGTCCGTCATAGTTGTTGTAAATCTTAAGTGCATGAGTAATTGTGGGCGGGGTTTGTAAAGGATAAGTTCGGGTTTTTATGTATATATCAAGGCAACCGCTTTTGGTTGGCTGCTTTATTTATTATATCTCTTGTTTCATGACTCGTGTTTTATTTTCCGCTGGTTTTCTCGATGTTGTATCACTAGGGTGCCCGGTAAGGCACGATGTGAGCCGAGTTCGGGCGTTACAAAGTGGTATCGAGCGATTAGTCCTCGAAAGTGTCTACGCATCGTGTCTAGTAGTCTTGATTATCGGTGTTGTGCACCACATCTATAATCGGAGGCTATAGGACATTTAGGATTGGTTTCCATTCTTCTCATTACGAGATCGTGCCTTAGAGTCGTGTTGTAAGTTGGACCCTCCGACGTGTTTCGTTTTTACGATTATGCCTGCGAAGGCAACCAGGGCCCGAAGGCAAGGCGCGAGGGAGCCGCTAGTGGATTCAGAGGAGTACGAGGCGCAGCGGCCAAGACTGAGGTAGTGCTTGACGGCGAGTTTTGCGACGCCAAAGGCCAAAGAGTTTAGAGCCGCAAGAATGGCTGGGACTCTGATACTGAGCCTCGATCCCACACCGAGCGGGGAGATGGGTCACGCGAGATGGCGATTATTGGCGAGTTGTGGCGATATGAGATAGGCCGGACGCAGCAGTTCAGCCCAAAGAAGACTGTAGCACCCGAGGCGCATTTGAGGCTACGGATTTCCTTAGTTGTAGCCCGCTGAGTTTTACTGGTCGAGGCGGAGGATGATCCGCAGGAGTTCATCCGTCGATTCTGCAGAGATCACGCGGGTGATCAAGGCTTGAGACCGAGTCTGTGACATTTAGTTCGCATCGGCTGCGTGATACCGCGATCGATCGTTTGACTTCGTGGGAGCTTTCCCGGGGAGAGCATGCACTTCCAGCCGTTTGGGACGAGTTTTCGGGGGCCTTCTGGCACATTTCTTGCCTCCACAAATGAGGGCTCGGGCCGACAGATTTTTGATGTTGAGGCGAGCGGCGTCTGATTCGGGAGTACAATGTGAGTTCGACTCATTGGCGGTATGTTCCGCATTAGTAGCTAGTATGGAGGATCGAGTGCACCGATATGTTACGAGGCTCGATGATTACCTAAGAGAGTTGTTCGGTGTTTCTCTTCACCGGGCATGGACATTGCCGCATTCGTGCTCATGCACTGGGTGCGAGAGCGCAGAGATCGACGGTGGACCGCTTCAGCGAAGAAGGCCAAGACGGTCGGATATTTTAGCGACTTTCGAGGCGGACCGCCTCGAAGCAGACTAGTTATGTACCTCGCCATTGCGAGTGGTCCCCGCAGCCTTCGGGACCTTGGGATATTCAGGAGCGGTCGGGCTCCTGTGCTTGAGATGTTCGGGAGTAGGGTGTTGGCGGATCACGATCACCTACCCGGTGTGGTCGATGTGGTAGACCGCATTTGAAGTGTCGTAGTACCAAGGAGCTTGTTATTCTGCGCCAGCAGGCCATATGACGAGAAGTCCGACCAGTGGTAGCTGGTAGGATAGCACAGATCTCTGGAAGCGATTCCGGGTTCTTCACTTTCCATAGCCAGGCAGAATGTTCGTACACCGGCAGGCCCCGGTAGAGGTCGCGGTGGGAGTTCCCAGTTCTAGCGGTCCTTTGAACCGCCTACTTTCAGGTATATCCTTAACCATCTAGAGTTTTGTATGTTATGATAATGTGTTAAGTGTTATGTTCGAATAGCTTTGTGCTAAAATGTGACTTAGAAGCATGCTTAGTGAAAGGGTAAGCCTGGGGTGAGAAAATGATGAACCTTAGAATATTACAGAGGAGACCTTAGATGTAAGGCCGTTTTGAGTACAAGTTTTTGCAAGTGATCCTTGTCGGAGTGCATTTTATGCCTAGAATGTATTGTGTGATAAGTCCCTGGGTTGAGTAAATGAAAGTGGTAGCTTTCATGATGTGATTTAGCAAGGTTGTTCCGTGTCGAGGAGCAAGAGTTGGCGCGATAGTGGGTCGGGTTGGGCCGTGTTGGGCCAACCCGCGTCCCGTTCGGCGGCGGTCAGCTCTGGGTGGTCCCGCGGTGGCGTGGTCACGAGGGTGCTAGGCCCAAGTTTAGATGACCACGATGAGTTCGTGGATACGTTCGACCAGTAGATCGTGAAGGCCGGAATGGCCTTAAGGAAGATTGAGGCGAGTAAGATGACCAAGTTCGAGGTAGTGACTCCAAAGTTTTGGGAACTGAAATGATGACTGAAGTATGGTACGTATACTAGAAGAGTTCAAGTGTTCGAGGAGGGCACTACGAGTAAGGAGGGAAGAGAACGTGTGTTATGTTTGTGGCCATGTGTGGCATTGGCAACTTGTTAGAAGATCTTCTTCGTAATCCGTCTTTAGAAGGAACATTCGGGACGAATGTTTCTAAGGAGGGGAGAATGTTATACCCCGTATTTTCAGAGTATGTACGTGAGGACGTACGTAGAAAATTTGAGCCTTAAGTTAGGCAAGTTTCGAAATTTGTACACAACACCCGATTAGAGTCGTTTTTACTAAACGTTTCCACGACTTTTGTTGGGAAAATTCGGCTATGTCATTTATAATTTTGCGGATTTTTCCGAGAGACGAAACATTTTGGACCAACGGGAGGGTGACAAGTGTCACCCTCACATTGGCCTTGAGTGGGCGGCAAAAGGGACGAACAAGGTGGCTTGTTTTGTCTTGGAGTTGGTAGGATATTTTGTGTGCAAGTTGGCTTAGGACACTTGCCCAAATCTTGGCCTTACACTTGCCTTGCACTTGGCATAATCTTGGCCATTGGTTGGCCATCCCTTGACCTATAAATACCTCTCTAATGCAAGAGTTATTCTTCATCCACACTTGTGAAATTCCAAGAAAAATACTCCTCCTCTTGTGAGCAATTCGTCCGCCACACTACCCCCTCGAGTGAGCCTTGGCCGAGAGCCACCCCTCCCTGTGGTGTTTGGTAGTGGGTACCCCTAGCCTAGTTGTTTCCGTATAATACCCTTTGTTGTGGTATAGAAATACTCTCCTAGTATTGTTTTAATGTCCAAAATACTTTAGCCCAAATACCTTGTAGTACTTTCCAAAGTACCCTTTGTACGAAAAAGCCCGAAAATACGATTATACTTTCCTTTAGCCTCTAAACGAAACCCTAAGGAAATCTTCACCGTAGTTGAAGTTGTAAGTAGAAGTTGGTTAGAACTTCTAGGGTTGTTTGGAGCGGATGGAGCACTCGGAGTAGAGCTAAACGTTGCTCGTGAGCGACATTATACTTGGATAATTTTGGGCTTATCGAGGTAAACACTCATCGTCCTTCTATTGTAATTGGAAATTACATGTTGTTAGAATATATAGTTGAAGTATACTATATATAGAATGAACATAGTATTGTGGCAATGTCTTTTGACTTAAGCTGAAGAATAAAGAATCGAATCGAATCGTAATTACATAGTGTCAGACATGAGACTTGTATAGCATTCTTGTAGTAGAATTGTACACATCCGGTTAGGCGTGTAAAACCCCTGGTTGGCTTGGTAGCGGCCTCGATAGAGAGGAGATTTACGCTGTTGCGGGAGTCTTTGCCGAATTTTACGTAGATTATGGAACGTTGAGATCTAGATATTAATAGCGCCTTGTGGCCTTATAGGTTGAAGTACTACGTGTGGAGTGATCCACTTGGCTTAGGAGTAGCCGGTTTGAGGTACTTGGGCGTTTTGCTATTAGTCGACAATCGTCGCGAGGTATGTGAACCTCTTCCTATCTCTTCTAGCATGATATGTGTGAACTATGTAGTGCGGTGACGCATACGTGTTAAGCGTGTTTGATTGTTCTTAAAACATAAAGTGTTATAACGGCTTTATGGGAAGTTGTTATAATGACTTTATGTAGGTAAGAAAATACTTTGTGGTTTTAAAAGGTAATCGATGTGAACTATAGCGGCTAGTTATAATAAAGAACTTGATGTATTTCAAAAGATTTATAAATCGAGAGTAACACTTGGTTTTAAAGGATTTAAAAAGAGTTATACTAGCTTTATGGGAGTTAGGTATAATGTCTTAAGAGAAGTAAAGAAAATGGTTTAATGATGTTAGAAGTTAAGAGACTTGATCTTATAAGATAAGAGACTTAACTTATTTGTTTTAATGTGGATGTTTGTGAAACCTCATTCGTGAGTAATGAGTACTTGGTTTTATTTAAAGGGATAATGTTTCTTGATTTGGAAATCGAATGTATCGACAGCACCAACTGCAGCGTTAATAAAGGAAAATGTATTGAATAATGATGTATCGTATTAAAACCGGTAGAAACCTCCATCCGCATAGAAACTAAGATGAGACAAAATGATATTACATTTTCTAGATCATGGTCTTTGTAATAAGAATGTTGTAAACAAGAATAACCTACTCTCACGTGAGACATATATTACTCAATTGTTCTAAAAGGAATCAAGTGATTAAGTTTATGAACTATGAAACCATTTGAAAATGAGAAGCTTGAGTAATTGAAACTAGGCAAACTGGAACTTAGGAAAAGAATGTTGTTACTTGATTTTGGAAAGGAATGTGGGTCGGTCATTCTAAGGCTACGGGTATCGGGTGACTTTTATAAAAGTAATGGATCTCTTTTAAAAAGAACTTAACGTATGTAGTACTTTGGGGTTAAAAACCCGGACTTTGGCATAAAATGAAAGTACTTTGAGTTGTTGTGAAACTTGCCTATGCTTGTTGTTGTGAAACTTGCCTATGCTTGTTGTTGTGAAACTTGCCTATGCTTGTGATGATAGCCTTTGTTGTGCAAGTGTGGTATTTCTGTGTTACCGCGTCTCTCGATAGAGGGCCGGTTGACTTGTTGAGAACTTACTTGGACGTGCTGGCAGTGATGGAGAATTCCACGGGTATGTTTCCATTTTGATTACTGTCTTGTTGTTGATGTCACATGGACATGTCTACACCGTCGCAGATTCGGGCACGCGCCACGCGGCGTTGATTACCGATATATTGTTATTACTGCAACATGGACGTGTCTACACCGATGCAGTATTCCGGGGGCATGTGGCCATGCGGCAGGGTTGACCACCCAGTATATTGTTATTGAGGTTACATGGGCATGTCTACACCGTCGCGATTCCGGGGCATGTGGCCATGCGCTTGTTATTATTGTTGCATCATGGACATGTCTACACCGATGCGATTCGGGCATGCGGCCATGATGCGAACATGATGGATGTTGCGAGCGTGAGACCCATAGTTATATTTGAGTGGTGACTTTGGCGGCGAGTCCACGACTTGATCGCTTATGTTGCGTCTTGTATTTTGGTTATCATACATGTCTCACGCTTTTAAGCTATTATGATTTCATTCTGATGTTGTGATTTCACATACTTGGTACTGTTATCGACCTCCTTCGGGCTGCGTTCATGCCGCAGTAGAGGTACATCGGTCGTGGATCCCCGCCTGAGGATCTCATTTCAGCGTGTTGAAAGCTCCGTTTCCTTGGAGGCTTATCTTTGGTATGTTTCCACGAGTTGTAGGTTATTGTACATTCGGGGTATGGCGGGCCCTGTCCGTCATAGTTGTTGTAAATCTTAGAGTGCAGAGTAATTGTTGTGTGGTTTGTAAAAAGGATAACTGCTCGGGTTTTTATGTATATACCAAGGCAACTGCTTTTGGTTGGCCTGTTTATTTATTATATCTCTTGTTTCATGACTCGTGTTTTATTTTCCGCTGGTTTTCTCTGATGTTGTATCACTAGGGTGCCCGGGGTAAGGCACCAGTAACGGGCCCGGGTTCGGGGCGTTACATTATGTTTTCAAAACCAAGTATTACTCTTCTTTCAAAACGGTTTCTTAATCTTTTGAAATACTTCAAGATTCTTTATTATTCAGGCTTAAGTCAAAAGACATTGCCGTAACACTACATTCAGTTAACACACGTACGTCTACCATACTATATATATATTCCTTTAAAAATACTTCAAGATTCTTATTATTCAGGCTAAAGTCAAAAGACATTGCCACACGTACGTCTACCGTACTATATATATATATTATTCAGGCTTAAGTCAAAAGACATTGCCACACGTACGTCTACCGTACTATATATATATTCTTTTAAAATACTTCATGCTCAAGAGTATAGGAAGAATCACATACCTCGTGACGATTATCGACTATAAGCAAAACGCTCCACGGCTATAACCCGGCTAGCCTTGTCCACCTTCCAAGTAGCACATGCTACTCGCAGAACATTCAACCAATAAAGGTTATCACCATCAGAATACGGTCTTATGTAAGTCTGATTAAACTTCTACTTAATATTCATACGATGTGATTTCGGTTCAAGTCTTTTCTCATATATCCTTCTATTACGATTCAATTCTCTTATATGAATCTTATATTCATTTCTAAACAACTACGATGTAATTTCCAATTACACTAGAAGGATAGGATTATTTACCTCGATAAGCCCAAAATTATCCAAGTATATATGTCGATCCCGGCGACGTTTAGCTCTACTCAGGCGCTCCAACCCGCTCCAAACAACCCTTAGAAGTTCTACGCAACTTACTTAACACTTCAACCGACTATGAAGGTTTTCCTTAGGGTTTCGTTTAGTGGTGAGGAAAGTATAATAGTATTTCTGGCTCTACGTATAGAGGTATCTTTGGAAAGTACTACAAGGTATTTGGGCTAAAGTATTTTGGTATAACAACAATACTTGGAGAGTATTTCTATACCACAAAGGGGGGGTATTATACGAAACTACTAGGCAAGGGGGTAGATTCTCGCCAAGGCTTCCCGAGGGGGACCTTGGACGAACACAACACTTAAGGTGGAGAGGGTTTTTAGACTTGTAGAATGATTTTTGGATGAAGAAGTTCATCAACTAAGGGGGGTATTTATCGGTCAAGCAATGGCCAACCAATGGCCAAGATCAAGACAAGTTTTAGGCAAGTGTAGGGTGGGGATTTGGACATGTGTAAGTGGGTCCCACTTGCTCATCAACTACACAAAATATCTCACAAATATCCTACCTAACCTTGACTACAAACAAGGCACAAAAAATGTGCCATTGCAAGCCCTTGCCGTCCATAATCTCACGTCCAATGTGAGGGTGACACATGTCACCCTCCCGTTGGTCCAAAATGTTTCGTCTCTCGAAAAAATCCGCAAAAATTAAAAATGACATAGCCGGAATTTTCCCTTCGCAAGTTTAGTAAAACGTTTCGTCGAAAAACGATTCTTTTTGGTACTTGTGCCCAAATTTCGAACCTTGCCAACCTTAAGGCTTAAATTTATATACGTACGCCCTCACGTACATACTCTGGAAATACGGGGTATAACATTCTCCCCTCCTTAGAAACATTCGTCCCGAATGTTCCTTCTCAAGACAGATAATGATAAAGTTCTTCTTAACTTAAACAAGTTGCCAATGCCACATATGGCCACAAAAAAAAAAAATAACACACGCTCCAGTACTTAACCCAAGTCAACGAGGAATCACCTCTAGCATTACAAAAGCTTCCACCCCCCGGTCTAACATATATTCCTTCGCACCTTTACTTCACAAGGGTAACGATCATTTCTATTCTCTCAGCACATGTTCATATCTATCCTTACCCGTCGTACTCTTCTCGAACACTCGAACTCTTCTTAGTACACGTACCATACTTCAGTCAACAATTCTGTTGCCGAAACTTTGGAGTCACTACCTCCAAACTTGGTCATCTTACAAGCTTCACTTTCCTCTAAGGCCATTCCCGGCCTTCACGAACCGATTCTGGTCGAACGCATCCACGAACTCATACGATGGTCATCTAAACTTGGGCCTAGCACCCTCGTGACCCTACCACCTGGCGGGACCACCCAGAGTGACCCCACTCGAACAGCCGCGGGTTGGCCCGCAACATGGCCCCAACCCGACCCACTTAACGCATCAAGCTCTTGTTTCCCGATCCGGAACAATCTTACCTATACAGGTCATGAAAGCTACCACTTCCATTTTACACTACCCAAGGAATTTTCCCACAATTACTCCACGTATACTTATACATTCTGACAAAGATCACCCGCAAAGTCTTGTACTCAAGACGGCCTTACATCTAAGCTCTCAACTGTAATATTCTAAGGTTCATCATTTTCTCACCCCTAGGCTTACCCTTTTTACTAACCAGGCTTCTAAATCACATTTTAGCACAAAGCTATCCGAACATAACACTTAACACATTATCATCACATCAATACATACAAGTCTCTAGAGGGTTAAGGATATACACAAAAATAGCGGTTCAAAGGACCGCTAAAATCGAACTTCCACCGCGACCTACCGTGGCTGCGGTGTATAAACATCTGCCTAACTATGGAAGGTGAAGAACCCAGAATCGCTCTAGTCTGTGCTATCCTACCCAGTCGGCTGATCTCGCCAGATGGCCCTGTTGGCCGCAAGAATAACAATCTCCCAAGTTAGTACGACACTCTCCCTTATGAAGCTTTCCACTATGGCCACACTGAGACAAGGGCGACCTCATCCGGCGAGCACTCCTACTCCCCTGAAAATCTGAAACCTGGGAGCCCTGACCTGCTCCTGAATACCCCAAGGTCCCGAAGGCTGTGGAGGACCACTCTGTACTGGCGGAGGTACATAACTAGTCTGCTGCTGAGGCAGTCCGCCTCGAAAGTCACCAAAGGACCTGCTGTTACGCCCTTTTCTCACGATCTTGGTCATTCCGTCGATTTCTCCGCCTCACATCCAAGTGCATAAGCTGCACGCGGCAATGTCCATGCGGTGAAGAGCTACACGAAAAACTTTACGCTAGGTAATCATCGAGCCACGTAACATATCGGTGCACTCGATCCTCCATACTAGCTACTAACGCGGGACGCGTCGCCAATGAGTCGAACTCCACATTGTACTCCCGAACCGTACGCCCGTTCTGCCGCAACACCAAAAATCTGTCGGCCCGAGCCCTCCTCATCTGTGGAGGCAAGAAACGTGCAAGAAAAGCCCTTGAGAAATCGTCCCAGACGGTTGGAAGTGCATTCTCTCCCCGGGACAGCTCCCACGAATCAAACCCGATCATGTGGTATCACGCGGCGACGCGAACCTAGACGATCGACTCGGTCTCCGTGCCTTGATCACTCATGATCAGAATCGCTTGGATGAACTCCTGCGGATCATCCTCGAGCCTCGACCCATAAAACTCGCGCCTACAACTCGTAAAAATCCGTAGCCTCAAACTATCTCGATCTGGTGAACCATGGTGCTCGAACTGCCAGGCCCGCCTATCCTCAAGTCCGCCACAACTCGCCATTAATCGGGCCTACTCATTGTAACCCATCTCCTCTGCTCCGGCATGGGGATGGAGGCTCGTGTCTTGTGGTCTCAGAGATCGCCACGCTCTACTCGCAGACTCCTTCGCCGCCTTGCCCTTCGGCCGGGTTGCCTGGCGCGAGGCATAATCGTGAAAACGGCACGTCGGAGGGTCCAACTTATCACACGACTCTAAGGCACGATCTCGAATGAGAAGAATAGAAACCAATCCTAAATGTCCTGCGGCCACGATTATAGATGTGCACAACACACCGATAATCAAGACTCTACTAGACACGGTGCGTAGACACTTTCCGAGGATTAATCGCTCGATACCACTTTTGTCACGACTGCCCGGTTCGTGGATCGTGCCTTACCCGCACCCAAGTAGTCATACATCGAGTAATCGCGAACATAAAACAATACATGAAACAAAATGTGAAATGAGACATTTTACACGAGAGAAAATTGCCTTACGCGTATATATATAATTACAAAGTTGAATAGTTTAATCCTTACAACCCCGCCACAACAAAGGCTGCACTTAAGATTTATACAACAACTATGACAGACAGGGCCCCGCCATACCACGAATGTACAAGAACCTCTGGACTCGGGTAACATACCAAAAGATAAGCCTCCAAGGAACAGGCTTCCCAATATCTGAAATGTGATCCTAAACGCCGGATCGATAGATGTACCTCTACTGCGCATGAACGCACGGCGAGGTCGATAACAGTACCAAGTATGTGAAATCAGAATATCGTAAATGAAATCATAATAGTCTATATAAAGCCGGAGACATGTATGATAACCAAACTACAGTACACACATATAACAGTTATATCAAGTCAGGGACTCACGCCCTCCAAGTCATTACTCAAATATAAATATTGGGTCTCACGCCCACAACATCAATCATGCGTGGAATACCTTCCTCACGGCGGCCTATGATATGATAACACCAAGAAGTACACCTGAACACCAAGTCCTACCTGATGCCAAAGCCGTATTTACAATACAATACAACCAAACCACGAAGCTGACACGGGGCAAGTACGAAAGCCGACTACGGATACCAAGGCCGCCACGAGTCGACCGGCAAGTACGAGGGCTAACTACTGGTACCAAGGTCAGATCACGAGACCGTCACTACAATCGAGCGGGCAAGTGCGAGGCTAACTACAGTACCAAGGCCGAATCAGCCACGAGGCGGCAAGTACGAAAGCCGACCACGGTACCAAGGCGAACGAAGAAACCTCATGGAGAGCTAGTCCATGGAATAACACTATCAGCGTGAGCGCATCTGCGGAATTCTACGTCACCGCCAGACGTCCAAGTAATATCATAACAAATCGATCGACCCATTGAGAGACGCGGTGGTATAGAAATACAATGCTAGCACGACAAGGTTATCACACGCGAACATAGGCAAGTTTCACAACAACAAGCATAGCTAAGTTATACATGACTCAAGGTACTTTCATTTTATGTCAAAGTCCGGGTTTTAACCCTAAAGTACTACGTACGTTAAATTCCTTTTAAAGATCCATTTCTTTTACAAAGGTCACCCGATACCCGTAGTATAAAAATAGAGTGACTAACATTGTTAAGTAAACCAAAATGCCTTCCTTTGCAAAAATCAAGTAACAACATTATTTTCCAAACGTTCAAGTTTGCCTAATTTCAAATGCTCAAGTTTCTCATTTTCGAGAAGGTTTCGTAGTTCATAGTTTTAATCCTTTAAAACTTAATTCTCTTTTAAACAATTTGAGAAACATATGCCTTATATGTGAGTAGGTTATTCTTGTTTATAATCAATCTTATTAAAGCAACCATGATCTAGGAAATGTAATATCATTTTGTCTCATCTTAGCTTCTATGCAGATGGAGGTTTCTACTGGTTTTAATGATACTTAATTATTCAATACATTTTCCTTTATTAACGCTGCAGTGGTTTGTCGATACTCATTCTGATTTCCGAAATCAGTAAAACATTTCTCCTTTTAAAAACCAAGTACTCATTACTCACGAATGAGGTTTCACACAAAATTCATATTAATTTATTCAAGTCAAGTCTCTTATCTTTTAAGATCAAGTCTCTTATCTTTTAAGATCAAGTCTCTTAACTTCTAAAAATCAGTAAACCATTCTCTTTATCTCTCTTAAGACGTTATACCTAACTTCCCATAAAGCTAGTATAACTCTTATGTTTTCAAAACCAAGTATTACTCTTCTTTCAAAACGGTTTCTTAATCTTTTGAAATACTTCAAGATTCTTTATTATTCAGGCTTAAGTCAAAAGACATTGCCGTAACACTACATTCAGTTAACACACGTACGTCTACCGTACTATATATATATTCCTTTAAAATACTTCAAGATTCTTATTATTCAGGCTTAAGTCAAAAGACATTGCCACACGTACGTCTACCGTACTATATATATATATTATTCAGGCTTAAGTCAAAAGACATTGCCACACGTACGTCTACCGTACTATATATATATTCTTTTAAAATACTTCATGCTCAAGAGTATAGGAAGAATCACATACCTCGTGACGATTATCGACTATAAGCAAAACGCTCCACGGCTATAACCCGGCTAGCCTTGTCCACCTTCCAAGTAGCACATGCTACTCGCAGAACATTCAACCAATAAAGGTTATCAGTCTACTGTAAATACAGTCCTATGTAAGTACAGATTAAACTTCTACTTAATATTCATCTGATGTGATTTCAGTTCAAGTCTTTTTCTGTAATATCCTTCTATTACAGTTCAATTCTCTTCTATGAATCTTATATTCATTTCTAAACAACTACAGTATGTAATTTCCAATTACACTAGAAGGATAGGATTATTTACCTCGATAAGCCCAAAATTATCCAAGTATATATGTCGATCCTGAGCGACGTTTAGCTCCTACTCTGGGCGCTCCAACCCGCTCCAAACAACCCTTAGAAGTTCTACGCAACTTCTACTTAACACTTCAACCGACTATGAAGGTTTTCCTTAGGGTTTCGTTTAGTGGCTGAGGGAAAGTATAATAGTATTTCCTGGGCTCTACGTATAGAGGTAACTTTGGAAAGTACTACAAGGTATTTGGGCTAAAGTATTTTGGTATAACAACAATACTTGGAGAGTATTTCTATACCACAAAGGGGGGGTATTATACGAAACTACTAGGCAATGGGGGGTAGATTCTCGGCCAAGGCTTCCCAAGGGGGGGGGGGACCTTGGACGAACACAACACTTAAGGGGGAGAGGATTTTTAGACTTGGAGAATGATTTTTGGATGAAGAAGTTCATCAACTAAGGGGGTATTTATAGGTCAAGCAATGGCCAACCAATGGCCAAGATCAAGACAAGTGTTAGGCAAGTGTAGGGTGGGGATTTGGACATGTGTAAGTGGGTCCCACTTGCTCATCAACTACACAAAATATCTCACAAATATCCTACCTAACCTTGACTACAAACAAGGCACAAAAAATGTGCCATTGCAAGCCCTTGTCGTCCACAATCTCACGTCCAATGTGAGGGTGACACATGTCACCCTCCCATTGGTCCAAAATGTTTCGTCTCTCGGAAAAATCCGCAAAAATTAAAAATGACATAGCCGGAATTTTCCCTTCGCAAGTTTAGTAAAACGTTTCGTCGAAAAACGATTCTTTTTGGTACTTGTGCCCAAATTTCGAACCTTGCCAACCTTAAGGCTTAAATTTATATACGTACGCCCTCACGTACATACTCTGGAAATACGGGGTATAACAAATTCAACCCGCACAAATGGCCGCATGCCCCGGCATCTTACCTCGGTATAAGCATGGCCATGGAACCATCCTAGTGGACGCATACCCGTGGACCATCCATCTCGTCAGTATGTCCAAAGGAAATAACAAGATAACACTCATAGTGGAAGCATACCCGTGGACCATCCAACGCGTCAGTATGTCCAAGCAATCAACCATATAACCGACCCTCCATCGAGAGACGTACCGGGTTTTAACCCCAAAATACTATATACTTTTCATTCTTTCAGAAAGACCTCTTTTTACGTAAAAGCCACACTATACTAATACTCGTAGTATCAACACACGTTTTCTTTTCAAACCAAATTACTACACCTTCAGAAAATCTTTACAAGGCCTTTAAAATCAAGTACTCTATACTTTTTAAACCAAGTGCTTTACATTTTTAAAACAACATCAAGTATACTTTTAAAACCCAAGTAACTCACTCTTTTCAAAACAAGTAACCTATACTTTTAAATCAAGTTACTTCTCCTTTTCCGAAATCAAATCGTTTATAAGTCAAGTCTCTTATCTTTCAAGATCAAGTCTCTTAACTTTCAAAACCAAATCTTTCTTTTATCTTCATAAAGTCGTTATAACTAACTTCCCATAAAGCCATTATAACACTTTATGTTTTAAACAAACCAAATTCATTTCACACCCGTACGTCTACCGTACTATATAGTTAACAACAATCATGCTCAAGAGTATAGGAAGAATCACATACCTCTTCAGCTTAATCCACTAGCCAAGTCGAGTATGTCGCGCGCAGAATATCAACCTATAATAATCATAACATATATATTAACTTATAGATCTCTTCGTAGAATATTTCTAAGTAAAGTGTCTTGTTATACCCCGTATTTTCCTGAGTATGTACGTGAGGACGTACGTACAAAAGTTCAAGCCTTAATGTTAGGCATAGGACGAAATTTGTGCACAAGCCACGAAAAGAATCGTTTTCCGACGAAACGTTTTACAAAACATGCGAAGGGAAAATTACGGCTATGTCATTTATAATTTTTGCGGATTTTTCCGAGAGATGAAATATTTTGGACCAACGAGAGGGTGACACTTGTCACCCTCAAGTGGACGACAACATGGGCAAGGTTGGCACGTTTTTTGTGCCCTTGCATTAGTCAAGGTTAGGTAGGATATTTTTGTGTAGTAGATGGATAAGGACACATGGGTGAATCCACACCCTCCATTTTCCCTCCACATGCCTTAATCTTGGCCCTTGAAAGCCCTATAAATACCCCCCTTA
Source organism: Przewalskia tangutica (assembly GCA_029844215.1). Classification (NCBI taxonomy): domain Eukaryota; kingdom Viridiplantae; phylum Streptophyta; class Magnoliopsida; order Solanales; family Solanaceae; genus Przewalskia; species Przewalskia tangutica. Next base: position 83,602,302 of record CM056726.1, on the reverse strand, counting down.
AGTTGAAGACTTCTTCATCCACAAATATTTTCCAAGTCTTGAAATCCCCCTTCCCCCTTGTGAGCTTCTCGTCCAAGCCTCACTTTCCCCCCCCCCCCTCTAGAGAGCTAAGCCGAAACACCCTCTCCCCCCCTTCCCTAGTGGTCTCGGCAAGTACCCCCCCTCTTGGTAGAAATACTCTCCAAGTATTGTCACTATGCCCAAAATACCTTAGCCAATCCCTTATAGTATTTCCAAAAGTTACCTCTATACGTAGAGTCCGGAAATACTACCTTATATTCCTATAGTCACTAAACGAAACCCTAAGAGAAACTTCATAGTTGGTTGAAGTAGAAAGTAGAAGTTGTGTAGAAACTTCTAAGGGTTTCTTGGAGCGGATTGAGCGCATCTGACAGAGCTAAACCTTGCTCATGATCGACTTATATCTTGGATAATATTGGGCTTATCGAGGTAAATAATCTTATCCTTCTATTATAATTGGAGAGTACATACCGTAGAAGTATAGAAATAGTATAGAATGCATAGAAGGATATTAAATAAGAGAATTGAACTGTAATCACATCAGAAGAATTAAAGAAGATTGAATCAGACTTACATAGGATCAGATTTACTGAGACTTGTATAGTTTACCGGTAGGGAAGTGCTGCCCGATTTTCCGTAGAATATAGAACCCTCTGCTTAGATTATCCTACAGAGTAGTATAGACGTTGATAGACGTATTTGAATATTATAGGTTGATACTCGCTACGACATATTCGACTTGGCAGGTGGATTTCGCCGAGAAGGTATGTGATTCTTCCTATCCTCTTGAGCATGATATTTTAAAGTATATATATATAGTACGGTAGACGTACGTGTGTTAACTGAACATGGTTTTACTTGACGTCTTTTGACTTGAGTCTAAATAATAAAAATCTTGAAGTCTTTCAAAAGAATCATAAATCATTTTGAAAGAAGAAGAATATTTGTTTTTAAAACAAAAGGCTTAAGAGTTATACTAGATTTATGGGAAGTTAGGTATAACGACTTAAGAAAGAGAAAAGGAACAATTTACTTATGTGTTTATGAAAGACTTGTATTGATTTCTGGAAAGTATAATAAGATGGTTTGATGAGTAGACATATTATGATGCTATGTGTGTTAGTGTCTTGTAACGTTTGTATAAGAGGTTATTCTTATTTGTGCTTATGTTGTTTAACTGTAAGCCGTTATGTTAGTATTACATCACTCACCTCTTGACATGATACCGGGGGTTAAGCCGCTCGACGCGGGTATATCTCGTGCAGGGACTATGATTCGAGAATACCTCACGCGGGTCCAGGGGACCTATGCGAGCTACGAGTTCCGTGTTAGTGCGGCGTCCATGTGGCCATGCGGTCTATGTGGCCACGCGGACTACGAGTCCAGACGATGCCGAGAGTAGCTACCCTCGACGCGGAATACCTCATGCGGCCTAGGTGGCCTATGCGACTACGGAGTCCGTGATTAGGCATGCATAATGATACTATGGGCGATTGGACTTGCCGATCATTCGCGCCTAGAAAAGACTCATTCGATTTACCTATTGTTGCTCTTGTTTATGATGTGGCACTATGCATGTTACCTTGGTTGTTTCGTACATATTTGTAAAATTGGTTTTAAAATGATAATGATTTCATTTAAAGTACTTTCTGATTCACATACTTGGTACATGTATCTTGACCTCCTTCGGGCTGCGTTACGCCGCAGGTGAAAGCAGTGCTAGATCCGCATCCTAGGATCTTTTGCTTTGGTGTCAAGAGCTCCATCTTCTCCGAGGCTCGACTTTTGTGTATGATCTCCCGTTGTTGTAGATAGTTTTGTACATTCAGGTATGGCGGGCCCCGTCCCGCCATAGTTGCTATCTTCTTAGAGTCTCAGAGTCCTATCAGATACTGGGATGAATCGCGATTTTGATTATATATATATATGCCGAAAGGCGACCTTTTCTCAGATAAACTATGTCTCATTTACAATTGTTTCATGTCTTGTTTTTATATTCCGCTGATTACTCTGATGTATGACTACTGGGTGCGGGTAAGGCACGATCCACGCCCCGAACAGTTCGTGACAAAAGTGGTATCGTGAGCGATTAATCCTCGGAAAGTGTCTACTGCACCGTATCTAGTAGAGTCTTGATTATCTGTGTTGTCCACCACACCAATAATCGTGAGGCTATAGGATATTTAGGATTGGTTTCATTCTTCTCACTCGAGATCGTGCCTTAGAAGTGTTATAAGTTGGACCTCTAACGTATTTCCTTTAACGCTTATGCCCACGTAGCAAGGCAACCGGCCTGTAAAGGCGCGATCGAGGAGTCGCTAGTAGGACACCGAGAGTCACGAGGGCTCAGCCCGCCTATACTGCACCCCGTAGTTCGAGTATGTATCTGCGGACGTACGTACGAGAATACGACACAAAAATTGGAAAGGAAGAAAGATGTGATTTTTCTACGGAAAAGTTTCCGGATTTTGTGAAGGAAAAAGGTTCGTTAATGGGAATTGGACTTTTTAGAATATTTGAGTATTATGAAATTTTATTTCCGAAATTGGTCACGTGGGGCCCACGGGAAAATTTACGATTTTGTGGGGCACACTTTATTTTCTGATTTTTGGCATTACAGATATTTTCGGAAGATGAAATATTTTGGACGAGTAGGGGGGCGACACATGTCACCCCCGTTTGGCCATGTTGGCCGAATTAGAGAAGGGCAAGTGGACATTTTTTTAGGTGGACAAGTGGCCCATTTTTGTGGTGGCCACTTGTCCCACTTTTGTGGTGAACACTTGGTTGGCCAACTACCCACACACATGTACCCATCCTCACCACCCACTTGCATTAATCTTGACCCTTGATTCTTCTATATATACCCTTAGGTCAAGACAATTTTCATCCCACACTTAAGCTTCCAAGGCAAAATACTCCTCCCCTTTGTAGTTGTTTCGCCCCTTCCCCACTTGAGTAGAAAATACTTTGGGTATTATTGTATAATCCCAAATACCTTGCCTAGTATCCCTAGTAGTATTCCAAAGTTATTTCAATACTAGAGCAGGAATACTACTTTATTCCAATAGTCGCAAAATGAAACCCTAGAAAATCTTCATGCTTGGTTGAAGTGTTAAGAGAGTTGTTTAGAAACTTCTAAGGGTTGCTTGGAGCGGGTTGGAACGTAAGAATCGAGCTAAACGTTGCTCAGATCGACTTATAAACTTGGATAATTTTGGGCTTATCGAGGTAATGATCTTTGTCCCTATTGTAATCGGATATTACATGTTGTAGTAATGTATAGTTGAGTATACTATATGTAGAATGAATATGGATAAGAATTGAATCAGATTTACATAGACCGTATTTACAGAGACTTGTAGTATTATTGTGGAGTAGAATTGTACACGCCCGTTAGACGTGTAACCCCGGGATTGTTGGTTTGCAGCGTGCCTCGTTAGAGAGGAGATTTATGTGGTTGCGGGCGGAGGTGCCGAATTTTCCGTAGAATAAGGAATCTTGTATCTAGAATTATTCTACGAAGAGATCTAGAGGTTGATAGGCGTTTGTGGCCTTTTTAGGTCAAGTACTACGAGAGTAGCGTATTCTACTCAAGAGTGGAAAAGGCGAGCAAAGTTAGAGCACGTGGAGCGCTTTGCTAATTGTCGATAATCGTCGCGAGGTATGTGAACCTCTTCCTATCTTTTCTAGCATGATTGTTGTGAACTATGTAGTACAGAGACGCATACGTTCTAAGTGAATTTGGTTGGTTTACTGATTTTAAAAGATAAAGGACTTGACTTATATTTGACTTGATATGATATATGAAGAACTCGAATTGTGTAGAAAGTCAGAAACCTCATTCGCGAGTAATGCGTATTTGGTCTTTAAAAGGAACTTGATTTCTAAAAGAAAAGAGACTTGAGGAATCGAAGAGTTTTTGGTTTAAAAGAGAGACATGGTTTTGTCTTAAATTGGTTTAAAACATAAAGTGTTATAACAGCTTTATGGGAAGTTAGTTATAACGACTTTATGAAAGCAAAAGAATGGTTTAATCATTGGTTTTAAAATGGTAACTTGATTTAAGTATAGGTTACTTGTTTTGAAAAGAGTAAGTATTTGAGTTTTAAAGAGTATACTTGATGTTGTTTTAAAAGAAAGGCAATTGGTTTAAAAAGTATAGAGTACTTTATTTTAAAAGTCTTGTAAAGGTTTTTACGAAAGTAAAGTAATTTGGTTTGAAAAGGAAATGTGTTTTTGATACTACGAGTATTAGTATCTTTTACGTAAAAAGAGGTCTTTTTGAAAGAATGAAAGTAGGTATTATTTTTGGGTTTGAAACCCGTATTGTTGACATAAAATGAAAGTACCTTGAGTTGTGTGTAACTTGCCTATGTTTGTGTGTGATAGCCTTATCGTGCTAATATTGTATTTCTATACCACCGCGTCTCTCGATGGAGGGCCGGCTGATTTATTATGATCTTACTTGGACGCGTGCAGCGGAGATTCCACGCGCGCTCCGTTGATAGCGTTATTCCACGGACTAGCTCTCCAGCGAGGTTTTACCGATTTGGCCTTGGTATCCGTGGTTGGCTTCAGATTTGCCCCGCCTCGTGGCCGATTCGGCTGTACCGGTAGTTAGCCTTCACACTTGCCTGCTCGCTTTAGTGGCGAAGTCTCGTGATACGACTGGTATCCGTAGTTAGCCCTCAGATTTGCCCCGGCCGCCACGTGACACGCTTTGGTATCTGGTAGTTGGCTTTCAGATTGCCCGTGACGCCTTCGTGGCGGTCTCGTGATACGCCAGATCCGTAGTTAGCCCTCAGATTGCCCCGGCCACTACGTGACACGGCTTTGGTATCCGTAGTTGCTGCATTGCCCGTGACGCCTTCGTGGTTTGGTTGTATAGTATTGTTGGTACGGCTTTGGTATCCGTAGTTGGCTTCGTACTTGCCACGGCCGGTGATGACGCGCTTTGGTATCCGTAGTTAGCCTTCAGACTTGCCCCAGACGGTTTTTATAACACGCGTGGGACCCGTGTTCACGTGTACTTCGTGTTGTTATATCATAGATCGCGGCAGTGGCGAAGGTATTCCACGCATGATTGATGTTGTGGGCGTGAGACCCATTGTTATATTTGAGTGATGACTTTGAGCGCGAGTCCCCGACTTGACACGATCGCTACATATTATGTAATCAGTTTGGTTATCATATATGTCTCTGCTTTATATAGACTACTATGATTTCATTTACGATTTTCGGGCCACATACTTGGTACCGTTATCGACTCTCCTTGGGCCGCGTTCATGCCGCAGGTAGAGTACACCGCTGTTGATCCTCGCTCATAGGATCACAGTCAGCTTGGAAAGCTCCGTTTCTCCGAGGCTTATTCGTATAGTCCCTGCCAGAAAAGCTATTCGTGGTATGACGGGGCCCTTTCCCGTCATAGTTGTTATAAAATTCATAGAGGTCTGTAGTACTGTTGTGGGCAGGGTTTGTAAAAGGATTTAACTGTTCAGGTATATATATATGCAGAAAGGTAACCGTTTTGGTTAGCCTGTTTCTTATTTCATGTTTAAGTTTTTATTTCCGCTGATTTTCTCTGATGTTGTATCACTAGGGTGCCCGGGGTAAGGCACCATTCGCGGGCCCGAGATCGGGTCGTGACAAAAGTGGTATCAGAGCAGTTAGTCCTCGGAAAGTGTCTCTGCACCGTGTCAGTAAGTCTTGATTATCGGTGTCGTGCACCACATCTATAATCGTGAGGTCGCAGGATATTTAGGATTGGTTTCCATTCTTCTCACTCGAGATCGTGCCTTAGAGCTGTGTTATAAGTCGACTCCTCCGACGTATTCTTTTCACCCGCTATGCCTCTACGCAAGGCAACCAGAGCCTGTGAGGCAAGGCAGAGGAGCCGCGAGTAGAGCACGAGGGTTACTGTGGCACAGCCCATTCATTATCCGAGGCGCCACGCATTCGGGAGTTCTCGCGACGCTAGCCCCGTGAGAGTTTAGAGCAAAGAGCAGAGCTACAGAGACCACGATACCGAGCCTCCGGGCCACGCACCGTGAGCCGAGGATATGAGTTACAAGGAAATGACCCATTACTAGCTAGGTCAGTGGCTAGGAATGAGGACAGACGAGAGTCGGAGGTTCCGACAGCATCGTGAGTTCACCCTAGATCCGATAGTTGAGATTTGAGACTTCGAGTTACCACCCGAAGTTCTATGGATCTAGAAGCGAGGAAGATCATCGAGTTTATTCGATTGCAAATGATCATGAAAGTGATAAAGACCTCTGAGGCATTTCTTACACACTTCTTGCCCTCGCATGGCGAGATCTCGCAGATAGATTTATGAGGTTGAGGCGTAACCGTGACGGTCGGGAATACTGATAGAGTTTGACTTATTGGCTCGTTATGTCCCCGCAATGCGCATACGTGAGGAGAGAATGTCCTAAGAGGAGGATACGGTGGGATGACTTAGCCTACCAGTCGGTGAGGATTCATGGTTCGGAGAGGGTGTTAGCTGCAGGAGGCCACCCCACCCGGTATGGCCATGCGGTAGGTGTTCTTACGGGAGTGTCAGACTACTTAGATAGCTTGTTAGGCTCATACAGCAGGGCCATTTTGCGCGAAATTGTCCGACCAGAGGTGGCGCGGATGTTACGACTCACCCTTCGGGATCAGTGGCTGGTTCATCACCTTCTATAGTTATGCGCCCAGCAGAGAAGGATTTGATTAGAGCGACAAAGGGAAAGTGAGGCAAGAGTTACAGAGATATCTTCACCTTAAGAGACTTGTTTAGGTCATGGTAGATACACGTGAGTGCTATGTTCGGTTAGCATTGTGGTAAGTTGTGATTAGAAAACATGGGTATTTGAAAAGGGTAAGTCCGGGACGAAACGGGAGCCTTAGAATTTATAACATTGGGACTGGATGCGCGCCGCCCCGAGTGGATGTTACGCTTGGTCCTTGTCAGTACTTGGTATGCGTGATATATATGTGGATAATTCCATGGGTAGTGTGAGATGGAAGTGGTAGCTTTCACGACGTGAACTGGTAGGTTGTTCGGATCGGGAACGAGTTTAGTACGGTTGGTCGGCCGAGGCCATATCGCGAGTCAACCCGCAGCCCGGATTGTGGTGGGGTCAGTTTGAGGTGGACCCGCTAGATGATAGGGTCACGAGGGTGTTAAGCCCAAGTTAGGTAACCATCATACGAGTTCGTGGATGCGTTCGACCGCGATGGCCGACGAGGTCACCCATCTTGTCTTTCGCTTAGATCGTTATGTCACGACCCGCCCGGCCCGTGATCGTGCTTACGGCACCCAAGTAGTAATACATCGAGTAACCAATGAATATAAAACAAGACAGAAACGCTTTATAAAATAAGACATACGCTTTATCTGATGAAAAGCTTGCCTTTCGCATAATATAAATAACTCAAGTTTTGCAGCTACATCCCAACCGCATAATAGTACTACGCACTTCTAAGGAAGAAAACAACTATGGCGACAGGGCCCGCCATACCTCGATCAGACAAAACTATCTACAATACAGGAGATCATACCCAAAAGTAGAGCCTCCGAGAAGATGGAGCTCCCGACACCAACGCAAAGATCCTAAGGATGTGGACGTAGCACCGCCGCCCTTACCGCAGATTTAACGCAGCCAAGGAGGTCAAGATAACAGTACCAAGTATGTGAAACTATAAAGTACTTAAAATGAAATCAAAGTATTTAAAACCTTTTCACAAATACAATCCGTTCAATTGCACATAGTGCCACATCACAAACAACAACAAGAATAGGAAAATCAGAATGTGTCTATTCTAGGCCGCGAATGATCGGGCAAGGCCAATCGCCCATAGTATCATTCTGCGTGCCTAGTCCTGGACTTCCGCAGCCCGCATAGGTCCCACACAGACCCGCATGAGATATTTCTCGCATCGGGGGCAGCCAACCCCCGGCATCCGCCTAGGCTCCCGCAGCCCGCATAGCCTCAAAAGACCGCATAGTCTCAACAGACCGCATAGGGAGTCCCCAGCATCGCAAACGCCTGAATGATCAATCTCGAGCATACCGCTGCTCCGCATAGTCTCACAGCACCGCATAGGCCGTATAGACCCGCATCAGCGGCAAGCCTCGTATAACAAATCGGGGTAGGTGATACAATAACAAGACAACGGACTTACCTGTTAGCAACGTAAGCACAAAGAAGAACGCACTTCTTACACAAAGATTACAAGACACTAACACAGTAGCATCATAACATGTCTACTTATCAAACAATCTTATTACACTTACCGTAAATCAATACAAGGCTTTTATAAACAAAACAAGTAAACAGCCTTTTTATCTTCTTAAGTTGTTATACCTAACTTCCCATAAAGCCGATAACTCTTACGCTTTTGTTTTAAAAACCAAATATTTATCTTCGTTAAAAATGATTCAAATTCGCTTGAAATGTTTTCATTCTTTGTTATTCAAAGCTTAAGCCGTGAGGCATTGCCATAAGTATTATTCAAAGCTTAAGTCAAAGACATTGCCGTAGTTATTATTCAGTTAACACGTACGCCTACGCACTATATATTGTAAAATATCATGCTTTAGGAAGAATCACATACCTTCTCATGAAAACCACCGCCAAGTCAATATGTCACAGCAGAGTCACCTATAATAGTCACAGATATCTATCAAAGATCGCTCGAGGTCATTCTAAACAGGGTTCATAATTCTACTGGAAAGTCGGGCAGCACAACCCTACCCGGTGAGCTATGTAAGTCTACTGTGAAAACAGTCCTATGTGAGTACAGTTCAATTATTCTTCTTTTAAACCCTTCTACTGTGATAACAGTTCAATTCTATTCTGTGATATCCTTCTAAGTATCTAATACTTATTCTAATACTACAACAGTAAGTATTCTCTAATTCAAAAGAGGGTTAGGATTAGTTACCTCGGTAAGCCCAAGAATATCCTAGATAAAGTCGCGCCTGAGCAAGGTTTAGCTCCTAAGTTGTACGCTCCGGTAGCTCCAAGAAACCTTAGAAGTTCTTCACAACTTCTACTAAGGACTAAGGGATTTGGGCTAGGGTATTTTGGGCATTATAACGATACTAGAAGACAACTTTTCTACCAAGGGAGGTGGGTAGATTTCGGCTAGGCTAGGGGGGGTAGGCTCTCGGCCACACTACACAAGGGGAGGGAAGAGGTGTTGGACGAAAAGCTTAAGGGAGAGGAGAGGATTTTTAGACTTGGAAGATAACTTTGTGGATGAATAACTCTTCATCTCTAAGGGGGTATTTATAGCTCAAGCCTTGGCCAACCAATGGCCAAGATGAAGACAAGTGCAAGGCAAGTGTAGGGTGAGGATTAACTAAACACAAATATCCTACCAACCTCGATTTGTGCACAAGGCACAAAAACGTGCCTTGGCTCTCCAATTTCGTCCACGGACGATTCAAGTCCACCAATGGGAGGGTGCCAAGTGTTGCCTCCCGCTGGTCCAAAATGTTTCGCCTCTGAAAAATCCGCAAAAAATTAGTAATGGCATAGCGGAATTTTCCCTACGAAAGTCGGAAACGTTTCGCCTGAAACGATTCTTTAAGCGAGTTGTGTACAAAAAAACGCCCAAGGCTAACTTTAAAGCCAAACTTTCAGACGTATTCCCACGTACATACTCGGAAATACGGTATAACATTCTCCTCCTTAGAAACATTCGTCCGAATGTTCCTTCTCAAGACAGTTATCGAAGAAGCTTAAATAGTTAGCAAATGCCACACACGGCCACAAAACAACACTTAGGCATAAATGATAATGGAAATTTACAAGTAGGAAAGTGAATTACCTGGAGGTGTGGGGAATAGGTGAGATATACTTCTGTCTCATGTCCTCCTCGGCTTCCCGCCATCTCCTCGAGCTCATTCCGCCACAAGACTTTGACGGAAGCCACGCCCTTCGTCCGCAGACGCCTAACCCGACGATCGACTATCGCTATGGGAATCTCCTCATACGATAACCCCTGGCCACCGACATCGCAATCGGGTGTACCTAGATGGATCCCGATACATCTCTCAAAGATAGATACGTGAAACACCGGATGCCGCCTCCAGATCGGACGGCAGATTCAACTCGTAGGCAACCTTGCTTACCTGCGGACAACTGAAACGCCCAACGTACCTTGGGCCGAAGTTTCTTCTTCCCGAATCTCATCACACCCTTCATGGGTGACACCTTTAGGAAAACCCAATCATCTATCGCGAACTCGGATGCCGACGACGATGATCTGCATACGACCGCCGACTCGAAATCAATAGTCGCCTCGGATAAGCTTCACCTTATCCATCGCCGCTGCACCAAATCGTCCCACTAGCCGCACTCGCCCATCGAACCAACCTATAGGCGACCGCACTTCCTCCCATACAAGGCCTCATAAGGCGCCATCGAATACCGAGTGGTAGCTATTATTATACGCAAACTCAACTAGAGGCAAATGATCCTCCCAACTACCATCGGTCAATAACACAGGCTCGCAGATATCCTCAAGAGTCCGGATAGTGCGCTCTGCTGTCCGTCTGCTCGTGGATGAAATGCGATTACTCGAGCTCACTGCGTCCCTAAACCCCTCGAAGGACCTCCAGTTAGCCAGGCGGGCTCCTGCATGCGATATGATCGGTAGGGACTCCATGCGATCGACGATCTCTGATGTAAAGTCCGCATAATCCTCGGTGAAAAAGTCGCCCGACGGGAAGAAAGTGGGCTGATTTCACACCGTCGACGATAACCCATATAGAATCATGTCTCCTCCGAGTGCGAGGTAATCCCGTGATGAAGTCCATGTTGATTACCTCCACTTCCGTCGGGATCTCAATCGTCAGAATAAACCACCGTGCCTCGGTGCTCTACCTTCACCCGACAACACGGGCATCGAGCTACGAACTCGCAACGCCCTCTTCAAGCCATCCCACCAATACACGATCTAAGGTCGTGGTACATCTTGGTCGACCCGGATGGATAAACGCTTGCGTGTGCTTCCCCAAGAACTCACGCCAAGTCCTCAAACATCCGGAACACACACCGCCTCAAACCTTAGCACCCCATCGTGCTACCTCAAGGACCGCTTGCCCTCACGTAAGAGTCAGATCACGATATCGAATCAAAGCGGGATCCTCGGCTGTTGCCTCTTCACCTCCTCAACGATGGAAGACTCGGCAACCTCACGAACTCTAACCCCATCGCTATCGTAATCAATCAAACGGACACCAAGGCTCGCTAATCGATGCAAATCACGAACCATGCCCCTCTTCTCTAGCTGCACATCTGATAGGCTCCCCATCGACCTACGACAAAGAGCATCTGCCACAACAATGGCATTCCCCCGGTGGTACATGATATCAACAACTTAATCCTTAAGCAACTCTAACCACCGCCTCTGCGCAAGTTCACTCCTCTGGTGAAGATATCTGGAGGCTCTTGTGGTGCGTATAAATATCCACGTGAACCCCATACAAAGAGTGCCTCCAGATCTTCAAAGCGTGAATCACAGCTGCCAACTCCCAATCATGGGTGGGGTAGTTCCTCTCGTGTTTCTTCAGCTGTCGGGATGCATATGTTATAACTCTGCCATGCCGCATCAACACACATCCCAACCCGATGCCCGACGATCACAATACTCGACATAACCATCCGGACCCCGGAAGTAAGAACGGGGCGGTCGCCGCTCTCTTTCAAAGAATCGAAACCCCGCCACAAGCATCACCATCAAACTTGCGCCTCGAGTCACCTAGTCAATGGTGCGTAGATAGAAGCAAACTTCTCCACGAACGCCGATAATATCCTCGCAAGGCCCGAGCTGCGAACCTCTGTCGGAGTAGTAGGTTCAGGCCAAGTCCCCGCGCCTCGATCTTGGCGTATCCACTCGAATGCCATCAGCTCCGACAATATGCCCAAGAAACGCCACTGAAGTCAACCAAAACTCACATTTGGAAAACTTGGCGTACAATCTGCCGTCTCGAGAATCGGCCAAGACAATTTCAAATGCTCGCGATGCTCCGCTCTGGCGAGAATAAACCAAGATATCATCAATGAACACTATCACAAACGTGTCCAAAATGGTTTGAACACTCGGTTCATCAAATCCATGAATACCACGAGCATTGGTCAACCCAAAAGACATGACCCTGAACTCATAATGCCCGTACCGGGTCCGGAATGCAGTCCTAGGGACATCCACCTCTCTGACTCGCACCTGATGATAGCCCGATCGCAGATCAATCTTGGAGAAACATCTCGCACTCGCTCGGTCGAACAAATCATCAATCACGGGAAGGGTATTCGTTCTTAATGGTCACCTTGTTCACCGCAGTAATCAACACACATGCGCGGCCCCGCCCTTCTTCTTCACGAACAATACCGGCGCTCCCCAGGGAGAAACACTAGGCCTGATGAAGCCCTTCTCCAGCAAATCTCTAAGCTGATCCTTCAACTCTCTCAACTCGGCAGGTGCCATTCTGTATGGCGGAATGGAAATAGGCCGAGTGTCTGGCAATATGTCAATACAAAACTCAATCTCCCTCTCGGGAGGGATACCCGGGAGGTCATCTGGAAACACGCCCGGGAACTCGTGACTCATCGAATCGATGAAAATCTGGTACCGCAGCTTCAGTATCAAACACCCGAACGAGATGGTAGATATACCCCTTCTGCACCATCTTCCTAGCCTTGAGGTAGGAAATAAACCTACCCCTCGGCGATACCGTGCTCCCCTCCCACTCAACAACCGGCTCCTCAGGAAACTGGAACCGTACTACTCTCTCTGCAGTCTACATTGGCGTAGCAAGAAGCTAGCCAATCCATCCCCATAATCACGTCGAAGTCAATCATCTCCAACTCTATCAAGTCGGCTAGGGTCCGACGACTGTAAATGGTCACAGGACAAGCTCTATATACCCGCCGAGCTACCACCGAATCACCCACTGGCGTAGCTACCTCGAAAGGGTCTATGGACTCAGGCTCTATCCCTATCCTACTAGCAACAAGGGGAGATATATAGGACAGAGTAGAACCCGGATCTATCAAAGCATACACATCAAATCCGAGCGATAAGGTACTGTGGCGACATCGGTGAGGCCTCACGATCTGTCGCTACCGGACAAAGCATATATGCGGTTCTGAGGACCGCTAGAACTGGGACCTGCGCCACGACCTCTGCCGCGACCCGCTGATCCATGTGTACCTTGCCCTCCGGGGCGAGTAACTGTCGGGGATGAAGAAGCGGCAACAGACCCTGTAGGCTGAGCCCTACCACCAGCGCCGCCCCCGGTCGGACAAACTCTCGCAAAGTGACCCTGCTGGCCACAAGTATAGCAAGCTCGGTCTGACTCCCGAGAACGGTATACGCCACAACGGGCACACCGAGACCTCGAGCAGTTAGCACCTGCTACCGAAATCGAAGTCCCGGGGCCCGACCGCCCCACCGCTCTGGTGTCTGAAAATGAGGTAGGAGCGCTCTGCACTGGCTGTGGTGCAACGACCTGGCGACGCCGCCCACCACGAGGACCACCAAAGAACCGGCCGTCTTGGCCTTCTTCCTGGCTGATATCGCTCTACCGCGGTCTCTACGCTCCTCACAACCAGTGCATGAGCTGCATCAGGTTATGTCCATGCTGGTGAAGACACACCCGCACAAGACTTCGGCCATGTAATCATCTAGCCCGATGACATAGCGATGCACCTGTCCTCCATCTCTGCTACGGTCACGAGGACATATCGGCCAAAGAATCAAACTCGACATTGTACTCCTCACTGTGCGTCCTCCCGCCTCAGAACAAGAATCTATCACTCGTGCCCTCCTCATGCGGAGGCAAGAAGTGTGTGAGAAAAGCCTCAAAACTCATCCCATACTGCTGGAGGTGCATGCTCTCCCGAAAGCTCCCATGAATCAAACCAATCGGCTGCGGTATCACGCGGCCGTCTGAACCGAATGTCACGGCCTCGGTCTCAAGCCACGATCACCGCGATAATCCTCTGCGGTGACGGATGAACTCCTGCGGATCATCCTCGGCCTCGACCAGTAAAACTCGCGGGCTACAACTCAAGAAATCTCGTAGCCTCAAACTATACGCCTCGGGTGCACTACGGGTGCGACCGAGCCGAGGCTGGGCTGTCGCATCCAGCCTCTCTCTCGTGTCGGGCCACAACTTTAGCCAAAAGTGGGCCATCTCCTTGAACCCTAACTCCTCCGCCCAGTGTGGGGCGGTGTGGGTACTGTGGTCTCGCTTTGGGGCGGCGTCATAGAACTCGCCGTCTCGGTATAGGCGGGCTCGAGCCCTCGTAACTCTGGGTGTCTCGCTAGCAGCTCCGCTATGCCTTGCCATACGGGCGGGTTGCCTTACGTGGAGGCATAACTGTTACAGGAAAGGAATTCGTTAGAGGGGTCCAACCTATAACACAGCTCTAAAGCACGATCTCAGAATGAGAAGAATGGAAACCAATCCTAAATATCCTATAGCCTCCTGATTATTGGTGTGGTGCACAACACACCGATAATCAAGACTCTACTAGATACGGTCTGTAGACACTTTCCGAGGATTAACTGCTCTGATACCACTTTTGTCACGACCCGTTCCGGGGCCCGTGACTGGTGCCTTACCGGGGCACCCAAGTAGTCATACATCAGAGTAACCAGCGGAATATAAAACAAGACAGGAAACAGTTTATAAAATAAGACACAGTTTATCTGATGAAAAGCTTGCCTTTCGGCATAATATAAATAACTCAAGTTTTGCAGTTACATCCCAACTGTACAATAGTACTACAGACCTCTAAGGAAGAAAACAACTATGGCGGGACAGGGCCCCGCCATACCCTGACTGTACACAACTATCTACAATACAGGGAGATCATACCCAAAAGTAGAGCCTCCGGAGAAGATGGAGCTCCTGACACCAACGCAAAGATCCTAAGGATGTGGATCTAGCACCTGCTTGCCCTTACCTGCGACATGAACGCAGCCCCCCGAAGGAGGTCAGTACAACAGGTACCAAGTATGTGAAACTATAAAGTACTTAAAATGAAATCAAAGTATTTAAAACCTTTTCACAAATACAATCAGTTCAATTGCACATAGTGCCACATCACAAACAACAACAGTAATAGGAAAACTGTAACAGGTCTATTCTAGGCCGCGAATGATCGAAGCAAGGCCAATCGCCCATAGTATCATTCTGTGTGCCTAGTCCCGACTTCCGGCCGCATAGAGTCCCACAGCACCGCATGAGATATTTCTCGCATCGGGGGCAGCCAACCCCCGGCATCCGCCTAGGCTCCCGCAGCCCGCATAGCCTCAAAAAGACCGCATAGTCTCAACAGACCGCATAGGGAGTCCCCCGCATCAGGCTAAACGCCCGGAATGATCAATCCTGGAGCATACCGCTGCTCCGCATAGTCTCACAGACCGCATAGGCCGTATAGACCCGCATCAAGGGGGGCAAGCCCTTGGTATAACAGTCAAGGGGGTAGGTGATACAATAACAGTACAATGGACTTACCGGTTAGCAACGTAAGCACAGCAAGAATGACCCCCTTACACATCATTACAAGACACTAACACAGGTAGCATCATAACATGTCTACTTATCAAACAATCTTACTACACTTAACAAATCAATACAAGGCTTTTATAAACAAAACAAGTAAATGTTCCTTTTATCTTCTTAAGTTGTTATACCTAACTTCCCATAAAGCGAGATAACTCTTACGCTTTTGTTTTAAAACCAAATATTTATCTTCCGTTAAAAATGATTCATATTCGCTTGAAATGTTTTCATTCTTTGTTATTCAGTGCTTAAGCCGTGAGGCATTCCGTAAGTATTATTCAGCTTAAGCGTGAGGCATTCTGTAAGTATTATTCGAGCTTAAGCGTGAGGCATTGCCATAAGTATTATTCGTGCTTAAGTCAAAGACATTGCCGTAGTTATTATTCGCTTAACACACGACGTCTACCGTACTATATATTGTAAAATATCATGCTTTAGGAAGAATCACATACCTTCTCGTGAAAACCACCGCCAAGTTGAATATGTCGCATGAGAGAGTCACCTATAATAGTCACAGATATCTATCAAAGATCGCTCGAGGTCATTCTAAACAGGGTTCATAATTCTACGGAAAGTCTGGGCAGCACAACCCTACCCGGTGAGCTATGTAAGTCTCATCAGAAAACAATTCTATGTGAGTACTGATTCAATTATTCTTCTTTAAACCCTTCTATCGTGATAACAGTTCAATTCTATTCGTGATATCCTTCTAAGTATCTAATACTTATTCTAATACTACAAATGAAGTATTCTCTAATTCAAAAGAGGTTAGGATTAGTTACCTCGGTAAGCCCAAGAATATCCTAGATAAAGTCGCGACTGAGCAAGGTTTAGCTCCTAAGTTGTACGCTCCGGTAGCTCCAAGAAACCTTAGAAGTTCTTCACAACTTCTACTAAGGACTAAGGGATTTGGGCTAGGGTATTTTGGGCATTATAACGATACTAGAAGACAACTTTTCTACCAAGGGAGGGGGGTAGATTTCTGCTAGGCTAGGGGGTGTAGGCTCTCTGCCACACTACACAAGGTGAGGGAAGAGGTGTTGGACGAAAAGCTTAAGGGAGAGGAGAGGATTTTTAGACTTGGAAGATAACTTTGTGGATGAATAACTCTTCATCTCTAAGGGGGTATTTATAGCTCAAGCCTTGGCCAACCAATGGCCAAGATGAAGACAAGTGCAAGGCAAGTGTAGGGTGAGGATTAACTAAACACAAATATCCTACCAACCCTTGACTTGTGCACAAGGCACAAAAAACGTGCCTTGGCTCTCCAATTTCGTCCATGGACGATTCAAGTCCACCAATGGGAGGGTGCCAAGTGTTGCCCTCCCGTTGGTCCAAAATGTTTCGTCTCTCGGAAAAATCCGCAAAAATTAGTAATGGCATAGCCGGAATTTTCCCTACGAAAGCTGTGGAAACGTTTCGTCGGAAAACGATTCTTTAAGCGAGTTGTGTACAAAAAAAAACGTCCAAGGCTAACTTTAAAGCCAAACTTTTTGTACGTATTCCCTTACGTACATACTCTGGAAATACGGGGTATAACAGTTTACTCGGCGGAGGGTTATGCGAGATGTTATCAGGAAGGTTGTAAAGCTGCACGGGGTTCCTACTTTTATTTTATGGCAGGCAGTGGAGCCCAGTTTATGGCTATTTCTTTTTCGGGAGGTTTTACCAGGCGGGGTTAGGAACTCAGGTGAGTCTCAGTATTGCATTCACCCTCGGGCCGACGGACGAACAACGCATTTTATCCAGACATTTGAGGATAGGTTACGGGCCGATGTTTTGATTTCAGGGATAGCTGTGAGGATTATTTGCCTCTTGTTGAGTGAGTATTATACTAGCTACCATTTTAGTATTCGGATGGTGCCTTATGAAGCCTTGTATGGATGAAAGTGTAGGTTGCCGGTCGATTGGTTCGATGTTGGCAAGGTTCAGATAGTTGGTCCCTACTTGATTCAGCAGGATGTGGGTAAGGTGAAGTTTATCCAGAAGAGGTTTTTTTTTTAGCAGCTCAGAGTCAACATAAGTCGTGTGGATAATCGGCGTCGACACTTGGAGTTCAGGTTGACGGTGGGTCTTCTCTAAGGTACCACCCCGGAAGGGTGTGACGAAATTTGGAAAGAATGGGAAACTTAGCCCGAGGTACTTTGGGCATTTTCAGTTAATAGTAGAATAGGCCAGGTTTCCTATAAGTTAGCACTGCCGTCCGACTTAGGAGGCAGTACGTCCGGTATTCCATGGTGCTATGTTTCGGAAGAGTAATCGGATATCCCTCCAGAGTGTTCCCAGTTAATGATGACCAAGTTAGAGATAGTAACCCCGCGATTTTGGAAACTGAAGCAATGACAGAAATGTGGTAAGTATATGAGGAAGAGTTCGAGTGTACGAGGAGGGTACGACGAGTAAGGAAAGCGCATGTGTTATGAGAATAGAAGTGATCATTTCGTGTGTGAAGAAAGTATCCTTTGGACCATAGGTGGAGCTAATGGTATTGTTATACGATTTGAGGTGATTCTTCGTTGGCTTGGATGTGAGTTTTTGCGCGTATGTGGTATTATGGCCATGTGTGGCATAATTGGTTCCGTAAGTATAGTAGTGGAGACTATACCGGCGCATGTGTGTTTTGGAGACTTAGAAGGAACATTCGGGACGAATGTTTCTAAGGGGGAAAGAATGTTACACCGTAGTTCCGCAGTATGTATATGAGGACGTGCGTGCGAGAATACGACACAAAAATTGCAAAGGAAGAAAGATGTGATTTTTCGACGGAAAAGTTTCCGGATTTTGTGAAGGAAAAAGGTTCGTTAATGGGAATTGGATTCCCAGATTTGGTATTTGGACTTTTTAGAATATTTGAGTATTATGAAATTTTATTTCCGAAATTGGTCACGTAGGGCCCAGGGAAAATTTACGATTTTGTGGGGCCCACTTTATTTTCGGATTTTTGGCATTACGGATATTTTCGGAAGATGAAATATTTTGGACGAGTAGGGGCGACACGTGTCACCCCGTGTGCCATGTTGGCGGGTGGAGAAGGGCAAGTGGACGTTTTTTTAGGTGGACAAGTGGCCCATTTTTATGGTGGCCACTTGTCCCACTTTTGTGGTGAACACTTGGTTGGCCAACTACCCATACACATGTACCCATCCTCACCACCCACTTGCATTAATCTTGACCCTTGATTCTTCTATATATACCCCCTTAGGTTGAAGACAATTTTCATCCCACACTTAAGCTTCCAAGGCAAAATACTCCCCTCCCCTTTGTAGTTGTTTTCGTCCCCCTTCCCCCACTTGAGTAGAAAATACTTTGGGTATTATTGTATAATCCCAAATACCTTGGCCTAGTATCCTTTGTAGTATTCCAAAGTTATTTCAATACTAGGAGCCCGAAAATACTACTTTATTCCAATAGTCGCAAAATGAAACCCTAGAAAATCTTCATAAGCTTGGTTGAAGTGTTAAGAGAAGTTGTTTAGAAACTTCTAAGGGGTGCTTGGAGTAGGTTGGAATGTAAGGAATTGGAGCTAAATGTTGCTCAGGATCGACTTATAAACTTGGATAATTTTGGGCTTATCGAGGTAATGATATTTGTCCCCCTATTGTAATTGGATATTACATGTTGTAGTAATGTATAGTTGAGTATACTATATGTAGAATGAATATGGATAAGAATTGAACTGTATTTACATAGAATTTGTATTCTGAGTAGACTTGTAGTATTATTGTGGAGTAGAATTGTACACGTCAGGTTAGGCGTGTAACCCCCGATTGTTGGTTTGGTAGTAGGCCTCGTTAGAGAGGAGATTTATGTGGTCATGCGGGAGAGTGCTGCGAATTTTCCGTAGAATAAGGAATCTTGTATCTAGAATTATTCTCTGAAGAGATCTAGAGGTTGATAGGCGTTTTGTGGCCTTTTTAGGTTGAAGTACTACGAGTAGCGATTCTACTTGAAGGGTGGAAAAGGCGAGCAAGGTTAGAAATGCGTGGAGCGTTTTGCTAATTGTCGATAATCGTCGCGAGGTATGTGAACCTCTTCCTATCTTTTCTAGCATGATTGTTGTGAAGTATGTAGTATGCGGTGACGCGTACGTGTTCTAAGTGAATTTGGTTGGTTTCTTGATTTTAAAAGATAAAGGACTTGACTTATATTTGACTTGATATGATATATGAAGAACTCGAATTGTGTAGAAAGTTGTGAAACCTCATTCGCGAGTAATGCGTATTTGGTCTTTAAAAGGAACTTGATTTCTAAAAGAAAAGAGACTTGAGGAATCGAAGAGTTTTTGGTTTTAAAGAGAGACATGGTTTTGTCTTAAATTGGTTTAAAACATAAAGTGTTATAACAGCTTTATGGGAAGTTAGTTATAACGACTTTATGAAAGCAAAAGAATGGTTTTATCATTGGTTTTAAAATGGTAACTTGATTTAAGTATAGGTTACTTGTTTTGAAAAGAGTAAGTATTTGAGTTTTAAAGAGTATACTTGATGTTGTTTTAAAAGAAAGGCACTTGGTTTAAAAAGTATAGAGTACTTGATTTTAAAAGTCTTGTAAAGGTTTTTACGAAAGTAAAGTAATTTGGTTTGAAAAGGAAATGTGTTTTTGATACTACGAGTATTAGTATCTTTTACGTAAAAATAGGTCTTTTGGAAAGAATGAAAGTAGGTATTATTTTTGGGTTTGAAACCCGTATTGTTGACATAAAATGAAAGTACCTTGAGTTGTGTGTAACTTGCCTATGTTTGCGTGTGATAGCCTTGTTGTTATACCCCGTATTTCCAGAGTATGTACGTGAGGGCGTACGTACAAAAGTTTTTAGCCTTAAGTAGGCATAAGGGTCGAAATTTGTGCACAACTAGCGAAAAGAATCGTTTTCCGACGAAACGTTTTCCGGACTTTGCGTAGGGAAAAATACGGCTACAACATTTATAATTTTTGTGGATTTTTCCGAGAGATGAAATATTTTGGACCAACGAGAGGGTGACAAGTGTCACCCTCAAGTGGACGGAAATCTTGGGCGATCAAGGCACATTTTTGCCTTTCATTTTTGGTCAAGGAGTTGGTAGGATATTTTGTGATATTTGTGTGGTTGATGAGTAAGTGGGACCCACACAACACTTGTCCAAATCTTCACCCTACACTTGCCCACCACTTGGTTTAATCTTAGCCATTGATTGGCCTATAAATACCCCCTTAGTTGAAGACTTATTTCATCCACACTTGAGCAATTTACAAGTCTTGAAATCCATCTCCCTCCCTCTTAAAGTTCTCGTCCAAATCACCCCTCCCCCCCCTTGTGAAGGCTTCGGCCGAACCCCCCCCCCCCTACCTAGTTGTTCTCGTAAAATGCCCCCCCCCCCCTTGGTAGAAAAATACTCTCCAAGTATTGTTACTATTCCCAAATACTTTAGCCCAAATACCTTGTAATACTTTCCAAAGTTACCTCTATACGTAGAGCCCGGAAATACTACTATATTTCCATTAGTCACTAAACGAAACCCTAAGGAAAAATCTTCATAGCCGGTTGAAGTATTAAGAAGAAGTTGCGTAGAACTTCTAAGGGTTGTTTGGAGCGGGTTGGAGCGCCCAGAGTAGGAGCTAAACGTTGCTCAGGATCGACATTTAAACTTCGATAATTTTGGGCTTACCGAGGTAAATACTCTTGTCCTTCTATTGTAATTGGAAATTACATACTGTAGTGGTATAGAAATAAATATAAGATACATAGAAGGATATTTCAGAAGAGAATTGAACTGTAATAGAAGGATATTACAGAGAAAGAATTGGTGAAATCACATCAGAAGAATATTAAAGAAGAAGAATTAAACTGTACTTACATAGGACTGTATTTACAGTAGACTTGTGTAGCTTAACGGGTAGGGAAGTGCTGCCCGATTTTCCGTAAATAGAGAACCTATTGCTTAGAATATTCTACAGAGTAGTCTAGACGTTGATAGACTTGTATGATCGTTATAGGTTGAAGTACTGCGAGTAGCGTATTCTACTCGAAGGGTGGAAAAGGCTAGCAGGATTACAGTACTTTGGAGCTATTTGCTAATAGTCGATAATCGTCGCGAGGTATGTGATTCTTTCTATCCTCTTGAGCATGATATTTTAAAGAATATATATAGTACGGTAGACGTACGTGTGTTAACTGAACGTGGTTTTACTTCGATGTCTTTTGACTTGAGTTTTAAATAATAAGAATCTTGAAGTATTTCAAAAGAATTAAGAATCATATTTGAAAGAAGAGTAATACTTGGTTTTGAAAACATAAGAGTTATACTAGCTTTATGGAAAGTTAGGTATAACGTCTTAAGAGAGATAAAGAGAATGGTTTATTGATTTTAGAAGTTAAGAGACTTGATCTCAAAAGATAAGAGGCTTGACTTAATTGAATTTATATGAATTTTGTTAAAAAGTGTGAAACCTCATTCGTGAGTAATGAGTACTTGGTTTTTAAAAGGAATAATGTGTTACTGATTTCGGAGATGAGAATAAGTATCGAACGAACCACTGCAGCGTTAATAAAGGAAAATGTATTGACAAATAAGTAATTATATTAAAACCAGTAGAAACCTCCATCTGCATAGAAGCTAAGATAAGACAAAATTGTATTACATTTCCTAGATCATGGCTGCTTTATTAAGATTGTTATAAACAAGAATAACCTACTCACACATAAGGCATATCTTACTCAACTGTTTTTAAAAGAGAATTATGTTATTAAATGATTAAGACTATGAACTATGTAATCTTTCGAAAATAAGAGACGTGAATATTTGAAATTAGGCAAACTTGAACTTTTGGAAAAAGAATGTTGTTACTTGACTTTAAGAAGGAAAGTGTTTTGGTTTAAAAAGAAGGGCATAATATTACCTTAGTTGTTTTAAAAGGAAAGTATGGTATTATCTTAATCTGTCTTAAAAGAGCGTTTAAATGTTATGACCACACGACACCGCGTTCATGGGATGAACCGGGAATGTATTCCACCTGATTTGATACCGCGTCCATGAGATGGACCGGGAATGTATTTCACTCGACACCGCGTTCATGGGATGAACCGGGAATGTATTCCACACGACACCGCGTTCATGGGATGAACCGGGAATGTATTTCACACGATACCGAGTCCATGAGATGGACCGGGAATGTATTTCATGCGACACCGCGTTCATGGGATGAACCGGGAATGTATTCCACCTGATTTGATACCGCGTCCATGAGATGGACCGGGAATGTATTTCACTCGACACCGCGTTCATGGGATGAACCGGGAATGTATACCACATGATTTGATACCGAGTCCATGAGATGGACCGGGAATGTATTCCATATGATTTCACCTCGAGTCCATGAGATGAGCCGAGACATGTTACATGTATCACATGACTTATACCTAGACTGCCGGCAGTGAGGAAGGAGTTCCACGGGCATGAGGGATGACTTTGAGGGCGTGAGTCCCTGACTTGACATGACTGCTTTTATGAACTGTAGTTTTGTTATCATATATGTCTTCTGTTTTATATAGACTATTATGATTTCATTTTCAGTTTCACATACTTGGTACCTGTTGTACTGACCTCCTTCGGGGGGCTGCGTTCATGCCGCAGGTAGAGGTACACCGGTTGTTGATCCTCGCTTATAGGATCACAGTTCAGCGTATTGGGAAGCTCCGTTTCTCCGGAGGCTTATCTTTTGGTATGTTTCCCTGAGTTGTAGGTTCTTGTACATTCAGGGGTATGGCGGGGCCCTGTCCCGTCATAGTTGATGTTACATTCTTAGAGGTCTGTAATACTGTTGTGGGCAGGGTTGTAAAGGATGTAATTGTTCAAAAACTTCTGTATATATGCAAGAAGGCAACCATTTTGGTTGGCCTGTTTTATTATCTTATCTCTTGTTTCATATCTGTATGTTTTATATTCCGCTGATTTCTCTGATGTATGACTACTTGGGTGCCCGGGTAAGGCACCAGTCACGGGCCCCGGAACGGGTCGTGACACTTGTCGTGCTAGTATTGTATTTCTATACCACCGCGTCTCTCGATGAAGGGCCGACTGATTTGTTATGATCTTACTTGGACGTCTGGCGGTGGACGGAGGATTCCAGTGCGCTCGTTGATAGCGTTATTCCATGGACTAGCTCTCCATGAGGTTTTCGATTCGGCCTTGGTATCCGGTGGTTGGCTTTACTTGCCCCGTCTCGTGGTGATTCGGCCTTGGTACTGGTAGTTAGCCTTCGACTTGCCGTTCGGTTTAGTGGCGAAGTCTCGTGATCTGACGCTGTATCGGTAGTTAGCCCTCGTGCTTGCCGGTCGGCTACGTGACACGGCTTTGGGATCTGGTAGTTGGCATTCGTACTTGCCCCGTATCAACTTCGTGGCTAAGTCTCGTGATCTGACCTCAGATTCGTAGTTAGCCCTCGTACTTGCCCCGGTCAGCTACGTGACACGGCTTTGGTATCTGGTAGTTGGCTTTCGTACTTGCCCCGTATCTGCTTCGTGGTTTGGTTGTATAGTATTGTTGGTACCACTTTGGTATCTGGTAGTTGGATTTCGTACTTGCCCCGGTCAGTTGATGATGCGGCTTTGGTATCTGGTAGTTAGCCTTCGTACTTGCCCCGTACGGTTTTTATAACACAGGTGGGACCTGGTGTTCATGTGTACTTCTTGGTGTTGTTATATCATAGACTGCCGGCAGTGAGGAAGGTATTCCACGGGCATGATTGATGTTGTGGGCGTGAGACCCATTGTTATATTTGAGTGATGACTTTGAGGGCGTGAGTCACGACTTGACACGGCTCACATATTATGTACTGTAGTTTGGTTATCATATATGTCTCCTGTTTTATATAGACTACTATGATTTCATTTACAGTATTTTCAGTTTCACATACTTGGTACTGTCTTGACCTCGCCCGGGCCGCGTTCATGCCGCAGGTAGAGGTACACCGGTTGTTGATCCTCGCTCATAGGATCAAAGTTCAGCGTTTGGGAAGCTCCGTTTCTCCGGAGGCTTATCTTTGGTATAGTCCCCTGTTGTTGTAGGTGCTTACATTCAGGGGTATGGCGGGGCCCTGTCCCGTCATAGTTGTTATAAAATTCATATAGGTCTGTAGTACTGTTGTGGGCAGGGTTTGTAAAAGGATTTAACTGTTCAGGTATATATATATGCAGAAAGGTAACCGTTTTGGTTAGCCTGTTTCTTATTTTATCTTATTTCATGTTTAAGTTTTTATTTCCGTTGATTTTCTCTGATGTTGTATCACTAGGGTGCCCGGGGTAAGGCACCAGTCGCAGGCCCGAGATCAGGTCGTGACAATACCCGAGACGGCAAGTTCCACGACGCCGCCGGCCAGCGAGGTTTAGCGCAGCGATGGGCGATGAGACCACGATACTGCGCCTCCCCCACACCGAGCAGAGGAGATGGGTTCTGAGATGGCCCGCCATCGCCGTGATCGTGGCGGACATAAGGATAGGCTGGACGCAGCAGTTCCAGTGGAACCCGTAGTACATCCTAGATCGGACAGCCTGAGACTGCGGGATTTTCTGAGTTGTTGCCCGCCAGAGTTCTAAGGGTCGAGGCCTGAGGATGATCCGCAGGAGTTCATCCGTCAGTTACAGAGGATCATGCGAGTGATCAAGGCTTCGGAGACCGAGTCCGTGATCTTCGGTTCGCATCGGCTGCGTGATACCGCAGTCGACTGGTTTGACTCGTGGGAGTTGTCCCGAGGAGAGCACGCGTCCCCAGCTACTTGGGACGAGTTCTCGGAGGCTTTTCTCACTCACTTCTTGCCTCCACAGATGAGGAGGGCACGGGCCGACAGATTTTTGTTGCTGAGACAGAGAGGACGCACAGTTAGGGAGTACAACGTTGAGTTCGATTCGTTGGCTCGATATGTCCCTGCGTTGGTAGCAGATATGGAGGACAGGGTGCATCGCTACGTCACCGGGCTAGATGATTATATGGCCGAGTCTTGTGCGGGTGTGGCTCTTCAGCCAGGCATGGACATTACCCGCATGCAGGCTCACGCACTTGGATGCGAGGAGCGTAGAGGCCGACGGGTTGACAGACAGCAGCAGAAGAAGACCAGGACGGCAGGGTCTTTTGGTAGCTATCGTGGTGGGCGGCCTCAGCAGCAGTCTAGATTTGCACCACAGCCAGCTCAGAGCACTCCTACACCGTCCTCAGGACAGCCAGGATATTCGAGGGCAGACCAGGGCCCCAGGACTTCAGACGTCCAGAGCAGCAGAGGTACTGGCCGATCGGGACCACCCCCCCTCAGTGTGGCCGATGCGGTAGATCCCACTTCGGGAATTGTGGTACTGCTACGGGAGTTTGTTTGATTCTGCGGCCAGGTCACTTTGCGAGCTGTCCGGCCAAGGCGCAGCAGATAGTAAGGGTCACTACGTGTTCTTTCACGGCTTCTTTATCTCCTACGATTACTCGCCCCGAGGTGGTACTCATGGGCCAGAGTCGAGGCGCAGGTCGTGGCGCGGTCGCTTCTAGCGGTCCTCAGAACCGCATATATGCCTTGTCCAGCCGGCAGGACCAGGAGGCCTCACCTGACGTCATCACAGGTGCTTTATCAGTTTCATGTTGTGACGTGTATGCCTTGATAGATCTGGGTTCTACCCTGTCCTATATATCTCCCCATATTGCTAGTAGGATAGGGATAGAGCCTGAGTCCATAGACCCTTTCGAGGTAGCTACGCCAGTGGGTGCTTCGGTGGGAGCTCGGAGGGTATATAGGGCTTGTCCGGTGACCGTATCGATCGTCGGACCGCGCCGACTTGGTAGAGTTGGATATGACCGATTTCGATGTGATCATGGGTATGGATTGGCTAGATTCTTGCTACGCCAATGTAGACGCAGGAGAGAGTGGTACGGTTCGGTTCTGAGTCGGTTGTTGAGTGGGAGGAACACCGTGTCGCCGAGGGTAAGTTTATTTCTTACCTCGAGGCTAGGAAGATGGTGCGAAGGGTATATCTACCATCTCATTCGGGTGTTTGATCGAGGTGCGGTACCAGATTTTCATCGATTCCGATGAGTCGAGTTCCCGGATGTGTTTCAGACGACCTCACGGGTATCCTCCCGAGAGGAGATAGAGTTTTGTATCGATGTCGCCGGACACTCGGCTTTATTTCCATTCCGCCATACAGAATGGCACCGCGAATTGAGAGAGTTGAAGGACCGGTGAGAGATTTCTTTGGAGAAGCGGCTTCATCGGGCCTAGTGTTTCTCCCGAGGAGCGGTATGTTCGTGAAGAAGAAGGGCGGGACGCTGCGTATGTGTGTTGATTACTGACGGTGAACAAGGTGACCATTAAGAATGTATACCCCTTCCTGTGATTGATAATTTGTTCGACGATTGCGAGCGCGAGATGTTTCTCCAAGATTGATCTGCGATCGCTATCATCAGTGCGAGTTAGAGGCGGATATCCCTAGGTGTATTAGGACGACTGCACGCACTATGAGTTCAGGGTTATGTCTTTCGGGTTGACCAATGCTCCGGCGGTATTCATGGATTTGATGAACCGAGTGTTCAAGCCAATTTTGGACACGTTTGTGATAGTGTTCATTGATGACATCTTGGTTTATTCCGCCAGAGCGGGAGCACGCGAGCATTTGAGGATCTTTGAGAGTTCTCCAGACAGTGATTATACGCCAAGTTTTCCAAATGTGAGTTTTGGTTGGCTTGGTGGCTTTTCTTGGGCATATTGTCGGGGCCAATGGTATTCGGGTGGATACGCCAAGATCGAGGCGATCGAGAGTTGGCCAGACCTACTACTCCGGCAGTGCGCGACTTCGGGCCTTGCGAGTTACTATCGGCGGTTCGTAGAAGTTTGCTTCTATCTGCACCATTGACTAGGGTGACTCGAAGCCGCTAAGTTTCGATGGGTGATGCTTGTGGCGGGGTTTCGATTCTTGAAGGAGAGGCGACCGCCCCGTTCTTACTCTTCGGAGGTCACGGCGGTTATGTAGTGTATTGTGATGCGTCGGGCGTCGGGCTCGGATGTGTGTTGATGCACTGGGTAAGGTTATAGCGTCGCATCCGACAACTTAAGAAGCATGAGGAACTACCCACCCATGATTTGGAGTTAGCGGCGGTGATTCACGCCCGAAGATCCGGAGGCACTATTTGTATGGGTTTCGTGGATATTTATACAGACCACAAGAGCCTCGGTATATCTTCACGGAGGAGGTGAACTTACGGCGAGGCGGTGGTTAGAGTTACTCAAGGATTATGATGTTGATATCCTGTACCACCCGGGGAAGGCCAATGTTGTGGCAGATGCTCTTAGCCGTAGGTCGATGGGGAGTCTATCAGATGTGCAGCCAGAGAAGAGGGGCATGGTCCGCGAGTTACATCTGCTAGCGAGCCTTGGAGTCCGATTGATTGATTCTGATAGCAGTGGGGTTCGAGTTCGAGAGGTTGCCGAGTCTTCCATCGTCGAGGAGGTGAAGAGGCAACAGTTTAAGGATCCGGTTTTGGCACGGTACCGTGATATGGCTCTTCGTGAGGGGAAGGGTCATTTTGAGGTAGCACCTGATGGGGTGCTAAGGTTTGAGGGCAGGTTGTGTGTTCCAGATATTGCAGGACTTCGTCAGCAGGTTCTAGGGGAAGCACACAGCGCGCATTACTCTATCCATCCGGGGTCGACCAAAATGTACCACGACCTCAGATCTGTGTATTGGAGGGATGGCTTGAAGAGGGACGTTGCATAGTTTGTAGCTCAGTGCCCGTGTTGTCAGCAGGTGAAGGTAGAGCACCAGAGGCCTGGTGGTTTATTGCAGACGATAGAGATCCCGACCTGGAAGTGGGAGGTGATCAACATGGACTTTATCACAGGATTACCTCGCACTCAGAGGAAACATGATTCTATCTGGGTTATCGTCGACAGGCTGACGAAATCAGCCCACTTCCTTACCGTCAGGACGACTTTTTCGGCTGAGGATTATGCCAGACTTTACATCCGAGATCGCCGATCGCATGAGTCCCTATTTCTATCATATCCGGCGGAGCCCCGGTTTATGGCTAACTTCGGAGGTCTTTCGAGAAGGTCTAGGGGCGCGGTGATCCCGAAATCGCATTCCATCCTCAGACAGACGGACAGGCAGAGCGCACTATCCAGACTCTTGAGGATATGCTGCGAGCCTGTGTTATTGACTTCAGGGGTAGCTGGGAGGATCATTTGCCTCTAGTTGAGTTTGCATATAATAATAGCTACCACTCCAGTATTCAGATGACGCCTTATGAGGCCTTGTATGGGAGGAAGTGCAGATCGCCGATAGGCTGGTTTGATGTAGGCGAGGTGCAGTTAGTGGGACCAGACCTGATACAACAGGCAGTGGATAAGGTGAAGCTTATCCAGGAGCGGCTATTGACAGCTCAGAGTCGACAAAAGTCATATGCAGATCATCGTCGTCGGCATCTAGAGTTTGAGGTTGATGATTGGGTTTTCCTGAAGGTGTCACCCATGAAGGGTGTGATGAGATTCGGGAGGAAAGGGAAACTCAGCCCGAGGTACATTGGGCCGTATCAGATTGTCCGCAGGGTAGGCAAGGTTGCCTATGAGTTGGATCTGCCGTCCGATCTTGAGGCAGTGCATCCGGTTTTTCATGTTTCTATGCTGAGGAGATGTATCGGGGATCCATCTAGGGTGCACCCGATTGACGATGTCCAGGTGACCGAGGGGTTATCGTATGAGGAGATTCCCATAGCGATAATCGATCGTCAGGTTAGGCGTCTGCGGACCAAGGACGTGGCTTCCGTCAAAGTCTTGTGGCGGAACGAGCTCAGGGAGGAGATGACGTGGGAAGCTGAGGAGGATATGAGGCAGAAGTATCCTCACCTATTCCCCACACCTCCAGGTAACCCATTTTCCTACTTGTAAATTTTCATTGTCATATTTGCTTAAGTGTTGTATTGTGGCCATGTGTGGCATTTGCAAACTGTTTAAGCCTTATCGTTATCTGTCTTAGGAAGGAACATTCGGGACGAATGTTTCTAATGAGGGGAGAATGTTATACCCCGTATTTTCCTGAGTATGTACGTGAGGACGTACGTACAAAAGTTCAAGCCTTAATGTTAGGCATAGGACGGAATTTGTGCACAAGCCACGAAAAGAATCGTTTTCCGACGAAACGTTTTACAAAACTTGCAAAGGGAAAATTATGGCTATGTCATTTATAATTTTTGCGGATTTTTCCGAGAGATGAAATATTTTGGACCAACGAGAGGGTGACACTTGTCACCCTCAAGTGGACGGCAACATGGGCAAGGTTGGCAGGTTTTTTGTGCCCTTGCATTTGTCAAAGTTAGGTAGGATATTTTTGTGTAGTAGATGGATAAGGACACATGGGTGAATCCACACCCTCCACTTGCCCTCCACATGCCTTAATCTTGGCCCTTGAAAGCCCTATAAATACACCCCTTAAGTTGAAGACTTCTTCATCCACAAATATTTTCCAAGTCTTGAAATCTCCCTTCCCCCTTGTGAGCTTCTCGTCCAAGCCTCACTCCCCCCCCCCCCTCTAGAGAGCTAAGCCGAAACACCCTCTCCCCCCTTCCCTAGTGGTCTCGGCAAGTACCCCCCCCCTCTTGGTAGAAATACTCTCCAAGTATTGTCACTATCCCCAAAATACCTTAGCCAATCCCTTATAGTATTTCCAAAAGTTACCTCTATACGTAGAGTCCGGAAATACTACCTTATATTCCTATAGTCACTAAACGAAACCCTAAGAGAAACTTCATAGTTGGTTGAATTAGAAAGTAGAAGTTGTGTAGAAACTTCTAAGGGTTTGTTGGAGCGGATTGGAGCGTACAGATTAGAAGCTAAACCTTGCTCAGGATCGACTTATATCTTGGATAATATTGGGCTTATCGAGGTAAATAATCTTATCCTTCTATTATAATTGGAGAGTACATACCGTAGAAGTATAGAAATAGTATAGAATGCATAGAAGGATATTAAAGAAGAGAATTGAACTGTAATCACATCAGAAGAATTAAAGAAGATTGAACTGTACTTACATAGGACTGTATTTACAGTAGACTTGTATATTTTACCGGGTAGGGAAGTGCTGCCCGATTATCCGTAGAATAGAGAACCCTCTGCTTAGATTATCCTACAGAGTAGTCTAGACGTAGATAGACGTATTTGACTATTATAGGTTGATACTCTGCGCGCGACATATTCGACTTGGCAGGTGGATTTCGCCGAGAAGGTATGTGATTCTTCCTATCCTCTTGAGCATGATATTTTAAAGTATATATATATAGTACGGTAGACGTACGTGTGTTAACTGAACATGGTTTTACTTGACGTCTTTTGACTTGAGTCTAAATAATAAAAATCATGAAGTCTTTCAAAAGAATCATAAATCATTTTGAAAGAAGAAGAATATTTGTTTTTAAAACAAAAGGCTTAAGAGTTATACTAGCTTTATGGGAAGTTACGTATAACGACTTAAGAAAGAGAAAAGGAACAATTTACTTATTTGTTTATGAAAGACTTGTATTGATTTCTGGAAAGTATAATAAGATGGTTTGATGAGTAGACATATTATGATGTTATGTGTGTTAGTGTCTTGTAACGTTTGTATAAGAGGTTATTCTTATTTGTGCTTATGTTGTTTAACGGTAAGCCGTTATGTTAGTATTACATTACTCACCTCTTGACATGATACCGGGGGTTAAGCTGCCCCCCGATGCGGGGTATATCTCAGGCAGTCTGGGACTATGATTCGAGAATACCTCATGCGGGCCTAGGTGGCCTATGCGGACTACGGGAGTCCAGGATTAGGCATGCATAATGATACTATGGGCGATTGGCCTTGCTTCGATCATTCGCGGCCTAGAAAAGACCTGTTACAGTTTACCTATTGTTGCTCTTGTTTATGATGTGGCACTATGTGCGGTTACCTTGTGTCACGACCCGAACCCGGGCCCGTGACTGGTGCTTTATCCCGGGCACCCAAGTAGACATACATCAGAGTAATCAGCGGAATATAAAACACAACATGAAACAATGTAAAAGAGACACAGTTTATCTGAGGAAAAGTTGCCTTTCGGCATAAATATATATAAAACGAACACGAACGATTTACATCCTTTTTACAAACTCGCCACAACAAGACTACTGCACTCTAAGAATGATATAACAACAATGGCGGGACAGGGCCCCGCCATACCCCTGAATGTAAGTACCTACAACGACAGGGGACTATACCCAAGATAAGCCTCCGGAGAAACGGAGCTTCCCAAACGCTGAACTGTGACCCTATGAGCGAGGATCAAAACTGGTGTACCTCTACCTGCGGCATGAACGCAGCCCCCCGAAGGAGGTCAGTACAACAGGTACCAAGTATGTAAAACTGAAAATACTGTAAATGAAATCATAGTAGTCTATATAAAGCAGGAGACATATATGATAACCAAACTACGATTCATAATAAATAAGCAGTCATGTCAAGTCAGGGACTCACGCCCTCAAAGTCATCACTTAAACATAACTATGGGTCTCACGCCCACAACATCAATCATGCCCGTGGAATACCTTCCTCACTGCCGGCAGTCTATGATATGAAAGCACCAAGGAATACACATGAACACCAGGTCCCACCTGTGTCATAATAAAACCGTACGGGGTAAGTACGAAGGCATAGCCGACTACTAAAACCCACAGTACCAACAAGGTCATAAACTGTATCACGAGGTCTGTCTAGACCGCCACATGATCGGCGCCACT
Source organism: Przewalskia tangutica (assembly GCA_029844215.1). Lineage (NCBI taxonomy): Eukaryota > Viridiplantae > Streptophyta > Magnoliopsida > Solanales > Solanaceae > Przewalskia > Przewalskia tangutica. The sequence continues at coordinate 83,569,955 of CM056726.1, read as the reverse complement.
CGCGCGATGTATCAAATGCGCGTCTAATCCTGGAACTTCCCGCAGCTCCGCATAGGCCACTCACATAGGCCCGCATGAGGTATTCCTCGCATCGAGGGTAGCTACTCCCCGGCATCATCCTGGACTCGCAGTCCGCATGGCCACATAGACCGCATGACCACAAAGGCCGCACACTAACCTGGAACTCTCGTAGCTCCGCATAGGTCCCCTGGACCCGCATGAGGTATTCTCGAATCATGGTCCCAGACCGCCTGAGTCTACCCCGCATCGGAGGGCAGCTTAACCCCCGGTATCATGTCAAGAGGTGAGTGATATAATACTAATATAACAGCTTATCGTTAAACAACATAAGCACAACAAGGGAAACCCCTTTACACAAACATCACAAGATACTAACACACGTAGCATCCTAACATGTTTACTTATCAAATCAACAAGAAAGTATTACAAGGCTATCACAAACCAACACAATCAAGTTATTCACACAAGGCACTTCCTACTTTATGTCAACAAGTTCGGGTTTTTATCCCCAAAGTACTTCATACATTAATTCTTTAAAAAGATCCGTTCCTTTCACAAAAGTCACACAATACCCGTAGTATAAAAAAAATGAGTGACTATCTTTTTAAGTAACCAAAACACTTCCCTTTGTAAAATCAAGTAACAACATTATTTTCCTAACGTTCAAGTTTGCCTAATTTCAAATGCTCAAGTTTCTCATTTTTGAAAGGTTTCGTAGTTCATAGTCTTAATCATTTAATAATATAATTCTCTTTTAAAACAATCTGAGAAACATATACCTTATGTGTGAGTAGGTTATTCTTGTTCATAACAATCTTATTAAAGCAGCCATGGTCTAGGAAATGTAATATCATTTTGTCTCATCTTAGCTTCTATGCAGATGGAGGTTTCTACTGGTTTTAATAATACTTAATTAGTCAGTACATTTCCCTTTATTAACGCTGCAGTGGTTCGTTCGATACTTATTCTGATTTTCCGAAATCAGTAAAAGATTATTCCTTTTTTTTAAAAAACCAAGTACTCATTACTCATGAATGAGGTTTCACACTTTTTAACAAAATTCATATTAATTGAATAAGTCAAGTCTCTTATCTTTTAAGATCAAGTCTCTTAACTTCTAAAATCAATAAACCATTCTTTTTATCTCTCTTAAGTCGTTATACCTAACTTCCCATAAAGCTAGTATAACTCTTAAGCTTTTAAAACCAATTATTACTCTTCTTTCAAAAATGGTTATTAATTCTTTTGAAATACTTCAAGATTTTTATTAATTAGACTCAAGTCAAAAGACATCGCAGTAAAAAAAACCACGCTCATTAACACGTCGTCACCGTACTATATATATTCTTTTAAAATATCATGCTCAAGAGGATAGGAAGAATCACATACCTCGCGACGATTATCGACTAATAGCAAAATGCTCCACCGCTATAACCCGGCTAGCCTTGTCCACCTTTCAAGTAACATGCTACTCGCAGAACTTTCAACCTATAAAGGCATATACGTCTATCAACGTCTAGACTACTCTGTAGAATATTCTAAGCAGAGGGTTCTCTATTCTACGGAAAATCGGGCAGCACTTCCCTACCCGTTAAGCTACACAAGTCTACTGTAATACAGTCCTATGTAAGTACAGTTTAATCTTCTTCTTCGATCCTGAGCAACGTTTAGCTCCTACTCTGGGCGCTCCAACCCGCTCCAAACAACCCTTAGAAGTTCTACGCAACTTCTTCTTAATACTTCAACCGACTATGAAGAATTTCCTTAGGGTTTTGTTTTTGTGACTGAAGGGAAGTATAATAGTATTTCTGGGCTTTTAGTATAGGTGTAACCTTGGAATACTACAAGGTATTTGGGACAAGGTATTTTGGAATAGTAACAATACTTGGAGAATACTTTTCTACCTAGGGGGGGGTGTATTTTACGAAAACAACTCAAGGTAGGGGGGGTACTCTCGGCTAGCACCACTAGGAAGGGGGGGTACCTCTCAGCCAAAAGGCCTCACAAAGGGGGAGGGGGAGCTCTTTGGACGAGAGCTTCACTACAAGGGAGGGGAGGATTTTTCAAGACTTAGAAAGTTGTGTTGTGGATGAAGAAGTCTTCAACAAAGGGGGTATTTATAGGCCAATCAATGGCCAAGATTAAGACAAGTGGTGGGCAAGGGTAGGGTGAGGATTTGGACAAGTGTGTGTGGGTCCCACCTTATCTATCTACCACACAAAATATCACAAAATATCCTACCAACTCCAAGGCTTGAAATCGTCCAATTGACGCCCATAAATCCGCCAATTTGAGGGTGACAAGTGTCGCCCTCTCGTTGGTCCAAAATATTTCATCTCTCGGAAAAATCCGCAAAAATAATAAACGTCACAGCCGTAATTTTCCCTTCGCAAAGTTTGGAAAACGTTTCGTCGGAAAACGATTCTTTTCGGGGGTTGTGCACAAATTTCGACCCTTGCCTATCTTAAGGCTTAAACTTTCGTACGTACGTCCTCACGTACATACTCTGGAAATACGGGGTATAACATTCTCCCCTCCTTAGAAACATTCGTCCCGAATGTTCCTTCTCAAGACAGATAACGATAACGTTTCTCTTAACATAAACAAGTTGCCAATGCCACATCTGGCCACAAAACAACACACGCGCCAATACTTAATCCAAGTCTACGAGGAATCACCTCTAGCATCACAAAAGCTTCCACCCAAGGTCTAAAATATACTCCCTTCGCACCTTCACTTCTATTCTCTTAACACATGTCCACTTCTTCCCTTACTCGTCGTACCCTCCTCGTATACTCGAACTCTTTCTCATAACTTACCACATTTCTGCTACTGCTTCAGTTTCCAAAATCTCTGGGTTACTACCTCCAACTTGGTCATCATTAACTGGGAACACTCTGGATGGATCTCCGATACTTTTCCGAACCTAGCAACACGAAGGACCGGACGTACTGCCTCCTACGGCGGACGACAATGCTAACTTATAGGCAACCTGGCCTATTCTACAACCAATCTGAAAATGCCCAAAAGTATTTTGGGTTAAGTTTTCCCTGCTTTCCAAAACTCGTCACACCCTCTCCGGGGTGGTACCTTCAAGAAGACCCACCGTCAACCTGAACTCTAAGCGTCGTCGCCGATTATCCGCACGTCTTCTGTTGACTCTGAGCTGCCAATAACCTCTCCTGGATAGGCTTCACCCTATCCACATCCTGCTGAATCAAGTATGAACCAACTATCTGAACCTTGCTAACATCGAACCAATCGACCGGCAACTTACACTCCCGCCCCTACAAGGCGTCATAAGGCGATATCCGAATACTGATATGGTAGCTATTAAACACTCCCTCAACAGGAGACAACAATCCTCACAGCTACCCCTGAAATCCAAACACTGGCCCGAGGGCGAATGCGATACTGAGACCCACCTGAGTTTCTAACCCTGCCTGGTAATACTTCCAGAAAACGAAATAGCCGTAAACTGGGCTCCCCTGCCCGTCATAAGGTGAAAGTAGGCACCTCGTGCAGCCTTACAACCTTCCTGATATAATCATCTCGCATAACCCTCTGCCGAGTAAACGGTCTTGACTAAAAGACAAGATGGGCTGTCCTCATCGGTCCGACTACTGGTCGAACGCATCCACGAACTCGTACGCTGGTTAACTAAACTTGGGCCTAACACCCTCGTGACCCCACCACCTGGTGGGACCACCTCGAACTGACCCCACCACATTACAGGCCGCGGGTTGACCCGCGATCGGTCCTCAACCCGACCCACTATCGCACAGAACTCTTGTTCCCCCGAACCGGAACAATCTCACTAATCAAGTCACGAAAACCTAGTGGTCTTCTTATCTCAACTACCCTCTTTCATTTCACACTACTCAGGGACTTATCACACAAATATATCTCACGTGCACTATGCACTCCGACAAGGGTCAAACATAAAAATAAATCTTTTACTCGAGATGGCCTTACCTCTAAGGTCTCCACGTATAAAACTCTAAGGCTCACACTTTCCCTATCCCCAATCTTACCCTTTTAACTAACCATGATTTCTAATCACAATTAACACTTATGTTATCTGAACATAACACTTAAGATATACTCATCTTATCACACATACTAATATCTAGAGGGTTAAGGATATACCTGTATCTGCTTCCACTCCCTTTGTCGTTCTAATCCATCACCTCGTTGGGCGCATAGCTAGGAAGATGATGAACTAGCCACCGATCCCGGGTGAGTCTCTACATCCGCGCCACTTCGGTTGGACAATTTCTATAAAATGGCCTGGCCGCAAGCAAAACAAGTCGAAGAATCACGACATTCCCACAATGACACCTACCACACGGCCACGCGAGGTGGGGTGGCCTCGCAACTAACACCCCTTCCTCTTTGAACCACTGAATCTGGCTGGCTAGAACATACATATAGCTGTGAACCAGAAGCCCTGGAGCTCTAGCCAACTCCGGCATACCGAACGCCCCGAACCTCGCGGAGGACCACTGCACCGGGCGGAGGCGCATATTCATTCTGCTGCTGAGGCGGTTCACCTTGAAAGTTACCAAAGGACCCTGTTGTTCTGGCCCTCTTCGCGATCTTCGTTAATCCGCCGATCTACGTTCCTCTGTGTCGCGCATAAGCTTTGTCTGCGGGCAATATCCATGCCCGATCAAGAGCTACTTGTACAACCCTTTACGGATAATCGTCTAGACACTGTGATATATCGGTGCACTCAATATTCTCGTCGCTAAAATCCTAGCTAATGTGTCCATTCCTTTGTAATCCATATTCTGTTCGCTCGTGGGCGAAGGCTCATATATCATGGCCGCAGAGCTACTGCGTGTGCTAGACTCTGCTTTGGGGTGGCGTCGCCGAACTCCCGAATGAAGCACCACCCGGTGATGATTGGGCCTGCCCTAGTAACCCTCGTGCTCTACTCGCGACTCGCCTTGCCTTGCCGCTTCGGGCGGGTTGCCTTGCGGAGGCATAATCGTGCGTGAAGAAATACGTTAGAGGTCCAACTTATAACACGGCTCTAAGGCACGATCTCGAGTGAGAAGAATGGAAACCAATCCTAAATATCCTATAGCCTCACGATTATTGGTGTGGTGCACACACCGATAATCAAGACTCTACTAGATACGGTCAGTAGACACTTTCCGAGGATTAGCGCTCAGATACCACTTTTGTCACGACCGAACCGGGCGTGGATCGTGCCTTACCGGGCACCCAGTAGACATACATCGAGTAATCAGCGGAATATAAAACACAACATGAAACAATGTAAAGAGACACGCTTTATTCGAGGAAAAGTTGCCTTTCGGCATAAATATATATAAAAACACGAACACGAACGATTACATCCTTTTTACAAACTCGCCACAAGATTACTGCACCTTAAGAATGATATAACAATGGCGGGACGGGGCCGCCATACCCCGAATGTAAGTACTACAACGGCAGGGACTATACGAAGATAAGCCTCCGAGAAACGGAGCTTCCCAATTGACGTGACCACATGAGCGAGGATCAACATCGGTGTACCTCTACTGCGGCATGAACGGCCTCGAAGGAGGTCGACAACAGTACCAAGTATGTGAATCGAAAATCAGTAAATGAAATCATAGTAGTCTATATAAAGCGGGAGACATATATGATAACCAAACTACGATTCACAATAAATAGCGATCATGTCAAGTCGTGGACTCACGCCTCAAAGTCATCACTTAAACATAACTATGGGTCTCACGCCCACAACATCAATCATGCGGTGGAATACCTTCCTCACCGCCGATCATGATATGAAAGCACCAAGGAATACACATGAACACCAGGTCCCACTGTGTCATAATAAAACCGTGCGGGGTAAATGCGAAGGCATAGCCGACTACTAAAACCTACAAGTACCAACAAGGTCATAAATCGTATCACGAGTGCTGTCTGACCGCCACATGATCGGCCGCCACTCGCGCGAGATCAAATGTGCGCGTCTAATCCTAGAACTTCCGCACTCCGCATAGGCCACTCACATAGGCCCGCATGAGGTATTCCTCGCGTCGAGGGTAGCTACTCCCGACATCGCCCCGACTCGCGATCGCATGGCCACATAGACCGCATGACCACAAAGGCCGCACACTAACACGGAACTCGTAGCTCCGCATAGGTCCCTGGACCCGCATAGGTATTCTCGAATCACGGTCCTGCATCGCCCGAGTCTACCCGCGTGGAGGCGACTTAACCCCGTATCATGTCAAGAGGTGAGTGATATAATACTAATATAACGACTTATCGTTAAACAACATAAGCACAACAAGGGAAACCCCTTTACACAAACATCACAAGATACTAACACACGTAGCATCCTAACATGTTTACTTATCAAATCAACAAGAAAGTATTACAAGGCTATCACAAACCAACACAATCAAGTTATTCACACAAGGCACTTCCTACTTTATGTCAACAAGTTCGGGTTTTTATCCCCAAAGTACTTTATACATTAATTCTTTAAAAAGATCCGTTCCTTTCACAAAAGTCACACAATACCTGTAGTATAAAAAAAATGAGTGACTATCTTTTTAAGTAACCAAAACACTTCCCTTTGTAAAATCAAGTAACAACATTATTTTCCAAACGTTCAAGTTTGCCTAATTTCAAATGCTCAAGTTTCTCATTTTCGAAAGGTTTCGTAGTTCATAGTCTTAATCATTTAATAATATAATTCTCTTTTAAAACAATCTGAGAAACATATACCTTATGTGTGAGTAGGTTATTCTTGTTCATAACAATCTTATTAAAGCAGCTATGGTCTAGGAAATGTAATATCATCTTGTCTCATCTTAGCTTCTATGCAGATGGAGGTTTCTACTGGTTTTAATAATACTTAATTAGTCAGTACATTTCTGTCACGACCCGTTCCGGGGCCCGTGACTGGTGCCTTACCCCGGGCACCCTAGTGATACAACATCAGAGTAATCAGCGGAACATAAAGACAATACATGAAACCAATGTAATAAGATAGTGAAATAAGACAAAGGCTAACCAAAACGGCTACCAAAGATATATATAAATAACAATTTGAGCGATTACATCCCTTTCTACCACTCGCCCATACTACGGACCTCTAAGAATGATATGACAACAACGACGGACGGGGCCGCCATACCACGAATGTAAGCATCTACAATCAGCGAGGACTATACCAAGATACGCCTCCGGAGGAACGGAGCTTCCCAAACGCTGAACGGTGACCCTAAGCGCGAGGAGCAACGGCGGTGTACCTTTACTGCGGCATGACGCGGCCCGAAGAGTCGATAACAGTACCAAGTATGTGCGAAAATACATATCGTAAATGAAATCATAGTAGTCTAAATAAGGCGGGAGACATGTATGATAACCAAACTACGATTCACAATAAATCAAGAATATGTCAAGTCGTGGACTCACGCCTCAAGCCATCACAATAGAACCATACGGGGTAAGTGCGAAGGCATAGCCGACTACTAAGACCAGCGATGCCAAAAATGCCATAAATTATATCACGAGGTCTTTCTAGACCGCATCACATGATCGCGGCCACTTACCCGCAATATCATTGTGCGCGTCTATCCTCGAACTCCGCGACTCGCATAGGTCACACATGCACCGCATGAGGTATTCTCGAATCATGGTCCTGCATCGCTGAGGTATACCCGCGTCGAAGCGGCTAACCTCGGTATCCGCTTAGGCTCCCGCAGCCCGCATAGTCTCAAAAGACCGCATAGTCTCAACAGACCGCATAGGGAATCCCCCGCATCAGGCTAAACACCCGGAATGATCAATCCTGGAGCTCCCGCACTCCGCATAGTCACGAGGACTGCATAGGCCGTATAGACCCGCATCAAGGGTGGCAAGCCCTCGGTATAATAAGTCAAGGGGGTATGTGATACAATAACAGATAACGCTTAACGCTTGACAACATAAGCACAACAAGAGTGACCCTTACATAATAATCACAAGATACTAACACACGTAGCATCCTAACATGCTTACTTATCAAATCAACAAGAAAGTATTACAAGGCTATCACAAACCAATACAATCAAGTTATTCACACAAGGTACTTTCTACTAACAAGTTTGGGTACCTATCCCCAAAGTACTTCATACATTAAATCTTTAAAAGATACGTTACTTCACAAAAACCACACAATACCCGTAGTATATGAAAACAGAGTGATTATCTTCTTAAAGTAAATCAATTACTTCTCTTTGTAAAATCAAGTAGCAACATTCCTTTCCAATGTTCAAGTTTGCCTAATTTCCAATGTTCAAGTTTGCCTAATTTCCAATGTTCAAGTTTCTCATTTTAGAAAGGTTTCGTAGCTCATAGTCTTATTCATTTAAGAATATAATTCTCATTTAAACAATCTGAGAAACATAAGCCTTATATGTGAGTAGGATATTCTTGTTTATAACAATCTTATTACAGCAGCCATGATCTAGGAAATATTATTTTGTCTCATCTTAGCTTCTATGCAGATAGAAGTTTCTCTTAGTTTTAATAATACTTAATTATTAAAAACATTTCCTTTAATGTATTTGCGATGGTTTGTCGATACACATTCTGATTTCCAAAATCAGTAAAACATTCTTAAGCCGTTATACCTAACTTTCCATAAAGCTAGTATAACTCTTAAGTTTTCTAAAAAAAATCAAGTATTACCTCTTCTTTCAAAATGATTCAAAAATCTTTTGAAATACTTCAAGTTCTTTATTAACACATAACAAGCGCTTATAGTTCAAATCAGTTACCTTTTAAAAGCCACAAGTATTTTCTTACCAACATAAAGCTGTTATAACCAACTTCCCATAAAGCCGTTATAACACTTTATGTTTTAAACCAATCAAATACATTTAGCACAAGTACGTCTACCGTACTACATAGTTCACACATATCATGCTAGAAGAGATAGGAAGAGGTTCACATACCTCGCGACGAGTATAGACTAATAGCAAAACGCTCCAAGTACTTCCAATCTGGCTACTCCTTTAAGCCAAGTAGATCGCGCCACACGTAGTACTTCAACCTATAAGGCCACAAGGCGCTTATTAACATTTAGACCCCTTCGTAGAACATTCTACAGAAAATTTGGCAGCACCTCCCCCCCCCCCCGCAACAGCGTAAATCTCCTCCTCTATCGGGGCCGGCTACCAAGCCAACCAGGGGGGGGTTATACGTCTAAACCGGACGTGCACAATTCTACCTCACAGAAAGGCTACACAAGTCTCATGTCTGATCCCTATGTAAAAACAGTTCAGTACTCTTCTTTCGAAAAGGTTTCTTATTATTCAGGCTTAAGTCAAAAGACATTGCCGATAACTACGTTCAGTTCTATATATAGTATACTTCAACTATATAATCATACAACATGTAATTTCCAATTACAATAGAGGGACAAGATATTTACCTCGATAAGCCCATAATTATCCGAGTTTAAATGTCGATCCTGAGCAAGGTTTAGCTCTACTCAGTGCGCTCAGGCCGCTCCAAACAACCCTTAGAAGTTCTAACCAACTTCTACTTATTACTCCAACTAACTATGGAGATTTTCCTTAGGGTTTCGGTTTTGTGACTGAAGGGAAGTATAATAGTATTTCTGGGCTTTTCGTATAAGTATAACCTTAGAATACTACAAGGTATACGACTAAGGTAATTTGGGCATTATAACAATACTTTTGAGAGTATTTCTACCAAGAGGGGGGGTATTATACGAAAACAACTAGGCTAGGGGGGGGGGGGTACCCCACGGCTAGCACCCCAAGGAGGGGGGGGGAAGGGCTCTCGGCCAAGGGGGAGGGGGGAGGCTCTTGGCCGAACTCTACACTAAGGGGAGGGAGGAGGATTTAACACTTAGAAATATTTTAGGAATGGATGAAGAAGTCTTCCAAAGGGGGGGTATTTATAGGTCTAGCAAAGGCCAACCAATGGCCAAGATCTTGCCAAGTGCAAGGCAAGTGTAGGGCCAAGATCTTGCCAAGTGCACCTTATCCATCTACCACCAAAATATCCTACCAACCCCTTGACCAAACAATGGCCATTCGGCCAACCCCCTTTTACCGCCCAAGGTGTTCCAATGAGAGGGTGACAAGTGTCGCCCTCTTGTTGGTCCAAAATGTTTCGTCTCTCGGAAAAATCCGCAAAAAATAAAAATGACATAGCCGGAAATTCCCCTACGAAAAGTGGAAACGTTTAGTCGAAAAACGACTCTAATCGGGTGTTGTGAACAAAAGAATTCGCCAAGCCTAAATCACAAGTTCAAATTTTTCACGCACGCCCCACGTACATACTCTGGAAATACGGGGTATAACATTCTCCCCTCCTTAGAAACATTCGTCCCGAATGTTCCTTCTAAGTCTCAAAACAAACGCGCGCCAGTATAGTCTTCATTACTATACTTACGAGGACAAACCTGTCACACATGGCCACCGAAACAACTGCGCAAAATACTTATATCCAAGTCCACGGGGAAGCACCTCTAACATCATAAAGCATACCACTTCTGTCACTTTGCCGCGAGGTTCTAGTGTCACTCTGGCGACCCAACAAATGGTACCGGGCTGCATGCGATCCCTGAGGCTGTCGTATACTCGAACTCTTACTACATTTCTGATACTGCTTCAGTTTCCAAAACTCGGGGTTACTATCTCTAACGTGGTCATTAGCGGGAACACTGATGGATCTCCGATACTTTCCGATCATATCAATACGAAAGTCGGACGCATCGCCTCCTAAGTCGGACGGCAAATGCTAACATATAGGCAACCTGGCCTATTCTTCACATGAACTCAAAAGGGCCCAAAGTAACTCGGGCTAAGTTTCATCTGTTTTCCAAAACTCGTCATACCCAACCCGGGGTGGTATTTTCAGGAAGACCGACCGTCAACCTGAACTCTAAGCGTCGTCGCCGATTATCCGCACGATTTCTCTGAGCTGCCAGAACCTCTTCTAGACAAGCTTTACCCTATCCACAGTCTGCTGGAACAAGCCTGAACCAACTATCTGAGTCTTGCCAACATCGAACCAATCGACAGATTACACTTCCGCCCCTACAAGGCCTCATAAGGCGACATTCGAAAACTGAAATGATAGCTTAAACACTCCCTCCACAGGAGACAACAATCCCCACCACTACCTCTGAATTCCACACACTGGCCCGAGGGCGAATGCGATTCTGAGACTCACCTGAGTTCTTAACCCTGCTTGGTAAAACTTCCAGAAACAAAAACAGTAGTACCACTGGCTCCACTGCATCACAAGGTGAAGGTAGGCACCCCGTGCAGCCTTACAACCTTTCTGATAAAAATCAACACTGCTGAGTAAACGGTCTTTGCTAGAAGACAAGACGGCTGACCTCCTCGGCCCGACTACTGGTCGAAAGCATCCACGAATTCGCACGTTGGTTAACTAACTCGGGCCTAACACCCTCGTGACCCTACCACAAGACGGGACCACCACAAACGACCCACCAAACATGCCGCGGGTTGACCCGCGTGGCCTCAACTCGACCCTAACGCGCGCTAAATGCTAGCTCCCGAAGGAAAACTCTCACTAATCACGTTACGAAAACCTAGCGTCTTCTTAGCTCAACTACCCTCTTCATGCCACACTACTCGTGACTTATCCAGTAAACATAGCTCACGTGCACCATGCACTCCTATAAGGGTCAAACATAAACATACGCCTATACTCGAGATGGCCTTACCTCTAAGGTCTCTACGTATAAAACTCTAAGGCTCACACCTTCTCTATCCCCAAAATCTTACTCTGCTAACCCACCATGATTTCTAATCACAACTAACACAATCGCTATAAGAACATAGCACTTGAGGTATACTCACCTTATCACACATACAGATCTCTGAGGGTTAAGGATATATCTATATCTCTCGCTTCACTCCCTTAGTCGTTCTAATCAAACCGCCTGCAGGCGATAGCTGGGAAGATGACGAACTACCCACCGATCCTGAAGGCTAAGTCCTCCCGCAAGGACACTCTTTCGACATCAGACCCTGACGGTCATAGGTACAACAAGTACCAACTAAAAGACGACATTCCTTGAAATGACGCCGCCACATCGCAACACCGAGAAAATCAATCCGGATGGCCGGAACCTCGTGGATCGTGGAACCTAAGCTCGAGCTCGACCAACTCTCGCATACCTAACGCCCCGAACCCCGGCGAGGACCTTTCGCATCGTGGATGCGCATAATCTATCTGGCCGCGAGGCGACTCGCCGCAAGTTACCAGGACTTGCTACTCGCCCTCTTCGCTGCCCTCGTTAACCCGTCGATCTCTACGCTTTCACTGCTGCATAAGCCCGCATACGTGCCATGCTCGCCTAATCAAGAACTTACTCTTGCACAACCTTCTCGTTGATATTCATCAAGACTCGCGAGACATCGGTATACTCTCGTAGTCAAATCCATAGTTAGTAACAGTGGTCGCCTCCTTGAAACCTATATTCTCTGCTCCCGGCCGCGAACTGGGCGTTCAAATATCATGGCCGCAGAGGAATCGCTGCCGTGCTCAACTCTGCTGGGGCTAGTGACGTCGCAGAACTCCCCGAATGAAGCACTACCCTAGGTAATGATTGGGTCTGTGCCCACGTAACCCTCTGTACTCTACTCACGCCTCCGGCCGCTTTGCCTCCCGGGCCGGTTGCCACGCGAGGCATAACGGTAAGGGAAAGAAATACGTTAGAGGGTCCAACTTACAACATGCCTCTAAGGCACGATCTCGAGTGAGAAGAATAGAAACCAATCCTAAATATCCTATAGCCTCCTCGATTATTGTGGTGCACAACACACCGATAATCAAGACTTCATCGGATACGATGTCAGACACTTTCCGAGGATTAATCGCTCTAATACCACTTTTGTCACGACTGCCCGGCCCGTGGATCGTGCCTTACCCCGCACCCTAGTGATACAACATCGAGTAATCACGAACATAAAGACAATACATGAAACCAATGTAATAAGATAGTGAAATAAGACAAAGCTAACCAAAAACGGCTACCACAAGATATATATAAATAACAATTTGAACAGCTACATCCCTTTCTACCACTCCATAACAAGCATTTCTGCACTTAAGAATGATATGACAACAACGACGGACAGGGCCCGCCATACCTGAATGTAAGCATCTACAATCAACAGTGGACTATACCAAGATAAGCCTCCGAGGAACGAGCTTCCCAAACGAATCGTGACCCTAAGAGCGAGGATCAACGATCGTGTACCTTTACTGCGCAGATGAACGCAGCCTCAAGGAGGTCGATAACAGTACCAAGTATGTGAAAATGAAAATACATACTGTAAATGAAATCATAGTAGTCTAAATAAGGCAGGAGACATGTATGATAACCAAACTAAAAATCACAATAAATCAGCAATATGTCAAGTCGTGACTCACGCCTCAAGCCATCACAATAGAACCATACGGTAAGTACGAAGGCATAGCCGACTACTAAGACCCACGCATCAAAAATGCCATAAATTATATCACGAGGTCTTTCTAGACCGCACCACATGATCGGCCGCCACTTACCCGCAATATCATTGTGCGCCTATCCTCGAACTCCCGCACCCGCATAGGTCACACATGCACCGCATGAGGTATTCCTCGAATCATGGTCCTGCATCACCGAGGTATACCCCGCATCGGGCGCAGCTAACCTCGGTATCCGCCTAGGCTCCCGCAGCCCGCATAGTCTCAAAAGACCGCATAGTCTCAGCATCGCATAGGAATCCCCACATCAGGCTAAACACCCTAATGATCAATCTCGAGCTCCCGTGACTGCGATAGTCACGAGGATCGCATAGCCGATAGACCGCATCAAGGGTGGCAAGCCCTCGGTATAATAAGTCAAGGGTATGTGATACAATAACGATAACCCGCTTAACGCTTGACAACGTAAGCACAACAAGAGTGACCCTTTACATAATAATCACAAGATACTAACACACGTAGCATCCTAACATGCTTACTTATCAAATCAACAAGAAGTATTACAAGGCTATCACAAACCAATACAATCAAGTTATTCACACAAGGTACTTTCTACTAACAAGTTTGGTAATTTATCTCACGACCAACCGGGCTCGTGGATCGTGCCTTACCCCGCACCCCAAAGAGTCATACATCGTAGAAAATCAATGGAACATAAATCAATAACATAAAATAACTAAGTATAAACAATAACTCAGGAAACTTGCCTTTTCGGCATATATATAGAAACAACAACTCTTTCAATCAACAGCTTTAATCCTTTTACAAACCCCGCCACACCAAGATTACTGCACTTACGAATGATATGACAACAACGACGGACAGGCCCGCCATACCCCGAATGTAGCACCTACAACAACAGGGACTATACCAAGATAAGCCTCCGAGGAACGGAGCTTCCCAACGCTGAATCGTGACCCTAAGAGCGAGGATCAACGATCGTGTACCTTTACTCGCGGCATGAACGCAGCCCGGCGAGGTCGCATAACAAAAATTTAGTATGTGAAATCAAAATATCAGAAATGAAATCATAGTAGTCTATATAAAGGCGAGACATGTATGATAACCAAACTACAGTTCACAATAAATAAGCATATATCAAGTCGTGGACTCACGCCTCAAGTCATCACTCCAATATAACAATGGGTCTCACGCCCACAACATCAATCATGCCCGTGGAATACCTTCTCACCGCTAGCCAATGATAGAAAAGCACCAAGGAATACATATGAACAACAGTCCCACTGTGTCCAAATAAACGAAGACGGTAAGTACGAAGGCATAGCCGACTACTAACACCTACAAGACTAACAAGGTCATAAAATGTATCATGATATCCGCCTGCATCACATGATCAAAGCCGTCGCCGCCGCAATATCAAATGCGCGCCTAGCCTCGAACTCCCGCACTCCGCATAGGCCGCCTCATAGGCCCGCATGAGGTATAACCCCGCATCGAGGGTAGCTACTCCCGCATCGCCCCGACTCGCGATCCGCACGCCACATGCACTGCATGACCATAAAGGCCGCACACTAACTCGAACTCTCGTAGCTCGCGATAGCCCCCGGACCCGCATGAGGTATTCTCGAATCACGGTCCTGCATCACCGAGTCTACCCCGCATCGGAGGGCGCTTAACCCCTAAACACGGTGAGTGGTATAATACCAACATAACGCTTTATCGCTTAAACAACATAAGCACAATCAAGGGAAAACCCCTTTACACAAACATCACAGAATACTAACACACGTAGCATCCTAATATGATTACTTATCAAAGCATCACGAAGGTATTACAAGGCTATCACAAACCAACGCAATCAAGTTATACACACAAGGTACTTTCTACTATATGTCAACATGTTCGGGTTTCTATCCCCAAAGTACTTCATACATTAACTTTTAAAAGATACGTTACTTTCACAAAAGTCACACAATACCCGTAGTATATGAAAATAGAGTGATTATCTTTTGAAGTGAATCAAAACACTTATCTTTGTAAAATCAAGTAACAACATTATTATCCAAACGTCCAAGTTTGCCTAATTTCAAATGTTCACGCTTTCTTATTTTAGAAAGGTTTCGTAGTTCATAGTCTTATTCATTTAAGAATATAATTCTCTTTAAACTATCTGAGAAACATAAGTCTTATATGTGAGTAGGATATTCTTGTTTATAACAATCTTATTACAGCATACATGATCTAGGAAATATCATTTTGTCTCATCTTAGCTTCTATGCAGATGGAAGTTTCTACTGGTTTTAATAATACTTAATCACAAACATTTCCTTTTATTAACGCTGCAATGGTTTGTCGATACACATTCGATTTTCAAATCAAGAAACATTCTTAAGCCGTTATTACCTAACTTCCCATAAAGCTAGTATAACTCTTAAGTTTTCAAAACCAAGTATTACTTCTTCTTTCAAATGATTCAAAAATCTTTTGAAATACTTCAAGTTCTTTATTAACACATAACAAGCCGCTTATAGTTCAAATCGATTACCTTTTAAAACCACAAGTATTTTCTTACCAACATAAAGTTGTTATAACCAACTTCCCATAAAGCCGTTATAACACTTTACGTGTTAAACCAATCAAATACATTTTGCACATGACGTCACCGCACTACATAGTTCACATATATCATGCTAGAAGAGATAGGAAGAGGTTTACATACCTCGCGACGAGTATCGACTAATAGCAAACGCCCAAGTACTTCCAACCGCTGGCTACTCCTTAAGCCAAGTAGATCGCGCCACACGTAGTACTTCAACCTATAAGGCCACAAGGCGCTTTATTAACATTTAGACCTCATCAGAGAACATTCTACCAAAAATTCAGAAGACCTCCCCAACAAACAGTAAATCTCCTCCTTTATCGAGGCCGCCACCAAGCCAACCAGTGGGGTTATACATCTACCCGAACGGTACAATTCTACTCCACGTAAAAGCTACACAAGTTCATCAGAATACACCCTATGTACATACTGATTCATTACTCTTCTTTCAAAAGGTTTCTTATTATTCAAAGCTTAAGTCCAAAGACATTGCCGATAACAACGCTTAGTTCTATATATAGTATACTTCAACTAGATAGTCTAACACTCATGTAATTTCCCAGTACTATAGAGGGACAAGATATTTACCTCGATAAGCCCATAATTATCCAAGTATAAAAGTCGATCCTGGTAATCGTTTAGCTCCAACTCCGCGCGCTCCAACCCGCTCTAAACCACCCTTAGAAGTTCTAACCAACTTCTACACAATACTCCAACGGACTATGGAGATTTTCCTAGTGGTTTTGGTTTTGTGACCGACGGGAAGTATAATAGTATAACTGGCTTTTTGTATAGGTTTAACCTTAGAATACTACAAGGTATACTACTAAGGTAATTGGGCATTATAACAATACTTTGAGAGTATTTCTACCAAGAGAGGGTATTATACGAAGACAACTAGGCTAGTGGGTACCCACGGCTAGCACCCTGGGAGAGGGAGGCTCTCGCCACAAGGCCACCCAAGGGAGGGGAAGGCTCTTGGACGAGAACCATGAAGGGAGAGGAGGGATTTTAACACTTAGAAGATTTGTGGAAAGGATGAAGAATTCATCAAAGGGAGAGGGTATTTATAGCACAAGCCAAGGCCAACCAATGGCCAAGATCTAGCCAAGTGCATAGCAAGTGTAGGCCAAGATCCACCCACGTGTCCTTAACCAACTAACACACAAAATATCCTACCAACTCCCCTCTTCAATTCGGCCCAAACCGACCCCTTACGTCCGCCAATGGAGGGTTCCAAGTGGCGACCTCTCGTTGGTCCAACACGCCCGCCTCTGGAAAAATCCGCAAAAATTAAAAAGACATAGCCGGAATTTTCCCTACGAAAGTGTGGAAAACGCTTCATGAAAAACGACTCTAAACGTGTTGTGAACAAAATTAAATTCGCCAAGCCTAACACAAGTTTCAAATTTCTACGCACGCCCCACGCATACTCCTGAAAATACGGTATAACATTCTCCTCCTTAGAAACATTCGCCCGAATGTTCCTTCTAAGTCTCAAAACAAACGCGCCAGATAGTCTTCCCTACTATACTTACGAGAACAAACCCGCCATCCCCGCCACGTAAACATCCGCAAAAATGCTTACATCCAAGTCCACGGAAACACCTCTAACATCACAAACGCTCCCATCCAAGGGTCTAAAATATAATTCCTTCGCACTTTCTCCATACAAAAGAAATGATCACATCTACGCCGCCATACATGCTTGCTTTCTTCCTTACGAGTCGTACCCTCCTCGTACACTCGAATTCTTACCACATGATACCACTTTTGTCACTTTGCCCGAGGCATAAACCTTCTCAGGCGACCCAACAATGGTACCGGACTGCATGCGATCATTGCGGCTGTCGTACACCCAAACTTCGACATCGCTTCGCTTCCGAAACTGGTTACTATCTCTAACGTGGTCATCATTAATCGAACACTGATGGATTTCGATACTTTCCGAACATAACAATACGAAAGACGGACGCATCGCTTCCTAAGTCGGACGTCAAATGCTAACGATAGGCAACCCGCCTATTCTTCACATGAACTCGTGCGGCCCAAAGTAACTCGAGCTAAGTTTCTCTGCTTTTTCCAAAGCTCGCCACACCCCATCCGGTGGTACTTTCAAGAAGACCGACCACAACTCGAACTCTAAGCGCCGCCGCCGATTATTCGCACGATTTCTCCGAGCCGCCGTAACCTCCTCTAGACAATCTTTACCCTATCCATCGTCACTGGAACAAGCTCAACCAACTATCCGAATCTTGCCAACATCGAACCAATCGACCAAGAACTTACACTTCCGCCCTACAAGGCCTCATAAGGCGACATTCAAACTGAAATGGTAGCTTAAACACTCTCCACAGAGACAACAATCCCCACCACTACCTCAAATACACACACCGCCCAGGAGAATGCGATTCTGAGACTCACCAGTTCTTAAACCCGCTTGGTAAAACTTCCGAAACAAAAACAGCCGCACTGGCTCCACTTCGTCATAAGGTGAA
The DNA here is from genome assembly GCA_029844215.1 of Przewalskia tangutica. Lineage (NCBI taxonomy): Eukaryota > Viridiplantae > Streptophyta > Magnoliopsida > Solanales > Solanaceae > Przewalskia > Przewalskia tangutica. The sequence goes on along the minus strand of CM056726.1, from coordinate 83,551,319 downwards.
GGTAGGCACCCTGCAGCCTTACAACCTTTCGATAAAATCAACACCGCCGAGTAAACCGCTCTTTGCTGTAAGAGAAGACGGCCGACTTCTCGGCCCGACCATCGTCGAACGCATCCACGAACTCGCACTGTTAACTAAACTTGGGCCTAACACCCTCACAACCCTAACACAAGGCGGACCACCACAACCCGACCCCACCACCAAAACCTACCGCGGGTTGACCCGCAACGTGGCCTCAACCCGACCCGCAACGCGCACAATACTAGCTCCCGATCCTAACAATCTCACTAATCACGCTTCAAAACCTAGCGGTCTTCTAGCTCGACTACCCTCTTTCAAATCACGCTACTCAGGGACTTATCCCACAACCATAGCTCACGTGCACTATGCACTCCGATAAGGATCAAACATAACACTACACATATACTCGAGATGGCCTTACCTCTAAGGTCTCTACGTATAAAACTCTAAGGCTCACACCTTCTCTATCCCCAAAATCTTACTCGGCTAACCCACCATGATTTCTAATCACAACTAACACACTGCTATCAGAACATAGCACTTAAGGTATACTCACCTTATCACATAAACAAAACTCTAGAGGGTTAAAGATATATCTATATTTACTGCTTCACTCCCCTTAGTCGTTCTAATCAAACTCGCCTGCAGGCGATAGCTGCTAAGGTGACGAACTACCCACCGATCTGAAGGCCGAGTCCTCCTACCAGACACTCTCTCAACATCATACTCGACGGTCATAGGTACAACCAAGACTAACTAAAAGACGACATTCCCGGATGACGTCGCCACACATCGCGAATCAAGCCTTGAGTTCGACCAACTCCCGCATACCGAACGTCCCGAACCCCGTGGAGGACCTTTCAGACCGTGGATGTGCATAATCTATTCCGTGAGGCGACTACTCAAAAGTTACTAAAGGACCTTGCCGCTCCGCCCTCTTCTCGCCGCCCTTCGTTAACCCGCCGATCTTCGCTGCTGCCGCGCATAAGCCCGCATACGTGCCATGCTCAAGCCCAATCAAGAATTACTCTTGCACAACCTCTCTTAGATAGTCATCAAGACTCGCGTACATCGGTATACTCTCCGTAGTCAAATCCATAGTTAGTAATGTGGTCGCTTTCTGAAATCTATATTCTCTGCTCCCGCCGTGAACCGGGCGTTCAAATATCATGGCCGCAGTAGGAACTGCTGCCGCCGTGCTAAACTCTGCTGGGGCTAGTGACGTCGCAGAACTCCCCGAATGAAGTACCACCCAAGGTGATAATTGGGCCCGTGCCCACGCAACCCTCTGAACTCTACTCGCAGCCTCGCCGCTTGCCCTCCCGGCTCGGATTGCTTTACACGAGGCATAGCGGTAAGGGAAAGAAATACGTTAGAGGGTCCAACTTATCACACGTTTCTAAGGCACGATCTCGTAATGAGAAGAATAGAAACCAATCCTAAATATCCTATAGCCTCACGATTATTGGCGTACAACACACCGATAATCAAAACTCATCGGATACGGCGTAGACACTTTCCGAGGATTAATCGCTCGATACCACTTTTGTCACGACCAACCGGCCCGTGGATCGTGCCTTACCTCGCACCCCAAAGAGTCATACATCGAGAAAATCAGCGGAACATAAATCAATAACATAAAATAACTAAGTATAAACAATAACTCAGAAAACTTGCCTTCGGCATATATATAGAAACAACAACTCTTTCAATCAAGCTTTAATCCTTTTACAAACCCCGCCACACCGCATTACTGCACTCTACGAATGATATGACAACAACGACGGACAGGGGCTCGCCATACCCCGAATGTAGCACCTACAACAACAGGGACTATACCAAGATAAGCCTCCGAGGAACGAGCTTCAACGCTGAATCGTGACCCTAAGAGCGAGGATCAACGATCGTGTACCTTTACTCGCGCAGATGAACGCACTTCAAGGAGGTCAAGATAACAGTGCCGAGTATGTGAAATCAAAATATCAGAATGAAATCATAGTAGTCTATATAAAGCAGGAGACATGTATGATAACCAAACTACAGTTCACAATAAATAAGCAGTCATATCAAGTCAGGGACTCACGCCCTCGAAGTCATCACTCCAATATAACAATGGGTCTCACGCCCACAACATCAATCATGCCCGTGGAATACCTTCCTCACTGCCGGCAGTCAATGATAGAAAAGCACCAAGGAATACACATGAACAACAGGTCCCACCTGTGTCCAAATAAAACAGTACAGGGTAAGTACGAAGGCATAGCCGACTACTAACACCCACAGTACTAACAAGGTCATAAAATGTATCAAAGACATTGCCGATAACAACGTTCAGTTCTATATATAGTATACTTCAACTATATAGCCTAACAATCATGTAATTTCCAATTACAATAGAGGGACAAGATAATACCTCGATAAGCCCATAATTATCCAAGTATAAAAGTCGATCTTGGGTAATCGTTTAGCTCCAACTCCGTGCGCTCTAACCCGCTCTAAACCACCCTTAGAAGTTCTAACCAACTTCTACACAATACTCCAACGGACTATGGATATTTTCCTAGGGTTTTGGTTTTGTGACTGACGGGAAGTATAATAGTATAACTGGGCTTTTTGTATAGGTTTAACCTTAGAATACTACAAGGTATACGGCTAAGGTAATTTGGGCATTATAACAATACTTTTGAGAGTATTTCTACCAAGAGGGGGGTATTATACGAAGACAACTAGTTAGTGGTACTTACGGCTAGCACCCTGAGGGAGAGAGGAGGCTCGCCACAAGGCCACCCAAGTGAGGGGAAGGCTCTTGGACGAGAACCACAAGTGGAGAGGAGGGATTTTAACACTTAGAAGATTTGTGGAAAGGATGAAGAATTCATCAAAGGAGAGGGTATTTATAGACAAGCCAAGGCCAACCAATGGCCAAGATCTAGCCAAGTGCATAGCAAGTGTAGGCCAAGATCCACCCACGTGTCCTTAACCAACTAACAAACAAAATATCCTACCAACTCCCCTCTTCAATTCGGCCCAAACCGACTTTACGCCCGCTAATGGGAGGTGCCAAGTGGCGCTCTCGTTGGTCCAACACGCCCGCCTCTGAAAAATCCGCAAAAATTAAAAAAGACATAGCCGGAATTTTCCCTACGAAAGCTGTGAAAACATTTCGTCGAAAAACGACTCTAAACGGGTGTTGTGAACAAAATTAAATTCGGCCAAGCCTAACACAAGTTTCAAATTTCTACGTACGTCCTTACGTACATACTCGGGAAAAATACGGGGTATAACACTATCCCCAAAGTACTTCATACATTAAATCTTTAAAAGATACGTTACTTCACAAAAACCACACAATACCCGTAGTATATGAAAACAGAGTGATTATCTTCTTAAAGTAAATCAATTACTTCTCTTTGTAAAATCAAGTAGCAACATTCCTTTCCAATGTTCAAGTTTGCCTAATTTCCAATGTTCAAGTTTGCCTAATTTCCAATGTTCAAGTTTCTCATTTTAGAAAGGTTTCGTAGCTCATAGTCTTATTCATTTAAGAATATAATTCTCCTTTAAACAATCTGAGAAACATAAGCCTTATATGTGAGTAGGATATTCTTGTTTATAACAATCTTATTACAGCAGCCATGATCTAGGAAATATTATTTTGTCTCATCTTAGCTTCTATGCAGATGGAAGTTTCTACTGGTTTTAATAATACTTAATTATTAAAAACATTTCCTTTTATTAACGCTGCAGTGGTTTGTCGATACACATTCTGATTTCCAAAATCAGTAAAACATTCTTAAGCCGTTATACCTAACTTTCCATAAAGCTAGTATAACTCTTAAATTTTCTAAAAAAAATCAAGTATTACCTCTTCTTTCAAAATGATTCAAAAATCTTTTGAAATACTTCAAGTTCTTTATTAACACATAACAAGCCAGTTATAGTTCAAATCAGTTACCTTTTAAAAGCCACAAGTATTTTCTTACCAACATAAAGCTGTTATAACCAACTTCCCATAAAGCCGTTATAACACTTTATGTTTTAAACCAATCAAATACATTTAGCACAAGACGCTCACCGCACTACATAGTTCACACATATCATGCTAGAAGAGATAGGAAGAGGTTCACATACCTCGCGACGAGTATCGACTAATAGCAAAACGCTCCAAGTACTTCCAACTGTCGGCTACTCCTTTAAGCCAAGAAGATCGCGCCACACGTAGCACTTCAACCTATAAGGCCACAAGGCGCTTATTAACATTTAGATCCCTTCAGAGAACATTCTACGTAAAATTTGGCAAAGACTCTCCCGCAACAAACAGAAATCTCCTCTCTATCTGGGCCGCTACCAAGCCAACCAGTGGGGTTATACGCCTAAACCGGACGTGCACAATTCTACCTCACAGAAAGGCTACACAAGTCTACTCAGAATACACCCTATGTAAAAACAGCAAGATTCTTCTTTCAAAAGGTTTCTTATTATTCAGCTTAAGTCAAAAGACATTGCCGATAACTACGCTCAGTTCTATATATAGTATACTTCAACTATATAATCATACAACATGTAATTTCCAATTACAATAGAGGACAAGATATTTACCTCGATAAGCCCATAATTATCCGAGTTTAAATGTCGATCCCGAGCAAGGTTTAGCTCCTACTCCGCGCTCCGACCCGCCTCCAACAACCCTTAGAAGTTCTAACCAACTTCTACTTATTACTCCAACTAACCATGGAGATTTTCCTTAGGGTTTCGGTTTTGTGACTAAGGGAAGTATAATAGTATTTCTGGCTTTTCAGATAAGTATAACCTTAGAATACTACAAGGTATACGACTAAGGTAATTTGGGCATTATAACAATACTTTGAGAGTATTTCTACCAAGAGTGGGTATTATACGAAAACAACTAGGCTAGTGGGGTACCCCATGGCTAGCACCCTGGAGTGGGGAAGGGCTCTCGCCAAGGGGGAGGAGGCTCTTGGCCGAACTCTACACTAAGGGGAGGGAGGAGGATTTAACACTTAGAAATATTTTAGGAATGGATGAAGAAGTCTTCCAAATGGGGGTATTTATAGGTCTAGCAAAGGCCAACCAATGGCCAAGATCTTGCCAAGTGCAAGGCAAGTGTAGGGCCAAGATCTTGCCAAGTGCACCTTATCCATCTACCACCAAAATATCCTACCAACCCCTTGACCAAACAATGGCCATTCGCCAACCCCTTTACCGCCTAAGGTGTTCCAATGAGAGGTGACAAGTGTCGCCTCTTGTTGGTCCAAAATGTTTCGCCTCTAAAAATCCGCAAAAATTAAAAATGACATAGCCGGAAATTCCCTACGAAAGTGGGAAACGTTTCGTCGAAAAACGACTCTAATCGGGTGTTGTGAACAAAAAGAATTCGGCCAAGCCTAAATCACAAGTTCAAATTTTTCTACGTAGGTCCTTACGTACATACTCTGGAAATACGGGGTATAACAATTTCCCTTTATTAACGCTGCAGTGGTTCGTTCGATACTTATTCTGATTTTCCGAAATCAGTAAAAGATTATTCCTTTTTAAAAAAAAACCAAGTACTCATTACTCATGAATGAGGTTTCACACTTTTTAACAAAATTCATATTAATTGAATAAGTCAAGTCTCTTATCTTTTAAGATCAAGTCTCTTAACTTCTAAAATCAATAAACCATTCTTTTTATCTCTCTTAAGTCGTTATACCTAACTTCCCATAAAGCTAGTATAACTCTTAAGCTTTTAAAACCAAGTATTACTCTTCTTTCAAAAATGGTTATTAATTCTTTTGAAATACTTCAAGATTTTTATTAATTAGACTCAAGTCAAAAGACATCGCAGTAAAAAAAAACACGTTCAGTTAACACAAGTAGTTGGTAGGATATTTTGGTGGTAGATGGATAAGGTGTACTTGGCTTGATCTTGGCCTTACACTTGCCTAACACATGGATTAATCTTGGCCATTGGTTGGCTATTGCTTGACCTATAAATACCACTCTATGTTGATGAACTTCTTCATCCAAAATTGTTCTAAGTGTTAAATTCCTCCCTCAACTCTTAGTGAGAGCTTTCGTCCACCACACCCCCTCCCCCTTTGAGAGCCCTTGGCCGAGAGCCTCCCCCTCCCCCTTTGTGGTGTCTAGCCGTGGGGTACCCTCCCTAGCCTAGTTGTCTCGTATAAATACCCCCCTTTTGTGGTATAGAAATACTCTCCAAGTATTGTTATAATGCCCAAATACCTTGGCCCAAATACCTTGTAGTATTCCCAAGGTTACACTTATACAAAAGCCCATAAAATACTATTATACTTCCTTTAGCCACTAAACGAAACCCTAAGGAAATCTTCATTGATAGTTGAAGTAATTGAGTAGAAGTTGGTTAGAACTTCTAAGGGTTGTTTGGAGCGGGTTGGAGCGCACGGAGTAGGAGCTAAACCTTGCTCAGGATCGACATATAAACTTGGATAATTTTGGGCTTATCGAGGTAAACACTCTTGACCTTCTATTGTAATTGGAAATTACATGTTGTAGGATTATATAGTTGAAGTATACTATATATAGAACTGAACATAATTGTGCGGCAATGTCTTTTGACTTAAGCCTGAATTTAAAGAAGAGAACTGAACTGTAATTACATAGGACTGTATTACAGTAGACTTGTGTAGCTTTACTGTGAAGTAGAATTGTACACGTCCGGATTAGACGTACAACCCCCCCCCCCTCTAGGGAGTTGTTGGCCTGTTAGCGGGCCTCGATAGAGGAGGAGATTTACGCGGTTGCGGGGGGGGGAGGTGCTGCCGAAATTTCTGTAGAATATTCTACGTTGAGATCTAGATGTTAATAGGCGCCTTGTGGCCTCTATAGGTTGAAGTACTACGTGTGGCGTGATCTGCTTGGCTTAAGGGTAGCCGACGGTTTGAGGTACTTGGAGCGTTTTGCTATTAGTCGATAATCGTCGCGAGGTATGTGAACCTCTTCCTATCTTTTCTAGCATGATATGTGTATAACTATGTAGTACGGTAGACGTACATGTGTTAAAAGTATTTGATTGGTTTAAAACATAAAGTGTTATAACGACTTTATGGGAAGTTATACAGCTTTTATGTAAGTAAGAAATGCTTTATGTTTTTAAAAGATAACTGACTTGATGTGTGATGATAAGAATCTCGAAGTATTTCAAAGGAATTAAGAAACCTTTTTGAAAGAAGAGTAATACTTGGTTTTGAAAACATAAGAGTTATACTAGCTTTATGGGAAGTTAGGTATAACGTCTTAAGAGAGATAAAGAAAATGTTTTACTGATTTTTAGAAGTTAAGAGACTTAATCTTAAAAGATAAGAGACTTGACTTGAATGAATTAAATATGAGTTTTGTGTGAAACCTCCTTCGTGAGTAATGAGTACTTGGTTTTTAAAAGGAATAATGTTTTACTGATTTTGGAAATCAGAATGAGTATCGACAAACCACTGCAGCGTTAATAAAAGGAAATGTTTTGACTAATTAAGTATTATTAAAACCAGTAGAAACCTCCATCTGCATAGAAGCTAAGATGAGACAAAATGATATTACATTTCCTAGATCACGGTCGCTTTAATAAGATTGATTATGAACAATAAAAACCTACTCACATATAAGACATATGTTTCTCAAATTGTTTAAAAGAGGATTATATTCTTAAGTGATTAAGTCTATGGACTATGAAACCTTTCTAAAATAAGAGACTTAAGTATTTGAAATTAGGCAGACTTGAACTTTTGGAAAAAGAATGTTGTTACTTGATGTTAAAAAGGAAAGTGTTTTGGTTTACATAAAAATGTGAGTCACTCTATTTTAATACTACTGTATCGGTGACCTTTATAAAAGAAATGGATCTTTTAAAAGAATTTAACGCACGTAATACTTTGGGGTCGTAACTCGGACTTTGGCCTAAAATAAACTTGAGTTGTGTGTAACTTGCCTATGTTTGTGTTTGATAGCCTTGTTGTGCAAATACTGTACTTCTATACCACCGCGTCTCTCGATGGAGGGCCGGCTGATTTGTTATGAACGATTCTTCACCGAGTCCCACGAGATGGGCCGGGACACGTATTCCACATGATTCTTTACCGAGTCCCACGGGATGGGCCGGGACACGTATTTCATCTGATTCTCTACCGAGTCCCACGGATGGGCCGACACGATTCCACATGATTTTTACCGAGTCCCATGGATGGGTCGACACGATTCCACATGATTCTCACCGAGTCCCACGAGATGGGCCGACACGATTCTACATGATTCTTACCGAGTCCCACGGATGGGTCCGACACGATTCCACACGATTTATACCTAGACTGCCGGCAGTGAGGAAGGAGTTCCACGGGCATGAGGGATGACTTGAGGGCGTGAGTCCCTGACTTGACATGACTGCTTTTATGTTGTGAACTGTAGTTTGGTTATCATACATGTCTCCTGCTTTATATAGACTATTATGATTTCATTTACGTTTTTGATTTCACATACTTGGTACTGTTGTACCGACCTCCTTCGGGGCCGCTCACGCCGCAGTAGAAGTACACGGCCATTGGATCCTCGCTCATAGGATCACAGTTCAGCGTGTCGGGAAGCCCCATTCTTCGGAGGCTTATCTTTTGGTATGTTACCCTGAGTCTGTAGATGCTTGTACATTCAGGGGTATGGCGGGGCCCTGTCCCGTCATAGCTGTTGTAAAAATCTTAGAGGTGCAGAGTAATCGCCAAGTGTGGTTTGTAAAAAGGATAACCGTCGTAGTTATGTATATATACCGAAGGCAACTGCTTGCTTGGCCTGCTTATTTATCATGTCTCTTAATTCATGTTCATGTTTTTATTTCCGCTGATTTTCTCTCGATGTTGTATCACTAGGTGCCCGGTAGGCACTACCACGCCCGGTTCGGTCGTGACAAAAGTGGTATCGTGAGCGCTTAGTCCTCGGAAAGTGTCTACTGCACCGTGTCTAGTAGAGTCTTGATTATCGATGTGTTGTGCACCACATCTATAATCGTGAGTCCGCAGACACTTAGGATTGGTTTCCATTTCTTCTCATTACGAGATCGTGCCTTAGAGCCGCAGGTGATTAGTTGGACCCTCCGACATATTTCGCTTTTACCGCTTATGCCTCCGTAGAAGGCAACTCGAGCCCAAAGTGCAAGACAATGAGGAGTCGCTAGTGGGATACGTAAGAGTACGAGGCGCAGCCCTGGCCAAGACTGAGATTGTGCTTGACGGCGAGTTTTGACGCCGCCAAAGACCGGCAGAGTTTAGAGCCGCAAAGAATGGCCGCCGAGACTACAAGACTGAGCCTCCACCCCACACCGGAGCAGATGAGATGGGGTACAAGGAGATGGCCGCCATCGCCGTGGTCGTGGCCGATATGAGGATAGGCCGATGCAGCAGCTTCTAGCCCAAAGAGCACCCGTAGTTCACCCCGAGCGCATGCTGAGGTCGCGTGACTTTCTCGAGTCAGAGCCCGCCAGTGTTCTATGGATCGAGAGCTGAGGATGACCCTCAGGAGTTTATCCGACAGCTACAACGGATCATGAGAGTGATTAGAGTCTCAGAGGCAGAGTCGGTGGTATTGGGTTCGCATCAGCTGCGTGATACTGCACTTGACTGGTTTGATTCGTGGGAGCTGTCCCAGGAAGAGCATGCACTTCCAGCCGTATGGGACGAGTTCTCAAGGGCTTTTCTTGCACATTTCTTGCCCCCACAGATGAGGGCTCGCCGGCAGATTTTTGACGCTGAGGCGTGACGCGGACGGTTAGAGAGTACAATGGAGTTCGACTCATTAGCTCGGTATGTTCCCGCTATAGTAGCCGATATGGAGGATGAGTACACCGCCACGCCACCGGCCGACGATTACGCGCAGAGGCTTGTACGGTGTAGCTCTTCACCGCATGGACATTGCCCGCATGCAAGCTCATGCACCGGGATGTGAGGCACGAGAGGTCGACGGAATGACCAGATCGCAGAAGAGGCCGTAACAGCAGGTCCTTTGGTAACTTTCGAGGCGCCGCCAAAGCAGACCAGTTATGTACCTCCGCCATGCAGAATGGTCCCCGCTACCGCCGTGACGCTCGTGGTATTCGGAGCCGGTCGAGCTCCGTGGCTTCGTTCACGTGATATACGGGTTCTAGCCACGTTCGTGTTTTCTCGCAGTGCACGTGGGCGCACGCCATCCCGGAATGTCGCTTTTTATCGGTGCTTGTTTTTCCGCGCGCCGTGTGGCCATATGACGAAATCGCCCTAATAGGAAGGATGCGCATGAATGACTCACCACGGGTTCGCGTGGCGTGTTCATCGCTTTCATACGCTGCCGCAGGCGTGCCTATGATTAGAGTGAGCGGTAGATTCGTGTATATCCTTAACCCTCTAGAGATTTATATGCATGATATGATGACCTTATTATTGTGTTCTATGTACGGATAGCGTTATGTTGATTATGAGTTAGAAAACCTGGTTAGTGAAAAGGGTAAGCCTGGGGGTGAGAAAATGATGAACCTTAGAATATTACGATTGAGACCTTAGATGTAAGGCCGCCTTAAGTACAAGATTTCATGGGTGATCCTTGTCGAATGTATAAGTTTACGTGGAGTAATTGTGGGAAGATTCTGGGTAGTGTAAAATGGAAGTGGTAGCTTTCATGACCAGATAGGTAAGATTGTTCCGGATCGGGAAACAAGAGCTTGACGTTAAGTAGTCGGGTTGGGGCTATGTTGCGCCAACCCGCGCCTGCTTCGGTGGGGTCAGCTCGGGTGGTCCCGCCAGTGGTAGGGTCACGAGGAGCTAGGCCCAAGTTTAGATGACCATCGTATGAGTTCGTGGAGATGTTCGACCGTAAGCGGATCGTGAAGGTCGGGAATGGCCTTAAGGAGATTGAGGCTAGTAAGATGACCAAGTTTGGGTGGTGACTCCAAAGTCTTGGGAATGGAGCGTGTGGTAATGCGTGTACTAAGAAGAGTTCGAGTGTTCGAGAAGCGGCACGCGAGTAAGGAAGGAAGTGAACTTGTGCCGAAAGACGGGAGTAATCATTTTTGAGAAATGAATATGCGGGCGGAGTGTCCTCGACCAAGAGCGAGAGTTGGTATTGTTTTGCATCATCGAGGTGGTTCCTCGTTGGCCTGGATTTAAGTATTTGCACGCATGTGTTATTTCGTGGCCAGGTGTGGCGTTGACAACTTGCTGGAGGAACTTTATCGTTATCCGTCTTGAGAAGGAACATTCGGGACGAATGTTTCTAAGGAGGGGAGAATGTTATACCCCGTATTTCCAGAGTGTGTACGTGAGGGCGTACGTATATAAATTTAAGCCTTAAGGTTTGGCTAGGTTCGAAACTTTGGGCACAAGTGCCGAAAAGAATCGTTTTTCGACGAAACGCTTTACTAAACTGCGAAGGCGGAAAATTCCGGCTATGTCATTTATAATTTTTGCGGATTTTTCCGAGAGACGAAACATTTTGGACCAACGGGAGGGTGACATGTGTCACCCTCACATTGGAAGAGGTTGGGCGGCAAAGTGGACGAGAATTGTGGCTTGTTTTGTCAAGTAGTTGGTAGGATATTTTGGTGGTAGATGGATAAGGTGTACTTGGCTTGATCTTGTCCTTACACTTGCCTAACACATGAATTAATCTTGGCCATTGGTTGGTCATTGCTTGACCTATAAATACCCCTCTATGTTGATGAACTTCTTCATCCAAAATTGTTCTAAGTGTTAAATTCCTCCCTCCCCTCTTAGTGAGAGCTTTCGTCCACCACACCCCCTCCCCCTTTGAGAGCCCTTGGCCGAGAGCCTCCCTCCCCTTTGTGGTGCCCAGTGGGTACCCCCTAGCCTAGTTGTCTCGTATAAATACCCCCTTTGTGGTATAGAAATACTCTCAAGTATTGTTATAATGCCCAAATACCTTGGCCCAAATACCTTGTAGTATTCCCAAGGTTACACTTATACAAAAGCCCGTAAAATACTATTATACTTTCCTCACCACAAAAACGAAACCCTAAGGAAAACCTTCATAGTCGGTTGAAGTGTTAAGTAGAAGTGCGTAGAACTTCTAAGGGTTGTTTGAGCGGGTTGGAGCGCACGAGTAGAGCTAAACCTTGCTCAGATCGACATTTTAACTTGGATAATTTTGGGCTTATCGAGGTAAATAATCTTGTCCTTCTATTGTAATTGGAAATTACATGTTGTAGGATTATATAGTTGAAATATACTATATATAGAACTGAACATAATTGTGCGGCAATGTCTTTTGACTTAAGCCCAATTTAAAGAAGAGAATCGAATCAGTAATTACATAGGATCAGACATAAGAGACTTGTAGCTTTATCGTGAAGTAGAATTGTACACGCCCGATTAGACGCACAACCCCTCTAGGAGTTGTTGGCTGTTAGCGGCCTCGATAGAAGAGGAGATTTACGCGTCATGCGGTGAGGTGTCACAAATTTCTGTAGAATATTCTACGTTGAGATCTAGATGTTAATAGGCGCCTTGTGGCCTCTATAGGTTGAAGTACTACGTGTGGCGTGAGCTGCTTGTCTTAAGGGTAGCCGACGGTTTGAGGTACTTGAGCGCTTTTGCTATTAGTCGATAATCATCGCGAGGTATGTGAACCTCTTCCTATCTTTTCTAGCATGATATGTGTATAACTATGTAGTACGGTAGACGCATACGTGTTAAAAGTATTTGATTGGTTTAAAACATAAAGTGTTATAACGGCTTTATGGGAAGTTGGTTATAACAGCTTTTATGTAAGTAAGAAATGCTTATGTTTTTAAAAGATAACCGACTTGATGTGTGATGATAAGAATCTCGAAGTATTTCAAAGGAATTAAGAAACCTTTTTGAAAGAAGAGTAATACTTGGTTTTGAAAACATAAGAGTTATACTAGCTTTATGGGAAGTTAGGTATAACGTCTTAAGAGAGATAAAGAAAATGTTTCTTGATTTTTAGAAGTTAAGAGACTTAATCTTAAAAGATAAGAGACTTGACTTGAATGAATTAAATATGAGTTTTGTGTGAAACCTGCTTCGTGAGTAATGAGTACTTGGTTTTTAAAAGGAATAATGTTTTACTGATTTTGGAAATCGAATGAGTATCGACAAACCACCGCAGCTAATAAAAGGAAATGTTTTGACTAATTAAGTATTATTAAAACCAAGAGAAACCTCCATCCGCATAGAAGCTAAGATGAGACAAAATGATATTACATTTCCTAGATCACGGTCGCTTTAATAAGATTGATTATGAACAAGAAAAACCTACTCACATATAAGACATATGTTTCTCAAATTGTTTAAAAGAGGAATATATTCTTAAGTGATTAAGTCTATGGACTATGAAACCTTTCTAAAATAATAGACTTAAGTATTTGAAATTAGTCAAACTTGAACTTTTGGAAAAGAATGTTGTTACTTGATGTTAAAAAGGAAAGTGTTTTGGTTTACCTAAAAAATGTGAGTCACTCTATTTTAATACTACGTATCGGTGACCTTTATAAAAGAAATGGATCTTTTAAAAGAATTTAACGACGTAATACTTTGGGGTCGTAACTCGGACTTTGGCATAAAATAAACTTGAGTTGTTTGTATCTTGCCTATGTTTTTGTTTGATAGCCTTGTTGTGCAAATATCGCATTTATACCACCGCTCTCTCGATGGAGGGACGGCTGATTTGTTATGAACGATTCTTCACCGAGTCCCACGAGATGGGCCGACACGATTCCACCGATTATTCACCGAGTCCCACGAGATGGGCCGACACGATTTCATCCGATTCTCACCGAGTCCCATGGACGGGCCGACACGTATTCCACATGATTCTTTACCGAGTCCCATGGGATGGGTCGACACGATTCCACATGATTCTCACCGAGTCCCACGAGATGGGCCGACACGATTCTACATGATTCTTTACCGAGTCCCACGGATGTGCCGACACGATTCCACACGATTTATACCTAGATCGCCAGCGGTGAGGAAGGAGTTCCACGTACGGCGGATGACTTGAGGCGTGAGTCCCCGACTTGACATGATCGCTTATGTTGTGAATCGTAGTTTGGTATCATACATGTCTCCGCTTTATATAGACTATTATGATTTCATTTACTGATGTTTTACGCCACATACTTGGTACCTATCAGACCGACCTCCTTCGGGGCCGCTTCATGCCGCAGTGTAGACATCGGCCAGTGGATCCTCGCCATAGGATCACGCCAAGATGTCGGGAAGCCCCATTCTTCGGAGGCTTATCTTTTGGTATGTTACCCTGAGTCTGTAGATGCTTGTACATTCAGGGGTATGGCAGGGCCCTGTCCCGCCATAGCTGTTGTAAAAATCTTAGAGGTCCAGAAGTAATGGGCAAGTGTGGTTTGTAAAAAGGATAACTGTTCGGGTAGTTATGTATATATATTGAAGGCAACTGTTTTGGTTGGCCTGTTTATTTATCATGTCTCTTAATTCATGTTCATGTTTTTATTTCCGCTGATTTTCTCTGATGTTGTATCACTAGGGTGCCCGGGGTAAGGCACCAGTCACGGGCCCGGGTTCGGGTCGTGACACTTCCTAACACATCAAGGAAGAACACTTAAAAGTTTAAGGATTTTTGGACAACTTTAGGTCAAGGGGAAGGGCTATGGCCGAATGCAACAAGGAGAGGGAGAGAGTTTTTGCCTGGGAAATTATCTAAGTGTTGATGAAGTCTTGCAAGCTTAATGGAGGGGGTATTTATAGGGAAATCAAGGTCTAGGATCAAAGCAAGTGTGTGGTAGAGATTGGAAACAAGTGTGTGTGGGTCCCACAATCCACATGTTCCACAAAAACTTGAGACAAATGGCTTGCCACTTGTCTCTCCATTTCGGCCAACATGGACAAGTGGCTAGCCATTTGTCCCACCAATTTCGGCCACCATGGCCACCTAAGGGGGGTGACACGTGTCTCCCTCCTATTCGTCCAAAATATTTCATCTCCCGAAAATATCCATAATGGCCAAAATCTCGAAAACATTGTGGGCCCCACAAAACCGTAAATTTTCCCCGTGGGCCCCACGTGACCAAATCTGGAAATAAAATTCCATAATTCTAATATATTCCCAGAAGTCCGAATACCAAATCTGCGAATCCAATTCCCATTTACGAACCTTTTTCCTGAAAAATTTTCCGTCGGAAAATCAAATCTTTCTTCCTTTCCAATCTTAATGTCGTATTCTCGTACGTACGTCCTCGCATACATACCCTGGAACTACGGGGTGTAACATCAAGACTTGCACCTTTGCCCTTGGTCAAATGACCTTTTTCCCCTTGGCTATAAAATCGATCAAGCCCATGTGGGAAGGTGACACGTGTCGCCCTCCCATTCGTTAAAATATTTTGTTTCCCGACATTTCCATAATTCCGATAAATTCTACAAGTCTCAAATATCAAATTCGGGAACTCAATTCTCATTAACGAACAATTGTTTCTTCCCAAGGCTCGAAATCATATTCCGTAGGAAAATGTAATCCTTCTTTCGTTTCAAACTTACAGTCGTACTTTCTCACGTACATTCTCTTAAACAAGTCCTGTAATTACGGGGTGTAACATTCTTCCCCCCTTAGAAACATTCATCACCGAATGTTCTTTCGGAGTCAATCTAATATATAGCGACATAGTCTCCTTTTACTACACCCTTCATACAAAATATGCCACCCATGGCCACATAACAATACTTATACTAAAACGTCAACCTGAACTCCAAGTGTCGACGTCGGTTATCTGCATAAAGCTTCACGACTCGAAGCTTTAATAATCTTTCTGGATAAGTTTCGCTTATCCATTACTCACGAACCAAGTCCGCCAATTATCTGAACCTCGCCTACGTTGAACCAACCAATCGGCGATTCTACACTCGTTTTCATACAAGGCCTCATACAGGGCCATCTGAATACCTGAATGGTAACAGATATTATACGCAACTCAACGAGAGGCAAAGGATCCTCCCAGCTACCACTGGAATCAATAACACAGGCCCGCAACCTATCCTCAAGTGTCTGGATAACATGCCCTTCCTGTACGTCGGTCTGAGGGTGAAATGTAACACCGAGACTCACCTGTGTCCCCAATCCCTTCTGGAAAAACCTCCAGAAGCTAGCCGTAAACTGTGCTCATCTGTCGGTCATAAATAAATGTAGGAACCCCATGCAGTCTCATAATCTTCCTGATACACAATCTTGCATAATCCTTAATTATCTCAACACAATACTTTTCCCACGGTTATCTAAAATTATAACCTATGACATGACGACGCTGAAGATCTTACCCGTCTCACAACCATCGCCTAATAACATGGGTACACATAACCCCATAGTACGTAAAACTATCATTTTACGTGGGGGAGAGAGCTTATCTCCCTTTCATAATCTTGATCATCAAGCGCCACCTTATAATCATATAGATTTTCAAAACCTACCAAAGATGTCTTCTGTTTTCCACGGCAAAGACTGCATTTATCTTATTCTTGCTCATGATTTTCCCGAATTATTTGGAAAGTCAGGCCCCACCACCACACTAAACCAACTCCAAGTACCTCCAAGGGCACTTAACATAAAATCCCTCAATACTCGTACGTTCTTATCTCCGTCGCTTAACGTTCAAATTCAAATCAATCATCTTAATAAAACAAGTCACATAGACTCCACAATTTATCATGTCAAAGAAGGAATGAATAACTTACATATTACTAACACTTTCATTTCTTCCCCATCGATAACCGGCTCACCGGAAAACTGGAATCGAACCAACCTATCTCTACAGTCAACCTTGGCATACACGAAGCCAACTAGTCCATACCCATAATGACCTTAAAGTCTGTCGTATCCAACTCTACTAGGTCTGCTAGGGTCTGACGACTGTATCATCACCGGGAAATTCTTATATACCCGCCCAGCTACCACCCAAACACTCACGGGTGTAGCTTCCTCGAAAGGTTCTTATGGATTCAGGCTCTATTCCTCTACACTTGGTTGCTCTCTTTCTTACTGGTCATACTCTTTTCGTACTTCCAAACTTATTCTAGCATACGTACATAACCTCCACACTGATTATGGCATCCAATCTTTGGAGTTACTAAATCGAACAATATAAGGCCATTTCCGGCTCTTACGACCTGGTTCCGGCGGAACGCGTCCACGAACCCGTAAAATAATTAACTAGACTTGTTTTGCACCTCGTGACTCGCCACGTGGCGACTACTACCAACTGATCCCACTCCATTTCAGGCTATGAGGCGACCCGTAATAGGTCCTCAACCCGACCCACCGTCGTACTTAACTCTTACCCTTAGTCTGAATTAAATCTTATTGCTCGAGAAGGTCTTATGTACCTAAGTTCTCGGCGGTTATCAATATTCTTAGGCTCGCAATTTCCATGCTCCAAGCCTACCTTACCAGTCCCCCCGTAAACGGGTACAATAACTTCTCATAATACCATAATCATGTTGTCTTGATCATAACAACAATTACTTACTCCATACGGATCTCATCCGTACAATCCTCTTAAGCATACCACGTAGCTTAATTTACTAACATAGTCTTGCATTAAGTCCCCTAACATGATTTCTTAAGGGTTCATTACCTATCTAAGACAGCTCATCATCTCCTAATTATTTCAAATTAGCACGTAAAACCTTGATGAGAATTCATTAAGTTGTTTCATACCTTCCCGGTATCTAATTAGTCCTTACCAACTTTTGGTAATATAAAATAATTCTATGCAACACGCGTCTGACCCTCATACATAAATACGTATAGATGTATGTCATTATACCAACTATACAACAAATATTACCAACCTGGATACGCAATCCACATAATCCTTCTTGGGTCACTGCTGCCTTTCTCGTAGCTGTAATCAACATAACTCGTTAGGGAGAGACGACCCTAACAACACAGCTCTATCGCATGATCTCAGAGTGAGAATAATGGAAACCAATCCTAAATGTCCTGCAGCCTCCTGGTTATAGATGTGGTGCACAACACACCGATAACCAAGACTCTACTAGACACGGTCTGTAGACACTTTCCGAGGACTAACTGCTCTGATACCACTTTTGTCACGACCCGACCCCGGGCCCGCGACTGGTGCCCTACCTGGGCACCCTTACAGGTATACATCAGAGATAATCAGTGGAACATACATAAACTCAACAAGAAATAATAACAGGTTAGCCGATAAGGCTAGCTCCCTGAATATATATAAATATACATAAATCCAAAAGCAGTTACCTCCCTTTTTTTTTTACAACCCAATCCACAAGATATGACTACAGACCTCTAAGGGTTTTGACATAACAATTGTGACGGGACAGGGCCCCGCCATACCCCTGAATGTACATAAATCTACAACCTCAGGGAATTGTAGCAAAAGACAAAGCCTCCGGAGAAATGGAGCTTTCCAAGAGCTGAACAGTGATCCTAAGAGTGAGGATCAGCAAGCTATGTATCTCAACTCGCGCAGATGAACGCACTTCAAGGAGGTCAGTACAAAATATGTACCAAGTATGTAAAACTGAAAGTACTGTAATTTAAATCATAATAGTCTAAAATAAAGCTGGAGACATGTATGATAACCAAATTAACAGTACAACCGTGTCTTGCCGAAACGAAAGTAATGAAAGTCAGTTTTCTTACATTTTTAAAGACTATTTCAACACATGAACAATAGTCACACCATAGCTAGGGACGCAAGCCCTCAAAATCATCACACAGTCAGTAAGGGTCTCAAGCCCGCAAAACATCAAAGTGTGCCCGTGGAATCCTTCATCACTGCCGACAGCCGTAAGTGTAAAATATATCCATGTAACACGCCCGTGGCATCCCACATCATCACTGCATATGCAATATATATATATATATATATATATATATATATATATATATATATATATATATATATATATATATATCTCATGCTCGTGGAATCCCTCATCTCGGGTACATGACTTCTTGGAGAGCTAATCCATGGAGTAATAATAATATATAACATGCCCGTGGAATCCCTCATCTCGGGTACATGTCTTCATGGGGAGCTAGTCCATGGAGTAATAGTATATAACATGGTCGCATGCCCCGGAATCCTTCATCGTATAAGCATGTCCATGGAGTAATAATAGCATCCGGGAATTTAACCCGCATTCTGGGCGCATGCCCCGAAATCCTTCATCGTATAAGCATGTACAAGGATCAATCACAATGGAAACATACCCGTGGAATCCTCCATCACTGTCGGTACGTCCAAGTAAATTCACAACAAGACAGTCGGACATCCAACTGAGAGTCACGGCAGCGTAAAAATATAATACTTGCACTCAAAGGCTATCACAAGCAAGCATAGGCAAGTTCATAAAATCTTTAGACTTTCATTATCATACAAAAATGAATTTCATTTTATAAACTCAAGGCACTTTCATATCACATAAAAATCCGGGAATTTAACCCAAAGTACTACGTACTTCCATTCTTTTCAAAAGACTCTTTTTTATATAAAACCCCAAGATACTAACACTTGTAGTATCAAGACTTATCTACATTTAAAACAAGTCACTACACTTTTAGAAATACATTTTTAGGCTTCTAAATCAAGTGACCCTTACTTTCAAACTTTAAGCAATTGATGCCTTTAAATCAAATTGCCCTTCTTTATTTCAAGTCATTTATCTTTGTTTACATTACTTGAGAAAACCATTCCTTTAACCTTCCATAAAGTTGTTATAACCAACTTCCCATAAAGCTGTTATACTAACTTTATGCTTTAGAAACTAAGACATCTTTAACCTTTCATAAAGCCGTTATAACTAACTTTCCATAAAGCCGTTATAACTCTTTATGTCTTAGACAAATTCATTCTTTTTATAACCAAGAGACTTATACTTTCAAATCAAGTTACATAACTTTCACAATACTTCAAGTTTCTTAACTTAGAATATCAAGTTTCTTAACTTAGAATATCAAGGAATCAATATTTTCCAAATCAAGTATTCTATACTTTTCAAGTCAGGAAATCCTTCCACGTAACATCAAGTCACATATCTTTTTCGAAAACAAGGCAAGGATACCAAATTCATTTTTAACCATGTACGTCCACCGTACTATACATTTATAAAACTCATGCTCAAGAAAATAGGGAAAGTTCCACATACCTCTCCGGCTCAATCCATTTGCCGAGTTGAATACGCCGCGCGTAGAATGTCAACCTATAATGACCACAATACGCCTATCAACTTCTAGCTTTCAACGTAGAATATTTCTAAGTATAAGGACTCTTATTCTACGGAAAATCGGGCAACACTTCTTTTGTTTCTACGCACTTTTCCACCTTTTTCAAGGCCCGAAAATCAATAACCAAATGCCACATTTAAGGCTCAACAATTCAGCTAACCAAAGGGGATTACACGCCTAACCGGACGTGTAAAATTCTGCCCCACAATTAATATAAAACTGTCCATTAATCCAAAGCCATATTCGACTACAATGTATCACAACATTATCAATTCTCTTTCAATATCCTTGTCACAACCCGACCTCGGGCCCGCGATTGGCGCCTTACCCCGAGCACCCTAGTGATAAAACATCAGAAAAAATCAGCGGAAATAAAAACTTATAGACATGAAAAATATGAAGTGAGAAACAGGCTAACCAAAACGGTCACCTTTCTGCATATATATCAAAATCTGAACAGTTACATCCTTTACAAGCCCAACTCACAACAGTACTACAGACCTCTAAAAGTTTTTATAACAACTACGACGGGACAGGGCCCCGCCATACCTCTGAATGTACAAGAACCTACAATCTCAGGGAATCATACCAAAAGATAAGCCTCCGGAGAAACGGAGCTTCCCAAAACGCAGAACTGTGATCCTATGAGCGAGGATCAACAACCGGAGTACCTCTACCTGCGGCAGATGAACGCACTTCCGAAAAGGGGGTCGCATAACAGTACCAAGTATGTGAAATCGAAAATATCAGAATGAAATCATAACAGTCTATATAAAACAGGAGACATGTATGATAACCAAACTACAACACACAATATATAAGTAGTCATGTCAAGTCAGGGACTCACACCCTCAAAGTCATCACTCAAATATAACCATGGGTCTCACGCCCGCAATATCAATCATGCCCGTGGAACTCCTTCCTCACTGCCGGCAGTCTATGATATAATATAACACCAAGAAGTACACATGAACACCAGGTCCCACCTGTGTCATAAAACCGTACGGGGCAAGTACGAAGGCATAACTACCAGAACTAGCCTGCATCATCAACTGACCGGGGCAAGTACGAAAGCCAGCTACCAGAACCTACCGTACCAACTATGCTATAAATCGATCGGCAAGTACGGCATATCTACTGTAACCAAGATGCCTCGCGATCCGACCGCAAGTACGAAGCCAACTACGGATCCGTCGCATCACCAACCTAATTCCACCGCCACGGCCGACCGGCAAGTACGAAGCCAACTACCGTAACCATCTCGCATCACGCCACGACCGGCAAGCACGGGCTAACCACCAGAACCTCCTGCATCACGAAACTTCGTGGGGAACTAGTCCGTGGAATGACACTACAAAGAACTGACCGGGGCAAGTACGAAATCCAACTACCAGAACCAGCCTGCATCAGCAATGACCGGGGCAAGTACGGGGGCTAGCTACCAGATCTACCCTGCATCACTAAACCTCATGGAGAGCTAGTCCATGGAATAACACTATCAACAGGGAAACGAACCCTCATCATGGCCGCATACCCGTGGACCATCCATCGAGTCAGTATGCCCATGGACTATCATAGTGGAAGCATACCCGTGGGCCGCCCATTGAGTCATTATGTCCAAAATGATCACAAATAACTTGACCGGCCCTCCATCGAGAGACGCGGTAACATAAGGATACAACACTTGCACAACAAGGCTATCACAAGAAAACATAGGCAAGTTACTCACACTCAAGGTACTTTCATTTTATGTCAACAATTCGGGTTTTAACCCCAAAGTACTACGTATTTTAACTCCTTAAAAAGATTCATTTCTTTCACAAAAGTCACACGATACTAATACCCGTAGTATAAAAAATAGAGTAACTATCATTTTAAGTAAACCAAAACAATGTCCATACCTTCCTTTTAAATAAACCAAGACAAAACCATGTCTTCCTTTAAAACCAACTCAAGACAGTACCATGCCTCCCTTTTAAACAAAAACACTTCTCCTTTTTAAAGTCAAGTAACAAAATACTTTTCAAAATAGTTTATGCCTCATAACTTCTTAAAAATATCAAGTTACCGTTTTAAATCCAATGATAAAACCATTATTTCGTTTTCATAAAGTCGTTATAACTAACTTCCCATAAAGCTATTATAACACTTTACATTTTAAACCAACCAAGGACAACTACTCACATTTCCTAAATCAAGATAACTTTATTCTTTTAAAGACCAAGTACCCATTACTCGCGAATGAGGTTTCACAACTTTTTAACACAATTCAAGTCCTTAACATTTCATATCAAGTCACTTAACTTTAGAATCAAGTCAAGGACACAAAAAGGAAATCAAACTTCTTTAACACATGTGCGTCTACCGCACTATATATTTCACAAATAATCATGCTCAAGAGAATAGGAAGAATCACATACCTCTTCGGCTTAATCCACTAGCCAAGTCGAGTATGACGCGCGTAGAATATCCACCTATAACAACCAAACACGTCTATCAACGTCTAGATCTCTTCGTAGAACATTTCTAAGTATAAGGTTCCTTATCCTACGGATAATTGGGCAGCACTTCCCCTGTATCTACTTACCTCCACCTTTTTCAAGGCCTGATATCAATAGCCAACCTGCCACATTTAAGGCGCAGTAATACAACAACTCAAAGGGGATTACACGCCTAACTGGACGTGTAAAATTTTGCCCCACAATATACTAAACAGTCCATTTCTTTTCAACCTTCTATCCACATATCATATACTCAATTATAAACTACTACAACATGTCATCTCCAATTACAATAGAAGGATAAAGATCATTACCTCGATAAGCCCAAAATTTTCCAATGAATAAAAGTCGATCCTTAGGAATCTTAGTTCCAATTCCTTACGTTCCAAGCCACTCCAAGCAACCATTAGAAGTTCCTCACCAACTTCTCTTCAAGATCCAACTTCAAAAAGTGAAGAACACTTAGTTTCCAAAACTACCAACTTTCGGCCAAAGGTACATTTAAGGCTAGGGGTGTGAAATCTTTTCTAACACTTGGTTAACAACCTTCCTAACACATCAAGGAAGAACACTTAAAAGTTTAAGGATTTTTGGACAACATTTGGTCAAGGGAAAGGGCCAATTGCCGAGAGCTTAAGGGGCGAGAGAGAGTATTTGCCTTGGAAATCTCAAGTGTGGGATAAAGTCTTGTAATCCAAAGGGAGGGGTATTTATAGGACAACCAAAGGCTAGGATGCAAGAAAGTGTGTGGTAGATATTGGGGACAAGTGTGTGTGGGCCCCACAATCCACATGTCTACACAAAGACTTGAGACAAGTGGCTTGCCACTTGTCTCACCATTTCGGCCAAGGCCATTTGTCCACAAGATATCGGCTACATGCCACCTAAGGGGGTGACACGTGTCGCCATCTAATTCATCCAAAATATTTCATCTTTCGGATACATCCATATTGGCCACAATCTTGAAAACAATGTGGGCCCCACAAAACCGTAAATATTTCCGCGTGGGCCCCACGTGACTAAATCCGGAAATAAAATTCCATAATTCTCTAATATTCCAAGAAGTCCAAATACCAAATCTGGGAATCCAATTCCCATTTACGAATCTTTTTCCTTCACAAAAACTGTAAAATCTTTCGTCGGAAAATTAAATCTTTCTTTCTTTCCAATCTTAATGTCGTATTCTCGTACGTACGTCCTCACATACATACTCTGGAACTACGGGGTGTAACAATCCTTTTCAATCCAAGTTGTTATTCTAATATGTTATATACCCTATAACAATTATAACAACTATAAATCTTTTCTTTCTTAACATGCGACAATTGTAACTATCGACCAAATTGATTACAACATAAATGGCTAACTTGCCCATTTTTGGTTTTTAACATGTCGACATGATCCAATTTTTTTCAAACTTCAATCTATATATCACATGCTCATTTATCAACTACTATAACATGTAATCTTCAATCACATTAAGAAGATGAAGATTTCACCTCAATAAGCCCTAATAATATCCAAGCGTCAAAGTCGATTCTTAACAACTTTTAGCTCCTCTTCTTACGTACCAATCCGCTCCAACCGCTCCTTAGAAGATCATAACCAACTTCTCTTCAATTTCCAACTTCAAAGTTGAAGAACACCTTAGATTTTCATCTTGCGACTAACGTGAAAACTAGTTTTTCCGGGATATTTCTATTGAGATGACCTTATAATACCCTAAGGGATCTTGGGTTTGAATATTGGGATTTATCATCAACAAACAAAAAAATTTCTTCCTCACTCATGCTAAAAGCCGAGAGCACCTAAAGACTAGCACAATGTTTCTTGAAATTTTTTCTAAGTATGGTACTTGTCTTGCAACTAGTGTAGGATATATACTACAATGAAGGGTCTAGATTAAAACATTTGTATGGTTTGGATTTATCAAGACTAAAGTCTTTGTCATGTTGGCAAGTTGGCTTAGTCAATTTTGTCAAGCTTGTCTTCAAGACTTACATCTTTGCCCTTGGTCAAATGACCTCTTTACCCCTGGCTAAAAAATCGATCAAGCCCGTGTGGGGAGGTCACACGTGTCGCCCTCCCATTCATTAAAATATTTTGTTTCCCGGCGTTTTCATAATTCTGATAAATTCTACAAGTCTCAAATATCAAATTCGGGAACTCAATTCTCATTAACGAACAATTTTTCCTTCCCGAGGCTCGAAATCATATTCCGTAGGAAAAAACAATCCTTCTTTCGTTTCAAACTTAAAGTCGTACTTTCTCACGTATGTTCTCTTAAACATGTCCTGTAATTACGGGGTGTAACATTCTTACCCCCTTAGAAACATTCGTCCCCGAATGTTCTTTCGGAGTCAATCTTATAGATAGCGACATAGTCTCCTTTTACTACACCCTTCATACAAAATATGCCACCCATGGCCACATAACAATACTTATACTAAAATGTCAACCTGAACTCCAAGTGTCGACGTCGGTTATCTGCATAAAGCTTCTGCTGACTCTGAGCTTACTAATAATCTTTCCTTAAGCTTCGCCTTATCCAAAGCCCGCTGAATCAAGTCTGGGCCAATTATCTGAACCTCGCTTACGTTGAACCAACCAATCGGCGATTCTACACTCTCTTTCATACAAGGCCTCATACAGGGCCATCTGAATACCTGAATGGTAACGGTTATTATACGCAACTCAACGAGAGGAAAATGATCCTCCAAGCTACCCCTGGAATCAATATCTCAGGCCCGCAACCTATCCTCAAGTGTCTGGATAACATGCGCTTCCTGTCCGTCGGTTTGAGGGTGAAATATAACACCGAGACTGACCTGTGTCCCCAATCCCTTCTGGAAAAACCTCCAGAAGGTAGCCGTAAACTGGGCTCATCTGTCTGTCATAAATAAATGTAGGAACCCCGTGCAGTCTCATAATCGTCCTGATACACAATCTCGCATAATCCTTAATTATCTCAACACAATACTTTTCCCATGGTTATCTAAAACTGTAACCTATGGCATGAAGACGCTGAAGATCTTACCCGTCTTACAACCATCGCCTAATAACCTGGTTACACATAACCCTATAGTACGTAAAACTATCCTTTTACATGGGGGAGAGAGCTTATCTGTTATACCCCGTATTTCCAGAGTATGTACGTGAGCGCGTACGTATTATAATTTGAGCCTTAAAGTAAGCTAGTTTCGAAATTTGTACACAACCCCGACAGAGTCGTCGACTAAACGCTTCATTACCGAGAGAAAATTCCGCTATGTCATTTTTAATTTTATGCGGATTTTTCCGAGAGACGTAACATTTTGGACCAACGAGAGGTGACACTTGTCACCCTCGCGACATGTTGGACGGACGAAATGGGAAAGGATTGGCACGTTTTTTGTGTTGAATTGTGGTCAAGGGTTAGGTAGGATATTTTGTGTAGATGGATAAGGTTGCACATGGCTTAATCTTGTCCTTACACTTGCTATGCACTTGTCTTCATCTTGGCCATTGGTTGGCCTTCACTTGACCTATAAATACCCTTAGTTGATGAACTTTCTTCATCCAAAACTTGAGAAATCTACCTAAGTCTCAAAATACTCCTCCTCTTACTTACTTTCGTCCGCCACACTACCCCCTTGAGAAGCCTTGGCCGAGAGGTCTACCCCTAGCCTAGTTGTTTTCAGATAATACCCTTTGTTGTTGTTATACCCAGATTTTCAGAGTATGTACGTAAGGAATACGCATAAAAGTTTGGCTTTAAAGTTAGCCTCGACGCTTTTTTGTACACAACTCGCTTAAAGAATCGCTTTCCGACGAAACGCTTCCACACCTTCGTAGGAAAATTCCGCCATGCCATTACTAATTTTGCGGATTTTTCCGAGAGACGAAACATTTTGGACCAACGAGGGAAACACTCGCACCCTCCCATTGGTGGACTTGAATCGCCCATGGACGAAATTGGAGAGCCAAGGCACGCTTTTTGTGCCTTGTGCACAAGTCAAGGTTGGTAGGATATTTGTGTTTAGTTAATCCTCACCCTACACTTGCCTTGCACTTGTCTTCATCTTGGCCATTGGTTGGCCAAGGCTTGAGCTATAAATACCCCTTAGAGATGAAGAGTTATTCATCCACAAAGTTATCTTCCAAGTCTAAAAATCCTCTCCTCTCCCTTAAGCTTTTCGTCCAACACCTCTTCCCTCCTCAGTGTAGTGTGGCCGAGAGCCTACCCCCTAGCCTAGCCGAAATCTACCCCTCCCTTGGTAGAAAAGTTGTCTTCTAGTATCGTTATAATGCCCAAAATACCCTAGCCCAAATCCCTTAGTCCTTAGTAGAAGTTGTGAAGAACTTCTAAGGTTTCTGAGCTACCTGAGCGCATAACTTAGAGCTAAACCGTGCTCAGGCGCGACTTTATCTAGGATATTATTGGGCTTACCGAGGTAACTAATCCTAACCCTCTTTTGAATTAGAGAATACTTACTGTTGTAGTATTAGAATAAGTATTAGATACTTAGAAGAATATCACGTATAGAATTGAACTGTTATCACAGCAGGCGGTTTAAAAGAAGAATAATTGAATCAGACTCACATAGGACTGCTTTCACAGAGACTTACATAGCTCACCGTAGGGTCATGCGCCCGACTTTCCAGAGAATTATGAACCCTGCTTAGAATGACCTCGTGAGCGCCTTTGATAGATATCGTGACTATTATAGTCGACTCTCGCGACATATATTCAACTTGGCGTGGTTTTCACGGTAAGGTATGTGATTCTTCCTAAAGCATGATATTTTACAATATATAGTACGGAGACGCATACGTGTTAATCGAATAATAACTACGCAATGTCTTTGACTTAAGCTCGAATAATACTTATGGTAATGCCTCACGGCTTAAGCTCGAATAATACTTACGAATGCCTCACGCTTTAAGCTCAATAACAAGAATCAAAACATTTCAAAAGAATACTGAATCATTTTTAACAGAAGATAAATATTTGGTTTTTAAAACAAAAGCGTAAGAGTTATACTGGCTTTATGGGAAGTTAGGTATAACAAACTTAAGAAGATAAAAAGGAACTGTTTACTTGTTTTGTTTATAAAAGCCTTGTATTGATTTCATTATGTAGTAAGATTGTTTGATAAGTAGACATGTTAAGATGCTACCCGTGTTAGTGTCTTGTAATGCCTGTGTAAGGGGTCATTCTTGCGGCTTACGTTGCTAACCAGAAGTCCATTGTATCGTTATTGTATCACCTACCCTTCGATCGTTATACCGCGGCTTGCTCCTCGATGCGGTCTATACGCCTACGCGTCCGCGAGACTATGCGGAGCAGCGGTATGCTCCGTGATTGATCATTCCGGCGCTTAGCCCGACGCGGGACTCTATGCGGTCCGCTGAGACTACGCGTCTTTTTGAGGCTATGCGGCCGCGGAGCCTAGGCGGATGTCGGGGTTGGCTGCCCCGGCGCGAGAAATATCTCACGCGGTCCGTGTGGGACCTATGCGGCCGCGGAAGTCCAGACTAGGCACGAGAATGATACTATGGGCGATTGGCCTTGCTTCGATCATTCGCGCCTAGAATAGACTGCTACGCTTTTCCTATTATCGTTGTTGTTTGTGATGTGGCACTATGTGCAATTGAACTGATTGTATTTGTGAAAAGGTTTTAAATACTTTGATTTCATTTTAAGTACTTTATAGTTTCACATACTTGGTACGCCAGATCGACCTCCTTCGGGGCTGCTCATGCCGCAGTAAGGGCAAGCAGTGCTAGATCCACATCCTTAGGATCTTTGCTGGTGTCGTGAGCTCCATCTTCTCCGAGGCTCTACTTTGGGTATGATCTCCTCAGACAGATAGTTTTGTATAGCCAGGTATGGCGGGCCATGTCCCGCCATAGTTGTTTACTTCTTAGAGGTCCAGAGTACTATTGTACATCTGGGATGAATCGCAAAACTTGAGTTATTTATATTATGCCGAAAGGCAAGCTTTTCATCGATAAACTATGTCTTATTTTATAAATCGCTTCTCGCCTTGTTTTATATTCCGCCGTTACTCGATGTATGACTACTGGGTGCCCCTAAGGCACGACCACGCCCCGAACGGTCGTGACAAAAGTGGTATCGAGCGCTTAATCCTGAAAGTGTCTACGCACCGTATCTAGTAAGTCTTGATTATCGGTGTGTTGCGCACCACACCAATAATCGTGAGGCTATAGGATATTTAGGATTGGTTTCATTCTTCTCATTCCGAGATCGTGCTTTAGAGTCGTGTTATAGGTTGGACCTCTAACGTATTCCTTTCCGTAATGCTTATGCCTCCACGTAAGGCAACCCGCCCGTGGCGGCAAGGCAATGAGGGAGCCGCTAGCAGACACCCAGAGTTACGAGGGCTCGTGCCCGCCTATACCGCAGACAGAAGTTCTATGACGCCGCCCCAAAGAGACCACAGCACCCACACCTCCCGCCCCACACCGGGGAGGAGTTAGGTACAAGGAGATGGCCCACTATTGGCAAAGTCAGGCCCGACACGAGGAGAGGCCGGATGCGACAGGCTCCAGCCTCCAGCCGCACCCGTAGTGCACCCGAGGCGTATAGTTTGAGGCTACGATATTTCTTGAGTTGTAGCCCGCCGAGTTTTACGGTCGAGGCTGCAGGATGATCCGCAGGAGTTCATCCGTCACCGCAGAGGATTACGCGGTGATCGTGGCTTCGTAGACCGAGGTCGTGACATTCGGTTCGCACGGTTGCGTGATACCGCAGCCGATTGGTTTGATTCATGGAGCTTTCCGGGAGAGCATGCACCTCCAGCAGAGATGGGATGAGTTTTCAGAGGCTTTTCTCACACACTTCTTGCCTCCGCAGATGAGGAGGGCACGAGCTGATAGATTCTTGTTGCTGAGGCAGGGAGGACGCACAGTGAGGGAGTACAATGTCGAGTTTGATTCTTTGGCCCGATATGTCCCTGCACTGGTAGCAGAGATGGAGGACAGGGTGCATCGCTATGTCACTGGGCTAGATGATTACATGGCCGAGTCTTGTGCGGGTGTGTCCCTTCACCAGTAATGGACATAACCCGTATGCAGCTCACGACCGGGTTGTGAGGAGCGTAGAGACCGCCGGCAGAGCGATATCAGCAGAAGAAGGCCAAGACGGCCGGTTCTTTTGGTGGTCCTCGTGGGCGGCATCGCCAAGTCCAGATTTGCACCACACAGCCGCAGAGCGCCCTACCTCATTTTCAAGACACCAGAGCGGTCGGGGCGTGTCAGGCCCCAGACTTTGGATTTCAGGTAGCAGGGTGCTAACTGCTCGAGGTCCGCCGCAGCGCTGTGGCAGATACCATTCTCGAGTCAGACCGAGCTTGCTATACTTGTGGCCGCAGGTCACTTTGCGAGTTTGTCCGACCGGGCGGCGGTGGTAGGCTCACCACAGTGGTTCGCTGCCGCTTCTTCATCCCCGACAGCTACTCGCCCCGAGGGCAAGGTACACATGGATCAGCGGTCGCGCAGAGGTCGTGGCGCAGTCCCGCTTCTAGCGGTCCTCGTAACCGCATATATGCTTTGTCCACCGACAGATCGTGAGGCCTCACCGATGTCGCCACTGTACCTTATCGCTTCGGGTTTGATGTGTATGCTTTGATAGATCCGGTTCTACTGTCCCTATATATCTCCCTTGTTGCTAGTAGGATAGGGATAGAGCACGAGTCCATAGACCCTTTCGAGGTAGCTACGCCAGTGGGTGATTCGGTGGTAGCTCTGGTATATAGAGCTTGTCCCGTGACTATTTACGTCGGACCTCAGCCGACTTGATAGAGTTGGAGATGATTGACTTCGACGTGATTATGGGATGGATTGGCTAGCTTCTGCTACGCCAATGTAGACCGCAGAGAGAGTAGTACGGTTCCAGCTTCGAGGAGCCATTGTTGAGTGGGAGCACCAGACGCCGAGGGTAGGTTTATTTCCTACCTCAAGGCTAGGAAGACGCGCAGGCGGGTATATCTACCATCTCGTCGTGTTTGATATCGAAGCCGCGTACCAGATTTTCGGGCCCAGAGTCGCCGAGTTCCCGCACGTATTTCCGCATGACCTCCCGCATCCTCCCGAGAGGGAGATTGAGTTTTGTATTGACATATTGCCGCACACTCGCCTATTTCCATTCCGCCATACGTAACGGCACCCGCCGAGTTGAGAGAGTCAAGGATCACCAGAGATTTGCCGGAGAAGGGCTTCATCAGCCTAGTGGTTCTCCCCGGGAGCGCCAGATTGTTCGTGAAGAAGAAGGGCGACGCCGCGCATGTGTTGATTACAAGCGGTGAACAAGGTGACCATTAAGAATGATACCCTTCCTGTGATTGATGATTTGTTCGACCGGCAGTGGTGCGAGATGTTTCTCCAAGATTGACCGCGATCGGGCTATCATCAAAGTGCGAGTCGAGAGAGGTGGATGTCCCTAGGATCGCATTCAGACCAGACGCGCATTACGAAGTTCGTGGTCATGTCTTTGGGTTGACCAATGCTCCGCCAGATTCATGGATTTGATGAACCGAGTGTTCAAACCATTTTTGACACGTTTGTGATAGTGTTCATTGATGATATCTTGGTTTATTCTCGCCAGAGCAGGAGCACGCGAGCATTTGAGGTCTTGGCCGACGCTTCCAGACCAGCTTGTACGCCAAGTTTTCCAAATGTGAGTTTTGTTGACTTGATGGCGCTTTCGGGCATATTGTCGGGCTGATGGCATTCGAGTGGATACGCCAAGATCGGCGCCAGACTTGGCCTGCACCTACTACTCCGACAGAGGTTCGCAGCTCGGGCCTCGCAGATATTATCGGCGGTTCGTGGAGAAGTTTGCTTATCTCAAAGACCATTGACTAGCCGACTCGTGGCGCAAACAAGTTTCAGCGGATCGATGCTTGGAGCGTGGTTTCCAGCTGTCGAAGAGAGACCGACGACCGCCTCGCTTCTTACTCTTCCGCAGGTCCAGATGGTTATGTCGCGGTATTGTGACGCGTGCATCGGTTGGGATGTGTGTTGATGCAAAGCATGGCAGGTTATAGCATATGCATCCCGACACCAAGAAACACGCAGAGGAACTACCCCACCCATGATTTGGAGTCGCACCGTGATTCACGCCAAGATCCGAGGCACTATTTGTATGGGTTCACGTGGATATTTATACTGCACCACAAGAGCCTCCAAGATATCTTCACCAGAGGAGCCGAACTTGCGGCGAGAGCGTGGTTAGAGTTGCTTAAGGATTACGATGTTGATATCCCGCATCACCCGGGAAGGCCAATGTTGTGGCGGATGCTCTTAGTCGTAGGTCGATGGGGAGCCTATCGATGTGCAGCAGAGAGGAGGGACATGGTTCGTGATTTGCATCGCTTAGCGAGCCTCGTGTCTGCTTGATTGATTACGATAGCAGTGGTTAGAGTTCGTGAGGTTGCCGAGTCTTCCATCGTTGAGGAGGTGAAGAGGCACAGCTCGAGGATCCCGCTTTGGTTCAATATCGCGATATGCCTCTTCGTGAGGCGCGGTCCTTGAGGTAGCACCGATGGGTGCTAAGGTTTGAGGCGCATCAGGTGTTCCGGATGTTTCGTGACTTCGCAGCAGTTGTTCTGGGAAGCACACGCTGCGTTACTCTATCCATCCGGTCGACCAAGATGTACCACGACCTTAGATCCGTATTGGTGGGATGGCTTGAAGAGGACGTTGCAGAGTTCGTAGCTCGCCCGTGTTGTCAACAGTGAAGCAGAGCACCGCAGGCCCGTGGTTTGTTACGCATTTATCGAGATCCCGACCGGAAGTGGAGGTAATCAACATGGATTTCATCACAGGATTACCTCGCACTCGAGGAGACATGATTCTATATGGGTTATCGTCGACAGTCGATTTAAATCAGCCCACTTTCTTCCGTCAGACGACTTTTTCTACCGAGGATTATGCCGACTTTACATCCGAGAGATCGCCGATCGCATGGAGTCCCTACCTCGATCATATCGCATGCAGGAGCCCACTTACGCTAACTTCGAGGTCCTTCCATAGGGTTTAGGACGCAGTGAGCTCGAGTAATCGCATTTCATCCGCAGACAGCACGGACAGCAGAGCGCACTATCCGCACTTTGAGGATATGTCGCGAGCCCGTGTTATTGACTTCAGGTAGTTGGGAGGATCATTTGCCTCTAGTTGAGTTTGCGATAATAATAGCTACCACCCAAAGATTCGGGATGGCGCCTTATGAGGCCTTGTATGGAGGAAGTGCAGATCGCCTATAGGTTGGTTCGATGTGGCGAGGTGCGGCTAGTGGGACCAGATTTGGTGCAAGCAGTGATGGATAAGGTGAAGTTAATCCGAGAGCGACTATTGATACCGCAGTCGATGTAAGTCGATGCAGATCATCGTCGTCAGCATCCGGAGTTCGCAGTGATGATTGGGTTTTCCTAGCGTGTCACCCACGGCGGTGTGATGAGATTCGGAAGAAGGAAACTCACCAAGGTACATCGGGCCATTTCAGACATCCGCAGGTAGGCAAGGTTGCCTACGAGCTGGATCTCGCCGTCCGATCCGGAGGCGGTGCATCCGTGTTTCACGTATCTATGCCGAGGAGATGTATCGGATCCATCTGTGGTACACCCGATTGACGATGTCCGTGTGACCAGGGGTTATCGTATGAGGAGATTCCCATAGCGATAGTCGATCGTCGTTAGCGCTCATGACGAAGGACGGGCTTCCGCCAAAGTCTTGTGGCGAACGAGCTCGAGAGAGATGACGGGAAGCCGAGGAGGACATGAGACGTAAGTATCCTCACCTATTCCCCACACCTCCGTGTAATTCACTTTCCTACTTGTAAATTTCCATTATCATTTATGCCTAAGTGTTGTTTTGGCCGTGTGTGGCATTTGCTAATCGCTTAAGCTTCTTCGATAATCGTTTTGAGAAGGAACATTCGACGAATGTTTCGGGCGAGGAGAATGTTATACCGTATTTTCGTGAGTATGTACGTAAGGGAATACGCATAAAAAGTTTGGCTTTAAAGTTAGCCTCGACGCTTTTTTGTACACAACTCGCTTAAAGAATCGCTTTCGACTAAACGCTTTCCACGCCTTCGTAGGAAAATTCCGCTATGCCATTACTAATTTTGCGGATTTTTCCGAGAGACGAAACATTTTGGACCAACGGGAGGGCAACACTTGCACCTCCCATTGGTGGACTTGAATCGCCCATGGACGAAATGGAGAGCCAAGGCACGCTTTTTGTGCCTTGTGCACAAGTCAAGGGTTGGTAGGATATTTGTGTTTAGTTAATCCTCACCCTACACTTGCCTTGCACTTGTCTTCATCTTGGCCATTGGTGGCCAAGGCTTGAGCTATAAATACCCCCTTAGAGATGAAGAGTTATTCATCCACAAAGTTATCTTCCAAGTCTAAAAATCCTCTCCTCTCCCTTAAGCTTTCGTCCAACACCTCTTCCCTCCTCAGTGTAGTGTGGCCGAGAGCCTACCCCCCCTAGCCTCGCCGAAATCTACCCCCCTCCCTTGGTAGAAAAGTTGTCTTCTAGTATCGTTATAATGCCCAAAATACCCTAGCCCAAAACCCTTATTCCTTAGTAGAAGTTGTGAAGAACTTCTAAGGTTTCGAGCTACCTGAGCGCATAACTTAGAGCTAAACCTTGCTCAGCGCGACTTTATCTAGGATATTATTGGGCTTACCGAGGTAACTAATCCTAACCTCTTTGAATTAGAGAATACTTACTGTTGTAGTATTAGAATAAGTATTAGATACTTAGAAGAATATCACGAATAGAATTGAACTGTTATCACAAAGAAGGCGGTTTAAAAGAAGAATAATTGAATCAGACTCACATAGGACTGCTACATGAGACTTACATAGCTCACCGTAGGGTTGTACTGCCCGACTTTCCGTAATTATGAACCCTGCTTAGAATGACCCTGAGCGCTTTTGATAGATATCTGTGACTATTATAGGGTCGACTCTGCGACATATTCAACTTGGCGGTGGTTTTCACGAGAAGGTATGTGATTCTTCCTAAAGCATGATATTTTACAATATATAGTACTAGACGCATACGTGTTAATCGAATAACTACGCAATGTCTTTGACTTAAGCCCGAATAATACTTATGGTAATGCCTCACGCTTAAGCTCGAATAATACTTACGCAGAATGCCTCACGCTTAAGCTCGAATAACAAGAATCAAAACATTTCAAAAGAATATCAATCATTTTTAATGTAAGATAAATATTTGGTTTTAAAACAAAAGCGTAAGAGTTATACTGGCTTTATGGGAAGTTAGGTATAACAAACTTAAGAAGATAAAAAGGAATTGTTTACTTGTTTTGTTTATAAAAGCCTTGTATTGATTTCTGTTAAGTGTAGTAAGATTGTTTGATAAGTAGACATGTTAAGATGCTACCTGTGTTAGTGTCTTGTAACGCCGTAAAGGGGGTCATTCTTGCCAGGCTTACGTTGCTAACCGTAAGTCCATTGTATCGTTATTGTATCACCTACCCTTCGATCGTTATACGCGGGCTTGCCTCGACGCGGTCTATACGGCCTACGCGTCTGTGAGACTATGCGAGCAGCGGTATGCTCCAGATTGATCATTCCGGCGCTTAGCCCGACGCGGGGACTCCTACGCGTCCGCTGAGACTACGCGGTCTTTTTGAGGCTATGCGGCCGCGGAGCCTAGGCGACGCCGGGTTAGCTGCCCCGGCGCGAAATATCTCACGCGGTCCGCGGACCCATGCGGCCGCGGAAGTTCAGACTAGGCACGCAGAATGATACTATGGGCGATCGCCTTGCTTCGATCATTCGCGCCTAGAATAGACTGCTACGCTTTTCCTATTATCATTGTTGTTTGTGATGTGGCACTATGTGCAATTGAACCGATTGTATTTGTGAAAAGGTTTTAAATACTTTGATTTCATTTTAAGTACTTTATAGTTTCACATACTTGGTAATTGTTAGATCGACTCTCCTTCTGGGCCGCTCATGCCGCAGGTGGGCAAGCAGTGCTAGATCCACATCCTTAGGATCTTTGCGTTGTGTCGTGAGCTCCATCTTCTCCGAGGCTCTACTTTTGGGTATGATCTCCTCAGATTGTAGATAGTTTTGTACAGGTATGGCGGGCCCTGTCCCGCCATAGTTGTTTACTTCCTCAGAGGTCTGTAGTACTATTATACTGGGATGAATCGCAAAACTTGAGTTATTTATATTATGCCGAAAGGCAAGCTTTTCATCGATAAACTATGTCTTATTTTATAAACTGCTTCTGTCTTGTTTTATATTCCACTGTTACTCGATGTATGACTACTGGGTGCCCTGGCGCAGATCACTACCACGCCGAACGGGTCGTGATAACAGTGGTATAGAAATACTCTCCTAGTATTGTTATAATGCCCAAAATAATTTAGCCAAATACCTTGTAGTACTTTCCAAAGTACCCTTTTTACAAAAGCCCAGAAAATACTATTATACTTTCCCTCAGTCTCTAAAACGAAACCCTAAGTAAAATCTTCACCCGTAGTTGAAGTTATAAGTAGAAGTTGGTTAGAACTTCTGGGGTTGTTTGAGCTGGCCTGAGCGCCTGAGTAGAGCTAAACCTTGCTCAGATCGACATTTAAACTCGGATAATTTTGGGCTTATCGAGGTAAACATTCTTGACCTTCTCGTTGTAATTGGAAATTACATGTTGTTGGATTATATAGTTGAAGTATACTATATATAGAACTGAACATAGTTGTGCGGCAATGTCTTTTGACTTAAGCTCGAATAATACTTACGCAATGTCTTGCGACTTAAGCCCTAATTTAAATAAGAGAACTGAATCAGAATTACATAGGATCAGACATGAGACTTGTGTAGCATTGATGTGTAGTAGAATTGTACACGTCCGGTCGACGTGTTAACCCTCTGTTGGCTTGGTAGCCTACTCGATAGAGAGGAGGAGATTTACGCTCATGTGCGGAGGTGGCCGGAATTTTCGTCAGAGAAAGATGGAAACTTGTGTTTAAGAGTTAATAGACGTTTGTGGCCTTTATAGGTGAAAGTACTAAGAGTAGCGTATTCTACTCGAGGAGTGGAAAGGGCTAGTGCGTTGTAGTACTTGGAGCTTTTTGCTTATTGTCGATAATCGCCGCGAGGTATGTGAACCTCTTCCTATCTCTTCTAGCATGATATGTGTGAACTATGTAGTACGGTAGACGACATGTGCTAAATGTATTTGATTGTTTAAAATAAAGTGTTATAACGCTTTATGGGAAGTCGGTTATATGACTTTATGTGGATAAGCAAATACTTTGTGGTTTCTAAAAGGTAATCGATTTGAATAATAACCGCTTGATATGTGTTAATAAAGAACTTGAAGTATTTCAAAAGATTTATGAATCGCTTTGAAAGAATGAGTAGTACTTGGTTTTGAAAGCTTAAGAGTTATACTAGCTTTATGGGAAGTTAGGTATAACGCTTAAGAATGTTTTATCGATTTCGAAATCAGAATGTGTATCGACAAACCATCGCGGCGTTAATAAAAGGAAAATGTATTGACTAATGAAGTATTATTAAAACCAGAGAAACCTCCATCCGCATGTAAGCTAAGATGAGACAAAATGATATTACATTTCCTAGATCACGGTCGCTTAATAAGATTGATTATAAACAAGAATAACCTACTCACATATAAGACGTATGTTTCTCAAAACGCTTAAAGGAGAATTATGTTTTAAAGGACTAAAACTATGAATTACGAAACCTTTTCTAAAATGAGAAACTTGAGCATTCAAATTAGGCAAACTCAACGTTTGGAAAATAAGGTTGTTACTTGATTTTACAAAGGAAAGCATTTTGGTTTACTTAACAATGTTAGTCACTCCAATTTTATACTACGTATCGTGACCTTTGTAAAAGAAATGGATCTTAAAAGGAATTTAACGAGTAGTACTTTAAGGTTAAAATCCGACTTTGACATAAAATGAAAGTACCTTGAGTCGTGTGTAACTTGCTTATGCTTGTTGTTATGAAACTTGACCATGTTACGTGTGATAGCCTTGTTGCAAAGATCGTGTTCTACTCGACCACGGCTCATCCGAATGTATTTCACTTGACACGGGTCATCCGAATGTATTTCACTTGATTACGGTTCATCCGGAATGTATTTCACTTGATTACCGTTCATCCGGAATGTATTTCACTCGACCACCGGCTCATCCGGAATGTATATCACTTGACTACCGATTCATCCGGAATGTATTTCACCGACACCGTTCATCCGGAATGTATTCCACACGCTTTCTATATTGGGTCCATAAGATGGGCCGAGACACGTTATACGTATCACATGATTTGTACCTAGATCGCGGCGGAGGAAGAAGTTCCACGCATGAGGGATGACTTTGAGGGCGTGAGTCACGACTTGACATGGCATCGCTTCTATATTGTGAATCGTAGTTTGCTATCATACATGTCTCCCGCTTATATAGACTATTATGATTTCATTTACGATTTTACGCTTTCACATACTTGGTACTGCCAGATCGACTTCTCGGGGCCGCGTCATGCCGCAGTAAAAGGTACATCGGTTGTCGATCCCCGCTTAGGATCACCTTTCAACAGATTGGAAGCTCCGCCTTCTGAGGCTTATCTTTTGTATGTTACCCGAGTCCGTAGATGCTTATACATTCGTGGTATGGCGGCCCCGTCCCGTCATAGCCATTGTAAAATCTTAGAGGTCCAGAGTAATCGCAAGTGTGGTTTGTAAAAAGATAACGTCGGTATTTATGTATATATGATGAAGGCAAATCGCTTTGGTTGGCCTGTTTATTTATCTTTTCTCTTAATTCATGTTCATGTTTTTATTTCCGCTGATTTTCTCTGATGTTGTATCACTAGGGTGCCCGGGGTAAGGCACCAGTCACGGGCCCGGGTTCGGGTCGTGACATTATCTCCCTTTCATAATCTTGATCATCAGGCGCCACCTTATAATCACTCCCTCCGCAGGAGACAACAATCCCCACAACTTCCTCTGAAATACACACACTGGCCCGAGGGCGAATGCGATTCTGAGACTCACCTGAGTTCTTAACCCTGCTTGGTAAAACTTCCAGAAACAAAAACAGCCGTACTGGCTCCACTGTCGCCTTAAGGTGAAGGTAGGCACCCCGCAGCCTTACAACCTTCTCGATAACTCAACACACGAGTAAACGGTCCCGATCAAGAACATGACGGGCTGCCCCATCGCCCGACCACCGGTCGAACGATCCACGAACTCAGTCTGTTAACTAAACTTGGGCCTAACACCTCACAACCCTAACACAAGGCGGGACCCCACAACCTGACCCCACCACCAAACTCGCCGCGGGTTGACCCGCAACGTGGCCTCAACCCGACCCTAAGAACGCGCACAATATTAGCTCCCCGAAGGAAAACTCTCACTAATCACGTTACGAAAACCTAGCGGTCTTCATAGCTCAACTACCCTCTTTCATTTCACACTACTCAGGGACTTATCCCACAAACGTAGCTCACGTGCACTATGCACTCCTATAAGGATAAAACATAACACTACACCTTTACCCGAGATGGCCTTACCTCTAAGGTCTTTACGTAAAACATTCTAAGGCTCACACCTTCTCTATCCCCCAAAATCTTACTCGGTTAACTAACCAAGATTTCTAATCACAACTAACACTGCTATCAGAACATAGCACTTAAGGTATACTCACCTTATCACATAAACAAAACTCTAGAGGGTTAAAGATATATCTATATCTACTGCTTCACTCCCCTTAGTCGTTCTAATCAAACCTGCCCCGTAGGGCGCATAGCTGAGGGAGATGACAAACTACCCACCGATCCTGAAGGCTAAGTCCTCCTACAAGGACACTCTTCGACACCAGACCCTGACGGTCATAGGTACAACAAGTACCAACCTAAAAGATGACATTCCCCGGGATGACGTCTGTCACACTGTGAACCGGAAGCCCTGGAGTTCTGACCAACTCCTGCACACCCCGAACGTCCTGAAATTTGTAGAAGACCACTCTGCACTGGCGGAGGTGCATATCTAACCTGCTGGGGAGGCGACTCGCCTCGAAAGTTACCAAAGGACCTTGCTGCTCTGGCCCTCTTCTACTGTCCTTCGTTAACCCGTCGATCTCTACACGTCTCGGCCTGCTGCGCATAAGCCCGTACACAGGCCATGCTCAAGCCTAACTGAAGAATTACTCTTGCACAACCCTCTTTTAGATAGTCCTCAAGACTCGCGGTACATCGGTATACTCTCTGGTAGCCAAATCTATAGCTAGTAATGTGGTTGTCTCGCAATCTATATTCACTGCTCTGGCCGCGAATCAAGGTTCATATATCATGGCCGCAGTAGGATCGCCGCTGCGTACAACTCACTGGGCTAGTGGCGTCGCAGAAATCCCGAATGAAGCACTACCCTAGGTAAAGATTGGGCTGTGCCCTCGCAACCCTCCGAACTCTACTCAGCCTCCACGGCCGCTTTGCCCTCCCGGGCGGGTTGCCACGCGAGGCATAGCGGTAAGGAAAGAAATACGTTAGAGGGTCCAACTTACAACACACTCTAAGGCACGATCTCGAGTGAGAAGAATAGAAACCAATCCTAAAATATCCTATAGCCTCCTCGATTATTGGTGTGGTGCACAACACACCGATAATCAAGACTTCATCGATACGATGCGTAGACACTTTCCGAGGATTAATCGCTCGATACCACTTTTGTCACGACCCAAACCTGTTCGTGGATCGTGCCTTACCGGGCACCCTAGTGACACAACATCGAGTAATCAATGAACATAAAACACATACATGAAACAAGTGAAGTACAAAATGTAAACTGAGGAAAGCTTGCCTTCAAGATATATAAATAACCACTTTTACAAAAGAACGCTTTAATCCTTTTACAAACCCCGCCACAACAAGATTACATGCACCTCTAAGAAATGATATGACAACAACGACGGACGGGGCTCGCCATACCCCGAATGTAAGCACTTACAACAACAGGACTATACCAAGATAAGCCTCCGAGAAACGGAGCTTCCCAAAAGTGAATCGTGACCCAAGAGCGAGGATCAACGATCGTGTACCTTTACTGCAGATGAACGTAGCCCTCGGGCGAGGTCAAGATAACAAAAAGTATGTGAAATCAAAATAACATCAGAATGAAATCATAGTAGTCTATACAAAGCAGAGACATGTATGATAACCAAACTACGCTTTACAATAACTAAGCAAATATATCAAGTCGTGACTCACGCCTCAAGTCATCACAAAAGAACATAACAATGGGTCTCACGCCCACAACATCAATCGTGCGTGGACACATTCTCATCACGGCAGCTTATGATATAAAAGCACCAAGGAACACACATGAACACCGTGTCCCACTGCCATAATAACACCGCACGGTAAGTACGAAGGCATAGCCGACTACTAACACCTACGCATCAACAAGGTCATGAATCAGATCATAAGATCTGTCTGCACCGTCACATGATAAAAGCCGCCACTTGCCCGCAGATCTAATGCGCGCCTAGTCCTCGAACTTCCCGCAGCTCGCGATAGGCCAATCTCTTCGCCCGCATGAGGCATTCCCGCATCGAGGTAGCTACTCCCGCATCGCCCCGACTTCCGAGTCCGCATGGCCACAAGGACCGCATGCCCATAAAGGACGACACTAACACGAACTCGTAGCCCGCATAGGCCCCGGGACTCGCGTAGGTATTCTCGAATCATAGGTCCATCGACCCGCCTGAGTCTACCCCGCATCGGAGGGCAGCTTAACCCCCGGAATCATCTCAAGAGATGAATGCCACAATACTATCATAACGACTGATAGTTAATAAGCACAATCAAGGGAAACCCCTTTACACAAACATCACAAGATACTAACACACGTAGCATCCTAACACGTTTACTTATCAAAGCAACAAGAAAGTATTACAAGGCTATCACAAACCAATACAATCAAGTTGTTCACACAAGGTACTTCCTACTATATGATTAACAAGATCGGGTTTTTATCCCCAAAGTACTTCATACATTAACTCTTTAAAAGATACGTTACTTTCACAAAAGTCACACAATACCCGTAGTATATGAAAATAGAGTGATTATTTTTTTTTTTAAGTAAATCAATTACTCCTCTTTGTAAAATCAAGTAGCAACATTCCTTTCCAATGTTCAAGTTTGCCTAATTTCCAATGTTCAAGTTTCTCATTTTTAGAAAGGTTTCGTAGTTCATAGTCTTATTCATTTAAGAATATAATTCTCCTTTAAACAATCTGAGAAACCTAAGCCTTATATGTGAGTAGGATATTCTTGTTTATTACAATCTTATTACAGCAGCCATGATCTAGGAAATATCATTTTGTCTCATCTTAGCTTCTATGCAGATGGAAGTTTCTACTGGTTTTAATAATACTTAATTATTCAAAACATTTCCTTTTATTAACGCTGCAGTGGTTTGTCGATACACATTCTGATTTCCGAAATCAGTAAAACATTCTTAAGCCGTTATACCTAACTTCCCATAAAGCTATAATAACTCTTAAGTTTTCAAAAACCAAATATTACTTCTTCTTTCAAAATGATTCAAAAATCTTTTGAAATACTTCAAGTTCTTTATTAACACATAACAAGCCAGTTATAGTTCAAATCAGTTACCTTTTAAAAACCACATGTATTTTCTTACCAACATAAAGCTGTTATAACCAACTTCCCATAAAGCCGTTATAACACTTTATGTTTTACACCAATCAAATACGTTTAGCACATGTACGTCTACCGTACTACATATTTCACACATATCATGCTAGAAGAGATAGGAAGAGGTTCACATACCTCGCGGCAGTATCGACTAATAGCAAAACGCCCAAGTACATCCAACCGTCGGCTACTCCTGCCAAGTAGATCGCGCCACACGTAGTACTTCAACCTATAAGGCCACAAGGCGCTTATTAACATTTAGATCTCATCGAGAATATTCTAAAAAATTCGCAAGACTCTCCCGCAACAGCGTAACTCTCCTCCTCTATCGAGGACGGGTCCCAAGCCAACCAGGGGGGGTGATACATCTAACCCTAACGGCGACAATACTACTCCACGCACTACTACACAAGTTCATCAGAATACACCCTATGTAATTACTGCCAAGATTCTTCTTTCAATTCGTGCTTAAGTCGCAAAGACATCGCTGTAAGTATTATTCAGGCTTAAGCCAGGCATCCGAT
This sequence comes from Przewalskia tangutica, assembly GCA_029844215.1. Lineage (NCBI taxonomy): Eukaryota > Viridiplantae > Streptophyta > Magnoliopsida > Solanales > Solanaceae > Przewalskia > Przewalskia tangutica. The sequence goes on along the minus strand of CM056726.1, from coordinate 83,508,263 downwards.
AACTACGCTCAGTTCTATATCTAGTATACTTCAACTATATATTCTAACAATATGCAATTTCCAATTACAATAGAGGGACAAGATAATTACCTCGATAAGCCCATAATTATCCTAGTTAAAGTCGATCCTGGGCAATCGTTTAGCTCCAACTCCGTGCGCTCCAACCCGCTCCAAACTACCCTTAGAAGTTCTAACCAACTTCTACATACAACTCCAACTAACCATGGAGATTTTCCTTAGGGTTTCGGTTTGGTGACTGACGGTAAGTATAATAGTATTTCTGGGCTTTTCGTATAGGTATAACCTTAGAATACAACAAGGTATATGGCTAAGGTAATTTGGGCATTATAACAATACTTTTGAGAGTATTTCTACCAAGAGGGGGGGGGTATTATACGAAAACAACTAGGCTAGGGGGGGGTACCCCACGGCCACACCACAAAGGGGAGAGGAGGCTCGCCACAAGCGGCCTATCTAGGAGGGGCTCTTGACCAGAGTCAAACAAGAGGGGAGGGGAAGGATAGCAAGACTTGGAACATATTTGGAATGGATGAAGAAGTCATCCTAAGGGGGGTATTTATAGCACAAGCCAAGGCCAACCAATGGCCAAGATCTAGCCAAGTGCATAGCAAGTGTAGGGCCAAGATCTAGCCAAGTGCCCCTAACCAACTAACACACAAAATATCCTACCTACTACTTGACAAAATTGTCACCAATTCGTCCAAGCCAACCGCCCACACTCCATCAATGAGAGGGTGACAAGTGTCGCCCTCTCGTTGGTCCAAAATGTTTCGTCTCTCGGAAAAATCCGCAAAAATTAAAAATAACATAGCCGGAATTTTCCCTACGAAAGCTGTGAAAACGTTTCGTCTAAAAACGACTCTAACCGGGTGTTATGCACAAATAAAATTCGGCCAAGCACTTTAAGGCACAAACTTTTCTACGTACGTCCCCGCGTACATACTCTGGAAATACGGGGTATAACACTAGCGGTCCTTGGAACCGCCTATTTGATTTCAGGTATATCCTTTACACTCTAGAGACTAGTATGCATTGATGATGTGATGTTGTGCTAAGTATTATGTTAATTGTGATTTAGAGGCCCGGTTAGTAAAGGGGAAGTTGAGTACATAGAGATTGTGAGCCCTAGAATATTATACGTGGAGACCTTAGAGGCGAGGCCGTCTTGGGTAAAAGATTTTGTTTGCGATTCGACCTTTGTTGGAGTGCATAGTATACGTGGGGTATAATTGCGTGATAAGTCCCTGAGGGGTGTGAATTATAAGAGGGTAGTTGAGCTAAGAAGACCACTAGGTTTTTATTGACTTGATTAGTGAGATTGTTCCGGATCGGGGAACAAGGATTGGCGCGAAATGGGTCGGGTTGAGGCGGATGGTGGGTCAACCCGCAACCCGCATTGTGGGGTCGATTTGTGGTCCCGTGTGATGGGGTCACGAGGGTACTAGGCCCAAGTTTAGGTAACCATCGACGAAGTTCGAGGATGCGTCGACCGAAGAGTCAGTGATGAGGTCACCTATCTTGTCTTTGATCAGGATCGCATTTCTACGGAGGATTTATGCGAGATGTTATGTATCGTGAGGGTTGTAAGGCTGCCCGGGTTCCTACTTTCTATGGCGTGCGAGCCCGCCGCTATTTCTTTTGTGTCTGGAGGTTTTAGCAGGCAGGGATAGGAACTCGAGTGAGTCGCCGTATTGCATTTACCCTCGGGCCGGTGTTGTGATTTCAGGGGTAGCTGTAAGGATTATGTGCCTCTTGTTGAGTGTGTATTATTATAATAGCTACCATTTCAGTATTCGGATATCGACACGGAAGGCTTGTATAGGCGGAAGTGTTGATTGCCAATTGATTGGTTCGATGTTGGCAAGGTTCAGATAGTGGGTACATACTTGTTTCAGCAGAATGTGGATAGGGAGAAGCTTATCCAGATGGGGTTGTTTGCAGCTCGGAGTCACAGGCGTGACGGATAATCAAAGATCAACACTTGGAGTTCGTGCCGACGGTGGGTCTTCAAGGTACCACCGGCGGTGTGACGAGTTTTGGAAAGCAGGCAACTTAGCCCAAGTACTTTGGGCCTTTCAAAGATTGGTTGTACAATAGTAGGGTTGCCTATAAGATAGCACTGCCGTCCGACTTAGTAGGCGATACGTCCGGTACTCCATGTTACTAGTTTTCGGAAGAGTATCCTTTGGACCAGGAGTGAGAGTTAGTGTTGTTTTACATGTTAGAGGTGATTCCTCGTGGTTTGGATTTGTATGTTATGCTATGGCCATTGATGGCATGATTGGTTTCGTAAGTGTAGTAGTGAAGACTATACCGGAGCATGTGTGTTTGGAATCTTAGAAGGAACATTCGGGATGAATGTTTCTAAGGGGGGAAGAATGTTATACCCCGTAGTTCCCGGGTATGTATGTGGGGATGTACGTACGAGAATAGGACAGAAATTTTGGAAAGAAAGAAAGATGTGAATTTTTCGACGGAAAAGTTCCGGTTTTTGTGAAGAAAAAGGTTCGTTAGTGGGAATTGGATTCCCAGATTTGGTATTCGGACTTCTTGGATTATATTAGAATTTTGAGATTTTATTTTCGGAAATGGTCACGTGGGCCCACTGAGGAATTTACTGCTTTGTGGGGCCCGCTTTGTTTTTGAGGTTTCCAGATTTTGGATATTTTCGAAAACGAAATATTTTGGACGAATCGGGGAGACACGTGTCACCCTCAGGTGGCCATGTGTCGAATGGTGTGACAAGTGGCTAGCCACTTGTCACCTACTCACTTGGCCGATTTTGGCCTTGACACTTGGTAGCCTATTTCGTTGGCCATGTGTTGTGGTGGGACCCACACACAAATGGCCCAATATTGACCACCCACCTTGCATTGATCTTGGCCCTTGACTCTTCTATATATACCCCTTAGCTTGAAGAGTATTTCATCAACACTTGAAAGCCTTTCAAGGCAAAATACTCCCCTCCCTTTTTTTGTGGTTTCGTCCCACCCCTCCCCTCTTGTGTAGAATACCTTGTGTATTGTGGTATAATTCCAAATACACTAGCCTATTATCCCTAGTAGTATTCCAAGGTTGTTTTAATACTTGGAGCCCGGAAATACTACTTTATCCGCTAGTCGCAAAATGAAACCCTAGAAAATCTTCATGAGCTTGGTTGAAGTATTTAGAGAAGTTGTTTAGAAACTTCTAAGGGTTGCTTGGAGCGGGTTGGAGCGTAAGAATTGAGCTAAGCGTTGCTCGTGATCGACATATAATCTTGGATAATTTTGGGCTTATCGAGGTAATGATCTATGCCCCTATTGTAATTGGATATTACATATTGTAGTAATATTTAGTTGAGCATACTATATATAGAATGAGTATTGAATCGTATTTACATAGTATGTATTTATGAGATCGTTGTATTATTGTGGAGTAGAATTGAACACGCCCGGTTAGACGTATAATCCTCAGGAGTTGTTGGCACAGTAGCGGCCCGGATAGGAGGAGATTTATGTGATAGCGGGGAGGTGCCGAATTTTCTATAGAATCGTGAATCGCTTACTTAAGTATTCTATGAAGAGAACTAGAGATTGATAGATATATTGTGGCCTTTATAGGTGGATCTTCACGCCGACATACTTGACTTGCTCAGGCTTAAGCTAAAAGGTATGTGATTCTTCCTATACTCTTGAGCATGATTGTTGTAAACTATATAGTACCAGACGTGCGTGTGTGAAATGGATTTTGTTTGTTTAAAACATAAAGTGTTATAATGGCTTTATGGGAAGTTAGTTATAACGACTTTATGAAAATAAAAGAAAGATTTGGTTTTGATCAGAAACGACTTGATTTTGAAAGTTAAGAGACTTGATCTTGAAAGACAAGAGACTTGACTTATAACGACTTGTTTTTTTGGAAAAAGAGAAGTAACTTGATTTAAGTATAAGTTACTTGTTTTGAAAAGAGTAAAGTTATTTGGGTTTTAAAAGAACACTTGTTGTTGTTTTAAAAGAAAAGCACTTGGTTTTAAAAAGGTATAGAGTACTTGATTTTAAAAATCTTATAAAGATTTTCTGAAGGTGTATAATTTGGTTTAAAAAGGGAAACGTGTTTTAATACTACGAGTATTAGTATCATGTGGCTTTTACGAAAAAAGAGGTCTTTTTGAAAGAATGAAAGTATGTAGTATTTTGGGTTTGAAACCCGGATTGTTGATAAAAATGTATGTATGTTGAACTTACCTATGCTTGATGTGCAAGTGTTTTGTTGATGTGCTGTCGTGACTCTCTGGGAGGGCCGGTTATCTGATTGATTGTTGGACATACTGACGCGTTGGATTTTCCACGAGTATGCGTCCACTTTGAGTATCATCTTGTTATTCCTTCGACATGCCGACGTGATGGATGTTCCACGCACGCGCCCGATGAGGATGATTTCATGGCCATGACTTCCGAGGTGAGATGCCGGGGCATGCGGTCATTGTGAGGTTCAGATTGTTAGTCCATGGACCGCTAATCCATGAAGCTTGCCGCAGTGACGAGCGATCACGGGCTTGATTTGTACGTGTGGTTCAGGCACACTTTAGATACTTGTTCTGGTCATTTCTCGTGTATCGGTAGCCTCTGGTAGATAGCTTGTGATACTTGCCTCGGTCATATCTCGTGAGACGGTTGGCTAGTGGCACGTTAGCTTTGGTACTTGCCTCGCCGATTCGCGTGGCTATCTTTTGATCCGTAATTAGCCCGCACTTGCCCGTGAAGTTTTATGACTAGCTTTTGATCCGTATAGCGATTCTACCGCCCGATCGGTTTGACGACGCAGTGATCTAGTGTTGAGTTCACATATGGATGTTGTTTTACATCATGTACGCCGCTTTGAGGAATGAGTTCCACGCATGAGTGATATTATGGGCGTGAGACCCATAGTTATGTGTGAGTGATTATTCGGGACGCGTCCCTTACTTGGCATAATTGTTTACTTATCGTAAAAGGTTTTTATAAAATGATGAAATGTGATTTCATTACGATTTTTCGATTTCACATACTTGGTACTGTTATCGACTCCTTCGGAGGCTGCGTTCATGCCGCAGTAGAGGTACATCGTCAGGATCCTCGCCATAGGATCTCGCCAACAGATTGGAAGCTCCGCTTTCCGGAGGCTTATCTTTTGGTATGTTTCCCTGAGTTGTAGGTTCTTGTACATTCAGGGGTATGGCGGGGCCCTGTCCCGTCATAGTTGTTGTTACATTCTTAGAGGTCTGTAGTACTGTTGTGGGCAGTGTTGTAAAGGATTGTAACTGTTCGGTTTTATATATACGCATGAAGGCGACCGTTTTGGTTGGCCTATTTTCTTATGATGTATCTTGTTTCATGTTTAAGTTTTTATTTCCGCTGATTTTCTCTGATGTTATATCACTAGGGTGCCCGGGGTAAGGCACCAGTCACGGGCCCGAGGTCGGGTCGTGACACATATTACTAACACTTCCATTTCTTCCCCATAGATAACCGGCTCACCGGAAAACTAAAATCGAACCAACCTCTCTCTACAGTCAACCTTGGCATACACGAAGCCAACTAGTCCATACCCATAATGACCTTAAAGTTTGTCGTATCCAGCTCTACTAGGTCTGCTAGGGTCTGACGACTGTATCATCACCGGGCAATTCTTATATACCCGCCCAGCTACCACCCAAACACTCACGGGTGTAGCTGTTACACCCCGTACTTCCAGGGTATGTATGTGAAGACGTACGTACGAGAATATGACATTAAGATTGGAAAGGAAGAAAGATTTGATTTTCCGACGTAATATTTTCCGGATTTTGTGAAGGAAAAAGGTTCGTAAATGGGAATTGGATTCCCAGATTTGGTATTTGTACTTCTTGGAATATTAGTGAATTATGGATTTTATTTTCCGAAATTGGTCACGTGGAGCCCACGGGAGAAATTTACGATTTTGTGGTGCCCACATTGTTTTTGTGATTTTGGCCATTATGGATGTTTCCGGAAGATGAAATATTTTGGACGAATAGGAGGGCGACACGTGTTACCCCCTTAGGTGGCCATGGTGGCCGAAATTGGTGGGACAAGTGGCTAGCCACTTGTCCATGTTGGCCGAAATGGAGAGACAAGTGGCAAGCCACTTGTCTCAAGTTTTTGTGGAACATGTGGATTGTGGTACCCACACACACTTGTCCCCAATCTCTACCACACACTTGCTTTGATCCTAGCCCTTGATTTCCCTATAAATACACCCCTTGTTGCAAGACTTCTTCATCCACACTTGAATTAATTTCCAAGACTTGAAATACTCCCTCCCCTTTGATAGTGTCTTGGAAATAGCCCTTGATCATTGACCAAAAGTTGTCCGAAAATCCTTAAACTTTTTAGTGTTCTTCCTTGATGTGTTAGGAAGGTTGTTAACCAAGAGTTAGACAAGATTTCACACCCCTAGCCTTAAAAACCCACCTTGGCCGAAAGTTGCCATATTTAGAACCTACGTGTTCTTCACTTTTTGGAGTTGGATCTTGAAGAGAAGTTGGTTAGGAACTTCTAAGGGTTGCTTGGAGTGGATTGGAACGTAAGGAATTGGAGCTAAGAATTCCTAAGGATCGACTTTTAATCATTGGAAAATTTTGGGCTTATCGAGGTAATGATCTTTGTCCTTCTATTGTAATTAGAGATTACATGTTGTAGTAGTTTATAATTGAGTATATGATGTTTGGAAGGATGATTGAAAAGAAATGGATTGTTTAGTATATTGTGGAGCAGAATTTTACACGTCCAGTTAGGCGTGTAATCCCCTTTGAGTTGTTGTATTATTGCACCTTAAATGTGGCATGTTGGCTATAGATATCGGGCCTTGAAAAAGGTGGAGGTAAGTAGATACAGGGGAGGTGCTACCCAATTTTCTGTAGGATAAGGAACCTTATACTTAGAAATGTTCTACGAAGTGATCTAGACGTTGATAGACGTGTTTGGTTGTTATAGGTGGATATTCTACGCGCGGCATATTCGACTTGGCTAGTGGATTAAGCTGAAGAGGTATGTGATTCTTCCTATTCTCTTGAGCATGATTATTTGTGAAATATATAGTGGGGTAGACGCACATGTGTTAAAGGAGTTGGATTTCCTTTTTGTGTCCTTGACTTGATTCTAGAGTTAAGTGACTTGATATGAAATGTTAAGGACTTGAATTGTGTTAAAAAGTGGTGGAAAGTCATTCGTGAGTAATGTGTACTTTGTCTTTAAAAGAATAAAGTTATCTTGATTTCGGAAAGGAGAATAAGTATCGATCAAGCCATTGCAGCGTTAATAAAAGAAAATGTATCGAAAATCAATTAAATTAAAATGAGTAGAATTCTCCATCTGCATAGAAGCTAAGATAAGACAAAATTGTATTACATTTTCTAGATCATGACTGCTTTAATAAGATCATTATAAACAAGTATTGATTTTCTTGATTTCCAAAGTAGGAAACTTGATTTCTAAAAGAGAAGAGACTTGAGAATTTGAAGTTAGGAAGCCTAAACTATTTTGAAAAGTATATTGTTACTTGACTTTAAAGAGGAGAAGTGTTTTTGTTTAAAAGGAAGGCATGATATTGTCTTGATTTGGTTTTAAAGGAAGTCATGATTTTGTCTTGGTTTATTTAAAAAGGAAGGTACGGAAATTGTTTTGATTTACTTAAAATGATAGTTACTCTGTTTTGATACTACGAGTATTAGTATCGTGTGGCTTTTACGTAAAAAGAGGTATTTTTGAAAGAATGAAAGTATGTAGTACTTGGGGTTAAAACCCGTATTTTTGGCATAAAATGAGAGTCTAGGAGTATGTTAAAATTGCCTATGCTAGTTGTGATGGCCTTTGTTGTGCAAGTGTTTTATTCCTATGCTACCGCGTCTCTCAGTTAGAGGGTCGGCTGTATTGCTGTAAATTTACTTGGACATACCGACATTGACGGAGGCTTCCACGGGTATGCTTCCATTGTGATTAATCATTGGACATGCTTGCGATGTGGGATTTCGAGGCATGTGACCAGGAGGCGGGTTAGATTCCCGGATTTATTTTATTACCCCATGGGCTAGCTCCCCATGAAGACATGTACCCGAGATGAGGGATGCCACGGGCATGTTATATACGATTATTACTCCATGGAATAGCTCCCCATGAAGACATGTACCCGAGATGAGGGATGCCACGGGCATGTTATATACGATTATTACCCCATGGATTAGCTCTCCATGAAGTCATGTACCCGAGATGAGGGATTCCACGGGCATGATATATATATATATATATGTATTGTATATGTGTACGCCGACAGTGAGGTAGGATGCCACGAGCGCGTCACATGGTTATATGTTACACCCACGGCTGTCGGCAGTGATGGAGGATTCCACGGGCAGGAGATATATATATATTGTATATGTGTACGCCGACAGTGAGGTAGGATGCCACGGGCGCGTCACATGATTTTAGATTACACTTACGACTGCCGGTAGTGAGGAAGGAGTTCCACGGACATGAGTGATGACTTTGAGGGCGTGAGTCCCTGACTTGGCATGACTACTTGTATATTGTGTACTGTAGTTTGGTTATCATACATGTCTCCTGTTTTATATAGACTGTTATGATTTCATTCTGATTTTCGCCACATACTTGGTAATGTTATGCAGACCTCGTGGCTGCGTCACGCCGCAGTAGGTACACCGGTTGTTGATCCTCGCTCTTAGGATCACAGTTCTGCGTTTTGGGAAGCTCCGTTTCTCCGGAGGCTTATCTTTTGGTATGATTCCCTAAGATTGTATGTTCTTGTACATTCAGGGGTATGGCGGGGCCCTGTCCCGTCGTAGATGTTATAAAATCTCTTAGAGGTCTGTAGTACTGTTGTGAGTTGGGCTTGTAAAGGATAACTGTTCGGGTTATATATATATATATACATAAAGGTGACTGTTTTGGTTAGCCTGTTTCTTATTTCATACTTGTTATACCCCGTAGTTGCAGGGTATGTATGTGAGGACGTACGTACGAGAGTACGACAGAAAATTTTGAAAAGAAAGAAAGATGTGAGTTTTCGACGGAAAAGTTTCCGGTTATTTGTGAAGAAAAAGGTTCGTTAATGGGAATTGGATTCCCAGATTTGGTATTTGGACTTCATAGATTATATTAGAATTTTGAGATTTTATTTTCGGAAATGGTCACGTGGGGCCCACGGGAGAAATTTACGGTTTTGTGGGGCCCGCTTTGTTTTTGAGATTTCCGGTATTTTGGATATTTTCGGAAGACGAAATATTCTGGGCGAATCGGGGGGCGACACGTGTCACCCCCATGTGGCACCCTTGGCCGATTTTTTTACCTTTGTGCACAACACCCGGTTGGAGTCGTTTTTCGACGAAACGTTTTACATAACTTGCGAGGGGAAAATTCCGGCTATGTCTTTTCTTATTTTTGCGGATTTTTCCGAGAGACGAAACATTTTGGACCAACGGAGGGTGACGTGTCACCTTCACAATGGAAACAGCAAGACTTGGCCGATTTGGGAGGCCAAGTTGTGCTAGATATTTGTAGATATTTGTGAGGGTTTTAAGGAGTAGGGCTAGGGTGCACTTGGCTTGATCTTGGCCTTACACTTGCCTTGCACATGGCTTGATCTTGGCCATTGGTTGACCTTTGGTTTTGCTATAAATACCCCTCCTCGTGAAGACTTATTCATTCACTCCTCACTTTGTCTAAGTCTTGAAATCCCTCCTCCTCTAGTAGCTCTCGTCCTAAGCCTCTCCTCCTCCTCCTTGTGGCCTTTGGCCGAGAAGGGTTCCTCCCCTTGTGGTGCTAGTGGGTACCCCTAGCCTAGTTGTTTTCGTATAATACCCTTGTTGTGGTATAGAAATACTCCCTAGTATTGTTATAATGCCCAAAATACCTTAGCCTTGTACCTTGTAGTATTCCAAAGATACCTCTATCGTGAGAGTACGGAAATACTACCTTTGTCCTTTTTAGTCTCAAACCGAAACCCTAAGGAAATCTTCATAGTTGGTCAAGTATTTGAGTAGAAGTTGGTTAGAACTTCTAAGGGTTGTTTGGAGTGGTTTGGAGCGCACGGAGTGAGCTAAACCTTGCTCAGATCGACATTATAACTTGGATAATTTTGGGCTTATCGAGGTAATTATCTTGTCCTCTATTGTAATTGGAAATTACATGTTTGTTGGAATATATAGTTGAGGTATACTATATATAGAACTGAACATTATTGTGCGCAAATGTCGTTTGACTTAAGCCCAATTTAAAGAAGAGAATCGAATCAGTAATTACATAGGTATCTGACATGAGACTTGTGTAGCTTTGTTGTAGTAGAATGGTACACGTCAGGTTAGGCGTAAACCCACTGGTTGGCTTGGTAGCGGCCTCGATAGAGGAGAGTTTTACGCTGCTGTGTGGGGGAGGTGCCGCGAATTTTACGTAGAGAAATGGAACCTTGTGTTTTGAAGTTAATAGACGTTTGTGACCTTTTTAGGTGAAAGTACTATGAGTAGCGTATTCTACTTGAGGAGTGGAAAGGGCTAGTGCGTTGTAGTACTTGGAGCATTTTGCTTATTGTCGATACTCGTCGCGAGGTATGTGAACCTCTTCTTATCTTTTCTAGCATGATTGTTGTGAACTATGTAGTACGCAGACGCATACGTGCTAAGTGATTTGGTTGGTTTAAAACATAGGGTGTTATAATAGCTTTATGGGAAGTTAGTTATAACGACCTTATGTAAATGAAAATGGTTTATCATGTTAGAAGTTAAGAGACTTGATCTTATAAGATAAGAGACTTAACTTATTTGTTTTAACGTGGATGTGTGTGAAACCTCATTCGTGAGTAATGAGTACTTGGTTTTTAAAGGGATAATGTTTTACCGATTTCGAATCGTAATGTGTATCGGCTGCACCAATCGCGGCGTTAATAAAAGGAAAATGTATTGAATAATGATGTGTTGTATTAAAACCGGTAGAAACCTCCATCCGCATGAAGCTAAGATGAGACAAAATGATATTACATTTTCTAGATCATGGTCTTTGTAATAAGATCGTTATAAACAAGAATAAACTACTCACATATATGACATATGTTACTCAATTGTTCTAAAAAGGAATCAAGTGATTAAGTTTGGGAACTATGAAACCATTTGAAAATGAGAAGCTTGAGTAATCGAAACTAGGCAAACTGGAACTTAGGAAAAGAATGTTGTTACTTGATTTTGAAAAGGAAGGTGGGTTGGTCATTCTAATACTACGGGTATCGGGTGACTTTTATAAAAGTAATGGATCTCTTTTAAAAGAACTTAACGTATGTAGTACTTTGGAGTTAAAACCCGACTTTGGCATAAAATGAAAGTACTTTGAGTTGTTGTGAAACTTGCCTACGCTTGTTGGTGAAACTTGCCTATGCTTGTTGTTGTGAAACTCGCCATGCTTGTTGTTGTGAAACTTGTCTATGCTTGTGATGATAGCCTTTGTTGTGCAAGTGTGGTATTTCGGTTACCGCTGCCTCGATAGGTAGGTCCGACTTGTTGAGAACTTACTTGACGCGTCTTGGCGTGATGGAGAATTCCACGTATGTTTCCATTTTGATTCTCGTCTTGTTGTTGATGTCACATGGACATGTCTACACCGATGCACTCCGGCACGCGGCCACGGTCGGGTTGATTACCGATATATTGTTATTGTGGTTACATGGACATGTCTACACCGAGGTAGAATTCAGGGGCATGTACGCGTGCAGGTTGATCACCCAAAGATATTATTGTTGATGTCACACGGACGTGTCTACACCGAGGTAGAATTCCGGTACGTGGCCGTGGGGCATTGGTATTATTGTTGCATCATGGACATGTCTACACCGATGCAGAATTCCGGGCACGCGCCATGATGCGAACATGATTGATGTTGTGGGCGTGAGACCCATAGTTATATTTGAGTGATGACTTGAGGCGTGAGTCCCCGATCGATATGATCGCTTTTATGTTGTGAATCGTAGTTTGGTTATCATACATGTCTCCCGCTTTATATAGACTAGTATGATTTCATTCTGATTTTTACGATTTCACATACTTGGTACTGTTAGATCGACCTCCTCTGGGCCGCGTTCATGCCGCAGTAGAGGTACATCGGCCGTGGATCCCCGCTCTTAGGATCACGATTCAACGTATTGGGAAGCTCCGCTTTCTTGAGGCTTATCTTTGGTATGTGTTCCACGAGTTGTAGGTTCTTATACATTCGTGGTATGGCGGGGCCCTGTCCGTCATAGTCGTTGTAAATCTTAGAGGTCCGTAAATCACAATGTGGCGAGGTTGTAAAGGATTAAACTGCTCGTGTTTTATGTATATCTGAAGGCAACCGCTGTTGACTCGCTTATTATTATATCTCTTGTTTCATGACTCATGTTTTATTTTCCATTGGTTTTCTCGATGTTGTATCACTAGGGTGCCCGGTAAGGCACGAAGACCCGGCCCGAACGGTCGTTACAAAAGTGGTATCGTGAGCGATTAATCCTCGGAAAGTGTCTACGCACCGTCTAGTAAGTCTTGATTATCGGTGTGTTGTGCACCACATCTATAATCGTGAGGCTATAGGACATTTAGGATTGGTTTCATTCTTCTCATTCCGAGATCGTGCCTTAGAGCCGTGTTGTAAGTTGGACCCTCCGACGTATCTCGCTTTTACCGATTATGCCTCCGCCAGGCAACCAGAGCCCAGAGGAGGCAAGGCGCCGAGTGCCGCTAGTGAGATACTGAGGAGTACGAGGCGCAGCCCAAACAAGACTGAGGTTGTGCTTCAGACGGCGGGTTTTGGACGCCGCCACCCAGAGAGGTTAGAGCGGCAAAGAATGGCCGCCGAGACCGCATACTGAGCCTCCAGTCCCGATGCAGGGCAGAGATGGGTTACGCGAGATGGCCCGATTTGGCCGGCCGTCGTGGCGATATGAGGATAGATAGGCCGACGCATAGCCCAGTTCGAGAGCACGATGGTTCACCCCGAGCAGATAGTTTGAGGCTACGGGACTTTACGAGTTGTAGCCCTTGAGTTTTATGGGTCGAGGCTCGAGGATGATCCGCAGGAGTTCATCCGGCGATTCTGACGGATCACGCGGGTGATCAAGGCTTCAGACCGAGTCCGTGACCTTTGGTTCAGATCGGCTGCGTGATACCGCGATCGATTGGTTTGATTCACGGAGCTTTCGGGAGAGCATGCACCTCCAGCAGATGGGATGAGTTTTCGGGGCTTTTCTCACGCACTTCTTGCCTCCGCAGATGGCGAGGGCACGCCAGATTTTTGATGCTTAGACAGAGCGCGACGGTTCGGGAGTACAACGTGGAGTTTGACTCGTTGGCTCGGTATGTCCCCGCTTTAGTGGCAACTATGGAGGATAGAGTGCACCTACGCCACCGGATTAGATGATTACTTGCGAGGCTTGTTCGGTGTAGCTCTTGGTGGGCATGGACATTGCCCGTGCGAGCTCATGCACTAGGATGTGAGGTACGGAGGTCGGCGGAATGACTGGATCAGCGAAGAGGCCGAGACATCGTGGTCTTTGGCGACTTCGAGGCGGACCGCCTCGTGTGAGACTAGTTTTGTACCCCGCCGATCTGAGTGGTCCTCCGTCTTGAGAGCGGTCGTGGCTCGAGGTTGAGTTTCGAGGAAGTAAGGGTGTTGGCGGTCGCGGTCACCCTACCTCGGTGTGGTCGATGTGGTAGACGCATTTCGGGAGTGTCGTGGTGCGGGGAGCTTGTTATTTTGCGGCCAGCGGGGCCATTTGCGGAACGTCCGACCAAGGTAGCACGGATGTTACGACTCGGCCTACGGATCGATGGCTGGTTCATCGCCTTCGATTATGCGCCTGCAGGCGTGCCTATGATTAGAGTGGAGCGGTAGCTTCAGGTATATCCTTAACCCTCTAGAGTTTTGTATACTGATGTGTTTTAGTGTTATGTTCGGATAGCTTTGTGCTAAATGTGATTTAGACACCTGGTTATTGTAGAAGGGTAAGTATGGGGGCATGGTAAGTGTGAACCACTGAGTATCACGATTGAGACCTTAGAGGTAAGGTCGTCTTGAGTAAAAGATTCGTTTTATGTTTGACCTTTATCAGAGTGCGTGGTATACGTGGGTTTTATTTGTGTGATAAGTCCATAGGTAGTGTGAGAAGGAAGTGGTAGCTTTCATGATGTGATTTAGCAGGATTGTTCCGTGTCGGGAACGAGGGCTTCGCGATTGTGGGTCGGGTTGAGGACGTGATACGGGTCAACCCGTGGCCGGATTAAGGTGGGGTCAGTTCTGGGTGGTCGCCGGTGGTAGGGTCACGAGGATGCTAGGCCCAAGTTTGTATGATCATCGTATGAGTTCGTGGACGCGTTCGACGAGCGGTTCGTAAAGGCCGGGAATGGCCTTAAGGAAGTTCGAGGTTAGTAAGATGACCAAGTTTGGAGGTAGTGACTCTGAGAATTTTGGGAGCGGAGTAATGATGAAGTTTGGTGCGTCTTGGGAGAGTTCAAGTGTTCGAGAAGGGCACGGAGTAAGGAAGGAAGATAACGTGTGTTATTTGCGTGGCGGTGGCGTTGACAACTTGTTAGAGGAACTTCATCGATATCCGTCTTGAGAAGGAACATTCGGACGAATGTTTCTAAGGAGGAGAATGTTATACCCGTAGTTGCGTGGTATGTATGTGAGGACGTACGTACGAGAGTACGACAGAAAATTTTGAAAAGAAAGAAAGATGTGAGTTTTCGACGGAAAAGTTTAGGTTATTTGTGAAGAAAAAGGTTCGTTAATGGGAATTGGATTCCCAGTTTGGTATTTGGACTTCATAGATTATATTAGAATTTTGAGATTTTATTTTGGAAATGGTCACGTGGGGCCAGGAGAAATTCTGATTTTGTGGCCCGCTTTGTTTTGAGATTTCCATTATTTTGGATATTTTCTAAGACGAAATATTCAGGCGAATCGGGGCGACACGTGTCACCCCATGTGGCACCCTTTGGCCGATTTTACCTTTGTGCACAACACCTTTGGTTGGAGTCGTTTTTCGACTAAACGTTTTACATAACTGCGAGGGAAAATTCCGGCTATGTCTTTTCTTATTTTTATGGATTTTTAGAGAGGCGAAACATTTTGGACCAACGGGAGGTGGCGTGTGTCACCTCACAATGGAAACAAGTGGGGCGACTGGCGATTGGAGGGCAAGTTGTGCTAGATATTTGTGTAGATATTTGTGAGGGTTTTAAGGAGTAGGGGCTAGGGTGCACTTGGATTGATCTTGGACTTACACTTGCCTTGCACATGGCTGGATCTTGGCCATTGGTTGGCCTTTGGTTTTGCTATAAATACCCTCCTTGTGAAGACTTATTCATTCACTCCTCACTTTGTCTAAGTCTTGAAATCCCTCCTCCTCTAGTAGCTCTCGTCCTAAGCCTCTCCCTCCCTCCTCTCCTTGTGGCCTTTGGCGAGAAGGGTTCCCTCCCCGCTGTGGTGCTAGCCGTGGGTACCACTGCCTAGTTGTTTCGTATAATACCCTTGTTGTGGTATAGAAATACTCCTAGTATTGTTATAATGCCCAAAATACCTTAGCCTTGTACCTTGTAGTATTCCAAAGATACCACTATACGTAGAGTCAGGAAATACTACCTTTTGTCCTTTTAGTCTCAAACCAAAACCAAGGAAATCTTCATAGTTGGTTGAAGTATTTGAGTAGAAGTTGGTTAGAACTTCTAAGGGTTGTTTGGAGTGGTTTGGGCGCGCGAATTGGAGCTAAACCTTGCTCAGGATCGACATTATAACTTGGATAATTTTGGGCTTATCGAGGTAATTATCTTGTCCTATTGTAATTGGAAATTACATGTTTGTTGGAATATATAGTTGAGGTATACTATATATAGAATCAACATTATTGCGGCAATGTCGTTTGACTTAAGCTGAATTTAAAGAAGAGAATCTGTAATTACATAGGATGTATTCTGATGAGACTTGTGTAGCTTTGTTGTGTAGTAGAATGGTACGTCAGGTTAGGCGTGTAAACCCCACGGTTGGCTTGGTAGTGGCGGCCTCGATAGAGGAGGAGTTTCTGTTGTTGCGGGAGAGAGTCTTTGCGAATTTTCTGTAGAGAAATGGAACCTTGTGTTTTGAAGTTAATAGACGTTTGTGACCTTTTTTAGGTGAAAGTACTATGAGTAGCGTATTCTACTTGAGGAGTGGAAAGGGCTAGCAAGGTTGTAGTACTTGGAGCATTTTGCTTATTGTCGATACTCGTCGCGAGGTATGTGAACCTCTTCTTATCTTTTCTAGCATGATTGTTGTGAACTATGTAGTACGGTAGACGTACATGTGCTAAGTGATTTGGTTGGTTTAAAACATAGGGTGTTATAATAGCTTTATGGGAAGTTAGTTATAACGACCTTATGTAAGTGAAAATGGTTTACTGATGTTAGAAGTTAAGAGACTTGATCTTATAAGATAAGAGACTTAACTTATTTGTTTTAACGTGGATGTGTGTGTGAAACCTCATTCGTGAGTAATGAGTACTTGGTTTTTAAAGGGATAATGTTTTACTGATTTCGGGAATCAGAATGTGTATCGACAGACCACTGCAGCGTTAATAAAAGGAAAATGTATTGAATAATGATGTGTTGTATTAAAACCGGTGAAACCTCCATCCGCATAGAAGCTAAGATGAGACAAAATGATATTACATTTTCTAGATCATGGTTCTTTGTAATAAGATCGTTATAAACAAGAATAAACTACTCACATATATGACATATGTTACTCAATTGTTCTAAAAGGAATCAGTGATTAAGTTTGGGAACTATGAAACCATTTGAAAATGAGAAGCTTGAGTAATTGAAACTAGGCAAACCGGAACTTAGGAAAGAATGTTGTTACTTGATTTTGAAAAGGAAGGTGGGTTGGTCATTCTAATACTACGTATCGGGTGACTTTTATAAAAGTAATGGATCTCTTTTAAAAGAACTTAACGTATGTAGTACTTTGGGGTTAAAAACCCGGACTTTGGCATAAAATGAAAGTACTTTGAGTTGTTGTGAAACTTGCCTATGCTTGTTGTGTGAAACTTGCCTATGCTTGTTGTTGTGAAACTTGCCTATGCTTGTTGTTGTGAAACTTGTCTATGCTTGTGATGATAGCCTTTGTTGTGCAAGTGTGGTATTTACGTGTTCTGGCGTCTCGATAGAGGCGGTCGACTTGAGAACTTACTTGGGCGTCTTTGGCGGTGATGGAGAATTCCACGGGTATGTTTCCATTTTGATTCTTGTCTTGTTGTTGATGTCACATGGACATGTCTACCGTCTGCAGAATTCCGGGGGCATGCGGCCATGCGGTCGGGTTGATTACCCGATATATTGTTATTGTGGTTACATGGACATGTCTACACCGAGGTAGAATTCCGGGGGCATGTGGCCATGCGGCAGGGTTGATCACCCAGTATATTATTGTTGATGTCACATGGACGTGTCTACAGAGGTAGAATTCGGGCATGTGGCCATGGGGCAGTGGTATTATTGTTGCATCATGGACATGTCTACACCGATGCAGTATTCCGGGGGCATGCGGCCATGACGCGAACATGATTGATGTTGTGGGCGTGAGACCCATAGTTATATTTGAGTGATGGCTTGAGGCGTGAGTCCTCGATGGATATGATCGCTTTATGTTGTGAGCGTAGTTTGGTTATCATACATGTCTCTGCTTTATATAGACTAGTATGATTTCATTCTGATATTTTACTGATTTCACATACTTGGTACTGTTATCGACCTCGCCCGGGGCTGCGTTCATGCCGCAGTAAGTACATCGGTCGTGGATCCCGCTCTTAGGATCACGATTCAGCGTATTGGGAAGCTCCGTTTCTTGGAGGCTTATCTTTTAGTATGTGTTCCCGAGTTGTAGGTTCTTATACATTCGGGGTATGGCGGGGCCTGTCCCGTCATAGTCGTTGTAAATCTTAAGTGCAGGTCCGTTGTGGCGGGGTTGTAAAGATTAAACTGCTCGTGTTTTATGTATATACTGAAACCGCTTTTGGTTGCTTTGTTTATTATTATATCTCTTGTTTCATGACTCATGTTTTATTTTCCGCTGGTTTTCTCTGATGTTGTATCACTAGGGTGCCCGGGGTAAGGCACCAGTAACGGGGCCCGGAACGGGTCGTTACAATACTATTTCAAGTCTATAAGTTTTTATTTCCGCTGATTTTCTCTGATGTTTTATCACTAGGGTGCCCGGGGTAAGGCACCAGTCGCGGGTTCGAGGTCGGGTCGTGACAGTAGCTACCTCGAAAGGTTCTTATGGATTCAGGCTCTATTCCTCTACACTTGATTGCTCTTTTTCTTACTGGTCATACTCTTTTCGTACCTCCAAACTTATTCTAGCATACGTACATAACCTCCACACTGATTCTGGCCTCCAATCTTTAGAGTTACTAAATCGAACAATATAAGGCCATTGCCGGCTCTCACGACCTGGTTCTGGTGGAACGTGTCCACGAACCCGTAAAACAATTAACTAGACTTGGGTCTTGCACCCTCGTGACCCTGTCACGTAGCGGGACTACTACCAACTGATCCCACTCCATTTCAGGCTATGGGGCGATCCTTAATAGGTCCTCCACCCGACCCACCATCGTACTTAACTCTTACCCTTAGTCTGAATTAAATATTATTGCCCGAGAAGGTCTTATGTACCTAAGGTCTCGGCGGTTATCAATATTCTTAGGCTCGCAATTTATGCTCCAAGCCTACCTTACCAGTCCCCCCATAAACGGGTACAATAACTTCTTATAATACCATAATCGTGTTGTCTTGATCACAACAACCATTACTTACTCCATACGGATCTCATCCGTACAATCCTCTTAAGCATACCACATAGCTTAATTTATTAACATAGTCTTCCATTAAGTCCCCTAACATGATTTCTTAAGGGTTCATTACCTATCTCAGAAAGCTCATCATCTCATAATTATTTCAAATTAGCACGTAAAACCTTGATGAGAATTCATTAAGTTGTTTCATACCTTCCCGGTATCTAATTAGTCCTTACCAACTCTTGGTAATATAAAATCATTCTATGCAACACGCGTCTGACCCTCATACATAAATCTGTATAGCTGTATGTCATTATACCAACTATACAACAAATATTACCAACCTGGATACGCAATCCACATAATCCTTCATGGGTCACTGCTGCCTTTCTCGTAGCTGTAATCAACATAACTCGTTAGGGAGAGACGACCCTAACAACACAGCTCTACCGCACGATCTCAGAGTGAGAAGAATGGAAACCAATCTTAAATGTCCTGCAGCCTCCTGGTTATAGATATGGTGCACAACACACCGATAACCAAGACACTACTAGACACGGTTTGTAGACACTTTCCGAAGACTAACTGCTCTGATACCACTTTTGTCACGACCCGACCCCGGGCCCGCGACTGGTGCCCTACCTGGACACCCTTACAGGTATACATCAGAGATAATCAGCGGAACATACATAAACTCAACAAGAAATAATAACAGGTTAGCCGATAAGGCTACCTCTCTAGATATATATAAATATACATAAATCCAAAAGATGTTACCTCCCTTTTTTTTACAACCCAATCCACAAGATATGACTACAGACCTCTAAGAGTTTTGACATAATAACTGTGATGGGACAGGGCCCCGCCATACCCCTGAATGTACATAAATCTACAACCTCAGGGAACTGTACCAAAAGACAAAGCCTCCGGAGAAATGGAGCTTTCCAAGAGCTGAACAGTGATCCTAAGAATGAGGATCAACAAGCTATGTATCTCAACCTGCGGCATGACGCACTTCAAGGAGGTCAAGACAAAATATGTACCAAGTATGTAAATCGAAAATCGTAATTTAAATCATAATAGTCTAAAATAAAGCTGGAGACATGTATGATAACCAAATTAACAGTACAACCGTGCCTTGCCGAAACGAAAGTAATGAAAGTCAGTTTTCTTACCTTTTTAAAGACTATTTCAACACATGAACAATAGTCACACCATAGCTAGGGACGCAAGCCCTCAAAATCATCACACAGTCAATAAGGGCCTCAAGCCCGCAAAACATCAAAGTGTGCCCGTGGAATCCCACATCACTGTCGGCGTGCACATATGCAATATATATATATCTCAAGCCCGTGGAATCCCTCATCTCGGGTACATGACTTCATGGAGAGCTAATCCATGGGGTAATAATAGTATATAACATGCCCGTGGAATCCCTCATCTCGGGTACATGTCTTCATGGGGAGCTAGTCCATGGAGTAATAGTATATAACATGGTCGCATGCCCCAGAATCCTTCATCGTATAAGCATGTCCATGGAGTAATAATAGCATCCGGGAATTTAACCCGCATCCTGGTCGCATGCCCCGGAATCCCTCATCGTATAAGCATGTCCAAGGATCAATCACAATGGAAGCATACCCGTGGAATCCTCTGTCACTGTCGGTACGTCCAAGTAAATTCACAACAAGACAGTCGACCCTCCAACTGAGAGTCACGGCAGCGTAAAAATATAATACTTGCACTCAAAGGCTATCACAAGCAAGCATAGGCAAGTTCATAAAATCTTTAGACTTTCATTATCATACAAAAATGAATTTCATTTTATAAACTCAAGGCACTTTCATATCACATAAAAATCCGGGAATTTAACCCAAAGTACTACGTACTTCCATTCTTTTCAAAAGACTCTTTTTTATATAAAACCACAAGATACTAACACCTGTAGTATCAAGACTTATCTACATTTCAAACAAGTCACTACACTTTTAGAAATACATTTTTAGGCTTCTAAATCAAGTGACCCTTACTTTCAAACTTTAAGCAATTGATGCCTTTAAATCAAATTGCCCTTCTTTATTTCAAGTCATTTATCTTTGTTTACATTACTTGAGAAAATCATTCCTTTAACCTTCCATAAAGTTGTTATAACCAACTTCTCATAAAGCCGTTATACTAACTTTATGCTTTAGAAACTAAGACATCTTTAACCTTTCATAAAGCCGTTATAACTAACTTTCCATAAAGCCGTTATAACTCTTTATGTCTTAGACAAATTCATTCTTTTTATAACTGTTATACCCCGTATTTCCAGAGTATGTACGTGAGGGCGTACGTACAAAAGTTTGAGCCTTAAATTAGGCAAGGGGCGAAAATGTTGTTCACAACCCACGAAAAGAATTGTTTTCCGACGAAACGTTTTCCAAACTTTGCGAGGGGAAAATTACGGTTGCGACATTAATAATTTTTGCGGATTTTTCCGAGAGATGAAATATTTTGGACCAACGAGAGGGCGACACTTGTCACCCTCAAGTGGGCGGTCAAGTGGCCGAATGGCTTGCACGGCTTGGACGATTTTGAGGCCTAAAACAAGGGTCAATGTTTGGAGTGATTTGTGGAGTAGATGGCTAGGGTGCACTTGAGCAAATCTTCACCCTCCACTTGCCCACCACTTGTCTTGATCTGGGCCATTGATTTCCCTATAAATACCCCCCTTTGTTGAAGACTTCTTCATCCACAACACAACTTTCTTAGCCTTGAAAATCCTTCCCCCTCTTAGTAGAAGCTCTCGTCCAAGAGCTCCCCCCCTCCCCCTTGAGAAGGCCCTTGGACGAAACATCCCCCCCCCCCCCTCTTGAGAGTTGTTCTCGTAAATTACCCCTCCCCCCTTGGTAGAAAAGTATTCTCCAAGTATTGTTACAATTCCAAAATACCTTGGCCCAAATACCTTGTAGTATTCCAAGGTTACCCCTATACTAAAAGCCCAGAAATACTATTATACTTCCCTTCAGTCACAAAAACGAAACCCTAAGGAAAATCTTCATAGCCGGTTGAAGTAGTAAGAAGAAGTTGCGTAGAAATTCTAAGGGTTGTTTGGAACGGGTTGGAGCACCCAGAGTAGGAGCTAAACGTTGCTCAGGATCGACATTTAAACTTGGATAATTTTGGGCTTATCGAGGTAAATACTCTTGTCCATTTATTGTAATTGGAAATTACATACTGTAGTTGTATAGAAATGAATATAAGATTCATAGAAGGATATTACAGAAGAGGATTGAACTGTAATAGAAGGATATTACAGAAGAAGATTAAACTTTACTTACATAGGACTGTAAATGCAGTGGACTTGTGTAGTTTAACGGGTAGGGAAGTGCTGCCCAATTTTCCGTAGAATAGAGAACCCTCTGCTTAGAAAATTCTACAGAGTAGTCTAGACGTTGATAGACGTATATGCCTTTATAGGTTGAAAGTTCTGCGAGTAGCATGTTATACTTGAAAGGTGGACAAGGCTAGCCGGGTTATAGCGGTGGAGCATTTTGCTAATAGTCGATAATCGTCGCGAGGTATGTGATTCTTCCTATCCTCTTGAGCATGATATTTTAAAAGAATATATATAGTACGGTAGACGTACGTGTGTTAACTGAACGTGGTTTTACTGCGATGTCTTTTGACTTGAGTCTAAATAATAAGAATCTTGAAGTATTTCAAAAGAATTAAGAACCGTTTTTGAAAGAAGAGTAATACTTGGTTTTAAAAGCTTAAGAGTTATACTAGCTTTATGGGAAGTTAGGTATAACGACTTAAGAGTGATAAAAGGAACAAACCACTGCAGCGCTAATAAAGGGAAATGTATTGACTAATTAAGTATTATTAAAACCAGTAGAACCTCCATCTGCATAGAAGCTAAGATGAGACAAAATGATATTACATTTCCTAGATCATGGCTGCTTTATTAAGATTGTTATGAACAGGAATAACCTACTCACACCTAAGGCATATGTTCTCAGATTGTTTTAAAAGAGAATTATATTTTTAAGTGATTAAAACTATGAACTACGAAACCTTTCGAAAATGAGAAACTTGAACGTTTGAATAATAATGTTGTTACTTGATTTTACAAAGGGAAGTGTTTTGGTTTACTTAGAAAGATAGTCACTCTATTTTTATACTACGGGTATTGTGTGACTTTTGTTAAAGAAACAGATCTTTTAAAGAGTTAATGTATGAAGTACTTTGGGGATAAAAACCCGAACTTGTTAACATAAAGTAGAAAGTACCTTGTGTGAATAACTTGATTGTGTTGGTTTGTGATAGCCTTGTAATACTTTCTTGTTGATTTGATAAGTAAACATGTTTAGGATGCTACGTGTGTTAGTATCTTGTGATGTTTGTGTAAAGGGGTTTCACTTGATTGTGCTTACGTTGTTTAACGATAAGCCGTTATGATAGTATTGTAGCACTCACCTCTTGACATGATACCGGGGGTTAAGCTGCCCTCCGATGCGGGGTATACTCAGGCAGTCTGGGACTATGATTCGAGAATACCTCATGTCACGACCCGACCCCGGGCCCGCGATTGGTGCCCTACCTGGGCACCCCTGTCAGGTATACATCAGAGAATAGCAGCGGAACATACACAAAAACTTAGACAGTAAACAACAACAGGCTAGCCGATAAGGCCACCTTCCGTAAAAATATACTCAATCCAGAAATAGAACAGTACACATTTTTTTTTCTTTACAACCCAATCCACAATGTGACTACAGACCTCTAAGAATAACAACTCTGGCGGGACAGGGCCCCGCCATACCCCTGAATGTACAACAACCGACAATACCAGGGATAAGCCTCCGAAATGAAGGGGCTTCTCAACAGCTGAACAGTGATCCTAAGAGCGAGGATCAGCAACCTGTACTCTACCTGCGGCATGAACGCAGCCCCCCGAAGGAGGTCAGTACAACATGTACCAAATATGTGGAACTGAAAGTACTGTAATGAAATCATGAGTCTATAACAAAACTGGAGACATGTATGATAGCTCAATAAACAGTACAATGTGCCTTGCTAACAATGAGAGTAAATAGGAGTATACTTACAATATAAAGTAGGAAGCTCACGATCAAGCAGGACCACCCGCCCGCAGTATCATTAAGAAACCTACTATCGGGACTATCTCACCCGTAGATCACGTGGACCCGCGTGAGGTATTCTCGCATGGGACTATTTCACCCGCATAAGCCCTTACGGACTCGCATGAGGTATTCCTCGCATAGGTCGGACCCGCGTGGGACTATTTCACCCGCATAAGCCCTACGGACTCGCATGAGGTATTCTCGCATCGTGGGTAGCAAATCCACGGAAAATGCAATGCCACAAACCCGGGAATGACCAAGACGAATAATATATGACTAGCACAAATCCGCTACCACACATAACATAAGCACTCACGCTTATCATTCAATACATAAGCAAGTTAAGAAATCCCCTAACTTCTTATTGTTCTTGTTTATATACACTCTCATTTTAGTTTACCTAAGGCACTAACATGTCTTTTATAAAAATCCGGGAATTTAACCCAAAGTACTACGTACTTCTATTCTTTTAAAATGACTCATTTCATTATAAAGCTTCCAAGACACTAATAACCGTAGTATCAAGTTACAATTTCTTTTCAAGACAAGTCACGATACTTTTAGAAATAAAATTGGGCTTCTAAATCAAGTGACTTCTTTTCTCGTAAAAACCTTTGGCGATTGATGCCTTTAAATCAAATTGCCTTTCAATAAATCAAGCCATTTATCTTTCCATAAATCCAATATAACCAACTCCCCATAAAGTCGTTATATTCACTTTATACCTTAGTCAAGTACAATTTCCTATCCAAGGGACTTATACGTTTAAAACGAAACAAGTATTACATACTTTAAAACTCTTCAAGTCCCTCAACATACTTAAATTACTTAGAGTAAACCACTCTTTAAACTTTCCATAAAGCTATTATAACCAACTTCCCATAAAGCCGTTATACTAGCCTTATACATTAGCAACTTGCATTTTTCCTTATAACCAAGAGACTTAAACTTTCCAACAAAACAAGTATCAAAATACTTTCAAGATACTTAAAGTCTCTTAACTTTTGAAAACCAAGATATCCTTAATATTTAAACAAGTGAGTTAATTCCCTAACTCAAACAACTTGAACATTCTCAAAATAAGCCAAGGATATCAAATAGACTAGATTGTCAAAATCTTGACGTCTCACCGTACTATACATTTACAACTTAATCATGCTCAAGAGATAAGAAAGTTCCACATACCTCTTGGTTTAATCCACTTGCTAAGTCCAATCGCGTGACGTAGTATGCCAACTATAATGACCATAAGACGCCTATTAACTTCTAGTTTCAACGTAGAATATTCCAAGTGCAAGTCACTAAATTCTACGGAAAATCGGACAAAGACTTCCTTTGTTTCTACTCACTTTGCCACCTTTTTCAGGTCGAATTCAATAACCAAACACGCCACATTTAAGGCCCAACAAAGTAGTTAACAATAGGGATTACATGCTTAAACAAGACATGTAAAATTCCGCCCACAATGTAAAACAACTAGTCAAAACTACAATGTCCATTCGCTAAACATAGGACAACAATACAAATCGTTTCCAATCCCTTTTCAATCCAAGTGGTTTAGTATAACATGATATCAAGCGATCGATTACAACTACTACAATCCTCAGGTAGGTAAACATGCGACGATTCTAATTAACGACCAAAATTGTATTTCAATTTCAAAAGGCTAATCATGCCATTTCGGTTTTGGGCTCCTAAAATTCCATAACACTTATCAAACTTCATAATACATATCACATGATCATTTCTAACTTATAATAACATGGAATCTTCAATTACAAAAGTAAGACGAAGATTATACCTCATTTAGCCCAAATATGATCCAAGATTACAAGTCTATCCTTAGCAACTTTAGCTCCTCCTTTCGACGTTCCAATCCACTCCAAGCAACCCTTAGAAGCTTATGAATCACTCATCTTCAAGTTCCAACTTCAAAGTTGAATAACCCCTTAGGTTTTCGCCTTGCGACTAATACGAAAACACCATTTTTCCGGGGTCTTTCTATAGAGATACACTTACAATACCCTTAGGAACCTTGGTTTAAAGTGGGGAGATTATTGGACAAGAATTGAAAATTTTCATCTTGAAAATCCTCAAAGCCAGGAGAGCTTCATAGTGCTCTTCAAGGTTTTCTTTGAAAATTTAACTAAGTGTTAAAAAGCCTTGTCTTGCTACTTGCACACATATATAATACTATGGAGGGTCAAGATCTACACAAATGGTTGGCCTAGATGAGTTTCACATGGATCCTAGCCAAGTGGCCCTTGGACTTTTAGTCAACAATGTCAAGCTAAGCCATTTGCAAGACTTGGTCATCTCACTAATGGTAAAATGACCCTTTTGCCCATGGTAAATTTCTTCCAAGACACTAAGGGGGGGTGACACGTGTCGCCCTCCCGTTCGTCGCAATATTTCGTTTCCCGAAAATTTCCAAAATTCCGCTAATTTATAACACGTCTCAAATCTTAACATTTCTGAGTTCTTACGTACGTTCTTATAAACATATCCTGAAATTCCGGGGTGTAACATTCTTCCCCCCTTAGAAACATTCGTCCCCGAATGTTCTTTCGGGAGTCAAACTTAAAGATATCGACATAGTCTTCTTACAACCCCTACGTACCAATAATGCCACACGTGGCCACATAACAATACTCATACCAAAATGTCAAACCGAACCCCACGTGTCAACATCAGTTATCTACATAAAGCTTCGGCTGACTCTAAGCTTACAAATAATCTTTCCCGGATAAGCTTTGCCTTACCCACAGCCCGCTGAATCAAGTCTGGACCAAATAACTGAACCTCGCCTATGTCGAACATCCAACCGGCGAGCTACACTTACTTACAAACAAGGCCTCATACAGGGCTATCCGAAAACTGGAAGGGTATCTGTTATCGTACGCAACACGACAAGAGGCAATCAACCTTCCCGGCTATTCCTGGAATAAAAAACACAGGCCCGCAACCTATCCTCAATTGCCTGGATAGTACGCTCTGCCTGACCGTCGGTCTGAGGGTGTAATGCATCACTGAGATTCACCTGTGTCCCTAATCCCTTCTGAAAAGCCTCCAGAAGTTATCCGTAACCGAGCTCATCATGCGTCGCTATCATAAACGTAGGAACCCTGTGCAGTCTCACAATCTCTCTGCTATACAAGCTAGTATAAACCTCAACCGAGTAAGTGGTCCCAACAAGAAAAACACGGCTGGTTTCGCCAGCACATTTACCATGACCCACAGGGAGTCGCACTTCCTCCGAGTACGATGCCATCCTGTAACAAGATCCATATTAAATATCGCCCCTGCCTAAGTCGGGGTCTAAATCTCCTGTAATAGCCCACTGGCTCCTGATGTTCAACCATGACCTGCTACTAATTCGGATATTAAGCAACAACTCGCACGTCCCTTTTGGTCATCTTACCCATACATACATCCGAGGTCACAACACAACTTAGTCGACCTCGAGCGGTCGAGCAATATGCCTTGTATGCCTCCCTAAACTCATTGACTAGTCGTGATGCAGGGTACACGCAATCTATCCTCATCTCACATCACCTCATCCGGCGCTACTCAAACATGCTCTTCTCTTCGGAGAGCGTATCTCGATCTGAGTATCATAACGGATCCTCATCGCCGCCTCCTTTCCTTCTCAACGACGGAAGACTCGGCAATCTCTTGGATCTAAACTTTGTTAACCTTGGAAACAAATAATCGAACCCCTAGGCTCGTTAACTGAAGGATCTCACGGACCATATCCTGTCTATCTGGCTGCCCATCTGGCAGACTACCCTTAGATCCACGACAAAGAGTATCTGTAACTGTCTTGGCTTTCCCCGGATGGTATAGGATATCAATATCACAATCCTTGAATAACTCTAACCACCATCGATGTCGCAAATTCTACTGCCTCCGTCTGCAGGTATACCGGAGGCTTTTGTGGTCTGCACAAATATCCATATGAAGTCTAATATACGTCATGCCCCCAAATCTTCAAGGCATGATTTAACTGCCGCCAGCTCTAAATCGTGAGTGGCGTAATTTCCTTTCCTGTTTCCCTAACTACCGGGAAAACATAGGCTCTATCTTTATCGGGTTGCGTCAGCACACAACCTAGCCCAACACCCAACGTGTTATCATAATAACCTACCCCTCTAGTCTCACAGGAGGGGTTAGAACTGTAGTCGTGGTCAACTTATCTTTCAATAACTGAAAGTCTTTCTCATTCCTGCGAAATATTCGGGTATCCTTAATCTTACTTATGGTTCCTGTTTCCCTTTCTCTGTTGCAACCAAACTTGGTCACTAAACTTAGATTTGATTCCTTTGCTTGCCTCACGGCTAAGACTTACTGTCAATCACATTTTAGGGGGAGGGGGGGGATTTCCTTGATCTCGTCATGTAGTAACCTGATTTTTTCCTTCCCCAGTTGCAGAGCCTATAGCTAGGTGTTACCACATTTCCTCGAAATGTTCTTACTTCCCATTATTTACTACCGGTCTTTACACTAGTCTGGGGTAATCATATCTCGTGCAACCTACATTTATATCTTTACGATACTTCGACCCGATTAAATGCGTCGTTCTTAATTACCCCAACACAACACTTTTCCCACGGTTATCTACAATTGTAACCTATGGCATGACGATACCGAAGACCTTAACAGTCTTATATCCTTCGTCTAATAACATGGGTACACGCAACCCCATAATACGCAAAACTGTCCTTTTACGTGGGGAAAAGAACTTATCTCCCTTTCTTAAACATTCCTTGGAGTCACAACCCTAATCACAGGGTCCTCTTGCGGTCCAGTAATTAGCTAATCATCACGCACCGCCCTTAAGTTCGTGTAGATTTTTCCAACCTACTAAAGATGCCCTCACTTTCATGGCGCACCGCACTTATTTTATACTAGCCTTGCACATTTTCCTGAAATTATCCGGAAGGTCGTGGCCCTGACCGCCACACCAAACCAACCCCAAGTACCTGCTAGGGCACTTAACAAAAATTCCTTCAAATTCATTTATTACTTACTTTCTGCATTAGTTTTACCTCAAATGAACAAGTCACACAGACTTATTAAAATCAACAATGTCAAAGAAGGAAGGATAATTCACTGGTTACCACCACTTCTCTTCCTTTCTACTCGGTAACCGACTTACGTAAAAGCGGAATCGAGCCAATCTCTCTTTGCTGTCAACGTTGGCATAACAAGAGGCCAACTAGTCCGAACTCATAATGACCTCAATGCCTGTCATAACAGCTCTGTTAGGTCTGCTAGGGTCCAACGACTGTATCGTTATCGGTAATTATTATCTACCCGCTCAGCTACCACCCAACACCCACGGTGTAGTCTCCTCGAAAGGTTCTCCGTGGATTGGGCTTTATTTCTTTACACTTGGTTGCTCTCTTTTCATCGTCATTACTCTTCCCGTCTCGCCAAACTTATTTTAGCGTCGTACATAGCCTTCATATCGATCCGGTCCCAATCTTTGGAGTTACTAGATTAAAAATACAAGGCCCATTCCGGCTCTCACTGACACGTTCGGTGGAACCGCCCACGAACCCGTAAAATGGTTAACTAAACTTGGGCCTGCACTGCGTGACCATCGCGTAGCGGGACTACTACCAACTAATCCCATTTCATTTCAAGCTATGGGGCGACCCTTAATAGATCCCCAACCCGACTCGGCGTCGTATTTAACTCTTTCCTTGGTCCGTCTTAACCGTTTACTACCCGAGAAGGACTTATATATCTAAGGTCTCGGTGGTTATCAACATTCTTAGGCTCGCAATTTCCATGCTCCAAGCCTATCTTATCAGCCCCCCGTAACCGGGTACAAAAACTTCTCGTAATACCATAATCGTGTTGTCTTGACCACAACAACCATACTTTCTTCGTCCGGATCTCGCCCGTACAATTCCCTTAAGCATACCACGTAGCTTAAGTTACTAACATAGTCTTCCAATTAGTCTCTTAATAATAACTTCTTAAGGGTCCACTACCTTTTCCGATAACTCATCATTTCCTAATTATCTCAAATTAGCACGTAAAACTTTGATGAGAATTCATTAAACTGTTTCATACCTTCCCGGTATTTATTTAGTCCTTACCAAATCCTGGTAATCTAAAATCATCCTAGGCAACACGCGTCTGACCCTCATACATAAATCCGCATAGTCGTATGTCACAATACCAACTACAACCATTACCAACCTGGATACGCACTCCACGTAATCCTTCCCGGTCATTGCGCTTCGCCGTCTGCAATCAATCATAACTTGTTGGAGAGATGACCTAACCATTCAAATCTATCGCACGATCTCAGAGTGAGAAGAATGGAAACCAATCCTAAATATCCTGCAACCTCCTGATTATAGATGTGGTGCACAACACACCCATAATCAAGACTCTACTAGATACGGTCTGTAGACACTTTCCGAGGATTAACTGCTCTGATACCACTTTTGTCACGACCCGACCGGGCTCGATCGGTGCCCTACAGGCACCGCATCAGTATACATCAGAGAATAGCAGCGGAACATACACAAAAACTTAGACAGTAAACAACAACAGGCTAGCCGATAAGGCCACCTTCCGTAAAAATATACTCAATCCAGAAATAGAACAGTACATTTTTTTTCTTTACAACCCAAACCACAATGTGACTACAGACCTCTAAGAATAACAACTCAAGTGACGGGGCCCGCCATACCCCTGAATGTACAACAACCGACAATACCAGGGATAACCCTCTGAAATGAAGGGGCTTCTCAACAGCTGAACAGTGATCCTAAGAGCGAGGATCAACAACCTGTACTCTACCTGCGGCATGAACGCAGCCCCCCGAAGGAGGTCAGTACAACATGTACCAAATATGTGGAACCCAGAAATCAGTAATGAAATCATGAGTCTATAACAAAACTGGAGACATGTATGATAGCTCAATAAACAGTACACTGTGCTTTGCTCACAATGAGAGTAAATAGGAGTATACTTACAATATAAAGTAGGAAGCTCACGATCAAGCAGGACCACCCGCCCGCAGTATCATTAAGCAACCCTACTCCTGGGACTATCTCACCCGCATAGATCACGTGGACCCGCGTGAGGTATTCCTCGCATGGGACTATTTCACCCGCATAAGCCCTTACGGACTCGCATGAGGTATTCCTCGCATAGGCTGGACCCGCCCGCATGGGACTATTTCACCCGCATAAGCCCTACAGACTCGCATGAGGTATTCCTCGCATCGTGGGTAGCAAATCCACGAAAAATGCAATGCCACAAACCCGGGGAATGACCCCTCAACGAATAATATATGACTAGCACAAATCCGGCTACCACACATAACATAAGCACTACCGGCTTATCATTCAATACATAAGCAAGTTAAGAAATCCCCTAACTTCTTATTATTCTTGTTTATATACACTCTCATTTTAGTTTACCTAAGGCACTAACATGTCTTTTATAAAAATCCGGGAATTTAACCCAAAGTACTACGTACTTCTATTCTTTTAAAATGACTCATTTCATTATAAAGCTTCCAAGACACTAATAACCGTAGTATCAAGTTACAATTTCTTTTCAAAACAAGTCACGATACTTTTAGAAATAAAATTGGGCTTCTAAATCAAGTGACTTCTTTTCTTGTAAAAACCTTTGGCGATTGATGCCTTTAAATCAAATTGCCTTTCAATAAATCAAGCCATTTATCTTTCCATAAAGCCAATATAACCAACTCCCCATAAAGTCGTTATATTCACTTTATACCTTAGTCAAGTACAATTTCCTATCCAAGGGACTTATACGTTTAAAACGAAACAAGTATTACATACTTTAAAACTCTTCAAGTCCCTTAACATACTTAAATTACTTAGAGTAAACCACTCTTTAAACTTTCCATAAAGCTATTATAACCAACTTCCCATAAAGCCGTTATACTAGCCTTATACATTAGCAACTTGCATTTTTCCTTATAACCAAGAGACTTAAACTTTCCAACAAAACAAGTATCAAAATACTTTCAAGATACTTAAAGTCTCTTAACTTTTGAAAACCAAGATATCCTTAATATTTAAACAAGTGAGTTAATTCCCTAACTTAAACAACTTGAACATTCTCAAAATAAGCCAAGGATATCAAATAGACTAGATTGTCAAAATCTTGTACGTCTACCGTACTATACATTTACAACTTAATCATGCTCAAGAGATAAGAAAGTTCCACATACCTCTTCGGTTTAATCCACTTGCTAAGTCCAATCGCCGTACGTAGTATGCCAACCTATAATGACCATAGTACGTCTATTAACTTCTAGTTTCGAACGTAGAATATTCCAAGTGCAAGTCACTAAATTCTACGGAAAATCGGACAGCACTTCCTTTGTTTCTACTCACTTTGCCACCTTTTTCAAGGTCGAATTCAATAACCAAACACGCCACATTTAAGGCCCAACAAAGTAGTTAACAATAGGGGATTACATGCTTAAACAAGACATGTAAAATTCCGCCCCACAATGTAAAACAACTAGTCAAAACTACAATGTCCATTCATTTAAACATAGGACAACAATACAAATCGTTTCCAATCCCTTTTCAATCCAAGTGGTTTAGTATAACATGATATCAAGCATGATCGATTACAACTACTACAATCCTCAAGTAGGTAAACATGCGACGATTCTAATTAACGACCAAAATTGTATTTCAATTTCAAAAGGCTAATCATGCCATTTCGGGTTTGGGCTCCTAAAATTCCATAACACTTATCAAACTTCATAATACATATCACATGATCATTTCTAACTTATAATAACATGGAATCTTCAATTACAAAAGTAAGACGAAGATTATACCTCATTTAGCCCAAATATGATCCAAGATTACAAGTCTATCCATAGCAACTTTAGCTCCTCCTTTCGACGTTCCAATCCACTCCAAGCAACCCTTAGAAGCTTATGAATCACTCATCTTCAAGTTCCAACTTCAAAGTTGAATAACCCCTTAGGTTTTCGCCTTGCGACTAATACGAAAACACCATTTTTCCGGGGTCTTTCTATAGAGATACACTTACAATACCCTTAGGAACCTTGGTTTAAAGTGGGGAGATTATTGGACAAGAATTGAAAATTTTCATCTTGAAAATCCCCTCAAAGCCGAGAGCTTCATAGTGCTCTTCAAGGTTTTCTTTGAAAATTTAACTAAGTGTTAAAAAGCCTTGTCTTGCTACTTGCACACATATATAATACTATGGAGGGTCAAGATCTACACAAATGGTTGGCCTAGATGAGTTTCACATGGATCCTAGCCAAGTGGCCCTTGGACTTTTAGTCAACAATGTCAAGCTAAGCCATTTGCAAGACTTGGTCATCTCACTAATCGTCAAATGACCCTTTTGCCCATGGTAAATTTTGTCCAAGACACTAAGGGGGGTGACACGTGTCGCCCTCCCGTTCGTCGCAATATTTCGTTTCTCGAAAATTTCCAAAATTCCGCTAATTTATAACACGTCTCAAATCTTAACATTTCTGAGTTCTTACGTACGTTCTTATAAACATATCCTGAAATTCCGGGGTGTAACACCTCATGCGGGTCCAGGGGACCTATGCGGAGCTACGAGAGTTCCAGGTTAGTGTGCGGTATATATGGCCATGCGGTCTATGTGGCCATGCGGACTGCGAGTCGGGGCGATGCGGGAGTAGCTACCGTCGCGGGAATACCTCATGCGGGCCTATGTGTGGCCTATGCGAGCGCGGGAAGTTCGAGGAATAGACGCGCGACATTTGATCTGCGGCGAGTGGCCGCCGATCATGTGGCGGTCTAGACACCTCGTGATACGCTTTATGACTTTGTTGGTACTGGGTTTTAGTAGTCGGCTATGCCTTCGCACTTACCGTCACGGTTTTATTATGACACAGTGGGACCCGTGTTCATGTGTATTCCTTGGTGCTTTTATATCATAGGATCGCCAAGCGGTGAGGAAGGTATTCCACGGGCATGATTGATGTTGTGGGCGTGAGACCCATAGTTATATTTGAGTGATGACTTTGAGGGCGTGAGTCCCTGACTTGACATGACTGCTTATTTATTGTGAACTGTAGTTTGGTTATCATATATGTCTCCTGCTTCATATAGACTACTATGATTTCATTTACAGTATTTTCTGTTTCACATACTTGGTACCTGTTGTACTGACCTCCTTTGGGGGGCTGCGTTCATGCCGCAGGTAGAGGTACACCAGTGTTGATCCTCGCTCATAGGGTCACAGTTCAGCATTTGGGAAGCTCCGTTTCTCCGGAGGCTTATCTTGGGTATAGTCCCCTGTCGTTGTAGGTACTTACATTCAGGGGTATGGCGGGGCCCTGTCCCGTCATTGTTGTTATATCATTCTTAGAGGTTTGTAGTACTGTTGTGGGAAGAGTTTGTAAAAGGGATGTAACTGTTCGGATTAAAGTTTTTATATATATATGCCGAAAGACAACTTTTCTCAGATAACTGTTTCACACTTCATGTTATTTCATGTCTTGTTTTATATTCCGCTGATTACTCTGATGTTGTATCACTAGGGTTCCCGGGGTAAGGCACCAGTCACGGGCCCGGGTTCGGGTCGTGACAAAAGTGGTATCAGAGCAGTTAATCCTCGGAAAGTGTACAGACCGTATCTAGTAGAGTCTTGATTATCGGTGTGTTGTGCACCACACCAATAATCAGGAGGCTATAGGATATTTAGGATTGGTTTCCATTCTTCTCACTCTGAGATCGTGCTTAGAGTTGTGTTATAAGTTGGACCCCTCTAACGTATTTCTTTCCTTACCGCTATGCCTCGCGTAAGCGGCAACCCGGGAGAAGGCAAGGCAGTAGGAGTCGCGAGTAGCACGAGAGGGTTACTAGGGCACAGGCCCAAACATCACCTGAGGTGGTGCTTCATTCGGGGAGTTCTGCGACGACACCAGTCCCAGCAGAGTCTAGCGTAGCGGCAGCAGTTCCTACTGCGGCCATGATATTTGAACCTTCAGTTCCACGACCAGTAGCAGGAAGTATGGATTGCAAAGAGACGACCCTGTTACTAGCTATGGAGTTAGCAACCAGAGAGTATTTTATGTACCGACTTATCACGGGTCTTGATGACTATCTAAGAGAGGGTTGTGCAAGAGTAGCTCTTCAGTCAGGCTTGAGCATGGCCTGCGTACGGGCTTATGCACAGCAAGCCGAGAAACGTAGAGATCGACGGGTTGACCAAGATCAGCAGAAGAGGGCCAGAACAACAGGGTGTTTTGGTAACTTTCGAGGCGAATCGCCTCAGCAGATCGATATGCGCCCGCCAAGCAGAGTGGTCCTCCACAGACTTCAGGACGTTCGAGGTATGCCGGAGTTGGTCAGAGCTCCAGGGCTTCTGATTCACAGATACACGTAGGTTCCAAACACCGGATTCGATTTTCCTCGCATTCACGCGGGCAGCGCCATCCCGGGAATGTCGTCTTTTTGTGGATGCAAGTAGGGACTCACCTACCGATCGGGCCATGGATTCGGGCTCGAGAGAAGGGGTGTTAGCTGAGGAGGCCACCCCACCGGTGTGGCCGTTGGAAGATGTCATTGTGAGTGTCGCACTTCTACGACGGCTTGTTATGCTCATGACACAGGCCATTTTGTGGGGAATTGACCGACCGGTGGTGGCGCGGATGTAGAGACTCAGCCTTCAGGATTAGTGGCTAGTTCATTACCTCCCCTAGCTATGCGCCCAACAGGGCAGGATGGATTAGAACGACAAAGGGAAAGTGTGAGCCTTAGAATGTTGTACGTAGAGACCTTAGAGGCGAGGCCATCTTGAGTAAAAGATTTATTTTTATGTTTATCGGAGTGCATAGTGCACGTGAGATTATTTGTGTGATAAGTCCCTGAGTAGTGTGAAATGAAAGAGGGTGGTTGAGCTAAGAAGACCACTAGGTTTTCGTGACTCGATGGTGAGATTGTTCCGGACGGAACAAGAGCTCGCGAAGTTGGTCGGGTTGAGGCCACCGCGGTCAACCCGCACCAGATTATGATGGGGTCGGGCCGAGGTGGTCCTCCAGTGGCAGTCATGAGGGTGTTAGGCCCAAGTTTAGTTAACCATCGACGAGTTCGTGGACGTTGCTCGACAAGAGTCGTCACGAGGTCACCCATCTTATCTTTCGCCAGACCGTGTACTCGGCAGAGGGTTATTCGAGTTGTTATATCAGGAAGGTTGTAAGGCTGCACGAGGTGCCTAATTTCACCTTATGACGCATGAAAGCCTGTGTTATGGCTATTTCTTTTTCTGGAAGTTTTACTAGGCAGGGTTAGGAACTCAGGTGAGTCTCAGTATCGCATTCGCCCTCGGGCCAGTGTTTGGATTTCAGGGGTAGCTGTGAGGATTGTTGCCTCCTGTTGAGGGGGTGTTTTATAACTACCATTTCAGTATTCGGATATCGCCTTATGAAGCCTTGTAGGGGCGGAAGTGTAAGTTGCCGGTCGATTGGTTCGATGTTGGCAAGGTTCAGATGGTTGGTTCACACTTGTTTCAGCAGGAGGTGGATAGGGTAAAGCTTATCCAGAAGAGGTTATTGGCAGCTCAGAGTCAACAGAAGTCATATGGATAATCGGCGTCGACACTTAGAGTTCAGGTTGACGGTGGGTTCTCTTGAAGGTACCACCCCGGAAAGGGTGTGACAAGTTTTGGAAAACAGAGGAAACTTAGCCCGAGTTACTTTGGGCCTTTTCAGCTCATGTGAAGAATAGTCCAGGTTTCCTATATGTTAGCATTTGCCGTCCGACTTAGGAGGCAGTACGTCCGGTCTTTCGTACTATGATCGGAAAATATCGGAGACCCATCCAGAGATTTTGGAAACTGAAGCAATAACTGAAATGTGGTAAGTTGTGAGAAAGAGTTAGAGTGTACGAGGAGGGTACGACCAGTAAGGGAAGA
Organism: Przewalskia tangutica; assembly: GCA_029844215.1. Classification (NCBI taxonomy): domain Eukaryota; kingdom Viridiplantae; phylum Streptophyta; class Magnoliopsida; order Solanales; family Solanaceae; genus Przewalskia; species Przewalskia tangutica. The sequence continues at coordinate 83,471,328 of CM056726.1, read as the reverse complement.
AGCGAGCATGTGGTAAGAGAATAGAAGTGATCATTTCTTTTGTAAAGTGAAGGTGCGAATGGAATATCTTTTAGACCTTGGGTGGGAGCTTTTGTTATGCTAAGATGTGATTCCTTGTGGACTTGGATTTAAGTAATTACGCGTGTTATTCTGTGGCCAGGTGTGGCATGATTGTTTTCGTAAGTATAGTAGTGAAGACTATACTGGTGCATGTATGTTTTGAGGCTTAGAAGGAACATTCAGGACGAATGTTTCTAAGGAGGGGAGAATGTTATACCCCGTATTTCCAGAGTATGTACGTGAGGGCGTACGTACAAAAGTTTGAGCCTTAAATTAGGCAAGGGGCGAAAATGTTGTTCACAACCCACGAAAAGAATTGTTTTCCGACGAAACGTTTTCCAAACTTTGCGAGGGGAAAATTACGGTTGCGACATTAATAATTTTTGCGGATTTTTCCGAGAGATGAAATATTTTGGACCAACGAGAGGGCGACACTTGTCACCCTCAAGTGGGCGGTCAAGTGGCCGAATGGCTTGCACGGCTTGGACGATTTTGAGGCCTAAAACAAGGGTCAATGTTTGGAGTGATTTGTGGAGTAGATGGCTAGGGTGCACTTGGGCAAATCCTCACCCTCCACTTGCCCACCACTTGTCTTGATCTTGGCCATTGATTTCCCTATAAATACCCCCCTTTGTTGAAGACTTCTTCATCCACAACACAACTTTCTTAGCCTTGAAAATCCTTCCCCCTCTTAGTAGAAGCTCTCGTCCAAGAGCACCCCCCTCCCCCTTGAGAAGGCCCTTGGCCGAAACATCCCCCCCCCCCTCTTGAGAGTTGTTCTCGTAAAATACCCCCCCCCCCCCTTGGTAGAAAAGTATTCTCCAAGTATTGTTACAATTCCAAAATACCTTGGCCCAAATACCTTGTAGTATTCCAAGGTTACCCCTATACTAAAAGCCCAGAAATACTATTATACTTCCCTTCAGTCACAAAAATGAAACCCTAAGGAAAATCTTCATAGCCATTGAAGTACTAAGAAGAAGTTATGAACTTCAAGGGTTGTTTGGAACGGGTTGGAGCACCCAGAGTAGGAGCTAAACGTTGCTCAGGATCGACATTTAAACTTGGATAATTTTGGGCTTATCGAGGTAAATACTCTTGTCCTTTTATTGTAATTGGAAATTACATACTGTAGTTGTATAGAAATGAATATAAGATTCATAGAAGGATATTACAGAAGAGAATTGAACTGTAATAGAAGGATATTACAGATGAAGATTAAATTGTACTTACATAGGACTTTAATTGCAGTGGACTTGTGTAGTTTAACGGGTAGGGAAGTGCTGCCCAATTTTCCGTAGAATAGAGAACCCTCTGCTTAGAATATTCTACAGAGTAGTCTAGACGTTGATAGACGTATATGCCTTTATAGGTTGAAAGTTTTGCGAGTAGCATGTTATACTTGAAAGGTGGACAAGGCTAGCCGGGTTATAGCGGTGGAGCATTTTGCTAATAGTCGATAATCGCCGCGAGGTATGTGATTCTTCCTATCCTCTTGAGCATGATATTTTAAAAGAATATATATAGTACGGTAGACGTACGTGTGTTAACTGAACGTGGTTTTACTGCGATGTCCTTTGACTTGAGTCTAAATAATAAGAATCTTGAAGTATTTCAAAAGAATTAAGAACCATTTTTGAAAGAAGAGTAATACTTGGTTTTAAAAGCTTAAGAGTTATAGTAGCTTTATAGGAAGTTAGGTATAACGACTTAAGAGTGATAAAAGGAACGGTTTACTTAATTGTTTTATAAAAGCCTTGTATGGATTTCGGAAATGAGAATAAGTATCGAACAAACCACTGCAGCGCTAATAAAGGGAAATGTATTGACTAATTAAGTATTATTAAAACCAGTAGAACCTCCATCTGCATAGAAGCTAAGATGAGACAAAATGATATTACATTTCCTAGATCATGGCTGCTTTATTAAGATTGTTATGAACAGGAATAACCTACTCACACCTAAGGCATATGTTCTCAGATTGTTTTAAAAGAGAATTATATTTTTAAGTGATTAAAACTATGAACTACGAAACCTTTCGAAAATGAGAAACTTGAACGTTTGAATAATAATGTTGTTACTTGATTTTACAAAGGGAAGTGTTTTGGTTTACTTAAAAAGATAGTCACTCTATTTTTATACTACGGGTATTGTGTGACTTTTGTGAAAGAAACGGATCTTTTAAAGAGTTAATGTATGAAGTACTTTGGGGATAAAAACCCGAACTTGTTAACATAAAGTAGAAAGTACCTTGTGTGAATAACTTGATTGTGTTGGTTTGTGATAGCCTTGTAATACTTTCTTGTTGATTTGATAAGTAAACATGTTTAGGATGCTACGTGTGTTAGTATCTTGTGATGTTTGTGTAAAGGGGTTTCCCTTGATTGTGCTTACGTTGTTTAACGATAAGCCGTTATGATAGTATTGTACCACTCACCTCTTGACATGATACCGGGGGTTAAGATGCCCTCCGATGCGGGGTATACTCAGGCAGTCTGGGACTATGATTCGAGAATAACTACGCGGGTCCAGGGACCTATGCGAGCTACGAGAGTTCCGTGTTAGTGCGGCGTCTATATGGCCACGCGGTCTATGCGTGGCCATGCGGATCGCGAGTCCGTGACGACGCCGGAGTAGCTACCCCGACGCGGAATACCTCACGCGGCCTATGTGTGTGGCCTATGCGAGTCGCGGAAGTTCCAGGATTAGACGCGACATTTGATATCGCGCGAGTGGCCGCCGATCATGTGGTGGTCTAGACAGACCTCGTGATACAGTTTATGACTTTGTTGGTACTGTGGGGTTTAGTAGTCGGCCATGCCTTCGTACTTACCCCGTACGGTTTTATTATGACACAGGTGGGACCTGGTGTTCATGTGTCTTCCTTGGTGCTTTTATATCATAGATCGCGAGCGGTGAGAAGGTATTCCACGCATGATTGATGTTGTGGCGTGAGACCCATAGTTATATTTGAGTGATGACTTTGAGGAGTGAGTCCTCGACGACACATCGCTATTTATCAGGAATTGTAGTTTGGTTATCATATATGTCTCATCGCTTCATATAGACTACTATGATTTCATTTACGTGATTTTCGCCATACTTGGTACTGTTGTTATCGATCCTTCGGGCCGCTGCTCATGCCGCAGTAGAGGTACACCGTTGTTGATCCTCGCCATAGGTCATTCAGCGTTTGGGAAGCCCGCTTTCTCCGAGGCTTATCTTGGGTATAGTTCCTCCGTTGCAGGTACTTACATTCAGGGGTATGGCGGGGCCCTGTCCCGCCATTGTTGTTATATCATTCTTAGCGGTCTGTAGTACTGTTGTGGGCAGAGTTTGTAAAAGGGATGTAACTTGTCACGACCCGCACCCGGGCCCGTGACTGGTGCCTTACCCCGGGCACCCTAGTGATACAACATCAGAGAAAATCAGCGGAAATAAAAACACGAACATGAATTAAGAGACATGATAAATAAACAGGCCAACCAAAACAGCTTGCCTTCAAGATATATACATAAATACCCGAACAGCTTATCCTTTTTACAAACCCCGCCACAACAAAGGCATGCACTTCTAAGATTTTTATACAGCTTTTGACGGACAGTGCTCCCGCCATACCCCTGAATGTACAAGAATCTACAGACTCAGGGTAACATACCAAAAGATAAGCCTCCGAAGAAATGGGGCTTCCTGACACGCTGAACTGTGATCCTATAAGCGAGGATCCACAACCGATGTACTTCTACCTGCGGCATGAACGCAGCTTCAAGGAGGTCGATAACAGTACCAAGTATGTGAAATCAGAAACATCAGAAATGAAATCATAATAGTCTATATAAAGCAGGAGACATGTATGATAACCAAACTACAGTTCACAACATAACAGCAGTCATGTCAAGTCAGGGAGTCACGCCCTCAATTCATCCCTCATGCCCGTGGAACTCCTTCACCGCCAGCCTAGGTATAAATCGTGGAATACGTGTCCCGGCCCATCCCGTGGGACTCGGTAAAGAATCATGTGGGATACGTGTCCCGGCCCATCCCATGGGACTCGGTAGAGAATCAGGTGGAATACGTGTCCCGGCCCATCTCGTGGGACTCGGTGAATAATCAGATGGAATACGTGTCCCGGCCCATCCCATGGGACTCGGTGAAGAATCAGATGAAATACGTGTCCCGGCCCATCTCGTGGGACTCGGTGAATAATCAGATGGAATACGTGTCCCGTCCCATCCCATGGGACTCGGTAAATAATCGTTCATAACAAATCAGCCGACCCTCCATCGAGAGACGCGGTGGTATAGAAATACAGTATATGCACACAAGGCTATCAAACACAAACATAGGTAAGTTACACACAACTCAAGTTTATTTTAGGCCAAAGTCCAGGTTCTGACCCCAAGGTATTACGTACGTTAAATTCTTTTTAAAAGATCCATTCCTTTTATAAAGGTCACCCGATACCCGTAGTATAAAAAAATGAGTGACTCACATTTTTAGGTAAACCAAAACACTTTCCTTTTCAACATCAAGTAACAACATTCTTTTCCAAAAGTTCAAGTTTGCCTAATTTCAACACTTAAGTCTCTTATTTTATAAAGGTTTCATAGTCCATAGACGTAATCACTTAAGAATATAATCCTCTTTTAAACAATTTGAGAAACATATGTCTTATATGTGAGTAGGTTATTCTTGTTCATAATCAATCTTATTAAAACAGCCATGATCTAGGAAATGTAATATCATTTTGTCTCATCTTAGCTTCTATGCAGATGGAGATTTCTACTGGTTTTAATAATACTTAATTAGTCAAAACATTTCCTTTTATTAACGCTGCAGTGGTTTGTCGATACTCATTCTGATTTCCAAAATCAGTAAAACATTATTCCTTTTAAAACCAAGTACTCATTACTCACGAATGAGGTTTCACACTAACATCCATATTAAGTCAAGTCTCTTATCTTTTAAGATTAAGTCTCTTAACTTCTAAAAATCAGTAAACCATTCTCTTTATCTCTCTTAAGACGTTATACCTAACTTCCCATAAAGCTAGTATAACTCTTATGTTTTCAAAACCAAGTATTACACTTCTTTCAAAAAGGTTCCTTAATTCTTTTGAAATACTTCAAGATTCTTATCATCACACATCAAGTCAGTTATAAGTCAAATCAGTTATCTTTAAAAACCACAAAGCATTTCTTACTTACATAAAGCTGTTATAACCAACTTCCCATAAAGCCGTTATAACACTTTATGTTTTAAACCAATCAAATACATTCAACACATGTACGTCTACCGTACTACATAGTTATACACACATCATGCTAGAAAAGATAGGAAGAGGTTCACATACCTCGCGACGATTATCGACTAATAGCAAAACGCTCCAAGTACCTCAAACCGTCGGCTACACCTTAAGCCAAGCAGATCACGCCATACGTAGTACTTCAACCTATAGAGGCCACAAGGCGCCTATTAACATCTAGATCTCAACGTAGAATATTCTACAGAAATTTGAAGACTTCTCCCGCAAATCACAGTAAATCTCCTCCTCTATCGAGGCCTGCTAACAGGCCAACAACTCCCTAGAGGGGGGGGGGGGGTTGTACGTCTAATCCGGACGTATACAATTCTACTTCACAGTAAAGCTACACAAGTCTACTGTAATACATTCCTATGTAATTACAGTTCAGTTCTCTTCTTTAAATTCAGGCTTAAGTCAAAAGACATTGCCACATACTTATGTTCAGTTCTATATATAGTATACTTCAACTATATATTCCTACACATGTAATTTCCAATTACAATAGAAGGTCAAGAGTGTTTACCTCGATAAGCCCAAAATTATCCAAGTTTATATGTCGATCCTGAGCAAGGTTTAGCTCCTACTCCGTGCGCTCCAACCCGCTCCGAACAACCCTTAGAAGTTCTAACCAACTTCTACTCAATTACTTCAACTATCAATGAAGATTTCCTTAGGGTTTCGTTTAGTGGCTAAAGGAAGTATAATAGTATTTCTGGGCTTTTAGTATAGGTATAACCTTGAATACTACACGCTATCAGGGCTACAGTAATTGGACATTATAACCATACTTTGAGAGTATTTCTAGACCACAAAAGTGGGGTATTATACGAAAACAACTAGGCTAGGGGTGGGTACCTGCTAGACACTACAAAGGGAGGGGGAGGCTCTCGCCAAGGCTTCTCAAAAGATGGTGGGACGAAAGCTACAAGGCAAGGGGAGGGATTTCAAGACTTGAAAAGGATTTTTGGATGAAGAAGTTCATCAACTTAGAGGTATTTATAGGTCAAGCAAAGGCCAACCAATGGCCAAGATGAAGACAAGTGTGGTGCAAGTGTAGGGCTAGATTTTAACCATGTGGACCTTATCCATCTACCACACCAACTTGCACAAATATCCTACCTAACCCAAGGCACAAAAAACGTGCCATTGCCTTGCCTTTGCCGTCCACTTGCTTCCAATGTGAGGGTGACACATGTCACCCTCCCGTTGGTCCAAAATGTTTCGTCTCTAGGAAAAATCCGCAAAAATTTTAAATGACATAGCCGGAATTTTCCCTTCGCAAGTTTAGTAAAACGTTTCGTCGAAAAACGATTCTTTTCGGCACTTGTGTACAATTTTCGAAACTTGCCAAATCTTTAAGGCTCAAATTTATATACGTACGCCCTCACGTACATACTCTGGAAATACGGGGTATAACATAACTGTTCGGATTAAAGTATTTATATATATATGCCGAAAGGAAACTTTTCTTAGATAACTGTTTCACACTTCATGTTATTTCATGTCTTGTTTTATATTCCGCTGATTACTCTGATGTTGTATCACTAGGGTGCCCGGGGTAAGGCACCAGTCACGGGCCCGGGTTCGGGTCGTGACAATAACCAAGAGACTTATACTTTCAAATCAAGTTACATAACTTTCACAATACTTCAAGTTTCTTAACTTAGAATATCAAGGAATCAATATTTTCCAAATCAAGTATTCTATACTTTTCAAGTCAGGAAATCCTTCCACGTAACATCAAGTCACATATCTTTTTCGAAAACAAGGCAAGGATACCAAATTCATTTTTAACCATGTACGTCCACCGTACTATACATTTATAAAACTCATGCTCAAGATAATAGGGAAAGTTCCACATACCTCTCCGGCTCAATCCACTTGCCGAGTTGAATACGCCGCGCGTAGAATGTCAACCTATAATGACAACAATACGCCTATCAACTTCTAGCTTTCAACGTAGAATATTTCTAAGTATAATGACTCTTATTCTACGGAAAATCGGGCAGCACTTTGTTTGTTTCTACACACTTTTCCACTTTTTTCAAGGCCCGAAAATCAATAACCAAATGCCACATTTAAGGCTCAACAATTCAGCTAACCAAATGGGATTACACGCCTAACATGACGTGTAAAATTATGCCCCACAATTAATATAAAATTGTCCATTAATCCAAAGCCATATTCGGCTACAATGTATCACAACAATATCAATTCTCTTTCAATATCCTTTTCAATCCAAGTTGTTATTCTAATATGTTATATACCCTATAACAATTATAACAACTATAAATCCTTTCTTTCTTAACATGCGACGATTGTAACTATCGACCAAATTGATTACAACATAAATGTCTAACTTGCCCATTTTCGGTGTTTAACATGTCGACACGATCCAAATCTTTTCAAACTTCAATCTATATATCACATGCTCATTTATCAACTACTATAACATGTAATTGTCATGACCAATTCTGCTCGCTGATCGTGCCCTACCCGCACCCTTACAGTATACATCGAGAAAATCACTGGAACATACATGAAACTTACAAAATAAAACAATGTATAAAACAACAAAGTTAGCCGATAGTGGCTACCTTCATGGACATACATATATACAACCAAGCAGGCTTGCCTTTCCTTTACAACCGACCCACAATATGTGACTACTGCACTCTAAGAGTTTTAACGTAACAACAGCATGGACAGGGCCCCGCCATACCCCTGAATATACATGAATCTACAACCTCAGGGAAAACCGTACCAAGAGATAAGCCTCCGGAGCAAATAGAGCTTTTTCCCAAAAACTGAACCGAGATCCTAAGAGCAAGGATCACCAACCTGTGTACCTAAACTCATGGCATTTAACGCACTTCGGCGGGCCAAGATAACAAAAATTTAATATGGAACGGAAAATAAGGTACAGTAAACAAATCATAACTGTACAAAAGAATGACAGGGGCAAGTATAAAAAGGGTACATACCAGATCCTACCGTGTCATTACCATCTCGTGGAATTAATCGTACCTTATTATCTTTTCCCATTTTCAATAAAAGTTATAGTCACTTTCTTACGTACATACTTAGGAAAAATCGTCAAGTTCATTACCATATAACTTAATTATCTTTCATAACATAATCCGACCCTTTATGGAGGGACGCATATACTACCCGGCCCAATCTGGGACGCGATCAAATCACACAAATATCAAAGCGTGCCCGTGGAATCCCCCATCACTGCCGACAGTCATAAGTGTAACATATAACCATGTGACGCGCCCATGGCATCCTACCTCACTGCCGGCGTACACATACACAATACATATATATATCTCCTGCCCGTGGAATCCCACATCACTGCCGACAGCCGTAGGTGTAACATATAACCATGTGACGCGCCCGTGGCATCCCACCTCACTGTCGGCGTACACATATACAACACATATATATATATATATATATATAACTCGGCCGCATGCCCCGGAATCCCACATAGTATAAGCATGGCCATAACGCGCCTCTGCATCCTCATCGTAGGCGCAGTCTTCGGGGAGCTAGCCCACGGAGTAATAATATAACATGCCCCTAATCCTCATCGTGGGTACATGTCTTCATGGGGAGCTAGCCCATGGAGTAATAATCGCATAGTACGGTGGTCGCATGCCCTAATCCTCATCGTATAAGCATGGCTACGGGTAATAAAACAACCGAATCTAACCCGCCTCCCGGTCACATGCCCTAATCCCACATCGTATAAGCATGTCCAAGGATCAATCATAATGGAAGCATACCGTGGAATCCCACATCACCGCTTGCAGACGCCCAAGTAAACTTACAACAAGACAGCCGGCCCTCCAACTGAGAGTCACGACAACGTAAACATATAATACTTGCACTCAAAGCTATCACAAACAAACATAGGCAAGTTCATTAAACCTTTAGACTTCCATTTTTATAAACTCATGGCACTTTCGTTTCACACGTAAAAATCCGGGAATTTAACCCCAAGTACTACGCACCTCTACTCCTTTAGAAAGACTTTTTTTCAAATAAAACTTCCAAGATACTAACAACCGTAGTAACAAGTCATATCTACTTTCAAGACAAGTCATAATACCTTTTTAGAAATACATTTACCGGCTTCTAAATCAAGTGACTTCTTTCAAAAACTTTAAGCAATTGGTACCTTTAAAACAGTTTGCCCTTCTTTATTTCAAATAATTTCTTTGCTTACATTACTGAAGAAAGCCATTCTTTTAATCTTCCATAAAGTTGTTATAACCAACTTCTCATAAAGCCGTTATAACTCTTTATGTTTTGGACAAATTCATTCCTTTTATAACCAAAAGACTTATATTTTCAAAATACTTCAATTTCTCTTAACTTTTAAGAAAAGTTTCTTAACTTTAGAAATCAAGTCTTTCCAAATCGAGTATTTTATACTTGTAAGTCAATTCATTTCTTCCTTTAAGAATCAAGTCTCCTAACTTGAAAAATAAAGTCTCTTAACCTTTAAGAATTTGAGATCCATAGCCTTAAAACTTCATATGTAAATTCTTATAAGTTAAGTAACATATACTTTGGTGCGTTGTGAATAAGTTATACTTATTTATAACGATCTTATTCAAGTAGCCATGATCTAGAAAATGTAATACAATTTTGTCTTATCTTAGCTTCTATGCAGATGAAGAATTCTACTCATTTTAACATAATTTGATTGTCATTACATTTTCCTTTATTAACGCTGCAATGGCTTGCTCGATACTTATTCTCATTCGTGTCATAAATTAGCCAAGTCAATTTGGCTCCAAAGTACCTCCTAACGACTCTAACCAACATCCCCCATAAGACTCGGTAAGGACTTAGGATAACTTTGACATAAACTTTACATAGAGTAAATCACACACATACCTCTTAACTTTTAAGAGTAGAAGGAAATATGAAATAATACCACATGTATATTCCATACATAGAATCATGCCAAAGGAAGGAAGAGGTTCACATACCTCGCGACGATTATCGACAAGTAGCAAAATGCTCCAAAGTACTTCAACCTTGATAGCTATTTCATCCTTCAAGTAGGATACGCTATACTTAGTACTTCAACCTATAATGGCCACAATACGTCCATTAACCTCTTACTTCAAACGTAGAATATTCTAAGTGCTAAGTCACTAAATTCTACGGAAAATCGGACAACACTTCCTTTGTTTCTACATATTTTGCCACCTTTTTCAAGGCCGAATTCAATAACCATACACGCCACATTTAAGGCCCAAACAATGCAATTAACAATAGGGGATTACACGCCTACTAGACGTGTAAAATTCCGCCCCACAAAAGATATCAAACTAATACAAACTACTAGTCCAATTCGGCCACATTGAGTACAATAACACCAATTCTTATCCAATCCAAGTTTTTAGCATAACATGATATCAAGTCGCAATCGATTATAACCACTATAATCTTCAAGTAATTAACATGCGACGATTCTAATAAACGACCAAATTTAATCCAACTTCACAAGGCTTAAATGACATTTCTGATTTAAGGCTACAATCAATCCATAATACTTAAGAAACTTCAACACATATACTTCATGCTAGCAAACATGTAAAGCTAACAACAATATATAATCTTGTAACACTTAAGAGACAAGATTATTACCTCAACGATTCTTAGTCCAACTTCAAATCCAAAGTCGCTCCCTAGAAACTTAGAGCCCCTCCTTGACACTCCAATCCGCTACTTGAGACCCTTAGAACAACACCAACAATTTTCCTTCAATCTTCCAACCAAAACCTAGAAAGGCAACTAGGTTTTCATCTTGCGACTAATACGAAAACTATCTTTTTTCGGGATTTTTCTATTGAGATACACTTACAATACCCTCATGAACCTTGGTTTAAAGTGTGGAGCTTATTGGACAAGAAACAAAAAAAATTCTTTTCTCCAAGGGGTGAACCCGAGAGCACTATGTGATGTTCTTCCAATTTTCTTGAAAATTTGGCTAAGTGTGGAACTTGTCTCACTACTAGTAGTATTATAAAGCACAATGGAGGGTCAAGATGTGAACAAATGGGTGGCTTGGATGAGCTTCAATTAAATATCAAGACTTGTGGACCCTTTGACTTAGTAAATTATCTCAAGCTCACAACTTGCAAGACTTGTCATCTTAAGACTATGGTCAATGACCATTTTGGCCATGACCCAAATCGTCCAAGGCAACTATAAGGGGGGTGACACGTGTTATACCCCGTATTTCCAGTGTATGTACGTAAGGACGTACGTAGAAAATTTTTGAAGCTTAAGTAGGCTTGGCCGATTTTCACTTTGTGCACAACACCCGATTAGAGTCGTTTTTCGACGAAACGTTTCCACGACTTCGTAGGGAAAATTCCGCTATGTCATTTCTAATTTTGCGGATTTTTCCGAGAGACGAAACATTTTGGACCAACGGAGGGTGACATGTGTCACCTCACATTGGAAGCAAGTGGACGGCACCAAAGGGAATTGTTGGGCACGTTTTTGGCATGTGTGTTGCCTAAAACATTTGGTCAATGTTTGGTAGGATATTTGTGTGGTTGATGACCAAGTGGGATCCACACAACACATGGCTTAATCTACACCTTACACTTGCCTAACACATGGATTCATCTTGGCCATTGGTTGGCCTTGGCTTGTCCTATAAATACCCCTCTAAGTGATGAACTTTCTTCATCCACAAATATTTCCTAAGTGTTGAAATCCTCTCCCCTTAAGTATGGTTCTCGTCCAACCCTCCCCCCTTTGAGTGGCCTTTAGGCCGAGAGCAACCCCCCCCTAGCCTAGTTGTGCTAGTCGAAATACTACCCCTCTTGGTAGAAATACTCTCAAAAGTATTGTTATAATGCCCAAATTACCTTAGCCTTATACCTTGTAGTATTCTAAGGTTATACCTATACAAAAGCCCGTAAATACTATTATACTTTCCACAATACAAACCGAAACCCTAAGGAAAATCTCCATAGTTAGTTGGAGTAATAAGTAGAAGTTGGTTAGAACTTCAAAGGTTGTTTGGAGCTGGTCACACAAGCACGAGTATGAGCTAAACCTTGCTCAGATCGACATTTAAACTCGGATAATTATGGGCTTATCGAGGTAAATATCTTGTCCTCTATTGTAATTGGAAATTACATGTTGTATGATTATATAGTTGAAGTATACTATATATAGAATCGAACGTAGTTATCGGCAATGTCTTTTGACTTAAGCTCAATAATAAGAAACCTTTTCGAAAGAAGAGTCGAATCAGATTTACATAGGATCAGACATGAGACTTGTGTAGCCTTTCTGTGAGGTAGAATTGTGCACGTCCGATTTAGACGTATAACCCTCGGTTGGCTTGCAGCGGCCGATAGAGAGGAGATTTACGCCATGGGGAGGTGTTGCCGAATTTTCTGTAGAATGTTCTACGAAGGGATCTAAATATTAATAAGCGCCTTGTGGCCTTATAGGTTGAGTACTACGCGTGGCGCGATCTACTTGGCTTAAGGAGTAGCCGACGGTTTGAGGTACTTGGAGCGTTTTGCTATTAGTCGATAATCGTCGCGAGGTATGTGAACCTCTTCCTATCTCTTCTAGCATGATATATGTGAACTATGTAGTACGGTAGACGTACATGTGCTAAATGTATTTGATTGGTTTAACACATAAAGTGTTATAACGGCTTTATGGGAAGTTGGTTATAACAGCTTTATGTTGGTAAGAAAATACTTGTGGTTTTTAAAAGGTAACTGATTTGAACTATAACTGGCTTGTTATGTGTTAATAAAGAACTTGAAGTATTTCAAAAGATTTTTGAATCCTTTCGAAAGAAGAAGTAATACTTGGTTTTTGAAAACTTAAGAGTTATACTAGCTTTATGGGAAGTTAGGTAATAACGGCTTAAGAATGTTTTACTGATTTCGGAAATCAGAATGTGTATCGACAAACCACTGCAGCGTTAATAAAAGGAAATGTTTTGACAGATTAAGTATTATTAAAACCAGTAGAAACTTCCATCTGCATAGAAGCTAAGATGAGACAAAATGATATTTCCTAGATCATGGCTGCTGTAATAAGATTGTTATAAATAAGAATATCCTACTCACATATAAGACTTATGTTTCTCAGATAGTTTAAAAGAGAATTATATTCTTAAATGAATAAGACTATGAACTACGAAACCTTTCTAAAATAAGAAACGTGAACATTTGAAATTAGGCAAACTTGACGCGTTTGGATAATAATGTTGTTACTTGATTTTACAAAGATAAGTGTTTTGATTCACTTCAAAAGATAATCACTCTATTTTCATATACTACGTATTGTGTGACTTTGTGAAAGTAACGATCTTTTAAAAAGTTAATGTATGAAGTACTTTGGGGATAGAAACCCAACATGTTGACATATAGTAGAAAGTACCTTGTGTGTATAACTTGATTGTGTTGGTTTGTGATAGCCTTGTAATACCTTCGTGTTGCTTTGATAAGTAATCATATTAGGATGCTACGTGTGTTAGTATTCTGTGATGTTTGTGTAAAGGGGTTTTCCCTTGATTGTGCTTATGTTGTTTAAACGATAAACCATTATGTTGGTATTATACCACTCACCGTGTTTCGTGGGTTAAGCCGCCTCCGACGCGGTAGACTCGCGATGCAGGACCATGATTCGAGAATACCTCACGCGGGTCCCGGGCCTATGCGCGAGCTACGAGTTCCGTGTTAGTGTGCGGCATTTATGGTCATGCGGTGCATGTGCTACGCGGATGCGAGTCCAGATTTACGCCGGGAGTAGCTACCTCGATGCGGGTTATACCTCACGCGCCTATGAGGCGCCTACGGAGTCATGGGGAGTTCGGTGGCTGACGCGCACATTTGATATGCGGGAGAGCGACCACTTTGATCATGTGACGGCAGACAGATATCATGATACATTTTATGTCCTTGTTAGTACGTGGGTGTTAGTAGTCGGCTATGCCTTCGCATTTACCCCGCATCGTTTATTTGACACAGTGGACTGTTGTTCATGTGTATTCCTTGGTGCTTTTCTATCATCGATCACGCGATGGCGGGAAGGTATTCCACGCATGATTGATGTTGTGGCGTGAGACCCATTGTTATATTGGAGTGATGACCTCGAGGGTGAGTCCCGACTTGATATGATCGCTATTTATTGTGAATCGTAGTTTGGTTATCATACATGTCTCCCGCTTTATATAGACTACTATGATTTCATTTACTGATTTTCGGGCCACATACTCCTGCACTGCCAGATCGACTCCTTCGGGGCCGTTCATGCCGCAGTAAAGGTACACGATCGTTGATCCTCGCTCTTAGGGTCACAGCTCGCTTGGGAAGCTCCGTTCCTCGGAGGCTTATTCGTATAGTCCCCGTTGTTGTAGGTGCTACATTCGTGGTATGACGGCCCCGTCCGTCGTTGTTGTCATATCATTCGTAGAGGTCTCAGAGTACCGCAAGTGTGGCGGGGTTTGTAAAAAGGATTAAACTGTTCAGGTTGAAAGAGTTGTTGTTTCTATATATATGCCGAAAGGCAAGTTTTCACAGGTTATTGTTTATACTTCCGTTATTTTATGTTATTTATTTATGTTCCGCTGATTTTCTCTGATGTATGACTACTGGGGTGCCCGGGGTAAGGCACCAGTCACGGGCCCGGGTTCGGGTCGTGACAAAAGTGGTATCAGAGCAGTTAATCCTCGGAAAGTGTCTACAGACCGTATCCAGTAGAGTCTTGATTATCGGTGTGTTGTGCACCACACCAATAATCAGGAGGCTATAGGATATTTAGGATTGGTTTCTATTTCTTCTCACTCTGAGATCGTGCCTTAGAGCTGTGTTGTAAGTTGGACCCTCTAACGTATTTCTTTCCTACCGCTATGCCTCCGCGCAGGCAACCCGCCAGAGGGCAAGGCGAGCTGCGAGTAGAGTACAGAGGGTTACGTGGGCACAGGCCCAATTATCACCTTGGGTGGTGCTTCATTCGGGGAGTTCTGCGACGTCACTAGCCCCAGCAGAGTTTAGCACGGCGGCAGCAGTTCCTACTGCGGCCATGATATTTGAACCTTCAGTTCCACGACCGGGAACAGAGAATATAGATTTCAAGGAGGCGACCCTGTTACTAACTATGGATTTGACTACCAGAGAGTATACCGATGTACCGCGAGTCTTGATGAATATCAACGAGAAGGTTGTGCAAGAGTAAGTTCTTCAGTTAGGCTTGAGCATGGCCTGTGTACGGGCTTATGCACAGCAGGCCGAGAAACGTAGAGATCGACGGGTTAACCAAGGACAGCAGAAGAGGGCCAGAGTAGCAAGGTCCTTTGGTAACTTGCGAGGCGAGTCGCCTCACCAGCAGATTAGATTATGCGCATCCACCAGTGCAGAAAGGTCCTCCACAGGGTTCAGGACGTTCGGGGTATGCAGGAGTTGGTCAGAGCTCCAGAGCTTCCGGTTCACGCCACACGGCGTTCCACCATCCGATTCGATTTTTCTCGGTGTTCACGGTGGCAGCGCCATCTCAGGAATGTCGTCTTTTAGTTGGTACTTGTCACTATGACCGCCGTGGTCCGATGTCGAAAGAGTGTCCTCGCGGAGGACTTAGCCTTGAGATCGGTGGGTAGTTCGTCATCTTCCTAGCTATGCGCCTACGCAGGTGTTTGATTAGAACGACTAAGGGAGTAAGCGATAGATATAGATATATCCTTAACCCTCAGAGATGCAGGTGTGATAAGGTGAGTATACCTCAAGTGTTATGTTCTTATAGCAGTGTGTTAGTTGTGATTAGAAATCATGGTGGGTTAACCGAGTAAGATTTTGGGGGATAGAGAAGGTGTGAGCCTTAGAGTGTTATACGTAGAGACCTTAGAGGTAAGGCCATCTCGAGTAAAAGATGTATTGTTTATGTTGTGACCCTTATAGGAGTGCATAGTGCACGTGAGTTATGTTTGTGGGATAAGTCCCTGAGTAGTGTGGAATGAAAGAGGGTAGTTGAGCTAAGAAGACCGCTAGGTTTTCGTAACGAGATTAGTGAGAGTTTTCCTTCGGGGAGCTAGCGTTTTGCGCGTTGCGGGTCGGGTTGAGGCCACATTGCGGGTCAACCCGCTGCATGTTTGGTGGTGGGGTCGGTTTGTGGTGGTCCCGCCTTGTGGTAGGGTCACGAGGGTGTTAGGCCCAGGTTTAGTTAACCAGCGTACGAGTTCGTGGATGCATTCGACCAGTAGTCGGGCCGAGGAGGTCAGCCGTCTTGTCTTCTAGCAAAGACCGTTTACTCGGCGGTTGATTAACTGGAAAGGTTGTGAGGCTGCACGGGTGCCTACCTTCACCTTATGACAGTGGAGCCAGTGGTACGCTGTTTTTATTCGGAAGTTTTACCAAGCAGGTTAAGAACTCAGTGAGTCTCGACCGCATTCGCCTCGGGCGGTGTGTGTATTTGAGGTAGTGGTGGGGATTGTTGTCTCCTGTGGAGGGAGTGTTTAAGCTACCATTTCAGTTTTCGAATGTCGCCTTGTGAGGCCTTGTAGGGGGCGGAAGTGTAAGTTGCCGGTCGATTGGTTCGATGTTGGCAAGATTCCGATAGTTGGTTCAGGCTTGTTCCAGCAGACTGTGGATAGAGTAAAGCTTGTCTAGAGGAGGTTCTGGCAGCTCAGAGAAATCGTGCGGATAATCGGCGACGACGCTTAGAGTTCAGGTTGACGGTCGGTCTCCTTGAAGATACCACCGTTTGGGTGTGACGAGTTTTGGAAAGCAGAGGGAACTTAGCCCGAGTTACCTGGGCCTTACAGATCTGTGCGAATAGGCGGAGTTGCCTATATGTTAGCATTTGTCGTCCGACTTAGGAGGCGGTATGTCCTGGTCTTCGTATTGATATGTTCGGGAAAGTATCGAGATCCATCCAGTGTTCTCGATTAATGATGACCACGTTAGAGATAGTAACCGAGTTTTGGAAGCGGCAAGATTTAAATGTGGTAAGAGTTCGAGTGTACGACACCTCGTGGATCGACGCACCGGTACCAATTGTTGGTCACGAGTGACACTAGAACCTCGCGGCAAAGTGACAAAAGTGGTATCACGACGAGTAAAGGGAGAAGCGAGCATGTATTGCGAGCAGAGATGTGACCATTTCTATTGTATGGAGAAAGTGCGAAGGAATTATATTTTAGACCCTTGGATGGGAGCGTTTGTGATGTTAGAGGTGTTTCCTCGTGGACTTGGATGTAGTATTTTTGTGGCCATGTGTGGCAAGGTTTGTTTCGTAAGTATAGTAGTGAAGACTATACTGGCGCACGTTGGTTTTTGAGACTTAGAAGGAACATTCGGGACGAATGTTTCTAAGGAGGGGAGAATGTTATACCCCGTATTTCCAGTGTATGTACGTAAGGACGTACGTAGAAAATTTTTGAAGCTTAAGTAGGCTTGGCCGATTTTCACTTTGTGCACAACACCCGATTAGAGTCGTTTTTCGACGAAACGTTTCCACAGCTTTCGTAGGGAAAATTCCGGCTATGTCATTTCTAATTTTTGCGGATTTTTCCGAGAGACGAAACATTTTGGACCAACGGGAGGGTGACATGTGTCACCCTCACATTGGAAGCAAGTGGACGGCACCAAAGGGAATTGTTGGGCACGTTTTTGGCATTTTTGTTGCCTAAAACATTTGGTCAATGTTTGGTAGGATATTTGTGTGGTTGATGACCAAGTGGGACCCACACAACACATGGCTTAATCTACACCTTACACTTGCCTAACACATGGATTCATCTTGGCCATTGGTTGGCCTTGGCTTGTCCTATAAATACCCCTCTAAGTGATGAACTTTCTTCATCCACAAATATTTCCTAAGTGTTGAAATCCCTCTCCCCCTTAAGTATGGTTCTCGTCCAACCCTCCCCCCCTTTGAGTGGCCTTTAGGCCGAGAGCAACCCCCCCCTAGCCTAGTTGTGCTAGTCGAAATACTACCCCTCTTGGTAGAAATACTCTCAAAAGTATTGTTATAATGCCCAAATTACCTTAGCCGTATACCTTGTAGTATTCTAAGGTTATACCTATACAAAAAGCCCAGAAATACTATTATACTTTCCGTCAGTCACAAACCGAAACCCTAAGGAAAAATCTCCATAGTTAGTTGGAGTAATAAGTAGAAGTTGGTTAGAACTTCTAAAGGTTGTTTGGAGCGGGTCGGCGCGCACGGAGTAGGAGCTAAACCTTGCTCAGGATCGACATTTAAACTCGGATAATTATGGGCTTATCGAGGTAAATATCTTGTCCCTCTATTGTAATTGGAAATTACATGTTGTATGATTATATAGTTGAAGTATACTATATATAGAACTGAACGTAGTTATCGGCAATGTCTTTTGACTTAAGCCTGAATAATAAGAAACCTTTTCGAAAGAAGAGTACTGAACTGTATTTACATAGGACTGTATTACAGTAGACTTGTGTAGCCTTTCTGTGAGGTAGAATTGTGCACGTCCGGTTTAGACGTATAACCCCCCCTGGTTGGCTTGGTAGCCGGCCCCGATAGAGGAGGAGATTTACGCTGTTGCGGGGGGGGAGGTGTTGCCGAATTTTCTGTAGAATGTTCTACGAAGGGATCTAAATATTAATAAGCGCCTTGTGGCCTTATAGGTTGAGTACTACGCGTGGCGCGATCTACTTGGCTTAAGGAGTAGCCGACGGTTTGAGGTACTTGGAGCGTTTTGCTATTAGTCGATAATCGTCGTGAGGTATGTGAACCTCTTCCTATCTCTTCTAGCATGATATATGTGAACTATGTAGTACGGTAGACGTACATGTGCTAAATGTATTTGATTGGTTTAACACATAAAGTGTTATAACGGCTTTATGGGAAGTTGGTTATAACAGCTTTATGTTGGTAAGAAAATACTTGTGGTTTTTAAAAGGTAACTGATTTGAACTATAACTGGCTTGTTATGTGTTAATAAAAAACTTGAAGTATTTCAAAAGATTTTTGAATCCTTTCGAAAGAAGAAGTAATACTTGGTTTTTGAAAACTTAAGAGTTATACTAGCTTTATGGGAAGTTAGGTAATTGTTATACCCCGTATTTCCAGAGTATGTACGTAAGGGAATACGTACAAAAGGTTAGCCTTAAAAGCTAGGCTTGGACGAAAATAATTGGGCACAACTCACAAAACGAATAGCTTTCCGACGAAACGTTTCCACAGCTTTCGTAGGATAAATTCCGGCTATGTCATTTCTAATTTTTGCGGATTTTTTCCGAGAGACGTAACACTTTGGACCAACGAGAGGGCGACACTTGCCACCCTCTCATTGGTGGACTTGTCACGGCAATAGGGCCGAATGGATGACCATCCTTGTCATAAAGTTGGTTAGATATTTTGTGTGCAAGTTGGCTAGGTACACTTGCCCTAATCTTGACCTTACACTTGCCTAGCACTTGGCAAATCTTGGCCATTGTTTGGCCCTGACTTGACCGAAAAATACCACTCTTGAGTTTAAGTGTTCTTCATCCACAAAAGCTTTCCAAGTCTAAAATCCTTCCCTCTCCCTTTGTAAACAATTCGTCCAACACCCGCCCTCCCCTTGAGAAGCTTGGCCGAGGCTACCCCACCCCCTAGCCTAGCCGAAACCTACCCCCCCTCCCTTGGTAGAAATGTTTCCGTCTAGTATTGTTATAATGCCCAATTTAACCTAGCCCAAATCCCTTAGTACTTAGTAGAAGGTTGGGGAAACTTCTAAGGATTCTTGAGCGCTGAGCTTTGGATTAGGAGCTAAACCTCGCTCAGGATCGACTTTTTACTTGGATATTATTGGGCTTATCGAGGTAAATAATCCTAACCCTCTTTTGTAATTAGAGAATGCATATTGTAGAAGTATTGAAATAAGTATAAATACTTAGAAGGTTATTAAGGAATAGAATTGAACTGTAACACCTTAGAAGGGTATAAAAGAAGAATATACGAACTGTACTTACATAGGACTGTTTTCACAGTAGACTTATATAGCTCACCGGGTAGGGTTGTGCTGCCCGACTTTCCGTAGAATTGAGGACCCTCTGTTTAGAATGACCTACAGAATAGTCTAGACTTTGATAGATGTCTGTGGCTATTATAGGCTGATTCTCTCATACACGACATACTCGACTTGGCGGTGGATTTCCCGAGAAGGTATGTGATTCTTCCTATACTCCCGAGCATGATATTTTAAGTATATATAGTATGCAGACTTACATATGATTATCGGCAATGTTTTTTGAATTATGACTGAATAATAAGAACCTTGAAGTATGTCAAAAGAATAATGAATCATTTTAACAGAAGAGTAATAGTTGGTGTTAAAACAAAAGCTTAAGAGTTATACTAGCTTTATGGGAAGTAGGTATAACAACCTAAGAATGATAAAAGGAATTTACTTGTTTGTTTATAAAAGCCTTGTATTGCTTTCGTTAAGTGTAGTAAGATTGGTTGATAGGTAGACATACTATGATGCCGCATGTGTTAAATCCCTTATAATGTGTGAAAGGGGTCATTCTTGCTGGCTTACGTTGCTAACCTAAGTCCGTTAGATCGCTATTGTATCACCTACCCTCGACTTGTTATACAGGGCTTGCCACCCTTGACGCGGGTCTATACGGCCTATGCGGTCATGAGACTATGCGGAGGCGCGTATGCTCCGGATTGATCATTCGGGTGTTTAGCCCGACGCGGATCCCTATGCGGTCCATGGACTACGCGGTCTTGAGGCTACGCGGATCGCGGAAGTCCGTGAGGGTACCGGCTAGCTACCCCGACGCGGGAATACCTCACGCGTCTGCGTGTGACCTATGCGATCGCGGAAGTCCGAGACTAGGCACGCAGAATGATACTATGGGCGGTTGGCCTTGCTTCGATCATTCGCGCCTAGACTAGACTGCTACGCTTTTCCTATTATCGTTATTGTTGTGATGTGCACTATGTGCAATTGAACCGAATGTATTTGTGAAAAGGTTTTAAATACCTTGATTTCATTTAAAGTACTTTATAGTTTCACATACTTGGTACTGTTGTATCGACCTCCTGGTTGCCGTGCTCATGCCGCAGGTTCTAGAGGAAAGCAGGTGCTAGATCCACATCCTTAGGATCTCTACGTTGGTGTCAGGAGCTCCACTCTCTCCGGAGGCTCTACTTTTGGGTATGATCTCCCTATTGTAGATAGTTGTGTACAGTCAGGGTATGGCGGGGCCCTGTCCCGCCATAGTTGTTATTTCCTTAGAGGTCTGTAGTCATGTTGTACAGTTGGGATGTAACTGCAAAAAACTTGGTTTATGTATATATGCCGAAAGGCAACCTTTTTCTTCAGATAAAATGTTCTAGTTATATCATGTTTCATGTCTTGTCTTATATTCCGCTGATTGTTCTCTGATGTATGACTACTTGGGTGCCCGGGTAAGGCACCAGTCACGGGCCCCGGAACGGGTCGTGACAAAAGTGGTATCAGAGCAGTTAATCCTCGGAAAATGTCTACAGACCGTATCTAGTAGAGTCTTGATTATCGGTGTGTTGTGCACCACACCAATAATCAGGAGGCTATAGGATATTTAGGATTGGTTTCCATTCTTCTCACTCTGAGATCGTGCTTTAGAGCTGTGTTATAGGTTGGACCCCTCTAACGCATTCCTTTCCTGTAACAGATATGCCTCCACGTAAGGCAACCCGGGCTGGCGGCAAGGCACTGAGGAGCTGCTAGTATGACACCGAGAGTCACGAGGGCTCAGGCCCAGTCTATACCCGAGACGGCGAGTTCCATGACGCCGCCGGCCCCAGCAGAGACCACAGTACCCGCACCTCCTGTCCCACAGCCTGGGGCGGAGGAGTTAGGGTACAAGGAGATGGCCCAGCTATTGGCTAAAGTTGTGGCCCGATACGAGGAGAGGCTGGATGCGGCAGTTCCAGCTCCAGCTCCAGCCGCACCCGTAGTGCACCCGAGGGCAGATAGTTTGAGACTACGGGATTTCCTTAGTTGTAGCCCGCCAGAGTTTTATGGGTCGAGGCCGGAGGATGATCCGCAGGAGTTCATCCGTCAGCTGCAGAGGATTATGCGGGTGATCGTGGCTTGTAGACCGAGTCCGTGACGTTCGGTTCAGACGGCCGCGTGATACCGCGATCGATTGGTTTGATTCACGGAGCTTTCGGGAGAGCATGCACTCCAGCAGATGGGATGAGTTTTGAGGCTTTTCTCACACACTTCTTGCCTCCGCAGATGAGAGGCACGATCCGACAGATTTTTGTTATCGAGGCGGGAGGACGACGCTAGAGAGTACAATGTCGAGTTTGATTCATCGCTCGATATGTTCCTCAGACCGGTAGCAGATATGGAGGACCGTGCATCGCTACGCCACCGCTAGACGACTATATGGCCGAAGTCTTGTGCGGGTGTCCTTCACCGGCATGGACATTACCCGATGCAGCTCATGCGTTGGGATGCGAGGAGCGTAGAGACCGCCGCAGACCGATATCGCCAGCAGAAGGCGCCAGGCGGCCGGTTCTTTTGGTGGTTCTCGTGGTGGGCAGATCGCCAGAAGTCGGATTTGCACCACACCGCCAGAGCACTCCTACATCATTTTCTGATAACAGAGCGGGGCAGTCGTGGCCCCGTGACTTCGGATTTCGGTAAAGTGGTGCTAACCGCTCGAGGTCTGCTCGGTGCCCGTTGTGGTAGATTCCATTCGGGAGCTGTTATGCTACTACGGAACTTGCCATACTTGTGGCCGCAGGTCATTCGCGAGTTTGCCCGACCGGGCGCTACTGGGGTAGGCCCACCAGTGGTTCTGCCGCTTCTTCATCCCCGACAGCTTACTCGCCCCGAGGCGTGGTACTCAGAGATCAGCAGGTCGCGCAGAGGTCGTGGCGCGAGTTCGATTCTAGCGGTCCTCGTAACCGCATTTATGCTTTGTCCAACCGACAGATCGTGAGGCCTCACCGATGTCGCCACGTACCTTATCGCTCGGGTTTGATGTTTATGCTTTGATAGATCCGGTTCTACTGGCCCCATATATCTCCCTTGTTGCTAGTAGGATAGGGATGGATAGAGCACGAGTCAATAGACCCTTTCGAGGTAGCTACGCCGGTGGGTGATTCGGTGGTAGCTCGGCGGTTATATAGAGATTGTCCTGTGACCATTTACGCCGTCGACTTGCCGACTTGATAGAGTTGGAGATGATCGACTTCGACGTGATCATGGGACGGATTGGCTAGCTTCTTGCTACGCCAATGTAGACTGCAGAGAGAGAGTAGTACGGTTCCAGTTTCCTGAGGAGCCGGTTGTTGAGTGGGAGGGGAGCACGGTATCGCCGAGAGGTAGGTTTATTTCCTACCTCAAGGCTAGGAAGATGGTGCAGAAGGGGTATATCTACCATCTCGTTCGGGTGTTTGATACTGAAGCTGCGGTACCAGATTTTCGCCGGGCCCAGAGTCGAGAGTTCCCGTGACGTGTTTCACGACCTCGGTATCCTCCCGAGAGGAGATCGAGTTTTGTATAGATGTGCTGCCAGACACTCGGCCTATTTCCATTCCGCCATACAGGATGGCACCTGCCGAGTTGAGAGAGTTAAAGGAGCAGCTGAGTGATTTGTTGGAGAAGCGGTTTCATCGACCTAGTGTTTCTCCTGGGGCGCCAGATTGTTCGTGAAGAAGAAGGGCGACGCCGCGCATGTGTGTTGATTACTGCAAACGGTGAACAAGGTGACCATTAAGAACAGATACCCTCTTCCCAGGATTGATGATTTGTTCGATCAGTTGCAGGGCGCGAGATGTTTTTCCAAGATTGATCTACGATCGGGCTATCATCAGGTTCGAGTTAGAGAGGTGGATGTCCCTAGGACTGCATTCCGGACCCGGTACGGGCATTATGAGTTCAGGGTCATGTCTTTTGGGTTGACCAATGCTCCGGCGGTATTCATGGAGTTGATGAACCGAGTGTTCAAACCATTTTTGGACACGTTTGTGATAGTGTTCATTGATGATATCTTGGTTTATTCTCGCTCAGAGCAGGAGCATGCGGAGCATTTGAGGATCTTGGCCGATTCTCCGATCGCGAAATGTATGCGAAGTTTTCCAAATGTGAGTTTTGCTGACTTGGTGGCTTTCTTGGGCACATTGTCGGGCTGATGGCATTCGAGTGATACGCCAAGATCGGCGCCAGACTTGCCTAGACCTACTACTCCGACAGAGGTTCGCAGCTCGGGCCTTGCAGATATTATCGGCGGTTCGTAGAAGTTTGCTTCTATCTCGCACCATTGACTAGGCCGACTCGGAAGCGCTAAGTTTGATGGACTAATGCGTGTGAGCAGTGGTTTCGATTGCTAAAGGAGAGATCGACGACCGCCCCGTTCTTACTCTTCCCGAGGTCGGATGGTTACGTGGTGTATTGTGATCGTCGGGCATCGGGTTGGGATGTGTGTTGATGCAGCAGGCAGAGTTATAGCATACGCATCCCGACACCTTAAGATACACGAGAACTACCCCACCCATGATTTGAGCCGGCGGTGATTCACGCCAAGATCCGAGGCACTATTTGTATGGGGTTCACGTGGATATTTATACGCACTCACAAGAGCCTCCAGATATCTTCACCAGAGGGAGCCGAACCTACGGCGAGACGGTGGTTAGAGTTGCTTAAGGACTATGACGCCGATATCCCGTACCACCCGGGAAGGCCAATGTTGTGGCGTATGCTCTTAGTCGTAGGTCGATGGGAGTCCATCGAGGTGCAGCAGAGAGGGCATGGTTCGTGATTTGCATCGATTAGCGAGCCTTGGTGTCCGCTTGATTGATTACGATAGCGATGGGGTTAGAGTTCGTGAGGTTGCCGAGTCTTCCATCGCCGGCGAGGTGAAGAGGCATTCGAGGATCCGGTTTTGGCACGTTATCGTGATACGACTCTTCGTGAGGCAAGGGTCCTTTGAGGTAGCACCTGATGGGTGCTAAGGTTTGAGGGCGGTTGTGTGTTCGGATGTTTCGTGACTTGGCAGCAGTTCTGGGGAAGCACACAACGCGTTACTCTATCCATCCGGGGTCGACCAAGATGTACCACGACCTTAGATCTGTGTATTGGTGGGATGGCTTGAAGAGGGACGTTGCAGAGTTCGTAGCTCAATGCCCGTGTTGTCAGCAGGTGAAGGTAGAGCACCAGAGGCCTGGTGGTTTGTTACAGACGATTGAGATCCCGACCGAAGTGGAGGTGATCAACATGGACTTCATCACAGGATTGCCTCGCACTCAGAGGAGACATGATTCTATATGGGTTATCGTCGACAGGCTGACGAAATCAGCCCACTTTCTTCCCGTCAGGACGACTTTCTCGGCTGAGGATTATGCCAGACTTTACATCCGAGAGATCGTCGATCGCATGAGTCCCTATTTCGATCATATCGCATGCAGGAGCCCGATTACGCTAACTTCTGGAGGTCCTTCCAGAGGGGTTTAGGGACGCAGGTGAGCCTGAGTACTGCATTTCATCCACAGACAGACGGACAGGCAGAGCGCACTATCCAGACTCTTGAGGATATGCTGCGAGCCTGTGTTATTGACTTCAGGGGTAGCTGGGAGGATCACTTGCCGCTGGTAGAGTTCGCGTATAATAACAGCTACCACTCTAGCATTCAGATGGCGCCGTATGAGGCTTTGTATGAGAGGAAGTGCAGATCGCCGATAGCATGGTTCGATGTGGGCGAGGTACAGTTAGTGGGACCAGACTTGGTGCAGCAGGCAGTGGATAAGGTGAAGCTTATCCGAGAGCGGCTATTGACAGCTCAGAGTCGACAGAAGTCGTATGCAGATCATCGACGTCGACATCTGGAGTTCGCAGTTGATGATTGGGTTTTCCTGAAGGTGTCACCCATGGCGGTGTGATGAGATTCGGAAGGGGAAAACTCACCAAGGTACATCGGGCCGCTTCAGATTGTCCGCAGGTAGGCAAGGTTGCCTATGAGTTGATCTGCCGTCCGATCCGGAGGCGTGCATCCGGTTTTTCACGTATCTATGCCGAGGAGATGTATCGGGATCCATCTAGTGGTACACCCGATTGACGATGTCCAGTGATGGGGTTATCGATGAGGAGATTCCCATAGCGATAGTCGATCGTCGTTAGCGCTCGCGACCGGACGTGGCTTCCACAAAGTCTTGTGGCGAACGAGCTCGTGGAGGAGATGACGGGAAGCCGAGGATGGCATGAGGCGAAGTATCCTCACCTATTCCCCACACCTCCGTAATTCACTTTCCTACTTGTAAATTTTCGTTATCGCTTTGCCTAAGTGTTGTTTTGTGGCCGTGTGGCATTTGCAATCGCTTAAGTTATGAAGAACCTTATCGTTATCTGTCTTGGGAAGGAACATTCGGGACGAATGTTTCTAAGGAGGAGAGAATGTTATACCCCGTATTTCCAGAGTATGTACGTAAGGGAATACGTACAAAAGGTTAGCCTTGAAAGCTAGGCTTGGACGAAAATAATTGGGCACAACTCACAAAACGAATAGTTTTCCGACGAAACGTTTCCACAGCTTTCGTAGGATAAATTCCGGCTATGTTATTTTTAATTTTTGCGGATTTTTTTCCGAGAGACGTAACACTTTGGACCAACGAGAGGGCGACACTTGCCACCCTCTCATTGGTGGACTTGTCACGGCAATAGGGCCGAATGGATGACCATCCTTGTCATAAAGTTGGTTAGATATTTTGTGTGCAAGTTGGCTAGGTACACTTGCCCTAATCTTGACCTTACACTTGCCTAGCACTTGGCTAAATCTTGGCCATTGGTTGGCCATGTCTTGACCTATAAATACCCCTCTTGAGATGAAGAGTTCTTCATCCACAAAAGCTTTCCAAGTCTAAAATCCTTCCCTCGCCCTTTGTAAACAATTCGTCCAACACCCCTCCCTCGAGAAGCTTGGCCGAGGCTACCCAAACCCCTAGCCTAGCAGAAACCTACCCCCCCTCCCTTGGTAGAAAAGTTGCCTTCTAGTATTGTTATAATGCACAATTTAACCTAGCCCAAATCCCTTAGTACTTAGTAGAAGTTGTGGGAAACTTCTAAGGATTCTTGGAGCGCCTGAGCTTTGGATTGTGAGCTAAACCTCGCTCAGATCGACTTTTTACTTGGATATTATTGGGCTTATCGAGGTAAATAATCCTAACCTCTTTTGTAATTAGAGAATGCATATTGTAGAAGTATTGAAATAAGTATAAATACTTAGAAGGTTATTAAGGAATAGAATTGAATCAGAACACCTTAGAAGGGTATAAAAGAAGAATATACGAATCTGCATTTTACATAGATCAATTTTCACAATGAGACTTATATAGCTCACCGTAGGGTTGTGCTGCCCGACTTTCCGTAGAATTGAGGACCCTCTGTTTAGAATGACCTACGTAATAGTCTAGACTTTGATAGATGTCTGTGGCTATTATAGGCTGATTCTCTCATACGACATACTCGACTTGGCGGTGGATTTCACGAGAAGGTATGTGATTCTTCCTATACTCACGAGCATGATATTTTAAGTATATATAGTACTACAGACGACATATGATAATCGCAATGTCTTTTGACTTAAGCTGAATAATAAGAACCTTGAAGTATGTCAAAAGAATAATGAATCATTTTAACAGAAGAGTAATAGTTGGTGTTAAAACAAAAGCTTAAGAGTTATACTAGCTTTATGGGAAGTAGGTATAACAACCTAAGAATGATAAAAGGAACTGTTTACTTGTTTGTTTATAAAAGCCTTGTATTGCTTTCTGTTAAGTGTAGTAAGATTGGTTGATAGGTAGACATACTATGATGCTGCATGTGTTAAATGCCTTGTAATGTGTGAAAGGGGTCATTCTTGCCAGGCTTACGTTGCTAACCCAGTAAGTCCGTTGATCGTTATTGTATCACCTACCCTTGACTTGTTATACCGAGGGCTTGCCACCCTTGATGCGGGTCTATACGGCCTACGCGGTCTATGAGACTACGCGAGTCGCGGTATGCTCGAGATTGATCATTCCGGTGTTTAGCCCGACGCGTCCATGGACTACGCGGTTTGAGGCTATGCGATCGCGGAAGTCCAGAGGGTACCGGCTAGCTACCCCGATGCGGGAATACCTCACGCGGTCTGTGTGACCCATGCGGATCGCGAAGTCGAGTGACTAGGCACGCAGAACGATACTACGGGCGGTTGGCCTTGCTTCGATCATTCGCGCCTAGACTAGACTGCTACGCTTTTCCTATTACTGTAATTGTTGTGATGTTGCACTATGTGCAATTGAACTGAATGTATTTGTGAAAAGGTTTTAAATACCTTGATTTCATTTAAAGTACTTTATAGTTTCACATACTTGGTACTGTTGCATCGACCTCCTGGGCCGCGCTCACGCCGCAGTTCTAGAGGAAAGCAGGTGCTAGATCAACATCCTTAGGATCTCTACGTTGGTGTCAGGAGCTCCACTCTCTCCGGAGGCTCTACTTTTTGGTATGATCTCCCTATTGTAGATAGTCAGGTATAGTGGTATGGCGGGGCCCTGTCCCGCCATAGTTGTTATTTCCTTAGAGGTCTGTAGTCATGTTGTACAGTTGGGATGTAACTGCAAAAAACTTGGTTTATGTATATATGCCGAAAGGCAACCTTTTTCTTCAGATAAAATGTTCTAGTTATATCATGTTTCATGTCTTGTTTTATATTCCGCTGATTGTTCTCTGATGTATGACTACTTGGGTGCCCGGGTAAGGCACGATCCACGCCCCGAATGGGTCGTGATGAATAACGCTTAAGAATGTTTTACGATTTCGAAATCGAATGTGTATCGACAAACCACCGCAGCGTTAATAAAAGGAAATGTTTTGTGATTAAGTATTATTAAAACCAAGAGAAACTTCCATCCGCATAAAAGCTAAGATGACAAAATGATATTTCCTAGATCATGGCTGCTGTAATAAGATTGTTATAAACAAGAATATCCTACTCACATATAAGACTTATGTTTCTCAGATAGTTTAAAAGAGAATTATATTCTTAAATGAATAAGACTATGAACTACTTAAACCTTTCTAAAATAAGAAACGTGAACATTTGAAATTAGGCAAACTTGACGCTTTGGATAATAATGTTGTTACTTGATTTTACAAAGATAAGTGTTTTGTTTCACTTCAAAAGATAATCACTCTATTTTCATATACTACGGGTATTGTGTGACTTTTGTGAAAGTAACATATCTTTTAAAAAGTTAATGTATGAAGTACTTTGGGGATAGAAACCCGAACATGTTGACATATAGTAGAAAGTACCTTGTGTGTATAACTTGATTGTGTTGGTTTGTGATAGCCTTGTAATACCTTCGTGTTGCTTTGATAAGTAATCATATTAGGATGCTACGTGTGTTAGTATTCTGTGATGTTTGTGTAAAGGGGTTTTCCCTTGATTGTACTTATGTTGTTTAAACGATAAACTGTTATGTTGGTATTATACCACTCACCGTGTTTCCGGGGGTTAAGCGCCTCCGATGCGGGTAGACTCAGCGATGCAGGACCATGATTCGAGAATACCTCACGCGGGTCCCGGCCTATGCGAGCTACGAGTTCCGTGTTAGCGCGCCTTTATGGTCATGCGGCTATGTGGGCTACGCGATCGCGAGTCCAGACGACGCCGGGAGTAGCTACACTCGATGCGGGTTATACCTCATGCGCCTATGATCGGCCTACGCGAGTCGCGGGAGTTCTGTGGCTAGACGCGCACATTTGATAATGCGCGAGCGGCGACCAGCCTTTGATCATGTGACGGTCGAGACAGATATCTTGAGAGATTTTATGTCCTTGTTAGTACTGGGGGTGTTAGTCGTCGGCTATGCCTTCGCATTACCCCGCATCGCTTTATTTGGACACGTGGACCCGTTGTTCATGTGTATTCCTTGGTGCTTTTCTATCATCGATCGCCAGTGAGGAAGGTATTCCACGGGCATGATTGATGTTGTGGGAGTGAGACCCATTGTTATATTGGAGTGATGACCTCGAGGGCGTGAGTCCCTGACTTGATATGACTTCTTATTTATTGTGAACTGTAGTTTGGTTATCATACATGTCTCCTGCTTTATATAGACTACTATGATTTCATTTACGATTTTAGCTTCACATACTCTTACTGTTAGATCGACCTCCTTCGGGGGCTGCTCATGCCGCAGTAAAGGTACACCGCCGTTGATCCTCGCTCTTAGGGTCACATTCGCGTTGGAAGCTCCGTTCCTCCGAGGCTTATTCGTATAGTCCTCGTTGTTGTAGGTGCTTACATTCGTGGTATGACGGGCCCCGTCCCGCCGTTGTTGTCATATCATTCGTAGAGGTGCAGAAATCAGTTGTGGGCAGGGTTTGTAAAAAGGATTAAACTGTTCAGGTTGAAAGAGTTGTTGTTTCTATATATATGCCGAAAGGCAAGTTTTCACAGGTTATTGTTTATACTTCCGTTATTTTATGTTATTTATTTATGTTCCGCTGATTTTCTCTGATGTATGACTACTGGGGTGCCCGGGGTAAGGCACCAGTCACGGGCCCGGGTTCGGGTCGTGACAACACGTGTCGCCCTCCCATTCGTCACAATATTCGTTTTCCGACAATTTCATAATTCCGATAAATTTTTACAAGTCTCAAATCTTAACATTTCTGAGTTCTTACGTACATTCTTAAAACATGTCCTGTAAATACGGGGTGTAACAGTAATCTTCAATCACATTAAGAAGATGAAGATTTTACCTCAATAAGCCCTAATAATATCCAAGCGTCAAAGTCGATCCTTAACAACTTTTAGCTCCTCTTCTTACGTTTCAATCCGCTCCAAGCACTCCTTAGAAGCTCATAACCAACTTCTCTTCAATTTCCAACTTCAAAGTTGAAGAACACCTTAGGTTTTCATCTTGCGACTAACGTGAAAACGTAGTTTTTCCGGGATATTTCTATTGAGATAACCTTATGATACCCTAAGGGATCTTGGGTTTGAATATTGGGATTTATCATCAACAAACGAATTTTTTTTTTCTTCACTCATGCTCAAAGCCGAGAGCACCTAAAGACTAGCACAATGTTTCTTGAAATTTTTTCTAAGTATGGAACTTGTCTTGCAACTAGTGTAGGATATATACTACAATGAAGGGTCTAGATTAAAACATTTGTGTGGCTTGGATTTATCAAGACTAAAGTCTTTGTCATGTTGGCAAGTTGACTTAGTTAATTTTGTCAAGCTTGTCTTCAAGACTTGCACCTTTGCCTTTGGTCAAATGACCTCTTTACCCTTGGCTAAAAAATTGATCAAGCCCATGTGGGGAGGTGACACATGTCGCCCTCCCATTCGTTAAAATATTTTGTTTCCCGGCATTTTCATAATTATGATAAATTCTGCAAGTCTCAAATATCAAATTCGGGAACTCAATTCTCATCAACGAACAATTTTTCCTTCCCGAGGCTCGAAATCATATTCCGTAGGAAAAAGCAATCCTTTTTTCGTTTCAAACTTAAAGTCGTACTTTCTCACGTACGTTCTCTTAAACATGTCCTGTAATTACGGGGTGTAACATTCTTGCCCCCTTAGAAACATTCGTTCCCGAATGTTCTTTCGGAGTCAATCTAATAGATAGCGACATAGTCTCCTTTTACTACACCCTTCATACAAAATATGCCACCCATGGCCACATAACAATACTTATACTAAAACGTCAACCTGAACTCCAAGTGTCGACGTCGGTTATCTGCATAAAGCTTCTGCTGACTCTGAGCTTACTAATAATCTTTCCTGGATAAGCTTCGCCTTATCCACAACCCGCTGAATCAAGTCTGGGCCAATTATCTGAACCTCGCCTACGTTGAACCAACCAATCAACGATTCTACACTCTCTTTCATACAAGGCCTCATACAGGGCCATCTGAATACCTGAATGGTAACGGGTATTATACGCAACTCAATGAGAGGCAAAGGATCCTCTAAGCTACCCCTGGAATCAATAACTCAGGCCCGCAACGTATCCTCAAGTGTCTGGATAACATGCCATGTCTGTCCGTCGGTCTGAGGGTGAAATGTAACACCGAGACTCACCTGTGTCCCGAATCCCTTCTGGAAAAACTACCAGAAGCTAGCCGTAAACTGGGCTCATCTGTCGGTCATAAATAAATGTAGGAACCCCGTGCAGTGTCATAATCTTCCTGATACACAATCTCGCATAATCCTTAATTATCTCAACACAATACTTTTCCCATGGTTATCTAAAACTGTAACCTATGGCATGAATGTCACGACCCGACCTCGGGCCCGCGACTGGTGCCTTACCCCGGGCACCCTAGTGATAAAACAACAGAGAAAATCAGCGGAAAATAAAACTCATGAAAAATAAACAGTGATACTAAAAACAGGCTGACCAAAAAGTCGCCTTACTGCATATATATATAAATAAACCTTGAACAGTTATCCTTTACAAACCCTGCCCACAATAGTACTACAGACCTCTAAGAATGTAACAACAATTATGACGGGTCAGGGCCCCGCCATACCCCTGAATGTACAAGTACTTACAATGACAGGGGACTATACCAAAAGATAAGCCTCCGGAGAAACGGAGCTTCCCAATACGCAGAACCGTGATCCTATGAGCGAGGATCAACAACCGGTGTACCTCTACCTGCGACATGAATGCAGCCCCCGAAGGAGGTCAGTACAACAGGTACCAAGTATGTGAAACTGAAAATACTATGATGAAATCATAACAGTCTATATAAAACAGGAGACATGTATGATAACCAAACTACAGTACACAATGTATAAACAGTCATGTCAAATCAGGGACTCACACCCTCAAAGTCATCACTCAGATATAATCAGAACGACCCGACCAAGCTCGCGATCGTGCCCTACCCGCACCCTTACAGGTATACATCGAGAAAATCAGCTAAACATACATGAAACTTATAAAATAAAACAACAAGAATAAAACAACAAAGTTAGCCGACAGGCTACCTTCCCGAACGCATACATAAACGGAAGCTTGCCTCATTTCCTTTACAAACCGACCCACAAAATGTGACTACTGCACTTAAGAATTACAATGCGGACAGGCTCGCCATACCTCGAATGTACATAAGTCTACCATATCGGAAACCGCACCAAAAGATAAGCCTCCGAGTGAAAGGAGCTTCTTTCCAAAATCAACAGAGATCCTAAGAGCAAGGATCACCAACCTGGTACCTATAACTCGCGGCATGAACGCACTTCGGCGGGGTCGATAACAAAAATTTGAGTATGGAACAGAAATAAAATGCAATAACCAAATCGTATTCAGATAAAAGAATGTCCTTTTAACTCCTCAAATCAATCATATATTAACTGCCTTTCCTTCTTTCAATAAAATTAACAACATATTCATACATACATACTTAAGAGTTTAATTCACTTTTTCACATAACTTACATATCTTACATAACATAATCCACCCATTATGGAGGGACTTCTTGTTCGGGAGCTTACTTTGATTATCCATACGTGATAACGCAATCCTGCCCATTTGAGGGACACGGTGTACTGATGAATCATGTGGCATAATCCGCCCGCTGTGGGGCTCGCATCTTGTGGAATCATGTAGCATAATCCGCCCGCCGGGGCTCTGTACGCGTGGAATCATGTAGCATAATCCGCCCGCCCGCGGCCTTGCATCTTGTGGAATCATGTAGCATAATCCGCCCGCTGTGGGGCTCGGTGTAAGATGACGTAACCCGGCCTATGTGAAGGCTCGGGGTAATATGGCGTAATCCGGCCTATGTGTAGGCTCAGTGTATTTCATAACGTAATTCGGCCTATTCGTAGGCTCGGTGTATTTCATAACGTAATTCGGCCTATTCGTAGGCTCGGTGTATTTCATAACGTAATCCGGCCTATTCGTAGGCTCGGTGTGATTTTCCTTACATAAGATTTTTAAACCATCTTTTCACTTCTTCTTAAGTCGTCATAACAACTTCCCATAAAGCTATTATAACAACCATTCATTTTAGAGAACTTATGTCACTTTTATTCTTACAACATTTAGGAAAACGGGATCCAAAGATACTACGTACATACATACTTAAAAAGAATCGTATCGCTTAAAACTTCATAATACTTAAAAGACAATCAAAGTTCTTAGTCTTCATACTTCATAACATACTTCCTTTAATGCCCAATTACTTATACAAAAACATATAAAGTTCCATACCTTCCCAAAACCAAGTAATTCATTCCCTTAAAATCATATAACTTCCACTTTTAAAATCAATCCCCTTTTCACATATAAATTCAAGTCATTTTCGAACATAAAATCCACTTACTTACTTTAAACAAATCAAGACACATAGCCTTTAAATCAAATCTCATAACTTCCTAACCGTTCTTACCAACGTCTCCCATAAGACCTAGTAAGGACTTAGGACAATTTAAACATACTCTTAACTTAGATTCAACAATGTAAATACTTCTTAACTTCTAAGAGTAGAAGGAATCTTGAAATACTATCACATGGAGATTTCATATGTAGGATCATGCCAAAGAAAGAAGAGGTTCACATACCTCGCGACGACTAGCGACAAGTTGCAAAAAGGCTCCAAAGTACTTCAACCTATAATGGCCACAATACGTCCATTAACCTCTTAATTCAAACGTAGAATATTCTAAGTGCTAAGTCGCTAAATTCTACGGAAAATCGGACAAAGACCTCCTTTGTTTCTACTCACTTTGCCACCTTTTTCAAGGCCGAATACAATAACCAAACAACCCCAATTGGCTCACAACAATATAGAAGGTAGTCTAGTACAAATGAATAACCAAACAGCCCCAATTGGCTCACAATTTAGAAGGTAGTCCAATACAATTGAATAACAAACTAATACAAACTACAAGTCCAAATTCGGCCACCTTGAGTTCAACAATACTAATTCTTATCCAATTTCCATTTCAATCCAACTTGGTAGCATAACATAATATCTAGTCGCAACCAATTATAACTACTATAATCTTCTAGTCAATTACATGCGACGATTCTAATAACGATCAAATTGTATTCCAACTTAACATGACTTACTTTTCATTTCGAACTTAAGCTACAAGTAATCCATAATACTTACAAACTTCAACTTAACAACTTTATGCTAGCAACATGTAAAGCTAACAACAACAATATAAATAATCTTGTAACACTTTCAAAGAACAAGATTATACCTCAACGAATTGTAATCCAATCTTCAAAACCAAGTTTCTCCTTAGCAACCTAGAGCCTCATCAAGACACCTCAATCCGCCTCGAGACCCTTAGAACCACACCAACAACTTTCCTTCAAACCTCCAATCCAAAACCTAGAAAGCCACTAGGTTTTCACTTTGCGACTAACCCGAAAACTAACTTTTTCCGAGATTTTTCTATTGAGATAAGCTTACACTACCCTCAAGAACCTTGGTTTAAAGTGTGGAGTTTAATGGACAAGAAACAATTTGTTTTCCTTTTGAAAGGCATGGAACCCGAGAGCAACCTAGAGGGGTTCTTGAAATTCTTGCAAATTTTTCTAAGTGTTGTGCTCTCTCATGCTACTACTAGTATTATAAAGGGACATGGAGGGTCAAGATGCAAACAATTGGGTGGTTTGGATGATCTCTTATTAAATATCAAGGCTAAGTGGGTCCATTGACCAAGTCAATTATGTCAAGCTCTTCAAGTGCAAGACTTGTCTTCCTAACAAGGGTCAAATGACCCTTATGTCCAAGATCAATTCGTCCAAGCTCACTTAAGGGGGGGTGACACGTGTCGCCCTCCCATTCGTCAAAATAATACGTTTTCCGACAATTCCATAATTCCGTTAAATTTTTTTACAAGTCTCAAATTTAACACTTGCGAGTTCTTACGTACGTTCTTAAAACATGTCCTGCAATTACGGGGTGTAACATTCTTCCCCCCTTAGAAACATTCGTCCTCGAATGTTCTTTCGGAGTCAAACTTATAATTAGCGACATAGTTTCCTTTCACAACCCCGACATACCAACAATGCCACACATGGCCCTAATACCTCGCACACGCATATCTGTCCATCATAAGCCCAAACGAGGTTACCTTTTCGTACTTCCAACTCCTTCTAACATACATACATAACTTCAATATTATCCGTTCTTAATACTTAAACATAAAATAACCTTATCATGCATACATATCCGTAAAGGGTCAAGATATACGAATTCATATAGGCGGTTCAAAGGACCGCTAAAAATGGAAACTTCCACCACGACTCGCCACGCCGCCGTGGATGAACATCCTTCCTAGCTATCAAGGCGAAGAACCCGCAACTGATCCGGAGACTTTTCTATCCTCCCGCAACTCTCCTACTAGACAATCCTCAACATATGGCCCCCGACGGCCACAGTGCAAAACAGCACCAAGAGCACGACGACATTCCCATGGTGATGCCGCCACACCGCGGAACATCGAGGAAGAGGCCCCGATCGTCTAGAACCCACGCGGCGATACGAATCCAAGCTCGAGCTCGACGGCCCCGACTACCCGACCGATCTAACCTCCGCCGTAAAATCGAAGGAGCACTCAGGCCGGGCCGAATCGTAGACCTAGCTCGCCGAGGCTCTCCGCCTTGAAAATCACCTCAACCTCGCTGCCCCGGCCCTTGGGCCGGCTTGGCCTGGTCGGCCCTTCTCTCCCTCGCCTCGATCCTCGCATAAGTCTCAGATTCCGGCAATATCCATTCTCGGTGAAGGACTACTCCTGTGCAAGCAAAGGATCATATAACGATCTAGCCCCATAACATAGCGATGAACTCTATCAGCCATGTTAGCCACAATAGTATGCGCATGTCTGGCCAAGGAGTCAAACTCCAAGCTATACTCTCTGATAGTCCTCCCGTTCTGCCTCAAGGTCAAGAATCTGTCTACCCGGGCTCTCCTCATCTCAGGAGGCAAAAAGTGATCCATGAAGGCCTCAGAACTCCTCCCAAACACCGGAAGAACATCATCACCTCTTGAAAGCAACCACGACTCAAACCGGTTCAACGCGATATCGCAGAACCGTGCAGGAGGCTAGCGTAATGCACTCGTCTGAAGCCCTAAGAACTGCGTGGTCCATCAGAGTCGCCGAATGAACTCCTGCGATCCTCATCGACTCGAACCATAAAACTCGTGTGGATGACATCCTAGAAAATCCCTAATCCGCAAACCGCCGGCCGCGGTCGCCGCTGCTCGCTTGCCGCTCGACTACTATATCGGTCAATAATCGGACCGCCCCCGTAGTTCTATACTCAAGACCGCTGAATCGAGGCTCGTACACGGAACCTTCGAGCTACCGCCGCCGCCTTCTAATATCGCGTGGCTGAACTCGCCGACCCGCTTACTACCTCGTGCATATTCTGGCCCGACTCTTGTAACTCTCACAGACTATCGCGCCTCTTGCCGCTTTGCCCTTCTGGGCCCTGGTCGCCTTCCGTGGAGGAATAGCTGATTCTCATAAATAAGAATACTCGAGAGACAGATCAACCTATTATTACATCTCTACTGTACGATCTCAGAGTGAGTAGAATGGTAACAAATCCTAAATGTCTGTAGCCTCACGATTATAGATGTGGTGCACAACACACCGATAATCAAGACTCTACTAGACACTGCCTCAGACACTTTCCGAGGACTAATCGCTCGATACCACTTTTGTCGTGACCCGACCAAGCTCGCGATCGTGCCCTACCCGCACCCTTACGTATACATCGAGAAAATCAGCGAACATACATGAAACTTATAAAATAAAACAACAAGAATAAAACAACAAAGTTAGCCGATAGGCTACCTTCCCGAACGCATACATAAACGGCAGCTTGCCTTTCTTTTATAATCGACCCACAAAATGTGACTACAGCACTTAAAAATTACAATCAAGTGACGGGGCCCGCCATACCCCTGAATGTACATAAGTCTACCATATCAGGGAAACCGCACCAAAAGATAAGCCTCCGGAGTGAAAGGAGCTTCTTTCCAAAAACTGAACAGAGATCCTAAGAGCAAGGATCACCAACCTGGTACCTATAACTCGCGGCATTTAACGCACTGGCGGGTCAAGACAACAAAAATTTAGTATGGAATGTAAATAAAATGCAATAACCAAATCAGATTCAGATAAAAGAATGTCCTTTTAACTCCTGAAATCAATCATATATTAACCGTTCCTTTCCTTCTTTCAATAAAATTAACAACATATTCATACATACATACTTAAGAGTTTAATTCAGTCTTTTTCACATAACTTACATATCTTACATAACATAATCCGACCCATTATGGAGGGACTTTATTTGGGAGCTTACTTTGATTATCCATACGTGATAACGCATCCGCCCATTTGCGGACACGGTGTACTCATAAATCATGTGGCATAATCCGCCCGCCGCCTTGCATCGTGGAATCATGTAGCATAATCCGCCCGCCCGCCTTGCATCGTGGGAATCATGTAGCATAATCCGCCCGCCGCGGCCTGCATCTTGTGGAATCATGTAAAGATAATCCGCCCGCCCGCGGCCTGTAAGATGACGTAACCCGCCATGAAGGCTCGGGTAATATGGCGTAATCCGCCTATGTGTAGGCTCTGTATTTCATAACGTAATCCGCCTATTCGTAGGCTCCTGTATTTCATAACGTAATCCGCCTATTCGTAGGCTCGGTGTATTTCATAACGTAATCCGCCTATTCGTAGGCTCCTGTGATTTTCCTTACATAACATTTTTAAACCATCTTTTCACTTCTTCTTAAGTCGTCATAACAACTTCCCATAAAGCTATTATAACAACCATTCATTTTAGAGAACTTATGTCACTTTTATTCTTACAACATTTAGGAAAACGGGATCCAAAGATACTACGTACATACATACTTAAAAATAATCAGACGCTTAAAACTTCATAATCCTTAAAAGACAATCAAAGTTCTTAGTCTTCATACTTCATAACATACATCCTTTAAAGCCCAATTACTTATACAAAAACATATAAAGTTCCATACCTTCCCAAAACCAAGTAATTCATTCCCTTAAAATCATATAACTTCCACTTTTAAAATCAATCCCCTTTCACATATAAATTCAAGTCATTTTCGAACATAAAATCCACTTACTTACTTTAAACAAATCAAGACACATAGCCTTTAAATCAAATCTCATAACTTCCTAACCGTTCTTACTAACGCCTCCCATAAGACCTAGTAAGGACTTAGGACAATTTAAACATACTCTTAACTTAGATTCAACAATGTAAATACTTCTTAACTTCTAAGAGTAGAAGGAATCTTGAAATACTATCACATGGAGATTTCATACGTAGGATCATGCCAAAGAAAGAAGAGGTTCACATACCTCGCGACGACTAGTGACAAGTTGCAAAAAGGCTCCAAAGTACTTCAACCTATAATGGCCACAATACGTCCATTAACCTCTTAATTCAAACGTAGAATATTCTAAGTGCTAAGTCGCTAAATTCTACGGAAAATCTGACAAAGACCTCCTTTGTTTCTACTCACTTTGCCACCTTTTCAAGGCCGAATACAATAACCAAACAACCCCAATTGGCTCACAACAATATAGAAGGTAGTCTAGTACAAATGAATAACCAAACAAAATTTCAATTGGCTCACAATTTAGAAGGTAGTCCAATACAATTGAATAACAAACTAATACAAACTACAAGTCCAAATTCGGCCACCTTGAGTTCAACAATACTAATTCTTATCCAATTTCCATTTCAATCCAACTTGGTAGCATAACATAATATCTAGTCGCAACCAATTATAACTACTATAATCTTCTAGTCAATTACATGCGACGATTCTAATAACGATCAAATTGTATTCCAACTTAACATGACTTACTTTTCATTTCGAACTTAAGCTACAAGTAATCCATAATACTTACAAAATTCAACTTAACAACTTTATGCTAGCAACATGTAAAGCTAACAACAACAATATAAATAATCTTGTAACACTTTCAAAGAACAAGATTATACCTCAACGAATTGTAATCCAATCTTCAAAACCGAAGTTGCTCCTTAGCAACCTAGAGCCTCATCAAGACACCTCAATCCGCTCCTTGAGACCCTTAGAACCACACCAACAACTTTCCTTCAAACCTCCAATCCAAAACCTAGAAAGCCACTAGGTTTTCACTTTGCGACTAACCCGAAAACTAACTTTTTCCGAGATTTTTCTATTGAGATAAGCTTACACTACCCTCAAGAACCTTGGTTTAAAGTGGAGTTTAATGGACAAGAAACAAATTTTTTCCTTTTGAAAGGCATGGAACCCGAGAGCAACCTAGAGGGTTCTTGAAATTCTTGCAAATTTTTCTAAGTGTTGTGCTCTCTCATGCTACTACTAGTATTATAAAGGGACATGGAGGGTCAAGATGCAAACAATTGGGTGGTTTGGATGATCTCTTATTAAATATCAAGGCTAAGTGGGTCCATTGACCAAGTCAATTATGTCAAGCTCTTCAAGTGCAAGACTTGTCTTCCTAACAAGGGTCAAATGACCCTTATGTCCAAGATCAATTCGTCCAAGCTCACTTAAGGGGGGGTGACACGTGTCGCCCTCCCATTCGTCAAAATAATACGTTTTCCGACAATTCCATAATTCCGTTAAATTTTTTACAAGTCTCAAATTTAACACTTGCGAGTTCTTACGTACGTTCTTAAAACATGTCCTGCAATTACGGGGTGTAACAATAACCATGGGTCTCACGCCCACAATACACATGAACACCAGTGTCATAAAACCGTACGGGGCAAGTACGGCGCATAGCTACGTAACCACCGCATCATCAATCGACCGGCAAGTACGAAAGCCGCTACGTAACCTACCATACCTACTATGCTATAAACCGGCGGCAAGACGGGCCAACTACTGTGTACCTCGCCGCGCAGCCGACCGGGGCAAGTACGAGAGCCAACTACCAGAACCACCTGCGTCAACAACCAGATTCCACCTGCGTCACGAAGCTGACCAGGACAAGTACAAAAGCCACTACCAGATCCACCCTGCATCACGTCGCTGACCGGGGCAAGTACGTAGGCTAACTACCATGTACCTCCTGCGTCATGAAACTTCATGGGGAACTACTCAGTGGAATACCATAACAATGGGAGCATACTCGTGGGCCACCCAATGTGTCAGTATGTCCCAGTAAATAACATGATAACGAACTGACCGGGGCAAGTACGAAAGCCAACTACCAGATCCACCCTGCATCAGCTACGACCGGGGCAAGTACGGGGGCTAACTACCAGATACCGCCTGCGTCACTAAAACCTCATGGAGAGCTAGTCCATGGAACAACAATCCTAATGGAACCATACCCGTGGGCCACCCAACGTGTCAGTAGGTCCAAGGAAATGACAAGATAACCGACCCTCTATCGAGAGACGCGGTAGCATATACATACCACACTTGCACAACAAAGGCTATCACAACTAGCATAGGCAAGTTTTAACATATTCTTAGACTCTCATTTTATGCCACAAATCCGGGTGTTTAACCCCAGGTACTACATACTTCAATTCTTTCAAAAAGATCTTTTTTTATGTAAAAACAACACGATACTAATATCCGTAGTATCAAAACACGTTCATGTTTAAATCAAGTACTTTATACTTCTTAAACCAAGTGGCTTACACATTAAAAAAATAACGTCAAGTATACTTTTAAAACTCAAGTAACTCACTCTTTTAAGATCAAGGCACTCACACCTTTTAAAATCAAGCCACTTATACTTTTCAAAACAAGTAACCTATACTTTTAAATCAAGTTACTTCTCCTTTCCCAAAATCAATTCGTTTATAAGTCAAGTCTCTTGTAACGCCCCGAACCCGGGCCCGTTACTGGTGCCTTACCCCGGGCACCCTAGTGATAC
Source organism: Przewalskia tangutica (assembly GCA_029844215.1). NCBI lineage: Eukaryota > Viridiplantae > Streptophyta > Magnoliopsida > Solanales > Solanaceae > Przewalskia > Przewalskia tangutica. The sequence goes on along the minus strand of CM056726.1, from coordinate 83,428,995 downwards.
AACATCAGAGAAAATCAGCGGAACATACAACATGAACATGAAATAAGAGATAATATAAATAAACCGGCCAACCAAAATACTTCTCAGATTTACATAAAAACCGAGCAGTTATCCTTTTACAAACCCCGCCACAACAAAGCATGCACTTAAGAGAGAATAACAACCTATGACGGACAGGGCTCGCCATACCTGAATGTACAAGAACCTACAACTCGGAAACCTACCAAAGATAAGCCTCCAAGGAACGGAGCTTCCCAAAACGAAACGTGATCCTACAAGCGGATCGACAGCTAACGATCGCTACTGCATTTAACGCAGCCCAAGGGCGAGGTCAAGATAACAGTACCAAGTATGTGAAATCGTAAGATCGCAGCTTAAATCATAACGATCATATAAAGCGGGAGACATGTATGATAACCAAAATACAAGACGCAACATAAAAGCGATCCAAGTCGTGACTCACGCCTCAAAGTCACCACTAAATATAACTATGGGTCTCACGCCCACCACATCCATCATGTTCGCATCACGGCCACATGCCCCGGAATCGCACGGTGTAGACATGTCCACGATGCAACACACAAGGCCGCACGGCCACATGCCGGAATCATCGTGACGGTGTAGACATGCCCATGTAACCTCAATAAGAATATCTTGGTCAACCCCGCCGCATGGCCACATGCCCCGAATATCAGACGGTGTAGACACGCCCATGTTGCAACAATAATAACAAGCGCCGCACGGCCACATGCCCCGGACATCAGACGTGTAGACACGCCCATGTTGCAACAATAACAAGGCCGCGTGGCCACATGCCCCGAATATCGCACGGTGTAGAAATGTCATTGTTACCTCTATAACAATATTCTGGTTGTTCAACACTGCCGCATGGCCACATGCCCCCGGAATACTGCATCGGTGTAGACATGTCCATGTGACATCAACAACAAGACAGTAATCAAAATGGAAACATACCCGTGGAATTCTCCATCACCGCCAAAGACGCCCAAGTAAGTTCTCACAAGTCAACCGCCTCTCTATCGAGACACACAGAATACGTAAATACCACACTGGCACAACAAAGGCTATCATCACAAGCATAGGCAAGTTTCACAACAACAAGCATAGGCAAGTTTCACAACAACAAGCATAGGCAAGTTTCACAACAACAAGCATAGGCAAGCTTCACACAACTCAAAGTACTTTCATATTATGCCAAAGTCCGGGTTTTTAACCCCAAAGTACTACATACGTTAAGTTCTTTTTAAAAGAGATCCATTACTTTTATAAAAGTCACCCGATACCCGTAGTATAAGAATGACCCACCCCACATCCTTTTCAAAATCAAGTAACAACATTCTTTTCCTAAGTTCCCAGTTTGCCTAGTTTCAATTACTCAAGCTTCTCATTTCAAATGGTTTCATAGTTCATAAACTTATCACTTGATTTCTTTTTAGAACAATTGAGTAATATAAGTCTCGCGTGAGAGTAGGTTATTCTTGTTTACAACATTCTTATTACAAAGCATGATCTAGAAAATGTAATATCATTTTGTCTCATCTTAGTTTCTATGCGGATGGAGGTTTCTACCGGTTTTAATACGATACATCATTATTCAATACATTTTCCTTTATTAACGCTGTAGGGTCCTGTCGATACTCATTCGATTTCCAAATCAAGAAACATTATCCCTTTAAATAAAACCAAGTACTCATTACTCACGAATGAGGTTTCACACAAACATCCTCATTAAAACAAATAAGTTAAGTCTCTTATCTTATAAGATCAAGTCTCTAACTTCTAACATCAAGAAACCATTTTCTTTACCTCTCTTAAGACATTATACCTAACTCCCATAAAGCTAGTATAACTCTTTTTAAAACCTTTTAAAACCAAGTGTTACTCTCCTTCCAAAACGATTTATAAATCTTTTGAAATACATCAAGTTCTTTATTATAACTAGCCGCTTATAATTCACATCGATTACCTTTTAAAACCACAAAGTATTTTCTTACCTACATAAAGTCATTATAACCAACTTCCCATAAAGTCGTTATAACACTTTATGTTTAAGAACAATCAAACACGATTAACACGTACGCTCACCGTGCTACATAGTTCACACGTATCATGCTAGAAGAGATAGGAAGAGGTTCACATACCTCGCGACGATTGTCGACTAATAGCAAAACGCCCAAGTACCTCAAACCGCGGCTACTCCTAAGCCAAGTGGATCACTCCACACGTAGTACTTCAACCTATAAGGCCACAAGCGCTTATTAACATCTAGATCTCAACGTTCCATAATCCGTAAAAATTGGCAAAGACTCTCCCCGCCACAGCAAATCTCCTTCTCTATCGAGGCCGGCTACCAAGCCAACTGGGGGTTTTACACGCCTAACCTGACGTGTACAATTCTACTACACAAGAATACTACACAAGTCTCATCAGAATACACCCCTATGTAATTACAGTCGATTCATTCTTAATTCTTCAGCTTAAGTCAAAAGACATCACAAGATTAAGTATAGTTCTATATATAGTATACTGACTATATATTCAAACATGTAATTTCCAATTACAATAGAAGGACGAGAGTGTTTACCTCGATAAGCCCAAAATTATCCAAGTATAAAGTCGATCCCGAGCAACGCTTAGCTCCTACTCCGAGCGCCCAAACAACCCTTAGAAGTTCTAACCAACTTCTACTTACAACTTCAACAACGGGTGAAGATTTCCTTAGGTTTGGTTTTTGTGGCTAAAGGAAGTATAATCGTATTTTCCGGGCTTTGTATAAGTGTAACCTTGGGAAAACTACAAGGTATTTGGGCCAAGGTATTTGGACATTATAACAATATTAGGAGAGTATTTCTATACCACAACAAGGGTATTATACGAAGACAACTAGGCTAGGGGTACCCACGCCAAGGTACCACAAAGGGGGAGGGTGTGCTCGCCACAAGGCCTCACGAAAAGGGGAGGAGGGGAAGCTCTCGGCTAGCACAACAAGAAGGGAGGAGAGGGTTTCAAGACTTGGAAGTTTTGGAACGGATGAAGTCTTCACACTTGTGGGGTATTTATAGCAAAACCAAAAGCCAACCAATGGCCAAGATCAAGCCATGTGCAAGTGTGTAAGGCCAAGATCAAGCCAAGTGCACCCTAACCCTACTCCACAAAACACTCCACAAAACACTCCACAAACAAGGCCAAAACAAGGCACAATTCAAGGGACCAATCGGCCAAGGCCAATCGATCCTCTTGACGCCCAATCGCCCAAGTCCTCCACTTGCTAATAATGTGGGGTGACATGTCACCCTCCCGCTGGTCCAAAATGTTTCGCCTCTCGGAAAAATCCGCAAAATTATAAATGACATAGCCGAATTTTCTACGAAAGCCGTGGGAAACGCTTTCGCCGTAAAACGACTCTAATCGCACTTGTGCCCAAAATTTCGAAACATGCCTAACTTAAGGCTCAAAATTGCGACGCACGCCCACACGCATACTCCGAAATACGGTATAACATTCTTCCTTAGAAACATTCGTCGAATGTTCCTTCAAGGTCTCAAAACAAAGCGTCGATAGTCTTCATCGCTATACGCATTTAAACAATCATGCCACACTGGTCACAAAACACACGCCACTTCTCCCCTTTCGCAGCATCGCCACGAACACTCGAACTCGTTCTAGTGTCCGTACCACACTTCCGCCAACGCTTCGTTTCCCAACCCGAGTCACTACCTCCAAACTTGGTCATCTCACTAACCTCGATTTCCCTAAGGCCATTCCCGCCTTCACGAATCGATTCGTCGAACGTATCCCGAACTCATACGATGGTCATCTAAACTGGGCCTAGCACCTCGTGACCGCCACCGGCGGGACCACCCAGCTGACCCTTCCTCAAAACGGGACGCGGGTTGGCCCGCAACATGGCCCCAACCCGACCCACTGTAGCGCCAACTCTCTAGTTTCTTGATCCGAACAATCTTACCTCTACAGGTCATGAAAGCTACCACTTCCATTTCACACTACCCAGGGACTTACCCTTTTCACTAACCAGGTTTCTAAATCACATTTTAGCACAAAGCTATCCAAACATATCATTAAACACATCAACAACATCAATACACACAAAACTCTGAGGTTAAGGATATACTCAAACTAGGCGGTTCAAGGACCGCTAAAATCGAACTTCCACCGCGGCCTCTACCGTGGCCCGCAATCGCTTCTAGTAGTCAGGCTATCCTACCAGCTACTCGCCTGACAGTCTCGTCATATGGCCTGTTGGCCGCAAGAATAACAAGCTCCTCGTACTACGACACTTCCGAAATGCGGTCTACCACATCGACCACACCGAGGTAGGTGATCGTGATCCGCCAACACCCTACTCCCCGAACATTCAAACACAGGAGCCCCGACCGCCTCAATATCCTGGGTCCCGGCTGCGGAGGACCACTGCAATGGCGGAGGTACATAACTAGTTCGCTGAGGCGGTCCGCCTCAAAGTCGCCAAAATATCCATTGCCTTGGCCTTCTTCTGTGGCCGTCCACCTGCCGATCTTCGCGCCTCGCACCCAAGTGCATGAGCTCGCACGCGGCAATGTCCATGCCCTACCAAGAGAAACACCAACAACTTCGCTAGGTAATCATCGAGCCTCAGAACATATCGGTGCACTCGATCCTCCATACTAGCTACTAATGCGGGAACATACCGCCAATGAGTCGAACTCCACATTGTACTCCCGAATCAGACGCCTGCTCGCCAACATCAAAAACTGTTTACCCGAGCCTCCTCATCCGTGGAGGCAAGAAATGTGCCGGAAGGCCTCAAAACTCGCCCCAAACGGTGGAAGCATTCTCTCCCGACAGCTCCCACGATCAAACCGGGCCGATCGCGGTATCACGCACCGATGCGAACCTAGGACCACCGACTCGGTCTCAAGCCTTGATCACTCATGATCCGTCAGAATCGCTTGATGAACTCTCGCGGATCATCCTCGTGCCTCGACCGTAGAACTCTGGCGCTACATCTCGTAAAGTCCTGTAGCCTCAAACTGCTCGCCGGGGTGAACTACGGTGCTATCGGGCCGGAACGCCGTGATCCAGCCTATCTCATATCCGCCACGACTCGCTAATAATCGGGCCATCTCTTGTGACCCATCTCCCGCCTGCATCGTGGACCGGAGGCTCGTGTATCAGAGTCTCGGCAGCCACCGATGCGCTCTAAACTCTGTTGGCCGTGGCGACGCAAAACTCGCCGTCGGAAGCACTGCTCGTGCATCGACGCTCGCGCTCGCACTCTACGAATCACACTAGCGCCTCCTCGCTTGCCTTCTTCGGCTCGCTGTTTGCGCGAGGCATAAGCGTAAAACGAGATACGCCGGAGGGTCCAACTCACAACACACTCTAAGGCACGATCTCGGAATGAGAAGAAATGGAAACCAATCCTAAATGTCTTATAGCCTCACGATTATAGATGGTGCACAACACACCGATAATCAAGACTCTACTAGACACGGTCGTAGACACTTTCCGAGGACTAATCGCTCGATACCACTTTGTAACGCCCAACCCGGTTCGCATCGTGCCTTACCGGGCACCCTAGTGATACAACATCGAGAAAATCAGCGGAACATACAACATGAACATGAAATAAGAGATAATATAAATAAACCGCCAACCAAAACAGCTTGCCTTCGTGATTTACATAAAAACCCAACAGCTTATCCTTTACAAACCCCGCCACAACAAGGCTGCACTACCTCTAAGAGAGAATAACAACCTATGACGGACAGGCTCTCGCCATACCCCGAATGTACAAGAACCTACAACTCGGGGAAACCTACCAAAGATAAGCCTCGAAGGAACGGAGCTTCCCAAAACGCTGAAACGTGATCCTACTGGCGGATCGGCCAACGATCGCTACCGCGGCATGAACGCAGCCCCGAAGGAGGTCGATAACAGTACCAAGTATGTGAAATCAGAAATCGCAGCTTAAATCATAACGATATATAAAGCGGAGACATGTATGATAACCAAAATACAAGACGCAACATAAAGCGATCAAGTCGTGGACTCACGCCTCAAAGTCACCACTCAAATATAACTATGGGTCTCACGCCCACCACATCCATCATGTTCGCATCATGGCCACATGCCCCGGAATCGTGACGGTAGACATGTCCATGATGCAACAATAATAACAAGGCCGCGTGGCCACATGCCGGAATCTTGCGACGGTAGACATGCCCATGTAACCTCAATAAGAATATCTTGTCAACCACGCCGCATGGCCACATGCCGAATATCAGACGGTGTAGACACGCCCATGTTGCAACAATAATAACAAGGCCGCATGGCCACATGCCCCGGAATCAGACGGTAGACACGCCCATGTTGCAACAATAATAAGGCCGCGTGGCCACATGCCCCGGAATCAGATCGTGTAGACATGTCCATGTTACCTCAATAACAATATACTGGGTGGTCAACCCTGCCGCATGGCCACATGCCCCCGGAATACTGCATCGGTGTAGACATGTCCATGTGACATCAACAACAAGACAGTAATCAAAATGGAAACATACCCGTGGAATTCTCCATCACTGCCAGCACGTCCAAGTAAGTTCTCAACAAGTCAACCTACTCTATCGAGAGACACGCGGAATACGTAAATACCACACTGGCACAACAAAGGCTATCATCACAAGCATAGGCAAGTTTCACAACAACAAGCATAGGCAAGTTTCACAACAACAAGCATAGGCAAGTTTCACAACAACAAGCATAGGCAAGCTTCACACAACTCAAAGTACTTTCATATTATGCCAAAGTCCGGGTTTTTTTAACCCCAAAGTACTACATACGTTAAGTTCTTTTTAAAAGAGATCCATTACTTTTATAAAAGTCACCCGATACCCGTAGTATAAGAATGACCAACCCACATCCCTTTTCAAAATCAAGTAACAACATTCTTTTCCTAAGTTCCAGTTTGCCTAGTTTCAATTACTCAAGCTTCTCATTTCAAATGGTTTCATAGTTCATAAACTTAATCACTTGATTTCTTTTTAGAACAATTGAGTAATATAAGTCTCGCGTGAGAGTAGGTTATTCTTGTTTACAACATTCTTATTACAGCAGCCATGATCTAGAAAATGTAATATCATTTTGTCTCATCTTAGTTTCTATGCAGATGGAGGTTTCTACTGGTTTTAATACGATACATCATTATTCAATACATTTTCCTTTATTAACGCTGCAGTTGGTCTGTCGATACTCATTCCGATTTCCAAATCAAGAAACATTATCCCTTTAAATACAACCAAGTACTCATTACTCACGAATGAGGTTTCACACAAACATCCTCATTAAAACAAATAAGTTAAGTCTCTTATCTTATAAGATCAAGTCTCTTAACTTCTAACATCGAGAAACCATTTTCTTTACCTCTCTTAAGACATTATACCTAACTCCCATAAAGCTAGTATAACTCTTTTTAAAACCTTTTAAAACCAAGTGTTACTCTCCTTCCAAAACGATTTATAAATCTTTTGAAATACATCAAGTTCTTTATTATAACTAGCCGCTTATAATTCACATCGATTACCTTTTAAAACCACAAAGTATTTTCTTACCTACATAAAGTCATTATAACCAACTTCCCATAAAGTTATAACACTTTATGTTTAAGAACAATCAAACACGCTAATACACGTACGTCTACCGCACTACATAGTTCACACGTATCATGCTAGAAGAGATAGGAAGAGGTTCACATACCTCGCGACGATTGTCGACTAATAGCAAAACGCCCAAGTACCTCAAACCGCCGGCTACTCCTAAGCCAAGTGGATCACTCCACACGTAGTACTTCAACCTATAAGGCCACAAGCGCGCTATTAACATCTAGATCTCAACGTTCCATAATCTACAGAAAACTCTCCTCGCCACAAACAAGAAATCTCCTTCTCTATCGAGGCCGGCTACCAAGCCAACTGGGGGTTTTACACGCCTAACCTGACGTGTACAATTCTACTACACAAGAATACTACACAAGTCTCATCAGAATACACCCTATGTAATTACTGATTGATTGATTCTTAATTCTTCAGGCTTAAGTCAAAAGACATTGCCACAGTACTAAGTATAGTTCTATATATAGTATACTTCGACTATATATTCAAACATGTAATTTCCAATTACAATAGAAGGACAGTAGTGTTTACCTCGATAAGCCCAAAATTATCCAAGTATAAAGTCGATCCTGAGCAACGCTTAGCTCCTACTCCGAGCGCTCCAAACAACCCTTAGAAGTTCTAACCAACTTCTACTTACAACTTCAACAACGGGTGAAGATTTCCTTAGGGTTTCGTTTTTGTGGCTAAAGGAAGTATAATCGTATTTTCTGGGCTTTGTATAAGTGTAACCTTGGGAAAACTACAAGGTATTTGGGCCAAGGTATTTGGACATTATAACAATATTAGGAGAGTATTTCTATACCACAACAAGGGGTATTATACGAAGACAACTAGGCTAGGGGGGGGGGTACCCCACGGCCAAGGTACCACAAAGGGGGGAGGGGTGTGCTCTCGGCCACAAGGCCTCACGAAAAGGGGGAGGGAGGGGAAGCTCTCGGCTAGCACAACAAGAAGGGAGGAGAGGGTTTCAAGACTTGGAAGTTTTTGGAATGGATGAAGTCTTCACACTTAGGGGGTATTTATAGCAAAACCAAAAGCCAACCAATGGCCAAGATCAAGCCATGTGCAAGGCAAGTGTAAGGCCAAGATCAAGCCAAGTGCACCCTAACCCTACTCCACAAAACACTCCACAAAACACTCCACAAAACAAGGCCAAAACAAGGCACAATTCAAGGGACCAATCGGCCAAGGCCAACCGATCCCTCTTGGACGCCCAATCGTCCAAGTCCCCTCCACTTGCTACCAATGTGGGGTGACACATGTCACCCTCCCGTTGGTCCAAAATGTTTCGTCTCTCGGAAAAATCAGCACAAATTATAAATGACATAGCCGGAAATTTCGCTACGAAAGTCAGGGAAACGCTTACGTAAAACGACTCTAATCGGCACTTGTGCCCAAAATTTCGAAACATGCCTAACTTAAGGCTCAAAATTCGTACGTACGTCCACACGTACATACTCTGGAAATACGGGGTATAACATCTCTTATCTTGCAAGATCAAGTCTCTTAACTTTCAAAAATCAAGTCTCTTATCTTTTTAGAATAATCAAACCATTCTTTTATCTTCATAAAGTCGCTATAACTAACTTCCCATAAAGCTATTATAACACTTTATGTTTTAAACCAACCAAGACAGCTAAACTCATTCAACACACGTACGTCTACCGTACTATATATTTCACAAATAATCATGCTCAAGAGAATGGGAAAAATCACATACCTATTCGGCTTAATCCACAAGCCAAGTCGAGTATGTCGCGCGTAGAATATCAACCTATAACAACCATAACACATCTATCAACTTCTAGATCTCTTCGTGGAATATTCTAAGTATAGAGTCTCTTATTCTACGGAAAATCGGGCAGCACTTCCCCTGTTTTTACGTAATTTTCCACCTTTTTCAAGGCCCGATAACAGTAACCAACATGCCACATTGAAGGCGCAACAATTCAACAACTAAAGAAGGGGTCACACGCCTAAACGAACGTGTTAAAAAATCTTCCCCTTAAAACAACAACAACATAAAAACCGAAATGGAACAAGTCCATAGTCCAAAGTAAAGACAGTCCAATTTAAATACAGTCCAATATAAATACAATCCAAAGTAAATACAGTCCAATGTAAATACAGTCCATTAGTTGGTGTTCTTGGCCAACTACTACAATCAAACTTATTCAATTTTCGGCTAGCATGCTGGAATTACTTCATTAATCTTCCATCTTATATTCCAGTCTTTATATAAGTTATAATTACTTTGTTATTAACTTTCAACAAGTAATAGATACGTTTTTACCATTTTATGGCTTACATTCCAATTCTCCATTTTAGCAACTTAACAAGTTCCAAATATTTCCAACCTTCATTCCACATATCTCATACTCATTTATATACTTCCAACATATATAATATACAACTTCACAAAGAGGATTAAGATCATTACCTCAAGAAGCCAAAAAATATCCAAGAACTTAAAGTCGCTCCTTAGCAAGTTTAGCTCCAAATCCTTACGTTCCAATCCGCTACAAGCAACCCTTAGAAGCTCCTAACCAACTTCTCTTCAAGATCCAACTCCAACACCTTAAGGGGTGTGACATCTTGTCTAACTCTTGGTTCACCATCTTCCTAACACCTTAAGGAAGAACACTTAAGAGTTTAAGAATTATTGGGCAAGTCTTGCTCAAGAAAATGCAAAGCCGAGAGCACAACAAGGGAGAGGGAGGATTTTTCAAGTCTTGAAATGTTCTAAGTGTGGAAGATTTCATCAACTAAGGGTGCATATATAGGACAACCAAGGGCTAGGATGAAATCAAGTGTGTGGTTGAGATTGGGGACAAGTGTGTGGGGGTCCCACAAGCCACTTGTCCACACTAAATATCTTGCAAGACTTGACCACTTGTCATGAGGATTTCGGCCATATGACCACATGGGGGTGACACGTGTCGCCATCCTATTCGTCCAAAATATTTAATCTCCCGAAAACATCCATAATGTCCAAAATCTCAAAAATAATGTGGGCCCCACAAAACCGTAAATTTCCCCCCTTGATTCTAAAGTTAAGTGACTTGATATGAAATGTTAAGGACTTGAACAGTGTTAAAAAGTTGTGAAACCTCATTCGTGAGTAATGGGTACTTGGTCTTTAAATGAATAAAGTTATCTTGATTTCGGAAATGTGAGTAGTTGTCCTTGGTTGATTTAAAATGTAAAGTGTTATAATAGCTTTATGAGAAGTTAGTTATAACGACTTTATGAAACCGAAAGAATGGTTTTATCATTGGATTTAAAACGGTAACTTGATATTTTTAAGACGTTATGAGGCTTAAACTATTTTGAAAAGTACATTGTTACTTGACTTTAAAAAGGAGAAGTGTTTTTGTTTAAAAGGAAGGCATGGTATTGTCTTGAGTTGGTTTTAAAGGAAGACATGGTTTTGTCTTGGTTTATTTAAAAGGAAGGTATGGACATTGTTTTGGTTTACTTAAAATGATAGTTACTCTATTTTGATACTATGGGTATTAGTATCGTGTGACTTTTGTGAAAGAAATGGATCTTTTTAAGGAGTTAAAATACGTAGTACTTTGGGGTAAACCCGAATTGTTGGCATAAAATGAAAGTACCTTGAGTGTGAGTAACTTTCCTATGTTTGCTTGTGATAGCCTTGTTGTGCAAGTGTTGTATCCTTATGTCACCGCGTCTCTCGGTGGAGGGCCGGTCAAGTTATTTGTGATCATTTTGGACAAACTGACTCGATGGGCGGCCAACGGGTATGCTTCCACTATGATAGTCCATGGGCATACTGACTCGATAGATGGTCCACGGGTATGCGACCATGATGAGGGTTCGTTTCCCTGTTGATAGTGTTATTCCATGGACTAGCTCTCCATGAGGTTTAGTGATGCAGGGTGGATATGGTAGCTAGCCCCCGTACTTGCCCCAGTCGTTGCTGATGCAGGCTGGTTCTGGTAGTTGGCTTTCGTACTTGCCCCGGTCAGTTCTTTATAGTGTCATTCCACGGACTAGTTCCCCACGAAGTTTCGTGATGCAGGAGGTTCTGGTGGTTAGCCCCCGTACTTGCCCCGGTCAGCGACGTGATGCAGGCTTGTTCTGTTAGTTGGCTTGATTGCCCTGGCCGCCGCGACGCAGTGCAATGAAGTTGGTGACGCAGGCGGATCTGGTAGTTGGCTTCAGATTGCCTGGCCGATACGCCGACGCAGATTTCTCGTAGCTATGCCTTCAGACTTGCCCTGGCCGCTTTACAAAGATAGTTGGTACGGTAGGTTACGTAGTCGCTTTGACTTACTCCGGCCATTGATGATGTAGGTCGGCATCGTAGCTATGCCTTCATACTTGCCCCGTACGGTTTTATGACACAGGTGGGACCTGGTGTTCATGTGTACTCCTTGGTGTTATTATATCATGCATCGCCGGTGAGGAAGGAATTCCACGGGCATGATTGATATTGTGGGCGTGAGACCCATAGTTATATTTGAGTGATGACTTTGAGGGCGTGAGTCCCTGATTTGACACGATCGCTATACATCGTGGTAATCGTAGTTGGTTATCATACATGTCTCTGCTTTATATAGATCGTTATGATTTCATTACAGATATTTTGGCCACATACCGTAATTGTAATCGACCTCCTTCGGGGGGATGCGTTCATGACGCAGGTAGAGGTACACCGTGTTACACCCCGGAAATTCCAGGATATGTTCATAAGAACTCAAAAATGTTAAGATTTGAGACGAGTAAAAATTTATCGGAATTTTGGAATTTGTCGGAAAACGAAATATCATGATTTAACGGGAGGGCGACACGTGTCACCCCCTTACTTGGTCTTTGACGAAAATACATGGATAGGATGGTCATTTGACCATAATTTAAATGACCAAGTCTTGCAAAGACTAAAAGCTTGATATTGTTGACTTAGTCAAGGCCACTTGGCTAGGATCCATGTGAAACTCATCTAGGCCACCCATTTGTTCTAATCTTGACCCTCCATTATGTTATATATGTCTACTAGTAGCAAGACTAGTTCCCACACTTAGAAAATTTTCAAGAATTGTGAGAAAAACCTAGTGAAGCTCTCGGGTTTGGCATGCCTTAGGAGAGGATTTTTTTTTTTGTTGTCCAATAAGCTCCATACTTTAAACCAAGGTACCTAAGGGTATTGTAAATGTATCTCAATAGAAAGATCCCGGAAAAATGGCGTTTTCATATTAGTCGCAAGGCGGAAAGTAAAGGAGTTCTTCAACTTTGAAGTTGGAACTTGAAGATAAGTTCATCATAAGCTTCTAAGGGTAGCTTGGAGTGGATTGGAATGTCAAAAAGAGGCGCTAAAGTTGCTAAGGATCGACTTGTGATCTTGGATCATATTTGGGCTAATTGAGGTATAACCTTCATTTTACTTTTGTAATTGAAGATTCCATGTTATTATAAGTTAGAAATCATCATGTGATATGTGTTATGAAGTTTGATAAGTGTTATGGAAATTTGGAAGCTCAAATCCAAAAATGACATGTTTAGCCATTTGAAATTGAAATCCAATTTGATCGATAAATTGAATTGTCGCATGTTACCTACTTGAAGAATGTAGTAACTATAATCGATTGCGGCGTGATATCATGTTATACTAAATAACTTGAATTGAAAAGGAATTGGAAAGATTGTTATGTTTTTACACCTTTGGCCGAGAATGACATTATATGTTGGACTAGTTTGTTATAAATTGTGGGGCAGAATTTTACACGTCTTGTAGACGTGTAATCCCCTATTGATAACTACATTGATTGAGCCTTAAATGTGGCGTGTTTGGTTATTGAATTCGGCCTTTAAAAAGGTGGCAAAGTATGTAGAAACAAAGGAAGTGCTGTCCGATTTTCCGTAGAATTTAGTAGCTTTGCACTTGAAATATTCTACATTTGAAACTAGAAGTTAATAGACGTACTATGGTCATTATAGGTTGACATACTACGTACGGTGAATTGGACTTAGCAAGTGGATTAAACCGAAGAGGTATGTGGAACTTTCTTATCTCTTGTGCATGAATAGGTTGTAAATGTATAATACGGTAGACGTACAAGATTTTGACAACCTAGGTCCATTTGATATCCTTGGCTTATTTTTTTAAGAATGTCCAAGTTGATTGAGTTAGGGAATTAACTCACTTGTTTAAATATTAAGGATATCTTGGTTTTCAAAAGTTAAGAGACTTTAAGTATGTTGAAGGTATTATTGATACTTGTTTTGTTGGAGAGTTTAAGTCTCTTGGTTATAAAAAGGTATGTAAGTTGCTAATGTATAAAGCTAGTATAACGGCTTTATGGGAAGTTGGTTATAATAGCTTTATGGGAAGTTAAAAAAGAGTGGTTTACTCTAAGTAATTTAAGTATGTTAAATGACTTGAAATAACGAAAGGCAAATTGATTTAAAGGCATCAATTGCTTAAGGTTTTAAAAGAAAGAAGTCACTTGATTTAGAAGCCCCAAAATGTATTTTTCTAAAAAGGTATTGTGACTCGTCTTAAAACGGTTATTAGTATCTTGGAAGTTTTATATGAAAATGAGTCATTTTAAAAGAATAGAAGTACGTAGTACTTTGGGGTAAACTCCCGGATTTATTATGATATGTTAGTGCCTCAAGTAAACTAAAATGAGAGTGTATATGAATAAGGCTAATAAGAAGTTAGGGGGATTTCTTAACTTGCTTATTTATTGTATGATAAGCCGGTAGTGCTTATGTTATGTATGATAAGCCGGTAGGGCTTATGTTATGTATGATGGCCAGTTGAGATAGGGTAAGAGTATATCTGAGGGGTAAATCCCCAAGATAGTTATACCACCTTTTCCAGGGTAAGAGTATATCTGAGGGGTAAATGCCTAAGATAGTTATACCACCTGCTTCAGGGTAAGAGTATAATTGAGGGGTAAATCCCCAAGATAGTTATACCACCTGTTTCCGTGGATTTGCTACCCACGATGCGAAGAATACCTCATGCGAGTCCTTATGGGCTTATGCGGGTGAAATAGTCCCACGCGGCGATACGGATACTTACGCGAGGAATACCTCACGCGGTCCGCACGACCTATGCGTGAAATAGTCCTGAGTAGGATTGCTTAATGATATCGCGGACGGATGGTTCTCGCTGATCGTGAGCTTCCTATTTTTATGTTAGACGATACTCCTAGTTACTCATTGTTAGTAAGGCAATCGTAATCGTTAATTGAGTTATCATACTGTCTCCGCTTTATTATAGACTTATGATTTCATTACAAGATTTCGGCCACATATTTGGTACATGTTGTCGACCTCTTCGGGGCTGCGTCACGCCGCAGTAGAGTACAGTGTCGATCTTCGCTCTTAGGATCACTGTTCAGCTGTTGAGAAGCTCCTTTATTCCGGAGGCTTATCCCTGGTATTGTCGATTGTTGTACATTCAGGGGTATGGCGGGGCCCTGTCCCGCCAGAGTTGTTATTCTTAGAGGTCTTTATTCACAGTGTGGTTTGGGTTGTAAAGAAAAAAAATGTACTGTTTTATTTGTATAGTTTACGGAAGGTGGCCTTATCGGCTAGCCTGTTGCTATTTTATGTTTAAGCATTTTATCAGTTGTGTATGTTCATTGCTATTCTCTCGATGTATACGAAAGGGTGCCTGTGTAGGGCACCGCCGCGAGCCTGTGGGTCGGGTCGTGACACACCGGTTGTTGATCCTCACTCATAGGATCACGGTTCTGCGTATTGGGAAGCTCCGTTTCTCCGGAGGCTTATCTTTTGTTATAGTCCCCTGTCATTGTAGGTACTTGTACATTCAGGGGTTTGGCGGGGCCCTGTCCCGTCATAGTTTTTGTTACATTCTTAGAGGTCTGTAATACTATTGTGGGCAGGATTTGTAAAGGATAACTGTTCAAGGTTTATTTATATATATATGCAGTAAGACGACTTTTTGGTCAGCCTGTTTTTAGTATCACTGTTTATTTTTCATGGGTTTTATTTTCCGCTGATTTTCTCTGATGTTTTATCACTAGGGTGCCCGGGGTAAGGCACCCGTCCGGGCCCGAGGTCGGGTCGTGACAATGTGGCTAGCCACTTGTTCCACAATCTCACCAGACACTTGCTTGCATCCTAGCCTTTGATTGTCTTATAAATACCCCCCCCCCCCTTTGGATTGCAAGACTTCATCCACACTGTTACACCCCGTATTTGCAGGACATGCTTTAAGAACGTACGTAAGAACTCACGAGTGTTAAGATTTGAGACTTGTAAAAATTTATCGGAATTATGGAATTGTCGGAAAACGTATTATTATGACGAATGGGAGGGCGACACGTGTCACCCCCCCTTTAGTGATCTTGGACGAAAAATGCCATGGACAAAAGGGTCATTTGACCTTTGGTAGGATGATTAAGTCTTGCAAGTTGTGAGCTTGAGAAAATTGACTTGGTCAAGGGGACCACAAGCCTTGATATTTAAGTGAAGCTCATCCAAGCCACCCAATTGTTCACATCTTGACCCTCCAATGTGCTATATATTACTACTAAGTAGCAAGACTAATGCCAACACTTAGAAAAAATTTCAAGTTTTTCAAGAGCACCAAGTGAGGCTCTCGGGTTCATGCCCACTTGAAAGAGAAAAAAATGTTTTTCTTGTCCAATAAGCTCCACACTTTAAACCAAGGTTCATGAGGGTATTGTGAGTGTATCTCAATAGAAAAATCTCAGAAAAAGATAGTTTTCGGGTTAGTCGCAAAGCGAAACCTAGTTGTCTTTCTAGGTTTTGTTTGGAGATTTGAAGGAAAGTTGTTGGTGTTGTTCTAAGGGTCTCAACTAGCGGATTGAAGTGTCTTGAAGAGTCTCTAAGTTGCTAAGGAGCGACTTCGGATTTGGAGTTGGATTGAGATTCGTTGAGGTATAATCTTGTCTCTTAATTGTGTTACAAGATTATATATATATTGTTGTTGTTAACTTTACATGTTGCTAGTATGAAGTTGATATGTTTAAGTTTATAAGTATTATGGATTGCTTGTAGCCTTAAATCCGAAATGTAATGTAAGCCATGTGAAGTTGGATTACAATTTGGTCGTTTACTAGAATCGTCGCATGTTACATACTTGAAGATTATAGTAGTATAATTGATTGCGACTTGATACCATGTTATGCTAACAATTTGGATTAAAATGGAAATTGGATAAGAATTGGTATTGTGGTACTCAATGTGGCCGAATGGGACATATAGTTTGTATTAGTTTGATATCTATTGTGGGGCGGAATTTTACACGTCTAGTAGGCGTGTAATCCCCTATTGTTAATTGCATTAATTGGGCCTTAAATGTGGCGTGTTTGGTTATTGTATTCGGCCTTGAAAAAGGTGGCAAAGTAAGTAGAAACAAAGGAGGTGCTGTCCGATTTTCCGTAGAATTTAGTGACTTAGCACTTAGAATATTCTACGTTTGAAGTGAGAGGTTAATAGACGTATTGTGACCATTATAGGTTGAAGTACTAAGTATAGAGTATCCTACTTGAAGGATGGAATAGCTATCAAGGTTGAAGTACTTTGGAGCATTTTGCTACTTGTCGATAATCGTCGCGAGGTATATGGACCTCTTCCTTCCTTTGGCATGATTCTATGTATGGAATATACCGGTGGTATCATTTCATGTTTCCTTCTACTCTTAGAGGTTAAGAGGTAGTTGTGTGATTTACTCTATGTAGAACTTTTCCTATCTTTTGAGCATGACTAGTTGCACGTATATAGTACGGTAGACGTACAAGATCTTGATATCCTTTACTAGTTTTATGAATAGCCAAGTCGGGTGAGTTAGGAGATTAACTCACTTCTTTGAAAGAATAAAGGATGTCTTAAGTTTTATTAAGTTAAGGGACTTGAAGAGTTTTAAAGTATGTGATACTTGTTCCGTTTTAAACGTATAAGTCCCTTGGATAGGAAATTATATTTTGGCTAAGGTATAAAGTGAATATAACGGCTTTATGGGAAGTTGGTTATATTTGCTTTATGGAAAGATAAATGACTTGATTTTAGTGTAAAGGCAACTTGATTTTAAGGCATCAATTGCCTAAGGTTTTATAATAAAAGGAGTCACTTGATTTCTAAAGGTTAAGAGACTAATTGTACTTTGAAAGTTAAGAGAATTGATTCGAAAATATATAATACTTGGTTTTAAAAAAGTATAAGTCTCTTGGTTATAAAAGGATGGGTTTGTCTAAAACCATAAAGGGTTATAACGGCTTTATGGGAAGTTGGTTATAACGGCTTTATGGAAGGTTAAGAGAATGGTTTTCTCTAATAAAGTAATCAAAGAAATAACTTGAATTAAGGAAGGGCAATTTGATTTAAGTGTATCACTTGCTTAAAGCTTTAAGGTAAGGGTCACTTGATTTAGAAGCCGAGAAATGTATTTCTAAAGTATCGTGACTTAGGTGAAATGTACACAAGCCTTGATACTACGGGTGTTAGTCTCTTGGGGTTTTATATGAAAAATGAATCTTTTGAAAAGAATGTAAGCATGTGGTACTTGGGGTTAAATTCCCGGATTTTTATGTGTGAAACGAAAGTGCCATGAGTTTATAAAAAAAAATGGAAGTCTAAAGGTTTAATGAACTTGCCTAGGTTTGCTTGTGATAGCTTTGAGTGCAAGTATTATATGTCTACGTTGTCGTGTCTCTCAGTTGGAGGGCCTACCGGGTTGTAAGTTTACTTGGACGTATCGGCAGTGACGGGGGATTCCACGAGTATGCTTCCATTATGATTGATCCTTGGACATGCTTATACGATGTGGGATTCCGGCACGTGACCAGACGCGTTAGACGCCGGACATTTTATCGACGCACCGCAGCGACGGGGATTCCACCGTATGCTTCCATTGGATTGATTCGCCACGCTTATATCGATGAGGGATGCCGTACGCAGTGACGCGTTAGATGCGCGTGTTTTATTACTCCATGGCCATGCTTATACGATGTGGGATTAGGGCATGCGACCATGTTATATTATTACTCCGGGCTAGCTCCTACGAAGACCGCACCTACGATGAGGACGCCGAGGGCACGTTATGGCCACGCTTATACGATGGGGATTCCGGCATGTGGTCGTTATATATATATATATATATATATATATATGTTTTGTAATGTGTGTACGCCGACAAAGGAGCGGATGCCACGCGCCACATGGTTATATGTTACACCTACTACCGCCGCATTGATGCTGGATTCCACGCAGAGATATATATATATGTGTTGTGTATGTATGCCACGACGAGGTGGGATGCCACGGGCGCGTCACATGGTTATATTTTTACACTTATAGTTGTCGGCAGTGATGAGGGATTCCACGGGCACGCTTTGATATTTGTGTGAGTTGATCCCGTCCCAGATTGGGCCGGGTAGTATATGCGTCCCTCCATAAGGTGTCGGATTATGTTATGAAAGATAAGTAAGTTATATGGTAACGAACTTAATGACTTTTCCTAATCATGTACATAAGAATGTGACTATAACTTTTATTGAAAATGGGAAAAGATAATAAGGTACTATTAAGTTCATAAGTGGTAATGACACGGCAGGATCTGGTATGTATTTTTATACTTGTCCCTGTCATTCTTTTATACAGTTATGATCCGCATCAGACGTTATTTCTGTTCCATATTCGGTACTGTTGTAATCGACTTCTTCGGCCGCGCTCATGCCCGCAGTTTTAGGTACCTTGGTGGTGATCCTCGCTCTAGGATCTCGGTCGATTTTGGGAAAAAGCTCCATTTGCTCCGTAGGCTTATCTCTTGGTACGGTTTTCCCTGAGGTTGTAGATTCATGTATATTCAGGGGTATGGCGGGGCCCTGTCCCGCCACAATTGTTATGTTAAAACTCTTAGAGGTCTGTAGTCACATATTGTGGGTCAGTTTGTAAAAGGAAAGGAGGCAACTGCTTCGTGTATGTATTTACTTATTTGAAGAGGTAGCCTTATCGGCTAACCTGTTGATTTTATCTTTGTTGATTTATTTGTTCTAGTTTCATGTATGTTCTGATTATCTCTCGATGTATACCAGTGGTGCCCTGTGTAGGGCACCGGGCCATGCCCTGGTCGGGTCGTGACACACACTTAGAGATTTCCAAGACTTGGAAAATACTCTTTCCCCTTCTAGGTGCTATCGGCCATAGGCCATTTTCTTGACAAAAAGTTGTCCAAAAATCCTTAAACTTTTATGTGTTCTTCCTTGATGTGTTAGGAAGGTTGTTAACCAAGAGTTAGACAAGATTTCACACCCCTAGCCTTAAAAACCCACCTTGGCCGAAAGTTGCCATATTTGGAACCTAAGTGTTCTTCACTTTTTGGAGTTGGATCTTGAAGAGAAGTTGGTTAGGAACTTACACGGGTTGCTTGTAGCGGGGTGGAATGTAAGGAATTGAAGCTAAGATTCCTAAGGATCGACTTTTAGTTCTTGGATAATTTTGGGCTTATCGAGGTAATGATCTTTGTCCTTCTACTGTAATTGGAGATTACATGTAGTAGTAGTTTATAATTGAGTATATGATATGTGGATAGAAGGTTGAAAAGAAATGAACTGATTTGTATATTGTGGGGCAGAATTTTACACGTCCAGTTAGGTGTGTAATCCCCTTTGAGTTGTTGTATTATTGCGCCTTAAATGTAGAATGTTGTCTATTGATATCGGGCCTTGAAAAAGGTGGAGGTAAGTAGATACAGGGGAAGTGCTGCCGAATTTTCCGTAGAATAAGAAACCTTATACTTAGAAATATTCTACGAAGGAACCTAGATGTTGATAGATGTGTTGTGGTTATTATAGGTGGATATTATACGCGCGACATACTCGACTTGGCTTGTGGATTAAGCCGAAGAGGTATGTGATTCTTCCTATTCTCTTGAGCATGATTATTTGTGAAATATATAGTGCGGTAGACGCACGTGTGTTAAAGAAGTTTGATTTCCTTTTTGTGTCCTTGACTTGATTCTAAAGTTAAGTGACTTGATATGAAATGTTAAGGACTTGAACAGTGTTAAAAAGTTGTGAAACCTCATTCGTGAGTAATGGGTACTTGGTCTTTAAAAGAATAAAGTTATCTTGATTTCGGAAATGTGAGTAGTTGTCCTTGGTTGGTTTAAAATGTAAAGTGTTATAATAGCTTTATGAGAAGTTAGTTATAACGACTTTATGAAACCGAAAGAATGGTTTTATCATTGGATTTAAAACGGTAACTTGATATTTTTAAGAAGTTATGAGGCTTAAACTATTTTGAAAAGTACATTGTTACTTGACTTTAAAAAGGAGAAGTGTTTTTGTTTAAAAGGAAGGCATGGTATTGTCTTGAGTTGGTTTTAAAAGAAGGCATGGTTTTGTCTTGGTTTATTTAAAAGGAAGGTATGGACATTGTTTTGATTTACTTAAAATGATAGTTACTCTATTTTGATACTATGGGTATTAGTATCGTGTGACTTTTGTGAAAGAAATGAATCTTTTTAAGGAGTTAAAATATGTAGTACTTTGGGGTTAAAACCCGAATTGTTGACATAAAATGAAAGTACCTTGAGTGTGAGTAACTTGCCTATGTTTTCTTGTGATAGCCTTGTTGTGCAAGTGTTGTATCCTTATGTTACCGCTGCTCTCACGAGGGCCGGTCAAGTTATTTGTGATCATTTTGGACAACCGACTACGGGCGCCCACGGCATGCTTCCACTATGATAGTCCACGGGCATACCGACTCGATGGACGGTCCACTGTACGCGACCATGATGAGGGTTCGCTTTCGCTGATAGTGTTATTCCATGGACTAGCTCTCCATGAGGTTTAGTGACGCAGGTGGATCCGTAGCTAGCCCCGTGATTGCCCCAATCGTTCGATGCAGTCTGGTTCTCGTAGATGGCTTGATTGCCCCGGGCTTTTTTTATAGTGTCATTCCACGGACTAGTTCCCCACGGTTTCGTGACGCAGAGGTTCTCGTGGTTAGCCCCGTACTTGCCGGCCGACGTGACGCAGCCGGTTCGTAGTTGCTTCAGATTGCCCGGCCACCTTCGTGACGCAGTGGAATGAGGTTGCGACGCAGCGGATCCGTAGTTGGCTTTCAGATTGCCTTGGCCAGACGCGCGACGCAGATGGTTCTCGTAGCTATGCCTTCAGACTTGCCCACGCTTTACAAAGATAGTCGTACGCAGAGTTCCGTAGCCGGCTTCGTGATTGCCTGGCCATTGATGACGCAGCTGGTTCGTAGATATGCCTTCAGATTGACCAGACGGCTTTATGACACGTAGGACTCGTGTTCATGTACTTTATTGTTATTATATCATGTATACCAAGCGGTGAGGAAGGAATTCCACAGGAATGATTGATATTATGGGCGTGAGACCCATGGTTATATTTGAGTGATGACTTTGAGGGTGTTACACCCCGTAGTTCCAGGGTATGTATGTGAGGACGTACGTATGAGAATACGACATTAAGATTGGAAAGGAAGAAAGATTTTGTTATACCCCGTATTTCCAGAGTATGTAAGTAAGGACGTACGTAGAAAAGTTTGGACTTTAAAGTTGGCTTGGCCGAAAATTATTTGTTCACAACACCCGATTAGAGTCGTTTTTCGACGAAACGTTTTACACAACTTGCGAGGGAAAATTCAGGCTATGTCATTTTTAATTTTTGCGTATTTTTCCGAGAGACGAAACGTGTTGGACCAACAAGAGGGCGCCACTTGGCACCCTCTCATCATGACGCGAGGCTGGACATGAGCCGAATTGGACCATCGGGGTTGGTAGGATATTTTGTGTGTTGATTGATAAAGTGGGACCCACACACACTTGTCCAAATCTCGCCCTACACTTGCACCACACTTGGCTTGATTCGCCATTGGTTAGCCATGGCTTGACCTATAAATACCCCTCCCTGAAAGCTCTCCTCCCTCTATAGTTCTCGCCCCTCCCTCGTGAGGTTTTAGCCGAGGTCCCCTCCTAGTGGTTGGCCTGGGTACCCCAGCCTAGTTGTCTTCAGATAATACCCCTTTTTGGTATAGAAATACTCTCCAAGTATTGTTGTAATGCCCAAATACTCGCCCAAATACCTTGTAGTATTCCCAAGGTTACACTTTACAAAAGCCTAAAATACTATTATACTTCCTCACCACAAAAACGAAACCCTAAGTAAATCTTCACCCATAGTTGAAGTTATAAGTAGAAGTTGGTTAGAACTTCTGGGGTTGTTTGAGCCGGCCTGAGGGCACTGAGTAGAGCTAAACCTTGCTCAGATCGACATTTAAACTCGGATAATTTTGGGCTTATCGAGGTAATTATCTTGTCCCTATTGTAATTGGGAATTACATGTTGTTAGAATATATAGTTGAAGTATACTATATATAGAATCGAACGTAGTTATCGCAATGTCTTTTGACTTAAGCCCAATAATAAGAAACCTTTCGAAAGAAGAGTACCGAATCAGAATTACATAGATCAGATTACAAGAGACTTGTAGCATTACTGTGAAGTAGAATTGTGCACGTCCGGATTAGACGTATAACCCCCCCCCCCTGGTTGGCTTGGTAGCCGCCCCGACAGAGGAGAGATTTACGCTGATGGGGAGGTCACGAATTTTCAGAGAATGTTCTACGATATGATCTAGATGTTAATGTCGCTGTGGCCTTATATGTCAAGTACCACGCGTGCGCGATCTACTTGGCTTAAGGAGTAGCCGACTTGAGGTACTTGAGCGCTTTTGCTATTAGTCGATAATCGTCGCGAGGTATGTGAACCTCTTCCTACCTTTTCTAGCATGATATGTGTATAACTATGTAGTACGGTAGACGCATACGTGTAAAATGCTTTGTGGTTTTAAAAAGGTAATCGACTTGATGTGTGATAATAAAGAAGAGTTATACTAGCTTTATGGGAAGTTAGGTATAACGCTTTAAGAGAGGTAAAGAGAATGGTTTATCGATTTTAAAAGTTAAGAGGCTTAATCTTAAAGATAAGAGACTTAACTTGTTTTATTTGGTAATTAACATTTTGTTAAAAATGTTGTAAAACCTCATTCGCGAGTAATGAGTACTTGATTTAAAAGCAATAATGTTTTACTGATTTCGGAAATCAGAATAAGTATCGAACAAACCACATCGCTTAATAAAGGAAATGTTTTGACTAATAATGTATTAGTAAAACCGGTAGAAACTTCCATCCGCATAGAAACTAAGATGAGACAAAATGATGTTACATTTCCTAGATCATGGTCGCTTAAATAAGATTGTTATAAACAAGAATAACCTACTCACGATCGTATATATGTTTCTCAAATTACCTTTAAAGGAGAATTATATCATTAAGTGATTAAAATTATGAACTACGAAACCTTTCTAAAATAAGAAACGTGAACATTTGAAATTAGGCAAACCTGAAACATTTGGAAAAGAATGTCGTTACTTGATTTTACGAAGAGAAGTGTTTTGATTTACTTCAAAAGATAATCACTCTATTTTTCATATACTACGGGTATTGTGTGACTTTTGTAAACGTAACGTATCTTTTAAAAGATAATGTATGAAGTACTTTGGGAATAGATACTCGACCTGGTTAATCATAATGTAGAAAGTACCTTGTGTGAATAACTTGATTGTATTGATTTGTGATAGTCTTGTAATACTTTCTTGATGACTTGATAAGTAAACATGTTAGGATGCTACGTGAGTTAGTATCTTGTGATGTTTGTGTAAAGGGGTTTTTCCTTGTCAGGCTTAGGTTGTTTAACGATAAGTCGTTATGATGATATTATATCACCATGATTCCGGGTTAAGGCGCCTCCGACGCGGGTAGACTCAAAGGGTCTAGTGACCTATGATTCGAGAATACCTTATGCAGTCCAGATGGCCTATGCGCGAGCTACGAGTTCCGTGTTAGTTTGCGCCTCGTGGTCACGCGCTTTGTGGCTACGCGACGGCGAGTCCAGACGCCGCCGGGAGTAGCTACCCTCGATGCGGGAATGCCTCACGCGGGCCATCGGAGTGGCCCATGCGAAGATATGGGAAGTTCGGTGGCTAGACGCGCACATTAGATATCGCGCGAGTGGCGGCTTTGATCATGTGATGCTTCAGACATATCTCATGATACGATTTACGACCTTGTTTGTACTGTGGTTTTAGTAGTCGGCTATGCCTTCGCACTTACCCCGCACGTTTTATGATGACTTTGAGGCGTGAGTCCCCGACTTGACATGATCGCTATTTATCAGTGAACTATAGTTTTGGTTATCATACATGTCTCCCGCTTTATATAGACTACTATGATTTCATTTACGTGATTTTCGGGCCACATACTGCACTGGCCAGATCGACCTCCTTCGGGCCGCTCATGCCGCAGTTGAGGTACACCGCCGTTGATCCTAGCTCTCGTGGTCACTCATTGCGTTGGGAAGCTCCGCTTCTCCGAGGCTTATCACGTATAGTCCGTCAGTAGTAGTGTTTACATTCAGGTTTGGCGGGCCCCGCCCGCCATTGTTGTCGTATCATTCTGTGAGGTCCGTAGTACCGCTGTAGGCGAGTTGTAATGGGATGTAATCGTCGGTTTTAAATTGAGTTATATATATATGCCGTAAGGCAAGTTTTCTCGCACTATTGTTTCACACTTGTTATTTCATGTTATCGTCTTATGTTCACCGACATTACTCGGGATGTTGTATCACTAGGTGCCCGGTAAGGCACTACCACGCCCGTTCGGTCGTGACAAAAGTGGTATCGAGCGCTTAATCCTCGGAAAGTGTCTACATCAGTATCCAAGAGAGTCTTGATTATCGGTGTCAGGCACCACACCAATAATCGTGAGGCTTTAGGATATTTAGGATTGGTTTCTATTCTTCTCATTTGAGATCGTGCCTTAGCCGTGTGTTGTAAGTTGGACCTCTCACGTATTTCTTTCCTTACCGCTATGCCTCCGCGTAGGCAACCCGGCCCAGGAGGGCAAGGCAGCCATGAGCCGCGAGCAGAGTCTGAGGGTTACGTGGGCACAGCCCAATCATCACCGTGGTGCTTCATTCAGTGGAGTTCTGCGACGCCACTAGCCCCAAAGAAAGTTTAGCACAGCAAGTGGCCTCCTACTACGCCATGATGTTTGAACCTTCGCCCACGATCGAACAGAGAATATAGATTGCAAAAAGGCGACCCTATTACTAGCTATGGATTTGGCTACCAGAGAGTATACCGATGTAACGCGAGTCTTGATGAATATCTTAGAAAGCGGTCATGCGAGGTAATTCTTGATTAGGCTGAGCATGGTGTAACGACCTGCCCGGCCCGCATCGTGCCTTATCCCGCACCCTAGTGACACAACATCGAGAAAACCAATGGAAAATAAAACTTTAAACAAGAAATAAGATATATAAACATAAACAAAGCAACCCAACTGCTACCTTCCAATAACATAATTAAATACAACTCTTTCAAACGAATGCTTTAATCCTTTTTACAAACCCCGCCCACAACAAGATTACTGCACTTAAGATTTACAACAACTATGACGGACAGGGCCTCGCCATACCCCGAATGTACAAGAACCTACAACTCAGTGGAACACATACCAAAAGATAAGCCTCCGAGAAACGGAGCTTCCCAAAACGCCGAATCGAGATCCTAAGAGCGAGGATCCACGATCGATGTACTTACCGCGACATGAACGCAGCCCGAAGCGAGGTCAAGCATAACAGTACCAAGTATGTGAAATCAGAAATATCAGAAATGAAATCATACTAGTCTATATAAAGCAGAAGACATGTATGATAACCAAACTACAGTTCACAACATAAAAGCAGTCATGTCCAGTCAGGGACTCACGCCCTCAAGTCATCACTCAAATATAACTATGGGTCTCACGCCCACAACATCAATCGTGTTCGCATCATGGCCGCATGCCCCCGGAATTCTGCATCGGTGTAGACATGTCCATGATGCAACAATAATACCAATGCCCCATGGCCACATGCCCCCGGAATTCTACCTCGGTGTAGACACGTCCATGTGACATTAATAACAATATACTGGGTGATCAACCCTGCCGCATGGCCACATGCCCCCGGAATTCTACCTCGGTGTAGACATGTCCATGTAACCACAATAACAATATATCGGGTAATCAACCCTGCCACATGGCCACATGCCCCCGGAATTCTACCTCGGTGTAGACATGTCCATGTGACACCAACAACAAGACAGTAATCAAAATGGAAACATACCCGTGGAATTCTCCACACCGCCAAAGACGCCCAAGTAAGTTCTCAACAAGTCAACCGCCTCTATCGAGAGACGCCAGAATACGTAAATACAACACTTGTACAACAAAGGCTATCATCACAAGCATAGGCAAGTTTCACACAACTCAAAGTACTTTCCCATAAGTCACACAATACCCGTAGTATAAAAATAGAGTGACTATCTTTTTAAGTAAACCAAAATACTTCCCTTTGCAAAAATCAAGTAACCACATTATTTCCAAACGTTCAAGTTTGCCTAATTTCAAGTGCTCAAGTTTCTCATTTTAGAAGGGTTTCATAACTCATAGTCTTAATCTCTTTTAAAACAATTGAGTAACATATGTCATATATGTGAGTAGTTTATTCTTGTTTATAACGATCTTATTACAGCAGCCATGATCTAGAAAATGTAATATCATTTTGTCTCATCTTAGCTTCTATGCAGATGGAGGTTTCTACTGGTTTTAATACAACACATCATTATTCAATACATTTTCCTTTATTAACGCTGCAGTGGTCCTGTCGATACACATTACGATTCCCAAATCAAGAAACATTATCCCTTTAAAAACCAAGTACTCATTACTCACGAATGAGGTTTCACACAACATCCACATTAAAACAAATAAGTTAAGTCTCTTATCTTATAAGATCAAGTCTCTTAACTTCTAACATCAAGAAACCATTTTCACTACATAAGGTCGTTATAACTAACTTCCCATAAAGCTATTATAACACCCTATGTTTTAAACCAACCAAATCACTTAGCACACGACGCTCACCGTACTACATAGTTCACAACAATCATGCTAGAAAAGATAGGAAGAGGTTCACATACCTCGCGACGAGTATCGACAATAAGCAAAATACTCCACAAGATCAGAATCGCTAGCCGCTTTCCACTCTTCAAGTAGATACGCTACTCGCGATTTCCACCTATAAGGCCACAAACGCCTATTAACTTCTAACCGCGGTTCCATGTTCTACGTAAAATTCGCAAAGACTCTCCCCGCAACAGCGTAAATCTCTCCTCTATCGAGGCCGCTACCAAGCCAACCAGTGGGGTTTACACGCCTAACCTGACGTGTACCATTCTACTACACAACAATGCTACACAAGTCTCATCAGAATACACCCTATGTAAATACGATTCGCTTCTTTTCTTTAAATTCAGCTTAAGTCAAAAGACATTGCCGCACAATAATGTTCAAGACTATATATAGTATACTTCAACTATATATTCCTACAACATGTAATCTCCAATTACAACAAGGGACAAGAATATTTACCTCGACAAGCCCAAAATTATCCAAGTTATAATGTCGATCCTGAGCAAGGTTTAGCTCCTACTCCGTGCGCTCCAATCCGCTCCAAACAACCCTTAGAAGTTCTAACCAACTTCTACTCAAGTACTTCAACCAACTATGAAGATTTTCCTTGTGGTTTGGTTTGAGACTAAAAGGACAAAAGGTAGTATTTCTGCTCTACGTATAGAGGTAACTTTTGGAATACAACAAGGTAAAGGCTAAGGTATTTTGGGCATTATAACAATACTAGAGAAGTATTTCAATACCACTGGAGGGTATTATACGAAACAACTAGCAGTGTGGTACCCACTACTAGCACCACAGGAAAGGGGAACCCTCGCCAAAGGCCACACGAAAAGGGGGAGGGGGAAGGCTCTCGGCTAAGAGCTCACAAAGGGGGAGGAGAGGGTTTCAAGACTTGGAAGTTTTGGATGAATGAAGTCTTCAAGCTTAGGGGGGGTATTTATAGCAAAACCAAAAGCCAACCAACGGCCAAGATCAAGCCATGTGCAAGGCAAGTGTAAGGCCTTGATCAAGCCAAGTGCACCCTAGCCCCTACTCCACAAAACAATGCACAAAACATGGCACCAAACAAGCCACAAAACAAGGCCAAAACAAGGAGCCAATCGCCAAGAAAACGTGAACCAATTCGCCCGCGGTTGCCGCGCTTGTTTAATGTGAGGTGACATGTCACCCTCCCGTTGGTCCAAAATGTTTCGCCTCTGGAAAAATCCGCAAAAATACAAAACGACATAGCCGGAATTTTCCTTCGCAAGTTACGAAAACGCTTAGTCGAAAAACGACTCTAACCGGTGTTGTGCACAAAGGTAACTTCGCTAAGCCACTTAAAGCGGGGTGACACGTGTCACCCTCCTATTGGCCCTCATAAAACGCCTTCCAAAAAAATATCCACAATGGCCAAAATCTCAAAACAAAGTGGGCCCTACAAAACCAGAAATTTCTCCGTGGCCCCACGTGACCATTTCCAAAATAAAATTCCATAATTCTAATATAATCTAAGAAGCCCAAATTCCAAACTGGGAACTCAATTCCTTCAACGAACATTTTTCCTTACAAAACCGGAAACTTTTTCCGTGGAAGAATCACCTCTTTCTTCCTTTTCAATTTTTCTCGTGCTCTCGTGACGCACGCCCTCGCATACATACCACGAGAATACGGGTATAACATTCTCCTCCTTAGAAACATTCGTCCCGAATGTTCCTTCTCAAGACGGATATTGATGAAGTTCCTCTAACAAGTTGTCAACGCCATACCGCCACAAATAACACACGTTCTCTTCCTTCCTTACTCGTCGTGCCCTTCTCGAACACTTGAACTCTCCCAAGACGTACCATACTTCACCATTACTCGCTCCCAAAAATCTCCGGAGTCACTACCTCCAAACTTGGTCATCTTACTAACCTCAACATCCTTAAGGCCATTCCCGCCTTTACGAACCGCTCGGTCGAACGCGCCCACGAACTCATACGATGATCATACAAACTTGGGCCTAGCATCCTCGTGACCCTACCACTGGCGACCACCTAACTGACCCCACCTTAACCGGCTACGGGTTGACCCGTATCACGTCCTCAACCCGACCCACAATCGCGTCACGCCCTTGTTCCCTGACACGGAACAATCCTGCTAAATCACATCATGAAAGTTACCACTTCCATCTCACATTACCCATGGAATGATCACTCACATAAAACCCACGAATACTACGCACTCTGATAAAGGTCAAACATAAAACGAATCTTTTACTCAAGACGACCTTACCTCTAAGGTCTCAATCGTGATACCAGTGGTTCACACTTACCACGCCCCATACTTATCCTCCCAACTAAGCATGTTTTCTAAATCACAATTAACACAACGCCATTCGTACATAGCACATAATAATGAGACCATCATAACAAGCATACCAAAACTCTAGAGGGTTAAGGATATACCTGAAGCTACCACTCCACTCTAATCATAGGCACGCTGCAGGCGCATAATCGTAGGCGCGATGAACCACCATCGATCCGGAGGTCGAGTCAGAACATCCGTGCTACCCTTGGTCTGACAGTTCCTCGCAAATGGCCCCGCTGGCCGCAAAAATAACAAGCTCCCCGCACCACGACACTCCCAAATGCGGTCTACCACATCGACCACACCGAGGTAGGGTGACCGATCCGCCAACACCCTTACTTCCATGGAAACTCGAACCTCGAGCCACGACCGCCCCGAATACTGGATGCTCGAAGGTTGCGAGGACCACTGCGACCGGGCGGAGGTACAAAACTAGTATGGCCGAGGCGGTCCGCCGAAAGTCACCAAAGGACCTCGTTGTTCGCCCTTCGCTGATTCGTCATTCCGTCGACCTCTCCGTGCCTCACATCCCAGTCGCATGAGCCAGATGCGGCAATGTCCATGACTCAAGAGCTACTCCGAACATGCCTCGACATGTAATCATCGAGCCTCAGAATATATCGGTGCACTCGATCTTCCATACTAGCTACCAACGCTGACGCACGCCAATGAGTCGAACTCACATTGTACTCCCAACCGCACGCCCGCTCGTCTAAGCATCAAAAATGTACCGCGCTCTCTCATCTCGCGAGGCAAGAAGTGCGTGAGGAAAGCCCCAAAACTCATCCCATACTGGAGGTGCATGCTCTCCCGAAAGCTCCCATGAATCAAACCAATCGATCGCGGTATCACGCAGCCGATGCGAACCAAAGGTCACAGACTCGCCTCAAGCCTTGATCACCCGCGTGATCCGTCAGAATCGCCGGATGAAATCTCGCGATCATCCTCGTGCCTTGACCCATAAAACTCGCGGGCTACAACTCGTAAAGTCCGTAGCCTCAAACTATCTCGCCGGGTGAACCATCGGTGCATCGAATCGAATCGCCAGATCCAAATTTATCTCATATTCGCCACGACTCGCCAAGAATCGCCATTTCTTGTAACCCATCTCTCCGCCTGCATCGGGATCGGAGGCTCGTGTATCGCGGTCTCGGCAGCATTGCCGCGCTCTAACCTCTCGCTGGGCCGGGCGGCGCTACAAAACCCGCCGTCAAGCACAACTCGTACCGCCCGGCTCGCGCTGCATTCTCTCTCAGATCTCACTAGCAGCACTCTCGGCCGCTTTGCCCTTCTGGCTCGCTGCTCGCGCGAGGCATAATCGTAAAAACGAGATACGCTGGGGGTCCAACTTACAACATTTCTAAGGCACGATCTCGTAATGAGAAGAATGGAAACTATCCTAAATGTCTCAGCCTCCTCGATTATAGATGTGGTGCACAACACATCGATAATCAAGACTCTACTAGACACGGTCAGAGACACCTTCCGAGGATTAATCGCTTCGATACCACTTTTGTAACGACTGCCCGGCCCGCATCGTGCCTTATCCCGGGCACCCTAGTGACACAACATCAGAGAAAACCAGCGGAAAATAAAACTTTAAACAAGAAATAAGATATATAAACATAAAACAGGCCAACCCAACGGTTACCTTCCAATAACATAATTAAATACAACTCTTTCAAACGAACAGTTTAATCCTTTTTACAAACCCTGCCCACAACAAAGATTACTGCACTCTAAGATTTACAACAACTATGACGGACAGGGCCCGCCATACCCCGAATGTACAAGAACCTACAACTCAGTGGAACACATACCAAAAGATAAGCCTCCGAGAAACGGAGCTTCCCAAAACGCTGAATCGAGATCCTAAGAGCGAGGATCCACGACCGATGTACCTACCGCGGCATGAACGCAGCCCCGGGCGAGGTCAAGATAACAGTACCAAGTATGTGTGAAATCAGAAATATCAGAAATGAAATCATACTAGTCTATATAAAGCGTAAGACATGTATGATAACCAAACTACGCTCACAACATAAAAGCAACATGTCGATCGTGGACTCACGCCTCAAGTCATCACTCAAATATAACTATGGGTCTCACGCCCACAACATCAATCGTGTTCAGATCACGGCCGCATGCCCGGAATTCGCAGACGGTGTAGACATGTCCATGATGCAACAATAATACCAATGCCCCACGGCCACATGCCCCTAATTTACCTCACAGACACGCCCATGTGACATTAATAACAATATCTCGGGTGATCAACCCCGCCGCACGCCACATGCCCCGAATTCTACCTCGGTGTAGACATGTCCATGTAACCACAATAACAATATATCGGGTAATCAACCCCGCCACATGGCCACATGCCCGGAATTCTACCTCTGCAGACATGTCCACGTGACACCAACAACAAGACAAGAATCAAAATGGAAACATACCCGGAATTCTCCACATCGCCAAAGACGCTCCAAGTAAGTTCTCAACAAGTCAACCGGCCCTCTATCGAGAGACGCGGTAACACAGAAATACAACACTTGTACAACAAAGGCTATCATCACAAGCATAGGCAAGTTTCACACAACTCAAAGTACTTTCCCATAAGTCACACAATACCCGTAGTATAAAAATAGTGTGACTATCTTTTTAAGTAAACCAAAATACTTCCCTTTGCAAAAATCAAGTAACCACATTATTTCCAAACGTTCAAGTTTGCCTAATTTCAAGTGCTCAAGTTTCTCATTTTAGAAGGGTTTCATAACTCATAGTCTTAATCTCTTTTAAAACAATTGAGTAACATATGTCATATATGTGAGTAGTTTATTCTTGTTTATAACGATCTTATTACAGCAGCCATGATCTAGAAAATGTAATATCATTTTGTCTCATCTTAGCTTCTATGCAGATGGAGGTTTCTACTGGTTTTAATACAACACATCATTATTCAATACATTTTCCTTTATTAACGCCGCTGGTCCTGTCGATACACATTCTCGATTCCCAAATCAAGAAACATTATCCCTTTAAAAACCAAGTACTCATTACTCACGAATGAGGTTTCACACAACATCCACATTAAAACAAATAAGTTAAGTCTCTTATCTTATAAGATCAAGTCTCTTAACTTCTAACATCAGTAAACCATTTTCACCTACATAAGGTCGTTATAACTAACTTCCCATAAAGCTATTATAACACCCTATGTTTTAAACCAACCAAATCACTTAGCACACGTGACGTCACCGCATTACATAGTTCACAACAATCATGCTAGAAAAGATAGGAAGAGGTTCACATACCTCGCGACGAGTATCGACAATAAGCAAAATGCTCCACAAGATCAGAATCTGCTAGCCGCTTTCCACTCTTCAAGTAGGATACGCTACTCGCGATTTCCACCTATAAGGCCACAAACGCCTATTAACTTCTAACCGCACGGCCCATGTTCTACGTAAAATTCAAGAAGACCTCCCGCAACAACAGAAATCTCTCCTCTATCGAGGCCGGCTACCAAGCCAACTGCGGGGTTACACGTCTAACCTGGACGTGTACCATTCTACTACACAACAATGCTACACAAGTTCATCAGAATACACCCATGTAAATACAGTCGCTTCTTTTCTTTAAATTCAGCTTAAGTCAAAAGACATTGCCGCACAATAATGTTCAAGATTATATATATAGTATACTTCAACTATATATTCCTACAACATGTAATCTCCAATTACAACAAGGGACAAGAATATTTACCTCGACAAGCCCAAAATTATCCAAGTTATAATGTCGATCCCGAGCAAGGTTTAGCTCCTACTCCGCGGCGCCCAATCCGCCTCCAAACAACCCTTAGAAGTTCTAACCAACTTCTACTCAAGTACTTCAACCAACTATGAAGATTTTCCTTAGTGGTTTCGGTTTGAGACTAAAAGGACAAAAGGTAGTATTTCTGCTCTACGATAGAGGTAACTTTTGGAATACAACAAGGTAAAGGCTAAGGTATTTTGGGCATTACAACCATACTAGGAGAAGTATTTCAATACCACCAGGGAGGGGTATTATACGAAAACAACTAGCAGTGGGTACCCTACGCTAGCACCACAAAGGGAAAGGAACCCTCGCCAAAGGCCACACGGTGCGGGGAGGAAGGCTCGCCAAGAGCTCACAAAGGGAGGAGAGGGTTTCAAGACTTGGAAGTTTTGATGAATGAAGTCTTCAAGCTTGTGGTATTTATAGCAAAACCAAAAGCCAACCAATGGCCAAGATCAAGCCATGTGCAAGGCAAGTGTAAGGCCTTGATCAAGCCAAGTGCAACCTAGCCCCTACTCCACAAAACAATGCACAAAACATGGCACCAAACAAGCCACAAAACAAGGCCAAAACAAGGAGCCAATTGGCCAAGAAAACGTGAACCAATTGGCCCGAGGTTGCCGCTTGCTGAATGTGAGGTGACACATGTCACCTCCCGTTGGTCCAAAATGTTTCGCCTCTCGGAAAAATCCGCAAAAATACAAAACGACATAGCCGAATTTTCCTTCGCAGTTACGAAAACGCTTCGTTTAAAAACGACTTAACCGTGTTGTGCACAAAGGTAACTTCGGCCAAGCCACCTAGGCGGGGGTGACACGTGTCACCCTCCTATTGGCCCTCATAAAACGTCTTCCGAAAAAATATCCACAATGGCCAAAATCTCGAAAACAAAGTGGGCCCCACAAAACCGTAAATTTCTCCGTGGGCCCACGTGACCATTTCCAAAAATAAAATTCCATAATTCTAATATAATCTAAGAAGCCCAAATTCCAAACTGGGAACTCAATTCCTTCAACGAACATTTTTCCTTACAAAACCGGAACTTTTTCCGTGGAAGAATCACTCTTTCTTCCTTTTCAATTTTTCTCGCCGTGCTCGTGACGACGCCCTCGCATACATACCACGAGAATACGGGTATAACACATGGCCTGTACGGGCTTGTGCGCGCAGCCAAGAAACGTAGAGATCAACGCGGGTTAACGGGCGATGCGAAGAGGCCGAGCAAAGAAGGTCCTTTGGTAACTTTCGAGGCAAGTCGCCTCACCAAAGATTAGATATGCACCTCCGCCAGTGCAGAGTGGTCTTCCACGGATTTCAGGACGTTCGGGGTATGCAGGAGTTGGTCAAACCGTGGCTTCCGCTCACGATGGCGATGTCATCCCGGGGAACGTCGTCTTTTAGTTGGTACTTGTGGTACCTACGACCGTCAGGATCTGTTGTCGAAAGAGTGTCCTTGTAGGAGGACTTAGCCTTCAGGATCGGTGGTTAGTTCGTCATCTTCCTTAGCTAGGCGCCCTATGGGGCAGGTTTGATTAGAACGACTAAGGGGAGTGAAGCAGTAGATGCAGGCATATCTTTAACCCTCTAGAGTTTGGTATATGTGATAAGGTGAGTATACCTTAAGTGTTATGTTCAGATAGCATGGTGTAAATTGTGATTAGGGAATCATGGTTAGTTAACCAAGTAAGATTTGGGGGATAGAGAAGTGGTGAGCCTTAGAGTTTTATACGCAGAGACCTTAGAGGTAAGGCCATCTCGAGTAAGACGTATGTTTATGTTTGATCCTTATAGGAGTGCATAGTGCACGTGAGCTATGGTTGTGGGATAAGTCCCTGAGTAGTGTGGTATGAAAGAGGGTAGTTGAGCTAAGAAGACCGCTAGGTTTTCGTAACATAATTAGTGAAATTGTTCCGGTTCGGGGAGCAAGTGTTTTACGCGAGAGTGGGTCGGGTTGAGGCCACGTTGCGGGTCAACCCGCGGCCTGTTTGGTGGTGGGGTCAGTTTGTGGTGGTCCCGCTTTGTGTTAGGGTTATGAGGGTGTTAGGCCCAAGTTTAGTTAACCAGCGTACGAGTTCGTGGATGCGTTCAATCAGTAGTCGGGCCGATGAGGTCAGCCCGTCTTATCTTTTAGTCCAAACCGTGTACTCGGTGGTATGTTGCGAGGCGTTATATCAGAAAGGTTGTAAGGCTGCACGGGGTGCCTAACTTTACCTTATGATGCAGTGGAGCCTGTGTTACTACTGCTTTTTGGAAGTTTTTACCAGGCAGGATTAGGAACTCAGGTGAGTCTCCATATCGTATTCGCCTCTGCCGCGTGTGGATTTCGTGTAGTGTAAGGATTGTTGTCTCCTGTTGAGGGAGTGTTTTAGTAGCTACCATTTCAGTATTCGGATGTCGCTTTATGACGCCTTGCAGGGCGGAAGTGTAAGTTTCCGGTCGATTGGTTTTGATGTTGGCAAGATTCAGATAGTTGGTTCAGGCTTGTTCCAGCAGACTGTGGATAGGGTAAAGCTTGTCTAGAAGAGGTTCTGGCAGCTCAGAGAAATCGTGCGGATAATCGGCGACGACGCTTAGAGTTCAGGTTGACGATCGGTCTTCTTGAAGATACCACCCCGGTTAGGGTATGACGAGTTTTGGAAAAACAGAGGAAGCTTAGCCCGAGTTACTTTGGGCCTTTTGAGTTCATGTGAAGAATAGGCCAGGTTGCCTATATGTTAGCATTTGCCGTCCGACTTAGGAGGCAGTATGTCCGGTCTTCAGATTGTTATGATCGGGAAGGTATCGGAGATCCATCCAGAGTGTTCCTAGTTAATGATGACCACATTAGAGATAGTAACCCCGAGTTTTGGAAACGGAAGCAGTATCAGAAATGTGGTACGAGTTCGAGTGTACGACAGCCTCAGGGATCGCATGCAGCCCGGTACCATTTGTTGGGTCGCCGGAGTGACACTAGAACCTCGTGGCAAAGTGACAAAAGTGGTATCACGACGAGTAAAGGGAGAAGCGAGCATGTATGGCGAGCATAGATGTGATCATTTCTTTTGTAAGGAGAAGGTGCGAAGGAAGTATATTTTAGACCCCGGAGAGAGGTGTTTGTGGTAATGTTAGAGGTGTTTCTCGTGGACTTGGATGGAGGTATTTGCGGGTGTTTCGTGGGCCATGTATGGCGTGTTTGTTCTCGTAAGAATAGTAGTGAAGACTATACCAAGACGCCGCTTGTTTTGAGACTTAGAAGGAACATTCGACGAATGTTTCTAGGAGGAGAATGTTATACCGTATTTCGCAGTATGTACGTGGGACGACGAGAAAAGTTTGGACTTTAAAGTTGGCTTGGCGAAAATTATTTGTTCACAACACCCGATTAGAGTCGTTTTCGACTAAACGCTTTACACAACTTGCGAAGGGAAAATTCCGGCTATGTCATTTTTAATTTTGCTGATTTTTCCGAGAGACGAACGTGTTGGACCAACAAGAGGGCGCCACTTGGCACCCTCTCATTGACGTGAGGCGGACATGAGCCGAATTGGACCATTGGGGTTGGTAGGATATTTTGTGTTGATTGATAAAGTGGGACCCACACACTTGTCCAAATCATGGCCCTACACTTGCACCACACTTGGCTTGATCTTGGCCATTGGTTAGCCATGGCTTGACCTATAAATACCCTCTCCCTTTGATGAACTTCTTCATCCAAAATTGTGCTAAGTCTTGAAAGCTCTCCCCTCCTCTATAGTTCTCGCCCTCCCCTTGTGAGGTTTTAGCCGAGGTCCCCTTGGCCGAGTTTCCCTCCTAGTGGGGTTGGGCCGGGGTACCCCAGCCTAGTTGTCTTCGTATAATACCCCTTTTTTTGGTATAGAAATACTCTCCAAGTATTGTTGTAATGCCCAAATACTGGCCCAAATACCTTGTAGTATTCCCAAGGTTACACTTTTACAAAAGCCCGTAAAATACTATTATACTTCCTCATCCACAAAAACGAAACCCTAAGTAAATCTTCACCCATAGTTGAAGTTATAAGTAGTTGGTTAGAACTTCTAAGGGTTGTTTGGATGGCCTGAGCGCACGAGTAGAGCTAAACCTTGCTCAGATCGACATTTAAACTCGGATAATTTTGGGCTTATCGAGGTAATTATCTTGTCCCCTATTGTAATTGGGAATTACATGTTGTTAGAATATATAGTTGAAGTATACTATATATAGAATCGAACGTAGTTATCGCAATGTCTTTTGACTTAAGCACAATAATAAGAAACCTTTTCGAAAGAAGAGTACTGAACTGTAATTACATAGGACTGTATTACAGTAGACTTGTGTAGCATTACTGTGAAGTAGAATTGTGCACGTCCGGATTAGACGTATAACCCCTCGGTTGGCTTGGTAGCCCCGATAGAGGAGGAGATTTACGCTGTGCGGGGAGGTGCCGAATTTTACGTAGAATGTTCTACGATATGATCTAGATGTTAATAAGCGCCTTGTGGCCTTATAGGTTGAAGTACCATCCGTCGCGAGATCTACTTGGCTTAAGGAGTAGCCGACCGTTTGAGGTACTTGAGCGTTTGCTATTAGTCGATAATCGTCGCGAGGTATGTGAACCTCTTCCTACCTTTTCTAGCATGATATGTGTATAACTATGTAGTACGGTAGACGCATACGTGTAAAATGCTTTGTGGTTTTAAAAAGGTAAGCGACTTGATGTGTTATAATAAACAAGAGTTATACTAGCTTTATTGCAAGTTAGGTATAACGTTTTAAGAGAGGTAAAGAGAATGTTTTACTGATTTTAAAAGTTAAGAGGCTTAATCTTAAAGATAAGAGACTTAACTTGTTTTACTTGGTAATTAACATTTTGTTAAAAATGTTGTAAAACCTCATTCGCGAGTAATGAGTACTTGATTTTAAAAGCAATAATGTTTTATGATTTGAAATCGTAATAAGTATCGAACAAACCACAAAGCTAATAAAGGGAAATGTTTTGACTAATAATGTATTAGTAAAACCGTAGAAACTTCCATCTGCATAGAAACTAAGATGAGACAAAATGATGTTACATTTCCTAGATCATGGTCGCTTAAATAAGATTGTTATAAACAAGAATAACCTACTCAATGACGTATACATATGTTTCTCAAATTGCCTTTAAAGGAGAATTATATCATTAAGTGATTAAAATTATGAACTACGAAACCTTTCTAAAATAAGAAACGTGAACATTTGAAATTAGGCAAACCTGAAACATTTGGAAAAGAATGTCGTTACTTGATTTTACGAAGAGAAGTGTTTTGATTTACTTCAAAAGATAATCACTCTATTTTTCATATACTACGGGTATTGTGTGACTTTTGTAAACGTAACGTATCTTTTAAAAGATAATGTATGAAGTACTTTGGGAATAGATACTCGACCTGGTTAATCATAATGTAGAAAATACCTTGTGTGAATAACTTGATTGTATTGATTTGTGATAGTCTTGTAATACTTTCTTGATGACTTGATAAGTAAACATGTTAGGATGCTACGTGAGTTAGTATCTTGTGATGTTTGTGTAAAGGGGTTTTTCCTTGTTGTGCTTAGGTTGTTTAACGATAAGCTGTTATGATGATATTATATCACTCATGATTCCGGGTTAAGCCTCCACGCGGGTACACTCAAAGCGGTCTAGTGACCTATGATTCGAGAATACCTTATGCAGTGCAGATGGCCTACGCGAGCTACGAGTTCCGTGTTAGTTTGCGGCCCTTTTGGTCATGCGGTCTTTGTGGCTACGCGGACGGCGAGTCCAGACGCCGCCAGGGAGTAGCTACCTCGATGCGGGGAATGCCTCACGCGGGCCATCGAGTGGCCCACGCGAGCTATGGGAAGTTCGAGGCTAGACGCGCGACATTAGATCTCGCGCGAGTGGCCGCCTTTGATCATGTGACGGTGCAGACAGATCTCATGATACGATTTACTGACCTTGTTTGTACTGTGGGTTTTAGTAGTCGGCTATGCCTTCTTACTTACCCCGTACGGTTTTATTATGACTTTGAGGCCGTGAGTCCCTGACTTTACATGACTGCATATTAATTGTGAACTATAGTTTTGTTTATCATACATGTCTCCCGCTTTATATAGACTACTATGATTTCATTTACGATTTTCGATTTCACATACTTGGTACTGTTATCGACCTCCTTCGGGCTGCGTTCATGCCGCAGTTGAGGTACACCGCCGTTGATCCTAGCTCGTGGTCACGATTGGCGTTGGGAAGCTCCGTTTCTCGAGGCTTATCAGTGGTATAGTCCCCGTCGTAGTAGGTGTTTACATTCGTGGTTTGGCGGGCCCCGTCCCGCCATTGTTGTCGTATCATTCTTAGAGGTCCTGTAGTAATCGTTGTGGCGAGTTGTAATGGGATGTAACTGTTCGGTTTTAAATTGAGTTATATATATATGCCGTAAGACAAGTTTTCTCAGACTATTGTTTCACACTTCTTGTTATTTCATGTTATCGTCTTATGTTCCGCTGATTACTCTGATGTTGTATCACTAGGGTGCCCGGTAGGCACGATCCACGGCCCGTTCGTCGTGATGATTTGATTTTCCGACGGAAATTTTTCCGGATTTTGTGAAGGAAAAAGGTTTATTAATGGGAATTGGATTCCCAGATTTGGTATTCGGACTTCTGGGAATATAATAGAATTATGGAATTTTATTTTCCGGAATTGGTCACGTGGGGCCCACGGGAGAAATTTACGGTTTTGTGGGGCCCACATTATTTTCGAGATTTTGGCCATTGTGGATGCTTCCGGGAGATGAAATATTTTGGACCAATAGGATGGCGACACGTGTCACCCCTAGGTGGGCCATGTTGGCCGAAATCGTCATGACAAGTGGCCAAGTCCTGCAAGATATTTTGGGTGGACAAGTGGCTTGTGGGACCCACACACAGTTGTCCCCAATCTCAACCACACACTTGCTTTCATCCTAGCCCTTGGTTGTATTATATATGCACCCTTAGTTGATGAAATCTTCCACACTTAACCATTTCAAGACTTGAGAAAAATACTCCCTCTCCCTTCATGCTTGCTCTCGGCATTGGGCCCTCTTTTTGCCAAGCATTTGTCCAACAATTCTTAAACTCTTAAGTGTTCTTCCTTAAGGTGTTAGGAAGATTGTGAACCAAGAGTTAGACAAGATTTCACACCCCTAGCCTTTAAAGAACCCCTTGGACAAAACATGACAAGTTGGAACCCTAAGTGTTCTTCACTTTTTGGAGTTGGATCTTGAAGAGAAGTTGGTTAGGAGCTTCTAAGGGTTGCTTGTAGCGGATTGGAACGTAAGGATTTGGAGCTAAACTTGCTAAGGAGCGACTTTAAGTTCTTGGATAATTTTGGGCTTTTTGAGGTAATGAACTTTGTCCTCCTTGTGAATTTGGATATTATTTATGTTGGTAGTATATTATGGAGTATGAGATATGTGGAATGAAGTTTGGAAAGATTTGGATCTTGTAAGCTTGTTGAAATGGAATTTGGCATGTTAGCCATTAAAATGGTAAAAACGTATCTATTACCTGTCAACAGTAATAACAAATTAATTATAATTTATATAAAGATTGGAATATAAGTTGGAAGATTAATGAAGTAATTCCGGCATGCTAGCCGAAAATTGGATAAGTTTGATTGTAGTAGTTGGCCAAGAACACCAACTAATGGACTGTATTTACATTGGACTGTATTTACTTTGGACTGTATTTACATTGAACTGTATTTACATTGAATTGTATTTACTTTGGACTGTATTTACATTGGACTGTCTTTACTTTGGACTATGGACTTGTTTCCATTTCGGTTTTGGTTGTTTAAAGGGGCAGAATTTTATACGTCCGTTAAGCGTGTAATCCCCTTCTTTAGTTGTTGAATTATTGCGCCTTAAATGTGGCATGTTGGCTATTGATATCGGGCCTTGAAAAAGGTGAAAAAGTACGTGAATTCTGGGAAGTCTTTGAATTTTCCGTAGAATAAGGAACCTTATACTTAGAAATATTCTACGAAGGAACCTAGATGTTGATAGATGTGTTGTGGTTATTATAGGTGGATATTCTACACGCGGCATACTCGACTTGGCTTGTGGATTAAGCCGGAGAGGTATGTGATTCTTCCTATTCTCTTGAGCATGATTATTTGTGAAATATATAGTGCGGTAGACGCACGTGTGTTAAAGGAGTTGGATTTTCCTTTTTTGTGTCCTTGACTTGATTCT
Organism: Przewalskia tangutica; assembly: GCA_029844215.1. NCBI lineage: Eukaryota > Viridiplantae > Streptophyta > Magnoliopsida > Solanales > Solanaceae > Przewalskia > Przewalskia tangutica. Next base: position 83,386,843 of record CM056726.1, on the reverse strand, counting down.
AGAGTTAAGTGACTTGATATGTAATGTTAAGGACTTGAATGGTGTTAAAAAGTTGTGAAACCTCATTCATGAGTAATGGGTACTTGGTCTTTAAAAGAATAAAGCTATCTTGATTTCCAAAGTAAGAAACTAGATTTCTAAAAGAGAAGAGACTTGAGAATTTGAAGTTATGAAGCTCAAACTATTTTGAGAAGTATATTGTTACTTGACCTTTGAAAGGAGAAGTTTTTTTTTTGTTTAAAAGGAAGGCATGGTATTGTCTTGATTTGGTTTTGAAAGATAAACGACTTGATTTCGGAAAAGGAGAAGTAACTTGATTTAAAAGTATAAGTTACTTGTTGTGAAAATAGTTAGTTACTTGGGTTTTAAAAGTATACTTGATGTTGTTTTAAAAATGTAAAGAACTTGGTTTAAAAAGTATAGAGTACTTGATTTTAAAGGCCATGTAAAGATTTTCTGAAGGTGTAGTAATTTGGTTTGAAAAGAAAACGTGCTTTGATACTACGAGTATTAGTATCGTGTGACTTTTACGTAAAAAGAGGTCTTTTTGAAAGAATGAAAGTATATAGTACTTTAGGGTTAAATCCCGAATTGTTGACATAAAATGAAAGTACCTTGAGTGTGAGTAACTTGCCTATGTTTGCTTGTGATAGCCTTGTTGTCCAAGTGTTGTATCCTTATGTTACCGCGTCTCTCGATGGATGGTCCACGGGTATGCGGCCATGATGAGGGTTCGTTTCCCTGTGGATAGTGTTATTACATGGACTAGCTCTCCATGAGGTTTCATCACGCAGTCGGTTCGTAGCTAGCCCCGTACTTGCCCTGGCCGTTCGATGCAGCTGGTTACGTAGTTGGCTTTCGTACTTGCCCCGGTCAGTTCTTTATAGTGTCATTCCATGGACTAGTTCCCCACGAAGTTTCGTGATGCAGGAGGTTCTGCTGGTTAGCCTACGTACTTGCCCCGGTCAGCGAAGTGATGCAGGGTGGATCTGGTAGTGGCTTCCGTACTTGCCTCGGTCAGCTTCGTGACGCAGGAGGAATGAGGTTGGTTACTGTTACACCCCGTAGTTCCAGGGTATGTATGTGAGGACGTACGTACGAGAATACGACATTCTGATTGGAAAGGGAGAAAGATTTGATTTTTCCGACGGAAAATTTTCTGAATTTTGTGAAGGAAAAAGGTTCGTAAATGGGAATTGGATTCCCAGATTTGGTATTCGGACTTCTGGGAATATAATAGAATTATGGAATTTTATTTCCAGATTTGGTCACGTGGGGCCTACGGGGAAAATTTACGGTTTTGTGGGGCCCACATTATTTTCGAGATTTTGGCCATTATGGATGTTTTCGGGAGATGACATATTTTAGACGAGTAGGAGGGAGACACGTGTCGCCCCATGTTGGTCGTTTTATGTAGACATGTGGCATTGGGCCGAAATGGTGAGACAAGTGGCAAGCCACTTGTCTCAAGATTTTGTGTAGACATGTGGATGGTGGGACCCACACACACTTGTCCCCCAATCTCACCACACACTTGCAATGATCCTAGCCTTTGATTTCCCTATAAATACCCCCTTGATGCAAGACTTATTCATAGGGCCAATACCTTGACCAAAAGGGCCAATACCTTGACCAAAAGTTGTCCAAAAATTCTTAAACTTTTATGTGTTCTTCCTTAAGGTGTTACGAAGATTGTGAACCAAGTGTTAGACAAGATTTCACACCCTATCCTTAAATATACCCCCTTGGCCGAAAGTTGGTGGTGTTGGAACCTAAGTGTTCTTTACTTTTTGGAGTTGAATCTTAAAGAGAAGTTGGTTAAGAGCTTCTAAGGGTTGCTTGGAGCGGATTGGAACGTAAGGAATTGGAGCTAAGATTCCTAAGGATCGACTTTTACTCATTAGATAATTTTGGGCTTATCGAGGTAATGATCTTTGTCCTTCTATTGTAATTGGAGATTACATGTTTTAGTAGTATATAATTGAGTATATGATATGTGGAAAGAATATTGAAAAGAAATGAACTATTTTGTGTATTGTGGGGCAGAATTTTACACGTCTAGTTAGGCGTGTAATCCCCTTTTGAATTGTTGTATTACTGCGCCTTAAATGTGGTATGTTGGCTATTGGTATCGGGCCTTGAAAAAGGTGGAGAGGTACGGAGTTACAGGGGAAGTGCTGCTGAATTTTCCGTAGAATAAGAAACCTTATACTTAGAAATATTCTACGAAGAGAACTAGATGTTGATAGATATATTGTGGTTGTTATAGGTGGATATTCTACGCGCGGCATACTCGACTTGGCTAGTGGATTAAGCCCAAGAGGTATGTGATTCTTCCTATTCTCTTGAGCATGATTATTTGTGAAATATATAGTGCGGTAGACGGATGTGTGTTAAAGGAGTTGGATTTCCTTTTGTGTCCTTGACTTGATTCTAGAGTTAAGTGACTTGATATGAAATGTTAAGGACTTGAATTGTGTAAAAAAGTTGTGGAACCTCATTCGTGAGTAATGAGTACTTGGTCTTTAAAAGAATAAAGTTATCTTGATTTCGGAAATGAGAATAAGTATCGAACAAGCCATTGCAGCGTTAATAAAAGAAAATGTATCGACAATCAATTAAATTAAAATGAGTAGAATTCTCCATCTGCATAGAAGCTAAGATAAGACAAAATTGTATTACATTTTCTAGATCATGACTGCTTTAATAAAATCATTATAAACAAGTATTGATTTTCTTGATTTCCAAAGTAGGAAACTTGATTTCTAAAAGAGAAGAGACTTGAGAATTTGAAGTTATGAAGCCTAAACTATTTTGAAAAGTATATTGTTACTTGACTTCAAAAAAGGAGAAGTGTTTTTGTTTAAAAGGAAGACATGGTATTGTCTTGATTTGGTTTTAAAGGAAGACATGGTTTTGTCTTGGTTTATTTAAAAAGGAAGGTACATAAATTATTTTGGTTTACATAAAATGATAGTTACTCTGTTTTGATACTACGAGTATTAGTATCGTGTGGCTTTTACGTAAAAAGAGGTCTTTTTGAAAGAATGAAAGTATGTAGTACTTTGGGGTTAAAACCCGGATTTGTTGTCATAAAATGAAAGTCTAAAAAGTATGTTAAAATTGCCTATGCTAGTTGTGATAGCCTTTGTTGGGCAAGGGTTGTATTCCTATGCTACCGCGTCTCTCGGTGGAGGGCCGGTATATTATTATTATTACATGGACATGTCTGCACCGATGAGGAATTCCGGGGGCATGCGGCCGTGCGTGAGTTAAACTCGGTATATTATTATTATTACATGGACGTATGCGCACGATGAGAGTGCAGGGGCATGCGGCCGTGCAATGAGTTAAACTCGGTATATTATTATTATTACATGGACATGTACGCACGATGAGAATTAGGGGCATGCGGCCATGCATCGGGTTAAACTCCCGGTATGTTATTACTCCATGGGCTAGCTCCCCATGAAGACATGTACCCGAGATGAGGGATGCCACGGGCATGTTATATAAGATTATTACTCCATGGGCTAGCTCCCTATGAAGACATGTACCCGAGATGAGGGATGCCACGGGCATGTTATATACGATTATTACCCCATGGATTAACTCTCCATGAAGTCATGTACCCAAGATGAGGGATGCCACGGGCATGAGATTTATATATATATATATATATATATATATATATTGTATATGAGTACGCCGACAGTGAGGTATGATGCCACGGGCGCGTCACATGGTTATATGTTACACCCACGGCTGTCGGCAGTGATGGAGGATTCCACGGGCAGGAGATATATATATTGTATATGTGTACGCCGACAGTGAGGTAGGATGCCACGGGCGCGTCAGATGTTTTTAGATTACACTTACGACTGCCAGCAGTGAGGAAGGAGTTCCACGGGCATGAGTGATGACTTTGAGGGCGTGAGTCCCTGACTTGGCATAACTACTTGTATATTGTGTACTGTAGTTGGTTATCATACATGTCTCCTGTTTTATATAGACTGTTATGATTTTATTACAGTATTTTTAGTTTCACATACTTGGTACATGTTATCGACCTCCTTGAGGCTGCGTTAAATGTCGCGGTAAGTACATCGGTTGTTGATCCTCGCTCATAGGATCACAGTTCTGCGTTTTGGGAAGCTCCGTTTCTCCGGAGGCTTATCTTTTGGTATGATTCTCTGAGATTGTAGGTTCTTGTACATTCAGGGGTATGGCGGGGCCCTGTCCCGTAATAGTTGTTGTAAACTCTTAGAGGTTTGTAGTACTTTTGTGAGTTGGGCTTGTAAAGGATGTAACTGTTCAGATTTTGATATACATACAGAAAGGTGACCGTTTTGGTTAGCCTGTTTCTTATTTCATATTGTTTCATGTCTATGAGTTTTTATTTCCGCTGATTTTCTCAAATGTTTTATCACTAGGGTGCCCGGGGTAAGGCACCAATTGCGGGCCCGAGGTCGGGTTGTGACAAAAGTGGTATCAGAGCAGTTAGTCCTCGGAAAGTGTCTACAGACCGTATCTAGAGGGCTTTCAGGGAATGGGGAAGACGGGTGGATTATAGAGCTAGGGTATAGCAAGAGCCCCCGAATCTAGAGTTGTTTGTCGTTCTAACCCAGTTACATTTTTTCGAATCGAAAGCCCCTCTTCTTATAGTCGAGCAGCTTCGCCCCAACTAGAGATGGAATTCCAGAACCTAAACAACTCAGTTGAGAGCTCCGTGACTGGTTCAAGGGAAAGTCAACCAATGATTGATAGGCCATTCCCTCCCTATCCGTCTCTTGATCCCTCATTCCACTAATCTGTTGTTAATGATTCATTCAAGGCATAGACTCTCCATTTCTTTGTCTTATTAGCGCAGGTATTCGTCAACGATGAAAGCCGCTGAACTTCAGACTCGAGTGGAGAATGAGGGCTAGGCCCCCGGAGGGCTTTCAGGGACTGGGGAAGACGGGTGGATTATAGAGCTAGGGTATAGCAAGAGCAGTGTCACTAATGAGTCCTTTCCTACTTTAGCAAGTTTGCTTAGCGGAATCCAACACAAGAATCTCAATAGCCCTTTTGCCTTTACTTCTTCCTTGGGCACGGGAAACGGCAATAACAACCCTCCTCTCTCATCCAATACCTCTTCAATGCTCCCTGGAATCTAAGATGACACACCCTTACTATCCTCTCTACCATCAATACCTCCCGGAATTCATGATAATTTCCCTACCCTTCCAAATGGCACGCGCATCCTCTCTCCTAAAGCGGGCCCAAGTTCTTTTCCATCTAACCATTTCCCTCTGTCTACACCTCATGAGATACCTACTAATGACTTGCCCACAAATGAATCTAGAGAACAACATGAAACTCCACCCGTTGATGCAATAAATAATGCTTTACCCCCGAATCAAAGCAAAGGTGTCATTCCTCCTAAGAAGACTTATGCGGGAGTCTTTGCGGGTACCAGACTTGAAGCAAAGGGTATGAAGTTACAATTTATTGAACAACAAGGAGAAGATGTAGAAATAGAAGCTACGGATGAAGTTCCCTTCATTGAAACATGGGGATATTGCCTAATAGGGTGCTTCACGGGTCCCTTCCCGGGAAGAGATTCATTGAATTCTATTGTAAAGGGATGGGGAGTGAAGTTCCATATTATCCCGTATGGCAAATGATGGACAGTTTTCAAATTCATGACGGAAGATGATCGCACAAATGTACTCCATGGTGGCCCATATATGGTCTTCGGGAAAACTATGATGCTAAAGCCTATTAATAAGGGAGTTCTATTAACAGATGATTTATTCATGGACATTCCAATCTGGGTCACTTTCCATGACATTCCCCTTTCGATTTGGAGTGCAACAGGCCTTAGCAAGATTGCTTCACGTGTAGGAAAGCCTCTATACACGGATCAATAAACCAAGGAGAGGTCAAAAATGAATTATGCAAGAGTCTTAGTGGAAGTAGATGTTAGCAAAGAACCGGTAATGGAATTTGGTGTTAAACTCCCCGACAATAGAAGGTATACTCAAAAGGTGAACTATGAGAACTACTCGGATTTTTTCTATCATTGTGCGTCTTTTGGACACAATCACTTGAAATGTAGAAAACTGAGGCAAGATACCAAAGCTCAAGAAGCTCAAAAAAATCGTAATCCATTGGTACCTCCTAACAATGGGGGAGTTTCTACATGTTGTGATGTCGACAGAGTTACGGGTAAAACCAGTCCTCCTTCCCCTTATCCACCACCTAGTCAACATCCCGTAGATGCTGAAAACTTGATGGATACAGAGAATAGGGAGGAAACACTACCTCATATTCCCGGAAGTGTGAGAGATGCTCCGAATGTTGCAATTCCTTCGGTTATGGGTCAACATAGCTCATCAAGTTTACGGGATACACAAGAGGGGTCCTCAAGTCATCACCCCCATCCTGGTATTGCACAACATGATAGGAGAAGAAATGAGACAAGGCAGACTGATTCTAGAGCACCAATCAACCCGCATTCTTCACTAGATGGGGGAATCTGCAAGAGTGCTACGGAAGATTCTAATCAAGCATTACGGTGCATAAATTTTGAACGCGGGGAACATAGCTTGGCTGGGACACATGCGTTGTCTTCCAACAACAAGGAAGAGGGATGGAAAGAAGTAATTTCAAGGAAAAATACGCCGAAAGGTAGTAGTATGGCAAAGACAGCGAAGCGCGGAGGTGCTAACAAAACCTCATTTGTTTCCTAATGAAAGTACTTTGTTGGAATGTCCGGGGTCTTTGCGGACAAAGGGATAGGGCAGCCACGCAAACTCTTGTGTGTAGGCTCACAAAACAACATGATGTTGCAATAGTTTGGCTAATGGAAACTAAATTCTCTCATGCACGGATAGACTCTTTTACTTCTCAAAGATTCAAAGCTTGGAATTTTTGCTCAAACTTAGATTTCATTGATGGCGGAAGAATGTTATTACTTTGGGATCCCTCCAGAGTTTGTTGTGAAATGCTTGGAATGGACTCTCAACATATTCATGTCCAGGCAAGATGTAATATAACACAAGTGTCCTTCCTTGCCACATTTGTGTACCTGGTTTATAGCATCCCGGAAAGAAGAAAACTTTGGCATCACCTTACTCACTTGGGCTTCGGCATTGTCAAGACTTGGATGATTATTGGAGATTTCAACACTTATTGCTACCCACATGATAAGGCGGGTGGTCCTCCTCTCACGCCTTACACACTTAGGGATCTTGGAGAATTCAGGAATGCTCATGGACTAGAAGACACTCCTTTTTCCGGTTCCTTCTACACTTGGACGAATGGATCGATATGGTCTAAGCTTGATAGAGTGATGATGAATCAACATTGGAGTGATTTGACCCTGGAATGCACGGCCAATTACTTGCCTATGGAACCAGTCTCGGACCGCCATCGTGTTAACCGGTAATTGCATCATATAATGTTGGAAAACGACCTTTCAAGTTCATGAATATGTGGCTCTCACACCCCGCATTCGAGAACATATTGACTTCATGCTGGAGGCAGCACATATTGGGAACTGCCCAATTCATACTAGCCACAAAATTGAAGGCTTTGAAAAAACCATTGCGAGAATTGAACATAAGTGATTTTGGAAGCATAGAACAAAGAGCAAATACGACAACCATGGAGTTTAAGGAGGCTATCAATGCGCATATGGAAGATCCCTTTGATGAAAAACTAAAAGCCAATGTTAAGTCCTTAAGAGCTAAAGCAAACCTCTTGCTTGAAGCCGAAAGACACTTCATAAGACAGAAGTCGAGGCAAAAATACTTGATTGGGAGTGATAGATGCTCCAAATACTTTCACAGTTTGATCAAGAGGAGTAATGTCAGGAACTCAATCAACTACCTTGTTAAGGCCAACGGAACTATCACAACATCACCCGGGGAAGTAAGAGAAATGCTTGTAGAGTTTTACAAAAATCTTTTAGGCTCATCCCGACCCTCAACCAACATTGATCCTGCGGTATTGGATTCGGGTCCGAATCTAAGTGAAGAGGATGGATTACACCTTTTGCATATTATCTCCCCAAAGGATATTTGGGAGGCTCTTTCCGATATAGGCAATGACAAGGCACTGCGGATGGTTTAATTTTGCCTTCAAGAAAAGATGGAGGGATGTGGGGCAAGATGTAGTAAGAAGTGTACAAGAATTCTTCTCATCCGGAGTCCTTTTGAAGCAAGTGAATCATACCATTATTACCCTCCTGTCCAAGACTGATCGGGATCCCAAGGTAAATGACTTTAGGCCTATTGGATTGACTAATGTGGTCTACAAGATCATAACAAAGATTTTAGCTAACCGGATGGCAAAGGTTCTTCCTACTCTTATTGATAAATCTCAAGGGGCTTTTGTGAAATAAAGAAACATGGTGGACAATGTCTTTATTGCACAAGAACTTGTGAGAGGTTTTAATAGAGCTAGAGTCTCACCAAGGTGTATGCTTATGGTGGATCTACGGAAAGCATTTGATACGGTCTCTTGGAACTTCCTTGAGTCGGTACTAAGAGGACTCAAATTTCCGGACAGATTTGTAAGATGGATCATGGAATGTGTTAGCTCAACCTCTTTCTCTCTTTCGATCAATGGGGAACTACATGGTTATTTCACGGGTAAACTCGGCCTTAGGCAAGGCGATCCTATGTCTCCTACGCTCTTTATCTTGTGCATAGAATACCTTTCAAGGTTGCTTAAACTAAAGACATCGGCAAGAGCTTTCTCCTATCATCCTAAGTGTAAGAGATTGGTCATCACTCACCTTGCATTCGCGGATGACCTCATGCTATTTGCCAAAGGGGATGTACCTTCAGTTGGGGTTCTTATGGAGTGTCTTGAAGAGTTGGAGGCTGCCTCAGGGTTAACACTTAGCCCGTCTAAATCCTCCATCTACTTAACAGGAGTGCATGGTACAATCCGTGACTTGATCTTGTCTAGAGTGGGTTTCGGCATTGGTGTCTTTCCCGTATGGTACTTGGGAATCCCTTTGTCCCCAATTTCAGTCTCGGTTGATCAGTTTGCCCCATTCACTAATGCAATCTCGGAATAAATTCAGAAATGGGGGCATCACTCACTTTCTTATGCGGGGAAACTGGAACTAATCAGATCGGTTATTCAAGGTGTTGAGAGATTTTGGTTTCGGTCACTTCCTATTCCCTCCTCAGTTCTCAACAAGGTACGGTCAGCATGCATTCAGTTCTTATGGGGTGGTAATCCACCAAGAGTCGCTTGGGATGTCATTTGTATGCCTCAATCCGAAGGAGGCTTGGGTCTTATGAACATCAAAGAATGGAACCATGCCTTACTCTCCTGGACCATTTGGTAAACTCATACCAAGACGGATATCTTATGGGTCCAATGGATTAATAGCTACTACTTAAGAGGCCAATCCTTTTGGGATTATGAGCTACGTGCTAGGGACTCCCCCTTATTCAAAAAAAATTGTGCCATTCGCGACACTTTCATTTCCATCTTTGGTAGCCAAGGAAACGCAATTGTCGGCTTGGAAAAGTGTTGCACCAATAGAAGATTTGATTCTAGTCTCGTGTATGAGGTCTTGCGCACACCGCGGGAAAAAAAGCTTTGGATGTCTCAAATTTGGAAACGTTTCATTCCTCCTAAATTGTCTTTCACGGTTTGGCTCACTTGTAGGAAACAGTTAGCTACTAAGGACACTCTCTCCTACCTAAACTTGGAAGATAGGTCTTGCAGGTTATGCAAGCGGGCTAATGACACAAGGGCACACCTCTTCTTCACTTGCCCCTACACCCGCAAGATTTGGAAGCACATAAGGGAATGGTTGGGTATTAGAAGAGAAATGACAACTATTGAAAACACACTTAAGTGGATCAAAAAAGAGCACAGCGGGACAGGCATCCGAGCCAAATCTATCTTACTTGCCTTTTGCATAGTAGTATATGAGATTTGTAGGATAAGAAATACATTGCTCTTTGAGGGCACTAGCTTAACGGCGGAGGAGGTCATTTCAAAAGTTAAAACAACAACTTATAGAGTTCTCTATGATTTAATCCCCTCTTGTAACGGCACCTCTGAGTGACCGCCCCACCCCTCCTTCATTTCTTGTTTGTATTACTTTGAGGATTGAGAACCCTCAATGACTGATTGTAGCCACCTTTTCTTTCGTTTCTTAGTAATAATATTTGCATTTACCCGGAAAAAAAAAGACCGTATCTAGTAGAGTCTTGATTATCGGCGTGTTGTGCACCACACCTATAATCAGGAAGCTGCAGGATATTTAGGATTGAGTTCCATTCTTCTCACTCTGAGATCGTGCGATAGAGCTGTGTTATAAGTTGGACTCCCTCTGACGTATTCTTATGTACCAGTTATCCCTCTACGCAAGGCAACCAGGGCCCAGAAGGGCAAGGAAGCAGAGGGAGCTACTAGTGGAACACAGAGGAGTACAAGGGCACAGCGATCATTACACGAGGTAGTACTTGGATGGGGAGTTACTGCGGCCGTCGGCCAGGAGAGTTTAGAAGCGGCGGCGGTATCTCACGATACCACGATACCTGAGCCTCCAGTTCCATGACCAGGAGCCGAGGATATGGGTTACAAAGAGATGGCCCAGTTACTAGCTAGGATCGTGGCGAGATATGGGGACGGACGGGAGCCGGTGGTTCCGGCAGTACCAGTGGTTCACCCTAGATCCGATAGTCTGAGACTTCGGGATTTCTTGAGTTGCAATCCATCGGAGTTCTATGAATCGAGAGCTGAGGATGATCCTCAGGAGTTTATTCGACAGATACAGCGGATCATGAAAGTGATCAAGGCCTCAGAGACAGAGTCGGTGGTATTGGGTTCACATTGGCTACGTGATACTGTAGTCGACTGGTTTGATTCATGGGAACTGTCCCGGGGGGAGCATGCGCTTCCAGCTGGTTGGGACGAGTTCTCAGGGGCATTTCTTACACATTTCTTGTCTTCGCAGATGAGGAGAGCTCGGGCAGATAGATTTATGATGTTGAGGCAGGACGGGCAGACGGTTCGGGAGTACAACATAGTGTTTGACTCGTTGGCTCGGTATGTGTTATACCCCGTATTTCCAGAGTATGTACGTGAGGGCGTACGTACAAAAGTTTAAGCCTTAAGTAGGCAAAGTGGCGAAATTTGTGCACAACTAGCGAAAAGAGTCGTTTTTCGACGAAACGTTTTCCGGACTTTGCGAAGGGAAAAATATGGCTATGTCATTTATTATTTTTGCGGATTTTTCCGAGAGATGAAACATTTTGGACCAACGAGAGGGTGACAAGTGTCACCCTCAAGTGGACGAGAAGTTGGGACGATTTGGGCGTTTTTGCCTTGGCTATTTTGTCAAGTAGTTGGTAGGATATTTTTGTGTAGTTGATGAGCAAGTGGGACCCACAAACACATGTCCAAATCCCCACCCTACACTTGCCTACCACTTGGCTTGATCTTGGCCATTGGTTGGCCTATAAATACCCCCTTAGTTGATGAGTTATTTCATCCACACTTGAGCAAATTCCAAGTCTAAAAATACTCCCTCCCTCTTGAGGTTTCGTCCGCCACACCCCCTCCCCCTTTGTGAGGCCCTTGGCCGAGCCTACCCCCCCTCTCCTAGTTGTGCTAGTCGAGATACTATCCCCCTGTCCCGACTCGAACCCGGGCCCGTGACTGGTGCCTTACCCCGGGCACCCTAGTGATACAACATCAGAGTAATCAGCGGAATATAAAACAATAACACGAAATGACATGAAGTATGAAACAATAATCTGAGAAAGTTGCCTTGCGGCATATATAAATATCAACGAGCGATTACATCCCTTTTCAGATTACGCCCAAAGATTACTACAGGACCTCTAAGAGTGACATGAAACAATGGCGGGGCGGGGCCCGCCATACCCCGAATGTAAGCACCTACTACGACAGGACTATACCACCGATAAGACTCGAGAAACGGAGCTTCCCAACGCTGACGTGACCACGAGCTAGGATCAACGGCGGTGTACCTCAACTGCGGCATGAGCGGCTCCCGAAGGAGGTCGATAACAGTACCAAGTATGTGGCGAAAATACTGTAAATGAAATCATAGTAGTCTATATAAAGCAGAGACATGTATTGTCACGACCGAACCGGGCGTGGTAGTGCCTTACCGGGCACCCTAGTGATACAACATCGAGAAAATCACGGAAATAAAAAAACATGAACATGAATTAAGAGAAAAGATAAATAAGCAGGCCAAAGCGATTTGCCTTCATCATATATACATAAATACCCGACGATTATCCTTTTACAAACCACACTTGCGATTACTCTGGACCTCTAAGATTTTTACAACGAATGACGGGACGGGGCCCGCCATACCACGAATGTATAAGAATCTACGGACTCGAGTAACATACAAAAGATAAGCCTCGAAGGAACGGAGCTTCCCAACACTGAAATGTGATCCTATAAGCGGGGATCGGCGATCGATGTACCTTTACTGCGGCATGAACGCGGCCCCGAGGTCGATGCAACGGTACCAAGTATGTGAAGCGTAAAATCGTAAATGAAATCATAATAGTCTATATAAAGCGGGAGACATGTATGATAACAAACTACGATTCCAACATAGAAGCGATCATGTCAAGTCGTGGACTCACGCCTCAAAGTCATCCTCCGTGCGTGGAACTTCTTCCTCAGCTGGCGGTCTAGGTACAAATCATGTGATACGTATAACAGGTCTCGGCCCATATTATGGACCCAATATAGAAACGTGTGGAATACATTCCCGGATGAACCGGTAGTCAGTGAAATACATTCCCGGATGAACCGGTAGTCGAGTGAAATACATTCCCGGATGAACCGGTAGTCGAGTGAAATACATTCCCGGATGAACCGGTAGTCAAGTGAAATACATTCCCGGATGAACCGGTAATCAAGTGAAATACATTCCTGGATGAACCGGTAATCAAGTGAAATACATTCCCGGATGAACCGGTAGTCGAGTAGAACACAGTACTTGCACAACAAGGCTATCACACGTAACATGGTCAAGTTTCATAACAACAAGCATAAGCAAGCTACACACAACTCAAGGAACTTTCATTTTATGTCAAAGTCCGGATTTTTAACCCTAAAGTACTACGTCCGTTAAATTCCTTTTAAGATCCATTTCTTTTACAAAGGTCACCCGATACCTGTAGTATAAAATTAGAGTGGCTAACATTGTTAAGTAAACCAAAATGCTTTCCTTTGTAAAATCAAGTAACAACCTTATTTTCCAAACGTTCTAGTTTTGCCTAATTTCAAATGCTCAAGTTTCTCATTTTAGAAAAGGTTTCGTAGTTCATAGTTTTAAATCCTTTAAAACATAATTCTCCTTTAAACGTTTTGAGAAACCTATGTCTTATAAGTGAGTAGGTTATTCTTGTTTATAATCAATCTTATTAAGCAGCCATGATCTAGGAAATGTCATTTTGTCTCATCTTAGCTTCTATGCAGATGGAAGTTTCTACTGGTTTTAATAATACTAAATCTGTCCAAAACATTTCCTTTTATTAACTTTTGCAGTGGTTTGTCGATACGTTCGATTTAGAAATCAAGAAAACATTTTAAGCGTTATACCTAACTTCCCATAAAGCTAGTATAACTCTTAAGTTTCCAAAACCAAGTATTACTTCTTCTCTCAAAATGATTCCAAAATCTTTTGAAATACTTCAAGTTCTTTATTATCACATAGCCAGCCAGTTATAGTTCAAATCGATTACCTCTTAAAACCACAAGTATTTTCTTACCTACATAAAGTCGTTATAACCAACTTCCCATAAAGCCGTTATAACACTTTATGTTTTAAACCAATCAAATACATTTAGCACGTATCGTCTACCGCACTAGATAGTTCACACATATCATGCTAGAAGAGATAGGAAGAGGTTCACATACCTCGCGAAGATTATCGACTAATAGCAAAAAGCTCCAAGTACCTCAAACCGCTACTCTCCTCAAGCTAAGTAGACCAAGCCAAGCGTAGTACTTCAACCTATAGAGGCCACAAGGCGCCTATTAACATTTAGATCTCAATGGAGAATATCCTACGAGAAAATTCGGACTCTCCCCGCAATGACAGGCGTAAATCTCTCTTCTATCGAGTCGGCTACCAAGCCAACCAGGGGTTAACACGTCTAACCGGACGTGTACAATTCTACTACGGTAATGTTACACAAGTCTCATGTCTGATCCTATGTAATTACGATTCGATTCTCTTCTTTAAATTCAGGCTTAAGTCGCAAGACATTGTAATTATTATTCAGGCTTAAGTCAAAAGACATTGCCGCACAACTATGTTCAGTTCTATATATAGTATACTTAACTATATACTCCTACAACATGTAATTTCCAACTACAACAGAAGGTCAAGAGTGTTTACCTCGTTAAGCCCAAAATTATCCAAGTTATATGTCGATCCTGAACAACGTTTAGCTCCTACTCGGCGCTCGATCCGTTCCAACCAACCCTTAGAAGTTCTAACCAACTTCTACTTATAACTTCAACTACGGGTGAAGATTTACTTAGGGTTTCGTTTTTGTGACTGAGGGAAGTATAATAGTATTTTCTGGGCTTTTGTATAAGTGTAACCTTGGGAGTACTACAAGGTATTTGGGCATTACAACAATACTAGGAGAGTATTTCTATACCACAAAAGGGGGTATTATACGAAAACAACTAGGCTAGGGGGGGGTACCCCACGGCAAAACACCACAAAGGGGAGGGAGGTGGCTCTCGGCCAAGGGCTCTCAAAGGGGGAGGGGGGTGTGGTGGACGAAAGCAACAAGAAGGAGAGGGAGGGATTTTTCAAGACTTAGACAATTTTTGGATGAATAAGTTCATCAACTTAGAGGGGTATTTATAGGTCAAGAAATGGCCAACCAATGGCCAAGATCTATCCAAGTGTAAGGCAAGTGTAAGGTCAAGATGAAGCCATGTGTTTGTGGGTCCCACTTGCTCATCAACTACACAAAATATCCTACCTAACCCTTGACCACATTTTTTTTGCACAAAAAACGTGCTCATCCTTCACTTTGGCCGTCCACCTTCTTTCCAATGTGAGGTGACACATGTCACCCTCCCGTTGGTCCAAAATGTTTCGTCTCTCGGAAAAATCCGCAAAATTTTTAATGACATAGCCGGATTTTTCCCTACGAAGTCGTGGAAACGTTTTCGAAACGACTCCTTTAGGTAGTTATGCACAAATTCGAAACTTGCCTAACTTTAAGGCTCAAATTATAATACGTACGCCCTCACGTACATACTCTGAAATACGGGGTATAACATGTATGATAACCAAACTACAGTTCACAATAAATAAGCAGTCATGTCAAGTCAGGGACTCACGCCCTCAAAGTTATCACTCAAATATAACAATGGGTCTCACGCCCACAACATCAATCATGCCCGTGGAATACCTTCCTCACCGCTGCGATCTATGATATAAAAGCACCAAGGAATACACATGAACACCAGGTCCCACCTGTGTCATCATAAAACCGTACGGGGTAAGTACGAAGGCATAGCCGACTACTAAAACCCACAGTACAAACAAGGTCATAAACTGTATCATGAGATCTGTCTAGACCATCACATGATCAAAGCTGGCCACTCGCCCGCAGTATCTAATGTGCGCGTCTAGCCCTGGAACTTCCCGCAGCTCCGCATAGGCCACTCCAATGGCCCGCATGAGGTATTCCCCGCATCGAGGGTAGCTACTCCCCGGCATCCGCCTGGACTCGCAGTCCGCATGGCCACATAGACCGCATGACCATAAAGGCCGCACACTAACCTGGAACTCTCGTAGCTCCGCATAGGTCCCCGGGACCCGCATGAGGTATTCTCGAATCATGGTCCCAGACCGCCTGAGATATACCCCGCATCGGAGGGCAGCTTAACCTCCGGGATCATGTCAAGGTGAGTGGTACAATACCAACATAACGGCTGATCGTTAAACAACTTAAGCGCAATCGAGGGAAAACCCTTTTACACAATCATTACAAGATACTAACACACGTAGCATCCTAACATGTTTACTTATCAAATCAACAAGAAAGCATTACAAGACTATCACAAACCAACACAATCAAGTTATTCACACAAGGTACTTTCTACTATATGATTAACAAGATCAGGTTTTTATCCCCAAAGTACTTCATACATTAACTCTTTTTTTAAAAGATCCGTTTCTTTCACAAAAGTCACACAATACCCGTAGTATAAAAATAGAGTGACTATCTTTTTAAGTAAACCCAAACACTTCCTTTTTTAGAATCAAGTAACCACATTCTTTTCCAAACGTTCAAGTTTGCCTAATTTTCATTACTCAAGTTTCTCATTTTCAAAAGGTTTCTTAGTTCATAGCATTAATCACTTAATGATATAATTCTCCTTTAAAACAATTTTGAGAAACATATGCCTTATATGTGAGTAGGTTATTCTTGTTTATAACAATCTTATTAAAACAACCATGATCTAGGAAATGTAATATTATTTTGTCTCATCTTAGCTTCTATGCAGATGGAGGTTTCTACTGGTTTTAATAATACTTGATTAGTCAATACATTTCCCCTTTATTAGCGTTGTTGTGGTTTGTTCGATACTTAATCTGATTTCTGAAATCAGTAAAACATTATTCCTTTTAAAAACCAAGTACTCATTACTCACGAATGAGGTTTCACATTTTTTTAACAAAATTCAATTAAGTCAAGTCTCTTATCTTTAAGATCAAGTCTCTTAACTTCTTAAATCAATAAATCATTCTTTTTATCTCTCTTAAGTCGTTATACCTAACTTCCCATAAAGCTAGTATAACTCTTAAGCTTTTAAAACCAAGTATTACTCTTCTGTTAAAAATGATTCAATATTCTTTTGAAATACTTCAAGATTATTCAGGCTTAAGTCAAAAGACATTGCCGTAATTATTATTCAGGTTTAAGTCAAAAGACATTGCCGTAATTATTATTCAGTTAACACACGTACGTCTACCGTACTATATATATATTAAAATATCATGCTCAAGAGTATAGGAAGAATTACATACCTCGCGACGATTTTCGACTATAAGCAAAACGCTCCACGGCTATAACCCGGCTAGCCTTGTCCACCTTTCAAGTAGAACATGCTACTTGCAGAACTTTCAACCTATAAAGGTTATACAAGTCTATCAACGTCTAGACTACTTGGTAGAATAAATCTAGATACAAGTTTCTACGGAAAATTGGGCAGCACTTCCCTACCCGTCAAACTTCACAAATCTCAGAATACAAATCCTATGTAAGTGATTCATTACCCTTCTTATATACCTTCCTTGTATACAACTTATACATATTCTTATACTTCAATAGCATGCAAACTCATTTACAATAGGGAGACAAGATATTTACCTCGGTAAGCCCATAATTATCCAAGTATAAATATCGATCCTGAGCAACGTTTAGCTCCTACTCCGGGCGCTCCAACCCGCTCCAAACAACCCTTTAGAAGTTCTACACAACTTCTTCTTAATCCTTCAACCGGCTATGAAGATTTTCCTAAGGGTTTCGTTTTGAGACAAAAAGGACAAAAGGTAGTATTTCCGGGCTCTACGTATAGAGATAACTTTTGGAATACTACAAGGTATAAGGCTAAGGTATTTTGGGTATAGTAACAATACTAGGAGATTATTTCTACCAAGAGGGGGGTGTATTTTATGAGAACAACTAGGCAAGGGGGGGGGGGTACCCCACGGCTTAGCACCACTAGAAGGGGGGGTGTGTCTCGGCCACACCATAAGGAGGGGGGGTGACAACTCTCGGCCAAGGGGCCACGAAATGGGGAGGGTTTTCAAGACTTAAGGAAGTGAGGAGTGGATGAAGAAAGCTTCACAAAAGGGGGGTATTTATAGGGAGTTCAATGGCCAAGATCTAGCCAAGTGGGGGGCAAGTGGAGGGCCAAGATTTGCCCAAGTGCCCCCTAGTCCCTACTCCACAAATCCCTCACAAATATCCTACCAACTATTGACTCCCATTTCGTCCAAGTTGCCATCCACACTCCACCAACTTGAGGGTGACAAGTGTCGCCCTCTCGTTGGTCCAAAATATTTCGTCTCTCGGAAAAATCCGCAAAAATTAAAAATGACATAGCCGGAATTTTCCCTTCGCAAGTTTTGTAAAACGTTTCGTCGAAAAACGATTCTAATCGGGTGTTGTGCACAAAATATTTTCGTCCAAGCCTACTTAAAGTTCAAACTTTTCTACGTCGCCCCACGTACATACTCTGGAAATATGGGGTATAACATTCTCCCCTCCTTAGAAACATTCGTCCCGAATGTTCCTTCTAAGTCTCAAAACAAACATGCGCCAGTATAGTCTTCACTGCTATATTTACGAAAACAATCACGCCACGCCTGGCCATCAAATAACACATGCGCAAACACTTAATCCAAGTCCACGAGGAATCATCTCTAGTACAACAAAAGCTCTTACCTGAGGTCTAAAATATACTTCCTTCGCACCTTCTCCTTACAAAAGAAATGATCACATCTATGCTCGCAATACATGCTCGCTTCTTCCCTTACGCGTCGTACCCTTTTCGTACACTCGAACTCTTTCTCATGACTTACCACATTTTCTCTACTGCTTCAGTTTCCAAAATCTCGGGTTTACTATCTCTAACTTGGTCATCATTAACTGGGGACACTCTGGATGGATCTCCGATACTTCCCCGAACATAACTGTCACGACCCGATCCCGGGCCCGTGACTGGTGCCTTACCCCGGGCACCCTAGTGATACAACATCAGAGAAAAACCAGCGGAATATAAAACTTAAACAAGAAACAAGATATATGATCATAAAACAGGCCAACCAAACGGTTACCTTCCAATAAAATATATATAAACAACTCTTTCAAAACGAACAGTTTAATCCTTTTTTACAAACCACCGCCACAGCGATACTACAGACCTAAGAGTTTTTATACAACATGACGACGGGGCCGTCATACCTGAATGTACAAGAACCTACAACTCGGGTAACATACAAAAGATAAGCCTCGAGAAGCGGAGCTTCCCAATATCTTTGGCGTGATCCTATGGCGGGGATCCACTACCGATGTACTCTACTGCGGCATGAACGCAGCCCCGAGTCGATGCAAGTACCAAGTATGTGGCAGTAAAAATCGTAAATGAAATCATAACAGTCTATATAAAAACAGGAGACATGTATGATAACAAAACTACAGTTCACAACATAAAAGCAGTCATGTCAAGTCAGGGACTCACGCCCTCAAGTCATCACTCAAATATAACTATGGGTCTCACGCCCACAACATCAATCGTGTTCGCATCATGGCGCATGCCGGAGTGCATCGGTGTAGACATGTCCATGATGCAACACTAATAACAATGCCCAGCCACATGCCGAGTGCGCCGGTGTAGACACGCGTCGGTGGCGTGACATTAACAATAATAACAATGCCCTACGGCCACATGCCCCGAGTGCGCCGGTGTAGACACGCCCAAGTGACATTATCAACAATAATCTTGGTGATTAACCGCCGCGTACGCCACGCCCCGAAAATTCTGCATCGGTGTAGACATGTCCATGTAACCACAATAACAATATATCAGGTAATCAACCCTGCCGCATGGCCACATGCCCCCGGAATTCTGCATCGGTGTAGACATGTCCATGTGACATCAACAACAATATACCGCACAACCAGGCTATCACAAACAAGCTCAAGCAAATTACCATACTTCTAGACTTTTATAAAAAGATCCACTCCTTCCCAAGAAGTCACCTGATATCAACACTTGCACAACAAAGGCTATCACAACAAGCATAGGCGAGTTACACAACAACAAGCATAGGCAAGTTACACACAACTCAAGGTACTTCCATTTTATATCAAAGTCCGGGTTTTAACCCTAAAGTACTACGTACATTAAATTCCTTTTTAAGAGATCCATTCCTTTCATAAAGGTCACCCGATACCCGTAGTATAGAGTGACTATCTTTTTAAGTAAACCAAAATACTTCCCTTTGTAAAATCGAGTAACAACATTATTTTCCAAACGTTCAAGTTTGCCTAATTTCAAATGCTCCAGTTTCTTATTTTAAAAAGGTTTCATAACTCATAGTCTTAATCTCTTTTAAAACAATTGAGTAACATATGTCTCATGCGTCGTCGTTTATTCTTGTTTACAACAATCTTATTCTGTGACCATGATCTAGGAAATGTAATACAATTTTGTCTTATCTTAGCTTCATGCAGATGGAGGTTTCATCGTTTTAATAACAATTAGTTAATTGTCAATACACCTTCCTTTATTAGCGCTGCTGTGGTTTGCTCGACACTTATTCTCATTTCCGAAACCAGTAAAACATTATTCTTTTTAAAATCAAGTACTCATTACTCGCGAATGAGGTTTCACAACACATTTAACAAAATGTTAATAACCAAGTAAAACAAGTTAAGTCTCTTATCTTTCAAGATCAAGTCTCTTAACTTCTACAATCAACAAACCAATCTTTTACCTACATAGAGTCGTTATAACTAACTTCCCATAAAGCTATTATAACACCCTATGTTTTAAACCAACCAACTCATTTAACACGTATGCGTCACCGTACTACATAGTTTACAAAGCATCATGCTAGAAGGATAGGAAGAGGTTCACATACTTCGCGACGATTATCGACAATAAGCAAAACGCTCCACAGTACTGTAACCTGGCTAGCCTTTTCCACTCCTCAAGTAGAATACGCTACTCGTAGTACTTCCACCTATAAGGCCACAAACGTCTATTAACTTCTAACCGCACGGTTCCATATTCTACCGAAAATTGGCGGCCTCCCCGCAATGGCGTAAATCTCCTCCTCTATCGAGGCGGCTACAAGCCAACCGAGGGTTTGCACG
This sequence comes from Przewalskia tangutica, assembly GCA_029844215.1. Classification (NCBI taxonomy): domain Eukaryota; kingdom Viridiplantae; phylum Streptophyta; class Magnoliopsida; order Solanales; family Solanaceae; genus Przewalskia; species Przewalskia tangutica. The sequence continues at coordinate 83,365,904 of CM056726.1, read as the reverse complement.
TCCAACCGGACATGTACAATTCTACAACACAAGAATGCTATTTCAAGTCTCATCAGAATACGCCCTATGTAATTACTGATTCGCTTTTCTTCTTTAAATTCGAGCTTAAGTCAAAAGACATTGCATGGCTATGTTCGATTCTATATATAGTATACTTCAACTAGATAATCCTCCAACATGTAATCTCCACTTACAATAAGCGGACAAGCCTATTGACCTCGACTACCCCAACATTAGACCTGTTATAATGTCGATCCAGAGCAAGGTTTAGCTCGACTCCGTGCGCTCCAATCCGCTCCAAACAACCCTTAGAAGTTCTAACCAACTTCTACTTAAATACTCCAACTCGCTATGAAGATTTCCTTAGGGTTTCGGTTTGAGACTAAAAGGACAAAAGGTAGTATTTTCGGGCTCTACGTATAGAGGTAACTTTTGAAATACAACAAGGTAAAGGCTAAGATATTTTGGGCATTATAACAATACTTGGAAGACAACTTTCTACCAAGGGGTACCTCTCGGCCACCACTAGGAGGAGAGGAACCTCTGGCCACAAGGTCACTCGAAGGGGAGGACGGCTTAGGACGAGAACAATAAGAGGAGAGGGGAAGGATTGCAAGACTTAGAACACATTTGGATGATGAAGTCTTCAACAAAGGGATGGGTATTTATAGGGGAGCCAAGGGCCAACCAATGGACAAGATCAAGCCATGTGCAAGGCAAGTGTAAGGCCTTGATCAAGCCAAGTGCACCCTAACCCTACTCCACAAAACAAGCCACAAAACATTGCACAAAACATTGCACAAAACAAGGCCACAACAAGGCACCAATCGGCCAAGGCCAAACCGCCCCTAAGGCGTCCACTTGAGGGTGACAAGTGTCACCCTCTCGTTGGCCCAAAAATGTTCCGTCGCTCGGAAAAATCCGCAAAAATACAAAACGACATAGCCGGAATTTTCCCTACCCAAGCTCTGTAAAACGTTTCGTCGAAAAACGACTCTAATCGGGTGTTGTGCACAATTTCGAACCTATGCCAAACTTTAAGTCTCAAATTTTCGTACGTACGTCCTTACGTATATACTCAGGAAATACGGGGTATAACAATAACAACACGAAAGACTGGACGTACTGCCTCCCAAGTCGGACGACAATGCTAACTATAGGCAACCTGGCCTATTCTTCACATGATCTGAAAAGACCCAAAGTAACTCGGGCTAAGTTTCCTCTGCCTTCCAAAACTCATCACACCCTAGCCACATTCTGCTGAAACCGGTATGAACCAACAATCTGAACCTTGCCAACATCGAACCAATCGACCGGCAACTTACACTTCCGCCCCTAAGGCTTCATAAGGCGATATCCGAAAACTTAAATGGTAGCTATAAAACACTCCCTCAACAGGAGACAACAATCCTCACAAGTACCCCTGAAATTAAAACACTGGCCCGAGGGCGAATGCGATTCTGAGACTCACCTGAGTTCCTAACCCTACCTGGTAAAACCTCCAGAAAAAGAAACAGCTGTACCCGGGGCTCCACTGTCTGTCATAAGGTGAAGGTAGGCACCCCGTGCAGCCTTACAACCTTTCTGATATACCATCACTGCCAAGAAACGGTCCTGACTGAAAGACACGATGGGCTGACCCCATCGGCCCGGCTACTGGTTGAACACATCCACGAACTCGTATGATGGTTAACTAATCTTGGGCCTAACACTCTCGTGACCCTACCACCTGGCGGGACCACCACAAACTGACCCCACCATAAAACAGGTCGCGGGTTGACCCGCGGCATGGCCTCAACCCGACCCACTCTCGCGTAAAACACTTGCTCCCCGATCCGGAACAATCTCACTAATCACGTTACGAAAACCTAGCGGTCTTCTTAGCTCAACTACCCTCTTTCATTCCACACTACTCAGGGACTTATCCCACAAACATAGCTCACGTGCACCATGCACTCCGACAAGGGTTAAACGTAAAAATATAAATCTTTTACTCGAGATGGCCTTGCTTCTAAGGTCTCTACGTATAAAGCTCTAAGGCTCACACTTTTTCTTATCCCCCAATCTTTCCCGGTTAACTAACCATGATTTCTAATCACAATACACTTATGTTATCTGAACATAACACTTAAGATATACTCATCTCATCATACGTACTAAACTCTAGAGGGTTAAGGATATACCTGTATCTACTGCTTCACTCCCCTTAGTCGTTCTAATCAAACCTACCCCGTAGGCGTAGCTAGGAAGATGACGAACTACCACCGATCCTGAAAGCTGAGTCCTCCTACTAGGACATCCTTTCGACACATGGCCCTGACGGCCGCCGGTAAAACAAGTACCAACTAAAAGACGACATTCCGGGATGGCGTGCATCGCGTGAATACCGAGGAAAATCGAATCGGTGTTGGAACCTTCGTGTAGCTGTGAATCGGAAGCTCTGGAGCTCTGACCAACTCCTGCATACCCCGAACGTCCTGAACCATGTGGAGGACCACTCTGCACTGGTGGATGTGCATAATCAATCTACTGGTGAGGCGATTCGCCTCGAACGTTACCAAAGGACCTTGCTGTTCCGGCCCTCTTCTGCTGTCCTTGGTTAACCCGTTGATTTCTAAGTTTCTCGGCTTGCTGCGCATAAGCCCGTACACAGTCCATGCTCAAGCCTAACTGAAGAATTACTCCTGCACGACCCTCTCTTAGATATTCATCAAGACTCGCGGTACATCGGTATACTCTCTGGTAGCCAAATCCATAGCTAATGTGGTCGCCTCTTTGCAATCTATATTCTCCGTTCCTGCCGTGGGCGAAGGTTCATATATCATGGTCGCGATGCATCGCCGCTGCCGCTGTGCTAAACTCTGCTGGGGCTGGTGACGTAGCAGAACTCCTCGAATGAAACACCACCCCAGGTGATGATTGGGCCTGTGCCCTAGTAACCCTCTGTGCTCTACTCGCAGCTCCCTCAGTAGCCTTGCCCTCCTGGGCCCGGGTTGCCTTACGCGGAGGCATAACGGTAAGGGAAAGAAATACGTTAGAGGGGTCCAACTTATAACATAGCTCTAAGCACGATCTCAGAGTGAGAAGAATGGAAACCAATCCTAAATATCCTATAGCCTCCTGATTATTGGTGTGGTGCACAACACACCGATAATCAAGACTCTACTAGATACGATGCGTAGACACTTTCAGAGGATTAAGCGCTCGATACCACTTTTGTCACGACCGAACCCGGGCGTGATCGTGCCTTACCGGGCACCCTAGTGATACAACATCAGTAATCGTGAATATAAAACAATAACACGAAATGACATGAAGTATGAAACAATAATCGAGAAAGTTGCCTTGCGGCATATATAAATATCAACTAAAGCGATTTACATCCCTTTTTTGATTACGCCCACAAGATTACTACGGACCTCTAAGAGTGACATGACAACAATGGCGGGGCGGGGCCGCCATACCTGAATGTAAGCACCTACTACGACGGGGACTATACGGCTGATAAGCCTCGGAGAAAGCGGAGCTTCCCAACGCTGACTGACCACGAGCTAGGATCAATAATCGGTGTACCTCGACTGCGGCATGAACGGCCCAAGGAGGTCGATACAACAGTACCAAGTATGTGGCGAAAATCACGTAAATGAAATCATAGTAGTCTATATAAAGCAGGAGACATGTATGATAACCAAACTACAGTTCACAATAAATAAGCAGTCATGTCAAGTCAGGGACTCACGCCCTCAAAGTTATCACTCAAATATAACAATGGGTCTCACGCCCACAACATCAATCATGCGTGGAATACCTTCCTCACCTTGGCGATCTATGATATAAAAGCACCAAGGAATACACATGAACACGGGTCCCACGTGTCATCATAAATAAATGCGGGGTAATCGAAGGCATAGCCGACTACTAAAACCCACAGTACAAACAAGGTCATAAACTGTATCATGAGATCTGTCTAGACCGTCACATGATCAAAGTTGGCCACTCGCCCGCAGTATCTAATGTGCGCGTCTAGCCCTGGAACTTCCCGCAGCTCCGCATAGGCCACTCCAATGGCCCGCATGAGGTATTCCCCGCATCGAGGGTAGCTACTCCCCGGCATCCGCCTGGACTTGCGATCCGCGTAGCCCGCATAGACCGCATGACCATAAAGGCCGCACACTAACGGAACTCTCGTAGCTCGCATAGGTCCGGGACCGCATGAGGTATTCTCGAATCATGGTCCTGCATCGCTGAGATATACCCGCGTCGGAGGCAGCAACCTCCGGGATCATGTCAAGGTGAGTGGTACAATACCAACATAACGGCAGATCGTTAAACAACTTAAGCGCAATCGAGGGAAAACCCTTTTACACAATCATTACAAGATACTAACACACGTAGCATCCTAACATATTTACTTATCAAATCAACAAGAAAGTATTACAAGACTATCACAAACCAACACAATCAAGTTATTCACACAAGGTACTTTCTACTATGTGATTAACAAGATCGGGTTTTTATCCCCAAAGTACTTCATACATTAACTCTTTTTTTAAAAGATCCGTTTCTTTCACAAAAGTCACACAATACCCGTAGTATAAAAATAGAGTGACTATCTTTTTAAGTAAACCCAAACACTTCTTTTTTTAGAATCAAGTAACCACATTCTTTTCCAAACGTTCAAGTTTGCCTAATTTTCATTACTCAAGTTTCTCATTTTCAAAAGGTTTCTTAGTTCATAACATTAATCACTTAATGATATAATTCTCCTTTAAAACAATTTTGAGAAACATATGCCTTATATGTGAGTAGGTTATTCTTGTTTATAACAATCTTATTAAAACAACCATGATCTAGGAAATGTAATATTATTTTGTCTCATCTTAGCTTCTATGCAGATGGAGGTTTCTACAGGTTTTAATAATACTTGATTAGTCAATACATTTCCCCTTTATTAGCGCTGTTGTTGTTTGTTCGATACTTAATCTGATTTCCGAAATCAGTAAAACATTATTCCTTTTAAAAACCAAGTACTCATTACTCACGAATGAGGTTTCACATTTTTTTAACAAAATTCAATTAAGTCAAGTCTCTTATCTTTTAAGATCAAGTCTCTTAACTTCTTAAATCAATAAATCATTCTTTTTATCTCTCTTAAGCCGTTATACCTAACTTCCCATAAAGCTAGTATAACTCTTAAGCTTTTAAAACCAAGTATTACTCTTCTGTTAAAAATGATTCAGTATTATTTTGAAATACTTCAAGATTATTCATGCTTAAGTCAAAAAACATTGCCGTAATTATTATTCAGGCTTAAGTCAAAAGACATTGCCGTAATTATTATTCAGTTAACACACGTACGTCTACCGTACTATATATATATTAAAATATCATGCTCAAGAGTATAGGAAGAATCACATACCTCGCGACGATTATCGACTATAAGCAAAACTCTCCACGGCTATAACCCGGCTAGCCTTGTCCACCTTTCAAGTAGAACATGCTACTTGCAGAACTTTCAACCTATAAAGGTTATACAAGTCTATCAACGTCTAGACTACTCGGTAGAATAAATCTAGATACAATTTTCTACGGAAAATTGGGCAGCACTTCCCTACCCGTCAAACTTCACAAGTCTACTGTAAATACAGTCCTATGTAAGTACAGTTCATTACCCTTCTTATATACCTTCCTTGTATACAACTTATACTTATTCTTATACTTCAATAGCATGCAAACTCATTTACAATAGGGAGACAAGATATTTACCTCGGTAAGCCCATAATTATCCAAGTCTAAATGTCGATCCTGAGCAACGTTTAGCTCCTACTCCGGGCGCTCCAACCCGCTCCAAACAACCCTTTAGAAGTTCTACGCAACTTCTTCTTAATCCTTCAACCGGCTATGAAGATTTTCCTAAGGGTTTCGTTTTGAGACAAAAGGGACAAAAGGTAGTATTTCCGGGCTCTACGTATAGAGATAACTTTTGGAATACTACAAGGTATAAGGCTAAGGTATTTTGGGTATAGTAACAATACTAGGAGAGTGTTTCTACCAAGAGGGGAGGTGTATTTTATGAGAACAACTAGGCAAGGGGGGGGGGGGTACCCCACGGCTTAGCACCACTAGAAGGGGGGGTGTGTCTCGGCCACACCATAAGGAGGGGGGTGACAACTCTCGGCCAAGGGGGCCTCACGAAATGGGGGAGGGGTTTTCAAGACTTAAGGAAGTGAGGAGTGGATGAAGAAAGCTTCACAAAAGGGGGGGTATTTATAGGGAGTTCAATGGCCAAGATCTAGCCAAGTGGGGGGCAAGTGGAGGGCCAAGATTTGCCCAAGTGCCCCCTAGTCCCTACTCCACAAATCCCTCACAAATATCCTACCAACTATTGACTCCCATTTCGTCCAAGTTGCCGTCCACACTCCACCAACTTGAGGGTGACAAGTGTCGCCCTCTCGTTGGTCCAAAATATTTCGTCTCTCGGAAAAATCCGCAAAAATTAAAAATGACATAGCCGGAATTTTCCCTTCGCAAGTTTTGTAAAACGTTTCGTCGAAAAACGATTCTAATCGGGTGTTGTGCACAAAATATTTTCGTCCAAGCCTACTTAAAGTTCAAACTTTTCTACATACTTCCTTACGTACATACTCTGGAAATACAGGGTATAACACCCCCCCCCCCTTGGTAGAAAAATACTCTCCAAGTATAGTTACTTTACCCAAATACTTTAGCCCGAATACCTTGTAGTATTTTTCAAAGCTACCTCTATATGTAGAGCCCGAAAATACTATTATACTTCCTTTGGCCACCAAACGAAACCCTAAGGAAATCTTCATAGCGGGTTGAAGTATTAAGAAGAAGTTGTGTAGAACTTCTAAGGGTTGTTTGGAGCGGGTTGGAGCGCACGGAGTAGGAGCTAAACCTTGCTCAGGATCGACATTTAAACTTGGATAATTTTGGGCTTATCGAGGTAAATAATCTTTTCCCCCTATTGTTATTGGAATTATATGTTGTAGGAATATATATTTGAAGTATACTATATATAGAACTGAACATAGCTTTGCGGCAATGTCTTTTGACTTAAGCCTGAATTTAAAGAAGGGAACTGAACTGTAATTACATAGGACTGTATTACAGTAGACTTGTGTAGCATTACTGTGAAGTAGATTTGTACACGTTCGGATTAGACGTACAACCCCCCCCCCTCTCGGGAGTTGTTGGCCTGTTAGCAGGCCTCGATAGAGGAGGAGATTTACGCGGTTGCGGGGGGGAGGTGCTGCCGAATTTCCTGTAGAATATTCTACGTTGAGATCTAGATGTTAATAGGTGCCTTGTGGCCTTTATAGGTTGAAGTACTACGTGTGACGTGATCTACTTGGCTTAAGGTGTAGCCGACGGTTTGAGGTACTTGGAGCGTTTTGCTATTAGTCGATAATCGTCGCGAGGTATGTGAACCTCTTCCTAGCTTTTCTAGCATGATATGTGTATAACTATGTAGTACGGTAGACGTACATGTGTTAAATGTATTTGATTGGTTTAAAACATAAAGTGTTATAACGGCTTTATGGGAAGTTGGTTATAACAACTTTATGTAAGTAAGAAAATGCTTTGTGGTTTTTAAAAGATAACTGATTCGACTTATAACTGACTTGATGTGTGATAATAAAGAACTTGAAGTATTTCAAAAGAATCATTTTGAAAGAAGAGTAATATTTGGTTTTTGAAAGCTTAAGAGTTATACTAGCTTTATGGGAAGTTAGGTATAACGTCTTAAGGAAGATAAAAGGGATAATGTTTTACTGATTTCGGGAATGAGAACAAGTATCGAACAAACCACTGCAGCGTTAATAAAGGAAAATGTATTGATTAATTAATTATTATAAAAACCAGTAGAAACCTCCATCTGCATAGAAGCTAAGATAAGACAAAATGATATTACATTTTCTAGATCATGGCTGCTTTAATAAGATGGTTATAAACAAGAATAAACTGCTCACACATATGACATATGTTACTCAATTGTTTTAAAAGAGATTAAGACATTGAACTATGAAACTTTTCTAAAATAAAGAGACTTGAGTAATTGAAATTAGGCAAACTGGAACTTTCGGAAAAGAATGTTGTTACTTGATTTTAGAAAAAAGGAAGTGTTCTGGTTTACTTAAAAATGTGAGTCACTCTAATTTTATACTACGGGTATCGGGTGACTTTTATAAAAGGAATGGATCTCTTTAAAAGGAATTTAACGTACGTAGTACTTTAGGGTTAAAACCCGGACTTTGACATAAAATGAAAGTACCTTGAGTTGTGTATAACTTGCCTATGCTTGTTGTTGTGTAACTTGCCTATGCTTGTTGTGATAGCCTTTGTTGTGCAAGAATTGTGTTTCTATACTACCGCGTCTCTCGATGGAGGGCCGATTAACTTGTTGAGAACTTACTTGGACGTACCGGCAGTGACAGAAGATTCCACAGGTATGCTTCCATTATCATTGTTACATGGGCATGTCTACACCGATGATGGATTCTGTGGACATGTGACCATTATGGTTATTTATGGCGAAGTATCGTGACTTACGGTTGTGATCGGGTGCGTAGCCTGTTTACTTGCCCCCGTCAGCTACGTGACGCAGGTGGATCTGGTAGAGGTTATTGCACTTGCCACGTGTCAGCTTCGCGGCGAAGTATCGTGACTTACGGTTGTGATCTGGTGCTTAGCCGATTCACTTGCCCCCGTCGCCTACGTGGCGCGAGGAGGAGGCTGGTGGAGGCTAGTGCACTTGCCGCGTGTCGACCGCGAGTCTGTGTTTGGTTGGAGCTTCGTGACTTACGGTTGTGATCTGGTGCGTAGCCGATTTACTTGCCCCCGTCAGCTACGTGGCGCAGGGAGGAGCTGGTGGAGGCTATTGCACTTGCCACGTGTCAGCTTCATGATATGGTTGTACATTATTATTGGTACGGTCGGATCTGGTAGTTATACTTGCCCCGTACGGTTTTTATGACACAGGTGGGACCTGATTGTTACACCCCGTAATTACAGGACATGTTTTAAGAACGTACGTAAGAACTCGCAAGTGTTAAATTAGAGACTTGTAAAAATTTAACGGAATTATGGAATTTTCGGAAAACGTATTATTGTGACGAATGGGAGGGAGACACGTGTCACCCCCCCCCCCCCCCTTATAGATGCCTTGGACGAAATTGGCATGGCCAATATGGCCATTGACCATAGTCCTAGATGGCAAGTCTTGCAAGTTGATTAGCTTGAGAAGTTTGACTAAGTCAAGGTCCCACAAGTCTTGATATTTGTTAAGAGATCATCCAAACCACCCAATTGTTCACATCTTGACCCTCCATGTTTCTTTATAATACTAGTAGTAGTATGACTAGCTTAACACTTAGAAAAATTCACAAGAATTGAAGAGCGAAGCGAAGCTCTCGGGTTCCCTCTCCTTCAAAAGGAAAAATTTTTGTTTCTTGTTCTTTAGTCTCCACACTTTAAACCAAGGTTCTTGAGGGTAGTGTAAGCATATCTCAATAGAAAAACCTTGGAAAAAAATAGTTTACGGGTTAGTCGCAAAACGAAAACCTAAGGGTCTTTCTAGGTTTTGGATTGGAAGTTGAAGGAAAGTTGTTGGTATGGTTCTAAGGGTCTCAACGAGCGGATTGAAGTGTCTTGGAGAGGTTCTAAACTACTAGGCGACTTGGAATTGGATTAAGATTCGTTGAGGTATAATTTTGTCCTTTAATGTGTTACAAGATTATATATTTATATTGTTGTTGTTAGCTTTACGTGTTGCTAGCATGAAGTTGATATGTAGAAGTTTATAAGGATTGTGTATTGATTGTAGCATTGGAAATCCGGAATGTAATGTAAGTCATGTTAAGTTGGATTTCAATTTAGTCGTTATTAGAATCGTCGCATGTTATTGATTTGAAGATTGTGGTAGTTTTAACCAAATGCGACTTGATATCATGTTATGATTAACAAATTGGATTGAAATGGAAATTTGATAAGTATTGGTATGGTTGAACTCTAGGTGGACGAATTTGGAGTACTTTCTAAATTGTGAGCCAATTGGGGATGTTTAGTTATTCATTTGTATTGGACTACCTTCTTTATTGTTGTGAGCCAATTGGGGCTGTTTGGTTATTGTATTTCGGCCTTGAAAAAGGTGGCAAAGTGAGTAGAAACAAAGGAGGTGCTGTCCGATTTTCCGTAGAATTTAGCGACTTAGCACTTAGAATATTCTACGTTTGAATTAACAGGTTAATGGACGTATTGTGGCCATTATAGGTTGAAGTACTTTGGAGCCTTTTTGCAACTTGTCGCTAGTCGTCGCGAGGTATGTGAACCTCTTCTTTCTTTGGCATGATCCTACGTATGAAATCTCCATGTGATAGTATTTCAAGATTCCTTCTACTCTTAGAAGTTAAGAAGTATTTACATTGTCGAATCTAAGTTAAAAGTATGTTTAAATTATCCTAAGTCCTTACTAGGTCTTATGGGAGACGTTGGTAAGAACGGTTAGGAAGTTATGAGATTTGATTTAAAGGCTATGTGTCTTGAATTGTTTAAAGTAAGTAAGTGGATTTTATGTTCGAAAATGACTTGAATTTATATGTGAAAAGGGGATTGATTTTAAAAGTGGAAGTTATATGATTTTAAGGGAATGAATTACTTGGTTTTGGGAAGGTATGGAACTTTATATGTTTTTGTATAAGTAATTGGGCTTTAAAGGAAGTATGTTATGAAGTTTGAAGACTAAGAACTTTGATTGTCTTTTAAGGATTATGAAGTTTTAAGCGATACGATTCTTTTTAAGTATGTATGTACGTAGTATCTTTGGATCCCGTTTTCCTAAATGTTGTAAGAATAAAAGTGACATAAGTTCTCTAAAATGAATGGTTGTTATAATAGCTTTATGGGAAGTTGTTATGACGACTTAAGAAGAAGTGAAAATATGGTTTAAAAATGTTATGTAAGGAAAATACACCGAGCCTACGAATAGGCCGGATTACGTTATGAAGTACACCGAGCTCCACAGGCGGGCCGGATTATGCTACATGATTCCACAGTACACCGAGCTCCACAGGCGGGCCGGATTATGCTACATGATTCCATAGTACACCGAGCCCCACAGGCGGACCGGATTATGCTACATGATTCCACGACCGCCCCAAAGCGGGCGGATTATTCCACATGATTCATCAGTACACCGTGTCCCGCAAATGGGCCGGATTACGTTATCACGTATGGATAATCAAAGTAAGCTCCCAAATAAGAAGTCCCTCCCTAATGGGCCGGATTATGTTATGTAAGATATGTAAGTTATGTGAAAAAGACTGAATTAAACTCTTAAGTATGTATGTATGAATATGTCGTTAATTTCTTGAAAGAAGGAAAAAGCGGTTAATATATGATTGATTTAGGAGTTAAAGGACATTCTTTTATCTGATACGATTTGGTTATTGCATTTTATTTACATTTCCATACTCTAAATTTTGTTGTCTTGACCCGCCGAAGTGCGTTCATGCCCGCAGTTATAGGTACCAGGTTGGTGATCCTTGCTCTTAGGATCTCTGTTCGATTTTGGAAAGAAGCTCCTTTCACTCGGAGGCTTATCTTTTAGTACGGTTTCACGATATGGTAGACTTATGTACATTCAGGGTATGGCGGGCCCTGTCCCTTGTGATTGTAATTCTTAGAGGTGCTGTAGTCACATTTTGTGGGTCAGTTGTAAAGAAATGAGGCAACCGCTTGCCGTTTATGTATGTACGTTCGGGAAGGTAGCCTATCGGCTAACTTTGTTGTTTTATTCTGTTGTTTTATTTTATAAGTTTCATGTATGTTCCGCTGATTTTCTCGATGTATACTGTAAGGGTGCGGGTAGGGCACGATTCGAGCTTGAGGGTGGTCGTGACAAAAGTGGTATCGAGCGATTAGTCCTCGAAAAGTGTCTCTGAGGCGTGTCAGTAGAGTCTTGATTATCGGTGTGTTGTGCACCATCTATAATCGTGGAGGCTGCAGGACATTTAGGATTAGTTTCCATTCTTCTCACTCGAGATCGTGCGATGAAGTGTATTAATAGGTTGATCCGTCTCGGCGTATTCTTATGTATGTGAATCGGCTATGCCTCGCGGAAGGCGACCGAGGCGAGGCAAAGCGGCGGCGAGGCGATGGTGTGAAGAGTTACTGTGAGTCGGGCACGAATATGCACGAGGTAGTAGGCGGTCGGCGAGTTCAGCCACGCCGGCGATTAGAGGCCGAGCGGCGGTAGCTCGAAGGTTCGTACGAGCCTCGATTCGCGGCCGGGCCGAGTATAGAGACTACGAGGCAGATCCGATTATTCACGATATAGTAGTCGGGCGGCGCAGCGAGCGACCCACCCGTGAGCGGTTTGCGGATTAGAGATTTTCTAGGATGTCATCCACCGAGTTTTATGGTTCGAGTGCGATGAGGATCGCGAGGAGTTCATTCGGCAGCTGACGGACCACGCGAGTTCTTAGGGCTTGAGACAGTCTTTTACGCTAGCCTCCTGCGGTTCTGCGATATCGCGTTGAACTAGTTTGAGTCATGGTTGCTTTCAAGAGGTGATGATGCTCTTCCGGCTGTTTGGGAGGAGTTCTGAGGCCTTCATGGATCACTTTTTGCCTCGTGAGATGAGAGAGCCGGGTAGACAGATTCTTGACCTTGAGGCGAGCAGGAGGACTATCGAGTATAGCTTGAGTTTGACTCCTTGGCGGTTATGCGCATACTATTGTGGCTAACATGGGTGATAGAGTTCATCGCTATGTTATGGGGCTAGGCGTTATATGATCACCGCTTGCACAGGAGTAGCCCTCACCAGAATGGATATTGCCGGAGATACATACTTATGCCTGCGGATCGAGGCGGGGAGAGAGGACCGACGAGCCAAGCGGCCAAGAGGCGGGGCAGCGAGGTTGAGGTGATTTTCAAGGCGGAGAGCCTCAAAGTGAGCTAGGTCTGATTCACCGGCCTGAGTGCTCCTTCCCGATTTCAGCGGAGGTTAGATCACCGGGTAATTCGGGAGCGGTCGAGCTCGAGGCTTGGACCGTATCGCGCGCATGGGTTCTAGGCGTGGGCCTCTTCCCTCGATGTTCACGGTGTGGCGGCATCACCATGGGAATGTCGCCGTGCCATCGTGCTGTTTGCACTGTGGCCGTCGGGGCCATATGTTGAGGATTGTCCTAGTAGGAGAGTTGCGGGAGGGATAGAAAAGTCCACGGATCGATTGCGGGTTCTTCGCCTTGATAGCTAGGCGGGATGTTCATCCACGGCAGCCGTGGCGGTCGTGGTGAAAGTTTCCATTTTAGCGGTCCTTTGAACCGCTATATGAATCAGTATATCTTGACCCTTTCTGGATCTGTATGCATGATAAGGTTATTTTATGTTTAAGTATCCGAGCGGATAATATTGAAGTTATGTATGTATGTTAGAAGGAGTTGGAAATGCGAAAAGGTAACCTCGTTTGGGCTTATGAGGGACAGATATGCGTGTGCGGGGTATTAGGGCCATGTGTGGCATTGTTGGTATGTCGGGGTTGTGAAAGGAAACTATGTCGCTAACTATAAGTTTGACTCCGAAAGAACATTCGAGGACGAATGTTTCTAAGGGGGGAAGAATGTTACACCGTAATTACAGGACATGTTTTAGAACGTCGTAAGAACTCAAGTGTTAAATTAGAGACTTGTAAAATTTAGCGGAATTATGGAATTTTCGAAAACGTATTATTGTCGAATGGGAGGCGACACGTGTCACCCCCCCTTATAGATGCCTTGGACGAAATTGGCATGGCCAATATGGTCATTGACCATAGTCCTAGATGGCAAGTCTTGCAAGTTGATTAGCTTGAGAAGTTTGACTAAGTCAAGGTCCCACAAGTCTTGATATTTGTTAAGAGATCATCCAAACCACCCAATTGTTCACATCTTGACCCTCCATGTTTCTTTATAATACTAGTAGTAGTATGACTAGCTTAACACTTAGAAAAATTCACAAGAATTGAAGAGCAAGAGCAAGAAGCTCTCGGGTTCCCTCTCCTTCAAAAGGAAATTTTTTCGTTTCTTGTTCTTTAGGCTCCACACTTTAAACCAAGGTTCTTGAGGGTAGTGTAAGCATATCTCAATAGAAAAACCTTGGAAAAAAATAGTTTACGGGTTAGTCGCAAAACGAAAACCTAAGGGTCTTTCTAGGTTTTGGATTGGAAGTTGAAGGAAAGTTGTTGGTATGGTTCTAAGGGTCTCAACGAGCGGATTGAAGTGTCTTGGAGAGGTTCTAAACTACTAGGAGCGACTTCGGATTGGAATTGGATTAAGATTCGTTGAGGTATAATTTTGTCCTTTAATGTGTTACAAGATTATATATTTATATTGTTGTTGTTAGCTTTACGTGTTGCTAGCATGAAGTTGATATGTAGAAGTTTATAAGGATTGTGTATTGATTGTAGCATTGGAAATCCGGAATGTAATGTAAGCCATGTTAAGTTGGATTTCAATTTAGCCGTTATTAGAATCGTCGCATGTTATTGATTTGAAGATTGTGGTAGTTTTAACCAAATGCGACTTGATATCATGTTATGATTAACAAATTGGATTGAAATGGAAATTTGATAAGTATTGGTATGGTTGAACTCTAGGTGGTAGAATTTGGACTACTTTCTAAATTGTGAGCCAATTGGGGCTGTTTAGTTATTCATTTGTATTGGACTACCTTCTTTATTGTTGTGAGCCAATTGGGGTTGTTTGGTTATTGTATTTCGGCCTTGAAAAGGGTGGCAAAGTGAGTAGAAACAAAGGAGGTGCTGTCCGATTTTCCGTAGAATTTAGCGACTTAGCACTTAGAATATTCTACGTTTGAATTAAGAGGTTAATGGACGTATTGTGGCCATTATAGGTTGAAGTACTTTGGAGCCTTTTTGCAACTTGTCGCTAGTCGTCGCGAGGTATGTGAACCTCTTCTTTCTTTGGCATGATCCTACGTATGAAATCTCCATGTGATAGGATTTCAAGATTCCTTCTACTCTTAGAAGTTAAGAAGTATTTACATTGTCGAATCTAAGTTAAGAGTATGTTTAAATTATCCTAAGTCCTTACTAGGTCTTATGAGAGACGTTGGTAAGAACGGTTAGGAAGTTATGAGATTTGATTTAAAGGCTATGTGTCTTGAATTGTTTAAAGTAAGTAAGTGGATTTTATGTTCGAAAATGACTTGAATTTATATGTGAAAAGGGATTGATTTTAAAAGTGGAAGTTATATGATTTTAAGGGAATGAATTACTTGGTTTTGGGAAGGTATGGAACTTTATATGTTTTTGTATAAGTAATTGGGCTTTAAAGGAAGTATGTTATGAAGTTTGAAGACTAAGAACTTTGATTGTCTTTTAAGGATTATGAAGTTTTAAGCGTCGATTCTTTTTAAGTATGTATGCACGTAGTATCTTTGGATCCCGTTTTCCTAAATGTTGTAAGAATAAAAGTGACATAAGTTCTCTAAAATGAATGGTTGTTATAATAGCTTTATGGGAAGTTGTTATGACGACTTAAGAAGAAGTGAAAAGATGGTTTAAAAATGTTATGTAAGGAAAATACACCGAGCCTACGAATAGGCCGGATTACGTTATGAAGTACACCGAGCTCCACAGGCGGGCCGGATTATGCTACATGATTCCACAGTACACCGAGCTCCACAGGCGGGCCGGATTATGCTACATGATTCCACGATGCACCGAGCTCGCGGGCGGGCGGATTATGCTACATGATTCCACAAGACACCGAGCCCCACAGGCGGGCCGGATTATGATACATGATTCCACGATGCAGAGCCCCACAGCGGGCGGATTATGCCACATGATTCATCAAGACACCGTGTCCCGCAAATGGGCGGATTACGTTATCACGTATGGATAATCAAAGTAAGCTCCCAAATAAAAGTCCTCCCTAATGGGCGGATTATGTTATGTAAGATATGTAAGTTATGTCAAAAAGACTGACTTAACCTCTGAAGGATGTATGTATGACTCTGTCGTTAATTTTATTGAAAGAATGAAAGGACCGGTTAATATATGATTGATGTCAGGAGTTAAAAGGACATTCTTTATACTGAATCGATTTGGTTATTGCATTTTATTTACATTCCATACTAAATTGTTGTTATCGACCCTTGAGGCTGCGTTCATGCCCGCAGGTTATAGGTACCCAGGTTGGTGATCCTTGCTCTTAGGATCTCTGTTCAGTTTTTGGAAAGAAGCTCCTTTCACTCCGGAGGCGTATCTTTTGATGCGGTTTCACGATATGGTAGACTTATGTACATTCAGGGTATGGCGAGCACTGTCCCGCTTGTGATTGTAATTCTTAAGTGCGTAGTCACATTTTGTGGGTCAGTTTGTAAAGGAAAGGAGGCAACTGCTTCGTTTATGTATGTACGTTCAGGAAGGTAGCCCTATTGACTAACATGTTGTTTTATTACTGTTGTTTTATTTTATAAGTTTCATGTATGTTCCGCTGATTTTCTCTGATGTATACCTGTAAGGGTGCCCAGGTAGGGCACCAGTCGCGGGCCCGGGGTCGGGTCGTGACACTGATGTTCAGGTGTACTTCTTGGTGTTATCATATCATAGACTACCGGCAGTGAGGAAGGTATTCCACGGGCATGATTGATGTTGTGGGCGTGAGACCCATAGTTATATTTGAGTAATGACTTGGAGGGCGTGAGTCCCTGAATTGATATAACTATTTATATGTGTGTACTGTAGTTTGGTTATCATACATGTCTCCTGCTTTATATAGACTATTATGATTTCATTTACAGTATTTTCAGTTTCACATACTTGGTACCTGTTATCGACCTCCTTCGGAAATTGCGTTCATCTGCCGCGGTAGAGTACATCGGTTGTCGATCCCCGCTTATAGGATCACATTTCAGCGTATTGGGAATCTCCGTTCCTTGGAGGTGATCTTTTGGTATGTTACCACAGTGCATAGGTTCGTGTACATTCAGGGGTATGGCGGGGCCCTGTCCCGTCATAGTTGTTGTAAAAATCTTAGAGGTCTGGAGCCCTGTTGTGGGCAGGGTTGTAAGGATTGTAACTGTTCAAAGGTCGATATATATATATATCTTTGAAAAGGCAACCGTTTTGGTTGGCCTATTTTCTTTATCTTGATCCATATCTATTTGTATGTTTAAGTTTTTATTTCATTGGTTTTCTCTCGATATTGTATCACTAGGGTGCGGGGTAAGGCACGATCCACGGGTTCGGTCGTGACAAAAGTGGTATCGAGCGATTAGTCCTCGGAAAGTGTCTACAGACCGTGTCAGTAGAGTCTTGATTATCGATGTGTTGTGCACCACATCTATAATCGAGGAGGCAGAGACATTTAGGATTGGTTTCCATTCTTCTCATTCCGAGATCGTGCCTTAGAGTTGTGTGATAAGTTGGACCCTCGGCGTATTTCGTTTTTACGATTATGCCTCCGCAAGGCAACCCGGGCGAAGGCAAAGCGGCGAGAGAGGCTGCGAGTAGAAGCGGCAGCGATCTCTGAGACCACAAGACGAGCCTCAGTCCGCGATGCAGGCGGAGAGATGGGTTACAAGGAGTTGGCGATTATTGGCGAGTTGTGGCGACACGAGGATAGTGGGCGCAGCAGTTCGATGCACGATGGTTCACCCTAGATCGAGATAGTTTGAGGCTACGGGATTTTACGAGTTGTTGCTCGCGAGTTTTATGGGTCGAGGCACGAGGATGATCCGAGGAGTTCATCCGGCGATTCTGACGGATCGTAGAGTGATCGAGCATCGGAGAGGCAGTCGGTGGTCCTAGGTTCACATCGCTGCGTGATACCGCGATCGGCCCGGTTTGATTCGTGGGAGCTGTCCCGGGGAGAGAATGCACTTCCAGCTATATGGGACGAGTTCTCAGAGGAATTTCTTGCACATTTCTTGCCTCCACAGATAAGGAGGGCTCGGTAAAGATTTTTGGTGTTGCGGCGAAGCGGGTGTACGATCGGAGTACAATGTGGAGTTCGACTCATTGGCTCGTCGTCCGCGTTAGTAGCTAGTATGGAGGATCGAGTGCACCGATATGTTCTGAGGGCTCGATGATTACCTAGCGAGAGAGTTGTTGGTGTAGCCCTTCAGTAGGGCATGGACATTGCCGCATGCGAGCTTATGCACTTGGATGTGAGGAGCGGAAGATCGGCGGAATGGCGAGATCGCGAAGAGGCGAGCAGCGAGGTCCTTTGGTGACTTTCGAGGCGAACCGCCTCGGCGAACGATTATGCGCCTCCGCCCGATGCAAGTGGTCCCCCACCGTCGTCGGGACGTATGGGATATTCAGGAGCAGGTCAGGGCTCCCAGGTTTCAGATTTTCAGGGGAGTAGAAGTGCTCGCCGGATGAGGCCACCCGTATCTCAGTGTGGCCGTTGTTGTCACGACCCGATCCCGGGCCCGTGACTGGTGCCTTACCCCGGGCACCCTAGTGATACAACATCAGAGAAAACCAGCGGAATATAAAACTTAAACAAGAAACAAGATATACGATCATAAAACAGGCCAACCAAACGGTTACCTTCCAATAAAATATATATAAACAACTCTTTCAAAACGAACAGTTTAATCCTTTTTACAAGCCCTGCCCACAACAGTACTACAGACCTCTAAGAGTTTTTATACAACATGACGGGACAGGGCCCCGTCATACCCCTGAATGTACAAGAACCTACAACTCAGGGTAACATACCAAAAGATAAGCCTCCGGAGAACGGAGCTTCCCAATCTGTTGGCGTGATCCTATGGCGAGGATCCACTACCGATGTACTCTCTACTGCGGCATGAACGCACCCCGAAGGAGGTCGATCTACAACAGTACCAAGTATGTGGCGAAAAATCACGTAAATGAAATCATAACAGTCTTATATAAAAACAGGAGACATGTATGATAACAAAACTACAGTTCACAACATAAAAGCAGTCATGTCAAGTCAGGGACTCACGCCCTCAAGTCATCACTCAAATATAACTATGGGTCTCACGCCCACAACATCAATCATGTTCGCATCATGGCCGCATGCCCGGAGTGCATCGGTGTAGACATGTCCATGATGCAACACTAATAACAATGCCCGGGCCACGTGCCGGAGTGCGCCGGTGTAGACACGTCCATGTGACATTAACAACAATAATAACAATGCCCCATGGCCACATTCCCCCGGAATTCTGCATCAGCGTAGACATGTCCATGTGACATCAACAATAATATACCGCACAACCAGGCTATCACAAACAAGCTCAAGCAAATTACCATACTTCTAGACTTTTATAAAAAGATCCACTCCTTCCCAGTCACGATATCAACACTGGCACAACAAAGGCTATCACAACAAGCATAGGCGAGTTACACAACAACAAGCATAGGCAAGTTACACAACAACAAGCATAGGCAAGTTACACACAACTCAAGGTACTTCCATTTCATATCAAAGTCTGGGTTTTAATCCTAAAGTACTACGTACGTTAAATTCCTTTTTAAGAGATCCATTCCTTTCATAAAGGTCACCCGATACCCGTAGTATAAAAATAGAGTGACTCACATTTTTAGGTAAACCAAAATACTTCCCTTTTGTAAAATCAAGTAACAACATTATTTCCCAAACGTTCAAGTTTGCCTAATTTCAAATGCTCAAGTTTCTCATTTTAGAAGGGTTTCATAACTCATAGTCTTAATCTCTTTTAAAACAATTGAGTAACATATGTCTTGTACGTGAGCCGTTTATTCTTGTTTACAACAATCTTGTTACTGACCATGATCTAGGAAATGTAATACAATTTTGTCTTATCTTAGCTTCTATGCAGATGGAGGTTTCTACTGGTTTTAATAACAATTAGTTATTTGTCAATACACTTTCCTTTATTAGCGCTGCTGTGGTTTGTTCGACACTTATTCTCATTTCCGAAGTCAATAAAACATTATTCTTTTTAAAACCAAGTACTCATTACTCGTGAATGAGGTTTCACAACACATTTAACGAAATGTTAATAACCAAGTAAAACAAGTTAAGTCTCTTATCTTTCAAGATCAAGTCTCTTAACTTCTACAATCAATAAACCCATCTTTTACCTACATAGAGTCGTTATAACTAACTTCCCATAAAGCTATTATAACACCCTATGTTTTAAACCAACCAACTCATTTAGCACATGTACGTCTACCGTACTACATAGTTTACAAAGCATCATGCTAGAAGGATAGGAAGAGGTTCACATACCTCGCGACGATTATCGACGATAAGCAAGCGCTCACAAGATCAGAACGGCTGGCGTTTCCACTCTTCAAGTAGAATCGCTACTCGTAGTACTCCCACATATAAGGCCACAAACGTCTATTAACTTCTAACCGCACGGTTCCATATTCTACAGAAAATTCGCACACACATGCAGCGTAAATCTCCTCTCTATCGAGTGGCTGCCAAGCCAACCAGGGTACCTCACCAAAGGCCACTAGGAGGAAGGGAGGCTCTCGACCTGAGGCCTCACAAGGGGGGAGGAGAGGCTAGGACGAGAACTACACTCAAAGGGAGGGAGAGGGACTCAAGACTTGGAAGATTTTTGGATGAAGAAGTCTTCAAGCTTAGGGGGGTATTTATAGGAAACCCAAAGGCCAACCAATGGCCAAGATCAAGCCATGTGCAAGGCAAGTGTAAGGCCAAGATCAAGCCAAGTGCACCCTAACCCTACTCCACAAAACACTCCACAAAACAAGGCACAAAACAAGCCCCAAATCAAGGCCATTCGTCGAGGCCAAACCGCCCACTTTAGGCGTCCACTTGAGGGTGACAAGTGTCACCCTCTCGTTGGTCAAAAACATTTCGTCTCTCGGAAAAATCCGCAAAAATACAAAACGACATAGCCGGAATTTTCCCTACGCAAGCTCTGTAAAACGTTTCGTCGAAAAACGACTCTAACCGGGTGTTGTGCACAAATTTCGAACCTAAGCCAAACTTTAAGTCTCAAACTTTCGTACGTACGTCTCCACGTACATACTCTGGAAATACGGGGTATAACATTCTCCCCTCTTTAGAAACATTCGTCCCGAATGTTCCTTCTCAAGACGGATATCGATGAAATTCCTCTAACAAGTTGTCAACGCCACGGCAGCCACGAAAGAACACACGTTCTCTTCCTTCCTTACTCGTCGTGCGATACCACTTTTGTCACTTTGCCGCGAGGTTCTAGTGTCACTCCGGCGACCCAACAAATGGTACCGAACTGCATGCGGTCCCTGAGGTTCTAGTGTCACTCAGGACGTGACATACTTGATCATCGCCTGATTCTCAAAGCGTGGAGTCACTACCTCAAACTTGGTCATCTTACTAACCTCAATCTTCTTTAAGGCCATTCCGGCCTTCACGAACCGCTTCGTCGAACATATCCACGAACTCATACGATGGTCACCTAAAGCGGGGCCTAGCACCCTCGTGACCCTACCACCGGGACCACCTAATCGACCCACCCAAACCGGACTACGGGTTGACCGCAAACGCCTCAACCCGACCCTCCGTCGCGCCAACTCTTGCTCCTCGAAACGGAACAATCTTACCTAATCAAGTCATGAAAGCTACCACTTCCATCTCACACTACCCATGGACTTATCACACAAATAATTCCCACGTACTACTTACTCTGATAAGGGTCAAACATGAAATAAATCTTTTACTCAAGACGACTTTACCTCTAAGGTCTCAATCGTGAAATAGTCTAAGGTTCACACTTACCATGCCCCCCAGGCTTACCCTTCTACACTAACCAGTTTTCTAAATCACATTTTAGCACAAAGCTATCCGAACATAACACTAAACACATCAGCATACAAAACTCTAGAGGGTTAAGGATATACCTGTCTCTACCGCTTTTCTAATCACAGTCCTGCCCTGCAGGGCGCATAGCTAGTGAAGGTGATGAACCAGCCACTGATCCTGAAGGCTGAGTCGTAACATCCGTGCTACCCTTGGTCGGACAGTTCCTCGCAAAATGGCCCTGCTGGCCGCAAAAATAACAAGCTCCCCTGGCACCACGACACTCCCCGAAATGCGGTCTACCACATCGACCACACCGAGGTAGGGGTGACCGCATCTGGCCAACACCCTTACTTCCCTGGAAACCTGAACCCTTGGAGCCCTGACCTGCTCCCGAATACTCTGGATGCTCTGAAGGTTGTGGAGGACCACTCTGCACTGGCGGAGGTACAAAACTAGTATGCTGCTGAGGCGGTCCGCCTCGAAAGTCACCAAAGGACCCTGTTGTTCTGGCCCTCTTCTGCTGATCTTGGTCATTCCGTCGACCTCTCCGTGCCTCACATCCCAGTGCATGAGCCTGCATGCGGGCAATGTCCATGCCCGGCTGAAGAGCTACACTCGAACAAGCCTCTGTCAAGTAATCATCTAGCCCGGTGACGTAGCGGTGCACTCTATCCTCCATGGTTGTCACTAAAGCGGGGACATACCGAGCCGAAGTCAAACTCCACGTTGTACTCGAACCGTCGCCCACTCTGTCTCAAAGATCATAAATCGCCGGCGTGCCCTCATCTGCGGAGGCAAGAAGTGAGTGAGAATGCCTCCGAGAACTCGTCCCATCTGCTGGAAGCGCATGCTCTCCCGACAACTCGCGAATCAAACCGATCATTGCGGTATCACGCGGCCGATGCGAACCTAAGACCACCGGCTCGGTCTCCGAAGCCTTGATCACTCTCATGACCAGCAGAATCGCCGGATGAACTCCTGCGGATCATCCTCGTGCCTCGACCCATAAAACTCGGCGGCTCTGACTCGGAAAGTCCGTAGCCTCAAACTATTCGCTCGGGGTGTACGGCTGGTGCTCGAAGGCCAGGCTGCTGCATCGGCCTATCCTCATATCTCGGCCCACGACCACGGCGGAAATCGCCATCTCCTTGTACCCCATCTCATGCTCCAGTGTGGGACTGGAGGCTCAGTCGGTGGTCTCGTGACCACCTGCGGCTCTAACTTCTTTGGGTTGGCGGCGTCGCAAAACCCGCCGTCAAGCATAATCTCGAGCATGGCCAGGGCTGCGCCCTCGTACTCCTCAGATCTCACTAGCGACTCCTCGGCTGCCTTGCCCTTCAGGCTCCGGTTGCCTGCGCGGAGGCATAGCGGTAAAAACGAGATACGTTAGAGGGTCGACTTACAACACACTCAAGGCACGATCTCGGAATGAGAAGAATGGAAACCAATCCTAAATGCCTGCAGCCTCACGATTATAGATGTGGTGCACAACACATCGATAATCAAGACTCTACTAGACGGTGCGTAGACACTTTCCGAGGATTAAGCGCTCACGATACCACTTTTGTCACGACCGATCCGGGCCGTGATCGTGCCTACCGGGCACCCTAGTGATACAACATCGAGAAAACCAGCGGAATATAAAACTTAAACAAGAAACAAGATATACGATCATAAAGCAGGCCAACCAAGCGGTTACCTTCGATAAAATATATATAAACAACTCTTTCAAAACGAGCAGTTTAATCCTTTTTACAAGCCACGCCTTGTGATACTCTGAGACCTCTAAGAGTTTTTATACAACATGACGGGACAGGGCCGTCATACCCTGAATGTACAGAACCTACAACTCGGGGTAACATGCAAAAGATAAGCCTCAGGAGAACGGAGCTTCCTGTTGGCTGTGATCCATGGCGAGGATCCACTACCGATGTACTCTACTGCGGCATGACGCGGCCCCGAGAGGTCGATAACAGTACCAAGTATGTGGCGAAAAATCACGTAAATGAAATCATATGATCTTATATAAAAGCAGAGACATGTATGATAACAAAACTACAGTTCACAACATAAAAGCAGTCATGTCAAGTCAGGGACTCACGCCCTCAAGTCATCACTCAAATATAACTATGGGTCTCACGCCCACAACATCAATCATGTTCGCATTATGGCCGCATGCCCCCGGAATTCTGCATCGGTGTAGACATATCCATGATGCAACATTAATAACAATGCCCCATGGCCACATGCCCCCGGAATTCTGCATCGGTGTAGACACGTCCATGTGACATTAACAACAATAATAACAATGCCCCATGGCCACATGCCCCCGGAATTCTGCATCGGTGTAGACATGTCCATGTGACATCAACAATAATATACCGCACAACCAGGCTATCACAAACAAGCTCAAGCAAATTACCATACTTCTAGACTTTTATAAAAAGATCCACTCCTTCCCAAGAAGTCACCTGATATCAACACTGGCACAACAAAGGCTATCACAACAAGCATAGGCGAGTTACACAACAACAAGCATAGGCAAGTTACACAACAACAAGCATAGGCAAGTTACACACAACTCAAGGTACTTCCATTTCCTATCAAAGTCTGGGTTTTAACCCTAAAGTACTACGTACGTTAAATTCCTTTTTAAGAGATCCATTCCTTTCATAAAGGTCACCCGATACCTGTAGTATAAAAATAGAGTGACTCACATTTTTAGGTAAACCAAAATACTTCCCTTTTGTAAAATCAAGTAACAACATTATTTCCCAAACGTTCAAGTTTGCCTAATTTCAAATGCTCAAGTTTCTCATTTTAGAAGGGTTTCATAACTCATAGTCTTAATCTCTTTTAAAACAATTGAGTAACATATGTCTTGTCGTGAGCGTTTATTCTTGTTTACAACAATCTTGTTACAAAGACCATGATCTAGGAAATGTAATACAATTTTGTCTTATCTTAGCTTCTATGCAGATGGAGGTTTCTACTGGTTTTAATAACAATTAGTTATTTGTCAATACACATTCCTTTATTAGCGCTGCTGTGGTTTGTTCGACACTTATTATCATTTCCGAAGTCAATAAAACATTATTCTTTTTAAAACCAAGTACTCATTACTCGTGAATGAGGTTTCACAACACATTTAACGAAATGTTAATAACCAAGTAAAACAAGTTAAGTCTCTTATCTTTCAAGATCAAGTCTCTTAACTTCTACAATCAATAAACCCATCTTTTACCTACATAGAGTCGTTATAACTAACTTCCCATAAAGCTATTATAACACCCTATGTTTTAAACCAACCAACTCATTTAGCACATGTACGTCTACCGTACTACATAGTTTACAAAGCATCATGCTAGAAGGATAGGAAGAGGTTCACATACCTCGCGACGATTATCGACAATAAGCAAAACGCTCCACAGTACTGTAACCCGGCTAGCCGTTTCCACTCTTCAAGTAGAATCGCTACTCGTAGTACTCCCACCTATAAGGCCACAAACGTCTATTAACTTCTAACCGCACGGTTCCATATTCTACAGAAAATTCGGCAGCACCTCCCCCCCCGCAACAGCGTAAATCTCCTCCTCTATCGAGGCCGGCTACCAAGCCAACCAGGGGGGGTACCCCTCGGCCAAAGGCCACTAGGAGGGGGAAGGGGAGGCTCTCGGCCACAAGGCCTCACAAGGGAGGAGAGGCTAGGACGAGAACTACACTCAAAGGGAGGGAGAGGGACTCAAGACTTGGAAGATTTTTGGATGAAGAAGTCTTCAAGCTTAGGGGGGTATTTATAGGAAACCCAAAGGCCAACCAATGGCCAAGATCAAGCCATGTGCAAGGCAAGTGTAAGGCCAAGATCAAGCCAAGTGCACCCTAACCCTACTCCACAAAACACTCCACAAAACAAGGCACAAAACAAGCCCCAAATCAAGGCCATTCGTCCAAGGCCAAACCGCCCACTTTAGGCGTCCACTTGAGGGTGACAAGTGTCACCCTCTCGTTGGTCAAAAACATTTCGTCTCTCGGAAAAATCCGCAAAAATACAAAACGACATAGCCGGAATTTTCCCTACGCAAGCTCTGTAAAACGTTTCGTCGAAAAACGACTCTAACCGGGTGTTGTGCACAAATTTCGAATCTAAGCCAAACTTTAAGTCTCAAACTTTCGTACGTACGTCTCCACGTACATACTCTGGAAATACGGGGTATAACAGTTGTGGTAAAGCCCATAGGGGGGAATGTCGTACTGGTTTGGGAGATTGCTATACTTGTGGCCGGCAGGGCCATTTGACGAGAGACTGTCCAGGTGGGTATGCGGTGGGATAGCACAGACTACTAGATCAGTTGCGGGTTCTTCACCTTCCATAGCTAGGCAGGATGTTCATACACCGGTAGGCCACGACAGAGGTCGCGATGGAAGTTCCCAGTTTTAGCGGTCCTTTGAACCACCTATTTTTCAGGTATATCGTTAACCCTCTAGAGATTTGTATGTATTGATGTTATGATGATGTGTTTAGTGTTATGTTCGGATAACTTTGTACTAAAATGTGAAAAGGGTAAGCCTGGGGGTGAGAAAATGATGAACCTTAGAATATTACAGTTGAGACCAGAATCGGTTCGTGAAGGCCGGGAATGGCCTTAGAAGGAAGTGAAGCTAGTAAGATGACCAAGTTTGGAGGTTGTGACTCCAAAGTTTTGGCAACAGAAGCATTGACTGAAGTATGGTACGTATACTAGAGGAGTTCAAGTGTTCGAGAAGGGTACGACGAGAAAGGAAAGAGGTGAACTTGTGCTGAAAGATGGAAGTAATCATTTTTGAGAAATGAATGTGCGAAGGGAGTATCCTTTGGACCTGAAGCGAGAGTTGGTACTGTTTTGCATCGTCGAGGTGATTCCTCGTTGGCTTGGATTTAAGTATTTGCGCGCGTGTATTCTGTGATCATGTGCGGCAATTGCAAACTGGTTAAGCTATGAGGAACTTGATCGTTATCTGTCTTGAGAAGGAACATTCGGGACGAATGTTTCTAAGGAGGGGAGAATGTTATACCCCTTATTTCCAGAGTATGTACGTGAGGGCGTACGTACAAAAGTTTAAGCCTTAAGTAGGCAAAGTGGTGAAATTTGTGCACAACTAGCGAAAAGAGTCGTTTTCCGACGAAACGTTTTCCGGACTTTGCGAAGGGAAAAATACGGCTATGTCATTTATTATTTTTGCGGATTTTTCCGAGAGATGAAACATTTTGGACCAACGAGAGGGTGACAAGTGTCACCCTCAAGTGGACGAGAAAGTTGGGACGATTTGGGCGTTTTTGCCTTGGCTATTTTGTCAAGTAGTTGGTAGGATATTTTTGTGTAGTTGATGAGCAAGTGGGACCCACAAACACATGTCCAAATCCCCACCCTACACTTGCCTACCACTTGGCTTGATCTTGGCCATTGGTTGGCCTATAAATACCCCCTTAGTTGATGAGTTATTTCATCCACACTTGAGCAAATTCCAAGTCTAAAAATACTCCCTCCCTCTTGAGGTTTCGTCCGCCACACCCCCTCCCCCTTTGTGAGGCCCTTGGCCGAGCCTACCCCCCCCATCTCCTAGTTGTGCTAGTCGAGATACTACCCCCTTGGTAGAAAAATACTCTCCAAGTATAGTTACTTTACCCAAATACTTTAGCCCAAATACCTTGTAGTATTTTCCAAAGTTACCTCTATACGTAGAGCCCGAAAATACTATTATACTTCCTTTGGCCACCAAACGAAACCCTAAGGAAATCTTCATAGCGGGTTGAAGTATTAAGAAGAAGTTGTGTAGAACTTCTAAGGGTTGTTTGGAGCGGGTTGGAGCGCACGGAGTAGGAGCTAAACCTTGCTCAGGATAGACATTTAAACTTGGATAATTTTGGGCTTATCGAGGTAAATAATCTTGTCCCCCTATTGTTATTGGAATTACATGTTGTAGGAATATATAGTTGAAGTATACTATATATAGAACTGAACATAGCTTTGCGGCAATGTCTTTTGACTTAAGCCTGAATTTAAAGAGAGGCGAATCGTAATTACATAGGGTGTATTCTGATAGACTTGTGTAGCATTCGTGAAGTAGATTTGTACGTCCGGATTAGGCGTACAACCCCTCTCGGGAGTTGTTGGCTGTTAGCGGGCCTCGATGAAGGAGGAGATTCTACGCGATTGCGGAAGTCTTGCTTTTTCTGTAGAATATTCTACGTTGAGATCTAGATGTTAATAGGCGCCTTGTGGCCTTTATAGGTTGAAGTACTACGTGTGACGTGATCTACTTGGCTTAAGGTGTAGCCGACGGTTTGAGGTACTTGGAGCGTTTTGCTATTAGTCGATAATCGTCGCGAGGTATGTGAACCTCTTCCTAGCTTTTCTAGCATGATATGTGTGTAACTATGTAGTACGGTAGACGTACATGTGTTAAATGTATTTGATTGGTTTAAAACATAAAGTGTTATAACGGCTTTATGTTGGTTATAACAACTTTATGTAAGTAAGAAAATGCTTTGTGGTTTTTAAAAGATAACTGATTCGACTTATAACTGACTTGATGTGTGATAATAAAGAACTTGAAGTATTTCAAAAGAATCATTTTGAAAGAAGAGTAATATTTGGTTTTTGAAAGCTTAAGAGTTATACTAGCTTTATGGGAAGTTAGGTATACCGTCTTAAGGAAGATAAAAGGGATAATGTTTTACTGATTTCGGGAATGAGAACAAGTATCGAACAAACCACTGCAGCGTTAATAAAGGAAAATGTATTGATTAATTAATTATTATAAAAACCGGTAGAAACCTCCATGCATGAAGCTAAGATAAGACAAAATGATATTACATTTTCTAGATCATGTTTGCTTTAATAAGATGTTTATAAACAAGAATAAAGTGCTATCACATATGACATTTGTTAATCATTTGTTTTAAAAGTGATTAAGACATTGAACTATGAAACTTTTCTAAAATAAAGAGACTTGATTAATTGAAATTAGGCAATGGAACTTTCGGAAAGAATGTTGTTACTTGATTTTAGAAAAAGGAAGTGTTACAGTTTACTTAAAAATGTGAGTCACTCTAATTTTATACTACGGTATCGGGTGACTTTTATAAAAGGAATGGATCTCTTTAAAAGGAATTTAACGTCGTAGTACTTTAGGAGTTAAAACAGGACTTTGACATAAAATGAAAGTACCTTGAGTTGTGTATAACTTTCCTATGCTTGTTGTTGTGTAACTTGCCTATGCTTGTTGTGATAGCCTTTGTTGTGCAAGAATTGTGTTTCTATACTAACGCGTCTCTCGATGGAGGGTCGATTGACTTGTTGAGAACTTACTTGGGCGTCTGGCGATGTGGAAGATTCCACGGGTATGCTTCCATTATCATTGTTACATGGGCATGTCTACACCGATGATGGATTACGTGGACATGTGACCATTATGGTTATTTATGGCGTATCGTGACTTACGGTTGTGATCGGGTCGTAGCTGTTTACTTGCCCCGTCGGCTCGTGGCGGTGGATCTGGTAGAGGTTATTGCGCACGCCGCGTGTCGCTTAGCGAAGTATCGTGACTTACGGTTGTGATCGGTGCTTAGCCGATTCACTTGCCCCGTCGCCCACGTGGCGCGAGGAGAAGGCGGTGGAGGCTAGTGCACTTGCCACGTGTCGATTCGCGATTCGGTGTTTGGATGGAGCGTGACTTACGGTTGTGATCAGTGCGTGGCGATTTACTTGCCCCGTCATTTCGTGGCGCAGGAGGAATCGGTGGAGGCTATTGCACTTGCCACGTGTCGCCTTCATGATATGGTTGTGCGATATTATTGGTACGGTCGGATCGGTAGTTATACTTGCCGTCACGGTTTTATGACACAGGTGGGACACGATGTTGGTGTACTTCTTGGTGTTATCATATCATAGGCATGGCGGTGAGGAAGGTATTCCACGGGCATGATTGATGTTGTAGGCGTGAGACCCATAGTTATATTTGAGTAATGACTTGGAGGCGTGAGTCACGACTTGATATAGCTTGTTTATATGTGTATCGTAGTTTGGTTATCATACATGTCTCTGCTTTATATAGACTATTATGATTTCATTCTGATATTTTGATTCACATACTTGGTACTGTTGTCGACCTCCTTGGAAGTGCGTTCATGCGCGGTAAGTCGTCGGTATCGATCCCGCTTATAGGATCACATTTGGCGTATTGGGAAGCTCGTTCCTTAGGTGATCTTTTGGTATGTTACCACGAGTCATGGGTTCTTATACATTCAGGGTATGGCGGGGCCTGTCCGTCATAGTTGTTGTAAAAATCTTAAGTGCTGTAGCACTTGTTATACCCGTAGTTGCGGGGTATGTATGTGAGGGCGCACGTCTGAGAAGTGCAGAAATTTTGAAAAGAAAGAAAGATGTGAGTTTTAGCGGAAAAGTTTCGGTTATTTGTGAAGAAAAAGGTTCGTTAATGGGAATTGGATTCCCAGTTTGGTATTTGGACTTCATAGATTATATTAGAATTTTGAGATTTTATTTTGGAAATGGTCACGTGGGGCCACGGGAGAAATTTACTGGTTTTGTAGGCCCACTTTGTTTTCGAGATTTTGGCCATTGTGGATATTTTTTCGGAAGACGTTTTTTGAGGGCCAATAGGAGGGTGACACGTGTCACCCCCGCCTAGGTGGCTTGGCCGAATGACCTTTGTGCACAACACCCGATTAGAGTCGTTTTTCGACGAAACGTTTTGCATAACTTGCGAGGGGAAAATTCCGACTATGTCGTTTTGTTTTTTTGCGGATTTTTCGGCGGCGAAACATTTTGGACCAACGAGAGGTGACACTTGTCACCCTCGAGTGAGCGAAAGTGAAGCTCAAGTGGGACGAATTCATGCCTTGTTTTGGCCTTGTTTTGTGCAATGTTTTGTGCAATGTTTTGTGGCTTGTTTGTGGAGTAGGGTCTAGGGTGCACTTGGCTTGATCTTGGCCTTACACTTGCCTTGCACATGGCTTGATCTTGGCCATTGGTTGGCTTTTGGTTTTGCTATAAATACCCCCCTTATGTTGATGAACTCTTCATCCACAAATGAAACCTTCCAAGCCTAAAATCCCTCCCTCCTCTAGTGTTGAGTTCGTCCAACTCATCCCCCCCTCTTTTGAGAGTCTTGGCCGAGGGCCTCCTCCCTCCCCCTTTGTGGTGCCTTGGCCGTGGGGTACCCCCCTAGCCTAGTTGTTTTCGTATAATACCCCTTGTTGTGGTATAGAAATACTCCCCTAGTATTGTTATAATGCCCAAAATACCTTAGCCTTGTACCTTGTAGTTTTCCAAAGATACCTCTATACGTAGAGCCCGGAAATACTACCTTTTGTCCTTTTAGTCTCAAACCGAAACCCTAAGGAAATCTTCATAGTTGGTTGAAGTATTTGAGTAGAAGTTGGTTAGAACTTCTAAGGGTTGTTTGGAGCGCGGAGTAGGAGCTAAACCTTGCTCAGGATCGACATTATAACTTGGATGATTTTGGGCTTATCGAGGTAATTATCTTGTCCCTCTATTGTAATTGGAAATTACATGTTTGTTTGAATATATAGTTGAAGTATACTATATATGGAACTATACTTAGTATTCGGCAATGTCTTTTGACTTAAGCCTGAAGAATAAAGAACTGTATTTACATAGGACTGTATTGCAGTAGACTTGTGTAGTATTACTGAGTAGAATTGTACACGCGTCCGGTTAGGCGTGTAAACCCCCATGGTTTG
The DNA here is from genome assembly GCA_029844215.1 of Przewalskia tangutica. Lineage (NCBI taxonomy): Eukaryota > Viridiplantae > Streptophyta > Magnoliopsida > Solanales > Solanaceae > Przewalskia > Przewalskia tangutica. The sequence goes on along the minus strand of CM056726.1, from coordinate 83,334,332 downwards.
CTTGGTAGCCGGCCTCGATAGAGGAGGAGATTTCTGTTGTTGCGGGAGGTCTTGAATTTTACGTAGAGAAATGGAACTTGTGTTTTGGGGTTAATAGACGTTTGTGACCTTTATAGGTGAAAGTACTAAGAGTAGCGTATTCTACTCGAGGAGTGGAAAGGGCTAGCAAGGTTGTAGTACTTGGAGCATTTTGCTTATTGTCGATAAATCATCGCGAGGTATGTGAACCTCTTCCTATCTCTTCTAGCATGATATGTGTGTAACTATGTAGTACGGCAGACGTACATGTGTTTAATGTATTTGATTGGTTTGAAACATAAAGTGTTATAACGGCTTTATGGGAAGTTGGTTATAACAGCTTTATGTAGGTAAGAAAATGGTTTACTGATGTTAGAAGTTAAGAGAATTGATCTTATAAGATAAGAGACTTAACTTATTTGTTTTAATGTGGATGTTTGTGTGAAACCTCATTCGTGAGTAATGAGTACTTGGTTTTTAAAGGGATAATGTTTTACTGATTTCGGAAATCAGAATGTGTATCGACAGACCACTGCAGCGTTAATAAAGGAAAATGTATTGAATAATGATGTGTTGTATTAAAACCAGTAGAAACCTCCATCTGCATAGAAGCTAAGATGAGACAAAATAATATTACATTTTCTAGATCATGGCTGCTGTAATAAGATCGTTATAAAACAAGAATAAACTACTCACATATATGACATATGTTACTCAATTGTTTTAAAAGAGATTAAGACTATGAGTTATGAAACCTTTCTAAAATAAGTGACTTGAGCATTTGAAAATGAGAAGCTTGAGTAATTGAAACTAGGCAAACTGGAACTTAGGAAAAGAATGTTGTTACTTGATTTTGAAAAGGAATGTGGGTTGGTCATTCTAATACTACAGGTATCGGGTGACTTTATAAAAGTAATGGATCTCTTTTAAAAGAACTTAACGTATGTAGTACTTTGGGGTTAAAAACCCGGACTTTGGCATAAAATGAAAGTACTTTGAGTGGTGTGAAACTTGCCTATGCTTGTTGTTGTGAAACTTGCCTATGCTTGTTGTTGTGAAACTTGCCTATGCTTGTGATGATAGCCTTTGTTGTGCAAGTGTGGTATTTACGTATTCTGGCGTCTCTCGATAGAAGTCGGTCGACTTGTTGAGAACTTACTTGGGCGTCTTTGGCGGTGATGGAGAATTCCACGGGTATGTTTCCATTTTGATTATTGTCTTGTTGTTGATGTCACGTGGGCGTGTCTACAGAGGTAGAATTAGGGGCATGTGGCCGTGCGGCGGGTTGATTACCGATATATTGTTATTGTGGTTACATGGACATGTCTACACCGAGGTAGAATTCGGGGCATGTGGCTACGCGGCGGGTTGATCACCCATTATATTATTGTTGATGTCACATGGGCGTGTCTACACCGGTAGAATTAGGGGCATGTGGCCATGGGGCATTGGTATTATTGTTGCATCATGGACATGTCTACACCGTCACGATTCGGGGCATGCGGCCGTGACGCGAACATGATTGATGTTGTGGGCGTGAGACCCATAGTTATATTTGAGTGATGACTTGAGGCGTGAGTCACTCGGACATATCGCTTATGTTGTGAATCGTAGTTTGGTTATCATACATGTCTCTGCTTTATATAGACTAGTATGATTTCATTCTGATATTTCTGATTTCACATACTTGGTACTGTTATCGACCTCCTCGGGGCTGCGTTCATGCGAGGTAAGTACATCGATCGTGGATCCTCGCCTTAGGATCTCGATTCAGCGTTTTGGGAAGCTCCGTTTCTCCGGAGGCGTATCATTTAGTATGTGTTCCACGAGTTGTAGGTTCTTGTACATTGGGGTATGGCGAGCCTGTCCACGTCATAGTTGTTGTAAATCTTAGAGGTGCGTAATCTTGTTGTGGCGGGGTTTGTAAAAGAAAAAGGATTAAACTGCTCGTGTTGTAAGAAATGTATTTATATATGTTATTGGAAGGTAACCGTTGGGTTGCTTTGTTTATGATCATATATCTTGTTTCTTGTTTAAAGTTTTATTTTTCCATTTGGTTCTCTCGATGTTGTGTCACTAGGGTGCGGGATAAGGCACGATGAACGGGGCCCGGTCGTTCTGGCTTATTATCAGGCGGGGTTGTAAGGATTATGCTGTTCAAAGGTCGATATATATATATATCTTTGAAAGGCAACCGTTTTGGTTGGCCTATTTTCTTTTATCTTGATCCATATCTATTTGTATGTTTAAGTTTTTATTTCCGCTGGTTTTTCTCTGATGTTGTATCACTAGGGTGCCCGGGGTAAGGCACCATTCACGGGCCCGGGTTCGGGTCGTGACAGTATGTCCCCGCTTTAGTGGAAGACATGGAGAATAGAGTGCACTGCTACGTTACAGGGCTCGATGATTATTTAGCGGAGGGTTGCACGGGTGTAGCTCTTCAGCCGGGCATGGACATTGCCCGCATGCAGGCTTATGCGCAGATCGAGAACGTAGAGGTTGTGAGAATGACCAAGATCGCGAGAAGAGGCCGGGGAAAGCAGGTCCTTTGGTAACTTTCGAGGCGGCGGCCTCGTGAAGATCGATATGTACCTCGGTAGATCTGAGTGCCCTCGTGGTCTTGGGGCGTTCGGGATGTTCAGGAATGGGTCAGGGCTCCAGGACTTCAGGTTTCCAGGGAAGAGGGGTGTTAGTCAGATGAAGCCACCTCTACCTCGGTGTGGTCGATGTGGTAGACCCCATCTCGGGGAGTGTCGTACTATTTCGACAGCTTGTTATGCTTGCGGCTAACAGGGCCATTTTGTGAGAGACTGTCTGACCAGAGGTGGCACTGGTGGGATAGCACATTCTACTGGATCAGTTGCGGGTTCTTCGCCTTTAATAGCTAGGCAGGATGTTCATACACCGACAGGCCATGGCAGAGATCGTGGTGGGAATTTCCAGTTTTAGCGCCCCTTTGAACCACCTATTTGATTTCAGGTATATCCTTAACCCTCTAGAGACTAGTTGTTACACCCCGTAATTACAAGACATGTATTAAGAACGTACGTAAGAACTCAGAAATGTTAAGATTAGAGACTTGTAAAAATTTATCGGAATTATGGAATTGTCGGAAAACGTAATATTGTGACGAATAGGAGGGCGACATGTGTCACCCCCTTTAGTGAGCTTGGACGAAAAATACCATGGGTATAAGGGTCATTTGACCATTGTTAGGATGACAAAGTCTTGCAACTTGAAGAGCTTGATAATATTGACTTAGTCAATGGGACCACATGTCTTGATATTTAATAGAACTTCATCCAAGCCACACATTTGTGCACACCTTGACCCTCCATGTTACTATATAGTAGTACTAGTAGCAAGACTAACTTCTACACTTAGAAAAAATTTCAAGAATTTGAAGAACACATTGAGAGTGCTCTCGGGTTCACTAAAACCCAACAAGAAAAAAATTTGTTTGTTGTCCATTAAGCTCCACACTTTAAACCAAGGTTCATGAGGGTATTGTAAGGGTATCTCAATAGAAAAATCCCGGAAAAAGATAGTTTTCGTATTAGTCGCAAGATGAAAACCTAGTTGCTTTCTTAGGTTTTGTTTGGAAGATTGAAGGAAAGTTGTTTGTGTTATTCTAAGGGTCTCAAGTGGCGGATTGAAGTGTCAAGAAGAGGCTCTAAGTTGCTAGGGAGTGACTTCGGATTTGAAGTTGGACTAAGACTCGTTGAGGTAATAATCTTGTCTCTTAAAGTGTTACAAGATTATACATTGTTGTTAGCCTTACATGTTTGCTAGCAGGAAATATATGTGTTGAAGTTTTATAAGTGTTATGAATTGTTGTAGCCTAAAATCCGAAATGTCATATAAGCCATTTGAAGTTGGATTACAATTTGGTCGTTAATTAGAATCGCCGCATGTTACTTACTTGAAGATTATAGTAGTTATAATCGATTGCGACTTGATATCATGTTATGCTAACAATTTGGATTGAAAAGGAAATTGGATAAGAATTGGTATTGTTGTATCCCAAGTTGTCGGATTTACACTTGTAGTTGTATTAGTTTGATATCAATTGTGTGGCGGAATTTTACACGTCTAGTAGGCGTGTAATCCCCTATTGTTAATTGCATTGTTGGGCCTTAAATGTGGCGTGTTTGGTTATTGAATTTGGCCTTGAAAAAGGTGGCAAAGTATGTAGAAACAAAGGAAGTGTTGTCCGATTTTCCGTAGAATTTAGTGACTTTGTACTTATAATATTCTACGTTTGAAGTAAGAAGTTAATAGACGTATTATGGTCATTATAGGTTGACATACTACGTGGGGGATATTGTACTTGGAAAGTGGTTTGACCCGAAGAGGTATGTAGAACTTTCCTATCTTTTGAGCATGAATAGTTGCACGTATATAGTACGGTAGACGTATAAGATCTTGATATCCTTTACTTGTTTTAAGAATAGCCAAGTTGGGTGAGTTAGGATATTAACTCACTTCTTTAAAAGTATTAAGGATGTCTTAAGTTTTTTTAAAGTTAAGGGACTTGAAGTGTTTTAAAGTATATGATACTTGTGTCGTTTTAAACGTATAAGTCCCTTGGATAGGAAATTGTAATTGGCTAAGGTATAAATTTAATATTACGACTTTATGGGAAGTTGGTTATATTAGCTTTATGGAAAGATAAATAAGGATAAATGACTTGATTTAATGAAAGACAATTTGATTTTAAGGCATCAATTGCCTAAGGTTTTAAAAGAAAAGAAGTCACTTGATTTGGAAGCCTAATTTTATTTCTAAAGGTATTGTGACTTGTCTTGAAAAGTAAATGTGACTTGATACTACGGTTATTAGTATCTTGGAAGTTTTATATGAAAAAGAGTCATTTTTAAAAGAGTGGAAGTACGTAGTACTTTGGGTTAAATTCCCGGATTGTTATAAAGACATGTTAGTGCCTTAAGTAAACTAAAATGAGAATGTATATGAACAAGACTAATAAGAAGTTAGGGGATTCTTAACTTGCTTAGGTTATGTATGATAAGCCGGTAGGGCTTATGTTTTGTATGATGGTCGTTTGAGCTAGGGTAAGAGTATAAATGAGGGGTAAACCCCCAAGACGTTATACCACCTTCTCCAGGGTAAGAGTATAAATGAGGGGTAAACCCCCAAGACGTTATACCACCTTCTCCGGGGTAAGAGTATAAATGAGGGGTAAAACCCTAAGACGTTATACCACCTTCTCCAGGGTAAGAGTATAAATGAGGGGTAAACCCCCAAGACGTTATACCACCTTCTGAGTATGATTGAGGGGTAAACCCCCAAGACATTATACCACTCCATGGATTTGCTACCCATGATGCGAGGAATACCTCATGCGGGTCCACACGACCCTTGCGGGTGAAATAGTCCCAGGATGTAGGATTGCTTAATGATACTGCGGGCGGGTTGTCCTGCTTTGATCGAGAGCCTCCTATTTTTTGTGCAGTATGTATACTCTTATTTTACTCTCATTGTTAGTAAGGCACAGTGAACTGTAATTTGATTATCACACATGTCTCCGGCTTTGTTTTAAACTTATGATGTAATTACAGTATTTTCCCGGTTTACATACTTAGTACATATTGTGTACTGACCCCCTTTCCTCGGGGGCTGCGTTCATGCCGCAGGTAGGGGTAAGCAGGTGGTGGATCCTCATTCTTAGGATCACTGATCAGCGCCGAAGCTATTTCTCGGAGGCTTGTCTTTTGTACGATATTTCCACGATGTTGTAGATTTATGTACATTCAGGGGTATGGCGGGGCCCTGTCCCGCCACAGTTGTTATTCCTAGAGGTCTGTAGTCACATGTTGTGGTTTGGGTTGTAAGGACAGAGTGGTAAGGTTTTACTTGTGATTATGTATATTTTATGGAAGGCGGCCTTATCGGCTAGCCTGTGTTGTTTATTATCGAAACATGTTTATATGTTGTGTATGTTCATTGCTATTCTCGATGTTTACGAGCAGGGTGCGGGTAGGGCACGATCGCGCCCAGTGGTCGTGACAAAAGTGGTATCAGAGCAGTTAGTCATCGGAAAGTGTCTACAGACCGTGTCTAGTAGAGTCTTGATTATCGGTGTGTTGTGCACCACATCAATAATCAGGAGGCTGCAGGACATTTAGGATTGGTTTCCATTATTCTCTCTCTCTGAGATCGTGCAGTAGAGCTGTCTTATTAGGTTGAATCCTCTCGGACCTATTCTTATGTAACAGTTATGCCTCCACGAAAGGCGACCGGGCGGAAGGGCAAGGCAGCAGCAGGAGCTGCTAGCGGTACGCAGAGAGTTACTAGGACTCGTGCACGCACTATGCCCGAGGTAGTAAGCGGTCGGCGAGTTCATTCTGGCGGTATTAGAGGAGCCGAGAGCGGCAGTAGCTCCAGAGGTTCCGGTACCAGAGCCTCCAATCCACAGTCAGGAGCTGAGTATAAAGACTACGGGGAGCAGATCCGGTTATTGACCAGCATAGTAGCGAGCGTGGCGAGCGAGTGAGTAGCTAACCCTAGAGCCGACAGTTTGCGGATTCGGGATTTTCTGGGTTGTCATCCACCCGAGTTTTATGGTTCAAGGTCTGAGGAGGATCCGCAGGAGTTCATTCGGCGATTCTGACTTACTATGCAGTTCTTAGGGCTTGAGAGGCAGTCGATCATGCTAGCCTCTTACCGGTTACGCGATATTGCGTTGAACTGGTTTGAGTCATGGGAGCTGTCGAGAGGTGAGGATGCTCTTCCAGCTGTTTGGGAGGAGTTCACAGAGGCCTTCCTGGATCACTTTTTGCCTCCTGAGATAAGGAGAGCCCGCGTAGATAGATTCTTGACCTTGAGGCAGAATGGGAGGACTATCAGAGAGTACATCCTGGAGTTTGACTCATTGGCCAAGTATGCGCACACCATTGTAGCTGACATGGCGGACAGAGTTCATCGTTATGTGATAGGGCTAGACCGTCATATGATTACTGCATGCTTGGGTGTGGCTCTTCAGCCCGATATGGATATAGCCAGGATACAGGCCTATGCGCAGGGGATAGAGGACAGAGAGATGGAGGATCATCTTGACGCCGGCCAGAGGGCAGGGATCACGACCGACCGGGGCGCGGCGGTGCCCTACAGGCACCCGTTCAGGTATTCATCAGAGAATAACAGCGGAACATACACAACGTACAACATGTTTAGACAATAATATCACAGGCTAGCCGATAAGGCCGCCTTCCATAAAATATGCATAATCAAAAGCAAAACTGTACAACTCGGTTCTTACAGCCCAAACCACAACATATGACTACAGACCTCTAGGAATAACAACAGTGGCGGGACAGGACCCCTCCATACCCCTGAATGTACATAAATCTACAACATCAGGGAAAGATTGTACCAAAAAGACGAGCCTCCGGAGAAATGGAGCTTCTGTCGTCTGATAAGTGATCCTAAGAATGAGGATCCACCACCTGCTTACCCCTACCTGCGGCATGAACGCACTTCCAGAAAGCGGGTCAGAACAATATGTACCAAGTATGTAAAGCGGAAAATCGTAATTACATCATAAGTTTAAAACAAAGCCGGAGACATGTATGATAACAAAATTACAGTACACAGTGCCTTACTAATAATGAGAGTAACTAATAGTATACGTACAACATAAAAATAGGAAGTTCACGATCAAAGCAGGACCATCCGCCCACAGTATCATTTAGCAATCCTACTCCTGGGACTATTTCACCCGCATAGGTCGTGTGGACCCGCATGAGGTATTCTCGTGATAGTCAGACCGCCGCATGGGACTATTTCACCCGCATAAGCCCATAAGGACTCGCATGAGGCATTCCTCGCATCGTGGGTAGCAAATCCACGGAAACAGGTGGTATAACGATTTTGGGGATTTACCCCTCATTTTTACTCTTACCCTGAAGCAGGTGGTATAGAGATCTTGGGGATTTACCCCTCAGATATACTCTTACCATGAAGAAGGTGGTATAAGGATCTTGGATTTACCCCTCAGATATTGTTATACCCCGTATTTCCTGAGTATGTACGTGAGGGCATACGTATATTAATTTGAGCCTTAAAGTAAGCATAGTTTCGAAATTTGTACACAAGTGCCAAAAAGAGTCGTTTTTCGACGAAACGTTTCCACAGCTTTCGTAGGGAAAATTCCGGCTATGTCATTTATAATTTTTGCGGATTTTTCCGAGAGACGAAATATTTTGGACCAACGGGAGGGTGACACTTGTCACCCAAGTGGACGGTTTGGTTGAGCTCCCTTTGGCACGTTTTTTTCATGTTTCTTGCCTTAAACATTTGGTCAATGTTTGGCTAGATATTTTGTGTAGTAGATGAGAAAGTGGGGCCCACAAACACTTGTCCAAATCCTAGCCCTACACTTGCCTAACACTTGTCTTCATCTTGGCCATTGGTTGGCCATTGCTTGACCTATAAATACCCCCCTTAGTTGATGAACTTCTTCATCCAAAAATCATTCTCCAAGTCTCAAAATCCCTCCCCCAAGTGTAGCATTCGGCCAAGTCCTCCCCTTTGTTGGGCCTTGTGGTAGAGCCTACCCCCTAGCCTAGTTGTTTCGTATAATACCCTTGTTGTGGTATAGAAATACTCTCCTACTATTGTTATAATCCCCAAATACATCGGCCTACATACCTAGTAGTATTCCCAAGGTCACCCCGAACCGAAAAGCCCATCAATACTAGTATCCTTTCCGTGAGCCACTAAACGAAACCCTTTGGTAAAATCTCCACCGTAGTTGAAGTTATAAGTAGAAGTTGGTTAGAACTTCTAAGGGTTGGTTGGAGCGGTCGGAGCGCATGAGTAGGAGCTAAACCTTGCTCAGGATCGACATATAAACTCGGATAATTTTGGGCTTATCGAGGTAAACATTCCTAACCTTCACAGTAATTGGAAATTACATGTTGTAGGAGTATATAGTTAAGTATACTATATATAGAACGAACATAGTTGTGCGGCAATGTCTTTTGACTTAAGCTCGAATAATACTTACAGCAATGTCTTGCGACTTAAGCTGAATTTAAAGAAGAGAATCTGACGTAATTACATAGGGTGTATTACAGTAGACTTGTGTAGCATTCTTGTGTAGTAGAATTGTACACGTCGGTTAGGCGTGTTAACCCCTCGGTTGGCTTGGTAGCGGCCTCGATAGAGGAGGAGATTTACATTGCTGCGGGGAGGAGAGTCTTCGAATTTTACGTAGAATATTCTACATTGAGATCTAAGATGTTAATAGGCGCCTTGTGGCCTCTATAGGTTGAAATACTACGTGTGGCGTGGTACTTGGCTTAAGGAGTAGCCGACGGTTTGAGGTACTTGGAGCGTTTGGCTATTAGTCGATAATCGTCGCGGTATGTGAACCTCTTCCTATCTTTTCTAGCATGATATGTGTGTAACTATGTAGTACGGTAGACGTCACGTGTGCTAAATGTATTTGATTGGTTTGAGACATAAAGTGTTATAACGGCTTTATGGGAGGTTGGTTATAACGACTTTATGTAGATAAGAAAATGCTTTGTGATTGTTAAAAGGTAACGATTTGACTTATAACTGACTTGATGTGTGATAATAAAGCATTTGAGGTATTTCATTAAGAAACCGTTTTGAAAGAAGAGTAATACTTGGTTTTGAAAACATAAGAGTTATACTAGCTTTATGGGAAGTTAGGTATAACGTCTTAAGAGACTTGACTTGATATGGATGTTAGTGTGAAACCTCATTCGTAAGTAATGAGTACTTGATTTTAAAAGGAATAATGTTTCTTGATTGAAATCAGAATAAGTATCGAACAAACCACTGCAGCGCTAATAAAGGAAAATGTAATGACTAACGAAGTATTATTAAAACCAGTAGAAACCTCCATCTGCATAGAAGCTAAGATGAGACAAAATGATATTACATTTTCTAGATCATGGCTGCTTAATAAGATTGATTATGATCAAGAATAACCTACTCGCCTAGGGCATATGTTACTCAATTGTTTTAAAAGAGATTAAGACATTGAACTATGAAACTTTTCTAAAAAGAGACTTGCGTAATTGAAATTAGGCAAACTGGAACTTTAGGGTAAAGAAAGGCATTGTGTTGTCTTGAAATGGTTTAAAACATAACGTGTTATAACAGCCTTATGGGAAGTTGGTTATAACGACGTTATGAAAACAAAAGAAGGTTTTATCACTGGTTTTAAGGTGGTAACTTGACTTTAAAAAAAGAGAAGTGTTTTGGTCTAAAAAGAAGGCATGGTGTTGCCTTAATTTGGTTTTAAAAAGGATAGTATGGAAGTTGTTTTAGTTTATTTAAAAGATATAAGTCACTCTATTTTTATACTACGGGTATCGGGTGACTTTTATAAAAGGAATAAATCTCTTTAAAAGGAATTTAACGTACGTAGTACTTTAGGGGTAAAACCCGAACTTGGGCATAAAAATGAAAGTACTTCGAGTTGTGTATAAACTTGCCTATGCTTGTTGTTGTGAAACTTGCCTATGCTTGTTGTTGTGAAACTTGCCTATGATTGTTGTGATAACCTTTGTTGTGCAAGAATTGTGTTTCTATACTACCGCGTCTCTCGATGGAGGGTCGGTTGACTTGTTGAGAACTTACTTGGACGTGACCGGCAGTGATGGATAAATTCCACGGGTACGTTCCTGTTGATAGTGTTACTTTTGTTAATCGCTTTGGACATACTGACACGATGCGTAGCGCACGGGTATGCTTCCACTTTGATTACCGCCTTGTTGTCTTATTGTTTCCCTTTGGACATATCGACACGATCGTAGCGCTGCGGGTATGCTTCCATTTGGAATCTGTCTTATTGTTTCCCTTTGGACATCCGACACGATCGTAGCGCAGCGGGTATGCTTCCATTTGGAATGTTGTCTTATTTGTTCCCTTTGGACATCACGACACGATGCGTAGCGCGCGGGTATGCTCCCATTTGGATTCTGTCTTGTTGTTATCATATCATATCGCCGACGGTGAGAAGGTACTCACGGGCAGGATTGATGTTGTGGGCGTGAGACCACGAATTGATATAATCATATGTGTGTGTCGTAGTTTGGTTATCATACCGCTCTCGCCTTTTATAGGCTAGTATGATTTCATTTACGATATTTTATAGTTTCACATACTTGGTACTGTTGATCGACCTCGCCGGGCTGCGTTCATGCGTAGGTAGAAGTACATCATTGTCGATCCATTTTAGGATCACCTTTCAGCGTATTGGGAAGCTCCGTTCCTTGGAGGCTTATCTTTGGTATGTTACCCCGATGTCAGTAGGTTCTTATGCAGATCGAGGTATGGCGAAGCCTGTCGTCATAGTTGTTGTATAAATCTTAGAGGTCTGTAGCACTGTTGTGGGCAGGGTTTGTAAAAAGGATAACTGTTCGGGTATTTATGTATATATGATGAAGGCAACTGTTTTGGTTGGCCTGTTTATTTATCTTGTCTCTTAATTCATATTCATGTTTTTATTTCCGCTGATTTTCTCTGATGTTGTATCACTAGGGTGCCCGGGGTAAGGCACCAGTCACGGGCCCGGGTTCGGGTCGTGACAGATATACTCTTACCCTATCTCAACCGGTCATCATACATAACATAAGCACTACCGGCTTATCATACAATAAGTAAGCAAGTTAAGAAATCCCCCTAACTTCTTATTAGTCTTATTCATATACACTCTCATTTTAGTTTACTTAAGGCACTAACATATCTTTTATAAAAATCCGGGAATTTAACCCAAGTACTACATACTTCTACTCTTTAAAACAAATGACTCTTTTTAGTATAAAACTTCCAAGACACTATTAACCATAGTATCAAGTCAAAATTACTTTTCAGGACAAGTCACAATACCTTTAGAAATAAAGTTAGGTTTCTAAATCAAGTGACTCCTTTTCTTATAAAACCATAGGCAATTGATGCATTAAAATCAAATTGCCTTTCATTAAATCAAGTCATTTATCTTTCCATAAAGCTAATATAACCAACTTCCCATAAAGTCGTTATATTCACTTTATACCTTAGCCAAATACAATTTCCTATCAGAGGGACTTATACGTTTAAAACGAAACAAGTATCACATACTTTAAAACTCTTCAAGTCCCTTAACTTTAATAAAACTTAAGACATCCTTAATACTTTCAAAGAAGTGAGTTAATCTCCTAACTCACCCGACTTGGCTATTCATAAAACTAGTAAAGGATATCAAGGTCTTGTACGTCTACCGTACTATATACGTGCAACTAGTCATGCTCAAAAGATAGGAAAAGTTCTACATACCTCTTCGGGTCAAACCACTTGCCACGTACAATATCCCGCCCGTAGTATGTCAACCTATAATATCCACAATACGTCTATTAACGCCTTACTTCAAACGTAGAATATTATAAGTGTAAGGTCACTAAATTCTACGAAAAATTGGACAGCACCTCCTTTGTTTCTACTTACTTTGCCACCTTTTTCAAGGCCGAATTCAATAACCAAACACGCCACATTTAAGGCCCAATCAATGCGATTAACAATAGAGGATTACACGCCTACTAGACGTGTAAAATTCCGCCCCACAAACGATATCAAACTAATACAAACTACTAGTCCAATTCGGCCACATTGAGTACAATAACATCAATTCTTATCCAATTTCCATTTCAATCCAAGTTGTTAGCATAACATGATATCAAGTCGCAATCGATTATAACTACTATAATCTTCAAGTAAGTAACATGCGACGATTCTTATAAATGACCAAATTGTAATCCAACTTCACATGGCTTAAATGACATTTCGGATTTAAGGCTACAATCAGTCCATAATACTTAAGAAACTTCAACACATATACTTCATGCTAGCAAACATGTAAAGCTAACAACAATATATAATCTTGTAACACTTAAGAGACAAGATTATTACCTCAACGAATCTTAATCCAACTCCAAATCCGAAGTCGCTCCTTAGCAACTTAGAGTCTCTTCAAGACACTTCAATCCGCTACTTGAGACCCTTAGAACAACACCAACAAATTTCCTTCAAACTTCCAAACAAAACCTAGAAGGCAACTAGGTTTTCACCTTGCGACTAATACGAAAACTATCTTTTTTCCGAGATTTTTCTATTGAGATACACTTACAATACACTCAAGAACCTTGGTTTAAAGTGTGGAGCTTAATGGACAAGAAACAAAAAAAAATTCTTTTCAAATGGGCATGAACCCGAGAGCAACTATTGTGAGTTCTTCAATTTCTTGAAAATTTGGCTAAGTGTTGAGCTTGTCTTGCTACTAGTAGTATTATATAGCACAATGGAGGGTCAAGATGTGCACAAATGTGAGACTTGGATGACTTTCAATTAAATATCAAGACTTGTGGACCCTTTGACTAAGTCAATATTGTCAAGCTCTTCAAGTTGCAAGACTTAGTCATCCTACAAAGGTCAAATGACCCTTTAGTCCTTGCCTATTTTCGTCCAAGGCACCATAAGGGGGGTGACACGTGTCGCCCGCCCATTCGTCACAATATTACGTTTTCGACAATTTCATAATTCCGATAAATTTTTACAAGTCTCAAATCTTAACACTTGTGAGTTCTTACGTACGTTCTTAAAACATGTCCTGTAAATACGGGGTGTAACATTCTTCCCCCATTAGAAACATTCGTCCCCGAATGTTCTTCCGGAGTCAAACTTATAATTAGTGACATAGTTTCCTTTCACAACCCCGACATACCAATAATGCCACACATGGCCACATAATAACATTTAAACAAAAGAAATACTTCAATTAAAATTTGACAAGTAAGGGGAAACGAATTACCTGAAGGTGTAGGGAATAAGTGAGGATACTTCCTCAACATGTCCTCCTCCGCTTCCCAAGTCATCTCCTCCCGGTTGTCATTCCTCCACAAGACTTTGACGGAAGACACATCCTGTCCGATCGCTGACTGGCGATCGAGTATCGCTATGGGACTCTCCTCATACGATAACCCCTCTGTAACCTGGACCTCACTAGCAGGGAAAACTCTCGCTGGATCTCTGATACACTTCCACAACATAGAAATATGGAAGACCGAATGTACCGCCTCTAACTCTGATGGCAGATCCAACTCATAGGCAACCTTGCCTACTCGACGGACGATCTGGTAGGGCCCAATGTACCTTGGGCTGAGTTTCCCCTTCTTACCGAATCTCATCACACCCTTCATGGGTGACACCTTCAAGAAGACCCAATCGCTCACGAAACTCCACGCCGACGCCGATTATCCGCATATGACTTCTGCCGACTCTGAGCTGCTAACAGACTCTCCTGGATAAGCTTCACCTTATCTACAGCCTGCTGAACCAAGTCTGGGCCAACTAACTGCACCTCACCCACGTCGAACCAACCAATCGGCGATCTACATTTCCGCCCATATAAAGCCTCGTATGGCGTCATCTGTATACTGGAATGGTAGCTGTTGTTATAAGCAAACTCCACAAGAGGCAAATGATCCTCCCAGCTACCCCTGAAATCAATCACGCATGCTCGCAGCATATCCTCAAGTGTCTGGATAGTATGCTCTGCTGCCGTCGACCGAGGATGAAATGTTATCTTGAGACTCACTGTGTCCCTAATCCCTACGGAAAGACCTCCGAAGTTAGCCGAACCGGGCTCCCTATCGATATAATCGACACCAGACACCGTGCGACCTCACAATCTCTCGATGTACAACGGCATAGTCCTCACCAAAATGTCGCCGATGGAAGGAAATGGGCTGATTTCGTCAGCCTTTCAACAATAACCCAAATGGAGTCGTACTTCCTCTTAGTACGAGGTAACCCTGTAACAAAGTCCATGTTGATCACCTCCCACTTCCAAGTCGGGATCTCAATATTCTGCAATAATCCACTGGGCCTCTGGTGCTCGACCTTGACCTGCTGGCAATTAGGACACTATGCAACAAAACCTGCCACGTCCCTCTTCAGGCCATCCCACCAATACAAACATCTGAGGTCATGGTACATCTTGGTCGACCCCGGATGAATAGAATAACGAGCACTGTGTGCCTCCCAAAATCTGGCGAAGTCTGTCACATCGGGAACACAACTGGCCGGCCCTCAAATCTTAGCACCCCATCAGGCGCTACCTCGAATAGACTCTTCTCCTCCTGAAGAGTTGCATCTCGATACCGTACCAACACTGGGTCCTCAAACTGTCGCCTCTTCACCTCATCAACGATGGAAGACTCGGCAACCTCACGAACCCGTACCCCACTATCGTCGGTATCGATCAACCGAACCCCAAGGCTCGCTAGCTGGTGGATCTGACGGACCATGTCCTGTCTTTCTGGCTGTACCTCTGACAGGCTCCCCATCGATCTACGACTCAAGGCATCGGCAACTACGTTGGCTTTCCACGGATGATATAGAATATCAACATCATAATCTTTCAGAAACTCTAACCACCGTCTATGTCGCAAGTTCAGCTCTCTCTGCCTGAAGATATACTGGAGGCTCTTGTGGTCTGTATAAATATCCACATGAACCCCATACAAATAATGTCTCCAAATCTTCAAGGCATGAATAACTGCGGCCAACTCTAAGTCGTGGGTAGGGTAATTCCTCTCATGCTTCCGTAACTGCCGGGAAGCATAGGCTATAACCTTGTCGTGCTGCATCAAAACACACCCTAGCAGATGCGATGCATCACAATAGATCACGTGCCTAACCGCCGGGAAGAGTAGGCGGGCGTAGTCAACCTTTACTTCAGAATGGAAACCCTTCGCAAGCCTCATCGGCTGGAACTTGGCCGCCACGAGTCACCTAGTCAGCGGTCTTGAAATTGAAGCAAAGCGCTCCAAACCTACGATAATAACTTGCCATACTAAGAAACTGCGCACTCGGCCGGAGTAGTAGGTCTCGGCAAGACTTAGCGCCTCAATCTTTTCCGTATCCACCCGAACACCATCACCAATAATATGCGGGAATGCCACTGAGGCCAACCAAAACTCACACGGAGAACTTGGCGAATAGCGCCGGCTCAGGAGGACCCCAATCACCGCCCTTGTTATACCGTATTTCCGGAGTATGCGTGAGGCGTGTATAATAATTTAAGCCTTAAGGATTGGCTAGTTTGAAAATTGTACACAACACGATTAGAGTCGTTCTTGACGAAACGTTTCCACGACTTTCGTAGGAAAATTCCGGCTATGTCATTAATAATTTTTGCGGATTTTTAGAGGCGAAACATTTTGGACCAACGAGAGGCGACACTTGTCACCCTCTGGTGGAAGGAGTGGACGGCAACAAAGGGGCAAGGTTGGACGATTTTGTGCCTTTCCCTTGGTCAAGGGTTAGGTAGGATATTTTGTGGTAGATGGATAAGGTAGCACGTGGCTAAATCTTGGCCTTACACTTGCTATGCACTTGTCTTCATCTTGGCCATTGGTTGGCCTTCACTTGACCTATAAATACCCCTTAGTTGATGAACTTTCTTCATCCAAATATTGAGCAATCTACCTAAGTCTCAAAATACTCCCTCCTCTTGTGGTTCTCGTCCAAAGCCTCTCCCCTCCCACTCCTAGTGGCCCTTGGCGAGAAACTCCCACTCCCTTTGTAGTGGTTAGCGTAGGGTACCCCTAGCCTAGTTGCCTCGTATAAATACCCCCTTTGTGGTATAGAAATACTCTTCAGTATTGTTATAATGCCCAAAATACTTTAGCCAAATACCTTGTAGTACTTTCCAAAGTACCCTTTATCTGAAAATCCGGAAAATACTATTATACTTCCCTTTAGCCACAAAACGAAACCCTAAGGAAATCTTCACAGTAGTTGAAGTTATAAGTAGAAGTTGTGTAGAACTTCTAAGGGTTTCTTGGAGCGGATGGAGCACTCGGAGTAGGAGCTAAACCTTGCTCGGGAGGCGACATTAAACTTGGATAATTTTGGGCTTATCGAGGTAAACACTCTTGACCTTACATTGTAATTGGAAATTACATGTTGTTGGAATATATAGTTAAGGTATACTATATATAGAATTGAACATAATAGTGCGGCAATGTCTTTTGACTTAAGCTGAATAATACTTACGGCAATGTCTTGCGTCTTAAGCTGAATTTAAAGAAGTGGCGAACTGTAATTACATAGAATTGTATTCTGATAGACTTGTGTAGTATTCGTGAGTAAAATTGTACACGTCAGGTTAGGCGTGCAAACCCCCGGTTGGCTTGGTAGCGGCCTCGGTAAAGAGGAGATTAACGCATTGCGGGAGAGTCTTTGCCGAATTTTACGTAGAATATGGAGCGATGAGATCTAGATGTTAATAAGCGCCTTGTGGCCTTATAGGTTGAAGTACTACGTGTGGTGCGATCTCGTGGCTTAAGGCGTGGCCGACGGTTTGAAGTACTTGGAGCGTTTTGCTATTAGTCGGCACTCGTCGCGAGGTATGTGAACCTCTTCCTATCTCTTCTAGCATGATATGTGTGAACTATGTAGTACGGTGAGCGTACGTGTGTTATCGTGTTTGATTGTTTTTAAAAACATAAAGTGTTATAACGGCTTTATGGGAAGTTGGTTACGACTTTATGTAGGTAAGAAAATACTTTGTGGTTTTAAAAGGTAAGCGATGTGAATTATACCGGCTAGTTATAATAAAGAACTTGATGTATTTCAAAGGATTTATAAATCGTTTTGAAGGAGAGTAACACTTGGTTTTAAAGGTTTTAAAAGAGTTATACTAGCTTATGGGAAGTTAGGTATAATGTCTTAAGAAAGGTAAAGAAAATGGTTTACTGATGTTAGAAGTTAAAAGACTTGATCTTATAAGACAAGAGACTTAACTTATTTGTTTTAATGTGGATGTTTGTGTGAAACCTCATTCGTGAGTAATGAGTACTTGGTTTTATTTAAAGGGATAATGTTTCTTGATTTGGAAATCGAATGTGTATCGACAGGACCAACTGCAGCGTTAATAAAGGAAAATGTATTGAATAATGAAGTATTGTATTAAAAACCAGTAGAAACCTCCATCTGCATAGAAGCTAAGATGAGACAAAATGATATTACATATCCTAGATCATGGTTGCTTAATAAGATCGATTATAAACAAGAATAAACTACTCACATATAAGGCATATGTTTCTCAAATCATTAAAGGAGAATTATGTTTTAAAGGATTAAAACTATGAACTACGAAACCTTTTCTAAAAATGAGAAACTTGAGCATTTGAAATTAGGCAAACTTGAACGTTTGGAAAATAAGGTTGTTACGTGATTTTACAAAGGAAAGAATTTGTTTACTTAACAATGTTCGTCACTCTATTTTTATACTACGGACATCGGGTGACTTTTATAAAAGGAATGGATCTCTTTAAAAGGAATTTAACGTACGTAGTACTTTAGGGTTAAAAACCCGGACTTTGGCATAAAATGGAAGTAACTTGAGTTGTGTAAGTTGCCTATGCTTGTGTGGTGTAACTTGCCTATGCTTGTGTTGTGTAACTTGCCTATACTGGTTGTTGTGTAACTTGCCTATGCTTGTGTTGTGTAACTTGCCTATGCTTGTTGTTGCGTAACTTGCTTATGCTTGTGGTGATAGCCTTGGTTGTGCAAGAATAGTTATTTTATGGACTAGCTCTCCATGAGGTTTCTTACTGTTCGGCCTTGGTCCCTGGTGGTCGGCTCTCGTACTTGCCCCGTCTCATGGCTGATTCGGCCTTGGTACCGTAGTCACCCTCGACTTGCCCGTTCGGTGTAGTAGCGAAGTCTCGTGATCTGACCTTGGTCCTGGTGGTCACCCTCGTACTTGCCGGTCAGCTCGTGGCCGGCCTTGAGTATCCGATGGTCGGCTCGACTTGCCCCGTATCGGCCGTGTTTTGGTTGCATTATATTATTGGTACGGTCGGATCTGGTAGTTATACTTGTCTATACGGTTTTTATGACACAGTGGGACTCGGTGTTCATGTATACTCCTTGGTATTGTCATATCATAAGCTAGCGGTGAGGAAGAAATTCCACAGCACAGTGATAATTTGGGCGTGAGTCACGACTTGATGTATCGGGTTATATGTATGTCTTGTAGTTTGGTCATCATACATGTCTCCCCTTTATATAGTATTATGATTTCATTTACGATATTCAGTTTCACATACTTGGTACTGTTGTCTTGACTCCTCGGGCCGAGCGTATAAAGAGGCGAGCCTGCACGAAACAGAGCCCGAACCGTGGCTCTCCGTATGGCACATCACGAGAAGGGCGTTGGGCATGCCTCGGGGATCGCAAGCAGCCGGTACACTTTGTAGGTCGCTGAGAAGGTTAATGCCTCAGCGGCGCCGGCCTGATGACAAAGTGGTATCGTGAGCGATTAGTCCTCGGAAAGTGTCTCTGAGGTGTCTAGTAGAGTCTTGATTATCGATGTGTTGTGCACCACATCTATAATCGAGGAGGCGCGAGACATTTAGGATTGGTTTCATTCTTCTCATTCGAGATCGTGCCTTAGAAGTGTGATAAGATTGGACCCTCGACATACTTCATTTTACGATTATGCCTCGCGTAAAGCAACCGGGCCCGGGCAAAGGTGCGAGGCTGCGAGTAGAGCAATGGCGAGACCTGATACTGAGCCTCGATCCGCGATGCAGGCGAGAGGAGATGAGTTACAAAGTAGGCGATTAATGGCGGGGTTGTGGCGGACTTGAGGATAAGTGGACGCAGCGATTCGATGCTGATGGTTCACCCTAAATCAGATAGTTCGAGGCTACGGGATTTTACGAGTTGTAGGCGCGAGTTTTATGAGTCGAGGCACGAGGATGATCCGAGGAGTTCATCCAAGCGATTCTGACGGATCATGAGTGATCGAGCGCCGGAGACCGAGTCGGTGGTCTAGGTTCGCATCACCGCGTGATACCGCGATCGGTAGTTTGATTCGTGGGAGGCGTCGGGAGAGCATGCACTTCGGCTTTATGGGGCGAGTTCTCGGAGGCCTTTCTTGCACATTTCTTGCCTCGCGGATGAGAGGGCTCGAGCGAACAGATTTTTGGTGTTCTGGCGAGCAGGCGTGCGGTTCGGGAGTACAATGTGGAGTTCGACTCATTGGCGTGCGTCCGCGTTGGTAGCTAGTATGGAGGATCGAGTGCACCGATTTGTTCTGAGGCTCGGCGATCACCTAGCGAGAGTTGTTCGGGTGTAGCTCTTCACCGGGCATGGACGTTGCCGCGTGCGAGCTTATGCACAGGATGTGAGGAGAGGATAAATCGGCGGAATGACGAAGTCGGCGAAGAGGCGAGCAGCGAGGTCCTTTGGTGACTTTCGAGCGGACCGCCTCGGCGAGCGATTATGCGCCTCGCCCGATTCAGTGGTCCTCGCGGCGCCGGGACGCCGAGATATTCGGGAGAAGGTCGGGGCTCCTGTTTCAGATTTTGAGGAAGCAGGAATGCTCGCGGATGAGGTTACCCTTGTCTCGGTGTGGCGTTGTGGAAAGCTTCATAAGGGAGAGTGTCGTACTAACTCGGGAGATTGTTATTTTGCGGCCAGCGGGCCATCGGCAGAAGGCGCGACCGGGTAGCTGGTAGAGATAGCATGGACTACTAGGCGATTCGGGTTCTTCACCTTCCAGCCAGCAGGATGTTCATACCGTGAGCCGGTAGAGGTCGCGGTGGGAGTTCCCGATTTTAGCGGTCCTTTGAACCGCCTATTTTCAGTATATCCTTAACCTACAGAGACTTATTTGTATTGATGTTGATGATGTGTTTAGTGTTATGTTCGGATAGCTGCGCTAAAATGTGATTTAAAAACACGGTTAGAGAAAGGGTAAGTCCATGGGTTGTGCAAAATGAAAGTGGTAGCTTTCATGATGTGTTTAGCAAGATTGTTCCGTGTCGGCGAGCAAGAGTTGGCGCGACAGTGTGTCGGGTTGGGGCTATGTTGCGGGCCAACCCGCAGCCTGTTTCGAGGTGGGGTCAGCTGCAGGTGGTCGCGGTGGCAGGTCACGAGGGTGCTAGGCCCAGTTTAGATGACCATCGTATGAGTTCGTGGATACGTTCGACGAGAATCAGTTCGTGAAGGCCGAGAATGGCCTTAGAGGAGATCGAGGCTAGTAAGATGATCAAGTTTGGAGGTAGTGACTCCAAAGTTTTGGAAAGCAAGTATGGTGCATTATACTAGAAAGAGTTCGAGTGTTCGAGAAGGTACAACGAGATAGGGAGAAGTGAGCGTGCGTGATCGTTTCTTTTGAGAAATGAAGGTGCGAAGAGATTATATTTTTAGACCTTGGTGGGGACTTTTGAGGTAAACAGGTGATTCCTCGTTGGCTTGGATTTGGGGTTTTCGCGCATGTTATTTTTGTGGCGGTGTGGCATGTTTGGTTTCGTAAGTATAGTAGTAAAGGCTATCTGCACGTGTTTGTTTTGAGATCGAGAAGGAACATTCGGACGAATGTTTCTAAGAGGAAGAATGTTATACCGTATTTCAGTATATGCGTGAGGCGTCGTATAATAATTTAAGCCTTAAGGATTGGCTAGTTTCGAAAATTGTACACAACACCCGATTAGAGTCGTTCTTCGAAGAAACGTTTCCACAGCTTTGGTAGGGAAAATTTCGGCTATGTCATTAATAATTTTTGCGGATTTTTAGAGGCGAAACATTTTGGACCAACGAGAGGCGACACTTGTCACCCTCTGGTGGAAGGAGTGGACGGCAACAAAGGGGCAAGGTTGGGCGATTTTGTGCCTTTCCTTGGTCGAGGTTAGGTAGGATATTTTGTGGTAGATGGATAAGGTAGCACGTGGCTAAATCTTGGCCTTACACTTGCTATGCACTTGTCTTCATCTTGGCCATTGGTTGGCCTTCACTTGACCTATAAATACCCCTTAGTTGATGAACTTTCTTCATCCAAAAATTGAGCAATCTACCTAAGTCTCAAAATACTCCCTCCTCTTGTGGTTCTCGTCCAAAGCCTCTCCCCTCCTCCTAGTGGCCCTTGGCGAGAGCTCCCCCTCCTGTAGTGGTTAGCAGTGGGGTACCCCACTGCCTAGTTGCCTCGTATAAATACCCCTTTGTGGTATAGAAATACTCTTCAAGTATTGTTATAATGCCCAAAATACTTTAGCCAAATACCTTGTAGTACTTTCCAAAGTACCCTTTATCTGAAAATCCGGAAAATCTTGTTATACTTCCTTTAGCCACAAACGAAACCCTAAGGAAATCTTCACCGTAGTTGAAGTTATAAGTAGAAGTTGTGTAGAACTTCTAAGGGTTTCTTGGAGCGGATTGGAGCACTCGGAGTAGGAGCTAAACCTTGCTCAGGAGCGACATTAAACTTGGATAATTTTGGGCTTATCGAGGTAAACACTCTTGACCTTACATTTGTAATTGGAAATTACATGTTGTTGGAATATATAGTTAAGGTATACTATATATAGAATTGAACATCATAGTGCGGCAATGTCTTTTGACTTAAGCCTGAATAATACTTACGGCAATGTCTTGCGACTTAAGCCTGAATTTAAAGAACTGAACTGTAATTACATAGGACTGTATTACAGTAGACTTGTGTAGTATTCTGTGAGTAAAATTGTACACGTCCGGTTAGACGTGCAAACCCCCCCCCCTGGTTGGCTTGGTAGCCGGCCTCGGTAAAGGAGGAGATTAACGCTTGGGGAGAAGTCGCCGAATTTTACGTAGAATATGGAGCGATGAGATCTAGATGTTAATAAGCGCCTTGTGGCCTTATAGGTTGAAGTACTACGTGTGGTGCGATCTACGTGGCTTAAGGCGTGGCCGAGCGGTTTGAAGTACTTGAGCGTTTTGCTATTAGTCGGCACTCGCCGCGAGGTATGTGAACCTCTTCCTATCTCTTCTAGCATGATATGTGTGAACTATGTAAATACGGTGAGCGTCATGTGTTAAGCGTGTTTGATTGTTTTTAAAAACATAAAGTGTTATAACGGCTTTATGGGAAGTTAGTTACATGACTTTATGTAGGTAAGAAAATACTTTGTGGTTTTAAAAGGTAATCGATGTGAATTATAATGGCTAGTTATAATAAAGAACTTGATGTATTTCAAAGGATTTATAAATCGTTTTGAAGGAGAGTAACACTTGGTTTTAAAGGTTTTAAAAAGAGTTATACTAGCTTATGGGAAGTTAGGTATAATGTCTTAAGAAAGGTAAAAAAATGGTTTCTTGATGTTAGAAGTTAAAAGACTTGATCTTATAAGACAAGAGACTTAACTTATTTGTTTTAATGTGGATGTTTGTGTGAAACCTCATTCGTGAGTAATGAGTACTTGGTTTTATTTAAAGGGATAATGTTTCTTCGATTTGAATCGAAATGTGTATCGACAGCACCAACTGCGGCGTTAATAAAGGAAAATGTATTGAATAATGAAGTATTGTATTAAAAACCAGTAGAAACCTCCATCTGCATAGAAGCTAAGATGAGACAAAATGATATTACATATCCTAGATCATGGCTGCTTAATAAGATCGATTATAAACAAGAATAAACTACTCATATAAGGCATATGTTTCTCAAATCATTAAAGGAGAATTATGTTTTAAAGGATTAAAACTATGAACTACGAAACCTTTTCTAAAAATGAGAAACTTGAGCATTTGAAATTAGGCAAACTTGAACGTTTGGAAAATAAGGTTGTTACGTGATTTTACAAAGGAAAGCATTTTGTTTACTTAACAATGTTCGTCACTCTATTTTTATACTACGGACATCGGGTGACTTTTATAAAAGGAATGGATCTCTTTAAAAGGAATTTAACGTACGTAGTACTTTAGGGTTAAAAACCCGGACTTTGGCATAAAATGGAAGTAACTTGAGTTGTGTAACTTGCCTATGCTTGTGTGGTGTAACTTGCCTATGCTTGTGTTGTGTAACTTGCCTATACTGGTTGTTGTGTAACTTGCCTATGCTTGTGTTGTGTAACTTGCCTATGCTTGTTGTTGCGTAACTTGCTTATGCTTGTGGTGATAGCCTTGGTTGTGCAAGAATAGTTATTTTATGGACTAGCTCTCCATGAGGTTTCTTACTGTTCGGCCTTGGTCCCTGGTGGTCGGCTCTCGTACTTGCCCCGTCTCATGGCTGATTCGGCCTTGGTACCCGGTAGTCAGCCCTCGCACTTGCCCCGTTCAGTGTAGTGACGAAGTCTCGTGATACGGCCTTGGTCCCTGGTGGTCAGCCCTCGTACTTGCCCCGGTCAGCTACGTGACCGGCCTTGGTATCCGGTAGTCGGCTCTCGCACTTGCCCCGTATCGGCTTCGTGTTTTGGTTGCATTATATTATTGGTACGGTCGGATCTGGTAGTTATACTTGTCCTATACGGTTTTTATGACACAGGTGGGACCTGGTGTTCATGTATACTCCTTGGTATTGTCATATCATAAACTGCCGGCAGTGAGGAAGAAATTCCACGGGCACGAGTGATAATTTGGAGGGCGTGAGTCACTGACTTGATGAATCGGTTATATGTATGTCGTAGTTTGGTCATCATACATGTCTCCCTTTATATAGATTATGATTTCATTCTGATATTCACGATTTCACATACTTGGTACTGTTATCGACCTCCTTGGGGCCGCGTTCATGCCGCAGGTAGAAATCGTTTTGTCGATCCGCTCTTAGGATCACCTTTGGCGTATTGGAAGCTCCGTTCCTTGGAGGCTTATCTTTTGGTATGTGTTCCACTGAGTTGTAGGTTCTTGTACATTCGGGGTATGGCGGGGCCCTGTCCCGTCATAGTTGTTGTAAATCTTAGAGGTCTGTAGCACTGTGTGGGCAGGGTTTTGTAAAAAGGTTTAAACGATTCGTTTTGAAAGAGTTGTTTATATATATTTTATTGGAAGGTAACCGTTTGGTTGGCTTTGTTTTATTATCTTGTCTCATGTTCATGTTTAAGTTTTTATTTCCTGGTTTTCTCGATGTTGTATCACTAGGGTGCCCGGTAAGGCACGATCCACGGGCGAGGTTCGGTCGTGGCGATCCTCGTGATCTGCGTGCTCGCTGTCCGCGAATAAAACAGGATGTCATCAATTAATAGTATCACAAATGTATCAAAGGGCTTGAACACGGTTCATCAAATCCATAAATACCATGGGCGTTGGTCAAACCGAAAGACATAACCCTGAACTCATAGTGCCCATACCGGGTCCTGAATGCAGTCTTTGGGATATCTGCCTCTCGAACTCGTACCTGATGATAACCAGACCGCAGGTCTATCTTGGAGAAACACCTCGCACCCTGCAACTGGTCAAACAATCATCAATCTTGGGGAGGGGGTACCTATTCTTGATGGTTACCTTATTCAGCTGCCTGTAATCAACACACATACGCAGCGTCCCATCCTTCTTCTTTACAAATAAAATCGGCGCTCCCCAGGGAGATACACTAGGCCTGATAAAGCCTTTCTCCAGCAAATATTTCAGCTGGTCCTTCAGCTACCTCAACTCAGCAGGTGCCATCCTGCATGGCGGAATGGAAATAGGTCGAGTGTCTGGCAACGTGTCAATACAAAACTCAATCTCCTCTCGGGAGGATACCCAAGATCGTCTGGAACACATGTAAACTCCTAACCACCGGCCCGATCAAGAAGCGGCACCTCGGCCTCTGTATCAAATACGAACGGATGATAGATATACCGCTGCACCATCTTCCTAGCCTTGAGGTAAGAAATAAACCTACCTCGGCGTATTTGTGTTGCCCATCCACTCGATAATCGGCTCGCCAGAAACTGAACCGGACCAACTGTCCTACGAACGCGTTGGCATAACAAGAAGCCAACCAGTCCATACCCATAATGACATCAAAATCAGTCATCTCCAACTCTATCAAGTCTGCAAGGGTCTGACGACTGTAAATAAACACCGGACAACCTCTATACACCCCCTCAACTAATACCGAATAACCCACTGGCGTAGCTACCTCAAAAGACTCTATCGACACCGGCTCTATCCCGATTCTACTCGCAATAAGAGGGGACACATAGGACAAGATAGAACATGGATCTATCAAAGCATAAACGTCACAACATGAAATCAATAATGTACATGTGACGACGTCAGGGGAAGCCTCCTGATCCTAGCGGCTAGCTAATGAATATAAGCGGTTCTGTGGACCGCTAGAACTGGAACCACCACCACGACCTCTACTGCGGCATGCCGGTCCCTGAGTACCCTGCCCTCCGTGGCGCATAACCACAGAAGGAGAGGAAGACCCAGCAACTGATCCTGTCGGCTGCACCGTACCACCCATGCCGCCTCTAGACGGACAATCTCTCCTCAAATGGCCCTGCTGGCCACAAGAGTAACAAGCTCCCGGGGCCATGCGACACTCGCCCTGGTGAGACCTACCGCATCGAGCACACTGAGATGTGGGTGGTCTCGATCGGTGACGGTTCGCCTCGCGAAACCCGAAGTCTGGAGCGACCGCTTCCTGAATGACCTGGCTGATCAGACCTCCTACCAGAAAACCATGAAGGAGCACTCTGTGCTGGCTGGAATGTGGACCTAGTCTGCTGCTGAGGCTGTCCGCCTCGAAAACTGCCCTGAGACCCTGCTGTCCTGGCCCTCTTGGGCTAGCCTGAGTCAATCTGATCCTCCCTCTCTCTATCCTCTATCCCCTGCGCATACGCCTGCATCCTGGCAATGTCCATACCGGGCTGAAGAGCCACCCCCAAGCATGCATTAATCATATGAAGGTCTAGCCCTATCACATAACGGTGAACTCTATCCGCCATGTCATATACAATGGTGTGCGCATGCCTGGCCAAGGAGTCAAACTCCAGGCTGTACTCCCTGATAGTCCTCTCATTCTGCCTCAAGGTCAAGAATCTATCTACACGGGCTCTCATCATCTCAGGAGGCAAAAAGTGATCCATAAAGGCCTCTGTAAACTCCTCCCAAACAGTTGGAAGAGCATCTTCACCTCTCGACATATCCCATGACTCAAACCAGTTCAACGCAATATCGCGTAACCGGTAAGAGGCTAGCATAACAGACTCTGTCTCTGAAGCCCTAAGAACCTGCATAGTCCGCTGTAGCTGCCGAATGAACTCCTGCGGATCCTCCTCAGACCTCGAACCATAAAACTCGGGCGGATGACAACCCAGAAAATCCCGAATCCGCAAACTGTCGGCTCACAGGGTTAGGCGCTCACTGTCGGTCTTTGCCGCTGCTACTATACTGGTCAATAACCGGATCTGCTCCCCGTAGTCTCTATACTCAACTCCTGGCTGTAGGACTGGAGGCTCTGGTACCGGAACCTCTGGATCAACTGTCACTCTCGGCTCCTCTAATACTGTCGGCGTGGCTTGTTACACCCCGTAAATTCAAGAGGATAAGTTAAGAACGTACGAAAGGAAATAAGATTTGAATTTGGAAAGTTGGGTTGGCAAAATGTTGTAGGCAGACGTTCAGTCAACTTTAGAGCGGTATATCCCCTAATTCTTTAGGAGTTTTGAGGTGTTTTAAAAGACTAGTATGAAGTTCGTTGAGTCTAGTTTCCAATGCAACAAACCACTCGTCGATTGGACATCGGGGTAGGAAGTTACGAGCGTTAGAAGTTACGTAGGGTGGCGGAAGGGCGAGATCTCCCAACAGCGTCGCGACTCCGCGGCGCCGTCGTGAACATGGCGCCGTCAGCAGGGCCAAAGCGGGATTTTTACGCGGAAAGGGGCGAAAAACAGGGGATATTTTGATAGAAGGCCTATGGGAGGGTGACAAGTGTCCCTCCTATCTTTTTACCAAGTGAGGGTCTTATTTTAGGGCCAAGTCTTCAAGACTTGGCCATTTGCAAGGGTGTTACACCCCGTAAATTCAAGAAGATAAGATAAGAACCTACCAAGGAATATAAGATTTGAAAGTTGAAAGATAAGTTGACAAACATGTGTTGGACGGATTTTGAGTCTACCTTGGAGTGTTGTACCCCAGTTGTTAAGAATTTCGAGGTGTTTAAAAAGCCTAGTGTGTAGTCCGTTAAATCTAGTTCCCAACGCAACAAACCGTTCGTCGTTAGGACATCGGAGTCAAAAGTTATGGAAGTTACAAGTTAGGTGCGTGATCGGTAAAGCAGCTTTCGGTTCAGAGGCCAGTGTAGCGGCCGAATCTGAGGGCAGCGCCGGTTATCGAGTCCTTGGGGTTGCAGCGCGCTGAAATGCAGGGCCGAGGCGGGATTTTTCTGCGGTAAAAGACGAAATCAGGGGATATTTTTGTTAAAAGCCTATGGGAGGGTGACAAGTGTCCCTCCCATCCTTTTGACCATATAAGGGGCCTATTTTAGGGCCAAGTCTTGGAAGACTTGGCCATTTCAACTCAAAACCCTCCCAAGGAAATCCTCTCCCTTTTCTCTCTAGTTTTCTTGAAGAAACCTTGCCTTAGGGGGAATTGTTGGAGCGGCGGCAAGAAGGAAAAGTGTGGGTAAATTTGTGGGAAGCGCTGGTGGACGAGTTTGACGGAAAAGAAGTGGAAGAAAGGGGCTTTTGTGGGCTTCTCCAAAGGTAAAAGTTTCC
Source organism: Przewalskia tangutica (assembly GCA_029844215.1). NCBI lineage: Eukaryota > Viridiplantae > Streptophyta > Magnoliopsida > Solanales > Solanaceae > Przewalskia > Przewalskia tangutica. The sequence goes on along the minus strand of CM056726.1, from coordinate 83,305,800 downwards.
CCTTCTCTTGGATTTGGGTTAATACTTGTTGTAGTAGTTTAGAAATGAGCCTGAGGCTGTTTTATTTAAGTTGAATAGATTTAGATCTTGTTGTCTTGTTGAAAACTGAAATGGGCATGTTAGCCTTAAGATGATAACTTCAATTTGGTTACTAATTTGGTCGTCGCATGTTGTAAAGGGGGATTGTAGTTGTTGAAGATGTCTAGGGCTAGATATCATGTTAGACCTAAGAACTTGGATTGGAAAAGAGTTGAAAGGGGTTAGTATTGGTTATATTGTTGGCCAAGAATGGCATGGAAATTATTGGGTTATTTTGTGTTGTTGTGGGGCGGAATTTTACACGTATTAGTAGGCCTGTAATCCCCTTGTTTTTGCTGAATTAATTGAGCCTTAAATGTGGCGTTGGTTATTGAATTTCGGCCTTGAAAAAGGTGGCATAGTAAGTAGAAACAAAGGAAGTGCCGTCCAAATTTCCGTAGAATGTAGGGACCTTGCACTTAGTTTATTCTACGTTCGTAGCTAGAGTTTGATAGACGTTTTATGACCCTTATAGGATTGAAGTACTACGAGTAGCATATTCTACTTAAGGGGGATAGTACTGTGGAGCATTTTGCTAACCGTCGATAATCGTCGCGAGGTATGTGATTCTTCCTATCCTCTTCAGCATGATTATTTGTGAAGTATATAGTGCAGTAGATGCACGTGTGTTAAAGGAATTTGATTTCCCTTGTTTTGCCTTGACTTGATATGAAGTGTAAAGGTCTTGATTGTTTGAAAAAGTAGGAAAATCTTATTCGTTAGTAATGGGTACTCGGTGGTTAAAGAATAAGCCCTCTTGGTCTCATACAGGGCTTATAGTTGTAATTAGTTGGTTTAAAACATAAAGTGTTATAACGGCTTTATGGGAAGTTTGTTATAACCACTTTATGTAGCTAAAAGAATGGTTTATTAATTTCAAAAGATAAGAGACTTGACTTGTAATTGACCTAAATGGTGTCGAAAAGTGTGAAACCTCATTCGTGAGAAATGAGTACTTGGTTTTTTTTTAAAAGAAAAATGTTACATAAATTTCGGAAATGGGAATAAGGATCGAACAAGCCAATGCAGCGTTGATAAAGGAAAGAAGTAATGACAATTAATCATATTAAAACAAGTAGAAACCTCCATCTACATAGAAGCTAAGATAAGACAAAATTGTATTACATTTCCTAGATCATGGCTGCTCTAATAAGAATTGTTGTAATCAAGTTTTGATCTTCTTAAAACTCCCAAGGTAAGGAACTCGATTTCTAAAAGAAAAGAGACTTAAGAATTTGAAGTGTTTTGTTTTAAAAGAAAGGCATGGTTTTGTCTTGTATTGTTTTAAAACATAAAGTGTTATAATAGCTTTATGGGAAGTTAGTTATAACGACTTTATGAAAAATAAAGAAATGGATTCATTATTGAATTTAGAATGGTAACTTGATTTTTTTTTGGAAAAAGAGAAGTAACTTGTTTTCAAATATTGAACTCTTTGTGATGGAAACACATAAGTGACTTGGTTATAAAAGGTAGGAGTACCTTGATCCTAAAGGGGTTAGATACTTGGGTTTTAAATGGTATACTTGACGTTGGGTTAAGGAGTGTTTAAAGTACCTTGAGTTGTGTGTAACTTGCCTATGCTTGGTTGAGATAGCTTTTGTTGTGTAAGTGTTTTGATTCTGTGCTATCGAGTCTCTCGATGGAGGGCCGGCTATTGGTTATTTGTTTGGACATACTGACACGTTGGGTAGCCCACGGGTATGCTTCCACAGTGGGTATTCTATTTGTTATTTGTTTGGACATACTGACACGTTGGGTAGCCCACGGGTATGCTTCCACAGTGAGTATTCTCTTGTTATTTGTTTGGACATACTGACACGTTGGGTAGCCCACGGGTATGCTTCCACAGTGGGTATTCTATTTGTTATTTGTTTGGACATACTGACACGTTGGGTAGCCCACGGGTATGCTTCCACAGTGAGTATTCTCTTGTTATTTGTTTGGACATACTGACACGTTGGGTAGCCCACGGGTATGCTTCCACAGTGAGTATTATCTTGTTAGTTGTTTGGACATACCGACACATTGGGTGGCCCACGGGTATGCTTCCACAGGGATTGTTATCTTGTTATCTCCTTTGGGCATACCGACACGTTGGATGGTCTACGGGTATGGGCCCACTAGGACGGTTCCAGGGCCATGCTTATACCGAGGTGAGATGTCGGGGCATGCGGCCATTGTGCGGGTTAAATTCTCGGGTTGTATTTGAGTGATGATTTCACGGGCATGAGTCCCTGACTTGACATGACTGCTTATATGTTGTGTACGGTAGTTTGGTTATCATACATGTCTCCAGCTTTTTATAGACTATTATGATTTCATTTCTGATATTTTCGATTTCACATCGGTACTGTTGTCTTGACCTCCTTGGGGCTGCGTTCATGCCGCAGTTGAGGTACATAGCTGGCGATCCGCACTCTTAGGATCGCTGTTCAGTTCTCGGAAAGCTCCATATCTCCGGAAGCTTGTCCTGTGGTACGGTTCCCTGAAGTGGTAGACTTTTGTATATTCAGGGGCATGGCGGGGCCATGTCCCGTCATTATGGTTTTAAAATTCTTAGAGGTCTGTAACACTGTTGTGGGCAGAGTTTGTAAGTGTTATACCCCGTATTTCCAGAGTATGTACGTAAGGGACGTACGTAGAAATTTGAAACTTTTAAAAGTGGCTTGGCCGAAATTATTTGTTCACAACACCCGATTAGAGTCGTTTTTAAAACGTTTCCACGACTTTCGTAGGGTAAAATACGGCTATGTCATTTCTAATTTTTGCGGATTTTTCCGAGAGGCGAATATTTTGGACCAACGAGGCGACACTTGTCACCCTCAAGTTGGCGGTTGCTTGGCCGAAAGTGGGACGTTTTGGCTAGCTTTCTTGGCCTTGTTTTGTGCCTTGTTTTGTGCCTTGTTTTGTGCCATGTTTTGTGGAGTAGGGATAGGGTGCACTTGGCTTGATCTTGGCCTTACACTTGCCTAACACATGGCTTGATCTTGTCCATTGGTTGGCCTCGCTTCCCTATAAATACCCTCCCTTTGTTGAAGACTTCATCATCCAAATGTGTTCTAAGTCTTGAAATCCTTCCCTCTCCTCTTGTTTGACTCTCGCCCAAGAGCCCTCCCTAGTAAAGGCCCTCGCCGAGAAACCCCTCCCTTTGAGTGGCCTTTGTGGCGAGAGCCTCCCCTCCCGGCACAGGGTGCTAGCCGTGGGGTACCCACTAGCCTAGTTGCTTTGTATAATACCCCACTCTTGGTAGAAATACTTCTCAAGTATTGTTATAATGCCCAAAATACCTTAGCCTTTACCTTGTTGTATTCCAAAAGTTACCCCTATACGAAAAGCCCAGAAATACTATTATACTTCCCGTCAGTCACAAAACCGAAACCCTAGGAAAATCTCCATGGTTAGTTGGAGTAGTAAGTAGAAGTTGGTTAGAACTTCTAAGGGTTGTTTGAGCTGGTCTGAGCGCCTTGAGTAGGAGCTAAACCTTGCTCAGGATCGACATTTAAACTAGGATAATTATGGGCTTATCGAGGTAAATATCTTGTCCCTCTATTGTAATTGGAAATTACATGATTGTTAGACTATATAGTTGAAGTATACTATATATAGAACTGAACGTTGTTGTCGGCAATGTCTTTGGAATTAAGCTTGAATAATTAGAAATCTTTTCGAAAGAAAATCTTGTCGTTTTACATAGGTGTATTACAGTGACCTTGTGTAGCTTTTACGTGAGGTAGAATTGCACGTCAGGTTAGATGTATGAACCCCTAGTTGGCTTGATAGCGGCCCGATAGAGGAGGAGATTTCTGCCATTGCGGGAGGTCTTTGCCGAATTTTACGTAGAATGTTCTACGAAGGGATCTAAATGTTAATAAGCGCCTTGTGGCCTTATAGGTTGAAGTACTACGTGGCGCGATCTCGGCAAGGAGTAGCCAGCGGTTTGAAGTACTTGGGCGTTTTGCTATTAGTCGATACTCGTCGCGGTATGTGAACCTCTTCCTATCTCTTCTAGCATGATATGTGTGAACTATGTAGTACGGTGAGACGTACATGTGCTAAATGTATTTGATTGGTTTAAAACATAAAGTGTTATAACGGCTTTATGGGAAGTTGGTTATAACGACTTTATGTTGGTAAGAAAATACTTGTGGTTTTAAAAGGTAGCGATTTGAACTATAACCGGCTTGTTATGTGCTAATAAAGAACTTGAAGTAATACTTGGTTTTGAAAACTTAAGAGTTATACTAGCTTTATGGGAAGTTAGGTATAACGGCTTAAGAATGTTTTCTTGATTTGAATCGAATGGGTATCGACAAACCATCGCTAACGTTAATAAAAGGAAATGTTTTGACTAATTAAGTATTATTAAAACCAGTAGAAACTTCCATCTGCATAGAAGCTAAGATGAGACAAAATGATATTTCCTAGATCATGGTCTTTGTAATAAGATTGTTATAAACAAGAATATCCTACTCATATAAGGCTTATGTTTCTCAGTTGTTTAAAGGAGAATTATATTTTTAAATGAATAAGACTATGAACTACTGAAACCTTTCTAAAATAAGAACCGTGAACATTGGAAATTAGGCAAACTTGAACATTGGAAATTAGGCAAACTTGAGCAGTGGAAAAGAATGTTGCTACTTGATTTTACAAAGAGAAGTAATTGATTTACTTTAAAAGATAGTCACTCTATTTTTATCTGCGGGTATTGTGTGACATTGTGAAAGTAACGATCTTTTAAAGAGTTAATGTATGAAGTACTTTGGGGATAAAACCCGAACTTGTTGGCATATAGTAGAAAGTACCGTGTGTATAACTTGATTGTGTTGGTTTGTGATAGCCTTGTAATACTTTCTTGTTGATTGATAAGTAAACATGCTAGGATGCTACGTGTGTTAGTATCTTGTGATGTTTGTGTAAAGGGTTTTCCTTTGTTGTGCTTATGTTGTTTAACGATAAGTCGTTATGTTAGTATTTTACATCACTCATCTCTTGAGATGATTAGGGTTAAGCTGCCCTCCGTCGGGGTAGACTCGGGCGGGTCGATGGACCTATGATTCGAGAATACCTCACGCAGTCCCGAGGGCTATGCGAGCTACGAGAGTTCGAGTTAGTGTCGTCCTTTATGGGCATGCGGTCCATGTGGCCATGCGACTGCGAAGTCGGGGCGATCGGGAGTAGCTACCTCGATGCGGGAATACCTCACGCGGGCGATGAGATTGGCCTATGCGGAGTGCGGGAAGTTCGGGGCTTAGCGCGCGCATTAGATCTGCGGGCAAGTGGCGGCTTTGATCATGTGACGGTCTAGACAGATCTTATAATCTGATTCATGACCTTGTTAGTGCTGTAGGTGTTAGTAATCGGCTATGCCTTCGCACTTACCGTGCGGTGTTATTATGGCACAGTGGGACACGGTGTTCATGTGTGTTCCTTGGTGCTTTTATATCATAAAGCTGCGGCGGTGAGGAAGGTATTCCACGGGCATGATTGATGTTGTGGGCGTGAGACCCATTATTATATTAGAGTAATGCCTCGAGGCGTGAGTCACGACTTGATATGGCGCTTGTTTATTGTGAATGTAGTTTTGTTATCATACATGTCTCGCTTTATATAGACTACTATGATTCCATTCTGATATTTTGATTTCACATACTTGGTACTTGTTATCGACCTCCTTGGGGCTGCGTTCATCTGCAGTTGAGGTACACCAGTCGTTGATCCTAGCTTTCAGGGTCACTGTTCAGCGTATGGGAAGCCCCGTTTCTCCGGAGGCTTATCAGTGGTATATTCCCCTGTCGTAATAGGTGTTTACATTCAGGGGTTTGGCGGGCCCTGTCCGCCATTCTGCCGTATCTTTTCTTAGAAGTGCGTGTAATCTTGTTGTGGCGGGGTTTGTAAAGAAAGATTAAACTATTCATTTGAAAGAGTTGTTATTATTATTTATGCGAAGCAAGTTTTCTAAAGATAATTGTACGCTTCTTGTTATTTCATGTTGTTGTGTTATGTTCGTGATTTCTCGATGTTGTATCACTAGGGTGCCCGGTAGGCACGATCCACGGGCCGGTTAGTCGTGACAAAAGTGGTATCGAAGCGATTAATCCTCGGAAAGTGTCTACAGACCGTATCCAGTAGAGTCTTGATTATCGGTGTGTTGTGCACCACACCAATAATCAGGAGGCTATAGGGTATTTAGGATTGGTTTCTATTCTTCTCACTCTGAGATCGTGCCTTAGAGCTGTGTTGTAAGTTGGACCCTCTGACGAAATTATTTCCCTTACCGTTATGCCTCCGCGTAGGGCAACCCGGGCCCAGGAGGGCAAGGCAGCCGAGGGAGCTGCGAGTAGAGTTCAGAGGGTGGCGAGGGCACAGGCCCAATCATTACCTAGGGTAGTGCTTCATTCGGGGAGTTCTGCGACGTCACTAGCCCCAGCAGAGTTTTAGCACGGCGGCGGCAGTTCCTACTGCGGCCAGGATGTTTGGACCTTCAGTTCCACGACCAGGAACAGAGAATATGGATTGCAAAGAGGCGACCCTGTTACTAGCTATGGATTTAACTACCAGAGAGTATACCGATGTACCGCGAGTCTTGATGAATATCAACGAGAGGGTTGTGCAAGTAGTTCTTCGATTAGGCGAGCATGGCACGTATGCGAGCTTATACACAAGCGGTAGAAACGTAGAGATCGACGGGTTAACGAGGGCGAGAAGAGGGCGAGTCGCAAGGTCCTTTGGTAACTTTCGAGGCGAGTCACCTCGCCAGATTTGATTATGCACATCCACAATGCAGAGTGGTCTTCGGATTCGGGGCGTTCGGGGTATGCAGGAGTTGGTCAGAACTCGTGGCTTCGGTTCTGGTTTAGCGAGCGTCATCCCGGAATGTCGTCTTTTAGTTCGTACTTGTTGTACTATGACCGTCGGTCGATGTCGAAAGAGTGTCTGGTAGGAGGACTTAGCCTTGAGATCGGTGGGTAGTTCGTCACCTTCCCAGCTACGCCTGCAGGCGAGGTTGATTAGAACGACTAAGGAGTGAGCGGTAGATATAGATATATCCTTAACCCTCTAGAGATCTGTATGTGTGATAAGGTGAGTATACCTTAAGTGCTATGTTCTGATAGAAGTATGTTAGTTGTGATTAGAAATCATGGTGGGTTAACCGAGTAAGATTTTGGGGAATAGAGAATGTGGGAGCCTTAGAGTGTTATACGTAGAGACCTTAGAGGTAAGGCCATCTCGAGTATAGGTGTAGTGTTATGTTTGATCCTTATCGGAGTGCATGGTGCACGTGAGCTATGTTGTGGGATAAGTCCACGAGTAGCGTGATTTGAAAGAGGGTAGTCGAGCTAGGAAGACCGCTAGGTTTTAAATGCGTGATTTGTGAAATTGTTCGGATCGGGAGCTAGTGTTTTCGCGATGCGGGTAGGGTTGAGGCCATGTTGCGGGTCAACCCGCGGCCTGTTTAGTAGTGGGGTCGGTTGTGGTGGTCCGCCTTGTGGTAGGTCACGAGGTGTTAGGCGAGTTTAGTTAACCAGACGTCTGGTCGTGGACGATTCGACCGATGGTCGGGCCGAGGAGGTCAGCCCTCTTGTCTTCTAGCAAAGACCGAGTGCTCAGCAGTGTTGTTATTTCAGAAAGGTTGTAAGGCTGCACGGGGTGCCTACCTTCACCTTATGGTAGACAGTGGAGCCCAGAGTACGGCTGTTTTGTTTCTGAAAGTTTTACCAGGCAGGGTTAAGAACTCAGGTGAGTCTCGAGTCGCATTCGCCTCGGGCGGTGTTTGGATTTCGGGGGTAGTTGTGGGGATTGTTGTCTCTGTGGAGGAGTGTTTAAGCTACCATTTCGGTGTTGGATGTCGCCTTATAAAGCCTTGTAGGGCGGGTGTGTAAGTTGCGGCCGAGTGGTTCGATGTTGGCAAGGTTGCACAGTTAGTTCGAGCTTGTTCCAAAGGTATGGATAGTGAAGCTTGTCTAGAAGAAGTTCTGGCAGCTCAGAGGAAATCGTGCGGATAATCGGCGACGACGCTTAGAGTTCAGGTTGACGGTCGGTCTTCTTGAAAGTACTACCCCGGTTTGGGTGTGACGAACTTTGGAAAAAGAGAGAAACTTAGCGAGTTGTTTTGGGCCTTTTAAGTTCATGTGAAGAATAGGCGGGTTGCCTATATGTTAGCTTTGGCGTCCGACTTAGGAGGCGAGACGTCCGGTCTTCGTATTGTTATGTTGGAAGTATCGGAGATCCATCCAGAGTGTTCCCAGTTAATGATGACCACGTTAGAGATAGTAACCCCGAGTTTTGGCGAAGCGATTTAAATGTGGTAAAAGTTCGAGTGTACGACAGCCTCAGGGATTGCAAGCAGCCCGGTACCATTTGTTGGGTCTCCGGAGTGAGACTCGCGGCAAAGTGACAAAAGTGGTATCACGACGAGAAAAGGGAGAAGCGAGCATGTATGGCGAGCATAGATATGATCATTTCTTTTGTAAGGAGAAGGTGCGAAGGAAGTATATCTTAGACCCCGGAGAGGGGTGTTTGTGGTTATGTTAGAGGTGTTCCTCGTGGACTTGGATGGAGGTATTTTGCATAGGGTGCTTCTGTAGCCATGCGTGGCAGGATTGTTTTCGTAAGTATAGCTGTGAAGACTATCTTTGGCGGCGCTTGTTTTGAGACTTAGAAGGAACATTCGACGAATGTTTCTAAGGAGGAGAATGTTATACCGTATTTCAGTATGTACGTAAGGGGCGACGTAGAAATTTGAAACTTTTAAAAGTGGCTTGGCGAAATTATTTGTTCACAACACCCGATTAGAGTCGTTTTTAAACGTTTCCACGACTTTCGTAGGGTAAAATACGGCTATGTCATTTCTAATTTTTGCGGATTTTTCGAGAGACGGAATATTTTGGACCAACGAGTGGCGACACTTGTCACCTCAAGTTGGCGGTTTGCTGGCCGAAAGTGGGACGCTTTGGCTAGCTTTCTTGGCCTTGTTTTGTGCCTTGTTTTGTGCCATGTTTTGTGGAGTAGGGATAGGGTGCACTTGGCTTGATCTTGGCCTTACACTTGCCTAACACATGGCTTGATCTTGTCCATTGGTTGGCCTGGCTTCCTATAAATACCCTCCCTTTGTTGAAGACTTCATCATCCAAATATGTTCTAAGTCTTGAAATCCTTCCCTCTCCTCTTGTTTGACTCGCCCAAGAGCCCTCCCTAGTAAAGGCCCTTGGCGAGAAACCCTCCCTTTGAGTGGCCTTTGTGGCGAGAGCCTCCTCCCCCTTTGGGGTGCTAGCCGTGGGTACCCCTAGCCTAGTTGCTTTCGTATAATACCCCTCTTGGTAGAAATACTTCTCCAAGTATTGTTATAATGGCCAAAATACCTTAGCCTTTACCTTGTTGTATTCAAAAGTTACCCTATCTGAAAAGCCCAGAAATACTATTATACTTCCGTCACTCCACAAAAGCGAAACCCTAGGAAAATCTCCATGGTTAGTTGGAGTAGTAAGTAGAAGTTGGTTAGAACTTCTAAGGGTTGTTTGGAGGCGGGTCGGGCGCACTGAGTAGAGCTAAACCTTGCTCGGGATCGACATTTAAACTAGGATAATTATGGGCTTATCGAGGTAAATATCTTGTCCTCTATTGTAATTGGAAATTACATGATTGTTAGACTATATAGTTGAAGTATACTATATATAGAATCAACGTTGTTGTCGGCAATGTCTTTGGACTTAAGCTGAATAATTAGAAACCTTTTGAAAGAAAATCGAATTGTTTTTACATAGGGGTGTATTCTGAGACCTTGTGTAGCTTTTCGTGAGGTAGAATTGTGCACGTCGGTTAGATGTATGAACCCCGGTTGGCTTGATAGCGGCCGATAGAGGAGGAGATTTACGCTGTTGCGGGGGGGGGAGGTGCTGCCGAATTTTCTGTAGAATGTTCTACGAAGGGATCTAAATGTTAATAAGCGCCTTGTGGCCTTATAGATTGAAGTACTACGTGGCGCGATCTACTGGCTAAGGAGTAGCCGACGGTTTGAAGTACTTGGAGCGTTTTGCTATTAGTCGATACTCGTCGTGAGGTATGTGAACCTCTTCCTATCTCTTCTAGCATGATATGTGTGAACTATGTAGTACGGTGAGCGTCATGTGCTAAATGTATTTGATTGGTTTAAAACATAAAGTGTTATAACGGCTTTATGGGAAGTTGGTTATATGACTTTATGTTGGTAAGAAAATACTTGTGGTTTTAAAAGGTAATCGATTTGAACTATAACTGGCTTGTTATGTGTTAATAAAGAACTTGAAGTAATACTTGGTTTTTGAAAACTTAAGAGTTATACTAGCTTTATGGGAAGTTAGGTATAACGGCTTAAGAATGTTTTCTTGATTTGAAATCGAATGGGTATCGACAAACCATCTGCAGCGTTAATAAAAAGGAAATGTTTTGACTAATTAAGTATTATTAAAACCGGAGAAACTTCCATCCGCATAGAAGCTAAGATGAGACAAAATGATATTTCCTAGATCATGGTCTGTAATAAGATTGTTATAAACAAGAATATCCTACTCATATAAGGCTTATGTTTCTCAGTTGTTTAAAGGAGAATTATATTCTTAAATGAATAAGACTATGAACTACGAAACCTTTCTAAAATAAGAACCGTGAACATTGGAAATTAGGCAAACTTGAACAGTGGAAAAGAATGTTGCTACTTGATTTTACAAAGAGAAGTAATTGATTTACTTTAAAAAGATAGTCACTCTATTTTTATACTACGGGTATTGTGTGACATTGTGAAAGTAACGTATCTTTTAAAGAGTTAATGTATGAAGTACTTTGGGGATAAAACCCCGAACTTGTTGGCATATAGTAGAAAGTACCTCGTGTGTATAACTTGATTGTGTTGGTTTGTGATAGCCTTGTAATACTTTCATGTTGATTGATAAGTAAACATGCTAGGATGCTACGTGTGTTAGTATCTTGTGATGTTTGTGTAAAGGGGTTTTTCCTTTGTTGTGCTTATGTTGTTTAACGATAAGCTGTTATGTTAGTATTTTACATCACTCATCTCAAGAGATGATTAGGGTTGCGCCCCACGATGCGGGGTAGACTCAGCGGGTCGATGGACCTATGATTCGAGAATACCTACGCAGTCCCGCGGGCCTATGCGGAGCTACGAGAGTTCGTGTTAGTGTGCGTCCTTTACGGGCATGCGGTCCATGCGGCCATGCGGATGCGAAGTCGGGGCGATGCCGGGAGTAGCTACCGATGCGGGAATACCTCATGCGGGCCGATGAGATTGGCCTACGCAGAGCTGCGGGAAGTTCCGAGGCTTGACGCGCATTAGATCTTTGCGGGCAAGTGGCGGCTTTGATCATGTGGCCTAGACAGATCTTATGATACGCTTCATGACCTTGTTGGTACCGCAGGTGTTAGTAGTCGGATATGCCTTCGCATGACTTACCGTGCACGGTGTTATTATGGCGAGTGGGACTGTGTTCATGTGTTCCTTGGTGCTTTTATATCATAAATCGCTGGCAGTGAGGAAGGTATTCCACGGGCATGATTGATGTTGTGGGCGTGAGACCCATTATTATATTAGAGTAATGCCCTTGAGGGCGTGAGTCCCTGACTTGATATGACTGCTTGTTTATTGTGAACTGTAGTTTTGTTATCATACATGTCTCCTGCTTTATATAGACTACTATGATTCCATTTACAGTATTTTCAGTTTCACATACTTGGTACCTGTTATCGACCTCCGGGGCTGCGTTCACGCCGCGAGTTGAGGTACACGATCGTTGATCCTAGCTTTCAGGGTCACAGTTCAGCGTATGGGAAGCCCCGTTTCTCCGGAGGCTTATCAGTGGTATATTCCCCTGTCGTAATAGGTGTTTACATTCAGGGGTTTGGCGGGGCCCTGTCCCGCCATTGCTGTCGTATCTTTTCTTAGAGTGCAGTAAATCTTGTTGTGGCGGGGTTTGTAAAGAAAGGATTAAAGCATTCATTTTGAAAGAGTTGTTATTATTATTTACGCCGAAGCGGCAAGTTTTCTAAAGATAATTGTACGCTTCTTGTTATTTCATGTTGTTGTGTTATGTTCTTGATTTCTCGATGTTGTATCACTAGGGTGCAGGGTAAGGCACGATCCACGGGCAGGTTGGTCGTGTGATGAAGATGAATCGCTCAAGTTTTCGTTTATGTACAAAAAGGTAACCGTTTGGGTTGCTTTGTTTTCTTATTTCACCGTTTTCTTTCATGAGTTTTTATTTCATTGGTTTTCTCGATGTTGTATCACTAGGGTGCAGGGTAAGGCACGATGTCGCCCAGGTCGGGTCGTGACAAAGGGTTTCCCTAAGAAAAATTCCCCTCTTCTCTCTCAAATTGATGAACCCCGGTGAGATTTTTGGAAAGGCTTCAAGAAGGAAAAAAGTTGGAAAGCTTGTAGAGAGTTCGAGTGGGCGATTTTAAAGTGAAGAAGATTTCGGAAAGAGGGCTTCTTGAGGTAAAACCTTCACATTCTTGTGTAATTGGAGATTTCAAGTTATATTAGTTGAGAAATGAGCCTGAGACTGTTATATTAAAGTTTGAAAAGGTTTGGATCTTGTCGTCATGTTGACAACCGAAAATGTGCATGTTAGCCACTCATGTTGTAATCAATCCGGTTGTTAGCTAAAAATCATTGCATGTTATAAATAGGAGGGTATATAATTGGTTATGATTTATATAACATGTTGGAATAACGAGTTGGAGTAAGAGGAAATTGAAAGGAAATTGAAAATTGTTGTGATATTATAGCCGAATGTGGCTTGGAATTATTGGATTAATTTGTATTATTGTGGGGCAGAATTTTACGCATCCTGTAAAGGCGTGTAATCCCCTTTTGGTTAGCTGAATTGTTGTGCCTTAAATGCGGCGTTTGGTTATTGAATTCGGACCTTGAAAAAGGTGGAAAAGTACGTAGAAACAAAGGAAATATTGTCCAATTTTCCCATAGAACAAGGGACTTTACATTAGAATATTCTACGTTGAAGCTACAAGCTAATAGACGTATTATGGTCATTATAGTTTGACATCTACGGACGGCATATTGGATTTGGCAAGGGGATTAAACAGAAGAGGTATGTGGAAACTTTCTTATCTCTTGAGCATGAGTAGTTATAATTGTATGGTACGGTAGACGTACGTGATTTAAATAAGGTAAAGTCATTTGATATACTTGACTTGTTTTAAGATGCCTAGTCGGTTGAACTAGAGGACTAACTCACTTGTCCTTGAGGAAATGTTATAAGAATGGGTTATTCTAATGGGGTAGACAAGGACTTCTTGATGTGAAAAAGTAGGGAACTATTATAAAGATAAGAACTTGTTTTCTAAGTTAAGAAGTTTGTCTTCTAAATTAATAAGACTTGAAGCATTTTGAAAGTTGTGTAACTTGATTTGAAGTACAAGTCTCTTGGTCATAAGAAGAACGAAGTAGTCTAGAGCATAAAGTTAGTATAACAGCTTTATGGGAAGTTGGTTATAATAACTTTATGGAAGGTTAACGAAATGGTTTTTCTCGAATAAGTAAGCCTAGAGGAAAGAATTGAAACTAAGAAGGGCAATTTGATTTAAAGGCATCAATTGCTTAAAGTTTAAAATGAGGGTCACTTGATGTAGGTCAAGTATATTTCTAATAATATAGTGACTTGTTTGAATTGTAGATGAGTCTTGATACTACGGGTGTTAGTATCTTGGGGTCTTATGTGGAAAAGGGATCTTTGGAAAGAGTAGAAATACATAGTACTTTGGGTTGAATTTTTCCCCGGACTTGTTAAGTGATATGAAAAGTGCCTTAAGGTCATAAAATGAGATGCATTTTGTATGTTACTGGAAGTCTAAAGAAGTTATGAACTTACCTGGACGTACCGGCAGTGATGTGGGATTCCACGGGTATGCTTCCATGGTGGTTGACCCTTGGACATACTTACGATGAGGGATTCCGAGGCATGCACCTTGGACATGCTTACGATGAGGGATTCCGAGGCATGCAGTATGAGTTTACTTGGACGTACCGGCAGTGATGTGGGATTCCACGGGTATGCTTCCATTGTCTTATTGTGAATTCACTTGGACGTACCGGCAGTGATGTGGGATTCCACGGGTATGCTTCCATTGTCATAGTATGAGCTTACCTGGACGTACCGGCAGTGATGTGGGATTCCACAGGTATGCATCTAGTGTGGTTGATCCTTGGACATGCTTACGATGAGGGATTTCGAGGCATGCGCCTTGGACATGCTTACGATGAGGGATTCCGAGGCATGCGACGGGATGCGTTAAATTCGGACACGACATTACTCCATGGATTAGCTCCCCGTGAAGTCATGTACCCGAGATGAAGGATTCCACGGGCATGAGATATATATAGGTTTATATGTGTTGTATGTGTGTACGCCGACAGTGAGGTAGGATGCCACGGGCGCGTCACATGGTTAGATTTTTACACCTAGCGGTCGACAGTGATGGGGAATCCCACGGGCGCGCTTTGATATTTGAGGGCTGGTGTTCATAGCCCTGGTGTGACCATCGTTCATATGTTGAAACAAGCGGTACAAGGTAAAACTGACTGTCATTACTTCCACTTCGGTAAGGCACAGTGCACTGTTAATTGGGATATCATATATGTATTCAGCTGTATTTTGACTATTATGATTTAAATTACAGTACTTTCAGTTTTGCATACTTGGTACATATTTTGTACTGACCTCCTTCGGAAGTGCGTCATGCCGCAGTTGAGATACATAGCTTGGCGATCCGCACTCTAGGATCATCGCTCGCTTCTTGGAAAGCTCCATTTCTCCGGAGGCTTTGTCTTTGGTATGGTTCCCTGAAGTTGTTGACTTTTGTACATTCAGGGGTATGGCGGGGCCCTGTCCCGTCACAGTTGTTATGTAAACTCTTAGAGGTCTGTAGTCATATCTTGTGGGTCATTTTAAAAAAAAAATTGAGGTAACTGCTTTTGGATTCGTTTATATTCAGGAAGGTAGCCTTATCGGCTAACCTATTATTTATTTCTATGTTAAGTTTATGTATGTTTCCGCTGATTATCTCTGATGTATACCTGTAAGGGTGCCCAGGTAGGGCACCAGTCGCGGGCCCGGGGTCGGGTCGTGACAAAAAGTGGTATCAGAGCAGTTAGTCCTCGGAAAGTGTCTACAGACCGTGTCTAGTAGAGTCTTGATTATCGGTGTGTTGTGCACCACATCTATAATCAGGAGGCTGCAGGACATTTAGGATTTGTTTCCATTCTTCTCTCTCTGAGATCGTGCAGTAGAGCTGTCCTACTAGGCTGAATCCTCTCTGACCTATTCTTATGTATCAGTTATGCCTCCACGGAAGGCGACCAGGGCCCAGAAGGGCAAGGCAGCAGCAAGAGTTGTTAGTGGTACACAGAGGATTTCTAGGAATCAGGCCCAGGCTATGCCTGAGGTTATGGGGGGATCGGCGAGTTCAGCCACGCCGGCAGTATTAGAGGGGCCGAGAGCGGCAGTAACACCAGAGGTTCCGGTACCTGAGCCTCCAGTTCCACAGCCAGGGGCTGAGTATAGAGATTACGGAGAGCAGATCCGATTATTGACTAGCATTGTGGCAGGGCAGCGCCGACAGGAGCCGGTAGCTAACCCTAGAGCCGATAGTTTGAGGATTCGGGACTTTCTGAGTTGCAATCCACCCGAATTCTATGGTTCGAGGTCTGAGGAGGACCCTCAGGAGTTCATTCGGCAGGTGCAGCGGACTATGCAGGTGCTTAGGGCCTCGGAGACGGAGTCCGTTGTGTTAGCGTCTTACCGGTTACGCGATATTGCGTTGAACTGGTTTGAGTCATGGGTGTTGTCTAGAGGTGTGGGTGCTCCTCCAGCTGTTTGGGATGAGTTCACGGAAGCTTTCCTCGACCACTTTTTTGCCTCTTGAGACGGGGAGAGCCCACCTGGATAGGTTCTTGGCATTGAGACAGAATGGGAGGACCATCAGGGAGTACAACCTGGAATTTGACTCATTAGCCAGGTATGCACCCACTATTGTGGCGGATATGGCGGACAGAGTTCACCACTATGTGATGGGACTAGACCGATATATAGTTACCGCATGTCTGGGAGTGACTCTTCAGCCAGGTATGGATATTGCCAGGATACAGGCTTATGCACAAGGGATTGAGGATAGGGAGAGAGAGAGCCAGCCAGATTTAGTCCAGCCCAAGAGGCTGTGGGCAGAGTTTCAGATAGTTTTCGAGGCGGACAATTTCAAAGAAACTAGGTCTACATTTCAGCCGACGCAGAGTGCTCATTCTTGGCCTTCCGCGGTGGTTTGACCGCGAGGATATTCGGAGGCGGGTCGTGGCTCGGCCGTTCAGATGTTTGGGGATAGTATCCAGGGTAGGCCACCTTTTCCTCGGTGTGGTTACTGTGGTAGAGCTCATTTTGGGGAATGTCGGACTAGGTCGACAGCTTGTTATGCTTGCGGCCAACAGGGCCATTTGGCAAGGGACTGTCCGACCAGGCGTGGCACTGGTGGGGTAGCACCGTCTATTGGGTCAGTTGCGGGTTCTTCGCCTTCAACGGCTAGGCAGGATGTTCATGCACCGACAGACCGCGGCAGAGGTCGTGGTAGCAGTTCCCAGTTTTAGCGGTCCTTTTACCCGCCTATGCGATTTCAGGTATATTTTTGATCCTTTAGAGACTTGTATGCATGATAAAGTTGTTGTATGTTTAAGTGTCATGAACGGATTACATTGAGACTATGTATGTATGCTAGAAGTAGGTGGGAAATGCGATGAGAGAAGCATTTTAGGCCTTGAATGGGAGTAAATAGCGTTGGTGCGATATCTTAGGGTCATAAGTGACATAATAAAGTTCCATTAATTGTAAGTATGAGGAGTATTAGATTGACTCCAAAAGAACATTCGGGGATGAATGTTTCTAAGGGGGGAAGAATGTTACACCCCGTAAATTCAAGAGGATAAGTTAAGAACGTACGAAAGGAAATAAGATTTGAATTTGGAAAGTTGGGTTGGCAAAATGTTGTAGACAGACGTTCCGTCAATTTTGGAGCGGTATATCCCCTAATTCTTTAGGAGTTTTGAGGTGTTTTAAAAGACTAGTATGAAGTTCGTTGAGTCTAGTTTCCAACGCAACAAACCACTCGTCGATTGGACATCGGGGTAGGAAGTTACGGGCGTTAGAAGTTCTGTGGGCTGACGCAGAGGACAGATCTCCCAGCAGGCGTCGCAGCGCCGCGGCGCCGTCAGCAGGGCCGCGGCGCCGATAATTCTGACAGTCCTCTGAGGTTGAGGCGCCGCGGCGCCGGCGGCAGGGCCGCGGCGCCAAGGCGGGATTTTTACGCGGAAAGGGGCGAAAAACAGGGGATATTTTGATAGAAGGCCTATGGGAGGGTGACAAGTGTCCCTCCCATCTTTTGACCAAGTGAGGGTCTTATTTTAGGGCCAAGTCTTCAAGACTTGGCCATTTGCAAGGGTTTCCCTAAGAAAAATTCCCCTCCTCTCTCTCAAATTGATGAACCCCGGTGAGATTTTTGGAAAGGCTTCAAGAAGGAAAAATGTTGGAAAGCTTGTAGAGAGTTCGAGTGGGCGATTTTAAAGTGAAGAAGATTTCGGAAAGAGGGCTTCTTGAGGTAAAACCTTCACATTCTTGTGTAATTGAAGATTTAAAGTTATAGTAGTGAAGAAATGAGCCTGAGACTGTTATATTAAAGTTTGAAAAGGTTTGGATCTTGTCGTCATGTTGAAAACCGAAAATGGGCATGTTAGCCACTCATGTTGTAATCAATTCGGTTGTTAGCTAAAAATCATTGCATGTTATAAATAGGAGGGTATATAATTGGTTATGATTTATATAACATGTTGGAATAACGAGTTGGAGTAAGAGGAAATTGAAAGGAAATTGAAAATTGTTGTGATATTATAGCCGAATGTGGCTTGGAATTATTGGATTAATTTGTATTATTGTGGGGCAGAATTTTACGCGTCCTGTAAAGGTGTGTAATCCCCTTTTGGTTAGCTGAATTGTTGTGCCTTAAATGCGGCGTTTGGTTATTGAATACGGACCTTGAAAAAGGTGGGAAAGTACGTAGAAACAAAGGAAATGTTGTCCAATTTTTCCCATAGAACAAGGGACTTTACATTAGAATATTCTACGTTGAAGCTAGAAGCTAATAGACGTATTATGGTCATTATAGGTTGACATTTACGGACGACATATTGGACTTAGCAAGGGGATTAAACAGAAGAGGTATGTGGAAACTTTCTTATCTCTTGAGCATGAGTAGTTATAACTGTATGGTACGGTAGACGTACGTGATTTAAATAAGGTAAAGTTATTTGATATACTTGACTTGTTTTAAGATGCCTAGTCGATTGAACTAGAGGACTAACTCACTTGTCCTTGAGGAAAGGTTATAAGAATGGGTTATTCTAATGGGGTAGACAAGGACTTCTTGATGTGAAAAAGTAGGGAACTATTATAAAGATAAGAACTTGTTTTCTAAGTTAAGAAGTTTGTCTTCTAAAGTAATAAGACTTGACGCATTTTGAAAGTTGTGTAACTTGATTTGAAGTACAAGTCTCTTGGTCATAAGAAGAACGAAGTAATCTAGAGCATAAAGTTAGTACAACGGATTTATGGGAAGTTGGTTATAATAACTTTATGGAAGGTTAACGAAATGGTTTTTCTCGAATAAGTAAGCCTAGAGGAAAGAATTGAAACTAAGAAGGGCAATTTGATTTAAAGGCATCAATTGCTTAAAGTTTAAAATGAGGTCACTTGATGTAGAAGACGAAGTATATTTCTAATAATATAGTGACTTGTTTGAATTGTAGATGAGCCTTGATACTACGGGTGTTAGTATCTTTGGGTCTTATGTGGAAAAGGGATCTTTGGAAAGAGTAGAAATACATAGTACTTTGGGTTGAATTTTTCCCCGGACTTGTTAAGTGATATGAAAAGTGCCTTAAGGTCATAAAATGAGACCATTTTGTATGTTACTGGAAGTCTAAAGAAGTTATGAACTTACCTGGACGTACCGGCAGTGATATGGGATTCCACGGGTATGCTTCCATGGTGGTTGACCCTTGGACATGCTTACGATGAGAGATTCTGAGGCATGCACCTTGGACATGCTTACGATGAGGGATTCCGAGGCATGCATTATGAGTTTACTTGGACGTACCGGCAGTGATGTGGGATTCCACGGGTATGCTTCCATTGTCTTATTGTGAATTCACTTGGACGTACCGGCAGTGATGTGGGATTCCACGGGTATGCTTCCATTGTCATAGTATGAGCTTACCTGGACGTACCAGCAGTGATGTGGGATTCCACGGGTATGCATCTAGTGTGGTTGATCCTTGTACATGCTTACGATGAGGGATTCCGAGGCATGCGCCTTGGACATGCTTACGATGAGGGATTCCGAGGCATGCGACCAGGATGCGGGTTAAATTCCCTGATACGATTACTACTCCATGGATTAGCTCCCCATGAAGTCATGTACCCGAGATGAAGGATTCCACGGGCATGAGATATATATAGGTTTATATGTGTTGTATGTGTGTACGCCGACAATGATGTAGGATGCCACGGGCGCGTCACATGGTTTGATTTTTACAGCTAGCGGTCGGCAGTGATGGGGAATCCCACGGGCGCGCTTTGATATTTGAGGGCTGGTGTTCATAGCTCTGGTGTGACCATCGTTCATATGTTGAAACAGGCGGTACAAGGTAAAACTGACTTTCATTACTTCCGGTAAGGCCTGATGTCGTTAATTGGGATATCATATATGTATTCACCTGTATTTTGACTATTATGATTTAAATTACATTACTTTCAGTTTTGCATACTTGGTACATATTTTGTACTGACCTCCTTCGGGGAGCTGCGTTCATGCCGCAGGTTGAGATACATAGCTTGCTGATCCACACTTTTAGGATCACTGTTCAGTTCTTGGAAAGCTCCATTTCTCCGGAGGCTTTGTCTTTGGTATGGTTCCCTGAAGTTGTTGACTTTTGTACATTCAGGGGTATGGCGGGGCCCTGTCCCGTCACAGTTGTTATGTAAACTCTTAGAGGTCTGTAGTCATATCTTGTGGGTCACTTTAAAAAAAAAAATTGTGGTAACTGCTTTTGGATTCGTTTATATTCAGGAAGGTAGCCTTATCGGCTAACCTATTATTTATTTCATTGTTAAGTTTATGTATGTTTCCGCTGATTATCTCTGATGTATACCTGTAAGGGTGCCGTGTAGGGCACGATGCGAGCAGGGTGGTCGTGACAAAAAGTGGTATCAGAGCAGTTAGTCCTCGGAAAGTGTCTACAGACCGTGTCTAGTAGAGTCTTGATTATCAGTGTGTTGTGCACCACATCTATAATCAGGAGGCTGCAGGACATTTAGCATTTATTTCCATTCTTCTCTCTCTGAGATCGTGCAGTAGAGCTGTCCTACTAGGCTGAATCCTCTCTGACCTATTCTTATGTATCAGTTATGCCTCCACGGAAGGCGACCAGGGCCCAGAAGGGCAAGGCAGCAGCAAGAGTTGTTAGTGGTACACAGAGGATTTCTAGGAATCAGGCCCAGACTATGCCTGAGGTTATGGGGGGATCGGCGAGTTCAGCCACGCCGGCAGTATTAGAGGGGCCGAGAGCGGCAGTAACACCAGAGGTTCCGGTACCTGAGCCTCCAGTTCCACAGCCAGGGGCTGAGTATAGAGATTACGGAGAGCAGATCCGATTATTGACTAGCATTGTGGCAGGGCAGCGCCGACAGGAGCCGGTAGCTAACCCTAGAGCCGATAGTTTGAGGATTCGGGACTTTCTGAGTTGCAATCCACCCGAATTCTATGGTTCGAGGTCTGAGGAGGACCCTCAGGAGTTCATTCGGCAGGTGCAGCGGACTATGCAGGTGCTTAGGGCCTCGGAGACGGAGTCTGTTGTGTTAGCGTCTTACCGGTTACGCGATATTGCGTTGAACTGGTTTGAGTCATGGGTGTTGTCTAGAGGTGTGGGTGCTCCTCCAGCTGTTTGGGATGAGTTCACGGAAGCTTTCCTCGACCACTTTTTTGCCTCCTGATACGAGGAGAGCCCGCCTGGATAGGTTTTTGGCATTGAGACAGAATGGGAGGACCATCAGGGAGTACAACCTTGAATTTGACTCATTAGCCAGGTATGCACCCACTATTGTGGCGGATATGGCGGACAGAGTTCACCGCTATGTGATGGGACTAGACCGATATATGGTTACGCGTATGCGGGAGTAGCTCTTCACCGGTATGGATATTGCGGGATGCGAGCTTATGCACGCGGATTGAGGATAGGAGAGAGAGCCAACCAGATTTAGTCCGGCCAAGAGGCGGGGCGAGTTTCGAGATAGTTTTCGAGGCGGGACAGCCCGGCCAGCAGTCTACATTTCACGACGCAGAGTGCTCCTTCTCGGCCTCGGCGGGTGGTTTGACCGCGAGATATTCGAGGCGGAGTCGAGCTCGGCCGGTTCACAGATGTCTGGGGATAGTAGCCAGGGTAGGCCACCTTTGCCTCGGTGTGGTTACTGTGGTAGAGCTCATTTTGGGGAATGTCGGACTAGGTCGACAACTTGTTATGCTTGCGGCCAACATGGCCATTTGGCAAGGGACTGTCCGACCAGGGGTGGAACTGGTGGGGTAGCACCGTCTATTGGGTCAGTTGCGGGTTCTTCGCCTTCGACGGCTAGGCAGGATGTTCATGCACCGACATGCCGCGGCAGAGGTCGTGGTAGCAGTTCCCAGTTTTAGCGGTCCTTTTACCCGCCTATGCGATTTCAGGTATATTTTTGATCCTTTAGATACTTGTATGCATGATAAAGTTGTTGTATGTTTAAGTGTCATGAACGGATTACATTGAGACTATGTATGTATGCTAGAGGTAGGTGGGAAGTGCGATGAGAGAAGCATTTTAGGCCTTGAATGGGAGTAAATAGCGTTGGTGCGATATCTTAGGGTCATAAGTGACATAATAAAGTTCCATTAATTGTAATCATGAGGAGTATTAGATTGAATCCAAAAGAACATTCGGGGACGAATGTTTCTAAGGGGGGAAGAATGTTACACCCCGTAAATTCAAGAGGATAAGTTAAGAACGTACGAAAGGAAATAAGATTTGAATTTGGAAAGTTGGGTTGGCAAAATGTTGTAGGCAGACGTTCAGTCAACTTTGGAGCGGTATATCCCCTAATTCTTTAGGAGTTTTAGGTGTTTTAAAAGACTAGTATGAAGTTAGTTGAGTCTAGTTTCCAACGCAACAAACCACTCATAGATTGGACATCGGGGTTGGAAGTTACGGGCGTTAGAAGTTCTGTGGGCTGACGCAGAGGACAGATCTCCCAGCAGGCGTCGTAGCGCCGCGCCGCCGTCAGCAGGGCCGCGGCGCCGATAATTCTGAAAGTCCTCTGAGGTTGAGGCGCCGCGGCGCCAAGGCAGGATTTTTACGTGGAAAGGGGCGAAAAACAGGGGATATTTCGATAGAAGGCCTATGGGAGGGTGACACGTGTCCCTCCCATCTTTTTACCAAGTGAGGGTCTTATTTTAGGGCCAAGACTTCAAGACTTGGCCATTTGCAAGGGTTTCCCTAAGAAAAATTCCCCTCCTCTCTCTCAAATTGATGAACCCCGGTGAGATTTTTAGAAAGGCTTCAAGAAGGAAAAATGTTGGAAAGCTTGTAGAGTGTTCGAGTGGGCGATTTTAAAGTGAAGAAGATTTCGGAAAGAGGGCTTCTTGAGGTAAAACCTTCACCTTCTTGTGTAATTGGAGATTTCAAGTTATAGTAGTTAGGAAATGAGCATGAGACTGTTATATTAAAGTTTGAAAAGGTTTGGATCTTGTCGTCATGTTGAAAACCGAAAATGGACATGTTAGCCACTTATGTTGTAATCAATTCGGTTGTTAGCTAAAAATCATTGCATGTTATAAATAGGAGGGTATATAATTGGTTATGATTTATATAACATGTTGGAATAACGAGTTGGAGTAAGAGGAAATTGAAAGGAAATTGAAAATTGTTGTGATATTATAGCCGAATGTGGCTTGGAATTATTGGATTAATTTGTATTATTGTGGGGCAGAATTTTCTGCAGCGTCTGTAAAGGCGTGTAATCCCCTTTTGGTTAGCTGAATTGTTGTGCCTTAAATGCGGCGTTTGGTTATTGAATTCGGACCTTGAAAAAGGTGGAAAAGTACGTAGAAACAAAGGGAATGCTGTCCAATTTTTCCCATAGAACAAGGGACTTTACATTAGAATATTCTACGTTGAAGCTAGAAGCTAATAGACGTATTATGGTCATTATAGGTTGACATCTACGGACGGCATATTGGACTTGGCAATGGGATTAAACATAAGAGGTATGTGGAAACTTTCTTATCTCTTGAGCATGAGTAGTTATAACTGTATGGTACGGTAGACGTACGTGATTTAAATAAGGTAAAGTCATTTGATATACTTGACTTGTTTTAAGATGCCTAGTCGGTTGAACTAGAGGACTAACTCACTTGTCCTTGAGGAAAGGTTATAAGAATGGGTTATTCTAATGGGGTAGACAAGGACTTCTTGATGTGAAAAAGTAGGGAACTATTATAAAGATAAGAGCTTGTTTTCTAAGTTAAGAAGTTTGTTTTCTAAAGTAATAAGACTTGAAGCATTTTGAAAGTTGTGTAACTTGATTTGAAGTACAAGTCTCTTGGTCATAAGAAGAACGAAGTAGTCTAGAGCATAAAGTGTTATACCCCGTATTTCCAAAGTATGTACGTAAGGACGTACGTAGGAAATTTGAAGCTTTTAATATTGGCTTGGCCGAAAATTATTTGTGCACAACACCCGTTAGAGTCGTTTTTCGACGAAACGTTTTCACAGCTTTCGTAGGGGAATTTCCGGCTATGTTATTTTTAATTTTTGCGGATTTTTCCGAGAGACGAAACGTGTTGGGCCAACAAGAGGGCGCCACTTGGCACCCTCCCATTGGCGGACGTGAGGCTCGGTTGTGGACGATTGGAATGGCTTTAGTTGGTAGGATATTTGTGTGTTAGTTGGTTAAGGGGCACTTGGCAAGATCTTGGCCCTACACTTGCTAGGCACTTGGCTAGATCTTGGCCATTGGTTGGCCTTGGCTTGTACTATAAATACCCCTCTAAGGTTGAAGACTTCTTCATCCAAAATGCCTAAGTCTTGAGCCCCTCCCCTTTCGTGAGGCCCTTGGCCGAGAGTTTCCCACAGTGGGGTAGTAGCGGTAGCCACCCCTCCTTTGTGGTGTGGCCGTGGGGTACCCCCCCCCTAGCCTGGTTTGTTGTCATATAATACCCCCCTCGTGGTAGAAATACTCTCCAAAGTGTTGGTATAATGCCCAAATTACCGTAGCCTTAGACCTTGTTGTATTCTAAGGTTATACCTATCTGAAAAACCCGTAAATACTATTATACTTACCGTCAATACCAAACCGAAACCCTAGGAAAATCTCCATAGTCCGTTGGAGTATTGTGTAGAAGTTGGTTAGAACTTCTAAGGGTGGTTTAGAGCGGTTGAGCGCTCGAGTTGAGCTAAACGATTGCCCGATCGACTTTAAGCTAGGATAATTATGGGCTTATCGAGGTAAATATCTTGTCCCTCTATTGTAATTGGAAATTACATGTTGTTAGAATATATAGTTGAAGTATACTATATATAGAACTGAACGTAGTTATCGGCAATGTCTTTTGACTTAAGCCTGAATAATACTTACGGCAATGTCTTGCGACTTAAGCCTGAAATTAAAGAAGTTTACTGAACTGTAATTACTTAGGGCTGTATTACAATAGACTTGTGAAGTAGTACCGTGGAGTAGAATTGTACCCGTTAGGGTTAGATGTATAACCCCCTGGTTGGCAGCGGCCTCGATGGAGGAGGAGATTTACGCTGTTGCGGGGGGGGGAGGTGCTGCCGAATTTTCGGTAGAATATTCTACGATGAGATCTAAATGTTAATAAGCGCCTTGTGGCCTTATAGGTTGAAGTACTACGTGTGGCGCGATCTACTTGGCTTAAGGAGTAGCCGACGGTTGGATGTACTTGGAGCGTTTTGCTATTAGTCGATACTCGTCGCGAGGTATGTGAACCTCTTCCTATCTCTTCTAGCATGATATGTGTGAAATATGTAGTACGGTAGACGTACATGTGCTGAACGTATTTGATTGGTGTAAAACATAAAGTGTTATAACGGCTTTATGGGAAGTTGGTTATAACAGCTTTATGTTGGTAAGAAAATACATGTGGTTTTTAAAAGGTAACTGATTTGAACTATAACTGGCTTGTTATGTGTTAATAAAGAACTTGAAGTATTTCAAAAGATTTTTGAATCATTTTGAAAGAAGAAGTAATATTTGGTTTTTGAAAACTTAAGAGTTATACTAGCTTTATGGGAAGTTAGGTATAACGGCTTAAGAATGTTTCTTCGATTTGAAATCGTAATGTGTAACGACAAACCAACTGCGCGTTAATAAAAGGAAATGTTTTGAATAATTAAGTATTATTAAAACCAGTAGAAACTTCCATCTGCATAGAAGCTAAGATGAGACAAAATGATATTTCCTAGATCATGGCTGCTGTAATAAGATTGTAATAAACAAGAATATCCTACTCACATATAAGGCTTAGGTTTCTCAGATTGTTTAAAGGAGAATTATATTCTTAAATGAATAGGACTATGAACTACGAAACCTTTCAAAAAAATGAGAAACTTGAACATTGGAAATTAGGCAAACTTGAACATTGGAAAAGAATGTTGCTACTTGATTTTACAAAGAGAAGTAATTGATTTACTTTAAAAAGATAATCACTCTATTTTCATATACTACGGGTATTGTGTGACTTTTGTGAAAGTAACGTATCTTTTAAAGAGTTAATGTATGAAGTACTTTGGGGATAAAAACCCGATCTTGTTAATCATATAGTAGAAAGTACCTTGTGTGAACAACTTGGTTGTATTGGTTTGTGATAGCCTTGTAATACTTCTTGTTGCTTTGATAAGTAAACGCGTGTTAGGACGCTACGTGTGTTAGTATCTTGTGATGTTTGTGTAAAGGGGTTTCCCTTGATTGCGCTTATTAACTATCGATCGTTATGATAGTATTGTGGCATTCATCTCTTGAGATGATTCCGGGTTAAGTCGCCTCCGACGCGGGTAGACTCAGTGATGCAGGACCATGATTCGAGAATACCTCATGCGGGTCCCGGGGCCTATGCGCGAGCTACGAGAGTTCCGGTTAGCGTCGTCCTTTACGGGCACGCGGTCCTTGTGGCCATGCGGACTCGGAAGTCGGGGCGATGCCGGAGTAGCTACCGACGCGGGAATACCTCATGCGCGGCCGATGAGATTGGCCTACGCGAGTGCGGAGTTCCAGGTTAGACGCGCACATCGATCTGCGCAAGTGGCGGCTTTGATCATGTGACGGTCTAGTCAGATCTTATGATACAGTTCATGAACTTGTTGGTTCTGTGGTTTTTTAGTAGTAGGCTATGACTTCGTACTTACCCCGCATGCTTTATCATGACACGGTGGGACCGTGTTCAGTGTGTTCCTTGGTGCTTTTATATCATAGATCACGGCGGTGAGGAAGGTATTCCACGCATGATTGATGTTGTGGGCCCGAGACCCATTGTTATACTTGAGTGATGACTTGAGGCGTGAGTCACGACTTGACATGATCGCTTGTTGTAAATCGTAGTTTGGTTATCATACATGTCTCGCTTTATATGATCGCTATGATTTCATTTACTGATGTATTTTCAGTTTCACATACTACATTTTTGTTATCGACCTCCTTGGGGCTGCATTCATGCCGCAGTTGAGGTACACCGCCGTTGATCCTAACTCTCGTGGTCACGCCAGCGTTTGGGAAGCTCCGCTTTCTCGAGGCTCATCATGGTATAGTCCTGTCGTTGTAAGTGTTTACATTCGGGGTTTGGCGGGCCCCGTCCCGCCATTGTTGTCGTATCATTCTTAGAGGTCTGTAGTACCGTTGTGGCGGGGTTTGTAAAAGGATTAAACTGCTCATGTTGAAAAAGGTTGCTATTTATATATATACCGAAGGTAACCGCTTTTGGTTAGCTTTGTCTTCTTATTTCACCGCCTTATTACAATCGTTTCATGTATTGTCTTTATGTTCCGTGATTACTGATGTATGTCTACTTGGGTGCCCGGTAAGGCACGATCCACGCCCGGTTCGGTCGTGACAAAAGTGGTATCAGAGCGATTAATCCTGGAAAGTGTCTGCATCCGTATCGATGAAGTCTTGATTATCGGTGTGTTGTGAACCACACCAATAATCTGGAGGCTATAGGATATTTAGGATTGGTTTCTATTCTTCTCACTCTGAGATCGTGCCTTAGAGCTGTGTTGTAAGTTGGACCCTCTGACGAAATTCATTCCCTTATCGTTATGCCTCCGCGTAGGGCAACCCGCCTGTGAGGGCAAGGCACCGGCGAGCCGCGAGTAGAGTCTGAGGGTTACGTGGGCACAGCCCAATTATCACCTTGGTGGTGCTTCATTCGGGAGTTCTGCGACGCCACTAGCCCCAAAGAGAGTTTAGCACGCGGCAGCAGCCTCTGCGACCATGATATTTGAACCTTCGCCCACGACCGAACGGTGAATATAGATTGCAAAGAGGCAACCTCACATTAGCTATAGATTTGGCTACCAGAGTATACCGATGTACCGCGAGTCTTGAGGACTATCTAAAAGAGGGTTGTGCAAAGAGTAATTCTTGATTAGGCTTGAGCATGGCTGTATGCGGGCTTATGCGCAGCAGCCGAGACGTAGAGATCGACGTTAACGGGCGATGTAGAAGAGGCCGCAGCAAAGAAGGTCCTGGTAACTTTCGAGGCGAGTCGCCTCCCAAAGAGTTAGATATGCACCTCCGCTGGCAGTGGTCTTACAAATTTCGGGACGTTCGGGTGTGCAGGGGTTGGTCGAACCTGTGGCTTCCGTTCAGTGTGGCGATGACGTCATCCCGGGAATGTCATCTTTTAGGATGGTACTTGTTGTACTATGACCGTCGTGGTCCGTGTCGAAGAGTGTCCTTGTAGGAGGACTTAGCCTTCAGGATCGGTGGGTAGTTTGTCATCTCCCTCAGCTATGCGCCCTACGGGGCAGGTTTGATTAGAACGACTAAGGGGAGTGAAGCAGTAGATATAGATATATCTTTAACCCTCTAGAGTTTTGTTTATGTGATAAGGTGAGTATACCTTAAGTGCTATGTTCTGATAGCAGTATGTTAGTTGTGATTAGAAATCTTGGTTAGTTAGCAGAGTAAGATTTTGGGGATAGATAAGGTGTGAGCCTTAGAATGTTTTACGTAAAGACCTTAGAGGTAAGGCCATCTCGAGTAAAGGTGTAGTGTTATGTTTGATCCTTATAGGAGTGCATAGTGCACGTGAGCTACGTTTGTGGGATAAGTCCCTGAGTAGTGTGAAATGAAAGAGGGTAGTTGAGCTATGAAGACCGCTAGGTTTTCGTAACGTGATTAGTGAGAGTTTTCCTTCGGGGAACTAGTGTTGTGCTCGTTGACGGGTCGGATTGAGGCCATGATGCGGGTCAACCCGCGACAGGTTTGGTGGTGGGGTCAGTTTGTGGTGGTCCCGCCTTGTGGTAGGGTCACGAGGGTGTTAGGCCCAAGTTTAGTTAACCAGCGTACGAGTTCGTGGATGCGTTCGACCAGTGGTCGGGCCGATGGGGGCAGCCCATCGTGTCCTTCGGTCAGGACCGTTTACTCGGCTGTGTTGTTTTATCAGAAAGGTTGTAAGGCTGCACAGGGTGCCTACCTTCACCTTATGGCAGACAGTGGAGCCCAGGTTACGGCTGTTTTTGTTTCTGGAAGTTTTGCCAAGCATGTGTTAAGAACTCAGGTGAGTCTCAGAATCGCATTCGCCCTCGGGCCAGTGTTTGGATTTCAGGGATAGTTGTGGGGATTGTTGTCTCCTGTGGAGGTAGTGTTTAAGCTACCATTTCAGTGTTCGGATATCGCCTTATGAAGCCTTGTAAGGGCGGAAGTGTAAAGATGCCGGTCGATTGGTTCGATGTTAACAAGGTTCAGACAGTTGGTTCAGGCTTGTTCCAGCAGACTGTGGATAGTGAGAAGCTTGTCTAGAAGAAGTTCTGGCAGCTCAGAGGAATCGTGCGGATAATCGACGACGACGCTTAGAGTTCAGGTTGACGGTCGGTCTTCTTGAAAGTACCACCCCGGGGTGGGTGTGACGAGTTTTGGAAGACAGAGGGAACTTAACCCGAGTTACTTTGGGCCTTTTGAGTTCATGTGAAGAATAGGCCAGGTTGCCTATATGATTAGCTTTTGCCGTCCGACTTAGGAGGCTGTACGTCCGGTCTTTCGTATTGTTATGATCGGGAAAAGTATCGGAGATCCATCCAGAGTGTTCCCACTTAATGATGACCACGTTAGAGATAGTAACCCCGAGTTTTGGAAACTGAAGCAGTATCAGAAATGTGGAAAGAATTCGAGTATACGACATCCTCAGGGATCGTGATGCGATGGTACCATTTGTTGGGTCGCCTGAGAAGGTTAATGCCTCAGGCAAAGTGACAAAGTGGTATCTACGACGAGTAAAGAGAGAAGCGAGCATGTATGGCGAGCATAGATGTGATCATTTCTTTTGTAAAGAGAAGGTGCGAAGGAGGTATATTTTAAACCCCGGTGAGAAGTGTTTTATGGTGATGTTAGAGGTGTTTCCTCGTGGACTTGGATGTAAGCTTTTTGCGCAAGTTGTTTCTGTGGCCATGTGTGGCAAGGATTGTTCTCGTAAGTATAGTAGTGAAGACTATCTTTGGCGCATTTGTTTGAGACTTAGAAGGAACATTCGGGACGAATGTTTCTAAGGAGGGGAGAATGTTATACCCCGTATTTCCAAAGTATGTACGTAAGGACGTACGTAGGAAATTTGAAGCTTTTAATATTGGCTTGGCCGAAAATTATTTGTGCACAACACCCGTTAGAGTCGTTTTTAACGAAGCGTTTTCCACAACTTCGTAGGGAATTTCGGCTATGTCATTTTAATTTTTGCGGATTTTTCAGAGACGAAGCGTGTTGGGCCAACAAGAGGCGCCACTTGGCACCTCCCATTAGCGGACGTGAGGCTCGGTTGTGGCGATTGGAATGCCTTTAGTTGGTAGGATATTTGTGTGTTAGTTGGTTAAGGGGCACTTGGCAAGATCTTGGCCTACACTTGCTAGGCACTTGGCTAGATCTTGGCCATTGGTTGGCCTTGGCTTGTACTATAAATACCCTCTAAGGTTGAAGACTTCTTCATCCAAAATGCCTAAGTCTTGAGAGCCTTCCTCCCCTTTTCGTGAGGCCCCGCCGCGAGTTTCCCCAGTGGGGTAGGCGAGGTAGCCACCCACTCCTTTGTGGTGTGGCCGTGGGGTACCCCTAGCCTAGTTTGTTTTCATATAATACCCCTCTTGGTAGAAATACTCTCAAAAGTATTGTTATAATGCCCAAATTACCTTAGCCTTATACCTTGTTGTATTCTAAGGTTATACTATCTAAAAGCCCGAAATACTATTATACTTACCGTCGGTCACCAAACCGAAACCCTAGGAAAATCTCCATAGTCAGTTGGAGTATTGTGTAGAAGTTGGTTAGAACTTCTAAGGGTGGTTTAGAGCGGGTTGAGCGCTCGAGTCGGAGCTAAACGATTGCCGGGATCGACTTTAAGCTAGGATAATTATGGGCTTATCGAGGTAAATATCTTGTCCTCTATTGTAATTGGAAGTTACATGTTGTTAGAATATATAGTTGAAGTGTACTATATATAGAACTGACCGTCGTGATCGGCAAGGTCTTTTGAGTGAAGCGTGGATAATACTTACCTCAATGTCTTGCGACTTTAGCCTGAAATTAAAGAAGTTTACTGAACTGTAATTACTTAGGGTTGTATTACAGAGACTTGTGAAGTAGTACAGTGGAGTAGAATTGTACTGTTAGGGTTAGATGTATAACCCGGTTGGCTTGGTAGCCGCCTCGATGGAGGAGAGATTTACTGTTGTTGCGGGGAGGTCTTGCGAATTTTGGTAGAATATTCTACGATGAGATCTAAATGTTAATGCGCCTTGTGGCCGTATAGGTTGAAGTACTACGTGTGGCGCGATCTACTTGGCTTAAGGAGTAGCCGACGGTTGGATGTACTTGGAGCGTTTTGCTATTAGTCGATACTCGTCGCGAGGTATGTGAACCTCTTCCTATCTCTTCTAGCATGATATGTGTGAAATATGTAGTACGGTAGACATCGTATGCCGAACGTATTTGATTGGTGTAAAACATAAAGTGTTATAACGGCTTTATGGGAAGTTGGTTATAACGACTTTATGTTGGTAAGAAAATACATGTGGTTTTAAAAGGTAATCGATTTGAACTATAAGCGGCTTATGTGTTAATAAAGAACTTGAGGTATTTCAAAAGATTTTTGAATCATTTTGAAAGAAGAAGTAATATTTGGTTTTTGAAAACTTAAGAGTTATACTAGCTTTATGGGAAGTTAGGTATAACGGCTTAAGAATGTTTTACTGATTTCGGAAATCAGAATGTGTAACGACAAACCACTGCAGCGTTAATAAAAGGAAATGTTTTGAATAATTAAGTATTATTAAAACCAGTAGAAACTTCCATCTGCATAGAAGCTAAGATGAGACAAAATGATATTTCCTAGATCATGGCTGCTGTAATAAGATTGTAATAAACAAGAATATCCTACTCACATATAAGGCTTAGGTTTCTCAGATTGTTTAAAGGAGAATTATATTCTTAAATGAATAAGACTATGAACTACGAAACCTTTCAAAAAAATGAGAAACTTGAACATTGGAAATTAGGCAAACTTGAACATTGGAAAAGAATGTTGCTACTTGATTTTACAAAGAGAAGTAATTGATTTACTTTAAAAAGATAATCACTCTATTTTCATATACTACGGGTATTGTGTGACTTTTGTGAAAGTAACGTATCTTTTAAAGAGTTAATGTATGAAGTACTTTGGGGATAAAAACCCGATCTTGTTAATCATATAGTAGAAAGTACCTTGTGTGAACAACTTGGTTGTATTGGTTTGTGATAGCCTTGTAATACTACTGTTTCCTTGATAAGTAAACGCGTGTTAGGATGCTACGTGTGTTAGTATCTTGTGATGTTTGTGTAAAGGGGTTTCCTTGATTGCGCTTATTAACTATCGTCGTTATGATAGTATTGTGGCATTCATCTCTTGAGATGATTCCGGGTTGTCGCCTCCGACGCGGGTAGACTCGGTGATGCAGGACCATGATTCGAGAATACCTCATGCGGGTCTGGGGCCTACGCGAGCTACGAGTTCCGGTGTTAGCGCGTCGCCCTTTATGGGCACGCGTCGCATGGCTACGCGGACTCGGAAGTCCGTGACGACGGGAGTAGCTACCCTCGATGCGGGAATACCTCACGCGGCCGATGAGATTGGCCTACGCGGAGTCGCGGAGTTCCAGGGTTAGACGCGCACATTGATACTGCGGGCAAGTGGCCAGCTTTGATCATGTGACGGTCTAGACAGATCTTATGATACAGTTCATGACCTTGTTGGTACTGTGGGTTTTTTAGTAGTCGGCTATGCCTTCGTACTTACCCCGTACAGTTTTATCATGACACAGGTGGACACGGTGTTCAGTGTGTTCTGGTGCTTTTATATCATAGACTGCCGGCAGTGAGGAAGGTATTCCACGGGCATGATTGATGTTGTGGGCCTGAGACCCATTGTTATACTTGAGTGATGACTTGAGGGCGTGAGTCCCTGACTTGACATGACTGCTTTGTTGTAAACTGTAGTTTGGTTATCATACATGTCTCCTGCTTTATATGACTGCTATGATTTCATTTACAGTATGTATTTTCAGTTTCACATACTTGGTACCTGTCATGCGACCTCCTTCGGGCCGCGTTCATGCCGCAGTTGAGGTACACCGTCGTTGATCCTAACTCGTGGTCACGATTTGGCGTTGGGAAGCTCCGTTTCTCCGAGGCTCATCAGTGGTATAGTCCCCGCCGTTGTAAGTGTTTACATTCGTGGTTTGGCGGCCCATCCCGCCATTGTTGTCGTATCATTCTTAGAGGTCTGAGTAATCGCCATGGGCAGGGTTTGTAAAAAGGATTAAACTGCTCATGTTGAAAAAGGTTGCTATTTATATATATCCGAAGGTAACCGTTTTTGGTTGCTTTTCTTATTTCACTGTCTTATTACACTGGTTTCATGTATTGTCTTTATGTTCCGCTGATTACTCTGATGTATGTCTACTTGGGTGCCCGGGGTAAGGCACCAGTCACGGGCCCGGGTTCGGGTCGTGACATAAAGTTAGTATAACGGCTTTATGGGAAGTTGGTTATAATAACTTTATGGAAGGTTAACGAAATGGTTTTTCTCGAATAAGTAAGCCTAGAGGAAAGAATTGAAACTAAGAAGGGCAATTTGATTTAAAGGCATCAATTGCTTAAAGTTTAAAATGAGGGTCACTTGATGTAGAAGCCGAAGTATATTTCTAATAATATAGTGACTTGTTTGAATTGTAGATGAGTCTTGATACTACGAGTGTTAGTATCTTGGGGTCTTATGTGGAAAAGGGATCTTTGGAAAGAGTAGAAATACATAGTACTTTGGGTTGAATTTTTCCCCGGACTTGTTAAGTGATATGAAAAGTGCCTTAAGGTCATAAAATGAGATCCATTTTGTATGTTACTGGAAGTCTAAAGAAGTTATGAACTTACCTGGACGTACCGGCAGTGATGTGGGATTCCACGGGTATGCTTCCATGGTGGTTGTCCCTTGGACATGCTTACGATGAGGGATTCCGAGGCATGCACCTTGGACATGGTTACGATGAGGGATTCCGAGGCATGCAGTATGAGTTTACTTGGACGTACCGGCAGTGATGTGGGATTCCACGGGTATGCTTCCATTGTCTTATTGTGAATTCACTTGGACGTACCGGCAGTGATGTGGGATTCCACGGGTATGCTTCCATTGTCATAGTATGAGCTTACCTGGACGTACCGGCAGTGATGTGGGATTCCACGGGTATGCATCTAGTGTGGTTGATCCTTGGACATGCTTACGATGAGGGATTCCGAGGCATGCGCCTTGGACATGCTTACGATGAGGGATTCCGAGGCATGCGACCAGGATGCGGGTTAAATTCCCGGATACGATTACTACTCCATGGATTAGCTCCCCGTGAAGTCATGTACCCGAGATGAAGGATTCCACGGGCATGAGATATATATAGGTTTATATGTGTTGTATGTGTGTACGCCGACAGTGAGGTAGGATGCTGTTACACCCCGTAAATTCAAGAAGTTAAGATAAGAACATACCACGGTATATAAGATTTGAAAGTTGAAAGATAAGTTGACAAACATCTGTAGGACGGATTTTGAGTCTACCTGGGAGTGTTGTACCCCAGTTGTTAAGAATTTTGAGGTGTTTAAAAAGCCTAGTGTGTAGTCCGTTAAATCTAGTTCCCAACGCAACAAACCGATACTCGCCGACACACGGGTCGAAAGTTATGGAAGTTACAAGTTAGGTGCGTGTGCAAAGCGAGCAGCGGTTTCAGGTACAGTGCGCGGCCCAGGACGAAGGGCCGCGACACCGTTGTACCGAGTCCGCGGGGTTGCAGAAGCGCGCCGAATGCAGTGGCCGCGACGGAATCTGGAACTTTTCGGAGTGGGCGCCGCGCCGAGGCTGGATTTTTCATGAAAGGACGAAAATCGGGATTTTTGTTAAAAGCCTATGGGAGGGTGACAAGTGTCCTCCCATCCTTTTGACCAGAAAGGGGCCTATTTTAGGCCAAGTCTTGGAAAACTTGGCCATTTCATCTCAAAACCTCCCAAGGAAAATCCTCTCCCTTTCTCTCTAGTTTTTCTGAAGAAACCTTGCCTTAGGGAAATTGTTGGAGCGCAAGAAGGAAAAGTGTGGGTAAAATTGTAAGCGCTGTGACGAGTTTGTGGAAAAGAAGTGGAAGAAAGGGGCTTTTGTGGGCTTCTCCAAAGGTAAAAGTTTCCCCTTCTCTTGGATATGGGTTAATACTTGTTATATTAGTTTAGAAATGAGCATGAGGCTGTTTTATTTAAGTTGAATAGATTTGGATCTTGTTGTCTTGTTGAAAACTTAAATGGGTATGTTAGCCTTAAGATGATAACTTCAATTTGGTTACTAATTGGGTCGTCACATGTTGTAAAGAGGGATTGTAGTTGTTGAAGATGTCTAGGGCTAGATATCATGTTAGACCTAAGAACTTGGATTGGAAAAGAGTTGAAAGGGGTTAGTATTGGTTATATTGTTGGCCAAGAATGACATGGAAACTATTGGTTTATTTTGTGTTGTTGTGGGGCGGAATTTTACACGTATTGTTAGGCGTGTAATCCCCTTGTATTTGCTGGATCAATTGAGCCTTAAATGTGGCGTTTGGTTATTGAATTCGGCCTTGAAAAAGGTGGCATAGAAGTAGAAACAAAGGAAGTGCTGTCCAAATTTCCGTAGAATATAGGGACCTTGCACTTAGTTTATTCTACGTTCGAAGCTAGAGATTGATAGACGTTTTATGACCCTTATAGGATTGAAGTACTACGAGTAGCATATTCTACTTAAGGAGGATAGTACTGTGGAGCATTTTGCTAACCTTCGATAATCGTCGCGAGGTATGTGATTCTTCCTATCCTCTTCAGCATGATTATTTGTGAAATATATAGTGCAGTAGATGCACGTGTGTTAAAGGAATTTGATTTCCCTTGTTGTGCCTTGACTTGATATGAAGTGTAAAGGTCTTGATTGTAAAAAAGAAAAAAGTAGGAAAATCTTATTCGTTAGTAATGGTTACTCGGTGGTCAAAGAATAAGCCCTCTTGGTCTCATAAAGGGCTTATAGTTGTAATTGGTTGGTTTAAAACATAAAGTGTTATAACGGCTTTATGGGAAGTTTGTTATAACCACTTTATGTAGCTAAAAGAATGGTTTGTTGATTTCAAAAGATAAGAGACTTGACTTATAATTGACTTAAATGGTGTTGAAAAGTGTGAAACCTCATTCGTGAGAAATAAGTACTTGGTTTTTAAAAGAATAATGTTACATAAATTTCGGAAATGGGAATAAGAATTGAACAAGCCAATGCAGTGTTAATAAAGGAAAGAAGTAATGACAATTAATCATATTAAAACCAGTAGAAACCTCCATCTGCATAGAAGCTAAGATAAGACAAAATTGTATTACATTTCCTAGATCATGGCTGCTCTAATAAGAATTATTGTAATCAAGTTTCGATCTTCTTGAAAATTTCAAAGTAAGGAACTCGATTTCTAAAAGAAAAGAGACTTAAGAATTTGAAGTGTTTTGTTTTAAAAGAAAGGCATGGTTTTGTCTTGTATTGTTTTAAAACATAAAGTGTTATAATAGTTTTATGGGAAGTTAGTTATAACGACTTTATGGAAAATAAAGAAATGGATTCATTATTGGATTTAGAATGGTAACTTGATTTTTTTGGAAAAAGAGAAGCACATTGTTTTCAAATATTGAACTCTTTGTGATGGAAAAACATAAGTGGCTTGGTTATAAAAGGTAGGAGTACCTTGATCCTAAAGGGGTTAGATACTTGGGTTTTAAATGGTATACTTGACGTTGTGTTAAGGAGTGTTTAAAGTACCTTGAGTTGTGTGTAACTTGCCTATGCTTGGTTGAGATAGCCTTGTTGAACAAGGGTTTGATTGTGCTATCGAGTCTCTCGATGGAGGGCCGGTTATTGGTTATTTGTTTGGACATACTGACACGTTGGGTAGCCTACGGGTATGCTTCCACAGTGAGTATTATCTTGTTATTTGTTTGGACATACAGACACGTTGGGTAGCCGGGTATGCTTCCGATGAGTATTCTCTTGTTATTTGTTTGGACATACTGACACGTTGGGTAGTCCACGGGTATGCTTCCACAGTGAGTATTCTCTTGTTATTTGTTTGGACATACTGACACGTTGGGTAGCCCACGGGTATGCTTCCACAGTGAGTATTATCTTGTTAGTTGTTTGGACATACCGACACGTTGGGTGGCCCACGGGTATGCTTCCACAGGGATTGTTATCTTGTTATCTCCTTTGGGCATACCGACACGTTGGATGGTCCACGGGTATGGGCCCACTAGGACGGTTCCAGGGCCATGCTTATACCGAGGTGAGATGCCGGGCATGCGGCCATTGTGCGGGTTAAATTCCCGGGTTGTATTTGAGTGATGATTTCACGGGCATGAGTCCCTGACTTGACATGACTGCTTATATGTTGTGTACTGTAGTTTGGTTATCATACATGTCTCCTGCTTTATATAGACTATTATGATTTCATTTACGATTTTTCGCCACATACTTGGTACTGTTATCTTGACCTCCTTCGGGCTGCGTTCATGCCGCAGTTGAGGTACATAGTTTGTTGATCCGCACTCTTAGGATCGCTGTTCGGTTCTCGGAAAGCTCCATATCTCCGGAAGCTTGTCCTGTGGTATGGTTCCCTGAAGTGGTAGACTTTTGTATATTCAGAGGCATGGCGGGGCCCTGTGCCGTCATTATGGTTTTAAAATTCTTAGAGGTCTGTAACACTGTTGTGGGCAGAGTTTGTAAGGGATATCGCTCAAGTTTTCATTTATGTACAAAAAGGTAACCGTTGGGTTAGCTTGCTTTTCTTATTTCACCGCTTTTCTTTCATGAGTTTTTATTTCGCTGGTTTCTCCGATGTTGTATCACTAGGGTGCCCGGTAAGGCACCATGGGCGAGATCGGTCGTGACAAAAGTGGTATCGAGCGATTAATCTCTGAAAGTGTCTACGCATCAGATTCAGTAGATTCTTGATTATCGGTGTGTTGTGCACCACATCTATAATCAAGAGGCTATAGGATATTTAGGATTGGTTTCCATTCTTCTGTTATACCCCGTAGTTCTGACCCTACGTATGAGAGCGTACGAAAGCATGTGAGACTTAAAATTTTCAAAGGATAGGTTGACGGATTATTCCGGACGGGTTTTGGTCAACTTTAAGGCGTGTTATGACCCGGTTCATTGAGAGTTCCTAAGTGTTTCAAAGGCCTAGGGCGTAGTTCGTTGAGTCTAGATTCCAACGCAACCAACCGTTCGTCGATAGGACGTCGGAGTAGAAAGTTATGAGAATTATAAGTTCAGTGCGCAGTCGGACAGAAATGTGTTTCGGACAACGCGGCGTGGCCGCGGACGCGAGGTCGCGCGCCAAGTACATCGAGGGTCGCTAAAGTTGCAGCGCCGCGTGCAGGATGTGCCGCGCGCGAAAGTTCGAAGAGGCTGCGGGGTTTCAGCCACGCGCCGAGGCGGATTTTCGGCGAAAAACTTAGAAAGTCGATTTTTCTTTTAAAGACCTTGGGAGGTGACATGTGTCCCCCATCTGATTTCTTGCAGGCAATTTAGGGACCAAGTCTTTAAGACTTGGTCATCTTCCCATTTCTCTCTCTCTCTAAAGCTTAAGCTCCCACTTCTCTCTAAAATTCCAAGAGAAATTCAAGCCTAAAGAAAAATCTGAAAAAGTAAAAGAAAGAAGGAAGCTTGTGGCTAGCTTGTTGGTGTTGTTGTGGTGGTTTTCTTGGCAAGGAAGCTAGCAAAATATTTGGAATAAGTTTGGCTAAAACCTTAAGGTAACATTTCTTCCTTTAGAAGTAGTTTTTAGTGTTGCAAGTTAAGAAGGAAGAACTTGTGGTAGTAAATAATGCTCTTAGACTCATTGCATGTAAGAACTATGGTTTGAATGTGAAGGAATTGGTTAAGAAGATATTATGAGCATGTTGTGGCCTAAAAACTACCTTAGAATTGCTAAGTGAATTCTTGTACCTTTTTGGGGCAGAATTTTACACACCCAAGTTTAGGTGTGTAATCCCCTTTGAAATATTGGATTGTTGAGCCTTAAATGTGGCGTTTGGATGATAAATTCGGCCTTGTGAAAGGTGGCAAAGTATGTAGAAACAAAGGAAATGCTGCCCAATTTTCCATAGAATTTAGTGGCTTTGAGTTTAGATTATTCTACATTGGAATTAGAGGTTAATAAACGTACCATGGTTATTTTAGGTTGACATATTACTTGCGGTAGTTTGGACTTAGCAAGTGGATTGATCAACAAGGTATGTGAAGTTTTCCTATCTCTTGAGCATGAATAGATGAAATTATGTAGTACGGTAGACGTACAAGATTTGGTATTCTTACTTGTTTAAGTATATAATGACTTGTTTCGTTTTAAGAATGTATAAGTCCCTTGGTTAGGGGAAAAGTACGATTTTACTAAAGTATAGAGTTAATACAACAACTTTATGGGAAGTTGGTTTATTAGCTTCATAAAAGGTTAATGAGAAGAGATTTACTCTAAAGTAAGATAAGTATATGAAGAGGAAAATTGGTTTTAAGGCATCAATTGCCTAAGGGTCTTTATGTATAAAGAAGAGTCACTTTTAAAAGAATTGAAGTATATAGTACTTGGGTTAAATTCCCGGTTTTCTTTTATTAAAGATATGATTAAGTGCCTTAAGTAAACTAAAATGAGAGGGTATATGAACAAGACTAATAAGAAGTTATAAGTTTTCTTAACTTATTTATGATTATGATATGATGACAGTTTGAGCTAGGGTAAGAGTATATCTGAGGGGCAAGCCCCAAGATCGTTATACCATCTTCTCCAGGGTAAGAGTATGTCCGGCGGCAAGCCCCAAGATCGCCATACCACCTTCTTGGTAAGAGTATATCCGAGGGCCACCCCAAGATCGTTATACCACCGCTAGCAAAGAGTATATCCGAGGGAAAAGTCCCCAAGATCGTTATACCATCCGCCGGTAAGAGTATATCCGGCGGTAAGTCCCCAAGATCGTTATACCAATTGCCCGTGGATTTGCTACCCATGATGCGAGGAATACCTCACGCGAGTCCTTGTGGGCTTACGCGGGTGAAATAGTCCCACGCGGCGGGTACTGACCTATGCGAGAATACCTCATGCGGGTCCACAGGACCTATGCGGTGAAACAATCCTGCGAGTAGGGTGCTTGTTGATACTACGCGAGGTACCTGCTTTGATCCTAAGGCCCCTATTTTATGCAAAGATTATATATACTTGTCACTCTCATTGTTAGTAAGGCACAGTAAAAGGTATTTTGATTTCCTTCTATGACCCCAGCTTACTTTTAGACTTATGATATCATTATTACAGTATTTTCCAGCTTTACATACTTAGTACATATTGTGTACTGACCCCCTTTCCTCGGGAGCTACGTTCATGCCGCAGGCAGGTAAGGCATTGAGGATCCTCGCTTAGGATCACTATTCCAAAGGTCGAAGCTCCATCCTCCTAAGCTTGTCTATTGGTATGGATTTTCCCTGATGCTATAGGTATTTTGTACATTCAGGGGTATGGCGGGGCCCTGTCCCGCCACAGTTGTTATCTTTAGAGGTCTGTGGTCA
The DNA here is from genome assembly GCA_029844215.1 of Przewalskia tangutica. Lineage (NCBI taxonomy): Eukaryota > Viridiplantae > Streptophyta > Magnoliopsida > Solanales > Solanaceae > Przewalskia > Przewalskia tangutica. The sequence continues at coordinate 83,265,177 of CM056726.1, read as the reverse complement.
CATGTATGTTTTGGGCTATAAGAACCAGTTGTACTACTATACTTTGTTTAAGTATGTTTTATGGAAATTACTTATCTACCGCCAAATGATGGTTACCCTTTTATAAGTTATGCGTTATGTATGTTCCACTGCTATTCTCAGACATATACCGATGTGGTACCGTAGGTACCAGCGCCAGCTGGTCGGGTCGTGACAAAAGTGGTATCGAGCGATTAGTCCTCGGAAAGTGTCCACGCATCGCGTGTCTAGTAGAGTCTTGATTATCGGTGTCACGCACTACATCTATAATCGTGAGGTCGCAGGATATTTAGGATTGGTTTCCATTCTTTCACCGTAGGATCGCACAGAGCTGAGTTATAGGTTGAACCTCCTCTGATGTTTTCCCTTTATGTATCACTTATGCCTCCACGTAAGCCAATCGCGCCCGAGGGCAAGGCAAAGCGGTGCCTTGCTAGTGGACGCGGAGAGTCACGCGGCACAGTGCCCACCCTTACCAGATGATGTTTAGGGCGGCGAGTTCCACGTCAGAGCCACCTCAGAGTTCGAGGCGTGACGCGGCCATCGAGACCGCGCAGACGGAGCCTCCATCCCACGCTTAGGGTCCGAGTACGAGATTACGGGAATGATTCGCCATCGACCAAAGATAGTGGCGGCGCGATGAGCGAGCAGCGTCCAACCCTAGAGCTGGCAGTTTACGGATTCAGGATTTCCTGGGTTGTCACCCACCCGAGTTCTATGGTTCGAGATTTGAGGAGGATCCGCAGGAGTTTGTCCGGCGATTCTGGACCATGCAGTCCTTAGGGCATCGGGACCGAGTGCATTATACTAGTTTCTTACCGGTTACGCGATATTGCGTTGAACTGGTTTGAGTCATGGGTATTATCGAGGGGTGAGGATGCTCTTCCAGCTGATTGGGAGGAGTTCACGGAGGCGTTTCTAGACCACTTCTTGCCTCCTGAGGTGAGGAGAGCCCGCGTAGATAGGTTCTTGACCTTGATACAGGACGGGAGGACTATCAGGGAGTACAGCGTGGAGTTCGACTCCTTGGCCAGATATGCGCACACCATATTAGCTGACATAGCAGACAGGGTGTTATACCCCGTATTTCCAGAGTATGTACGTAAGGACGTACGTAGAAAATTTAAGCTTAAGATTTGGCAAGTTTCGAAATTTGTACACAAGTGCCGAAAGGAGTCGTTTTTCGACGAAATGTTTTACTAAACTTGCGAAGGGAAAAATACGGCTATGTCATTTTTAATTTTTGCGGATTTTTCCGAGAGACGAAACATTTTGGACCAACGGGAGGGTGACATGTGTCACCCTCACATTGGAAGGAAGTGGGGCGGCAAATGGACGAAAAAGGTGGCATTGGTTAGGTAGGATATTTGTGCAAGTTGGTGTGGTAGATGGATAAGGTGCACATGGCTTAATCCTAGCCTTACACTTGCCTAACACTTGGATGGATCTTGGCCATTGGTTGGCCATTCCTTGACCTATAAATACCCTTCTAAGTTGATGAACTTCTTCATCCTAAAATCATTTTCCAAGTCTTGAAATCCCTCCCCCTTTTGTGAGTTGAGTTCGTCCAAACCCCCTCTTGAGAAGCCTTGGCCGAGAGCCTCCTCCCCTTGATTGAGGCTTGGCAGAGGTACCCCGCCTAGTTGTCTCGTATAAATACCCCCTTTTTGTGGTATAGAAATACTCTCCAAGTATTGTTATAATGCCCAAATACTTTAGCCCATATACCTTGTAGTACTTTCCAAAGTTACCTCTACGTAAAGCCAGGAAAATACTATTATACTTTCCCTCAGTCACAAAAACGAAACCCTAAGGAAAACCTTCATAGTCGGTTAAAGTGTTAAGTAGAAGTTGCGTAGAACTTCTAAGGGTTGCTTGGAGCGGGTTGGAGCAAGACGGAGTAGAGCTTAACGTTGCTCAGGAGCGACATTAAACTTGGATAATTTTGGGCTCATCGAGGTAAATAATCCTATCCTTCTAGTGTAATTGGAAATTACATACTGTAGTTGAATTGAAATGAATATAAGATTCATAGAAGAGAATTGAACTGTAATAGAAGGATATTACAGAATATACTTGAACTGAAATCACATCAGAAGAATATTAAAGTAGAAGATTAAATCAGATTTACATAGGATTGTATTTACGTAGTCCGATAACCTTTATTGGTTGAATATTCGCGAGTAGCATGAACTACTTGGAAGGTGGACAAGGCTAGTCGGGTTATAGCCGAGCGCTTTTGCTTATAGTCGATAATCGTCGCGAGGTATGTGATTCTTCCTATACTCTTGAGCATGAAGTATTTTAAAAGAATATATATAGTACGGTAGAGCGACGTGGCAAATGTCTTTTGACTTAAGCCTGAATAATATGTATATATAATATGGTAGATGTACGTGTGCTAACTGAATATAGTTGTACGGCAATGTCTTTTGACTTAAGCCTGAATAATAAGAACCTTGAAATATTTTAAAAGGAATATATATATAGTACGGTAGACGTACGTGTGTTAACTGAATGTTGTGTTACGGCAATGTCTTTTGACTTAAGCCTGAATAATAAAGAATCTTGAAGTTTTTCAAAAGATTAGTAAACCGTTTTGAAAGAAGAGTAATACTTGGTTTTGAAAACATAAGAGTTATACTAAGCTTTATGGGACGTTAAGTATAACGTCTTAAGAGTGGTAAAGAGAATGGTTTACTGAGTTTTTAGAAGTTAAGAGACTTAATCTTAAAAGATAAGAGACTTGACTTAATATGGATGTTTGTGTGAAACCTCATTCGTGAGTATGAGTACTTGGTTTTTAAAAGGGAATAATGTTTTACTGATTTCGGAAATCAGAATAAGTATCGAACAAACCACTGCAGCATTAATAAAGGAAGTGTAATGAATAATGAAGTATTATTAAAACCAGTAGAAACCTCCATCTGCATAGAAACTAAGATGAGACAAAATGATATTACATTTCCTAGATCATGGCTGCTTAATAAGATTTATCATAAACAAGAATAAAACTGCTCACACATATGGCCTATGTTACTCAATTGTTTTAAAAGAGATTAAGACATTGAACTATGAAACTTTTCTAAAATAAAGAGACTTGAGTAATTGAAATTAGGCAAACTGGAACTTTAGGGAAAAGAAAGGCATTGTTTTGTCTGAAATTGGTTTAAAACATAAAGTGTTATAACAACTTTATGGGAAGTTAGTTATAACGACTTTATGAGAACAAAAGAAGGGTTTTATCATTGGTTTTAATGTGGTAACTTGACTTTTAAAAGAGAAGTGTTTTGGTCCAAAAAGAAGGCATGGTATTGCCTTAATTTGGTTTTAAAAAGGAAAGTATGGAAGTTGTTTTGGTTTACTAAAAAAGATGTAGGTCACTCTATTTCTATACTACGGATATCGGGTGACTTTTATAAAAGGAATGGATCTCTTTAAAAAGGAATTTAACGTACGTAGTACTTTAGGGTTAAAACCCGAACTTTGACATAAAATGAAAGTACCTTGAGTTATGTATAACTTGCCTATGCTTGTTGTTGTGAAACTTGCCTATGCTTGTTGTGATAGCCTTTGTTGTGCAAGAATTGTGTTTCTATACTACCGCGTCTCTCGATGGAGGGCCGGTTGACTTGTTGAGAACTTACTTGGACGTGCGGTGACGAGAATTCCACCGCACGCCTCGCTGATAGTGTTATTTTTGCTAATCGCTTTGGACATATCGATACGACGCGTGGCGCGGGTATGGTTCCATTTTGATTGTTGTTTAGTTGTTTCCTTTTGGACATATCGACACGACGCGCGTGGCGCACGTATGGTTCCATTGGGATTCTTGTCTTGTTGTTTCCTTCGACATATCGACACGACGTGGCGCGGGTATGGTTCCATTGGGATTGTTATTCCATGGACTAGCTCTCCATGAGGTTTTACCGCTCGCCTTGGTATCCGGTAGTCGGCCGTACTTGCCGTGTCGCCTTCGTGGTTTGGTTGTATTGTATTGTTAGTACGGCTTTGGCATCGTGTAGACTTGGTGTTGGTGTACTTCTTGGTGTTATCATATCATAGATCACGGCAGTGAGGAAGGTATTCCACGGGCATGATTGATGTTATGAGCGTGAGACCCATCATTATATTTGAGTAATGACTTGGAGGGCGTAGGTCCCTGACTTGATATAACTGTATTTGTGTGTACTGTAGTTTGGTTATCATACATGTCTCCTGCTTTATATAGACTATTATGATTTCATTTACTGATTTACGCTTCACATACTTGGTACTGTTAGACCGACCTCCTTTCGGCCGTTCATGCCGCAGTAGAGGTACATCTGTGGTATGGCGGGCCCCGTCCGTCATAGTTGTTGTATAAATCTTAGAGGTGCAGAGTAATCACAAGGTGGTTGTAAGGATTAAATTGTTCAACTTTGTAAATATATATATATGCCCAAAGGCGATTTTCTCTCAGGTAAAATGTGTCTCATTTCACATTTTGTTTCATGTATTGTTTTTATGTTCCGCTGATTACTCTGATGTATGACTACTTGGGTGTCCGGGTAAGGCACGATCCACAGCAGGTTCGGTCGTGACAAAAGTGGTATCGTGAGCGATTAATCCTCGGAAAGTGTCTATGCCGTGTCTAGTAGAGTCTTGATTATCGGTGTGTTGTGCACCACATCTATAATCAGGAGGCTGCAGGACATTTAGGATTGGTTTCTATTCTTCTCATTCTGAGATCGTGCCTTAGAGCGATGTGATAAGTTGGACCCCTCTGACGTACTTCGTTTTCACCAGTTATGCCTCCGCGCAAGGCAACCCGGGCCCAGAAGGGCAAGGCAAGCGGCGAGAGAGCTGCGAGTAAATGGCGCCTCTACAGAGACCGCAAGACACGAGCCTCGATCCGCGATGGAGGCGAGAAGAGATGAGTTACAAGTGGCCCAACTAATGGCCGTGGTCAGGCCAGACTTGAGGATAGGCTGGACGCAGCAGTTCCAGTAGCACCAGTGGTTCACCCTAGTTCAGATAGTTTGAGGCTACGGGATTTTCTGAGATGTAGCCCGCCAGAGTTTTATGGGTCGAGGCCTGAGGATGATCCGCAGGAGTTCATCCGACAGTTACAGCGGATCATGAGAGTGATCAAGGCATCGGAGACCGAGTCAGTGGTCCTAGGTTCGCATCGGCTGCGTGATACCGCAGTCGACTGGTTTGATTCGTGGGAGCTGTCCCGGGGAGAGAATGCACTTCCAGCTATATGGGACGAGTTCTCAAAGGCATTTCTTGCACACTTCTTGCCTCCACAGATGAGGAGGGCTCGGGCCGACAGATTTTTAGTGTTGCGGCAGAACGGGCGTACGGTTCGGGAGTACAATGTGGAGTTCGACTCATTTGCCCGGTACGTCCCCGCGTTAGTGGCTAGTATGGAGGATCGAGTGCACCGATATGTTACAGGGCTCGATGATTACCTAGTAGTAAGTTGTTCGGGTGTAGCTCTTCAGCCGGGCATGGACATTGCCCGCATGCAGTCTTATGCACTTGGATGTGAGGAGCGGAGAAATCGACGGAATGACCAAGATCGGTAAGAGGCCGTAACAGCAGGTCCTGGTGACTTTCGAGGTGGACCGCCTCAGCAGCAAACCAGTTATGCGCCTCCGCCAAGATCTGAGTGGTCCTCCACAATCTTGAGTGGCATCCAGAGTATTCGAGGCGGTCGTGGCTCCAAGGGTTCAGATTTTCGGGAGAGCAGGGGTGTTAGCCAGCTGAAGCCACCCCTACCTCGTTGTGGCCGCTGTGGTAGGCTCCATAGTGGGGAGTGTCGTGCTAGTTCGGAGTTTGTTTTACATGACAGCGAGGCCATTTGCGAAACCGTCCGACCGAGGTAAGATGCGGGCGACATACTACAGATCTATGGCTGGTTCATCACCTTCTACTATGCACTGCAGGGGATCGTGATTAGGGTAAAGCGGTAGATACAAGTATATCCTTACCCCTCTAAAGACTTGTATGTATTGATGTTATGATAATGTGTTAAGTGTTATGTTCGGATAGCTTTGTGCTAAAATATGATTTCAAAACCTGGTTAGTGAGAAAGGGTAAGCCTGGGGATGAGAAAATGATGAACCTTATAATATTACAGTTGAGACCTTAGATGTAAGGCCGTCTTGAGTACAAGACTTTGCGGGTGATCTTTGTCAGAATGTATAAGTATACGTGGAGTAATTGTGGGAAAATTCCTTGGGTAGTGTAAAATGGAAGTGGTAGCTTACGACTGTATAGGTAAGATTGTTCCGGATCGGGGAACAAGAGCTTGATGCGTTAAGTGGGTCGGGTTGGGGCCATGTTGCGGGCCAACCCGCGGCCTGTTTCGAGGTGGGGTCAGCTCTGGGTGGTCCCGCCAGGTGGTAGGGTCACGAGGGTGTTAGGCCCAAGATTAGATGACCATCGTATGAGTTCGTGGATATGTTTAACCAGAAGCGGATCGTGAAGGCCGGGAATGGCCTTAAGGGAGATTGAGGCTAGTAAGATGACCAAGTTTGGAGGTGGTGACTCCAAAGTTTTGGGAACTGAAGCGATGACTGAAGTGTGGTACGTATACTAGAAGAGTTCAAGTGTTCGAGAAGGGTACGACGAGTAAGGAAGGAAGAGAACGTGTGTTATTTTGTGGCCAGGTGTGGCATTGGCAACTTGTTAAGAAGAACTTCATCGTTGTCCGTCTTGAGAAGGAACATTCGGGACGAATGTTTCTAAGGAGGGGAGAATGTTATACCCCGTATTTCCAGAGTATGTACGTAAGGACGTACGTAGAAAATTTAAGCCTTAAGATTTGGCAAGTTTCGAAATTTGTACACAAGTGCCGAAAGGAGTCGTTTTTCGACGAAACGTTTTACTAAACTTGCGAAGGGAAAAATACGGCTATGTCATTTTTAATTTTTGCGGATTTTTCCGAGAGACGAAACATTTTGGACCAACGGGAGGGTGACATGTGTCACCTCACATTGGAAAAAGAAGGGGCGCAAATGGACGAAAAAGGTGGCATTGGTTAGGTAGGATATTTGTGCAAGTTGGTGTGGTAGATGGATAAGGTGCACATGGCTTAATCCTAGCCTTACACTTGCCTAACACTTGGATGGATCTTGGCCATTGGTTGGCCATTCCTTGACCTATAAATACCCCTCTAAGTTGATGAACGTCTTCATCCTAAAATCATTTTCCAAGTCTTGAAATCCTCCCTTTTGTGAGTTGAGTTCGTCCCAAACCCCTCTTTGAGAAGCCTTGCCGAGAGCCTCCCCCCCCCTTGAGTGAGGCGTGGCCGAGAGGGTACCCCCCCCCTTGCCTAGTTGTCTCGTATAAATACCCCCTTTTTGTGGTATAGAAATACACTCCAAGTATTGTTATAATGCCCAAATACTTTAGCCCATATACCTTGTAGTACTTTCCAAAGTTACCTCTACGTAAAGCCAGGAAAATACTATTATACTTTCCTCGATACAAAAACGAAACCCTAAGGAAAACCTTCATAGTCGGTTGAAGTGTTAAGTAAGTGCGTAGAACTTCTAAGGGTTGCTTGGAGCGGGTTGAGCAAGACGGAGTAGGAGCTTAACGTTGCTCAGGAGCGACATTAAACTTGGATAATTTTGGCCTCATCGAGGTAAATAATCCTATCCTTCTAGTGTAATTGGAAATTACATACTGTAGTTGAATTGAAATGAATATAAGATTCATAGAAGAGAATTGAACTGTAATAGAAGGATATTACAGAAAAGACTTGAACTGAAATCACATCAGAAGAATATTAAAGTAGAAGATTAAACTGTACTTACATAGGACTGTATTTACAGTAGTCTGATAACCTTTATTGGTTGAATGTTCTGCGAGTAGCATGAACTACTTGGAAGGTGGACAAGGCTAGTCGGGTTATAGCCGTGGAGCGTTTTGCTTATAGTCGATAATCGTCGCGAGGTATGTGATTCTTCCTATACTCTTGAGCATGAAGTATTTTAAAAGAATATATATAGTACGGTAGACGTACGTGTGGCAATGTCTTTTGACTTAAGCCTGAATAATATGTATATATAATATGGTAGACGTACGTGTGCTAACTGAATATAGTTGTACGACAATGTCTTTTGACTTAAGCCTGAATAATAAGAACCTTGAAATATTTTAAAAGGAATATATATATAGTACGGTAGACGTACGTGTGTTAACTGAATGTAGTGTTACGGCAATGTCTTTTGATTTAAGCCTTAATAATAAAGAATCTTGAAGTTTTTCAAAAGATTAATAAACCGTTTTGAAAGAAGAGTAATACTTGGTTTTGAAAACATAAGAGTTATACTAAGCTTTATGGGAAGTTAGGTATAACGTCTTAAGAGTGGTAAAGAGAATGGTTTACTGAGTTTTTAGAAGTTAAGAGACTTAATCTTAAAAGATAAGAGACTTGACTTAATATGGATGTTTGTGTGAAACCTCATTCGTGAGTAATGAGTACTTGGTTTTTAAAAGGGAATAATGTTTTACTGATTTCGGATATCAGAATAAGTATCGAACAAACCACTGCAGCGTTAATAAAGGAAGTGTAATGAATAATGAAGTATTATTAAAACCAGTAGAAACCTCCATCTGCATAGAAACTAAGATGAGACAAAATGATATTACATTTCCTAGATCATGGCTGCTTAATAAGATTTATTATAAACAAGAATAAAACTGCTCACACATATGGCCTATGTTACTCAATTGTTTTAAAAGAGATTAAGACATTGAACTATGAAACTTTTCTAAAATAAAGAGACTTGAGTAATTGAAATTAGGCAAACTAGAACTTTAGGGAAAAGAAAGGCATTGTTTTGTCTTAAATTGGTTTAAAACATAAAGTGTTATAACAGCTTTATGGGAAGTTAGTTATAACGACTTTATGAGAACAAAAGAAGGGTTTTATCATTGGTTTTAATGTGGTAACTTGACTTTTAAAAGAGAAGTGTTTTGGTCCAAAAAGAAGGCATGGTATTGCCTTAATTTGGTTTTAAAAAGGAAAGTATGGAAGTTGTTTTGTTTTACTAAAAAAGATGTAGGTCACTCTATTTCTATACTACGGATATCGGGTGACTTTTATAAAAGGAATGGATCTCTTTAAAAAGGAATTTAACGTACGTAGTACTTTAGGGTTAAAACCCGGACTTTGACATAAAATGAAAGTACCTTGAGTTATGTATAACTTGCCTATGCTTGTTGTTGTGAAACTTGCCTATGCTTGTTGTGATAGCCTTTGTTGTGCAAGAATTGTGTTTCTATACTACCGCGTCTCTCGATGGAGGGCCGGTTGACTTGTTGAGAACTTACTTGGACGTGCCGGCAGTGACGGAGAATTCCACGGGTACGCTCCTGTTGATAGTGTTATTTTTGCTAATCGCTTTGGACATACTGACACGATGCGTGGCGCACGTGTATGGTTCCATTTTGATTGCTGTTTAGTTGTTTCCTTTTGGACATACTGACACGCTGCGCGCGGGTATGGTTCCATTGGGATTGTTGTCTTGTTGTTTCCTTCGACATACCGACACGACGCGCGTGGCGCACGGGTATGGTTCCATTGGGATTGTTATTCCATGGACTAGCTCTCCATGAGGTTTTACTATTCGGCCCTGGTATCTGGTAGTCGGCTTTCGTACTTGCCCCGTGTCAGCTTCGTGGTTTGGTTGTATTGTATTGTTAGTACGGCTTTGGCATCAGGTAGGACTTGGTGTTCAGGTGTACTTCTTGGTGTTATCATATCATAGACTGCCGGCAGTGAGGAAGGTATTCCACGGGCATGATTGATGTTATGGGCGTGAGACCCATCATTATATTTGAGTAATGACTGAGGTGTGAGTCCCCGACTTGATATAATCAGATTTGTGTATCGTAGTTTGGTTATAATACATGTCTCCTGCTTTATAAAGACTATTATGATTTCATTTACTGATTTACGCCACATACTTACTTTTGCATCGACCTCGCCCGCTGCGTTCATGCCGCAGGTAGAGGTACATCGGTTGTCGATCCCCGCGTTTAGGATCACTTTTCAGCGTATTGGGAAGCTCCGTTCCTTCGGAGGCTTATCTTTTGGTATGTTACCCTGAGTCTGTAGGTTCTTGTACATTCAGGGGTATGGTGGGGCCCTGTCCCGTCATAGTTGTTGTATAAATCTTAGAGGTCTGTAGCACTGTTGTGGGCAGGGTTGTAAGGATTAAACTGTTCAAATTATATATATATGCCGTAAGGCGATTTTCTCTCAGGTAAAATGTGTCTCATTTCACATTTTGTTTCATGTATTGTTTTTATGTTCCGCTGATTACTCTGATGTATGACTACTTGGGTGCCCGGGTAAGGCACGACCACGCCCGGTTCGGTCGTGACACGAGTTCATCGATATGTGATGGTTAGACCGTCATATGATTCTCGTGATGCTTGGGGTGGCTCTTCACGAGGATGGATATTGCCGAGACGCAGCGCACGCACGAGGATTGAGGCGAGAGAGCGCAGGATCGGCTAGATTTGGGCCAGCCCAAGAGGCCGTGACAGCAGCTCCGTGGCGCTTGAGGCGGCAAATTTCGCAGCAGACCAGTCCACATTCCACCAGACAGAGTGCTCCTTCTCAATTTTCCTACAGTGAGGTCCGATCAGCAGGTTATTCGAGCGGTCGTGGCTCCGGGACTTCGTGTTTTTCGCGAGGCGAGACCAAAGACTATCGAGACCACCTACCTCTGGTGTTCGACGCGTAGGTCTTATCCGGGCGAGTGCCATATGGGTTCGGGAGCTTGTTACTCTTGTGGCCAACAGGCCATCCAAGAAGGATTGTCCGTCCCAGGCGGCGGGAGCATTACGGTTCACCGACGGGTCTGTCGGATCTTCATCTTCGATGGTTAGACGCCCGAGGCGTGGTACTTATGGGCCAGGCCGCGCAGAGGTCGTGGTAGGGTTCCGATTCTAGCGGTCCTCGTAACCGCATATATGCTATGTCCAATGACAGACCGTGAGGCGTCGCGATGTCGCCAGGTACATTGTTGGTTTCTTGCTGTGATGTATATGCTTTGATAGATCCAGGTTCTACCTTGTCCTACATATCTCCTCATATTGCCAGTAGAATAGGGATAGAGCCCTAGTCTATAAGACCTTTTGAGGTGGCTACGCCAGTAGGTGATTCAGTGGTAGCTGAGCGGGTGTATAAGGCTTGCCCTGTGACTATAGATAGCCGTCAGACTCTAGCCGACTTGATAGAGTTGGATATGACAAACTTTGATGTGATTATGGGTATGGATTGACTAGCATCTTGCTATGCCAACGTGGACTGTAGAGAGAGATTAGTTCGGTTCCAGTTTCCTGGTGAGCCGGTTATCGAGTGGGAGGGGAATACTGCATCGCCGAGGGGTAAGTTTATTTCTTACCTCAAGGCTAGGAAGATGGTGCGGAAGGGGTATATCTACCATCCGTTCGGTATTCGACATCGAGGTGAGGTACCGACCTTGATCGATCCGGTTGTTAGAGAGTTTCCAGACGTATTCCCAGATGAGCTTCCGGGTATCCCTCCCGAGAGGGAGATTGAGTTTTGAATTGATTTGGCGCCAGACACTCGACCGATATCTATTCCGCCATACAGGATGGCACCTGCCGAGTTGAAGGAATTGAAGGACCAGCTGAAAGATTTGCTGGAGAAGGGCTTTATTAGGCCAAGTGTTTCTCCCTGGGAGCACGGTGTTGTTTGTAAAGAAGGATGGGACGCTGCGTATGTGTATTGATTACAGGCAGCTAAACAAGGTAACTATCAAGAACAGATATCCCCTCCCCATGATTGATGATTTGTTTGACCAGTTGCAGGGTGCAAAGTGTTTTTCCAAGATAGACCTGCGGTCTGGTTATCATCAGGTGCGAGTTAGAGAGATAGATATCCCAAAGACTGCATTCAGGACCCGGTATGGGTACCATGAGTTCAGGGTGATGTCTTTCGGGTTGACCAACGCCCCAACAGTATTCATGGATCTGATGAATAGGGTGTTCAGGCCATTCTTGGATATGTTCGTTATAGTGTTCATTGATGATATCTTGGTATATTCGCGCTGAGCAGAGCATACGCATCATTTGAGGCGGTATTGGGAGTCCTCCGAGACCGGCGATTGTATGCCAAGTTCTCGGCGCGAGTTAGTTGGCTTGGCTTTCTTAGGGCATGTTATCGGGCCGACGGTATTCGGAGTTGTCACTAAGATCGAAGCGATCAAGACTTGGCCTGCACTCCACCACACCGACAGAGGTGCGCAACTTTTTGGGCCTTGCAGGTTATTATCGGAGGTTTGTAGAGAAGTTTGCTTCTATATCAGCACCTTTGACTAAGCTGACTCAGAAGGAAGCTATGTTCCGGTGGACGGATACTTGTGAGGAAAGTTTCCAGTTGCTAAAGGAGAAGTTGACGACCGCCCCAGTTCTTACTCTTCCAGATGGCTTAGATGGATATGTGGTTTATTGTGACGCGTCAGGTGTCGGGCTTGGGTGCGTGCTGATGCAGCACGGCAAGGTTATAGCTTATGCATCCCGACAGCTTAGGAAGCACGAGAAGAACTATCCCACCCATGACTTGGAGTTGGCAGCTGTGATTCATGCCTTGAAGATCTAGAGACATTATTTATATGGAGTTCATGTGGACATTTACACAGACCACAAGAGCCTTCAGTATATCTTGACGGATGGAGTGAACTTGCGGCGAAGGCGGTGGTTGGAGCTCTTGAAGGATTACGATGTTGATATTACGTACCACCGGGGAAGGCCAATGTAGTTGCGGATGCCCTTAGTCGCGGTCGATGGGTAGTCCGCGATGTTCACCGCAGAAAGGGATATGGTCCGAGAGTTACATCAGCTAGCGAGCCTTGGGGTTCGTTTGGTTGATTCTGATAGTGACGGAATTCGGGTTCGAGAGGTTGCCGAGTCTTCCATCGTCGAGGAGGTGAAGAGGCGACAGTATGAGGATCCGATTTTGGTACGGCATCGATGCAGCTCTCCAGAAGGAGAAGAGTCTATTTGAGGTAGCGCCTGATGGGGTGCTAAGATTCGAGGGCCGGTTGTGTGTTCCCGATGTGACAGGACTTCGTCAGCAGATTCTGGGGGAGGCACACAGTGCTCGTTATTATATTCATCCGGGGTCGACTAAGATGTATCATGACCTCAGATGCGTGTATTGGTGGGATGGCCTAAAGAGGGACGTTGCGGAGTTCGTGGCACGCGTTGCGAATTGTCGAGTTAAGATTGAGCACGAAGCCCGGTGGGTCATTGCAGCTATTGATATTCCGACTTGGAAGTGGGAGGTGATAAATATTGATTTTATTACATGGCTACCTACCACTCATATGAAGCATGATTCCATTTGGGTGTTTGTCTCCAGGCTGACGAAATCAGCCCATTTTCTTCCTCGTAACGACGTTCACCGAGGACTATGCCAAATTATATATTACAGAGATTGTGAGATTGCACGGAGTCCCGGTGTCGATTATATCAGATAGAGGAGCCCAGTTCTCGCTAACTCGAGGTCTTTTCGTAAGGGATTAGGGACACAGTGAGTCTCGAGACGACGTTTCATCCTCGCATCGACGGACAGCCGAGCGCACTATCCGCATACGCGAGGATATCTTTGCGGGCTTGTGTTATTGATTTCGTGGGTAGCCGAGGATCATTTTCTCTTGTGGAGTTTGCTTACAATAACAGCTACCATTCCAGTATTCAGATGACGCCTTATGAGGCCTTATACGGGAGGAAGTGCAGGTCACCGATAGACTGGTTCGAGGTGGGAGAATTTCAGTTAGTCGGGCCAGACTTAGTTCAGCAGGCAGTGGATAAGGTGAAGCTTATCCAGGAGCGGTTGTTGGCAGCTCAGAGTCGGAAAAAGTCGTATGCAGATCATCGGCGTCGACACTTGGAATTTGAGATAGACGATTGGTTTTTTCTAGCGTATCGCCATGAAGGCGTGATGAGATTTGGAAAGAAAGGGAAGCTTAGCCCAAGGTACATTGGGCGTATCGGATTGTCCGTAGGCAGGCGGTTGCTATGAGTTAGATCTGTCGTCCGACTTGGAGGCGGTACATCGATCTTCCATGTGTCCATGTTGCGAAATGTATTGGAGATCCATCTAGAGTGCACCGGTTCATGATGTCCAAGTGACAGAGGAGTTATCGTGAGGAGAGTCTCATAGCGATACTCGATCGTCGAGTTAGACGACTTCGGACGAAAGACGTGGCTTCCACAAGGTCCTATGGCGGAACGAGAAAAGGAGGAAATGACGCGGGAAGCAGGATGACATGATGAAGAAGTACCTCACCTATTTCCTATACCTCGGGTAACCCACTTTCCCCGCTTGTTAGTTTTGACTTAGCATTACGCTCATGATGTCAGGCTCATGGAGCTTATTTATTTGCAAAATGATAGCTAAGAGGTCTATGTCGATGTTGTGTTTCGAGTAAGCCTAGAAGGAACATTCGGACGAATGTTTCTAAGCGAGGAGAATGTTATACCCGTAGTTCTGACCCTACGTATGAGAGCGTACGAAAGCATGTGAGACTTAAAATTTTCAAAGGATAGGTTGACGGATTATTCCGGACGGGTTTTAGTCAACTTTAAGGCGGTTATGACCCGGTTCATTGAGAGTTCCTAAGTGTTTCAAAGGCCTAGGGCGTAGTTCGTTGAGTCTAGATTCCAACACAACCAACCGTTCGTCGATAGGGCGTCGAGTAGAAAGTTATGAGAATTACAAGTTCGGGCGCAATGACAGAAATGTGTTTGGACAAAGCGGCAGGCCGCGCCGGATGCAGGGCGCGGCGCCGGATGCGAGGCGCGCCGAAGTACTGAGGGGTCACTGAAGTTGCAGCCGCGCGCCGACAGCAAGGCCGCAACGAAAGTTCAGAGGCTGCGGTTTCTGGCCGCGCGCCGAGGCGGGATTATTGGGCGGAAAAACTTAGAAAAGTCAGATTTTTTTTTTAAAAGACCTTGGGAGGGTGACAAGTGTCCCCCCATCTGATTTCTTGCATGCAATATATTGACCAAGTCTTCAAGACTTGGTCATCTTCCCATTTCTCTCTCTCTCTAAAGCTTAAGCTCCCACTTCTCTCTAAAATTCCAAGAGAAATTCAAGCCTAAAGAAAAATCTGAAAAAGTAAAAGAAAGAAGGAAGCTTGTGGCTAGCTTGTTGGTGTTGTTGTGGTGGTGTTCTTGGCAAGGAAGCTAGCAAAATATTTGGAATAAGTTTGGCTAAAACCTTAAGGTAACATTTCTTCCTTTAGAAGTAGTTTTTAGTGTTGCATGTTAAGAAGGAAGAACTTGTGGTAGTAAATAATTCTCTTAGACTCATTGCATGTAAGAACTATGGTTTGAATGTGAAGGAGTTGGTTAAGAAGATATTATGAGCATGTTGTAGCCTAAAAACTACCTTAGAATTGCTAAGTGAATTGTTGTACCTTTTTGGGGCAGAATTTTACACACCCAAGTTTAGGTGTGTAATCCCCTTTGAAATGTTGGATTGTTGAGCCTTAAATGTGGCGTTTGGATGATAAATTCGGCCTTGTGAAAGGTGGAAAAGTATGTAGAAACAAAGGAAATGCTGCCCAATTTTCCATAGAATTTAGTGGCTTTGAGTTTAGATTATTCTACATTGGAATTAGAGGTTAATAAACGTACCATGGTTATTTTAGGTTGACATATTACTTGCGGTAGTTTGGACTTAGCAAGTGGATTGATCAACAAGGTATGTGAAGTTTTCCTATCTCTTGAGCATGAATAGATGAAATTATGTAGTACGGTAGACGTACAAGATTTGGTATTCTTACTTGTTTAAGTATATAATGACTTGTTTCGTTTTAAGAATGTATAAGTCCCTTGGTTAGGGGAAAAGTACGATTTTACTAAAGTATAGAGTTAATACAACAACTTTATGGGAAGTTGGTTTATTAGCTTCATAAAAGGTTAATGAGAAGAGATTTACTCTAAAGTAAGATAAGTATATGAAGAGGCAAATTGGTTTTAAGGCATCAATTGCCTAAGGGTTTTTATGTATAAAGAAGAGTCACTTTTAAAAGAATTGAAGTATATAGTACTTGGGTTAAATTCCCGGTTTTCTTTTATTAAAGATATGATTAAGTGTCTTAAGTAAACTAAAATGAGAGGGTATATGAACAAGACTAATAAGAAGTTATAAGTTTTCTTAACTTATTTATGATTATGATATGATGACAGTTTGAGCTAGGGTAAGAGTATATCTGAGGGGCAAGCCCCAAGATCGTTATACCACCTTCTCCAGGGTAAGAGTATGTCTGAGGGGCAAGCCCCAAGATCGTCATACCACCTTCTTCAGGGTAAGAGTATATCCGGCGGGTCACCCCAAGATCGTTATACCACCGCCTGTAAGAGTATATCCGAGGAAAGTCCCCAAGATCGTTATACCATCCGCCGGGTAAGAGTATATCCGGCGGGTAAGTCCCAAGATCGTTATACCACCTGCTCAGTGGATTTGCTACCCATGATGCGAGAATACCTCATGCGAGTCCTTAGGGCTTATGCGGTGAAATAGTCCCATACGCTGGTACATTTATGCGAGAATACCTCATGCGGGTCCACAGGACCTATGCGGGTGAAACAGTCCCAGGAGTAGGGGTGCTTGTTGATACTACGGGCGAGGTACCCTGTTTTGATCCTAAAGCCCCTATTTTATGCAGTATTATATATACTTGTCACTCTCATTGTTAGTAAGGCACAGTAAAAGGTATTTTGATTTCCTTCTATGACCCCAGCTTACTTTTAGACTTATGATATCATTATTACAGTATTTTCCAGCTTTACATACTTAGTACATATTGTGTACTGACCCCCTTTCCTCGGGGGCTGCGTTCATGCCGCAGGTAAGGGTAAGCAAATTGAGGATCCTCGTTCTTAGGATCATTATTCCAGTGTCAGAAGCTTCATCCCTCCGGAAGCTTGTCTATTGGTACGGATTTTCCCTGATGCTATAGGTATTTTGTACATTCATGGGTATGGCGGGGCCCTGTCCCGCCACAGTTGTTATCTTTAGAGGTCTGTGGTCACATGTATGTTTTGGGCTATAAGAACCAGTTGTACTACTATACTTTGTTTAAGTATATTTTATGGAAGGCAGCCTTATCGGCTGGCCAGTGATGGTTACCCTTTTTATAAGTTATGTGTTATGTATGTTCCGCTGCTATTCTCTGACATATACCTGACAGGGTACCCCGGTAGGGTACCAGTCGCGGCCCCGGGGTCGGGTCGTGACATCTTCTCACTCTGAGATCGTGCCTTAGAGCTGTGTTATAAGTTGGACTCCCTCTGACGTATTCTTTGTATACCAGTGATGCCTCCACGTAAGGCAACCAGAGCCCAAAAGGGCAAGGCAGCAGAGGGAGCTGCGAGTAGAGCAGCAGCGGTCTCATCGAGACCACGGCACTGAGCCTCAGTCCCCACACCGGGCGCAGGAGATGGGTTCTGGGAGATGGCCCGATTACTAGCCGGGATCGTGGCGAACGAGGATAGGCCGGATGCGAAGACTGCGTGCACCCATAGTTCACCCGAGATCAGATAGTTTGAGACTACGGGATTTTCTGAGTTGCAGCCCACATGAGTTCTACGGGTCGAGGCCTGAGGATGATCTGCAGGAGTTCATCCGACAGTTACAGCGGATCATGAGAGTGATCAAGGCTTCAGAGACCGAGTCAGTGGTCTTACGTTCGCATCGGCTGTGTGATACTGCAGTCGACTGGTTTGATTCGTGGGAGCTGTCCCGGGGGGAGCATGCACCTCCAGCTAGTTGGGGCGAGTTCTAAGAGGCTTTCCTTGGCCATTTCTTGCCTCCACAGATGAGAAGGGCACGGGCCGACAGATTTTTGATCTTTGAGACAAAGAGGCGCCTGATCGAGAGTACAATGTAGTTTGACTCATTGGCTCGGTATGTCCCCGCTACAGTGGCGATATGGAGGATAGAGTGCACCGTTATGTCACAGACTTGATGACTACTTAGCAGAGTTGCACGGAGTAGCTCTTCACCGGCATGGATATTGCCCGCACGCAGCTTATGCACAGGTGTGAGGCGTAGAGTCGACGGATTAACCAAGATCGCCAGAAGAGGCCGAGGCAGCAGGTCCTCCGTGACCTTCGAGGCAGGCAGCCTCAGCAGCAGACTAGTTATGCGTATCCGCCAGTACGGAGTGCTCCGCCACGCCTTCGTGGCGTCGAGATTCCGAGCAGTCGTGGCTCCAAGGTTTGAGTTTTTGGAGCGGAGGACGTTAGTCAGATGGGACCACCCCTACCTCGTTGTGGCCGTTGTGGTAGGCTCCATGATGGGGAGTGTCGTGCTGGAATGGGAGATTGTTTTACATGCGGCCAGCAGGGCCATTTTGCGAGAAATTATCCAACCAAAGGTAGCGTGGATGTAGAGACTCAGCCTTCGGGATCAGTGGCTGATTCATCTCCTCCTTTTGTGCGCCGTGCAGGGAAGGAACATGAGTAGAACGACAAAAGGGGAAGTGAAGCAATAGTTACAGGTATATTCTTAACCCTCTAGAGACTAGTAGTCTTTGATGTCATGGTGATGTGTTAAGTGTTATGTTCGGATAGCTTTGTGTTAAAAATGTGATTTAGAAGCCTGATTAATGAAAAGGGTAAGTCTGGGGATGAGAAAATTTTGAACCTTAAAATTTATAACAATCGAGACCTTAGAGGTAAGGCCGGCTAGAGTAAAAGATTTTACAGTGATCCTTGTTGGAGTACATAGTATACGGGGAGTATATTCGGGTGATAAGTCCATGAGTGGCATAACTGATTCTTTTGTAAGTGCAGTGGTGAAAACTATACCGGCGTCTGCGTTTTGGAGACTTAGAAGGAACATTCGGGACGAATGTTTCTAAGGGGGGAAGAATGTTTCACCCCGTAAATTCAAGAAGTTAAGATAAGAACATACCACGGTAAATAAGATTTGAAAGTTGAAAGATAAGTTGACAAACATGTGTTGGACGGATTTTGAGTCTACCTGGGAGTGTTGTACCCCAGTTGTTAAGAATTTCGAGGTGTTTAAAAAGCCTAGTGTGTAGTCCGTTAAATCTAGTTCTCAACGCAACAAACCACTCGTCGATAGGACACCGGGGTCGAAAGTTATGGAAGTTACAAGTTAGGTACGCAGTCAGGCAAAGCAGCAGTTTTCAGGTTCCAGTAGCGGCACGAATGCGTGGGTCGCGCGGGAATGCTGGAACTTTTCGGAAGTGGAAGCGCCGCGGCGCCGGCGGCGGGATTTTTCTGCGGTAAAGGACGAAAATCAGGGGATTTTTTGTTAAAAGCCTATGGGAGGGTGACAAGTGTCCCTCCCATCCTTTTGACCAGGAAAGGGGCCTATTTTAGGGCCAAGTCTTGGAAGACTTGGCCATTTCATCTCAAAACCCTCCCAAGGAAAATCCTCTCCCTTTCTCTCTAGTTTTTCTTGAAGAAACCTTGCCTTAGGGGAAATTGTTGAGCGGCAAGAAGGAAAAGTGTCAGTAAACTTGTGGAAGCGGTGGACGAGTTTGTGGAAAAGAAGTGGAAGAAAAGGGCTTTGTGGCTTCTCCAAAGGTAAAAGTTTCCCTTCTCTTGGATATGGGTTAATACTTGTTATAGTAGTTTAGAAATGAGCACAGGTCGTTTTATTTAAGTTGAATAGATTTGGATCTTGTTGTCTTGTTGAAAACTGAAATGGGCATGTTAGCCTTAAGATGATAACTTCAATTTGGTTACTAATTGGGTCGTCACATGTTGTAAAAGGGGATTGTAGTTGTTGAAGATGTCTAGGGGCAGTTATCATGTTAGACCTAAGAACTTGGATTGGAAAGAGTTGAAAGGGGTTAGTATTGGTTATATTGTTGGCCAAGAATGGCATGGAAACTATTGGTTTATTTTGTGTTGTTGTGGGGCGGAATTTTACACGTATTGTTAGGCGTGTAATCCCCTTGTATTTGCTGGATCAATTGAGCCTTAAATGTGGCGTTTGGTTATTGAATTCAGCCTTGAAAAAGGTGGCATAGAAGTAGAAACAAAGAAAGTGTTGTCCAAATTTCCGTAGAATATAGGGACCTTGCACTTAGTTTATTCTACGTTCGAAGCTAGAGATTGATAGACGTTTTATGACCCTTATAGGATTGAAGTACTACGAGTAGCATATTCTACTTAAGGAGGATAGTACTGTGGAGCATTTTGCTAACCGTCGATAATCGTCGCGAGGTATGTGATTCTTCCTATCCTCTTCAGCATGATTATTTGTGAAATATATAGTGCAGTAGATGCACGTGTGTTAAATGAATTTGATTTCCCTTGTTGTGCCTTGACTTGATATGAAGTGTAAAGGTCTTGATTGTAAAAAAAAAGTAGGAAAATCTTATTCGTTAGTAATGGTTACTCGGTGGTCAAAGAATAAGCCCTCTTAGTCTCATAAAGGGCTTATAGTTGTAATTGGTTGGTTTAAAACATAAAGTGTTATAACGGCTTTATGGGAAGTTTGTTATAACCACTTTATGTAGCTAAAAGAATGGTTTGTTGATTTCAAAAGATAAGAGACTTGACTTATAATTGACTTAAATGGTGTTGAAAAGTGTGAAACCTCATTCGTGAGAAATGAGTACTTGGTTTTTGAAAGAATAATGTTACATAAATTTCGGAAATGGGAATAAGAATTGAACAAGCCAATGCAGCGTTAATAAAGGAAAGAAGTAATGACAATTAATCATATTAAAACCAGTAGAAACCTCCATCTGCATAGAAGCTAAGATAAGACAAAATTGTATTACATTTCCTAGATCATGGCTGCTCTAATAAGAATTATTGTAATCAAGTTTCGATCTTCTTGAAAATTTCAAAGTAAGGAACTCGATTTCTAAAAGAAAAGAGACTTAAGAATTTGAAGTGTTTTGTTTTAAAAGAAAGGCATGGTTTTGTCTTGTATTATTTTAAAACATAAAGTGTTATAATAGCTTTATGGGAAGTTAGTTATAACGACTTTATGGAAAATAAAGAAATGGATTCATTATTGGATTTAGAATGGTAACTTGATTTTTTTGGAAAAAGAGAAGCACATTGTTTTCAAATATTGAACTCTTTGTGATGGAAAAACATAAGTGGCTTGGTTATAAAAGGTAGGAGTACCTTGATCCTAAAGGGGTTAGATACTTGGGTTTTAAATGGTATACTTGACGTTGTGTTAAGGAGTGTTTAAAGTACCTTGAGTTGTGTGTAACTTGCCTATGCTTGGTTGAGATAGCCTTGTTGTACAAGGGTTTGATTGTGCTATCGAGTCTCTCGATGGAGGGCCGGTTATTGGTTATTTGTTTGGACATACTGACACGTTGGGTAGCCCACGGGTATGCTTCCACAGTGAGTATTATCTTGTTATTTGTTTGGACATACTGACACGTTGGGTAGCCCACGGGTATGCTTCCACAGTGAGTATTCTCTTGTTATTTGTTTGGACATACTGACACGTTGGGTAGTCCACGGGTATGCTTCCACCGTGAGTATTATCTTGTTAGTTGTTTGGACATACCGACACGTTGGGTGGCCCACGGGTATGCTTCCACAGGGATTGTTATCTTGTTATCTCCTTTGGGCATACCGACACGTTGGATGGTCCACGGGTATGGGCCCACTAGGACGGTTCCAGGGCCATGCTTATACCGAGGTGAGATGCCGGCACGCGGCCATTGTGCGGTTAAATTCACAGGTTGTGTTTGAGTGATGATTTCACGGCACGAGTCCCCGACTTGACATGACCGCTATATGTTGTGTAATGTAGTTTGGTTATCATACATGTCTCGACTTTATATAGACTATTATGATTTCATTTACGATTTTTCGCCACATACTTGGTACCTGTTGTACTGACCTCCTTCGGGGGGCTGCATTCATGTCGCAGGTTGAGGTACATAGCTTGCTGATCCGCACTCTTAGGATCGTTGTTCGGTTCTCGGAAAGATCCATATCTCCGGAAGCTTGTCCTGTGGTACGGTTCCCTGAAGTGGTAGACTTTTGTATTTTCAGGTACGGGCGGGCCCCGTCCGTCATTATGGTTTTAAAATTCTTAGAGGTCCAGAACACATTGTGGCAGAGTTTGTAAGGGATATCGCTCAAGTTTTCATTTATGTACAAAAAGGTAACCGTTTGGGTTAGCCTGTTTTCTTATTTCACTGTTTTCTTTCATGAGTTTTTATTTCCGCTGGTTTCTCTGATGTTGTATCACTAGGGTGCCCGGGGTAAGGCACCAGTCACGGGCCCGGGATCGGGTTGTGACAGATGCCACGGGCGCGTCACATGGTTAGATTTTTACACCTAGCGGTCGGCAGTGATGGGGAATCCCACGGGCGCGCTTTGATATTTGAGGGCTGGTGTTCATAGCCCTGGTGTGACCATCGTTCATATGTTGAAACAGGCGGTGCAAGGTAAAACTGACTTTCATTACTTCCACTTCGGTAAGGAACAGTGTACTGTTAATTGGGATATCATATATGTATTCAGCTGTATTTTGACTATTATGATTTAAATTACAGTACTTTCAGTTTTGCATACTTGGTATATATTTTGTACTGACCTCCTTCGGGGGGCTGCGTTCATGCCGCAGGTTGAGATACATAGCTTGCTGATTCGCACTCTTAGGATCACTGTTCAGTTCTTGGAAAGCTCCATTTCTCCGGAGGCTTTGTCTTTGGTATGGTTCCCTGAAGTTGTTGACTTTTGTACATTCAGGGGTATGGCGGGGCCCTGTCCCGTTACAGTTGTTATGTAAACTCTTAGAGGTCTGTAGTCATATCTTGTGGGTAACTTTAAAAAAAAAATTGAGGTAACTGTTTTTGGATTCGTTTATATTCAGGAAGGTAGCCTTATCGGCTAACCTATTATTTATTTCATTGTTAAGTTTATGTATGTTTCACGATTATCTCGATGTATACTGTAAAGGGTGCCCGTGTAGGGCACCGATCGCCCGGTCGGGTCGTAACAAAAAGTGGTATCAGAGCAGTTAGTCCTCGGAAAGTGTCTACAGACCGTGTCTAGTAGAGTCTTGATTATCGGTGTGTTGTGCACCACATCTATAATCGTGAGGTCAGGACATTTAGGATTTGTTTCCATTCTTCTCTCTCGAGATCGTGCAAGAGAGTCTGTCCCTACTAGTGAATCCTCTCCGACCTATTCTTATGTATCGATTATGCCTCCGCGAAGCGCGACTGGCCCGGGCAAGGCAAGAAGAAGAGTTGTTAGTGGTACACAGAGGATTTCTAGAATCGAGCCCGTGCTATGCACGAGGTTATGGGGATCGGCGAGTTCAGCCACACCGGCAGTATTAGAGGGGCCGAGAGCGGAATAACACGCAGGATCGGTACCGAGCCTTCAGCCCACGCGGGCCGAGTATAGAGATTACGGAGAGCGATCCGATTATTGACTAGCATTGGCGGCGGCGCAAGCGGGGAGCCGTAGCTAACCCTGAGCCGATAGTTTGAGGATTCGGGACTTTCGAGTTGCAATCCACCGAATTCTATGCTTGAGGTCCGGCGAGGACCTCGAGTTCATTCGGCAGGTGCAGCAGACTATGCAGGTGCTTAGGGCCTCGGAGACGGAGTCCGTTGTGTTAGCGTCTTACCGGTTACGCGATATTGCGTTGAACTGGTTTGAGTCATGGGTGTTGTCTAGAGGTGTGGGTGCTCCTCCAGCTGTTTGGGATGAGTTCACGGAAGCTTTCCTCGACCACTTTTTGCCTCCTGAGACGAGGAGAGCCCGCCTGGATAGGTTCTTGGCATTGAGACAGAATGGGAGGACCATCAGGGAGTACAACCTAGAATTTGACTCATTAGCCAGGTATTCACCCACTATTATGGCGGATATGGCGGACAGAGTTCACCGCTATGTGATGGGACTAGACCGATATATGGTTACCGCATGTCTGGGAGTGGCTCTTCAGCCAGGTATGGATATTGCCAGGATGCAGGCTTATGCACAGGGGATTGAGGATAGGGAGAGAGAGAGCCAGCCAGATTCAGTCCAGCCCAAGAGGGCCAGGACGGCAGAGTTTCAGGATAGTTTTCGAGGCGGACAGCCTCAGCAACAGGCTAGGTCTACATTTCAGCCGACGCAGAGTGCTCCTTCTCGGCCTTCTGGCGGGTGGTTTGACCGCCAGGGATATTCGGGAGCGGGTCAGGGCTCCGGGGCTGCTGGTTCACAGATGTCTGGGGATAGTAGCCAGGGGAGGCCACCTTTGCCTCGGTGTGGTTACTGTGGTAGAGCTCATTTTGGGGAATGTCGGACTAGGTCGACAGCTTGTTATGCTTGCGGCCAACAGGGCCATTTGGCAAGGGACTGTCCGACCAGGGGTGGCACTGGTGGGGTAGCACAGTCTATTGGGTCAGTTGCGGGTTCTTCGCCTTCAACGGCTAGGCAGGATGTTCATGCACCGACAGGCCGCGGCAGAGGTCGTGGTAGCAGTTCCCAGTTTTAGCGGTCCTTTTACCCGCCTATGCGATTTCAGGTATATTTTTGATCCTTTAGAGACTTGTATGCATGATAAAGTTGTTGTATGTTTAAGTGTCATGAACGGATTACATTGAGACTATGTATGTATGCTAGAAGTAGGTGGGAAGTGCGATGAGAGAAGCATTTTAGGCCTTGAATGGGAGTAAATAGCGTTGGTGCGATATCTCAGGGTAATAAGTGACATAATAAAGTTCCATTAATTGTAAGTATGAGGAGTATTAGATTGACTCCAAAAGAACATTCGGGGACGAATGTTTCTAAGGGGGGAAGAATGTTACACCCCGTAAATTCAAGAGGATAAGTTAAGAACGTACGAAAGGAAATAAGATTTGAATTTGGAAAGTTGGGTTAGCAAAATTTTGTAGGCAGACGTTCAATCAACTTTGGAGCGGTATATCCCCTAATTCTTTAGGAGTTTTGAGGTGTTTTAAAAGACTAGTAAGAAGTTCGTTGAGTCTAGTTTCCAACGCAACAAACCACTCGTCGATTTGACATCGGAGTAGGAAGTTACGAGCGTTAGAAGTTTTGTGGGCTGACACAGATGACAGATCTCCCATCAGGCGTCGCAGCGCCGCGGCGCCGTCATCAGGGCCGCGGCGCCGATAATTCTGGAAAATACTGTAATTACATCATAAGTTTAAAACAAAGCCGGAGACATGTATGATAACAAAATTACAGTACACAGTGCCTTACTAACAATGAGAGTAACTAATAGTATACGTACAACATAAAAATAGGAAGCTCACGATCAAAGCAGGACCATCCTCCCACAGTATCATTTAGCAATCCTACTCCTGGGACTATTTCACCCGCATAGGTCGTGTGGACCCGCATGAGGTATTCCTCGCATAGGCTGTACCCGCCCGCATGGGACTATTTCACCCGCATAAGCCCATAAGGACTCGCATGAGGTATTCCTCGCATCGTGGGTAGCAAATCCACGGAAATAGGTGGTATAACGATCTTGGGGATTTACCCCTCATTTATACTCTTACCCTGAAGCAGGTGGTATAACGATCTTGGGGATTTACCCCTCATTTATACTCTTACCCTGAAGCAGGTGGTATAACGATCTTGGGGATTTACCCCTCAGATATACTCTTACCCTGAAGAAGGTGGTATAACGATCTTGGGGATTTACCCCTCAGATATACTCTTACCCTATCTCAACCGGCCATCATACATAACATAAGCACTATCGGCTTATCATACAATAAGTAAGCAAGTTAAGAAATCTCCCTAACTTCTTATTAGTCTTATTCATATACACTCTCATTTTAGTTTACTTAAGGCACTACCATATCTTTTATAAAAATCCGGGAATTTAACCCAAGTACTACATACTTCTACTCTTTAAAACAAATGACTCTTTTTAGTATAAAACTTCAAAGACACTATTAACCATAGTATCAAGTCAAAATTACTTTTCAGGACAAGTCACAATACCTTTAGAAATAAAGTTAGGTTTCTAAATCAAGTGACTCATTTTCTTATAAAACCATAGGCAATTGATGCCTTAAAATCAAATTGCCTTTCATTAAATCAAGTCATTTATCTTTCCATAAAGCTAATATAACAAACTTCCCATAAAATCGTTATATTCACTTTATACCTTAGCCAAATACAATTTCCTATCCGAGGGACTTATACGTTTAAAACGAAACAAGTATCACATACTTTAAAACTCTTCAAGTCCCTTAACTTTAATAAAACTTAAGACATCCTTAATACTTTCAAAGAAGTGAGTTAATCTCCTAACTCACCCGACTTGGCTATTCATAAAACTAGTAAAGGATATCAAGGTCTCAGACGCTCACCGTACTATATACGTGCAACTAGTCATGCTCAAAAGATAGGAAAAGTTCTACATACCTCTTCGGGTCAAACCACTTGCCACGTACAATATCCCGCCCGTAGTATGTCAACCTATAATATCCACAATACGTCTATTAACGCCTTACTTCAAACGTAGAATATTATAAGTGTAAGGTCACTAAATTCTACGGAAAATCGGACAGCACCTCCTTTGTTTATACTTACTTTGCCACCTTTTTCAAGGCCGAATTCAATAACCAAACACGCCACATTTAAGGCTCAATCAATGCGATTAACAATAGGGGATTACACGCCTACTAGACATGTAAAATTCCGCCCCACAAACGATATCAAACTAATACAAACTACTAGTCCAATTCGGCCACATTGAGTACAATAACACCAATTCTTATCCAATTTCCATTTCAATCCAAGTTGTTAGCATAACATGATATCAAGTCGCAATCGATTATAACTACTATAATCTTCAAGTAAGTAACATGCGACGATTCTAATAAACGACCAAATTGTAATCCAACTTCACATGGCTTAAATGACATTTCGGATTTAAGTCTACAATCAGTCCATAATACTTAAGAAACTTCAACACATATACTTCATGCTAGCAAACATGTAAAGCTAACAACAATATATAATCTTGTAACACTTAAGAGACAAGATTATTACCTCAACGAATCTTAATCCAACTCCAAATCCGAAGTTGCTCCTTAGCAACTTAGAGTCTCTTCAAGACACTTCAATCCGCTACTTGAGACCCTTAGAACAAC
This sequence comes from Przewalskia tangutica, assembly GCA_029844215.1. Lineage (NCBI taxonomy): Eukaryota > Viridiplantae > Streptophyta > Magnoliopsida > Solanales > Solanaceae > Przewalskia > Przewalskia tangutica. The sequence continues at coordinate 83,238,016 of CM056726.1, read as the reverse complement.
ACCAACAAATTTCCTTCAAACTTCCAAACAAAACCTAGAAGGCAACTAGGTTTTCACCTTGCGACTAATACGAAAACTATCTTTTTCCGAGATTTTTCTATTGAGATACACTTACAATACACTCAAGAACCTTGGTTTAAAGTGTGGAGCTTAATGGACAAGAAACAAAAAAAATTTATTTTCAAATGGGCATGATCCCGAGAGCAACTATTGTGAGTTCTTCAATTTCTTGAAAATTTGGCTAAGTGTTGAGCTTGTCTTGATACTAGTAGTATTATATAGCACAATGGAGGGTCAAGATGTGCACAAATGTGAGGCTTGGATGACTTTCAATTAAATATCAAGACTTGTGGACCCTTTGACTAAGTCAATATTGTCAAGCTCTTCAAGTTGCAAGACTTAGTCATCCTATAAAGGTCAAATGACCCTTTAGTCCTTGCCTATTTTCGTCCAATGCACCATAAGGGGGGGGTGACACGTGTCGCCCTTCCATTCGTCACAATATTACGTTTTCCGACAATTTCATAATTCCGATAAATTTTTACAAGTCTCAAATCTTAACACTTGTGAGTTCTTACGTACGTTCTTAAAACATGTCCTGTAAATACGGGGTGTAACAAGGACAGCAGGGTCTCAGGGCAGTTTTCGAGGCGGACAGCCTCAGCAGCAGACTAGGTCCACATTTCAACCGGCACAGAGTGCTCTTTCTCATTTTTCTGGCAGGAGGTCTGATCAGCCGGGTCATTCAGGAGCAGGTCAGGGCTCCAGGACTTCGGGGTTTCAGGGAGGCAGAAACCGTCACCGATCGAGACCACCTACATCTCAGTGTGCTCGATACGGTAGGTCGCACCCAGGAGAGTGTCGTATGGCTTCGGGAGCTTATTACTCTTGCGGCCAGCAGGGCCATTTGAGGAGAGATTGTCCGTCCAGAGGCGGCGGGGGTGTTATGGTTCACCGTGGCGAAGGCTTGTCGGATCTTCTTCTTCTGTGGTTATGCGCCCCGGAGGGCAGGGTGTTCACGGACCAGCAGGTCGCGACAGAGGTCGTGGTGGAGGTCCCAGTTCTAGCGGTCCACAGAACCGCATTTATTCCTTAGCCAGCCGCCAGGATCAGGAGGCTTCATCTGACGTCGTCACAGGTACATTATTGATTTCATGTTGTGACGTATATGCTTTGATAGATCCAGGTTCTACATTGTCCTATGTGTCCCTTCTTATTGCTGGTAGAATCGGGATAGAGCCGGTGTCGATTGAGCCTTTTGAGGTAGCTACGCCAGTGGGTGATTCGGTGTTAGCGGAGCGGGTGTACAAGGGTTGTCCAGTGTTTATTTACAGTCGTCAGACCCTAGCAGACTTGATAGAGTTAGAGATGACAAATTTTGATGTCATTATGGGTATGGATTGGTTGGCTTCTTGTTATTCCAACGTTGACTGTAGAGACAGGTTGGTCCGGTTCCAGTTTCCTGGCGAGCCAGTCATCGAGTGGAAGGGCAACACAGTGTCGCCGAGGGGTAGGTTTATTTCTTACCTCAAGGCCAGGAAGATGGTGCGGAAAGGGTACATCTATCATTTGGTTCGGGTATTCAATACAGAGGCTGAGGTTCCAGCTCTTCAGTCAGTGCCCGTGGTTAGAGAGTTTCCAGATGTGTTCCCAGACGATCTTCCGGGTATCCCTCCTGAGAGGGAGATTGAGTTTTGTATTGATACGTTGCCAGACACTCGACCTATATCTATTCCGCCATACAGGATGGCACCTGCCGAGTTGAGGGAGCTGAAGGACCAGCTGAAAGATTTGCTGGAAAAGGGCTTTATCAGGCCTAGTGTTTCTCCCTGGGGAGCGCCGGTTTTGTTTGTGAAGAAGAAGGATGGGACATCACAGATGTGTGTTGATTACGGTGAATAAGGTAACCATCAAGAATAGTACCCTCCCGTGATTGATGATTTGTTTGACCGGGCCGCAGGTGCGAGGTGTTTTCCAAGATAGACTGCGTGCAGTTATCATCAGGTGCGAGTTCGAGAGGCAGATATCCCAAAGACTGCATTCAGGACCCGGTATGGGCACTATGAGTTCAGGGATATGTCTTTCGGTTTGACCAATGCTCCAGCGATATTTATGGATTTGATGAACCGGGTGTTCAAGCCATTTTTAGATACATTTGTGATAGTATTCATTGATGACATCCTGATTTATTCGCGTACAGAGCGGGAGCATGCAGATCACTTGAGGACGGTACTTGGGGTCCTCCGGAGCCGGAAGTTATTCGCCAAGCTCTCCAAGTGTGAGTTTTGGGCCTCGGTCATTCCCGGGCACATTATTGGGTGATGGTGTTCGTGGATACGGCAAAGATTGAGGCGCCAAGTCTTGCCGAGACCTACTACTCCGACCGAGTGCGCAGATTTCCTAGGCTGGCGAGTTATTATCGTAGGTTTGTGAGCGCTTTGCTTCGATTTCAAGACCGCTGACTAGTCGACTCGTGGCACTAAGTTCCAGCGATGAGGCTTGCGAGAAGGGCTTCCGCCATCTGAAGGAAAGGTTGACTACGGCCCAGCCTTACTCTTCCCGAGGGGTTAGACGGCACGTGATTTATTTTGAGGCCTCGCATCGCCAGGGTATGTTTGATGCAGCAACAAGGTTATAGCTTATGCTTCCAGCTACGGAAGCATGAGAGGAATTACCCTACCCATGACTTAGAGTTGGCGCAGATTATTCATGCCTCAAGATTTGGAGACATTATTTGTATGGGGTTCATGTGGATATTTATACAGACCACAAGGGCCTCCAGTATATCTTCAGGCAGAGGGAGTTGAACTTGCGACAGAGACGGTGGTTAGAGTTGTTGAAAGATTATGATGTTGATATTCTATACCATACGGGGAAAGCCAACGTGGTTGCTGATGCCTTGAGTCGTAGATCGATGGGGAGTCTGTCAGAGGTACATCCAGAGAGACAGGACATGGTCCGTCAGATCCATCAGCTAGCGAGCCTTGGGGTTCGATTGATCGATACCGATGATAGTGGGGTACGGGTTCGTGAGATTGCCGAGTCTTCCATCGTTGATGAGGTGAAGAGGCGACAGTTTGAGGACCCAGTATTGGTACGGTATCGAGATGCAGCTCTTCGGGAGGAGGAGAGTCTATTCGAGTTAGCGCCTGATGGGGTGCTCAGATTTGAGGGCCGGTTGTGTGTTCCCGATGTGACAGGACTACGTCAGCAGATTCTGGGGGAGGCACACAGTGCTCGTTATTCTATTCATTCGGGGTCGACCAAGATGTACCATGACCTCAGATGTATGTATTGGTGGGATGGCCTGAAAAGTGACGTGGCAGGTTTTGTTGCACAGTGTCCTAATTGCCAGCAGGTCAAGGTCGAGCACCAGAGGCCTAGTGGGCTATTGCAGGCTATTGAGATTCCGACTTGGAAGTGGGAGGTGATCAACATGGACTTTGTTACAGGGTTACCTCGTACTCAGAGGAAGTACGACTCCATTTGGGTTATTGTTGACAGGCTGACGAAATCAGCCCATTTCCTTCCAGTCAGGACGACGTTTTCGGCTGAGGACTATGCCAGATTGTACATCAGAGAGATTGTGAGACTGCACGGAGTCCCTGTGTCGATTATATCAGATAGAGGAGCCTGGCCATTTCGCTAACTGAGGTCTTTCGAAGGGATTAGGACACAGTGAGTCTCAAGACAACGCTTCATCCTCGATCGACGGCAGCAGAGCGCACTATCCGCACACGAGGATATCCGCGAGCTCGCGTGATTGATTTTAGGGGTGGCTGGGAGGATCATTTACCTCTTGTGGAGTTTTCTTATAACTACAGCTACCATTCCAGTATACAGATGGCACCATACGAGGCATTGTATGGGCGAAAATGCAGGTCGCCGATTGGTTGGTTCGACGTGGGCGAGGTGCAGTTAGTTGGCCCAGACTTGGTTCAACAGGCTGTGGATAAGGTGAAGCTTATCCAGGAGAGATTGTTAGCTTCCGTAGTCGGCAGGTCATATACGGATAATCGGCGTCAGATTTGGAGTTTCGCAGACGATTGGGTCTTCTTGAAGGTGTCACCCACGGCGGTGTGATGAGATTCGAAAGAAGGGAAACTCACCCAAGGTACATCGGGCCCTACCAGATCATCCGCAGAGTAGGCAAGGTTGCCTATGAGTTGATCCGCCATCGAGTTAGAGGCGGTACATCCGGTCTTCCATGTTTCTATGTTGCGGAAGTGTATCGGAGATCCAGCGAGAGTTTTCCCTACTAGTGAGGTCCAGGTGACAGAGGGGTTATCGTATGAGGAGAGTCCCATAGAGATACTCGATTTCCAGGTAAGGCGACTGCGGACCAAGGATGTGGCTTCCGTCAAAGTCTTGTGGAGGAATGATAACCGGGAGGAGATGACTTGGGAAGCGGAGGAGGACATGTTGAGGAAGTATCCTCACTTATTCCCTACACCTTCAGGTAATTCATTTTCCCCTTACTTGTCAAGTTTTAGTTGAAGCATTTGTTTTAGTGATATTATGTGGCCATGTGTGGCATTATTGGTACGTCGGGGTTGTAAAAGGAAACTATGTCGCTAATTATAAGTTTGACTCCGAAAGAACATTCGGGGACGAATGTTTCTAAGGGGGGAAGAATGTTACACCCCGTAATTACAAGACATGTATTAAGAACGTACGTAAGAACTCAGAAATGTTAAGATTAGAGACTTGTAAAAATTTATCGAAATTATGGAATTGTCGGAAAACGTAATATTGTGACGAATGGGAGGGCGACACGTGTCACCCCCTTTAGTGAGCTTGGACGAAAAATACCATGGGTATAATGGTCATTTGACCATTGTTAGGATGACAAAGTCTTGCAACTTGAAGAGCTTGATAATATTGACTTAGTCAATGGGACCACATGTCTTGATATTTAATAGAACTTCATCCAAGCCACACATTTGTGCACATCTTGACCCTCCATGTTACTATATAGTAGTACTAGTAGCAAGACTAACTTCTAAACTTAGAAAAAATTTCAAGAATTTGAAGAACACATTGAGAGTGCTCTCGGGTTCACTAAAACCCAACAAGAAAAAAATTTGTTTGTTGTCCATTAAGTTCCACACTTTAAACCAAGGTTCATGAGGGTATTGTAAGGGTATCTCAATAGAAAATCCCAGAAAAAGATAGTTTTCCTATTAGTCGCAAGATGAAAACCTAGTTGTTTTCTTAGGTTTTGTTTGGAAGATTGAAGGAAAGTTGTTTGTGTTATTCTAAGGGTCTCAAGTGGCGGATTGAAGTGTCAAGAAGAGGCTCTAAGTTGCTAGGGAGAGACTTTGGATTTGAAGTTGGACTAAGACTCGTTGAGGTAATAATCTTGTTTCTTAAAGTGTTACAAGATTATATATTGTTGTTAGCCTTACATGTTTGCTAGCATGAAATATATGTGTTGAAGTTTTATAAGTGTTATGGATTGTTGTAGCCTAAAATCCGAAATGTCATATAAGACATTTGAAGTTGGATTACAATTTGGTCGTTAATTAGAATCGTCGCATGTTACTTACTTGAAGATTATAGTAGTTATAATCGATTCCGACTTGATATCATGTTATGCTAACAATTTGGATTGAAAAGGAAATTGGATAAGAATTGGTATTGTTGTATCCCAAGTTGCCGGATTTACACTTGTAGTTGTATTAGTTTGATATCAATTGTGGGGCGGAATTTTACACGTCTAGTAGGCGTGTAATCCCCTATTGTTGGGCCTTAAATGTGGCGTGTTTGGTTATTGAATTCGACCTTGAAAAAGGTGGCAAAGTATGTAGAAACAAAGGAAGTGCTGTCCGATTTTCCGTAGAATTTAGTGACTTTGTACTTATAATATTCTACATTTGAAGTAAGAAGTTAATAGACATATTATGGTCATTATAGGTTGACATACTACGTGGGGGATATTGTACTTGGAAAGTGGTTTGACCCGAAGAGGTATGTAGAACTTTCCTATCTTTTGAGCATGAATAGTTGCACGTATATAGTACCAGAGACGATAAGATCTTGATATCCTTTACTTGTTTTAAGAATAGCCAAGTTGGGTGAGTTAGGAGATTAACTCACTTCTTTAAAAGTATTAAGGATGTCTTAAGTTTTTTTAAAGTTAAGGGACTTGAAGTGTTTTAAAGTATATGATACTTGTGTCGTTTTAAATGTATAAGCCCCTTGGATAGGAAATTGTAATTGGCTAAGGTATTGTTACACCCCGTAGTTCAAGGACATGTTTAAGAGAATATATGTAAGGAATACAAGACTTGAAAAGGGTACGAAAGGAAGAATTGTTTTTCCGACGGAAAAATCTTCCGAACGTCGGAAAGGGGAAATGTTCGTTGGTGAGAATTAGATTCTCAAAATGCATTAATTGAAGAGTATGGAACTTATTATCATTATGGAAATTTAATTTTATGGATTTGGTCACGTGGGGCCCACCCGAGGAATTTTACATTTTGTGGGACCCACGAGGGTTACGGAATTTTATGGACGAATGGGAGGGTGACACGTGGCACCCCCCACATTGGTCTTGGACGAATTGGAGCAAGGATAGAATGGTCATTTGACAATTGTGTACATGAGCAAGTCTTGCTAGGCATTGGCTTGATTATATTGACTAAGTCAAAAGTCAAAAGTCAAGAGAGCTCGATAATATTGACCACATCCTAGCCTTCCATTTGGATTTATCCTAGCCTTTGATTTATTTATATATACTACTACTACTACTAGTAGTAGCAAGACATCCCACACTTAGAAAAATTGAAGAACCCTTGTTCTTGGCATTGTTGCTCTCGGGTTTGGGCATCCTCAAGGGAAGAAAATTTTCGTTTGTGGTTCTTTAGCCACAATACTTTAACCCAAGGTCCCTAAGGGTATTGTAAGGATATCTCAATAGAAAGAATTCGGAAAAACCACATTTTTAGGTTAGTCGCAAGGCGGAAACCCAAGGTGTTCTTCAACTTTGAAGTTGAAAATAGAAGAGGAGTTTTTCACAAGCTTCTAAGGGTTGCAAATAGCGGATTTGAACGTCAAGAAAAGGAGTTGGAGTTGCTAAGGATCGACTTAGGGTTTTGGATCATTTTGAGCTTTAGGAGGTAATAATCTCCGTCTTGCTATTATAATTCAAGATTTCATGTTGTAGTAGTTAGAAATGATCATGTGGATTATATTATGAAGAATGATATGTGTTATGGAATATTTGGATGGAATCCGAAAGTTGCATGATTTAGCCTTTAAGTTTGTAATTCAATTTAGTTACTAGTTTAGTTGTCGCATGTTATCTAAAGAGTTGATTAAGGTGATTATAATTGTTAAGTTGTTTATGACTATATAACATGTTAGGCCTAAGAAGTTGGATTGAAAAAGAATTGGAAAAGGACTTTGTGTTGTTGTATATGTTTAGCCAAGAATGGCTTTAAATATGGAACTAGTTTAGTAGTAATTTGTGGGGCGGAATTTTACACGTCCTGTTAAGGCGTGTAATCCCCTTTGGTTAGATGAATTGTTGGGCCTTAAATGTGGCGTGTTTGGTTATTGAATTCGGCCTTGAAAAAGGTGGCAAAGTATGTAGAAACAAAGGAAGTGTTGTCTGATTTTCCGTAGAATTTAGTGACTTTGCACTTAGAATATTCTACGTTCGAAGCTAAAGGTTAATGGACGTATTATGGCCATTATATGTTGAAGTACTAAGTATAGCGTATTCTACTTGAAGGATGGAATAGCTATCAAGGTTGAAGTACTTTGGAGCATTATGCTATTTGTCGATAATCGTCGCGAGGTATGTGAACCTTTTCCTTATTTTGACATGATTCTATGTATGGAATATACATGTAGTACTATTTCATGATTCCTTCTACTCTTAGAAGTTAAGAGGTATGTATGTTGATTTACTCTACGTAAAGGTTATGTCTAAGTTATCCTAAGTTCTTACCAAGTTTTATAGGGGATGTTTGTAAGAGTCGTTAGGAGGTATTTGGAGCCAAGTTGACTTGGCTAAGTTACGGCACAAATGAGAATAAGAATCGAGCAAGCCACTGCAGCGTTAATAAAGGAAAATGTAATGACAATCAATTGAGTTAAAATGAGCAGAATTCTCCATCTACATAGAAGCTAAGATAAGACAAAATTGTATTACATTTTCTAGATCATGGCTACTCGATTAAGATCGTTATAAATAAGTATAACTTATTCACAACGCACCAAAGTATGTGTTACTTAATTTATAAGAATTTACGTATGAAGTTTTAAGACTATGAACCTCAAATTTTTAAAAAGGTTAAGGGACTTTATTTTTCAAGTTATGGGACTTGATTCTTAAAGGAATAAATGAATTGATTTAAAAGTATAGAATACTCGATTTGGAAAGTATTGAGTTTTTGCCATTCTAAAGTTAAGAAACTTGTTTTCTTAAAAGATTAAGAGACTTGAAGTATTTTGAAAGCTATGTGATTTGAATTGAAAGTATAAGTTTCTTGGTCATAAAAGGAATAAATTTGTCTAAGACATAAAGAGTTATAACGGCTTTATGGGAAGTTGGTTATAACAACTTTATGGAAGATTAAAAGAATGGTTTTCTTCAGTAATGTAAGCAAAGAAATGACTTGAAATAAAGAAGGGCAAATTGTTTTAAAGGTACCAATTGCTTAAGGTTTTTAAGAAAGAAGTCACTTGATTTAGAAGCCGGTAAATGTATTTCTAAAAGGTATTGTGACTTATCTTGAAAAGTAGATATGACTTGATACTATGGTTATTAGTATTTTGGATGTTTTATTTGAAAGAGAATCATTTTAAAGGAGTAGGGGCACGTAGTACGTTGGGTTAAATTCCCGGATTTTATAATGACATGTTAGTGCCTTAAGTAAACAAAAATGAGAGTGTATATGAACAAGCTAATAAGAAGTTAGGGGATTTCTTAACTTGCTTATGTAATGTATGATGTTCAGAGTGCTTATGTTATGTATAATAAGTCGGTAGTGCTTATGTTATGTATAATAAGTCGGTAGTGCTTATGTTATGTATGATAAGCCGGTAGTGCTTATGTTATGTATGATAAGTCGGTAGGGCTTATGTTATGTATGATAAGCCGGAAGGGCTTATGTTATGTATGATGGCCGGTTGAGTTAGGGTAAGAGTATAAATGAGGGGTAAACCCCCAAGACGTTATACCACCTGATCCGTGGTAAGAGTATAAATGGCGGTAAACCCCAAGACGTTATACCACCGCCTGTGGTAAGAGTATAAACGGCGGTAAACCCCAAGACGTTATACCACCTGCTCCGGGATTTTCTACCCATGATGCGGCGAATACCTCACGCGAGTCCCATGGGCTTACGCGGTGAAATAGTCCCACGCGGGCGGTACCTATGCGAGGAATACCTCACGCGGTCCACAGGACCTACGCGGGTGAAATAGTCCCGCGAGTAGGATTGCTTATCGATACTACGCGAGGACCCGCTTTGATCGCGAGCCTCCTATTTTTATGCAGATACCTTTATGGGCAGACTTATGTGATTTTATCGCCCCAGTTGGGCCGGGCAGATACCTTTATGGGCAGACTTATGTGACTCTATCGCGTCCCAGATTGGGCCGACAGTATAGGCGTTCCTCCATAAAGGGACGGATTAGGTTATGCAAGATACGTAAGTTATATGTTTATAAACTTGATGAGTTTTCTTAAGTATGTACGTAATAATTTGACTATACTTTTATGGAAAAATGGGAAAAGATAATAAGGTACGATTAAGTTCACGAGATGGAAATGACACGGTAGGATCTGGTATTTACCCATTCTTTATATTTGCCCCGGTCATTCTTTTGTACAGTTATGATTTGTTACTGTACCTTATTTTCCGTTCCATATTCGTGACATTGTAATCGACTTCTTCCGGGCCGCTCATGTCCGCAAGTTTAGGTACAGCTGTGGATCCGCGAGCTTAGATCTGGTTCAAAGATTTGAGATGGCTCCAATGTTCCGGAGCTTGTCGTCATGGTTATGTATATTCAGGGGTACGGCGGGGCCTTGTCCCGTCATAGCATTGGTCCAAATCTTAGAGGTCTTTATTCATCTGTGGGCTGGACTAGCTAGAGTTGTTTTTACATTGTTAAACAGTGTAGACCCTTTCGGGTAATTTTTATGTTATGGCAGCTTTATCGGCTTGGCCTTAGTTTTTTTTTTTTTTTTTAAAATGTGTTATTTATCTTCCGCAGTTTATTATGTTGTATGAATAGAAGGGTGCCCAGGTAGGGCACCAGTCGCGACCCGGGGTTGGGTCGTGACAAAAGTGGTATCAGAGCAGTTAGTCCTCAGAAAGTGTCTATAGACCGTGTCTAGTAGTTCGATTATCATTGCACGCGCACCACATCTATAATCGTGAGGCTACAGGCATTTAGGATTGGTTTTCATTCTTCTCACTCGAGATCGCGCGATAGAGCCGTGTTGTTAGGGTCGTCTCCCTAACGAGTTATGTTGATCAGCAACTACGAGAAAGGCAGCAGTGACTCGGAAGGATCGGATTGCATATCCAGGTTGGTAATGATTGTAGTATAGTTGGTATTGTGACATACAGCTATACGGAGTTATGTATGAGGGTCAGACGCGTGTTGCCTAGAATGATTTTAGATTACCAAGAGTTGGTAAAGACTAACTAGATACCGGAAGGTATGAAACAGTTAAAGAATTCTCATCGAGGTCTTATGTATTACTTTGAGATAATCGGGAAAGGATGAGCCGTCTCGACAGTGAACAACCCTTAAGAAGTCATGTTAAGAAACTTAATGGAATACCAGGTTAATATATTAAGCTACGTGGTAGGCTTAAGAGAATTGTACGGATGAGGTCCGTATAGAGTAAGTAATGGTTGTTGTGATCAAGACGACACGATTATGGTATTATGAGAAGTTTTTGTACCCGCACGGGGACCGTAAGGTAGGCTTGGAGCATGGATATTGCGAGCCTAAGAATATAACCGCCGAGACCTTAGGTATATATAAGGCCTTCTCGGGCAATAAGATTGTCACGACCCGACCCCGTGCCCGCGACCGGTGCCTTACCCCGGGCACCCTAGTGATACAACATCAGAGAAAATCAGCGGAAATAAAAACTCATAAAGACAAACAGTGAAATAAGAAGACAGGCTAACCAAAACGGTTACCTTTCTGTATATATAAATAAAACTTGAACAGTTACATCCCTTTTACAAACCTTGCCCACAACAGTACTACAGACCTCTAAGAGTTTTATAACAACAATGACGGGACAGGGCCCCGCCATACCCCTGAATGTAAGTACCTACAACGACAGGGGACTATACCAAGATAAGCCTCCGGAGAAACGGAGCTTCCCAAAACGCTGAACTGTGATCCTATGAGCGAGGATTAACAATCGCGTACTTCTACCGCGCATGAACGCACTTCAAGGAGGTCAAGACATAACAGTACCAAGTATGTGAAATCAGAAAGTACATCAAATGAAATTATGACAGTCTATATAAAACAGAAGACATGTATGATAACCAAACTACAGTTCACAACATAAAAGCATATGTCAAGTCGTGGACTCACGCCTCAAAGTCATCCTCACGCCCGTGGAACTCCTTCCTCACCGCCAGCCTAGGTATAAATCGTGGATACGATAACATGTCTCGCCCATCCTACGGGACTCGGCGTGGAATCGCATGGTCACATTCCCGCCCATCTCATGGACTCGTGTCGGATCGTATGGAATACATTCCCGGTCCATCTCATGGACTCTGTCAAATCGTGTGGAATACATTCCCGGTCCATCCCATGGACTCGGTGTCAAATCGTGGAATACATTCCCGGCCCATCCCATGGACTCTGGTGAAATCGTGTGGAATACATTCGGTCCATCCCATGGACTCGGTGTCAAATCGTGAATACATTCTGGTCCATTCCATGGACTCGGTGTCAAATCGTGGAATACATTCGGCCCATCCCATGGACTCTGTCAAATCGTGTGAATACATTCCTGGCCCATCCTACGGACTCGGTGTCAAATCGTGTGGAATACATTCCCGGTCCATCCCATGGACTCGGGGTAGAATCGGTCATAACATTTAAACTCTCTTTTAAGACAGATTAAGATAATACCATACTTTCCTTTTAAATCAAAACACTTTCCTTTTTAAAATCAAGTAACAACATTCTTTTCCAAAAGTTCAAGTTGCCTCATTCCAAATACTCAAGTCTTTTATTTTCGAAAGATTTCATAGTTCATAGTCTTAATCAAATAACGTAATCTCTTTTTAAAACAATTGAGTAACATATGCCTTATGTGTGAGTAGTTATTCTTGTTTATAACAATCTTATTAAAGCAGCCATGATCTAGAAAATGTAATACAATTTTGTCTTATCTTAGCTTCTATGCAGATGGAGGTTTCTACTGGTTTTAATATAATTAATTATTTGTCAATACATTTTTCTTTATTAACGCTGCAGTGGTTTGTTCGCTACTTATTCTCATTTCCGAAATCAGTAAAACCTTATTCTTTAAAAACCAAGTACTCATTACTCACGAATGAGGTTTCACAACTTTTTAACAAAATTCAAGTCCTTAACATTTCATAAAACGTCATTTATAAGTTAAGTCTCTTATCTTTTAAGATCAAGTCTCTTAACTTCTAAAATCAATAAACCATTCTTTTACCTACATAAAGTCGTTATAACTACTTCCCATAAAGCTATTATAACACCTTATGTTTTAAACCAACCAAAACTCGTTTAGCACACGTACGTCTACCGTACTACATAGTTCACAACAATCATGCTAGAAAAAGATAGGAAGAGGTTCACATACCTCACGACGATTATCGACAATTAGCAAAACGCTCCACCTTACTATAACCTTGCTCGCCTTTTCCACCCTTCAAGTAGAATACACTACTCGTAGTACCTCAACCTATAAAAGCCACAAAACGTCTATCAACCTCTAGATCTCTTCGTAGAATAATTCTAGATACAAGATTCCTTATTAATACGGAAAATTCTAAGAAGACTTCCCGCAACCACATAAATCTCCTCCTTTATCGAGGCCTGCTACCAAGCCAACAATTCCAGGGGGGTTACACGTCTAACCGGACGTGTACAATTCTACTCCACCATAATACTACAAGTCTACAGTAAATACAGTCCAATGTAAATACAGTTCAATTGTTTATACTGATTCTTCCAATATATCTTATACTCAATTATTAACTACTACAACATGTAATTTCCAATTACAATAGGGGGATAAAGATCATTACCTCGATAAGCCCAAAATTATCCAAGTTTATAAGTCGATCCTGAGCAACGTTTAGCTCCAAATCCTTACGCTCCAACCCGCTCCAAGCGACCCTTAGAAGTTTCTAACCAACTCCTTTTAACACTTCATCTAAGCTATGAAGATTTTCCTAGGGTTTCGTTTACGACTATTGGAATAAAGTAGTATTTCCGGGCTCTTATTGTTATACCCCGTAGTTCCAGGGTATGTATGTGAGGACGTACGTACGAGATTACGACAGAAATTTTGGAAAGAAAGAAAGATGTGATTTTTCGACGGAAAAGTTTCCGGGTTTTGTGAAAGAAAAAGGTTCGTTGATGGGAATTGGATTCCCAGATTTGGTATTTGGATTATATTAGAATTATGAGATTTTATTTTCGGAAATGGTCACGTGGGGCCCACGGGAGAAATTTACGGTTTTGTGGGGCCCGCTTTGTTTTTGAGATTTTCGATATTTTGGATATTTTCGGAAGACGAAATATTTTGGACGAGTAGGGGGCGACACGTGTCACCCCCTTAGGTGGCCTTGGCCGAAATGGCTTGACACTGGCCAGGGTCGATTTTTGTTGCCATGTGGCTAGCCACTTGTCTTGCTTAGACAAGTGGCTTGTGGCACCACACTTGTACCCCAATCTCACCACACACTTGCATTAATCTTGGCCCTTGAATTCTCTATAAATACCCCCTTTAGTGCAAGACTTCATTTCATCCACACTTAAGTTTTCCAAAGCATAATATTTTCCTTCCCTTTGTAGTTGATTTCGTCCCCCTCCCCCTCTTGAGTAGAAAATACTTTGAGTATTGTAGTATAAATCCCAAATACCTTAGCCTAGTATCCCTAGTTGTATTCCAAAGTTATTTCAATACTAGGAGCCCGGAATACTACTTTATTCCAATAGTCGCAAAACGAAACCCTAGAAAAATCTTCCTAGCTTGGTTGAAGTGTTTAGAGAAGTTGTTTAGAAACTTCTAAGGGTTGCTTGGAGCGGGTTGGAGCGTAAGGATTTGGAGCTAAACGTTGCTCAGGATCGACTTATATCTTGGATAATTTTGGGCTTATCGAGGTAATGATCTATGTCCCCTATCAGAATTGGATATTACATATTGTTGTAGTTTAGAATCGAGTATAAGATATATTGAAGGATTATTATAAAGCGATTGAATCAGATTTACATCGATCAGATTTACAGACTTGTGTAATATATTGTCGCAGAATTGAACACGCCCGTTAGACGTGTAATCCCTCGAGTTGCTGGTAGCAGGCCTTGTTAGGGAGGTTATTTATGTGTCATGCGTGGGAGGTGCCGAATTTTCCGTAGAATAAGGAACTGTTTACTTCGAATATGCTACGAAGGGAACTAGAGATTGATAGATATATTGTGGTTGTTATAGGTGGATCTTCTACGCGCGGCATACTTGACTTGGCTTGTTGTTTAAGCTAAAAAGGTGTTATACCCCGTATTTCCAGAGTATGTACGTAAGGACGTACGTAGAAAAGTTTGGACTTTAAAGTGGCTTGGCCGATTTATTTTTTGTTCACAACACCCGGTTAGAGTCGTTTTTCGACGAAACGTTTTATACAACTTGCGAAGGGAAAATTCCGGCTATATCATTTTTAAATTTTGCGGATTTTTCCGAGAGACGAAATGTTTTGGACCAACGAGAGGGCAACACTTGGCACCCTCTCATTGGTGGGCATGTGGGGCGGCTTGGAAGAAATGGGTGAGTGGGAGTAGGTAGGATATTTTGTGATATTTGTGTGGTAGATGGATAAGGTACACATGGAGGAGTCTTGGCCCTACACTTGCATAACACTTGGCTAGATCTTGGCCATTGGTTGGCCTTTGCTTAGCCTATAAATACCCTCCCTCCTTTGAAGACTTATTCATCCAAAAACTTTCCTAAGTCTAAAATCCTCCCCTCTCCTCAGAGTGTTTCGTCCCTCCCTCTCCTTCGGGAAGGCCTTTGGCCGAGAGCACCCTTTTTCCCCTTGGCCGAGAGTTCCCTCCTACTAGGGTTGGCCAAGGGTATACCCCTTGTGGTGTTGTCTCGTATAAATACCCCTCTCTTGGTAGAAATACTCTCAAAAGTATTGTATAATGCCCAAATTACCTTAGCCAGATACCTTGTAGTATTCTAAGGTTATACCTTTACAAAAGCCCGCTTATACTATTATACTTCCCGTCAATACCAAACCGAAACCCTAAGGAAAATCTCCATGGTTAGTTGGAGTAGTATGTGTTTGGTTAGAACTTCTAAGTAGTTTGGAGCTGGTCGAGCGCACTGAGTCGAGCTAAACGTTGCCCAGGATCGACTTTATACTTGGATAATTATGGGCTTATCGAGGTAAATACTCTTGACCTTCTATTGTAATTGGAAATTACATGTTGTAAGATTATATAGTTGAAGTATACTATATATAGAACATAACCTAGCTTTACGGCAATGTCTTTTGACTTAAGCCTGAATATTAAGAAAGAGAATCGAATCGTAATTACATAGATCAGACATGAGACTTGTGTAGCATTACCGTGAAGTAGAATTGTACACGCCCGTTAGATGTATAAACCCCGGTTGGCTTGATAGCCTACCTCGTTAGAGAGAAGATTTACGCGATTGCGGGGAGCACGCCAATTTTCTAGAATGTTCTACGAAGAGATCTAAATGTTAATAAGCGCTTGTGGCCTTATAGGTCAAGTACTATGCGTGGCGCGATCTACTTGGCGTAAGGAGTAGCCGGCGGTTTGAGGTACTTGGAGCGTTTTGCTATTAGTCGATACTCGTCGCGAGGTATGTGAACCTCTTCCTATCTCTTCTAGCATGATATGTGTGTAACTATGTAGTACGATAGACGTACATGTGTTAAATGTATTTGATTGGTCTAAAACATAAAGTGTTATAACGGCTTTATGGGAAGTTGGTTATAACAGCTTTATGTAGGTAAGAAAATACTTGTGGTTTTTAAAAGGTAACTGATTTGAACTATAACTGGCTGGTTATGTGATAATAAAGAACTTGAAGTATTTCAAAAGATTTTTGAATCATTTTGAAAGAAGAAGTAATACTTGATTTTACAAAGAGAAGTGTTCTGATTTACTTCAAAAGATAATCACTCTATTTTTATACTACGGGTATTGTGTGACTTTTGTGAAAGAAACGGATCTTTTAAAAGAGTAATACATGAAGTACTTTGGGGCTAAAAACCCGAACTTGTTAACATAATGTAGAAAGTACCTTGTGTGAATAACTTGATTGTATTGATTTGTGATAGTCTTGTAATACTTTCTTGTTGACTTGATAAGTAAACATGTTAGGATGCTACGTGAGTTAGTATCTTGTGATGTTTGTGTAAAGGGGTTTTCCCTTGTTGTGCTTAGGTTGTTTAACGATAAGTTGTCATGTTGATATTATATCACTCATGATTCCGGGTTAAGTGCCCTCCACGCGTGGTAGACTCAAAGCGTCTAGTGACCTATGATTCGAGAATACCTTACGCAGTCTCAGATATGGCCTATGCGAACTACGGAGTTCCAGTTAGTACGCACCTTGTGGTCACGCGGTCTTTGTGGCTACGCGACGGCGAGTCCAGACGCCGGGAGTAGCTACCGATGCGGGAATACCTACGCGCCATCGAGTGGCCCACGCGAGCTACGGAAGTTCCGTGGCTGACGCGACATTAGATTCTCGCGCGAGTGGCCGCTGATCATGCGACGGTTCAGACAGATCTCATGATACGATTTACGACCTTGTTGTCTTGTGGGTTTTAGTAGTCGGCTATGCCCTCGCATTTACCCCGCACGGTTTTATGACGACTTTGAGGCGTGAGTCCCCGACTGACACGATCGCTTATTTATCAGGAATCGTAGTTTTGGTTATCATACATGTCTCCCGCTTTATATAGACTACTATGATTTCATTTACGATTTTTCACATACTTGGTACTGTTATCGACCTCTTCGGCCGCGTTCATGCCGCAGTAAAGGTACACCGTTGTTGATCCTCGCCTAGGGTCACGATCAACAGATGGAAGCTCCGCTTTCTCCGAGGCTTATCACAGTATAGTCCCTGTCGTTGTAGGTATTTACATTCAGGGTATGGCGGGCCCCGTCCCGCCATTGTTGTCGATCATTCTTAGAGGTCCGTAGTAATCGCTCAGGCGAGTTGTAATGGGATGTAACTGTTCGGTTTTAAATTGATTTATA
Source organism: Przewalskia tangutica (assembly GCA_029844215.1). NCBI lineage: Eukaryota > Viridiplantae > Streptophyta > Magnoliopsida > Solanales > Solanaceae > Przewalskia > Przewalskia tangutica. The sequence goes on along the minus strand of CM056726.1, from coordinate 83,220,508 downwards.
TATATGCCGTAAGGCATGTTTTCTCAGACTATTGTTTCATACTTCTTGTTATTTCATATTATCGTCTTTTGTTCCGCTGATTACTCTGATGTTGTATCACTAGGGTGCCCGGGGTAAGGCACGACCACTGCCCGGTTCGGTCGTGACAAAAGTGGTATCGAGCGATTAATCCTCGGAAAGTGTCTACGCACCGTATCGAGAGTCTTGATTATCGGTGTGTTGTGCACCACACCAATAATCAGGAGGCTATAGGATATTTAGGATTGGTTTCTATTGTTCTCACTCTGAGATCGTGCCTTAGAGCTGTGTTGTAAGTTGGACCCTCTCACGTATTTCTTTCCCTTATCGTTATGCCTCCGCGTAGGGCAACCCGCCCAGAGGAGGCAAGGCACCACGAGCCGCGAGTAGAGTAGTGAGGGTTACGAGGCATAGCCCAACCATCACCGAGTTAGGTACTTCGTCGGGAGTTATGCTACGTCACCACTTCAGCAGAGTTTAGCACGGCGGCAATTAGCCTCATCGCGCCCGACATTTGAACCTTCGGGCCCACGACCGAAACAGATAATATAGATTGCGAAGAGACAACCTCGCATTAGCTATGGATTTGGCTACGAGAGTAATTCTTCGAAGTTTCGAGCATGGCACGTATGCGGGCTTGTGCGCGGCAGCCAAGAAACGTAGAGATCGACGGGTTAACGGGCGACGAAGAGGCCGTGATGAAGCGTCCTTGGCAACTTTCGAGTCGAGTCACCTCACCAAAGAGATTAGATTATGCACATCCACCGCTGCGTAAAGGTCCTCCACGTGGTTCGTGACGTTCGGTATGCAGGAGTTGGTCGAACTCGAGTTTCCGCTCACGCTACACGAGTTCCAACCGGATTCGCTTTTCCCAGTGTTCACAGGCGATGCACGCCATCCCGGGAATGTCGCTTTTTAGTTGGTACTTGTTGTACTGCGCCGCCGTGGCCATGTGTCGAAAGAATGTCCTAGTAGGAGGACTCACTTCAGATCGGTGGGTAGTTCGTAATCTTCCTAATCTGCACTACGGGTAGATTTTGATTAGAACGACTAAGGAGTGAAGAAGAGATACAGTATATCCTTAACCTCAGAGATCAAGATGTGTGATAAGATGAGTATATCGTAAGTGCTATGTTCTGATAGCAGTGTGTAAATTGTAATTAGAAATCTTGGTTAGTTAACCAAGTAAGATTTGGGGGATAGAGAAGGTGTGAGCCTTAGAGCTTTATACGTAGAGACCTTAGAGGAAAGACCATCTCGAGTAAAGAAGTATTTTATGTTTGACCCTTGTCGGAGTGCATAGTGCACGTGAGCTATGTTTGTGGGATAAGTCCCTGAGTAGTGTGGAATGAAGGAGGGTAGTTGAGCTAAGAATACCGCTAGGTTTTCATAACGTGATTAGTGAGATTGTTCCGGATCGGGGAGCTAGTATTTTTGCGCGTTGCCGGGTCGGGTTGAGGCCACGTTGCGGGTCAACCCGCGGCCTGTATGGTGGTGGGTCAGTTTGTGGTGGTCCCGCCTTATGATAGGGTCACGAGGGTGTTAGGCCCATGTTTAGTTAACCAGCGTACGAGTTCGTGGACGTTGCTCAATCGAGTCGCCGATGAGGTCACCCGCCTTATCTTTTAGTCCAAACCGTGTACTCGGTGGTATGTTGCGGCGTTATATCGTAAAGGTTGTAAGGTCGCACGGTGCCTACCTTTACCTTATGATGCAGCATGGAGCCTGTGTTACTACGCTTTTTCTTTTCTTCGAAAGTTTTACCAGCAGGTTAGGAACTCAGTGAGTCTCAGACCACATTCGCCCTCGGCCGTGTTCGATTTCGGGGTAGTTGCAAGGATTGTTGTCTCCTGTTGAAGGAGTGTTTAAGCTACCATTTTAGTGTTCGGATGTCGCCTTATGAAGCCTTGTAGGGGCGGAAGTGTAAGTTGTTTGGTCGATTGGTTCGATGTTGGCGCGTTCAGATAGTTGGTTCAGCTTGTTCCAACAGATCGTGGATAGGGTGAAGCTTATCTAGAGGAGGTTTTTGGCAGCTCAGAGGAATCGTGCGGATTATCGACGACGACGCTTAGAGTTCAGGTTGACGGTCGGTCTTCTTGAAGGTACCACCCCGGATAGGGTGTAAGAAGAAACTTAGCCCGAGCACGTGGGCCTTTGAGTTCATGGCGGATAGGCCAGTTGCCTATATGTTAGCATTTGCCGTCCGACTTAGGAGGCGCAAGGCCCGTCTTTCGTGTTATGTTCGAGAAGGAAATCGGAGATCCATCGAGTGTTCCCGCTTAATGATGACCAAGTTGAAGATGATAACCCCAGATTTGGAAACCGCGGTGATGTGAAATGTGGTAAGAGTTCGAGTGTACAAGAAGTTGCACGACATCCTCTGGGATCGCATGCAGTCCGGTACCATTTGTTGGGTCGCCGGAGTGACACTAGAACCTCGCGGCAATGTGACAAAAGTGGGGAGAAGCGAGCATGTATGGCGAGCATTGATGTGATCATTTCTTTTGAAAAGAGAAGGTGCGAAGGAAGTATACTTTAGACCCCGGAGAGAGGTGTTTGTGGTGATATTAGAGGTGTTTCCTCGTGGACTTGGATGTAAGTATTTTGCGCAAGTTGTTTCTGTGGCCATGTGTGGTAGGATTGTTTCGTAAGTATAGTAGTGAAGACTATCTCAAGACGCTTGTTTTGAGACTTAGAAGGAAATTCGACGAATGTTTCTAGCGAGGAGAATGTTATACCGTATTTCCAGTATGTACGTGGGGCGCACGAGAAAAGTTTGGACTTTAAAGTGGCTTGGCCGATTTATTTTTGTTCACAACACCCGCCAGAGTCGTTGACTAAACGCTTTATACATCTGCGAAGGGAAAATTCCGCTATATCATTTTTAAATTTTATGGATTTTTCCGAGAGATGAAATGTTTTGGACCAACGAGAGGGCAACACTTGCACCCTCTCATTGGTGGGCATGCGGCTTGGACGAAATGGGTGAGTGGGAGTAGGTAGGATATTTTGTGATATTTGTGTGGTAGATGGATAAGGTACATGGAGGAATCTTGGCCCCTACACTTGCATAGCACTTGGCTAGATCTTGCCATTGGTTGGCCTTTGCTTAGCCTATAAATACCCTCCTCCTTTGAAGACTTCTTCATCCAAAAACTTTCCTAAGTCTAAAATCCTCCCCTCTCCTTGTAGTGTTTCGTCCCTCCCTCTCCTTCTGGGAAGGCCTTTGGCCGAGAGCACCCTTTTCCCTGGCCGAGAGTTCCCTCCTAGTAGGGTTGGCCAGGGTATACCCTTGTGGTGTTGTCTCGTATAAATACCCTCTCTTGGTAGAAATACTCAAAAGTATTGTTATAATGCCCAAATTACCTTAGCAGATACCTTGTAGTATTCTAAGGTTATACCTTTACAAAAGCCCATTATACTATTATACTTCCGTCACCACCAAACCGAAACCCTAAGGAAAATCTCCATGGTTAGTTGGAGTAGTATGTAGGTTGGTTAGAACTTCTAAGGGTAGTTTGGAGCGGGTCGAGCGCATGAGTCGAGCTAAACGTTGCCCAGATCGACTTTATACTTGGATAATTATGGGCTTATCGAGGTAAATACTCTTGACCTTCTATTGTAATTGGAAATTACATGTTGTAAGATTATATAGTTGAAGTATACTATATATAGAACGGAACCTAGCTTACGGCAATGTCTTTTGACTTAAGCCCAATATTAAGAAAGAGAATCGAATCAGTAATTACATAGGATTGTATTACATGAGACTTGTGTAGCATTACGTGAAGTAGAATTGTACACGCCCGTTAGATGATAAAACCCCCGGTTGGCTTGATAGCGGCCGTTAGAGAGAGAGATTTACGCACATGTGCGGGAAATCACGAATTTTCTGTAGAATGTTCTACGAAGAGATCTAAATGTTAATAAGCGCCTTGTGGCCTTATAGGTTGAAGTACTATGCGTGGCGCGATCTACTTGGCGTAAGGAGTAGCCGGCGGTTTGAGGTACTTGGAGCGTTTTGCTATTAGTCGATACTCGTCGCAAGGTATGTGAACCTCTTCCTATCTCTTCTAGCATGATATGTGTGTAACTATGTAGTACGATAGACGTACATGTGTTAAATGTATTTGATTGGTCTAAAACATAAAGTGTTATAACAGCTTTATGGGAAGTTGGTTATAACAGCTTTATGGGAAGTTGGTTATAACAGCTTTATGTAGGTAAGAAAATACTTGTGGTTTTTAAAAGGTAACTGATTTGAACTATAACTGGCTGGTTATGTGATAATAAAGAACTTGAAGTATTTCAAAAGATTTTTGAATCATTTTGAAAGAAGAAGTAATACTTGATTTTACAAAGAGAAGTGTTCTGATTTACTTCAAAAGATAATCACTCTATTTTTATACTACGGGTATTGTGTGACTTTTGTGAAAGAAACGGATCTTTTAAAAGAGTAATACATGAAGTACTTTGGGGCTAAAAACCCGAACTTGTTAACATAATGTAGAAAGTACCTTGTGTGAATAACTTGATTGTATTGATTTGTGATAGTCTTGTAATACTTTCTTGTTGACTTGATAAGTAAACATGTTAGGATGCTACGTGAGTTAGTATCTTGTGATGTTTGTGTAAAGGGGTTTTTTCCTTGTTGTGCTTAGGTTGTTTAACGATAAGCTGTCATGTTGATATTATATCACTCATGATTCCGGTTAAGCGCCTCCACGCGGGTAGACTCAGCGTCTAGTGACCTATGATTCGAGAATACCTTATGACGCCTCAGATGGCCTACGCGAACTACGGAGTTCCAGTGTTAGTATGCGCCCTTGTGGTCACGCGGTCTTTGTGGCTACGCGACGGCGAGTCCAGACGCCGCCGGGAGTAGCTACCGATGCGGGAATACCTCACGCGGGCCATCGGAGTGGCCCACGCGAGCTACGGAAGTTCGAGTGGCTAGACGCGACATTAGATATCGCGCGAAGTGGCGGCTTTGATCATGCGACGGCCTAGACAGATCTCATGATACAATTTACGACCTTGTTGTATCGTGGGTTTTAGTAGTCGCTATGCCTCATACTTACCCCGCACGGTTTTATGATGACTTTGAGGTGCGAGTCCCCGACTTGACACGATCGCTATTTATCGTGAATCGTAGTTTTGGTTATCATACATGTCTCCGCTTTATATAGACTACTATGATTTCATTTCATTTTTGATTTCGCCATACTGCAATTGTAATCGACCTCCCCGGGCCGCTCATGCCGCAGTAAAGGTACACCGTGTTGATCCTCGCCTTAGGGTCACGCTCAGCGTATGGGAAGTTCCGCTTTCTCGAGGCTTATCAGTGGTATAGTCCTGTCGTTGTAGGTATTTACATTCGGGGTATGGCGGGCCCCGCCCGCCATTGTTGTCGTATCATTCTTAGAGGTCTGTAGTACTGTTGTGGGCAGAGTTGTAATGGGATGTAACTGTTCGGTTTTAAATTGATTTATATATATGCCATAAGGCAAGTTTTCTCAGACTATTGTTTCATACTTCTTGTTATTTCATGTTATCGTCTTTTGTTCCGCTGATTACTCTGATGTTGTATCACTAAGGTGCCCGGGGTAAGGCACCAGTCACGGGCCCGGGTTCGGGTCGTGACAAAAGGTATGTGATTCTTCCTATACTCTTGAGCATGATTGTTGTGAACTATATAGTACGGTAGACGTACGTGTGTGAAATGAATTTTGTTTGTTTAAAACATAAAGTGTTATAATAGCTTTATGGGAAGTTAGTTATAACGACTTTATGAAGATAAAAGAAAGATTTGATTTTGAAAGCTAAACAACTTGATTTCGGAAAAGGAGAAGTAACTTGATTTAAGTATAGGTTACTTGTTTTGAAAAGAGTAAGTTATTTGGGTTTTAAAGAGTATACTTGATGTTGTTTTTAAAGAAAAGCACTTGGTTTAAAAAAGTATGGAGTACTTGATTTTAAAAGTCTTGTAAAGATTTTTACGAAGGTGAAGTAATTTGGTTTGAAAAGAAAACGTGTTTTTGATACTACAAGTATTAGTATCGTGTGGCTTTTACGTAAAAAGAGGTCTTTTTGAAAAAATGAAAGTATGTAGTATTTTGGGGTTGAAACCCGGATTGTTGACATAAAATGAAAGTACGTTGAACTTGCCTATGCTTGTTGTGATAGCCTTTGATGTGCAAGTGTTTTTGTTTCGTACCGGTGTCTCTGGGAGGCCGCTATCTCGATTGATTGCTTGGACATACCGACACGCTGGATGGTCCACGAGTACGCGCCCACTTTGAGTATTATCCGTTATTTCTTTCGACATACCGACACGCTTGGATGGTCCATGAGTATGCGCCCACTTTGAGTATTATCTTGTTATTTCCTTTGACATACCGACACGATGGATGGTCCACTGCATGCGCCCATAGGATGGTTTCATGGCCATGCTTATACCGAGGTAAGATGCCGGGCATGCGGTCATGAGGATTATGTTATTTGTCCATCGACCGCTAATCCATGAAGCTTGCCGCGTGACGAGCGATCACGGCTTGATTTGTACACGTGGTTCGTGCACACTTTAGATACTTGTCTGGTCATTTCTCGTATCGGCAGGCTCGTAGATAGCTTAAGATACTTGCCACGCCATATCTCGTGAGACGGTAGGCTATCAGACGTTAGCTTAAGATATTTGCTTCGCGATTGCGTGGCTAGCTTTTTGATCGTAGTTGCTTCCGCACCTTGCCCGTGAAGGGATATGACTAGCCTTCGATCGTAGTTGGCTATTCTACTTGGCCCGTCGGTTTGACGACGCAGCAGGATCTAGTGTTGAGTTCACATATGGGTGGTTTTACATCATGCATCGCCGGTGAGGAATGAGTTCCACGCATGATTGATATTATGGGCGTGAGACCCATAGTTATGTGCGAGTGATCATTTTGGGATACGCGCCCCTTACTTGACCTAATCTGTTACTTATTGCGAAATGGTTTTATAAAATGATGAAATGTGATTTCATTACAATATTTTCAGGCCACATACTTGGTACTGTCATCGACCTCCTTCGGGCCGCGTCACGCCGCAGTGGAGGTACACAGTTGTTGATCCTCGCCATAGATCGCAGTCATTTGGGAAGCTCCGCTTTCTCCGAGGCTTATCTTTTAGTATAGTCCTCGTCACTATAGGTACTTGTACATTCGTGGTAGTATGGCGGCCCCGTCTCCGCCATAGTTGTTACATTCTTAGGTCCGTAGATCACAAGTGTGGTTTGTAAATGATTGTAACTGTTCGGTTATATTGTATATACATGAAGGTGACCATTTTGGTTAACCTGTTTTCTTATCTTGTATCTTGTTTCCTATTTAAGTTTTTGTTTCCGCTGATTTTCTCTGATATTGTATCACTAGGGTGCCCGGGGTAAGGCACCAGTCGCGGGCCCGAGGTCGGGTCGTGACACTTATGTTGGGATTTCTTTGGAATACCACAAGGGATTTAGGTGAAAGTATTTGGAATAACAACAATACTTGAAGAATTCTACTCAAGGTGGGGGAGGGGGGGGGGTGTTTGGACGAGAACTCACTAAGGGAGGGAGGGGAATTTTTGCCTTGGAAACTTTCTAATGTGGATGAAATAAAGTCTTGCACACAAGGTGTATTTATAGGGAAATCAATGGCCAAGATCTAGGCAAGTGGATGGTGAAGATTGGGTACATGTGTGTGGGTAGTTGGCCAACCATTTGTTCACCACAAAAATGGGACAAGTGACCACCACAAAAATGGGCCACTTGTCCCCCTAAAAAACGTCCCACATGTCCTTCTCCAATTCGGCCAACATGGCCACACGGGGGTGACACGTGTCGCCCCTACTAAATCAAATATTTCATCTTCCGAAAATATCCGTAAAGCCAAAAATCCGAAAATAAAGTGGGCCCCACAAAATCGTAAATTTCCTCCCGTGGGCCCCACGTGACTAATTCCGGAAATAAAATTCCATAATTCTTAAATATTCCAAAAAGTCCAAATACCAAATCTGGGAATCCAATTCCCTTTAACGAACATTTTTCCTTCACAAAATCCGGAAACTTTTCCGTCGAAAAATCACATCTTTCTTCCTTTCCAATTTAAATGTCGTATTCTCGAACGTACGTCCTCGTATTCATACTCTGGAACTACGGGGTGTAACAAAGATTTTATGCAGACTTCGGATAGGAGTTAAGCGCAACGGTGGGTCGGGTTGAGGACCTATTACGGGTTGCCTCATAGTTTGAAATGAAGTTAGATTAGTTGGCAGTAGTTCCGCTACGTGACAGGGTCACGAGGGTGCAAGGCCCAAGTCTAGTTAATTGTTTTAGGGGTTCGTGGACGCGTTCCACCGGAACCAGGTCTTGAGAGCCGGAAATGGCCTTATATTGTTCGATTTAGTAGACTCCAAGATTGGAGGCCAGAATCGGTATGGAAGTCATGTATGTATGCTAGTATGAGTTGGAAGTACGGAAAGAGTACAACCAGTAAGAAAGATAACAACCAAGTGTAAAGGAATAGAGCCTGAATCCGTAAGGACCTTTCGAGGTAGCTACACCAGTGGGTGTTTGGGTGGTAGCTGAGCGGGTATAATGAGATTTGCCCGATAATGATACAGTCGTCAGACCCTAGTAGACCTAGTAGAGATGATTACGACAGACTTTGAGGTCATTATGAGTATGGGATAGTTGGCTTCGTGAGTGCCAAGGTTGACATTTTAGTATAAGTATTGTTATGTGGCCATGGGTGGCATATGTTGTAAGAAGGGTGTAGTAAAAGGAGACTATGTCGCGCTCTAATTAGATTGGCTTCCGAAAGAACATTCGAGGATGAATGTTTCTAAGGGGGGAAGAATGTTACACCCCGTAGTTCAAGGATATGTTTAAGAGAATATATGTAAGGAATACAAGACTTGAAAAGGGTACGAAAGGAAGAATTGTTTTTCCGACGGAAAAATCTTCCGAACGTCGGAAAGGGGAAATGTTCGTTGGTGAGAATTAGATTCTCAAAATGCATTAATTGAAGAGTATGGAACTTATTATCATTATGGAAATTTAATTTTACGGATTTGGTCACGTGGGGCCCACCCGAGGAATTTTACATTTTGTGGGACCCACGAGGGTTACGAAATTTTATTGACGAATGGGAGGGCGACACGTGGCACCCCACACATTGGTCTTGGACGAATTGGAGCAAGGATAGAATGGTCATTTGACCATTGTGTAGATGAGCAAGTCTTGCTAGGCATTGGCTTGATTATATTGACTAAGTCAAAAGTCAAGAGAGCTTGATAATATTGACCACATCCTAGCCTTTGATTTATTTATATATACTACTAATACTACTACTAGTAGCAAGACATCCCACACTTAGAAAAATTGAAGAACCCTTGTTCTTGGCATTGTTGCTCTCGGGTTTGGGCATCCTCAAGGGAAGAAAATTTTCGTTTGTGGTTCTTTAGCCACAAGACTTTAACCCAAGGTCCCTAAGGGTATTGTAAGGATATCTCAATAGAAAGATTTCGGAAAAACCGCATTTTACGTTAGTCGCAAGGCGGAAACCCAAGGTGTTCTTCAACTTTGAAGTTGAAAATAGAAGAGGAGTTTTTCACAAGCTTCTAAGGGTTGCAAATAGCGGATTGGAACGTCAAGAAAAGGAGTTGGAGTTGCTAAGGATCGACTTAGGGTTTTGGATCATTTTGAGCTTTAGGAGGTAATAATCTCCGTCTTGCTATTATAATTCAAGATTTCATGTTGTAGTAGTTAGAAATGATCATGTGGATTATATTATGAAGAATGATATGTGTTATGGAATATTTGGATGGAATCCGAAAGTTGCATGATTTAGCCTTTAAGTTTGCAATTCAATTTAGTTACTAGTTTAGTTGTCGCATGTTATCTAAAGAGTTGATTAAGGTGATTATAATTGTTAAGTTGTTTATGACTATATAACATGTTAGGCCTAAGAAGTTGGATTGAAAAAGAATTGGAAAAGGACTTTGTGTTGTTGTATATGTTTAGCCAAGAATGGCTTTAAATATGGAACTAGTTTAGTAGTAATTTGTGGGGCGGAATTTTACACGTCCTGTTAAGGCGTGTAATCCCCTTTGGTTAGATGAATTGTTGGGCCTTAAATGTGGCGTGTTTGGTTATTGAATTCGGCCTTGAAAAAGGTGGCAAAGTATGTAGAAACAAAGGAAGTGTTGTCTGATTTTCCGTAGAATTTAGTGACTTTGCACTTAGAATATTCTACGTTCGAAGCTAAAGGTTAATGGACGTATTATGGCCATTATAGGTTGAAGTACTAAGTATAGCGTATTCTACTTGAAGGATGGAATAGCTATCAAGGTTGAAGTACTTTGGAGCATTATGCTATTTGTCGATAATCGTCGCGAGGTATGTGAACCTCTTCCTTCTTTTGACATGATTCTATGTATGGAATATACATGTAGTACTATTTCATGATTCCTTCTACTCTTACAAGTTAAGAGGTATGTGTTACACCCCGTAAGTCCAGGACATGTATAAGAGAATGTACGTAAGGAATCAAGACTTGGAAATTAGTACACAAGGAAGAATTGTTTTTCCGACGGAAAAATCTTCCGAACGTCGGAAAGGAAAAATGTTCGTTGATGAAAATTGGATTCTCAAAATGTATTATTTGAGGAATATGGGACTTTTAACATTATGGAATTTATTTTTACGGATTTGGTCACGTGGGGCCCACCCGAGGAATTTTACGTTTTGCGGGGCCCACGAGGGTTACGGATTTTTATGGACGAATGAGAGGACGACACGTGGCACCCCCACACATGGTCTTGGACGATTTTTAGTAAGGGTTGGATGGTCATTTGACCATTGTGGATGAAAGTCTTCAAGCTTGAGATTGTTGACCAAGGTCAACTTGTCCACTTGGCTATTATCCATGTGTTATTCATCCTAGCCACTCAAGTGTTGCAATCTAAGCCCTCCAATGTGTTTTATATACTACCCTAGTGCAAGACCAAGTCTTCAACACTTAGAAAAAATTAGAGAAACTCTTGTGCACACAACATAGCTCTCGGGTTTGGCTATCCTCCACACAAAAAAAAATTGTAGTTTTGATCCATTGTTCACAAGACTTAAACCCAATGTCCCTAAGGGTATTATAAGTATATCTCAATAGAAAGATTTCGGAAAAACGACGTTTTCACGTTAGTCGCAAGACGGAAACTTAAGGAGTTCTTCAACTTTGAAGTTGGAACTTGAAGATGGGTTTTTCATAGGCTTCTAAGGAATGCTTGGAGCGGATTGGAACATAAGGAAAGGAGCTAAGAATTTGCTAAGGAGCGACTTTGAATCTTGGAAATTTTAAGGGCTTATAAAGGTATAATCTTGTCGTTTTAGTAATTAAGGTTTACTTATTGTTGTAGCTATGGATATTAGCAAGCATGAGATGTTTAGTATGAAGTTTGATAAGTATATTGGCTATTGGAACCCTAATCCGAAAACTAGCATGTTAGCCTTACGATTACAATTCAAGTCGATTATTAGTTTAAGTCGTCGCATGTTGTAGAAAGAAGGAAATTGTAGTTGTTGAAGTTGTTTATGACTATATAACATGGTAGACCTTAGAACTTGGAATTGGAAAAGGATTGGAAAAGACTTTGAATTGTTGGTTATGTAGTTGGCCGAGAATGGCTTTAAATATGGAACTACTTCGTATGAATTGTGGGGCGGAATTTTACACGTATTGTAAGGCGTGTAATCCCCTTTGTTTGGTTGTTGTTTTGAGCCTTAAATGTGGCGTGTTGGTTATTGTATTCGGCCTTGAAAAAGGTGGCAAAGTGAGTAGAAACAAAGGAAGTGCTGCCCGATTTTCCGTAGAATTAGAGACCGTATACTTAGTATTATTCTACGTTAGAGACTAGAAGTTGATAGTCTTGTTGTGACCATTATAGGTTGACACTTCTACGTACGGCGTATTCGGCAGCTTGTGGATTTAGCCAGAAAGGTATGTGAACTATCTCCTCTTCTAGCATGATTCCTTAAGATAAAGAAAGTATGTCCTACTCCTTAAATGATCCATTCCTTGGTTGTATTTGGATTGCCTAAAATAGAATTCATTCTATGTACTCCCTTGATTGTACTTTGATGTTTAAATTGTAAGTTGTATAATCCATTTCCTTAGTGAAGTTTGGATTCTTAAAAGTGAAAGTATTTTACTTAAAGTACATAGAGTCTTGAAAAGGAAGTGGTTTCCAAACCTTTTGGCTAGTGCCTTAGTTCCAAAACCTAAGAGTTGTTGTAATGACTTTAGGGGAGTTAAAGGAGTGATTTACTTAATTGTTTTAAGAGAGGAGAAATGACATGATTTAAGAGAAGTAACTTGTTTTAAAGGTGTGAGTTACTTGAGGTTTAAAAGTAGAAGAAACTTGTTTTCTAAATATTAAGAGACTTGTAGTATTTTGAAAGTTAAGAAACTTGATTTGTAAGTATGTGATACTTGGTTTTAAGTATAAGTCTCTTGGTTATAAAAAGGAATGGATATGTCTAAAACCATAAAGGGTTATAACGGCTTTATGGGAAGTTGGTTATAACGGCTTTATGGAAGGTTAAGAAAGTTGTCTATTTTGATTCTTAGGCATAAGTTGCCTAGATTGTGAAAATTTGAAGTTACTTGATTTCAAGCTTTGAAATGAGTTTTCTAAAAGTGTAGTAACTTACTTTGAAAAATAGACACACCTTGATACTACGGGTGTTAGTATCTTGGGGTTTTACATAAAAAGGAGTCTTTTGAAAAGAATGTACGTACGTAGTACTTTGGCTTGTTTAATTGAGAATTATGCTATGTGTGCCTTGATAAGTATTTTGGCTTGTTTAATTGAGAATTATTCTATGTGTGCCTTGACAAGTACTTTGGCTTGTTTAATTGAGAATTGCCAATGTGTGCTGGTGATAGCATTTGAGTACAAGTATTATGTTTTATTATGTTGCCGCGACTTTCGGTTGGAGGGTCGGCTGTCTTGTTGTGAGTTTACTTGGATGTACCGACAGTGATGTGGGATTCCACGGGTATGCTTCCATTATTTGTGTTACTCCTTGGACATGCTTATACGATGTGGGATTCCGGGGCATGTGACCAGGAGGCGGGTTAGATTCCCGGATTTATAATGTCATGTTAGTGCCTTAAGTAAACCAAAATGAGAGTGTATATGAATAAGACTAATAAGAAGTTAGGGGGATTTCTTAACTTGCTTACTTATTGTGTGATAAGCCGGTAGTGCTTATGTTATGTATGATGGCCAGTTGAGGTAGGGTAAGAGTATAAATGAGGGGTGTATCCCCAAAGATCGTTATACCACCTGCTTTATCACTTTCTTCAGGGTAAGAGTATAAATGAGGGGTGTATCCCTAAAGATCGTTATACCACCTGCTTTATCACTTTCTTAAGGGTAAGAGTATAAATGAGGGGTGTATCCCCAAAGATCGTTATACCACCTGCTTTATCACTTTCTTCAGGGTAAGAGTATAAATGAGGGGTGTATCCCCAAAGATCGTTATACCACCTGCTTTATCACTTTCTTCAGGGTAAGAGTATAAATGAGGGGTGTATCCCCAAAGATCGTTGTACCACCTGCTTTATCACTTTCTTCAGGGTAAGAGTATAAATGAGGGGTGTATCCCCAAAGATCGTTATACTACCTGCTTTACCACCTTCTCCAGGGTAAGAGTATAAATGTCACGACCCGACCACGGGCCCGCGACTGGTGCCTTACCCCTGGCACCCTAGTGATACAACATCAGAGAAAAACCAGCGGAAATAAAACATACAGATATGAAACAAGATAAAAGAAAACAGGCTAACCAAAACGGTTGCCTTTTTGCATATATATACAGAAATTTGAACAGTTACATCCTTTACAACCCCGCCACACTTGATTACTGAGACCTCAAGAGTTTTATAACAACAATGACGGACGGGGCCCGCCATACCACGAATGTAAGTACTACAACGACGAGGACTATACTAAGATAAGCCTCGGAAAGCGGAGCTTCCCAAAGCTGACGTGATCCTAGGAGCGAGGATCAACAATCGTGTACCTACTGCGGCATGAACGGCCCCGAAGGAGTCGGTCTGACGGTACCAAGTATGTGAAAGAAAATCGTAAATGAAATCATAGTAGTCTATATAAAGCAGGAGACATATATGATAACCAAACTACGATTACATAATATGTAGCGTATGTCAAGTCAGGGACTCACGCCCTCAAAGTCATCACCCAAATATAACTATGGGTCTCATGTCCGCAACATCAATCATGCTCGTGGAACACCTTCCTCACTGCCGGCAGTCTACGATAACCACACCAAGGAGTACACATGAACACGTGTCCCACTGTGTCATAAAAACCGTGCGGGGGCAAGTGAAGGCTAACTACCAAATACTAAAGCGCGTCATCAATCGGCGGGCAAGTCGAAAGCCAACTACGGATACCAAAGCCGTACTAACAAATCTATATAACCATACCACGAAGGTGACCGGGGCAAGTCGAAAGCCAACTACGGATACCACTGCGCCACGTGGGCGGCGGGCAATCGAAGACTAACTACCCGATACCAAGCGGAATCACGAGACCGTCACTGGCGAACGGGGCAAGTACGAAGGCTAACTACGGATACTGTCGAATCAGCCACGACCTCGGGGCAATTACGAGAGCCAACTACCAGATACCAAGCCGAATCAGTAAAACCTCATGGAGAGCTAGTCCATGGAATAATATCTGACGTGCGTGGAATGCTCCACACCGCTGACGCGTCCAAGTAAGATCATAACAAATCAGCCGGCCCTCCATCGAGAGACGTGGTGGTATAGGAATACAATACTAGCACGACAAGGCTATCACACGCAAACATAGGCAAGTTACACACAACTCAAGGTACTTTCATTTTATGCCAAAGTCCAGGTTTTAACCCCAAAGTACTACGTACGTTAATTTTTTTTTTAAAAGATTCATTTCTTTTACAAAGGTCACCCGATGCACGTATTATCAAAATAGAGTGACTAACATTTTAAGTAAACCAAAACAACTTCCATACTTTCCTTTTTAAACCAAATTAAGACAATACTATGCCTTCTTTTTAGACCAAAACACTTCTCCTTTTAAAGTCAAGTTACCATTTTAAAACTAATGATAAAACCATTCTTTTGTTTTCATAAAGTCGTTATAACTAACTTCCCATAAAGCTGTTATAACACTTTATGTTTTAAACCAATTTAAGACAAAACCATGTCTTTCTTTTAAACCAAACCTCTTCAATTCCTCAAGTCTCTTTTCTTTTAGAAATCAAGTTCCTTACTTTGGAAATTTAAGAAAATTAATGCTTGTTTATAATGATTCTTATTAAAGCAACCATGATCTAGGAAATGTAATACAATTTTGTCTTATCTTAGCTTCTATGCAGATGGAGGTTTCTACTGGTTTTAATAGTAATTAGTTAGTCAATACATATAATGCTGCAGTGGTTTGTTCGATACTTATTCTCATTTCCGAAATCAATATAATATTATTCCTTTTAAAACCCAAGTACCCATTTCTCATAAAAGCGGTTTCACAACTGTTTAACACAAACCAAGTCCTTAATATTTCATAACAAGTCACTTAACTTTGGAATCAAGTCAAGGACACAAAAGGAAAATCAACTTCCTTTAAACACACGTGCGTCTACCGCACTAAATATATTTCACAAATATCATGCTAGAAAGGATAGGAAGAGGTTCACATACCTCGCGACGGTTATCGACAATTTGCAAAACGCTCCAAGTACTATAACCTTGCTAGCCTTTTCCACCCTTCAAGTAGAATACGCTACTCGTAGTACTTCAACCTATAATGGCCATAAAACGTCTATCAACTTCTAGATCTCTGTCAAGACCCGAACCCGGGCCCGTGACTGGTGCCTTACCCCGGGCACCCTAGTGATACAACATCAGAGTAATCAGCGGAACATAAAACAAGACATGAAAATATTATGAAGTAAGAAACAGTAATCGGAGAAAACATGCCTTACGGCATATATATATAGATCAATTTAAAACCGAACAGTTACATCCCATTACAACTCGCCTGGCGATTTCTGGACCTCTAAGAAAGATATGACAACAATGGCGGGACGGGGCCCGCCATACCTGAATGTAAATACCTACAACGGCGAGGACTATACTGCGATAAGCCTCGAGAAACGGAGCTTCCCATACGCTGACGTGACCCGATGACTAGGATCAACGGCGGTGTACCTCAACTGCGGCGTGAACGGCCCGAAGGAGGTCGATAACAGTACCAAGTATGTGAAAGCGTAAAGTACTTAAATGAAAACATATCATTTTAAAATCGGTTTGCAAGTATGTATGAAACAACGAGTAACGCGCATAGTGCCACATCATAAACAAGAGCAACAATATTTAAAGCGCGAGGTCTTTTCTAGGCTGCGAATGATCGAAGCGGGGCCAATTTCCGTAGTATCACCATGCAAGCCTAATCACGGACTCGTAGTCGCATAGGCCACTCACATAGGCGCGTAGGGTACATAACCCGCATCGAGGTAGCTACTCCTCGGCGTCGTCACCGCGACCCGCATGGCCACGAGACCGCATGACCACAAGGGCGCAAACTAACACGGAACTCCGTAGTTCCGCATGGATCCTTGGACCCGCATGAGGTATTCTCGAATCATGGTCCTGCATCACCGAGTCTACCGCGTCGGAGGCGGCTTAACCTCGGAAATATGTCAAGAGGTGAGTGATATTATACTACCATAACGACTTATCGTTACACAACATAAGCACAACAAGAATACTCTCTTTCACAAAGCGTTACGACACTAACACATAAAGATCATATCACGCCTACTTATCAAATCAACAAGAAAGTATTACAATCTATCACAAACCAACACAATCAAGTTATACACACAAGGTACATTCTATTATATGATTAACAAGATCGAGTATCTATTCCCAAAGTACTTCATACATTATCTTTTAAAAGATACGTTACGTTTACAAAAGTCACACAATACGTAGTATATGAAAATAGAGTGATTATCCTTTGAAGTAAATCAAAACACTTCTCTTCGTAAAATCAAGTAACAACATTCTTTTCCAAATTTTTAAGTTTGCCTAATTACAATTACTCAAGTTTCGTTTTGAAAGGTTTCGTAGTTCATAATTTTAATCACTTAATGATATAATTCTCCATTAAAAGCAATTTGAGAAACATATGTCTGATACGTGAGTAGGTTATTCTTGTTTATAACAATCTTATTTAAGCGGCCATGATCTAGGAAATGTAACATCATTTTGTCTCATCTTAGTTTCTATGCAGATGGAAGTTTCTCTTGGTTTTACTAATACATTATTAGTCAAAACATTTCCCTTTATTAGCATTGTGGTTTGTTCGATACTTATTCTGATTTCCGAAATCAGTAAAACATTATTGCTTTTAAAATCAAGTACTCATTACTCGCGAATGAGGTTTTACAACATTTTTTAACAAAATGTTAATTACCAAGTAAAACAAGTTAAGTCTCTTATCTTTTAAGATCAATAAACCATTCATTTTACCATTCTTAAGACGTTATACCTAACTTCCCATAAAGCTAGTATAACTCTTATGTTTTCAAAACCAAGTATTATTCTTCTGTTAAAAATGATTCAGCATTCTTTTGAAGTACTTCAAGATTCTTTATTATTACACATCAAGTCAGTTATAAGTCAAATCAGTTACCTTTTAAAATCATAAAGCATTTTCTTACTTACATATTTGTTATAACCAACTTCCCATAAAGCCGTTATAACACTTTTATGTTTCAAACCAATCAAATACGCTTAACACACGTATGCGTCTACCGTACATAGTTATACACATATCATGCTAGAAAATGTAGGAAGAGGTTCACATACCTCGCGACGATTATCGACTAATAGCAAAACGCTCCAAGTACCTCAAACCGTCGGCTACTCCTTAAGCCAAGTAGATCGCGCCACGCGTGGTACTTGAACCTATAAGGCCACAAGGAGCTTATTAACATCTAGGTCTAATCGTAGAACATTCTACGAAAATTCGCAACACCTCCCCATGGCAGCGTAAATCTCCTCTCATCGGTAGGCTACGCCAGCCCAGGGGTTGTACGTCTAAACCGGACGTGCACAATTCTATCACACAGAAAAGCTACACAAGTCTACTGTAATACGGTCCTATGTAATTACAGTTCAGTTCTTTATTCTTCAGGCTTAAGTCAAAAGACATTGCCGATAACTACGTTCATTACTATATATAGTATACTTCAACTATATATTCAAACAACATGTAATTTCCAATTACAATAGAAGGTCAAGAGTGTTTACCTCGATAAGCCCAAAATTATCCGAGTTTAAATGTGGATCCTGAGCAAGGTTTAGCTCTACTCGTGCGCTCAGGCCGCTCCACACAACCCTTAGAAGTTCTAACCAACTTCTACTTAATACTCCAACCAACTATGGAGATTTTCCTTAGGGTTTCGGTTTTGTGACGGAAGGGAAGTATAATAGTATTTCTGGGCTTTTCGTATAAGTATAACCTTAGAATACTACAAGGTATACGGCTAAGGTAATTTGGGTATAGTAACAATACTTTTGAGAGTATTTCTACCAAGAGGAGGGTATTATACGAAAACAACTAGGCTAGGGGGGGGTACCCCACGGCTAGCACCACAAGGAGGGGGGGTGTATACCCCTCGGCCTACCCCACTAGGGGGGGAACTCTCGGCCAAGGGGGGGGGGAGAGGGACTCTCGGCTAAGGCCTCACAAGGGGGGAGGGGGACGAGAACTCTAGAGGGAGGGAGAAGAGATTTCAAGACTAAGCACAATT
This sequence comes from Przewalskia tangutica, assembly GCA_029844215.1. Lineage (NCBI taxonomy): Eukaryota > Viridiplantae > Streptophyta > Magnoliopsida > Solanales > Solanaceae > Przewalskia > Przewalskia tangutica. The sequence continues at coordinate 83,201,580 of CM056726.1, read as the reverse complement.
TTTGGATGAAGAAATTCTTCAAAGGAGAGGGGTATTTATAGGTCAAGCCATGGCTAACCAATGGCCAAGATCAAGCCAAGTGTGGTGCAAGTGTAGGGCCAAGATCATGCCAAGTGCACCTTATCCATCTACCACAAAAATATCCTACCTACTACTTGACAAAAATGTCAAGCAATTCGTCCAACTTCACCGCCCAACGTGCTCCAATGAGAGGGTGACAAGTGTCGCCCTCTCGTTGGTCCAAAATGTTTCGTCTCTCGGAAAAATCCGCAAAAATTAGAAATGACATAGCCGGAATTTTCCCTACGAAAGTTGTGAAAACGTTTCGTCGAAAAACGACTCTAACCGGGGGTTGTGCACAAATAAAAATCGGCCAAGCCTTACTTTAAAGCCCAAACTTTCTACGTACGCCCTTACGTACATACTCTGGAAATACGGGGTATAACATTCTCCCCTCCTTAGAAACATTCGTCCCGAATGTTCCTTCTAAGTCTCAAAACAAACGTGCGCCAGTATAGTCTTCACTACTATGCTTACGAGAACAATTCTGCCACAAATGGCCACAGAAACAACTGCGCAAAATACTTACATCCAAGTCCACGAGGAATCACCTCTAACATCACCACAAACACCTCTCTCCGGGGTCTAAAATATACTTCCTCCGCACTTTTTCCAAACAAAAGGAATGGTCACATCTCTGCTCGCAATACATGCTCGCTTCTCCCTTTAATCGTCGTGATACCACTTTTGTCACTTTGCCGCGAGGTTCTAGTGTCACTCCGGCGACCCAACAGATGGTATCGGGCTGTATGCGATCCCTGAGGCTGTCGTACACTCGAACTCTTACCACATTTCGATCGCCCGGTTCCAAAACTCTGGGTTACTATCTCTAACGTGGTCATCATTAACTGGGAACACTCTGGATGGATCTCCGATACTTTCCCGATCATAACAATACGAAAGACCGGACGTATTGTCTCCTAAGTCGGACGACAAAAGCTAACATATAGGCAACCTGGCCTATTCTTCACATGAACTCAAAAGGGCCCAAAGTAACTCGCCTAAATTCCCTCTGTTTTCCAAAACTCGTCACCCCCAACCCCGGGGTGGTACTTTCAAGAAGATCGACCATCAACCTGAACTCTAAGAGTCGTCGCCGATTATCCGCACGATTTCTCTGAGCTGCCAGAACCTCTTCTAGACAAGCTTTACCCTATCCACAGTCTGCTGGAACAAGCCTGAACCAACTATCTGAATCTTGCCAACATCGAACCAATCGACCGGCGACTTACACTTCCGCCCCTACAAGGCTTCATAAGGCGACATCCGAACACTGAAATGGTAGCCTAAGCACTCCCTCCACAGGAGACAACAATCCTACAACTACCTCGAAATCCAAACTTCGCCCGAAATGAATGCGATCGAGTCTCACTGAGTTCCTAACCTGCTGGTAAGACATTTAGAAAACGAAAATAGCCACAACCTGGGCTTCACTGTCCGTCATAAGGTGAAGGTAGGCACCCCGTGTAGCCTTACAACCTTTCTGATATATCATCACTGCCAAGCGGTCTGGTGAAAAACACGATGGGATGACCCCATCGGCCCGACTACTGGTCGAACGCATCCACGAACTCGTACGCTGGTTAAATAAACTTGTGCCTAACACCCTCGTGACCCTACCGCGTGGACCACCACAACTGACCCCACCTAAGCAGGCGCGGGTTGACCGCAACACGCCTCAACCCGACCGGCAATCGCAAAACATTAGCTCCCCGATCCGGAACATTCTCTCAAATCACGTTACGAAAACCTAGCGGTCTTCTTAGTTCAACTACCCTCTTTCATTTCACACTACTTAGGGACCTATCCCATACATAGCTCACGTGCACTATGCACTCCGATAAGGATCAAACATAACACTACACCTTCGCTCGGATGGCCTTACCTCTAAGGTCTCTACGTCAACACTCTAAGGCTCACACCTTCTAACCCCAAAATCTTACTCGGTTAACCCACCATAATTTCTAATCACAACTAACACCGCTATCGAACATAGCACTTAAGGTATACTCACCTTATCACATAAACAAAACTCTAGAGGTTAAAGATATGCTCAGATCTCATGCTTCACTCCTTAGTCGTTCTAAACAAACCGCCGTGAGTGCGCAGCTAAGGAAGATGACAAACTACCCACCGATCACGAAGGCTAAGTCCTCCTACAAGGACACTCTTCCGACATCGGACCACGGCGGTCGTAGGTACAACAAGTACCAAAGACGACATTCCGGGATGACGTCATTAATGAACCGGAAGATGCGGAGCTCGACCAACTCCTGCATACCCGAACGTCCCGAAATTCGTGGAGGACCTCTGCCGGTGGATGCGCAAATCTAATCCGCTGGTGAGGTGACTCGCCTCGAAAGTTACCAAAGGACCTTGCTGCTCTGGCCCTCTTCTGCTGTCCTTCGTTAACCCGTCGATCTCTACGTTTCTCGGCCTGCTGCGCATAAGCCCGTACACAGGCCATGCTCAAGCCCAACTGAAGAATTACTCCTGCACGACCCTCTTTTAGATAGTCCTCAAGACTCGCGGTACATCGGTATACTCTCTGGTAGCCAAATCCATAGCTAGTAATAGGGTCGCCTTTTTGCAATCTATATTCTCTGTTCCCGGTCGTGGAACTGAAGGTTCAAACATCATGGCCGCAGTAGGAACTGCCGCCGCCGTGCTAAACTCTGCTGGGGCTTAGTGACGTTGCAGAACTCCCCGAATGAAGCACCTAACTCAGGTGATGATTGGGCCTGTGCCCTCGTAACCCTCTGAACTCTACTCGCAGCTCCTCGCCGCCCGCCTCTCGGCGGGTTGCCCTACGCGGAGGCATAACGGTAAGGGAAAGAAATACGTGAGAGGGTCCAACTTAAAACACAGCTCTAAGGTACGATCTCAGAGTGAGAAGAATAGAAACAAATCCTAAATATCCTATAGCCTCCTGATTATTGGTGTGGTGCACAACACACCGATAATCAAGACTTCATTGGATACGATGCGTAGACACTTTCCGAGGATTAATCGCTCACGATACCACTTTTGTCAAGACCGAACCGGCCCGTGATCGTGCCTTACCCCGGGCACCCTAGTGATACAACATCAGAGTAATCAGCGGAACATAAAACAAGACATGAAAATATTATGAAGTAAGAAACAGTAATCGGAGCAAACTTGCCTTACGGCATATATATAGATCAATTTAAAACCTAACGATTACATCCCATTACAACTCGCCACAAAGATTACTTGCACCTAAGAAAGATATGACAACAATGGCGGGAATGGGCAGCGCCATACCCCTGAATGTAAATACCTACAACGACAGGGGACTATACCACTGATAAGCCTCCGGAGAAACGGAGCTTCCCATACGCTGAACTGTGACCCCGAGGACTAGGATCAACGACTGGTGTACCTCAACCTGCGGCATGAACGCAGCCCGAAGTCGAGGCAGTGTAGTACAGTATGTGAAATCAGAAGTACTTAAATGAAAACATATCATTTTAAAATCAGTTTTGCAAGTATGTATGAAACAACCAAGGTAACCGCACATAGTGCCACATCATAAACAAGAGCAACAATAGTTAAACTGTAACAGGTCTTTTCTAGGCTGCGAATGATCGAAGCAGGGCCAATTTCCCGTAGTATCACCATGCAAGCCTAATCCTGGACTCTCGTAGTCCGCATAGGCCACTCACGAGCCCGCAGGGTACATAACCCCGCATCGAGGTAGCTACTCCTCGGCATCGCCCCGGACCCGCGATCGCATGGCCACGAGACCGCATGACCACAAGGGCCGAACTAACACGGAACTCCGTAGTTCGCATGGATCCTTGGACCCGCTTGAGGTATTCTCGAATCATGGTCCTGCATCGCCGAGTCTACCCGCGTGGAGGCGACTTAACCTCCGGAAATATGTCAAGAGGTGAGTGATATTATACTACCATAACAGCTTATCGTTACACAACATAAGCACAACAAGAATACTCTCTTTCGCAAACGTTACAAGACACTAACACACATAGCATCATATCACGTCTACTTATCAAATCAACAAGAAAGTATTACAAGGCTATCACAAACCAACACAATCAAGTTATACACACAAGGTACATTCTATTATATGATTAACAAGATCGAGTATCTATTCCCAAAGTACTTCATACATTATATTTTAAAAGATACGTTACGTTTACAAAAGTCACACAATACCCGTAGTATATGAAAATAGAGTGATTATCCTTTGAAGTAAATCAAAACACTTCTCTTCGTAAAATCAAGTAACAACATTCTTTTCCAAATGTTTTAAGTTTGCCTAATTACAATTACTCAAGTTTCTCGTTTTCGAAAGGTTTCGTAGTTCATAATTTTAATCACTTAATGATATAATTCTCCTTTAAAAGCAATTTGAGAAACATATGTACGATCGTGAGTAGGTTATTCTTGTTTATAACAATCTTATTTAAGCAGCCATGATCTAGGAAATGTAACATCATTTTGTCTCATCTTAGTTTCTATGCAGATGGAAGTTTCTACTGGTTTTACTAATACATTATTAGTCAAAACATTTCCCTTTATTAAGCCATTTGTGGTTTGTTCGATACTTATTCTGATTTCCGAAATCAGTAAAACATTATTGCTTTTAAAATCAAGTACTCATTACTCGCGAATGAGGTTTTATAACATTTTTTTAACAAAATGTTAATTACCAAGTAAAACAAGTTAAGTCTCTTATCTTTTAAGATCAATAATGTTATACCCCGTATTTCCAGAGTATGTACGTGTGGGCGTACGTATAATAATTTGAGCCTTAAGTTAGGCAAGTTTCGAAATTTGTACACAACACCCGATTTGAGTCGTTTTTCGACGAAACGTTTCCACAGCTTTCGTAGGGAAAATTCCGGCTATGTCATTTATTATTTTTTGCGGATTTTTCCGAGAGACGAAACATTTTGGACCAACGGGAGGGTGACAAGTGTCACCCTCACATTGGATGGAGTGGGACGGCAATTTGGACGAATTGGTGAGTGGGGTTAGGTAGGATATTTTGTGCAAGTTGTTGTGGTAGATGGATAAGGTGCACTTGGCTTAAATCTAGCCCTACACTTGCACCACACTTGTCTTCATCTTGGCCATTGGTTGGCCTTCACTTGACCTATAAATACCCCCCTTAGTTGATGAACTTCTTCATCCAAAAAAAATTGTCTAAGTCTTGAAAATCTCTCCCTCTCCCTCAACCTTGTTCTCGTCCAAACACCACCCCTCTCCCCCCCCTCTTGAAGGCCCTCGGCCGAGCCCCCCCCCCCTTTGCCTAGTGGCTCTGAGAGCAACCCCACTAGCCTAGTTGTGCTAGTCAAAATACTACCCCCCCCCCTTGGTAGAAATGTATTCTACAAGTATCGTTTTAATGCCCAAAATACTTTAGCCAAATACCTTGTAGTACTTTCCAAAGTACCCTTCATACGAAAAGCCCGGAAAATACTATTATACTTTCCTTTAGCCACTAAACGAAACCCTAAGTAAATCTTCACCCGTAGTTGAAGTTATAAGTAGAAGTTGGTCAGAACTTCTAAGGGTTGGTTGGAGCGGGTCGGAGCGCACGGAGAAGGAGCTAAACCTTGCTCAGGATCGACATATAAACTCGGATAATTTTGGGCTTATCGAGGTAAACACTCTTGACCTTCTATTGTAATTGGGAATTACATGTTGTAGGAATATATAGTTGAAGTATACTATATATAGAACTGATTATAATTGCGGCAATGTCTTTTGACTTAAGCCTGAATAATACTTACGGCAATGTCTTGCGACTTAAGCCTGAATTTAAAGAGAAGCGAATCTGTAATTACATAGGGCGTATTCAGATGAGACTTGTGTAACATTACTTGTAGTAGAATTGTACGTCAGGTTAGGCGTGTTAACCCCGGTTGGCTTGGTGGCGGCCTCGATAGAGGAGGAGATTTCTGCTGTTGCGGGAGAATCTTCTTGCGAATTTTACGTAGAATATGGAACGATGAGATCTAGATGTTAATAAGCGCCTTGTGGCCTTATAGGTTGAAGTACTACGTGTGGTGCGATCTACGTGGCTTAAGGAGTAGCCAACGGTTTGAAGTACTTGGAGCATTTTGCTATTAGTCGGCACTCGTCGCGAGGTATGTGAACCTCTTCCTATCTCTTCTAGCATGATATGTGTGAACTATGTAGTACGGTGAGCGTCATGTGTTAAGCGTGTTTGATTGTTTTAAAACATAAAGTGTTATAACGGCTTTATGGGAAGTTGGTTATAACAGCTTTATGTAAATAAGAAAATAATTTGTGGTTTTAAAAAGGTGACTGATGTGAATTATAACTGGCTAGTTATAATAAAGAACTTGATGTATTTCAAAAGATTTATAAATCGTTTTGAAGGGAGAGTAACACTTGGTTTTAAAGGTTTTAAAAAGAGTTATACTAGCTTATGGGAAGTTAGGTATAATGTCTTAAGAAAGGTAAAGAAAATGGTTTACTGATGTTAGAAGTTAAAAGACTTGATCTTATAAGATAAGAGACTTAACTTATTTGTTTTAATGTGGATGCTTGTGTGAAACCTCATTCGTGAGTAATGAGTACTTGGTTTTATTTAAAGGGATAATGTTTTACTGATTTCGGAAATCAGAATGTGTATCGACAGACCACTGCAGCGTTAATAAAGGAAAATGTATTGAATAATGAAGTATTGTATTAAAACCAGTAGAAACCTCCATCTGCATAGAAGCTAAGATGAGACAAAATGATATTACATATCCTAGATCATGGCTGCTTAATAAGATCGATTATAAACAAGAATAAACTACTCACATATAAGGCATATGTTTCTCAAATCATTAAAGGAGAATTATGTTTTAAAGATTAAAACTATGAACTATGAAACCTTTTCTAAAAATGAGAAACTTGAGCATTTGAAATTAGGCAAACTTGAACGTTTGGAAAATAAGGTTGTTACTTGATTTTACAAAGGAAAGCATTTTGTTTATTTAACAATGCTCGTCACTCTATTTTTATACTACGGACATCGGGTGACTTTTATAAAAGGAATGGATCTCTTTAAAAGGAATTTAACGTACGTAGTACTTTAGGGTTAAAAACCCGGACTTTGGCATAAAATGAAAGTAACCTGAGTTGTGTAACTTGCCTATGCTTGTGTTGTGTAACTTGCCTATACTGGTTGTTGTGTAACTTGCCTATGCTTGTGTTGTGTAACTTGCCTATGCTTGTTGTTGCGTAACTTGCTTATGCTTGTGGTGATAGCCTTGGTTGTGCAAGAATGGTTATTTTATGGACTAGCTCTCCATGAGGTTTCTTACTGTTCGGCCTTGGTCCCTGGTGGTCGGCTCTCGTACTTGCCCCGTCTCATGGCTGATTCGGCCTTGGTACGGTAGTCACCGCGAGACTTGCCCGTTCGGTGTAGTGACGAAGTTCGTGATCTGACCTTGGTCCCCGGTGGTCAGCCCTCGTACTTGCCGGTCACTCGTGACCGGCCTTGGTATCCGATAGTCGGCTCGCACTTGCCGTGTCGGCCGTGTTTTGGTTGCATTATATTATTGGTACGGTCGGATCTGGTAGTTATACTTGTCTATACGGTTTTATGACACGGGTGGGACACGGTGTTAATGTATACTCCTGGGTATTGTCATATCATAAAGCTATGGCGGTGAGGAAGAAATTCCACGCACGAGTGATAATTTGGAGCGTGAGTCACGACTTGATGTAACTAGTTATATGTTATGTCTCGTAGTTTGGTCATCATACATGTCTCTGCTTTATATAGACTATTATGATTTCATTCTGTATTCTGATTTCACATACTTGGTACTGTTATCGACCTCCTTGAAGTGCGTTCATGCCGCGGTAGAAATCGTTGGTTGTCGATCCGCTCTTAGGATCACCTTTCGTATTGGGAAGCTCAGTTCCTTGGAGGCTTATCTTTTGGTATGTGTTCCACTGAGTTGTAGGTTCTTGTACATTCGGGGTATGGCGGGGCCACTGTCCGTCATAGTTGTTGTAAATCTTAGAGTGCAGCCTTTGTGTGGGCGGGGTTTTGTAAAAGGATTAAAGCATTGTCTTGAAAGAGTTGTTTATATATATTTTAATGGAAGGTAACCGTTTGGTTGGCCTGTTTTATTATCTTGTCTCATGTTCATGTTTAAGTTTTTATTTCCGCTGGTTTTCTCTGATGTTGTATCACTAGGGTGCCCGGGGTAAGGCACCAGTCACGGGCCCGGGATCGGGTCGTGACAAAAGTGGTATCAGAGCAGTTAGTCCTCGGAAAGTGTCTCTGACGTGTCTAGTAGAGTCTTGATTATCGATGTGTTGTGCACCACGTCTATAATCGAGAGGTTGCAGGACATTTAGGATTAGTTTCCATTTTCTCATTACGAGATCGTGCCTTAGAGTGTGTGATAAGATTGGACCCTCGACATACTTCGTTTTACCGATTATGCCTCGCGTAAAACCGGGCGAGAAGGGCAAAGCGGCGAGGAGCTGCGAGTAAACGTGGCGAGACCACGATACTGAGCCTCGATCCGCGATGCAGGCGAGAGAGATGAGTTACAAGTGGGCCCGATTAATGGCGGGTTGTGGCTGACTTGAGGATAGGTGGGCCAGCGGTTCGATAGCACGATGGTTCACCCTAGATCAGATATTTCGAGGAGACGGGATTTTCTGAGTAGTAGGCCGCCAGAGTTTTAAGGGTCGAGGCCTGAGGATGCTCCGCAGGAGTTCATCAAGCGATTCTGGATCATGAGAGTGATCAAGGCATCGGAGACCGAGTCGGTGGTCCTAGGTTCGCATCAGCTGCGTGATACCGCAGTCGACTGGTTTGATTCGTGGGAGCTGTCCCGGGGAGAGCATGCACTTCCAGCTTTATGGGACGAGTTCTCAGAGGCCTTTCTTGCACATTTCTTGCCTCCACAGATGAGGAGGGCTCGGGCAGACAGATTTTTGGTGTTACGGCAGAACGGGCGTACGGTTCGGGAGTACAATGTGGAGTTCGACTCATTGGCCCGGTACGTCCCCGCGTTGGTAGCTAGTATGGAGGATCGAGTGCACCGATTTGTTCTGAGGCTCGATGATCACCTAGCGAGAGTTGTTCGGTGTAGCTCTTCACCGGGCATGGACATTTCCGCATGCGAGCTTATGCCCAGGATGTGAGGAAGGATAAATCAGCGGAATGACCAGGGTCGTGAAGAGGCGAGCAGCGAGGTCCTTTGGTGACTTCGAGGCGGACCGCCTCAAAGAAGCCAGCGATTATGCGCCTCGCCAAGATCTGAGTGGTCCTCGCAGCCTTCGGGACGCCGAGATATTCGAGGCGGTCGGGGCTCCTGTGTTTCAGATTTTCGAGGAGCGAGTGCTCGCGGATGAGGTTGCCCTTGTCTCGGTGTGGCGTTGTGGAAAGCTTCATAAAGGAGAGTGTCGTACTAACTCGGGAGATTGTTATTTTGCGGCAGCGAGGCCATCGGCAAGCTGTCCAGGCAGTATGGCTGGTAGGATAGCATGGACTACTAGGCGATTCGGGTTCTTCACCTTCCATAGCAGCAGGATGTTCGTGCCGTGAGCCGGTGAAAGTCGCGGTGGAAGTTCCCAGTTTTAGCGGTCCTTTGAACCGCCTATTTTCAGGTATATCCTTAACCCTTTAAAGATTTGTATGCATGATATGATGACCTTATTATTGTATGCTACGTTCGGATAGCGTTATGATGGTTATGAGTTAGAAAGCTTGGCTAGTTGAAAGGATTTGTATGGGGGCATGGAAAGTGTGAACTTTAGAATATTTCATGTTGAGACCTTAGATGTAAGGTCGTCTTGAGTACCAGATTTTTTTCAAGTGATCCTTGTCGGAATACATTTTATGCCTAGAATGTGTTGTGTGATAATTTCCTTGAGTAGTGTTGAATGGAAGTGGTAGCTTTCATGACCTGTTGAGGTAAGATTGTTAGGGTCGGGAACAAGAGCGTGATGCGTTAGTGGATCGGGTTGGGGCCATGTTGAGGGCCAACCGCGGCCGGTTTCAAAGTGGGGTCAGCCACAGGTGGTCCGCGGTGGTAGGGTCACGAGGTGCTAGGCCCAGTTTAGTTGACCACCGTATGAGTTCGTGGGTGTTTCGACCAGCAGTAGATCGTGAAGGCCGGGAATGGCCTTAAGGAAGATCGAGGCTAGTAAGATGACCAAGTTTGGGGGTAGTGACTCCAAAGTTTTTGGAAACTGAAGTATGGTACGTATACTAGAAGAGTTCAGGTGTTCGAGAAGAGTACGACGAGTAAGAGTAGAGACGAGCATGTATTGCGAGCATAGATATGATCATTTCTTGTAAAGGGAGAAGGTCACGAAGGATGTATATTTTTAGACCTTGGTGGGAACTTTTGTGATAAAAGAGGTGATTCCTTGTTGGCTTGGATTTGGGGTTTTCACGCGCATGCTATTTTGTGGCAGTGTGGCATGTTTGGTTTAAATAAGTATAGTAGTGAAGGCTATCTGGCACGTGTTTGTTTTGAGACTGAGAAGGAACATTCGGGACGAATGTTTCTAAGGGGGGAAGAATGTTATACCCCGTATTTCCAGAGTATGTACGTGTGGGCGTACGTATAATAATTTGAGCCTTAAGTTAGGCAAGTTTCGAAATTTGTACACAACACCCGATTTGAGTCGTTTTTCGACGAAACGTTTCCACAGCTTTCGTAGGGAAAATTCCGGCTATGTCATTTATTATTTTTGCGGATTTTTCCGAGAGACGAAACATTTTGGACCAACGGGAGGGTGACAAGTGTCACCCTCACATTGGATGGAGTGGGACGGCAATTTGGACGAATTGGTGAGTGGGGTTAGGTAGGATATTTTGTGCAAGTTGTTGTGGTAGATGGATAAGGTGCACTTGGCTTAAATCTAGCCCTACACTTGCACCACACTTGTCTTCATCTTGGCCATTGGTTGGCCTTCACTTGACCTATAAATACCCCCCTTAGTTGATGAACTTCTTCATCCAAAAAAAAAATTGTCTAAGTCTTGAAAATCTCTCCCTCTCCCTCAACCTTGTTCTCGTCCAAACACCACCCCTCTCCCCCCCCTCTTGAAGGCCCTCGTAGAGCCACCCCCTTGCCTAGTGGCTCTGGCAGAGCAACCCCTAGCCTAGTTGTGCTAGTCAAAATACTACCCCCTTGGTAGAAATGTATTCTACAAGTATCGTTTAATGCCCAAAATACTTTAGCCAAATACCTTGTAGTACTTTCCAAAGTACCCTTCATCTGAAAAGCTTGGAAAATACTATTATACTTTCCTTTAGCCACTAAACGAAACCCTAAGTAAATCTTCACCCGTAGTTGAAGTTATAAGTAGAAGTTGGTCGGAACTTCTAAGGGTTGGTTGGAGGCGGTCGGGCGCACGGAGAAGGAGCTAAACCTTGCTCAGGATCGACATATAAACTCGGATAATTTTGGGCTTATCGAGGTAAACACTCTTGACCTTCTATTGTAATTGGGAATTACATGTTGTAGGAATATATAGTTGAAGTATACTATATATAGAACTGATTATAATTGCGGCAATGTCTTTTGACTTAATCCTGAATAATACTTACGGCAATGTCTTGCGACTTAAGCTGAATTTAAAGAAGAGAAGCTGACGTAATTACATAGGACCGTATTCTGATGACTTGTAACATTACTTGTAGTAGAATTGTACGTCAGGTTAGGCGTGTTAACCCCACGGTTGGCTTGGTAGCCGGCCTCGATAGAGGAGGAGATTTCTGTTGTTGCGGGGAATCTTCTTGAATTTTACGTAGAATATGGGCTATTATACCGTATTTCGGAGTATGTACATGTGGACGTGCGTGAATTTTGAGCCTTAAGTTAGGCATGTTTGAAATTTTGTACAACCCGTATAAGTCGTTTTTTGAAAGCGTTTCCACGACTTCGTAGGGAAAATTCGGCTATGTCATTTAGTATTTTGCGGATTTTTAGGCGGCGGAACATTTTGGACCAGCGGGAGGGTGACACTTGTCACCTCGTTGGTGACAAAGAGGAGGCTTGGCACTTGGCGATTAGTCCTCCTTTTGTGCCTTGTTTGTGGCTTGTTTTGTGGAGTGTTTTGTGGAGTGTTTTGTGGGTGCACTTGGCTTGATCTTGGCCTTACACTTGCCTAACACATGGATGGATCTTGGCCATTGGTTGGCCTTTGGTTTTGCTATAAATACCCTCTCTTTGAAGACTTCTTCATCCACTCTTCACTTGCCTAAGTCTTGAGAACCCTCCTCCTCTCTTGTTGACTCTCGTCCAAGAGCCCTCTCCCCTTGTGAAGGCCTTTTGGCGAAACCTTCCCTTTGTGAGCCTAAAGCCGAGAACACCCACTCCCTTAGGGTGTTGTTCTCGTGTGGTACCACTTTTGTGGTATTGAAATACTCCTCCAGTATTGTTATAATGCCCAAAATACCTTATATATACCTTGTAGTATTCCAAAGTTACCTCTATACGTAGAGTCCGGAAATACTACCTTTTGTCCTTTTAGTCTCAAACCGAAACCCTAAGGAAACCTTCACTGTTGGTTGAAGTTTTGGAGTAGAAGTTGGTTAGAACTTCTAAGGGTTGTTTGGAGCGGATTGGAGCACTCGGAGTAGGAGCTAAAACTTGCTCAGGCGCGACATTACTCGGATAATTTTGGGCTTATCGAGGTAAATATCTTGTCCCCCTATTGTAATTGGAAATTACATAAGTGTTGAATATATAGTGTTATATACTATATATAGAACTATACTTAGTACTGTGGCAATGTCTTTTGACTTAAGCCTGAAGAATTAAGAACTGAACTGTAATTACATAGGGTGTATCAGATAGACTTGTGTAGTATTAGTGTGTTGTAGAATTGTACACGTCCGGTTAGGCGTGTAAAAACCCCCCCCTGGTTGGCTTGGGAGCCGGCTTCGATAGAGAAGGAGATTTACGCTATGGCGGGGGGGGGGGGAGGTGCTGCCGAATTTTCTGTAGAATGTTCTACGTTAAGATGTATATTTTAATAAGCGCCTTGTGGCCTTATAGGTTGAAGTGCTACGTGTAACGTAATCTTACGGACTAAGGAGTAGCCAAGCGGTTTGAGGTACTCGGAGTGTTTTGCTATTAGTCGATAATCGTCGCGAGGTATGTGAACCTCTTCCTATCTCTTCCAGCATGATATGTGTGAACTATGTAGTACGGTAGACGTACATGTGTTAGCTGTGTTTGATTGTTTTTAAAAACATAAAGTGTTATAACGGCTTTATGGGAAGTTGGTTATAACAGCTTTATGTAGGTAAAAAGATACTTTGTGGTTTTAAAAGGTAACTAATGTGAATTATAACTGGCTTGTTATAATAAAGAACTTGATGTATTTCAAAAGATTTCTAAATCGTTTTGAAGGGAGAGTAACACTTGGTTTTAAAGGTTTTAAAAAGAGTTATACTAGCTTGATGGGGAGTTAGGTATAATGTCTTAAGAGAGGTAAAGAAAATGGTTTACTGATGTTAGAAGTTAAGAGACTTGATCTTATAAGATAAGAGACTTAACTTATTTGTTTTAAATGTGAATATTTGTGTGAAACCTCATTCGTGAGTAATGAGTACTTGGTTTTATTTAAAGGATAATGTTTCTTGATTTGAAATCGAATGTGTATCGACAGGACCAACTGCGGCGTTAATAAAAGAAAATGTATTGAATAATGATGAATTGTATTAAAACCGGTAGAAACCTCCATCTGCATAGAAACTAAGATGAGACAAAATGATATTACATTTTCTAGATCATGGTCTTTGTAATAAGAATGTTGTAAACAAGAATAACCTACTCTCGTGAGACATATATTACTCAATTGTTCTAAAAGAAATCAAGTGATTAAGTTTATGAACTATGAAACCATTTGAAAATGAGAAAGTGGAGTAATTGAAACTAGGCAAACTGGAACTTAGGAAAAGAATGTTGTTACTTGATTTTGAAAAGGAATGTGGGTTGGTCATTCTAATACTACGGTATCGGGTGACTTTGATAAAAGTAATGGATCTCTTTTAAAGAATTTAACGTACGTAGTACTTTGAGTTAAAACCGGACTTTGGCATAAAATGAAGGTACTTTGAGTGATGTGAAACTTGCCTATGCTTGTTGTGGTGAAACTTGCCTATCTTCTTTGTGGTGAAACTTTCCTATGCTGTTGTTGTGAAACTTGCCTATGCTTGTGATGATAGCCTTTGTTGTGCAAGTGTGGTGTTTACGTATTACTGGCGTCTCTCGATAGAGGCGGTTGGTAGTTGAGGTTTCTTCTTGTTCGGCCTTGGTACGGTGGTGGCTCGTGCGTGCCGTCTCGTGGATTCGGCCTTGGTATCACGGTAGTCGACCCTCGCTTGCCGTTCGGTGTAGTAGCGAAGTCGTGTCTGACCTTGGTCCACGGTGGTCACCACCGTACTTGCCCGGTCAGCTACGTGGCCGGCCTTGGTATCCGATGTCGGCTCTCGCTTGCAATATCGAGCCGTGTTTGTGGTTGCATTGTATTATTGCGCAGTCGGATCCGGTAGTTGTACTTGTCTGTCACGGTTTTATGACACAGTGGGACACGTGTTCATGTATACTCCTTGGTATTGTTATATCATAAAGCGCGGCGGTGAGGAAGAAATTCCACGCACAGTGATAATTTGGAGCGTGAGTCACGACTTGATGCTTGGTTATATGTTATGTATCTGTAGTTGGTCGTCATACATGTCTCCTAACATATAGACTATTATGATTTCATTCTGATATTCTGATTTCACATACTTAGTACTGTTATGCGACCTCCTTGAAGCTGCGTTAAATCTGCGAGTAAAAGGTACATCGATCGATCCGCTTATAGGATCACATTCGGCGTGTTGGGAAGCTCCGTTTCTCGGAGGCTTATCTTTTGGTATGTGTTCCCCGAGTTGTAGGTTCTTGTACATTGGGTATGGCGGGGCCCCGTCCGTCATAGTTGTTGTAAATCTTAAGTGCAGAAGCTGTTGTGGGCGGGGTTGTAAAAGGATTAAAGCGTTCGGGTTTTATGTACATCGAAGGCAAGCTTGTTTTGGTTGCTTTGTTTATTTATCATGCCTCTCATTTCATGTTTAAAGTTTTTATTTCGTTGGTTTTCTCGATGTTGTATCGCTAGGGTGCGGGGTAAGGCACGATCCACGATTTTGGGTGTGACATAGTGGTATCGAGCGATTAATCCTCGGAAAGTGTCTGAACCGTGTCTAGTAGAGTCTTGATTATCGGTGTGTTGTGCACCACATCTATAATCGGAGGCTATAGGACATTTAGGATTGGTTTCCATTCTTCTCATTACGAGATCGTGCCTTGGCTGTGTGATAAGATTGGACCCTCCGGCGTGTTTCGTTTTTACGATTATGCCTCTGCGAAAAGGCAACCGGGCCGAAGGGCAAAGCGGCGAAGGATCTGCGAGTAAACGTGGCGAGAGACCACGGTACTGAGCCTCGATCCGCGATGCGGAAGCGAGAGGAAGGAGTTACAAGAGTGGGCGATTAATGGCGGGTTGTGGCGACTTGAGGATAAATTTGGGCGCGTGATTCGATGCGCGATGGTTCACTAGATCGAGATAGTTCGAGGCTACGGGATTTTACGAGTTGTAGGCGCGAGTTTTATGGGTCGAGGCACGAGGATGATCCGCGAGAGTTCATCAAGCGATTCTGACGGATCGTGAGTGATCAAGGCATCGGAGATCGAGTCGGTGGCCACAGGTTCACATCAGCTGCGTGATACCGCGATCGGTAGTTTGATTCTTGGGAGCTGTCGGGGAGCATGCACTTCCATGGTATGGAGCAGTTCTCGAAGCCTTTCTTGCACATTTCTTGCCTCCCGGGCGAGGAGGGCTCGGGCGTGATTTTTGGTGTTCTGGCGAGCAGGCGTGCGGTTCGGGAGTACAATGTGGAGTTCGACTCATTGGCGATGCGTCCGCGTTAGTAGCTTGTATGGAGGATCGAGTGCACCGATATGTTCTGAGGCTCGATGATTGCCTTGCGAGAGAGTTGTTGGTGTAGCTCTTGTAGGGCATGGACATTGCCGCGTCTGGCGTATACACTTGGATGTGAGGAGCGGATAAATCGGCGGAATGACCAAAGTCGGCGAGAAGAGGCGAGCAGCGAGGTCCTTTGGTGACTTTCGGCGGACCGCCTCGGTGAACTAGTTATGTACCTCCGTCGATCTGAGTGGTCCTCGCGGCTTCGGGACGCCGGGATATTCGGGAAGCGGTCGGGGCTCCCGGTTTCAGATTTTCGGGGAAGCGAGTGCTCGCGGATGAGTTGCCCTTGTCTCGGTGTGGCGTTGTGGAAAGCTTCATAAGGAGAGTGTCGTACTAACTCGGGAGATTGTTATTTTGCGGCCAGCGGGGCCATCGGCAGAAGGCGACCAGGGTATGTTGGTAGGATAGCATGGACTACTAGGCGATTGCGGGTTCTTCACCTTCCATGCGAGCGGGATGTTAGTACCGGAAGGCCGGTAAGTCGCGGTGGGAGTTCCCAGTTTAAGCGGTCCTTGAACCGCCTAGGTTCCGGTATATCCTTAACCCTCTAGAGACTGATTTTGTAGTGCTGTTGATGATGTGTTTAGTGTTATGTTCGGATAGCTTTGTGCTAAAAGGTAATTTAGGAGCATGGTTGATGAAAAAGGGTAAGCCTGGGGGCATGGAAAGTGTGAACTTTAGGACATTTTATGTTGAGACCTTACAGGTAAGGTCGTCTTGAGTAAAAGATTTATTTTTATGTTTGACCTTTATCAGAATGCGTAGTGTACGTGGGTTATAATTGTGTGATAAGTCCATGGGTAATGTGGGATGGAAGTGGTAGCTTTCATGGCTTGAATAGGTAAGATTGTTCCGTGTCGAGGAGCAAGAGTTGGCGCGACAGTGGGTCGGGTTGGGGCCATGTTGCGGGCCAACCCGCGTCCTGTTTCGAGGTAGGGTCAGCTCTGGGTGGTCCCGCCAGGTGGCAGGGTCACGAGGGTGCTAGGCCCAAGTTTAGATGACCATCGTATGAGTTCGTGGATACGTTCGATCGGAATCAGTTCGTGAAGGCCGGGAATGGCCTTAGGGGAAATCGAGGTTAGTGAGATGACCAAGTTTGGAGGTAGTGACTCGAGGTTGGGAAACGAGCGTTGGCGAAGTGTGGTACGGATACTAGAACGAGTTGAGTGTTCGTGGCAGTACTACGAGAAGGGAGAAGTGAGCGTGTGTTTTTGTGGCGGTGAGGCATGGTTGTTTTAAATGCGTATAGCGGTGAAGACTATCTTGGCCTTTGTTTGTTTTGAGACCTTGAAGGAACATTGGGACGAATGTTTCTAAGGAAGAATGTTATACCGTATTTCGGAGTATGTACATGTGGGCGTCGTGCAATTTTGAGCCTTAAGTTAGGCATGTTTGAAATTTTGTGCACAACCCCGTATAAGTCGTTTTTATGAGCGTTTCCACGACTTTCGTAGGAAAATTCCGGCTATGTCATTTAGTATTTTTGCGGATTTTTCGGCGGCGGAACATTTTTGGACCAGCGGGAGGTGACTTGTCACCGCCGTTGGGCAAAGAGGAGGCTTGGCCTTGGCGATTGGTCCTCCTTTTGTGCCTTGTTTTGTGGCTTGTTTTGTGGAGTGTTTTGTGGAGTGTTTTGTGGGTGCACTTGGCTTGATCTTGGCCTTACACTTGCCTAACACATGGATGGATCTTGGCCATTGGTTGGCCTTTGGTTTTGCTATAAATACCCCCTCTTTGAAGACTTCATCCACTCTTCACTTGCCTAAGTCTTGAGAACCCCTCCTCCTCTTGTTGACTCTCGTCAGAGCCCTCTCCCCCTTGTGAAGGCCTTTTGGCCGAAACCTTCCCCCTTTGTGAGCCTAAAGCCGAGAACACCCCCCCCTCCCTTAGGGTGTTGTTCTCGTGTGGTACCCCCCTTTTGTGGTATTGAAATACTCCTCCAAGTATTGTTATAATGCCCAAAATACCTTAGTATATACCTTGTAGTATTCCAAAGTTACCTCTATCGTAGAGTCAGAAATACTACCTTTTGTCCTTTAGTCTCAAACCAGAAACCCTAAGGAAACCTTGTTGTTGGTTGAAGTTTTGGAGTAGAAGTTGGTTAGAACTTCTAAGGGTTGTTTGGAGCGGATTGGAGCACTCGGAGTAGGAGCTAAAACTTGCTCAGGCGCGACATTACTCGGATAATTTTGGGCTTATCGAGGTAAATATCTTGTCCCCCTATTGTAATTGGAAATTACATAAGTGTTGAATATATAGTGTTATATACTATATATAGAACTATACTTAATCTTGTGGCAATGTCTTTTGACTTAAGCTGAAGAATTAAGAAGACTGTAATTACATAGGGTGTATTACTGTGAGACTTGTGTAGTATTCTTGTGTAGTAGAATTGTACACGTCCGGTTAGGCGTGTAAAACCCCCAGTTGGCTTGGTAGTGGCCCGATAGAGAAGGAGATTTACGCTATGGCGGGGAGGTCTGCGAATTTTACGTAGAATGTTCTACGTTAAGATCTAGATTTTAATAAGCGCGCGTGGCCTTATAGGTTGAAGTGCTACGTGTGACGTAATCTTCTGGACTAAGGAGTAGCCGACGGTTTGAGGTACTCGGAGCGTTTTGCTATTAGTCGATAATCGTCGCGAGGTATGTGAACCTCTTCCTATCTCTTCTAGCATGATATGTGTGAACTATGTAGTACGGTAGACGTACATGTGTTAATTGTGTTTGATTGTTTTTAAAACATAAAGTGTTATAACGGCTTTATGGGAAGTTGGTTATAACAGCTTTATGTAGGTAAGAAGATACTTTGTGGTTTTAAAAGGTAACTGATGTGAATTATAACTGGCTTGTTATAATAAAGAACTTGCTGTATTTCAAAAGATTTATAAATCGTTTTGAAGGGAGAGTAACACTTGGTTTTAAAGGTTTTAAAAAGAGTTATACTAGCTTGATGGGAGTTAGGTATAATGTCTTAAGAGAGGTAAAGAAAATGGTTTCTTGATGTTAGAAGTTAAGAGACTTGATCTTATAAGATAAGAGACTTAACTTATTTGTTTTAAATGTGAATGTTTGTGTGAAACCTCATTCGTGAGTAATGAGTACTTGGTTTTATTTAAAGGATAATGTTTCTTGATTTGAAATCGAATGTGTATCGACAGACCACTGCAGCGTTAATAAAAGAAAATGTATTGAATAATGATGAATTGTATTAAAACCAGTAGAAACCTCCATCTGCATAGAAACTAAGATGAGACAAAATGATATTACATTTTCTAGATCATGGTCTTTGTAATAAGAATGTTGTAAACAAGAATAACCTACTCTCACGTGAGACATATATTACTCAATTGTTCTAAAAGAAATCAAGTGATTAAGTTTATGAACTATGAAACCATTTGAAAATGAGAAAATTGAGAGTAATTGAAACTAGGCAAACTGGAACTTAGGAAAAGAATGTTGTTACTTGATTTTGAAAAGGAATGTGGGTTGGTCATTCTAATACTACGGTTATCGGGTGACTTTGATAAAAAGTAATGGATCTCTTTTAAAGAATTTAACGTCGTAGTACTTTAGGAGTTAAAACCGGACTTTGGCATAAAATGAAGGTACTTTGAGTGATGTGAAACTTGCCTATGCTTGTTGTGGTGAAACTTGCCTATGCTTCTTTGTGGTGAAACTTTCCTATGCTGTTGTTGTGAAACTTGCCTATGCTTGTGATGATAGCCTTTGTTGTGCAAGTGTGGTGTTTTACGTATTCTGGCGTCTCTCGATAGAGGCGGTTGGTAGTTGAGGTTTCTTCTTGTTCGGCCTTGGTACCGGTGGTCGGCTCGTACTTGCCCGTCTCGTGGTGATTCGGCCTTGGTATCGGTAGTCGACCCTCGCTTGCCGTTCGGTGTAGTGGCGAAGTCTCGTGATCTGACCTTGGTCACGGTGGTCGACCACCGTACTTGCCGGTCGACTCGTGGCCGCCTTAGTATCCATTAGTCGGCTCGCACTTGCCGTGTCAACCGTGTTTGTGGTTGCATTGTATTATTGCACGGTCGGATCCGGTAGTTGTACTTGTCACATGCGGTTTTTATGACACAGTGGGACACGGTGTTCATGTATACTCCTTGGTATTGTTATATCATAAGCGGCGGATGAGGAAGAAATTCCACGCACGCAGTGATAATTTGGGCGTGAGTCCACGACTTGATGTAGCGGTTATATGTTATGTCTTGTAGTTGGTCGTCATACATGTCTCACCTTATATAGACTATTATGATTTCATTTCTGATATTCTGATTTCACATACTGTACTGTTATCGACCTCGCCGAAGTGCGTTCATCTGCGAGTAAAGGTACATCGATTGTCGATCCGCTTATAGGATCACATTCGGCGTGTTGGGAAGCTCCGTTTCTCGAGGCTTATCTTTTGGTATGTGTTCCTGAGTTGTAGGTTCTTGTACATTCGGGGTATGGCGGGGCCACTGTCCGTCATAGTTGTTGTAAATCTTAAGTGCAAGCTGTTGTGGCGGGTTGTAAAAAGATTAAAGCTGTTGGGTTTATGTACATCTTGAAGGCAACTGTTTTGGTTGGCCTGTTTATTTATCCTGCCTCTCATTTCATGTTTAAAGTTTTTATTTCCGTTGGTTTTCTCTGATGTTGTATCGCTAGGGTGCCCGGGGTAAGGCACCAGTCACGGGCCCGATTTTCGGGGTGTGACAGGAACGATGAGATCTAGATGTTAATAAGCGCCTTGTGGCCTTATAGGTTGAAGTACTACGTGTGGTGCGATCTACGTGGCTTAAGGAGTAGCCAACGGTTTGAAGTACTTGGAGCGTTTTGCTATTAGTCGGCACTCGTCGCGAGGTATGTGAACCTCTTCCTATCTCTTCTAGCATGATATGTGTGAACTATGTAGTGCGGTGAGCGTACGTGTGTTGCTGTGTTTGATTGTTTTAAAACATAAAGTGTTATAACGGCTTTATGGGAAGTTGGTTATATGACGACTTTATGTAAATAAGAAAATACTTTGTGGTTTTAAAAGGTAGTGGTGTGAATTATAAGCGGCTAGTTATAATAAAGAACTTGATGTATTTCAAAGATTTATAAATCGTTTTGAAGGAGAGTAACACTTGGTTTTAAAGGTTTTAAAAGAGTTATACTAGCTTATGGGAAGTTAGGTATAATGTCTTAAGAAAGGTAAAGAAAATGGTTTACTGATGTTAGAAGTTAAAAGACTTGATCTTATAAGATAAGAGACTTAACTTATTTGTTTTAATGTGGATGCTTGTGTGAAACCTCATTCGTGAGTAATGAGTACTTGGTTTTATTTAAAGGGATAATGTTTCTTGATTTGAAATCGAGAATGTGTATCGACAGGACCAGCTGCGGCGTTAATAAAGGAAAATGTATTGAATAATGAAGTATTGTATTAAAACCGGTAGAAACCTCCATCCGCATAGAAGCTAAGATGAGACAAAATGATATTACATATCCTAGATCATGTCGCTTAATAAGATCGATTATAAACAAGAATAAACTACTCACATATAAGGCATATGTTTCTCAAATCATTAAAGGAGAATTATGTTTTAAAGGATTAAAACTATGAACTACGAAACCTTTTCTAAAAATGAGAAACTTGAGCATTTGAAATTAGGCAAACTTGAACGTTTGGAAAATAAGGTTGTTACTTGATTTTACAAAGGAAAGCATTTTGTTTATTTAACAATGCTCGTCACTCTATTTTTATACTACGGACATCGGGTGACTTTTATAAAAGGAATGGATCTCTTTAAAAGGAATTTAACGTACGTAGTACTTTAGGGTTAAAAACCCGGACTTTGGCATAAAATGAAAGTAACTTGAGTTGTGTAACTTGCCTATGCTTGTGTTGTGTAACTTGCCTATACTGGTTGTTGTGTAACTTGTCTATGCTTGTGTTGTGTAACTTGCCTATGCTTGTTGTTGCGTAACTTGCTTATGCTTGTGGTGATAGCCTTGGTTGTGCAAGAATGGTTATTTTATGGACTAGCTCTCCATGAGGTTTCTTACTGTTCGGCCTTGGTCCCTGGTGGTCGGCTCTCGTACTTGCCCCGTCTCATGGCTGATTCGGCCTTGGTACCCGGTAGTCAGCCCTCGCACTTGCCCCGTTCAGTGTAGTGACGAAGTTCTCGTGTCTGACCTTGGTCCCAGTGGTCAGCCCTCGTACTTGCCCGGTCGACTACGTGACCGGCCTTGGTATCCGATGTCGGCTCTCGCGCTTGCCGTGTCGGCCGTGTTTTGGTTGCATTATATTATTGATGCGGTCGGATCTGGTAGTTATACTTGTCCTATACGGTTTTTATGAAACAGTTGGGACCTGGTGTTCATGTATACTCCTTGGTATTGTCATATCATAAACTGCCGGCAGTGAGGAAGAAAGTCCACGGGCACGAGTGATAATTTGGAGCGTGAGTCACGACTTGATGTAACTAGTTATATGTTATGTCTTGTAGTTTGGTCATCATACATGTCTCTGCTTTATATAGACTATTATGATTTCATTTACGTATTCTGATTTCACATACTTGGTACTGTTATCGACCTCCTTGGCTGCGTTCATCTGCGGTAGAAATCGTTGGTTGTCGATCCGCTCTTAGGATCACCTTTCAGCGTATTGGGAAGCTCCGTTCCTTCGGAGGCTTATCTTTTGGTATGTGTTCCCTGAGTTGTAGGTTCTTGTACATTCAGGGGTATGGCGGGGCCCTGTCCCGTCATAGTTGTTTTAAATCTTAGAGGTCTGTAGCACTGTGTGGGCAGGGTTTTGTAAAAAGGATTAAACTGTTCGTCTTGAAAGAGTTGTTTATATATATTTTAATGGAAGGTAACCGTTTGGTTGGCCTGTTTTATTATCTTGTCTCATGTTCATGTTTAAGTTTTTATTTCCGCTGGTTTTCTCTGATGTTGTATCACTAGGGTGCCCGGGGTAAGGCACCAGTCACGGGCCCGGGATCGGGTCGTGACAAATAAACCATTCATTTTACCATTCTTAAGACGTTATACCTAACTTCCCATAAAGCTAGTATAACTCTTATGTTTTCAAAACCAAGTATTATTCTTCTGTTAAAAATGATTCAACATTCTTTTGAAGTACTTCAAGATTCTTTATTATTACACATCAAGTCAGTTATAAGTCAAATCAGTTACCTTTTAAAATCATAAAGCATTTTCTTACTTACATAAAGCTGTTATAACCAACTTCCCATAAAGCCGTTATAACACTTTTATGTTTCAAACCAATCAAATACGCTTAACACATGTACGTCTACCGTACTACATAGTTATACACATATCATGCTAGAAAAGGTAGGAAGAGGTTCACATACCTCGCGACGATTATCGACTAATAGCAAAACGCTCCAAGTACCTCAAACCGTCGGCTACTCCTTAAGCCAAGTAGATCGCGCCACGCATGGTACTTCAACCTATAAGGCCACAAGGCGCTTATTAACATCTAGGTCTAATCGTAGAACATTCTCTGAAAATTCAGCGACACCTCCCCAATGACAGCGTAAATCTCCTCTCTATCGGGCGGCTACGAAGCCAACCGGGGTTATGCGTCTAAACCGGACGTGCACAATTCTATCACACAGAAAAGCTACACAAGTCTACTGTAATACGGTCCTATGTAATTACAGTTCAGTTCTTTATTCTTCAGGCTTAAGTCAAAAGACATTGCCGATAACTACGTTCATTACTATATATAGTATACTTCAACTATATATTCAAACAATATGTAATTTCCAATTACAATAGAAGGTCAAGAGTGTTTACCTCGATAAGCCCAAAATTATCCGAGTTTAAATGTCGATCCTGAGCAAGGTTTAGCTCTACTCGTGCGCTCAGGCCGCTCCACACAACCCTTAGAAGTTCTAACCAACTTCTACTTAATACTCCAACCAACTATGGAGATTTTCCTTAGGGTTTCGGTTTTGTGACGGAAGGGAAGTATAATAGTATTTCTGGGCTTTTCGTATAAGTATAACCTTAGAATACTACAAGGTATACGGCTAAGGTAATTTGGGTATAGTAACAATACTTTTGAGAGTATTTCTACCAAGAGGAGGGTATTATACGAAAACAACTAGGCTAGAGGGGGGGTACCCCACGGCTAGCACCTGAGGAGGGGGTGTATACCCCGGCCTACCACTGGGGAACTCGGCCAAGGAGGGAGAGGGACTCGGCTAAGGCCTCACAAGGGGGGAGGGGGACGAGAACTCTAGAGGGAGGGAGAAGAGATTTCAAGACTAAGCACAATTTTTGGATGAAGAAATTCTTCAAAGGAGAGGGGTATTTATAGGTCAAGCCATGGCTAACCAATGGCCAAGATCAAGCCAAGTGTGGTGCAAGTGTAGGACCAAGATCATGCCAAGTGCACCTTATCCATCTACCACAAAAATATCCTACCTACTACTTGACAAAAATGTCAAGCAATTCGTCCAACTTCACCGCCCAAAGTGCTCCAATGAGAGGGTGACAAGTGTCGCCCTCTCGTTGGTCCAAAATGTTTCGTCTCTCGGAAAAATCCGCAAAAATTAGAAATGACATAGCCAGAATTTTCCCTACGAAAGTTGTGAAAACGTTTCGTCGAAAAACGACTCTAACCGGGGGTTGTGCACAAATAAAAATCGGCCAAGCCTTACTTTAAAGCCCAAACTTTCTACGTACGACCTTACGTACATACTCTGGAAATACGGGGTATAACAATCTCTTCGTAGAATATTCTAAATACAAGATTCCTTATTCTACAGAAAATTCGGCAGCACCTCCCCCCCCCCCCCGTAACCACATAAATCTCCTCCTCTACTCAGGCCCGCTACCAGGCCAACA
Organism: Przewalskia tangutica; assembly: GCA_029844215.1. Classification (NCBI taxonomy): domain Eukaryota; kingdom Viridiplantae; phylum Streptophyta; class Magnoliopsida; order Solanales; family Solanaceae; genus Przewalskia; species Przewalskia tangutica. The sequence continues at coordinate 83,176,636 of CM056726.1, read as the reverse complement.
ACTCCCAGGGGATTACACTTCTAACCGGACGTGTTCAATTCTACTCCACAATAATACTACAAGTCTACTGTAAATACAGCCCAATGTAAATACAGTTCAATTCTTTATACTGATTCTTCCAATATATCTTATACTCAATTATTAACTACTACAACATGTAATTTCCAATTACAATAGGGGGATAAAGATAATTACCTCGATAAGCCCAAAATTATCCAAGATTATAAGTCTGTCACGACCCGATCCCGGGCCCGTGACTGGTGTCTTACCCCGGGCACCCTAGTGATACAACATCAGGGAAAAACCAGCGGAAATAAAAACTCATGAAAGAAAGCAGTGAAATAAGAAAACAGGCTAACCCAAACGGTTACCTTTTTGTACATAAATGAAAACTTGAACAGTTACATCCCTTACAAACCTGCCCACAACAGTGCTACAGACCTCTAAGAATTTTGAAACCATAATGACGGGACAGGGCCCCGCCATGCCCCTGAATATACAAAAGTCTACCACTTCAGGGAACCGTACCACAGGACAAGCTTCCGGAGATATGGAGCTTTCCGAGAACCGAACAGCGATCCTAAGAGTGTGGATCAGCAAGCTATGTACCTCAACCTGCGGCATGAACGCAGCCCCCCGAAGGAGGTCGATGCAACAGTACCAAGTATGTGGCGAAAAATCGTAAATGAAATCATAATAGTCTATATAAAGCGGGAGACATGTATGATAACCAAACTACGATTACCTGACATATAAGCGATCATGTCAAGTTAGGGACTACGTGCGTGAAATCATCACTCAAATACAACGGGAATTTAACCGCCTGATGGCGCGTGCCGGCATCTCACCTCGGTATAAGCATGGCCACGGAACCGTCCTAGTGGGCCCATACGTGGACCATCCAACGTGTCGGTATGCCCAAAGGAGATAACAAGATAACAATCCTGTGGAGGCATACGTGGGCGCTGGCGTGTCGATATGTCCAATCAACTAACAAGATAACACTCGCTATGGAAGCATACGGTGGGCTACCCAACGTGTCAGTATGTCCAAACAAATACAAGATAAGACTAACTGTGGACGAATACTCGTGGGCCACCCAACGTGTCAGTATGTCCAAACAAATAACAAGATAACACTCCTAATGGAAGCATACCCGTGGGCTACCCAACGTGTCGGTATGTCCAAGAGGATCGATATAGTGGAAGCATACCGTGGGCTACCCAGCGTGTCGGTATGTCGAGACAAATAACAAGATAACACTTACAATGGAAGCATACCGTGGGCTACCCAACGTGTCGGTATGTCGAGAGGATCGATATAGTGGAAGCATGCGTGGGCTACCCAACGTGTCGGTATGTCCATCAATCAACGGATAGCGGCCCTCATTGAGAGGCTCGGTAGCACAATCAAACACTTGCACAACAAGGCTATCACAACAAGCATAGGCAAGTTACACACAACTCAAGGTACTTTAAACACTTCTTAACACAACGTCAAGTATACCAAGAAACCCAGTATCTAACCCTTTAAGATCAAGGTACTCTACCTTTATAACCAAGCCACTTATGTTTTTCCATCACAAAGAGTTCAATATTTGAAAACAAGTTACTTCTATTTCCAAAAATAAAGTTACCATTCTAAATCCAATAATGAATCTATTTCTTTATTTTCCATAAAGTCGTTATAACTAACTTCCCATAAAGCTATTATAACACTTTATGTTTTAAAACAATACAAGACAAAACCATGCCTTTCTTTTAAAACAAAACACTTCCAATTCTTAAGTCTCTTTTCTTTTAGAAATCAAATTCCTTACTTTGGAATTTTTAAGAAGATCAAAACTTGATTTCAATAATTCTTATTAGAGCAGCCATGATCTAGGAAATGTAATACCATTTTGTCTTATCTTAGCTTCTATGCAGATTGAGGTTTCTCTTGGTTTTAACATGATAAATTGTCATTACTTCTTTCCTTTATTATTTGCATTGGCTTGTTCGATTCCTATTCCCATTTCCGAAATTTATGCAACATTATCCTTTTAACAACCAAGTACTCATTTCTCACGAATGAGGTTTCACACTTTTCAACACCACTTAGGTCAATTATACGTCGAGCCTCTTATCTTTTGAAATCAACAAACCATCATTTTACCTACATAAAGTGGTTATAACAAACTTCCCATAAAGCCGTTATAACACTTTATGTTTTTAAACCAACCAATTACAACTATAAGCCCTTATGAGACCAAGATGGCTTATTCTTTAACCACCGAGTACTTATTATTAACGAATAAGATTTTCCTACTCTTTCAACAATCAAGACCTTTACACTTCATATCAAGTCAAGGCACAACAAGGGAAATCAAATTTCTTTAACACACGTGCATCTACTGCACTATATATTTCACAAATAATCATGCTGAAGAGGATAGGAAGAATCACATACCTCGCGACGATTGTCGACAATAAGCAAAATGCTCCACAGTACTATCTCCCTTAAGTAGGATATGCTACTCGTAGTACTTCAATCCTATAAGGGTCATAAAACGTCTATCAATCTCTAGCTTCGAACGTAGAATAACTAAGTGCAAGGTCCCTACATTCTACGGAAAATTTGGAGAGAACTTCCTTTGTTTCTACTTACTATGCCACCTTTTTCAAGGCCGAAATTCAATAACCAACGCCACATTTAAGGCTCAATTAATTCAGCAAATACAAGGGGATTACACGCCTACTAATACGTGTAAAATTCCGCCCACAACAACACAAAATAAACCAATAATCTCCATGCCATTCTTGGCCAACAATATAACCAATACTAACCCCTTTCAACTCTTTTCCAATTCAAGTTCTTAGGTCTAACATGATATCTAGCCTTACACATCTTCAACAATTACAATTTCCCCCTTTACAACATGTGACGACCAAATTAGAAATCCAATTGAAGTTACAATCTTAAGGCTAACATGCCCATTTCGGTTTCAACAAGACAACAAGATCCAAATCTATTCAAATATAACAGCCTCAGGCTCAATTCTAAACTACTAAAATATAACAGCCTCAGGCTCATTTCTAAACTACTATAACAAGTATAACTCATATCCAAGAGAAGGGGAAACTTTTACCTTTGGAGAAACCCACAAAAGCCCCTTTCTTCCACTTCTTTTCCGTCAAACTCGTCCACCAGCGCTTCCCACAAGATTACCCACACTTTTCCTTCTTGCCGCCGCTCCAACAATTTCTCCTAAGCTAGGTTTTCTTCAAAAATCTAGAGAGAAGAGGGAGAGGATTTTCTTGGGAGGGTTTGAGAAGAAATGGCCAAGTCTTCCAAGACTTGGACCTAAAATAAACCCTTTCTGGTCAAAATGATGGGAGGGACACTTGTCACCCTCCCATAGGCTTTTAACAAAACATCCACGATTTTACTTTATTCTGCAGAAAAATCCGCCTCGGCGCTGGCACTTCCACCGAAAAAGTTCCAGCATTCGTCAGCGGCCACGCATTCGGCGCGCGGCCACTGCAACCCTGCGAACTCCCAGTACACCCGGCGCTTTACCCCTGAACCGACAACTGCTGCTTTGCCTGACTGCGCACCAAACTTGAAACTTCCATAACTTTCGACTCCGATGTCCTATCGACGAACGGTTTGTTGCGTTGGGAACTAGATTTAACGGACTACACACTAGGATTTTCCAAGCCAGTGAAGAATCATCTCTAAATCGTATAACAATACTAATAGCTCCACCCATGGTCCAAAGGATATTTCCTTCACAGCTTTACTTTATAACAAGGACACTTCCATCTTCTTAACACATCTTTGCCTTTTTCTTACTCGTCGTACATTCCTCGTACACTCGAACTCTTCCTACTATACATACCATATTTCTGTCATTGCTTCAGTTTCCAATAGCTCGGGGTTACTACCTCCAACTTGGTCATCATTAACTGGGAACATTCTAGATGGATCTCCGACAAAGATAACCGTAAAATCTTCCACTCAAGACGGCCTTGCATCCGAGGTTCTAACTGTTATAAATCCTAAAGCTCACACTTGTCTCGTCTCCAGACTTACCCATTTTCAACTACCCATGCTTCTAAATCACTTTTTTTTTTTTACACAAAGCTATCCGAACATGGCACTCCGCATGTATCTACCATAACCACATAAACAAGTCTCTTAAGGGCTAAAGATATCTCCGCAACTCTTTGCCTCACTTTCCTTTGTCTTTAATCATAATCACGCCTGCAGGCGCAGCTAAATAAGGCGATGAACCACCACCGATCCCGAAATTTGAGTCTCTGTCTGTGCTACCTGCAGTCGAACAAACTCTCACCAAATGGCCTTGTTGGCGAAGCACACAAGTCGCCGATGCGACACTCCCATAATGGAGTCTATTACAATGGCCACAACGAGGTAGGGGTGACCTCATCTGACTAACACCACTTCTCCCGAACAACTGAACCCGCAACTGACCCGGTAGGCTGAGTCATCCTTCTGTATCCCTACTACGTGGACATCCTCCCACCACATGGCCCTGACGGCCGCAAGTATAACAATCTCCCAAACTAGCACGACACCCTGAGGATCATCCTCAGCTCTCTATCCATAGAACTCTGGCGAACTGCAACTCAAGAAATCCCGAAGTCTCAGATTATCGGATCTAGGGTGAATCACTGGTACTGCCGGAACCACCGGCTATCGTCTGTCCTCATTCCTAGCCACAAGCCTAGCTAGTAACTGGGCCATTTCCTTGTAACTCATATCGTCGGCTCTCGGTCGTGGCGGAGGCTCGGTATCGTGGCCTCGTGAGAAAGCGATGCCGCTCTAAACTCTGCTTTGAAAGCGGCGTCATAAAACTCGTCGTCAAGTACTATCTCGTGTAATGGCCAGGGCTGTGCCTCGTAACCCTCTGAGCTCTATTCGCAGCTCCCTCTGCTGCCTTGCCCTCCTGGGCTCTGGTTGCCTTGCGTAGAGGCGTAACAGCTACATAAGAATACGCCAGAGGGATTCCAACTTATAACACAGCTCTAAGGCACGATCTCAGAGTGAGAAGAATGGAAACCAATCTTAAATATCCTGTAGCCTCCTGATTATAGATGTGGTGCACAACACACCGATAATCAAGACTCTACTAGATACGATGCAGAGACACTTTCCGAGGATTAATCGCTCGATACCACTTTTGTCACGACCCGATCCGGGCGTGGTGGTGCCTTACCGGGCACCCTAGTGATACAACATCGAGAGAAAAACGTGAAATAAAAACTCATGAAAGAAAGCGGTGAGATAAGAAAAGCAGGCTAACCAAACGGTTACATTTTGTACATAAATGAAAACTTGAGCGATTACATTCCTTACAAACAGCCACAGTGATTACTCTGGACCTAAGAATTTTGAAACCATAATGACGGACGGGGCCCGCCATGTACCTGAATATACAAAAGTCTACCACTTGAGGAACCGTACCACGTGACAAGCTTAGGAGATATGGAGCTTTCAGAACCGAACAGCGATCCTAAGAGTGTGGATCGACAAGCTATGTACCTCAACTGCGGCATGAACGCGGCCGAAGGAGGTCGATAACAGTACCAAGTATGTGGCGAAAAATCTTGTAAATGAAATCATAATAATCTATATAAAGCGGGAGACATGTATGATAACCAAACTACGATACAACATATAAGCGATCATGTCAAGTTAGGGACTCATGCGTGAAATCATCACTATAATACAACCCGAATTTAACGCCTGATAGCGCGTGCCGGCATCTCACCTCGGTATAAGCATGTCACGACCCGAACCCGGGCCCGTGACTGGTGCCTTACCCCGGGCACCCTAGTGATACAACATCAGAAAAAAACCAGCGGAAATGAAAACTTAAACATATAAATATATATATATCAAGATGAAAGAAAATAGGCCAACCAAAACGGTTGCCTTTCAGCATTTATATATATCGACCTTTGAACAGTTAGAATCCTTACAACCCTGCCCACAACAGTGCTACAGACCTCTAAGATTTTTACAACAACTATGACGGACGGGGCCGCCATACCACGAATGTACAAGAACCTATGGACTCGGGGTAACATACAAAGATAAGCCTCGAAGGAAACGAGCTTCCCAACACGCTGAAATGTGATCCTAAGCGGGGATCGACGGTGATCTATCTCTACTGCGGCATGAACGCGGCCGAAGGAGGTCGATAACAGTACAGTATGTGAGCGTAAATCACGTAAATGAAATCATAATAGTCTATATAAAGCAGGAGACATGTATGATAACCAAACTACAGTACACACATATAACAGTTATATCAAGTCAGGGACTCACGCCCTCCAAGTCATTACTCAAATATATAACGATGGGTCTCACGCCATAACATCAATCATGCGTGGAATACCTTCCTCAGCGCCGGCGATCATGATATGATAACACGAAGCACACTGAACACCAAGTCCTACCGATGCCAAAGCCGTACTAACAACACAATACAACCAAACCACGAAGGCGACCGCGGGGCAATCTGGCGACTACCGGATACCAAGGCCGCCACGTGGTGGCCGGGCAAGTACGAGGGCTAACTACGGTACCAAGGCCGTATCACGAGACATTATCACTACACCGAGCGGGGCAAGTCGAGGGCTAACTACCGGTACGAGGCGAATCGGCCACGAGGCGGGGCAAATGCGAAGCCACCACGGTACCAGGCGACAAGAAGAAACCTCGTGGAGAGCTAGTCCATGGAATAACACTATCAGCGAGCGGCGTGCGTGGAATTCTCCGTCACTGCCGGTACGTCCAAGTAAGTTCTCAACAAGTCAATCGGCTCTCCATCGAGAGACGCGGTAGTATAGAAACACAATTCTTGCACAACAAAGGCTATCACAACAAGCATAGGCAAGTTTCACAACAACAAGCATAGGCAAGTTATACACAACTCAAGGTACTTTCATTTTACGTCAAAATCCGGGTTTTAACCCTAAAGTACTACGTACGTTAAATTCCTTTTAAGAGATCCATTCCTTTTATAAAAGTCACCCGATACCCTTAGTATAAAAAAATAGAGTGACTTACATCTTTTTAAGTAAACCAAAACAACTTCCATACTTTCCTTTTTAAAACCAAATTAAGGCAATACCATGCCTTCTTTTTGGACCAAAAACACTTCTCTTTTTAAAGTCAAGTTACCACATTAAAACCAATGATAAAACCCTTCTTTTGTTTTCATAAAGTCGTTATAACTAACTTCCCATAAAGCTGTTATAACACTTTATGTTTTAAACCCATTTAAGACAAAACAATGCCTTTCTTTTCCCTAAAGTTCCAGTTTGCCTAATTTCAATTACTCAAGTCTCTTTATTTTAGAAAAGTTTCATAGTTCAATGTCTTAATCCCTTTTGAAACAATTGAGTAACATATGCCATAGGTGTGAGCAGTTTATACTTGTTTATAACCATTTATTAAAGCAACCATGATCTAGAAAATGTAATATCATTTTGTCTCATCTTAGCTTCTATGCGGATGGAGGTTTCTACTGGTTTTAATAATACTTCATTATTCAATACATTTTCCTTTATTAGCGCTGCAGTGGTTTGTTCGATACTTATTCTGATTTCCGAAATCAGTAAAACATTATTCCTTTTAAAACCAAGTACTCGTTATTCACGAATGAGGTTTCACACTAACATCCATATTAAGTCAAGTCTCTTATCTTTTAAGATTAAGTCTCTTAACTTCTAAAAATCAGTAAACCATTCTCTTTATCTCTTTTAAGACGTTATACCTAACTTCCCATAAAGCTAGTATAACTCTTATGTTTTCAAAACCAAATATTACTCTTCTTTCAAAAAGGTTTCTTAATTCTTTAGAAATACTTCAAGATTCTTATTATTCAGGCTTAAGTCAAAAGACATTGCCGTACAACTACGTTCAGTTAGCACACGTACGTCTACCGTACCATATATATATATTTTATTCAGGCTTAAGTCAAAAGACATTGTCGTACAACTACGTTCAGTTAGCACACGTATGTCTACCGTACTATATATATATATTTTATTCAGGCTTAAGTCAAAAGACATTGCCGTACAACTACGTTCAGTTAGCACACGTACGTCTACCGTACTATATATATATATATCTTTAAAATATCATGGTCAAGAGTATAGGAAGAATCACATACCTCGCGACGATTATCGACTATAAGCAAAACGCTCCACGGCTATAACCCGGCTAGCCTTGTCCACCTTCCAAGTAGTATATGCTACTCGCCGAACATTCAACCAATAAAGGTTATCACCATCAGAATACAATCTATGTAAATGATTTAATCTTCTACTTATATATTCTTCTGATGCGATTTCAGTTCAAGTCTTTTCTGTAATATTCCTCTATTACAGTTCAATTCTCTTCTATGAATCTTATATTCATTTTTATACTACTACAGTAAGTAATTTCCAATTACACTAGAAGGATAGGATTATTTACCTCGGTAAGCCCAAAATTATCCAAGTTTAATGTCGATCCTGAGCAACGTTTAGCTCCTACTCCGGGTGCTCCAACCCGCTCCAAACAACCCTTAGAAGTTCTACGCAACTTCTACTTAACACTTCAACCGACTATGAAGGTTTTCCTTAGGGTTTCGTTTTGACTGAAGGAAAGTATAATAGTATTTCTGGGCTTTTCGTATAGGGGTAACTTTTGGAATACTACAAGGTATTTGGGCTAGAGTATTTAGGGCATTATAACAATACTTGGAGAAGTATTTCTCAACCAAGGGGTAGGCACGGCTAGAACCACTAGGCAAGGGGGGGGGGGGGGGTGCTCGGCCGAGGGCCTTTCTCAAAGGGGAGGGGGGGACTTTGGACGAGAACTCTCACTAAGAGGAGAGGGATTTTTGCCTTAGAAATTATCAAGTGAGGATGAAGAAAGTCTTCAACTTAGAGGGGTATTTATAGGTCAAGCAAGGGCCAACCAATGGCCAAGATCCATCCAAGTGTTAGGCTAGTGTAGGGCTAGGATTTAACCATGTGTACCTTATCCATCTACCACACCAACTTGCACAAAATATCCTACCTAACCAATGCCACCAATTTCGTCCATGCCGCCCACAATTCTTTCCAATGTGAGGGTGACACATGTCACCCTCCCGTTGGTCCAAAATGTTTCGTCTCTCGGAAAAATCCGCAAAAATTATAAATGACATAGCCGGAATTTTACCTTCGCAAGTCTTGTAAAACGTTTCGTCGAAAAACGATTCTTTTCGGCACTTGTGCCCAAATTTCGATCCTTGCCCATCCTTAAGGCTTAAATTATTATACGTACACCCTCACGTACATACTCTGGAAATACGGGGTATAACAAAGCATGGCCCTGGAACCGTCCTAGTGGGCCCATACCCGTGGACCATCCAACGTGTCGGTATGCCCAAAGGAGATAACAAGATAACAATCCCTGTGGAGGCATACCCGTGGGCCACCCAACGTGTCGATATGTCCAATCAACTAACAAGATAACACTCACTATGGAAGCATACCCGTGGGCTACCCAACGTGTCAGTATGTCCAAACAAATACAAGATAATACTCACTGTGGACGCATACTCGTGGGCCACCCAACGTGTCAGTATGTCCAAACAAATAACAAGATAACACTTCTAATGGAAGCATACCCGTGGGCTACCCAACGTGTCAGTATGTCCAAGAGGATCGATATAGTGGAAGCATACCCGTGGGCTACCCAACGTGTCAGTATGTCCAGACAAATAACAAGATAACACTCTTAATGGAAGCATACCCGTGGGCTACCCAACGTGTCAGTATGTCCAAGAGGATCGATATAGTGGAAGCATACCCGTGGGCTACCCAACATGTCAGTATGTCCATCAATCAACCAGATAGCCGACCCTCCATCGAGAGGCTCGGTAGCATACAATCAAACACTTGCACAACAAGGCTATCACAACAAGCATAGGCAAGTTACACACAACTCAAGGTACTTTAAACACTTTTTAACACAACGTCAAGTATACCAGTAAAACCCAAGTATCTAACCCCTTTAAGATCAAGGTACTCCTACCTTTTATAACCAAGCCACTTATGTTTTTCCATCACAAAGAGTTCAATATTTGAAAACAAGTTACTTCTCTATTTCCAAAAAATCAAGTTACCATTCTAAATCCAATAATGAATCCATTTCTTTATTTTCCATAAAGTCGTTATAACTAACTTCCCATAAAGCTATTATAACACTTTATGTTTTAAAACAATACAAGACAAAACCATGCCTTTCTTTTAAAACAAAACACTTCCAATTCTTAAGTCTCTTTTCTTTTAGAAATCAAATTCCTTACTTTGGAATTTTTAAGAAGATCAAAACTTGATTTCAATAATTCTTATTAGAGCAGCCATGATCTAGGAAATGTAATACCATTTTGTCTTATCTTAGCTTCTATGCAGATGGAGGTTTCTACTGGTTTTAACATGATAAATTGTCATTACTTCTTTCCTTTATTAACGCTGCATTGGCTTGTTCGATTCCTATTCCCATTTCCGAAATTTATGCAACATTATCCTTTTAACAACCAAGTACTCATTTCTCACGAATGAGGTTTCACACTTTTCAACACCACTTAGGTCAATTATACGTCGAGCCTCTTATCTTTTGAAATCAACAAACCATCATTTTACCTACATAAAGTGGTTATAACAAACTTCCCATAAAGCCGTTATAACACTTTATGTTTTTAAACCAACCAATTACAACTATAAGCCCTTATGAGACCAAGATGGCTTATTCTTTAACCACCGAGTACTTATTACTAACGAATAAGATTTTTCTACTCTTTCAACAATCAAGACCTTTACACTTCATATCAAGTCAAGGCACAACAAGGGAAATCAATTTTCTTTAACACACGTGCATCTACTGCACTATATATTTCACAAATAATCATGCTGAAGAGGATAGGAAAGGAAGAATCACATACCTCGCGACGATTGTCGACAATAAGCAAAATGCTCCACAGTACTATCTCCCTTAAGTAGGATATGCTACTCGTAGTACTTCAATCCTATAAGGGTCATAAAACGTCTATCAATCTCTAGCTTCGAACGTAGAATAACTAAGTGCAAGGTCCCTACATTCTACGGAAAATTTGGACAGAACTTCCTTTGTTTCTACTTACTATGCCACATTTTTCAAGGCCGAAATTCAATAACCAACGCCACATTTAAGGCACAATTAATTCAGCAAATACAAGGGGATTACACGCCTACTAATACGTGTAAAATTCCGCCCCACAACAACACAAAATAAACCAATAATCTCCATGCCATTCTTGGCCAACAATATAACCAATACTAACCCCTTTCAACTCTTTTCCAATTCAAGTTCTTAGGTCTAACATGATATCTAGCCTTACACATCTTCAACAATTACAATTTCCCCCTTTACAACATGTGACGACCAAATTAGAAATCCAATTGAAGTTACAATCTTAAGGCTAACATGCCCATTTCGGTTTCAACAAGACAACAAGATCCAAATCTATTCAAATATAACAGCCTCAGGCTCAATTCTAAACTACTAAAATATAACAGCCTCAGGCTCATTTCTAAACTGCTAAAATAAGTATAACTCATATCCAAGAGAATGGGAAACTTTTACCTTTGGAGAAACCCACAAAAGCCCCTTTCTTCCACTTCTTTTCCGTCAAACTCGTCCACCAGCGCTTCCCATAAGATTACTCACACTTTTCCTTCTTGCCGCCGCTCCAACAATTTCTCCTAAGCTAGGTTTTCTTCAAAAATCTAGAGAGAAGAGGGAGAGGATTTTCTTGGGAGGGTTTGAGAAGAAATTGTCAAGTCTTCCAAGACTTGGCCCTAAAATAGGCCCCTTTCCTGGTCAAAATGATGGGAGGGACACTTGTCACCCTCCCATAGGCTTTTAACAAAATATCCCCTGATTTTACTTTATTCTGAGAAAAATCCGCCTCGGCGCCGCTGCCCGCCGCCAGCGCATGGCTCCACTCCGAAAAAGTTCCAGCATTCCGCGCGCCCTGCAACCCTGCGAACTCCCAAGATAACCGGCCGCGGCGTGCACTGTACCCTGACAATCGGCTGCTTTGCACATTGCGCACCAAACTTGAAACTTCCATAACTTTCGACTCCGATGTCCTATCGACGAACGGTTTGTTGCGTTGGGAACTAGATTTAACGGACTACACACTAGGCTTTTTAAACACCACGAAATTCTTAACAACTGGGGTACAACACTCCAAGGTAGACTCAAAATCCGTCCAACACATGTTTGTCAACTTATCTTTCAACTTTCAAATCTGATATTCCTTGGTATGTTCTTATCTTATCTTCTTGAATTTACGGGGTGTAACAAAGTCGATCCTGAGCAACGTTTAGCTCCAAATCCTTACGCTCCAACCCGCTCCAAGAAACCCTTAGAAGTTTCTAAACAACTTCTCTTAATACTTCATCTAAGCTATGAAGATTTTTCTAGGGCTTCGTTTTACGACTATTGGAATAAAGTAGTATTTCTGGGCTCTTATGTTGGGATTTCTTTGGAATACCACAAGGGATTTAGGCTAAAGTATTTGGAATTTATACTACAATACTTGAAGTATTTCTACAAAGTGGGGGGGGGGGGGTTGGACGAAACAACTACAAAGGGAGGGAGGGGAATTTTTGCCTTGGTAACTTTCTAATGTGGATGAAATAAAGTCTTGCACACAAGGGGTATTTATATGGAAATCAATGGCCAAGATCTAGGCAAGTGGATGGTGAAGATTGGGTACATGTGTGTGGGTAGTTGGCCAACCATTTGTTCACCACAAAAATGGGACAAGTGGCCACCACAAAAATGGGTCACTTGTCCTTCTCCAATTTGGCCAACATGGCCACACGGGGGTGACACGTGTCGCCCCTACTAAATCAAAATATTTCATCTTAGAAAATATCCGTAAAGCCAAAAATCCGAAAATAAAGTGGGCCCCAAAATCGTAGAATTTCTCCCGTGGGCCCACGTGACCAATTCCGGAAATAAAATTCCATAATTCTTAAATATTCCAAAAAGTCCGAATACCAAATCTGGGAATCCAATTCCCTTTAACGAACATTTTTCCTTCACAAAATCCGGAAACTTTTCTGTCGAAAAATCACATCTTTCTTTCTTTCCAAAATTACTGTCGTATTCTCATACGTACGTCTTCACATACATACCCTGGAACTACGTGGTGTAACATTCTCCCCACCTTAGAAACATTCGTCCCGAATGTTCCTTCTAAGTCTCCCAACATACAAGTGCCGGTATAGTCTCCACTACTATACTTACGAAACCAATTGTGCCACCAATGGCCATAATATAACACACGCGAAAAACCCAAATCCAAGACAATGAAGAATCATCTCTAAAGCGTATATCAATACCATTAGCTCCACCCATGGTCTAAATGATACTTTCTTCACATCTTAGCCTCTAATTCCTTTAAGGCCATTCCCGGCCTTCACGATCCGATTCTGGTCGAACATATCCACGAACTCATACGATGGTTACCTAAACCTGGGTCTAGCACCCTCGTGACCCTACCACCTGGCGGGAACACCTCGAACTGACCCCACCTCATTCCGGGCTGTGGGTTGACTCGCGATATGGCCTCAACCCGACCCACTTCGTACTAAACTCTCGTTCCCCGATCCGGAACAATCTTACCAGTTCACGTCATGAAAGCTACCACTTCCATCTCACACTACCCATGGAATTATCCCACAATATATATCACGCATACCAAGTACTTCGACAAATACCAACCGTAAAATCATCCACTCAGGACGGCCTTGCATCCAAGGTCCCAACTGTTATAAATTCTAAGGCTCCCCATTTCTCGTCCCCGGACTTACCCTTTTCAACTGCCTATGTTTTCTAATCACAACTTACACAATGCTAACCGAACATAGCACTCCACATGTATCTACCATAACGACCTAAACAAGTCTCTTAAGGCTGAAGATATCTCTGTAACTACTGCCTCACTTTCCCTTTGCCGCTCTAATCAAATCCTGCTCTGTTGGGCGCATAACTACAGACGGTGATGAACCAGCCACTGATCCCGAAGGCTGAGTCGTAACATCCGCGCCACCTCTGTTCGGACAATTTCTCGCAAAAATGGCCCTGCTGGCCGCAAGCCTAACAAGCTATCTAAGTAGTACGACACTCCCCATAAGAACACCTACCACAACGGCCATACCGAGGTGGGGGCGACCTCCTCTGGCTAACACCCCTTCCTCTCCGACCCACTAAATCCGCAACTGACTTGGTAGGTTGAGTCCTCCTACTTGCATCCCTCCTACTAGGACATTCTCTCCTCACATGGCCCTGACGGCCGCAGGTAAAACAAGCACTAGCAAAAAGACGACATTCCCCGGGATGACGCCTGTTACATCGTGAACACTGAGGGAAAACTGAATCTGGCTGGCTAGAACCTAAGCAAATTTGTGAACCAGAAACCCTGGAGTTCTGACCAACTCCTAAATACCCCGAACGTCCTGAAGTCCGTGGAGGACCACTCTGTACTGGCGGAGGCGCATAACTGCTGGCGAGAAGGTCCGCCGAAAGTTACCAAAAGACCACGATGTTACGGCCTCTTACGCTAATCTTGGTTAATCCGTCGATCTACGTTCTCGATCTGCTGCGCGTAAGCTTTGTATGCGGGCAATGTCCATGTCTCGATCAAGAGCTACTCTTGTACAACTCTGCTAGATAATCGTCGTCATCTGTGACATATCGGTGCACTCTATCCTCCATGTCTGCCACTAACGCGGGGACATAACGAGCCAATAAGTCAAACTCTATACTGTATTCCCGAACCGTCCGCCCGTTCTGCCTCAACATCATAAATCTATCTGCCCGAGCTCTCCTCATCTGCGAGGGCAAGAAGTGTGTAAGAAATGCCTTTGAGGTCTTGATCACTTTCATAATCCGCTGCGACTGTCGAATAACTCCTGATGATCTTTCTCAGTTATCCATCCATAGGACTCGGGTGGACTGCAACTAAAGAAGTCCCGAAGTCTCAAAACTATCGGATCTAGGGTAACCATCGATGCTGGAACCACCGGCTCCGTCGTCCTCATTCCGGCCACGGTGGCTAGTAATCGACATCTCCTTGTAACTCATATCCTTTGTTCCTGGCCGTGGGACTAGAGGCTCAGGTATCGTGGTCTCAGTAGCTACTGCTACTGCTCTAAACTCTCTTGGGGCTAGCGGCGTCGCAGAACTCCCCGAATGAAGCACTGTCTCAGATAATGACTGGGCCCGTGCCCTGGTAACCCTCTGTACTCTACTCGCAGCTCCCTCTGCTGCCTTGCCCTTCTGGGCTCTAATTGCCTTGCGTAGAGGCATAACGGGTGAAAAGAATACGTCAGAGGGAGTCCAACTTATAACACAGCTCTAAGGCACGATCTCAGAGTGAGAAGAATGGAAACCAATCCTAAATATCCTGCAGCATCCTGATTATAGGTGTGGTGCATAACACACCGATAATCAAGACTCTACTAGATACGGTCTGTAGACACTTTCCGAGGATTAACTGCTCTAATACCACTTTTGTCACGACCCGACCACGGGCCCGCGACTGGTGCCTTACCCCGGGAACCCTAGTGATACAACATCAGAGAAAAACCAGCGGAAATAAAACATACAGATATGAAACAAGATAAAAGAAAACAGGCTAACCAAAATGGTTGCCTTTTTGTATATATATACAAAAATTTGAACAGTTACATCCTTTACAACCCTGCCCACAATAGTACTACAGACCTCTAAGAGTGTAACAACAACTATGACAGACGGGGCCCGCCATACCACGAATGTACAAGTACCTACGGTGAGGGGACTATACCAAAAGATAAGCCTCGAGAAACGGAGCTTCCTAATCTGTTGACTGCGATCCTATGAGCGAGGATCAACAATCGGTGTACCTCACTGCGGCATGAACGCAGCCCCAAGGAGGTCGATAACAGTACCAAGTATGTGGCCCGAAAATCAGTAAATGAAATCATAGTAGTCTATATAAAACAGGAGACATATATGATAACCAAACTACAGTACATAATATGTAAGCAGTCATGTCAAGTCAGGGACTCACGCCCTCAAAGTCATCACCCAAATATAACTATGGGTCTCATGCCCGCAACATCAATCATGCCCGTGGAACACCTTCCTCCGCCGGCGATCACGATAACCACACCAAGGAGTACATGAACACCGTGTCCCACGTGTCATAAAAACCGTCTGACGGCAAGTACGAAGGCTAACTACGGATACCAAAGCGCGTCATCAACCGGGGCAAGTCGAAAGACAACTACCGGATACCAAAGCCGTACCAACAAATCTATATAACCATACCACGGCTGACCCGGGGCAATCTGAAGCCAACTACGGATACCACCGCGCCACGAATGGCGGTGGGCAAATCTGAACTAACTACCGATACTGGCCGGAATCACGAGACTTCGTCACAAAACTGAGCAGGGCAAATACGAAGGCTAACTACCGGATACTGCGAATCAGCCACGACCTCGGGGCAAGTACGAGCCAACTACGGATACCAAGCGAATCGGTAAAACCTCATGGAGCTAGTCCATGGAATAATAATCACGAAGCGTGCAGTGGAATGCTCCATCACCTGTACGCGTCCAAGTAAGATCATAACAAATCAGCCGGCCCTCCATCGAGAGACGCGGTGGTATAGGAATACAATACTAGCACGACAAGGCTATCACACGCAAACATAGGCAAGTTACACACAACTCAAGGTACTTTCATTTTATGCCAAAGTCCAGGTTTTAACCCCAAAGTACTACGTACGTTAAATTCTTTTTAAAAGATTCATTTCTTTTACAAAGGTCACCCGATGCCCGTATTATCAAAATAGAGTGACTAACATTTTAAGTAAACCAAAACAACTTCCATACTTTCCTTTTTAAACCAAATTAAGACAATACTATGCCTTCTTTTTAGACCAAAACACTTCTCCTTTTAAAGTCAAGTTACCATTTTAAAACTAATGATAAAACCATTCTTTTGTTTTCATAAAGTCGTTATAACTAACTTCCCATAAAGCTGTTATAACACTTTATGTTTTAAACCAATTTAAGACAAAACCATGTCTTTCTTTTAAACCAAAACTCTTCAATTCCTCAAGTCTCTTTTCTTTTAGAAATCAAGTTCCTTACTTTGGAAATTTAAGAAAATTAATGCTTGTTTATAATGATTCTTATTAAAGCAGCCATGATCTAGGAAATGTAATACAATTTTGTCTTATCTTAGCTTCTATGCAGATGGAGGTTTCTACTGGTTTTAATAGTAATTAGTTAGTCAATACATATAATGATGCAGTGGTTTGTTCGATACTTATTCTGATTTCCGAAATCAATATAATATTATTCCTTTTAAAACCCAAGTACCCATTTCTCATAAAAGCGGTTTCACAACTGTTTAACACAAACCAAGTCCTTAATATTTCATAACAAGTCACTTAAATTTGGAATCAAGTCAAGGACACAAAAAGAAAATCAACTTCCTTTAAACACACGTGCGTCTACCGCACTAAATATATTTCACAAATATCATGCTAGAAAAGATAGGAAGAGGTTCACATACCTCGCGACGGTTATCGACAATTTGCAAAATGCTTCAAGTACTATAACCTTGCTAGCCTTTTCCACCCTTCAAGTAGAATACGCTACTCGTAGTACTTCAACCTATAATGGCCATAAAACGTCTATCAACTTCTAGATCTCTTCGTAGAATATTCTAAATACAAGATTCCTTATTCTACGTAAAATTCAAAGACCTCCCGCAGAACCACATAAATCTCCTCCTCTACTCAGGCCCGCTACCAGGCCAACAACTCCCAGGAGATTACACTTCTAACCGGACGTGTTCAATTCTACTCCACAATAATACTACAAGTCTACTGTAAATACAGCCCAATGTAAATACAGTTCAATTCATTATACTGATTCTTCCAATATATCTTATACTCAATTATTAACTACTACAACATGTAATTTCCAATTACAATAGGGGGATAAAGATAATTACCTCGATAAGCCCAAAATTATCTAAGATTATAAGTCGATCCTGAGCAACGTTTAGCTCCAAATCCTTACGCTCCAAGCAACCCTTAGAAGTTTCTAAACAACTTCTCTTAATACTTCATCTAAGCTATTGTTACACCCCATATTTGCAGGACATGTTTTAAGAACGTAAGTAAAAACTCACAAGTGTTAAGATTTGAGACTTGTAAAATTTTAACGGAATTATGAAATTGTCGGAAAACGTATTATTGTGACGAATGGGAGGGAGACACGTGTCACCCCCCCTTTAGTGAGCTTGGACGAGAATGACATGGACAAAAGGGTCATTTGACCTTTGGTAGGATGATTAAGTCTTGCAAGTGTGAGCTTGAGAAAGTTGACTTGGTCAAGGACCCACAAGTATTGATATTTAATAAGAGATCATCCTAGCCACCCAATTGTACACATCTTGACCCTCCATGTCCCTTTATAATACTACTAGTAGTGAGACAAGTTCCATACTTAGCCATATTTACACAAAAAATTGAAGAACAAGCTCAAGAGCTCTCGGGTTCTAGCACACAAAGAAGAAAAAATTTTTGTTTCTTGTCCTTTAAGATCCACACTTTAAACCAAGGTTCTTGAGTGTATTGTAAGCATATCTCAATAGAAAAATCTCGGAAAAAGATAGTTTTCGGGTTAGTCGGAAAGTGAAAACCTAGTGGCTTTTCTAGGTTTTGTTTGGAAGTTTGAAGGAAATTGGTTGGTGTTGTTCTAAGGGTCTCAAGTAGCGGATTGAAGTGTCTTGAAGAGTTTCTAAGTTGCTAAGGAGCGACTTCGGATTTGAAGATTGGATTAAGATTCGTGGAGGTATAATCTTGTTCTTTGAAAATGTTACAAGATTATTTATATTGTTGTTAGCTTTACATGTTGCTAGCATGAAGTTGATATGTTGAAGTTTATAAGTATTATGGATTGCTTGTAGCCTTGGAAATCCGAAATGTAATGTAAGCCATGTTAAGTTGGATTGCAATTTAGTCGTTATTAGAATCGTCGCATGTTAATTACTTGGAGATTATAGTAGTTATAATCGTTTGCGACTTGATATCATGTTAGGCTAATAACTTGGATTGAAATGAGAATTGGATAAGAATTGATGTTGTAGTACTTCAAGTTAGCCGAATTGGCCTAGTAAGTAGTATTAATTTGATATCGTTTGTGGGGCGGAATTTTACACGTCTATTAGGCGTGTAATCCCCTATTGTTAATTGCTTTGATTGGGCCTTAAATGTGGCGTGTTTGGTTATTGTATTCGGCCTTGAAAAAGGTGGCAAAATAAGTAAAAACAAAGGAGGTGCTGTCCGATTTTCCGTAGAATTTAGCGACTTAGCACCTAGAATATTCTACGTTTGAAGTAAGAGGTTAATGGACGTATTGTGACCATTATAGGTTGAAGTACTTAGTATAGCGTATCCTACTTGAAGGATGGATTAGCTATCAAGGTTGAAGTACTTTGGAGCATTTTGCTACTTGTCGATAATCGTCGCGAGGTATGTGAACCTTTTCCTTCCTTTGGCATGATTCAATGTATGGAATATACTTGAGGTATCATTTCATGTTTCCTTCTACTCTTAGAAGTTAAGAGGTAGTTGTGTGATTTATTCTATGTAGAACTTTTCCTATCTTTTAAGCATGACTAGTTGCACGTGTGTAGTACGGTAGACGTACAACACCTTGATATCCTTTATTAGTTTTATGAATAGCCAAGTCGGGTGAGTTAGGTGATTAACTCACTTCTTTGAGAGTGTTAAGGATGTCTAATGTTTTATTAAAGTTAAGGGACTTGAAGAGTTTTGAAGTATGTGATACTTGTTCCGTTTTAAACGTATAAGTCCCTTGGATAGGAAATTGTTTTTGGCTAAGGTATAAAGTGAATATAACGACTTTATGGGGAGTTGGTTATATTTGCTTTATGAAAAGATAAATGACTTGATTTTAAGGCATCAATTGCCTAAGGTTTTATAATAAAAAGAGTCACTTGATTTTTCTAAAGGTTAAGAGACTAATAGTATTTTTGAAAGTTAGGCGAATTGATTTGAAAGTATATATTACTTGGTTTCAAAAAGTAGAAGTCTCTTGGTTAGAAAAGGAATGAGTTTTGTCTAAAAACCATAAAGGGTTATAACGGCTTTATGGGAAGTTGGTTATAACGGCTTTATGAAAGGTTAAGAGAATGGTTTTCTCTAATAAAGTAATCAAAGAATTAACTTGTTTTTAGGAAGGGCAATGTGATTTAAAGGTATCACTTGCTTAAAAGCTTTTTAAGTATGGGTCACTTGATTTAGAAGCCGAGAAATGTATTTCTAAAAGTATCGTGACTTATATGAAATGTACACAAGCCTGGATACTACGGGTGTTAGTATCTTGGGGTTTTACACAAAAAGGAGTCTCTTAAAAAGAACGTACGTACGTAGTACTTGACCTGTTTAATTGATAATTTGTCTAAGTATGCCTTGATAAGTACTTTGGCTTGTTCAATGAGAATTGTTCTATTTGTGCCTTGATAAGTACTTTGGCTTGATTAATTGAGAATTAGTCTAAGTGTGCCTTGATTAGTACTTTGGCTTGATAAATTGAGAATTTGTCTAAGTATGCCTTGATAAGTACTTTGGCTTGTTAATTGAGAATTAGCCTATGTGTGCTGGTGATAGCCTTTGAGTGCAAGTATTATGTTTTATTACGTTGCCGCGACTCTCGGTTGGAGGGCCGGCTGTCTTGTTGTAAGTACTTGGACGTACCGACAGTGATGTGGGATTCCACGGGTATGCTTCCGTTATTAGTAGTACTTGGGTTAAATTCCCGATTTTTTTTTTTATAGAAGACATGGTAGTGCTTCTGTTTGTTTGATGGTTGGTCGAGATAGGGTAAGAGTATAAGTGAGGGGTAAACCCCCAAGATGCTATACCACCTTCTCCAGGGTAAGAGTATAAGTGAGGGGTAAACCCCCAAGACATTATACCCCCTGCTTGTTTTGTTTGATGGTCGATCGAGATAGGGTAAGAGTATAAGTGAGGGGTAAACCCCCAAGATGCTATACCACCTTCTCCAGGGTAAGAGTATAAGTGAGGGGTAAACCCCCAAGACATTATACCCCCTGCTTGTTTTGTTTGATGGTCGGTTGAGATAGGGTAAGAGTATAAGTGAGGGGTAGACCCCCAAGATGCTATACCACCTGTTTTACCACCTTCTCCAGGGTAAGAGTATAAGTGAGGGGTAGACCCCCTAGACGCTATACCACCGGTGGGACTTGATGTTCATGTATGCCTATTGATGTATTATTATACCCTGGGCTGTCGGCAGTGATGTGGGATTCCACGGGCAGGAAATATATATATGTGTTGTGTATGTGTACGCCGACAGTGAGGTGGGATGCCACGGGCACGTCACATGATTATATTTTACACTTATACCGCGGTGATGGGGATGGCGGGGCCTGTCCGCCACGATTGTTCTTAAAATTCTTAGAAGTGCGTAGTCACATATCAGGGTCGCTTGTAAAGGGAACGAGGCAACTGCTTCGGTTGTATTTATATATATCCAGGATGGTAGCCTTATCGGCTAACCTGTTGTTTTACTTCTGTTGTGTTATTTTATAAGTTTCATGTATGTCCCGCTGGTTATATCTGATGTATACTGTTAGGTGCCTGTGTAGGCACCGATGCCCGGGCCGGGTCGTGACAGCTATGAAGATTTTTCTAGGGCTTCGTTTTACGACTATTGGAATAAAGTAGTATTTCTGGGCTCTTATGTTGGGATTTCTTTGGAATACCACAAGGGATTTAGGCTAAAGTATTTGGAATTTATACTACAATACTTGAAGTATTTCTACAAAGTGGGGGGGGGGGGGGGTTGGACGAAACAACTACAAAGGGAGGGAGGGGAATTTTTGCCTTGGAAACTTTCTAATGTGGATGAAATAAAGTCTTGCACACAAGGGGTATTTATAGGGAAATCAATGGCCAAGATCTAGGCAAGTGGATGGTGAAGATTGGGTACATGTGTGTGGGTAGTTGGCCAACCATTTGTTCACCACAAAAATGGGACAAGTGGCAACCACAAAAATGGGCCACTTGTCCACCTAAAAACGTCCCACTTGTCCTTCTCTAATTCGGCCAACATGGCCACACGGGGGTGACACGTGTCACCCTCCTACTCGTCCAAAATATTTCATCTTCCGAAAATATCCGTAAAGCCAAAAATCCGAAAATAAAGTGGGCCCCACAAAACCGTAAATTTCCTCCCGTGGGCCCCACGTGACCAATTCCGGAAATAAAATTCCATAATTCTTAAATATTCCAAAAAGTCTGAATACCAAATCTGGGAATCCAATTCCCTTTAACGAACATTTTTCCTTCTCAAAATCCGGAAACTTTTCCGTCGAAAAATCACATCTTTCTTTCTTTCCAAAATTACTGTCGTATTCTCGTACGTACGTCTTCACATACATACCCTGGAACTACGGGGTGTAACAATAAATGAGGGGTAAATCCGCAAAGATCGTTATACCACCTGTTTCCGTGGATTTGCTACCTATACTTTTGATTACTCTCATTGTTAGTAAGGCACTGTGTACTGATATTTGAGTAGTGACTTTGAGGGCATGCGTCCCTGACTTGATATGACTGCTTATGTATTGTGTACTGTAGGTTGGCTATCATACATGTCTCCTGTTTTGTTTAGACTGTTATGATTTCATTAGCATTTCATCGCTTCACATACTTGGTACATTCTTCGCATCGACCTCGGCCGCGTTCACGCCGAGTTTAGGTACGCTGTTTGGTGATCTGCAGGTGTAGGACCCAGCTCAGAGTTTTGGATAGCTCCTTCTGTTCGGGAGTTTAT
The DNA here is from genome assembly GCA_029844215.1 of Przewalskia tangutica. NCBI lineage: Eukaryota > Viridiplantae > Streptophyta > Magnoliopsida > Solanales > Solanaceae > Przewalskia > Przewalskia tangutica. The sequence continues at coordinate 83,153,639 of CM056726.1, read as the reverse complement.
CTTTTTGGTATAAGTTCTTTCGATGTGCTTTTGTACAGTTATGGGTACGGGGGGCCTTGTCCCGTCATAGTTCAGTATAACTCTTAGAGGTCTGTATTCATATGTGGGATTGGACTCATGTACAGTGTAGTGTCTTTTTATTATGTATATTATCTGGCAGCCTTGTCGGCTTGCCCTTGCACGTATGTTGGTTTTAAAAAAAAAATGAGGCGTTATTTAATTTCCGCAGTTTACTTAGTTGTTAAGGTAGAAGGGTGCCCAGGTAGGGCACCAGTCACGGGCCCGGGGTTTGGGGTGTGACAGTATGTATGTTGATTTACTCTACGTAAAGGTTATGTCTAAGTTATCCTAAGTTCTTACCAAGTCTTATGGGGGATGTTGGTAAGAGTCGTTAGTAGGTATTTGGAGCCAAGTTAACTTGGCTAAGTTACGACACAAATGAGAATAAGAATCGAACAAGCCACTGCAACGTTAATAAAGGAAAATGTAATGACAATCAATTGAGTTAAAATGAGTAGAATTCTCCATCTGCATAGAAGCTAAGATAAGACAAAATTGTATTACATTTTCTAGATCATGGCTACTCGATTAAGATAGTTATAAATAAGTATAACTTATTCACAACGCACCAAAGTATGTGTTACTTAATTTATAAGAATTTACGTATGAAATTTTAAGACTATGAACCTCAAATTTTTAAAAAGGTTAAGGGACTTTATTTTTCAAGTTATGGGACTTGATTCTTAAAGGAAGAAATGAATTGATTTAAAAGTATAGAATACTCGATTTGCAAAGTATTGAGTTATTGCCATTCTAAAGTTAAGAAACTTGTTTTCTTAAAAGATTAAGAGACTTGAAGTATTTTGAAAGCTATGTGATTTGAATTGAAAGTATAAGTTTCTTGGTCATAAAAGGAATAAATTTGTCTAAGACATAAAAAGTTATAACGACTTTATGGGAAGTTGGTTATAACAACTTTATGGAAGATTAAAAGAATGGTTTTCTTCAGTAATGTAAGCAAAGAAATGACTTGAAATAAAGAAGGGCAAATTGTTTTAAAGGTACCAATTGCTTAAGGTTTTTAAGAAAGAAGTCACTTGATTTAGAAGCCGATAAATGTATTTCTAAAAGGTATTGTGACTTGTCTTGAAAAGTAGATATGACTTGATACTGTTATACCCCGTATTTCCAGAGTATGTACGTGAGGGCGTACGTATTAAAGTTAAGCCTTAAAGTAGGCTAGTGCCGAAAATTTTGTTCACAAGTACCGAAAAGAGTCGTTTTCCGACGAAACGTTTTACAAACTTTGCGAAGGGAAAAATACGGCTATGTCATTTATTATTTTTGCGGATTTTTCCGAGAGACGAAATATTTTGGACCAACGGGAGGGTGACACTTGTCACCCTCAATGGACGGCAAAGTGGGCACTTCTTGGCACGTTTTTTGTGTTGTTCTTGGTCAAGGGTTAGGTAGGATATTTTGTGTGGTAGATGGATAAGGACACATGGGTAAATCCTAGCCCTACACTTGCACCACACTTGTCTTCATCTTGGCCATTGGTTGGCCATTGCTTGACCTATAAATACCCCCCTTGCTTGAAGGTTTTCTTCATCCCTCAAATCTTTCTAAGTCTTGAAAACCCTCTCCTCCTTTGAGTGTGGTTCTCGTCCAAAGCCACCCCCCTCCCCCTTGAAAAGGCCCTTGGCCGAAACCCCTCTCCCTTTGTAGTGTTCTAGCCGAGAACACCCCCCTAGCCTAGTTGTGCTAGCCGAAAATACACACCCCTTTGTGGTATAGAAATACTTCTCCAAGTATTGTTATAATGTCAAAATACTCTAGCCCAAAACCTTTGTAGTATTTCCAAGTACCCTCTATACGAAAAGCCCGGAAAATACTACTATACTTTCCTTTAGCCACTAAACGAACCCTAAGGAAAATCTTCATAGTCGGTTGAAGTGTTAAGTAGAAGTTGTGTAGAACTTCTAAGGGTTGTTTGGAGCGGGTTGGAGCGCACGGAGTAGGAGCTAAACCTTGCTCAGGATCGACATTTAAACTTGGATAATTTTGGGCTTATCGAGGTAAATACTACTGCCCTTCTATTGTAATTGGAAATTACATGTTGTAGGAATATATAGTTGAAGTATACTATATATAGAACTGAACATAGTTTTGCGGCAATGTCTTTTGACTTAAGCCTGAATTTAAAGAAGAGAATCGAATCAGAATTACATAGATCAGACATGAGACTTGTGTAGCATTACCGTGAAGTAGAATTGTACACGTCCGGATTAGATGTACAACCCCTCTCGGGAGTTGTTGGCTCGATAGCAGCCTCGATGAGAGGAGATTTACGCGGTCATGGGAGCTGCCGAATTTTCTGTAGAATATTATACGTTGAGATCTAGATGATAATAGGCGCCTTGTGGCCTTTATAGGTTGAAGTACTACGTGTGGCGTAATCTACTTGGCTTAAGGAGTAGCCGACGGTTTGAGGTACTTGGAGCGTTTTGCTATTAGTCGATAATCGTCGCGAGGTATGTGAACCTCTTCCTATCTTTTCTAGCATGATATGTGTATAACTATGTAGTACGGTAGACGTACATGTGTTAAATGTATTTGATTGGTTTAAAACATAAAGTGTTATAGCGGCTTTATGGGAAGTTGGTTATAACAGCTTTATGTAGGCAAGAAAATGCTTTGTGGTTTTTAAAAGATAACTGATTTGACTTATAACTGACTTGATGTGTGATAATAAAGAACTTGAAGTATTTCAAAAGAATCATTTTGAAAGAAGAGTAATATTTGGTTTTTGAAAGCTTAAGAGTTATACTAGCTTTATGGGAAGTTAGGTATAACGTCTTAAGGAAGGTAAAAGGGGTAATGTTTTACTGATTTCGGAAATCAGAAATGAGTATCGACAAACCACTGCAGCGTTAATAAAGGGAAATGTAATGACTAATGAAGTATTATTAAAACCAGTAGAAACCTCTATCTGCATAGAAGCTAAGATGAGACAAAATGATATTACATTTTCTAGATCATGGCTGCTTTAATAAGATAGTTATAAACAAGAATAAACTGCTCACACATATGACATATGTTACTCAATTGTTTTAAAAGAGATTACGACATTGGACTATGAAAACTTTTCTAAAATAAAGAGACTTGAGCAATTGAAATTAGGCAAACTGGAACTTTAGGAAAAGAATGTTGTTACTTGATTTTAGAAAAAAGGAAGTGTCCTGGTTTACTTAAAAATGTGAGTCACTCTAATTTTATACTACGGGTATCGGGTGACTTTTATAAAAGGAATGGATCTCTTTAAAAGGAAGTTAACGTACGTAGTACTTTAGGGTTAAAACCCGGACTTTGACATAAAATGAAAGTACCTTGAGTTGTGTATAACTTGCCTATGCTTGTTGTTGTGTAACTTGCCTATGCTTGTTGTTATGTAACTTGCCTATGCTTATTGTGATAGCCTTTGTTGTGCAAAAATTGTGTTTCTATACTGCCGCGTCTCTCGATGGAGGGCCGGTTGACTTGTTGAGAACTTACTTAGACGCATCGCAGCGACGGAAGATTCCACGTATGCTTCCATTATTATTGTATACGGGCATGTCTACACCGATGATGGATTCTCGTGGACATGTGACCATTATGGTTATTTATGGCGGCATCGTGACTTACGGTTATCGTGCGCGAGCTGTTTACTTGCCCCGCCGCCCACGTGACGCAGGTGGATCTGGTATAGGTTATTGCACTTGCCACGTGTCAGCTTCGCGGCGAAGTATCGTGACTGTTATACCCCGTATTTCCAGAGTATGTACGTAAGGACGTACGTAGAAAAGTTTGAGCCTTAAAGTAGGCAAAGTGGCGAATTTGTACACAAGTGCCGAAAAGAATCATTTTTCGACGAAACGTTTTACTAGACTTGCAAAGGGAAAATTCCGGCTATGTCATTTCTAATATTTGCGGATTTTTCCGAGAGACGAAACATTTTGGACCAACGGGAAGGTGTGTCACCCTCACATTGGAAGGAAGTGGGCGGTAATGGACGAAATGGGTGGTTTTGGTTAGGTAGGATATTTTGTGCAAGTTGGTGTGGTAGATGGATAAGGTACACATGGTTAAATCCTAGCCCTACACTTGCATGGAACTTGGCTTGATCTTGGCCATTGGTTGGCCATTGCTTGACCTATAAATACCCCTCTAAGTTGAAGACTTTCTTCATCCAAACTTGAGCAATCTTTCTAAGTCTCAAATACTCCCTCCCCCCTTGTGGTAGTTCGTCCGCCACCACCCTCCCCCTTTGAGAGGCCCTCGGCCGAGCCTACCCCCCCTAGCCTAGTTGTTTTCGTATAATACCCCCTTTTGTGGTATAGAAATACTCTCCTAGTATTGTTATAATGCCCAAATACTTTGTAGTATTCCCAAGGTTACCTCTATACGAAAAGCCCGGAAAATACTATTATACTTCCTTTAGCCACAAAACGAAACCCTAAGGAAAACCTTCATAGTCGGTTGAAGTGTTAAATAGAAGTTGCGTAGAACTTCTAAGGGTTGTTTGGAGCGGATTGAGCGCGGAGTAGGAGCTAAACCTTGCTCAGGATCGACTTTAAACTTGGATAATTTTGGGCTCATCGAGGTAAATACTACTGTCCTTCTATTGTAATTGGGAATTACATACTGTAGTAGTATATAAATGAATATAAGATTCATAGAAGAGAATTGAACTGTAATAGAAGGATATTACATAAACGACTTGAACTGAAATCACATCAGAAGAATACTAGAGTAAAAGATTAAATCAGCATTTACATAGGATTTGTATTTCTGATGAGACTTATAACCTTTTGGTTGAATGTTCTGCGAGTAGCATGAACTACTTGGAAGGTGGACAAGGCTAGCCGGGTTATAGCCGTGGAGCGTTTTGCTTATAGTCGATAATCGTCGCGAGGTATGTGATTCTTCCTATACTCTTGAGCATGAAGTATTTTAAAAGAATACATATAGTACGGTAGACGTACGTGTGGCAATGTCTTTTGACTTAAGCCTGAATAATATGTATATATTGTTATACCCCGTATTTCCAGAGTATGTACGTAGGGCGTACGTATTTAAATTTGAGCCTTAAGGTTTTGGCAAGATTCGAAATTTGGGCACAAGTGCCGAAAAGAATCGTTTTTCGACGAAACGTTTTACTAAACTTGCGAAGGGAAAATTCCGGCTATGTCATTTATAATTTTTGCGGATTTTTCCGAGAGACGTAACATTTTGGACCAACGGGAGGGTGACATGTGTCACCCTCACATTGGAAGCTTAGGGACAGCAATGGGACGAAATAAGGGCACTTTAGTTGGTAGGATATTTTGTGCAAGTTGGTGTGGTAGATGGATAAGGTGCACATGGCTTAATCCTAGCCCTACACTTGCCTAACACTTGGAAGAATCTTGGCCATTGGTTGGCCATTCCTTGACCTATAAATACCCCCTTAGTTGATGAACTTTCTTCATCCAAAAATCATTTTCCAAGTCTTGAAATCTCTTCCCCTTTGTGAGTTAAAATCGCCCAAACCTCCCCTCGAGAAAGGCCCTCGCCGAAAGCTTCCTCCCTTTGTAGTGTTCTAGCCGTGTACCCCTAGCCTAGTTGATTTCGTATAATACACCCCTTTTGTGGTATAGAAATACTATCCTAGTATTGTTGTAATGCCCAAATACTTTAGCCCAAATACCTTGTAGTACTTTCCAAAAGTTACCTCTATAAAGCCCGTAAATACTAGTATACTTTCCTTTAGCCACTAAACGAAACCCTTTGGAAAACTCTTCATAAGTAGTTGAAGTGTTAAGTAGAAGTTGAGTATAACTTCTAAGGGTTTATTGAGCACCTGAGCGTGCAATTAGAAGCTAAACCTTGCTCAGGATCGACATATTTAACTTGGATAATTTTGGGCTTATCGAGGTAAACACTCTTGACCTTCTATTGTAATTAGAAATTACATGTTGTTGGAATATATAGTTGAAGTATACTATATATAGAATTGAATAATACTTACGGCAATGTCTTTTGACTTAAGCCTGAATAATACTTACGGCAATGTCTTTTGACTTAAGCTCGAATAATACTTACTGAATGTCTTGCGACTTAAGCCCGAACTTTAAGAAGAGAATCGAATCGTAATTACTTAGGATCAGACATGAGACTTGTATAGCATTCTTGTGAAGTAGAATTGTACACGCCAGGTTAAATGTAAACCCCCTGGTTGGCTTGGTAGCGGCCTCGATAGAGAGAGAATTACGCCATGTGGGAGGTCTGCGAATTTTCTGTAGAATATTCTACGTCGGGATCTAAAGATATTAATAGGCGCCTTATGGACTCTATAGTTTGTAGTACTACGTGTGGAGTGATCTGCTTGGCTTAAAGTGTATTCGACGGTTTGAGGTACTTGGAGCGTTTTGCTATTAGTCGATAATCGTCGCGAGGTATGTGAACCTCTTCCTATCTGTTCTAGCATGATATGTGTATAACTATGTAGTACGAGACGCATACGTGTTAAATGTATTTGATTGTTTTTAAACATAAAGTGTTATAACGCTTTATGAGAAGTTGTTATAACGACTTCATGTAAATGAGAAATGCTTTGTGGTTTTTAAAAGATAACTGATTTGACTTATAAACTGACTTGATGTGTGATCATAAAGAACCTTGAAGTATTCTAAAAGATTAAGAAACCTTTTTGAAAGAATTGTATACTTGGTTTGAAAACATAAGAGTTATACCAGCTTTATGAGAAGTTAGGTGTAACGTCTTAAGAGAGATAAAAAGAACGGTTTAATGATTTAGAAGTTAAGAGACTTAATCTTAAAAGATAAGAGACTAGACTTAATATGGATGTTTGTGTGAAACCTCATTCGTGAGTAATGAGTACTTGGTTTTAAAAGGGAATAATGTTTTACTGATTTCGGAAATCAGAAGGAGTATCGACAAACCACTGCAGCGTTAATAAAGGAAATATATTGAATAAAGAAGTATTATTAAAACCAGTAGAAACCTCCATCTGCATAGAAACTAAGATGAGACAAAATGATATTTCCTAGATCATGGCTGCTTAAATAAGATTTATGAACAAGAATAACCTACTCACCTATGGCACATGTTACCCAATTGTTTTAAAGGAAATTAAGACATCGAACTATGAAACTTTTCTAAAGTAATGAGACTTGAGTAATTGAAATTAGGCAAACTGGAACTCTAGGGAAAAGAAAGGCATTGTTTTGTCTTAAGTTGGTTTAAAACATAAAGTGTTATAACAGCTTTATGGGAAGTTAGTTATAACGACTTTATGAGAACAAAAGAAGGGTTTTTATCATTGGTTTTAATGTGGTAAATTGACTTTAAAGAGAGAAGTATTTTGGTCCAACAAAGAAGGCATGGCATTGCCTTAATTTTGGTTTTAAAAAGGAAAAGTATGGAAGTTGTATTGGTTTACTTAAAAGATGTAAGTCACTCTATTTTTATACTACGGGTAACGGGTGACTTTTATAAAAGGAATAGATCTCTTAAAAGGAATTTAACGTACGTAGTACTTTAGGGTTAAAACCCGGACTTTGGCATAAAATGAAAGTACCTTGAGTTGTGTATAACTTGCCTATGCTTGTTGTTGTGAAAACTTGCCTATGCTTGTTGTGATAGCCTTTGTTGTGCAAAAAAATTGTGTTTCTATACCGCGTCTCGATGGAGGTCGGTTGACTTGTTGAGAACTTATTTGACGCGCAGTGAACGGAGAAATTCCACGCACGCTCCTCGCTGATAGTGTTACTTTTGCTAATCGCTTTGGACATACCGACACGATGCGTAGCGCACGTATGCTTCCATTTTGATTGCCGCCTTGTTGTTTCCTTTGGACATACCGACACGACGCGTAGCGCACGTATGCTTCTATTTGGAATGTCTTATTGTTTCCTTCGACATACCGACACGATGTAGCGCGCACGTATGCTTCCATTTGGAATGTTGTCTTAGTGTTTCCTTGGACATACCGACACGATGCGTAGCGCACGGGTATGCTCCTTTTGGATTCTTTGTCTTATTGTTATCATATCATAGATCGCCATGCGAGGACGGAATTCCATGGGCACGAGTGATGATTTGGAGGGCGTGAGTCCCTGACTTGATATGACTATTTATATGTTGTGTACTGTAGATTGGTTATCATACATGTCTCCTGCTTTATATAGACTGTTATGATTTCATTTACAGTATTTTACAGTTTCACATACTTGGTACCTGTTATCGACCTCCTTCGGCCGTCATGCCGCAGTAGAGGTACATCATTGTCGATCCCCGCTTTTAGGATCACCTTTCAACAGACAGAAGCTGCACCTTCGGAGGCTTATCTTCGGTATGTTACCCTGAGTCTGTAGGTCCTTGTACATTCAGGGGTATGGCGGGGCCCTGTCCCGTCATAGTTGTTGTATAAATCTTAGAGGTCTGTAGCACTGTTGGGGGCAGAGTCTGTAAAAAAGGATAACTGTTCGGGTATTTATGTATATATACTGAAGGCAATTGTTTTGGTTGGCCTGTTTATTTAGCATGTCTTTTTATTCATGTTCGTGTTTTTTTTATTTCCGCTGATTTTCTCTGATGTTGATTCACTAGGGTGCCCGGGGTAAGGCACGACCATCCGCCCGGTTCGTCGTGACAAAAGTGGTATCGTGAGCGATTAATCCTCGGAAAGTGTCTACAGACCGTGTCTAGTAGAGTCTTGATTATCGGTGTGTTGTGCACCACATCTATAATCAGGAGGCTATAGGACATTTAGGATTGATTTCCATTCTTCTCATTCTGAGATCGTGCCTTAGAGCTGTGTGGTGAGTTGAACCCCTCTGACGTATTCCTTTCCTTTACAAGTTATGCCTCCGCGTAAGGCAACCCAGGCCCAGACGGGCAAGGCAGCCGAGGGAGCTGCTAGTGGGATACAGAGGAGTACGAGGGCGCAGGCCCGGTCAGTACCTGAGATAGTACTTCAGACGACGAGTTTTGCGACACCGCCAGCACCAGCAGAGTTTAGAGCCGCAGCAGTGGCTGCTGAGACTACAGTACCTGAGCCTCCAGTCCCACAGCCTGGAGAAGATGAGATGGGGTACAAGGAGATGGCCTGGCCATCGCCGTGGTCGTGGCGAGATATGAGGATAGGGTCGGATGCAGCAGTAGCCTCCCCAGAGCACCGTAGTTCACCCCGAGCGCATGGGCTGAGGCTACAGGACTTCCTGAGATGTAGCCCGCCAGAGTTCTACGGGTCGAGGCCTGAGGATGATCCGCAGGAGTTCATCCGACAGTTGCAGCGGATCATGAGAGTGATCAAGGCTTCGGAGACCGAGCGGTGGTCCTAGGTTCAGACGGCCGCGTGATACCGCAATGATCGGTTTGATTCATGGGAACTGTCCCGGGGAGAGCATGCACTTCCAGCTACTTAGGACGAGTTCTAAAGGGCATTTCTTGCACATTTCTTGCCTCCACAGATGAGGAGGGCTCGCCGGCAGATTTTTGGTGTTGCGCGTAATCCGCGACGGTTCGGGAGTACAATGTGGAGTTCGACTCATTGGCCCGGTACGTCCCCGCATTAGTGGCTAGTATGGAGGATCGAGTGCACCGATATGTTACAGGGCTCGATGATTACCTAGCAGAAAGTTGTTCGGGTGTAGCTCTTCAGCCGGGCATGGACATTGCCCGCATGCAGGCTTATGCACTTGGGGGTGAGGAGCGGAGAAATCGACGGAATGACCAAGGTCAGCAGAAGAGGGCCAGAACAGCAGGGTCCTTTGGTGACTTTCGAGGCGGACCACCTCGAAGCAGACTAGTTATGCGCTCCGCCCGGCAGAGTGGTCCTCCATAATCTTCAAGGCATCCAGAGTATTCAGGAGCAGGTCAGGGCTCCAAAGGTTCAGATTTTCGGGAGAGCAGGGGTGTTAGCCAGCTGAAGCCACCCCTACCTCGTTGTGACCGCTGTGGTAGACTCCACGAAGTGAGTGTCGTGCTAGTCCGGGATTTTGTTTTACATGCACAGCAGGCCATTTTGGGAGAAACTGTCCACTGTGGGTAGCACTGGTAGGATAGCACAGACTATGAGATCGGGCCATGGGTTCTTCACCTTCCACGCCTAGGCAGATGTTCATACACCTACAGCCCCAGAGGTCGCGGTGAAGTTCCCAGTTTTAGCGGTCCTTTGAACCGCCTATTTTCAGGTATATCCTTAACCCTCTAGAGACTTGTATGTATTGATGTTATGATAATATGTTAAGTGTTATGTTCGGATAGCTTTGTGCAAAAATGTGATTTAGAAACCTGGTTTGTGAAAAAGGGGTAAGCCTGGGGGTGAGAAAATGATGAACCTTAGAATATTACAGTTGAGACCTTAGATGTAAGGCCGTCTTGAGTACAAGTTTTTGCAAGTGATCCTTGTCGGAGTGCATTTTATGCCTAGAATGTATTGTGTGATAAGTCCCTGGGTAGTGTGAAATGGAAGTGGTAGCTTTCATGACCTGTAGAGGTAAGATTGTTCCGGATCGGGAACGAGAGCTCACGTTAAGTGGGTCGGGTTGGGGCCATGCCGCGCCAACCCGCGCCTGTTTGGGGTCAGCTCCGGGTGGTCCCGCCACCGGTAGGTCACGAGGGTGCTAGGCCCAAGTTTAGATGACCATCGTATGAGTTGTGGGTATGTTCGACTGAATCGGTTCGTGAAGGCCGGAATGGCCTTAGAGGAAAGTGAAGCTAGTAAGATGACCAAGTTTGGAGGTTGTGACTCCAAAGTGTTGGGAATCAAGCGACATCGGGCGAAGTGTGGTACGATACTAGAAGAGTTCAAGTGTTCGAGAAGAGCACGACGAGTAAGGAGGAAGAGAACGCGTGTGTTATTACGTGGCGTGGCGTTGACAACTTGTTAGAAGGAACTTCTTCGTTATCATTTGAGAAGGAACATTCGGACGAATGTTTCGGCGAGGGGAGAATGTTATACCGTATTTCCAGAGTATGTACGTAGGCGACGTATTTAAATTTGAGCCTTAAGGTTTTGGCAAGATTCGAAATTTGGGCACAAGTGCTTAAAAGAATCGTTTTCGACCAAACGCTTTACTAAACTTGCGAAGGGAAAATTCGGCTATGTCATTTATAATTTTTGGATTTTTCCGAGAGACGTAACATTTTGGACCAACGGGAGGGTGACATGTGTCACCCTCACATTGAAGCTTAGGACGAATGGGACGAAATAAGGGCACTTTAGTTGGTAGGATATTTTGTGCAAGTTGGTGTGGTAGATGGATAAGGTGCACATGGCTTAATCCTAGCCCTACACTTGCCTAACACTTGGAAGAATCTTGGCCATTGGTTGGCCATTCCTTGACCTATAAATACCCCCTTAGTTGATGAACTTTCTTCATCCAAAAATCATTTTCCAAGTCTTGAAATCTCTTCCTCATGAGTTAAAATCGTCCAAACCCTCCCCCTTTGAGAAAGGCCCTTGGCCGAAAGCTTCCCCCTCCCCTTTGTAGTGTTCTAGCCGTGGGGTACCCCCCCCCCTAGCCTAGTTGTTTTCGTATAATACCCCCTTTTTGTGGTATAGAAATACTCTCCTAGTATTGTTGTAATGCCCAAATACTTTAGCCCAAATACCTTGTAGTACTTTCCAAAAGTTACCTCTATACGTAAAGCCCAGAAATACTAGTATACTTTCCTTTAGCCACTAAACGAAACCCTTTGGAAAACTCTTCATAAGTAGTTGAAGTGTTAAGTAGAAGTTGAGTATAACTTCTAAGGGTTTATTGGAGCACTTGAGCGCAATTGTGAGCTAAACCTTGCTCAGGATCGACATATTTAACTTGGATAATTTTGGGCTTATCGAGGTAAACACTCTTGACCTTCTATTGTAATTAGAAATTACATGTTGTTGGAATATATAGTTGAAGTATACTATATATAGAATTGAATAATACTTACGGCAATGTCTTTTGACTTAAGCCTGAATAATACTTACGGCAATGTCTTTTGACTTAAGCCTGAATAATACTTACGGCAATGTCTTGCGACTTAAGCCTGAACTTTAAGAAGAGAACTGAACTGTAATTACTTAGGACTGTATTACAGTAGACTTGTATAGCATTACTGTGAAGTAGAATTGTACACGTCCGGTTAAATGTAAAACCCCCGGTTGGCTTGGTAGCCACCGATAGAGAGGAGAATTACGCCGTTGTGGGGAGGTGCTGCCGAATTTTCTGTAGAATATTCTACGTCGGGATCTAAAGATATTAATAGGCGCCTTATGGACTCTATAGTTTGTAGTACTACGTGTGGAGTGATCTGCTTGGCTTAAAGTGTATTCGACGGTTTGAGGTACTTGGAGCGTTTTGCTATTAGTCGATAATCGTCGCGAGGTATGTGAACCTCTTCCTATCTGTTCTAGCATGATATGTGTATAACTATGTAGTACGGTAGACGCATACGTGTTAAATGTATTTGATTGTTTTTAAACATAAAGTGTTATAACGGTTTATGAGAAGTTGGTTATAACAATTTCATGTAAATGAGAAATGCTTTGTGGTTTTTAAAAGATAAGCGATTTGACTTATAAACCGACTTGATGTGTGATCATAAAGAACCTCAAGTATTCTAAAAGATTAAGAAACCTTTTGAAAGAAGTGTATACTTGGTTTGAAAACATAAGAGTTATACCAGCTTTATGAGAAGTTAGGTGTAACGTCTTAAGAGAGATAAAAAGAACGGTTTAATGATTTAGAAGTTAAGAGACTTAATCTTAAAAGATAAGAGACTAGACTTAATATGGATGTTTGTGTGAAACCTCATTCGTGAGTAATGAGTACTTGGTTTTAAAAGGAATAATGTTTTACCGATTTGGAAATCGGAAGAGTATCGACAAACCACCGGCGTTAATAAAGGAAATATATTGAATAAAGAAGTATTATTAAAACCAAGAGAAACCTCCATCCGCATAGAAACTAAGATGAGACAAAATGATATTTCCTAGATCATGGTTGCTTAAATAAGATTTATGAACAAGAATAACCTACTCACCTATGGCACATGTTACCCAATTGTTTTAAAGGAAATTAAGACATCGAACTATGAAACTTTTCTAAAGTAATGAGACTTGAGTAATTGAAATTAGGCAAACCGAACTCTAGGGAAAAGAAAGGCATTGTTTTGTCTTAAGTTGGTTTAAAACATAAAGTGTTATAACAGCTTTATGGGAAGTTAGTTATAACGACTTTATGAGAACAAAAGAAGGGTTTTTATCATTGGTTTTAATGTGGTAAATTGACTTTAAAGAGAGAAGTATTTTGGTCCAACAAAGAAGGCATGGCATTGCCTTAATTTTGGTTTTAAAAAGGAAAAGTATGGAAGTTGTATTGGTTTACTTAAAAGATGTAAGTCACTCTATTTTTATACTACGGGTAACGGGTGACTTTTATAAAAGGAATAGATCTCTTAAAAAGGAATTTAACGTACGTAGTACTTTAGGGTTAAAACCCGGACTTTGGCATAAAATGAAAGTACCTTGAGTTGTGTATAACTTGCCTATGCTTGTTGTTGTGAAAACTTGCCTATGCCTGTTGTGATAGCCTTTGTTGTGCAAAAAAATTGTGTTTCTATACTACCGCGTCTCTCGATGGAGGGTCGGTTGACTTGTTGAGAACTTATTTGGACGTGCCGGCAGTGACGGAGAAATTCCACGGGTACGTTCCTGTTGATAGTGTTACTTTTGCTAATCGCTTTGGACATACTGACACGATGCGTAGCGCACGGGTATGCTTCCATTTTGATTGCCGCCTTGTTGTTTCCTTTTGGACATACTGACACGATGCGTAGCGCACGGGTATGCTTCTATTTGGAATGCTGTCTTATTGTTTCCCTTTGGACATACTGACACGATGCGTAGCGCACGGGTATGCTTCCATTTGGAATGTTGTCTTAGTGTTTCCCTTTGGACATACTGACACGATGCGTAGCGCACGGGTATGCTCCCTTTTGGATTGCTGTCTTATTGTTATCATATCATAGACTGCCGGCGGTGAGGAAGGAATTCCACGGGCACGAGTGATGATTTGGAGGGCGTGAGTCCCTGACTTGATATGACTATTTATATGTTGTGTACTGTAGATTGGTTATCATACATGTCTCCTGCTTTATATAGACTGTTATGATTTCATTTCTGATTTTACGATTCACATACTTGGTACTGTGCATCGACCTCCTTCGGGGGGCTGCGTTCATGCCGCAGGTAGAGGTACATCGGCTGTCGATCCCCGCTTTTAGGATCACCTTTCAGCGTATTAGGAAGCTCCGTACCTTCGGAGGCTTATCTTCGGTATGTTACCCTGAGTCTGTAGGTCCTTGTACATTCAGGGGTATGGCGGGGCCCTGTCCCGTCATAGTTTTTGTATAAATCTTAGAGGTGCAGAGTAATGTTGGGCGTAGTAAAAAGGATAATCGTCGGTATTTATGTATATATACTGAAGGCAATTGTTTTGGTTGGCCTGTTTATTTAGCATGTCTTTTTATTCATGTTCGTGTTTTTTTTATTTCCGCTGATTTTCTCTGATGTTGATTCACTAGGGTGCCCGGGGTAAGGCACCAGTCACGGGCCCGGGTTCGGGTTGTGACATATATAATATGGTAGACGTACGTGTGCTAACTGAATATAGTTGTACGGCAATGTCTTTTGACTTAAGCCTGAATAATAAGAACCTTGAAATATTTTAAAAGAAATATATATATAGTACGGTAGACGTGTGTTAATCGAATGTAGTGTTACGCAATGTCTTTTGACTTAAGCCCAATAAGAAGAATCTTGAAGTATTTCAAAAGAAATAAGAAACCTTTTTGAAAGAAGAGTAATACTTGGTTTCGAAAACATAAGAGTTATACTAGCTTTATGGGAAGTTAGGTATAACGTCTTAAGAGAGATAAAAAGAATGGTTTACTGATTTTTAGAAGTTAAGAGACTTAATCTTAAAAGATAAGAGACTTGACTTAATTGTATTGATATGAAGTTTGTTAAAAGTGTGAAACCTCATTCGTGAATAATGAGTACTTGGTTTAAAAGGAATAATGTTTTACTGATTTCGGAAATCAGAATGAGTATCGACAAACCACTGCAGCGTTAATAAAGGAAAATGTATTGAATAATGAAGTATTGTATTAAAACCAGTAGAAACCTCCATCTGCATAGAAGCTAAGATGAGACAAAATGATATTACATTTTCTAGATCATGGCTGTTTTAATAAATGGTTATAAACAAGAATAAACTGCTCACGCCTATGGCATATGTTACTCAATTGTTTTAAAGGAGATTAAGACATCGAACTATGAAACTTTTCTAAAATAAAGAGACTTGAGTAATTGAAATTAGGCAAACTGGAACTCTAGGGAAAAGAAAGGCATTGTTTTGTCTTAAATTGGTTTAAAACATAAAGTGTTATAACAGCTTTATGGGAAGTTAGTTATAACGACTTTATGAGAACAAAAGAAGGGTTTTATCATTGGTTTTAATGTGGTAACTTGACTTTAAAAAGAGAAGTGTTTTGGTCCAAAAAGAAGGCATGGTATAGCCTTAATGTGGTTTTAAAAAGGAAGGTATGGAAGTTGTTTTGGTTTACTTAAAAGATGTAAGTCACTCTATTTTTATACTACGGGTATCGGGTGACTTTTATAAAAGGAATGGATCTCTTAAAAGGAATTTAACGTACGTAGTACTTTAGGGTTAAAACCCGGACTTTGGCATAAAATGAAAGTACCTTGAGTTATGTATAACTTGCCTGTGCTTGTTCTCGTGAAACTTGCCTATGCTTGTTGTGATAGCCTTTGTTGTGCAAGAATTGTGTTTCTATACTATCGCGTCTTCGATGGAGGGCGGTTGACTTGTTGAGAACTTACTCGACGCGCGGCGGTGACGAGAATTCCACGCACGCCTCGCTTGATAGTGTTATTTTTGCTAATCGCTTTGGACATATCGACACGATGCGTGCGCGGGTATGGTTCCATTTTGATTGCTGTCTAGTTGTTTCCTTTTGGACATACTGACACGATGCGTGGCGCACGGGTATGGTTCCATTGGGATTGCTGTCTTGTTGTTTCCTTCTGGACATACTGACACGATGCGTGGCGCACGGGTATGGTTCAATTGGGATTGTTATTCCATGGACTAGCTCTCCATGAGGTTTTACTGTTCGGCCTTGGTATCTGGTAGTCGGCCGATTACTTGTCGCCTGTCGACCGTGGTTTGGTTGTATTGTATTGATTAGTACGACTTTGGCATCAGGTAGGACTTGGTGTTCAGGTGTACTTCTTGGTGTTATCATAACATAGACTGCCGACAGTGAGGAAGGTATTCCACGGGCATGATTGATCTTATGAGCGTGAGACCCATCGTTATATTTGAGCAATGACTTGGAGGGCGTGAGTCCCTGACTTGATATAACTGTTATATGTAGTTTGGTTATCATACATGTCTCCTGCTTTATATAGACTATTATGATTTCATTTACTGATTTACGCTTTCACATACTGTACTTGCATCGACCTCCTTGGGGCTGCTCACGCCGCAGTGAGGTACATCTACCGTCGATCCCCGCATTTAGGATCACTTTTCAGCGTATTGGGAAGCTCCGTTCCTTCGGATGCTTATCTTTTGGTATGTTACCCGAGTGCAGAGGTTCTTGTACATTCAGTGGTATGGCGGCCCCGTCCGTCATAGTTGTTGTATAAATCTTAGAGGTGCAGTAACCTGTGGCGGGGTTGTAAGGATCAGAATCGCTCAAATGTCTATATTTATATATGTTGAAAGGCAACCGTTTTGGTTGGCCTATTTTCTTTTATCTTGATCCATGTCTATTTGAATGTTTAAAGTTTTTTATTTCCGCTGGTTTTTCTCTGATGTTGTATCACTAGGGTGCCCGGGGTAAGGCACCGCCACGCCCCGAACGGGTCGTGACAAAAGTGGTATCGAGCGCTTAGTCCTCGGAAAGTGTCTACGCACCGTCTAGTAGAGTCTTGATTATCGATGTGTTGTGCACCACATCTATAACCGTGAGGCCGCAGGACGTTTAGGATTGGTTTCTATTCTTCTCATTACGAGATCGTGCCTTAGAGCGTGTGATAAGTTGGACCCTCCGACGACTTGCCACCGCCATGCCTCCGCGCAAGGCAACCCGCCTGGCGGCAAGGCGCAGAGGAGTTGCGAGTAGAGCAAATGGCGTCTCTACAGAGACCACAAGACTGAGCCTCCACCCGCAATCCGAGCAGAGAGATGGGTTACAAGGAGCCGGGCTGATGGCCGTGGTCAGGCCAAACATGAGGATAGGCCGACGCAGCAGCCCAAAGAGCACCATGGTTCACCCTAGTTCGATAGTTTGAGGCTACGGATTTTCCGAGATGTAGCCCGCCGAGTTTTATGGGTCGAGGCACGAGGATGATCCGCAGGAGTTCATCCGACAGCCACAGCGATCGAGAGTGATCAAGGCATCGGAGACCGAGTCAGTGGTCCTAGGTTCGCATCGGCTACGTGATACCGCAGTCGACTGGTTTGATTCGTGGGAGCTGTCCCGGGGAGAGAACGCACTTCCAGCTATATGGGACGAGTTCTCAAAGGAATTTCTTGCACACTTCTTGCCTCCACAGATGAGGGCTCGGCCGGCGATTTTTGGTGTTGCGCAGAATCCGCGCACGCGGTTCGAGTACAATGTGAGTTCGACTCATTGCCCTGACGCCCCGCGTTAGTGGCTAGTATGGAGGATCGAGTGCACCGATATATTACGTGGCTCGACGATTTCCTAGCAGAGTTGTTCGTGTAGCTCCAATGGGTGTCACGACCACCTCAAGCTCACATCGGTGCCCTACATGGGCACCCCTTTGGCATACATCATAGAATAGCAATGAACATACACAATCGATAAAATACTTAAACATAAAATAACAACAAAGCCGATAAGGCCACCTTCCGTAACTAATACCAATAATAAAGACATTTTGTTTTTCTTTACAACCCAATCCACTCATGTGGGCTGCACTTAGAATAACATTCTCAAGTGACAGGCTCCGCCATACCTCAATGTACAACAACCGACAATACCAGGATAAGACTCAAATGAGGAGCTTCTCAACAGTGAACAGTGATCCTAAGAGCGAGGATCAAGAACAGTACTCTACTGCGGATGAACGCAGCCCAAGGAGGTCGATAACATGTACCAAATATGTGAAATCAGTACCGCAATGAAATCATAAGTCTAATAATAAACTCGAGACATGAATGATACTCGATTAATAAGACACCGTGCCTTACTAACAATGAGAGTAAATAGGTGTATACTTACAATATAAAGTAGGAAGCTCACGATCAAAACAGGACCACCTGTCCGCAGTATCATTAAGTAATCCTATTCCTGGGACTATTTCACCCGCATAGATCGCGTGGACCCGCATGAGGTATTCCTCGCATGGGACTATTTCACCCGCATAAGCCCTTACGGACTCGCATGAGGTATTCCTCGCATAGGCTGGACCCGCCCTCATGGGACTATTTCACCCGCATAAGCCCTACGGACTCGCATGAGGTATTCCTCGCATAGGCTGGACCCGCCCGCATGGGACTATTTCACCCGCATAAGCCCTACGGACTCGCATGAGGTATTCCTCGCATAGGCTGGACCCGCCCGCATGGGACTATTTCACCCGCATAAGCCCTACGGACTCGCATGAGGTATTCCTCGCATGGGACTATTTCACCCGCATAAGCCCTTACGGACTCGCATGAGGTATTCCTCGCATAGGCTGGACCCGCCCGCATGGGACTATTTCACCCGCATAAGCCCTACGGACTCGCATGAGGTATTCCTCGCATGGGACTATTTCACCCGCATAAGCCCTTACGGACTCGCATGAGGTATTCCTCGCATCGTGGGTAGCAAATCCACGGAAATATGCAATGCCACAAACCCGGGGAATGACCCCGCAATTATTACTGAACTACTAGCACAAATCCGGCTATCACACATAACATAAGCACTACCGGCTTATCATACAATATATAAGCAAGTTAAGCAATCCCCTAACTTCTTATTATTCTGTTTCATATACACTCTCATTTTAGTTTAGTTAAGGCACTAACATGTTCTTTATAAAAATCCGGGAATTTAACCCAAAGTACTACGTACTTCTATTCTTTCAAAATGACTCGTTTCATTATAAAACTTCCAAGATACTAATAACCGTAGTATCAAGTTACAATTTCTTTTTCAAGACAAGTCACAATACTTTTAGAAATAAAATTAGGCTTCTAAATCAAGTGACTTCTTCTCTCGTAAAAAACCTTAGGCAATTGATGCCTTCAAATCAAATTGCCTTTAAAATAAATCAAGCCATTTATCGTTCCATAAAGCCAATATAACCAACTCTCCATAAAGTCGTTATATTCACTTTATACCTAAGTCAAGTACAATTTCCTATCCAAGGGACTTATACGTTTAAAACGAAACAAGTGTCACATTCTTTAAAACTCTTCAAGTCCCTTAACATGCTTAAATTACTTAAGAGTAAACCATTCTCTTATTAACTTTCCATAAAGCTATTATAACCAACTTCCCATAAAGCCGTTATACTAGCTTTATACATTAGCAACTTACATACTTCTTTTTAACCAAGAGACTTAAACTTTCCAACAAAACAAGTATCAAAATACTTTCAACATACTTAAAGTCTCTTATCTTTTGAAAACCAAGATATCCTTAATAATTAAACAAGTGAGTTAATTCTCTAACTCAAACAACTTGGGCATTCTTAAAATAAGCCAAGGATATCAAATAGACTAGATTGTCAAAATCTTGTACGTCTACCGTACTATACATTTACAACTTAATCATGCTAAAGAGATAAGAAAGTTGCACATACCTCTTCGGTTTAATCCACTTGCTAAGTCCAATCGCCGTACGTAGTATGCCAACCTATAATGACCATAGTATGTCTATTAACTTCTAGTTTCAAACATAGAATATTCCAAGTGCAAGTCACTAAATTCTAGGGAAAATCGGACAGCACTTCCTTTGTTTTTACTAACTTTGCCACCTTTTTCAAGGCCGAATACAATAACCAAACAGCCCCAATTGGCTCACCACAATTTATAAGGTAGTTTAATACAAATGAATAACCAAACAGCCCCAATTGGCTCACCACAATTGATAACAAACTAGTCTAAACTATAATGTCAATTCGGCAATTAGGCAACAATACAAATCGTTTCCAATTCCTTTTTAATCCAAGTGGTTTAGTATAACATGATAACAAGCCGCAATCGACATAACTACTACAATCCTCAAGTAGGTAAACATGCGACGATTCTAATAAACGACCAAAATTGTATTTCAATTTCAAAAGGCTAATCATGTCCTTTTCGGTTCTAGGCTTCTACAATCCATGTCACTTATCAAACTTCATTACAAAAATCACATGATCACTTATAACTTATCATAACGAGAAATCTTCAATTACAAAAGTAAAACGAAGATTATACCTCAATTAGCCCAATTATGATCCAAGATCACAAGTCGCTCCTTAGCAACTTTAGCTCCTCCTTTCGACGTTCCAAACCACTCCAAGCAACCCTTAGAAGCTTATAAAAGACTCTTCTTCAAGTTTCAACTCCAAAGTTGAATAACCCTTTAGGTTTTCGCCTTGCGACTAATACGAAAACACCATTTTCCCGGGATCTTTCTATTGAGAAACACTTACAATACCCTTAGGTACCTTGGTTTAAAGTGGGGGAATTATTGGACAACAATTGAAATTTTTTTCTTGAAACCCTAAGCCTAGCCGAGAGCCTCTATTTTGCTCTTCAAAAATGGTTGCAAAATTTACTAAGTGTTGAAGCTTGTCTTGCACTAGCATACACATTTAACAAGATGGAGGGTCAAGATTAAAACAAATGGGTGGTTAGGATGCACTTCACAAGGATCAAGCCAAGTGGCATTGACTTGGTCAACAATGTCAAGCTCTTGCCTTTGCAAGACTTGATCTTTTAAATTATGGTCAAATGACCATTTCCATGTCAATTCGCCCAAGAGTATTAAGGGGTGACACGTGTCGCCTCCCGCTCGTCGCAATATTTCATTTTCCGACAAATTCCAAAATTCGATAAATTTTTACTGCCTCAAATCTTAACATTGATGAGTTCTTACGTACATTCTTATAAACATATCCTGAAATTCCGGGGTGTAACATTCTTCCCCCCTTAGAAACATTCGTCCCCGAATGTTCTCTCGGGAGTCAAACTTAAGATAGCGACATAGTCTCCTTACAACCCCTACGTACCAAAAATGCCACACTTGGCCGCATAACAATACTCATACTAAAATATCAACTGAATCCCACTTGTCAACATCGGTTATCTGCATAAAGCTTCATGACTCTAAGCTTACTACAATCTTCCCCGGATAAGCCTCGCCTTATCCATAGCCCGCTGATTCATGTCTGGACATATTTACTGATCATCGCCTATGTCTAACCATGCGATCGACGATCTCCACTTTCTTACACACAAGGCCTCATACTGTGCCACCAAAACCGAAGCGGTATTCGATATCGTTACGCCAATAAGACAAGAGGCAATTAACCTTCCCGCTATTCCCGAAATCAAAAACACAGCCCGCAACCTATCCTCGAGTGCACGGATAGTACGCTCCGCTCGACTGGCCGGTCGAGGGTGTAATGCAACACCGAGACTCACTGTGTCCCTAATCCTTTCGAAAAACCTCCGAAGTTATCCGTGAATCGAGCTCATCTATCTCAGAATCATAAGCGTAGGAACCTCGTGCGCCTCACAATCTCTCGCTATACAAGCAAGCCTAATCCTCACCAGTAAGTGGTCCCAACCGAAAGAACACGATCGGTTTCGCCAAATTTAATTACTATGACCCTGTGGGTCGCACTTCCTCTCGAGACGATACCACCTCGTAACAAGATCCATAAAATACTCTCATATCTAGGTTGGGATTTCAATCGCCTGCAATAGCCCACTGGGCTTCTGGTACACAACCATGACCTGCTACTAACCTGGACACTCATGCAGTAAACTCCGCTATGTCCCTTTTCCGGTCATCTTACCCATACATACATCTGAGGTCACGACACGACTTAGTCGACCCTGTACAATTTAGAACAATAGTACTGCGTGCCTCCCCTAAGACTCCGACTAGTCTCGCAGCATCGTACACGCAATCTATCCTTATCTCACAAAGACTCATCCGTGCTACTCAAATGTGCTCTTCTCTCCTCGAGAGTCGTAATCGATATCAGATCATAATCGAATCTCATATCGCCGCCTCCTTACCTCCCCAACAACGGAAGACTCGGCAACCTCTCGGATCTAGACTTTGTTAACCTTGGAAACAATTAATCGAACCCCTAGGCTCGGTAACTGAAGTATCTCACGGACCATACCGCCTATCCGTCGCCTATCCGCGGACTACCCTTAGGTCCACCACAAAGAGTATCTCAGAATCGCTTGGCTTTCCTTTCTCTGTTGCAACCAAACTTGGTCACTAAACTTAGATTTGATTCCTTTGCTTGCCTCACGGCTAAGACTTACTGTCAATCACATTTTCTTGAAATTTTCTTACTGCCCATTATCTACTAATGGTCTTTACACCCGCCTGGGGTAATCATGACCCGTGCAACTTACATTAATATCTTTACGATACTTCCTCGACCAATTCGTACGTCGTTCTTAATTACCCCATAACAACACATTTCCTACGGTTATCTACAACTGTAACCTATGGCATGACGATACCGAAGACCTTACCTGTCTTATATCCTTCGTCTAATAACATGGGTACACGCAACCCCATAATATGTAAATCGTCTTTTATGGGGAGAAAACTTATCTCCCTTTCTTAAACTTTCTCGAGTCACAACCCTAATCACAGGTCCTCTCGCGTCCAAAGAATTATCTAATCATCACGCCCGCCTTAAAGTAGTGTAGATTTTCAAAACCTACCAAAGATGCCCTCGGATTCCACGCAAAGACCGTACTTATTTATTCATGCCCCGTGATATTTTCCCGAAATTATTCGAAGGTCGTGGCCCCGACCGCCACACCAAACCAACTCCAAGTACCCTAGGCGTTTAACATAAATTCCTTCAAATTCAATTATTACTACTTTCTGCCTCAATCCACCTCAAATGAACAATTCACCCATACTTATTAACAACAATTATGTCTAAGAAGGAAGAATAATTCATCGTTACCACCACTTCTCTTCCTTTCCACTCGATAACCGCTTATCGGAAATCGTACCAAATCAATCTCTCTCAGAGTCCACGCTGCATCACAAGAGGCCAACTAGTTCGCACTCATAATGACTCAACGTCATTGTCAATACTCGCTAGGTTCGCTAAGGTCCAACGATCGTATCGTTACCGTAATTATTAACTACTCGCCACTACCACCCATCACTCACGGGTGTGATCACCCCGAAAGGTTCTCATGGATTCAGGCTTTATTTCTTTACACTTGGTTGCTCTCTTTTTCACTGGTTGTACCTTTCCCGTACTCCCAAACTTATTTTTTTTAGCGTACGTACATAGCCTTCATACTGATCCGGGTCTCCAATCTTTGGAGTTACAAAATTAAACAATACAAGGCCCATTCCGCCTCGCAACTGGTTCCGTGGAATGCGTCCACGAACCCATAAACGATTAACTAGACTTGGCCTTACACCTCGTGACTGGCCACGTGACTACTACCAACTAATCCCATTTCATTTCAAGCTATGGGCGACCTTAATAGATCCCCAACCCGACTCTGGCCGCACTTAACTCTTACCCTGGCCCGACTTAACTTTACTACCCGAGAAGGCCTTATATACCTAAGGTCTCGACTTATCACATTCTCGTGCTCGCATTTCCATGCTCCAAGCCTAACTTATCACCCCGCAACCGGTAAAAACTTCGCAATATACTATAATCGGGTTGTCTTGTCCACAACAACCGTATTTACTCCATACGGATCTCACCCGCACCATTCTCGAAATCCTACTACGTAGCTCAATCTATTAACATAGTCTTCCATTTATTCCCGAATAATAACCTCTTAAGGTCCATTTCCTTCTCGCATACTCATCATTTCCTAATTATCTCAAATTAGTACGTAAAACCTTGATGAGAATTCCTTAATCGCTTCATACCTTCCCGGTATTTATTTAGTCCTTACCCAATCCTGGTAATCTAAAATCATCCTAGGCAACACACATGTGACCCCCAAACATAAATCCGTATAGTTGTATGTCACAATACCAACTATACTACAAACATTACCAACCCGGATACGCAATCCACATAATCCTTCCTGGGTCACTTCTGCCTTTCTCGTAGCTGCAAACAATCATAACTTGTTAGGGAGAGACGACCCTAACCATACAGCTCTATCGCACGATCTTAGAGTGAGAAGAATGAAAACAAATCCTAAATGTCCTGCAGCCTCCTGATTATAGATGTGGTGCACAACACACCGATAATCAAGACTCTACTAGACACGGTCTCAGACACTTTCCGAGGACTAATCGCTTCGATACCACTTTTGTCACGACCACCCGGCTCACATCGGTGCCCTACCTGGGCACCCTTTGGCATACATCGAGAATAGCAGTGGAACATACACAATCGATAAAATACTTAAACATAAAATAACAACAAAGCCGATAAGGCCACCTTCAAGAATTCAATACCAATAGAGCAAGACATTTTGTTTTTCTTTACAACCCAATCCACTATGTGGCTGCACTTCTAGAATAACATTCTCATGGCGGCCAGGCCGCCATACCCCGAATGTACAACAACCGACAATACTGTGGATAAGCCTCCAAATGAGAGCTTCTCAACACCGAACAGTGATCCTAAGAGCGAGGATCAAGAACTCAGATTTCACCGCGACATTTAACGCACTCAAGGAGGTCAAGACAACATGTACCAAATATGTGAAATCAAAGTACTGTGAATGAAATCATAAGTCTAATAATAAACCGAGACATGAATGATACTCAATTAACGATAATCAGGCCTTACTAACAATGAGTAAATAGTGTATACTTACAATATAAAGTAGGAAGCTCACGATCAAAACAGACCACCTGGTCAGATCATTAAGTAATCCTATTCACGGGACTATTTCACCCGCATAGATCGCGTGGACCCGCATGAGGTATTCCTCGTATGGGACTATTTCACCCGCATAAGCCCTTACGACTCGCATGAGGTATTCTCGCATAGGTCGGACCCGCCCGCACGGGACT
This sequence comes from Przewalskia tangutica, assembly GCA_029844215.1. Lineage (NCBI taxonomy): Eukaryota > Viridiplantae > Streptophyta > Magnoliopsida > Solanales > Solanaceae > Przewalskia > Przewalskia tangutica. The sequence goes on along the minus strand of CM056726.1, from coordinate 83,128,292 downwards.
ATTTCACCCGCATAAGCCCTACGGACTCGCACGGTATTCCTCGCGATAGGTCGGACCCGCCGCATGGGACTATTTCACCCGCATAAGCCCTACGGACTCGCATGAGGTATTCCTCGCATAGGCTGGACCCGCCCGCATGGGACTATTTCACCCGCATAAGCCCTACGGACTCACATGAGGTATTCCTCGCATGGGACTATTTCACCCACATAAGCCCTTACGGACTCGCATGAGGTATTCCTCGCATAGGCTGGACCCGCCCGCATGAGACTATTTCACCCGCATAAGCCCTACGGACTCGCATGAGGTATTCCTCGCATGAGACTATTTCACCCGCATAAGCCCTTACGGACTCGCATGAGGTATTCCTCGCATCGTGGGTAGCAAATCCACGGAAATATGCAATGCCACAAACCCGGGGAATGACCCCGCAATTATTACTGAACTACTAGCACAAATCCGGCTATCACACATAACATAAGCACTACCGGCTTATCATAGAATATATAAGCAAGTTAAGCAATCCCCTAACTTCTTATTATTCTGTTTCATATACACTCTCATTTTAGTTTAGTTAAGGCACTAACATGTTCTTTATAAAAATCCGAATCTAACCCAAAGTACTACGACTTTCTATTCTTTCAAAATGACTCGTTTCATTATAAAACTTCCAAGATACTAATAATCGTAGTATCAAGTTACAATTTCTTTTCAAGACAAGTCACAATACTTTTAGAAATAAAATTAGGCTTCTAAATCAAGTGACTTCTTCTCTCGTAAAAAACCTTAGGCAATTGATGCCTTCAAATCAAATTGCCTTTAAAATAAATCAAGCCATTTATCGTTCCATAAAGCCAATATAACCAACTCTCCATAAAGTCGTTATATTCACTTTATACCTAAGTCAAGTACAATTTCCTATCCAAGGGACTTATACGCTTAAAACGAAACAAGTGTCACATTCTTTAAAACTCTTCAAGTCCCTTAACATGCTTAAATTACTTAAGAGTAAACCATTCTCTTATTAACTTTCCATAAAGCTATTATAACCAACTTCCCATAAAGCCGTTATACTAGCTTTATACATTAGCAACTTACATACTTCTTTTTAACCAAGAGACTTAAACTTTCCAACAAAACAAGTATCAAAATACTTTCAACATACTTAAAGTCTCTTATCTTTTGAAAACCAAGATATCCTTAATAATTAAACAAGTGAGTTAATTCTCTAACTCAAACAACTTGGGCATTCTTAAAATAAGCCAAGGATATCAAATAGACTAGATTGTCAAAATCTCAGACGCTCATCGTACTATACATTTACAACTTAATCATGCTCAAGAGATAAGAAAGTTGCACATACCTCTTCGGTTTAATCCACTTGCTAAGTCCAATCGCCGTACGTAGTATGCCAACCTATAATGACCATAGTACGTCTTTTAACTTCTAGTTTCAAACGTAGAATATTCCAAGTGCAAGTCACTAAATTCTACGGAAAATCGGACAGCACTTCCTTTGTTTTTTCTAACTTTGCCACCTTTTTCAAGGCCGAATACAATAACCAAACAGCCCCAATTGGCTCACAACAATTTATAAGGTAGTTCAATACAAATGAATAACCAAACAGCCCCAATTGGCTCACCACAATTGATAACAAACTAGTCTAAACTATAATGTCAATTCGACAATTAGGCAACAATACAAATCGTTTCCAATTCCTTTTTAATCCAAGTGGTTTAGTATAACATGATAACAAGCCACAATCGATTACAACTACTACAATCCTCAAGTAGGTAAACATGCGACGATTCTAATAAACGACCAAAATTGTATTTCAATTTCAAAAGGCTAATCATGTCCTTTTCGGTTCTAGGCTTCTACAATCCATGTCACTTATCAAACTTCATTACACAAATCACATGATCACTTATAACTTATCATAACGAGAAATCTTCAATTACAAAAGTAAAACGAAGATTATACCTCAATTAGCCCAATTATGATCCAAGATCACAAGTCGCTCCTTAGCAACTTTAGCTCCTCCTTTCGACGTTCCAAACCACTCCAAGCAACCCTTAGAAGCTTATAAAAGACTCTTCTTCAAGTTTCAACTCCAAAGTTGAATAACCCTTTAGGTTTTCGCCTTGCGACTAATACGAAAACACCATTTTTCCGGGATCTTTCTATTGAGAAACACTTACAATACCCTTAGGTACCTTGGTTTAAAGTGGGGGAATTATTGGACAACAATTGAAATTTTTTTCTTGAAACCCTAAGCCTAGCCGAGAGCCTCTATTTTGCTCTTCAAAAATGTTTGCAAAATTTACTAAGTGTTGAAGCTTGTCTTGCACTAGCATACACATATAACAAGATGGAGGGTCAAGATTAAAACAAATGGGTGGTTAGGATGCACTTCACAAGGATCAAGCCAAGTGGCATTGACTTGGTCAACAATGTCAAGCTCTTGCCTTTGCAAGACTTGATCTTTTAAATTATGGTCAAATGACCATTTCCCCCATGTCAATTCGTCCAAGAGTATTAAGGGGGGGTGACACGTGTCGCCCTCCCGTTCGTCGCAATATTTCATTTTCCGACAAATTCCAAAATTCCGATAAATTTTTACTCGTCTCAAATCTTAACATTGATGAGTTCTTACGTACGTTCTTATAAACATATCCTGAAATTCCGGGGTGTAACATTCTTCCCCCCTTAGAAACATTCGTCCCCGAATGTTCTCTCGGGAGTCAAACTTAAGATAGCGACATAGTCTCCTTACAACCCCTACGTAGCAAAAATGCCACACTTGGCCGCATAACAATACTCATACTAAAATATCAACTGAATCCCACGTGTCAACATCGGTTATCTGCATAAAGCTTCTGCGGACTCTAAGCTTACTACAATCTTCCCCGGATAAGCCTCGCCTTATCCATAGCCCGCTGAGTCAAGTCTGGACCAATTAACTGAACCTCGCCTATGTCGAACCATCCGACCGGCGATCTCCACTTTCTTACACACAAGGCCTCGTACCAGGCCACCTGAAAACTGAAAGGGTATCTGTTATCGTTACGCAATAAGACAAGAGGCAATTAACCTTCCCGGCTATTCCTGAAATCAAAAACACAGGCCCGCAACCTATTCTCAAGTGCCTGGATAGTACGCTCTGCCTGACCGTCGGTCTGAGGGTGTAACGCAACACTGAGACTCACCTGTGTCCCTAATCCTTTCTGAAAAACCTCCAGAAGTTATCCGTAACTGAGCTCATCTATCTGTAATCATAAGCGTAGGAACCTCGTGCAGTCTCACAATCTCTCTGCTATACAAGCAAGCCTAATCCTCATCCGAGTAAGTGGTCCCAAATCCGAAAGAACACGACTGGTTTCGCCAGCCTAATTACCATGACCCCCAGGGGGTCGCACTTCCTCTCAGTACGATACCACCCTGTAACAAGATCCATAAAATACTCCTCATATATAGGTTGGGATTTCAATCGCCTGCAATAGCCCACTGGGCTTCTGGTGCTCAACCATGACCTGCTACTAACCCGGACACTTAAGCAGTAAACTCCGCTATGTCCCTTTTCCGGTCATCTTACCCATACATACATCTGAGGTCACGACACGACTTAGTCGACCCTGTACAATTTAGAACAATAGCACTGCGTGCCTCCCCTAAGACCTGCTGACTAGTCCTGCAGTACCGGGTACACGCAATCTATCCTTATCTCACAGCACCCCATCCGGTGCTACTCAAACAGGCTCTTCTCTCCTCGGAGAGTCGTAACTCGATACCGTATCATAACTGAATCCTCATACTGTCGCCTCCTTACCTCCCCAACAACGGAAGACTCGGCAACCTCTCGGATCTAGACTTCGTTAACCTTGGAAACAAATAATCGAACCCCTAGGCTCGGTAACTGAAGGATCTCACGGACCATACCCTGTCTATCTGGCTGCCCATCTGGCAGACTACCCTTAGGTCCACCACAAAGAGTATCTGTAACTGTCTTGGCTTTCCCTTTCTCTGTTGCAACCAAACTTGGTCACTAAACTTAGATTTGATTCCTTTGCTTGCCTCACGGCTAAGACTTACTGTCAATCACATTTTCTTGAAATGTTCTTACTGCCCATTATCTACTAATGGTCTTTACACCCGCCTGGGGTAATCATGACCCGTGCAACTTACATTAATATCTTTACGATACTTCCTCGACCAATTCGTACGTCGTTCTTAATTACCCCATAACAACACATTTCCCACGGTTATCTACAACTGTAACCTATGGCATGATGATACCAAAGACCTTACCTGTCTTATATCCTTCGTCTAACAACATGGGTACACGCAACCCCATAATACGTAAAACTGTCCTTTTATGTGGGGGAGAAAACTTATCTCCCCTTTCTTAAACTTTCCTTGGAGTCACAACCCTAATCACAGGGTCCTCTCGCGGTCCAGTAATTATCTAATCATCACGCCCCGCCTTAAAGTAGTGTAGATTTTCAAAACCTACCAAAGATGCCCTCAAAGATTCCTGCAAGACACCGCATTTATTTATTCATGCCTTGCATATTTTCCTGAAATTATCTGGAAGGTCGTGGCCCTGACCGCCACACCAAACCAACTCCAAGTACCCCCAAGGGCATTTAACATAAATTCCTTCAAATTCAATTATTACTACTTTCTGCCTCAATCCACCTCAAATGAACAATTCACCCATACTTATTAACAACAATTATGTCTAAGAAGGAAGAATAATTCACTGGTTACCACCACTTCTCTTCCTTTCCACTCGATAACCGGCTTATCGGAAAACTGGTACCGAAATCAATCTCTCAGAGTCCACGTTGCATCACAAGAGGCCAACTAGTTCGTGTCACGACCGAACCGGGCGTGGATCGTGCCTTACCCCGGGCACCCAAGTAGACATACATCAGAGTAATCAGCGGAACATAAAGACAATACATGAAACCAGTGTAATAAGACAGTGAAATAAGAAGACAGGCTAACCAAAAACGGTTACCTTCAGTATAAATATAAATAGCAACTTTTTCAACATGAACAATTTAATCCTTTTTACAAACCCTGCCCACCACAGTACTACAGACCTCTAAGAATGATATGACAACAATGGCGGGACAGGGCCCCGCCAAACCCCTGAATGTAAACACTTACGACGACAGGGGACTATACCACTGATAAGCCTCCGGAGAAACGGAGCTTCCCAAACGCTGAAACTGTGACCCTGAGAGCTAGGATCAACGACTGGTGTACCTCAACCTGCGGCATGAACGCAGCCCCGAGGTCGATAACAGTAGAGTATGTGAAATCGAAAATACATCAGTAAATGAAATCATTGCAGTCATATAAAGCAGGAGAGATGTATGATAGCAAAACAACAGTTTACAAAAAAGCAGTCATGTCAAGTCAGGGACTCACGCCCTCAAGTCATCACTCAAGTATAACAATGGGTCTCGTGCCCACAACATCAATCATGCGTGGAATACCTTCCTCATCGCGGCATCATGATATAAAATCACCAAGGAACACATGAACACCGTGTCCCACTGTGTCATAATAAAACTGTGCGGGGTAAATGCGAAGGCATAGCCGACTACTAAAAACCCACGCACCACAAGGTCACGAATCAGATCATAAGATCTGCTAGACCGTCACATGATCAAAGCTGGCCACTTGCCCGCAGTATCAATGTACGCGTCTAACCCTGGAACTCCCGCAGCTCCGCATAGGCCAATCTCATCGGCCCGCATGAGGTATTCCCCGCATCGAGGGTAGCTACTCCCCGGCATCGTCCTGGACTTCGCAGTCCGCATGGCCACATGGACCGCATGCCCATAAAGGACGCACACTAACTCGAACTCTCGTAGCTCGCGATAGGCCCCCGGGACTGCATGAGGTATTCTCGAATCATAGGTCCATCGACCCGCCTGAGTCTACCCCGCATCGGAGGGCAGCTTAACCCCCGGAATCATCTCAAGAGATGAGTGATGTAAAATACTAACACAACAGCTTATCGTTAAGCAACATAAGCACAACAAAGGAAACCCCTTTACACAACATCACAAGATACTAACACACGTAGCATCCTAACATGTTTACTTATCAATCAACAAGAAAGTATTACCAGGCTATCACAAACCAACACAATCAAGTTATACACACAAGGTACTTTCTACTATATGCCAACAAGTTCGGGGTTTTATCCCAAAGTACTTCATACATTAACTCTTTAAAAGATACGTTACTTTCACAATGTCACACAATACCCGTAGTATAAAATAGAGTGACTATCCCTATAAAGTAAATCAATTACTTCTCTTAGTAAAATCAAGTATCAACATTCTTTTCCAATGATCAAGTTTGCCTAATTTCCAATGTTCAAGTTTCTCATTTTAGAAAGGTTTCAGTAGTTCATAGTCTTATTCATTTAAGAATATAATTCTCCTTTAAACTATCTCGAGAAACATAAGTCTTATACGTGAGTAGGATATTCTTGTTTATAACAATCTTATTACAAAGACCATGATCTAGAAATATCATTTTGTCTCATCTTAGCTTCTATGCAGATGGAAGTTTCTCTGGTTTTAATAATACTTAATCTGTCAAAACATTTCCTTTTATTAACGCCGCAGTTGGTTTGTCGATACACATTCGATTTCAAATCAAGAAACATTCTTAAGCCGTTATACCTAACTTCCCATAAAGCTAGTATAACTCTTAAGTTTTCAAAAACCAAGTATTACTTCTTCTTTCAAAATGATTCAAAAATCTTTTGAAATACTTCAAGTTCTTTATTAACACATAACAAGCCAGTTATAATTCAAATCAGTTACCTTTTTAAAGACCACAAGTATTTTCTTACCAACATAAAGCTGTTATAACCAACTTCCCATAAAGCTGTTATAACACTTTATGTTTTAGACCAATCAAATACATTTAGCATACGACGCTCACCGCATTACATAGTTCACACATATCATGCTAGAAGAGATAGGAAGAGGTTCACATACCTCGCGACGAGTATCGACTAATAGCAAAACGCTCCAAGTACTTCCAACCGTCGGCTACTCCTTAAGCCAAGTAGATCGCGCCACACGTAGTACTTCAACCTATAAGGCCACAAGGCGCTTATTAACATTTAGATCCCCTCGTAGAACATTCTACGTAAAATTCTAAGAGACCTCCCCGCAAGGCGTAAATCTCCTCCTCTATCGAGGCCGGCTACCAAGCCAACCGTGGGGTTATACGCCTAACCCTAACAGTACAATTCTACTCCACTGCACAACTACACAAGTCTCACTGTATACACCCTATGTAATTACTGACAAGATTCTACTTTAAATTCAGCTTAAGTCAAAAGACATTGCCGATAACTACGCTCAGTTCTATATATAGTATACTTCAACTATATATTCTAACAATATGTAATTTCCAATTACAATAGAGGACAAGATAATTACCTCGATAAGCCCATAATTATCCTAGTTAAAGTCGATCCCGGCAATCGTTTAGCTCCAACTCGAGCGCCCAACCCGCTCTAAACCACCCTTAGAAGTTCTAACCAACTTCTACATACTACTCCAACAAACCATGGAGATTTTCCTAGGGTTTCGGTTTGGTATTGACGGAAGTATAATAGTATATCTGGGCTTTTCGTATAGGTATAACCTTAGAATACTACAAGGTATAAGGCTAAGGTAATTTGGGCATTATAACAATACTTTTGAGAGTATTTCTACCAAGAGAGGGGGGTATTATACGAAAGCAACTAGGCTAGGGGGGGTACCCCACGGCTAGCACCCCAAGGAGGGGGGGTGTATACCCCTCGGCCTACCCCACTAGGGGGGGGTACTGTCGGCTGGAAGGGTGCTCTCGGCTAAGCCTCACAAAGGGGGGGGGGGACGAAAACACAACAAGGGAGGGGGAGAGTTTAACACTTAAAGATTTGTGGAAAGGATGAAGAATTCATCAAAGGGAGAGGGGTATTTATAGGTCAAGGGATGGCCAATCAAAGGCCAAGATCAATCCATGTGTTAGGCAAGTGTAGGGCTAGGATTTACCAAACACAAATATCCTACCTACCCTTGACTTTGTCAAGGCACAAAAAACGTGCCTTCCTTGACCATTTCGTCCAAGTTGGACGATTTCAAGCCACCAATTGGAGGGTGCCAAGTGGCGCCCTCTTGTTGGTCCAAAATGTTTCGTCTCTCGGAAAAATCCGCAAAAATTAAAAATGACATCGCGGTAAATTCCCTACGAAAGTGTGAAAACGTTTCAAAAAACGACTCTAACCGGTGTTGTGCACAAAATTAAATCGCCAAGCCTACTTGAAGTTCGAAATTTCCTACGCACGCCCTGCGTACATACTGGAAATACGGTATAACATTCTCCTCCTTAGAAACATTCGTCCGAATGTTCCTTCTAAGTCTCAAAACAACGCGCCAAAGATAGTCTTCACTACTATACTTACGAGAACAAACTCGCCACACATGGCCACGTAAACAATCACAAAATACTTATATCCAAGTCCACGAGGAAACACCTCTAACATCACCACAACCACCTCTCTCCGTGGTCTAAAATATACTTCATTCGCATCCTCTCTACAAAAGAAATGATCACATCTATGCTCACATACATGCCGCTTCTCTCTTTACTCGTCGTAGATACCACTTTGTCACTTTGTCGCGAGCCTTGCTCGACGACCCAACAAATGGTACCGGGCCGCTGCGATCGGAGGATGTCGACACTCGAACTCTTACCACATTCGACACGGCTTGATGATCAAAACTCGGGGTTACTATCTCTAACGTGGTCATCATTAATCGAACACTGATGGATCTTCGATACTTCCAACATCACAATACGAAGATCGGACGCATCGCCTCCTACGCCGGACGGCAAATGCTAACATATAGGCAACCGGCCTATCCTTCACATGAACTCACAAAGGCCCAAAGTAACTCGCTAAGTTCCTCTGCTTTCCAAAACTCGTCGCACTCCAAACCGGGTGGTACCTTCAAGACCGACCGCCAACCCGAACTCTAAGCGCCGCCGCCGATTATCCGCACGATTCTCCGAGCCGCCGTAACTTCTTCTAGACAAGCTTCTCACTATCCATCGTCTGTGGAACAAGCTCAACCAACTATTCGAACCCCGCCAACATCGAACCAATCGACCGCAACTTACACTTCCGCTTCTACAAGGCGTCACAAGACGATATCCAACACCGAAATGGTATCTATAAAACACTTCCCAACAGAGATAACAATTCGCAACTATCCTCGAAATCACGACCGCCCGAGGGCGAATGCGATTCGAGACTCACCGAAGTTCTTAACCCGCTCGTAAGACTTCCGAAACAAAACAGCAGCACTGGCTCTCTGCCGTCATAAAGTGAAGGTAGGCACCCTGCAGCCTTTACAACCTTTCGATGCAACATCTCGCATAACCTCTCGCCGAGAACGGTCCGAACGAAGAACACGATGGGCTGCTTCATCGACCACCACCGGCCGAACGATCCACAAACTCAGACACAAGCTAACTAAACTGGGCCTAACACCTCGTGACCCTAACACAAGGCGGGACCACCACAACCCGACCCACCACCAAACCTACGCGGGTTGACCCGCAACGCGGCCTCAACCCGACCCGAATGCGCACAATACTAGCTCCCGATTGAACAATCTCACAAATTACGTTTCGAAAACCTAGCGGTCTTCTTAGCTCAACTACCCCCTTTCATTCCACACTACTAGGGACCTATCCCAAACATAACTCACGTGCACTATGCACTTCCGATAAGGGTCAAACATAACACTACACCTTTTCTCGAGATGGCCTCACCTCTAAGGTCTCTACGTAAAAAGCTCTAAGGCTCACACCTTCTATCCCCAAAATCTTACTCTGCTAAACAACCATGATCTAATCACGACTAACACACGCTATCGTAACATAGCACTTAAGGTATACTCACCTTATCACACATACTGATCTCTAGAGGGTTAAAGATATATCTATATCTACTGCTTCACTCCCCTTAATCGTTCTAATCAAACCTGCCCCGTAGGGCGCATAACTAAGGAAGGTGACGACTACCCATCGATCCTGAAGGATAAGTCCTCCTACAAGGACACTCTTTCGACATCAGACCCTGATGGTCATAGGTACAACAAGTACCAACTAAAAGACGACATTCCCCGGGATGACGTCTGTCACACTGTGAACCGGAAGATCTGGAGCTCTGACCAACTCCTGCGCACTCGAACGCCCGAATCCGTGGAAGACCACTGCATCGCGGACGTGCATAATCAAATCACGCGAGGTGACTCGCCTCGAAAGTTACCAAAGGACCTTCCGCCTCGCCTTCTTCGCTGGCCCGTTAACCCGCCGATCTTACGCCGCTGCCGCGCATAAGCCCGTGCAGTGCCATGCTCAAGCCCAATCAAGAATTACTTTGCACAACCTCTTTTAGATAGTCCTCAAGACTCGCAGACATCGGTATACTCTCGGTAGCCACATCTATAGCTAGTAACAGGTCGCCTTTGCAATCTAAATTCTCTGCTCGCCGTGGGCGAAGGTTCAATGTCATGGCGCAGAGGAATCGCCGCTATACTAAACTCACTGGGCTAGCGACGCCGCAAAAATCTCCGAACGAAGCACCACCTCAGTGATGATTGGGCTGTGCTCACGTAACCTCTCAGATTTACTAGCGCCCGCCGCGCCTTGCCTCCGGGCCGGTTGCCTACGCGAGGCATAACGGTAAGGGAAAGAAATACGCCGGAGGTCCAACTTACAACACAACTCTAAGGCACGATCTCGAGTGAGAAGAATAGAAAACAATCCTAAATACCCTATAGCCTCACGATTATTGGTGTGGTGCACAACACACGATAATCAAGACTTCATCGATACGTCAGTAGACACTTTCCGAGGATTAATCGCTCGATACCACTTTTGTCACGACCCAACCTGGCGTGATCGTGCCTTACCGGGCACCCAAGTAGACATACATCGAGTAATCGAACATAAAGACAATACATGAAACTGTAATAAGACAGTGAAATAAGACAAAGCAACTAAAAACGGTTACCTTCAAGATAAATATAAATAGCAACTTTTTCAACATGAACAGTTTAATCCTTTTTACAAACCCCGCCCACCACTACGCATTTACGCACTTAAGAATGATATGACAACAATGGCGGACAGGGCCCGCCAAACCTCGAATGTAAACACTTACGACGACAGGGACTATACCATCGATAAGCCTCCGAGAAACGGAGCTTCCCAACGTCAAATCGTGACCACGAGCTAGGATCAACGATCGTGTACCTCAACTCATGCAGATGAACGCAGCCCAAGCGAGGTCAAGACAACAGTACCGAGTATGTGAAATTGAAAATACATATCAGAAATGAAATCATAGCAATATAAAGCAGAGACATGATGATAACCAAACTACGCTTTACAACAAAGCAACATGTCAAGTCGTGGACTCACGCCTCAAGTCATCACTCAAGTATAACAATGGGTCTCGTGCCCACAACATCAATCATGCCCGTGGAATACCTTCCTCACCGCCGGCGATCTATGATATAAAAGCACCAAGGAACACATGAACACCAGTCCCACGTGTCATAATAAAACTGCACGGTGGTAAGCGAAGGCATAGCCGACTACTAAAAACCTACGGCACTACAAGGTCATGAATCAGATCATAAGATCTGTCTAGACCATCACATGATCAAAGCCGCCACTTGCCCGCGAGATCAATACGCGTCTAACCTCGAACTCCCGCACTCCGCATAGGCCAATCTCATTGGCCCGCATGAGGTATTCCGCATCGAGGGTAGCTTTCCCCGCATCGCCCCGACTTCGCAGTCCGCATGGCCACGTGGACCGCATGCCCATAAAGGACGACACTAACTCGGAACTCGTAGCTCCGCGATAGCCCTCGGGACTGCATGAGGTATTCTCGAATCATAGGTCCATTGACCCGCCGAGTCTACCCGCGTCGGAGGCGCCAACCCTAATCATCTCAAGAGATGAGTGATGTAAAATACTAACACAAACTTATCGTTAAGCAACATAAGCACAACAAAGGAAACCCCTTTACACAACATCACAAGATACTAACACACGTAGCATCCTAACATGTTTACTTATCAATCAACAAGAAAGTATTACTGTGCTATCACAAACCAACACAATCAAGTTATACACACAAGGTACTTTCTACTATATGCCAACAAGTTCGGGTTTTATCCCCAAAGTACTTCATACATTAACTCTTTAAAAGATCGTTACTTTCACAATGTCACACAATACCGTAGTATAAAATAGAGTGACTATCCTTTTAAAGTAAATCAATTACTTCTCTTAGTAAAATCAAGTAGCAACATTCTTTCCAATGATCAAGTTTGCCTAATTTCCAATGTTCAAGTTTCTCATTTTAGAAAGGTTTCAGTAGTTCATAGTCTTATTCATTTAAGAATATAATTCTCCTTTAAACTATCTCGAGAAACATAAGTCTTATACGTGAGTAGGATATTCTTGTTTATAACAATCTTATTACAAAGACCATGATCTAGGAAATATCATTTTGTCTCATCTTAGCTTCTATGCAGATGGAAGTTTCTCGGGTTTTAATAATACTTAATCACAAAACATTTCCTTTTATTAACGCCGCAGTGGTTTGTCGATACACATTCGATTTCAAATCAAGAAACATTCTTAAGCCGTTATACCTAACTTCCCATAAAGCTAGTATAACTCTTAAGTTTTCAAAACCAAGTATTACTTCTTCTTTCAAAATGATTCAAAATCTTTTGAAATACTTCAAGTTCTTTATTAACACATAACAAGCCGCTTATAATTCAAATCGCTTACCTTTTAAAGACCACAAGTATTTTCTTACCAACATAAAGTCGTTATAACCAACTTCCCATAAAGCCGTTATAACACTTTATGTTTTAGACCAATCAAATACATTTAGCACATGACGCTCACCGCACTACATAGTTCACACATATCACGCTAGAAGAGATAGGAAGAGGTTCACATACCTCGCGACGAGTATCGACTAATAGCAAAACGCCCAAGTACTTCCAACCGCCGGCTACTCCTGCCAAGTAGATCGCGCACACATAGTACTTTAACCTATAAGGCCACAGGCGCTATTAACATTTAGATCCCCTGTAGAACATTCTACAGAAAATTCAAAGACCTCCCGCAACAACAGAAATCTCCTCCTCTATCGAGGCCGCCACCAAGCCAACCGGGGGTTATACGCCTAACCCTAACTGCACAATTCTACCCACTGCACAACTACACAAGTCTCATCGAATACACCCATGTAATTACACTCAAGATTCTACTTTAAATTCGTGCTTAAGTCAAAAGACATTGCCGATAACTACGCTCACTTCTATATATAGTATACTTCAACTATATATTCTAACAATATGTAATTTCCAATTACAATAGAGGACAAGATAATTACCTCGATAAGCCCATAATTATCCTAGTTAAAGTCGATCCGGGCAATCGTTTAGCTCCAACTCAGCGCTCCAACCCGCTCTAAACCACCCTTAGAAGTTCTAACCAACTTCTACATACTACTCCAACAAACCATGGAGATTTTCCTAGGGTTTCGGTTTGGTGACCGACGGAAGTATAATAGTATATCCGGCTTTTCAGATAGGTATAACCTTAGAATACTACTGTATAAGGCTAAGGTAATTGGGCATTATAACAATACTTTGAGAGTATTTCTACCAAGAGAGTGGTATTATACGAAGCAACTAGGCAGTGGGGTACCGGCTAGCACCCTAGGAGTGGGGTATACCTCGGCCTACCCCACTGTGGGGTACTCGGCCGGGAAGGGTGCTCTCGGCTAAGCCTCACAAAGGGGGACGAAACACAACAAGGGAGGAGAGTTTAACACTTAAAGATTTGTGGAAAGGATGAAGAATTCATCAAAGGGAGAGGGTATTTATAGGTCAAGGGACGGCCAATCAAAGGCCAAGATCAATCCACGTGTTAGGCAAGTGTAGGGCTAGGATTTACCAAACACAAATATCCTACCTACCCTTGACTTTGTCAAGGCACAAAAACGTGCCTTCCTTTGACCATTTCGCCCAAGTTGACGATTTCGCCACCAATCGGAGGTGCCGTGGCGCCTCTTGTTGGTCCAAAATGTTTCGCCTCTAAAAATCCGCAAAAATTAAAATGACATAGCCGGAAATTCCCTACGAAAGTGTGAAAACGTTTCACTAAAAACGACTCTAACCGTGTTGTGCACAAAATTAAATCGCCAAGCCTACTTGAAGTTCGAATTTCTACGCACGCCCCTCGCGCATACTGGAAATACGGTATAACATTCGCACTCATAATGACTCAACGTCTGGCAACAAATCCGCTAGGTCCGCTAAGGTCCAACGATCGTATCGTTACGGTAATTATTAACTACTCGCACATTTACCACCCATCACTCACTGTGATCACCCAAAGGTTCTCATGGATTCAGCTTTATTTCTTTACACTTGGTTGCTCTCTTTTCATCAAGTTGTACCTTTCCGCATCCCAAACTTATTTTTTTAGCGCACGTACATAGCCTTCATATCGATCCGGTCCCAATCTTTGGAGTTACAAAATTAAACAATACAAGGCCCATTCCGCTCTCGCAACTGGTTCCGTGGAATGCGCCCACGAACCCATAAACGATTAACTAGACTTGGGCCTTACACTCGTGACTCGCCACGTGGCGGACTACTACCAACTAATCCCATTTCATTTCAAGCTATGGGGCGACCCTTAATAGATCCCCAACCCGACTCGGCGTCGCACTTAACTCTTACCCTCGGTCTGACTTAACTAAGGTCTCGACAGTTATCATATTCTCAGGCTCGCAATTTCCATGCTCCAAGCCTAACTTATCAGCCCCCCGCAACCGGGTAAAAAAACTTCGCAATATACTATAATCGGGTTGTCTTGTCCACAACAACCATACTTACTCCATACGGATCTCACCCGTACCATTCTCGAAATCCTACTACGTAGCTCAATCTATTAACATTGTCTTCCATTTATTCCCTGAATAATAACCTCTTAAGGGTCCATTTCCTTCTCGCATTTCATCATTTCCTAATTATCTCAAATTAGTACGTGAAACCTTGATGAGAATTCCTTAACCTTCATACCTTCCCTGATTTTATTTAGTCCTTACCCAATCTCGGTAATCTAAAATCATCCTAGGCAACACACGTGACCCCAAACATAAATCCGTAGTTGTATGTCACAATACCAACTATACTACAAACATTACCAACCCGGATACGCAATCCACATAATCCTTCCCGTCATCACCGCTTTCTCGTAGTCAAACAATCATAACTTGTTAGGGAGACGACCTAACCATACAACTCTATCGCACGATCTTAGAGTGAGAAGAATGGAAACTAATCCTAAATGTCCCGCAGCCTCCCGATTATAGATGTGGTGCACACCGATAATCAAGACTTACTAGACACGGTGTCAGACACTTTCCGAGGACTAATCGCTCGATACCACTTTTGTCACGACCCACTTCAAGCTCGCGTGCCCTACACTGGCACCCTTTTGGCATACATCGAGAATAGCAGGAACATACACAATCGATAAAATACTTAAACATAAAATAACAACAGTTAGCCGATAAGGCCACCTTCCGTAATTCAATACCAATAGAACAAGACATTTTGTTTTTCTTTACAACCCAATCCACTATGTGGGCTGCACTTAGAATAACATTCTTCAAGTGGGGTACCGCCATACCCCGAATGTACAACAACCGACAATACTGTGATAAGCCTCCGAAATGAGGAGCTTCTCACGGTGACAAAGGATCCTAAGAGCGAGGATCAAGAACTTTGTACTCCTGCAGCATGAACGCACTTCGGCGAGGTCAAGATACAACATGTACCAAATATGTGAACCAGAAATCAGAATGAAATCATAAGTCTAATAATAAACCGGAGACACGAATGATACTCAATTAAGACATTGTGCCTTACTAACAATGAGAGTAAATAGGTGTATACTTACAATATAAAGTAGGAAGCTCACGATCAAAACAGACCACCGTCCGCAGATCATTAAGTAATCCTATTCCTCGGGACTATTTCACCCGATAGATCGCGTGGACCCGCATGAGGTATTCCTCGCATGGGACTATTTCACCCGCATAAGCCCTTACGGACTCGCATGGTATTCTCGATAGGTCGGACCCGCACGGGACTATTTCACCGCATAAGCCCTACACTCGCACGAGGTATTCTCGCGATAGGTCGGACGCCCGCACGGGACTATTTCACCGCATAAGCCCTACGGACTCGCATGAGGTATTCCTCGCATAGGCTGGACCCGCCCGCATGGGACTATTTCACCCGCATAAGCCCTACGGACTCGCATGAGGTATTTCTCGCATGGGACTATTTCACCCGCATAAGCCCTTACGGACTCGCATGAGGTATTCCTCGCATAGGTCGGACCGCCCGCACGGGACTATTTCACCCACATAAGCCCTACGGACCGCATGAGGTATTCTCGCACGGGACTATTTCACCCGCATAAGCCCTTACGACTCGCACGAGGTATTCCTCGCATCGTGGGTAGCAAATCCACTAAATATGCAATGCCACAAACCCGGAACGACCCGCAATTATTCGAACTACTAGCACAAATTCGGCTATCACACATAACATAAGCACTACCGGCTTATCATACAATATATAAGCAAGTTAAGCAGTCCCCTAACTTCTTATTATTCTGTTTCATATACACTCTCATTTTAGTTTAGTTAAGGCACTAACATGTTCTTTATAAAAATCCGGGAATCTAACCCAAAGTACTACGTACTTCTATTCTTTCAAAATGACTCGTTTCATTATAAAACTTCCAAGATACTAATAACCGTAGTATCAAGTTACAATTTCTTTTTCAAGACAAGTCACAATACTTTTAGAAATAAAATTAGGCTTCTAAATCAAGTGACTTCTTCTCTCGTAAAAAACCTTAGGCAATTGATGCCTTCAAATCAAATTGCCTTTCAAATAAATCAAGCCATTTATCGTTCCATAAAGCCAATATAACCAACTCCCCATAAAGTCTTTATATTCACTTTATACCTAAGTCAAGTACAATTTCCTATCCAAGGGACTTATACGTTTAAAACGAAACAAGTGTCACATTCTTTAAAACTCTTCAAGTCCCTTAACATGCTTAAATTACTTAAGAGTAAACCATTCTCTTATTAACTTTCCATAAAGCTATTATAACCAACTTCCCATAAAGCCGTTATACTAGCTTTATACATTAGCAACTTACATACTTCTTTTAACCAAGAGACTTAAACTTTCCAACAAAACAAGTATCAAAATACTTTCAACATACTTAAAGTCTCTTATCTTTTGAAAACCAAGATATCCTTAATAATTAAACAAGTGAGTTAATTCTCTAACTCAAACAACTTGGCATTCTTAAAATAAGCCAAGGATATCAAATAGACTAGATTGTCAAAATCTTGCTCAGACGCATTACTATACATTTACAACTTAATCATGCTCAAGAGATAAGAAAGTTGCACATACCTCTTCGGTTTAATCCACTTGCTAAGTCCAATCGCCGTACGTAGTATGCCAACCTATAATGACCATAGTACGTCTATTAACTTCTAGTTTCAAACGTAGAATATTCCAAGTGCAAGTCACTAAATTCTACGAAAAATCGGACAAAGACTTCCTTTGTTTTTACTAACTTTGCCACCTTTTTCAAGGCCGAATACAATAACCAAACAGCCCCAATTGGCTCACCACAATTTATAAGGTAGTTCAATACAAATGAATAACCAAACAGCCCCAATTGGCTCACCACAATTGATAACAAACTAGTCTAAACTATAATGTCAATTCGGCAATTAGGCAACAATACAAATCGTTTCCAATTCCTTTTTAATCCAAGTGGTTTAGTATAACATGATAACAAGCCGCAATCGACATAACTACTACAATCCTCAAGAGGTAAACATGCGACGATTCTAATAAACGACCAAAATTGTATTTCAATTTCAAAAGGCTAATCATGTCCTTTTCTTCTAGGCTTCTACAATCCATGTCACTTATCAAACTTCATTACACAAATCACATGATCACTTATAACTTATCATAACGAGAAATCTTCAATTACAAAAGTAAAACGAAGATTATACCTCAATTAGCCCAATTATGATCCAAGATCACAAGTCGCTCCTTAGCAACTTTAGCTCCTCGTTTCGACGTTCCAAACCACTCCAAGCAACCCTTAGAAGCTTATAAAAGACTCTTCTTCAAGTTTCAACTCCAAAGTTGAATAACCCTTTAGGTTTTCGCCTTGCGACTAATACGAAAACACCATTTTTCCGGGATCTTTCTATTGAGAAACACTTACAATACCCTTAGGTACCTTGGTTTAAAATGGGGGAATTATTGGACAACAATTGAATTTTTTTTCTTGAAACCCTAAGCCTAGCCGAGAGCCTCTATTTTGCTCTTCAAAAATGGTTGCAAAATTTACTAAGTGTTGAAGCTTGTCTTGCACTAGCATACACATATAACAAGATGGAGGGTCAAGATTAAAACAAATGGGTGGTTAGGATGCACTTCACAAGGATCAAGCCAAGTGGCATTGACTTGGTCAACAATGTCAAGCTCTTGCCTTTGCAAGACTTGATCTTTTAAATTATGGTCAAATGACCATTTCCCCCATGTCAATTCGTCCAAGAGAATTAAGGGGGGGGGGGTGACACGTGTCGCCCTCCCGTTCGTCGCAATATTTCATTTTCTGACAAATTTCAAAATTCTGATAAATTTTTACTCGTCTCAAATCTTAACATTGATGAGTTCTTACGTACGTTCTTATAAACATATCCTGAAATTCCGGGGTGTAACATCGGGCATGGACATTGCCCGCATGCAGGCTTATGCACTTGGATGTGAGGAGCGGAGAAATCGACGGAAAGACCAAGATCGCAGAGGGCCGTAATAGCAGGTCCTTTGGTGACTTTCGAGGCGGACCGCCGAAGCAGACTAGTTATACGCCTCCGCCAAGCAGATTGGTCCTCCACAATCTTCGTGGCATCCAGAGTATTCAGCGTGTCGTGGCTCCAAGGGTTCAGATTTTCGGGAGAGTAGGGGTGTTAACCAGCTGAAGCCACCCCTACCTCGTTGTGGCCGCTGTGGTAGACTCCATAGTGGGAGTGTCGTGCTAGTTTGGGAGTTTGTCTTACATGCGACAGCAGGCCATTTTGCGAAACCGTCCACTGCAGGTAGCACCGGGGCACGCATCACTACGGATCTATGGCTGGTTCATCACCTTCATATGCGCCTGGGCAGTGAGGACTGATTAGAGTAAAGCGGTAGATACAGTATATCCTTACCCTCTAAAGACTTGTATGTATTGATGTTATGATAATGTGTTAAATGTTATGTTCGGATAGCTTTGTGCTAAAATATGATTTCAAAACTGGTTAGTGAGAAAGGGTAAGCTCAAAGTAGATAATGATGAACCTTAGAATATTACAGTAGAGACCTTAGATGTAAGGCCGTCTTGAGTACCAGACTTTGCGGGTGATCTTTGTCAGAATGTATAAGTATACGTGGAGAAATTGTGGGAAAATTTCCTTGGGTAGTGTAAAATGGAAGTGGTAGCTTTCATGACCTGTATAGGTAAGATTGTTCCGGATCAGGGAACAAGAGCTTGATGCGTTAAGTGGGTCGGGTTGGGGCCATGTTGCAGGCCAACCCGCGGCTGCTTCGGTGGGGTCAGCTCTGGGTGGTCCCGCCGTGGTAGGTCACGAGGGTGCTAGGCCCAAGATTAGATGACCATCATATGAGTTCGTGGATATGTTCGACCAGAAGCGGATCGTGAAGGCCGGGAATGGCCTTAAGGGAGTTTGAGGCTAGTAAGATGACCAAGTTTGGAGGTGGTGACTCCAAAGTTTTGGGAACCGGCGATGGCGAAGTGTGGTACGATACTAGAAGAGTTCAAGTGTTCGAAGCGGCACGACGAGTAAGGAGGAAGAGAACGTGCGTTATTTCGTGGCGGGCGTGGCGTTGGCAACTTGTTAGAAGAACTTCATCGTTATCCGTCTTGAGAAGGAACATTCGGACGAATGTTTCTAAGGAGGAGAATGTTATACCGTATTTCAGTATGTACGTAAGGCGACGAGAAAAGTTTGAGCCTTAAAGTAGGCAAAGTGGCGAATTTGTACACAAGTGCGAAAAGAATCGTTTTTCGACGAAACGTTTTACTAGAATTGCGAAGGGAAAATTCCGGCTATGTCATTTCTAATTTTTGCGGATTTTTCCGAGAGACGAAACATTTTGGACCAACGGGAGGGTGACATGTGTCACCCTCACATTGGAAGGAAGTGGGCAAGAATGGACGAAATGGGTGGCTTTGGTTAGGTAGATATTTTGTGCAAGTTGGTGTGGTAGATGGATAAGGTACACATGGTTAAATCCTAGCCCTACACTTGCATGGCACTTGGCTTGATCTTGGCCATTGGTTGGCCATTGCTTGACCTATAAATACCCCTCTAAGTTGAAGACTTTCTTCATCCAAACTTGAGCAATCTTTCTAAGTCTCAAATACTCCCTCCCCCCTTATGGTAGTTCGTCCGCCACCACCCTCCCCCTTTGAGAGGCCTCACCGAGCCTACCCCCTAGCCTAGTTGTTTTCGTATAATACCCTCTTTTGTGGTATAGAAATACTCTCCTAGTATTGTTATAATGCCCAAATACCTTGGCCCAAATATCTTGTAGTATTCCCAAGGTTACCTCTATACGAAAAGCCCGGAAAATACTATTATACTTCCTTTAGCCACAAAACGAAACCCTAAGGAAAACCTTCATAGTCGGTTGAAGTGTTAAATAGAAGTTGCGCAGAACTTCTTGTTATACCCCGTATTTCCAGAGTATGTACGTAAGGGAATACGTACAAAAAGTTTAGCCTTAAAGTTTAGGCTTGGACGATTTCTTTGGGCACAACTCACAAAACGAATAGTTTTCCGACGAAACGTTTCCACAGCTTTCGTAGGGTAAATTCCGGCTATGCCATTTCTAATTTTTGCGGATTTTTCCGAGAGACAAAACATTTTGGACCAACGGGAGGGCGACACTTGTCACCCTCCAATTGATGGACTTGAAATCGTCCATTTGGACGAATTGGACATGGTGATCACGTTTTTTGTGCCTTGTGCACAAGTCAAGGAGTTGGTAGGATATTTGTGTATAGTTAATCCTCACCCTACACTTGCCTTGCACTTGTCTAAATCTTGGCCATTGGTTGGCCACTTCTTGACCTATAAATACCCCCTTAGAGATGAAGAGTTCTTCATCCACAAAGCTTTCAAGTCTTGAAAATCCTCTCCTCTCCCTTGTAGCCTTTTGGTCCAACACCTCCCCTCCCTTGAAGGCCCTGGCCGAATACACCCCCTCTAGCCTAGTAGTTTGGCGAGGCCCCTAGCCTAGCCAAAAATCTACCCTCCCTTGGTAGAAAAGTTGTCTTCTTGTATTGTTATAATGCCCAAAATACCCTAGCCCAAATACCTTAGTACTTAGTAGAAGTTGTGAAGAACTTCTAAGGTTTCCTTGGAGCATACAACTTAGGAGCAAAACCTTGCTCAGGCGCGACTTTTTCTAGGATAGTATTGGGCGTACGGAGGTAACGAATCCTAACCCGCTGTTGAATTAGAGAATATATCTGTTGTAGTATAAGAATAAGTATTAAATACTTAGAAGATTATTGTAGAATAGAATTGAACTGCTACTACGTAGAAGGGTTTAAAGAAGAATAATCAAATCAGATTTACATAGGATGTCTTCACAAGAGACTTATATAGCTCACGGTAGGAAGAGCTGCCCGACTGGCCGTAGAATTGTGAACCCTCTGAATAGAATGACCTTCAGAGTAGTCTTTGATAGATATCCGTGACTATTATAGGTGACTCTCTGCGCGACATATTCACTTGGCGGTGGTTTTCGAGAAGGTATGTGATTCTTCCTAAAGCATGATATTTTACAATATATATAGTCGGTAGACGTATATGTGTTAACTAAAATATAACTACGGCAATGTCTTTGACTTAAGCCCGAATAATACTTACGTGAATGCCTCACGGCTTAAGCCCGAATAATAAAAATCGAAAGCATTTCATAAGAATATCAATCATTCTTAAATGTAAGAGAACTAATTGGTTTTAAACGAAGCTTAAGAGTTATACTAGCCTTATGGGAAGTTAAGTATAACCACTTACGATTTATAAAAGAAACAGTTTGCCTCTGGGTTTATAACTGACTTATATTGAATTGTGAAAAGACTACTAAGATGGTTTGATAAGTAGACATGATATGATGCTAGGTGGGGTAGTGTCTTGTAACGCTTGTAAAAAGAGTATTCTTGTTGTGCTTATGTTGTTTAACGATAGTCGTTAGGTTAGTGTAGCATCACTCACCTCTTGACATATTACCGGGGGTTAAGCTGCCCTCCGATGCGGGGTAGACTCAGGCGGTCTGGGACCATGATTCGAGAATACCTCATGCGGGTCCAAGGGACCTATGCGGAGCTACGGGAGTTCCAGGTTAGTGTGCGGGGTTATACCTCATGCGGTCCATGTGGCCATGCGGACGACGAGTCCGTGCGACGCCGAGAGTAGCTACCGACGCGGGGTTATGTACTATGCGGGCCTATGTGATTGGCCTATGCGACTACGAGTCCGTGATTAGGCTCGTGATGGTGATACTACGGGCAATTGGCCCTGCTTCGATCATTCGCAGCCTAGAAAAGACCTGTTACAGTTTACCTATTGCTGCTCTTGTTTGTGATGTGGCACTATGTGCGGTTTCCTTGGTTGTTTCATACATACTTGCAAAACTGTTTTTAAAATGATATGTTTCATTTAAGTATTTTTACAGTTTCATATACTTAGTACCTGTTGTACTGACCTCCTTCGGGGGGCTGCGTTCATGCCGCAGGTAAGGGCAAGCAGGTGCTAGATCCACATTCTTAGGATCTCTACGTTGGTGTCGGGAGCTCCATCTTTTCCGGAGGCTCTACTTTTGGGTATGATCTCCCTGTTGTAGATAGTTTTGTACAGTCAGGGTATGGCGGGGCCCTGTCCCGCCATAGTTGTATATTTCCTTAGAGGTCTGTAGTCATGTTGTATGCGATGTCGGATGTCGCTAAACCATGTTTATATATATACGAAAGCGATGTTTTCACATAAACGGTGTCTTGTTTTATAAACTGTTTCATGTCTTGCTTTATATTTCCGCTGATTACTCTGATGTATGACTACTTGGGTGCCCAGAAAGGCACGATCACGCCCCGAACGGTCGTGACAAAAGTGGTATCGAGCGCTTAATCCTCTGAACGTGTCGACAGACCGTATCTAGTAGAGTCTTGATTATCGGTGTGTTGTGCACCACACCAATAATCAGGAGGCTATAAGATATTTAGGATTGGTTTCCATTCTTCTCATTCTGAGATCGTGCTTTAGAGCTGTGTTATAGGTTGGACCCCTCTAACGTATTCCTTTCTGAATGCTTATGCCTCCACGTAAGGCAACCCGGCCGAAGGGCAAGGCGGCGGAGCCGCTAGCAGACACCCAGAGTCACGAGGCTCGTGCCCGGGCTATACGAGACGGCGAGTTCTATGACGCCGCCAGCCAAAGACAAGCACTCCACACCTCTCCCGCCCCACAGGCGGAGAGTTAGGTACTGCGAGATGGCCAGCCTTTTGGCTAAAGTTGTGGCCCGACATGAGAGACCGGATGCTGGCGATTCAGTTCAGCTCGGCGCCACGGCCGCACCGTGGTACACGAGGCGTATAGTTTAAGGCTACGAGATTTCGAGTTGTAGCCGCAGTTTTACTGGGTCGGCGGAGGATGATCCGCAGGAGTTCATCCGCCGCCTTGCAGGATCATGAGGTGATCAAGGCCTCGAGACAGTCTGTGACGCCGGTTCACATCGGCCGCGTGATACCGCGATCGATTGGTTTGATTCACGGGAGTTATCCCGGAGAGCACGCGTCCCACTACTGGGATGAGTTCTCGAGGCTTTCTCACTCACTTCGCCTCACAGATGAGAGGCGCGGGCCGATAGATTTTTACTCGAGGCAGAGGACGACCGTCGGGAGTACAATGTCGAGTTTGATTCATCGCTCGATATGTCCCGGCATTGGTAGCAGATATGGAGGATAGGGTGCACCGCTATGTCACGGGCTGAAGCGACTATATGGCCGAGTCGTGTGCGGGTGTTTCTCCGGTGTATGGACATTACCCGCACGCAGCTCATGCTCTTGGATGTGAGAGCGTAGAGACCGCCGGGTTGACAGTGAAGGTTAAGACCAGGACGGCAGGTCTTTTGGTGGCTATCGTGGTGGCGGCCTCGCAGCGAGCCAGATTTGCACCACGGCCACCAGAGCACTCTGCGCCGCCCTCGCCGCAGCCAGGATATTCGAGGCGCACAGTGGCCCCGGACTTCGAGACGCCAGGCGGCGATGCGGCGATCGGGACCACCTCACCGGTGTGGCCGACGGGACCACCTCTCGGTGTGGCCGACGGTAGATCCCACGGGAGTTGTGGTGCTACGAGTTTGTTTGATTGTGGCGGCATGGTCACTATGCGAGGAACCGTCACTGGCAAGGCGGCAGATGGTAGGGTCACCACAGTTCTTTCGTCGGGTCTTCTTCATCCCCGACAGTTACTCGCCCTGGAGGGCAAGGTACTCATGGACCGGCAGGTCGCGGCAGAGGTCGTGGCTCGGGTCCCAGTTCTAGCGGTCCTCAGAACCGCATTTATGCTTTGTCCAGCCGACAGGATCAGGAGGCCTCACCTGATGTCGTCACAGGTACCTTATCAGTTTCTGGGTTTGATGTGTATGCTTTGATAGATCCAGGTTCTACTCGCCCCATATATCTCCCTTGTTGCTAGTAGGATAGGGATAGAGCCCGAGTCCATAGACCCTTTCGAGGTAGCTACGCCATGGGTGATTCGGTGGTAGCTCGGCGGGTATATAGAGCTTGTCTGTGACTATTTGATCGTCGGACCTAGCCGACTTGATAGAGTTGGAGATGACCGACTTCGACGTGATTATGGGGATGGATTGGCTAGCTTCTTGCTACGCCAATGTTGACCGCAGAGAGAGTAGCGGTTCCAGTTTCTGAGGAGCCGGTTGTTGAGTGGGAGAGCACCAGACGCTGGAAGGTAGGTTTATTTCCTACCTCAAGGCTAGGAAGATGGTGCAGAAGGGTATATCTACCATCTCGCTCGGGTGTTTGATCTCAAGGCTGCGGTACGATTTTCGCCGGTTCCAATAGTCGTGAGTTCCCAGACGTGTTTCGGATGACCTCCGGGTATCCTCCGAGAGGAGATTGAGTTTTGTATTGACATATTGCGGACACTCGGCCTATTTCCATTCCGCCATATAGAACGGCACCGCCGAGTTGAGAGAGTCAAGGATCGCCTTAGAGATTTCTGGAGAAGCGGCTTCATCGTGCCTAGTGTTTCTCCCCGGGAGCACCGTATTGTTCGTGAAGAAGAAGGGCGGGGCCGCCGCGCATGTGTGTTGATTACAGCAACAAGGTGACCATTAAACGAATACCCCTTCCTGTGATTGATGATTTGTTCGACCGATTGCGGTGCGAGATGTTTCTCAAGATTGATCGCGATCGGCTATCATCAAAGTAGTCGAGAGGTGGATGTCCCTAGATGCATTCAGGACCCGTGCGGGCATTATGAGTTCGTGGTCATGTCTTTTGGTGACCAATGCTCGTGGTATTCATGGATTTGATGAACCGTGTTCAAACCATTTTTGGACACGCTTTGTGATAGTGTTCATTGATGATATCCTCGTTTATTCTCGCCAAAGCGAGAGCATGCGAGCATTTGAGGATCAGGCCGAGTTCTCGAGAAGCAGCTTGTGCCAAGTTTTCCAAATGTGAGTTTTGGTTGACTTGATGGCGTTTCTTGGGCATATTGTCGGGTGATGGCATTCGAAGTCGACACGCCAAGATCGAGGCGATCGAGACTTGGCCTGCACCTACTACTCCGATGAGGTTCGCGATTTCGGGCCTTGCAGATATTATCGACGGTTCGTAGAAGTTTGCTTCTATCTCGCACCATTGACTAGGTGACTCGTAAGGCGGCCAAGTTTGATGGATGATGCTTGTGGCGGGGTTTCGATTCTTTGAAAGAGAGGGCGGCGCCCGTTCTTACTCTTCCGGAGGTCGGATGGTTATGTCGTGTATTGTGATCGTCGGGCATCGGGTTGGGATGTGTGTTGATGCAGCATGGCGGGGTTATAGCATATGTATCCCGACTTGAAGAAACACGAGAGGAACTACCCCACCCATGATTTGGAGTCGCGAGTGATTCACGCTTTGAAGATCCGGAGGCACTATTTGTATGGGGTTCACGTGGATATTTATACTGACCACAAGAGCCTCCAAGATATCTTCACCAGAGGAGTGAACTTACGGCAGACGGTGGTTAGAGTTTCTTAAGGATTACGATGTTGATATCTGTACCACCCGGGAAGGCCAATGTTGTGGCGTATGCTCTTAGTCGTAGGTCGATGGGGAGCCTATCGGATGTGCAGCTAGAGAGGAGGGACATGGTTCGTGATTTGCATCAGTTAGCGAGCCTTGGTGTCCGTTTGATTGATTCTGATAGCAGTGGGGTTAGAGTTCGTGAGGTTGCCGAGTCTTCCATCGTCGAGGAGGTGAAGAGGCAACAGTTCGAGGATCCAGCTTTGATTCGATATCGTGATACAGCTCTTCGTGAGGGCAAGGGTCCTTTTGAGGTAGCACCTGATGGGGTGCTAAGGTTTGAGGGCAGATTGTGTGTTCCAGATGTTTCAGGACTTCGCGTGAGTTCTTGGGGAAGCACTGCGCAAGCGTTACTCTATCCATCCGGTCGACCAAGATGTACCACGACCTTAGATCTGTATTGGTGGGATGGCGAAGAGGACGCTGCGAGTTCGTAGTTCAGTGTCCGTGTTGTCAGCAGGTGAAGGTAGAGCACCAGAGGCCTGGTGGTTTGTTACAGGCGATAGAGATCCCGACCTGGAAGTGGGAGGTAATCAACATGGATTTTATCACAGGATTACCTCGCACTCAGAGGAGACATGATTCTATATGGGTTATCGTCGACAGGCTGACAAAATCAGCCCATTTTCTTCCCGTCAGGACGACTTTTTCGGCTGAGGATTATGCCAGACTTTACATCCGAGATCGTCGATCGCATGGAGTCCCTACTGATCATATCGCATGAGGAGCCCGGTTACGGCTAACCGGAGGTCCTTCCAGAGGGTTTAGGGACGGTGAGCACAGATCGCATTTCATCCACAGACAGACGGACAGGCAGAGCGCACTATCCAGACTCTTGAGGATATGCTGCGAGCCTGTGTTATTGACTTCAGTGGTAGTTGGGAGGATCATTTGCCTCTAGTTGAGTTCGCGTATAATAATAGCTACCACCCAAAGATTCGGATGGCGCCTTATGAGGCCTTGTATGGGAGGAAGTGCAGATCGCCTCTAGGTTGGTTCGATGTGGGCGGCGGCTAGTGGGACCAGATTTGGTACAAAGATGGATAAGGTGAAGCTTATCCGAGAGCGGCTATTATCAGCTCAGAGTCGACAGAAGTCGTATGCAGATCATCGTCGTCGGCATCTTGAGTTCGAGGTTCATGATTGGGTTTTCCTAAAGGTGTCACCCATGAAGGGTGTGATGAGATTCGAATAAGGAAACTCACCACAGGTACATTGGGCGTTTGATTGTCCGAGGCAGGCAAGGTTGCCTATGAGTTGGATCCGCCGTCCGATCCGGAGGCAAAGTGCATCCGGTTTTCACGTATCTATCTTTGAGGAGATGTATCGGATCCATCTAGGGTACACCGATTGACGATGTCCAGTGACCAGGGGTTATCGTATGAGAGATTCCCATAGCGATAATCGATCGTCAGGTTAGGCGTCTGCGGACCAAGGACGTGGCTTCCGTCAAGGTCTTGTGGCAGAACGAGCTCAGAGAGGAGATGACGTGGGAAGCTGAGGAGGACATGAGGCAGAAGTATCCTCACCTATTCCCCACACCTCCAGGTAATTCACTTTCCTACTTGTAAATTTTCATTATCGTTTATGCCTAAGTGTTGTTTTGTGGCCGCGTGTGGCATTTGCAAACTGTTTAAGTTATGAAGAATCTTATCGTTAATCGTCTTGGGAAGGAACATTCGACGAATGTTTCTAAGGAGGGGAGAATGTTATACCCCGTATTTCCAGAGTATGTACGTAAGGGAATACGTACAAAAAGTTTAGCCTTAAAGTTTAGTCTTGGACGATTTCTTTGGGCACAACTCACAAAACGAATAGTTTTCCGACGAAACGTTTCCACAGCTTTCGTAGGGTAAATTCCGGCTATGCCATTTCTAATTTTTGCGGATTTTTCCGAGAGACGAAACATTTTGGACCAACGGGAGGGCGACACTTGTCACCCTCCAATTGATGGACTTTAAATCGTCCATTTGGACGAATTGGACATGGTGAGCACGTTTTTTGTGCCTTGTGCACAAGTCAAGGAGTTGGTAGGATATTTGTGTATAGTTAATCCTCACCCTACACTTGCCTTGCACTTGTCTAAATCTTGGCCATTGGTTGGCCACTTCTTGACCTATAAATACCCCTTAGAGATGTAAGAGTTCTTCATCCACAATTCTGTTCAAGTCTTGAAAATCCTCTCCTCTCCCTTGTAGCCTTTTCGTCCAACACCTCCCCCCCTCCCCTTGTGAAGGCCCTTGGCCGAATACACCCCCCTCTAGCCTAGTAGTTTGGCCGAGGCCCCCCCCCCTAGCCTAGCCGAAATCTACCCCCCTCCCTTGGTAGAAAAGTTGCCTTCTTGTATTGTTATAATGCCCAAAATACCCTAGCCCAAATACCTTAGTACTTAGTAGAAGTTGTGAAGAACTTCTAAGTTTTCCTTGGAGCATACAACTTAGGAGCAAAACCTTGCTCAGGCGCGACTTTTTCTAGGATATTATTGGGCTTACCGAGGTAACTAATCCTAACCCTCTTTTGAATTAGAGAATATATACTGTTGTAGTATAAGAATAAGTATTAAATACTTAGAAGAATATTGTAGAATAGAATTGAACTGTTACCACAGTAGAAGGGTTTAAAAGAAGAATAATCAAACTGTACTTACATAGGACTGTTTTCACAGTAGACTTATATAGCTCACCGGGTAGGGAAGTGCTGCCCGACTTTCCGTAGAATTGTGAACCCTCTGTTTAGAATGACCTTCAGAGTAGTCTTTGATAGATATTTGTGACTATTATAGGCTGACTCTCTGCGCGCGACATATTCAACTTGGCAGGTGGTTTTCGCTGAGAAGGTATGTGATTCTTCCTAAAGCATGATATTTTACAATATATATAGTACGGTAGACGTACATGTGTTAACTAAAATATAACTACGGCAATGTCTTTGACTTAAGCCTGAATAATACTTACTAAGAATGCCTCACGGCTTAAGCTCGAATAACACTTACTAAGAATGCCTCACGGCTTAAGCCTGAATAATAAAAATCTGAAAGCATTTCATAAGAATACTGAATCATTCTTAACAGAAGAGAACTAATTGGTTTTTAAACAGAAGCTTAAGAGTTATACTAGCCTTATGGGAAGTTAAGTATAACCACTTAAGATTGATAAAAGAAACAGTTTGCCTATGTGTTTATAAACAGGACTTATATCAATTGTGAAAAGAATAATAAGATGGTTTGATAAGTAGACATGATATGATGCTAGGTGTGTTAGTGTCTTGTAACGCTTGTAAAAAGTATTCTTGTTGTGCTTATGTTGTTTAACGATAAGTCGTTAGGTTAGTGTAGCATCACTCACCTCTTGACATACAGGGGTTAAGTCGCCTCCGACGCGGGGTAGACTTCGGTGATGGGACCATGATTCGAGAATACCTCACGCGGGTCCAAAGGACCTATGCGAGCTACGGGAGTTCCGAGTTAGTGTGCGGGGTTATACCTCACGCGGTCCATGTGGCTGCGGACGACGAGTCCGTGACGACGCCGAGTAGCTACCCTCGACGCGGGGTTATGTACTTACGCGCCTATGTGATTGGCCTATGCGACTACGAGTCCGTGATTAGGCTTGCATGGTGATACTACGCAATTGGCCTGCTGATCATTCGCAGCCTAGAAAAACTCGCTGATTTACCTATTCTTTGCTCTTGTTTGTGATGTGGCACTATGTGCGGTTTCCTCGGTTGTTTCATACATACTTGCAAAACTGTTTTTAAAATGATATGTTTCATTTAAGTATTTTTTTACAGTTTCATATACTTAGTACCTGTTGTACTGACCTCCTTCGGGGTGCGTTCATGCCGCAGTAAGGGGCAAGCGGTGCTAGATCCACATTCTTAGGATCTCACGTTGGTGTCGGAGCTCCATCTTTCCGGAGGCTCTACTTTTGGTATGATCTCCTGTTGTAGATAGTTTTGTCTGATCCAGGGTATGGCGGGGCCCTGTCCCGCCATAGTTGTATATTTCCTTAGAGTGCTGTAGTCATGTTATGCGATGTCGGATGTAATCGCTAAACCATGTTTATATATATACGCCGAAAGCGATGTTTTCTCACATAAAGCGTGTCTTGTTTTATAAACTGTTTCATGTCTTGCTTTATATTTCCGATTTCTCGATGTATGACTACTTGGGTGCCCTGAGGCACGATCACGGGCCGGGCAGTCGTGACACTTCTAAAGGTTGTTTGGAGCGAATTGGAGCGCGCGGAGTAGGAGCTAAACCTTGCTCAGGATCGACTTTAAACTTGGATAATTTTAGGCTCATCGAGGTAAATACTACTGTCCTTCTATTGTAATTGGGAATTATATACTGTAGTAGTATATAAATGAATATAAGATTCATAGAAGAGAATTGAACTGTAATAGAAGGATATTACAGAAAAGACTTGAATCAAATCACATCGTAAGAATATTAGAGTAGAAGATTAAATCAGATTTACATGTGTATCTGATGAGAGACTTATAACCTTTTTGGTTGAATGTTCTGCGAGTAGCATGAACTACTTGGAAGGTGGACAAGGCTAGCCGGGTTATAGCCATGGAGCGTTTTGCTTATAGTCGATAATCGTCGCGAGGTATGTGATTCTTCATATACTCTTGAGCATGAAGTATTTTAAAAGAATACATATAGTACGGTGGGCGACGTGTGGCAATGTCTTTTGACTTAAGCCGAATAATATGTATATATAATATGGTAGACGTCGTGTGCTAATCGAATATAGTTGTGCGGCAATGTCTTTTGACTTAAGCTGAATAATAAGAACCTTGAAATATTTTAAAAGGAATATATATATAGTACGGTAGACGTACGTGTGTTAACTGAATGTAGTGTTACGGCAATGTCTTTTGACTTAAGCCTGAATAAGAAGAATCTTGAAGTATTTCAAAAGAAATAAGAAACCTTTTTGAAAGAAGAGTAATACTTGGTTTCGAAAACATAAGAGTTATACTAGCTTTATGGGAAGTTAGGTATAACGTCTTAAGAGAGATAAAAAGAATGGTTTACTGATTTTTAGAAGTTAAGAGACTTAATCTTAAAAGATAAGAGACTTGACTTAATTGTATTGATATGAAGTTTGTTAAAAGTGTGAAACCTCATTCGTGAGTAATGAGTACTTGGTTTAAAAGGAATAATGTTTTACTGATTTCGGAAATCAGAATGAGTATCGACAAACCACTACAGCGTTAATAAAGGAAAATGTATTGAATAATGAAGTATTGTATTAAAACCAGTAGAAACCTCCATCTGCATAGAAGCTAAGATGAGACAAAATGATATTACATTTTCTAGATCATGGCTGCTTTAATAAATGGTTATAAACAAGAATAAACTGCTCACGCCTATGGCATATGTTACTCAATTGTTTTAAAGGAGATTAAGACATCGAACTATGAAACTTTTCTAAAATAAAGAGACTTGAGTAATTGAAATTAGGCAAACTGGAACTCTAGGGAAAAGAAAGGCATTGTTTTGTCTTAAATTGGTTTAAAACATAAAGTGTTATAACAGCTTTATGGGAAGTTAGTTATAACGACTTTATGAGAACAAAAGAAGGGTTTTATCATTGGTTTTAATGTGGTAACTTGACTTTAAAAAGAGAAGTGTTTTGGTCCAAAAAGAAGGCATGGTATTGCCTTAATGTGGTTTTAAAAAGGAAGGTATGGAAGTTGTTTTGGTTTACTTAAAAGATGTAAGTCACTCTATTTTTATACTACGGGTATCGGGTGACTTTTATAAAAGGAATGGATCTCTTAAAAGGAATTTAACGTACGTAGTACTTTAGGGTTAAAACCCGGACTTTGGCATAAAATGAAAGTACCTTGAGTTATGTATAACTTGCCTATGCTTGTGTCACGACCCGAACCCGGGCCCGTGACTGGTGCCTTACCCCGGGCACCCAAGTAGACATACATCAGAGTAATCAGCGGAACATAAAGACAATACATGAAACCAGTGTAATAAGACAGTGAAATAAGAAGACAAAGCAACCAAAAGCAGTTACCTTCGGATAAATATAAATAGCAACTTTTTCAACATGAACAGTTTAATCCTTTTTACAAACCCTTCCCACAACAGTACTACAGACCTCTAAGAATGATATGACAACAATGGCGGGACAGGGCCCCGCCAAACCCCTAAATGTAAACACTTACGACGACAGGGGACTATACCACTGATAAGCCTCCGGAGAAACAGAGCTTCCCAAACGCTGAAACTGTGACCCTGAGAGCTAGGATCAACGACTGGTGTACCTCAACCTGCGGCATGAACGCAGCCCCCCGAAGGAGGTCAAGATAACAGTGCAAGTATGTGGCGAAAATACATATCGTAAATGAAATCATAGCATTCATATAAAGCAGGAGACATGTATGATAACCAAACTACAGTTTACAACAAAGCAGTCATGTCAAGTCAGGGACTCACGCCCTCAAGTCATCACTCAAATATAACAATGGGTCTCAGGCCCACAACATCAATCATGCCTGGAATACCTTCCTCACCGCGGCGATCTATGATATAAAAGCACCAAGGAACACACATGAACACGGGTCCCACGTGTCATAATAAAACATGCGGGGTAAGTCGAAGGCATAGCCGACTACTAAAAACCCACAGTACCAACAAGGTCATGAATTGTATCATAAGATCTGTCTAGACCGTCACATGATCAAAGCCGCCACTTGCCGCGATATCGATGTACGCGTCTAACCTCGAACTCCGCTGACTCCGCATAGGCCAATCTCATCGGCCCGCATGAGGTATTCCCGCATCGAGGTAGCTACTCCGGCATCGCCCCGACTTCGCGATCCGCATGGCCACATGGACCGCATGCCCATAAAGGACGACACTAACACGGAACTCGTAGCTCGCATAGGCCCTCGGGACTGCGTAGGTATTCTCGAATCATAGGTCCATCGACCGCTGAGTCTACCCGCAGACGGAGGCGCTTAACCCTAATCATCTCAAGAGATGAGTGATGTAAAATACTAACACAACAACTTATCGTTAAGCAACATAAGCACAACAAAGGAAACCCTTTACTCAACATCACAAGATACTAACACACGTAGCATCCTAACATGTTTACTTATCAATCAACAAGAAAGTATTACGGGCTATCACAAACCAACACAATCAAGTTATACACACAAGGTACTTTCTATATGCCAACAAGTTCGGGTTTTATCCCCAAAGTACTTCATACATTAACTCTTTAAAAGATACGTTACTTTCACAATGTCACACAATACCCGTAGTATAAAAATAGAGTGACTATCCTTTTAAAGTAAATCGATTACTTCTCTTTGTAAAATCAAGTAGCAACATTCTTTTCCAATGATCAAGTTTGCCTAATTTCCAATGTTCAAGTTTCTCATTTTAGAAAGGTTTCGTAGTTCATAGTCTTATTCATTTAAGAATATAATTCTCCTTTAAACTATCTGAGAAACATAAGTCTTATATGTGAGTAGGATATTCTCGTTTATAACAATCTTATTACAGCAGCCATGATCTAGGAAATATCATTTTGTCTCATCTTAGCTTCTATGCAGATGGAAGTTTCTACTGGTTTTAATAATACTTACTTATTCAAAACATTTTCCTTTATTAACGCTGCAGTGGTTTGTCGATACACATTCTGATTTCCGAAATCAGTAAAACATTCTTAAGCCGTTATACCTAACTTCCCATAAAGTTAGTATAACTCTTAAGTTCTCAAAAACCAAGTATTACTTCAAGTTCTCTATTAATCACATAACAAACCAGTTATAGTTCAAATCAGTTACCTTTTAAAAACCACAAGTATTTTCTTACCAACATAAAGCTGTTTATAACCGACTTCCCATAAAGCCGTTATAACACTTTATGTTTTAAATCAACTAAATACATTTAGCACGTATCGTCACCGTACTACATAGTTCACATATCATGCTAGAAGAGATAGGAAGAGGTTCACATACCTCGCGACGAGTATCGACTAATAGCAAAACGCTCCAAGTACCTCAAACCGTCGGCTACTCCTTAGCCCGTAGATCGCGCCACACGTAGTACTTTCAACCTATAAGGCCACAAGGCGCTTATTAACATTTAGGTCTAACCGTAGAACATTCTCTGTAAAATTCGCAAGATTCTCCCACACAACAGCGTAAATCTCCTCTCTATCGAGGCTGCCAAGCCAACCGAGGGGGTTATACATCTAACCCTAACTGGGTACAATTCTACTCACTGCACTACTACACAAGTCTCTGTCTGACCTAAGTAAAAGCAGTTTAGTACTCTTCTTGAAAAGGTTTCTTATTATTCGGCTTAAGTCCAAAGACATTGCCGACAACAACGTTCGTTCTATATATATAGTATACTTCAACTATATAGTCTAACAATATGTAATTTCCAATTACAACAGAGAACAAGATAATTACCTCGATAAGCCCATAATTATCCTAGTTAAAGTCGATCTGGGCAATCGTTTAGCTCAACTCAGCGCCCAACGCTCTAAACCACCCTTAGAAGTTCTAACCAACTTCTACACAATACTCTAACGGACTATGGAGATTTTCCTAGGGTTTGGTTTTTGTGGAAGGAAGTATAATAGTATTTACGGGCATTTTTGTATAGGTATAACCTTAGAATACAACAAGGTATACTGGCTAAGGTAATTTGGACATTATAACAATACTTTTGAGAGTATTTCTACCAAGAGGGGGTATTATACGAAAACAACTAGGCTAGGGGTACCCACGGCTAGCACCCAAGGAGGGGGTGTATACCCTCGGCCTACCACTGGGGAACTCTCGGCGAGGGGAGGAAGGCTTTTGGGCGAGAACCACAAGAAGGTAGAGGAGGATTTTAACACTTAGAAGATTTTAGGATGAAGAAAGTCTTCAACATAGGGTGGTATTTATAGGCCAACCAATGGCCAACCAATGGCCAAGATCTTGCCAAGTGCAAGGCAAGTGTAGGGCAGATCTTGCCAAGTGCCCTTAACCAACTAACACACAAATATCCTACCAACTAAAGCCATTCCAATCGGCCACAATCGAGCTCTCACGTCCGCCAATGGGAGGGTGCCAAGTGGCGCCCTCTTGTTGGCCCAACACGTTTCGTCTCTCGGAAAAATCCGCAAAAATTAAAAATGACATAGCCGGAAATTCCCCTACGAAAGCTGTGAAAACGTTTCGTCGAAAAACGACTCTAAACGGGTGTTGTGAACAAAATTAATTCGGCCAAGCCTTAGTACAAGTTTCAAATTTTTCTACGTACGTCCTTACGTACATACTCTGGAAATACGGGGTATAACATTCTCCCCTCCTTAGAAACATTCGTCCCGAATGTTCCTTATAAGTCTCAAAACAAACGCGCGCCAATATAGTCTTCACTACTATACTTACGAGAACAATCCTGCCACAGCTGCACCTGCGTAAATACTTACGTCAAAGTCCACGAGGAAACACCTCTAATCATCACCACAAAACACTCCTCACCGGGGTCTAAAATATACTTCTTCCACACTTTTCCAAACAAAAGAAATGGTCACATCAATTCTCGCCATACATGCTCGCTTCTTCCCGATACCACTTTTGTCACTTTGCCGCGAGGTTCTAGTGTCACTCCGGCGACCCAACAAATGGTACCGGACTACATGCGATCCCTGAGGCTGTCGTACACTCGAACTCTTACCACATTTCCGATACTGCTTCAGTTTCCAAAACTCGGGGTTACTATCCCTAACGTGGTCATCATTAACTGGGAACACTCTGGATGGATCTCCGATACTTTCCCGAACATAACAATACGAAAGACCGGACGTACTGCCTCCTAAGTCGGACGACAAAAGCTATCATATAGGCAACCTGGCCTATCCTTCACATGAACTCAAAGGCCCAAAGTAACTCGGGCTAAGTTCCCTCTGTATTCCAAAACTCGTCACACCCACCCCGGGGTGGTACTTTCAAGAAGACCGACCGTCAACCTGAACTCTAAGCGTCGTCGCCGATTATCCGCACGATTTCTCTGAGCTGCCAGAACCTCTTCTAGACAAGCTTTACTCTATCCACAGTCTGCTGGAACAAGCCTGAACCAACTATCTGAATCTTGCCAACGTCGAACCAATCAACCGGCAACTTACACTTCCGCCCCCTACAAGGCGTCACAAAGCGATATCCGAACACTGAAATGGTAGCTTAAACACTTCCTCCACAGGAGACAACAATCCCCCACGACTACCTCTGAGATACACACACCGGCGAGTGGCGAATGCGATCTCGAGATTCACGAGTTCTTAACACATGCTTGGCAAAACTTCCGAAACAACAAAATTTCCACAGGCTCCATCTGTCATAAGGTGAAGGTAGGCACCCCGTGCAGCCTTACAACCTTTCAGATAACTAAACACGAGTAAACGGTCCCGAAGAACGATGGGCTGCCCCATCGACCACCATCGGTCGAACGATCCACAAACTCGCATTTGGTTAACTAAACTTGGGCCTAACACCCTCACAACCATAACACAAGGCGGGACCACCACAACCTGGCCCCACCACCAAACCTACCGCGGGTTGACCGCAACGTGGCCTCAACCCGACCCGGCAATGCGCAATACTAGCTCCCCGATTCGGAACAATCTCACAAATCACGTTTCGAAAACCTAGCGGTCTTCTTACCTCAACTACCCCCTTTCATTCCACACTACTAGGGACCTATCCCAAACATAACTCACGTGCACTATGCACTTCCGATAAGGGTCAAACATAACACTACACCTTTTCTCGAGATGGCCTCACCTCTAAGGTCTCTACGTAAAAAGCTCTAAGGCTCACACCTTCTCTATCCCCCAAAATCTTACTCGGTTAAACAACCATGATCTAATCACGACTAACACACTGTTATCAGAACATAGCACTTAAGGTATACTCACCTTATCACACATCGATCTCTAGAGGTTAAAGATATATCTATATCTCCGCTTCCTCCCTTAGT
Source organism: Przewalskia tangutica (assembly GCA_029844215.1). Classification (NCBI taxonomy): domain Eukaryota; kingdom Viridiplantae; phylum Streptophyta; class Magnoliopsida; order Solanales; family Solanaceae; genus Przewalskia; species Przewalskia tangutica. The sequence goes on along the minus strand of CM056726.1, from coordinate 83,090,632 downwards.
CGCTCAAATCAAACGCCCGTGCAGGCGATGCTAGGAAGATGACGAACTACCCACCGATCTGAAGGCTAAGTCCTCCTAAGGACACTCTATCGACATCAGACCCTGACGGTCGTAGGTACAACAAGTACCAACTAAAAGACGACATTCCCCGGGATGACGTGCATCGCTGTGAACACCGAGGAAAATCGAATCGGTGGCCGGAACTACGTGTAGGCGTGAACGGAAGCTCGAGCTCGACCAACTCTGCATACCGAGCGCCCCGAACCCCGTGGAGGACCACTGCTGCTTGGTGGATGCGCATATTCAATCTGGCGGTGAGGTGACTCGCCTCGAAAGTTACCAAAGGACCTTCGCTCCGGCCTCTTCTCGTCGCCGTTAACCCGTTGATCTACGTTTCTTGGCACATTGCGCATAAGCCCGTACGAGGCCATGCTCAAGCCTAATCAAGAATTACTCTTGCACACCTCTCTTAGATAGTCATCAAGACCGTGGTACATCGGTATACTCTCTGGTAGCCACATCCATAGCTAATGTGGTCGTCTTCTTTGCACTCTATATTCATTGTTCCGATGCGTGGGCGAAGGTTCAAATATCATGGCGCGATGGGAGCTGCCATTGCCGTGCCAAACTCGCTGGGGCTAGTGGCGTCGCAAAACTCCCGAATGAAGCACTACCTAGGTAATGATTGGGCTGTGCCCTCGCCACCCGAACTCTACTCGCGGCTCCGCTTTGCCTTGCCCTCACGGGCGGGTTGCCCTGCGGAGGCATAGCGGTAAGGAAAGAAATACGTCGGAGGGTCCAACTTACAACACGGCTCTAAGGCACGATCTCGAGTGAGAAGAATAGAAACCAATCCTAAAATATCCTATAGCCTCACGATTATTGGTGTGGTGCACAACACACGATAATCAAGACTCTCGGATACGGTGCGTAGACACTTTCCGAGGATTAAGCGCTCGATACCACTTTTGTCACGACCGAACCGGGCGTGGTGGTGCCTTACCGGGCACCCAGTAGACATACATCGAGTAATCGGGAACATAAAGACAATACATGAAACGGTGTAATAAGGCGGTGAAATAAGAAAGCAAAGCTAACCAAAAGCGGTTACCTTGGTATAAATATAAATAGCAACTTTTTCAACATGAGCAGTTTAATCCTTTTACAAACCACCTTACAGCGATTACTACGGACCTCTAAGAATGATATGACAACAATGGCGGGACGGGGCCCGCCAAACCCCTAAATGTAAACACTTACGACGGCATGAGGACTATACGGCGATAATCCTCGGAGAAACGGAGCTTCCCAAACGGCGTGTGACTCGAGAGCTAGGATCAACGGCGGTGTACCTCAACTGCGGCATGAACGCAGCCCCGAAGAAGTCGATAACAGTGCAGTATGTGGCGAAAATACATATCGTAAATGAAATCATAGCGATCATATAAAGCAGGAGACATGTATGATAACCAAACTACGATTTACAACAAAGCGGTCATGTCAAGTCGGGGACTCACGCCTCAAGTCATCACTCAAATATAACAATGGGTCTCGTGCCCACAACATCAATCATGCGTGGAATACCTTCCGCCGGCGATCTATGATATAAAAGCACCAAGGAACACACATGAACACGGGTCCCACGTGTCATAATAAAATTGTGCGGGGTAAATGCGAAGGCATAGCGACTACTAAAAACCCACGGTACCAACAAGGTCATGAATCGTATCATAAGATCTGTCTAGACCGTCACATGATCAAAGGCGGCCCACTTGCGCGATGTCGATATGCACGCGTCTAACCTGGAACTCCCGACTCCGCATAGGCCAATCTCATCGGCCCGCATGAGGTATTCCCGCGTCGGTAGCTACTCCCGGCATCGCCCCGACTTCGCGATCCGCATGGCCCATGGACCGCATGCCCATAAAGGACGACACTAACACGGAACTCGTAGCTCGCGTAGGCCCTCGGGACTGCGTGAGGTATTCTCGAATCATAGGTCCATCGACGCTGAGTCTACCGCGTCGGAGGCGGCTTAACCCGGAATCATCTCAAGATATGAGTGATGTAAAATACTAACACAACGACTTATCGTTAAGCAACATAAGCACAACAAAGGAAACCCTTTACTCAACATCACAAGATACTAACACACGTAGCATCCTAACATGTTTACTTATCAATCAACAAGAAAGTATTACTGTGCTATCACAAACCAACACAATCAAGTTATACACACAAGGTACTTTCTACTATATGCCAACAAGTTCGGGTTTTATCCCCAAAGTACTTCATACATTAACTCTTTAAAAGATACGTTACTTTCACAATGTCACACAATACGTAGTATAAAAATAGAGTGACTATCCTTTTAAAGTAAATCGATTACTTCTCTTTGTAAAATCAAGTAGCATTCTTTTCCAATGATCAAGTTTGCCTAATTTCCAATGTTCAAGTTTCTCATTTTAGAAAGGTTTCGTAGTTCATAGTCTTATTCATTTAAGAATATAATTCTCCTTTAAACTATCCGAGAAACATAAGTCTTATATGTGAGTAGGATATTCTCGTTTATAACAATCTTATTACAGACCATGATCTAGGAAATATCATTTTGTCTCATCTTAGCTTCTATGCGGATGGAAGTTTCTCGATTTTAATAATACTTACTTATTCAAAACATTTTCCTTTATTAACGCTGCGATGGTTTGTCGATACACATTCGATTCAAATCGTTAAAACATTCTTAAGCGTTATACCTAACTTCCCATAAAGTTAGTATAACTCTTAAGTTCTCAAAACCAAGTATTACTTCAAGTTCTCTATTAATCACATAACAAACCGATTATAGTTCAAATCGATTACCTTTTAAAAACCACAAGTATTTTCTTACCAACATAAAGTCATTTATAATCGACTTCCCATAAAGCCGTTATAACACTTTATGTTTAAATCAACTAAATACATTTAGCACGTACGCGTCTACGCACTACATAGTTCACACATATCATGCTAGAAGAGATAGGAAGAGGTTCACATACCTCGCGACGAGTATCGACTAATAGCAAAACGCTCAAGTACCTCAAACCGTCGGCTACTCCTTAGCCCTAGATCGCGCCACGTAGTACTTCAACCTATAAGGCCACAAGGCGCTTATTAACATTTAGGTCTAACCGTAGAACATTCTCTGAGAAAATTGGCAAAGACTCCCCCAACAGCGTAAATCTCCTCCTCTATCGGCGGCTACCAAGCCAACCGAGGGGGTTATACATCTAACCCTAACGGGTACAATTCTACTCCACGGCTACTACACAAGTCTCATGTCTGACCTAAGTAAAAGCAGTTTAGTACTCTTCTTGAAAAGGTTTCTTATTATTGGGCTTAAGTCCAAAGACATTGCCGACAACAACGTTCGATTCTATATATATAGTATACTTCAACTATATAGTCTAACAATATGTAATTTCCAATTACAACAGAGAACAAGATAATTACCTCGATAAGCCCATAATTATCCTAGTTAAAGTCGATCCCGGCAATCGTTTAGCTCCACTCAGGCGCTCCAACCGCTCTAAACCACCCTTAGAAGTTCTAACCAACTTCTACACAATACTCTAACGGACTATGGAGATTTTCTTAGGGTTTGGTTTTTGTGGAAGGGAAGTATAATAGTATTTCTGGGATTTTTGTATAGGTATAACCTTAGAATACAACAAGGTATACGACTAAGGTAATTTGGACATTATAACAATACTTTTGAGAGTATTTCTACCAAGAGGGGGGGGGGGGTATTATACGAAAACAACTAGGCTAGGGGTACCCACTTAGCACCCCAAGGAGGGGGTGTATACTCGGCCACCCCACTGTGGGGAACTCTCGACGAGGGGAGGGGGCTTTTGGACGAGAACCACAAGAAGGTATATGGAGTGTTTTTAACACTTAGAAGATTTTAGGATGAAGAAAGTCTTCAACATAGGGTGGTATTTATAGGCCAACCAATGGCCAACCAATGGCCAAGATCTTGCCAAGTGCAAGGCAAGTGTAGGGCAAAGATCTTGCCAAGTGCCCCTTAACCAACTAACACACAAAGATACTACAAACTAAAGCCATTCCAATCGGCCACAATCGAGCTCTCACGTCCGCCAATGGGAGGTGCCAAGTGGCGCCTCTTGTTGGCCCAACACGCGTTCGTCTCTCGTAAAAATACTAAAAAATTAAAAAATACATAGCCGAAAATGCCCCTACGAAAGGTGTGAAATTGTTTCTTCTAAAAACGACTCTAACCGGGTGTTGTGAACAAAATTAATTCGGCAAAGACTTAGTACAAGTTTCAAAATTTTCTCGCACGCCCCACGTATATACTGGAAATACGGGTATAACGACATTCTTTGTGAAACTTGCCTATGCTTGTTGTGATAGCCTTTGTTGTGCAAGAATTGTGTTTCTATACTATCGCGTCTCGATGGAGGCGGTTGACTTGTTGAGAACTTACTCGGACGTCTTGGCGGTGGCGGAGAATTCCGCAGATGCGCTCGCGTTGATAGTGTTATTTTTTGCTAATCGCTTTGGACATACTGACACGATGCGTGGCGCACGGGTATGGTTCCATTTTGATTGCTGTCTAGTTGTTTCCTTTTGGACATACTGACACGATATGTGGCGCACGGGTATGGTTCCATTGGGATTGTTGTCTTGTTGTTTCCTTCTGGACATACTGACACGATGCGTGGCGCACGGGTATGGTTCCATTGGGATTGTTATTCCATGGACTAGCTCTCCATGAGGTTTTACTGTTCGGCCTTGGTATCTGGTAGTCGGCTTTCGTACTTGCCCCGTGTCAGCTTCGTGGTTTGGTTGTATTGTATTGATTAGTACGGCTTTGGCATCAGGTAGGACTTGGTGTTCAGGTGTACTTCTTGGTGTTATCATAACATAGACTGCCGGCAGTGAGGAAGGTATTCCACGGGCATGATTGATGTTATGAGCGTGAGACCCATCGTTATATTTGAGCAATGACTTGGAGGGCGTGAGTCCCTGACTTGATATAACTGTTATATGTAGTTTGGTTATCATACATGTCTCCTGCTTTATATAGACTATTATGATTTCATTCTGATATTCTGATTTCACATACTGTACTGTTAGATCGACCTCCTTGAAGCTGCGTTCACGCCAGTAGAGGTACATTACCGTCGATCCGCGTTTAGGATCACTTTTCAGCGTATTGGGAAGCTCCGTTCCTTGAGGCTTATCTTTTGGTATGTTACCACAGTGCAGTAGGTTCTTGTACATTCGAGGGGTATGGCGGGGGCCACTGTCCGTCATAGTTGTTAATATAAATCTTAAGTGCAGCTTGTTGTGGCGGGGTTGTAAGGATTAGAATCGCTCAAATGTCTATATTTATATATGTTGAAAGGCAACCGTTTTGGTTGGCCTATTTCTTTATCTTGATCCATGTCTATTTGAATGTTTAAAGTTTTTATTTCATTGGTTTTCTCGATGTTGTATCACTAGGGTGCCGGGTAAGGCACGATCCACGGGCCGGGCGGGTCGTGTGATGACTTACGGTTGTGATCCGGTGCTTAGCCGATTCACTTGCCCCGTCGGCCTACGTGGCGCGAGGAGGAGTCGGTGGAGGCTAATGCACTTGCCGCGTGTCGACCGCGAGTCGGTGTTTGGATGGAGCTTCGTGACTTACGGTTGTGATCGGTGCTTAGCGTATACTTGCCCCCGCCTACGTGGCGCAGGAGGATCTGGTAGAGGTTATTGCACTTGCCACGTGTCGCCTTTATGATATGGTTATGCAATATTATCGTACGGTCGGATCTGGTAGTTATGCCTTTATACTTGCCCGTCACGGTTTTAGGACACAGTGGGACACGGTGTTCATGTATACTCCTTGGTATTGTTATATCATAGATGGCGGTGAGGAAGGAATTCCACGGGCACGAGTGATGATTTGGAGGGCGTGAGTCCCTGACTTGATATGACTATTTATATGTTGTGTACTGTAGTTTGGTTATCATACGTATCTCCTACTTAATATAGACTATTATGATTTCATTCTGATATTTCGTTTCACATACTTGGTACTGTTATCGACCTCCTTCGGGCTGCGCTCATGCCGCAGTAGAGGTACATCTCCGCCGATCCCCGCTTATAGGATCACATTTCAACGTATTGGGAAGCTTCGTCCGCCGGAGGCTCATCTTTTGGTATGTTACCACAGTGCAGGGTTCTTGTACATTCTGGGGTATGGCGGGGCCCCGTCGTCATAGTTGTTGTAAAAATCTTAGAGTGCATGCCTTTGTTGTGGCGGGGTTGTAAGGATTGTAATTGTTCAAAGGTCGATATTTATATATATGCAGAAAGGCAACCGTTTTGGTTGGCCTATTTTCTTTTATCTTGATCCATATCTATTTGTATGTTTTAAGTTTTTATTTCCGCTGGTTTTTCTCTGATGTTGTATCACTAGGGTGCCCGGGGTAAGGCACGATCCACGCCCGGTTGGTCGTGACAAAAGTGGTATCAGAGCAGTTAATCCTCGGAAAGTGTCTACAGACCGTGTCTAGTAGAGTCTTGATTATCGGTGTGTTGTGCACCACATCTATAATCAGGAGGCTGCAGTACATTTAGGATTGGTTTCCATTCTTCTCATTCTGAGATCGTGCCTTAGAGCTGTGTGATAAGTTGGACCCCTCTGACGTATTTCGTTTTTACCAGTTATGCCTCCGCTAGCAACCCGCCCGAAGGGCAAAGCGGCGAGGAGGCGTGAGTAAAGCGTGGCGATCTCTACAGAGACCACGAGCACTGAGCCTCCAGTCCCATGCAGGCGAGAGAGAGATGGGTTCTGAGGAGTTGGCGATTATTGGCGAGGTTGTGGCTGACACGAGATAGGGCCAGCGGCAGTTCGATGCGCGATGGTTCACCCTATATCAGATAGTTTGAGGCTACGGGATTTTACGAGTTGTAGCCCGCGAGTTTTATGGGTCGAGGCACGAGGATGATCCGCGAGTTCATCAAGCGATTCTGACGGATCATGAGAGTGATCAAGGCTTCAGAGACCGAGTCGGTGGTCTTAGGTTCGCATCGGCTGCGTGATACCGCAGTCGACTGGTTTGATTCGTGGGAGCTGTCCCGGGGAGAGAATGCACTTCCAGCTATATGGGACGAGTTCTCAGAGGCATTTCTTGCACATTTCTTGCCTCCACAGATGAGGAGGGCTCGGGCCGACAGATTTTTGGTGTTGCGGTAGAACGGGCGTACGATTCGGGAGTACAATGTGGAGTTCGACTCATTGGCTCGATACGTCCCCGCATTGGTAGCCGACATGGAGGACAGGGTGCACCGTTACGTCACCGGGCTTGATGACTACTTGGCAGAGGCTTGTTCGGGTGTAGCTCTTCAGCCGGGCATGGACATTGCCCGCATGCAGGCTTATGCACTTGGATGTGAGGAGCGGAGAGATCGACGGAATGACCGGGATCATCAGAAGAGGGCCATTGGTTGGCCATTGCTTGACCTATAAATACCCCCCTTGCTTGAAGGTTTTCTTCATCCCTCAAATCTTTCGAAGTCTTGAAAACCCTCTCCTCCTTTGAGTGTGGTTCTCGTCCAAAGCCACCCCCCTCCCCCTTGAAAAGGCCCTTGGCCGAAACCCCTCTCCCTTTGTAGTGTTCTAGCCGAGAACACCCCCCCTAGCCTGGTTGTGCTAGCCGAAAATACACCCCACGTTGTGGTATAGAAATACTTCTCCAAGTATTGTTATAATGCCAAAATACTCTAGCCCAAAACCTTTGTAGTATTTCCAAGTACCCTCTATACGAAAAGCCCGGAAAATACTACTATACTTTCCTTTAGCCACTAAACGAACCCTAAGGAAAATCTTCATAGTCGGTTGAAGTGTTAAGTAGAAGTTGTGTAGAACTTCTAAGGGTTGTTTGGAGCGGGTTGGAGCGCACGGAGTAGGAGCTAAACCTTGCTCAGGATCGACATTTAAACTTGGATAATTTTGGGCTTATCGAGGTAAATACTACTGCCCTTCTATTGTAATTGGAAATTACATGTTGTAGGAATATATAGTTGAAGTATACTATATATAGAACTGAACATAGTTTTGCGGCAATGTCTTTTGACTTAAGCCTGAATTTAAAGAAGAGAACTGAACTGTAATTACATAGGGACTTGTGTAGCATTACTGTGAAGTAGAATTGTACACGTCCGGATTAGATGTACAACCCCCCCCCCCCTCTCGGGAGTTGTTGGCCTGTTAGCAGGCCTCGATAGAGGAGGAGATTTACGCGGTTGCGGGGGGGGAGGTGCTGCCGAATTTTCTGTAGAATATTCTACGTTGAGATCTAGATGATAATAGGCTCCTTGTGGCCTTTATAGGTTGAAGTACTACGTGTGGCGTGATCTACTTGGCTTAAGGAGTAGCCGACGGTTTGAGGTACTTGGAGCGTTTTGCTATTAGTCGATAATCGTCGCGAGGTATGTGAACCTCTTCCTATCTTTTCTAGCATGATATGTGTATAACTATGTAGTACGGTAGACGTACATGTGTTAAATGTATTTGATTGGTTTAAAACATAAAGTGTTATAACGGCTTTATGGGAAGTTGGTTATAACAACTTTATGTAGGCAAGAAAATGCTTTGTGGTTTTTAAAAGATAACTGATTTGACTTATAACTGACTTGATGTGTGATAATAAAGAACTTGAAGTATTTCAAAAGAATCATTTTGAAAGAAGAGTAATATTTGGTTTTTGAAAGCTTAAGAGTTATACTAGCTTTATGGGAAGTTAGGTATAACGTCTTAAGGAAGGTAAAAGGGGTAATGTTTTACTGATTTCGGAAATCAGAAATGAGTATCGACAAACCACTGCAGCGTTAATAAAGGGAAATGTAATGACTAATGAAGTATTATTAAAAGCAGTAGAAACCTCCATCTGCATAGAAGCTAAGATGAGACAAAATGATATTACATTTTCTAGATAATGGCTGCTTTAATAAGATGGTTATAAACAAGAATAAACTGCTCACACATATGACATATGTTACTCAATTGTTTTAAAAGAGATTAAGACATTGAACTATGAAAACTTTTCTAAAATAAAGAGACTTGAGCAATTGAAATTAGGCAAACTGGAACTTTAGGAAAAGAATGTTGTTACTTGATTTTAGAAAAAAAGGAAGTGTTCTGGTTTACTTAAAAATGTGAGTCACTCTAATTTTATACTACGGGTATCGGGTGACTTTTATAAAAGGAATGGATCTCTTTAAAAGGAAGTTAACGTACGTAGTACTTTAGGGTTAAAACCCGGACTTTGACATAAAATGAAAGTACCTTGAGTTGTGTATAACTTGCCTATGCTTGTTGTTGTGTAACTTGCCTATGCTTGTTGTTATGTAACTTGCCTATGCTTATTGTGATAGCCTTTGTTGTGCAAAAATTATGTTTCTATACTGCCGCGTCTCTCGATGGAGGGCCTGTTGACTTGTTGAGAACTTACTTAGACGCATCTGGCGGTGTGGAAGATTCCAGGTATGCTTCCATTATTATTGTTACATGGGCATGTCTACACCGATGATGGATTCGTGGACATGTGACCATTATGGTTATTTATGGCGAAATATCGTGACTTACGGTTGTGATCGCGCGTAGCTGTTTACTTGCCCCGTCATTCGTGGCGGTGGATCTGGTATAGGTTATTGCACTTGCCACGTGTCAGCTTCGCGGCGAAGTATCGTGACTTACGGTTGTGATCTGGTGCTTAGCCGATTCACTTGCCCCCGTCAGCTACGTGGCGCAGGGAGGAGCTAGTGGAGGCTAATGCACTTGCCACGTGTCAGCTTCGCGAGTCAGTGTTTGGATGGAGCTTTGTGACTTACGGTTGTGATCTGGTACTTAGCCGTATACTTGCCCCCGTCAGCTACGTGGCGCAGGGAGGATCTGGTAGAGGTTATTGAACTTGCCACGTGTCGCCTTCATGATATGGTTATGCGATATTATTAGTACGGTCGGATCTGGTAGTTATGCCTTTATACTTGCCCCGTACGGTTTTAGGACACAGGTGGGACCTGGTGTTCATGTATACTCCTTGGTATTGTTATATCATAGACTGCCGGCAGTGAGGAAGGAATTCCACGGGCACGAGTGATGATTTGGAGGGCGTGAGTCCCTGACTTGATATGACTATTTATATGTTGTGTACTGTAGTTTGGTTATCATACGTGTCTCCTGCTTTATATAGACTATTATGATTTCATTTCTGATATTTTGATTTCACATACTTGGTACTGTTATCGACCTCCTTCGGGGGGCTGCGTTCATGCCGCAGGTAGAGGTACATCGGCTGTCGATCCCCGCTTATAGGATCACATTTCAGCGTATTGGGAAGCTCCGTCCCTTCGGAGGCTCATCTTTTGGTATGTTACCCTGAGTCTGTAGGTTCTTGTACATTCAGGGGTATGGCGGGGCCCTGTCCCGTCATAGTTGTTGTAAAAATCTTAGAAGTGCATGCTTTGTTGTGGGCGGGGTTGTAAGGATTATGGCTTATTCAAAGGTCGATATTTATATATATGCAGAAAGGCAACCGTTTTGATTGGCCTATTTTCTTTTATCTTGATCCATATCTATTTGTATGTTTTAAGTTTTTATTTCCGCTGGTTTTTCTCTGATGTTGTATCACTAGGGTGCCCGGGGTAAGGCACGATCCACGGGCTGTTCGGTCGTGTGAATACTATGGTTATTAGTATCTTGGAAGTTTTATTTGAAAGAGAATCATTTTAAAGGAGTAGGGGCACGTAGTACGTTGGGTTAAATTCCCGGATTTTATAATGACATGTTAGTGTCTTAAGTAAACAAAAATGAGAGTGTATATGAATAAGCTAATAAGAAGTTAGGGGATTTCTTAACTTGCTTATGTAATGTATGATAAGCCGGTAGTGCTTATGTAATGTATGATAAGTCGGTAGTGCTTATGTTATGTATGATAAGCCGGTAGTGCTTATGTTATGTATGATAAGCCGGTAGTGCTTATGTTATGTATGATAAGCCGGTAGGGCTTATGTTATGTATGATAAGCCGGTAGGGCTTATGTTATGTATGATGGTCGATTGAGTTAGGGTAAGAGTATAAATGAGGGGTAAACCCCCAAGACGTTATACCACCTGTTCCGTGGATTTGCTACCCATGATGCGAGGAATACCTCATGCGAGTCCTTATGGGCTTATGCGGGTGAAATAGTCCCATGCGGGCGGGTACAGCCTATGCGAGGAATACCTCATGCGGGTCCACATGACCTATGCGGGTGAAATAGTCCCAGGAGTAGGATTGCTTATCGATACTACGGGCGAGGGACCCTGTTTTGATCGTGAGCCTCCTATTTTTATGCAGTATACCTTTATGGGCAGACTTATGTGATTTTATCGCGTTCCAGATTGAGTCGGGCAGTATACCTTTATGGGCAGACTTATGTGATTTTATCGCGTCCCATATTGGGCCGGGCAGTATACCTTTATGGGCAGACTTATGTGACTCTATCGCGTCCCAGTTGGTAAACGATATAGGCGTTCCTCCATAAAGGGACGGATTAGGTTATGCAAGATACGTAAGTTATATGTTTATAAACTTGATGAGTTTTCTTAAGTATGTACGTAAGAATTTGACTATACTTTTATGGGAAAATGGGAAAAGATAATAAGGTACGATTAAGTTCACGAGATGAAAATGACACGGTAGGATCTGGTATTTACCCTTTCTTTATACTTGCCCCTGTCATTCTTTTGTACAGTTATGATTTGTTACTGTACCTTATTTTCCGTTCCATATTTGGTACTGTTATCGACCCCTTCGGGCTGCGTTCATGTCCGCAGTTTAGGTACGATTGTGGATCCGCGAGCTTAGGATCCTGGTTCAGCATTTGAGATGGCTCCAATGTTCCGGAGCTTGTCGTCATGGTTATGTATATTCAGGGGTACGGCGGGGCCTTGTCACGTCATAGCATTGGTCCAAATATTAGAGGTTTGTATTCATCTGTGGGCTGGACTAGCTAGAGTTGTTTTTACATTGTTAAACAGTGTAGACCCTTTCGGGTAATTTTTATGTTATGGCAGCCTTATCGGCTTGGCCTTAGTTTTTTTTTTTTTTTTTTTAAATGTGTTATTTATCTCCCGCAGTTTATTATGTTGTATGAATGATAAAAGAGAAAATAAGAAGGGGAGCCACTGGTAAAGTTGTTGCCATGGAGGTCATGGGTTCAAGTTGTGGAAACAGTCTCTTATAGAGGTAAGACTGCGTACAATAGACCCTTGTGGTTCAGCCCTTACCGGGACCCCGGGCATAATGGAAGCTTAGTGCACCGGGCTGCCCTTAAAAGAGAAAATAACATGAAAAAATCAGAATTCAGTGTGAAAAAAAAAACAAATTTTTGTACCTTTTTGCATGTCAGAAACAAAGGTCACTCCAGCCTCATTTTTTAAGTGCAAAGACCTCTTCAAATGCTCCACAAACCATGACCAGGTTCTGGTGGTTTCCTTGTCAACCACTGTCCATGCAATTGGGTAGAATTAGTTCATAGAATCCTGTCTCATAGCAACCAACAACTGAACTTTAATTTTTCCCTTCAAGAAAGTACCATCCAAACTAATAAGTGGTCTCAGGCCACTTTTCCAACCTAGCTTCAAAGCATTAAAACACAAATACATCCTCAACAACCTTCTTTTACCCTCAAAAGCATCTTTTGAAATTTGAATTGCAATATCAGTCCCCGGATTAGACTATTTTAATTCAGCCCCATATGTTTCAAGCTTGTTAAAATCATCATTTAAACTGCCATCTAACTTCTCAAGGACCATCACCTTAGTCCTTTTAAGCTTGGACTTTGTCACATTCAAATTAAAATCATCTGCCAATTTTCTTGTCATGTCCTTAACAGTGTATTTGGGATTATTCTGTACTTTTTTCTTAAAGTATTGTGCTAATTTCTTAGCATCAACTCTTAAATTTTTATAACATGGCTCACAATCATGCTCTGATTTTCATGTTTTGATACTAAAAGTTGAACTCTTTTTATCCTCTGAAATAGAACATCTAAAAGACATCCAACTTTACAAGTATACCTATCTCTAGTGGGATTTGTTTTCACAATCTTTAAACCACGTCGATTAGCCATTGCATAGTAATTCATTACTCTTCTAGCTTCCTCAATACTAGAAAATGTCATACCCTTTTCCAATTTCATATAATTCTCCAATCTATCACTTACTACCCTCCTCATTTGATTACGAAATACCTCAAGCCCTTCTTCATCATACTCAACATCATATTGAACATCAACATCAGAATCAGAATTCCCAAGAACAAGATTGGAGTTAGAGAGAAGTTTCTCTCACTAGGCGAAAATGCTCTCAACATTTCTCCCTAGTCGCTCTTCGCAATCCGCCTCTTTCTTATGATTTCATCTTCGATTTCATACTCCTTAAATCTGATTTCATCTTACTTGAATTTGATACGAAGTTGTTGAGTTTATTACGGAAATTTTACACCTTATTTGAAGATTTTTCGAAAATTGTGGAAAGATTGTTCGAGTTTATAAACTTGTCCATAGATTGTTACGAAGATACTTCAACTTGATTAAAGATTATTCAAGACTTGCATTATCTTCCTTCTAGCCATGAGAAAGAATACAAAGATTTCGCAAAAGAATGAAAGATATTATGTTGATTGTTCAAGATTACAAGATTCAAGATATGAATTTGAAGTTTGCATTTAAGAGGCGGCCTGCAGCGGTGGCGGTTGCTTCTCGGAATATTGTGGAGTTTTCGGGACAGGCGGGTGATGCAGGGTTGTTAGCAGGACAGGAGGGTGATCTTGGTGTGCAAGAGGGTCACGATGGAGGTCTTGGGTTGACGATTCAGCTCTTTGATTCTCCCAACCTTCCGGCAGGCACCTTGGACGTCGGGTCCGGTAGCACTCGACTGCGGGAGTTTGCGGATCTTGATAGGGATCCCGGGTCGAAAGTGGGTATGGAGGGTAGATCCGGGTGGCAGGAGGGTGGTGTTTATATTCAGAACTTGTGGTTTGAACCTTTGGGTCTCCGACCATTGGCTTCAGAGTACAAAGAGGCTTTTCCGGCGGCCACTTTGGATGCCAAGGTGACAACGGGTCTCGAGGTTGGTCACGGGTTGATTGAGGGTCAGGTGGGTGGACATGGGTCTTGGGGGAAGTCCATGGGTCACCAGCATTTGGTTGTTGAGTTCGACAATGTTTCTTTTCCAATTAGCCTTGGAAACGCTAAGGTTTTGGAAGCCGAGGGGTTTCTTATCCAAAAGAGGTCTAGGAATTTGTTGCATTCAATGGATGCGGAAGTCGAACAATCTTCCCTTCAAACGAGACTTAGTAAATTGGGGAATTTAATTGCTAAGAAAACCAAGGAAACATCTCATTCAATGGGATATCGAAAACTTAAAAGGATGGCTACGGAATTCGAAGGGTCTACTCTTCAAACAACTTTTGACCTTTGGATGGTCTACGGACCTTGATAGAGATCGGGTCAAAGGTGGGTATGGTGGGGTCTGGGTTGCAAGAGGGTCGTGATAGTGGTCTTGGGTTGTGGATGGAATCCATGGGTCACGGTATAGAGGGTAATCTTATGAAGGATAATGGTGCGGCTTATAGTTGTTTTCCGAATGACAACATGGAGGTCAGAGTTGGTACGGGTCATGTAGTTGATCCAGGGTCGATGGCGGGTCGGTGGTCATGGGTCAGTGTTCATGTCCACGAGGCATCAGTCAAAGGTTGGTAAAGCCATTGGGACTTCTTTTCCCAAGGACATTGAGAATGCAATTGTTGCGGTTTCCGAAACCCCACCCCTTCTCGAGGGAATGACGGGTCGCATGGGTGAGCTTCGGTTGATGGAGGATCAAGAGGATGGTTGCAGTCGAAGGAGGTCGGATGGGTAGTCATGGGCTCGATTGGTCACACAGGTGGTCGTGGGTCATGGCTGCAGCCTAAGAGTCTTCGGTTAAAGATTGTAGAGCCCGATGTTGGTTCATTTCCCATGGTTCTTGGTAGTTCAAAACGTGTGGAAGTCGAACAACCTGCCCTACAAACGAGACTTGGTAATTTGGGGCATTTAATGGCTGAAAGAACCAAGGAAACATCTCATTCAATGGGGCCTCGAAAATTGATAAGGGTGAGAACCGAAAAGTCACCTATCCTATCGAATTCAAATGTTGCGGAAAACATAGGGGCAACTCGTCAAAAGAGACTTGGAAAGTTGATGGCTACGGAATTCGAAGGGACTTCTCTTCAATCAAGTCTTGGAAGATCAACTTATGTGGAAATTGAAGGGTCACTCCTTTCCAAATCGCCTAAGAACTCTCATTTGATCTCGGCCAATGGAGCATTTATTGCTAAAAGGCTTGAGCCACTTATGGCAACCTTTTCCAATAGTGCACTACTCTTGAATTCCCCAACAAATGCATCTAATGCACGTACTAAACGTGCAAGGAGTTTTAATTCAACATAGGAAACTTAGGCAGGAATCTTTACAAGTCCTTGTCTAGAACCAAAAGGACTTAAATCTATTATGATCTTATCCCCTCTTGAAATGGCACCTTTGAGTGACCACTGCTCCCCTCCCCCATTTCTTGTTTGCATAACGTTGAGGATTGAGAACCCTCAATGACTGATTGTAGCCATCCTTATTTCCGTTATTAATAATAATATTTGCATTTACCTGGAAAAAAAAAGAATTCCCAAGAACAAGTTCATCATCAGATTCTATCTCAATATCTACATGATTTATTTCTAGATTATGAAGAATGTTATGAGTATGGACTGTCAAATCTGTCCCATGTACAGAAAACAAGTCAATCTTTCTAAACTCATGACAAATAAGGCACTGCAAAGCCCTAATATCACCATCTCCATCAATTATGTAGTACCTACCAGATGGTCCAGCAACTAAAAGTTGTTTAACTTGAAAAACATTCATCTCTTTTTTGAACTCTTCAGATAAGTCTTTATAAGATAGCAAATCCGGGTCAAATCCATGCCAAAATGCATCAAATTCTTCAATAAAGTTCAGATGCAAAGAAAAGGCCAAATGAGGGACCACATCAGCAACATACACAGGCAATACAAAAACAGTGACCCTAAAATGACTAATACATTTCGGGACAACAAAAGAGAGGAACAAAACCATAAAAAGATAGAAACTTTATATATTAAACAATTCTTTTACAGACACAAAAATTGTGAATAAAATATCATTAAATGACAACACATCTCGGGACCACAAAATCGTAAAAAGACTGAAACTGTACATGTTAAACAATACTTTTACAACTTTACACAGACAAAAAATGTGAAACCCACATGTCTATGAACCCCACATAAACATAATCTTACCCACCACATTAAATAGCCATTTTCAACTTTAAATAGAGTACTAACCTTAAAATCGCTGGTAAAGGAAGATGAGAAGACCCTCCTATGTCTGCTTGAAATGGCTGAAACAAGAAGACGAGAAAGCATGTCTGATTGAAATTCACAGTGAGATTTGGGAGGGATGGATATATAGGATATGGGCTAAAAATGAATTTGGGAGGTCGTTGTTGTGTGGGTTTTGGTTAGGATTGCGGTCCGGATACTCCCGTAATTACTTGAGAACCGGACCGATACTCGGATCGAAAAGTTAACGGTTCTGATATGAGTATCAAAAAATTACTCGGACCAATAAGGAGTCGGTCCGGTAACTCGATAAATACCCAGTAACACCCCCAGCCAGCCCAGCCACCCCCTCCCCTAGCTCTGTTATCGAGCCGAACCCTACCGAATAATACAGATATTCGGCTCGATTCAAAAATAGGTTCGATTCGAACTCGTCGAATCTTAAAAATTAAAGCTCGATTCGGGTTCGACATTATTTTGGAGCAGTTAAGGTTCGATCCGATTTGCCAAATCGGATCGAATATTCGAAAATATTCGGCAAATCGAATCTAACCGAATATTCGGCTCGATTTGGGCCGAATCAAAATCTAAGGTTCGGCCCTATATTTGATGCAACGAATCGAACTCAAATCGAGCTTTTTCGAGCCGAATTTTGCGAATCGAATAGTTTGACTCACTCACAACCCTACCCCCAGCAAGCCCTAATTATATTTAATTGCAATATTCTCTAATGTTGGACTATTTTACATGTTTTAAGAATACATGTGATGTAGATTTTATGTTTTAAGGTGAATCATTGACATAAAATATAGGGAGAGAAGAAAGTAGTTGTAAATTGATAAACTTTAAATGGTCATAACTCTGCGCTCGGACGTCCGTTTCACCTAAAAAAAATAATTTCGCGTATTTTTTCGAGATGAAGCCGGACCAAACTGGTTGTTTGAAAACACCAATTTCTCCAAAAACAACCGTCTTGCCAATCAATTTCACTTTCCCCCAAATTGTTACGTTTTTTCTCTTTTCAAAGCTAAATATCTCGCGATATACAATAGATTTCAACGTTCAAATTTCGTGTTAATGTGTCAGAGAATGTCAATTTCAATATTGGAAATTCAATTTAAAAAAAAAACAAATCTAGGCCCCGGAACCCGACCCTAAAAAATCTTACCGGTCCTAGATCTCGACTCAGGACCGAAACTTTATCGGTCCGAACCGGTAAGCTTATCGGTACCCGGACCAGATCGGACCGATAATAGCCCTAGTCTGGGTGGACATTTAATTAATTTAAGATTTAAAATTTAAGTTGGTTTCATTAAATGATGTGGAGGTCATGTCCTGCCTGTTATTGCCAAACCAACCATTAGTGAAAATGGCATAGATAAGTCTTTTAGATAACGATGATGGCATATTTGAGCCAAATTGTCGACGAGTGATATAAATGAGTCATTTCTGATACTCGATGACATATTTGAGTCTTTTCCGAATCAATAATCACCTTATTACTTGATTACCACGTATAGTTGCGTTTGCGAGGACAATATAAATATTGACAGAGGAAGAAAAAATAGATGAACTAGGTTCAGTTGCACAACTTATTGAAATAATTGCTGCCATGAGTTCATAATTGAACAAGTTAAAGGAAATGAGTAAAATTGTTGAGATATATGATACAAGTCAATTAAGTGGTGGTTAAAGTTGGTTAGAGTTGTTACAAGTTGTTAGTGTTAGTTACAAGTTGTTAGAGTTAGTTAAGTTTGTTATGATTGTTAAGAGTTGGTTAGTAGTAGTATAACTAAGTTAGCCTCTATAAATAAGAGTCATATACAATGTAACTTTCTGATTTGGTATAATGAAATAATATTGAAAAGCTCCCTCAAATATCTTCTCTCTTCTCTCCTCATATTTTCTTTCTTTCTCTGCTCTTCTCTTTCTTTCCTTCTATATCGAGCAGATCACCTCTTCTCTGATTATACAGAATCAGTTAAATATCACTGCATGCAAGACCAGATTCCATAATTAACATGGTATCAGAGCCTGAGGTTGCACAAATTGAAGTACTTCGCAGTAGATCGTGAAGAACTCAGTGCAATTTCAGACAATTTCCAATTGAAGACGACAGACGCTAAATTGAGGTCTGTATAATATGTATTCATTTGTGTTGGTAAGAATCACATCGTTATTGAAGCTTTATAACCAGTTATGGAAAACACACTACCAAACACTTCATCGATTGTCGAGGAAAGCTCGACTGTGAGTTTGAATATTGTGGATCATAATCATCCACTTTTCTTAAGTGTTTCTAATACTCCAGGAGCAGTACAAGTAGAGATTCAATTAATAGGAATGGAAAATTATACCTTATGGAGTCGCGCAATGAAACTGATTCTGTTGACGAAAAACAAAATCAATTTTATTGATGGATCTGTTAAACGAGACACCTATGGTTTAAATCTAACTAAGAAGTGGGATAGGTGTAATTCAATGGTGATCTCGTGGATCATGAGGAATGTAAACAAAATCTTACTGGGTAGTATATTGTAGATCCACTGCATATGCAGTATGGAAGGATCTGAAGGAGAGATTTGATAAAATCAACTTGTCTAGAGTTTATCAATTGAAAAAGGAATTAGCGATGTTGCATCAGGGTGTTATACCTGTCACGACCCAATCCCGGGCCCGCGACTGGTGCCCTACCTGGGCACCCTTACAGGTATACATCAAAGAAAATCAGCGGAACATACATGAAACTCATAACGTACATTTACAGGAAATAAACAACAGACTAGCCGATAAGGCTACCTCCTTGGACACACACATATATATATATATACAAAGCCAAAAGCAGTTACATCTTTTTTCTTTACAAACCGACCCACAAGATATGACTACAGACCTCTAAGAATTTTGACATAATCACTGTGACGGGACAGGGCCCCGCCATACCCCTGAATATACATAAATCTACATCAACAGGGATCCATACCAAAAGATAAGCCTCCGGAGTAAATGGAGTCTTTTCCCAAAAACTGAACAGAGATCCTAAGAGCAAGGATCACCAACCAGTGTACCTAATACCTGCGGGCATGAACGCGGCCCGAAGAAATCGGTACAACAGTGCAAGTATGGAACAGAAATAAGGTACAGTAAACAAATCATAAATGTACAAAAGAATGATAGGGGCAAGTATAAAAAGTAAATTCCAGATCCTACCGTGCCATTACAACTCATGAACTTAATCGCACATTATTATCTTTTCCCATTTTCAATAAGAGTTATAATCAAATTCTTGCATACATACTTAGAAAAAATCATCAAGTTCATAAATATAACTTACGTATCTTGCATAACATATGTCACGACCCGACCTCGGGCCCGTGACTGGTGTCTTACCCCGGGCACCCTAGTGATACAACATCAGAGAAAATCGGCGGAAATAAAAACTTAAACATGAAACAAGATATATAATAATAAAAAACATGTTAACCAAAACGGTTACCTTCCTGTATATATACACATCAAAATGGAACAGTAAATCCTTTACAAACCACACTTGCTACTACAGACCTAAGAATGTAACAACAACTATGACGGGACGGGGCCACCATACCACAGAATGTACAAGTACCTCTGATGAGAGGACTATATGCAAAGATAAGCCTCGGAGAAACGGAGCTTCCCAAAACGCAATTGTGATCCTATGGCGAGGATCAACAAGCGGTGTACCTCTACTGCGGCATGAACGCGGCCCAGGAGGTCGATAACAGTACCAGTATGTGGCGAAAATCGTAAATGAAATCATAATAGTCTATATAAAGCGGGAGACATGTATGATAACCAAACTACGATTCACAATATAAATTAACATCGTATCAAGTCGTGGACTCACGCGTAAAGTCATCACTCAAATATAACCCGGAATTTAACTCGCACAACGACGCGTGCCGACATCTTACCTCGGTATAAGCATGGCCATGGAACCATCCTAATGGAAGCATACAGTGGGCGCCCATCGTGTCAGTATGTCCAAAGGAAATAACAAGATAACAATCATAATTGAAGCATACTCGTGGGCCACCCATCGTGTCAGTATGTCCAAAGCAAATAACAAGATAATACTCCTAATGGAAGCATACCCGTGGGCCACTCATCGTGTCAGTATGTCCAAAAGGAAATAACAAGATAACAATCATAGTGGAAGCATACTCGTGGGCCACCCATCGTGTCAGTATGTCCAAAGCAAATAACAAGATAACACTCCTAATGGAAGCATACCCGTGGGCCACCCATCGTGTCAGTATGTCCAAAAGGAAATAACAAGATAACAATCATAGTGGAAGCATACTCGTGGGCCACCCATCGTGTCAGTATGTCCAAAGCAAATAACAAGATAACACTCCTAATGGAAGCATACCCGTGGGCCACCCATCGTGTCAGTATGTCCAAAGGAAATAACAAGATAACAATCATAGTGGAAGCATACTCGTGGGCCACCCATCGTGTCAGTATGTCCAAAGCAAATAACAAGATAACACTCCTAATGGAAGCATACCCGTGGGCTACCCATCGTTTCAGTATGTCCAAAAAGATCGATATAGTGGAAGCATACCCGTGGGCCACCCAACGTGTCAGTATGTCCATCAATCAACGGATAATGACCTCAACGAGAGCAGCGGTACGAAATACAACACTTGCACAACAAAGGCTATCACCACAAGCATAGGCAAGTTCAACATACTTTTATACTTTCATTAACATGTAAATTGATTCACCATTTATAAAAACTCAAGTACTCCTATTTTATGCCAACAATCCGGGTTTTAACCGTAAAGTACTACGTACATAAATTCTTTCAAAAAGATCCATTTCTTTTACTAAGGTCACTCGATACTCGTAGTATCAAAATAGAGTAACTATCTTTTTAAGTAAACCAAAACAATTTCCATACTTTCTTTTTAAACCAAATCATTTCTCCCTTTAAAGTCAAGTTACCATTTTAAATCCAATAATAAAACCATTCTTTTGTTTTCATAAAGTCGTTATAACTAACTTCCCATAAAGCTATTATAACACTTTATGTTTTAAACCAATTTAAGACAAAACCATGCCTTTCTTTTAAACCAAAACACTTCAAATTATCAAGTCTCTTTTCTTTTAGAAATCAAGTTCCTTACTGTGGAATTTAAGAAAAATCAATACTTGTTATTAATGATTTTATTAAAGCAGCCATGATCTAGGAAATGTAATACAATTTTGTCTTATCTTAGCTTCTATGCAGATGGAGGTTTCTACTTGTTTTAATAATAATTAATTAGTCAATACATTTTCCTTTATTAACGCTGCAGTGGTTTGTTCGATACTTATTCTCGTTTTCGAAATCAATATAATTTATTCCTTTTAAAACTCAATTACCCATTTCTCATAAATGCGGTTTCACAACGTTTTAACACAAACCAAGTCCTTAATATTTCACCTCAAGTCATTTATAAGTCAAGTCTCTTATCTTTAAAAAAACTCCACCATTTCTTTACCTACATAAAGTTGTTATAACAAACTTCCCATAAAGTCGTTATAACACTTTATGTTTTAAACCAACCAAATTCGTTTAGCACACGTACGTCTACCGTACTACATAGTTCACACAATCATGCTAGAAAAGGTAGGAAGAGGTTCACATACCTCGCGACGATTATCGACAAAAAGCAAAAAGCTCCAAATCAGTAACGCGCTAGCCTTTTCCACCCTTCAAGTAGAATACGCTACTCGTAGTACTTCAACCTATAAAAGCCACAAGACGTCTATCAATCTCTCGATCTCTTTGTAGCAAAATTCCAAGTACAAGGTTCCTTATTCTACGAAAAATTCGGCAGCACCTCCCCCCCTTAACCACATAAATCTCCTCCTCTATTAAGGCCCGCTACCAAGCCAACAAATCCAAGGGGGTTACATGTCTAACCGGACGTGTACAACACTGCCCCACAATAATACTACAAATCTACTGTAAATACAGTCCAATGTAAATACAGTTCAATTCTATCAATCTTCTTTCCTCATATAATATACTCAAGTATAACTACTACAACATGTAATATCCAATTACAATAGGGGGACAAAGATCATTACCTCGATAAGCCCAAAATTATCCAAGATTTATAAGTCGATCCTGAGCAACGTTTAGCTCCAAATCCTTATGCTCCAACCCGCTCCAAGCAACCCTTAGAAGTTTCTAAACAACTTCTCTTAACACTTCAACTCCAAAAAGTGAAGAACACTAGGCTTTAAAAATGGCCACTTTCGGCGAGGCAAGGTTTCAAGGCTAGGGTGTGAAATCTTCTCCAACTCTTGGTACACAATCTTCCTAACACCCTAAGGAAGAACACTTAAAAGTTTAAGAATTTTTGGACAATATTTTGGTCAAGATCTTAGCCAAAAACGAGAGCACACACTAAAGGGGAGGGAGTATTTTTCAAGCTTGGAAATCTCTAAGTGTGGATGAATAAGTCTTGCACTCAAGGGGGGTATTTATAGGCCAATCAATGGCCAAGATCAAAGCAAGTGTATGGTGAGGATTAGGGACAAGTGTGTGGGTAATTTGCCAACCAAATGTCCACCACAAAAATGGGACAAGTGGCTTGCCACTTGTCCACCTAAAAAAACGTCCAAGTGCCCCCTACTTTCGGCCATAGGGCCACATGGGGTGCCATGTGTCGCCCTCCTACTCGTCTAAAATATTTCATCTTCCGAAAATATCCGTAATGCCACAAATTCGAAAATAAAGTGGGCCCCACAAACCGTAAATTTCTCCCGTGGGCCCCACGTGACCAATTCCGGAAATAAAATTCCATAATTCTCAAATATTCCAAAAAGTCTGAATACCAAATCTGGGAATCCAATTCCCTTTAACGAACATTTTTCCTTCACAAAATTCGGAAACTTTTCGGTCGAAAAATCACATCTTTCTTCTTTTTAATTTAAAATGTCGTATTCTCGTACGTACGTCCCCACATACATACCCTGGAACTACGGGGTGTAACATTCTTCCCCCCTTAGAAACATTCGTCCCGAATGTTCCTTCTAAGCCTCAAAACATACATGTGCTGGTATAGTCTTCACTACTATACTTACCAAACCAAACATGCCAACAATGGCCATAGTATAACATACGCGCAAAACTCAATCCAAGCCAACGAGGAATCACCTCTAACGTGTATAACAACACAAAAGCTTCCACCCATGGTCTAAAGGATACTCCCTTCGCATCTTCACTTCACCACAAAATGATCTCTTTTATTCTGTTAACACACGTTCACTTCTTTCCTTACTCGTCGTACCCTTCTCGTACACCCGAACTCTCTCTAGTACACGTACCATACCCATCCATCGCCGGTTCCAAAACCTTGGAGTCACTACCTCCAAACTAGGTCATCTTACTAACCTCAAATTCCTATAAGGCCATACCCGTCCTTCACGATCTGATTCTGGTCGAACACATCCACGAACTCGTACAACGATTACCTAAACTTGGGCCTTGCACCCACATGATCCTACCACCTGGCGGGACCACCTCGAACTGACCCCACCTCCTTCCGGGCTGCGGGTTGACCCGCTATCTGGCCTCAACCCGACCCGCTATCGCGCCAAACTCTTGTTCCCCGATCCGGAACAATCTTACCAATTCACGTCATGAAAGCTACCACTTCCATCTCACACTACCCATGGAATTATCCCACAATATATTTCACGCATACCAAGTACTTCGACAAAGACCAACCGTAAAATCATCACCTCAAGACGGCCTTGCATCCAAGGTCCTAACTGTTATAAATTCTAAGGCTCACAATCGTTTCGTCTCCAGACTTACCCTTTTTCAACTAACCCATGTTTTCTAATTCACACTTAACACAATGCTATCCGTACATAGCACTTAACATGTATCCACCATAACAACATAAACCAGTCTCTTAAGGGCTGAAGATATCTCTGTAACTACTACCTCACTTTCCCTTGGTCGCTCTAATCATAATCCTGCCCTGCAGGGCGCCTAGCTATATAAGGCGATGAACCAGCCACTGATCCCGAAGGCTGAGTCTCTACATCTGTGCTACCTCTGGTCGGACAAACTCTCACCAAATGGCCCTGTTGGCCGCAAGCATACAAGCTATCGAAGCAGTACGACACTCCCCATAATGAAGTCTATTACAACGGCCACAACGAGGTAGGGGTGACCTCATCTGACTAACACCCCCTTCTCCCGAACAATCGAACCCATGGCCCGGCCGTGGTGAGTCATCCCTCTTGTATCGCTCCTACTTGGACATCCTCCTATCACATGGCCCTGACGGCCGCAAGTATAACAATCTCCCAAACTAGCACGACACCCTGAGGATCATCCTCAGCTCTCTATCCGTAGAACTCTGCTGAACTGCAACTCAAGAAATCCCGAAGTCTCAGACTATCAGATCTAGGGTGAATCATGATCTGCTTTGGAACCAGGCTCCGTCCGTCCTCATTCCCGGCCACCAGCCTAGCTAATCGGGTCATCTCTGAACTCATATCCTCGGCTCTGGGCGTGGTGCGGAGGCTCGGTATCGTGGCCTCGATGAAATCGCTGCCGCTCTAAACTCTGCTTTGGGCTAGCGGCGTCATAAAACTCGTCGTCAAGTACTATCTCGGTGTAATGACCGGGCTGTGCCCTCGTAACCCTCGTGCTCTACTCAGCGGCTCCTCGCTTTGCCTTGCCCTTCTGGGCTCTGGTTGTCTTGCGTAGAGGCGTAACGGGTACATAAGAATACGCCAGAGGGAGTCCAAACACAGCTTTAAGGCACGATCTCAGAGTGAGAAGAATGGAAACCAATCCTAAATATCCTGTAGCCTCCTGATTATAGATGTGGTGCACAACACACCGATAATCAAGACTCTACTAGACACGGTCTGTAGACACTTTCCGAGGATTAACTGCTCTGATACCACTTTTGTCACGACCCGACCTCGGGCCCGTGACTGGTGCCTTACCCCGGGCACCCTAGTGATACAACATCAGAGAAAATCAGCCAAAATAAAAACTTAAACATGAAACAAGATATATAATAATAAAAAACAGGTTAACCAAAACGGTTACCTTCCTGTATATATACAAATCAAAATGGAACAGTAAATCATTTACAAACCCTGCCCACAACAGTACTACAGACCTCTAAGAATGTAACAACAACTATGACGGGACAGGGCCCCGCCATACCCCTGAATGTATAAGTACCTACAATGACAGGGGACTATACCAAAAGATAAGCCTCCGGAGAAACGGAGCTTCCCAAAACGCTGAACTGTGATCCTATGAGCGAGGATCAACAACTGGTGTACCTCTACCTGCGGCATGAACGCAGCCCCCCGAAGGAGGTCGATGCAACGGTACCAAGTATGTGGCGAAAATACGTAAATGAAATCATAATAGTCTATATAAAGCGAGAAACATGTATGATAACCAAACTACGATTCCACAATATAAATTATGATGCATGTCAAGTCGTGGACTCACGCGTGTAAAGTCATCACTCAAATATAACGGGAATTTAACCGCACGGCCGCGTGCCCGACATCTTACCTCGGTATAAGCATGGCCATGGAACCATCCTAATGGAAGCATACCTGTGGGCCACCCATCGTGTCAGTATGTCCAAAGGAAATAACAAGATAACAATCATAATGGAAGCATACTCGTGGGCCACCCATCGTGTCAGTATGTCCAAAGCAAATAACAAGATAACACTTAATGGAAGCATACGTGGGCACCCATCGTGTCAGTATGTCCAAAAGGAAATAACAAGATAACAATCATAGTGGAAGCATACTCGTGGGCCACCCATCGTGTCAGTATGTCCAAAGTAAATAACAAGATAACACTCCTAATAGAAGTATACAGTGGGCGCCCATCGTGTCGGTATGTCAAAGGAAATAACAAGATAACAATCATAGTGGAAGCATACTCGTGGGCCACCATCGTGTCGATATGTCCAAAGCAAATAACAAGATAACACTTACAATGGAAGCATACGTGGGCCACCCATCGTGTCGGTATGTACAAAGGATCGATATAGTGGAAGCATACAGTGGGCCACAACGTGTCGGTATGTCCATCAATCAACGGATAATGGCCTCCAACGAGAGCGGTAGCGTAAATACAACACTTGCACAACAAAGGCTATCACCACAAGCATGGCAAGTTCAACATACTTTTATAATTTCATTAACATGTAAATTCAATCACCATTTATAAAAACTCAAATACTACTATTTTATGCCAACAATCGGGTTTTAACCTAAAGTACTACGTCATAAATTCTTTCAAAAGATCCATTTCTTTTACAAAGGTCACTCGATACGTAGTATCAAAATAGAGTAACTATCTTTTAAGTAAACCAAAACAATTTCCATACTTTCATTTTAAACCAAATCATTTCTCCTTTAAAGTCAAGTTACCATTTTAAATCCAATAATAAAACCATTCTTTTGTTTTCATAAAGTCGTTATAACGAACTTCCCATAAAGCTATTATAACACTTTATGTTTTAACCAATTTAAGACAAAACCATGCCTTTCTTTTAAACCAAAACACTTCAAATTATCAAGTCTCTTTTCTTTTAGAAATCAAGTTCCTTCTTGTGGAATTTAAGAAAATCAATACTTGTTATTAATGATTTTATTAAAGCGACCATGATCTAGGAAATGTAATACAATTTTGTCTTATCTTAGCTTACATGCGGATGGAGGTTTCTACTTGTTTTAATAATAATTAATTAGTCAATACATTTTCCTTTATTAACGCTGCAGTGGTTTGTTCGATACTTATTCTCGTTTCCGAAATCAATATAACTTATTCCTTTTAAAACCCAATTACCCATTTCTCATAAATGCGGTTTCACAACGTTTTAACACAAACCAAGTCCTTAATATTTCACCTCAAGTCATTTATAAGTCAAGTCTCTTATCTTTAAAAAAACTCCACCATTTCTTTACCTACATAAAGTTGTTATAACAAACTTCCCATAAAGTCGTTATAACACTTTAGGTTTTAAACCAACCAAATTCGTTTAGCACACGTACGTCTACCGTACTACATAGTTCACACAATCATGCTAGAAAAGATAGGAAGAGGTTCACATACCTCACGACGATTATCGACAAAAAGCAAAAAGCTCCAAAGTATTGTAACCTTGCTAGCCTTTTCCACCCTTCAAGTAGAATACGCTACTCGTAGTACTTCAACCTATAAAAGCCACAAGACGTCTATCAATCTCTCGATCTCTTTGTAGCACAATTCCAAGTACAAGGTTCCTTATTCTACGGAAAATTCGGCAGCACCTCCCCCCCTTAACCACATAAATCTCCTCCTCTATCAAGGCCCGCTACCAAGCCAACAAATCCAAGGGGGTTACATGTCTAACCGGACGTGTACAACACTGCCCCACAATAATACTACAAATCTACTGTAAATACAGTCCAATGTAAATACAGTTCAATTCTATCAATCTTCTTTCCTCATATAATATACTCAAGTATAACTACTACAACATGTAATATCCAATTACAATAGGGGGACAAAGATCATTACCTCGATAAGCCCAAAATTATCCAAGATTTATAAGTCGATCCTGAGCAACGTTTAGCTCCAAATCCTTACGCTCCAACCCGCTCCAAGCAACCCTTAGAAGTTTCTAAACAACTTCTCTTAACACTTCAACTCCAAAAAGTGAAGAACACTAGGCTTTAAAAATGGCCACTTTCGGCCAAGGCAAGGTTTCAAGGCTAGGGGTGTGAAATCTTCTCCAACTCTTGGTACACAATCTTCCTAACACCCTAAGGAAGAACACTTAAAAGTTTAAGAATTTTTGGACAATATTTTGGTCAAGATCTTAGCCAAAAACGAGAGCACACACTAAAGGGGAGGGAGTATTTTTCAAGCTTGGAAATCTCTAAGTGTGGATGAATAAGTCTTGCACTCAAGGGGGGTATTTATAGGCCAATCAATGGCCAAGATCAAAGCAAGTGTATGGTGAGGATTAGGGACAAGTGTGTGGGTAATTTGCCAACCAAATGTCCACCACAAAAATGGGACAAGTGGCTTGCCACTTGTCCACCTCAAAAAACGTCCACGTGCCCTACTTTCGGCCATAGGGCCACGTAGGGTGCCATGTGTCGCCTCCTACTGCCTAAAATATTTCATCTTAGAAAATATCCGTAATGCCACAAATTCGAAAATAAAGTGGGCCACAAACCAGTAAATTTCTCAGTGGGCCCAGCGTGACCAATTCCGGAAATAAAATTCCATAATTCTCAAATATTCCAAAAAGTCCGAATACCAAATCTGGGAATCCAATTCCCTTTAACGAACATTTTTCCTTCACAAAATTCGGAAACTTTTCCGTCGAAAAATCACATCTTTCTTCTTTTTAATTTAAAATGTCGTATTCTCGTACGTACGTCCCCACATACATACCCTGGAACTACGGGGTGTAACATTCTTCCCCCCTTAGAAACATTCGTCCCGAATGTTCCTTCTAAGCCTCAAAACATACATGTGCTGGTATAGTCTTCACTACTATACTTACCAAACCAAACATGCCACCAATGGCCATAGTATAACATACGCGCAAAACTCAATCCAAGCCAACGAGGAATCACCTCTAACGTGTATAACAACACAAAAGCTTCCACCCATGGTCTAAAGGATACTCCCTTCGCATCTTCACTTCACCACAAAATGATCTCTTTTATTACGTTAACAGCGTTCACTTCTTTCCTTACTCGTCGTACCCTTCTCGTACACCCGAACTCTCTCTAGTACACGTACCATACTCCAGTCATCGCTTCAGTTCCAAAACCTTGGAGTCACTACCTCCAAAATAGGTCATCTTACTAACCTCAAATTCCTATAAGGCCATACCCGTCCTTCACGATCTGATTCTGGTCGAACACATCCACGAACTCGTACAACGATTACCTAAACTTGGGCCTTGCACCCACATGATCCTACCACCTGGCGGGACCACCTCGAACTGACCCCACCTCCTTCCGGGCTGCGGGTTGACCCGCTATCTGGCCTCAACCCGACCCGCTATCGCGCCAAACTCTTGTTCCCCGATCCGGAACAATCTTACCAATTCACGTCATGAAAGCTACCACTTCCATCTCACACTACCCATGGAATTATCCCACAATATATTTCACGCATACCAAGTACTTCGACAAAGACCAACCGTAAAATCATCACCTCAAGACGGCCTTACATCCAAGGTCCTAACTGTTATAAATTCTAAGGCTCACAATCGTCTCGTCTCCAGACTTACCCTTTTTCAACTAACCCATGTTTTCTAATTCACACTTAACACAATGCTATCCGTAGCACTTAACATGTATCCACCATAACAACATAAACCGGTCTCTTGGGTGAAGATATCTCTGTAACTACTACCTCACTTTCCCGTCGCTTAATCATAATCACGCCTGCAGTGCTTTAGCTATATAAGGCGATGAACCACCCATCGATCCCGAAAGTTTGAGTCTCTACATCCGTGCTACCTGGTCGGACAAACTCTCACCAAATGGCCTGTTGGCGCAAGCATACAAGTTTGTCGAGCGACGACACTCGCCGTAATAGAGTCTATTACAACGGCCAGCGAGGCAGGGGTGACCTCATCCGACTAACACCCTTCTCCGAACAATCGAACCCATGGTGACCGTGGTCGAGTCATCCCTCTTGTATCACTCCTACTTGGACATCCTCCTATCACATGGCCCTGACGGCCGCAAGTATAACAATCTCCCAAACTAGCACGACACCCTAGGGATCATCCTCAGCTCTCTATCCATAGAACTCTGGTGAACTGCAACTCAAGAAATCCCGAAGTCTCAGACTATCGGATCTAGGGTGAATCACTGGTACTGCTGGAACCACCGGCTCCCATCCGTCCTCATTCCCAGCCACCAGCCTAGCTAGTAACTGGGTCATCTCCTTGAACTCATATCCTCGGCTCCTGGACGTGGTACTGGAGGCTCAGGTATCGTGGCCTCAGTAGAAACTGCTGCCGCTCTAAACTCTGCTGGGGCTAGCGGCATCATAAAACTCGTCGTCTGAAGTACTATCTCGGTGTGACCGGGCACGTGCCCTCGTAACCCTCGTGCTCTACTCGCGGCTCCTCTGCGCCTTGCCGCCGGGCTCTGGTTGCCTTGCGTAGGCGTAGCGGTACATAAGAATACGCGAGAGTCCAAACACGACTTTAAGGCACGATCTCGGAGTGAGAAGAATGAAACCAATCCTAAATATCCACGTAGCCTCACGATTATAGATGTGGTGCACAACACAGATAATCAAGACTACTACTGAACACGGTGCGTAGACACTTTCAGAGGATTAATCGCTCGATACCACTTTTGTCACGACCCGACCTCGGGCGTGATCGTGCCTACCGGGCACCTAGTGATACAACATCAGAGAAAATCAGCGAAAATAAAAACTTAAACATGAAACAAGATATATAATAATAAAAAACAGGTTAACCAAAACGGTTACCTTCACGTATATATACACATCAAAATGGAGCAAGAAATTCTTTACAAACCACACTTGTGATTACTCTGGACCTCTAAGAATGTAACAACTATGACGGGACAGGGCCCCGCCATACCCCTGAATGTACAAATACTTACAATGACAGGGGACTATACCAAAAGATAAGCCTCCGGAGAAACGGAGCTTCCCAAAACGTTGAACTGTGATCCTATGGCGAGGATCAACAACGGTGTACCTACTGCGGCATGAACGGCCCCGAAGGAGGTCGATCTAACAGTACCAAGTATGTGGCGAAAATCAGTAAATGAAATCATAATAGTCTATATAAAGCAGGAGACATGTATGATAACCAAACTACAGTTCACAATATAAATTAACAGTCATGTCAAGTCAGGGACTCACGCCCGTAAAGTCATCACTCAAATATAACCCGGGAATTTAACCCGACTGTGACGCATGCCCGACATCTTACCTCGGTATAAGCATGACCATGGAACCATCTTAATGGAAGCATACCCGTGGGCCACCCATCGTGTCAGTATGTCCAAAGGAAATAACAAGATAACAATCATAATTGAAGCATACTCGTGGGCCACCCATCGTGTCAGTATGTCCAAATCAAATAACAAGATAACACTCCTAATGGAAGCATACCCGTGGGCCACCCATCGTGTCAGTATGTCCAAAAGGAAATAACAAGATAACAATCATAGTGGAAGCATACTCGTGGGCCACCCATCGTGTCAGTATGTCCAAAGCAAATAACAAGATAACACTCCTAATGGAAGCATACCCGTGGGCCACCCATCGTGTCAGTATGTCCAAAAGGAAATAACAAGATAACAATCATAGTGGAAGCGTACTCGTGGGCCACCCATCGTGTCAGTATGTCCAAAGCAAATAACAAGATAACACTCCTAATGGAAGCATACCCGTGGGCCACCCATCGTGTCAGTATGTCCAAAAGGATCGATATAGTGGAAGCATACCCGTGGGCCACCCAACGTGTCAGTATGTCCATCAATCAACCAGATAGCCAGCCCTCCAACGAGAGACGCGGTAGCACAGAAACACAACACTTGCACAACAAAGGCTATCACCACAAGCATAGGCAAGTTCAACATACTTTTATACTTTCATTAACATGTAAATTGATTCACCATTTATAAAAACTCAAGTACTCCTATTTTATGCCAACAATCCGGGTTTTAACCCTAAAGTACTACGTACATAAATTCTTTCAAAAAGATTCATTTCTTTTACAAAGGTCACTCGATACCCGTAGTATCAAAATAGAGTAACTATCTTTTTAAGTAAACCAAAACAATTTCCATACTTTCTTTTTAAACCAAATCATTTCTCCCTTTAAAGTCAAGTTACCATTTTAAATCCAATAATAAAACCATTCTTTTGTTTTCATAAAGTCGTTATAACTAACTTCCCATAAAGCTATTATAACACTTTATGTTTTAAACCAATTTAAGACAAAACCATGCCTTTCTTTTAAACCAAAACACTTCAAATTATCAAGTCTCTTTTCTTTTAGAAATCAAGTTCCTTACTGTGGAATTTAAGAAAAATCAATACTTGTTATTAATGATTTTATTAAAGCAGCCATGATCTAGGAAATGTAATACAATTTTGTCTTATCTTAGCTTCTATGCAGATGGAGGTTTCTACTTGTTTTAATAATAATTAATTAGTCAATACATTTTCCTTTATTAACGCTGCAGTGGTTTGTTCGATACTTATTCTCGTTTCCGAAATCAATATAACTTATTCCTTTTAAAACCCAATTACCCATTTCTCATAAATGCGGTTTCACAACGTTTTAACACAAACCAAGTCCTTAATATTTCACCTCAAGTCATTTATAAGTCAAGTCTCTTATCTTTAAAAAAACTCCACCATTTCTTTACCTACATAAAGTTGTTATAACAAACTTCCCATAAAGTCGTTATAACACTTTAGGTTTTAAACCAACCAAATTCGTTTAGCACACGTACGTCTACCGTACTACATAGTTCACACAATCATGCTAGAAAAGATAGGAAGAGGTTCACATACCTCACGACGATTATCGACAAAAAGCAAAAAGCTCCAAAGTACTATAACCTTGCTAGCCTTTTCCACCCTTCAAGTAGAATACGCTACTCGTAGTACTTCAACCTATAAAAGCCACAAGACGTCTATCAATCTCTCGATCTCTTTGTAGCACAATTCCAAGTACAAGGTTCCTTATTCTACGGAAAATTCGGCGACCTCCCCTTAACCACATAAATCTCCTCTATCAAGGCGCTACCAAGCCAACAAATCGAGGGTTACATGTCTAACCTGACGTGTACAACACGCCCCACAATAATACTACAAATCTCAGTAAATACGGTCAATGTAAATCTGATTCAATTCTATCAATCTTCTTTCCTCATATAATATACTCAAGTATAACTACTACAACATGTAATATCCAATTACAATAGGGGGACAAAGATCATTACCTCGATAAGCCCAAAATTATCCAATATTTATAAGTCGATCCTGAGCAACGTTTAGCTCCAAATCCTTACGCTCCAACCCGCTCCAAGCAACCCTTAGAAGTTTTTAAACAACTTCTCTTAACACTTCAACTCCAAAAAGTGAAGAACACTAGGATTTAAAAATGGCCACTTTCGGCCAAGGCAAGGTTTCAAGGCTAGGGGTGTGAAATCTTCTCCAACTCTTGGTACACAATCTTCCTAACACCCTAAGGAAGAACACTTAAAAGTTTAAGAACTTTTGGACAATATTTTGGTCAAGATCTTAGCCAAAAACGAGAGCACAGACTAAAGGGGAGGGAGTATTTTTCAAGCTTGGAAATCTCTAAGTGTGGATGAATAAGTCTTGCACTCAAGGGGGGTATTTATAGGCCAATCAATGGCCAAGATCAAAGCAAGTGTATGGTGAGGATTAGGGACAAGTGTGTGGGTAATTTGCCAACCAAATGTCCACCACAAAAATGGGACAAGTGGCAAGCCACTTGTCCACCTAAAAAAACGTCCAAGTGCCCCCCTACTTTCGGCCATAGGGCCACATGGGGTGCCATGTGTCGCCCTCCTACTCGTCCAAAATATTTCTTCTTCCGAAAATATTCGTAATGCCACAAATTCGAAAATAAAGTGGGCCCCACAAACCGTAAATTTCTTCCGTGGGCCCCACGTGACCAATTCCGGAAATAAAATTCCATAATTCTCAAATATTCCAAAAAGTCCGAATACCAAATCTGGGAATCCAATTCCCTTTAACAAACATTTTTCCTTCTCAAAATTCGGAAACTTTTCCGTTGAAAAATCACATCTTTCTTCTTTTTAATTTAAAATGTCGTATTCTCGTACGTACGTCCCCACATACATACCCTGGAACTACGGGGTGTAACAACATAATCCGGCTCTTTATGGAGGGACGACTCATTTTGAAGTTCACTCTGATTATCCATACGTGATAACGTAACCCGGCCCATTTACGGGACACGGTGAAATCATAAGAAGTCCTCCCACGAAGGTATACTGCCCGGCCCATTTTGGGACGCGGTAAAGCCACATAAGTCTGCCCATAAAGGTATACTGCCCGGCCCATTCTGGAACGCAGTAAAGTCATATAAGTCTGCCTATAAAGGTATACTGCCCGGCCCATTCTGGGACGCGGTAAAGTCACATAAGTCTGCCCATAAAGGTATACTGTCGGGCCCATTCTGGGACGCGGTAAAGTCACATAAGTCTGCCCATAAAGGTATACTGCCCGGCCCATTCTGGGATGCGGTAAAGTC
Organism: Przewalskia tangutica; assembly: GCA_029844215.1. Lineage (NCBI taxonomy): Eukaryota > Viridiplantae > Streptophyta > Magnoliopsida > Solanales > Solanaceae > Przewalskia > Przewalskia tangutica. The sequence continues at coordinate 83,055,811 of CM056726.1, read as the reverse complement.
ACATAAGTCTGCCCATAAAGTTATACTGCCCGACCCATTTTGGGACGCGGTAAAGTCACATAAGTCTGCCCATAAAGGTATACTGTCCGTCCCATTCTGGGACGCGGTAAAGTCACATAAGTCTGCCCATAAAGGTATACTGTCCGGCCCATTCTGGGACGCGGTATATCGTATCCATAACATTTTAAACCATCTTTTCTTACTTCTTCTTAAGTCGTTATAACAACTTCCCATAAAGCTATCATAACAACCTTTCATTTTGGAGAACTTAAGGCACTTTCATTTCTTACAACATTAGAGAAAACTAAACTCAAAAGTACTACGTACATGCATACTTATAAAAGATTCATGCCACACCTTCTCTTTTAAATCAATAAACTTCTTCTTTTGAAAACTCAAGTTACATTCTCTTTTGAAATCAAGTCTCTTAACTTTTGAAATAAATCATGGAAACCATACTTTTTAAATCAAGTCATTCCTTTCTTTAAGAATCAAGTCTCATAACTTGAAAAATAAAGTCATAACCTTTTAAGAAATCAATGTTCATAGTCTTAAAACTTCAAAACATAAACTCTTTAAATTAAGTAACATATACTTTTGTGAGCTGTGAATAGGTTATACCCGTTTATAACGATCTTATTAAAGCAGTCATGATCTAGAAAATGTAATACAATTTTGTCTTATCTTAGTTTCTATGCAGATGGAGAATTCTACTTATTTCAATATAATTGATTGTCGATACATTTTTTTATTAACGCTGCAATGGCTTGTTCGATACCTATTCTCATTAGTGCAGTAAATTAGCAAAGTCAACTCGACTCCAAATACTTTCTAACGACTCTTACCAACATCCCCCATAAGACTTGGTAAGAACTTTAGGATAACTTAGACATGCCTTTTACATAGAGTAAATAAACATATGTACCTCTTAACTTCTAAGAGTAGAAGGAATCATGAAATAACACCACATGTATATTTCATACATAGAACATGCCAAAAGAAGGAAGAGGTTCACATACCGCGACGACTATCGACAAGTAGCAAAATGCTCCAAAGTACTTCAACCTTGTTAGCTTTTCCACCCTTCAAGTAGAATACACTACACGTAGTACTTCAACCTATAATAACCATAACATGTCTATCAACTCCTAGCTTATCCACGTGGAATAATACTAAGTGATAGGTCTCTTATTCTACAGAAATGTGGGCAACACTTCCTTTGTTTCTACGTACTTTTCCACCCTTTTCAAGGCCCGAAATCAACAACCAACATGCCACATTTAAGGCGCAACAAAACAGCAATTCAAAGGGGATTATACGTCTAACATGACGTATAAAATTCTGCCCCACAATTAAAGTAAAACTGTCCAATAACTTGAGCCATTTTCGGCAATCACAAGGATAACACCACATCTATTCTTTTCCAATTCCTTTTCAATCCAAGTTGTTATTCTAACATGTTATATAGTCGCAATCAATTATAACAACTATTATCCCTTTCTTATACAACATGCGACGATTATAACTATCGACCAAATTGATTTCCAATTTTATTGGCTAACATGCCAATCTCGGATTTAATCTTCCAAATTCCATAACATTTATCAATCTTCATTCTAAATATCACATGCTCATCTATCAACTACTACAACATGAAATCTTGAATTACAATAGCAAGACGGAGATTATTACCTCTTTTAAGCCCGAATACAATCCAAAACTTAAAGTCGATCCTTAGCAACTTTAGCTCCTCTTCTTGACATTTCAATCCACTCCAAGCAACCCTTAGAAGTTCATAAACAACTTCTCTTCAATTTCCAACTTCAAAGATGAAGAACACCTTAGGTTTTCATCTTGCGACTAACGTAAAAACGTAGTTTTTCCGGGATTTTTGTGTTGTGATATCCTTAGAATAGCTTTAGGGATATTGGGTTTGAATATTGGGATTTATCAACAGCAAATAAAGAATTTTCTGGTTCCTTGCTAAGCTTGGCCGAGAGCACCTCAAGTGCACAACAAGTTTTCTTGATTTTTTTCTAAGTATGGAATTCTAGTCTTGCACTAGTAGTATGTAGATATATATAAAAAACCAATGGCTAGGATTAAAACATATGGATGACTAAGATTGGGTCAATTATATCAAGCTCCCACTTGTCTAGTTGACTTGGTCCATTTCTTTTCATCCAACAAGCCCATGTGGAGGGTGACACGTGTCGCCCTCCCATTGGTCTAAAATATTTCATTTCCCGAAATTTCCATAATTGGTCAAAATATCGAAAACCTTGTGGCCCCACAGAAACGTAAAATTTCCCGAGTGGGCCCCACGTTATCACGACCCGACCCCGGGCCGCGACTGGTGCCCTACCTGGGCACCCTTCTAATCATACAACATAAAAAACTGCGGAAGATAAATAACACTTTTTTTTTAAACCAAGGCCAAGCCGATAAGGCTGCCATAACATAAAAATTACCCGAAAGGGTCTACACTGTTTAACAATGTAAAAACAACTCTAGCCAGTCCAGCCCACAAATGAATACAGACCTCTAAGATTGGAACAAATACTATGACGGGACAAGGCCCCGCCGTACCCCTGAATATACATAGCCATGACAACTCTAGAACATTGGAGCCATCTCAAAATGCTGAACCAGGATCCTAAGCTCGCGGATCCACAACTGTGTACCTAAACCTGCGGACATGAACGCAGCCCGAAGAAGTCGATAACAGTACCGAATATGGAACGGAAAAATAAGGTGATAAACAAATCATAATTGTACAAAAGAATGACAGGGCTAGTATAAAAGGGTACATACTGATCCTACTTGTCATTACCATCTCGTGAACTTAATCGTACCTTATTATCTTTTCCCATTTTTCAATAAAAGTTATAGTCACTTTATTACGTATATACTTAGGAAAAATCATTAAGTTCATTACCATATAACTTACTTATCTTTCATAACATAATCTGGCCCTTTATGGAGGGACGCATATACTACCCTACCAACGGGGACGCGATCAAGTCACACAAATATCAAAGCGCGTGCGTGGAATCCCCATCACCGCCGATCATAAGTGTAACATATAACCATGTGACGCGCCGCGTGGCATCCTACCTCACCGCGTACATACACAATACATATATATATCTCCTCGCGTGAAATCCCACATCACTGCCGAACCGTAGGTGTAACATATACAACACATATATATATATATATAACGTGGCCGCATGCCGTAATCCTCATCGTATAAGCATGGCCATAACGCGTGCCTCGACATCCTCATCGTAGGTGCAGTCTTCACGGGAGCTAGCCCGTGGAGTAATAATATAACGTGCCCGGAATCTCTCATCGCGGTACATGTCTTCGTGGGAGCTAGCCCGTGGAGTAATAGTCGTACATAGCATGGTCGCATGCCCCAGAATCCCTCATCGTATAAGCATGGCCATGGGTAATAAAACAAATCCGGGAATCTAACTCGCCTCCTGGTCACATGCCCCGGAATCACACATCGTATAAGCATGTCAAGGATCAATCATAATGGAAGCATACCCGTGGAATCCCACATCACTGTCGGTACGTCCAAACAAACTTACAACAAGACAGCCGACCCTCCAACTGAGAGTCACGACAACGTAAACATATAATACTTGCACTCAAAGCTATCACAAGCAAACATAGGCAAGTTCATTAAACCTTTAGACTTCCATTTTTATAAACTCATGGCACTTTCGTTTCACACATAGAAATCCGGGAATTTAACGGTTACACCCCGTAAGTCCAGGACATGTAAAAGAGAATGTATGTAAGGAATCAAGACTTGGAAATTAGTACGAAAGGAAGAATTGTTTTTCCGGCGGAAAATCTTCTGAACGTCGGAAAGGAAAAATGTTCGTTGTTGAGAATTGGATTCTCAAAATGCATTATTTAAATAGTATGAAACTTATTAACTTTATGGAAATTTATTTTTATGGATTTGGTCATGTGGGGCCCACCCGAGGAATTTTACGTTTTGTGGGGCCCACGAGGGTTACAGAATTTTATGGACGAATGAGAGGACGACACATGCCACCTCCACCACATGGTCTTGGTCGAAAATTTTCAAGGCTAAAATGGTCATTTGACCAAAGTGTAGATGACAAAGTCTTGCTAATTAAGAGCTTGACATTGTTGACCAAGTCAAGAGCCATTTGGCTTGATCTCCTTCATCCAAAACCTAACAAGTGTTATTATCTAAGCCCTTCATTGTGTTATATATGCTTCACTAGTGCAAGACAAGGTCTTTAACACTTAGAAAATATTTGAGAACTAGAGCTTGAATTCAAGAGCTCTCGGGTTTGGTCCTTCATCCACACAAAAAATTTGTAGTTTTGATCCTTTGTTCACAAGAATTTAACCCAATGTCCCTAAGGGTATTTTAAGGATATCTCAATAGAAAGATTTCGGAAAAACGGTGTTTTCGTATTAGTCGCAAGGCGGAAACTTAAGGGGTTCTTCAACTTTGAAGTTGGAACTTGAAGATGGGTTCTTCATAGGCTTATAAGGAGTGCTTGAAGCGGATTGGAACATAAGGAAATGAGCTAAGAATTTGCTAAGGCGCGAGTTTGAATCTTGGAATTTTTAAGGGCTTATAAAGGTATAATCTTGTCGTTTTAGTAGTTAAGATTACTTATCATTGTAGTTGTGGATATTAGCAAGCATGAGATGTTTAGTATGAAGTTTGATTAGTATATTGGCTATTGGAACCCTAATCCGAAAACTAGCATGTTTAGCCTTAAGATTACAATTCTAGTTGAATATTAGTTTAAGTCGTCGCATGTTGTATAAATAAGGAAATTGTAGTTGTTGAAGTTGTTTATAACTATATAACATGTTAGACCCTAGGACTTGGAATTTGGAAAAGGATTGGAAAAGACTTTGAATTGTGGTTATGTTGTTGGCCGAGAATGGCTTGAATATGGAACTACTTCGTATTAATTGTGGGGCGGAATTTTACACGTATTGTAAGGCGTGCAATCCCCTTTGTTTGGTTGTTGTTTGGAGCCTTAAATGTGGCGTGTTGGTTATTGTATTCGACCTTGAAAAAGGTGGCAAAGTGAGTAGAAACAAAGGAAGTGCTGCCCGATTTTCCGTAGAATTAGAGACCGCTTACTTAGTATTATTCTACGTTAGAGACTAGAAGTTGATAGTCTTGTTGTGACCATTATAGGTTGAAAATTCTACGTACGGCGTATCCGGCTTAGCTTGTGGATTTAGCCGAAAAGGTATGTGAACTATCTCCTCTTCTAGCATGATTCCTTAAGATAAAGAAAGTATGTCCTACTCCTTAAATGATCCATTCCTTGGTTGTATTTGGGTTGCCTAAAATAGAATTCGTTCTATGTACTCCCTTGATTGTACTTTGATGTCAAATTGTAAGTTGTATGATCCATTTCCTTAGTGAAGTTTGGATTCTTAAAAGTGAAAGTATTTTACTTAAAGTACATAGAGTCTTGAAAGGGAAGTGGTTTCCAAACCTTTTGGCTAGTGCCTTAGTTCCAAAACCTAATGGTCGTTTTAATGACTTTAGGGGAGTCAAATGAGTGATTTACTTAATTGTTTTAAAAGAGGAGAAATTACATGATTTAAGAGAAGTAACTTGTTTTAAAGGTGTGAGTTACTTGAGGTTTAAAAGTAGAAGAAACTTGTTTTCTAAATATTAAGAGACTTGAAGTATTTTGGAAAGTTAAGAACTTGATTTATAAGTATGTGATACTTGGTTTTAAGTATAAGTCTCTTGGTTATAAAAAGGAATGAATATGTCTAAAACCATAAAGGGTTATAACGGCTTTATGGGAAGTTGGTTATAACGGCTTTATGGAAGGTTAAGAAAGTTGTCTATTTTGATTATTAGGCACAAGTTGCCTAGATTGTGAAAATTTGAAGTTACTTGATTCCAAGCTTTGAAATGAGTTTTCTAAAGGTGTAGTAACTTACTTTGAAAAATAGACACACCTTGATACTACGGGTGTTAGTATCTTGGGGTTTTACATTAAAAGGAGTCTTTTGAAAAGAATGTACGTACATAGTACTTTGGCTTGGTTAATTGAGAATTATTCTATGTATGCCTTGATAAGTACTTTGGCTTGATTAATTGAGAATTATTCTATATGTGCCTTGATAAGTACTTTGGCTTGATTAATTGAGAATTGCCTATATGTGGTGGTGATAGCCTTTGAGTGCAAGTATTATGTTTTATTACGTTGCCGCGACTCTCGGTTGGAGGGTCGGCTGCCTTGTTGTAAGTTTACTTGGACGTCAAGCGGTGAGGTGGGATTCGCGGGTATGCTTCCATTATTTGTGTTACCTACGGTCATGCTTATACGATGTGGGATGCCGGGCATGCGACGCGAGGATACCTATGGTCATGCTTATACGATGTGGGATGTCGGGGCATGCGACCACGGGGGATACTCCTTGGACATGCTTATACGATGTGGGATTCAGGGGCATGTGACCAGGAGTCGGGTTAGATTCCCGTATTTGTTTGTGTTACCCTACGGTCATGCTTATACGATGTGGGATGCCGGGCGTGCGAACGCGAGGATACCATGGTCATGCTTATCGATGTGGGATCTTGGGCGTGCGACCACGAGGATACTCCTTGGACATGCTTATCGATGTGGGATTCCGGCGTGTGACGGGAGCGGGTTTGATTCCCGGATTTGTTTGTATTACCCCATGGTCATGCTTATACGATGTGGGATTCCGGGGCATGCGACCACGAGGGATACTGTTATTATGACTTGGTTTTATATTATATCATGGACTGCCGGCAGTGAGAAAGGATTCCACGAGTATGATTGATATTATGGGCGTGAGACCCATGGTTATATTTGAGTAGTGATTTTGAGGGCATGCGTCCCTGACTTGATATAACTGCTTATGTATTGTGTACTGTAGGTTGGCTATCATACATGTCTCCTGTTTTGTTTAGATATTATGATTTCATTCTGATACTTCATCGCTCATACTTGGTACATTCTTCGTCTTGATCTCGCCCGGAGGCTGCGTTAAATGCGCGAGTTAGTCTGTGATTTGGTGATCTGCAGTGTAGGACCGCTCGAGTTTTGGATAGCTCCTTCATTCGGAGTTTATCTTTTGGTATAGTTCCTTGATGCAGGCTTTTATGCGGTTATGGGTACGGCGGGGCCTTGTCCCGTCATGTTTCTGTAAACTCTTAGAGGTCTGTATTCATATGTGGGATTGGACTCATGTACGGTGTAGTGTCTTTTGTTTATGTATATTATATGGCAGCCTTGTCGGCTTTGCCCTTGCACGTACGTTGGTTTTAAAAAAAAATGAGGCGTTATTTAATTTCCATGATTTACTTAGTTGTTAAGGTAGAAGGGTGCCCGGGTAGGGCACGATCCTGCCCGGTTCGGTCGTGAAAGAGTGGTATCAGAGCAGTCAGTCCTCGGAATGTCTACAGACCGTGTCTAGTAGAGTCTTGATTATCAGTGTGTTGCGTGCCACACCCATAAACAGGAGGCTACAGGACTTTTAGGAGTTGGTTTCTATTATTCTCACTCTAAGATCGTGCCATAGAGCTGTGTTAGTAAGATAATTCCTCTCTGACGTATTTTGTGTTACAGTTATGCCTCCAAGGAGGTCAACAGCCGCCTAGAAGGGCAAAGGAGTAGCAGGAGCTACTAGTCAGACTCAGAGAGTTGATAGGGCTTATGCCCAGGGTATACCGGATGTTGTTCTGCAGTCGGCGAGTTCTTCTGCGCCAGGTTTTGAGACCCCAGCACCAGAGCCTCCAGTTTCTCAGTTAGGAGAAGACTATAGGGTCATGAGGGAAGCGGTTATGTTATTGACCAAGATAGCGGTGCTACAGTTTCATCAGCAGGAGGTTATTCGGCCAGTACAGACAGGTGTACAGAGGGTAGAGGGCCAACGCGGAGATCAGCGTAAGAGGGCTAGACCGGTTGGTTATCCCGGTGAGTTTTTGGACGAGCTGCCTCAGCAGCGAGTGAGATATTCGTCCCAGCCTACCCAGTACACACCCCCGCAGCTCACAGGTGGGAGATTTGATCCCACAAGGTATTTAGGAGCCGGTCCAAGCTCCAGGGGTCGAGGTTCTCAAAGGAGCAGAGGATTTTCTCAGTCGAGGCCACATATTCCTCAGTGTTTCCATTGTAGTAAGCGTCATTTGGGAAAATGCCATCATGGCACAGGTGTTTGTTATTATTGTGACCGTCAAGACCCAAGAAGTGGAATGTCTGTTACTGAAACACCTGTAAGGTGGCTCAGCCTATGAGGCCGATGGTTGATTCTCTTTCCTCCGGTATGTCGTCCCCGAGCGGTGTTGGATGTCGGCCCGATCGTGGTAGAGGTCAGGGTGGATTTTATGGTTCTGGCGGTCCTTCGAACCGCGTAGATGACGTGACTACGGGACAGGATCAGGAGGCGACATCGCATGGGGTTACAGGTATATGTCGATTCCTTTGAATCATATGTGTATTGTTAGATTCAGATTTCACCCTAGCGTATATGTTTTCCCTTTGTTGCTAGCAGTTGTAAGTGATATTACCCCAGAGGTAGGAATACTTTGATCAGTAAAGTGAAAAGTTAAGAATGTGACAAGAATGGTAAGTGAACTGAGACTATAGTTGTGTAGAGTTCACAAGTAGTAATTGCCCCATAACAGTGTAAGACCAATAGGGAAGGATGTACGGTAGATATACTTCGACCTATGTGACTGTTATACCCCGTATTTCCAGAGTATGTACGTGAGGGCGTACGTATAAAATTTTAGCCTTAAAGACTAGACAAGGTTCGAATTTGTACACAAGTGCCGAAAAGAGTCGTTCTTCGACGAAACGTTTCCACAGCTTTCGTAGGGAAAATTCCGGCTATGTCATTTATAATTTTTGCGGATTTTTCCGAGAGACGAAACATTTTGGACCAACGGGAGGGTGACATGTGTCACCCTCACATTGGAAGGCTTGGACGGCAATTGGGACGATTTGGGGCTACTTTAGTTGGTAAGATATTTTGTGCAAGTTGTGTGGTAGATGGATAAGGTAGCACATGGCTAAATCTTGGCCTTACACTTGCTATGCACTTGTCTTCATCTTGGCCATTGGTTGGCCTTCACTTGACCTATAAATACCCCTCTAGTTGAAGACATTCTTCATCCTAAACTTGAGCAATCTATCTAAGTCTCAAACTACTCCTCTCCTCTTGTCTTGCTTTCGTCCCAAAGCCCTCCCCGAGAAAGGCCCTGCCGAGAGCACACCCCACTTTTGTGAAGCTTTGGCGAGGGTACCCCTAGCCTAGTTGTCTCGTATAAATACCCCTTGTTGTGGTATAGAAATACTCCTAGTATTGTTATAATGTCCAAATACCTTGGCCCAAATACCTTGTAGTATTCCCAAGGTTACACTTATACCAGCACAGAAAATACCGTGATACTTTCCATCAATCTCTACAACGAAACACAAAGTAAATGATCACCCGTTGTTGAAGTTGTAATTATAAGTTGGTTAGAACTTCTAAGGGTAGTTTGGAGCGGGTTGGGCGCACGGAGTTGAGCTAAACCTTGCTCGGAGCGACTTTAAACTAGGATAATTTTGGGCTTATCGAGGTAATTATCTTGTCCTCTATTGTAATTGGAAATTACATAAGTGTTGAATATATAGTTGTTGTATACTATATATAGTAACGAACGTAGTTATCGGCAATGTCTTGCGGCTTAAGCTGAATAATACTTACAGCATGTCTTGCGACTTAAGCTCAAGAAGAATCGAACCGTAATTACATAGGGTTGTATTACGGTAGACTTGTGTAGTAGTACCGTGGAGTAGAATTGTACAGTTAGGGTTAGATGTATAACCCACTGGTTGGCTTGGTAGCCGGCCTCGATAGAGGAGGAGATTTCTGTTTGTTGCGGGGAAGTCTTTGAATTTTGGTAGAATGTTCTACGATGAGATCTAAATGTTAATAAGCGCCTTGTGGCCTTATAGGTTGAAGTGCTACGTGTGGCGTAATCTTACGGACTAAGGAGTAGCCGACGGGTTGAGGTCTTGGAGAGTTTTGCTATTAGTCGACAACCGTCGCGAGGTATGTGAACCTCTTCCCATCTCTTCTAGCATGATATGTATGAACTATGTAGTGCGGTAGGCGTGCATGTGTTAATTATATTTGATTGTCGTAAAACATAAAGTGTTATAACGGCTTTATGGGAAGTTGGTTATAACGACTTTATGTAGGTAAGAAAATGGGTTGTGGTTTTAAAGATAATCGATTTGATTTATAAGCGGCAGGCGTTATAATAAAACTTGAAGTATTTCAAAAGATTTATGAATCGTTTTGAACGAAGTGTAGTATTGTGTTTTGAAAACTTAAGAGTTATACTAGCTTTATGGGAAGTTAGGTATAACGGCTTAAGAATGGTTTACTGATGTTAGAAGTTAAGAGACTTGATCTTATAAGATAAGAGACTTAACTTATTTGTTTTAAAGTGAATGTTTGTGTGAAACCTCATTCGTGAGTAATGAGTACTTGGTTTTATTTAAAGGGATAATGTTTCTTGATTTGGAAATCGAGAATGTGTATCGACAGACCACTGCAGCGTTAATAAAGGAAAATGTATTGAATAATGATGTATCGTATTAAAACCAGTAGAAACCTCCATCTGCATAGAAACTAAGATGAGACAAAATGATATTACATTTTCTAGATCATGGCTGTTGTAATAAGAATGTTGTAAACAAGAATAACCTACTCTCACGTGAGACATATATTACTCAATTGTTCTAAAAAGAAATCAAGTGATTAAGTTTATGAACTATGAAACCATTTGAAAATGAGAAGCTTGAGTAATTGAAACTAGGCAAACTGGAACTTAGGAAAAGAATGTTGTTACTTGATTTTGGAAAGGAATGTGGGTTGGTCATTCTAAGGCTACGGGTATCGGGTGACTTTTATAAAAGTAATGGATCTCTTTTAAAAGAACTTAACGTATGTAGTACTTTGGGGTTAAAAACCCGGACTTTGGCATAAAATGAAAGTACTTTGAGTTGTTGTGAAACTTGCCTATGCTTGTTGTTGTGAAACTTGCCTATGCTTGTTGTTGTGAAACTTGCCTATGCTTGTTGTTGTGAAACTTGCCTATGCTTGTTGTTGTGAAACTTGCCTATGCTTGTTGTTGTGAAACTTGCCTATGCTTGTGATGATAGCCTTTGTTGTGCAAGTGTGGTATTTCTGTGTTACCGTGTCTCTCGATAGAGGGCCGGTTGACTTGTTGAGAACTTACTTGGACGTGCTGGCAGTGAAGGAGAATTCCACGGGTATGTTTCCATTTTGATTACTGTCTTGTTGTTGATGTCACATGGACATGTCTACCGTCACGATGTCAGGGCGTGCGGCCCGTGCGGCGGGTTGATTACCGATATATGGTTATTGCGCAACATGGGCGTGTCTACACCGTCTGATTCCGGGCATGTGGCGTGCGGCGGGTTGACCACCCATATATTGTTATTGAGGTTACATGGGCATGTCTACCGTCTGCGAGATTCGGGCATGTGGCGTGCGGCGCTTATTATTGTTGCATCATGGACATGTCTACCGTCACGATTCCGGCATGTGGCGTGCGGCCTTATTATTGTGGCATCATGGACATGTCTACACCGTCTGAGATTCGGGCACGCGGCCATGATGCGAACATGATGGATGTTGTGGGCGTGAGACCCATAGTTATATTTAGTGGTGACTTTGAGGCGTGAGTCACGACTTAGCTTTTATGTTGCGTCTTGTATTTTGGTTATCATACATGTCTCCCGCTTTTAAGCTATTATGATTTCATTCTGATGTTGTGATTTCACATACTTGGTACTGTTATCGACCTCGCCGGAGGCTGCGTTCATCTGCGCGGTAAGTACATCGATCGTGGATCCCTCCTAGGATCTCATTTCGTGTTGGAAAGCTCGTTCCTTGAGGCTTATCTTTGGTATGTTTCCACGAGTTGTAGGTTCTTGTACATTCGAGGTATGGCGAGCCTGTCCCGTCATAGTTGTTGTAAATCTTAAGTGCAGCCTTTGTTGTGGGCGGGGTTGAGGATAATGTTTGGGTTTTTATGTATATCTTGAAGGCAAGCTGTTTTGGTTGCTTTGTTTATTTATTATATCTCGTTTCATGACTCGTGTTTTATTTTCATTTGGTTTTCTCGATGTTGTATCACTAGGGTGCAGGGTAAGGCACGATGTGGGCCGGGTTGGGCGTTACAAAGTGGTATCGAGCGATTAGTCCTCGGAAAGTGTCTGAGCCGTGTCTAGTAAGTCTTGATTATCGGTGTGTTGTGCACCATCTATAATCGGAGGCTATAGGACATTTAGGATTGGTTTCCATTCTTCTCATTCCGAGATCGTGCCTTAGAGTACATGTTGTAAGTTGGACCCTCCGGCGTGTTTCGTTTTTACGATTATGCCTGCGAAAGCAACGGGGCCCGAAGGGCAAAGCGGCGAGGAGAGCTAGTGGGATTGAGGAGTACGAGCGCGAGCGTCGATGAGTAGTGCTTGACGGCGAGTTTTGCGGCGCCGCCCGGCGAGATTTAGAGCGCGGCGATGGGCTGCTGAGACTCTGATACACGAGCCTCGGTCCGCGATGCAGGCGGGAGATGGGTCACAAGGAGATGGCGATTATTGGCGAGTTGTGGCGGATATGAGATAGGTGGGCCGCAGTTCCGTTCAGCCCGGCTTTGTAGTGCACGAGGCGAGCAGTTTGAGGCTACGGATTTTCTTAGTTGTAGCCCGCTGAGTTTTACTGGTGGCGGGAGGATGATCCGAGGAGTTCATCCGTCGATTCTGAAGGATCATCACGGGTGATCAAGGCTTGAGACCGATGCAGTGACATTTAGTTCGCATCGGTGCGTGATACGCGATCGATTGGTTTGACTTCGTGGGAGCTTTCGGGGAGCATTCACTTCCGGCCGTTTGGGGCGAGTTTTGGGGCCTTCTGGCACATTTCTTGCCTCACAAATGAGAGGGCTCGGGTAAACATTTTTGATGTTGAGGCGAGCGAGCGTCTGATTCGGGAGTACAATGTGAGTTCGACTCATTGGCGGTATGTTCCGCATTAGTAGCTAGTATGGAGGATCGAGTGCACCGATATGTTCTGAGGGCTCGATGATTACCTAGCGAAGAGTTGTTGGTGTTTCTCTTGAGGGCATGGACATTGCGCGATTCGAGCTCATGCACTTGGGTGCGAGGCGCGGTCGGCAGGTGGACCGCTTTCGGCGAGAAGAAGGCGAGACGGTCGGATATTTTGGCGACTTCGAGGCGGACGCCTCGGCCAGACTAGTTATGTACCTCGCCCATTGCAGAGTGGTCCCATGACGCCGGGACCCAGGATATTGAGGAAGCGAGTCGGGGCTCGAGCTTGAATGTTCGGGAGTAGGGGTGTTGGCGGTCGATCACCCTACCTCGGTGTGGTCGATGTGGTAGCCGCATTTGAAGTGTCGTAGTACGAGGAGCTTGTTATTCTTGCGGCAGCAGGGCCATATGACGAAGGCTTGTCCGACCGGGTAGCGGCTGGTAGGATAGCCTGACTCTTGGGCGATTGCGGGTTCTTCACCTTCCATAGCTTGACGAGAATGTTCGTACCGTGAGCCGGTAGAGGTCGCGGTGGGAGTTCCCAGTTCTAGCGGTCCTTTGAACCGCCTACTTTCAGGTATATCCTTAACCATCTAGAGTTTTGTATGTTATGATAATGTGTTAAGTGTTATGTTCGGATAGCTTTGTGCTAAAATGTGACTTAGAAGCATGCTTAGTGAAAGGGTAAGCTTGGGGTGAGAAAATGATGAACCTTAGAATATTAGTGAGGAGACCTTAGATGTAAGGCCGTTTTGAGTACAAGTTTTTGCAAGTGATCCTTGTCGGAGTGCATTTTATGCCTAGAATGTATTGTGTGATAAGTCCCTGGGTTGAGTAAAGGAAAGTGGTAGCTTTCATGATGTGATTTAGCAAGATTGTTCCGTGTCGGCGAGCAAGAGTTGGCGCGATAGTGGGTCGGGTTGGGGCCGTGTTGCGGGCAACCGCGTCCGTTCGAGGAAGCGGTCTCTGGGTGGTCGCCCGGTGGCGAGTCACGAGTGCTAGGCCCAGTTTAAATGACCAGCGTATGAGTTCGTGGAATCGTTCGTCACGACCCGGCGGGCGTGGCGGTGCCTTACCGGGCACCCAGTGACACAACATCAGTGTCGGCGGAACATAAAACATCAACATGAGATAACGAAATATAAAACAATAATCTGTGAAAACTTGCCTTCGGCATATATATAACCATCAACTCTTTTACAAATGAACGGCTTAATCCTTTTTACAAACCACGCCTAAGATTACTACGGACCTAAGAAATGATACGACAACTATGGCGGGGCGGGCCCGCCAAACCACGAATGTAAACACTCTACGACGGGGACTATACCACTGATAAGCCTCGGAGAAAGCGGAGCTTCCCAAGCAAGCGCTGACCACGAGAGCTAGGATCAACGGCGGTGTACCTCGACTGCGGCATGAACGGCCCCGAAGGAGGTCGATCTGCAGTGCAAGTATGTGGCTGAAAATACATCGTAAATGAAATCATAGCGATCATAAGCGGGAGACATGTATGATAACCAACTCTGATTTATAACAAGCGATCATGTCAAGTTAGGGACTCACGCCTCAGTCATCACTCAAGTATAACAATGGGTCTCGGGCCCAACATCAATCATGCGTGGAATACCTTCGCCGGCCGTGATCTATGATATAAAAGCACGAGAACACACATGAACACGAGTCCCACCTGTGTCATAATAAGCATGCGGGGTAAGTCTGAAGGCATAGCCGACTACTAAAAACCCACGGTACCAACAAGGTCATAGGCGTATCATAAGATCTGTCTAGACCGTCACATGATCAAAGCGGCCACTTGCGCGATGTCGATATGCGCGTCTAACCACTGGAACTCCGCGACTCGCGTAGGCCAATCTCATCGGCCCGCGAGGTATTCCCGCGTCGGGTAGCTACTCCGGCGTCGTCACGACCGCGATCCGCGTAGCCCGTGGACGCGTGCCCATAAGGGCGTACACTAACACGGAACTCGTAGCTCGCGCATAGGCCGGGACTGCGTGAGGTATTCTCGAATCATAGGTCCATCGACCGCTGAGTCTACCCGCGTCGGAGGCGGCTTAACCCGGAATCATCTCGAGATGAATGCCACAATACTATCATAACGATGATAGTTAATAAGCACAATCAAGGGAAACCCTTCACACGGACATCACAAGATACTAACACGTAGCATCCCAACACGTTTACTTATCAGCGCAATCAAGAAAGTATTACAGGCTATCACAAACCAATACAATCAAGTTGTTCACACAAGGTACCTCTACTATATGATTAACAAAATCGGGTTTTATCCCCAAAGTACTTCATACATTAACTCTTTAAAAGATCGTTACTTTCACGATGTCACACAATACGTAGTATAAAATAGAGTGACTATCCTTTTAAAGTAAATCAATTACTTCTCTTTGTAAAATCAAGTAGCAACATTCTTTTCCAATGATCAAGTTTGCCTAGTTTCCAATGTTCAAGTTTCTCATTTTAGAAAGGTTTAGTAGTTCATAGTCTTATTCATTTGAGAATATAATTCTCCTTAAAACTATCGAGAAACATAAGTCTTATATGTGAGTAGGATATTCTTGTTTATAACAATCTTATTACAATGACCATGATCTAGGAAATATCATTTTGTCTCATCTTAGTTTCTATGCGGATGGAAGTTTCTCTGGTTTTATTAATACTTAATTAGTCGAACATTTCCTTTTATTAGCTGCGATGGTTTGTCGATACGTTCGATTTCGAAATCGATAAAACATTCTTAAGCCGTTATACCTAACCTCCCATAAAGCTAGTATAACTCTTAAGTTTTCAAAACCAAGCATTACTTCTTCTTTCAAAATGATTCAAAATCTTTTGAAATACTTCAAGTTCTTTATTAACACATAACAAGCGATTATAGTTCAAATCGATTACCTTTTAAAAACCACATGTATTTTCTAACCAACATAAAATTATAACCAACTTCCCATAAAGCCGTTATAACACTTTATGTTTTACACCAATCAAATACATTTAGCACGTATGACGTCTCAGTACTACATAGTTCACACATATCATGCTAGAAGAGATAGGAAGAGGTTCGCATACCTCGCGGCGAGTATCGACTAATAGCAAAAACGCTCCAACCGTCGGCTACTCCTTAAGCCAAGCAGATCGCGCCACACGTAGTACTCCCACCTATAAGGCCACAAGGCGCTTATTAACATTAGGTCTCTTCGTAGAACATTCTCTGCAGAAAATTTGGCGGCCTCATGACAGCGTAAATCTCCTCTCTATCGAGGCTACCAAGCCAACCGGGGGTTATACATCTAACCCTAACGGGTACAACTCTACTCCATGGTACTACTACACAAGTCTCTAATGTCTGACCTATGTAATTACGATTCGGTACTCTTCTTTAAATTCGGGCTTAAGTCGCAAGACATTCAGTAAGTATTATTCAGGCTTAAGTCAAAAGACATTGCCGATAACTACGTTCAGTTCTATTATATAGTATACTTCAACTATATATTCAAGAAATCATGTAATTTTCAATTACAATAGAGGGACAAGATAATTACCTCGATAAGCCCATAATTATCCTAGCTTAAAGTCGATCCTGGGCAATCGTTTAGCTCGACTCCGAGCGCTCCAACCATCTAAACCACCCTTAGAAGTTCTAACCAACTACACCATACTCAACGGACTATGGAGATTTTCCTAGGGTTTCGGTTTTGTGACTGACGGGAAGTATAATAGTATTTTCTGGGCTTTTCGTATAGGTATAACCTTAGAATACAACAAGGTATATGGCTAAGGTAATTTGGGCATTATAACAATACTTTTGAGAGTATTTCTACACCACAAAGGGGGGGTACATGTCTGAGAACAACACCACAAGGAGGGTGAAGTCTCGGCCACAAGGCCAACTCGAGGGAGGGCTCTCGGCGAGGAAAGGGCGAGAACGAGGTGAAGGGAGTGAGGAAGAGCTCACAAGACTTAGGCATTTTTGGATGAAGAAGTCTTCAACCTTAAGGGGTATTTATAGGTCAAGGGATGGCCAACCAAAGGCCAAGATCAATCCATGTGTTAGGCAAGTGTAGGGCTAGGATTTACCAACACAAATATCCTACCAACTCCTTGACTTTTCCAAGGCACCAAAAACGTGCTCCACTTTGTCCAAATCGTCCAAATGGACGTTCAAGTCCACCAATTGGAGGGTGCCAAGTGTCGCCCTCCCGTTGGTCCAAAATGTTTCGTCTCTCGGAAAAATCCGCAAAAATTAGAAATGACATAGCGGAAATTCCCTACGAAGTCGTGAAAGCGTTTAGTCGAAAAGCGACTCTAAGCGGGTGTTGTGAACAAAATTAATTCGCCAAGCCTTAGTACAAGTTTCAAATTTTCACGTGCGTCCCACGTACATACTGCGGAAATACGGTATAACATTCTCCTCGCCTTAGAAACATTCGTCGAATGTTCCTTCTAAATCTCAAAACAAGCGCGCGCCGATCACTACTATACTTACGAGCACAATCACGCCACATCCACGAAACACCGCGCATAAAAACTTACATCCAAGTCCACGAGGAAACACCTCTAACATCACCAAATGACACCACTTGTCACTTTGTCGCGAGCCTTGCTCGACGACCCAACAATGGTACCGGCTGCTGCGATCCACGAGGCATCGTGCTCGAACTCTTACCATATTTACGATCGCTTGATATCCAAAACTCGGGGTTACTATCTCTAACGTGGTCATCATTAGCGGGAACACTGGATGGATCTTCGATACTTTCCGAATATAACAAAGCGAAAGGCCGGACGTCCCGCCTCCTAAGTCGGACGACAAATGCTAACATATAGGCAACCGGCCTATTCTTCACATGAACTCACAAAGGCCCCAAAGTAACTCGGGCTAAGTCCTCTCTGTTTCCCAAAACTCGTCACACCAATCCGGTGGTACCTTCAAGAAGACCGACCGTCGGCACGAACTCTAGCGTCGTCGCCGCTTATCCGCACGATATCTACGAGTGCGGAACCTCTCTAGCCAAGCTTCTCACTATCCACGATCTGTGGAACAAGCTCGCACTTATGCGAACCTTGCCAACATCGAACCAATCGGCCGTGACTTACACTTCCGCCTGAAGGCCGTAAGGCGACATCGAACACCGAAATGGTAGCTTAAACACTTCCTCCATAGGAGACAACAATCCCCACGACTACCTCGAAATCCACGCATGGCGGCGGCGAATGCGGTCTGAGACTCGCTGAGTTCTTAACCTGCTGGTAAACTTTTAGAAGGCGAAAAATAGCCTGACACGGGCTTCATGCGACATAAGGTGAAGGTAGGCACCGTCACATCCTTTCGACCGCGGATAACTCAACACGGTAGAGTAAGCGGTCGAGCGAAGAACACGATGGGCTGCCCCATCGACCCGACCACGGTCGAATGCATCCACGAACTTCGTCTGGTTAGCGAACATGGGCCTAACACCCTCGTGACCCTACCAGGCGGGACCACAAACTGACCCCACCCGCTGAACTGCGGCGGGTTGACCCGCGGCGTGGCCTCAACCCGACCCGCAACGCGCGTCATACTAGCTCCGAACCGGAACAATCTCGCTAATCACGTTACGAAAACTGGCGGTCTTCTTAGCTCAACTACCCTCTTCCATTCCACACTACTAGGGACTGTCCCAACATAACTCACGTGCACTATGCACTCAGATGAGTCAAACATAACACTACACCTTTTCTCGA
This sequence comes from Przewalskia tangutica, assembly GCA_029844215.1. Classification (NCBI taxonomy): domain Eukaryota; kingdom Viridiplantae; phylum Streptophyta; class Magnoliopsida; order Solanales; family Solanaceae; genus Przewalskia; species Przewalskia tangutica. The sequence goes on along the minus strand of CM056726.1, from coordinate 83,036,915 downwards.
GATGGCCTCACCTCTAAGGTCTCTACGTAATAAGCTCTAAGGCTCACACTTTCTATCCCCAAAATCTTACTCGGTTAAACAACCATGATTTCAAATCACAACTAACACCTGCTATCGTAACATAGCACCTAAGGTATACTCACCTTATCACCTATACAAAACTCTAGAGGGTTAAGGATAGATCTATGTCTCTTCTTCACTCCCTTAGTCGTTCTAATCAAACTGCCCGTGGCGCGCATAGCTAAGGAGATGACGAACTACCCACCGATCTGAAGGCTAAGTCCTCCGCGAGGACACTCTTTCGACAACGGACCACGGCGGTCATAGGTACAACACGTACCAACTAAAAGACGACATTCCCGGGATGGCGCTGCCACGTGTGAACACGAGAAAAAGCGAATCGGATGTTTGGAACCTACGTGTAGCGTGAGCGGAAGCTGCGGAGCTCGACCAACTCCTGCATACTCGAACGTCCCGAAATCCGTGGAAGACCACTCTGCTTGGTGGAGTGCATAATCTAATCTATTTGGTGAGGCGACTCGCCTCGAAAGTTACCAAAGGACCTTCCGCTCGGCCTCTCTGCATCCTTGGTTAACCCGTCGATCTCTATGTTTCTCGGCCTGCTGCGCATAAGCCCGTACACAGGCCATGCTCAAGCCTAACTGAAGGATTACTCTTGCACACCCGTCTCTTAGGTAGTCATCAAGACTCGCGATACATCGGTATACTCTCGTAGCCAAATCCATAGCTAGTAATGTGTCGCCTTCTGCAATCTAATTTCACTTGTTCGATCGTGGAACTAAAGGTTCAAATGTCATGGCGCGGTAGGAATCGCCGCCGCCGTGCTAAACTTCTTGGGGCTAGTGACGTCGCAGAAATCCCGAATGAAGCATTACCTAGGTAATGATTGGGCTGTGCCACGTAACCCTCACGAATTCTACTCGCGACTCCGCCGCCTTGCCTCTGGGCGGGTTGCCTACGCGGAGGCATAACGATAGGGAAAGAATTTCGTCGGAGGTCCAACTTACAACACGACTCTAAGGCACGATCTCGAGTGAGAAGAATAGAAACCAATCCTAAATATCCTATAGCCTCACGATTATTGGTGTGGTGCACAACACACCGATAATCAAGACTCTGAATCTGATACGGTTCAGACACTTTCCGAGGATTAACTGCTCTGATACCACTTTTGTCACGACCCGAAACTGGGCCCGTGACTGGTGCCTTACCCCGGGCACCCTAGTGACACAACATCAGAGTAATCGGCGGAACATAAAACAACAACATGAGATAACAGAAATATAAAACAATAATCTGTGAAAACTTGCCTTTCGGCATATATATAACCATCAACTCTTTTACAAATGAACAGCTTAATCCTTTTTACAAACCCTGCCCACAACAGTACTACAGACCTCTAAGAAATGATACGACAACTATGGCGGGACAGGGCCCCGCCAAACCCCTGAATGTAAACACTTACTACGACAGGGGACTATACCACTGATAAGCCTCCGGAGAAACGGAGCTTCCCAAACGCTGAACTGTGACCCTAAGAGCGAGGATCAACGACTGGTGTACCTCAACCTGCGGCATGAACGCAGCCCCCCGAAGGAGGTCAAGATCTGCAGAGTATGTGGCGAAAATACATCACGTAAATGAAATCATAGCGATCATATAAAGCGAGAGACATGTATGATAACCAACTACGCTTTATAACAGCGATCGTATGTCAAGTTAGGGACTCACGCCTCAAGTCATCACTCAAGTATAACAATGGGTCTCGGGCCCACATCAATCATGCGTGGAATACCTTCGCCGCCGCGATCCATGATATAAAAGCACCAAGGAACACATGAACACCGGGTCCCACTGTGTCATAATAAAGCATGCGGGGTAAATACGAAGGCATAGCGACTACTAAAAACCCACGGTACCAACAAGGTCATGAATCGTATCATAAGATCTGTCTAGGCCGTCACATGATCAAAGGCGGCCACTTGCGCGCAGATCAATGTCTGCGTCTAACCACGGAACTCCGCGACTCGCGTAGGCCAATCTCATCGGCCCGTGAGGTATTCCCGCATCGGTAGCTACTCCGGCATCGTCCCGACTTCGATCCGCGTAGCCACATGGACGCATGCCCATAAAGGGCGTACACTAACACGGAACTCGTAGCTCGCGCATAGGCCCGGGACTGCATGAGGTATTCTCGAATCATAGGTCCATCGACCACTTTGAGTCTACCCGCGTCGGAGGCGGCTTAACCGGAATCATCTCAAGAGATGAATGCCACAATACTATCATAACGGTGATAGTTAATAAGCACAATCAAGGAAACCCGCCACGAGACATCACAAGATACTAACACACGTAGCGTCCCAACACGTTTACTTATCAACGCAATCAAGAAAGTATTACTGTGCTATCACAAACCAATACAATCAAGTTGTTCACACAAGGTACCTCTACTATATGATTAACAAAATCGGGTTTTATCCCCAAAGTACTTCATACATTAACTCTTTAAAAGATCGTTACTTTCACAATGTCACACAATACGTAGTATAAAATAGAGTGACTATCCTTTTAAAGTAAATCAATTACTTCTCTTTGTAAAATCAAGTAGCAACATTCTTTTCCAATGATCAAGTTTGCCTAGTTTCCAATGTTCAAGTTTCTCATTTTAGAAAGGTTTAAGTAGTTCATAGTCTTATTCATTTGAGAATATAATTCTCCTTAAAACTATCGAGAAACATAAGTCTTATATGTGAGTAGGATATTCTTGTTTATAACAATCTTATTACAATGACCATGATCTAGGAAATATCATTTTGTCTCATCTTAGTTTCTATGCGGATGGAAGTTTCTCTGGTTTTATTAATACTTAATTAGTCGAACATTTCCTTTTATTAACTGCGGTGGTTTGTCGATACACATTCGATTTCGAAATCAAGAAAACATTCTTAAGCCGTTATACCTAACCTCCCATAAAGCTAGTATAACTCTTAAGTTTTCAAAACCAAGCATTACTTCTTCTTTCAAAATGATTCAAAAATCTTTTGAAATACTTCAAGTTCTTTATTAACACATAACAAGCGATTTATAGTTCAAATCGATTACCTTTTAAAAACCACATGTATTTTCTAACCAACATAAAGTCGTTATAACCAACTTCCCATAAAGCCGTTATAACACTTTATGTTTTACACCAATCAAATACATTTAGCACGTATGCGTCTACCGTACTACATAGTTCACACATATCATGCTAGAAGAGATAGGAAGAGGTTCACATACCTCGCGACGAGTATCGACTAATAGCAAAACGCTCCAACTGTCGGCTACTCCTTAAGCCAAGCGGTCGCGCCACACGTAGTACTCCCACCTATAAGGCCACAAGGCGCTATTAACATTAGGTCTCTTCGTAGAACATTCTACCGAAAATTTGGACACCTCCCCACAGCGTAAATCTCCTCCTCTATCGTAGGCTACCAAGCCAACCGAGGGGTTATACATCTAACCCTAACGGTACAACTCTACTCCATGGTACTACTACACAAGTCTCATGTCTGACCCTATGTAATTACGATTCGATTACTCTTCTTTAAATTGGGCTTAAGTCGCAAGACATTCTGTAAGTATTATTCGAGCTTAAGTCAAAAGACATTGCCGATAACTACGTTCAGTTCTATTATATAGTATACTTCAACTATATATTCAAGAAATCATGTAATTTTCAATTACAATAGAGGGACAAGATAATTACCTCGATAAGCCCATAATTATCCTAGCTTAAAGTCGATCCTGGGCAATCGTTTAGCTCCACTCAGGCGCTCAACCCGCTCTAAACCACCCTTAGAAGTTCTAACCAACTACACCATACTCCAACGGACTATGGAGATTTTCCTAGGGTTTCGGTTTTGTGGTGGGAAGTATAATAGTATTTTCTGTGCTTTTAGTATAGGTATAACCTTAGAATACAACAAGGTATATGGCTAAGGTAATTTGGGCATTATAACAATACTTTTGAGAGTATTTCTACACCACAAAGGGGGGGTACATAATACGAGAACAACACCACAAGGAGGGGGGTGAAGTCTCGGCCACAAGGCCAACTCGAGGAGGGCTCTCGGCGAGGGGAAAGGGCGAGAACAAGGTGAAGGGAGGAGGAAGAGCTCACAATACTTAGGCATTTTGGATGAAGAAGTCTTCAACCTTAAGGTATTTATAGGTCAAGGGATGGCCAACCAAAGGCCAAGATCAATCCATGTGTTAGGCAAGTGTAGGGCTAGGATTTACCAACACAAATATCCTACCAACTCCTTGACTTTTCCAAGGCACCAAAAACGTGCTCCACTTTGTCCAAATCGTCCAAATGGACGTTCAAGTCCACCAATTGGAGGGTGCCAAGTGTCGCCCTCCCGTTGGTCCAAAATGTTTCGTCTCTCGGAAAAATCCGCAAAAATTAGAAATGACATAGCCGGAAATTCCCCTACGAAAGCTGTGAAAACGTTTCGTCGAAAAACGACTCTAAACGGGTGTTGTGAACAAAATTAATTCGGCCAAGCCTTAGTACAAGTTTCAAATTTTCTACGTACGTCCTTACGTACATACTCTGGAAATACGGGGTATAACACGTTCGACCAGAAGTAGATCGTGAAGGCCGGGAATGGCCTTAAGGAAGATTGAGGCGAGTAAGATGACCAAGTTTGGAGGTAGTGACTCCAAAGTTTTGGGAACTGAAATGATGACTGAAGTATGGTACGTATACTAGAAGAGTTCAAGTGTTCGAGGAGGGCACTACGAGTAAGGAGGGAAGAGAACGTGTGTTATGTTTGTGGCCAGGTGTGGCTTTGACAACTTGTTAGAAGGAACTTCTTCGTTATCTGTTTCGAGAAGGAACATTCGGGACGAATGTTTCTAAGGAGGGGAGAATGTTATACCCCGTATTTCCAGAGTATGTACGTGAGGGCGTACGTATAAAATTTTAGCCTTAAAGACTAGACAAGGTTCGAATTTGTACACAAGTGCGAAAAGAGTCGTTCTTGGCGAAACGTTTCCACGACTTTCGTAGGAAAATTCCGGCTATGTCATTTATAATTTTTGCGGATTTTTCCGAGAGACGAAACATTTTGGACCAACGGGAGGGTGACATGTGTCACCCTCACATTGGAAGGCTTGGACGGCAATTGGGACGATTTGGGGCTACTTTAGTTGGTAGGATATTTTGTGCAAGTTGTGTGGTAGATGGATAAGGTAGCACATGGCTAAATCTTGGCCTTACACTTGCTATGCACTTGTCTTCATCTTGGCCATTGGTTGGCCTTCACTTGACCTATAAATACCCCTCTAGTTGAAGACATTCTTCATCCTAAACTTGAGCAATCTATCTAAGTCTCAAACTACTCCCTCCCTCTTGTCTTGCTTTCGTCCCAAAGCCCCGCCCCCTTGGGAAAGGGCCTGCGAGAGCACACTTTTGTGAAGCTTTGGTAGAGGGTACCCACAGCCTAGTTGTCTCGTATAAATACCCTTGTTGTGGTATAGAAATACTCCCCTAGTATTGTTATAATGTCCAAATACCTTGGCCCAAATACCTTGTAGTATTCCCAAGGTTACACTTATACAAGCCCAGAAAATACCGTTATACTTTCCCTCAGTCACTAAAACGAAACCCTAAGGAAATCTTCACCCGTTGTTGAAGTTGTAAGTAGAAGTTGGTTAGAACTTCTAAGGGTAGTTTGGAGCGGGTTGGGCGCGCGGAGTTGAGCTAAACCTTGCTCGGGAGGCGACTTTAAACTAGGATAATTTTGGGCTTATCGAGGTAATTATCTTGTCCTCTATTGTAATTGGAAATTACATAAGTGTTGAATATATAGTTGTTGTATACTATATATAGTGCGAACGTAGTTATCGGCAATGTCTTGCGACTTAAGCTGAATAATACTTACGCAATGTCTTGCGACTTAAGCTGAAGAGCTGAATCTGTAATTACATAGGGTTGTATTCAGATAGACTTGTGTAGTAGTACCGTGGAGTAGAATTGTACCCGTTAGGGTTAGATGTATAACCCTGGTTGGCTTGGTAGGCCTCGATAGAGGAGGAGATTTCTGTTGCTTGGGAGAGTCTTGCGAATTTTCGGTAGAATGTTCTACGATGAGATCTAAATGTTAATAAGCGCCTTGTGGCCTTATAGGTTGAAGTGCTACGTGTGACGTAATCTTCTGGACTAAGGAGTAGCCGACGGGTTGAGGTACTTGGGCGTTTTGCTATTAGTCGACAACCGTCGCGGTATGTGAACCTCTTTCTATCTCTTCAGCATGATATGTGTGAACTATGTAATGCGGTGACGCATACGTGTGTTAATTATATTTGATTGTCGTAAAACATAAAGTGTTATAACGGCTTTATGGGAAGTTGGTTATAACGACTTTATGTAGGTAAGAAAATGGGTTGTGGTTTTAAAAGATAATCGATTTGATTTATAAGCGGCTTGGGCGTTATAATAAAACTTGAAGTATTTCAAAAGATTTATGAATCGTTTTGAACGAAGTGTAGTATTGTGTTTTGAAAACTTAAGAGTTATACTAGCTTTATGGGAAGTTAGGTATAACGGCTTAAGAATGGTTTACTGATGTTAGAAGTTAAGAGAATTGATCTTATAAGATAAGAGACTTAACTTATTTGTTTTAAAGTGAATGTTTGTGTGAAACCTCATTCGTGAGTAATGAGTACTTGGTTTTATTTAAAGGGATAATGTTTCTTGATTTGGAAATCGAGAATGTGTATCGACAGGACCCTGCGGCGTTAATAAAGGAAAATGTATTGAATAATGATGTATCGTATTAAAACCGGTAGAAACCTCCATCTGCATAGAAACTAAGATGAGACAAAATGATATTACATTTTCTAGATCATGGTTCTTTGTAATAAGAATGTTGTAAACAAGAATAACCTACTCTCGTGAGACATATATTACTCAATTGTTCTAAAAGAAATCAAGTGATTAAGTTTATGAACTATGAAACCATTTGAAAATGAGAAGCTTGAGTAATTGAAACTAGGCAACCTGGAACTTAGGAAAGGAATGTTGTTACTTGATTTTGGAAAGGAATGTGGGTTAGTCATTCTAAGGCTACGTATCGGGTGACTTTTATAAAAGTAATGGATCTCTTTTAAAAGAATTTAACGTACGTAGTACTTTAGGGTTAAAACCCGGACTTTGGCATAAAATGAAAGTACTTTGAGTTGTTGTGAAACTTGCCTATGCTTGTTGTTGTGAAACTTGCCTATGCTTGTTGTTGTGAAACTTGCCTGTGCTTGTTGTTGTGAAACTTGCCTATGCTTGTTGTTGTGAAACTTGCCTATGCTTGTTGTTGTGAAACTTGCCTATCTTGTGATGATAGCCTTTGTTGTGCAAGTGTGGTATTTACGTATTCCGCGTGTCTCGATAGAGGCGGTTGACTTATTGAGAACTTACTTGGGCGTCTTTGGCGGTGAAGGAGAATTCCACGGGTATGTTTCCATTTTGATTCTTGTCTTGTTGTTGATGTCACATGGACGTATCTACACCGTCTGCAAGATTCGAGGCGTCGCGGCCGTGCGGTAGTTGATTACCCGATATATGGTTATTACCGCAACATGGGCGATGTCTACACCGTCTGAGATTCGGGGCATGTGGCGTGCGGCGAGGTTGACCACCCATATATTGTTATTGAGGTTACATGGGCATGTCTACCGTCACGATTCCGAGGGCATGTGGCGTGCGGCGCTTATGTGTGTTGCATCATGGACATGTCTACCGTCACGATATTCCGGGCATGTGGCCATGCGGCCTTGTTATTATTGTGGCATCATGGACATGTCTACACCGTCAAAGATTCCGGGCATGCGCCATGATGCGAACATGATGGATGTTGTGGGCGTGAGACCCATAGTTATATTTGAGTGGTGACTTTGAGGCGTGAGTCCACGACTTCGCTTTTATGTTGCGTCGTATTTTGGTTATCATACATGTCTCCCGCTTTTAAGCTATTATGATTTCATTCTGATGTTGTGATTTCACATACTGTACTGTTGTCGCGACCTCGCCCGAAGTGCGTTCATGCCGCAGTAAGTACATCGGCCGTGGATCCCGCTCCAGGATCTCATTTCGTGTTGGAAAGCTCCGTTCCTTGGAGGCTTATCTTTGGTATGTTTCCACTGAGTTGTAGGTTCTTGTACATTCGTGGGGTATGGCGGGCCCGTCGTCATAGTTGTTGTAAATCTTAAGTGCAGAGCCTTTGTTGTGGCGGGGTTGAGGATAAGCTGTTTGGGTTTTTATGTATATCGAAGGCAACTGTTTTGGTTGCTGTTTATTTATTATATCTCTCGTTTCATGACTCGTGTTTTATTTTCCATTTGGTTTTCTCGATGTTGTATCACTAGGGTGCCCGGGTAAGGCACGATGCGGGCCGGGTTCGGGCGTTACGATGTGAACCTCTAGTGAATATGAGGATAGGGTGAGAAGTACCTTGAGCTAAGAGAGAGTTTTATTTCAAACTAAGGATGAGAAGTTAAGGGTGACGATGAGTTGGGTTATGGACTCATTTCGGGTCAACCGATAGTATGGAATAGGGTGATGTCAGTTGGTAATGGTCCTGCTATGTGATAGGGTCACGAGGGTGTAAGGCCCAGGCCTAGTTGATCGTTGTACGAGTTCGTGGATGTGTTCCACCTGAACCAGGTCGTAAGGGTCGAGAAGAGCCTTAACGGGAAAGTAAGTAACAATATGGCCAAGTTTGGATAGTAACTCCAAGGATTGGAGAATAGAAACAATATTTGAGATTTTGTACGTGTACTAGATAAGTTTGAAAGTACGAGAAAGTATGACAAGTAAGGAAAGAAAGGAACCTCTAAGGATCCCGTGTTTGAGAAGACTGTAACTTTTGAGTTTTGTGAGAAGGGACCACGGACGGAAGGTCCATTGTTATGTTTACGTATGTTGTGGTGGCCAGATGTGGCATCGTTGGTCTTGTGCAGTTTTGATTGATAGGCATAGTATAGAGATTGTGCCGGAGTTTGTATATCCTGACAACCTACTAAGAACATTCGGGGACGAATGTTTCTAAGGGGGGAAGAATGTTATACCCCGTAAGTCCAGGACATGTAAAAGAGAATGTACGTAAGGAATCAAGACTTGGAAATTGGTACGAAAGGAAGAATTGTTTTTCCGGCGGAAAATCTTCCGAACGTCGGAAAGGAAAAATGTTCGTTGTTGAGAATTGGATTCTCAAAATGCATTATTTGAAGAGTATGGAACTTATTAAATTTATGGAAATTTATTTTTATGGATTTGGTCATGTGGGGCCCACCCGAGGAATTTTACGTTTTGTGGGGCCACGAGGGTTACGGAATTTTATGGACGAATGAGAGGGCGACACGTGGCTCCTCCACCACATGGTCTTGGTCGAAAATTTTCATGGCTAAAATGGTCATTTGACCAAAGTGTAGATGACAAAGTCTAGCTAATTAAGAGCTTGACATTGTTGACCAAGTCAAGAGCCATTTGGCTTGATCTCCTTCATCCAAAACCTAACAAGTGTTATTATCTAAGCCCTTCATTGTGTTATATATGCTTCACTAGTGCAAGACAAGGTCTTTAACACTTAGAAAATATTTGAGAACTAGAGCTTGAGTTCAAGAGCTCTCGGGTTTGGTCCTTCATCCACACAAAAAAATTGTAGTTTTGATCCTTTGTTCACAAGAATTTAACCCAATGTCCCTAAGGGTATTGTAAGGATATCTCAATAGAAAGATTTCGGAAAAACGGTGTTTTCGTATTAGTCGCAAGGCGGAAACTTAAGGAGTTCTTCAACTTTGAAGTTGGAACTTGAAGATGGGTTCTTCATAGGCTTATAAGGAGTGCTTGAAGCGGATTGGAACATAAGGAAATGAGCTAAGAATTTGCTAAGGCGCGACTTTGAATCTTGGAATTTTTAAGGGCTTATAAAGGTATAATCTTGTCGTTTTAGTAGTTAAGATTACTTATCATTGTAGTTGTGGATATTAGCAAGCATGAGATGTTTAGTATGAAGTTTGATTAGTATATTGGCTATTGGAACCCTAATCCGAAAACTAGCATGTTTAGCCTTAAGATTACAATTCTAGTTGAATATTAGTTTAAGTCGTCGCATGTTGTATAAAGAAGGAAATTGTAGTTGTTGAAGTTGTTTATAACTATATAACATGTTAGACCCTAGGACTTGGAATTTGGAAAAGGATTGGAAAAGACTTTGAATTGTGGTAATGTTGTTGGCCGAGAATGGCTTGAATATGGAACTACTTCGTATTAATTGTGGGGTGAAATTTTACACGTATTGTAAGGCGTGTAATCCCCTTTGTTTGGTTGTTGTTTGGAGCCTTAAATGTGGCGTGTTGGTTATTGTATTCGACCTTGAAAAAGGTGGCAAAGTGAGTAGAAACAAAGGAAGTGCTGCCCGATTTTCCGTAGAATTAGAGACCGCTTACTTAGTATTATTCTACGTTAGAGACTAGAAGTTGATAGTCTTGTTGTGACCATTATAGGTTGACAATTCTACGTACGGCGTATCCGGCTTAGCTTGTGGATTTAGCCGAAAAGGTATGTGAACTATCTCTTCTTCTAGCATGATTCCTTAAGATAAAGAAAGTATGTCCTACTCCTTAAATGATCCATTCCTTGGTTGTATTTGGGTTGCCTAAAATAGAATTCGTTCTATGTACTCCCTTGATTGTACTTTGATGTCAAATTGTAAGTTGTATGATCCATTTCCTTAGTGAAGTTTGGATTCTTAAAAGTGAAAGTATTTTACTTAAAGTACATAGAGTCTTGAAAGGGAAGTGGTTTCCAAACCTTTTGGCTAGTGCCTTAGTTCCAAAACCTAATGGTCGTTTTAATGACTTTAGGGGAGTCAAAGGAGTGATTTACTTAATTGTTTTAAAAGAGGAGAAATGACATGATTTAAGAGAAGTAACTTGTTTTAAAGGTGTGAGTTACTTGAGGTTTAAAAGTAGAAGAAACTTGTTTTCTAAATATTAAGAGACTTGAAGTATTTTGGAAAGTTAAGAACTTGATTTATAAGTATGTGATACTTGGTTTTAAGTATAAGTCTCTTGGTTATAAAAAGGAATGAATATGTCTAAAACCATAAAGGGTTATAACGACTTTATGGGAAGTTGGTTATAACGACTTTATGGAAGGTTAAGAAAGTTGTCTATTTTGATTATTAGGCATAAGTTGCCTAGATTGTGAAAATTTGAAGTTACTTGATTCCAAGCTTTGAAATGAGTTTTCTAAAGGTGTAGTAACTTACTTTGAAAAATAAACACACCTTGATACTACGGGTGTTAGTATCTTGGGGTTTTACATTAAAATGAGTCTTTTGAAAAGAATGTACGTACGTAGTACTTTGGCTTGGTTAATTGAGAATTATTCTATGTGAGCCTTGATAAGTACGTTGGCTTGATTAATTGAGAATTGCCTATATGTGCTGGTGATAGCCTTTGAGTGCAAGTATTATGTTTTATTACGTTGTCGCGACTCTCGGTTGGAGGGTCGGCTGCCTTGTTGTAAGTTTACTTGGACGTACCGACAGTGAGGTGGGATTCCACGGGTATGCTTCCATTATTTGTGTTACCGTACGGTCATGCTTATACGATGTGGGATGCCGGGGCATGCGACCGCGAGGGATACCCTATGGTCATGCTTATACGATGTGGGATGTCGGGGCATGCGACCACGAGGGATACTCCTTGGACATGCTTATACGATGTGGGATTCCGGGGCATGTGACCAGGAGTCGGGTTAGATTCCCGGATTTGTTTGTGTTACCCTACGGTCATGCTTTGTCACGACCCGAACCCGGGCCCGTGACTGGTGCCTTACCCCGGGCACCCAAGTAGACATACATCAGAGTAATCAGCGGAACATAAAACAAGACATGAAATAATATGAAGTGTAAAACAGTTATCTGAGAAAAGTTGTCTTTCGGCATATATATAAAAACATGAATTCGAACAGTTACATCCCTTTTACAAACTCTGCCCACAGCGATTACTCTGAGACCTAAGAATGATATAGCGATAATGGCGGACAGGGCCCGCCATACCCCTGAATGTAAGTACCTACAACGACAGGGGACTATACCACTGATAAGCCTCCGGAGAAACGGAGCTTCCCAAAACGCTGAACTGTGATCCTAAGAGCGAGGATCGACGACTGGTGTACCTCTACCTGCGGCATGAACGCAGCCCCCCGAAGGAGGTCAGTACAACAGGTACCAAGTATGTGAAATTGAAAATACTGTAAATGAAATCATAGTAGTCTATATAAAGCAGGAGACATGTATGATAACCAAACTACAGTTCACAATAAATAAGCAGTCATGTCAAGTCAGGGACTCACGCCCTCAAAGTCAACACTCAAATATAACTATGGGTCTCACGCCCACAACATCAATCATGCCCGTGGAATACCTTCCTTACTGCCGGCAGTCTATGTGTGAGTAGGTTATTCTTGTTTATAACAATCTTATTAAAGCAGCCATGATCTAGGAAAGGCATTTAAGTTCTGAGTAGCCGAGCTGCACGAATCAACTTTATTCTCATGTATTATCATTTTGTCTCATCTTAGCTTCTATGCAGATGGAGGTTTCTACTGGTCTTCATAGTACTTATTAGTCAATACATTTCCCTTTATTAGCGCTGCTGTGGTTTGTTCGATACTTATTCTCATTTCCGAAATCAGTAAAACATTATTCCTTTACAAACCAAGTACTCATTACTCACGAATGAGGTTTCACACGTTTTAACAAAATTCATATTAATTCAATTAAGTCAAGCCTCTTATCTTTTAAGATCAAGTCTCTTAACTTCTAAAATCAATAAACCATTCTTTTTATCTCTCTTAAGTCGTTATACCTAACTTCCCATAAAGCTAGTATAACTCTTAAGCTTTTAAAACCAAGTATTACTCTTCTTTCAAAAACGGTTCTTAATTCTTTTGAAATACTTCAAGATTCTTATTATTTAAACTCAAGTCAAAAGACATCGGAGTAAAACCACGTTCAGTTAACACACGTACGTCTACCGTACTATATATATATTCTTTTAAAATATCATGCTCAAGAGGATAGAAAGAATCACATACCTCGCGAGGATTATCGACTATTAGCAAAACACTCCACGGCTATAACCCGGCTAGCCTTGTCCACCATTCAAGTAGAACATGCTACTCGCAGAACTTTCAACCTATAAAGGCCATATACGTCTATCAACGTCTAGACTACTCTGTAGAATATTCTAAGCAGAGGCTTCTCTATTCTACGAAAAATTGGGCAGCACTCCCCTACCCGCTAAACTACACAAGTCTACTGTAAATACATCTATGTAAATCTGATTTAATCTTCTTCTTTAATATACTTCTGATGTGATTTCAGTTCAAATCTTTTCTGTAATATTCTTCTATGAGTCTTATATTCATCTCTATACTACTACAGTATGTAATTTCCAATTACAATATAAGGACAAGAGTATTTACCTCGATAAGCCCAAAATTATCCAAGTTTAAATGTCGATCCTGAGCAACGTTTAGCTCCTACTCTGGGCGCTCCAACCCGCTCCAAACAAACCTTAGAAGTTCTACGCAACTTCTTCTTAATACTTCAACCAACTATGAAGATTTTCCTTAGGGTTTCATTTTGAGACTAAAAGGACATAAGGTAGTATTTTCGGGCTCTACGTATAGAGGTAACTTTGGAATACTACAAGGTATAAGGCTAAGGTATTTTGGAATAGTAACAATACTTGGAGAATACTTTTCTACCAAGGGGGGGGGTGTATTACGAGAACAACTAGGCAAAAGGGGTACTCTGCTAGCACCACTAGGAAGGGGAGTACTTCTCGGCCAAAAGGCCTCACAAAGGGGGAGGGGTGCTCTATGGACGAGCCTCTCCAAAGGGGAAGGGTTTTCAAGACTTAGGAAATGTTTTGGGATGAAGAAGTCTTGCACTAAGGGGTATTTATAGGAATTCAATGGCCATGATCAAGACAAGTGGGGGGGGGGCAAGTGGAAGGTGAGGATTTGCCCAAGTGCCCCCTAGCCATCTACTCCACAATTCACTCCAAACATTGACCCATGGTTTAGGCCATAAAACATGCCACGAAATGAGCACCCAATCGGCCACCACAAACTGCCAACTTGAGGGTGACAAGTGTCGCCCTCTCGTTGGTCCAAAATATTCCATCTCTCGGAAAAATCCGCAAAAATTATAAATGTTGCAACCGTATTTTTCCCTTCGCAAAGTCCGGAAAACATTTCGTCGGAAAACGATTCTTTTCGCTAGTTGTGAACAAATTTCGCCCCTTTGCCTACTTAAGGCTTAAACTTTTATACGTACGCCCTTACGTACATACTCTGGAAATACGGGGTATAACATTCTCCCCTCCTTAGAAACATTCGTCCCGAATGTTCCTTCTAAGTCTCAAAACACACATGCGCCCGTATAGTCTTCACTATTATACTTACGAAAACAATCATGCCACACCTGGCCATAAAATAACACACGCGCAAATACTTAATCCAAGTTCACGAGGAATCACCTCCATCACTACAAAAGCTCCCACCCAAGGGCTAAAAGATACTCCCTTCGCACCTTCTCTTTACAAATGAAATGATCACATCTATGTTCTTAACACATGCTCGCTTCTTCCTTTACTCGTCGTACCCTTCTCGTACACTCGAACCCTTTCTCATAACTTACCACATTTCTGATACTGCTTCAGTTTCCAAATCTCGAGGTTATTATCTCCAACTTGGTCATCATTAACTGGGGACAATCTGGATGGATCTCCGATACTTTTCCGAACCTAGCAACACGAAAGACCGGACGTCTTATCGTTATACCGTATTTCGAGTATATGCGTGAGGCGTCGTCTGAAGTTTAGCCTTAAAGTAGGCAATGGGACGTTTTTTTTTGGCACAACTCATTAAAAGAATCATTTTCCGACGAAACGTTTTACACAACTCGCGTAGGATAAATTCCGGCTATGCCATTTCTAATTTTTGCGGATTTTTCCGAGAGACGAAGCACTTTGGGCCAACGGGAGGGCGACACTTGTCACCCTCCAATTGGTGGACTTGAGGCGTCATTGAGGCCGATTGGAGTGCCAATTTTGTCAAGTAGTTGGTAGGATATTTTGTGTGCAAGTTGGCTAGGTACACTTGCCCTAATCTTGACCTTAAACTTTCCTTGCACTTGGCATAATCTTGGCCATTGGTTGGCCATCCCTTGACCTATAAATACCCCTCTTGTGATGAAGAGTTCTTCATCCACAAATTCCTTTCCAAGTCTTGAAAATCCTTCCCTCTCCCTTATAGCTTTTCGTCCAAACACCCCCCCCCCCCCTCTTTGAGAAGCTTAGAGGCTACCCCCTAGCCTAGAAATCTACCCCCTCCCTTGGTAGAAAAGTTGCCTTCTAGTATTGTTATAATGCCCAAAATACCCTAGCCCAAATCCCTTAGTACTTTGTAGAAGTTGTGAAGAACTTCTAAGGTTTCTGGAGCTATCTGACGTCTAACTTAGGAGCTAAGCCTTGCTCGGATCGACTTATATCTAGGATATTATTGGGCTTACCGAGGTAAATAATCCTAACCCTCTTTTGTATTAGAGAATACATCGTAGAAGTATAGAATTAAGTATTAAATACTTAGAAGGATATTCAGAATAGAATTGAATCTGTTATCACAATGAAGGGTTTAAAGAAGAATAATTGAACTATACTCACATGAATTTGTTTACTGATGTTGTATAGCTTACCGGGTAGGGAAGTGCTGCCCAAATTCCCATAGAATAGAGAACCCTCTGCTTAAAGCTTTATACAGTACAGTCTAGACGTTGATAGACGTATTTGACTGTTATGGGCTGATTCTCTGCGCGCGACATATTCGACTTGGCAGGAGGTTTTCGCCGAGAAGGTATGTGATTCTTCCTATACCCTTGAGCATGATATTTTAAATATATATATATATATAGTACGGTAGACGTACGAGTGTTAACTGAATAATAACTACGGCAATGTCTTTTGACTTAAGCCTGAATAATACTTACGGCAATGTCTCGCGACTTAAGCCTGAATAATACTTACGGCAATGTCTCGCGACTTAAGCCTGAATAATAAGGATCTAAAAGCATTTCAAAAGAATACTGAATCATTTTCTTAACAGAAGAGAACTAATTGGTTTTTAAACAGAAAGCTTAAGAGTTATACTAGCTTTATGGGAAGTTAGGTATAACAACTTAAGAATGATAAAAGGAACAGTTTACTTATGTGTTTATAACAGACTTACATTGATTTATGGAAAGAATAATAAAATGGTTTGATAAGTAGACATGATATGATGTTATGTGTGTTAGTGTCGTGTAACGTTTGTATAAAAGGGTATTCTTGTTGTGCTTATGTGTTTAACGATAAGTTGTTATGTTAGTATTATATCACTCACCTCTTGACAAATACCGGGGGTTAAGCTGCCCTCCGATGCGGGGTATACCTCAGGCAGTATGTGTGACTATGATGCGAGGACACCTCATGCGGGTCTGTGTGACCTATGCGGAGCTGCGAGAGTTCCAGGTTAGTGTGCGGGGTTATACCTCATGCGGTCTATGTGGCCATGCGGACTACGAGTCCAGGACGATGCCGAGGAGTAGCTACCCTCGATGCGGGGTTATGCCCTATGCAGGCCTACGTGAGTGGCCTATGCGGACTACGGGAGTCCAGGATTAGGCTTGCTTAATGATACTATGGGCAATTGGCCCTTCTTCGATCATTCGCAGCCTAGGAAAGACTATTCTGATTTACCTATTGTTGCTCTTGTTTATGATGTGGCACTATGTGCGGTTACCTTGGTTGTTTCATACATATATGTAAACTGATTTTTAAAATGAAATGTTTTCATTAAGTACTTTACAGTTTCGCATACTTAGTACTGTTATCGACCTCGCCCGGGTGCGTTCATGCTGCAGGTAAGGGCAAACAGGTGCTAGATCCACATCCTTAGGATCTCTACGTTGGTGTCGGGAGTTCCATCTTCTCCGGAGGCTCTACTTTTTGGTATGATCTCCCTGTATTGTAGATAGTTTGTACATTCAGGGTATGGCGGGGCCCTGTCCCGCCATAGTTGTTTACTTCCTTAGAGGTCTGTAGTCCTATTGTATAGTTGGGATGTAGCGCAAAACTATGTTTATGTATATATCTAAAAGCGACATTTTCTCACATAAAGCGTGTCTCTTTTACAAGCTGTTTCATGTCTTGTTTTATATTCTCGATTACTACGATGTATGACTACTTGGGTGCCCGGGTAAGGCACCAGTCACGGGCCCCGGAACGGGTCGTGACAAAAGTGGTATCAGAGCAGTTAATCCTCGGAAAGTGTCTACAGACCGTATCTAGTAGAGTCTTGATTATCGGTGTGTTGTGCACCACACAATAATCAGGAGGCTTTAAGATATTTAGGATTGGTTTCCATTCTTCTCACTCTGAGATCGTGCTTTAGAGCTGTGTTAAAGTTGGACCCCTCTAACGTATTCCTTTTCTCATGTGATTATGCCTCACGTAAGGCAACCCGGCCCGAAGGGCAAGGCGGCCAGGAGTCGCTAGTAGGACACCGAGAGTTACGAGGGCTCGTGCCCGATCTATACCTCGGGCGGCGAGTTCTATGACGCCGACCCAGCAGAGACCACGGTACCACCTCTTATCCCACGGCTGGGCGGAGGTTAGGAGTACAAGGAGATGGCCCACTATTGGCGGGATCGTGGCGAACATGAGGACAGTGGATGCAGTTCGATTCGGCCCGATCGTACCGTGGTTCACCCGAGGCGCAGAGTTTGAGGCTACGAGATTTCTGAGTTGTAGCCGCCGAGTTTTACTGGTCGAGGCGGAGGATGATCCGAGGAGTTCATCCGTCACTGAGGATTATGAGAGTGATCGAGCGTCGGAGACCGAGTCCGTGATCTTTGGTTCACATAGGCTGCGTGATACCGATCGATTGGTTTGATTCATGGGAGTTATCCGGGAGAGCACGCTGCGTCCCGCCTACTGGGATGAGTTCTCGAGGCTTTCTCACTCACTTCTTGCCTCCCGGATGAGGAGGCGCGGGCGGACAGATTTTTCTTGCGAGACAGAGGACGTCTGATTAGGGAGTACAATGTCGAGTTCGATTCTTTGGCTCGATATGTCCCAAAGTGGTAGCGAGATATGGAGGGCGGTGCACCGCTACGTCACCGGGCTAGATGATTATATGGCCGAGTCTTGTGCGGGTGTTTCTCTTCAGCCTGGTATGGACATTACTCGCATGCAGGCTCATGCACTAGGATGCGAGGAGCGTCGAGGCCGACGGGTTGTGACAAAGAAGAAGAGGACCAGCGGCGAGTCCTTTGGTAGTTATCGGGTGGGCGACCTCGGTCTAGATTCGCACCACGCCGGCTCGAGCACTCCCGCACCATCCTCGGACTGCCAGAGTATTCGGGCGAGTCGTGGCCCAAGATTGTGACTTCGGTGGCATCGGTGCCGGCGGTGGGACCACCCGCCGGTGTGGCGTCACGGTAGATCCCATTTCGGAATTGTGGTGCTCTTCCGAGGGTTTTATTCTGATTGCGGCCAGACGGGTCATATGCGAGGGCTTGCCGATCGAAGCGGCAGCGGTGGTAGGGCTCGGCCTGTGGTCGATTCCGGTTCTTCATCCCGAGCGATTACTCGCCGGAGAAAGGTACTCATGGGCGGCCAGTCGCGGCAGAGTCATGGCGGGTCGATTCTAGCGGTCCTCAGAACCGTATTTATGCCTTGTCCAGCCGGCAGGATCAGGAGCCTCACCTGATGTCGTCACAGGTACCTTATCAGTTTCTGGGTTTGATGTGTATGCTTTGATAGATCCGGGTTCTACTCTGTCCTATATATCTCCCCTTGTTGCTAGTAGGATAGGGATAGAGCCTGAGTCTATAGACCCTTTCGAGGTAGCTACTGTAATACCCCGTATTTCCAGAGTATGTACGTAAGGGAATACGTACAAAAAGTTTGGCCTTAGTTAGCCTTGGACGTTTTCTTTTGTACACAACTCGCTAAAAGAATCGTTTTCCGACGAAACGTTTCCACAGCTTTCGTAGAGTAAATTCCGGCTATGCCATTTCTTATTTTTGCGGATTTTTCCGAGAGACGAAACATTTTGGACCAACGGGAGGGTGACATGTGTCACCCTCACATTGGAAGCAAGTGGGGTGGCTTTGGACGATTGGGCGTCCAAAGAGGGGTGTTGGCCTTGGCCGATTGGGTCCTAGTTTAGGCCTTGTTTTGTGCCATGTTTTGTGGAGTGTTTTGTGGAGTGTTTTGTGGAGTAGGAGTTAGGGTGCACTTGGCTTGATCTTGGCCTTACACTTGCCTTGCACTTGTCTTCATCTTGGCCATTGGTTGGCCAAGGCTTGAGCTATAAATACCCCCTTAGAGATGAAGAGTTATTCATCCACAAAGTTATCTTCCAAGTCTAAAAATCCTCTCCTCTCCCTTAAGCTTTTCGTCCAAACACCTCTTCCCTCCCCTTGTGTAGTATGGCCGAGAGCCTACCCCCCCTAGCCTAGCCGAAATCTACCCCCCTCCCTTGGTAGAAAAGTTACCTTCTTGTATCGTTATAATGCCCAAAATACCCTAGCCCAAATAACTTAGTACTTGGTAGAAGTTGTGAAGAACTTCTAAGGTTCTTGGAGCATACAACTTAGGAGCAAAACCTTGCTCAGGCGCGACTTTTTCTAGGATATTATTGGGCTTACCGAGGTAATAATCCTAACCCTCTTTTGAATTAGAGAATACTTACTGTTATAGTATAATAATAAGTATAAATACTTAGAAGTATATCACGAATAGAATTGAAGTGTTAATCACTTAGAAGGGTTTAAAGAAGAATAATCAAACTGTACCTACATAGAATTTGTTTTCTGATGAGACTTATATAGCTCAGGGTAGGAAGTGCTGCCCGACTTACCGTAGAATTATGAACCCCCTGTTTAGAATGACCTTCAGAGTAGTCTTTAATAGATATCTGTGACTATTATAGGCTGACTCTCTGCGCGCGACATATTCAACTTGGCAGGTGGTTTTCGCTGAGAAGGTATGTGATTCTTCCTAAAGCATGATATTTTACAATATAACTACGGCAATGTCTTTGACTTAAGCCTGAATAATACTTACGGCAATGCCTCACGGCTTAAGCCTGAATAATACTTACGGCAATGCCTCACGGCTTAAGCCTGAATAATAAAGAATCGAAACATTTCAAAAGACTCTTGAATCATATTAATGAAGAGAACTAATTGGTTTTTAAAAACAGAAGCTTAAGAGTTATACTAGCTTTATGGGAAGTAAGTATAACCACTTAAGATTTATAAAAGAAACAAGTTTGCCTATGTGTTTATAACAGACTTGTATTGTGAAAAGAATAATAAAGATGGTTTGATAAATAGACATGATATGATGCTATGTGTGTTAGTATCTTGTAACGTTCTTGTTGTGCTTATGTTGTTTAAAGATAAGCTGTTATGTTAGTATACTATCACTCACCTCTTGAGATGATACGGGTTAAGCCGCCTCCGATGCGGTAGACTCGGTGATGCAGGACCATGATTCGAGAATACCTACGCGGTCCAGTGGGGCCTATGCGAGCTACGAGAGTTCCGTGTTAGTATGCGGGTTATACCTCACGCGTCTGTGTGGCCATGCGACAGCGAGTCCGATTTACGCCGAGGAGCTACCCTCGATGCGGGTTATACCTCATGCGCCCATGTGAGTGGCCTATGCGGACTCGAGTCGAGTGATTAGGCTTGCGAGAATGATGATGGGCGAGTGGCCCTGCTTTCGATCATTCGCGGCTCAGACAAGACTCATTCTGATTACCTATTGTTGCTTGTTTGTGATGTGGCACTATGCGGTTTCTCGTTGTTTCATACATATTTGTAAACTGGTTTCAAAATGATATGTTTCATTTAAGTACTTTACGCCGCATACTTAGTACTGTTAATCGACCTCCTGGGCCGCGTTCATGCCGCAGTAAGGGCAAGGTGTGCTAGATCCACATCCTAGGATCTTTGCGTTGGTGTCGTGAGCTCCATCTTCTCCGAGGCTCTACTTTGGTATGATCTCACTGTATTGTAGATAGTTTTGCATGCAGTGGTATGGCGGGCCCCGTCCCGCCATAGTTGTTTACTTCAGAGGTGCAGTAGCACTATTGTACTGGGATGTAATCGCAAAACTTGAGTTATTTATATTATGCCGAAGGCAAGCTTTTCTTCAGATAAAGCGTGTCCTATTTTATAAATCGCTTCTGTCTTGTTTTATATTCCGCCGTTACTCGATGTATGACTACTGGGTGCCCTTGAAGGCACGACCACGCGCCCCGAACGGGTCGTGACAAAAGTGGTATCGTGAGCGATTAATCCTCGGAAAGTGTCTACGCACCGTATCTAGTAAGTCTTGATTATCGGTGTGTTGTGCACCACACCAATAATCGTGAGGCTATAGGATATTTAGGATTGGTTTCCATTCTTCTCATTCCGAGATCGTGCTTTGAGTCGTGTTATAGGTTGGACCCTCTAACGTATTCCTTTCTGAATGATTATGCCTCCACGTAAGGCAACCCGCCCGTGGCGGCAAGGCAATGAGGAGTCGCTAGCAGACACCCAGAGTCACGAGGGCTCGTGCCCGCCTATACCAGACGGCGAGTTCTATGACGCCGCCAGCAAAGAGACCACAGCACTTCACCTCCCGTCCCACACCGGGCGAGGAGTTAGGGTACAAGGAGATGGCCCGCCTTTGGCTAAAGTCAGGCCCGATACGAGAGAGAGATCGACGCAGCTCAGCCTCCACCCAGCTCGCACTGCGGTACACCCGAGGCAGAGTTTGAGGCTACGAGACTTCGAGTCAGAGCCCACGGAGTTTTATGGGTCGAGGCCGAGGATGATCCGCAGGAGTTCATCCGCCCTTCAGAGGATTTTGAGAGTGATCGGGCGTCGAGACCGAGTCTGTGATCTTTGGTTCACATAGGTCGCGTGATACCGCAATCGATTGGTTTGATTCATGGAGTTATCCCGGAGAGCACGCGCCCCAGCCTACTGGGATGAGTTCTCGAGGCTTTCTCACTCACTTTTTGCCTCCACGATGGCGAGGGCGCGGCCGATAGATTTTTATCACGAGGCAGAGGACGACCGTCGTGAGTATAATGTCGAGTTTGATTCTTTGGCTCGATATGTCCCAAAGATTGTAGCAGATATGGAGGATAGGTGCACCGCTATGTCACCGGCTAGACGACTATATGGCCGAGTCATGTGCGGGTTTCTCCACCGGTATGGACATTACCCGCATGCAGGCTCACGCCCTTGGATGCGAGGAGCGCCGAGGTCGACGAGTGGACAGACAGCAGCAGAAGAAGGCCAGGACGGGAGGGTCTTCTGGTGGTTATCGTGGTGGGCGGCCTCAGCAGCAGTCTAGATTCGCACCACAGCCAGCTCAGAGCACTCCTGCACCGTCCTCAAGACACCGAGTTTTCGAGGGCGCACTGGCCCTGTGGCTTCGCACGCCCGCAGTAGCAGAGGTGCGCCGACGGACCACCCCAGCCAGGGCCGATGCGGGGGATCCCATTACGGGAAGTGTGGTACTACTTATGGATCTTGTTACGCCAGGGCGCAGGTCACTTTGGCGACCGTCCGACCGGGGCAACGCGGTAGGCCCACCTTCGAGTTCTCGTGGCCGCTTCATCATCTCCTACGATTACTCGCCCGAGGCAAGGTGCTCGGGTCGCCAGGTCGCGGCAGAGGTCGTGGCTCGTCCCGCCTAGCGGTCCTCGTAACCGCATATATGCTTTGTCCACCGACAGATCGTGAGGCCTCACCGATGTCGCCACGTACCTTATCGCTTCGGGTTTGATGTTTATGCCTTGATAGATCCGGTTCTACTGTCCCATATATCTCCCTTGTTGCTAGTAGGATAGGATAGAGCCCGAGTCCATAGACCCTTTCGAGGTAGCTACGCCTGGGTGATTCGGTGGTAGCTCGGCGGTATATAGGCTTGTCCCGTGACCATTTACGCCGACCTCAGCCGACTTGATAGAGTTGGAGATGATTGACTTCGACGTGATTATGGGGATGGATTGGCTAGCTTCGCTATGCCAATGTAGACCGCAGAGAGAGAGTAGTACGGTTCCGCTTCCGGCGAGCCGTTGTTGAGTGGGAGGAGCACCAGACGCCAAGGTAGGTTTATTTCCTACCTCAAGGCTAGGAAGATGGTGCGAGGGTATATCTACCATCTAGTTCGAGTGTTTGATATCGAGGTCTGCGGTACTGTGTTTTCGCCGCCTCGTAGTCACGAGTTCCCGACGTGTTCCTGCATGACCTCCGGTATCCTCCCGAGAGGAGATTGAGTTTTGTATTGACATATTGCGGATACTCGCCTATTTCCATTCCGCCATACGAATGGCACCGCCGAGGAGAGAGTCAAGGATCAACTTAGGGATTTGCTAGAGAAGCGGTTTCATTAGGCCTGTTTCTCCCCGGGGCGCCAGATTGTTCGTGAAGAAGAAGGACGGACGCCGCGCATGTGTGTTGATTACGGTGCAACAACAAGGTGACCATTAAGAACAGATACCCTCCCGTGATTGATGATTTGTTCGACCGATGCGAGGTGCGAGATGTTTCTCCAAGATTGATCCGCGATCGGGCTATCATCAGTGCAGTCGAGAGGTGGATGTCCCTAGATCGCATTCCGACCCGTGACGCATTATGAGTTCGTGGTCATGTCTTTGGTTGACCAATGCTCCGGCGGTATTCATGGATTTGATGAACCGAGTGTTCAAACCATTTTTGGACACGCTTGTGATAGTGTTCATTGATGATATCTTGGTTTATTCTCGCCAGAGCGAGCACGCGAGCATTTCGGCGATCAGGCCGACAGCTTCTCAGACCAGCAGCTTGTACGCCAAGTTTTCCAAATGTGAGTTTTGGTTGACTTCGGCGTTTCGGGCATATTGTCGGGTGATGGCATTCGAGTTGATACGCCAAGATCGAGGCGCCAGACTTGGCCGAGACCTACTATCCGGCAGGTTCGCAGCTCGGGCCTTGCGTTATTATCGGCGGTTCGTGGAGAAGTTTGCTTTATCTTCGCACCATTGACTAGCCGACTCGAAGCGCAGCCAAGTTCCAATGGATCGATGCTTGAGCGGTGGTTTCGAGCTTGAAGGAGAGATTGACGACCGCCCCGCTTCTTACTCTTCCGCAGGTCCGATGGTTATGTCGTATTGTGATCGCGCCAGCATCGGGTTGGGATGTATTGACGCAGCATGGCAGGGTTATAGCATACGCATCCCGACACCAAGAAACACGAGAGGAACTACCCCACCCATGATTTGGAGTCGTACCGTGATTTACGCTTTGAAGATCCGAGGCACTATTTGTATGGGTTCACGTGGATATTTATACAGACCACAAGAGCCTCCAAGATATCTTCACCAGAGGAGCCGAACTTACGGCAGACGGTGGTTAGAGTTGCTTAAGGACTACGATGTTGATATCCTATACCACCCGGAAGGCCAATGTTGTGGCGGATGCCCGAGTCGTAGGTCGATGGGAGCCTATCGATGTGGCTAGAGAGGAGGACATGGTTCGTGATTTGCATCGATTAGCGAGCCTTGGTGTCCGCTTTGATTGATTACGATAGCGGTGGGGTTAGAGTTCGTGAGGTTGCCGAGTCTTCCATCGCCGAGGAGGTGAAGAGGCAACAGCTCGAGGATCCACTTTGATTCGATATCGTGATACGCCTCTTCGTGAGGGCAAGGGTCCTTTGAGGTAGCACCGATGGGTGCTAAGGTTTGAGGCGCATCGTGTTCCGATGTTTCGTGACTTCGGCAGGTTCTTGGGAAGCACACGGCGTGCGTTACTCTATCCATCCGGGTCGACCAAGATGTACCACGACCTTAGATCCGTATTGGTGGGATGGCTTGAAGAGACGTTGCGAGTTCGTAGCTCGCCCGTGTTGTCGCGGTGAAGGTAGAGCACCGCAGGCACGTGGTTTGTTACGCATTGAGATCCCGACGGAAGTGGGAGGTAATCAACATGGATTTCATCACAGGATTACCTCGCACTCGCAGAGAGACATGATTCTATATGGGTTATCGTCGACAGTCGACGAAATCAGCCCACTTTCTTCCCGTCCGACGACTTTTTCTGAGGATTATGCGGACTTTACATCCGAGAGATCGCCGATTGCATGGAGTCCCTACTTCGATCATATCGCATGCAGGAGCCCGATTTACGCTAACTTCGGAGGCCTTCCGAGGGGTTTAGGGACGCAGTGAGCCCGAGCATCGCATTTCATCCACGCATGCACGGACAGCAGAGCGCACTATCCGCACTTCGAGGATATGTCTGAGCCCGTGTTATTGACTTTAGTGGTAGTTGGGAGGATCATTTGCCTCTAGTTGAGTTCGCATATAATAATAGCTACCACTCCAAAGATTCAGATGGCGCCTTATGAGGCCTTGTATGAGGAAGTGCAGATCGCCTATAGGTTGGTTCGATGTGGGCGAGGATGCTAGTGGGACCAGATTTGGTACAGCAGGATGGATAAGGCGAAGCTTATCCGAGAGCGGCTATCGACACTCGAGTCGATGTAAGTCGTATGCAGATCATCGTCGTCGCAGATCTTGAGTTCGAGGTTCATGATTGGGTTTTCCTAGGTGTCACCCATGGCGGTGTGATGAGATTCGGGAAGAAGGAAGCTCACCAAGGTACATCGGGCCGCTTTCAGATTGTCCGCAGGTAGGCAAGGTTGCCTACGAGTTGATCTGCCGTCCGATCCGGAGGCGATGCATCCGGTGTTTCACGATCTATCTTTGAGGAGATGTATCGGGATCCATCTGTGGTGCACCCGATTGACGATGTCCAGGTGACCGAGGGGTTATCGTATGAGGAGATTCCCATAGCGATAGTCGATCGTCAGGTTAGGCGTCTGCGGACGAAGGACGTGGCTTCCGTCAAAGTCTTATGGCGGAACGAGCTCAGGGAGGAGATGACATGGGAAGCCGAGGAGGACATGAGGCGGAAGTATCCTCACCTATTCCCCACACCTCCAGGTAATTCACTTTCCTACTTGTAATTTTCCATTATCATTTATGCCTAAGTGTTGTTGTGTGGCCGCGTGTGGCATTTGCTAACTGTTTAAACTTCTTCGATAACCGTCTTGGGAAGGAACATTCGGGACGAATGTTTCTAAGGAGGGGAGAATGTAATACCCCGTATTTCCAGAGTATGTACGTAAGGGAATACGTACAAAAAGTTTGGCCTTAGTTAGCCTTGGACGTTTTCTTTTGTACACAACTCGCTAAAAGAATCGTTTTCCGACGAAACGTTTCCACAAACAGAGAGTAAATTCCGCTATGCCATTTCTTATTTTTATGGATTTTTCCGAGAGACGAACATTTTGGACCAACGGAGGGTGACATGTGTCACCTCACATTGGAAGCAAGTGGTGGCTTTGGACGATCAAGGCCCAAAGAGGGGTGTTGGCCTTGGCCGATTGGGTCCTTGTTTAGGCCTTGTTTTGTGCCATGTTTTGTGGAGTGTTTTGTGGAGTGTTTTGTGGAGTAGGAGTTAGGGTGCACTTGGCTTGATCTTGGCCTTACACTTGCCTTGCACTTGTCTTCATCTTGGCCATTGGTTGGCCAAGGCTTGAGCTATAAATACCCCCTTAGAGATGAAGAGTTATTCATCCACAAAGTTATCTTCCAAGTCTAAAAATCCTCTCCTCTCCTTAAGCTTTTCGTCCAAACACCTCTTCCCTCCTCATGTAGTATGGCCGAGAGCCTACCCCCCTAGCCTAGCCGAAATCTACCCCCCTCCCTTGGTAGAAAAGTTACCTTCTTGTATCGTTATAATGCCCAAAATACCCTAGCCCAAATAACTTAGTACTTGGTAGAAGTTGTGAAGAACTTCTAAGGTTCTGAGCATACAACTTAGTGAGCAAAACCTTGCTCAGCGCGACTTTTCTAGGATATTATTGGGCTTACCGAGGTAATAATCCTAACCTCTTTTGAATTAGAGAATACTTCATGTTATAGTATAAGAATAAGTATAAATACTTAGAAGTATATCACGTAATAGAATTGAAGTGTTAATCACTTAGAAGGGTTTAAAAGAAGAATAATCAAACCATCTACATAGAATTGTTTTCACATGAGACTTATATAGCTCACCGCAGTGGAAGTCTGCCCGACTTACCAGAGAATTATGAACCCCGCTTAGAATGACCTTGAGTAGTCTTTAATAGATATCCGTGACTATTATAGTCGACTCTGCGCGACATATTCAACTCGCGGTGGTTTTCACGGAGAAGGTATGTGATTCTTCCTAAAGCATGATATTTTACAATATAACTACGCAATGTCTTTGACTTAAGCTCGAATAATACTTACGGAATGCCTCACGCTTAAGCCCGAATAATACTTACGGAATGCCTCACGCTTAAGCTGAATAATAAAGAATCAAAACATTTCAAAAGACTATCGAATCATATTAATGTAAGAGAACTAATTGGTTTTAAATGAAGCTTAAGAGTTATACTAGCTTTATGGGAAGTAAGTATAACCACTTAAGATTTATAAAAGAAACAAGTTTGCCTATGTGTTTATAATGCACTTGTATTGTGAAAAGAATAATAAAGATGGTTTGATAAATAGACATGATATGATGCTATGTGTGTTAGTATCTTGTAACGCTTGTATAGCGAGTATCCTTGTTGTGCTTATGTTGTTTAAAGATAAGTTGTTATGTTAGTATACTATCACTCACCTCTTGAGACGATACCGGGGTTAAGTCGCCTCCGACGCGGTAGACTCAGTGATGCAGGACCATGATTCGAGAATACCTACGCGGGTCCAGGGGCCTATGCGCGAGCTACGAGTTCCGTGTTAGTATGCGGGGTTATACCTCACGCGGTGCGCCATGCGACAATGAGTCCAGACGATACGCCGAGGAGTAGCTACCCTCGACGCGGGTTATACCTCACGCGCCCACGTGAGTGGCCTATGCGGACTCGAGTTCAGGATTAGGCTTGCAGAATGATGATGGGGCGAGTGGCCTGCTTTCGATCATTCGCAGCCTAGACAAGACTCATTCTGATTACCTATTGTTGCTCTTGTTTGTGATGTGGCACTATGCGCGGTTTCTCGGTTGTTTCATACATATTTGTAAACTGGTTTCAAAAATGATATGTTTCATTTAAGTACTTTACAGTTTCGCATACTTAGTACCTGTTGTACTGACCTCCTTCGGGGGGCTGCGTTCATGCCGCAGGTAAGGGCAAGCAGGTGCTAGATCCACATCCTTAGGATCGTTGCGTTGGTGTCAGGAGCTCCATCTTCTTCGAAGGCTCTACTGTTGGGTCTGATCTCCGTATTGTAGATAGTTTTGTATACAGTATGGCGGGCCCTGTCCCGCCATAGTTGTTTACTTCCTTAGAGGTCTGTAGCACTATTGTACAGTTGGGATGTAACTGCAAAACTTGAGTTATTTATATTATGCCGAAAGGCAAGCTTTTCTTCAGATAAACTGTGTCCTATTTTATAAACTGTTTCCTGTCTTGTTTTATATTCCGCTGGTTACTCTGATGTATGACTACTTGGGTGCCCCGGTAAGGCACCAGTCACGGGCCCCGGAACGGGTCGTGACAGCTACGCCAGTGGGTGATTCGGTGGTAGCTCGGCGGGTATATAGAGCTTGTCCTATGACCATTTACAGTCGTCAGACCCTAGCCGACTTGATAGAGTTGGATATGATTGATTTCGACGTGATCATGGGTATGGATTGGCTAGCTTCTTGCAGCGCCAATGTAGACTGCAGGGAGAGAGTAGTGCGGTTCCAGCTTTCAGTGAGCCATTGTTGAGTGGGAGGAGGAGCAATCAGACGCCGGCGGTAGGTTTATTTCCTACCTCAAGGCTAGGAAGATGGTGCGAAGCGGTATATTTACCATCTCGCTCGGTGTTTGATCTCGAGGTGCGGTACCAGATTTTCATCGGCCCAGAGTCGAGAGTTCCCGCACGTGTTTCCGCACGACCTCCCGTATCCTCCCGAGAGGAGATTGAGTTTTGTATAGATGTGTTGCGGACACTCGCCTATTTCCATTCCGCCATATAGAATGGCACCGCCGAGTTGAGAGAGTCAAGGATCGGCTTAGAGACTGGCCGGAGAAGGGCTTCATCGACCTTGTGTTTCTCCCCGGGAGCGCCAGATTGTTCGTGAAGAAGAAGGGACGACGCCGCACGCGTGTGTTGATTACGTGCACCAAAAAGGTGACCATTAAGAACGATACCCTTCCCGTGATTGATGATTTGTTCGACCGCCATGTGGCGAGATGTTTCTCCAAGATTGATCGCGATCGCTATCATCAGTGCACGAGTCGAGAGCGGATGTCCCTAGATCGCATTCGGACCCAGACGCATTATGAGTTCGTGGTCATGTCTTTGGTTGACCAATGCTCGCGCAGATTCATGGATTTGATGAACCGAGTGTTCAAACCATTTCGACACGTTTGTGATAGTGTTCATTGATGATATCTTGGTTTATTCTCGCCAGAGCGAGTACGCGAGCATTTGGCGATCGTGGCCGATGCTTCTCAGACTAGCAGTTATACGCCAAGTTTTCCAAATGTGAGTTTTGGTTAACTTCGTGGCTTTTCTGGGCACATTAGTCGGGCCGATGGCATTCGAGTGGATACGACCAAGATCGAGGCAGCCAGACTTGGCCTAGACCTACTACTCCGGCAGAGGTTCGCAGATTTCGGGCCTTGCGAGTTATTATCGGTTCGTGGAGAAGTTTGCTTCTATCTCGCACCATTGACTAGGCTAACTCGTAAGGCTAAGTTTCAGTGGATCGATGCTTGTGGAGCGTGGTTTCCGATTCTTTGAGAGATCGACGACCGCCTCGCTTTACTCTTCCGCAGGTCCAGACGGTTATGTCAGATATTGTGATGCGTCGTGCATCGGGTTGGGATGTGTGATGATGCAGAGGCAAGGTTATAGCGTATGCATCCCGACACCAAGAAACACGAGAGGAACTACCCCACCCATGATTTGAGTCGGCGTGGTGATTCACGCCTTAAAGATCCGAGGCACTATTTGTATGGGTTCACGTGGATATTTATACGCACCACAAGATCCTCGGATATCTTCACCAGAGGAGCCGAACTTACGGCAGAGACGGTGGTTAGAGTTGCTTAAGGATTACGATGTTGATATCCTATACCACCCGGAAGGCCAATGTCGTGGCGGATGCTCTTAGTCGTAGGTCG
The DNA here is from genome assembly GCA_029844215.1 of Przewalskia tangutica. Taxonomy (NCBI): domain Eukaryota; kingdom Viridiplantae; phylum Streptophyta; class Magnoliopsida; order Solanales; family Solanaceae; genus Przewalskia; species Przewalskia tangutica. The sequence goes on along the minus strand of CM056726.1, from coordinate 83,006,525 downwards.
ATGGGAGCCTATCGGATGCAGCTAGAGAGAGGGACATGGTTCGTGATTTGCATCGATTAGCGAGCCTTGGTGTCCGCTTGATTGATTCCGATAGCAGCTGGGGTTCGAGTTCGTGAGGTTGCCGAGTCTTCCATCGCCGGCGAGGTGAAGAGGCAACAGTTCGAGGATCCGCTTTTGACACGTTATTGGATACGACTCTTCGTGAGGCGCGGTCCTTTGAGGTAGCACCATGGGGTGATAAGGTTTGAGGGCGTTGTGTGTTCCGGATGTTTCGTGACTTCGCAGAGGTTCTGGGGAAGCACACGGTGCGCGTTACTCTATCCATCCGTGGTCGACCAAGATGTACCACGACCTTAGATCCGTATTGCGGATGGCTTGAAGAGGACGTTGCAGAGTTCGTAGCTCAGTGCCCGTGTTGTCAGCAGGTGAAGGTAGAGCACCAGAGGCCTGGTGGTTTGTTGCAGACGATAGAGATCCCGACCTGGAAGTGGGAGGTAATCAACATGGACTTTATCACATGATTACCTCGCACTCAGAGGAGACATGATTCTATATGGGTTATCGTTGATGTCATTTAAATCAGCCCACTTTCTTTCCGTCGGACGACTTTTCTACCGAGGATTATGCCGACTTTACATCCGAGAGATCGCCGATCGCATGGAGTCCCTATTTCGATCATATCGCATGCAGGAGCCCGCCACGGCTAACTTCTGGAGGTCTTTCCGAGGGTTTAGGACGCAGCGAGTGAGCACAGTCGCATTCCATCCACGCACGCACGGACAGAAGAGCGCACTATCCGCACTGCGAGGATATGTTGCGAGCCCGTGTTATTGACTTCGGGTAGCCGGGAGGATCATTTGCCTCTAGTTGAGTTTGCATACAATAATAGCTACCACTCCAAAGATTCGGATGGCGCCTTATGAGGCCTTGTATGGGAGGAAGTGCAGATCGCCTATAGGCTGGTTCGATGTAGGCGAGGTGCAGTTAGTGGGACCAGATTTGGTGCAGCAGGAAGTGGATAAGGTGAAGCTTATCCAGGAGAGGTTTCTGACAGCTCAGAGTCGACAGAAGTCATATGCAGATCATCGTCGTCGGCATCTGGATTTCGAGGTTCATGATTTGGTTTTCCTAGCGTGTCACCCATGGCGGTGTGATGAGATTCGGGAAGGGAAACTCACCGGCCGTACATTGGGCCGTTTCAGATTGTCCGCAGGGTAGGCAAGGTTGCCTATGAGTTGGATCTGCCGTCCGATCTGGAGGCAGTGCATCCGGTGTTTCATATTTCTATGTTGAGGAGGTGTATCGGGGATCCATCTAGGGTACACCCGATTGACGATGTCCAGGTGACCGAGGGGTTATCGTATGAGGAGATTCCCATAGCGATAGTCGATCGTCAAAGTTAGGCGTCTGCGACCAAGGACGTGGCTTCCACAAAGTCTTGTGGCGAACGAGCTCGTGGAGGAGATGACGTGGGAAGCCGAGGAGGACATGAGGCGTAGTACCTCACCTATTCCCCACACCTCCGGTAATTCACTTTCCTACTTATAAATCTTCATTATCGTTTATGCCTAAGTGTTGTTACGTGCCGTGTGGCATTTGCAATCGCTTAAGTTATGAGGAATCTTATCGTTAATCGTCTTGGGAAGGAACATTCGACGAATGTTTCTAAGGCGAGGAGAATGTTATACCGTATTTCCGCAGTATGTACGAGGCGCACGTCAAAGTTTAGCCTTAAAGTAGGCAATGGACGTTTTTGGGCACAACTCATTAAAAGAATCGCTTTCCGACGTAAACGCTTTACACAACTCGCGTAGGATAAATTCCGCTATGCCATTTCTAATTTTTATGGATTTTTCCGAGAGGCGAAACATTTTGGCCAACGGGAGGGCGACACTTGTCACCCTCCAATTGGTGGACTTGAGGCGTCATTGAGGCCGATTGGAGTGCCAATTTTGTCAAGTAGTTGGTAGGATATTTTGTGTGCAAGTTGGCTAGGTACACTTGCCCTAATCTTGACCTTACACTTGCCTTGCACTTGGCATAATCTTGGCCATTGGTTGGCCATCCCTTGACCTATAAATACCCCTCTTGTTATGAAGCGTTCTTAATCCAAAAATTCCTTTCCAAGTCTTGAAAATCCTTCCCACGCCCTTATAGCTTTTCGTCCAACCACCACCCCCCCCCCCCCTCTTTGAGAAGCTTAGCCGAGGCTACCCCCTAGCCTCAAATTGAAATCTACCCCCTCCCTTGGTAGAAAAGTTGCCTTCTAGTATTGTTATAATGCCCAAAATACCCTAGCCCAAATCTCTTAGTATTTTGTAGAAGTTGTGAAGAACTTCTAAGGTTTCTGGAGCTATCGGAGCGCATAACTTAGGAGCTAAGCCTTGCTCTGATCGACTTATATCTAGGATATTATTGGGCTTACCGAGGTAAATAATCCTAACCCTCTTTTGTATTAGAGAATACATCTGTAGAAGTATAGAATTAAGTATTAAATACTTAGAAGGATATTACTGAATAGAATTGAATCATATCACAAAGAAGGGTTTAAAAGAAGAATAATTGAACTATACTCACATAGACTGCTTTTTACAAGAGATCGTATAGCTTACCGCAGGGTAGGGAAGTCGCCCAAATTCCCATAGAATAGAGAACCCTCTCGCTTAAAGCTTTATACAAGATCACAGACGTTGATAGACGATTTGGTATTATAGGTGATTCTGCGCGACATATTCGACTTGGCAGGAGGTTTTCGCCGAGAAGGTATGTGATTCTTCCTATACCCTTGAGCATGATATTTTAAATATATATATATAGTACGGTAGACGTACGAGTGTTAACTGAATAATAACTACGGCAATGTCTTTTGACTTAAGCCTGAATAATACTTACGGCAATGTCTCGCGACTTAAGCCTGAATAATAAGGATCTGAAAGCATTTCAAAAGAATACTGAATCATTTTCTTAACAGAAGAGAACTAATTGGTTTTTAAACAGAAAGCTTAAGAGTTATACTAGCTTTATGGGAAGTTAGGTATAACAACTTAAGAATGATAAAAGGAACAGTTTACTTATGTGTTTATAACAGACTTACATTGATTTATGGAAAGAATAATAAAATGGTTTGATAAGTAGACATGATATGATGTTATGTGTGTTAGTGTCGTGTAACGTTTGTATAAAAGGGTATTCTTGTTGTGCTTATGTGTTTAACGATAAGTTGTTATGTTAGTATTATATCACTCACCTCTTGACAAATACCGGGGGTTAAGCTGCCCTCCGATGCGGGTATACCTCGAGCGATGCAGGTGACTATGATGCGAGGACACCTCACGCGGTGCTGTGACCTATGCGAGTCGCGAGTTCGAGTTAGTGTGCGGGTTATACCTCATGCGGTCTATGTGGCCATGCGGACTACGAGTCCAGGACGATGCCGAGGAGTAGCTACTCTCGATGCGGGGTTATGCCCTATGCAGGCCTACGTGAGTGGCCTATGCGGACTACGGGAGTCCAGGATTAGGCTTGCTTAATGATACTATGGGCAATTGGACCTGCTTCGATCATTCGCAGCTTAGGAAAGACCTGTTACAGTTTACCTATTGTTGCTCTTGTTTATGATGTGGCACTATATGTAAACTGATTTTTAAAATGAAATGTTTTCATTAAGTACTTTACAGTTTCGCATACTTAGTAATCGTTGTTATCGACTCCTTCGGGCCGATTCATGCCGCAGGTAAGGCCAAGCAGGTGCTAGATCCACATCCTTAGGATCTCTACGTTGGTGTCGGGAGCTCCATCTTCTCCGGAGGCTCTACTTTTTGGTATGATCTCCCTGTATTGTAGATAGTTTGTACATTCAGGGTATGGCGGGGCCCTGTCCCGCCATAGTTGTTTACTTCCTTAGAGGTCTGTAGTCCTATTATGCGTTGGGATGTAATCGCAAAACTATGTTTATGTATATATGCCGAAAGGCGACATTTTCTCACATAAAGCGTGTCTTTTTACAAATCGCTTTCATGTCTTGTTTTATATTCCGCTGATTACTCTGATGTATGACTACTTGGGTGCCCGGGTAAGGCACCAGTCACGGGCCCCGGAACGGGTCGTGACAGCTTCCTACGTCGGACGGCAATGCTAACTTATAGGCAACCTGGCCTATTCTCCAAAGGATCTGAAAACGTTCCAAGTACCTCAGGCTAAGTTTCCTCTGTTTTCCAAAACTCGTCACACCCATACCGGGGTGGTACCTTCAAGAAGACCCACCGTCAACCTGAACTCCAAGCGTCGTCGCCGATTATCCGCACGACTTCTGTTGACTCTGAGCTGCCAATAATCTCTTCTGGATAAGCTTCACCCTATCCACATCCTGCCGAAACAAGAATGAACCAGCTATCTGAACCTTGCCAACATCGAACCAATCGACCGTCAACTTACACTTCCGCCCCTACAAGGCGTCATAAGGCGATATCTGAATGCTGATATGGTAGCTATTAAACACTCCCTCAACAGGAGACAACAATCCTCACAGCTACCCCTGAAATCCAAACACTGGCCCGAGGGCGAATGCGATACTGAGACCCACCTGAGTTTCTAACCCTGCCTGGTAATACTTCCAGAAAACGAAATAGCCGTAACCTGGGCTCCCCTGCCCGTCATAAGGTGAAAGTAGGCACCTCGTGCAGCCTTACAACCTTCCTGATATAATCATCTCGCATAACCCTCTGCCGAGTAAACGGTCTTGACTAAAAGACAAGATGGGCTGACCTCATCGGCCCGACTACTGGTCGAACGCATCCACGAACTCGTACGATGGTTAACTAAACTTGGGCCTAACACCCTCATGACCCTATCACAAAGCGGGACCACCACAAACTGACCCCACCATAATACAGGCCGCGGGTTGACCCGCGATCGGTCCTCAACCCGACCCGCTATCGCGCAAAACTCTTGTTCCCCGATCCGGAACAATCTCACTAATCAAGTTACGAAAACCTAGTGGTCTTCTTAGCTCAACTACCCTCTTTCATTCCACACTACTCAGGGACTTATCACACAAATATATCTTACGTGCACTATGCACTTCGATAAGGGTCAAACATAAAAATACATCTTTTACTCGAGATGGCCTTACCTCTAAGGTCTCTACGTATAAAACTCTAAGGCTCACACTTTTCCTATCCCCAATCATACCCTGTTAACTAACCATGATTTCTAATCACTATTTACACAATGTTATCTGAACGTAACACTTAAGATATACTTATCTTATCACACATACAACCTCTAGAGGGTTAAGGATATACCTGACCCATCGCTTCACTCCTCTCGCTTCCAATCAATCACGCCTGTTGGGCATAGCTAGGGAGGTGATGAATCGTCACCGATCCCGGGTGAGTCTCTATATCTGCGCCACCTCGGTGGACAATTTCTCGCAAATGGCCTCGCTGGCCGCAGCATAACAAGTTGTCGAAGAAGTACGACACTTCACAATGACACTTACCACAACGGCCACACCGGAGGTGGGGTGGCCTCTGCAGCTAACACCCCTTCCTCTCCGAGCCATGAACTGCGAATCGACCGGGTAGGCTGAGTCCTCCTACTAGGACACCCTTTCGACACATGGCCCTGACGGCCGCAGGTAAAACAAACACGAACAAAAAGACGACATTCCCCGGATGACGTCTGCCACACTGTGAACACTGAGGGAAAACTGAACCCGGCTGGCTAGAACCTACGTATAGCTGTGAACCGGAAGCCACGAGCTCGACCAACTCGGCATACCTCGAACGCCCCGAACCACGCGAGGACCACTGCACCGTGGCGGAGGCGCATATCGATCATTGGCGAGATTCGCCGAAAGTTACCAAAGGACCCCGCCGTCGACCTCTTCTGCTGATTTTGGTTAACCCGTCGATCCCACGTTTCGGCTGCGCGCATAAGCTCACGCAGCCATGCTTAAGCTCGATCAAGAGCTACTCTTGCACAACCCTCTCTTAGATAGTCATCAAGACCCGTGATAAATCGGTACATAATATACTCTCTGGTTGCTAACTCCCTAGCTAGTAACAGGGTCGTCTCTTTGCAATCTATTCTTTCTGCTACTGGTCGTGGAACTGAAGGTCCAGATATCATGGCCGCAGTAGGAACTGCTGCCGCTGTGCTAAACTCTGCTGGGGCTGGCGACGTCGCAGAACTCCCCGAATGAAGCACCACCCCAGGTGATGATTGGGCCTGTGCCCTCGTAACCCTCTGTGCTCTACTCGCAGCTCCCTCGGCTGCCTTGCCCTTCCGGGCCCAGGTTGCCTTACGCGGAGGCATAACGGTAAGGGAAAGAAATACGTTAGAGGGGTCCAACTTATAACACAGCTCTAAGCACGATCTCAGAGTGAGAAGAATGGAAACCAATCCTAAATATCCTATAGCCTCCTGATTATTGGTGTGGTGCACAACATACCTATAATCAAGACTCTATTGGATACGACCTGTAGACACTTTCCGAGGATTAACTGCTCTGATACCACTTTTGTCACGACCCGAACCCGGGCCCGTGACTGGTGCCTTACCCCGGGCACCCAAGTAGACATACATCAAAGTAATCAGCAGAACATAAAACAAGACATCAAATAATATGAAGTGTAAAACAGTTATCTGAGAAAAGTTGTCTTTCGGCATATATATATAAAAACTTAAATCCGAACAGTTACATCCCATTTACAAACTCTGCCCACAACAGTACTACATACCTCTAAGAATGATATAACGATAATGGCGGGACAGGGCCCCGCCATACCCCTGAATGTAAGTACCTACAACGACAGGGGACTATACCACTGATAAGCCTCCGGAGAAACGGAGCTTCCCAAAACGCTGAACTGTGATCCTAAGAGCGAGGATCGACGACTGGTGTACCTCTACCTGCGGCATGAACGCAGCCCCCCGAAGGAGGTCAGTACAACAGGTACCAAGTATGTGAAACTAAAAATACTGTAAATGAAATCATAGTAGTCTATATAAAGCAGGAGACATGTATGATAACCAAACTATAGTTCACAATAAATAAGCAGTCATGTCAAGTCAGGGACTCACGCCCTCAAAGTCAACACTCAAATATAACTATGGGTCTCACGCCCACAACATCAATCATGCCCGTGGAATACCTTCCTCACTGCCGGCAGTCTATGATATAAAAGCACCAAGGAATACACATGAACACCAGGTCCCACCTGTGTCATACTAAAATCGTACGGGGTAAGTACGAAGGCATAGCCGACTACTAAAACCCACAGTACCAACAAGGTCATAAATCAGATTATGAGGTCTCTAGACCGCCACATGATCGGCCGCCACTCGCCGCAGATCTAATGTGCGCGTCTAGTCCTGGAACTTCCCGCAGCTCCGCATAGGCCACTCACGTAGGACCCCATGAGGTATTCCCCGCATCGAGGGTAGCTACTCCCCGGCAACGTCCTGTACTCGCAGTCCGCATGGCCACATAGACCGCATGACCACAAAGGCCGCATGACCCCTGGACCCGCATGAGGTATTCTCGAATCATGGTCCCAGACCACCTGAGTCTACCCCGCATCGGAGGGCAGCTTAACCCCCGGTATCATGTCAAGAGGTGAGTGATATAATACTAACATAACAGCTTATCGTTAAACAACATAAGCACAACAAGGGGAAACCCCTTTACACAAACATCACAAGATACTAACACACGTAACATCCTAACATGTTTACTTATCAAATTAACAAGAAAGTATTACAAGGCTATCACAAACCAACACAATCAAGTTATTCACACAAGACACTTCCTACTTTATGTCAACAATTTCGGGTTTTTATCCCCAAAGTACTTCATACATTAATTCTTTAAAAGATCCGTTTCTTTCACAAAAGTCACACAATACCCGTAGTATAAAAATAGAGTGACTATCTTTTTAAGTAAACCAAAACACTTCCCTTTGCAAAATCTAGTAACAACATTCTTTTCCAAACGTTTCAAGTTTGCCTAATTTCAAATGCTCAAGTTTCTCATTTTCGAAAGGTTTCGTAGTTCATAGTCTTAATCACTTAATAATAAAACAATTTGAGAAACATACACCTTATGTGTGAGTAGGTTATTCTTGTTTATAACAATCTTATTAAAGCAGCCATGATCTAGGAAATGTATCATCATTTTGTCTCATCTTAGCTTCTATGCAGATGGAGGTTTCTACTGGTCTTCATAATACTTATTAGTTAATACATTTCCCTTTATTAGCGCTGCTGTGGTTTGTTCGATACTTATTCTCATTTCCGAAATCAGTAAAACATTATTCCTTTACAAACCAAGTACTCATTACTCACGAATGAGGTTTCACACTTTTTAACAAAATTCATATTAATTCAATTAAGTCAAGTCTCTTATCTTTTAAGATCAAGTCTCTTAACTTCTAAAATCAATAAACCATTCTTTTTATCTCTCTTAAGTCGTTATACCTAACTTCCCATAAAGCTAGTATAACTATTAAGCTTTTAAAACCAAGTATTACTCTTCTTTCAAAAACGGTTCTTAATTCTTTTGAAATACTTCAAGATTCTTATTATTTAAACTCAAGTCAAAAGACATCGGAGTAAAACCACGTTCAGTTAACACACGTACGTCTACCGTACTATATATATATTCTTTTAAAATATCATGCTCAAAAGGATAGGAAGAATCACATAACTCGCGACGATTATCAACTATTAGCAAAATGCTCCACGGTTATAACCCGGCTAGCCTTGTCCACCATTCAAGTAGAACATGCTACTCGCAGAACTTTCAACCTATAAAGGACATATACGTCTATCAACGTCTAGAATACTCTGTAGAATATTCTAAGTAGAGGCTTCTCTAATCTACGGAAAATTGGGCAGCACTCCCCTACCCGCTAAACTACACAAGTCTACTGTAAATACAGTCCTATGTAAGTACAGTTTAATCTTCTTCTTTAATATACTTCTGATGTGATTTCAGTTCAAATCTTTTCTGTAATATTCTTCTATGAGTCTTATATTCATCTCTATACTACTACAGTATGTAATTTCCAATTACAATATAAGGACAAGAGTATTTACCTCGATAAGCCCAAAATTATCCAAGTTTAAATGTCGATCCTGAGCAACGTTTAGCTCCTACTCTGGGCGCTCCAACCCGCTCCAAACAACCCTTAGAAGTTCTACGCAACTTCTTCTTAATACTTCAACCAACTATGAAGATTTTCCTTAGGGTTTCGTTTTGAGACTAAAAGGACATAAGGTAGTATTTCCGGGCTCTACGTATAGAGGTAACTTTGGAATACTACAAGGTATAAGGCTAAGGTATTTTGGAATAGTAACAATACTTGGAGAATACTTTTCTACCAAGGGGGGGGGGGTGTATTACGAGAACAACTAGGCAAAATGGGGGGTACTCTCGGCTAGCACCACTAGGAAGGGGGGGTACCTCTCGGCCAAAAGGCCTCACAAAGGGGGAGGGGTGCTCTATGGACGAGAGCCTCTCCAAAGGGGGGGAAGGGTTTTCAAGACTTAGAAAATGTTTTTGGGATGAAGAAGTCTTGCACTAAGGGGGGTATTTATAGGGAATTCAATGGCCATGATCAAGACAAGTGGGGGGCAAGTGGAAGGTGAGGATTTGCCCAAGTGCCCACTAGCCATCTACTCCACAATTCACTCCAAACATTGACCCATGGTTTAGGCCATAAACATGCCACGAAATGAGCACCCAATCGGCCACCACAAACCGCCAACTTGAGGTGACAAGTGTCGCCACTCGTTGTCCAAAATATTCCATCTCTCGTAAAAATCCGCAAAATTATAAATGTTGCACGTATTTTTCCCTTCGCAAAGTCCGAAACGCTTAGTGAAAAACGATTCTTTTCGCTAGTTGTGAACAAATTTCGCCCCTTTGCCTACTTAAGGCTTAAACTTTTATACGTACGCCCTTACGTACATACTCTGGAAATACGGGGTATAACACGCTTATACGATGTGGGATGTCGGGGCATGCGACCGCGAGGGATACCCTATGGTCATGCTTATACGGTGTGGGATGCCGGGGCATGCGACCACGAGGGATACTCCTTGGACATGCTTATACGATGTGGGATTCCGGGGTATGTGACCAAGAGCGGGTTTGATTCCCGGATTTGTTTGTATTACCCCATGGTCATGCTTATACGATGTGGGATTCCGGGGCATGCGACTACGAGGGATACTGTTATTATGACTTGGTGTTATATTATATCATGGACTGCCGACAGTGAGAAAGGATTCCACGGGCATGATTGATATTATGGGCGTGAGACCCATGGTTATATTTGAGTAGTGACTTTGAGGGCATGCGTCCCTGACTTGATATAACTGCTTATGTATCAGGTAATCGTAGGTTGGCTATCATACATGTCTCTGCTTTTGTTTATACTATTATGATTTCATTACGCATTTCATCGCTCACATACTTGGTACATTCTTCAGATCGACTTCCTTCGGGGCCGCGTCATGTCGCGAGTTCAGTACGCAGATTTGGTGATCTGCAGTGTAGGACCGCCGTAGTTTTGGATAGCTCCTTCGCTCGGAGTTTATCTTTTGGTATAGTTCCTTCAAGCATGCTTTGTACGGTTATGGGTACTGTGGCCTTGTCCCGCCATGTTTCTGTAAACTCTTAGAGGTCTGTATTCATATGTGGGATTGGACTCATGTACGGTGTAGTGTCTTTTGTTTATGTATATTATATGGCAGCCTTGTCGGCTTTGCCCTTGCACGTACGTTGGTGTTTTTTAAAAAAAATGAGGCGTTATTTAATTTCCGCACATCGAGTTGTTAAGGTAAGGGTGCCTGTGTAGGCACCACCACGGCCCGGGTTGGTCGTGACATTAACACAAAGTACTACGCACCTCTACTCCTTTAAAATGACTCTTTTTCAAATAAAACTTCCAAGATACTAATAACCGTAGTATCAAGTCATACTTACTTTTCAAGACAAGTCACAATACCTTTTTAGAAATACAATTATAGGCTTCTAAATCACGTGGCTTCTTTCTTTAAAACCTTAAGCAATTGGTACCTTTAAAACAATTTGCCCTTCTTTATTTCAAGTCATTTCTTTGCTTACATTACTGAAGAAAACCATTCTTTTAATCTTCCGTAAAGTTGTTATAACCAACTTCCCATAAAGCCGTTATAACTCTTTATGTCTTAGACAAATTCATTCCTTTTATAACCAAGAGACTTATACTTTCAAATCAAATCACATAGCTTTCAAAATACTTCATGTCTCTTAACTTTTAAGAAAACAAGTTTCTTAACTTTAGAAATCAAGTCTTTCCAAATCAAGTATTCTATACTTGTAAATCAATTCATTTCTTCCTTTAAGAATCAAGTCCCATAACTTGAAAAATAAAGTCTCTTAACTTTTAAGAATTTGAGATCCATAGTCTTAAAACTTCATACGTAAATTCTTATAAGTTAAGTAACATATACATTGGTGCGTTGTGAATAAGTTATACTTATTTATAACGATCTTATTCAAGTAGCCATGATCTAGAAAATGTAATACAATTTTGTCTTATGTTAGTTTCTATGCAGATGGAGAATTCTACTCATTTTAACATAATTGATTGTCATTACATTTTCCTTTATTAACGATGCAGTGGCTTGTTCGATACTTATTCTCATTTGTGCCGTAACTTAGCCAAGTCAACTTGGCTCCAAAATACCTCCTAACGACTCTTACCAACATCCCCCATAAGACTTGGTAAAAACTTAGGATAACTTAGACATAACCCTTACGTAGAGTAAATCAACATACATACCTATTAACTTCTAAGAGTAGAAGGAATCATGAAATAATACCACATGTAATTCCATACATAGAATCATGTCAAAAGAAGGAAGAGATTCACATACCTCGCGACGATTATCGACAAATAGCAAAATGCTCCGAAGTACTTCAACCTTGATAGCTATTCCATCCTTCAAGTAGAATCCGCTATACTTAGTACTTCAACCTAAAATGGCCATAATACGTCCATTAACCTCTAGCTTCGAACGTAGAATATTCTAAGTGCAAAGTCACTAAATTCTACGGAAAATCGGGCAGCACTTCCTTTGTTTCTACATACTTTGCCACCTTTTTCAAGGCCGAATACAATAACCAAACACGCCACATTTAAGGCCCAACAATTCAGCTAACTAGGGATTACACGCCTTAACAGGACGTGTAAAATTCTGCCCCACAAATTAATACGAAACTAGTTCCATAATTAAAGCCATTCTCGGCTAACATAAACAACAACTCAAAGTCTTTTCCAATTCTTTTAATCCAAATTCATAGGTCTAACATGTTATATAGTCATAAACAACTTCAACAACTATAATTCCTTCCTTATATAACATGTGACGACTTAAACTAATAATCCAATAGAATTGAAATCTCAAGGGCTAAACATGCTAGTTTTTCGGATTAGGGTTCCAATATCCCTAACACTTATCAACTTCATATATAAACATCATGCTTGCTAATATCCATAGCTACAACAATAAGTAATCTCAATTACTAAAACGACAAGAATTATACCTTTACAAGCCATTAAAATTTCCAAGATTCAAAGTCGCTCCTAGCAATTCTTAGCTCCTTTCCTTTACGCTCCAATCCGCTATTTGAAGCCTTTAGAAGCTCACAACCAACTTCTCTTCCATTTCCAATCAAAACCTATGAAAATGCCTTAGGTTTTCGCCTTGCGACTAACGTGAAAACGCCGTTTTTCCGAAATATTTCTATTGAGATATCCTTAAAATACCCTTAGGGACCTTGAGTTAAAGTCTTGTGGCTAATGGACAAAAATTACAAAATATTTGTGTGGATAAGGTGCTAAACCCGAGAGCACATTCAAGCACAAGAACAAGGTCTCAAATTTTTCTAAGTGTTGTGAGCTAAGTCTTGCTACTAAGGATGATATATAACACATTGGAGGGTCTATATTACAACACATGGTAAGTTTGGATGAAAGGGATCAAGCCAAGTGGCTCTTGACTTAGTCAACAATGTCAAGCTCAAGCTTAGCAAGACTTTCTCATCTTTACAATGGTCAAATGACCCTTTTGCCCTTGCATCAATTTCGACCAAGCCATGTGGGGTACCATGTCGCCTCCCATTCGTCCCATAAAATTCAGAACCCTCGTGGCCCCACAAAACGTAAAATTCTGTGGGCCCCACATGACCAAACAGAAAAATAAATTTCCATAATGATAATAAGTTCCATATTCTTCAAATAATGCATTTTGAGAATCCAAATTCTCCTCAACGAACATTTTTCCTTTCCGACGTTTCTAAGATTTTCCGTCGAAAACAATTCTTCCTTTCGTACTCAATTTCAAGTCTTGAGTTCCTTACGTACATTCTCTTAAACATGACTGGAGTTACTGGTGTAACATTTTCCCTTAGAAACATTCGTCCTCGAATGTTCTTTCGGAGTCCAATCTAATTAGATAGCGACATAGTCTCCTTTTACTGCACCCTTCATACTACATATGCCACCCATGACCACATAACAATACTTATACTAAGATGTCAACTTTGGCACTCACGAAGCCAACTAGTCCATACTCATAATGACCTCAAAGTCTGTCATAATCATCTCTACAAGGTCTACTAGTGGTCCGACGATCAGATAATCACCTGCTATTCTCATATACCCGCCGCCTACCACCCCAAACACTCACTGTGTAGTTACCTTGAAAGGTCCTTATGGATTCGTGCTCTACTCCTTTACACTTGTTGCTATCTTTCTTCGGTCGCACTCTTTCCGTACTTCCAACTCATACTAGCATACATACATAACTTCCATACCGATTCGCCTCTAATCTTTGAGTCACTCTATAAAACAATATAAGGCCATTTCCGCCACGACTGGTTCCGGTGGAACGCATCCACGAACCCGTGAAACAATTAACTAGACTTGGGCCTTGCACTCGCGGACTCGTCACGAGCTTTAACTACTACCAACTGATCCCACTTATTCCAGCTATGGGCGACCCGTAATGTGTCCTCACCCCGACCGCCGTCGCACTTAACTCTTATTCTTGGTCTATAATAATTCTTTCTACCCGAGAAGACCTTGTACATCTAAGGTCTCAGCGGTCATCAATATTCTTAGGCTCGCAATTTCCATGCTCCAAACCTACCTTACCAGTCCCCCAGTAAACGGGTATAAAAAAACTTCTCATAATACCATAATCGTGTCGTCTTGATCACAACAACCATTACTTACTCTATACGGACCTCATCCGTACAATTCTCTTAAGCCTACCACGTAGCTTAATATATTAACATGGTATTCCATTAAGTTACTTAACATGACTTCTTAAGGATTCACTGCCCTATCAGACAGCTCAGCCTTTCCCAATTATCTCAAAATAAAACACAAGACCTTGGCGAGAATTCATTAACTGTTCCATTGTCACGACCCGACCCCGGGCCCACGACTGGTACCCTACCTGGGCACCCTTACAGGTATACATCAGAGATAATCAGCGGAACATACATGAAACTTATAAAATAAAACAACAGAAGTTCCTGGACATATATATATACAACCGAAGCAGTTGCCTCCTTTCCTTTACAAACTGACCCACAATATGTGACTACAGACCTCTAAGAGTTTCAACATAACAACAGTTGCGGGACAGGGCCCTGCCATACCCCTGAATATACATGAATCTACAACCTTAGGGGAAACCGTACCAAGAGATAAGCCTCCGGAGTAAATGGAGCTTTTTCCCAAAAACTGAACCGAGATCCTAAGAGCAAGGATCACCAATGTCACGACCCGAACCCGGGCCCGTGACTGGTGCCTTACCCCGGGCACCCTAGTGATACAACATCAGAGTAATCAGCGGAACATAAAACAATAACATGAAACCCATGCAATAAGACATTGAAATAAGAAGACAAGCTAACCCAAAAACGGTTACCTTCATAATATATAACAATTTGAACAGTTACATCCCTTTCTACAACTCGCCACAACAAGATTACATGCACTTAAGAATGATACGACAACAATGGCAGGACAGGGCCCCGCCAAACCCCTGAATGTAAACACCTACTACGACAGGGGACTATACCACTGATAAGCCTTCGGAGAAACGGAGCTTCCCAAACGCTAAACTGTGACCCTGAGAGCTAGGATCAACGACTGGTGTACCTCAACTCGCGCAGATGAACGCAGCCCGGCGAGGTCGCATAACAGTACCAAGTATGTGAAATCAAAATATCAGAATGAAATCATAATAGTCTATAAAACAGGAGACATGTATGATAACCAAACTACAGTTTACAATTAAATAAGCAGTCATGTCAAGTCAGGGACTCACACCCTCAAAGTCATCACTCAAATATAACTATGGGTCTCAAGCCCATAACATCAATCATGCCCGTGGAATACCTTCCTCACTGCCGGCAGTTTATGATATAAAAGCACCAAGAAATACACATGAACACCAGGTCCCACCTGTGTCATACTAAAATCGTATGGGGTAAGTACGAAGGCATAGCCGACTACTAAAACCCACAGTACCAACAAGGTCATAAATCAGATTACGAGGTCCGCTCTGACCGCCACATGATCGGCCGCCACTCGCCCGCAGTATCTAATGTGCGCGTCTAGTCCTGGAACTTCCCGCAGCTCCGCATAGGCCACTCACGTAGGACCCCATGAGGTATTCCCCGCATCGAGGGTAGCTACTCCCCGGCATCGTCCTGGACTCGCAGTCCGCATGGCCACGAAGACCGCATGACCACAAGGGCCGCAAACTAACCTGGAACTCCCGTAGTTCCGCATGGATCCCCTGGACCCGCATGAGGTATTCTCGAATCATGGTCCTGCATCACCGAGTCTACCGCGCGACGGAGGCAGCTTAACCTCCTAAACAAGTCAAGGTGAGTGGTACAATACCAACATAACTACCGAGAGTCAAACAACTTTAAGCGCAAATGCAGGAAACCCCTTTACACTAACATCACAAGATACTATCACACGTAGCATCCTAGCATGTTTACTTAACAAATCAACAAGAAAGTATTATAAGGCAATCACAAACCAACATAATCAAGTTATATACACAAGGTACTTTCTACTATATGATTAACAAGATCGGGTTTTTATCCCCAAAGTACTTCATACATTAACTCTTTAAAAGATACGTTACTTTCACAAAAACCACACGATACCCGTAGTATATGAAAATAGAGTGATTATCTTTTGAAGTAAATCAAAACACTTACCCTTGTAAAATCAAGTAACAACATTATTTTCCAAACGTCCAAGTTTGCCTAATTTCAAATGTTCACGTTTCTTATTTTAGAAAGGTTTCGTAGTTCATAGTCTTATTCATTTAAGAATATAATTCTCTTTAAACCATCCGAGAAACATAAGCCTTATATGTGAGTAGGATATTCTTGTTTATAACAATCTTATTACAAAGCATGATCTAGGAAATATCATTTTGTCTCATCTTAGCTTCTATGCAGATGGAAGTTTCTACTGGTTTTAATAATACTTAATCACAAAACATTTCCTTTTATTAACGCCGCAGTTGGTTTGTCGATACACATTCGATTTCGAACTCAAGAAAACATTCTTAAGCCGTTATACCTAACTTCCCATAAAGCTAGTATAACTCTTAAGTTTTCAAAACTAAGTATTACTCTTCTTTCAAAATGATTCAAAATCATTTGAAATACTTCAAGTTCTTTATTATCACATAACCACGCTTATAGTTCAAATCGATTACCTTTTAAAACCATAAGTATTTTCTTACATACATAAAGTCATATAACCAACTTCCCATAAAGCCGTTATAACACTTTATGTTTTAGACCAATCAAATACATTTAACACACGACGCTCACCGTACTACATAGTTACACACATATCATGCTAGAAGAGATAGGAAAAGGTTCACATACCTCGCGACGATTATCGACTAATAGCAAAACGCCCAAGTACCTCAAACCGCCTTACTCCTTAAGCCAAGTAGATCGCGCCACACATAGTACTTCCACCTATAAGGCCACAAGGCGCTTTATTAACATTTAGGTCTCTTCAGAGAACATTCTACAGAAAATTCGCAAAGACTCTCCTCCCCAACAACAGAAATCTCCTCCTCTATCTGGCCGCTACCAAGCCAACTGGGGGTTATACGCCTAATCCGACGTGCACAATTCTACCTCACGTAAAAGCTACACAAGTTCATCAGAATACACCCTATGTAATTACGTCAAGACTTTCTTTCAAAAGGTTTCTTATTATTCGTGCTTAAGTCAAAAGACATTGCCGATAACTACGTTGATTCTATATATAGTATACTTCAACTATATATTCTAACAACATGTAATTTCCAATTACAATAGGGGACAAGATAATTACCTCGATAAGCCCATAATTATCCAAGTATAAAGTCGATCCCGGCAACGTTTAGCTCCAACTCCGCGCCCAACCCGCTCCAACCACCCTTAGAAGTTCTAACCAACTTCTACTTAATACTCCAACTAACTATGGAGATTTTCCTTGTGGTTTCTGGCCAGGATCAAGGGAAGTATAATAGTATTTCGGCTTTTCAGATAAGTATAACCTTGGAATACTACAAGGTATAAGGGCCAAGGTATTTTGGGTATAGTAACAATACTTTTGAGAGTATTTCTACCAAGGTGGGTGTGTATGTATACGAGACAACACCACAAGGGGTGTATACCTCGCCAACCCCACTAGGAGTGGGGTACTCTCGCCATGGAGGGGCTCTCGCCGAGGGGGCCTCACCATGGGGGAGGGGTGTTGGACGAACACCACCAGAGAGGGGGCCGGGATTTTAGACTTACCCCAATTTTGGATTAAGAAGGACATCAAAGGGGCGTGGTATTTATAGGTCAAGCCATGGCTAACCAATGGCCAAGATCAACCCAATCAGGTGCAAGTAGGCCAAGATCATGCCAAGTGCACCTTATCCATCTACCACAATATATCCTACCTACTACTTGACAAAAATGTCCAGGACTTCGTCCCCCTGTACCGCCCCTCACTCCACCAATGAGAGGGTGCCCAGTGGCGCCCTCTTGTTGGTCCAACACGCTTCGCCTCTCTAAAAATCCGCAAAAATTAAAAATGACATAGCCGAGTTTACCCTACGCGAGTTGTAAAACGCTTCATTTAAAAACGACTCTAACCGTGTTGTGCACAAAAATAATTTCGCCAAGCACTTTAAGGCACAAACTTTTCTACGCACGCCCCACGCATATACTGAAATACGGTATAACATTCTCCTCCTTAGAAACATTCGTCCGAATGCTCCTTCTAAGTCTCAAACCAAACGCGGCGCCAAGATAGTCTTCACTACTATACTTACTCGAACAATCTCGCCACAACCGCCACAACAACACCGCGCAAAATACTTACATCCAAGTCCACGAGGAAACACCTCTAACATCACAAACGCCTCCCATCCAAGCGGTCTAAAATATAATTCCTTCGCACTTTCTCCATACAAAAGAAATGGTCACATCTCGCCGCAATACATGCTCGCTTCTCCTTTACTCGCCGTGATACCACTTTTGTCACTTTGCCGCGAGGTTCTAGTGTCACCCCGCGACCTAACAAATGGTACCGGCCGCACGCGATCCTCGAGGTCGCCGTGACACTCGAACTCTTACCACATTTCGACATCGCCGCTTCCAAAACTCGTGGTTACTATCTCTAACGTGGTCATCATTAATCGGGAACACTCGATGGATCTCCGATACTTTCCCGATCATAACAATACGAAGATCGACATATCGCTTCCTAAGTCGGACGGCAAATGCTAACATATAGGCAACCCGCCTATTCTTCACATGAACTCGTGCGGCCCAAAGTAACTCGCTAAGTTCCTCTCGCTTTTCCAAAACTCGCTACACCCAACCCGGTGGTACTTTCAAGAAGACCGATCACAACCTCGAACTCTAAGCTGCCGCCGATTATCCGCACGATTTCTCCGAGCCGCGTAACCTCTTCTAGACAAGCTTTACCCTATCCACAAATTACCGGAACAAGCCTGAACCAACTATCTGAATCTTGCCAACATCGAACCAATCGATCGGCGACTTACACATCCGCCCCCACAAGGCTTCATAAGGCGACATCCGAACACTGAAATGGTAGCTTAAACACTCCATCCACAGGAGACAACAATCCTCACAACTACCCCTGAAATCCACACACCGCCCGGTGGCGAACGCGATTCCGAGACTCACCGAAGTTCTTAACCCCGCTGTAAAACTTCCAAACAAAACAGCCGCACTGGCTCCACTCGTCATAAGGTGAAGGTAGGCACCCTGCAGCCTTACAACCTTTCGATAAATCAACACCGCTGAGTAAACGGCCTTTGCTAAGACAAGACGGCCGACCTCTCGCCCGACCATCGTCGAATGATTCACGAACTCAGACTGTTAACTAAACTTGGGCCTAACACCTCATAACTCCTAACCCAAAGCGACCACCATAAACCGACCCACCACCATACAGCCGCGTTGACCCGCAACGTGGCCTCAACCCGACCCGCAACGCCAAGACATTAGCTCCCGAACCGAAAACTCTCACTAATCACGCTACGAAAACCTAGCGTCTTCTTAGCTCAACTACCCTCTTTCATTCCACACTACTCGTGACTTATCCCACAACATAGCTCACGGCACTATGCACTCCTATAAGTGGTCAAACATAAACATACGCCTTTTACTCGAGATGGCCTTACCTCTAAGGTCTTCACGTATAATGCTCTAAGGCTTACGCTTTCTGCAGGTTGGCGATATATCTATATCTATCGCTTCACTCCCTTAGTCGTTCTAATCAAACTCGCCTGCAGGCGCATAGCTAAGGAAGATGACGAACTACCCACCGATCTCAAGGCTAAGTCCTCCTACAAGGACACTCTTTCGACATCGACTGACGGCCGTAGTACAATAAGTACCAACTAAAAGACGACATTCCCCGGGATGACGTCTGTCACACTGTGAATACCGAGGGAACACTGAATCCGGCTGGCTGGAACCTACGTGTAGCTGTGAACCGGAAGCTCGAGCTCACCAACTCTCGCATACCCCGAACGCCCCGAACCCCGCGAGGACCTTCTCGCACCGGATGGATGCAAATCTAATCCATCGCGAGGTGACTCGCCAAAAGTTACCAAAGGACCTCCGCTCGCCCTCTTCTACCGCCCTTCGTTAACCCGCTGATCTCTACGCTTGGCTCTGCGCATAAGCCCGCATACGTGCCATGCTCAAGCCTAATCAAGAATTACTTGTACAACCTCTCTTAGATAGTCATCAAGACTCGCGGTACATCGGTATACTACTGTAGCCAAATCCATAGCTAGTAACAGGTCGCTTTCGCAATCTAAATTCATCGTTCCTGGCCGTGGAATCAAGGTTCAAATATCATGGCGCAGAGGGAATCGCCGCTGCAGCTAAACTCACTGGGCCGTGACGAGCATAACTCCCGAATGAAATACCACCTCGTGATGATTGGGCTGTGCCCTCGTGAACCTCTCGAACTCTACTCGCAGCCTCCCTTTGTCGCTTTGCGCCTCCCGGGCCCGGTTTGCCCTACGCGAGGCATAACGGTAAGTGGAAAGAAATACGTGAGAGGTCCAACTTACAACACACCTCTAAGGCACGATCTCGAGTGAGAAGAATAGAAACCAATCCTAAATATCCTATAGCCTCACGATTATTGTGGTGCACAACACACCGATAATCAAGACTTCATCGATACGGTCAGACACTTTCCGAGGATTAATCGCTCGATACCACTTTTGTCACGACCAACCCGCCCGTGATCGTGTCTTACCGGGCACCCTAGTGATACAACATCGAGTAATCGGAACATAAAACAATAACATGAAACCAATGCAATAAGACGGTTGAAATAAGAAGACAAGCTAACCCAAAACGGTTACCTTCATAATATATAACAATTTGAACAGCTATATCCCTTTCTACAACTCGCCCACAACAAGATTACTGCACTTAAGAATGATACGACAACAATGGCGGACGGGCCCCACCAAACCCCGAATGTAAACACCTACTACGACAGGGACTATACCACCGATAAGCCTCCGAGAAACGGAGCTTCCCAAACGCTGAATCGTGACTCGAGAGCTAGGATCAACGATCGTGTACCTCAACTCGCGCAGATGAACGCAGCCTCGGAAGGAGGTCAAGACAACAGTACCAAGTATGTGAAATCAAAATATCAGAAATGAAATCATAATAGTCTATAAAGCAGAGACATGTATGATAACCAAACTACGCCATAATTAAATAAGCAGTCATGTCAAGTCAGGGACTCACACCCTCAAAGTCATCACTCAAATATAACTATGGGTCTCAAGCCCATAACATCAATCATGCCCGTGGAATACCTTCCTCACTGCCGGCAGTTTATGATATAAAAGCACCAAGAAATACACATGAACACCAGGTCCCACATGTGTCCTAATAAAACAGTACAGGGTAAGTACGAAGGCATAACCGACTACTAACACCCACGACTAACAGTGGTCATAAATCGTGTCATGATATCCGCCTGCACCGTCACATGATTAAAGCCGGTCACTCGCCCGCAGATCGACATGCGCTGCCTAGCCCCGAACTCTCCGCAGCTCCGATAGGCCAACCTCATAGGCCCGCATGAGGTATTCTCGTGACGAGGGTAGCTACTCCCTAAGATCGCCCCGACTCGCACCGTATGGCCACGAAGACCGCATGACCACAAGGGCCGCAAACTAACCCGAACTCCCGTAGTTCCGCATGGATCCCCGACCCGCATGAGGTATTCTCGAATCACGGTCCTGCATCGCCGAAGTCTACCCCGCGACGGAGGCGCTTAACCTCCTAAACAAGTCAAGGTGAGTGGTACAATACCAACATAACGGCTGAGAGTCAAACAACTTTAAGCGCAGTCGAGGGGAAACCCCTTTACACTAACATCACAATATACTATCACACGTAGCATCCTAGCATGTTTACTTAACAAATCAACAAGAAAGTATTATAAGGCAATCACAAACCAACAAAATCAAGTTATATACACAAGGTACTTTCTACTATGATTAACAAGATCGGTTTTATCCCCAAAGTACTTCATACATTAACTCTTTAAAAGATACGCATTTCACAAAACCACACGATACCCGTAGTATATGAAAATAGAGTGATTATCTTTTGAAGTAAATCAAAACACTTACCCTTGTAAAATCAAGTAACAACATTATTTTCCAAACGTCCAAGTTTGCCTAATTTCAAATGTTCACGTTTCTTATTTTAGAAAGGTTTCGTAGTTCATAGTCTTATTCATTTAAGAATATAATTCTCTTTTAAACCATCCGAGAAACATAAGCCTTATATGTGAGTAGGATATTCTTGTTTATAGCAATCTTATTACAGCAGCCATGATCTAGGAAATATCATTTTGTCTCATCTTAGCTTCTATGCAGATGGAAGTTTCTACTGGTTTTAATAATACTTAATCACAAAACATTTCCTTTTATTAACGCCGCAGTTGGTTTGTCGATACACATTCGATTTCGAACTCAAGAAAACATTCTTAAGCCGTTATACCTAACTTCCCATAAAGCTAGTATAACTCTTAAGTTTTCAAAACTAAGTATTACTTCTTTCAAAATGATTCAAAATCATTTGAAATACTTCAAGTTCTTTATTATCACATAACCAACGCTTATAGTTCAAATCGCTTACCTTTTAAAACCATAAGTATTTTCTTACATACATAAAGTCGTTATAACCAACTTCCCATAAAGCCGTTATAACACTTTATGTTTTAGACCAATCAAATACATTTAACACATGACGTCACCGCACTACATAGTTACACACATATCATGCTAGAAGAGATAGGAAGAGGTTCACATACCTCGCGACGATTATCGACTAATAGCAAAACGCCCAAGTACCTCAAACCGCCGCTACTCCTTAAGCCAAGTAGATCGCGCCACACATAGTACTTCCACCTATAAGGCCACAAGGCGCTTATTAACATTTAGGTCTCTTCAGAGAACATTCTACGTAAAATTCGGCAAAGACTCTCCTCCGCAACAAACAGTAAATCTCCTCCTCTATCTGGCCGCTACCAAGCCAACCGGGGTTATACGTCTAAACCGGACGTGCACAATTATACCACACAGAAAAGCTACATAAGTCCATCTGAATACACCCCTATGTAATTACGATTCAAGACTTCTTCTTTCAAAAGGTTTCTTATTATTCAGCTTAAGTCAAAAGACATCACGATAACTACGTTCAGTTCTATATATAGTATACTTCAACTATATATTCTAACAACATGTAATTTCAATTACAATAGGGGGACAAGATAATTACCTCGATAAGCCCATAATTATCCAAGTATAAAGTCGATCCTGGGCAACGTTTAGCTCCAACTCCGAGCGCTCCAACCCGCTCCAAACCACCCTTAGAAGTTCTAACCAACTTCTACTTAATACTCCAACTAACTATGGAGATTTTCCTTAGGGTTTCGGTTTGTGACTGAAGGGAAGTATAATAGTATTTCTGGGCTTTTCGTATAAGTATAACCTTGGAATACTACAAAGTATAAGGGCCAAGGTATTTTGGGTATAGTAACAATACTTTTGAGAGTATTTCTACCAAGGGGGGGGGGGGTATTTATACGAGACAACACCACAAGTGGTGTATACCCTCGCCAACCCCACTAGAGTGGGTACTCGCCATGGGAGGGCTCTCGCTGCGGCCTCACCAAGGGGGAGGTGTTGGACGAACACCACAAGAGAGGGGAAGGATTTTAGACTTAGCACAATTTTGGATGAAGAAGTTCATCAAAGGGTATTTATAGTCAAGCCACGGCTAACCAATGGCCAAGATCAACCCAATGTGGTGCAAGTGTAGGCCAAGATCATGCCAAGTGCACCTTATCCATCTACCACAAAATATCCTACCTACTACTTGACAAAATGTCAAGGAAATCGTCCCCTTTACCGCCCCACACTCCACCAATGAGAGGTGCCAAGTGGCGCCTCTTGTTGGTCCAACACGCTTCGCCTCTCGGAAAAATCCGCAAAAATTAAAATGACATAGCCGAGTTTACCCTACGCGAGTTGTAAAACGCTTCGCCGAAAACGACTCTAACCAAAGTGTTGTGCACAAAAATAATTTCGCCAAGCACTTTAAGGCACAAACTTTTCTACGCACGCCCCACGCATATACTGAAATACGGTATAACATTCTCCTCCTTAGAAACATTCGTCCCGAATGTTCCTTCTAAGTCTCAAACCAAACGCGCCAAGATAGTCTTCACTACTATACTTACTCGAACAATCCTCGCCACAACCGCCACAACAACACCTGCGCAAAATACTTACATCCAAGTCCACGAGGAAACACCTCTAACATCACAAACCCTCCCATCCAAGGGTCTAAAATATAATTCCTTCGCACTTTCTCCATACAAAAGAAATGGTCACATCTCTCGCCGCAATACATGTTCGCTTCTCCCTTTACTCGTCGTGATACCACTTTTGTCACTTTGCCGCGAGGTTCTAGTGTCACTCCGCGACCTAACAAATGGTACCGGCCGCATGCGATCCCCGAGGTCGTCAGACACTCGAACTCTTACCACATTTCGACATCGCTTCGCTTCCAAAACTCGGTTACTATCTCTAACGTGGTCATCATTAATCGGGAACACTCTGGATGGATCTCCGATACTTTCCGATCATAACAATACGAAGATCGGACATACCGCTCCTAAGTCGGACGGCAAATGCTAACATATAGGCAACCCGCCTATTCTTCACATGAACTCGTGCGGCCCAAAGTAACTCGCTAAGTTCCTCTGCTTTCCAAAACTCGCCACACCCAACCCGGTGGTACTTTCAAGAAGACCGACCGCCAACTCGAACTCTAAGCGCCGCCGATTATCCGCACGATTTCTCCGAGCCGCTAACCTCTTCTAGACAAGCTTTACCCTATCCACAAATTACCGGAACAAGCCTGAACCAACTATCTGAATCTTGCCAACATCGAACCAATCGATCGGCGACTTACACATCCGCCCCCACAAGGCTTCATAAGGCGACATCCGAACACTGAAATGGTAGCTTAAACACTCCATCCACAGGAGACAACAATCCTCACAACTACCCCTGAAATCCACACACTGGCCCGAGGGCGAATGCGATTCTGAGACTCACCCGAAGTTCTTAACCCCGCTTGGTAAAACTTCCGAAACAAAACAGCCTGCACTGGCTCCACTCATTCATAAGGTGAAGGTAGGCACCCCGTGCAGCCTTACAACCTTTCTGATAAATCAACACTGCTGAGTAAACGGTCTTTGCTAGAAGACAAGACGGCTGACCTCCTCGGCCCGACTACTGGTCGAATGCATTCACGAACTCGTACGCTGGTTAACTAAACTTGGGCCTAACACCCTCATAACCCTAACCCAAAGCGGGACCACCACAACCGAATTCACCACCATACAAAGCCGCGGTTGACCCGCAACGCGGGCCTCAACCCGACCCGCAACGCCAAGACATTAGCCCCGAACCGAAAACTCTCACTAATCACGTTACGAAAACCTAGCGGTCTTCTTAGCTCAACTACCCTCTTTCATTCCACACTACTCGTGGACTTATCCCACAAACATAGCTCACGCGGCACTATGCACTCCTATAAGGGTCAAACATAAACATACATCTTTTACTCGAGATGGCCTTACCTCTAAGGTCTTCACGTATAATGCTCTAAGGCTTACGCTTTCTGCAGGTTAAGGATATATCTATATCTACCGCTTCACTCCCTTAGTCGTCTAATCAAACTCGCCTGCAGGCGATAGCTAAGGAAGATGACGAACTACCCACCGATCCTCAAGGCTAAGTCCTCCTACAAGGACACTCTTTCGACATCGACTCGACGGTCGAGGTACAACAAGTACCAACTAAAAGACGACATTCCCGATGACGTGCACCGCATGTGAATACCGAGGAACATCAATCCGGCCGGGCCGGAACCTACGTGTAGTGAACCTAAGCTCGAGCTCGACCAACTCCTCGCATACCTAACGCCCCGAACCCCGCGAGGACCTCTCGCATCGTGGATGTGCAAATCTAATCCATCGCGAGGTGACTCGCCTCAAAGTTACCAAAGGACCTTCCGCTCGCCCTCTTCTACCGCCCTTCGTTAACCCGCTGATCTCTACGCTTGGCTCATTGCGCATAAGCCCGCATACGTGCCATGCTCGCTTCAATCAAGAATTACTCTTGTACAACCTCTTAGATAGTCATCAAGACTCGCGTACATCGGTATACTCTCGGTAGCCAAATCCATAGCTAGTAATGTGGTCGCTTGCAATCTAAATTCACTGTTCCTGGCCGTGAATCAAGGTTCAAATATCATGGCGCAGAGAATCCGCCGCCGGCTAAACTCGCTGGGCCGCGACGAGCATAACTCCCGAATGAAATACCACCCGGTGATGATTGGGCTGTGCCCTCGTAACCTCTCGAACTCTACTCGCAGCCTCCTTGGTCGCCTTGCCTCCCGGGCCCGGTTTGCTCTACGCGAGGCATAACGGTGGAAAGAAATACGTGAGAGGTCCAACTTACAACACAACTAAGGCACGATCTCGAGTAAGAAGAATAGAAACCAATCCTAAATATCCTATAGCCTCACGATTATTGGTGTGGTGCACAACACACCGATAATCAAGACTTCATCGATACGCCTCAGACACTTTCCGAGGATTAATCGCTTCGATACCACTTTTGTCACGACCAACCGGGCCCGTGGATCGTGTCTTACCCCGACACCCTAGTGATACAACATCGAGTAATCACGAACATAAAACAATAACATGAAACCAATGCAATAAGACAGTGAAACAAGAAGACATGCTAACCCAAAAACGGTTACCTTCATAATATATAACAATTTGAGCAGTTACATCCCTTTCTACAACTCTGCCCACAACATTTCTGCACTCTAAGAATGATACGACATGATGGCGGGGCGGGGGCCCAAACCACGAATGTAAACACCTACTACGACGGACTATACCATCGATAAGCCTCGGAGAAACGGAGCTTCCCAACGCCGTGACCACGAGCTAGGATCAACGATCGGTGTACCTCAACTGCGGCGTGAACGGCCCGAAGGAGGTTAGTACAACGGTACAGTATGTGAATCAAAAATCGTAAATGAAATCATAATAGTCTATAAAGCATGAGACATGTATGATAACCAAACTACGATTTACAATTAAATAAGCGATCGTCAAGTCGTGGACTCACGCCTCAAGTCATCACTCAAATATAACTATGGGTCTCAAGCCCATAACATCAATCATGCGTGGAATACCTTCCTCCTGCCGGATTTATGATATAAAAGCACCAAGAAATACACATGAAAACCAGTCCCACATGTGTCCTAATAAAACGATGCAGGTAAGTACGAAGGCATAACCGACTACTAACACCAGCGGTACTAACGGTCATAAATCGTATCATGATATCTGTCTAGGCCGTCACATGATCAAAGGCGTCACTCGCCGCGATGTCGGATGTGCGCGTCTAGCCACGGAACTCTCGCATAGGCCAACCTCATAGGCGCGTGAGGTATTCCTCGCATCGAGGGTAGCTACTCCCGGCATCGTCACGGACTCGCGATCCGCGTGGCGCGAACCGCGTGACCACAAGGGCGCGCAACTAACGGAACTCCGTAGTTCCGCATGGATCCACGGACCCGCATGAGGTATTCTCGAATCATGGTCCTGCATCGCTGAGTCTACCCGCGACGGAGGCGACAACCTCCGAAACAAGTCAAGGTGAGTGGTACAATACCAACATAACGGTGAGAGTCAAACAACTTTAAGCGCGATCGGAAACCCCTTTACACTAACATCACAAGATACTATCACACGTAGCATCCTAGCATGTTTACTTAACAAATCAACAAGAAAGTATTATAAGGCAATCACAAACCAACATAATCAAGTTATATACACAAGGTACTTTCTACTATATGATTAACAAGATCGGGTTTTTATCCCCAAAGTACTTCATACATTATCTCTTTAAAAGATACGTTACTTTCACAAAAACCACACAATACCCGTAGTATATGAAAATAGAGTGATTATCTTTTGAAGTAAATCAAAACACTTACCCTTGTAAAATCAAGTAACAACATTATTTTCCAAACGTCCAAGTTTGCCTAATTTCAAATGTTCACGTTTCTTATTTTAGAAAGGTTTCGTAGTTCATAGTCTTATTCATTTAAGAATATAATTCTCTTTTAAACCATCTGAGAAACATAAGCCTTATATGTGAGTAGGATATTCTTGTTTATAACAATCTTATTACTGACCATGATCTAGGAAATATCATTTTGTCTCATCTTAGCTTCATGCGGATGGAAGTTTCTCTTGGTTTTAATAATACTTAATCTGTCAAAACATTTCCTTTTATTAACGCCGCAGTGGTTTGTCGATACACATTCGATTTCGAACTCAAGAAACATTCTTAAACCGTTATACCTAACTTCCCATAAATCTAGTATAACTCTTAAGTTTTCAAAACTAAGTATTACTCTTCTTTCAAAATGATTCAAAATCTTTTGAAATACTTCAAGTTCTTTATTATCACATAACCACCGGTTATAGTTCAAATCGATTACCTTTTAAAAACCATAAGTATTTTCTTACATACATAAAGTCATTATAACCAACTTCCCATAAAGCGTTATAACACTTTATGTTTTAGACCAATCAAATACATTTAACACGTACGTCACCGTACTACATAGTTACACACATATCATGCTAGAAGAGATAGGAAGAGGTTCACATACCTCGCGACGATTATCGACTAATAGCAAAACGCTCCAAGTAGTTCAAACCGCCGGCTACTCCTTAAGCCAAGTAGATCGCGCCACGCATAGTACTTCCACCTATAAGGCCACAAGGCGCTTATTAACATTTAGGTCTCTTCGTAGAACATTCTACAGAAAATTCGGCAGCACCTCCCCCCCCCCCCCCCCAACAGCGTAAATCTCCTCCTCTATCGGGGCCGGCTACCAAGCCAACCAGGGGGGGGTTATACGTCTAATCCGGACGTGCACAATTCTACCTCACAGAAAAGCTACACAAGTCTACTGTAATACAGTCCTATGTAATTACAGTTCAGTACTCTTCTTTCGAAAAGGTTTCTTATTATTCAGGCTTAAGTCAAAAGACATTGCCGATAACTACGTTCAGTTCTATATATAGTATACTTCAACTATATATTCTAACAACATGTAATTTCCAATTACAATAGGGGGACAAGATAATTACCTCGATAAGCCCATAATTATCCAAGTATAAAGTCGATCACGGCAACGTTTGGCTCGACTCCGTGCGCTCGACCGCTCCAAACCACCCTTAGAAGTTCTAACCAACTTCTACTTAATACTCCAACTAACTATGGAGATTTTCCTTAGGGTTTCGGTTTGTGACTGAAGGGAAGTATAATAGTATTTCTGGGCTTTTCGTATAAGTATAACCTTGGAATACTACAAGGTATAAGGGCCAAGGTATTTTGGGTATAGTAACAATACTTTTGAGAGTATTTCTACCAAGGTGGGGGTGTATTATACGAGACAACACCACAAGGGGTGTATACCTCGGCCAACCCCACTAGGAGGGTACTCTCGGCCAGGGAGGGCTCTCGGCGAGGGCCTCACGAGGGGAGGGGTGTTGGGAACACCACAAGAGAGGGGGAAGGGATTTTAGACTTAGCACAATTTTTGGATGAAGAAGTTCATCAAAGGGGAGGGGTATTTATAGGTCAAGCCATGGCTAACCAATGGCCAAGATCAACCCAACTGTGGTGCAAGTGTAGGGCCAAGATCATGCCAAGTGCACCTTATCCATCTACCACAAAATATCCTACCTACTACTTGACAAAAATGTCAAGGAAATCGTCCCCCTTTACCGCCCCACACTCCACCAATGAGAGGGTGCCAAGTGGCGCCCTCTTGTTGGTCCAACACGTTTCGTCTCTCGGAAAAATCCGCAAAAATTAAAAATGACATAGCCGGAGTTTACCCTACGCGAGTTGTGTAAAACGTTTCGTCGAAAAACGACTCTAACCGGGTGTTGTGCACAAAAATAATTTCGGCCAAGCACTTTAACGCACAAACTTTTCTACGTACGTCCTTACGTATATACTCTGAAAATACGGGGTATAACAACCAACCTGTGCACCTAATACCTGCGGGCATGAACGCATCCCCCCAAGGGGGTCAGTACAACAGGTACCGAATATGGAACGGAAGTAAGGTACAACAATTAAAACATATATGTATAAAAGCATGACAGAGGTAAGTGTAAAAAGGGTAAATACCTGAACCTACCATGTCATTACCATCTCGTGAACTTAATCGTACCTTATTATCTTT
The DNA here is from genome assembly GCA_029844215.1 of Przewalskia tangutica. NCBI lineage: Eukaryota > Viridiplantae > Streptophyta > Magnoliopsida > Solanales > Solanaceae > Przewalskia > Przewalskia tangutica. The sequence continues at coordinate 82,975,978 of CM056726.1, read as the reverse complement.
TCCCATTTTTCAATAAAAGTTATAGTCACTTTCTTACGTACATACTTAGGAAAATCATCAAGTTCATTACCATATAACTTACTTACCTTACATAACATAATCCGGCCCCTTATGGAGGGACGCCTATTGTTATACCCCGTATTTCAGTATGCGTGAGGACGACGTAGGAAAATTAAGCCTTAAAGTTAGGCAAGGTTGAATTTTGTTCACAACCCCGATTAGAATCGTTTTTAAACGCGTTTTACACAACTTGCGAAGGGAAAATTCCGGCTATGTCATTTAGTATTTTTGCGGATTTTTCCGAGAGACGAAATATTTTGGACCAACAAGAGGGCGACACTTGGCACACTCTAATTGGTGGACCTTGGGGCGGCAATTGGACGATTTGGAGGGCTTGTAGTTAGTAGGATATTTTGTGATAGTTGGTGTGGTAGATGGATAAGGTACACATGGATGAATCTTGACCCTACACTTGCCTTGCACTTGGCATGATCTTGGCCATTGGTTGGCCATTGCTTGACCTATAAATACCCCTCCCCTTTGAAGACTTCTTTATCTAAAAATTGTTCCAAGTCTTGAAAATCCCTTCCCCCTCTTGGTAGTGTTTCGTCCAAACACCCCCCCTCCCCCTTTGAGAAGGCCCCTTGGCCGAGAGCCCCTCCCCCTTGGCCGAAAGTATCACCCCCTCTCCTTGTGGTGTGTAGAGACACACCCCCTTCATGTAGGGCTAAGTAGTGGGTACCCCCCCTTTTTGCCTAGTTGTTCTCATAAAATACACCCCACCTTGGTAGAAATACTCTCCAAGTATTGTTACTATTCCAAAATACCTTGGCCCATATACCTTGTAGTATTCCAAGGTTACACTTATACGAAAAGCCCAGAAATACTATTATACTTCCCTTCAGTCACAAAACACAACCCTAAGGAAATCTCCATAGTTGGATGGAGTATTAAGAAGAAGTTGCGTAGAACTTCTAAGGGTTGTTTGGAGCGGGTTGGAGCACCCGGAGTAGGAGCTAAACGTTGCTCAGGATCGACATTATAACTTGGATAATTTTGGGCTTATCGAGGTAAATACTCTTGACCTTCTATTGTAATTGGAAATTACATATTGTAGTTGTATATAAATGAAAATAAGATTCATAGAAGAGAATTGAACTGTAATAGAAGGATATTACAGAAAAGACTTGGCGAAATCACATCAGAAGAATAATCTACAGAGTAGTCTAGTCATTGATAGACTTGTATAACCTTTATAGGTTGAATGATCTGCGAGTAGCATGTTCTACTTGGAAGGTGGTCAAAGCTAGCCGGGTTATAGCCGTGGAGCGTTTTGCTAATAGTCGATAATCGTCGCGAGGTATGTGATTCTTCCTATCCTCTTGAGCATGATATTTTAAAGTATATATAGTACGGTGAGCGTCGTGTGTTAACTGAATAATAATTACGGCAATGTCTTTTGACTTAAGCCTGAATAATCTTGAAGTATTTCAAAAGAATACTGAATCATTTTTAATAGAAGAGTAATACTTGGTTTTAAAAGCTTAAGAGTTATACTAGCTTTATGGGAAGTTAGGTATAACGGCTTAAGAAAGATAAAAAGAAGGGTTTATTGACTTTAAGAAGATTAAGAGACTTAATCTTAAAAAGATAAGAGACTTGACTTGGTTAGTTAATATGAGTTTTGTTAAAAGTGTGAAACCTCATTCGTGAGTAATGAGTACTTGGTTTTAAAAGGAATAATGTTTCTTGATTTGAAATCAGAATAAGTATCGAACAAACCACAGCAGCGCTAATAAAGGGAAATGTTTTGACTAATAAAGTATTATTAAAATCAGTAGAAACTTCCATCTGCATAGAAGCTAAGATGAGACAAAATGATATTACATTTCCTAGATCATGGCTGTTGTAATAAGACTGTTATGAACAAAAATAAACTACTCACACATAAGGTATATGTTTCTCAAATTGTTTTAAAGGATTAAAACTATGAACTACGAAACCTTTCGAAAAATGAGAAACTTGAACATTTGAAATTAGGCAAACTTGAACGTTTGGAAAATAATGTTGTTACTTGATTTTACAAAGAGAAGTGTTTTGATTTACTTCAAAAGATAGTCACTCTATTTTTATATACTACGAGTATTGTGTGACTATTTGTGAAAGAACAAATCTCTTAAAGAGTTAATGTATGAAGTACTTTGGGGATAAAAACCCGATCTTGTTAATCATATATTAGAAAGTATCTTGTGTGAATAACTTGATTGTGTTGGTTTGTGATAGCCTTGTAATACTTTCTTGTTGATTTGATAAGTAAACATGCTAGGATGCTACGTGTGTTATTATCTTGTGATGTTTGTGTAAAGGGGTTTTCCCTCGATTGCGCTTAAGTTGTTTAAACTATCAGCCGTTATGTTGGTATTATACCACTCACCTTGACATAATCCCGGAGGTTAAGCTGCCCTCCGATGCGGTGTAGACTTCGGTAGTGCATGTGACCTATGATTCGAGAATACCTCATGCGGGTCCTGGGGCCTATGCGAGCTACGAGAGCTCGGGTTAGTGTGCGGCCTTTATGGTCATGCGGTCATGTGGCCATGCGGCTGCGAGTCGGCGGATCCGGGAGTAGCTACCCTCGATGCGGGAATACCTCATGCGGGCCATCGGGTGGCCTATGCGAGCTGCGGGAAGTTCAGGGCTGAAGCGCGCACATTAGATCTGCGGGCGAGTGGCGGCTTTGATCATGTGACGATGCAGACAGATATCATGATTTATGACCTGTTAGTAATGCGTAGGTGTTAGTAGTCGGTTATGCCGTACTTACCTGTCTTGTTTTATTAGGACACATGTGGGACCTGGTGTTCATGTGTATTTCTTGGTGCTTTTATATCATAAACTGCCGGCAGTGAGGAAGGTATTCCACGGGCATGATTGATGTTATGGGCTTGAGACCCATAGTTATATTTGAGTGATGACTTTGAGGTGTGAGTCACGACTTGACACGACCGCTTATTTAATCATGGCTGTAGTTTGGTTATCATACATGTCTCTGCTTTATAGACTATTATGATTTCATTTCTGATATTTTGATTTCACATACTTGGTACTGTTGTCTTGACCTCCTTCGGAGCTGCGTTCATGCCGCGGTAGAGGTACACGATCGTTGATCCTAGCTCTCGAGTCACGGATTCGGCGTTTGGAAGCTCCGTTTCTCGGAGGCTTATCGATGGTATAGTCCCCGTCGTAGTAGGTGCTTACATTCGAGGTATGGCGGGGCCTGTCCGCCATTGTTGTCATGTCACTCTTAGAGGTGCAGTAAATGCTTGTTGTGGCGAGCTTAAAAAAAAAAGGATATCGTATTCTAGTTGATATTTATATATGCCGCAAGGCAACTTTCTCAGATTATTGTTTCATACTTCATGTCATTTCGTGTTATTGTTTTATATTCCACTGATTACTCTGATGTTGTGTCACTAGGGTGCCCGGGGTAAGGCACCAGTCACGGGCCCGGGTTCGGGTCGTGACAAAAGTGGTATCAGAGCAGTTAATCCTCGGAAAGTGTCTACAGACCGTATCCAGTAGAGTCTTGATTATCGGTGTGTTGTGCACCACACCAATAATCAGGAGGCTATAGGATTGTTACACCCCGTAAGTCCAGGACATGTATAAGAGAATATACGTAAGGAAACAAGACTTGGAAATTAGTACGAAAGGAAGAATTGTTTTTCCGACGGAAAATCTTCCGAAGGTCGGAAAGGAAAAATGTTCGTTATTGAGAATTGGATTCTCAAAATGCATTATTTGTAAAGTATGGAACTTATTATATTTATGGAAATTTATTTTTACGGATTTGGTCACGTGGGACCCACCCAAGGAATTTTACATTTTTGTGGGGCCCACGAGGGTTACGGAATTTTATGGACGAATGAGAGGGCGACACGTGGCACCCCGCCATGATTTTGGACGAAAAGTTGCAAGGGTAAAATGGTCATTGACCACCTTGGAAGATTAGTCTTACTAGCATGACATTGTTGACTTGTCAACTTGTCCACATAGGCTTAATCCAAGTGAAATTCATCTTAGCCACCCATTTGTTTAAGTCTAAGCCCTCCATTATGTGTTATATACTAAGTTAGTGCAAGACAAGGTCTTTTACACTTAGAAATTATTAGAGAACACCTTGTTCTTGAGAGTGAGCTCTCGGCTTTAGTGTCCCTTCCACACAAAATTTTTGTAGTTTTGATCCATTAGCCACAAGACTTTAACCCAATGTCCCCAAGGGTATTGTAAGGTTATCTCAATAGAAAGATTTCGGAAAAAATGCATTTTTACGTTAGTCGCAAGGCGGAAACTAAGGGAGCTCTTCAACTTTGAAGTTGGAACTTGAAGATGGGTTCTTCATAGGCCTCTAAGGAGTGCTTGGAACGGATTGGAACCTAAGGAAAGGAGCTAAGAATTGCTAAGGCGCGACTTTGAACTCTTGGAAATTTTAAGGGCTTGGAAAGGTATAAATTTTGTCGTTTTAGCAATTAAGTTTACTTATTGATTGTAGCTATGGATATTGCAAGCATGAGTTAATTATTATGTAGTTGGATATGTTTATTGGCTATTGGAATCCTAATCCGGAAACTAGCATGTTTAGCCTTAAGTTTGGAAATTCAAGTTGATTATTCGTTTAAGTCGTCGCATGTTGTGTAGGAAGGAAATTGTAGTTGTTGAAGTTGTGTATGACTATATAACATGTTAGACCCTAGAACTTGGAATTTGAAAAGGATTGGAAAAGACTTTGAATTGTTAGTATGTAGTTGGCCGAGAATGGCTTGGAGTTTTAAGCTATTTTCGTATGAATTGTGGGGCGGAATTTTACACGTATTGTAAGGCGTGTAATCCCCTTTGTTTGGTTGTTGTTTGGAGCCTTAAATGTGGCTTGTTGGTTATTGTATTCGGCCTTGAAAAAGGTGGCAAAGTGAGTAGAAACAAAGGAAGTGCTGCCCGATTTTCCGTAGAATTAGAGACCATATACTTAGTATTATTCTACGTTAGAGACTAGAAGATTGATAGTCTTGTTGTGACCATTATAGGTTGACACTTCTACGTACGGCGTATTCGTCTTAGCTTGTGGATTTAGCCGAAAAGGTATGTGAACTATCTCCTCTTCTAGCATGATTCCTTAAGATAAAGAAAGTATGTCCTACTCCTTAAATGACCCATTCCTTGGTTGTATTTGGATTGCATAAGATAGAATTTGTTCTATGTACTTCCTTGATGTACCTTGATGTTGAAAGTGTAAGTTGTATAATCCATTTTCCTTAGTGAAGTTTGGATTCTAAAAAGTGAAAGTATTTACTTAAAGTACATAGAGTCTTGAAAAGGAAGTGGTTTCCAAATCTTTTGGGCTAGTGCCTTAGTCCCAAAATCCTAAAGGTCATTATAATGACTTTAGGGGAGTTAAAGGAGTGATTTACTTAATTGTTTTAAGAGAGGAGAAATGACATGATTTAAGAGAAGTGACTTGTTTTAAAGGTGTGAGTTACTTGAGGGTTAAAACCTAGAAGAAACTTGTTTTCTAAATGTTAAGAGACTTGAAGTATTTTGAAAGTTAAGAACTTGATTTGTAAGTATGTGGTACTTGGTTTTAAAAGTATAAGTCTCTTGGTTATAAAAAGGAATGGATATGTCTAAAACCATAAAGGGTTATAACGGCTTTATGGGAAGTTGGTTATAACGGCTTTATGGAAGGTTTAGAAAGTTGTCTATTTTGATTAAAGGGCATAAGTTGCCTTGATTGTGAAAATTTGAAGTTACTTGATTTCAAGCCTTGAAATGAGTTTTCTAAACGTGTAGTAACTTACTTTGAAAAATAGACATGCCTTGATACTACGGGTGTTAGTATCTTGGAATTTTACATAAAAAGGAGTCCTTTGAAAAGAATGTACGTACGTAGTACTTTGACTTGTTAAAAGAGAATTATTCTAAGTGTGCCTTGATAAGTACTTTGACTTGTTAAAAGAGAATTATTCTATGTATGCCTTGATAAGTACTTTGGCTTGATTAATTGAGAATAATTCTATGTATGCCTTGATTAGTACTTTGGCTTGATAAATTGAGAATTTGTCTAAGTGTGCCTTGATAAGTACTTTGACTTGTTAAAAGAGAATTATTCTATGTATGCCTTGATAAGTACTTTGGCTTGATTAATTGAGAATAATTCTATGTATGCCTTGATTAGTACTTTGGCTTGATAAATTGAGAATTTGTCTAAGTGTGCCTTGATAAGTACTTTGACTTGTTAAAAGAATTATTCTATGTATGCCTTGATAAGTACTTTGGCTTGATTAATTGAGAATAATTCTATGTATGCCTTGATTAGTACTTTGGCTTGATAAATTGAGAATTTGTCTAAGTGTGCCTTGATAAGTACTTTGACTTGTTAAAAGAGAATTATTCTATGTATGCCTTGATAAGTACTTTGGCTTGATTAATTGAGAATTAGTCTAAGCGTGCCTTGATAAGTACTTTGGCTTGATTGATTGTGAATCATTCTAAGTGTGCCTTGGTAAGGACTTTGGCTTGTTAATTAAGGATTTGCCTATGTGTGCTGGAAATAGCCGGTTGTGTGCTATTGGTATATCAGTCGTTGCGGGGTCATTCCCCGGGTTTGTGGCATTTGCAGATTAGTGGAATTGCTACCGCGATCACGAGGAATACCTCAATGCGGGTCGTAAGGACTTATGCGGGTGAAATAGTCCCGTGCGGGCGGGTCCGACCTATGCGAGGAATACCTCGTGCGAGTCGTAAGGGCTTATGCGGGTGAAATAGTCCTATCGAGGAATACCTCATGCGGGTCGAAAAGGGCTTATGCGGGTGAAATAGTCCGTGCGGGCGGGTCCGACCTATCACGAGGAATACCTCGCGGGTCCACGCGACTTATGCGGGTGAGATAGTCCCGGGAATAGGATTGCTAAATGATCTTCGCGGGCGGATGGTCTGCTTGATCATGAGTTTCCTAGTTTATATTGTAAGGATACTCATTTACTCTCATTGTTAGTAAGGCACAATGTGTTGTATTTTGATTATCATATATGTCCCGGTTGTTTGTGTTACCCATGGTCATGCTTTACGAGGTGGGATTAGGGGCATGGGACCACAGGTATTGAGGACACAGGTGGGATTTGGTGTTCATGTATCCTTATTGGTGTTGTTACATCATGGACTGCCGGCAGTGAGGAAGGATTCCACGGGCATGATTGATATTATGGGCATGAGACCCATGGTTACATTGAGTAATGACTTTGAGGGCCTGCGTCCACGACTTGATATATGCTTATGCGTTATATCGTAGGTTGGATATCATACATGTCTCTGTGTTATTTAGATCGCTATGATTTTATTACATACTTCATTCCCACATACTTGGTACATTCTTGTCTTGACCTCGCCCGGGGATGCGTTCATCTGCATGAGTTTAGGTCTTGATTCGGTGATCGCAGTGTAGGATCTGCTCGGGGTTTTGGATAAGCTCCTTACATTAGGAGTTTATCTTTGGTATATGTCCTTGATGCAGGCTTTGTATAGTTTTGGATGCGGCGGGGCCTTGTCCGTCATAGTTGATTTAACTCACAAGTGTATTCGTATGTGGATTGGACTCGTATGCGGTGTAGTGTCTTTTGTTTATGTATATATGGCAGCCTTGTCGGCTTTGCCCTTGCGTCACGTTTGTTTTAAAAAAATGAGGTGTTATTTGATTCATGACTTACTTGTATTGTTAAGGTAGAAGGTGCAGGTAGGGCACGATCCACGCGAGGTTGGCCGTGACAAGGATATTTAGGATTAGTTTCCATTCTTCTCACTCAGAGATCGTGCCTTAGAGGTGTTATAAGTTGGACCTCTAACGTATTTCTTTCCACTTACCGTTATGCCTCGCGTAAGGCAACCGGGCTAGTAGGGCAAAGCGTAGGAGGCTGCGAGTTAGTCTGAGAGGGTTACGGCGCAAGCCCAATAATCACACAGGTTGGTGCTTCATTCGGGAGTTCTGCGACATCGCCCGGCAGTGAGTTTAAGCGCGGCGGCAGCGATTCCTCTGCGACCATAATAGTTGAACCTTGGTTCCACGGCCAGAGCAGTATAGATTGCAAAGGCGACCGCATTACTAGCTATGGATTTAGCAACCGAGTATTTTATCTACCGATTTATCACGGGTCATGATAACTATCTAAGAGAGGTGGTGCAAGAATAGCTCGTCGATTGAAGCGAGCATGGCACGTATGCGGGCTTATGCGCGAGCCAAGCGTAGAGATCGAAGGGTTAACCAGGGCGAGAAGAGGCGAGCAGCGGTCCTTTAGTAACTTTCGGCGAACCGCCTCGGTGAAATGATATGCACATCCACGGTGCGAGTGGTCCTCGCGGATTGCGGGGCGTTAGGGTAAGCGGAGTTAGTCGAGCTCGAGCTTCGGTTCACGGCTACGTAGGTTCGGCCACCGGATTCAGTTTTTTTCCCCAGTGTTCACATGTGACAGGCGTCATCCCGGGGAATGTCGTATCTTAGTTGGTACTTGTTTTACCTGCGGCCGTCAGGGCCATGTGTCGAAAGGATGTCCTAGTAGGAGGGATGTAAGTAGGAGGACTCAGCCTTCATGATCGATGACGATTCGTCACGCCCATTAGCTATCGCCTACTACAGGCGAGTTTGATTAGACGACTAAGGGGAGTAAAGCGATGAATCTGGTATATCCTTAACCTCACAGAGATTAGTAGGTGTGATAAGAGGTGTATGTCTTAAATGTTATATTCAGATAGCGTTGTGTTAATTGTGATTAAATATCATGGTTAGTTAAAAGGGTAAGATTGGGGATAAGAAGTGTGAGCCTTAGAGTTTTATGTGTAGAGACCTTAGAGGCGAGGCCATCTTGAGTAAAAGATTATTCTTGTGTTTGACCCTTATCGGAGTGCTTAATATCAGTGGGATATATTAGTGTAATAAGTCCCTGAGTAGTGTGAAATGAAAGAGGGTAGTTGAGCTAAGAAGACCACTAGGTTTTCGTAACTTGATTAGTGAGATTATTCCGGATCAGGGAGCAAGTGTTTTACGCGAGAGTGGGTCGGGTTGAGGCCATACCGCGGGTCAACCCGCGGCCTGTTTTATGGTGGGGTCAGTTTGTGGTGGTCCCGCCAGGTGGTAGGGTCACGAGGGTGTTAGGCCCAAGTTTAGTTAACCATCGTACGAGTTCGTGGATGCGTTCAACCAGTAGTCGAGCCAATGAGGTCAGCCCATATTGTCTTTCAGTCAAGATCGTTTACTCGGCAGAGGGTTATGCGAGATGTTATATCAGGAAGGTTGTAAGGCTGCACGAGGTGCCTACCTTCACCTTATGGCAGACAGTGAAGCCCGAGTTGGTGTTTCTTTTCGGGAGGTTTTACGAGCGGGGTTAGGAACTGGTGAGTCTCGATGCGCGCGTTCGCCACCGGGCTGTGTTTGGATTTGTGGTAGCTATGAGGATTGTTGCCTCTGTTGAGGAGTGCTTTATAACTACCATTTGATATTCGGATATCGCCTTACGAAGCCTCGTAGGCGGAAGTGTAAGTTGCCGGTCGATTGGTTCGATGTTGGCAAAGTTCGGATAGTGGGTTCATACTTGTTTGGCGAGGATGGGGATAGGATGAAGCCTATCCAGAAGGTTATCGGCATTTCGAATTGCGAAGTAAATGCGGATGATCGGCGCTTGGAGTTCGAGGTTGTGGTGGGTCTTCGAAGGTACCACCCCGGAAGGGTGTGGCGAGATTGAAAGCAGAGAAACTTAGCGAGTTACTTTGGGCCTTTTAGTCATGTGAAGAGTAGGCGGGTTGCCTATATGTTAGCTTTGCCGTCCGACTTAGGAGGCGGTATGTCGATCCTCCGTTGTTAGGTTCGGAAAAGTATCGGAGATCCATCCAGAGTATTCCCGATTATGATGATCAAGTTGGAGGTAGTAACCCAGAGATTTGGGCCAAGCGAATGAAATGTGGTAAGTTATGAGAAAGAGTTCGAGTGTCACGAGAAGTGCGACATGAGGAAGAAGCGAGCATGTATGGCGAGCATAGATGTGATCATTTCTTTTGTAAGGAGAAGGTGCGAAGGAAGTATATTTTAGACCTCGGGTAAGGGTTTTTGTGATGTTAGAGGTGATTCCTCATAGACTTGGATGTCAGTATTTGTGCGGGTGTTCTCTGTGGCCATGTGTGGCATTTGCAAGCTTGTTAAGCTATGAGGAACTTCATCGTTATCCGTCTTGAGAAGGAACATTCGGGACGAATGTTTCTAAGGAGGGGAGAATGTTATACCCCGTATTTCCATAGTATGTACGTGAGGACGTACGTAGGAAAATTAAGCCTTAAAGTTAGGCAAGGTTCGAATTTTGTTCACAACCCGATTAGATTCGTTTTTCGCGAAGCGTTTTACCTGACTTGCGAAGGAAAATTCGGCTATGTCATTTAGTATTTTTGCGGATTTTTCAGAGGCGAAATATTTTGGACCAACAGAGGCGACACTTGGCACCTCTGGTGAGTGGACCTTGAGGCGCAATTGGGCGATTTGGAGGGCTTGTAGTTGGTAGGATATTTTGTGATAGTTGGTGTCACGACCGAACCGGGCGTGGGTGCCTACCGGGCACCTGGTGATACAACATCGAGAGAAAATCAGCGAAATAAAAACATGAACATGAATTAAGAAAAGATAAATAAGCGAGCCCAAAGCAGTTGCCTTCATCATATATCTGAAATACGACAGTTATCCTTTTACAAGCCACGCCTTGGCGATTACTCTGAGACCTCTAAGATTTACAGCGACTATGGCGGGATGGGGCCATGACCCTGAATGTACAAGAACCTACAACTCGGGGAACACATACGGAAGATAAGCCTCCGACGGAGCGGAGCTTCCCAAGACGAATGAGATCCTAGCGGGGATCGGCGGTCGATGTACTTCTACTGCGGCATGAACGCGGCCCAGAAGTCGATCAGCAGTACCAAGTATGTGAAGCTTGTCAAATCGTAAATGAAATCATAATAGCCTAAAAGCGGAGACATGTATGATAACCAAAATACGATGCAACATAAAAGCGATCAAGTCGGGACTCGCGCCTCAAAGTCACCACTCAAATATAACTATGGGTCTCACGCCCACCACATCCATCATGTTCGCATGGCGCATGCCGGAATCTGCGTCGGTGTAGACATGTCCGTGATGCAACAATAATAACAAGGCGCGTGGCGCGTACCGGAATCTTGCGTCGGTGTAGACATGCCCGTAACCTCAATAACAATATCTTGGGTGGTCAACCTGCGCGTAGCCACATGCCGGAATCTGCATCGGTGTAGACCGTCCATGTTGCGGTAATAACCATATATCGGGTAATCAACGGCCGCGTGGCGCGTGCCCCGAATCTGCGTCGGTGTAGACATGTCCATGATGCGACAATAATAACAAGGCGCGTGGCCGTACCCGAGGAATCTGCATCGGTGTAGACATGTCCATGTGACACCAACAACAAGCGATAATCAAAATGGAAACATACGTGGAATTCTCCATCACCGCCACGACGCCCAAGTAAGTTCTCGACAAGTCAACCGCCTCTCGAGAGGCGGTAACCTGAAATACCACACTTGCACAACAAACAACAAGCATAGGCACGTTTCACAACAACAAGCATAGGCAAGTTTCACAACAACAAGCATAGGCAAGTTTCACAAAAACAAGCATAGGCAAGTTTCACAACAACTCAAAGTACTTTCATTTTATGCCAAAGTCGGGTTTTAACCCCAAAGTACTACATCGTTAAGTTCTTTTAAAGAGATCCATTACTTTTATAAAAGTCACCCGATACGTAGTATTAGAATGACCAACCCGTTCCCTTTTCAAAATCAAGTAACAACATTCTTTTCCTAAGTTTGGTTTGCCTAGTTTCAATTACTCAAGCTTCTCATTTTCAAATGGTTTCATAGTTCCCAACTTAATCACTTGATTCCTTTTTAGAACAATTGAGTAATATATGTCTCACGTGAGTAGGTTATTCTTGTTTACAACATTCTTATTACAATGACCATGATCTAGAAATGTAATATCATTTTGTCTCATCTTAGTTTCTATGCGGATGGAGGTTTCTACTGGTTTTAATACGATACATCATTATTCAATACATTTTCCTTTATTAACGCGGTGATGCTGTCGATACGTTACGATTTAGAAATCGGTAAAACATTATCCCTTTAAATAAAACCAAGTACTCATTACTCACGAATGAGGTTTCACCTGAAACATCCATATTAAAACAAATAAGTTAAGTCTCTTATCTTATAAGATCAAGTCTCTTAACTTCTAACATGAAGAAACCATTTTCTTTACCTCTCTTAAGACCTTATACCTAACTCCCATAAAGCTAGTATAACTCTTTTTAAAACCTTTTTAAAACCAAGTGTTACTCTCCTTCAAAACGATTTATAAATCTTTTGAAATACATCAAGTTACGTATTATAACAAGCGGTTATTATTCACATCGATTACCTTTTAAAACCACAAGTATTTTCTTACCTACATAAAGTTTATAACGACTTCCCATAAAGCCGTTATAACACTTTATGTTTTAAAAACAATCAAACACGTTAACACGTATCGTCTACCGTACTACATAGTTCACACATATCATGCTAGAAGAGATAGGAAGAGGTTCACATACCTCGCGACGATTATCGACAATAAGCAAAAGCTCCAAGTACTACAACGCACTAGCCTTTTTCCACTCCTCGAGTAGAATACGCTACTCTTAGTACTTTCACCTATAAAGGCCACAAACGTCTATTAAATCTTAAACACAAGTTCCCATCTTTCTACGAGAAAATTCGGCACCTCCCCGCCCACGGCGTAAATCTCCTCTCTAGGCGGCTACCAAGCGAACCGGGGGTTTATACGTCTAACGGGCGTGTACAATTCTACTCGATAATACTACACAAGTCTTCGCAATACGATCTTATGTAATTACTGATTGATTCGATTCTTTATTCTTCAGCTTAAGTCAAAAGACATTGCCACAATACTACGTTGATTACATATATAGTATACTTGAACCATATATTCTAACATGTAATTTCCAATTACAATAGAAGGACGATAGTGTTTACCTCGATAAGCCCAAAATTATCCAAGTATAAAGTCGATCCCGAGCAACGCTTAGCTCCTACTCCGAGCGCCCAAACAACCCTTAGAAGTTCTAACCAACTTCTACTTACAACTTCAACGGGTGAAGATTTCCTTGGGTTTCGTTTTTGTGGCTAAAGGAAGTATAATCGTATTTTCCGGGCTTTTGTATAAGTGTAATCTTGGGAATACTACAAGGTATTTGGGCCAAGGTATTTGGACATTATAACAATACTAGGAGAGTATTTCTATACCACAAAGGGTATTATACGAAAACAACTAGGCTAGGGGGTGGTGCTCGGCTAGTACTCACAAAGGGGGGAGGGGTTTCTCGGCCACAAGGCCTCAAGGGAAAGAGGGGTGGTGGACGAACTACAAGGAGGGAGGAAGAGAACTTCAAGACTTAGGAAGATTTTTGGATGAAGAAGTCTTCCAAAGGGTGGGGTATTTATAGGTCAAGCAAAAGCCAACCAATGGCCAAGATGCATCCAAGTGTATAGCAAGTGTAGGGCTAGGTGTTATACCCCGTAGTTCCAGGGTATGTATGTGAGGACGTACGTACGAGAATACGACAGAAATTTTGGAAAGAAAGAAAGATGTGATTTTTTCACTAAAAGTTTAGGTTTTGTGAAGAAAAGGTTCGTTAATGGGAATTGGATTCCCGATTTGGTATTTGGACTTCTTGGATTATTTTAGAATTATGAGATTTTATTTTCTGAATGGTCACGTGGGCCCACGGAGAAATTCTGATTTTGTGGGGCCCGCTTTGTTTTTGAGATTTGTATTTTGGATATTTTGGAAGACGAAATATTTTGATTGAGTCGGGGCGACACGTGTCACCCCATGTGGCACCTTGGCCGAATGGTGGACATGATGGCTAGCCACTGTCCCTCGCCGAATGGGTCAAGTGGGCAAGCCACTGCCCTCGTTGGCCATGTGGTGTGGTGGGACCCACACACACATGGCCCAATCTTGAACCTACACTTACCTTGATCTTGGCCCTTGAATCCTCTATAGACACCCCCTGAAGTTGAAGAAGTACATCATCCCTCACTTGAAAGCTTTCCAAAGCAAAGCTTGTCCCTCCCTTTGTGTAGATTTCGTCCCTCCTCTTGTGTAGAAAATACTTGGTGTATTGTTGTATAATCCCAAATACCTTGGCCTAGTATCCCTAGTAGTATTCCAAAGTTATTTCAATACTAGAGCAGGAAATACTACTTTATTCCAATAGTGAAACGAAACCCTAGAAAAATCTTCCTAGCTTGGTGGAAGTATTTAGAGAAGTTGTTTAGAAACTTCTAAGGGTCGCTGGAGCGGGTTGAGCGTAAGGATTGGAGCTAAGCGTTGCTCGGATCGACTTATAACTTGGATAATTTTGGGCTTATCGAGGTAATGATCTATGTCCCCTATCAGAATTGGATATTACATATTGTAGTAGTTATACTTGAGTATATTATATTGGAAGGATGATTATAAAGGATTGAATCGTATTTACATTGACCGCATTACGTGAGACTTGTGTAAGTATTATTGTGAAGATATTTGAACACGTCAGGTTAGGCGTGTAATCCCCGAGTTGTTGGCACAGTAGCGGGCACAGTAAGTGAGGAGATTTATGTGATAGCGGGAGGTGTCAGAAATTTACGTAGAATAAGGAATCTTGTGTTTAGAATATTCTACGGAGAGTGCTAGAAGTTGATTTATATATTATGGTTGTTATAGGTGGATCTTTCTACGCGCGGCATACTTGACTTGGCTTGTGGTTTAAGCTAAAGGTATGTGATTCTTCCTATACTCTTGAGCATGATTGTTGTGAACTATATAGTACGGTGACGACGCGTGTGTGAAACGATTTTTGTTTGTTTTAAAACATAAAGTGTTATAATGGCTTTATGGGAAGTTAGTTATAACGACTTTATGAAGATGAAAGTTAAGAGACTTGATCTTGAAAGATAAGAGGCTTGACTTATAACGACTTGTTTTCGGAAAAGGAGAAGTAACTTGATTTAAGTATAGAGTACTTGATTTTAAAAGCCTTGTAAAGATTTTTACGAAGGTGAAGTAATTTGGTTTTAAAAGTAAAACGTGTTTTCTTTATATACTACGAGTATTAGTATCATGTGGCTTTTACATAGAAAGAGGTCTTTTGAAAGAAGGAAAGTATGTAGTATTTTGGGTTTGAAACCGGATTGTTGATTAAAGGAATG
Organism: Przewalskia tangutica; assembly: GCA_029844215.1. NCBI lineage: Eukaryota > Viridiplantae > Streptophyta > Magnoliopsida > Solanales > Solanaceae > Przewalskia > Przewalskia tangutica. Next base: position 82,960,606 of record CM056726.1, on the reverse strand, counting down.
TATGTTAAACTTGCCTATGCTTGTTGTGATAGTCTTTGATGTGCAAGTGTTTTGTTGATGTCCGCCGTGACTCTGGGAGGGCGGCTATCCGATTGATCGACCGACATACCGACGTTGGGTGGTCCACGAGTATCGTCCACTTTGAGTATTGATCGGTTGTTTCAGCATCGCCGTGACTCGGGAGGGCCGGCTATCCGATTTATTTCCTTCGACACGCCGACGTGATGGATGTTCCACGCGCACGCGTCCGAGGATGGTTTCATGGCCATGACTTCCGAGGTAAGACGCCGGCACGCGGTCATTGTGAGGTTCGATCATAGTCCATGGACCGCTAATCCATGAAGCTTGCCGCGGTGACGGCGATCACGCTTGGTTTGTCACGTGTGGTTCGTGCACACTTTAGATACTTGTTACGGTCATTTTCTGCACGTAGCCTCGTAGATAGCTTAAGATACTTGCTGGCCATATCTTGTGAGACGGTAGGCTATCAGACGTTAGCTTAAGATACTTGCCTCGGCGATGCGTGGCTAGCTTTTGGATCGTAGTTGGCTTCCGCATTTTGCCCGTGATGGGATATGACTAGCTTGACCGGTAGTTGGCTATTCTACTTGCCCGTCGGCTTTTGATGACGCAGCAGATCTAGTGTTCGAGTTCACATACGGGTGTTGTTTTACATCATGTATCGCCGGCATGAGAATGAGTTCCACGAGCATGAGTGGTATTATGGGCGTGAGACCCATAATTATGTGTGAGTGATTATTCGGGATATCGTCCCTTACTTGACATAATCGCTACTTATTGCGAAATGGTTTTATAAAATGATGAAATGTGATTTCATTACGATTTTCGGGCCACATACTTGGTACTGTTATCGACCTCCTTCGGGGCTGCGTTCATGCCGCAGTAGAGGTACACGCTTGGTTGATCCTCGCCATAGGATCGCGATTCGTTGAAGCTCCGTTTCTCCGAGGCTTATCTTTTAGTATAGTCCTCGTCATTGTAGGTACTTGTACATTGTGGTATGGCGGCCCCGTCCGTCATAGTTGTTGTATATCTTAGAGGTGCAGAGTAATCGCTTTTGTGGAGTTTGTAAAAAGGATAACTGTTCGGGTTTTATGTATATATACGAAGGCAACCATTGGGTTGGCCTGCTTATTTATTTATGTCTCTCATTTCATGTGTAAAGTTTTTATTTCACCGGTTTTCTCGATGTTGTATCACTAGGTGCCCGGTAAGGCACCGGACGCCCGGTTGCGGGCGCCACAAGTGGTATCGAGCGATTAATCCTCGGAAAGTGTCTGCATCGCGTGTCTAGTAGTCTTGATTATCGGTGTGTTGTGCACCACATCTATAATCGTGAGGTCGCAGGACATTTAGGATTAGTTTCTATTCTTCTCACTCGAGATCGTGCCTTAGAGCGATGTTGTAAGTTGGACTCTTCCGACGTGTTCTTTCTCGCCGCTATGCCTCCGCAAGGCAACCCGGCCTGAAGGGCAAGGCGGCCGTGGAGCCGCTAGTGGGACACAGAGGAGTACGAGGGCGCAGCCCTGGCCATTACTCGAGATAGTTCTTGACGGGCGAGTTTTATGACGCCACAAATTTCAAAGAGAGGTGAGCCGCAGCAGTGGGCAGAGACCACGCACCGAGCCTCCACCCCACACCGGAGCAGAGGAGATGGGTTACAAGGAGATGGCCCGATCGCCGTGATCGTGGCAGACACGGCGAGAGGCCGACGCAGCAGCAGTTCCAGAGCCCCCGTAGTTCATCCCGCATCGGATAGTTTGAGGCTACGGATTTTCTCGAGTCAGATTCCGCGAGTTCTACGGTCGAGGCTCGAGGATGATCCGCAGGAGTTCATCCGATTCTGCCAGAGGATCATGCGAGTGATCAAGGCTTCGAGACCGAGTCCGTGATTTTCGGTTCGCATCGGCCGCGTGATACCGCAATGATCGGGTTTGATTCACGGAGCTGTCCCGGGGAGCACGCCCACCGCTTTGGGACGAGTTCTCGAGGCATTTCTCACCATTTCTGCGCCGCATGGTGAGGGCACGGCCGGCGTGTTTCACGCCGAGACAGCGAGGACGATACCGGGAGTACAACGTAGAGTTCGACTCGTTGGCTCGATATGTCCCTCGCGTTAGTAGCTAATATGGAGGACGAGTGCACCGCCACGCCACAGGGGCTTGATGACTACTTGGCGTAGTCTTGTTCGTGTATCGCTTCACCGGCATGGACATCGCCGCACGCAGCTCACGACTAGTGTGAGGCACGGAGAGACCGACGGATTGACCAATATCGCCAGAAGAGGCCGTGACAGCAGGTCCTTTGGTAACTTTCAAGGCGGACCGCCAGCAGACTAGTTATACGCCGCCAAGATGCAGAGTGGTCCTCACGCCTTCGTGGCCTCCAGAGTATTGAGGAGCAGTCGTGGCTCCAGGGTTGAGTTTTCAGTGAGTCAGGCCGCTGAAGCCACCCGACCTAAGTGTAACCAGTGGTAAACCCCATTCGGGAGTGTCGAGGACTTGTTTTACATGTGGCGGGCCATTTTGCGAAATTGTCCTACTGCAGGTAGCGCGGATGTTGAGACTCACTTTCGGATCTGCGGGTTCTTCGCCGATAGCCAGCGGGTGTTCATATATCACAGCCGAGTGGGTCGTGGTGGAAGTTCGATTATAGCGTCCTTGAAATCGCCTATTTGTTTTTGTGATATCGTATATCATTGACCCCAAGAGACTAGTATGCATTTGTATTAAGATAAGTATTTTTTTAATTATTATGTTCGATAGCATTATGTTGGTGTGATAATTCCATGGGTAGTGTAAGATGGAAGTGGTAGCTTTCATGACGCGTGAATTAGTAAGATTGTTCCGATCGGGAACGAGAGATTAGGCGCGATAATGGGTCGGGTTGAGTCCAAGTCGCGGGTCAACCCGCAGCCCGGATTGAGCGGGTCAGTTTGAGGTGGTCCCACGTGGTAGGTCACGGCGGTGCTAGGCCCAAGTTTAGGTAACCATCGTATGAGTTCGTGGATGCGTTCGACCAGAATCGGATCGTGAAGGCCGGAGATAGGCCTTAGAGTAAATTGAAGCTAGTAGGAGCTATTGTGAGATTAGAAATGATTTCCTCGTTAGCTTGGATTTGTATGTTACTATGGCCATTGATAGCGTGATTGGTTTCGTAAGTATAGTAGTGAAGACTATACCGGCACACGTTCGTTTGGAGACTTAGAAGGAACATTCGGGACGAATGTTTCTAAGGGGGGAAGAATGTTATACCCCGTAGTTCCAGGGTATGTATGTGAGGACGTGCGATTTGAGAATACGGCTAAATTTTGGAAAGAAAGAAAGATGTGATTTTTCGACGGAAAAGTTTCGGCTTTTTGTGAAGAAAAAGGTTCGTTAACGGGAATTGGATTCCCGATTTGGTATTTGGACTTCTTGGATTATTTTAGAATTATGAGATTTTATTTTCTGAATGGTCACGTGGGCCCACGGAGAAATTTACGCTTTTGTGGGGCCCGCTTTGTTTTTGAGATTTCGTATTTTGGATATTTTCTAAGACGAAATATTTTGATTTAGCCTGGGGGCGACACGTGTCACCCCATGTGGCACCTTGGTCGAATGGTGGGATGTGGCTAGCCACTGTCCTCGCCGAATGGGTTGATGTGGCAAGCCACTGCCCTTTTCGTTGGCCATGTGGTGTGGGACCCACACACACATGGCCCAATCTTGACCCTACACTTACCTTGATCTTGGCCCTTGAATCCTCTATATAAACCCCTTAAGTTGAAGAAGTAAATCATCCTCACTTGAAAGCTTTCCAAAGCAAATGTTTTCCTCCCTTTGTGTAGATTTCGTCCTCCCCTCTTGTGTAGAAAATACTTGGTGTATTGTTGTATAATCCCAAATACCTTGGCCTAGTATCCCTAGTAGTATTCCAAAGTTATTTCAATACTAGAGCAGGAAATACTACTTTATTCCAATAGCCAGAAAGCGAAACCCTAGAAAAATCTTCCTAGCTTGGTGGAAGTATTTAGAAGTTGTTTAGAAACTTCTAAGGGTCGCTTGGAGCGGTGGAGCGTAAGGATTGGAGCTAAACGTTGCTCGTGATCGACTTATAACTTGGATAATTTTTGGGCTTATCGAGGTAATGATCTATGCCCCTATCAGAATTGGATATTACATATTGTAGTAGTTATACTTGAGTATATTATATTGGAAGGATGATTATAAAGGATTGAATCAGATTTACATTGACTGCATTTACATGAGACTTGTGTAAGTATTATTGTGAAGATATTTGAACACGCCCGGTTAGACGTGTAATCCCCGAGTTGTTGGCACGTAGCGGGCCCAGTAAAGTGAGGAGATTTATGTGATAGCGGGGAGGTGTCAAATTTACGTAGAATAAGGAATCTTGTGTTTAGAATATTCTACGAGAGTGCTAGAAGTTGATTTATATATTATGGTTGTTATAGGTGGATCTTTCTACGCGCATACTTGACTTGGCTTGTGGTTTAAGCTAAAGGTATGTGATTCTTCCTATACTCTTGAGCATGATTGTTGTGAACTATATAGTACGGTAGACGACGTGTGAAACGATTTTTGTTTGTTTTAAAACATAAAGTGTTATAATGGCTTTATGGGAAGTTAGTTATAACGACTTTATGAAGATGAAAGTTAAGAGACTTGATCTTGAAAGATAAGAGGCTTGACTTATAACGACTTGTTTTCGGAAAAGGAGAAGTAACTTGATTTAAGTATAGAGTACTTGATTTTAAAAGCCTTGTAAAGATTTTTACGAAGGTGAAGTAATTTGGTTTTAAAAGTAAAACGTGTTTTCTTTATATACTACGAGTATTAGTATCATGTGGCTTTTACATAGAAAGAGGTCTTTTTGAAAGAAGGAAAGTATGTAGTATTTTGGGTTTGAAACCCGGATTGTTGATTAAAAGGAATGTATGTTAAACTTGCCTATGCTTGTTGTGATAGTCTTTGATGTGCAAGTGTTTTGTTGATGTGCTGCCGTGACTCTCTGGGAGGGCCGGCTATCTGATTGATTGACTGGACATACTGACGTTGGGTGGTCCACGCAGTATCGCCCACTTTGAGTATCGATCGTTGTTTCAGATCGCCGTGACTGCGGGAGGGCGGCTATCCGATTTATTTCCTTCGACATGCCGACGTGATGGATGTTCCACGCACGCGGCCCGAGGATGGTTTCATGGCCATGACTTCCGAGGTAAGATGCCGGGCACGCGGTCATTGTGAGGTTCAGATCGTTAGTCCATGGACCGCTAATCCATGAAGCTTGCCGCGACGGCGATCACGCTTGGTTTGTACGTGTGGTTCGCACACTTTAGATACTTGTTCGCCATTTTCTCGCATCCAGAGCCTCCGTAGATAGCTTAAGATACTTGCCTCGGTCATATCTTGTGAGGCGGTAGGCTATCAGACGTTAGCTTAAGATACTTGCCTCGCCGATTGCGTGGCTAGCTTTTGGACCGTAGTTGGCTTCCGTACCTTGCCCGTGATGGGATATGACTAGCTTTTGACCGGTAGTTGGCTATTCTACTCGCCCGTCGGCTTTTGATGACGCAGCGTGATCTAGTGTTCAGTTCACATATGGGTGTTGTTTTACATCATGTACCGGCATGAGGAAACGAGTTCCACGCATGAGTGGTATTATGGGCGTGAGACCCATAATTATGTGTGAGTGATTATTCGGGGATATCGCCCCTTACTTGACATAATCACATTTATTGCGAAATGGTTTTATAAAATGATGAAATGTGATTTCATTACGATTTTCGGGCCACATACTTGTACTGCCAGATCGACCTCGGGCCGCGTACGCCGCAGTAGAGGTACACCGCTTGGTTGATCTCGCCATAGGATCGCAGTCAGCTGGAAGCTCCGTTCCTCCGAGGCTTATCTTTGTATAGTCCGTCATCAGAGGTACTTGTACATTCTGTGGTATGGCGGGGCCCCGTCCGGCCATAGTTGTTGTATATCTTAGAGGTCTGTATGCATTGTTGTGGTTTGTAAAAAGGATAACTGTCGGTTTTATGTATATATACCAAGGCAACGGTTGGGTTGGCCTGTTTATTTATTTATGTCTCTCATTTCATGTAAAGTTTTTATTTCCGGTTTTCTCGATGTCAGATCACTAGGTGCCCGGTAAGGCACGATGGCCCGTCATGGGCGTCACACTAGGATTCACCTAAGTACACCTTATCCATCTACCACCAAAATATCCTACCTAACCCTTGACTAAAAAGCCAAGGCCAATCGTCCAAGAGGACGCCTGCTCCAATTAGGGTGACAAGTGTCGCCTCTCTCGTTGTCCAAAATGTTTCGCCTCTGGAAAAATCCGCAAAAATTATAAATGACATAGCCGGAATTTTCCCTACGAAAGCCGTGGAAACGCTTTCATTTAAAAACGACTACTTTCGGCACTTGGGCCCAAATTTCGTCCTAGCCTAATCATTAAGGCCCAAAATTCTACGTACGTCCTCACGTACATACTCTGAAAATACGGTATAACATTCTTCCCTTAGAAACATTCGTCCCGAATGTTCCTTCTCACCACAACATACACGCTACCGGTATAGCCTTCACTACTATACTTACGAAACCAACCTTGCCACACCGCCACAAAATAACATGCACGCAAACCCAAATCCACGCCAACGGCGAATCACCTCTTACCTCAAAAGTCCCCACCAAGGTCTAAAAATATAATCTCTTCGCACCTTCATTTCTCAAAAGAAACGATCACACACGCTCACTTCTCCCCTATCTCGTTGTACTCTTCTCGAACACTCGAACTCTTTCTAGTATACGCACCATACTTGCTTTCCAAAACTTTGGAGTCACTACCTCAAACTTGATCATCTTACTAGCCTCGATCTCCTCTAAGGCCATTCTCAGCCTTCACGAACTGATTCTGGTCGAACGTATCCACGAACTCATACGATGGTCATCTAAACTTGGGCCTAGCACCTCGTGACTCGCCACCGCGACCACCCAGCTGACCCCACCTCAAAGCCGCGGGTTGGCCCGCAACACGGCCCCAACCCGACCCACTATCGCGCCAACTCTTGCTTCCGACACGTAACAATCTTGCTAAACACATCATGAAAGCTACCACTTTCATTTACCCAACCCATGGACTTATCACACAATATATTCTAGGCATAAAATGCACTCTGACAAGGATCACTCGCAAAATCTTGTACTCAAGACGGCCTTACATCTAAGGTCTCAACTGTAATATTCTAAGGTTCATCATTTTCACCCTGTGCTTACTCCTTTCACTAAGCATGTTTCTAAATCACATTTTAGCACCAAGCTATCCGAACATAACACTTAACACATTATCATAACATACAAAACTCTAGATGGTTAAGGATATACGAAAATAGGCGTTCAAGGACCGCTAAAATCGAACTTCCCCGCGACTTACCGTGGCCCGCAATCGCACTAGTAGTCTGTGCTATCCTACCAGCGCTACCCGGCTCGCGGTCTCTCTTCATATGGCCCCGTTGGCCGCAAGAATAACAAGCTCCTCGTACTACGACACTTCAAATGCGTCTACTACATCGACCACACCGAGGTAGGGGTGATCGACCGCCAACACCCTACTCCCGAACATCCGAAACACAGGAGCCCCGACCGCTTCCTCGAATATCCTGCGGTCCCGGCTGCGGAGGACCACTCGCAATGGCGGAGGTACATAACTAGTCTCGGCCGAGGCGGTCCGCCTCGAAAGTCGCCAAAATATCCGCCGCTCGCCTTCTTCTCGAAAGCGTCCACCTGCCGATCTCGCGCCTCGCACCCAAGCGTATGAGCACGAACGCGGCAATGTCCATGCCCACCAAGAGAAACACCAACAACTTCGCTAGGTAATCATCGAGCCTCAGAATATCGGCACTCGATCCTCCATACTAGCTACTAATGCGGGAACATACCGCCAATGAGTCGAACTCACATTGTACTCCCGAATCAGACGCTCGCTCGCCAACATCAAAAATATGTCACCGAGCCCTCCTCATCTGCGGAGGCAAGAAGTGCGTGAGAAAAGCCTCAAAACTCATCCCATACTGTTGAGTGCATGCTCTCCCGAAAGCTCCCACGATCAAACCAATCGATCGCGATCACGCAGCGCGCGAACCGGGCGTCACAGACTCTCAAGCCTTGATCACCGCGACGATCCTTCAGAATCGACGGATGAACTCCTCGCGATCATCATCGCCTCGACCCATAAAACTCGCGGCTACAACTCGTAAAGTCCCGTAGCCTCAAACTATCTCGCTTCGGTGAACCATCGGTGCATCGAATCGCTGCGGCCCATTTATCTCATATCCGCCACAACTCGCCAATAATCGCCATCTCCTTGTGACCCATCTCCCGCCTGTGCCGGGATCGAGGCTCGTGTATCAGAGTCTCAGCAGCCCATCGCTGCGCTCTAAACTCGCTGGTGCCGGGCGGCCGCGAAACTCGCCGTCGAAGCACTGCCTGTGTATCGACCGGCTCGCGCTCGCATTCTCTGAATCACACTAGCAGCCTCACGCTTTGCCCTTCGGGCCCCGGTTTTTCGCAGGCATAACTGGTAAAAACGAAACACGTCAGAGGGGTCCAACTTACAACTCAGCTCTAAGGCACGATCTTAGAATTAGAAGAATAGAAACCAATCCTACATGTCCTATAGCCTCCTGATTATAGATGTGGTGCACAACACACCGATAATCAAGACTTACTAGACACTGGTGCAGACACTTTCCGAGGACTAATCGCTCGATACCACTTTTTGTCACGACCAACCTGCCCGTGATCGTGCCTTACCGGGCACCCTAGTGATACAACATCGAGAAAATCACGGAAATAAAAACATGAACATGAATTAAGAGAAAAGATAAATAAACAAAGCCAACCAAAGCAGCTTTCATCATATATACGTAAATACGAACAGCTTATCCTTTTTACAAGCCCTCGCCACAACAAAGGCATGCACTTAAGATTTACACGACTATGGCGACGTGGCCCCGCCAAACCCCGAATGTACAAGAACCTACAACTCGTGGAACACATACAGAAGATAAGCCTCCGACGAACGGAGCTTCCAAGACGCCGAATGAGATCCTAGACGCGGGATCGATGACGATGTCTACTGCGGCATGAACGCAGCTCAAGGAGGTCAAGACAACAGTACCAAGTATGTGAAATCACAACATCAGAAATGAAATCATAATAGCCTAAAAAGCGGGAGACATGTATGATAACCAAAATACAAGACGCAACATAAAAGTTAGCCAAGTCGTGGACTCACGCCTCAAAGTCACCACTCAAATATAACGATGGGTCTCACGCCCACAACATCCATCATGTTCGCATCATGGCCGCAGGCCCCCGGAATACTGCAACGGTGTAGACATGTCCATGATGCAACAATAATAACAAGGCCGCATGGCCACATGCCCGGAATCGTGACGGCAGTAGACATGCCCATGTAACCTCAATAACAATATATGGGTGGTCAACCCCGCCGCACGCCACATGCCCCGAATCTGCATCGGTGTAGACACGCCCATGTTGCAATAACCATATATCGTAATCAACGCCGCACGGTCGCATGCCCCGAATCTTTGCGACGGTGTAGACATGTCCATGATGCAACAATAATAACAAGGCCGCATGGCCACATGCCCCGGACATCGTGACGGTAGACATGTCCACGTGACACCAACAACAAGACAAGAATCAAAATGGAAACATACGTGGAATTCTCCATCACCGCCAAAGACGCCCAAGTAAGTTCTCAACAAGTCAACCTACTCTATCGAGACGCCAGAATACGTAAATACCACACTTGCACAACAAACAACAAGCATAGGCACGTTTCACAACAACAAGCATAGGCAAGTTTCACAACAACAAGCATAGGCAAGTTTCACAACAACAAGCATAGGCAAGTTTCACAACAACTCAAAGTACTTTCATTTTATGCCAAAGTCCGGGTTTTTAACCCCAAAGTACTACATACGTTAAGTTCTTTTAAAAGAGATCCATTACTTTTATAAAAGTCACCCGATACCCGTAGTATTAGAATGACCAACCCACATTCCCTTTTCAAAATCAAGTAACAACATTCTTTTCCTAAGTTTCAGTTTGCCTAGTTTCAATTACTCAAGCTTCTCATTTTCAAATGGTTTCATAGTTCCCAAACTTAATCACTTGATTCCTTTTTAGAACAATTGAGTAATATATGTCTCACGTGAGAGTAGGTTATTCTTGTTTACAACATTCTTATTACAGCAGCCATGATCTAGAAATGTAATATCATTTTGTCTCATCTTAGTTTCTATGCAGATGGAGGTTTCTACTGGTTTTAATACGATACATCATTATTCAATACATTTTCCTTTATTAACGCTGCAGTGGTCTGTCGATACACATTCTGATTTCCGAAATCAGTAAAACATTATCCCTTTAAATAAAACCAAGTACTCATTACTCACGAATGAGGTTTCACACAAACATCCATATTAAAACAAATAAGTTAAGTCTCTTATCTTATAAGATCAAGTCTCTTAACTTCTAACATCAGTAAACCATTTTCTTTACCTCTCTTAAGACCTTATACCTAACTCCCTATAAAGCTAGTATAACTCTTTTTAAAACCTTTTAAAACCAAGTGTTACTCTCCTTCAAAACGATTTATAAATCTTTTGAAATACATCAAGTTCTCAGATTATAACAAGCCGCTTATTATTCACATCGCTTACCTTTTAAAACCACAAAGTATTTTCTTACCTACATAAAGTCGTTATAACCAACTTCCCATAAAGCCGTTATAACACTTTATGTTTTAAAAACAATCAAACACGCTTAACACACGACGCTCACCGCACTACATAGTTCACACATATCATGCTAGAAGAGATAGGAAGAGGTTCACATACCTCGCGACGATTATCGACAATAAGCAAAAAGCTCCAAGTACTACAACCTTGCTAGCCTTTTCCACTACTCGAGTAGAATACGCTACTCTTAGTACTTTCACCTATAAAGGCCACAAACGTCTATTAAATCTTAAACACAAGTTCCCATCTTTCTACGTAAAATTGGCAAAGACTTCCCCGCCACAACAGAAATCTCCTCCTCTAACGAGGCCGGCTACCAAGCCAACCGTGGGGGTTTATACGCCTAACCTGACGTACAATTCTACTCGAATACTACACAAGTCTATCGCAATACACCCCTATGTAATTACAGATCGATTCGATTCTTTATTCTTCAGCTTAAGTCAAAAGACATTGCCACAATACTACGCTGATTCTATATATAGTATACTTCAACCATATATTCTAACATGTAATTTCCAATTACAATAGAAGGACGAGAGTGTTTACCTCGATAACCCCAAAAATATCCAAGGATAAAGTCGATCCTGTGCAACGCTTAGCTCCTACTCCGAGCCAACCCAACAACCCTTAGTAGATCTAACACACATCTAATTACAACTTCAACAACGGTGAAGATTTCCTTGGTTTCGTTTTGTGGCTAAAGGAAGTATAATCGTATTTTCTGGGCTTTTGTATAAGTGTAATCTTGGGAATACTACAAGGTATTTGGGCCAAGGTATTTGGACATTATAACAATACTAGGAGAGTATTTCTATACCACAACAAGGGGTATTATACGAAAACAACTAGGCTAGGGGGGGGGGGGTGGTGCTCTCGGCTAGTACTCACAAAGGGGTAGGGGTTTCTCGGCCACAAGGCCTCACAAGGGAAAGAGGGGGGGTGGTGGACGAACTACACAAGGGAGGGAGGAAGAGAACTTCAAGACTTAGGAAGATTTTTGGATGAAGAAGTCTTCCAAAGGGTGGGGTATTTATAGGTCAAGCAAAAGCCAACCAATGGCCAAGATGCATCCAAGTGTATAGCAAGTGTAGGGCTAGGATTCACCTAAGTACACCTTATCCATCTACCACCAAAATATCCTACCTAACCCTTGACTAAAAAGCCAAGGCCAATCGTCCAAGAGGACGCCTCAAGTGCTCCAATTAGAGGGTGACAAGTGTCGCCCTCTCGTTGGTCCAAAATGTTTCGTCTCTCGGAAAAATCCGCAAAAATTATAAATGACATAGCCGGAATTTTCCCTACGACAGTCGTGTGGAAACGCTTTTAAAAAACGACTCCTTTCGGCACTTGTGCCCAAATTTCGTCCTAGCCTAATCTTTAAGGCCCAAAATTCTACGTACGTCCTCACGTACATACTCTGAAAATACGGGGTATAACAGTTGGTGTGGTAGATGGATAAGGTACACATGGATGAATCTTGACCCTACACTTGCCTTGCACTTGGCATGATCTTGGCCATTGGTTGGCCATTGCTTGACCTATAAATACCCCTCCCCTTTGAAGACTTCTTCATCCAAAAATTGTTCCAAGTCTTGAAAATACCTTTCCCCTCTTGGTAGTGTTTCGTCCAAACACCCCCCCTCCCCCTTTGAGAAGGCCCCTTGGCCGAGAGCCCCTCCCCCTTGGCCGAAAGTATCACCCCCCCTCCTTGTGGTGTGGCCGAGACACACCCCCCCCCTTCCTTGTAGGGCTAAGCTGGGTACCCCCCCTTTTGCCTAGTTGTTCTCATAAAATACACCCCCACCTTGGTAGAAATACTCTCCAAGTATTGTTACTATTCCAAAATACCTTGGCCCATATACCTTGTAGTATTCCAAGGTTACACTTATACGAAAAGCCCAGAAATACTATTATACTTCCCTTCAGTCACAAAACACAACCCTAAGGAAATCTCCATAGTTGGATGGAGTATTAAGAAGAAGTTGCGTAGAACTTCTAAGGGTTGTTTGGAGCGGGTTGGAGAACCCGGAGTAGGAGCTAAACGTTGCTCAGGATCGACATTATAACTTGGATAATTTTGGGCTTATCGAGGTAAATACTCTTGACCTTTTATTGTAATTGGAAATTACATACTGTAGTTGTATAGAAATGAAAATAAGATTCATAGAAGAGAATTGAACTGTAATAGAAGGATATTACAGAAAAGACTTGAACTGAAATCACATCAGAAGAATAATCTACAAGGTAGTCTAGTCATTGATAGACTTGTATAACCTTTATAGGTTGAATGATCTGCGAGTAGCATGTTCTACTTGGAAGGTGGTCAAGGCTAGCCGGGTTATAGCCGTGGAGCGTTTTGCTAATAGTCGATAATCGTCGCGAGGTATGTGATTCTTCCTATCCTCTTGAGCATGATATTTTAAAGTATATATAGTACGGTAGACGTACGTGTGTTAACTGAATAATAATTACGGCAATGTCTTTTGACTTAAGCCTGAATAATCTTGAAGTATTTCAAAAGAATACTGAATCATTTTTAACAGAAGAGTAATACTTAGTTTTAAAAGCTTAAGAGTTATACTAGCTTTATGGAAAGTTAGGTATAACGGCTTAAGAAAGATAAAAAGAAGGGTTTATTGACTTTAAGAAGATTAAGAGACTTAATCTTAAAAAGATAAGAGACTTGACTTGGTTAGTTAATATGAGTTTTGTTAAAAAGTGTGAAACCTCATTCGTGAGTAATGAGTACTTGGTTTTTTAAAAGGAATAATGTTTTACTGATTTCGGAAATCAGAATAAGTATCGAACAAACCACAGCAGCGCTAATAAAGGGAAATGTTTTGACTAATAAAGTATTATTAAAACCAGTAGAAACTTCCATCTGCATAGAAGCTAAGATGAGACAAAATGATATTACATTTCCTAGATCATGGCTGCTGTAATAAGATTGTTATGAACAAAAATAAACTACTCACACATAAGGTATATTGTTATACCCCGTATTTCCAGAGTATGTACGTGAGGACGTACGTAGAAATTTGAGCCTTAAGTTAGGCAAGATTCGAAATTTGTACACAACACCCGATTAGAGTCGTTTTTCGACGAAACGTTTCCACAGCTTTCGTTGGAAAAATTCCGGCTATGTCATTTTTAATTTTTGCGGATTTTTCCGAGAGACGAAACATTTTGGACCAACGGGAGGGTGACATGTGTCACCCTCACATTGGATGAGGTTGGGCGGCAATGGTGGACGATTTGGCCTTGGCTTTTGTCAAGGATTAGGTAGGATATTTTGGTGGTAGATGGATAAGGTGTACTTAGGTGAATCCTAGCCCTACACTTGCTACACTTGGATGGATCTTGGCCATTGGTTGGCCATTCCTTGACCTATAAATACCCCCCTAAGCTTGAAGAGTTCTTCATCCAAAAATGTGCCTAAGTCTTGAAATCTCCCTCCCCTCTCCTTGTTGTATTCGTCCGCCACACCCTCCCCTTCGAGAAGGCCCCTTGGCCGAAAGTATCCCCCCCTCCTCCTAGTAGTGCTAGCCGTGGGGTACACCCCCCCTAGCCTAGTTGTCTCGTATAAATACCCCCTTTGTGGTATAGAAATACTCTCCTAGTATTGTTATAATGCCCAAAATACTCTAGCCCTTATACCTTATAGTACTTTCCAAAGTACCCTTTTTACGAAAAACCCGGAAAATACGATTATACTTTCCTTTAGCCACTAAACGAAACCCTAAGGAAATCTTCATTGTTGTTTGAAGTACTTAAGAGAAGTTGGTTAGAACTTCTAAGGGTTGTTTGGAGCGGATTGGAGCACTCGGAGGAGGAGCTAAACCTTGCTCAGGAGCGACATTAAACTCGGATAATTTTTGGGCTTATCGAGGTAAATATCTTGTCCCCCTATTGTAATTGGAAATTACATAAGTGTTGAATATATAGTTGTTGTATACTATATATAGAACTGAACTTAGTATTGTGGCAATGTCTTTTGACTTAAGCCTGAAGAATGAAGAATTGAACAGTAATCACATAGGATAATAAAGAGAAGAATCGAACTGTAATTACCTAGGCTGTTACATGAGACTTATGTAGCATTCCGTAGTAGAATTGTAGCGTCCGGTTAGGCGTGTTAACCCCCTGGTTGGCTTGGTAGCCACCTCGATAAAGGAGAGATTTACGCTGCCATGTGGGGAGTTCCGCCAAATTTTCTGTAGAAAATGGAACGATGAGATCTAGATGTTAATAAGCGCCTTGTGGCCTTATAGGTTGAAGTACTACGTGTGGTGCGATCTACGTGGCTTAAGGAGTAGCCGACGGTTTGAAGTACTTGGAGCATTTTGCTATTGTCGATAATCGTCGCGAGGTATGTGAACCTCTTCCTATCTCTTCTAGCATGATATGTGTGAACTATGTAGTACGGTAGACGTACATGTGTTAACTGTGTTTGATTGTTTTTAAAACATAAAGTGTTATAACGGCTTTATGGGAAGTTGGTTATAACAGCTTTATGTAGGTAAGAAAATACTTTGTGGTTTTAAAAGGTAACTGATGTGAATTATAACTGGCTAGTTATAATAAAGAACTTGCTGTATTTCAAAAGATTTATAAATCGTTTTGAAGGGAGAGTAACACTTGGTTTTAAAGGTTTTAAAAAAAAGAGTTATACTAGCTTTATGGGGAGTTAGGTATAATGTCTTAAGAGAGGTAAAGAAAATGGTTTACTGATGTTAGAAGTTAAGAGACTTGATCTTATAAGATAAGAGACTTAACTTATTTGTTTTAATATGAATGTTTGTGTGAAACCTCATTCGTGAGTAATGAGTACTTGGTTTTATTTAAAGGGATAATGTTTTACTGATTTCGGAAATCAGAATGTGTATCGACAGACCACTGCAGCGTTAATAAAGGAAAACGTATTGAATAATGATGTATCGTATTAAAACCAGTAGAAACCTCCATCTGCATAGAAACTAAGATGAGACAAAATGATATTACATTTTCTAGATCATGGCTGCTGTAATAAGAATGTTGTAAACAAGAATAACCTACTCTCACGTGAGACATATATTACTCAATTGTTCTAAAAAGGAATCAAGTGATTAAGTTTATGAACTATGAAACCATTTGAAAATGAGAAGCTTGAGTAATCAAACTAGGCAACCGAACTTAGGAAAAGAACGTTGTTACTTGATTTTGGAAAGGAATGTGGGTTGGTCATTCTAATACTACGTGTATCGGGTGACTTTTATAAAAGTAATGGATCTCTTTTAAAAGAACTTAACGTATGTAGTACTTTGGGGTTAAAAACCCGGACTTTGGCATAAAATGAAAGTACTTTGAGTTGTGTGAAACTTGCCTATGCTTGTTGTTGTGAAACTTGCCTATGCTTGATTGTTGTGAAACTTGTCTATGCTTGTGATGATAGCCTTTGTTGTGCAAGTGTGGTCTTTCTGTGTTACCGCGTCTCTCGATAGAGGGCCGGTTGACTTGTTGAGAACTTACTGACGCGTCTTGGCGTGATGGAGAATTCCACGTATGTTTCCATTTTGATTCTTGTCTTGTTGTTGATGTCACATGGACGTGTCTACACCGACGCAGATTCCGGCACGCGGCCACGCGCCGGTTGATTACCCGATATATGGTTATTACCGCAACATGGACGGTCTACACCGACGCAGATTCCGGGGCATGTGGCTACGGCGGGTTGACCACCCAAAGATATTGTTATTGAGGTTACATGGGCATGTCTACACCGTCGCGATTCGGCATATGGCCACGCGACCTTGTTATTATTGTTGCATCATGGACATGTCTACACCGATGCGATTCGGGGCACGCGCCATGATGCGAACATGATGGATGTTGTGGGCGTGAGACCCATAGTTATATTTGAGTGGTGACTTTGGCGTGAGTCCCCGACTGACCGCTTTTATGTTGCATCTTGTATTTTGGTTATCATACATGTCTCGCTTTTTAGGCTATTATGATTTCATTTACGATTTGTGATGCCACATACTTGGTACTGTTATCGACCTCCTTCGGGCCGCGTTCATGCCGCAGTAAGTACATCGACCGCCGATCCCCGTCTCAGATCTCATTCGTCTTGGAAGCTCCGCTCCGTGGAGGCTTATCTTCAGTATGTGTTCCCGAGTTGTAGGTTCTTGTACATTCAGGGTTTGGCGGGCCCCGTCCCGCCATAGTCGTTGTAAATCTTAGAGGTGCTGTAATCGTTGCAAGCGTGGCTTGTAAAAAGGATAATCGTCGGGTATTTACGTATATATGAAGGCAATCGCTTTGGTTGGCCTGTTTATTTATTATATCTCTTGTTTCATGACTCGTGTTTTATTTTCCGCCGTTTTCTCGATGTTGTATCACTAGGGTGCCCGGGTAAGGCACGAGAACGCCCGGTTCGGGCGTTACAAAGTGGTATCGTGAGCGCTTAGTCCTCGGAAAGTGTCTACGCACCGCGTGTCTAGTAAGTCTTGATTATCGGTGTGTTGTGCACCACATCTATAATCGGAGGCTATAAGACATTTAGGATTGGTTTCTATTCTTCTCATTCGAGATCGTGCCTTAGAGCCGTGTGATAAGTCGACCCTCCGACGTGTTTCATTTTTACCGATTATGCCTGCGAAAGGCAACCAGGCCTGGGCGGCAAGGCGGAGGCGCTAGTGTGATTGAGGAGTACGAGGGCGCAGTCTTGGCCAAGACTGAGACAGGCTTCCGACGGCGAGTTTCGCGACGCCGCAAAGACCAAAGAGAGTTTAGAGCCGCAGCGGTGGGCGATGACTACAAGATACGAGCCTCCGCCCCACACCGAGCAGTGAGACGGGTCACGCGAGATGGCCCGATTATCGCCGTGGTCAGGCCGATATGAGATAGGCCGGACGCAGTTCAGCCTTCAAAGAAGACCGTGGTGCACCCGAGAGCGTAGTTTGAGGCTACGAGATTTTCTCGAGTTGTAGCCCGCCAGAGTTCTACGTCGAGGCACGAGGATGATCCGCAGGTTCATCCGTCGATTCAGAGGATCACGCGGTGATCAAGGCTTCAGAGACCGAGTCTGTGACCCGGTTCGCATCGGCCGCGTGATACCGCAATGATCGGTTTGATTCGTGAGCTTTCCCGGAGAGCATGCACTCCAGCAGATATGGGATGAGTTTTCGGGGCTTTTCTCACGCACTTCTTGCCTCCGCAGATGGCGAGGGCACGGGCCGCAGTGATTTTTGTTATCGAGGCAGAGGGCGACCGTCGGGAGTACAATGTCGAGTTCGATTCTTTGGCTCGATATGTCCCTGCGCTTGTTGCAGATATGGAGGATGTGGTGCATCGCTACGCCACCGCTAGATGATTATATGGCCGAAGTCTTGCGGGTGTTTCTCTTCACCGCATGGACATTGCCGCATTCGTGCTCATGCACTTGGGTGCGGCGAGCGCAGATCGACGCAGGTGGACCGCCACAGGCAGGAAGGCCAAGACGGCCGGATATTTTGGCGCTTTCGAGTGGACCGCCTCGCAGCAGACTAGTTATGTACCTCCGCCATTTGAGTGGTCCTCCGCAGCCTTCGGGACCTTGGGATATTCAGAGCGTGTCGTGGCTCCTGTGTTTCAGATGTTCGTGAGTAGGTGTTGGCAGATGCACACCCCTACCTCGGTGGTCGATGTGGTAGACCGTGATTGGGAGTGTCGTAGTACCAAGGAGCTTGTTATTCTTGCGGCCAACAGGCCATATGACGAGAGACTGTCCACCAGTGGTAGCGCTGTAGGATAGCACAGACTACTAGAGCGATTGCGGCCACGGTAGAGGTCGCGTGGAAGTTCCCGCTTTAGCCGCCTTGAACCGCCTAGATTCAGGTATATCCTTAACCCTGTAGATACTTGTATGTATTGATGTTAATGATGTGTTAAGTGTTATGTTCGGATAGCTTTGTGCTATAGTGTGATTTAAAAATCTGGTTAGTGTGAGATGGAAGTGGTAGCTTCCATGATGTGTTCCGTGTCGAGGAGCGGAAGTTAGCACTACAGTGGGTCGGGTTGGGGCCATGTTGCGGGCCAACCCGCGTCCCGTTTCGAGGAAGGTTCAGCTCTGGGTGGTCCCGCCAGGTGGCAGAGTCACGAGGGTGCTAGGCCCAAGTTTAGATGACCATCGTATGAGTTCATAGATATGTTCGACCAGAATCAGTTCGTGAAGGCCGAGAATGGCCTTAGAGGAAATCGAGGGTAGTAAGATGACCAAGTTTGGAGGTAGTAACTCCAAGGGTTGGAAACAGAAACGTTGACGGAAGTGTGGTACGGATACTAGAAAGAGCTCGAGTGTTCGAGAAGGGTACGACGAGATAGGGGAGAAGTGGACGTGCGTGATCGTTTCTTTTGTGAAGTGAAGATGCGAGGGGCGTGTCCCTTGGACCAGGAGTGAGAATTTGTATTATTTTGCATCGCAGAAGTGATTCCTCGTTGGCTTGAATTTGGGTTTTCGTGCGCATGTTATGTTTGTGGCCATGTGTGGCATTGGAAACTTGTTTAAGAAGAAGAACTTAATCGTTACCTGTCTTGAGAAGGAACATTCGGGACGAATGTTTCTAAGGAGGGGAGAATGTTATACCGTATTTCCAGTATGTACGTGAGGACGTACGTAGAAATTTGAGCCTTAAGTTAGGCAAGATTCGAAATTTGTACACAACACCCGATTAGAGTCGTTTTTCGATGAACGTTTCATGACTTCGTTGGAAAAATTCCGGCTATGTCATTTTTAATTTTTGCGGATTTTTCCGAGAGACGAAACATTTTGGACCAACGGGAGGGTGACATGTGTCACCCTCACATTGGATGAGGTTGGGCGGCAATGGTGGACGATTTGGCCTTGGCTTTTGTCAAGGATTAGGTAGGATATTTTGGTGGTAGATGGATAAGGTGTACTTAGGTGAATCCTAGCCCTACACTTGCTACACTTGGATGGATCTTGGCCATTGGTTGGCCATTCCTTGACCTATAAATACCCCCTAAGCTTGAAGAGTTCTTCATCCAAAAATGTGCCTAAGTCTTGAAATCTCCCTCCCCTCTCCTTGTTGTATTCGTCCGCCACACCCCTCCCCCCTTTGAGAAGGCCCCTTGGCCGAAAGTATCCCCTCCTAAGTAGTGCTAGTGGGGTACACCCCCTAGCCTAGTTGTCTCGTATAAATACCCCCTTTGTGGTATAGAAATACTCTCCTAGTATTGTTATAATGCCCAAAATACTCTAGCCCTTATACCTTATAGTACTTTCCAAAGTACCCTTTATACGAAAAACCCGGAAAATACGATTATACTTTCCTTTAGCCACTAAACGAAACCCTAAGGAAATCTTCATTGTTGTTTGAAGTACTTAAGAGAAGTTGGTTAGAACTTCTAAGGGTTGTTTGGAGCGGATTGGAGCACTCGGAGGAGGAGCTAAACCTTGCTCAGGAGCGACATTAAACTCGGATAATTTTTGGGCTTATCGAGGTAAATATCTTGTCCCCCTATTGTAATTGGAAATTACATAAGTGTTGAATATATAGTTGTTGTATACTATATATAGAACTGAACTTAGTATTGTGGCAATGTCTTTTGACTTAAGCCTGAAGAATGAAGAATTGAACAGTAATCACATAGAAGGATAATAAAGAGAAGAACTGAACTGTAATTACCTAGGGCTGTATTACAGTAGACTTATGTAGCATTACTGTGTAGTAGAATTGTACGCGTCCGGTTAGACGTGTTAACCCCCCCCCCTGGTTGGCTTGGTAGCCGACCGATAAAGGAGAGATTTACGCAGCCATGGGGAGGTCTTGCCAAATTTTCTCAGAGAAAATGGAACGATGAGATCTAGATGTTAATAAGCGCCTTGTGGCCTTATAGGTTGGAGTACTACGTGTGGTGCGATCTACGTGGCTTAAGGAGTAGCCGACGGTTTGAAGTACTTGGAGCATTTTGCTATTGTCGATAATCGTCGCGAGGTATGTGAACCTCTTCCTATCTCTTCTAGCATGATATGTGTGAACTATGTAGTACGGTAGACGTACATGTGTTAACTGTGTTTGATTGTTTTTAAAACATAAAGTGTTATAACGGCTTTATGGGATGTTGCTTATAACATGTTATACCCCGTATTTCCCGAGTATGTACGTAAGGACGTACGTAGAAAATTTGAAACTTGTATTAAGGCTTGGCCGAATTAATTTTGTTCACAACACCCGTTTAGAGTCGTTTTTCGACGAAACGTTTTCACAGCTTTCGTAGGGGAATTTCCGGCTATGTCATTTTTAATTTTTGCGGATTTTTCCGAGAGACGAAACATTTTGGACCAACGGGAGGGCGACACTTGTCACCCTCCAATTGATGGATGTGAGGCGTTATTGTGGCCGATTGGAATGGCTTTAGTTGGTAGGATATTTGTGTGTTAGTTGGTTAAGGGGCACTTGGAAAGATCTTGGCCCTACACTTGCCTTGCACTTGGCAAGATTCGCCATTGGTTGGCCATTGGTTGCCTATAAATACCACCCTATGTTGAAGACTTTCTTCATCCTAAAATCTTCTAAGTGTTAAAATCCCTCCCTCTCCCTTCGTGGTTCTCGCCCAAAAGCCTTCCCTCCCCTTGGCCGAGAGTTCCCCACAGTGGGCCGGTGGGTATACACCCCCTCCTGGGTGCTAGCCGGGGTACCCCAGCCTAGTTGTTTTCGTATAATACCCCTCTCGTAGAAATACTCTCAAAAGTATTGTTATAATGCCCAAATTACCTTAGCCATATACCTTGTTGTATTCTAAGGTTATACCTATCTAAAAGCCAGAAATACTATTATACTTACTGTCAGTACCAAACCGAAACCCTAAGGAAAATCTCCATGGTTAGTTGGAGTAGTATGTAGAAGTTGGTTAGAACTTCTGGGTAGTTTGGAGCGGGTTGAGCGCACGAGTTGGAGCTAAACGATTGCCCAGATCGACTTTATACTTGGATAATTATGGGCTTATCGAGGTAAATATCTTGTCCTCTATTGTAATTGGAAATTACATGTTGTTAGAATATATAGTTGAAGTATACTATATATAGAACTGAACGTAGTTATCGCAATGTCTTTTGACTTAAGCCCGAATAATACTTACAGCAATGTCTTGCGACTTAAGCTGAATTTAAAGAAGAATCAATCGTAATTACATAGGGCTGTATTACGAGACTTGTGTAGTAGTACCGTGGAGTAGAATTGTACCGTTAGGTTAGACGTATAACCCCGGTTGGCTTGCAGCCTCGATAGAGGAGATTTACGCATTGCGGGAGGTGCCGAATTTTCTGTAGAATGTTCTCCGAAGGGATCTGAATGTTAATAAGCACCTTGTGGCCTTATAGGTTGAAGTACTACGTGGGGTGCGATCTACGTGGCTTAAGGAGTAGCCGACAGTTGGAAGTACTTGGAGCGTTTTGCTATTAGTCGATACTCGTCGCGAGGTATGTGAACCTCTTCCTATTTCTTCTAGCATGATATGTGTGAACTATGTAGTACGGTGACGCATACGTGCTAAATGTATTTGATTGGTGTAAAACATAAAGTGTTATAACGGCTTTATGGGAAGTTAGTTATAATTTTTATGTTGGTTAGAAAATACATGTGGTTTTTAAAAAGGTAACTGATTTGAACTATAACTGGCTTGTTATGTGTTAATAAAGAACTTGAAGTATTTCAAAAGATTTTTGAATCATTTTGAAAGAAGAAGTAATACTTGGTTTGTGAAAAACTTAAGAGTTATACTAGCTTTATGGGAAGTTAGGTATAACGGCTTAAGAATGTTTTATCGATTTGGAAATCGAATGTGTATCGACAAACCACCGCGTTAATAAAAGGAAATGTTTTGGCTAATTAAGTACTAATAAAACCAGTAGAAGCCTCCATCTGCATAGAAGCTAAGATGAGACAAAATGATATTTCCTAGATCATGACTGCTGTAATAAGATTGTAATAAACAAGAATATCCTACTCATATATAAGGCCATAGGTTTCTCAGATTGTTTAAAGGAGAATTATATTCTTAAATGAATAAGACTATGAACTACGAAACTTTTCTAAAATGAGAAACTTGAACATTGGAAATTAGGCAAACTTGAACATTGGAAAAGAATGTTGCTACTTGATTTTACAAGGAGAAGTAATTGATTTACTTTAAAAGATAATCACTCTATTTTCATATACTATGGGTATCATAAGTAACGTATCTTTTAAAGAGTTAATGTATGAAGTACTTTGGGGATAAAAACCCGATCTTGTTAATCATATAGTAGAAAGTACCTTGTGTGAACAACTTGATTGTATTGGTTTGTGATAGCCTTGTAATACTTTCTTGATTGCTTTGATAAGTAAACGTGTTAGGATGCTACGTGTGTTAGTATCTTGTGATGTTTGTGTAAAGGGGTTTCCCTTGATTGTGCTTATTAACTATCAGTCGTTATGATAGTATTGTGGCATTCATCTCTTGAGATGACTCGGGTTGCGCCCTCCGACGCGGGTAGACTCAGCGTCGATGGACCTATGATTCGAGAATACCTCACGCAGTCCCGAGGGCCTATCGCGAGCTACGAGTTCCGTGTTAGTATCGCGTCCTTTATGGGCATGCGGTCCACGTGTGGCCACGCGGGCTGCGTCGGGGCGACGCCGGGAGTAGCTACCTCGACGCGGGAATACCTCACGCGGGCCGAGATTGGCCTACGCGGAGTCAGCGGAGTTCGAGTGGTTAGACGCAGCATATCGACATCTGCGCAAGTGGCGGCCTTTGATCATGTGACGGTGCAGACAGATCTTATGATCTGATTCATGACCTTGTTGCACCGTGGGTTTTTAGTAGTCGGCTATGCCTTCGTACTTACCCCGCTGCTTTATTATGACACAGTGGGACACGTGTTCATGTGTTCCTTGGTGCTTTTATATCATAGATCGGCGTGAGGAAGGTATTCCACGCATGATTGATGTTGTGGGCCCGAGACCCATTGTTATACTTGAGTGATGACTTGAGGCGTGAGTCCCCGACTTGACATGACCGCTTTGTCAGAAAGCGTAGTTTGGTTATCATACATGTCTCCCGCTTTATATGATCGCTATGATTTCATTTACGAGGTATTTTCGTTTCCACATACTGCACTGTTGTACCGACCTCCTGGGGCTGCGTTCATGCCGCAGTTGAGGTACACGATCGTTGATCCTAGCTCGTGGTCACAGCTTGGGAAGCTCCGTTTCTCGGAGGCTTATCGGTATAGTCCTGTCGTAGTAAGTGTTTACATTCGTGGGTTTGGCGGGCCTGTCCGCCATTGTTGTCGTATCATTTCTTAGGTGCGTAATCTGCAAGTGTGGTTTGTAAAGAAAGGATTAAACTGCTCATTTGAAAGAGTTATTATTATTTATGCCGAAAGGCAAGTTTTCTAAAGATAACTGTTGTACGCTTCTTGTTATTTCATGTTGTTGTGTTATGTTCCGCTGATTACTCTGATGTTGTCTCACTAGGGTGCCCGGGGTAAGGCACCAGTCACGGGCCCGGGTTCGTGTCGTGACATAACAGCTTTATGTAGGTAAGAAAATACTTTGTGGTTTTAAAAGGTAACTGATGTGAATTATAACTGGCTAGTTATAATAAAGAACTTGCTGTATTTCAAAAGATTTATAAATCGTTTTGAAGGGAGAGTAACACTTGGTTTTAAAGGTTTTAAAAAAGAGTTATACTAGCTTTATGGGGAGTTAGGTATAATGTCTTAAGAGAGGTAAAGAAAATGGTTTACTAATGTTAGAAGTTAAGAGACTTGATCTTATAAGATAAGAGACTTAACTTATTTGTTTTAATATGAATGTTTGTGTGAAACCTCATTCGTGAGTAATGAGTACTTGGTTTTATTTAAAGGGATAATGTTTTACGGATTTCGGAAATCAGAATGTGTATCGATGCACCACCGCAGTAATAAAGGAAAACGTATTGAATAATGATGTATCGTATTAAAACCAGTAGAAACCTCCATCCGCATAGAAACTAAGATGAGACAAAATGATATTACATTTTCTAGATCATGGTTCTTTGTAATAAGAATGTTGTAAACAAGAATAACCTACTCTCACGTGAGACATATATTACTCAATTGTTCTAAAAGGAATCAGTGATTAAGTTTATGAACTATGAAACCATTTGAAAATGAGAAGCTTGAGTAATTGAAACTAGGCAACCGAACTTAGGAAAAGAACGTTGTTACTTGATTTTGGAAAGGAATGTGGGTTGGTCATTCTAATACTACGTATCGGGTGACTTTTATAAAAGTAATGGATCTCTTTTAAAAGAACTTAACGTATGTAGTACTTTGGGGTTAAAACCCGGACTTTGGCATAAAATGAAAGTACTTTGAGTTGTGTGAAACTTGCCTATGCTTGTTGTTGTGAAACTTGCCTATGCTTGATTGTTGTGAAACTTGTCTACGCTTGTGATGATAGCCTTTGTTGTGCAAGTGTGGTCTTTCACGTTACCGCTCTCGATAGAGGCGTTGACTTGTTGAGAACTTACTTGGACGTCGGCCGCGTGATGGAGAATTCCACGTATGTTTCCATTTTGATTCTTGTCTTGTTGTTGATGTCACATGGACATGTCTACACCGACGCAGATTCGGCACGCGCCACGCGCCGTTGATTACCCGATATATGGTTATTACCGCAACATGGGCGTGTTTACACCGTCACGATTCCGGGCATGTGGCCATACGGCGAGGTTGACCACCCAAGATATTGTTATTGATGTCACATGGGCATGTCTACACCGATGCAGTATTCCGGGGGCATGTGGACAGGCGGCCTTGTTATTATTGTTGCATCATGGACATGTCTACACCGATGCAGATTCCGGCACGCGCCGCGATGCGAACATGATGGATGTTGTGGGCGTGAGACCCATAGTTATATTTGAGTGGTGACTTTGAGGCGTGAGTCCCCGACTTGATCGCTTTTATGTCATGCATCTTGTATTTTGGTTATCATACATGTCTCCCGCTTTAGGCTATTATGATTTCATTTGATGATTTGATTCCACATACTGTACTGCCAGATCGACCTCCTTCGGGGCTGCGTCATGCCGCAGTAGAGGTACATCGGTCGTGGATCCCCGCTCTTAGGATCTCATTTCGTGTTGAAAGCCCGCCTTCCTGAGGCTTATCTTTGGTATGTTTCCACGAGTTGTAGGTTCTTGTACATTCGTGGTATGGCGGCCCCGTCCCGTCATAGTTGTTGTAAATCTTAGAGTGCAGCTTGTTGTGGCGGTGGTTTGTAAAAAGGATAACTGTTCGGTTTTTATGTATATACCGAAGGCAATCGCTTTGGTTGGCTTGTTTATTTATTATATCTCTTGTTTCATGACTCGTGTTTTATTTTCCGTGGTTTTCTCGATGTTGTATCACTAGGGTGCGGGTAAGGCACGAAGAATCTGCCCGGTTGGGCGCATATATATGTTTCTCAAATTGTTTTAAAGGATTAAAACTATGAACTACGAAACCTTTCGAAAAATGACAAACTTGAACATTTGAAATTAGGCAAACTTGAACGTTTGGAAAATAATGTTGTTACTTGATTTTACAAAGAGAAGTGTTTTGATTTACTTCAAAAGATAGTCACTCTATTTTTATATACTACGAGTATTATGTGACTATTTGTGTTACACCCCGTAATTTCAGGACATGTTTTAAGAACATAAGTATGAACTCACAAGTGTTAGGATTTGAGACTTGTAAATTTATCGGAATTATGAAATTGTCGGAAAACGTAAGTGTTGTGATGAATGGGAGGGCGACACGTGTCACCCCCCTTAGCAATGCCTTGGACGAAATGGCATGGCCAATATGGTCATTTACCCTAAGTCTTGGATGACTAAAGTCTTGCAAGTTGTGGCTTGACAATCTTGACTAAGTCTATGGTCAATAAGTCTTGATATTTGCTAAGAGTTTATCCAAGCCAACCATTTGGATGCATCTTAACCCTCCATGACCCTTTATATTATACTAGTAGCAAGTGAGGACTTAACACTTAGAAAAAAATTACACAAATTTGAAGAACTCACTAGTGAAGTCTCGGGTTCACTAAGAAAAAAAAGAAAGAATTTTCGTTTCTTGTCCATTTGATTCCACACTTTAAACCAAGGGTCTTAGGTGTATTGTAAACACATCTCAATAGAAAAATCTTGGAAAAAGATTGTTTTCGGGTTAGTCGCAAACGAAAACCTAATGGTCTTTCTAGGTTTTGTTTGGAGTTTTGAAGGATAATTGTTGGTGTTGTTCTAAGGGTCTCAACAAGCGGATTGAGGTGTCTTGGAGAGGCTCTAAACTACTAAGGAGCGACTTCGGATTGGAGTTGGATTAAGAATCGTTAAGGTATAATCTTGTCTTTTAAAGGTGTTACAAGATTACATATTTGTATTGTTGTTGTTAGCTTTACTTGTTGCTAGCATGAAGTTGATAGGTTGAAGTTATAAGTATTATGGATTTCTTGTAGCTAAATCCGAAATGTTATACAAGCCACTTGGAAATTGGATTACTAATTGGTCGTTTTTAGAAATCGTCGCATGTTACTTACTTAAAGATTATGGTTATTATAATCAAATGCGACTTGATATCATGTTATGCTACAAATATGGATTGAAATGGAAATTGGATAAGAATTGGTTTTGTTGAACTCAAGGTGGCCGAATTTGGACTGTAGTTTGTATTAGTTGGTTATTCAATTGTATTGAACTACCTTCTATATTGTTGTGAGCCAATTGGGGTTGTTTGGTTATTCAATTGTATTGAACTACCTTCTATATTTTTGTGAGCCAATTGGGGCTGTTTGGTTATTCAATTGTATTGAACTACCTTCTATATTGTTGTGAGCCAATTGGGGCTGTTTGGTTATTGTATTTCGGCCTTGAAAAAGGTGGCAAAGTGAGTAAAAACAAAGGAGGTGCTGTCCGATTTTCCGTAGAAAATGGAGACTTTACACTTATAATATGCTACATTTGAAGTAAGGCGTTAATAGACGTATTGTGAATATTATAGGTTGATATACTACGGGCGGGACTTTGTACTTGGCAAGTGGTTTGACCCGACAAGGTATGTAGAACTTTTCCTATCTTTGAGCATGACTAGTTTCACGATATAGTACTGAGACGTACAAGACTTTGACATTCTTTACTCGTTTTATGAAATGCCAAGTCGGGTGAGTTAGGAGATTAACTCACTTCTTTGAGAATATTAAAGATGTCTTAAGTTTTGTTAAAGATAAGGGACTTGAAGAATTTTAAAGTATGTCATACTTGTGTCGTTTTAAAAACGTATAAGTCCCTTGGATAGGAAATTGTACTTGACTAAGGTATAAAGTGAATATAATGACTTTATGGGGAGTTGGTTATATTGACTTTATGGAAAGATAAATGACTTGATTTAATGGAAGGCAATTCGATTTTTAGGCATCAATTGCCTAAGGTTTTATAAGATATGAGTCACTTGATTTAGAAGCCTAATTTTTATTTCTAAAAGTATTGTGACTTGTCTTGAAAAGAAATGGTAACTTGATACTACGGTTATTAGTATCTTGGAAGTGTTATAATGAAATGAGTCATTTTAAAAGAATAGAAATACGTAGTACTGTGGGTTAAATTCCCAGACTCTTTTTTTTTATAAAAGACATGATAGTGCCTTAAGTAAACTAAAATGAGAGTGTATATGAACAAGAATAGTAAGAAGTTAGGGGATTTCTTAACTTGCTTATATATTGTATGATAAGCCGATAGAGCTTATGTTATGTGTGATAGCGGTTGGGCTAGTGATATATTATTCGTTGGGTCATTCCGATTGTGGCATTGTATATTTCCTTGGATTTGCTAACCACGATGCGAGGAATACCTCATGCGAGTCCGTAAGGGCTTATGCGGTGAAATAGTCCCGTGCGGCGGGTCCACCTATGCGAGGAATAACTCATGCAGTCCGTAAGGGCTTATGCGGGTGAAATAGTCCCACGCGAGGAATACCTCACGCAGTCCACCGACCTACGCGGTGAAATAGTCCTATGAGTAGGATTCCAATCCTATTTTTCGTTGTAAGTATACACCTATTATTACTCTCATTGTTAGTAAGGAACTGTGTACTGTAATTTTGTTATCATACATGTCTCCGGCTTTCTATTGAACTTATGTTGTAATTACAGTACTTTCCAGTTTTACATACTTAGTACATATTGATTAACGAATTGCTTCTCGGTGGCTGCGTTCATGCCGCAGAAAGTGGTAAGGTGCTGCGATCCACACTCTAGGATCACTTATTGACGCGTAAGCTCCATTCTCCGGAGGCTTGTCTTTCTTTTGGTACAGTCTTTCCCTGATGTTGTAGATTATGTACATTCAGGGGTATGGCGGGGCCCTGTCCCGCCACAGTTGTTATTCCTAGAGGTTTGTATTCACATATGTGGTTGGACTGTAAGAACTGAGTTGTAAAGTTGTACTTTTGACTTTGTTTATATTATGGAAGGCGGCCTTATCGGCTAGCCTGTGTTGTTATATTGTTTACACCTGTGTTTATGTTGTGTATGTTTCGCTGCTATTCTCTGATGTATACCTGAACAGGGTGCCCAGGTAGGGCACCAGTCGCGGCCCGGGGTCGGGTCGTGACAAAAGTGGTATCAGAGCAGTTAGTCCTCGGAAAGTGTCTACAGACCGTGTCTAGTAGAATCTTGATTATCGGTGTGTTGTGCACCACATCTATAATCAGGAGGCTGCAAGAAATTTAGGGTTGGTTTCCATTCTTCTCTCTCTGAGATCGTGCATTAGAGCTGTCTTATTAGGTTGAATCCTCTCTGACCTCTTCTTATGAAACAGTTATGCCTCCACGAAAGGCGACCAGAGCCCAGAAGGGCAAGGCAGCAGCAGGAGCTGCTAGCGGTACTCAGAGGGTTACACGGGCTCGAGCACGACTATGCCCGAGGTAGTAGGCGGTCGGCAAGTTCACCACGCTGCAGCTTTAGAAGAGCCGAGGCGGTAGCTCCAGAGGTTCCGATACTGCACCTCGGTTCCCACCACTGCGAGTATAGACTACGGGAGCGGATTCGATTATTGACCAAGATAGTAGTCGGCGGCAAGCGAGAGCAGCCCACCCTGAGCCGTTTGCGGATTAGGGATTTTCGGGATGTCATCCACTGAGTTTTATGGTTCGAACTCGATGAAGATCCGCAGGAGTTCATTCGGCAGCCTACTGACCATGCAGTCCTTAGGGCTTCAGAGACGAGTCTGTTACGCTAGCCTTCTACCGGTTGCGATATTACTGAACTGGTTTGAGTCGTGGTTGCTTTCGAGAGGTGATGATGCTCTTCCACTGTTTGGGAGGAGTTTCTGAGGCTTTCATGGATCACTTTTGCCTCCGAGATGAGGAGAGCCCTGCAGATGATTCTTGACCTTGATGCGAGCGGAGGATCACGTGGAGTATAGCGGAGTTTGACTCGCTGCACGTCGCATACTATTGTAGCTAGCATGGCGGATAGAGTTCATCGTTATGTGATGGGGCTAGACCGGCCATATGATTACAAAGATGTTTAGGGGTGGCTCTTGGCCGGTATGGACATCGCCGGATGCGAGCCTATGCGTGGGATAGAGGATAGAGAGAGGAGACCAGATTGACGCAGCCAGCCTAAGAGGACAGACATCGTGGTCTCAGGCGCTGAGGCGGGCTCGCAGCAGATCGGTCCTCTTTCCACCGGACAGAGTGCTCCACACGGTTTCGGTAGGAGATCTGATCAGCAAGGTCATTCAGAGCAGTCGTGGCTCCAGGACTTCGGGTTTCGCGAGGCAGAGATCCTCACCGATCGAGACCACCCACACTCGGTGTGCTCGATGCGTAGGTCTCACCCAAGCGAGTGTCGTGTTCCCGCAGAGGTTGTTACTCTTGTGGCCACCGGGCCACGAAGAGGGATTGTCCGCTCAGAGGCATCATGGGTGGTACAAAGACACCGACGGATCGATTCTTTGGGTCTTCTTCTCCTTCAGGTTATGCGCCCGAGGCGTGGTACTCACGACGACAGCAGCGGTAGAGGTCGTGGTGGTGGTTCGATTCTAGCGGTCCCCGTAACCGCATATATTCTCTAGCCACCGCCAGATCGGGAGGCTTCCCCGACGCCGCTGGTACATTCGATTTCAGTCGTGATGTTTATGCATTGATAGATCCGTGTTCTACCTTGTCCTATGTGTCCTCTTATCGCGGGTAGAATCGGGATAGAGCCGGGGTCGATAGAGCCGTTTGAGGTAGCTACGCCAGGGGGTGATTCGGTGTTAGCTGAGCGGGTGTCTAGGGGTTGTCCGGTATTTATTTGATCGCCGACCGCAGACTTGATAGAGCCGAGATGATGATTTTGATGTCATTATGGGTATGGACCGTTGGCTTCTTGTTATGCCAATGTTGATCGTAGGACAGTTGGTTCGGTTCGAGCTTCTGGCGAGCCGATTATCGAGTGGAGGGCAACACAAAGACGCCGGCGGGTAGGTTTATTTCTTACCTCAAGGCTAGGAAGATGGTGCAGGCGGTACATCTATCATCCGTTCGTATTCGATACAGCAGGTGAGATGCCGATTCTTGATCGCCGATGGTTAGGGAGTTTCCATATGTGTTCCCAGATGATCTTCCGGGTATCCCTCCTGAGAGGGAGATCGAGTTTTGTATTGACACGTTGCCAGACACTCGACCTATTTCCATTCCGCCATACAGGATGGCACCTGCCGAGTTGAGGGAGCTGAAGGACCAGCTGAAAGATTTGCTGGAGAAAGGCTTTATTAGGCCTAGTGTATCTCTCGGGAGCGCCGTGTTTTTTGAAGAAGGATGGACGATGCGTATGTGTGTTGACTACGAAGTGAATAAGGTAACCATTAAGAATAGTACCCTCCCCGTGATTGATGATTTGTTTGACCAACGCAGGTGCGAGGTGTTTCTCAAAGATAGACTGCGGTGCAGTTATCATCGTTCGAGTTCGAGAGGCGACATCCCAAAGCGCATTCGGGACCGGTATGGGCACTATGAGTTCAGGGTTATGTCTTTCGGCCTGACCAACGCTCCAGCGGTATTTATGGATTTGATGAACCGGGTGTTCAAGCCATTTTTGGATACATTTGTGATTGTATTCATTGATAACATCCTGGTGTATTCACGGACAGAGCGGGAGCATGCAGATCACTTGAGGACTGTACTTGGGATTCTCCAGAGCCGGCAGTTATTCGCCAAGTTCTCCAAGTGTGAGTTTTGGTTGGCCTCAGTGGCATTCCTGGGGCATATTATTGGGGCTGACGGTGTTCGCGTGGATACGACAAAGATTGAAGCAAGTCTTGTCGAGGCCTACTACTCCGACCGAGGTACGCAGCTTTCTTAGGACTAGCGGGTTATTATCGAGGTTGTGGAGCGCTTTGTTCGATTTCAGACCGTTGACTAGGGTGACTCGGAAAGGCGCAAGTTCCAGCGACGAGGCTTGCGCGGGGTTTTCGATTCATGAAGGAGAGGTTGACTACGGCCCAATTCTTACTCTTCCGAGGGTTAGGCGGCACGTGATCTATTGTGATGCCTCGCATCGGGCTAGGTGTGTTTTGATGCAAAGACGGCAAGGTTATAGCCTATGCTTCCGGCTACGGAAGCATGAGAGGAATTACCCTACCCATGACTTAGAGTCACGCGATTATTCATGCCTTGAAGATTTGGAGACATTATTTGTAATGGGTTCATGTGATATTTATACTGCACCACAAGAGCCTCCAAGATATCTTCGTGCAGAGGAGCTGAACACGAGACAGAGACGGTGGTTAGAGTTCTTTGAAAGATTATGATGTTGATATTCTCTACCATCCGGGAAAGCCAACGTAGTTCGCGATGCCTTGAGTCGTAGATCGATGGGAGCCTATTAGAGGTACAAATGCAGAGACATGACACGGTCCGTCGATCCACCGATTAGCGAGCCTGGGGTTCGATTGATCGATACCGACGATAGTGAGTACGGGTTCGTGAGGTTGTCGAGTCTTCCATCGTTGATGAGTGAAGAGGCGGCGTTTGAGGACCGATGTTGGTACGGTACGCATGCCTCTTGGAGGAGAAGAGTCTATTCGAGGTAATGGCGCTGGTGCCGAGATTTGAGGGCCGGTTGTGTGTTCCCGATGTATCAGACTTCGGCCAGATTCGGGAGGCACACGGCCGTTATTCTATTCATCCGGTTCGACCAAGATGTACCATGACCTAAGATGTTTGTATTGGTGGATGGCACAAGAGGACGTGGCAGTTTTGTTGCCTGATGTCCTAATTGCCAAAGTTAAGGTCGAGCACCGAGGCCCAAAGGGATTATTGCCTATCGAGATTCCGACTGGAAGTGGGAGATGATCAACATGGACTTTGTTACAGTGGTTACCTCGCACTCGAGGAAGCACGACTCCATTTGGGTTATTGTTTACAGTCGACGAAATCAGCCCATTTCCTTCCAAATGACGACGCCACCGAGGACTATGCGGATTGTACATCCGAGAGATAGTGAGGCCGCACGGTGTCCCTGTCGATTATATCCGATAGGGAGCCCACATGCCTAACTTCGAGATCTTTCCGTATGGTCTAGGGACACATGTGAGTCTCAAAGACAAGATTTCATCCTCGGATCGACGGCAGCAGAGCGCACTATCCGCAACACTCGAGGATATCCGCGAACTGCGTGATTGATTTCTGGTAGCCGGAGGATCATTTGCCTCTCGTGGAGTTTGCTTATAATAACAGCTACCATTCCAGTATACAGATGGCGCCATACGAGGCTTTATATGGGCGGAAATGCAGGTCGCCGATCGGTTGGTTCGACGTGGGGAGGTACAGTTAGTTGGCGCACTTGGTACAGCAGTCGTGGATAAGTGAAGCTTATCCAGAGACCGTTAGCGGCCGTAGTCGGCAGGTCATACGCGGATAATCGGCGGCGGATTTGGAGTTTCGTGTAGCGATTGGGTCTTGAAGGTGCCACCCACGGCGGTGTGATGAGATTCGTAGAAGAAACTCACCAAGGTACATTGGGCCCTACCAGATCGTTCGTAGAGTGGGCAAGGTTGCCTACGAGTTGGATCTCGCCATCGAGTCGAGGCGGTACATCCGGTATTCCATGTTTCTATGTTGCGAAAGTGTATCGGTGATCCAAATGAGAGTTTTCCTACTAGTGAGGTCCAGTGACAGAGGGTTATCGTATGAGGAGATTCCCATAGCGATACTCGATCGCCAGTCGCGATCGGACCAAGGATGTAGCTTCCACAAAGTCATGTGGAGAAATGATAACAGGAGGAGATGACTGGGAAGGAGGAGGACATGTTG
Organism: Przewalskia tangutica; assembly: GCA_029844215.1. NCBI lineage: Eukaryota > Viridiplantae > Streptophyta > Magnoliopsida > Solanales > Solanaceae > Przewalskia > Przewalskia tangutica. The sequence continues at coordinate 82,926,389 of CM056726.1, read as the reverse complement.
AGAGGTATCCTCACTTATTTCCTATACCTTCGGTATTTCATTTTCCCTTACTTGTCGTTTTAATTGAAGTGTGTCTTTGCTTAAATGTTTTATGTGGCCACGAGTGGCATTTTTGGTATGTCGGAGTCAGAAAGGAAACTATGTCGCTAATAGTAAGTGTGACTCGAAAGAACATTCGGGACGAATGTTTTAAGGGGAAGAATGTTACACCCCGTAATTTCGGGACATGTTTTAAGAACATAAGTATGAACTCACAAGTGTTAGGATTTGAGACTTGTAAATTTATCTAATTATGAAATTGTCGGAAAACGTAAGTGTTGTAGGAAATGGGAGGGCGACACGTGTCACCCCCCCTTAGCAATGCCTTGGACGAAATGGCATGGCCAATATGGTCATTTACCCTAAGTCTTGGATGACTAAAGTCTTGCAAGTTGTGGCTTGACAATCTTGACTAAGTCTATGGTCAATAAGTCTTGATATTTGCTAAGAGTTTATCCAACCCAACCATTTGGATGCATCTTAACCCTCCATGACCCTTTATATTATACTAGTAGCAAGTGAGGACTTAACACTTAGAAAAAATTACACAAATTTGAAGAACTCACTAGTGAAGTCTCGGGTTCACTAAGAAAAAAAAGAAAGAATTTTCGTTTCTTGTCCATTTGATTCCACACTTTAAACCAAGGGTCTTAGGTGTATTGTAAACACATCTCAATAGAAAAATCTTGGAAAAAGATTATTTTCGGGTTAGTCGCAAACGAAAACCTAATGGTCTTTCTAGGTTTTGTTTGGAGTTTTGAAGGATAATTGTTGGTGTTGTTCTAAGGGTCTCAACAAGCGGATTGAGGTGTCTTGGAGAGGCTCTAAACTACTAAGGAGCGTCTTCGGATTGGAGTTGGATTAAGAATCGTTAAGGTATAATCTTGTCTTTTAAAGGTGTTACAAGATTACATATTTATATTGTTGTTGTTAGCTTTACTTGTTGTTAGCATGAAGTTGATAGGTTGAAGTTATAAGTATTATGGATTTCTTGTAGCTAAATCCGAAATGTTATACAAGCCACTTGGAAATTGGATTACTAATTGGTCGTTTTTAGAAATCGTCGCATGTTACTTACTTAAAGATTATGGTTATTATAATCAAATGCGACTTGATATCATGTTATGCTACCAATATGGATTGAAATGGAAATTGGATAAGAATTGGTTTTGTTGAACTCAAGGCCGAATTTGGATCGTAGTTTATATTAGTTGGTTATTCAATTGTACAACTACCTTCTATATTGTTGTGAGCCAATTGGGGCTGTTTGGTTATTCAATTGTATTGAACTACCTTCTATATTGTTGTGAGCCAATTGGGGCTGTTTGGTTATTCAATTGTATTGAACTACCTTCTATATTGTTGTGAGCCAATTGGGGCTGTTTGGTTATTGTATTTCGGCCTTGAAAAAGGTGGCAAAGTGAGTAAAAACAAAGGAGGTGTTGTCCGATTTTCTGTAGAAAATGGAGACTTTACACTTATAATATGCTACATTTGAAGTAAGGCGTTAATAGACGTATTGTGAATATTATAGGTTGATATACTACGGGCGGTACTTTGTACTTGGCAAGTGGTTTGACCCGACAAGGTATGTAGAACTTTTCCTATCTTTGAGCATGACTAGTTTCACGTATATAGTACGGTAGACGTACAAGACTTTGACATTCTTTACTCGTTTTATGAAATGCCAAGTCGGGTGAGTTAGGAGATTAACTCACTTCTTTGAGAATATTAAAGATGTCTTAAGTCTTGTTAAAGACAAGGGACTTGAAGAATTTTAAAGTATGTGATACTTGTGTCGTTTTAAAAACGTATAAGTCCCTTGGATATGAAATTGTACTTGACTAAGGTATAAAGTGAATATAACGACTTTATGGGGAGTTGGTTATATTGACTTTATGGAAAGATAAATGACTTGATTTAATGGAAGGCAATTCGATTTTTAGGCATCAATTGCCTAAGGTTTTATAAGATATGAGTCACTTGATTTAGAAGCCTAATTTTTATTTCTAAAAGTATTGTGACTTGTCTTGAAAAGAAATGGTAACTTGATACTACGGTTATTAGTATCTTGGAAGTGTTATAATGAAATGAGTCATTTTAAAAGAATAAGTACGAGTAATCGCTGGTTAAATTCCCAGACTCTTTTTTTTTTTATAAAAGACATGATAGTGCCTTAAGTAAACTAAAACGAGAGTGTATATGAACAAGAATAGTAAGAATTTAGGGGATTTCTTAACTTGCTTATATATTGTATGATAAGCCGATAGAGCTTATGTTATGTGTGATAGCCGGATTTGGGCTAGTGATATATTATTCGTCATGGTCATTCCCGGATTGTGGCATTGTATATTTTCGTGGATTTGCTAACCACGATGCGAGGAATACCTCACGCGAGTCCGTAAGGGCTTACGCGGGTGAAATAGTCCCACGCGGTCAAGCCTATGCGAGGAATACCTCACGCGAGTCCGTAAGGGCTTATGCGGGTGAAATAGTCCCACGCGAGAATACCTCACGCAGTCCACCGACCTATGCGGGGAAATAGTCCCAGGAGTAGGATTCCAATCCTATTTTTCGTTGTAAGTATACACCTATTATTACTCTCATTGTTAGTAAGGCACTGTGTACTGTAATTTTGTTATCATACATGCCTCCGGCTTTCTATTGAACTTATGTTGTAATTACAGTACTATCCTGTTTTACATACTTAGTACATATTGTGTATCGACCCCTTCCTGGGCGCGCTCACGCCACAGAAAGGCTAAGCGGTTGCGATCCACACTCTTAAGATCACTTATTGACGCCTAAGCTCCATTCTCCTGAGGCTTGTCTTTCTTTGGTACGATCTTCCTCGATGTTGTAGATTATGTACATTCGTGGGTATGGCGGGGCCCCGCCCGCCACGCTTGTTATTCCTGTAGGTCCGTATTCACATACGTGGTCAGTAAGAACCGAGTTGTAAAGTTGTACTTTTGACTTTGTTTATATTATGGAAGACGCCTTTATCGGCTAGCTGTGTTGTTATATTGTTTACACATGTGTTTATGTTGTGTATGTTCACGCTATTCTCTCGATGTATATCAACAGGTGCCTGTGTAGGCACCCGCGCCCTGCCTGTCGGGTCGTGACAATTTGTGAAAGAACAGATCTCTTAAATATTTAATGTATGAAGTACTTTGGGGATAAAAACCCGATCTTGTTAATTATATAGTAGAAAGTACCTTGTGTGAATAACTTGATTGTGTTGGTTTGTGATAGCCTTGTAATACTTTCTTGTTGATTTGATAAGTAAACATGCTAGGATGCTACGTGTGTTATTATCTTGTGATGTTTGTGTAAAGGGGTTTTCCCTCGATTGCGCTTAAGTTGTTTAAACTATCAGATGTTATGTTGGTATTATAACACTCACCTTGACATAATCCCGGAGGTTAAGCTGCCCTCCGATGCGGGGTAGACTTAGGCGGGTCTGTGTGACCTATGATTTGAGAATACCTCATGCGGGTCCCGGGCATGCGCGAGCTACGAGAGCTCCGTGTTAGTGTGCGCCTTTATGGTCACGCGGTCTACGTGGGCTACGCGGATCGCGAGTCGAGCGGACGCCGGAGTAGCTACCCTCGACGCGGAATACCTCACGCGGCCATCGGAGTGGCCTACGCGAGTGCGGAAGTTCTGTGGCTAGACGCGACATTAGATATCATGCGGCGAGGGCGCCTTTGATAATGTGATGCTAGACAGATCTCATGATACGATTTATGACTTTGTTTGTCGCTGGTTTTAGTAGTCGGCTATGCCTTCGCATTTACCCCGCACGGTTTTATGATGACACGTGGGACCCGTGTTCATGTATTCCTCGTGCTTTTATATCATGATCGCCAGCTGGCGAAGGTATTCCACGCATGATTGATGTTGTGGGCGTGAGACCCATTGTTATATTTGAGTGATGACTTTGAGGCGTGAGTCCCTAACTTGACATGATCGCTTATTTATTGTGAATCGTAGTTTGGTTATCATACATGTCTCCCGCTTTATATAGACTACTATGATTTCATTTACGATTTTCGGGCCACATACTTGGTACTGCATCGACCTCCTTCGGGCCGCGTCATGCCGCAGTGAGGTACACCGCCGTTGATCCTAGCTCGTGGTCACGTCAGCCGCTTGGGAAGCTCGCTTTCTCCGAGGCTTATCAGGTATAGTCCTCGTCGTAGTAGTGCTACATTCGTGGTATGGCGCGCCCCGTCCCTCCATTGTTGTCATGTCACTTGAGGTCTGTTGCATCGCCAGGCGTAATCGTAAAAAAAAAAAGGATGTAATCGTCTAGTTGATATTTATATACGCCGCAAGGCAACTTTCTCGATTATTGTTTCATACTTCATGTCATTTCGTGTTATTGTTTTATATTCCACTGATTACTCGATGTTGTATCACCAGGTGCCCGGTAAGGCACCACCACGCCCGAGTTCGTCGTGACACCTATCTCGCCTACCAACTGGGACGCGATAAAGTCACATAGTCTGCCCATAAAGGTATAACGCCGCCCATTCTCGACGCGATAAAGTCGTATAGTCTGCCCATAAAGGTATACTGCCCGACCCATTCCTGGGACGCGGTAATGTCATATAGTCTACCCATAAAGGTATACTGCCCGGCCCATTCCTGGAACGCGGTAATGTCATATAGTCTGCCCATAAAGGTATACTGCCCGGCCCATTCCAGGGACGCGGTAATGTCATATAGTCTGCCCATAAAGGTATACTGCCCGACCCATTCCTGGGACGCGGTAATGTCATATAGTATACCCATAAAGGTATACTGCCCAGCCCATTCCTGGGACGCGGTAATGTCATATAGTCTGCCCATAAAGGTATACTGCCCGGCCCTTTCCTGGGACGCGGTAATGTCATATAGTCTGCCCATAAAGGTATACTGCCCAGCCTATTCCTGGGACGCGGTAATGTCATATAGTCTGCCCATAAAGGTATACTGCCCGACCCATTCCTGGGATGCGGTAATGTCTCATAAAAATCCGGGAATTTAACCCAACGTACTACGTACCTCTACTCCTTTAAACAGAATGACTCTTTTTCAAATAAAACATCCAAGATACTATCAACTGTAGTATCAAGTCATATCTACTTTTCAAGACAAGTCACAATACCTTTTAGAAATACATTTACCGGCTTCTAAATCACGTGACTTCTTTCTTAAAACCTCAAGCAATTGGTACCTTTAAAACAATTTGCCCTTCTTTATTTCAAGTCATTCTTTGTTTATATTACTAGAGAAAACCATTCTCTTAATCTTCCATAAAGTTATTATAACCAACTTCCCATAAAGCCGTTATACTAACTTTATGCCTTAGACTAATTCATTCTTTTTATAACCAGGAGACTTATACTTTCAAATCAAGTTACGTAACTTTTAAAATACTTCAAGTCTCTTAACCTTAGAAATCAAGTTTCTTAACTTAGAATTTAAAGTCTCTTAACTTTAGAATATCAAGAAATCCATGCTTTCCAAATCATGTATTCTATACAATTAAATCAAGTCATTTCTTCCTTTAGAAATCAAGTCCCATAACTTGAAAAATAAAGTTTCTTAACCTTTTAAGAATTCAAGGTTCATAGTCTTAAAAACTTCATACGTAAACTCTTTTAAATTAAGTAACATATACTTTGGTGCGTTGTGAATAAGTTATACTTATTTATAACGATCCTATTCAAGTAGCCATGATCTAGAAAATGTAATACAATTTTGTCTTATCTTAGTTTCTATGCAGATGGAGAATTCTACTCATTTTAATATAATCAATTGTCATTACATTTTCCTTTATTAACGCTGCAATGGCTTGTTCGATACTTATTCTCATTTGTGCCATAAAATTAGCCAAGTCAACTTGGCTTCAAATACCTCCTAACGACTATTACCAACATCCCCCATAAGACTTGGTAAGAACTTAGGATAACCTAGACATAACCTTTACATAGAGTAAATCACATACATACCTCTTAACTTCTAAGAGTAAGAGGGAACATGAAATATTACCACATGTATATTCCATACGTAGAATCATGCCAAAAGAAGGAAGAGGTTCACATACCTCGCGACGATTATCGACAAGTAGCAAAATGCTCCAAAGTACTTCCACCTTGATAGCTATTCCATCATTCAAGTAGAATACGCTATACTTAGTACTTCAACCTATAATGGCCATAATACGTCCATTAACTTCTTACTTTAGACATATAATATTATAAGTGCAAAGTCACTAAATTCTACGGAAAATCGGACAGCACTTCCTTTGTTTCTACATACTTTGCCACCTTTTTCAAGGCCGAATTCAATAACCAAACACGCCACATTTAAGGCCCAACAATGCAATTAACAATAGGGGATTACACGCCTACTAGACGTGTAAAATTCTGCCCCACAAATTAATACGAAACTAGTTCCATAATTAAAGTCATTCTGGGCTAACATAAAAAACAACTCAAAGTCTTTTCCAATTCTTTTAATACAAATTCATAGGTCTAACATGTTATATAGTCATAAACAACTTCAACAACTATAATTCCTTCCTTATATAACATGTGACGACTTAAACTAATAATCCAATAGAATTGAAATCTCAAGGGCTAAACATGCTAGTTTTTCGGATTAGGGTTCCAATATCCCTAACACTTATCAACTTCATATATAAACATCATGCTTGCTAATATCCATAGCTACAACAATAAGTAATCTCAATTACTAAAACGATAAGAATTATACCTTTACAAGCCCTTAAAATTTCCAAGATTCAAAGTCGCTCCAATTCTAATTTCTTAGCTCCTTTACGCTTCAATCCGCTTATTCAAGCCTTTAGAAGCTCACAACCAACTTCTCTTCCATTTCCAATCAAAACCTATGAAAATGCCTTAGGTTTTCACTCATGACTAACGTGAAAACGCCTGCTTCCAAATATTTCTATTGAGATATCCTTAAAATACCCTTAGGGACCTTGAGTTAAAGTCTTGTGGCTAATGAACAAAAATTACAAAATATTTGTGTGGATAAGGTGCTAAACCCGAGAGCACATTCAAGCACAAGAACAAGGTCTCAAATTTTTCTAAGTGTTGTGAGCTAAGTATTGCTACTAAGGATGATATATAACACATTGGAGGGTCTAGATTACAACACATGGTAAGTTTGGATGAAAGGGATCAAGCCAAGTGGCTCTTGACTTAGTCAACAATATCAAGCTCAAGCTTAGCAAGACTTTCTCATCTTTACAATGGTCAAATGACCCTTTTGCCCTTGCATCAATTTCGACCAAGCCATGTGGGGGGTGCCACGTGTCGCCCTCCCATTCGTCCATAAAATTATGTAACCCTCGTGGGCCCCACAAAACGTAAAATTCCTCGGGTGGGCCCCACATGACCAAATCCGTAAAAATAAATTTCCATAATGATAATAAGTTCCATATTCTTCAAATAATGCATTTTGAGAATCCAAATTCTCCTCAACGAACATTTTTCCTTTCCGACGTTCGGAAGATTTTCCGTCGGAAAAACAATTCTTCCTTTCGCACTAATTTCAAGTCTTGAGTTCCTTACGCATTCTCTTAAACATGACACGGAGTTACGGGGTGTAACATTCTTCCCCCCTTAGAAACATTCGTCCTCGAATGTTCTTTCGGAGTCCAATCTAATTAGATAGCGACATAGTCTCCTTTTACTGCACCCTTCATACTACATATGCCACCCATGACCACATAATAATACTTATACTAAGATGTCAACCTTGGCACTCACGAAGCCAACTAGTCCATACTCATAATGACCTCAAAGTCCGCATAATCATCTCTACAAGGTCTACTAGGGTCTGACGACTGTATAATCACCGGGCAATTCTCATCTACCCGCTCAGCTACCACCCCAAACACTCACGGGTGTAGTTACCTCGAAAGGTCCTTATGGATTCAGGCTCTACTCCTTTACACTTGGTTGCTATCTTTCATCGGGTCGCATTCTTTCCGTACTTCCAACTCATACTAGCATACGACATAACTTCCATACCGATTATGGCCTCTAATCTTGAGTCACTCTATAAAACAATATAAGGCCATTTCCGCCACGACTGTTCCGGTGGAACGCGTCCACGAACCCGTAAAACAATTAACTAGACTTGGCCTTGCACTCGTGACTCGCCACGAGCGGAACTACTACCAACTGATCCCACTCTATTCCAGGCTGGGCGACCTGCAATGATCCTCACCCCGACCCGCCGTCGCACTTAACTCTTATTCTTGGTCTATAATAAATCTTTCTACCCGAGAAGACCTTGTACATCTAAGGTCTCAGCGGTCATCAATATTCTTAGGCTCGCAATTTCCATGCTCCAAGCCTACCTTACCAGTCCCCCAGTAAACGGGTATAAAAAAACTTCTCATAATACCATAATCGTGTCGTCTTGATCACAACAACCATTACTTACTCTATACGGACCTCATCCGTACAATTCTCTTAAGCCTACCACGTAGCTTAATATATTAACATGGTATTCCATTAAGTTACTTAACATGACTTCTTAAGGGTTCACTGCCCTATCAGACAGCTCATCCTTTCCCAATTATCTCAAAATAAAACACAAGACCTTGGCGAGAATTCATTAACTGTTCCATTGTCACGACCCGACCCCGGGCCCGCGACTGGTGCCCTACCTAGGCACCCTTACAGGTATACATCAGAGATAATCAGCGGAACATACATGAAACTTATAAAATAAAACAACAGAAGTTCCTGGACATATATATATACAACTGAAGCAGTTGTCTCCTTTCATTTACAAAAACTGACCCACAATATGTGACTACAGACCTCTAAGAGTTTCAACATAACAACAGTTGCGGGACAGGGCCCTGTCATACCCCTGAATATACATGAATCTACAACCTTAGGGGAAACCGTACCAAGAGATAAGCCTCCGGAGTAAATGGAGCTTTTTCCCAAAAACTGAACCGAGATCCTAAGAGCAAGGATCACCAACCTGTGCACCTAATACTGCGGCATTTAACGCATCCCCCAAAGGGGTCGCATAACAAAAATTTAATATGGAACGGAAGTAAGGTACAACAATTAAAACATATATGTATAAAAGCATGACAGAGGTAAGTGTAAAAAGGGTAAATACCTGAACCTACCATGTCATTACCATCTCGTGAACTTAATCGTACCTTATTATCTTTTCCCATTTTTCAATAAAAGTTATAGTCACTTTCTTACGTACATACTTAGGAAAATCATCAAGTTCATTACCATATAACTTACTTACCTTACATAACATAATCCGGCCCCTTATGGAGGGACGCCTATTGTTATACCCCGTATTTCCAGAGTATGTACGTGAGGACGTACGTAGGAAAATTAAGCCTTAAAGTTAGGCAAGGTTCGAATTTTGTTCACAACCCCCGATTAGAATCGTTTTTCGATGAAACGTTTTACACAACTTTCGAAGGGAAAATTCCGGCTATGTCATTTAGTATTTTTGCGGATTTTTCCGAGAGACGAAATATTTTGGACCAACAAGAGGGCGACACTTGGCACCCTCTAATTGGTGGACTCGGGGCGCAATTGACGATTTGGAGGGCTTGTAGTTGGTAGGATATTTTGTGATAGTTGGTGTGGTAGATGGATAAGGTACACATGGATGAATCTTGACCCTACACTTGCCTTGCACTTGGCATGATCTTGGCCATTGGTTGGCCATTGCTTGACCTATAAATACCCCTCCCCTTTGAAGACTTCTTCATCCAAAAATTGTTCCAAGTCCCAAAAATCCTTCCCCTCTGTAGTGTTTCGTCCAAACACCCCCCCCCCTCCCCCTTTGAGAAGGCCCCTTGGCCGAGAGCCCCTCCCCCTTGGCCGAAAGTATCACCCCCCCTCCTTGTGGTGTGGCCGAGACACACCCCTTCCTGTAGGCTGCCGTGGGTACCCCTTTGCCTAGTTGTTCTCATAAAATACACCCCCACCTTGGTAGAAATACTATCCAAGTATTGTTACTATTCCAAAATACCTTGGCCCATATACCTTGTAGTATTCCAAGGTTACACTTATACGAAAAGCCAGTAAATACTATTATACTTCCTTCACTACAAAACACAACCCTAAGGAAATCTCCATAGTTGGATGGAGTATTAAGAAGAAGTTGCGTAGAACTTCTAAGGGTTGTTTGGAGCGGTTGGAGCACCGAGTAGAGCTAAACGTTGCTCGGATCGACATTATAACTTGGATAATTTTGGGCTTATCGAGGTAAATACTGACCTTCTATTGTAATTGGAAATTACATAACGTAGTTGTATAGAAATGAAAATAAGATTCATAAGAGAATTGAACTGTAATAGAAGGATATTACGTAAAAGACTTGAATCAAATCACATCGGAAGAATAATCTACAGAGTAGTCTAGTCATTGATAGACTTGTATAACCTTTATAGGTTGAATGATCTGCGAGTAGCATGTTCTACTTGGAAGGTGGTCAAGGCTAGCCGGGTTATAGCCGTGGAGCGTTTTGCTAATAGTCGATAATCGTCGCGAGGTATGTGATTCTTCCTATCCTCTTGAGCATGATATTTTAAAGTATATATAGTACGGTAGACGTACGTGTGTTAACTGAATAATAATTACGGCAATGTCTTTTGACTTAAGCCTGAATAATCTTGAAGTATTTCAAAGAATCTCAATCATTTTTAATAGAAGAGTAATACTTGGTTTTAAAGCTTAAGAGTTATACTAGCTTTATGGGAAGTTAGGTATAACGGCTTAAGAAAGATAAAAAGAAGGGTTTATTGACTTTAAGAAGATTAAGAGACTTAATCTTAAAAAGATAAGAGACTTGACTTGGTTAGTTAATATGAGTTTTGTTAAAAAGTGTGAAACCTCATTCGTGAGTAATGAGTACTTGGTTTTTTAAAAGGAATAATGTTTTCTTGATTTGAAATCGAATAAGTATCGAACAAACCACAATGCGCTTAATAAAGGGAAATGTTTTGACTAATAAAGTATTATTAAAACCAGTAGAAACTTCCATCTGCATAGAAGTTAAGATGAGACAAAATGATATTACATTTCCTAGATCATGGCTGCTGTAATAAGATTGTTATGAACAAAAATAAACTACTCACACATAAGGTATATGTTTCTCAAATTGTTTTAAAGGATTAAAACTATGAACTACGAAACCTTTCGAAAAATGAGAAACTTGAACATTTGAAATTAGGCAAACTTGAACGTTTGGAAAATAATGTTGTTACTTGATTTTACAAAGTAAGTGTTTTGATTTACTTCAAAAGATAGTCACTCTATTTTTATATACTACGAGTATTGTGTGACTATTTGTGAAAGAACAAATCTCTTAAAGAGTTAATGTATGAAGTACTTTGGGGATAAAAACCCGATCTTGTTAATCATATATTAGAAAGTACCTTGTGTGAATAACTTGATTGTGTTGGTTTGTGATAGCCTTGTAATACTTTCTTGTTGATTTGATAAGTAAACATGCTAGGATGCTACGTGTGTTATTATCTTGTGATTTTTGTGTAAAGGGGTTTTCCCTCAATTGCGCTTAAGTTGTTTAAACTATCAGCTGTTATGTTGGTATTATACCACTCACCTTGACATAATCCCGGAGGTTAAGCTGCCCTCCGATGCGGGGTAGACTCAAAGTGTCCGTGTGACCTATGATTCGAGAATACCTCACGCGGTCCTGGGGCGGCGCGAGCTACGAGCTCCGTGTTAGTGTGCGGCCTTTATGGTCATGCGGTCATGTGGCTACGCGGATCGCGAGTCCAGGCGGATGCCGGAGTAGCTACCGATGCGGGAATACCTCACGCGGGCCATCGAGTGGCCTATGCGGAGTCGCGGAAGTTCGTGGCTAGACGCGCACATTAGATCGCGCGAGTGGCGGCTTTGATCATGTGACGGCCAGACAGATCTCATGATACGCTTTATGACCTTGTTTGTACTGTGGTTTTAGTAGTCGGCTATGCCTTCGCACTTACCCCAGACGGTTTTATGATGACACAGTGGGACTCGTGTTCATGTATTCCTCGTGCTTTTATATCATAGATCGCCGTGGCGAGAAGGTATTCCACGCATGATTGATGTTGTGGGCGTGAGACCCATTGTTATATTTGAGTGATGACTTTGAGGGCGTGAGTCCCTGACTTGACATGACTGCTTATTTATCGTGAACTGTAGTTTGGTTATCATACATGTCTCCTGCTTTATATAGACTACTATGATTTCATTTACGTGATTTTCATTTCACATACTTGGTACTGTTGTACTAACCTCCTTCGGGGCCGCGTCATGCCGCAGTAGAGGTACACCGCGATCGTTGATCCTAGCTCGTGGTCACGATTGGCGTTTGGGAAGCTCCGTTTCTCGAGGCTTATCGGTGGTATAGTCCTGTCGTAGTAGGTGCTTACATTCAGGGTATGGCGGGCCCCGCCCGCCATTGTTGTCATGTCACTCTTAGGTGCTGTAGTACCGCAGGCGTAATCAAAAAAAAAGGGATGTAATCGTTTAGTTGATATTTATATATGCCGCAAGGCAACTTTCTCGATTATTGTTTCATACTTCATGTCATTTCGTGTTATTGTTTTATATTCCGACATTACTCGATGTTGTATCACTAGGGTGCCCGGTAAGGCACGATCACGCCCGGTTCGGTCGTGACACCTATACCGCCTGCCCAACTGGGACGCGATAAAGTCACATAGGTCCGCCCATAAAGGTATCGCCGGCCCATTCTCGACGCGATAAAGTCATATAGTCCGCCCATAAAGGTATACGCCTCGACCTATTCTCGACGAGGTAATGTCATATAGTCTACCCATAAAGGTATCGCCCGCCCATTCTCGAACGCGTAATGTCATATAGTCCGCCCATAAAGGTATATTGCCCGCCCATTCCGTGGACGCGGTAATGTCATATAGTCTGCCCATAAAGGTATACTGCCCGGCCCATTCCTGGGACGCGGTAATGTCATATAGTATGCCCATAAAGGTATACTGCCGGGCCATTCCTGGGACGCGGTAATGTCATATAGTCTGCCCATAAAGGTATCTCGCCCGCCCATTCTCGACGCGGTAATGTCATATAGTCGCCCATAAAGGTATCTGACCGCCCATTCTCGATGCGGTAATGTCATATAGTCCCCATACAGGTATACTGCCCGACCCATTCCTGGGATGCGGTAATGTCATATAAAAATCCGGGAATTTAACCCAACGTACTACGTACCTCTACTCCTTTAAACAGAATGACTCTTTTTGCAAATAAAACATCCAAGATACTATCAACCGTAGTATCAAGTCATATCTACTTTTCAAGACAAGTCACAATACCTTTTAGAAATACATTTACCGGCTTCTAAATCACGTGACTTCTTTCTTAAAACCTCAAGCAATTGGTACCTTTAAAACAATTTGCCCTTCTTTATTTCAAGTCATTCTTTGTTTATATTACTAGAGAAAATCATTCTCTTAATCTTCCATAAAGTTATTATAACCAACTTCCCATAAAGCCGTTATACTAACTTTATGCCTTAGACTAATTCATTCTTTTTATAACCAGGAGACTTATACTTTCAAATCAAGTTACGTAACTTTTAAAATACTTCAAGTCTCTTAACCTTAGAAATCAAGTTTCTTAACTTAGAATTTAAAGTCTCTTATCTTTAGAATATCAAGAAATCCATGCTTTCCAAATCATGTATTCTATACAATTAAATCAAGTCATTTCTTTCTTTAGAAATCAAGTCCCATAACTTGAAAAATAAAGTTTCTTAACCTTTTAAGAATTCAAGGTTCATAGTCTTAAAAACTTCATACGTAAAATCTTTTAAATTAAGTAACATATACTTTGGTGCGTTGTGAATAAGTTATACTTATTTATAACGATCCTATTCAAGTAGCCATGATCTAGAAAATGTAATACAATTTTGTCTTATCTTAGTTTCTATGCAGATGGAGAATTCTACTCATTTTAATATAATCAATTGTCATTACATTTTCCTTTATTAACGCTGCAATGGCTTGTTCGATACTTATTCTCATTTGTGCCGTAAAATTAGCCAAGTCAACTTGGCTTCAAATACCTCCTAACGACTCTTACCAACATCCCCCATAAGACTTGGTAAGAACTTAGGATAACCTAGACATAACCTTTACATAGAGTAAATCACATACATACCTCTTAACTTCTAAGAGTAAGAGGGAACATGAAATATTACCACATGTATATTCCATACGTAGAATCATGCCAAAAGAAGGAAGAGGTTCACATACCTCGCGACGATTATCGACAAGTAGCAAAATGCTCCAAAGTACTTCCACCTTGATAGCTATTCCATCATTCAAGTAGAATACGCTATACTTAGTACTTCAACCTATAATGGCCATAATACGTCCATTAACTTCTTACTTTAGACATATAATATTATAAGTGCAAAGTCACTAAATTCTACGGAAAATCGGACAGCACTTCCTTTGTTTCTACATACTTTGCCACCTTTTTCAAGGCCGAATTCAATAACCAAACACGCCACATTTAAGGCCCAACAATGCAATTAACAATAGGGGATTACACGCCTACTAGACGTGTAAAATTCTGCCCCACAAATTAATACGAAACTAGTTCCATAATTAAAGTCATTCTCGGCTAACATAAAAAACAACTCAAAGTCTTTTCCAATTCTTTTAATCCAAATTCATAGGTCTAACATGTTATATAGTCATAAACAACTTCAACAACTATAATTCCTTCCTTATATAACATGTGACGACTTAAACTAATAATCCAATAGAATTGAAATCTCAAGGGCTAAACATGCTAGTTTTTCGGATTAGGGTTCCAATATCCCTAACACTTATCAACTTCATAATTAAACATCATGCTTGCTAATATCCATAGCTACAACAATAAGTAATCTCAATTACTAAAACGATAAGAATTATACCTTTACAAGCCCTTAAAATTTCCAAGATTCAAAGTCGCTCCTAGCAATTCTTAGCTCCTTTCCTTTACGCTTCAATCCGCTATTTGAAGCCTTTTGAAGCTCACAACCAACTTCTCTTCCATTTCCAATCAAAACCTATGAAAATGCCTTAGGTTTTCACCTTGCGACTAACGTGAAAACGCCGTTTTTCCGAAATATTTCTATTGAGATATCCTTAAAATACCCTTAGGGACCTTGAGTTAAAGTCTTGTGGCTAATGGACAAAAATTACAAAATATTTGTGTGGATAAGGTGCTAAACCCGAGAGCACATTAAAGCACAAGAACAAGGTCTCAAATTTTTCTAAGTGTTGTGAGCTAAGTCTTGCTACTAAGGATGATATATAACACATTGGAGGGTCTAGATTACAACACATGGTAAGTTTGGATGAAAGGGATCAAGCCAAGTGGCTCTTTACTTAGTCAACAATATCAAGCTCAAGCTTAGCAAGACTTTCTCATCTTTACAATGGTCAAATGACCCTTTTGCCCTTGCATCAATTTCGACCAAGCCATGTGGGGGGGGGGTGCCACGTGTCGCCCTCCCATTCGTCCATAAAATTCCGTAACCCTCGTGGGCCCCACAAAACGTAAAATTCCTCGGGTGGGCCCCACATGACCAAATCCGTAAAAATAAATTTCCATAATGATAATAAGTTCCATATTCTTCAAATAATGCATTTTGAGAATCCAAATTCTCCACAACGAACATTTTTCCTTTCCGACGTTCGGAAGATTTTCCGTCGGAAAAACAATTCTTCCTTTCGTACCAATTTCAAGTCTTGAGTTCCTTACGTACATTCTCTTAAACATGACCTGGAGTTACGGGGTGTAACATTCTTCCCCCCTTAGAAACATTCGTCCTCGAATGTTCTTTCGGAGTCCAATCTAATTAGATAGCGACATAGTCTCCTTTTACTGCACCCTTCATACTACATATGCCACCCATGACCACATAACAATACCTATACTAAGATGTCA
This sequence comes from Przewalskia tangutica, assembly GCA_029844215.1. NCBI lineage: Eukaryota > Viridiplantae > Streptophyta > Magnoliopsida > Solanales > Solanaceae > Przewalskia > Przewalskia tangutica. Next base: position 82,910,331 of record CM056726.1, on the reverse strand, counting down.
ACCTTGGCACTCACGAAGCCAACTAGTCCATACTCATAATGACCTCAAAGTCCCATAATCATCTCTACAAGGTCTACTAGGGTCCGACGATCAGATAATCACCGGCAATTATCATATACCCGCCGCCTACCACCCCAAACACTCACGCGTAGTTACCTCGAAAGGTCCTTATGGATTCGTGCTCTACTCCTTTACACTTGGTTGCTATCTTTCTTAGGTCGCATTTCTTCCGTACTTCCAACTCATACTAGCATACATACATAACTTCCATACCGATTCGCCTCTAATCTTTGAGTCACTCTATAAAACAATATAAGGCCATTTCCGCCACGACTGGTTCGGTGGAACGCGTCCACGAACCCGTAAAATAATTAACTAGACTTGGGCCTTGCACTGCGTGACTCGCCACGTAGCGGAACTACTACCAACTGATCCCACTCTATTCCCGGCTATGGGGCGACCCGTAACAGGTCCTCACCCCGACCCGTCGTCGCACTTAACTGTTATTTTTGGTCCATAATAAATCTTTCTACCCGAGAAGACCTTGTACATCCAAGGTCTCAGCGGTCATCAACATTCTTAGGCTCGCAATTTCCATGCTCTAAGCCTACCTTACCAGTCCCCCAAGAACGTATAAAAACTTCTCATAACACCATAATCGTGTCGCCTTGATCACAACAACCATTACTTACTCTATACGGACCTCATCCGCATAATTCTCTTAAGCCTACCACGTAGCTTAATATATTAACATGGTATTCCATTAAGTTTCTTAACATGACTTCTTAAGGGTTCACGCCTCATCGCATACCTCATCCTTTCCCAATTATCTCAAAATAAAACACAAGACCTTGGCGAGAATTCATTAATCGTTCCATTGTCACGACCCAGACTCGGCTCGCGATCGTGCCCTACACAGGCACCCTTACAGTATACATCGAGATAATCAGGAACATACATGAAACTTATAAAATAAAACAAATGAAGTTCCCGACATATATATATACAACCAAGCAGCTTGCCTCATTTCCTTTACAACCGACTCCACATATGTGACTACTGCACTCTAAGAGTTTCAACATAACAACAATGGACAGGCCCTGCCATACCCCTGAATATACATGAATCTACAACCTTAGGGGAAACCGTACCAAGAGATAAGCCTCCTGAGTAAATAGAGCTTTTCCCAAAAATTGAACCGAGATCCTAAGAGCAAGGATCACCAACTGCGGCACCTAATACTGCGGCATTTAACGCATCCCAGGGCTGGTCACAACAAAATGCGAATATGGAACGGAAGTAAGGTACAACAATTAAAACATATATGTATAAAAGCATGACAGAGGTAAGTGTAAAAAGGGTAAATACCTGAACCTACCATGTCATTACCATCTCGTGAACTTAATCGTACCTTATTATCTTTTCCCATTTTTCAATAAAAGTTATAGTCACTTTATTACGTACATACATAGGAAACTCATCAAGTTCATTACCATATAACTTACTTACCTTACATAACATAATCCGGCCCCTTATGGAGGCACGCCTATACTGCCCGGCCCAATCTGGGACGCGATAAAGTCACATAGGTCTGCCCATAAAGGTATCTTGCCGCCCATTCTCGACGCGATAAAGTCATATAGTCCGCCCATAAAGGTATCGCCCGCCCATTCTGGACGCGTAATGTCATATAGTCTACCCATAAAGGTATACTGCCCGGCCCATTCCTGGAACGCGGTAATGTCATATAGTCTGCCCATAAAGGTATACTGCCCGGCCCATTCCAGGGACGCGGTAATGTCATATAGTCTGCCCATAAAGGTATACTGCCCGACCCATTCCTGGGACGCGGTAATGTCATATAGTATGCCCATAAAGGTATACTGCCCGGCCCATTCCTGGGACGCGGTAATGTCATATAGTCTGCCCATAAAGGTATACTGCCCGGCCCATTCTCGACGCGTAATGTCATATAGTCCGCCCATAAAGGTATCTCGCCGGCCCATTCTCGACGCGTAATGTCATATAGTCTGCCCATAAAGGTATACTGCCCGACCCATTCCTGGGACGCGATAATGTCATATAAAAATCCGGGAATTTAACCCAACGTACTACGTACCTCTACTCCTTTAAACAGAATGACTCTTTTTCAAATAAAACTTCCAAGATACTATCAACCGTAGTATCAAGTCATATCTACTTTTCAAGACAAGTCACAATACCTTTTAGAAATACATTTACCGGCTTCTAAATCACGTGACTTCTTTCTTAAAACCTCAAGCAATTGGTACCTTTAAAACAATTTGCCCTTCTTTATTTCAAGTCATTCTTTGTTTATATTACTAGAAAACCATTCTCTTAATCTTCCATAAAGTTATTATAACCAACTTCCCATAAAGCCGTTATACTAACTTTATGCCTTAGACTAATTCATTCTTTTATAACCAGGAGACTTATACTTTCAAATCAAGTTACGTAACTTTTAAAATACTTCAAGTCTCTTAACCTTAGAAATCAAGTTTCTTAACTTAGAATTTAAAGTCTCTTATCTTTAGAATATCAAGAAATCCATTCTTTCCAAATCATGTATTCTATACAATTAAATCAAGTCATTTCTTCCTTTAGAAATCAAGTCCCATAACTTGAAAAATAAAGTTTCTTAACCTTTTAAGAATTCAAGGTTCATAGTCTTAAAAACTTCATACGTAAACTCTTTTAAATTAAGTAACATATACTTTGGTGCGTTGTGAATAAGTTATACTTATTTATAACGATCCTATTCAAGTAGCCATGATCTAGAAAATGTAATACAATTTTGTCTTATCTTAGTTTCTATGCAGATGGAGAATTCTACTCATTTTAATATAATCAATTGTCATTACATTTTCCTTTATTAACGCTGCAATGGCTTGTTCGATACTTATTCTCATTTGTGTCAGAAAATTAGCCAAGTCAACTTGGCTTCAAATACCTCCTAACGACTCTTACCAACATCCCCCATAAGACTTGGTAAGAACTTAGGATAACCTAGACATAACCTTTACATAGAGTAAATCACATACATACCTCTTAACTTCTAAGAGTAAGAGGGAACATGAAATATTACCACATGTATATTCCATACGTAGAATCATGCCAAAAGAAGGAAGAGGTTCACATACCTCGCGACGATTATCGACAAGTAGCAAAATGCTCCAAAGTACTTCCACCTTGATAGCTATTCCATCATTCAAGTAGAATACGCTATACTTAGTACTTCAACCTATAATGGCCATAATACGTCCATTAACTTCTTACTTTAGACGTATAATATTATAAGTGCAAAGTCACTAAATTCTACGGAAAATCGGACATCACTTCCTTTGTTTCTACATACTTTGCCACCTTTTTCAAGGCCGAATTCAATAACCAAACACGCCACATTTAAGGCCCAACAATGCAATTAACAATAGGGGATTACACGCCTACTAGACGTGTAAAATTCCGCCCCACAATTGATATCAAACTAATTCAACTACAAGTGTAAATCCGACAACTTGAGATACAACAACACCAATTCTTATCCAATTTCCTTTTCAATCCAAATTGTTAGCATAACATGATATCAAGTCGCAATCGCTTATAACTACTACAATCTTCAAGTAAGTAACATGCGACGATTCTAAATACGACCAAATTGTAATCCAACTTCAAATGGCTAATATGTCATTTCGGATTTTAGGCTACAACCATCCATATCACTTATAAATCTTCAACACATATACATCATGCTAGTAAAATGTAAGGCTAACAACAATATAATCTTGTAACACTTTAAGAGAACAAGATTGTTACCTCAACGAGTCTTAATCCAAAGTCGCTCCTTAGCAACTTAGAGCCTCTTCTTGACACCTCAATCCGCCACTTGAGACCCTTAGAATATCACAAACAACTTCCCTTAAATCTTCCAATCAAAACCTAGAAAAGCAACTAGGTTTTCACCTTGCGACTAATACGAAAACGCTATTTTTCCGGGATCTTTCTATTGAGATACCCTTACAATACCCTCATGAACCTTGGTTTAAAGTGTGGAGCTTATTGGACAACAAACAAATTTTTTTCTTTTTCTTTCTTGTAGAACCCGAGAGCTCCTAGTAGTGTGTTTCCAATTTCTTGAAAATTTGGCTAAGTATAGAAGTTGTCTTGCTACTAGTATCCTTATATAGCAACATGTAATAGCAACATGTAGGGCTAAGATTAATACATATGTGTGGTTTGGATGCATCTCTTTTAAATATCAAGCTATGTGGTCCCATTGACCAAGTCAATATTATCAAGCTCTACAACTTGCAAGACTTGTCATCTTAAAATGGTCAAATGACCCTTATACCCATGTTGATTTTCGTCCAAGCTCATTTAAGGGGGGTGACACATGTCGCCCTCCCATTCGTCACAACATTTCATTTTCCGACAATTCCATAATTCCGACAAATTTTTACTAGACTCAAATCTTAACATTTTTGAGTTCTTACGTACGTTCTTATAACCATGTCCTGAAAATTCGAGGTGTAACATCCATACCTCCCCGATATCTAGTTAGTCTTTACCAATTCCTGGTAATCTAAAATCATTCTAGGCAACACGCGTCTGACCCTCATACATAACTCTGTATAGATGTATGTCACAATACCAACTATACTATAATCATTACCAACCTGGCTACGCAATCCACATAGTCTTTCCTGGGTCACTGCTGCCTTTCTCGTAGCTGTAATCAACATAACTCGTTAGGGAGAGACGACCCTAACAACACAGCTCTATCGCACGATCTCAGAGTGAGAAGAATGGGAACCAAATCCTAAATGGCCTGCAACCTCCTGATTATAGATGTGGTGCACAACACACCGATAATCAAGACTTTACTAGACACGGTCTGTAGACACTTTACGAGGACTACCTACTCTGATACCACTTTTGTCACGATCCGACCCCGGGCCGCGACTGGTGCCCTACCTGGGCACCCTTCTAATCATACAACATAAAAAACTGCGGAAGATAAATAACACTTTTTTTAAACCAAGGCCAAGCCGATAAGGCTGTCATAACATAAAAATTACCCGAAAGGGTCTACACTGTTTAACAATTTAAAAACAACTCTAGCTACCCAACCCACATGAATACGCACTTAAGATTGGAACAATACTATGACGACAAGGCCCCGCTGCACTTCGAATATACATAGCCATGACAACCGAACATTGGAGCCATCTCAAAATCTGAACCAGGGATCCTAAGCTCATGGATCCACAATCGTACCTAAACTCGCGACATTTAACGCAGCTCGGGCGGGGCCGCATAACAAAAATTTCGAATATGGAACGGAAAAATAAGGTACATGAAACAAATCATAATCATAAAAGAATGGCGGGCAAGTATAAAAGGGTACATACGGATCCTACCGTGTCATTACCATCTCGTGAACTTAATCGTACCTTATTATCTTTTCCCATTTTTCAATAAAAGTTATAGTCACTTTCTTACGCATATACTTAGGAAAAATCATTAAGTTCATTACCATATAACTTACTTATCTTTCATAACATAATCCGCCTTTATGAGGGACGATATACTACCCTACCAACTGGGACGCGATCAAGTCACACAAATATCAAAGCGTGCCCGTGGAATCCCCATCACCGCCGATACCATAAGTGTAACATATAACCACGTGACGCGCGCGTGGCATCCTACCTCACCGCTTCGCATACATAAACAATACATATATATATCTCCTGCCCGTGTAATACCACATCACTGCCGACAGTCACAGGTGTAACATATACAACACACACACACACATATATATATATATATATATACACACATATATATATATATATATATAACGTGGCCGCATGCCCTAATCCTCATCGTATAAGCGTGGCCATAACGTGCCTCGGCATCCTCATCAGAGGCGCAGTCTTCGCGGGAGCCACCATGGAGTAATAATATAACATGCCGGAATCCTCATCGTGGGTACATGTCTTCATGGGAGCTAGCCCATGGAGTAATAGTCGACATAGCATGGTCGCGTGCCGGAATCCTCATCGATAAGCACGGCCATGGGTAATAAACAACCGGGAATCTAACCCGCCTCACGGTCACATGCCGGAATCCCACATCGTATAAGATGTCCAAGGATCAATCATAATGGAAGCATACCGTGGAATCCCACATCACCGCTTCAGACGCCCAAGCAAACTTACAACAAGCGATCGGCCCTCCAACCGAGAGTCACGACAACGTAAACATATAATACTTGCACTCAAATCTATCACAAGCAAACATAGGCAAGTTCATTAAACCTTCGACTTTCCATTTTTATAAACTCATGGCACTTTCGTTTCACACATAGAAATCCGAATTTAACCCAAAGTACTACGCACCTCTACTCCTTTAAAATGACTCTTTTTCAAATAAAACTTCCAAGATATTAATAACCGTAGTATCAAGTCATACTTACTTTTCAGGACAAGTCACAATACCTTTTTAGAAATACAATTATAGGCTTCTAAATCACGTGACTTCTTTCTTTAAAACCTTAAGCAATTGGTACCTTTAAAACAATTTGCCCTTCTTTATTTCAAGTCATTTCTTTGCTTACATTATCAAGAAAACCATTCTTTTAATCTTCCATAAAGTTGTTATAACCAACTTCCCATAAAGCCGTTATAACTCTTTATGTCTTAGACAAATTCATTCCTTTTATAACCAAGAGACTTATACTTTCAAATCAAATCACATAGCTTTCAAAATACTTCAAGTCTCTTAACTTTTAAGAAAACAAGTTTCTTAACTTTAGAAATCAAGTCTTTCCAAATCAAGTATTCTATACTTGTAAATCAATTCATTTCTTCCTTTAAGAATCAAGTCCCATAACTTGAAAAATAAAGTCTCTTAACTTTTAAGAATTTGAGATCCATAGTCTTAAAACTTCATACGTAAATTCTTATAAGTTAAGTAACATATACATTGGTGCGTTGTGAATAAGTTATACTTATTTATAACGATCTTATTCAAGTAGCCATGATCTAGAAAATGTAATACAATTTTGTCTTATCTTAGTTTCTATGCAGATGGAGAATTCTACTCATTTTAACATAATTGATTATCATTACATTTTCCTTTATTAACGCTGCAGTGGCTTGTTCGATACTTATTCTCATTTGTGCCGTAACTTAGCCAAGTCAACTTGGCTCCAAAATACCTCCTAACGACTCTTACCAACATCCCCCATAAGACTTGGTAAGAACTTAGGATAACTTAGACATAACCCTTACGTAGAGTAAATCAACATACATACCTCTTAACTTCTAAGAGTAGAAGGAATCATGAAATAATACCACATGTATATTCCATACATAGAATCATGTCAAAAGAAGGAAGAGGTTCACATACCTCGCGACGATTATCGACAAATAGCAAAATGCTCCGAAGTACTTCAACCTTGATAGCTATTCCATCCTTCAAGTAGAATCCACTATACTTAGTACTTCAACCTAAAATGGCCATAATACGTCCATTAACCTCTAGCTTCGAACGTAGAATATTCTAAGTGCAAAGTCACTAAATTCTACGGAAAATCGGGCAGCACTTCCTTTGTTTCTACATACTTTGCCACCTTTTTCAAGGCCGAATACAATAACCAAACACGCCACATTTAAGGCCCAACAATTCAGCTAACCAAAGGGGATTACACGCCTTAACATGGCGTGTAAAATTCTGCCCCACAAATTAATATGAAACTAGTTCCATAATTAAAGCCATTCTCGGCTAACATAAACAAAAACTCAAAGTCTTTTCCAATTCTTTTAATCCAAATTCTTAGGTCTAACATGTTATATAGTCATAAACAACTTCAACAACTATAATTCCTTCCTTATATAACATGTGACGACTTAAACTAATAATCCAATAGAATTGAAATCTCAAGGGCTAAACATGCTAGTTTTTCGGATTAGGGTTCCAATATCCCTAACACTTATCAACTTCATATATAAACATCATGCTTGCTAATATCCATAGCTACAACAATAAGTAATCTCAATTACTAAAACGACAAGAATTATACCTTTACAAGCCCTTAAAATTTCCAAGATTCAAAGTCGCTCCTAGCAATTCTTAGCTCCTTTCCTTTACGCTCCAATCCGCAATTTGAAGCCTTTAGAAGCTCACAACCAACTTCTCTTCCATTTCCAATCAAAACCTATGAAAATGCCTTAGGGTTTCGCCTTGCAACTAACGTGAAAACGCCGTTTTTCCGAAATCTTTCTATTGAGATATCCTTAAAATACCCTTAGGGACCTTGGGTTAAAGTCTTGTGGCTAATGGACAAAAATTACAAAATATTTGTGTGGATAAGGTGCTAAACCCGAGAGCACATTCAAGCACAAGAACAAGGTCTCAAATTTTTCTAAGTGTTGTGAGCTAAGTCTTGCTACTAAGGATGATATATAACACATTGTAGGGTCTAGATTACAACACATGGTAAGTTTGGATGAAAGGGATCAAGCCAAGTGGCTCTTGACTTAGTCAACAATGTCAAGCTCAAGCTTAGCAAGACTTTCTCATCTTTACAATGGTCAAATGACCCTTTTGCCCTTGCATCAATTTCGACCAAGCCATGTGGGGGGGGGGGGGGGTGCCACGTGTCGCCCTCCCATTCGTCCATAAAATTCCGTAACCCTCGTGGGCCCCACAAAACGTAAAATTCCTCGGGGGGCCCCACATGACCAAATCCGTAAAAATAAATTTCCATAATGATAATAAGTTCCATATTCTTCAAATAATGCATTTTGAAAATCCAAATTCTCCTCAACGAACATTTTTCCTTTCCGACGTTCGGAAGATTTTCCGTCGGAAAAACAATTCTTCCTTTCGTACCAATTTCAAGTCTTGAGTTCCTTATGTACATTCTCTTAAACATGACCTGGAGTTACGGGGTGTAACACACGTGACCAAATCCGAAAATAAAATTCTATAATTCCGATAAATTCCATAAGTCTTAAATAACGAATTTGAGAACCCAATTCTCATTAACAACCATTTTTTCTTCCCGAGGTTCGGAAGGATTTTCCTTAAAAATAATAATTCTTTCCTTCGTTCAAATTTTCAAGTCTTGTTTCCTTACGTACATTCTTATATACTCGCCCTGGAATTACGGGGTGTAACAATAACTGTATCCAGCTATTACTCGCGAATGAATGACCTATGGGATGAGATAGACTCAATTGTACTATCACCTACATGTGATTGTGATAGTCCTAGAGAATATATACAACATTTATCAAATCAGAGACTATTTGAATTCCTTATGGGACTCAATGATAGTTACAATCAAGCAAGGAGTCACATCTTGTTGATGTCACCGACTCCTAGTGTGAATCACGCTTATGCTCTGATAACACAAAATGAAAGTCAGAAACTGATCACAGGAGGAGAATCTGGTGAACCAATGACTATTGTCACGCCCCGAACCCCGGGCCCGTGACTGGTGCCCTACCTGGGCACCCTTCTACCTTAACAACACAAGTAAACTGCGGAATTTAAATAACACCTCATTTTTTTTTTCAAAACCAACATACGTGCAAGGGCAAAGCCGACAAGGCTGCCATATAATATACATAATAAAAAGACACTACACTGCACATGAGTCCAATCCCACATATGAATACAGACCTCTAAGAGTTATACTGAACTATGACGGGACAAGGCCCCGCCGTACCCATAATCGCATAAAGCACAGATCAAGGATCTATACCAAAAGATAAACTCAATGAGCAGGAGCTATCCAAAACTCGGCGGTCCTACACTGCAGATCACCAAATGCGTACCTAAACTCGCGCAGATTAACGCAGCCCCAAGGAGGTCGATCTGAAGAATGTACCAAGTATGTGAAACAATAAAATATCAGAATGAAATCATAACATTTAACAAAACAGAGACATGTATGATAGCCAACCTACGATACACAATACATAAGTTAGCCTTATCAAGTCGTGGACGATGCCTCAAAGTCATTACTCAAATATAACCACGGGTCTCACGCCCATAATATCAATCATGCCCGTGGAATCCTTCTCACCGCTGATCCATGAAATAATACAACATCGAAGCATAATCGAACCTTACAATCATGAGAGTAATGCAATCCTTTTTATCTTTTAAGTTATGACTTTAACAATGAGAATTATCGCTCCACTTTAATTTATAACCACACCGCACTTTTCATTAATGAAATCACTACCGCTTTCAAAACATGAAGCGCCGCGATGCTGTGGTCAACCACCCTACGTTATAATGCAATCTATCATAGGACTATTTCACCGCAGCGGACTATTTCACCCGCTTAGGTCGTGAGGACCCGAATGAGTCATCGACACGATACTCGCATCACGAATAGCTAATCCATGGCTTATATATATCCGGTAATTTAACCCGCCCGAGTCAAATCGACCCGCGAAACAGTGTGTACCACTCACCCCCATGGGGAGCTAACCCATGGTATCCTTGAAACAAGTTACCGGCCCTTTATGGAGGGACGCGAAGATGTGGAGATATGACACTTGCACGAATGTCTATATGAGTAACCCATATGCAAGCAAACCAAGGCAAAACCATGCCTTTAGACAAATCAAGACAATTACCATGCCTTTCTGTTATACCCCGTATTTCCAGAGTATGTACGTGAGGCGTGCACGACAAAATTTGAGCCTTAAGTAGGCAAGGGACGAAACTTTTGTTCACAACCCACGAAAAGAATTGTTTTCCGACGAAACGTTTTCCAAACTTTGCGAAGGGAAAATTACGGTTGCAACATTTATAATTTTGCGGATTTTTCCGAGAGATGAAATATTTTGGACCAACGAGATGGTGACACTTGTCACCCTCAAGTGGACGACAAAGTGAGACATCTTGGCACGTTTTTTGCCTTTATTTTGGTCAAGGGTTAGGTAGGATATTTTTGTGTGGTAGATGGATAAGGTACACTTGCCCAAATCCTCACCCTACACTTGCCCACCACTTGTCTTGATCTTGGCCATTGATTGGCCTATAAATACCCCTCAAATGCAAGACTTATTCTTCATCCACAAATCATTTTCCAAGTCTAAAAATCCTCTCCCCCTTAGTGTAGTTTTCGTCCAAGGTTCCCCTCCCCCTTTGAGAAGCCTTGGCCGAAACCAACCCCCCCCCCCCCTTCCTTGAGTTGTTTTCGTAAAATACACCCCCCCCCTTGGTAGAAAAGTATTCTCCAAGTATTGTTACTATTCCAAAATACCTTGGCCCAAATACCTTGTAGTATTCCAAGGTTACACCTATACTAAAAGCCCAGAAATACTATTATACTTCCCTTCAGTCACAAAAACGAAACCCTAAGGAAAATCTTCATAGTCGGTTGAAGTGTTAAGTAGAAGTTGTGTAGAACTTCTAAGGGTTTCTTGGAGCGAATTGGAGCGTTCAGAATTGGAGCTAAACCTTGCTCAGGATCGACATTTAATCTTGGATAATTTTGGGCTTATCGAGGTAAATAATCCTATCCTTCTAGTGTAATTGGAGATTACATATTGTAGTGGTATAGAAATAAGTATAAGATACATAGAAGGATATTTCAGAAGAGAATTGAACTGTAATAGAAGGATATTACAGAAGAGAATTGAATTGAAATCACATCAGAAGAATATTAAGATTAAGATCGAATCAGATTTACATAGATGTATTTACTGAGACTTGTGTAGTTTGGCGGTAGGAAGTCTGCCCAATTTTCCGTAGAATAAGGAATCAGATCTAGAATTATTCTGCAGAGTAGTCTAGACGTTGATAGACTTGTACCGTTATAGGTTGAAATCGCAAGTAGCGTATTCTACTCGAAGGGTGGAAAGGGCTAGCCTGACATGATGCTGGAGCGCTTTGCTAATAGTCGATAATCGTCGCAAGGTATGTGATTCTTCCTATCCTCTTGAGCATGATATTTTAAAAAGAATATATATATAGTACCAGACGACGCGTGTGTTAACTGAACGTGGTTTTACTTGATGTCTTTTGACTTGAGTTTTAAATAATAAGAGTCTTGAAGTATTTCAAAAGAATTAAAAATCGCTTTTGAAAGAAGAGTAATACTTTTTGAAAGTTTAAGAGTTATACTAGCTTTATGGGAAGTTAGGTATAACAACTTAAGAGAGATAAAAAGAATGGTTTATTGACTTTAGAAGTTAAGAGACTTGATCTTAAAAGATAAGCGACTTGACTTAATTGAATTGATATGAATTTTGTTAAAAAGTGTGAAACCTCATTCGTGAGTAATGAGTACTTGGTTTTTTTTAAAGAATAATGTTTTACTGATTTTGGAAATGAGAATAAGTATCGAACGAACCACTGCAGCGTTAATAAAGGGAAATGTATTGACAAGTAAGTAATTATATTAAAACCAAAAGAGAAACCTCCATCCGCATAAGCTAAGATAAGAAAAAATTGTATTACATTTCCTAGATCATGGCTGCTTTAATAAGGATTGTTATAAACAAGAATAACCTACTCACACATAAGGCATATGCTACTCAAATTGTTTTAAAAGAGAATTATGTTATTAAGTGATTAAGACTATGAACTACGAAACCTTTCGAAAATGAGAAACTTGAGTATTTGAAATTAGGCAAACTTGAACTTTTGGAAAAGAATGTTGTTACTTGACTTTAAGAAGGAAAATGTTTTGGTTTAAGAAGAAGGGCATAATATTGCCTTAGTTGATTTTAAAAGGAAAACATGGTATTATCTTAATCTGCCTTAAAAGAGCGTTTAAACGTTATGGTCAATTCTATACCGCTCACAGGATTAACCGAATGTATTTCACACGACACCGCGTTCACGTGATGAACCGAATGTATTTCACACGACACCGCGCTCATGGGATGAACCGAATGTATTCCACGCGATACCTATCGAGTCCCATGAGATGGGCCGAGATACGCGATTCCTATCGAGTCCCACGAGATGGGCCGAGACATGTCGCGATACCTATCGAGTCCCACGAGATGGGCCGAGATATGTCGATTTCTATCGAGTCCCATGAGATGGGCCGAGACATGTTCGATACCTATCGAGTCCCACGAGGGCCGAGACATGTGTGATACCCATCGAGTCCCATGAGATGGGCCGAGACATGTGCGATACCCATCGAGTCCCACGAGATGGGTCGAGACATGTGCGATACCCATCGAGTCCCATGAGATGGGCCGAGACATGTGCGATACCCATCGAGTCCCACGATGGGCCGAGACACGCGATACCTATCGAGTCCCACGAGATGGGCCGAGACATGTGCGATACCTATCGAGTCCCATGAGATGGGCCGAGACATGTGCGATTCTATCGAGTCCCACGACGGGCCGAGACATGTATTCCATACGATTCCTATCGAGTCTCATGAGACGAGCCGAGACATGTATTCCACACGATTCCACCTCGAGTCCCATGGGATGGGCCGAGACATGTTATACGATCACACGATTTATACCTAGATCGCCAAGTGAGGAAGGAGTTCCACGCACGAGGGATGACTTTGAGGCGTGAGTCCCCGACTTGATACGATGCTTTTATGTTGCGAATCAGTAGTTTTGTTATCATACATGTCTCCTATTTTATTTGCATCGTTATGATTTCATTTATAGTATTTTTCAGTTTCACATACTTGGTACCTTTGTAATCGACCTCCTCTGGGGCTGCTCATGCCGCATGGTGAGGTACACCAGCTTGTTGATCCTCGCCTTAGGATCACGATTGGCAGATTAGGAAGCTCCGTTTCTCGGAGGCTTATCTGCATGTTTCCGAGTTGTAGGTTCTTGTACATTGAGTGGTATGGCGGGCCCTCTCGTCATAGGTGTTGTTACATTCTTAGAGGTCTGTAGTAATCGCGCAAGTGTGGTTTGTGTGCGGATGTAACTGCTTCAAGATTTTTATATATATATGCCGGGTGGCAACCTTTCTCGATAATGCTTTCACTTCATATTGTTTCATGTATTGTTTTATATTCCGCTGATTACTCTGATGTATGTATCACTAGTGTGCCCGGGGTAAGGCACCAGTCACGGGCCCGGGATCGGGTCGTGACACTTTATTTTTGTCATAAACCAAGACAATACCATGCCTTTCCTTTTTACACAAACCAAGACAATACCATGCCTTTACACAAACCAAGACAATTACCATGCCTTCTTTTCACATAAACCAAGACAACTACCATGCCTTCTTTTTACATAAACCAAGACAAATACTTATTCAAGCAAGTCAAAATACTATCAAGGCGCAAATAGAATAGTTTTCATTTAACAAGCCAAAGTACTTATCAAGGCACAAATAGCATAATTCTCATTTAACAAGACAAAGTACTACGTACGTACATCCTTTTCAAAAATCTCCTTCTTATGTAAAACCCCAAGATACTAACACTCGTAGTATCAAGGCGTGTCTATTTTTTTAAGTAAGTTACTACACTTTTTAGAAACTCATTTCAAAGCTTGAAACCAAGTAACTTCAAATTTTCACAATCTAGGCAACTTATGCCCATTAATCAAAATAGACAACTTTCTTAACCTTCCATAAAGCCGTTATAACCAACTTCCCATAAAGCCGTTATAACCCTATATGGTTTTAGACCACCTTTTTATATCCAAGAGACTTACACTTTTAAAACCAAGTATCACATACTTACAAATCAAGTTTCTTAACTTTCAAAATACTTCAAGTCTCTTAATCTTTAGAAATCAAGTTTCTTCTACTTTTAAATTCAAGTAACTCACACCTTTAAAACAAGTTACTTCCCTTTAAATCATGTAATTTCTCCTCTTTTAAATCACTTAAATAAATCACTCATTTGACTCCCCTAAAGTCATTATAACAACCTTTAGGTTTTGGAACTAAGGCACTAGCCAAAAGGTTTGGAAACCACTTCCTTTTCAAGACTCTTGTCACGACCCATTCCGGGGCCCGTGACTGGTGCCTTACCGGGGCACCCAAGTAGACATACATCAGAGTAATCTGAATATAAAACAAGACATGAAATAATTGTAAATTGAGACACGCTTTATCCGAGAAAAGTCGCTTTCGATATATATATATAAAGAGTGAACGCTACATCCCAACTTTACAAATACGACTGCACTTAGGAATGTAAACAACTATGGCGGATAGGCCCGCCATACCCTCAATGTACATATATCTACAACATCGGGAGAACCATACCAAAAGTCGAGCCTCCGGAGAAGATGGAGCTCGACACCAAAGCAAAGATCCTAAGGATGCGGATCTAGCACTGCACTTACCGCAGATTTAACGCAAGTCGGCGAGGTCAAGATAACAGTACCAAGTATGTGAAATCAGAACGCATTTAAATGAAATCATATCAATTTAAAACCGCTTTTACAAATATGTAAACAAACAAGGTAACCGCACATAGTGCCACATCACAAACAAGAGCAATAAGAGGTAAATCGTAATGTCTCTTTCTAGGCTGCGAATGATCAAGAAGGCCAATCGCCCATAGTATCATTAAGCATGCCCAACTCGACTCGCACCGCATAGGCCACTCACGCAGGCGCGCATGAGGTATTCCCGCATCGAGGGTAGTTACTCATCCATCGCCCCGACTCGTAGTCCGCGTGGCCACATAGATCGCATGGCCACAAGGACCGCACACTAACTCGAACTCTCGTAGCTCCATAGGCCCCGGGACCCGCATGAGGTATTCTCGAATCATAGTCACACGCATCGCCTGAGCTATACCGCGTACGGAGGCGCTTTAACCCCTGTGATCATGTCAAGAGGCGAGTGATATAATACTAACGTAACAGCTTATCGTTAAACAACATAAGCACAATAAGAATAACCTCTTTACACAAATGTTTACAAGATACTAACACACATAGCATCACAATATATCTACTCAACAAACCATCTTATTATACTTTCCGTAATCAATACAAGTCTTTCATAAACACATAAGTAAACTGCCTTTTATCTTTCTTAAGTCGTTATACCTAACTTCCCATAAAGCTAGTATAACTCTTAAGCTTTTGTTTTAAAAACAAATATTCTTCTTCTTTCAAAAATGATTTATAATTCTTTTGAAAAGACTTTAAGATTCTTATTATCTGTGCTTAAGTCAAAAGACATTGCCGTAAACTACGCCCGCTAACACACGCACGCTCACCGCATATATATATATTTTAAAATATCATGCTCAAGAGTATAGGAGAATCACATACCTCCCCCGAAATCCACCGCCAAGTCGAGTATGTCACAAGCAGAATCAACCTATAATAGTCAGCACGCCTATCAATGTCTAGACTACTCAGAGACTATTCTAAGCGCAGGTTCTTTATTCTACTTGAAATTGGGCAGCACTTCACCAGTCAAGCTACACAAGTTCATCAGAATACAAATTCTATGTAAGTACAATTCAATTCTTCTTTATTATACTCGATGTGATTTCAGTCCAATACTCTTCAGATTATCCTTCAAAGTGTAATTACGCTCAATTCTCTTCTTTAATATCCTTCTATGTGTTTTATACTTATTTATATACTTCTACTGCATGTATTCTCCAATTACAATAAGGATAAGATTATTTACCTCGATAAGCCCAATATTATCCAAGTTAAATGTCGATCCCGAGCAAGGTTTAGCTCCTAATTTGTATCGCTCCGATAGTCTAAGAAACCCTGTAAGTTTCTAACAACTTCTACTTAAATACTATACGGATTTGGGGCTAGGGTATTTAGGAATAGTAACTATACTTGGAAGACAACTTTTCTACCAAGGAGGGGGTAGGTTTCGGCTAGGACTCAAGGAAGGGGGAGAAGAGCTTGGACTAAAAGCCATATAGGAGGGATTTTTCAAGACTTGGAGAATTGATTTGTGGATGAAGAAAACCTTCAAGTTAGGGGGGTATTTATAGGCCAACCAATGGCCAAGATGAAGCCAAGTGGTAGGCAAGTTGTTATACCCCGTAGTTGCAGGGTATGTATGTGAGGACGTACGTACGAGAGTACGGCAGAAATTTTGAAAAGAAAGAAAGATGTGAGTTTTCGACGGAAAAGTTTCCGGTTATTTGTGAAGAAAAAGGTTCATAACGGGAATTGGATTCTGTGATTTGGTATTTGACTTCATAGATTATATTAGAATTTTGAGATTTTATTTTCTGAATGGTCACTGGGCCCACTAAGAAATTTACGCCAAGGGGCCCGCTTGTTTTTGAGATTTCAATTTGGATATTTTCTAAGACGAAATATTCGGGCGAATCGGGGCGACACGTGTCACCCCACGTGGCACCCTTGGCCGATTTTTACCTTTGTGCACAACACCTTGCTAGAGTCGCTTTCGACTAAACGCTTACAGAATTTCAAGTGCGGAAAATTCCGCCATGTCGCTTTGTATTTTTATGATTTTTCCGAGAGACTAAACATTCTCGACCAACGGAGGGTGATACGTGTCACCCTCACAACGGAAGACGCAAGCACTCGCCGAATCGGCGGGCAAGTCAGGCTAGATATTCGTGTAGATATTTGCAGGGTTTTGCGAGTAGGTCTAGGTGCACTTGGCTTGATCTCGCCTTACACTTGCCTTGCACATGGCTTGATCTTCGCCATCGTCGCCTTGGTTTTGCTATAAATACCCTCCTCGTGAAGACTTATTCATTCACCTCACTTTGTCTAAGTCTTGAAATCCCTCCTCCTCTAAGTAGCTCTCGCCCTAAGCCTCCCCTCCTCCTCCCCGCGCCTTTGGCCGGAATGGTTCCCCCTCAGGTGCTAGCCATGGGGTACCCCAGCCTAGTTGTTTTCGCATAATACCCCTTTGTGGTATAGAAATACTCCCCTAGTATTGTTATAATGCCCAAAATACCTTAGCCTTGTACCTTGTAGTATTCCAAAGATACCTCTCTTACGTAGAGTCCGAAATACTACCTTTTGTCCTTTTAGTCTCAAACCAAACCCTAAGGAAATCTTCATACTGGTCAAGATTTTGAGCAGGTTGGTTAGAACTTCTAAGGGTTGTTTGAGTGGTTTGAGCGCACTGAGTTGAGCTAAACCTTGCTCAGATCGACATTATAACTTGGATAATTTTGGGCTTATCGAGGTAATTATCTTCCTCTATTGTAATTGGAAATTACATGCTTGTTAGAATATATAGTCAAGTATACTATATACGGAACTATACTTAGTATTCGCAAATGTCTTTTGACTTAAGCCCAAGAATAAAGAATCAATCGAATCAGATTTACATAGATCAGTATTGCAGAGACTTTGTGTAAGACATCGAGTAGAATTGTACACGCCCTGTTAGACGTAAACCCCGGTTGGCTTGCAGTCACCGATAGAGAGAGATTTACGCTGTCATGTGGGAGGTCACTAATTTTCTATAGAAAGATGTAAACTTGTGTTTTGGGGTTAATAGACGCCATGACCTTTATAGTGAAAGTACTAAGAGTAGCGATTCTACTCGATGGAGTGGAAAGCGGCTAGTGCGTCAGAAGATTGGAGCATTTTGCTTATTGTCGATAAATCGTCGCGAGGTATGTGAACCTCTTCCTATCTTTTCTAGCATGATTGTTGTGAACTATGTAGTGCAGACGATACGTGCTAAGTGATTTGTCGGTTTAAAACATGTGCGTTATAATAGCTTACGGGAAGTTAGTTATAACGACCTTATGTAAGTGAAAATGGTTTATCGACGTTAGAAGTTAAGAGACTTGATCTTATAAGATAAGAGACTTAACTTATTTGTTTTAACGTGGATGTTTGTGTGAAACCTCATTCGCGAGTAATGAGTACTGGTTTTTAAAGTGGATAATGTTTTACCGATTTCGAATCGAACGCATCGGCGCATCACCGCAGCTAATAAAAGGAAAATGTATTGAATAATGACGTGTATTAAAACCAAGAGAAACCTCCATCCGCATAAGCTAAGATAAGACAAAATGATATTACATTTTCTAGATCATGGTCATTGAATAAGATCGTTATAACAAGAATAAACTACTCACATATATGACATAGGTTACTCAATTGTTCTAAAAAGGAATCAAGTGATTAAGTTTGGGAACTATGAAACCATTTGAAAATAAAGCTCGAGTAATCAAACTAGGCAACCGGAACTTAGGAAAAGAATGTTACTTGGTTTTGAAAAGGAAGGTGGTCATTCTAATACTACGTATCGTGACTTTTATAAAAGAAATGGATCTCTTTTAAAAGAACTTAACGATGTAGTACTTCAGTTAAAACCCGACTTTGGCATAAAACGAAAGTACTTTGAGTCAGGGAAAAACGCTTGTTGTCGCGAAACTCGCCTATGCTTGTTGTCGGAAACTCGCCTACGCTTGTTGTTGTGAAACTTGCCTATGCTTGTGATGATAGCCTTTGTTGCAAGTGTGGTATTTCGCGTTACCGCCTCTCGATGCAGGCCTGGCCGACTTGTCGAGAACTTACTCGACGCGTCCGGGCGTGACGGAGAATTCCACGTATGTTTCATTTTGATTATCGCCTTGTTGTTGATGTCACATGGACATGTCTACACCGACGCAGACCCGGCACGCGTTACGCGGCCGTTGATTACCCGATATATCATATCGTGGTTACACGGACATGTCTACACCGAGGTAGAATTACGGTACGCGTTACGCGCAGGTTGATCACCCAAAGATATTATTGTTGACGTCACACGGACGGTTCACACCGAGGTAGAATTCCGGCACGCGCTCGGGCATTGTATTATTGTTGCATCACGGACACGCCTACACCGATGCACTCCGGCACGCGCCACGACGCGAATACGATTGACGTCGCGGGCGTGAGACCCATAGTTATATTTCCGAGTGACGACTGAGGCGAGTCCCCGATCGATATGACCGCTTATGTCGCGAATCGTAGTCAAGTTATCATACACGCCTCTCGCTTTATATAGACTAGTATGATTTCATTACGTGATTTGTTACGCTTTCACATACTTGGTACTGCAGATCGACTCCTTCGGGCCGCTCATGCCGCAGTAGAGGTACATCGGCCGTGGATCCCCGCCTTAGGATCAAGTCAACAGATTGGAAGCTCCGCTTTTCTGAGGCTTATCTTTTGCATGTGTTCTCGAGTCAGGTTCTTGTACATTCGTGGTATGGCGTGGCCCCGTCCCGCCATAGTCGCTGTAAATCTTAGAGGTCCAGTAGATCGCAAGTGTGGTTGTAAAGGATTAAACTTCAGTGTTTTATGTATATACCAAGGCAACCGCTTTGGTTGGCCTGCTTATTATTATATCTTTTGTTTCATGACTCATGTTTTATTTTCCGCCGGTTTTCTCGATGTCAGATCACCAGTGGTGCCCGGATAGCGCATCAAGAACGCCCCGAACGGTCGTTACAAAAGTGGTATCGTGAGCGCTTAATCTCTGAAAGTGTCTACGCACCGCGTCTAGCAGAGTCTTGATTATCGCGTGTCGTGCACCACATCTATAATCGTGAGGCTATAGGACATTTAGGATCGTTTCATTCTTCTCATTCCGAGATCGCGCCTGTAGAGTTGTAAGTCGGACCCTCCGACGTATCTCGCTTTGTACCGCTTATGCCTCCGCCAAGGCAACCAGAGCCCGGGGGGCAAGGCAGCCGAGGGTGCCGCTAGTGAGATACAGAGGAGTACGAGGCGCAGCCCTGACAAGACCGAGGTCAGGCTTCAGACGGCTGGTTTCAGGACGCCGCCACCAAGCCAGAGGTTTAGAGCCGCAGCACGGCTGCCGAGACCGCAGCACTCGAGCCTCCGCCCCACACCGGGCAGGAGACGGGTTACGCGAGATGGCCCGCTTGCCGCCGTGGTCGTGGGCCGATACAGGATAGGCCGACGCAGCAGCCAGCCCAAAGAGCACCGCCGTTCACCCCGAGCAGATAGCTGAGGCTACGGACTTTCTCGAGTCAGAGCCCGCCGTAGTTTTATGGGTCGAGGTCGAGGATGATCCGCAGGAGTTCATCCGGCAGCCATAGCCGATCACGCGTGATCAAGGCTTCGTAAACCGAGTCGCGACTTTGTTCGCATCGGCCGCGTGATACCGCAATGATTGGTTTGATCTACTGAGCTTTCCGGGAGAGCATGCACTCCAGCAGATGGGATGAGTTTTCGGGGCTTTCTCACGCACTTCTTGCCTCCGCAGATGCGAGGGCACGCCGGCTGATTTTTGACGCTAGACAGAGCGCGACGTTCGGAGTACAACGCGAGTTCACTCATCGCCTTGACGCCCCGGCGAAGCAGTATGGAGGATCGAGTGCACCGATATGTTACGTGGCTCGATGACATGTCGAGGCATGTTCGTGAGTAGCCTTCACCGCACGGACATTGCCCGCACGCAGCTCACGCACTCAGATGCGAGGTACGAGAGGTCGCACTGAACGACCGGATCAGCGTAAGAGGCCGTGACATCGTGGTCTTTACGACTTTCGAGGCGGACCGCCAAGAAGAGACTAGTTTTGTACCCCGCTGCATGCAGTGGTCCTCCGCCTTCGTGAGCGTGGTCGTGGCTCCAAGGGTTCGTGTTTCCAGGAAGGCGGTGTTGCTGACGCGTCACCCCTACCTCGTGGTCGACGCGGTAGACCGCATTTCGGGAGTGTCGCGTGCCAGGAGCTTGTTATTTTTGGCGGATAGCAGGCCATTTTGCAGTAACTGTCCACCAAGGGTAGCACGGATGTTACGACTCACCACCGGATCGCTGGTCGTTCATCGCCTTCATAGCATGCACCGCAGGCAGTGCCTATGATTAGAGCGAGCAGAGCTTGTATATCCTTAACCTCTAGAGTTTTGTATGCTTGTTATGATGGTCTCATTATTACGTGCTATGTACGAATAGCGCCAGGTTAATTGTGAGTTTGAAAACATGTTTAGTCGAGGTTACGATGGCACGGTAAGTGCGAACCTTAGACTATGTCACGATCGAGACCTGTGGTAAGGTCGTCTTGAGATTAAAGATTTATTTTATGTTTGACTTTATCGAGTAGTGGTATACGTGGATTTATTTGTGTGATAAGTCCGCGGGTAGTGTGAGACGGAAGTGGTAGCTTTCATGACGTGAATTAGTAAGATTGTTCCGGACGGAACAAGAGTTCTGCGTCGGGTCGGTCGAGGACCATTTGCGGGTCAACCCGTGAACCCGCTTTGGGGTGGGGTCAGCGGTCCCCCAGTGGTAGGGTCACGGATGCTAGGCCCAAGTTTGTATGATCATCGATGAGTTCGTGGACGCGCTCACCGTAGCCGTTCAGAAGGCCGGAATGGCCTAAGGAAGTTCGAGGTTAGTAAGATGACCAAGTTCGAGGTAGTGACTCCGCAGATTTTCGAACGGAAGTAATGATCAAGTATGATACGATCGAGAGTTCGAGTGTTCGGAAGCGGTACAACGAGTAAGGGATAAGATAACGCTGTTATCTCGCGCTGCCGCGGCTGGGCAACTCGTTGAGGAACTTCATCGATATCCGCTTTCAGAAGGAACATTCGGACGAATGTTTGGGCGAGGGGAGAATGTTATACCCCGTAGTTGTGGTATGTATGCGAGGACGCACGCAGAGTACGCGTAAATTTTGAAAAGAAAGAAAGACGAGTTTTCGACTTAAAAGTTTCCTGCTATTTGTGAAGAAAAAGGTTCGTAACGGGAATTGATTCCCATTTGGTATTTGGACTTCATAGATTATATTAGAATTTTGAGATTTTATTTTCTGAATGGTCACGCTGGGCCCACTGAGAAATTTACTGCTTTATGGGGCCCGCTTGTTTTTGAGATTTCGCAATTTGGATATTTTCTAAGACTAAATATTCTGCGACCTGGGGCGACACGTGTCACCCCATGTGGCACCCTGGCCGATTTTACCAGGCACAACACCCTAGAGTCGTTGACGTAAACGCTTACAGAATTTGCGGGCGGAAAATTCCGCTATGTCGCTTTGTATTTTTGGCGGATTTTTCCGAGAGACGAAACATTCTCGACCAACGGAGGCGATACGTGTCACCTCACAACGGAAGACGTGGGCGACTGGGCCGAACTGGCGGGCAAGTCGTAGATATTTGTAGATATTTGCGAGGGTTTTGGCGAGTAGGTCTAGGTGCACTTGGCTTGATCTTGGCCTTACACTTGCCTTGCACATGGCTTGATCTTGGCCATCGTTGGCCTTTGGTTTTGCTATAAATACCCTCCTCAGGAAGACTTATTCATTCACTCCTCACTTTGTCTAAGTCTTGAAATCCCTCCTCCTCTAGTAGCCTCGCCCTAAGCCTCTCCCCTCCTCCTCCTCGTGGCCTTTGGCCATGGTTCCCCTCAGGTGCTAGCTGGGTACCCCAGCCTAGTTGTTGTGATAATACCCCTTTGTGGTATAGAAATACTCCCTAGTATTGCTATAATGCCCAAAATACCTTAGTTCTCAGACCTTGTAGTATTCCAAAGATACCTCTTTACGTAGAGTCCTAAATACTACCTTTGTCCTTTTAGTCTCAAACCGAAACCCTAAGGAAATCTTCATACTTGGTCAAGATTTGAGCAGGTTGGTTAGAACTTCTAAGCGGTTGTTTGAGTGGCTCGAGCGCACGGAGCCGAGCTAAACCTTGCTCGTGATCGACATTATAACTTGATAATTTTGGGCTTATCGAGGTAATTATCTTGTCTCTATTGTAATTGAAATTACACGCTTGTTAGAATATATAGTCAAGTATACTATATACGGAACTATACTTAGTATTCGCAATGTCTTTTGACTTAAGCCCAAGAATAAAGAATCAATCGAATCAGATTTACATAGGATCAGACAAGAGACTTGTGTAAGACATCGAGTAGAATTGTACACGCCCGGCAGACGTGTAAACCCCTCGGTCAAGCTGCAGCCGCCTCGATAGAGAGAGATTTACGCTGTCATGTGTGAGGCCGCCAATTTTCTATGTAAAGATAAACTTGTGTTTTGGGGTTAATAGACGCTTGTGACCTTTATAGTGAAAGTACTAAGAGTAGCGTATTCTACTCGAGGAGTGGAAAGTGGCTAGTGCGTTGTAGTACTTGGAGCATTTTGCTTATCATCGATAAATCGTCATGAGGTATGCGAACCTCTTCCTATCTTTTCTAGCATGATTGTCAGAACTATGTAGTACCAGACGCATACGTGCTAAGTGATTTGTTGGTTTAAAACATGTGGTGTTATAATAGCTTTACGGGAAGTTAGTTATAACGACCTTATGTAAGTGAAAACGGTTTATCATGTTAGAAGTTAAGAGACTTGATCTTATAAGATAAGAGACTTAACTTATTTGTTTTAATGCGATGTTGCGTGAAACCTCATTCGCGAGTAATGAGTACTTGGTTTTTAAAGCGGATAATGTTTTACCGATTTCGAATCGTAACGCATCGGCTGCACCACCGCAGCGTTAATAAAAGGAAAATGTATTGAATAATGACGCAGTATTAAAACCAAGAGAAACCTCCATCCGCATAAGCTAAGATAAGACAAAATGATATTACATTTTCTAGATCACGGTCACGAATAAGATCGTTATAACAAGAATAAACTACTCACATATATGACATAGGTTACTCAATTGTTCTAAAAGGAATCAAGTGATTAAGTTTGGGAACTATGAAACCATTTGAAAATAAGTTCTCGAGTAATCAAACTAGGCAAACCGAACTTAGAAAAGAATGTCATACTTGGTTTTGAAAAGGAAGCGTGGCTGGTCATTATTCTAATACTACGTATCGGTGACTTTTATAAAAGAAATGGATCTCTTTAAAAGAACTTAACGATGTAGTACTTCGGGGGTTAAAACCCGACTTTGGCATAAAATGAAAGTACTTGAGTCAGGTCCGCCTATGCTTGTTGCCGGAAACTCGCCATGCTTGTTGTCGCGGAAACTTGCCTACGCTTACGATAGCCTTGTTGCAAGCGTGGTATTTCGTGTTACCGCCTCTCGATGTAGGCCTACGACTTGTCGAGAACTTACTCGACGCAGCGGCGACGGAGAATTCCACGTATGTTTCCATTTTGATTATCGCCTTGGCTGATGTCACACGGACACGCCTACACCGACGCAGATTCCGGCACGCGTTACGCGTCGGGTTGATTACCCGATATATTGTTATTGTGGTTATACGGACATGCCTACACCGAGGTAGAATTCCGGCACGCGTTACGCGCAGGTTGATCACCCAAGATATTATCATGACGCCATACGGACGGTTCACACCGAGGTAGAATTCCGGCACGCGCTACGGGCATTGGTATTATTGTTGCATCACGGACATGCTCACACCGATGCACTCCGGCACGCGCCGATGCCGAACATGATTGATGCTGGGCGAGACCCATAGTTATATTTGAGTGACGACTGAGGCGCGAGTCCCCGATCGATATGACCGCTTATGTTGTGAATCAGAGTGGGTTATCATACATGTCTCTCGCTTTATATAGACTAGTATGATTTCATTACGCATTTTTACGCCACATACTGTACTCGTAATCGACTCTCTCGGGCCGTCTCACGCCGCAGTAGAGGTACATCGGCCGTGATCCCCGCCTAGGATCACGCCAACAGATTCAAGCTCCGCTTTCTTCTGAGGCTTATCTTTCGCATGGTTCCCGAGTTGTAGGTTCTGTACATTCGTGGTATGGCGGCCCCATTCCCGCCATAGTCGCCAGAAATCTTGCAGGTCCGTAGATCGCAAGGTGTGGTTGTAAAGGATTAAACTGCTCGTGTTTTACGATATACCAAGGCAACCGCTTTCGTTGGCTCGCTTATTATTATATCTTTTGTTTCATGACTCATGTTTTATTTTCTCCTGTTTTCTCTCGATGTCAGATCATCTGGGGTGCCCGATAAGTGGCACTGACCAAGAATCTGCCCCGAATCTGGTCGTTATACGTATGTAAGGTGCGAGATTTAGGCAAAGGTCCTTATCCATCTACTACACAAATATCCTACCAACTCCTCGACAAAAACTAAGCCACAAAATCGTCCAACCTCGCCTTGCTGTTGTCATTGCTGGCATACGAGGGGCAAGTGACTAAGTGTCACCCTCCCGTCTGGGTCCTCGGGGGCAAAAATTATTTCGCTCTCTAAAAATCCGCAAAAATTATAAACGATAGCCAGTTTAATTTACCCTACGCAAGTTTCTGAAAAATGTTTCGCTGAAACCATTCGCTTCGCTTACAGTGTACAATTCTCGCCAAAGCCGCTCTTATCTTGTTGGGCTAAATCTTTGTACGACGCCTCAATGCATATAGCTGAAATACTTATAACATTCTCTTCCTAGAAACATTCATTCCGAATGTTCCTTCCCAAGACAGATAATTCAATTCTCTTACAAATATCCATTCTTTCACAAAGTAAGTCACCCGATGACACTAACACTCATAGTATCCAGTCAGAGTGCTCTTGTTATTATCATCTCACGCATAGCCCAGTAAACCAAAGGGGCCCACTAATTTCTTTTTTTTAAAGACAACGCGGAGTCCGCGCGAACCTTTCTTTCCAAAAGTTCCAGTTTCGCTTTCCTAATTTCAAATACTCTACGCGGGTCTCTCAGTTTTCGGAAAGGCGCTCGAACACAGGTCTGTAATCCTCTACAATATAATTCTCTCTTTAAAACGATACGGCGCTGAGTAAGATATGTCTTATGACATGCTAAGAGTTATTCCTTGTTTATATCAATCTTATTAAAGCAAACCAACCGGTTTGTAGAAAATGGCTAGGCTACAATTTTGTCTTATCTTAGCTTTCTATGCACGGTTTGGAGGCTTCTGACATCGTTTGAATAATATTGACCTCGGGCCGTGTTTCAATACATTTTCCTTTATTAACGCCAGTAGCAATGGCAAGGTATTGTTCATATCATTTACTCAAAATCAATATAACATTATTCCTTTAAAACCTAATTACCCATTTCTATTAAAGTCGTTCTTCACAACTTTTTAACATACAAACTCCAAGTCCTTATTATTTCACATCAAGTCTTTATCTTTTAAAACTACAAAAACCATCATACATTTCTCGCCACATAAAGTTAGTTATAACAAACTTCCCATAAAAGCTCGTTATAACACTACTTTTATGTTTTAATCAACTCAAATGCATTTAACACATGTAATGACGTCACCGCATTTTCACATAGTTCAAGGCGAACATATCATGTGGTTAGAAAAGATATAAGAGGGTTCACAATACTCGCGAGTTTATTTATCTACAATTAGTAAAACGTCTGCCAGAGGTTTACATCAGAATCTCACAGGGCCCTTTCCACCCTCCAAGAGAATACGCATCGTAGTACTTCCACTTCATAATGCACTATAAAACGCTCTATTAACTTCTAGTTCTCTGTACGGGGAGAATATTTCTCGAACACAAGGTTTTTATATTCTACGGAAAATTCAAGCAAAGACTCTCCCGCAGAACCACACATAAAAATGTCTCCTCTCTAACAAGGTCTGCCCGCCATTTTATATTCCAACAACTCTACATGTGTATCACCTGGGTTATACACGCCTTAACCGTGACGCACACCAACACCGCCTCACAATAGCATGGCTTCACAAGTCTGACAGAACATGCCACTCCAATATAACGTGAGCGCTTCAATCCTTTTTTCAATCATCCTTCCAATATATATTATACTCAATTCTGGTTACTACAACATGTAAATATCCAATATGCTACACAGTATGGACATAGATCATTACTCCCTGGAGATGGGGCTCCAGCAAATTAGTCAAGATTATAGTCGATCTCTGAGCAACGCTTATTCCAATTTATGCGCCCAACCCACCCAGGCAAAACCCTTCAAGTTTCTAAAACAACTTCTCTTCAAGATCCAACTGTAAAAGTTCAGTGAAGAACACTTAGGCTCAAACTATAAAAGCTTTCACTTGAAGGTAAGGTGCTTCTGTGCTTCAGTGGTGTGAAATATTTTCCAACTTCTCAGTAGCCCCCAAATACAATCTTCCCTAACACTCTAAGGAAGAAGCCACTTAAAACTTTAAGAATTTTTGACAACTTTAGCTCTACAACCAGCCCAAGGCCGAACAAGAGGTAATTAGAACGAGGAGTACTTTTTTCAAGCTTTGGAAATAATCTGCTAAGTGGAATGAATAAAGTTGATCGTAAGCTAAGTCTCGGGCTATTTATAGATAAATCTACAGGGTCAAGCAGATCAACAGCAATGCGAAGATTCTTCGCTAGGCTCCAGCAAGAGTACTGGCTAATTTACAACCAAATGTCCACCACAAAACGTGGACATGTTGGCTTGCCACTGAGATCCCTCAAAAACGGGCGACTGCCGCCCAGCTGGTCACTGCTAATTTGATGCGCTAAATGAGCTACACTGGTGCCATGTGTCGCCTCTACTGGGCCCAAAGATTATTTGCACATTTACCTTCCAAATATCCAGAATGCCAAAAATTGAAAAAATAAGCAGGACTGGGCTTACAACTCCGTGAAATTCCTCCCTGGGTTCTCCTACACGTGACCAATTCCTAAATAAAATTCCATTTTTCCTCTCAAAATTCTAAAAGGTCCGAATACTACGCTACCGGGAACTTCCAATTCCCTTTAATAACGCTTAATATTTTTCCTTCATAAATCCGGAATCTTTTCCGCATTTAAAAATACAGAGGACTCTTTTTCTCTTTCCTTTCCACTTCCCATTGTGTCAGATTCTCATACGCACGCCTCACATACATACGACCCGAACTCACGGGGGCTAGAACACTAATGATGCTTATCCCACATCCTGATACACCGAGAATAGTGGTCTCGACCGAGAAAGTCCTCTGGCCCCTAAGGCTGCCGAACTCGACCAGCGAGCTTTCCTGAATCAAATCTTCAAATACATGGTTGGTCCAATCTTCCCAGTACCAAAGGGGTCGCTGGGCCAGAAAGTGGCAGTGACGAACGATCTCACCACACGAGGTCATCTTTTGCAGTCCAAAATCTGCACCAGGATAACCAACCGTTCTAAGGCCTCTTGATACCGCGATCTCCACGCTGAGTGCATACCCTCCGTACACCGGGTCTGCATCGCTTAATAAACCTCGCCGAGCGTGAAATCGTGTAGGCACCGGGTATTCTGGCTGCAATAACATACAACCGGTTTTCGTGAACGGATGACCCTATATTAGATTGTCTCCTAATCGAGAAACCGGATGCTAGTAAGCCGGGCTCTCAAAACTCCGCGCAGGTTAACTCGCCATCGGGTCAACGAATGGCTTATCCGTGGTACTACTATGGGAAAGCTCCTATCAGTTTCTTCAGTCTCCACTAGTAGCCTCCGCTTACTCCTTTTCCCTCTCTCAACCGGCCGCTGGTCTCTCCTCGAGGCATAATCAGAATGACAAAAATCACGGCCGAGGAGGAATTATCTTACCCCACTTATCGCCTTATGGAAATGCATCATCTGTAGAGTTGCTAAGCATGGTAAACTAATCTCTAAACTAAATTGGTTTATCGTAGCTCCTGCACCTTACGTAAGGGTGCTGCAGTACACCGGTATAATCGCGAATCAAGACTGTAGACTAGATCGGCCCTCAGAGACATTCCGAGGACTGATCGCGCTTCGATACCATCATTAGCGCCGATTTTCGGTCCCAGATCAGATCGTGCCTCGCTGGCATCAAAATTCCTTCTACCTGCAATAACTAAGTAAATCGCTTAAATTAAATAAACACCTTTTTTTTTTAAAACCAATTTGTGACGCAAGTAGAAAGCCGGCGGCCGCCATATAAATATGTTAAGGCATATAAAAGTGTGTTGCCTACACTGCATACGCAGTCCAATCCTACATATGAATAAAGACTTCCCAAGATTTTATACGAACCATGACGGGACAAGTGCCCCGCGGTCGGCTTCCATGCAATCGCATATAAAGTGCCCTGAGACCGCGCATGTTATACCGCTTTTTCCAGAGTATGTACGCTGGAGGACTTACGAGAAAAGCTGGTTTCTGAGCCTGCAGTAAGTTAGGCATCGATTCGAAACTGGGCACAAGTTATTTTAAAGAGTCGCGTCATTTCGGTCAAACGCTTTACCAAATAGCTTCTGCGTAATGGAAAATTTCAGACTATGTCATTTTTAATTTTGCGGATTTTTAGAGAGAAAACATTTTGGACCAGCGAGAGGGCGACACTTGGCACCCTCTCGTTGAGTGAGTGTTGGGCGGTTTGGACGATTTGGGTGAGTGGGAGTAGGTAGGATATTTTTGTGTTGTTTGGTGTGGTAGATGGATAAGGTGTACTTGGGTGAATCTTGGCCTTACAACGTGTAGCACTTGGCTTAATCTTGGCCATTGGTTGGCCATTGGTTAACTTATAAATACCACCTAGTTGAAGACTTCTTCAATCCAAAAATATTTCCTAAGTGTTTAAGCCTTCCTCCTCTCTTGTGGTGTTCTCGTCTAGTCTCCTCCCCCACTGCTGAGCTCATCCCGCTTGTGAAGGCACTTGTTGGTAGAGAGTAACCCACAACCTAGTTGTCTCAGTATAAATACCCTTGTTGTGGTATAGAAATACTCTCTAGTATTGTTATAATGTCCAAATACCTTGGCCCAAATACCTTGTAGTATTCCCGAGGTTACAACTTCTGAAGCCAGGAAAATACCGTTATACTTTCCCTCGGTCACTAAGCGAAACCACAAGGAAATCTTCACCGTTGTTGAAGTTGTAAGTAGAAGTTGGTTAGAACTTCTAAGGGTAGTTTGGAGGCGGGTTGGAGCGTACGGAGTTGGGCTAAACCTTGCTGAAGCGACTTTAAACTAGGATAATTTTGGGCTTATCGAGGTAAATATCTTGTCCCTATTGTAATTGGAAATTACATAAGTGTTGAATATATAGTTGTTGTATACTATATATAGAACTGAACTTAGTATTGTGGCAATGTCTTTTGACTTAAGCTGAAGAATGAAGAATTGAGCAGTAATCACATAGAAGGATAATAAAGAGAAGGCGACGTAATTACCTAGGGTGTATTACGATGAACTTATGTAGCATTCTTGTGTAGTAGGGTATGCGTCCGGTTAGGCGTGTTAACCCCCCTGGTTGGCTTAGTAGCGACTCGATAAAGGAGGAGATTTCTGTTTGCGGGAATCTTCAATTTTACGTGAATTATGGAGCGTTGAGATCTAGATGTTAATAAAGCGCCTTGTGGCCTTATAGGTTGAAGTACTACGTGTGGAGTGATCGACGGCAGGAGTAGCCGGCGGTTTGAAGTACTTGGGCGTTTTGCTATTGATCGACAATCGTCGCGGTATGTGAACCTCTTATATCTCTTCTAGCGTGATATGTGTGTAACTATGTAGTGCGGTGAAGCGTCGTGTTTAATGTATTTGATTGGTTTGAAACATAAAGTGTTATAACTTTTATGGGAAGTTGGTTATAACGACTTTATGTAGGTAAGAAAATACTTTGTGGTTTTAAAAGGTAGCGGTGTGAATTATAAGCGGCTTGTTATAATAAAAACTTGATGTATTTCAAAAGATTTATAAATCGTTTTGAAGGGAGAGTAACACTTGGTTTTAAAGGTTTTAAAAGAGTTATACTAGCTTTATGGGGAGTTAGGTATAATGTCTTAAGAGAGGTAAAGAAAATGGTTTCTTGATGTTAGAAGTTAAGAGACTTGATCTTATAAGATAAGAGACTTAACTTATTTGTTTTAATGTGGTGTTTGTGTGAAACCTCATTCGTGAGTAATGAGTACTTGGTTTTATTTAAAGGGATAATGTTTCTTGATTTGAAATCGAATGTGTATCGGCAGGACGGCTGCGGCGTTAATAAAGGAAAATGTATTGAATAATGATGTATCGTATTAAAACCAGTGAAACCTCCATCTGCATAGAAACTAGATGAGACAAAATGATATTACATTTTCTAGATCATAATTCTTTGTTATAAGAATGTTGTAAACAAGAATAACCTACTCTCAGTAAGACATATATTACTCAATTGTTAAAAAGGAATTAAGTGATTAAGTTTATGAACTATGAAACCATTTGAAAATGAGAAGCTTGAGTAATTGAAACTAGGCAAGCTGGAACTTAGGAAAGAATGTTGTTACTTGATTTTGAAAAGGAATGTGGGTTGGTCGTTCTAATACTACGGGTATCGGGTGACTTTTATAAAAGTAATGGATCTCTTTTAAAAAGAATTTAACGTCACGTAGTACTTTAGGTTAAAACGGATTTTGTCATAAAGTGAAAGTACTTTGAGTTGTGTATAACTTGCCTATGCTTGTTATTGTGAAACTTGCCTATGCTTGTTGTTGTGAAACTTACCTATGCTTGTTGTGATAGCGCTTTGTTGTGCAAAGCGTTGTATTTCTATATTCTGGCGTCTCGATGGAGGGTCGGTTGGTAGTTGAGAACTTACTTGGGCGTCGGCGTGGCGGAGAAATTCCGCAGAGTGCGTTCTGTTGATAGTATTATTGTTGTTGTCGCTTTGGACATGCCGACCGATCGTGGCGCGCGTATCTTAATTTTGGTTGAGTCTTGTGGTTGTCGCTTTGGATATCTTGTACGTCACGCGCGCGCGGGTATGTTTCCATTTGATTATCGCCTTGTGATTTCCTTTTGGACATCACGACCGCGATGCGTAGCGCGGGTATCGTCCATTTGGAATCTTGTCCTATTGTTTCCTTTGGACATCTGACACGATCGTAAGCGCACGGGTATCGTCCATTTGGAATGTTGTCTTATTGTTTCCCGCTGGACATCGACACGATCGTAAGCGCAGCGGGTATCTTCCATTTGATTGCTGTCTTGTTGTTATCATATCATGTATTGCGTGATGAGAAGGTATTCCAGGCGTGATTGATGTTGTAGGCGTGAGACCACGACTTGATATAAGCGTTATATGTTGTGTCTTGTAGTTTGGCTATCATCATGTCTCCTGCTGCATAGTATTACGATTTCATTCTGATATTATGCGATTTCCATGCCATACTTAGTACTGTCTTGCGACCTCGCCCGAGGCTGCGTTAAATCTGCGGTAAGGTACATCGATGCGTGGATCCCATTTCTTAGGATCTCATTTGGTAGCGTTGGAAAGCTCAGTCCGCCGGAGGCTTATCTTTGGTATGTTTCCACGAGTTGTAGGTTCTTGTACATTGGTATGGCGGGGCACTGTCCGTCATAGTTGTTGTAAATCTTAAGTGCATGCTTATTGTGGCGGGGTTTGTAAAAAGGATAAGCTGTTCGGGTTTTTATGTATATATATTTGAAAGCGGTATTTGGTTGCTGTTTATTTATTATGTCTCTCATTTCATGTTTAAAGTTTTATTTCATTGGTTTTCTCGATGTTGTATCCTAGGGTGCAGGGTAAGGCACGATCCATGGGCGAATTCGGGTGTGACATAGTGGTATCAGGCGATTAATCCTCGGAAAGTG
Source organism: Przewalskia tangutica (assembly GCA_029844215.1). Lineage (NCBI taxonomy): Eukaryota > Viridiplantae > Streptophyta > Magnoliopsida > Solanales > Solanaceae > Przewalskia > Przewalskia tangutica. Next base: position 82,876,881 of record CM056726.1, on the reverse strand, counting down.
TCTGAACCGTGTCTGGTAAGTCTTGATTATCGGTGTGTTGTACCACGTCTATGTCGAGAGGCTATAGGACATTTAGGATTAGTTTCCATTCTTCGTTCGAGATCGTGCCTTAGGCGCACATGTTGTAAGTTGGACCCATACGGCGTATCGTTTTACGATTATGCCTCGCGCAAAGCAGCGAGCCAGGAAGCGGGGCAGGGAGGCGCTAGTGAGATCTGAGGAGTGCGGCGCGAGCGATGCATGCACGAATAGTGCCGAGGCGAGTTTGGCGACACCGCCCGGCCAGCGAAGTTTAAGCGCGGCCGAGGCTGTGAGACTTCGATACTGAGCCTCGGTCCAGGCTGGGCGGATGAGATAAGTACAAGAGAGATGGCGATTCTGGCGAAGTCGTGGCAGATATGAGATAAATTGGATCGGCGGTTCGATCCAGTAGCACCGTAGTTCACCCTGGCGACGGTTTGAGACTACGGGATTTTACGGTGTAACCTCAGAGTTTTATGGGTGAGGCACGAGGATGATCGCGCGAGTTCATCAAGCGATTCTGACGGATCATGAGAGTGATCGAGGCTTGGAACCGAGTCGGTGGTCCTAGGTTCGCATCGGTGCGTGATACATGATCGGCGGTTTGGTCGTGGGAGCTCTCGGGAGAGAATGCACTTCCCCGTTTGGGGCGAGTTTTGAGGGCCTTCGCACATTTCTTGCCTCGCAGATGAGGAGGGCTCGGTAAACAATTTTTGATGTTGAAGCGAGAATGGGCGTCGATTGAGTACAGCGTGGAGTTCGACTCGTTGGCGGTATGTTCCGCGTTAGTAGCTAGTATGGAGGATAGGAGTGCATCGCTTCGTCACGGCTAGATGATTATATGGTGAGTCTTGTGCGGGTGTTTCTCTTGGTGGGCATGGACATTGCCGCGTGCGAGCTCATGCACTAGGATGTGAGGCACGGAGGTCAGCGGAATGACGGGATCGGCGAGAAGAGGCGAAGCGGCGAGGTCCTTTGGTGACTTCGAGGCGGACCGCCTCGTGGAGCTAGTTATGTACCCCCCGATGAGTAGTCCTCGCCGTCTTGAGGCGGTCGAGGCTCGAGGTTGATTTCCGGGAGCGGGGTGTTAACGGTGAAGCCACCCTACCTCGTTGTGACCATTGTAGTAGACTCGTTTTGGGTGTGTCGTGCTAAATGGGGAGTTTGTTTTGCATGCGGCCAGAGGCCATTTTGCGAGGCTGTCAGGCGAGGAAGGCGATGTTCTGACTCGCCTTGGAGATCGGTGGGTGGTTCATCGCCTTCTGAGTTATGCGCCTGCGGGCCTATGATTAGAGAGGCGGTAGATTCAGTATATCCTAACCTGCAGAGTTTTGTATGTATTGATGTTGTTGATGTGTTTAGTGTTATGTTTGGATAGTGTTGTGCTAAAATGTGATTTAGAAACACAGTTAGTGAAAAGGGTAAGTCCACAGGTAGTGTGAAATGGAAGTGGTAGCTTTAGCTGTATAAATAGATTGTTCGGATCGGGAACAAGAGCGATCGTTAGTAGGTCGGGTTGGGGCCATGTTGCGGGCCAACGCGACTGTTCGTGGTAGGGTCAGCTCTGGGTGATCGCGGTGGTAAGGTCAGCGGGTGCTAGGCCCGAGTTTTGGTAACCATCGTATGAGTTCGTGGATATGTTCGACCGAAGCGGTCGTGAAGGCGGGAAGGGCCTTAAGGAAGATTGAGGCTAGTAGATGACCAAGTTTGAGGTGGTGACTCCAAAGTTTTGGCGAAGCGATAGTGGAGTATAGTGCATATACTAGAAGAGTTCAAGTGTTCGTGAAGGGCGGCGAGTAAGGAAGGAAGAGAGCGTGTGTTATGTTTATGGCCATGTGTGGCGGTGGAAACTTGTTAGAAGAACTTCGTCTTTATCGCCTTGAGAAGGAACATTCGGGACGAATGTTTCTAAAGAGGAGAATGTTATACCAGTATTTCCAGGAGTATGCGTGAGTGTATCGTATTATAATTTGAGCCTTAAAGTAGGCTAGTTTCGAAATTTGTACACAAGTGCGAAAAGTCGTTTTTAAACGAAGCGTTTCCACGACTTTAGTAGGGAATTTAGGCTATGTCATTTTTAATTTTTGCGGATTTTTAGAGGCGAAACATTTTGGACCAATGAGAGGCGACACTTGGCACCTCTCATTGGTGAAGTGTTGGCGGTTTGGGCGATTTGGGTGAGTGGGAGTAGGTAGGATATTTTGTGTTGTTTGGTGTGGTAGATGGATAAGGTGTACTTGGGTGAATCTTGGCCTTACAACGTGCCAGCACTTGGCAATCTTGGCCATTGGTTGGCCATTAGTTATTTATAAATACCACTAAGTTGAAGACTTCTCGTCGAAAATATTTCTAAGTGTTTAAGCCTTCCTCCTCTCTTGTGGTGTTCTCGTCCTAGTCTCCTCCCCACTTTCACGAGCCTCCCTTGTGAAGGCCTTGTTGGTAGAGAGTAACCACTAGCCTAGTTGTCTCGTATAAATACCCCTTGTTGTGGTATAGAAATACTCTCTAGTATTGTTATAATGTCCAAATACCTTGGCCCCAATACCTTGTAGTATTCCCGAGGTTACACTTATCAAGCCAGAAAATACCGTTATACTTTCCTCGATCACTAAGCGAAACCCTAAGGAAATCTTCACGTTGTTGAAGTTGTAAGTAGAAGTTAGTTAGAACACAAGGGTAGTTTGGAGCGGGTTGGAGCGCCTGAGTTGGAGCTAAACCTTGCTCGGGGCGACTTTAAACTAGGATAATTTTGGGCTTATCGAGGTAAATATCTTGTCCTATTGTAATTGGAAATTACATAAGTGTTGAATATATAGTTGTTGTATACTATATATAGAACTGAACTTAGTATTGTGGCAATGTCTTTTGACTTAAGCTGAAGAATGAAGAATTGAGCAGTAATCACGTAGAAGGATAATAAAGAGAAGAATGATGTAATTACAGGTTTTGTATCTGATGAGCTTATGTAGCATTCTGTAGTAGAATTATGCAGCGTCAGGTTAGGCGTGTTAACCCCACGGTTGGCTTGGTAGTGAGCCTCGATAAAAAGAGGAGATTCTGTTTATTGCGGGAGAGTCTTTGCGAATTTTACGTAGATTATGGAGCGTTGAGATCTAGATGTTAATAAAGCGCCTTGTGGCCTTATAGGTTGAAGTACTACGTGTGGAGTGATCGGCTTAAGCAGAGTAGCGGCGGTTTGAGGTACTTGGGCGTTTTGCTATTAGTCGACAATCGTCGCGAGGTATGTGAACCTCTTCTATCTCTTACAGCATGATATGTGTGTAACTATGTAATGCGGTGAGCGTCGTACGTGTTTAATGTATTTGATTGGTTTGAAACATAAAGTGTTATAGCGGCTTTATGGGAAGTTTCTAATGACTTTATGTAGGTAAGAAAATACTTTGTGGTTTTAAAAGGTAATGGTGTGAATTATAGCGGCTTGACACATTATAATAAGAAACTTGATGTATTTCAAAAGATTTATAAATCGTTTTGAAGGAGAGTAACACTTGGTTTTAAAGGTTTTAAAAAGAGTTATACTAGCTTTATGGGGAGTTAGGTATAATGTCTTAAGAGAGGTAAAGAAAATGGTTTCTTGATGTTAGAAGTTAAGAGACTTGATCTTATAAGATAAGAGACTTAACTTATTTGTTTTAATGTGGTGTTTGTGTGAAACCTCGTTCGTGAGTAATGAGTACTTGGTTTTATTTAAAGGGATAATGTTTCTTGATTTGGAAATCAGAATGTGTATCGACAGGACCGCTGCGGCGTTAATAAAGGAAAATGTATTGAATAATGATGTATCGTATTAAAACCGGTAGAAACCTCCGTCTGCATAGAAACTAGATGAGACAAAATGATATTACATTTTCTAGATCATATTCTTTGTAATAAGAATGTTGTAAACAAGAATAACTACTCTCGTAAGACATATATTACTCAATTGTTCTAAAAGGAATTAAGTGATTAAGTTTATGAACTATGAAACCATTTGAAAATGAAGCTTGAGTAATTGAAACTAGGCAAGCTGGAACTTAGGAAAAGAATGTTGTTACTTGATTTTGAAAAGGAATGTGGGTTAGTCGTTCTAATACTACGGGTATCGGGTGACTTTATAAAAGTAATGGATCTCTTTTAAAGAATTTAACGTCGTAGTACTTTAGAGGTTAAAACCGGATTTTGTCATAAAGTGAAAGTACTTTGAGTTGTGTATAACTTGCCTATGCTTGTTGTTGTGAAACTTGCCTATCTTGTTGTTGTGAAACTTGTCTATGCTTGTTGTGATAGCCTTTGTTGTGCAGCGTTGTATTCTGTGTTCTGGCGTCTCGATGGAGGTCGGTTGGTAGTTGAGAACTTACTTGGGCGTCTGTGATGCGGAGAAATTCCGCAGATGCGTTCTATTGATAGTATTATTGTTGTCGCTTTGGACATCGCGGCATGACGCGTAAGCGCCGCGGGTATCTTCCATTTGGTTGAGGTCTTGTAGTTGTCGCTTTGGATATCTTGTGCGATGTGTAAGCGCGGGTATGTTTCCATTTGATTATCGCGCTGTGATTTCCTTTTGGACATCTTGACACGATCGTGGCGCAGCGGGTATCGTCCATTTGGAATCTTTGTCCTATTGTTTCCTTGGACATCACCGACACGATCGCGTAGCGCCGCGGGTATCGTCCATTGGAATGTTGTCTTATTGTTTCCCTTTGGACATCTTGGACACGATCGTAGCGCTGGTATCTTCCATTTGGATTCTTTGTCTTATTGTTATCATATCATAGGCCGGCGGTGAGAAAGGTATTCCAGGCATGATTGATATTGTGGCGTGAGACCACGACGATATAAGCGTTATATGTTGTGTCTGTAGTTTGGCTATCATCATGTCTCACTTTGCATAGTATTATGATTTCATTCTGATATTATACGATTCCACGTACTTGGTTTGTTATGACCTCGGCCGGCGCTGCGTTCATCTGCCGCGGTAAGTGCATCGATGCGTGGATCCGCTCTTGGATCTCATTTGGTAGCGTTGGAAAGCTCGTCCGCCGGAGGCTTATCTTTGGTATGTTTCCACTGAGTTGTAGGTTCTGTACATTGGGGTATGGCGAACCTGTCGTCATGGTTGTTGTAAATCTTAAGTGCAGCCTTGTTGTGGCGGGGTTTGTAAAAGGATAAGCTGTTCGGGTTTTTATGTATATATCTTGAAGGCATTTGTTTGGTTGGCTGTTTATTTATTATGTCTCTCATTTCATGTTTAAAGTTTTTATTTCATTGGTTTTCTCACGATGTTGTATCACTAGGGTGCAGGGTAAGGCACGATGCGTATCTTTTAAAGTTAATGTATGAAGTACTTTGGGGATAAAAACCGATCTTGTTAATCATATAGTAGAAAGTACCTTGTGTGTATAACTTGATTGTGTTGGTTTGTGATAGCCTTGTTATACTTTCTTGTTGATTTGTTAAGTAAACATGCTAGGATCTTTACGATAGGTTAATATCTTGTGATGTTTGTGTAAAGGGGTTTCCGCAGTTGTGCTTATGTTGTTTAAGCGATAGGTATTATGTTAGTATTGTATCACTCATGATTAGGGGTTAAGGCGCCTCCGTCTGGGGTAGACTTCGGTAGTCTGTGTGACCTATGATTCGAGAATACCTTATGCAGTGCAGTGGCCTATCTTGGGAGTTCAGTTAGTGTGTCGGCCTTTGTGGTCATGCGGTGCATGTGGCCATGCGGACGGCGAGTCGGGGGCCAGCTGCAGGGAGTAGCTACCTCGATGCGGGGAATACCTCATGCGGGCGTTGGGTGGCGTGCGGGTCTACGGGAAGTTCGAGGGCTGAAGCGCGCGTTAGATCGTGGGCGAGTGGCGGCTTGATCGTGTGGCGATGCAAACGGATCATGATATATTTATGACCTTGTTGTCTTGTGGGTTTTAGTAGTCGGTTATGCGCCGTACGCACCGTGCGGTTTGTGATGACACAGTGGGACACGGTGTTCGTATGTATTCCTTGGTGCTTTTATATCATAGGCTTTGCGGTGAGGAAGGTATTCAGGCGTGATTGATGTTGTGGCGTGAGACCCGTTGTTATATTTGGTGATGACTTTGAGGCGTGAGTCACGACTTGACATGGCGCTTATTTATTGTGGCGTAGTTTGGTTATCATCATGTCTCTGCTTTATATAGACTACTATGATTTCATTTCTGATATTTTGATTCACATACTTGGTACTGTTGTCTTGACCTCGCCCGGAAGCTGCGTTCATCTGCGCGAGTTGAGTACACGATCGTTGATCCTAGCTACCGAGTCGATTCGGCGTTTGGGAAACTCCGTTTTCTCGGAGGCTTATCGGTGGTATAGTCACTGTCGTAGTAGGTGCTTACGTTCGAGGGTATGGCGGGGCCTGTCCTCGTTGTTGTCATGTCACTCTTAGAAGTGCATAAATGCTTGTTGTGGCGAGTTGTTTATGGGATATGCTGTTGAATTTAAGTTTTCATATATAAATGCAGAAAGACAATTTTCTCAGTTATAATTTCATACTTCATGTTGCTTCGTATTATTGTTTTATATTCGTGATTTCTCGATGTTGTATCACTAGGGTGCGGGGTAAGGCACGATCCGCGGGCAGGTTGGTCGTGACAAGAGCGTAATTGTGCGGCAATGTCTTTTGACTTAAGCTGAATAATAAGAATCTTGAAGTATTTCAAAGAATTAAGAAACCTTTACGAAGAAGAGTAATACTTGGTTTTGAAAACATAAGAGTTATACTAGCTTTATGGGAAGTTAGGTATAACGTCTTAAGAGATAAAGAGAATGGTTTCTTGATTTTTAGAAGTTAAGAGACTTGATCTTAAAGATAAGAGACTTGACTTAATATGGATGTTTGTGTGAAACCTCGTTCGTGAGTAATGAGTACTTGGTTTTAAAAGGAATAACGTTTCACGATTTGGAAATCGAATGAGTATCGACAAACCAACTGCGAGCGTTAAAAAAGCAAAATGAATAGAAAAATAAACTATTATTAAAACCACTATAAACCTAAATCTGCATAGAAGCTAAGATGAGACAAAATGATATTACATTTCCTAGATCATGGCTATTTAATAAGATTGATTATGAACAAGAATAACTACGCTCATATAAGGCATATGTTTCTCAGTTGTTTAAAAGAATTATATTCTTAAATGATTTATACTATGAACTATGAAACTTTTCTAAAATAAAGAGACTGAGTAATTGAAATTAGACAAAGCTGGAACTTTAGGGAAAGAATGTTGTTGAAAAGGAAAGTGTTTTGGTTTACCTAAAATGTGAGTCACTCTATTTTTATACTACGGGTGTCGGGTGACCTTTATAAAAGGAATGGATATCTTTAAAGGAATTTAACGTCGTAGTACTTTAGAGTTAAAACAGGACTTTGATATAAAATGGAAGTACTTTGAGTTGTGTATAACTTGCCTATGCACATGTTGTTGTATAACACTATCTTGTTGTTGTGTAACTTCGCCTATGCTTGTTGTGATAGCCTTTGTTGTGCAAAATTGTGTTTCTATACTCTGGCGTCTCGATGGAGGGCGGTTGACTTATTGAGAGCTTACTTGGGCGTGCACGGGCGGTCTGGGAAGATTCCGCGGGTATCTTCCATTATTATTGTTACATGGGCATATACCGTCTGAATTCGGGGCATGTGGCGTGCGGCGGGGTTGATTACGATATATGGTTATTATTATTACATGGGCATATCTGCCGTCTGACGAGTCAGAGGCATGTGGCCTGCGGCGGGGTTTACCACGTATATTGTTATTGATGTTACATGGACATGCGCGATCACGAGTGGGAGCATGTGGCCATGCGGCGAGGTTGACCGCGATATATTGTTGTTGATGTTACATGGACATATACGCCGTCACGAATTCGAGGCGTGTGGCCGTGCGGCATTGTTATTATTGTTGCATCATGGACATGCGCCGTCGAAACGGGGCATCGGCCGTGATCTGGCGTGATTGATGTTGTGGGCGTGAGACCCGTAGTTATATATTGAGTGATGACTTTGGCGTGAGTCCGGACTTGGCTACTTTTATGTTGCGTCTTGTATTTTGGTTATCATACATGTCTCTGCTTTATATGGTGTTATGATTTAAGCTGCGATATGCTCAGTTTCACATGCTTGGTACTGTTATGCGGCCTCGCTTGAGGATGCGTTCATCGCGGTAGGAGTACCGGTAGTTGATCCTCGCTCATAGGATCCGATTCAGCGTATTAGGAAGCTCAGTTTCTCGGAGCTTATTCTTGGTATGTGTTCCACGAGTTGTAGGTTCTTGTACATTGAGGTATGGCGGGGCCTGTCCGTCATGGTTATTAATAAATCTTAAGTGCATGTAATCTTGTTGTGGCGGGGTTGTAAAAGATTAAAGCTGTTCGGGTTTTTATGTAATTATATCTGAGAGCAATTGTTTTGGTTGCTTTGTTTATATATAATATCTCTTGCTTATGTCTTGTTTTATGTTCGCTGATTTTCTCGATGAATGACTACTTGGGTGCGGGTAAGGCACGATCCGCGAGCTTGAGTTAGTGCGTGACAAAAGTAATATCGAGCGATTAATCTCGGAAAGTGTCTGAGCGTGTCTAGTAGAGTCTTGATTATCGGTGTGTTGTGCACCACATATATAATCGAGGCTGCGGGACATTTAGGATTAGTTTCCATTCTTCTCATTACGAGATCGTGCTTTAGAGTTGTGTTGTAAGTTGGACCCAGGCGTATTTCGTTTTCTGATTATGCCTCGCGCCAAAACCGGGCCAGTGGGCAAGGCAGCGAGGAGCTACTAGTGAATCTGAGAGAATGCGAGCGCGAGCGTCATTACACGAGGCAGTCTTGAGCGGCGAGTTTTGCGGCCGCCCGGCCCAGCGAGTTTAGAGCGCGGCGGTGGGCGTGAGACCTGATACTGCACCAGTCCGCGGCTGAGGCGAGAGGTTGAGGTACAAAGAGATGGCCCGATTCTTGGCGGGATCGTGGCGAACATGAGATGGTGGGCCATGGCGATTCCGTGCGCCCGTGGTTCGCCCAGTCGGATAGTTTGAGGCTACGGGACTTTACGAGATGTAACCGCGAGTTCTGGTCGAGGCACGAGGATGATCGCGAGTTCATCAAGCGATTCTGACGGATCGTAGAGTGATCGAGGCGGAGGCCGTCGGTGGTCTAGGTTGCGTCAATTGCGTGATACATGATCGGTAGTTTGGTCGTGGGAGCTGTCGGGAGAGAATGCACTTCCGGCCGTTTGGAGCGAGTTTTGAGGCATTTCTTGCACATTTCTTGCCTCGCAGATGAGGAGGCTCGGTAAGCAGTTTTTTTTTGATGTTGAGCGAGCAGGCGTAGAGTTCGGGAGTACAATGTGGAGTTCGACTCATTGGCTCGGTATTCCCCGTTGTAGTAGGCGATATGGAGGGCGAGTACGCTACGTTCTGGGTTAGATGACTACTTAGCGAGGCTTGTTGGTGTAGCTCTTGGTAGGGCATGGACATTTCCGCATGCGAGCTTATGCACTTGGGTGTGAGGCGGAGAAGGTCGGCGGAATGACGAATCGCGAGAAGAGGCGAACAGCGAGTCTGTGGTGACTTTGAGCGGACCGCCTCGGCGACATACTAGTTTGTACCTGCCCGGTGCGAGTAGTCCTCATGACGCCGTGGCATCACGGGGATTCGGAGGCGGTCGAGCTCGGGGTTGATTTCGAGGAGTAGGGGTGTGGGCGAATCTGATCACCCTACCTCGGTGTAGTCGATGTAGTAGACCGCATTCGGGAATGTCGTGGTACGAGGAGCTTATTATTTTGCGGCAGCGAGGCCATCTGGCGAAGGCCAGGCGAGGGTTAGCGGTAGGATAGCCTGACTCTTAGAAGCGATTGCGGGTTCTTCACGCTTCCATAGCTAGGCGGGATGTTCATACCGTGAGCCACGCGGTAAGTCGCGGTGGAAGTTCCCGATTTTAGCGGTCCTTTGAACGCCTATTTTGAGTATATCCTTAACCTACAGAGACTTGTATGTATTATTGTGATGATAATGTGTTAAGTGTTATGTTCGGATAGCTTTGTGCTAAAATGTGATTTAGAAACACAGTTAGTGTAAAAGGGTAAGCACAGGGGTGAGAAAATGATGGACCTTAGAATATTACAATTGAGACCTTAGATGTAAAGGCGTCTTGAGTACAAGATTTTGCGGGTGATCTTTGTCGAATGTATAAGTATCGTGGAGTAATTGTGGGAAATTTCCTTGGGTGGTGTAAGATGGAAGTGGTAGCTTTCATGACTGTATATAAGATTGTTCGGATCGGAAACAGAGCTTGATGCGTTAAGTGGGTCGGGTTGGGGCCGTGTTGCGGGCCAACCAGCGGCTTTGTTTGGGGTTAGGTCAGCTCTGGGTGGTCGCGGTGGTAAGTCACGAGGTGCTAGGTCAGTTTAGTTGACCATCGGATGAGTTCGTGGATATGTTCGACCCGAGCGGTCGTGAAGGCGGGAATGGCCTTAAGGAAGATTGAGGCTAGTAAGATGACCAAGTTTGGAGGTGGTGACTCCAAGTTTTGAAGCTAGGCGATGGTGAAGTGTGATGCATTATACTAGAAGAGTTCGAGTGTTCGAGAAGGGCCTGGCGAGTAAGGAAGGAAGAGGGCGTGTGTTATTACGTGGCGGTGTGGCGTTGACAACTTGTTTAAGTTAAGAAGAACTTTATCATTATCCGTCTTGAGAAGGAACATTCGGGACAAATGTTTCTAAGGAGGAGAATGTTATACCGTATTTCAGTATATGCGTGAGGCGTCACGTATTATAAATTTAAGCCTTAAAGTAGGCATAGGTTGAAATTTGTGCCTGACCCGATTAGAGTCGTTTTTCGTGAAGCGTTTTACAAGACTTGCGAAGGGAAAAATGCGGCTATGTCATTTATAATTTTTGCGGATTTTTAGAGATGAAATATTTTGGACCAGCGGGAGGGTGACCTTGTCACCCTCGTTGGACAAGAGGGCTTCCCTTTGGCACGTTTTTGTGTTTTTCTTGGTCAAGGGTTAGGTAGGATATTTTGTGTAGTAGATGGATAAGGACACGTGGGAAAATCCTAGCCACACTTGCACCACTTGTCTTCATCTTGGCCATTGGTTGGCCTTTGCTTGACCTATAAATACCATCTAAGTTGATGAACTTCTTCGTCCTAAAATCATTTCAAGTCTAAAAATCCCCTCCCCTTTGAGGAGCTTTGGCCGAGAGGGTCCCCCCTTGTAGTGTTCTAGGCGAGGTACCACTAGCCTAGTTGTTTCGTATAATACCCGCTTTGTGGTATAGAAATACTCTCAGTATTGTTATAATGCCATACTTTAGCCCAAATACCTTGTAGTACTTTCCAAAGTTACCTCTATCGTAGAGCAGGAAATACTATTATACTTTCCTTTAGCCACTAAACAAAACCCTAAGGAAAACCGTAGTCGGTTGAAGTGTTAAGTAGAAGTTGCGTAGAACTTCTAAGGGTTGTTTGGAGGCGGGTTGGGGCGCGGAGTAGGAGCTTAACGTTGCTCGGGAGGCGACGTTAAACTTGGATAATTTTGGGCTCATCGAGGTAAATACTCTTTGTCCTTCTATTGTAATTGGAAATTACATCTTGTAGTAGTATAGAAGCGAATATAAGATTCATAGAAGAGATTTGAGCGTAATAGAAGGATATTCTGAGAATAGACTTGAGGCGAAATCACATCGGAAAAATTAAGTAGAAGATTAATGCATACTTATATAGAATTTGTATTCTGATGGCGATAGCCGTTGTTGGTTGAATGTTACGCAAGTAGCATGTACTACTTGGAAGGTGGACAAGGCTAGTCGGGTTATAAGCGTGGGCGTTTGCTTATAGTCGATAATCGTCGCGAGGTATGTGATTCTTCTATACTCTTGAGCATGGCGTTTTAAAGTGTATATATATATAATGCGGTAGGCGTCGTGTGGCAATGTCTTTTCACTTAAGCACGAATAATAAAGAATGCGGAAGTATTTTACAAGAATATATAATGCGGTAGGCGTCGTGTGTTATGAAGCGTAATTATGCGGCAATGTCTTTTGACTTAAGCTGAATAATAAGAATCTTGAAGTATTTCAAAAGAATTAGAAACCTTTACGAAAGAAGAGTAATACTTAGTTTGAAAACAAAGAGTTATACTAGCTTTATGGGAAGTTAGGTATAACGTCTTAAGAGAGATAAAGAGAATGGTTTCTTGATTTTTAGAAGTTAAGAGACTTGATCTTAAAGATAGAGACTTGACTTAATATGGATGTTTGTGTGAAACCTCGTTCGTGAGTAATGAGTACTTGGTTTTAAAAGGGAATAACGTTTCTTGATTTGGAAATCGAGAATGAGTATCGACAAACCCTTCTGAGCGTTAATAAAGGAAAATGTATTGAATAATAAAGTATTATTAAAACCGGTAGAAACCTCAAATCTGCATATAAGCTAAGATGAGACAAAATGATATTACATGTCCTAGATCATGTGCTTAATAAGATTGATTATGAACAAGAATAACCTACACTCATATAAGGCATATGTTTCTCAGTTGTTTAAAGAGAATTATATTCTTAAATGATTAAGACTATGAACTATGAAACTTTTCTAAAATAAAGAGACAGAGTAATTGAAATTAGGCAAGCTGGAACTTTAGGGAAAGAATGTTGTTGAAAAGGAAAGTGTTTTGGTTTACCTAAAAATGTGAGTCACTCTATTTTTATACTACGAATTGTCGGGTGACCTTTATAAAAGGAATGGATTTCTTTAAAAGGAATTTAACGTCGTAGTACTTTAGGAGTTAAAACCGGACTTTGATATAAAATGGAAGTACTTTGAGTTGTGTATAACTTGCCTATGCTGTTGTTGTATAACTTGCCTATGCTTGTTGTTGTGTAACTTGCCTATGCTTGTTGTGATAGCCTTTGTTGTGCAGAATTGTGTTTCTATACTCTGGCGTCTCGATGGAGGCGGTTGACTTGTTGAGCTTACTTGGGCGTCTGGCGTGTGGAAGATTCCAGGTATCTTCCATTATTATTGTTATATGGGCATGTACACCGTCTGCAGTGCAGGGCATGTGGCGTGCGGCGGGGTTGATTACGATATGGTTATTATTGTTACATGGGCATGCTGCCGTCACGAGTCGGGGCATGTGGCGTGCGGCGGGTTGACCACCCGGTATATTGTTGTTGATGTTATATGGACGTATACGCACCGTCTGAGTCCGGGAGCATGTGGCCATGCGGCGGGGTTGACCACGTATATTGTTGTTGATGTTACATGGACATGCGCCGTCTGTGAAGTCAGGGGCGTGTGGCGTGCGGCATTGTTGTGTTGCATCGTGGACGTATGCGCCGTCACGGTCGGGGGCATGCGGCCATGATGCGGCGTGATTGATGTTGTGGGCGTGAGACCCGTAGTTATATATTGAGTGATGACTTTGAGGCGTGAGTCGGACTTGGCACTTTTATATTGCGTCTTGTATTTTGGTTATCATACATGTCTCACCTTTATATAATTGTTATGATTTAAGCTATGATATTATCGATTTCACATACTTGGTACTGTTGTCTTGACCTCCTTGGGGATGCGTTCATCACCGCGGTAGGAGTACCGATAGTTGATCCTCGCTCATAGGATCACGATTCGGCGTATTAGGAAGCTCCGTTTCTCGGAGCTTATTCTTGGTATGTGTTCCACTGAGTTGTAGGTTCTTGTACATTCGAGTATGGCGGGGCCACTGTCCGTCATGGTTGTGTAAATCTTAAGTGCATGTAATCTTGTTGTGGCGGGGTTGTAAAAGGATTAAAGCATTCGTGTTTTTATGTAATTATATCTGAGAAGGCATTGTTTTGGTTGCTTTGTTTATATATAATATCTCTTGCTTCATGTCTTGTTTTTATGTTCCGCTGATTTTCTACGATGAATGACTACTTGGGTGCGGGTAAGGCACGATCCGCGAGCAGGTTGGTCGTGACAAAAATATCTTATTTTATTGATTTAGTTTCTGAGAAGGTGGTCTTATCGGCTGCTTTGTTGTTATTTTATGTTTAAGTACTTTTTGATTGTGTATGTTCATTGCTATTCTCGATGTTTCACAGAAAGAGTGCCCGGGTAGGGCACCGATCGCGAGCTTGAGTGGAGTCGTGACCTTTGTCACTTGTTATTCTAGAGTGCTGTATTCACATTTGTGGTTGAAATGTAGAAGCGATGTTATCTGATTGTACTTTTGATTATATTATATATTGGAAAGCGGCCTTGCTCAGCTAGCACAGGATGTTTATTGTTACCGTATGTGTTTATGTTGTGTATGTTCATTGCTATTCTCGATGTATGCACGAGCAGGTGCCGGGTAGGGCACGATCGCGGCCAAGTGCGTGTCGTGACACGCCCGTAGTATCGTTAAATCCTACTCACAGGACTATTTCACCGCATAGGTCATGTGGACCCGATGAGGTAACCGCCGCGTAGGTTGTATCGCGGTATAGGTCGTGTGGACGCGTGAAGTATTCCTCGCGTAGGACTATTTCACCGCGGGACTATTTCACGCTTGGGCCGATGGGCCATGATAATCTGGCGCGCTTTCGCGTCATGGGTATTGTTATACCGTACTTCGAGTATGTATGCGAGGGCGTGCGTCTGATTATTCAAACCCTAATTAGGTTAGAATGAAATTGTAAACTTTCGGAAAAGATTAGAACCTTGTGAAGGAAATTCTCGTTTTAATATTTTAACCGATTACGGATTTTTCAGAGATGAAATATTTTGGACGATAGGAGGCGACATGTGTCACCCTTAGTTGGCATGGGTTGGACGAAATGGGGCCTAGTGGACAAGTCGATTGGTCAAGTCTTGCAAGATATTTTTGGGTTAGTGGGGTAGGTATTTTTGGGCGGTTTGGTGAGCCTAGTGGAGGCCACGTGGCTCGTTGTTGTGGGGACATATGTCCCAATGTTGTGGTGGACATATGTCCCAACATTGTGGTGGACACTTGGTGGAAGACTTCACTTGAACAAGCTACCAAATCTACACCCTCCATTTGTTTTAATCTTGGCCCTTGGTGGTTCTATAAATACCCCCTCTTGTGCAAGACTTCTTCATCCACAAAAACATTTTCCAAGTCTCCAAAATCCCTCCCCCTCTAGTAGTGTTCTCGTGCAAGTCCTTTCCCCCCCCTGTGTTATTGACTTCAGGGGTAGCTGGGAGGATCATTTGCCTCTAGTTGAGTTTGCGTATAATAATAGCTACCACTCCAGTATTCAGATGGCGCCTTATGAGGCCTTGTATGGGAGGAAGTGCAGATCGCGATAAGGCTGGTTTGATATGGCGAGTGCGATTAGTAGGACGGACCTGGTTCGTGAGCGATGGATAAGGTGAAGCTTATCCGGGGCGGCTATTCGGCTGAGTCGGCGAAGTCGTATCGCAAATCATCGTCGTCGGCATGGAGTTTGAGGTTGATGATTGGGTTTTCTGAAGGTGTCACCCGTGAAGGTGTGATGAGATTTGGCAGAAAGGAAGCTCGGCCAGGTACATTGGGCCTTATCAGTTGTCGCGAGGTAAGCAAGGTCGCCTACGAGTTGGATCTGCCGTCCGTCTGGAGCGGTCATCGGTTTTCCATGTTTCTATCTTTGAGAGATGTATCGGGGATCCATCAAATTACACCGTTGGCGATGTCGGTGGCCGGCGGGTTATCGTATGAGAGATTCCATAGCGATGTCGATGCGTCGGAGTTAGGCGTCTGCGGACGGGGCGTGGCTTCGTCGAAGTCTTGTGGCGGAGCGAGCTCGGGGAGGAGATGGCGTGGGAAGTTGAGGAGGACATGAGGCGGTACCTCCTTATTCCCAGCGCCTCGGGTAACTTACTTTCCTACTTGCTGGTTTTAAATTATCATATTTGCTTAAATGTTATATTGTGGCCATGTGTGGCATTTGCAAACTCTTAAGTTATGAGGACTATATCGTTATCTGTCTTGAGAAGGAACGTTGGGGGCGAATGTTTCTAGGAGGGAGAATGTTATACCGTATTTCCGGGTAATATGCGTGAGGGCGTGCGTACATTTGTACAAACCTAATTAGGTTAAGAATGGAATTGTAAGCTTTACGGAAAAGATTTGAACCTTGTGAAGGAAATTCCACGTTTTAACATTTTAACCGATTACAGTTTTCTGAAGAGCGAATATTTTGGACGATGGGAGGGCGAAATGTGTCACCCTTAGTTGGCATATGTTGGACGAAAATGTGGCCAAGTGGGAAAGTCAATTGGTAAAGTCTTGCAAGTTGATTTTGTGTGAGTGGGAGTAGGTAGAGGGTGGACGTTTTTTGTGAGTTAGTGGAGTCCATGGCTCGTTGTTGTGGTGGGCATGTGTTCCATTATTGTGGTGGACATATGTCGAAATGTTGTGGGAGACAACTTGGTTGGAAGACCTCATCTTTCACTTGGATCATAATCGACCCTCACTTGTTTTAATCTTGTCCCTTGAGTGTTCTATAAATACCCCGGAGTGAAGACTTAACAGCTCCACGCTTTCTCCAAGTCTAAAAACTCCTCTCACTAGTAGTGTTCTCGTCAAGTCCTCTTCCCCACCTAGTTGCTCGTGAGAGCCACTTGGTAGAAAATATTCTCCAAGTGTTGTTACTATCTCCAAAATACCTAGCCCAAATCCTTATAGTATTTAGGTAGAAGTTGTGTAGAACTTCTAAGGTTTTCTTGGAGCTATCGGAGCGTGAAAATTAGGAGCTAAACCTTGCTCAGGATCGACATTTAACTTGGATAATTTTGGGCTTATCGAGGTAAATACTCTTGTCATTCTATTGTAATTGGAGATTACATATAAGAATAGTTAAGAGTTGAGTATAAGATATAGAAGGATATTAAAGAATAGAATTGAACTGTAATCACAGTAGAAGGGTATAAAAGAAGAGAATTGAGCTGTACTTACATAGAATTTGTATTTCTGATGAACTTGAGTAGTTTGTGTGGTAGGAAATGCTGCCAATTTTAGTAGAATAGAGAACCCTCGCTTAGAATATTCTGAGTATAGTCTAGGCGTTGATAGGCGTATTGGTATTATAGGTCGATACTCTGCGCGACATATTCGACTTGGCGGTGGTTTCGTAGGAGGTATGTGATTCTTCCTATCCTCTTGAGCATGATATTTTAAATATATATATAGATGCGGTAGGCGTCGTGTGTTAGCGAACATGGTTTTACTTGGCGTCTTTCGACTTGAGTCTAAATAATAAGAACGCTTGAAGTATTTCAAAGAATTATGAATCATTTTTAAAGAAGAGTAATACTTGATTTTTAAGCGAAAGCTTAAGAGTTATACTAGCTTTATGGGAAGTTAGGTATAACGACTTAAGAAAGATAAAAGGCGGTTTTACTTATTGTTAATGAAAATCTTGTATTAATTTACGCAAAGTGTAGTAAGATGGTTTGATATGAGAACATGTTATGATCTACGTGTGTTAGTGCCTTGTGATGTTGTGTAAGTGCGTTCTTGTTGTGCTTACGTTGTTAAGCGTTAAGACCGTTATCTTGTTATTATATCACATACCCCTTGACTTGTTATCACGAGGGCTTGCCGCGTGATGCGGTCTATCGGCTATGCGATCTGTGTGACTATGCGGGCTGCGGGAGTTCGAGTTGATCATTAGGGTGTTTTATCCGTCACGGGGATGCCTATGCGATGCGTGTGACTATCGATCTATGAGACTATGCGGACTGCGGGAGTCGAGGAGAATGCAGGGGTTAGCTACCTCGATGCGAGAATACCTCATGCGAAGTGCATGTGTGACTATGCGGTGCGGGAAGTCGAGATTAGGCACATAATGATACTATGGGCGATTGGCCTTGCCCGATCATTCGCGGCCTAGAAAAGACCGGTTACACTATATATATTTTGCTCTTGTTTATGTTGTGGCACTATGTGCGATTAAGCTAGTTGTATTTGCAAATGGTTTTAAATACTTTGATTTTACTTGATGCTTTATAGTTTCACATACTTGGTATCTGTTATCTTGACCTCCTTGAGGCTGCGTTCATGCGCGGTAAGGGAAAGCGAGTTCTAGATCCACGTCCTTAGGATCTACACTTTGGTGTCGGGAGCTCCGTCTTATAGGAGGCTCGACTTTTGGTATAGTTCTCACGATGTTGTAGATAAATGTACATTCGAGGTATGGCGGGCCTATCCGCCATAGTTGTTTACTTCCTTAGAAGTGCGTAGTCTATTGTAAAGTTGGGATGTAGCGCCAAACTTGATGTTTATATATATATGCAGAAAAGCGCCTTTTCTCAGATAAAGCGTGTCTCGTGTTACATTGTTTCATGTCTTGTTTTATATTCCATTGGTTACTCGATGTATGACTACTTGGGTGCGGGTAAGGCACGATCCACGGGCCGGGCAGTCGTGACAAAAGTAGTATCGAGCGATTAATCCTCGGAAAGTGTCTAAGACCGTATCTAGTAAGTCTTGATTATCGGTGTGTTGTGCACCATAATGTCAGGAGGCTATAGGATATTTAGGATTGGTTTCCATTCTTCTCACTCTGAGATCGTGCCTTAGAGGCGTGTTATAAGTTGAACCCCTAACGTATTTCCTTCGCTATGATTATGCCTCGCGTAAGGCAACCGGGCGGAAGGGCAAAGCGTGAGAGCTGCTAGTAGGACAAGAGTCACGAGGCACAAGCGATTCTTACGGCGATACCTCGGTGGCGAGTTCCATGGCGCCGCCCGGCCCAGCGAGACCACGATGCCGCGCCTCGGTCCACGGCACAGGCGAGAGTTAAGTAAGGAGATAGCGATTCTTGGCGGGATCGTGGCGAACATGAGGATAAATTTGGATCACGATTCGATTCAGCGATACATGGTTCACGAGATCGAGATAGTTTGAGGCTACGGGATTTTACGAGTTGTAGCGGCGATTCTGGTCGAGGCACGAGATGACCGCGAGGAGTTCATCCGTCGATTCTGAAGGATCATGCGGGTGATCAAGGCTTGAGACCGAGGCCGTGATCTTGGTTCGCATCGGTGCGTGATACGCGATCGGCCAGTTTGACTTCGTAGAGCTTTCGGGAGAGCATGCGCCTCCGTGAGTATGGGGCGAGTTTTTGGAGGCTTTTCTCACTCACTTCTTGCCTCGCGGATGAGGAGGCACGGGCGACAAGTTTTATTCTTTGAGGCAGAGAGCGCCGCGATTAGGGAGTACAGCGTCGAGTTGATTCTTTGGCTCGATATGTCCACTGTGCTAGTAGCGGATATGGAGGGCGAGTGCACGCTACGTCGCGGGCTAGATGATTATGTGGCGAGTCGTGCGGCGGTGTAGCTCTTGGTAGGGCATGGATATTGCGCGTGCGAGCTCATGCACTTGGATGCGAGGCGTAGAGGCCGGCGGGTCGACAAATATCAGCGGCGAGAAGAAGGCGAGGCGGCGGATCTTTTGGTAGCTCTCGGGGTGGGCGGCCTCGTGGCGATCTAGATTTGCACCCGGCCAACTCGAGCACTCTACGCCGTTTCAGTGCGGCGAGTATTCGGGGCGGTCGAGGCGAGGACTTGAATTTCGGTATGAGGTGCTAACGATCGAGTCCGCTCGGTGTGTCGATGTGGTAGATTCCATTCGGAGGTTATGGTACTACTTGGGAGCTTTCTACACTTGTGGCAGCGAGTCGTTATCACGAAACTGTCAGGCCGAGCGTGGCGATGGTAGGAGTCGACTACGAGTGCATTGCGGGTCTTCATCTCTCTGATTACTCTCCGGAGGCGGTACTCGTGGACCAGCGGTCAGTGTGGCGAGAGTCATGGCGCGGGTCCCGATTCTAGCGGTCCTCGAGAACGCGTTTATGCCTTGTCGGCCGGCGGGACGGGCGTCGCTGGCGTCGTCGCATGCTTTATCGGTTTACGGTTGTGATGTGTATGCCTTGATAGATGCAGGTTATACTGTCTATATATCTCCCTTATTACTAGTAGGATAGGGATAGAGCACGAGTCCATAGACCGCTTGAGGTTAGCTACGCGATGGGTGATTCGATGTGCTCGGCGGATATATAGGGCTTGCCCGATGACTTTATGCGATCGTCGGACCTGGCGGACTTGATAGAGTTGGACATGGTGATTCGATGTGATCGTGGGCATGGATTGGTTAGCTTCTTTACGCGGTGTAGGCGTAGGGAGAGAGTGATGCAGTTCGATTTCTGAGGCCGGTTATTGAGTGGGAGGAACATGTATCGCGAGAGGTAGGTTTATTTCCTACCTCGAGGCTAGGAAGATAGTGCGAAGAAGTACATCTACCGTCGTTCGGGTTTTAAATCACGAGGTGCGGTGCAGATTTTGATCGATTCCGATAGTCGAAGAGTTCCCGGATGTGTTTCTAGGCGACCTCGGGTATCCTCACGAGAGGAGATAAATTTTGTATCGATGTCTTTGCGGACACTCGGCTATTTCCATTCGCCATCTGAATGGCACTGCGAGTTGAGAGAGTTGAGACCGGTGAGAGATTTCTTTGGAGAAGAGACTTCATCGGGCCTAGTGTTTCTCACTGAGGCGCGGTATTGTTCGTGAAGAGAAGAAAGATGGGGCCAGCTGCGCATGTGTGTTGATTACGAGCGGTGAACAAGGTGACCATTAAACGAGATACCACGCCGGGATTGATGATTTGTTCGACCGGTTGCGAGTGCGAAATGTTTCTCGAGATTGATGCGATCGGGCTATCATCAGTGCAGTCGGAGGCGGATGTCCACAGGGTGCGTTACGGACCGATGCGAACACTATGAGTTGAGGTTATGTCGTTCGGTTTGACGATGCTCGGCGATTTTATGGATTTGATGAGCCGAGTGTTCAAACCATTTTTGGATACTTTTGTGATAGTATTCATCGATGACATCTTAGTTTATTCGCTCGGAGGCGGAGCATGCGGAGCGTTTGAGGACTATGTTGAGAGTTCTCGGGACGGTGATTTATGCGCCAAGTTTTTGAAGTGTGAGTTACGGTTGACTTGGTGGCTTTTCTTGGGCATATAGTGGGTGATGGTATTGGTGGATCTGGCGAGATCGGCGATCGAGAGTTGGCCTGAACCTCTTACTCGGCCAGTGCGCGATTTTACGGGCCTTGCGAGTTATGCTCGGTTCGTGGAGAAGTTTGCTTCTATCTACGCACCATTGACTAAGTGACTCGGAAAGCGGCTAAGTTTGATGGTGATGCTTGTGGCGAGTTTTCGATTCTTGAAGGAGAGGCGCGGCGCCCGTTCTTACTCTTCCCGAGAGGTCGAGCGGCTATGTGCGTGTATTGTGATCGTCGAGCATCGGGTTGGGATGTGTGTTGATGCAGCGGGGCAAGGTTATAAGCGTCGCGTCGAGCAACAAGAAGCATGAGAGGAACTACCCGCGCTGATTTGTAGTTGGCGTGATTCACGCCTTGAAGATGCGGAGCACTATTTGTATGGGGTTCGTGGATGTTTATCTGACCACAAAGCCTCGATATATCTTGACGAGAGGAGCTGAACTTACGGCGAGGCGGTGGTTAGAGTTACTCGAGGATTACGATGTCGATATCTGTACCACGGGGAAGGCCATTGTTGTGGCGGATGCTCTTAGTCGTAGAGTCGATGGGAGTCTATCGGATGTGCGGAGAGGAGGGGCATAGTTCGCGATTTACATCGGTTAGCGAGCCTTGGAGTCGATTGATTGATTACGATAGCGGTGGGGTTCGAGTTCGAGAGGTTGCCAGTCTTCCATCGTCGAGGAGGTGAAGAGGCAGATTTGAGATCGGTTTTGACGCGATGCGTGTCGGCCGCCGTGAGGAAGGTTCGCACGAGGTAGCACGATGGGTTGCTAAGGTTCGAGGCGAGTTGTGTGTTCGGATATTGCGAGGACTTGGCAGCGAGTTCTAGGAAGCACGCGGTAGCGCGTTACTCTATCCATCGAGTCGACCAAGATGTACCCGCGACCTCGGTCGGTGTATTGGTGGGATGGCTTGAAGAGGGCGTTGCATAGTTTGTGGCTCGGTGCCGTGTTGTCGGGTGAAAGTAGAGCACGAGGCACAGTGGTTTGTTGCGACGATTGAGATCCCGACACGGAAGTGGGAGGTGATCAACATGGACTTTATCACGGGGTTACCTCGCACTCAGAAACATGATTATATTTGGGTTATCGTCGGCGGTGGAAATCAGCCACTTTCTTCCGTCGGGCGACTTTTTGGTGAGATTATGCGGACTTTACATCAGAGATCGTCGGTGCGTAGGGTCTATTTCTATCATATCGAACAGAGCCCGGTTCTGGCTAACTTACGGAGTCTTTCGAGAAGGAGTTTAGGGGCGGTGAGCACAGTGCGCATTCCATCCTCGAGCAGGCGGGCGGCGGCGCCTATCGGACTCTTGAGGATATCTTTGCGAGCTTTGTGTTATTAACCGAGGGTAGTGGGAGGATCATTTGCCTCTAGTTGAGTTTGCGTATAATAATAGCTACCACTCCGGTATTGAGATGGCGCCTTATGAGGCCTTGTATGGGAGGAAGTGCGGTCGCCCGATAAAGCTGGTTTGATGTAAGCGAGTGCGATTAGTAGGACGGACCTGGTTCAGCGAGCGATGGATAAGGTGAAGCTTATCGAGGCGGCTATTGGCGACTCGAGTCAGCAGAACTTCGTATCACGGATCATCGTCGTCGGCATCAGGTTTGAGGTTGATGATTGGGTTTTCTGAAGGTGTCACCATGAAGGGTGTGATGAGATTTGGCAAGAAAGGCTCGGCCCAAGGTACATTGGGCCTTATCAGTTGTCGCGGGGTAGGCAAGGTCGCTACGAGTTGGATCTGCCGTCCGATCTGGAGGCGGTCATCCGGTTTTCTATGTTTCTATCTTTGAGGAGATGTATCGGGGATCCATCTAGAGTACACCGATTAGCGATGTCGGTGTGGGGTTATCGTATGAGGAGATTCCCGTAGCGATAATCGATCGTCGAGTTAAGCGTCTGCGGACGAGGCGTGGCTTAGTCAAAGTATTGTGGCGAGCGAGCTCGAGGAGGAGATGGCGTGGGAAGTTGAGGAGGACATGAGGCAGAGGTACCCTCACTTATTCCCCACACCTCCAGGTAACTTACTTTCCTACTTGCTGGTTTTAAATTATCATATTTGCTTAAATGTTGTATTGTGGCCATGTGTGGCATTTGCAAACTCTTAAGTTATGAGGACCTATATCGTTATCTGTCTTGAGAAGGAACATTCGGGACGAATGTTTCTAAAGAGGGGAAAATGTTATACTCCATATTTCCGGAGTATGTACGTGAGGACGTACGTACATTTGTACAAACCCTAATTAGGTTAAGAATGGAATTGTAAGCTTTCGACGGAAAAGATTTCGAACCTTGTGAAGGAAATTCCACGTTTTTAATATTTTAACCCGATTGCAGTTTTTCTGAAGGCGAATATTTTGGACCAATGGGAGGGCGACATGTGTCACCCTTAGTTGGCATGTGTTGGACGAAAATGTGGCAAAGTGGGCAAGTCAATTGGTCAAGTCTTGCAAGTTGATTTTGTGTGAGTGGGAGTAGGTAGAAAGTGGACGTTTTTTGTGAGTTAGTGGAGTCCACATGGCTCATTGTTGTGGTGGGCATGTGTTCCATTATTGTGGTGGACATATGTCCAAATGTTGTGGGAGACACTTGGTTGGAAGACCTCATCTTTCACTTGGATCATAATCCCAACCCTCCACTTGTTTTAATCTTGTCCCTTGAGTGTTCTGTGCAAGACTTCTTCATCCACAAAAACATTTTCCAAGTCTCCAAAATCCCTCCCCCTCTAGTAGTGTTCTCGTCCAAGTCCTCCCCCCCCCCCTCCTTGTGTTCTCGCCGAAACACACACCCTCCACTTCTAGTTGTTTCGTCAAAGCCCACTTGGTAGAAAAATATTCTCAGTATTGTTACTATCCCAAAATACCTTAGCCAAATACCTTGTAGTATTCCAAAGTCACCTCTATACTAAAAGCCCGGAAATACTACCTTATATCCATTAGTCACAAAGCGAAACCTAAGGAAAATCTTCATAGTTGGTTGAAGTATTAAGTAGAAGTTGTTTGGGAACTTCAAGGGTTTCTTGGAGCTATCGGAGCGTATAGAATAGGAGCTAAACCTTGCTCGGGATCGACGTTTATCTTGGATAATTTTGGGCTTGTCGAGGTAAATATCTTGTCCTTATTGTAATTGGAGATTACATCTTGTAGTTGTATAGAAATAAGTATAAGTTATATAGAAGGAGGGTATAAAAGAAGAGAATTGAGCTGTGCTTACATAGGATTTGTATTTCTGATGAACTTGAGTAGTTTGTGGGTAGGGAAGTCTGCCCAATTTTCCGTAGAATTAGAACCCTCTCCTTAGAATATTCTCTGAGAATAGTCTAGGCGTTGATAGGCGTATTTTACTATAATAGGTTGATACTCTGCGTGCGACGTATTCGACTTGGCGGTGGATTTCCGAGAAGGCATGTGATTCTTCCTATCTCTTGGCGTGATATTTTTGATATATATATGATGCGGTGAGCGTACATATGTTAACTAAAGCTGGTTTTACTCGATGTATTTTGACTTGAGTTTTAAATAATAAGAATCTTGAAGTATTTCAAAGAATTATGAATCATTTTGAAAGAAGAGTAATACTTGGTTTTAAAAGCTTAAAGAGTTATACTAGCTTTATGGGAAGTTAGGTATAACGACTTAAGAAAGATAAAAGTCTGATTTACTTATTTGTTTATGAAAGTCTTGTATTGATTTACGAAAAGTGTAGTAAGATGGTTTGATAAGTAAACATGTTATGATGCTACGTGTGTTAGTGTCTTGTGATGTTGTGTAAGGGGTTATTCTTGTTTTGCTTACGTTGTTAAGCGTTAAGCCCGTTATCTTGTTATTATATCACATACCCGACTTGTCATGATCTGAGGACTTGCCACCGCGATGCGGGTCTACATCGGCTATGCGATGCGTGTGACCATGCGAAGCTGCGGGAGTTCGGGATTGATCATTCGGGTGTATTATCCGTCACGAGGAATGCCTCATGCGATGCGTGTGACTATGCGGTCTATGTGACTATGCGGACTGCGGGAGTCGAGGAGGATCAGCGGGTTAGCTACCGTCTGAGAATACCTCGTGTGGATGTGTGTGACCTATGCGGTGCGGGAGTTCGAGTTAGGCTCGCATAATGATACTATGGGAGATTAGCCTTGCCCGATCATTAGCGGCCTAGAAAAGACCGTTATGTTATATCTATTTTGCTTTTGGTTATCTTTGTGGCACTATGTGCGATTACATTGGTTGTTTTCGTACATATTTGTAAAATTGGTTTTAAAATGATATGATTTCATTTAAAGTACTTTCTGATTTCACATACTTAGTACTGTTGTCTTGACCTCCTTGAGGCTGCGTTAATGCGCGAGTAAGAGAAAGCGGTGGTAGATCCTCGTTCTTAGGATCCTTACTGCAGTGTCGAGCTCCGTTTCTCGGAGGCTCGACTTTTAGTGCGACTCTCACGATGTTGTAGATATTTTGTACATTCGGGGTATGGCGGAATGAGGCCCGCCATAGTTGTTTACATTCTAAGTGCGTAGTCATGTTGTAAAGTTGGGATGTAACTACGGACTTGGTTTATATATATATGCGAAAGCGACTTTTCTCAGATAAAGCGTATTTACATTTTACATTTGTTTCATGTCTTGTTTTATTATTCATTGGTTACTCGATGTATACTCTTTGGGGTGCGGGTAAGGCACGATCGGGCAGGATCGAATCGTAGCGATAACAAATCCATGGAATTAGTAGTAACAGGGGCTTTACCGTAAGAATAACATAAACTAACCTGCCAAGCTATCATACATAACATAGCGCTCACGAAACACCATATCATAACATAAGCACTCGAAACATCATACATAACATAAGCAAGTTAAGAAATCCCTAACTTCTTATTAGTCTTATTCATATACCTCTCATTTTAGTTTACTTAAGGCGCTAACGTGTCATTATGAAAATCAGGGATTTAAGCTGTTATACCGTATTTCGGTATATGCGTGAGGCGTGCGTATAAAAGTTTAAGCCTTAAGTTAGGCAGGACCAGAAAATTTTGTGCACAACCCGAAAGAATCGTTTCAAATGAAGCGTTTTACAAACTTTGCGAAGTGAAAATGCGGCTATGTCATTTATAATTTTTGCGGATTTTTACGAGAGATGAAATATTTTGGACCAACGAGAGGCGACACTTGTCACCTCTGGTTGGCGGACTTGTGGGCGTCATTTGGGCGATTTGGAGCATTGGAGTTGGTAGGATATTTTGTGTGGTAGATGGATAAGGTGGGACCCGCGCTGACTTGTCCAAATCCACACCTACACTGCCTACCACTTGGCTTGATCTTGGCCATTGATTTCCTATAAATACCATAACTTGAATGTTTTCTTACGTCCAAATCATTTCTAAGTCTTGAAATCCCTCACACTTCTAGTTGTGCTGGCAGAAACCCTCCGCTGTGAGGCCTTGGCAGAAAACACCTCACCTTCCTAGTGGTGTTGGCGAGACACCCCCTTCTTGTGAGTTGTTATCGTAAAATACTACCCCCATGGTAGAAAATACTCTCAAGTATAGTTCTTATTCAAAATACCTTGGCCCAAATACCTTGTAGTATTCCAAGGTTACACCTATACTAGAAGCCGGAAATACTACTATACTTCCTTGATCGCTCATGAAACCACTAAGGAAAATCTTCCTTTGTTGGTTGAAGTATTAAGAAGAAGTTCGTAGAACTTCTAAGGGTTGTTTGGGCGGGTTGGAGCACCGGAGTAGGAGCTAAGCGTTGCTCGGGATCGACATTAAAACTTGGATAATTTTGGTCTTACAGGTAAATAATCCTATCCTTCTATTGTAATTGGAAATTACATCTGTAGTTGTATAGAAATGAATATAAGATTCATAGAAGAGTTGAAGCGTAATAGAAGGATATTCTGAGAAAAGACTTGAGCTGAAATCTCATCGAGAAGAAGATTAAAGTAGAAGATTAAAGTACTTACATGGGGTGTATTTCTGATGAACTTATAACCTTTATAGGTTGAATGTTCTGCGAGTAACATGTACTACTTGAAAGGTGGACAAGGCTAGCGGGTTATAGCGTGGGCGTTTTGCTAATAGTCGATAATCGTCGCGAGGTATGTGATTCTTCTATCCTCTTGAGCATGATATTTTAAAGAATATATATATGATGCGATAGGCGTCGTGTGCTAGCTGAGCGTAGTTTCACGGCAATGTCTTTTGACTTAAGCACGAATAATAAGAATCTTGAAGTATTTCAAAAGAATTAAGAAACCTTTTGAAAGAAGGATAATACTTGGTTTTGAAAGCTTAAGAAGTTATACTAAGCTTTATGGGAAGTTAGGTATAACGACTTAAGAGAGATAAAGGCAGTTTACTTAATTATTTATGAAAGCCTTATATTGATTTGAAATGAGAACAAATGTCGAACAAACCACGGCGCTAATAAAGAAATGTATTGACTAATAAAGTATTATTAAAACCAGTAGAAACCTCCATCTGCATAGAAGCTAAGATGAGACAAAATGATATTACATTTCTAGATCATGTTTGCTCTAATAAGATTGTTATGAACAAGAATAACCTACTCACACATAAGGCATATGTTTCTCAAATTGTTTTAAGGAGAATTATATTAGTAAGTGATTAAAACTATGAACTACGAAACCTTTCGAAAATAAAAGACTCGAGTAATTGAACTTAGGCAAACTTGGGCGTTTGAAAAGAATGTTGTTACTTGATATTAAAAGGAAAGCTGTTTTGGTTTACTTAAAAGATAGTCACTCTATTTTTGATACTACGGGTATCGTGTGACTTTTGTGAAAAGCGGATCTTTTAAAGAATTAATGTATGAAGTACTTTGGGGTTAAGACCGAACTTGTTGTCGTAAAATAGAAAGTACCTTGGGTGAATAACTTGACTATGTTGGTTTGTGATAGCCTTGTAATACTTTCTAGATTGGTTTGATAAGTAATTATGTTATGATACTCGTGTGTTGGTATCTTATAATGTTTTGTGTAAAGGGTTTCCCTGCTTTGTGCTTATGTTGATTAACGATAAGCCGTTGTCTTTGTTATATTATCACATACCCCTTGACTTGATATCACAGGGCTTGCCACCCGATGCGGGTATATACGGCTTTATGCGATGCGTGTGACTATGCGAATAGCGGTATGCTCGAGATTGATCATTCGGGTGTTTTATCCGTCACGAGGATGCCTATGCGATGCGTGTGACTATGCGGTGCATGAGACTATGCGGTGCGGGAGTCGAGGAGAATGCAGGGGTTAGCTTCCCGATCACGAGGAATACCTCATGCGGGCCTATGTGTGGCTTTATGCGGGCGGCGGTATGCTCGAGGACTAGGCGCACATTGATGCGAGGCGAGTGGCGGCCGATCATGTAGTGCGGTCTAGAAAGACCCGTGATATAGTTTTATAGCATTGTTGATGTGGGTTTTTAGTAGTCGTCTATGCGCCTTCGTACTTACCGTGCGGTTTTATTAGGACACGAGTGGGACACGGTGTTCATGTGTACTCTTTGGTGTTATTACATCATGGTGCATGCGATGATGAAGGTATTCCACGGCGTGATTGATGTGGTGGGCGTGAGACCCGTTGTTGTATTTGAGTAATGACTTTGGCGTGAGTCACGACTTGGCGTATTGCTTACATATTGTGTATCGTAAATTGGTTATCATATATGTCTTACATTTATATAGACTATTATGATTTCATTTCTGATATTTTGATTTCACATACTTGGTACTGTTATGCTTGACCTCCTTGGGGCTGCGTTCATCTGCGGTAGAGTACGCGATGCGTCGATCCTCGCTCTTAGGATCACGGTTCAGCGTTTTGGGAAGCTCGTTTCTCGGAAGCTTATCTTTAGTATAGTCCTGTTGTTGTAGTACTTACATTCGGGGTATGGCGAACCTGTCGTCGTTGTTGTTGTAAAACTCTTAGAAGTGCGTAGTCTGTTGTAAAGTTGGGATGTAGCTTATTCATTCTTGAGATATTTATATACTTGCGAAGAGCACTCTTTTATTGAATAAAGCTGTGTCTCTTTTACATTGGTTTCATGTCTTGTTTTATTTTCGTGATTACTCGATGTATGTCTACTTGGGTGCGGGGTAAGGCACGATCCGAACCGGGTTGGTCGTGACATTAACAAGTACTACGTCTTACTCAATTAAAATGACTCTTTTTCATATAAAACTTCCAAGATACTAATAACCGTAGTATCAAGTCATAACTACTTTTCAAGACAAGTCACAATACTTTTTAGAAATACATTTAGGCTTCTAAATCAAGTGACTTCCTTCTTTTAAAACCTTAAGCAATTGATGCCTTAAAATCAATTTGGCTTTCGTTATTTCAAGTCATTTATCATACTTACATTACTTAGAGTAAACCACTCTTTTTAACTTTCCATAAAGCTAGTATAACCAACTTCCCATAAAGCCGTTATACTAGCTTTATACTAGACAATTACATTCTTCCTTATATCGAGGACATACTTTTAAAGCGAAACAAGTATCATATACTTTTGAAATACTTCAAGTCCCTAACTTTTAAAAACCAAGATATCCTTAATATTTTTAAACAACTGAGTTAATCCCCTAACTCAACCAACTTGGACATTCTTAAAATAAGCCAAGGATATCAAATGGACTAGATTGTCAAAATCTGCGTGCGTCTGCGTACTATATATTTACAACTATTCATGCTCGAGAGATAAGAAAGTTCTACATTATCCGGTTCAATCCACTTGCTATGTCGATATGGCGTCGTAGTATGTCAACTATAATGACCATAATACGTCTATTAACTTCTAGTTTCAAACGTAGAATATTCCAAGTGCAAAGCTACTAAATTCTACGGAAAATCGGACAGCACTTCCTTTGTTTCTACATACTTTGCCACCTTTTTCAAGGTCGAATTCAATAACCAAACACGCCACTTTTAAGGCTCAACCATGTAGTTAACGATAGGGGATTACACGCCTACAAGACGTGTAAAATTCCGCGATTGATATCAAACAAGTCCAAAATACAATGTCCATTCGGCAAATTAGGGACAACAATACAAATTCGTTTCCAATCCCTTTTCAATCCAAGTGGTTTAGTATAACATGTTATCTAGCCGCAATTGATTATAACTACTACAATCCTTAAGTAGGTAAACATGCGACGATTATAATTATCGACCAAATTGTATTTCAATTTCAAATGGCTTAACATGTCATTTCGAATTTTGCTTCTAAACTTCCATAACACTTATCAATCTTCATAACACATATCACATGATGATTTCTAACTTATCATAACATGGAATCTTTAATTACAAAAGTAAGACGAAGATTATTACCTCATTTAGCCCAAATATGATCCAAGATTAAAAGTCGATCCTTAGCAACTTTAGCTCCTCTTTTCGACGTTCCAATCCACTCCAAGCAACCCTTAGAAGCTTATGAAGAACTCATCTTCAAGTTCCAATTTCAAAGTTGAAGAACTCCTTAGGTTTTCGCCTTGCGACTAATACGAAAATGTCACTTTTCCGGGATCTTTCTACAGAGATAACCTTACAATACTCTTAGGAACCTTGGTTTAAATTATTGGGATTATTGAAGCAAGATTGCAAAATTTTCTCCCTCATTTCTTGCTAAAGCCGAGAGCCCTTTCTAAGTATGGAGACTAGTCTTGCACTAGTAGTAGTATATATAAATAAAACAAGGGCTAGGATTCATCCAAATGGAAGGTCAAGATGTGGTCAATTATCTCAAGCCATTGACTTCTTGACTTAGTCAAATTTATCAAGCTCTAGTTTTTAGCAAGACTTGGTCATCCTTACTTGGGTCAAATGACTATAACACCCATGGTCTATTTCGTCCAACCAACTAAGGGGGGTGACACGTGTCGCCCTCCCGCTCGTCGCAATATTTCGTTTTCCTACATTTCCATAATTCCGATAAATTTTTACTCGTCTCAAATCTTAACATTTCTGAGTTTCTTACGTACGTTCTTATAAACATATCCTGGAATTCCGGGGTGTAACATTCTTCCCCCTTAGAAACATTCGTCCCCGAATGTTCTTTTGGGAGTCAATCTTATAAATAGCGACATAGTCTCCTTTTACAACCCCTATACACCAATAATGCCACATGTGGCCACATAACAATGCTCATACTAAAATGTCAACCTGGACCCCAAGCGTCAGCGTCGGTTATCTGCATAAAGCTTCTGCTGACTCAGAGCTTACTAATAATCTTTCCTGGATAAGCTTCACCTTATCCACAGCCTGCTGAATCAAGTCTGGACCAAATAACTGAACCTCGCCTACGTCGAACCAACCAGCCGGCGATCTACACTTTCTTACATACAAGGCCTCATACAGGGCCATCTAAATACTGGAAGGGTATCTGTTATCATACGTAACTCAACAAGAGGCAAATAATTCTTCCAGCTACCTCTGGAATCAATAACATTGGCTCGCAACCTATCCTCAAGTGCTGGATAAATGCATACCTGCTGTCCGTCGGTGCGAGGTGTAATGCAATCTTGAGACTACTGTTTCCACTAATCCGCCACGAAAAACCTCGAAGTTATAAAGTAAGAGCTCATCATGCGACATCATAAAAGTAGGAACCCGTGCGGTATCATAATATCACGCTATATAAGCTAGCATAATCCTCGATCGAGTAAGTGGTCCTAACGGAAAAACACGGTGGTTTGTCGACTTACTATGACCCGGTCGCGCTTCCTCTGATGCGATGCCACCATGTAACAAGATCCATATTAATCACCTCGTATCTAAGTCGGGATCTAAATTGCTGTAATAGCCGGTGGGCTCACGGTGTTCAATCTTGACCTGATACCAATTCGGACATTTGAGCAACCACTCTGCTACGTCCCTCATCAGACCATCTTACCAATACATACATCTGAGGTCACGACACAGCTTAGTTGACCCCGAACAATTAGATAAATAAGCCTTTGCGTGCCTCGCAAGCGATGACAAGTCTGCGATGCGCGTACACACAATCTATCCTCGTATCACAACACCCGTCGGTGCTACTCAAGCGAGCTCTTCTCTTCTCGAAGCCGTATCGACCACATACTAATGCTGAATCCTCATGTGTAGCCTCTTCACCTCGCCGGCGAAGGAAGATTCGGCAACCTCTCGGATCAAGCCATTCACCTTGGAAACAAATAATCGAACCCCTCGGCTCGGTAGCTGATGAATATCACGGACCACGTCCTGTCTATCTGGCTGCCTATCTTGCAGACTACCCATAAATCCACGACTAAGATCGTCTGTAACCGTCTCGGCTTTCCCCGGGCTGTATAGGATATTAATATCACAATCCTTCAGTAACTCTAACCACCGTCCCTGTCGCAAATTCATTTGCCTGCATGCGAAGATATCACAGGCTCTTGTGGTGCGCACAAATATCCACGTGGAGTCTATATAAGGAAAGCCTCCAAATCTCGAGATCACGATTAGCTGCCTTGACTCTAAATGCGTGAGTGGCGTAATTTCCTTTCATGCTTCCACTGCTGGCAGGAAACATAGGCTCTAACCTCGTGCGTGTTGCGTCGGCTACAACCTATTGATACCTGACGTGTTACAATAACAACCTAACCCTCTAGTCTCTCAGGAGGGGTTAGCACTGTAGTCGTGGTCAACTTATCTTCCAATAACTGGAAACCTTTCTCATTCTTGCGAAATATTCGGGCATCCTTAATCTCAATTATGGTTCCTGTTTCCCTTTCTATGTTGTAACCAAACTTGGTCACTCACTTAGATTTGATTTTTTTGCTTGCCTCTTGGCTCAGACTTCCTGTCAAACATAATTTAGGGGGGAGATTTCCTTGATCTCGTCAAGTAGTAACCCAATTACTTTCTCATTTCATGAGCTTATAGTCAGTATTGACCTCGATTCAGATTACATACTCGATGACTTGTCAAGATTTCTTATCGTTAAGTGTCTACTCGTCTTTCTGTATAAGTTATTTCAAGTTGTCACGGGTCCCTTACCATCGTATTTTCTTACTATCTTTCTAGTCGATGCAGGTGTTACCACGTTTCCTCGAGGCGTTAACTGCGCCCGTTATCTACTAATGGTCTTTACACTAGTGCAGGGGTAATCATATCTCGTGCAACTTACATAACCGTAGTTGTATTCTCTTTCATTAATGCAGTCATAACCTTACCTTATGCTTATTATTAGCAAAGTATTTCTACCTTGATTCATAATCCTATAGTTTCATACGTGCGTCTTATCGCGTTTATATCCTTACGACAACTTATCGACCATTTAAATGCGTCGTTACCATTACCAACACAAAACTTTTCCACGGTTATCTAAAATGCGTAACCTATGGCGTGGCGATCTTGAAGACCTTGCAGTCTCTATCGCCGTCTAACAACATGGGTACATATAACCCGTAATGCGTAACACTCTCGCTTTTCGTGAGGAGAGAACTTATCTCCTAAAAAAATCTTTCCTTGGAATCACAACCTAATCACGTGGTCTATAATCGTATAGATTTTCAAAACCTACGATGATGTCTTACATTTCAGTGGCGGTCCTCGTGCTTAACTTATCCTCGCTTGCGCTATCACGAACTTATACGGAAGGTCGTGGCCTGACCGCCACACGGACCAACTCGAAGTACCTCGGGGGCATAACGAAAACTCATTCAAATTCGGTGTTACTTTGCGCCTCGATTCACCTCGAATGAACAAGTCACGCGGACTTATTAAAAACAATGATGTCGAAGAAGGAAGGATAATTCCTTTGGTTACCACGACTTCTCTTCCTTTCCGCTCGATAGCAGGCTTCTGCGGAAGCGGTGCGAATCAAACTCTGCTGTAGTCGCGTTGGCATAACAAGAGGCCAACTAGCGTACTCATAATGACCCGTCTGTCATGCCGCGGCTCTGCTAGGGTCGGCAGCGATGTCGTTATCGGCAATTATTATCTACTGCTTTCGGCTACCGACACTCGCGGTGTAGTCACGCCGAAAGGTTCTCATGGATTGCTCTGTTCTTTACACTTGGTTTCTCTCTTTTCCGGTCGCGCTTTCCGTACTTCCAAACTTATACTAACATCGTACATAACTTCCATACTAATTACGGCCTCCAATCTTTGGGTTACTAAATTAAACAATATAAGGCCATTTAGGCTCTCGACTGGTTAGGTGGAATCGTCCACGAACCCGTAAAATGATTAACTAGACTTGGGCCTGCACCTCGTGACCTGTCGCGTGGCGGGAATACTACTGGTGATCTCATTCCATTACAGGCTATGGGGTGACCCTTAATAGGTCCTCAACCCAACTCGACGTCACACATAACTCTTATCCTTGGTCTGCTCGAGAATGCCTTATATACCTAAGGTCTCGGCGGTTATCAACATTCTTAGGCTCGCAATTTCCATGCTCCAAGCCTACCTTATCAGTCCGTGCGGTACAAAACTTCTCATAATACTATAATCGTGTTGTCTTGACCACAACAACCATACTTACTCCATACGGATCTCGTCTGTACAATTCCCTTAAACATACCACGTAGCTCAAGTTACTAACATAGTCTTCCATTAATTCCCTTAATAATAACTTCTTAAGGGTCCATTACCTTCGGACAACTCGTCATCGTCTCTAATTATCTCTCCAAATTAGTACGTAAAACCTTGATGAGAGTTCATTAAAGCTGTTTCATACCTTCCGGTATTTATTTAGTCCTTGCAAATCACGGTAACCTAAAACCATTCTAGGCGACAGCGTCAGGCCTAAATACGTAAATTTGTATGGTTGTATGTCACAATACCAACTATACTACAAGCATTACCAACACGGATCGCGATCCATAATATTTCTGGGTCAGCTTTGCGCTTCTCGTGGTGCAAACAACATAACTTGTTGGGAGGCGACCCTAACTACCTGACTCTGTCATGCGATCTCGAGTGAGAAGAATGAAACCAATCCTAAATGTCCTGTGACCTCACGGTTATAGATGTGGTGCGCGACACGCGATAACGAGATTACTAGACACGGTGCATGAGCACTTTCGAGGACTAAGCGCTCACGATACCACTTTTATTCTGACCGACCGGGCGCGGTAGTGCCCTACAGGCACCGCTTTCGGTATCGTCACAGAATAGCAGCGGAACATAGTCAACTTATAAAATGCTTAAACATAAAATAACAACAGGCTAGCCGATGAGGCTACCTTCCGTAAAAATATACATACCCAAAAATAAATCAGTACATCTTTGTTCTTAAAGCCCGATCCTGAAATGTGACTACAGACCTCTAAGAATAACAAGCGTGTGGGACGGGGCCACGCCGTACCACTGAATATACAACAACCAGGCCATACCGGGGATGCGAACCGAGGATTAGCCTCGGAGTAATGGAGTTTCCCAGCGGTGAGCAGTGATCCTAAGAGTGAGGATCGGCCTGTATACTCTACTGCGGCATGAGCGCGGCCCCCGAAGGAGGTCGATTACAACGTGTACGGATATGTGGCCCAGAAATCTTGTAGTGAAATCATAAGTCTAAAATAAAGTTGGAGACATGTATGATAACTCGAACAATGATGCTGTTGTTCCTTACTAACAATGAGTAACAAGAGTATGCTTTCTTGCGTAAAAATAGGAGGCTCGTGATCAAAGTAGGGCCACCCGCCCAGTATCGTTAAGCGATCCTACTCCTACTCCAGGACTATTTCACGCGTGGGTCTGTGGACCATGATGAGGTAACCGCCGCATAGGTGTATCCGCTGCGTAGGTCGTGTGGACCGCGTGAGGTATTCCTCGCGTAGGACTATTTCACCGTTGCGGGATTATTTCACCGGCTTGGGCCCGATGGGCATGATGAAACGCCGCTCGCGTCATGGGTAGCAAAGCCGTGGAATTAGTAGTAACGGGCTTTACCGTAAGAATAACATAAACTAGCACCATGGCTATCATACATAACATAGCGCTCGAGAACACCATATCATAACATAAGCACTCTGGAAACATCATGCATAACATAAGCAAGTTAAGAAATCACAACTTCTTATTAGTCTTATTCGTATACACTCTCATTTTAGTTTACTTAAGGCACTAACATGTCATTATGAAAATCCGTGGATTTAACCCAAAGTACTACGTCTTACTCCTTTAAAATGACTCTTTTTCATATAAAACTTCCAAGATACTAATAGCAGTAGTATCAAGTCATAACTACTTTTCAAGACAAGTCACAATACTTTTAGAAATACATTTAGGCTTAAATCAAGTGACTTCCTTCTTTTAAAACCTTAAGCAATTGATGCCTTAAAATCAATTTGTCTTTCGTTATTTCAAGTCATTTATCATACTTACATTACTTAGAGTAAACCACTCTTTTTAACTTTCCATAAAGCTATTATAACCAACTTCCCGTAAAGCGGTTATACTAGCTTTATACTTTAGACAATTACATTCTTCTTTATATCGAGGACTTATACTTTTAAAACGAAACAAATATCATATACTTTTGAAATACTTCAAGTCACTAACTTTTAGAAACCAAGATATCCTTAATATTTTTAAACAAGTGAGTTAATCCCCTAACTCAAACAACTTGGACATTCTTAAAATAAGCGAGGATATCGAATGGATAGATTGTCAAAATCTAAATCGTCTACCGTACTATATATTTACAACTATTCATGCTCGAGAGATAAGAAAGTTCCACATACCTCTTGGTTTAATACACTTGCTAAGTCGATATGCGTGCGTAGTATGTCAACCTATAATGACCATATCGTCTATTAACTTCTAGTTTCAAGCGTAGAATATTCCAAGTGCAAAGCTACTAAATTCTACGGAAAATTGGACAACACTTCCTTTGTTTCTACATACTTTGCCACCTTTTTCAAGGCGAATTCAATAACCAAACACGCGTTTAAGGCTCGACCATGTAGTTAACGATAGGGGATTACCGCCTACAAGGCGTGTAAAATTCCGCCCACAATTGATATCAAACAAGTCGAAAATACAATGTCCATTCGGCAAATTAGGGACAATACAAATTCGTTTCAATCACTTTTCAATCCAAGTGGTTTAGTATAACATGTTATCTAGCGCGATTGATTATAACTACTACAATCCTTAAGTAGGTAAGCGTGTAGCGATTCTAATTATCGACCAAATTGTATTTCAATTTCAAATGGCTTAACATGTCATTTGATTTTGCTTCTAAACTTCCATAACACTTATCAATCTTACATAACACATATCACATGATGATTTCTAACTTATCATAACATGGAATCTTCAAATACAAAAGTAAGACGAAGATTATTACCTCATTTAGCCCAAATATGATCCAAGATTAAAAGTCGATCCTTAGAAACTTTAGCTCCTCTTTTCGACGTTCCAATCCACTCCAAGCAAACATAATAAGCTTATGAAGAACTCTCTTCAAGTTCGATTTCAAAGTTGAAGAACTCCTAGGTTTCGCCTTGCGACTAATACGAAAACGCCACTTTTCCGGGATCTTTCTATAGAGATAACCTTACAATACTCTTAGGAACCTTGGTTTAAAGTATTGGGATTATTGAAGCAATATTGCAAAATTTTCTCCCTCATTTCTTGCTAAAGCCGAGACTAGTCTTGCACTAGTAGTAGTATATATAAATAAAACAAGGGCTAGGATTCATCCAAATGGAAGGTCAAGATGTGGTCAATTATCTCAAGCCATTGACTTCTTGACTTAGTCAAATTTATCAAGCTCTAGTTTTAGCAAGACTTGGTCATCCTTACTTGGGTCAAATGACCATAACTGTCACGACCCGAACCCGGGCCCGTGACTGGTACCTTACCCCGGGCACCCTAGTGATGCAACATCAGAGAAAATCAGCGGAAATAAAAACATGAACATGAATTAAGAGACATGATAAATAAACAGGCCAACCAAAACAGTTGCCTTCAGTATATATACATAAATACCGACGATTATCTTTTTCTGATTACGCCTGCGAGTACTCTGGACCTCTGAAGTGACAACAACTATGGCGGGACGGGGCCCGCCATACCACGAATGTCTGAGAACCTCGGACTCGAGGGTAGCATGCCAAAGATAAGCCTCAGAAGGAGCGGAGCTTCAACCGCTGAAAGGTGATCCTATAGCGAGGATCGGCCGTCGATGTACCTCTACTGCGGCGTGAGCGGCCCCGAAGGAGTCGATGCAGCGGTACCAAGTATGTGAAAGCGTAAAATCACGTAAATGAAATCATAATAGTCTATATAAGCGGGAGACATGTATGATAGCAAACTCTGATTCGCGACATAAGCGATCATGTCGAGTCGGGGACTCGCGCCACCGAAGTCATCCGCCGTGCGTGGAACTCGCCCCGCCAGCTGCCGTGATCTAGGTACAAATCATGTGATCGTATAACGAGTCTCGGCCCGTCTTATGGACCGATATAGAGCGTGTGGAATACATTCGGTTAATCCCATGAGCCGTAGTCGAGTGGAATACATTCGGATGAGCCGTAGTCAGTGAAATACATTCGGATGAGCCGGTAGTCAAGTGAAATACATTCGGATGAGCCGTAGTCAAGTGAAATACATTCGGATGAGCCGGTAGTCAAGTGAAATACATTCGGATGAGCCGGTAGTCAAGTGAAATACATTCGGATGAGCCGGTAGTCAAGTGAAATACATTCGGATGAGCCGGTGGTCGAGTAGAACACAATACTTGCTGACAAGGCTATCATCGTAACATGGTCAAGTTTCATAACAACAAGCGTAGGCAAGTTATACCTGACTCAAGGTACTTTCATTTTATGTCAAAGTCGGATTTTAACCTAAAGTACTCGTCGTTAAATTCCTTTTAAGATCCATTTCTTTTACGAGGTCACGATACGTAGTATAAAATTAGAGTGACTAACATTGTTAAGTAAACGAAAATGCTTTCCTTTGTAAAATCAAGTAACAACCTTATTTTCCAAGCGTTGAGTTTGCCTAATTTCAAATGCTCGAGTTTCTCATTTTAGAAAAAGGTTTACGTAGTTCATAGTTTTAATCCTTTAAAACATAATTCTCTATAAACATTTTGAGAAACATATGTCTTATATGTGAGTAGGTTATTTTTGTTTATAATCAATCTTATTAGCGGTCATGATCTAGGAAATGTAATATCATTTTGTCTCGTCTTAGCTTACATGCGGATGGAGGTTTCTCTTGGTTTTAATACCATGCTTCATTATTCAATACATTTCCCTTTATTAGCAGCTGCGGTGGTTTGTCGATACTCGTTCGATTTCGAAATCGGTAAAACATTATTCATTTAAAACCAAGTACTCATTACTCGCGAATGAGGTTTCACACTTTTAACAAAATTCATATCAATACCGTTAATTTGAGTCTCTTATTTTCAAAAATCGATAAACCATTCTTTTATCACTCTTGGGCGTTATACCTAACTTCCGTAAAGCTAGTACAACTCTTATGTTTTCAAAGCCAAGTATTACTACATCAAATCCGTTATAAGTCAAATCGATTTACCACTTTGAAACCATGAGGCATTTTCTTACCTCGTAAAGGCTGTTATAACTTGACTTCCGTAAAGCGTTATAACACTTTATTTTCAACCAATCGAATATATTAAACACGTATGCGTCTGGTACTACATAGTTATACACGTATCATGCTAGAACATATAGGAAGAGGTTCACGTACCTCGCGGCGATTATCGACTAATAGCAAAGTGATCCAGTACCTCGAAGTCGGCTACTCGGCCCAAGTAGATCACGCCATCTGCGATGCTTGACCTATAGAGGCCCTGGCGCTATTAACATCCTAGATCTTAATGTAGAATATTACGAGAAAATTCGGCACCTCCCAAACAGCGTAATCTCTCTCTATTGAGGTCGGCTACGAAGCCAACGGGGTTTGCACGTCTAACGGGCGTGTACAATTCTACTCACGATAATACTACACAAGTCTCTTGTAATATAGTCCTATGTAATTCTGATTCGATTCGCTTATTAAAATTAGGGCTTAAGTCGAAGACATTGCAGTAAGTATTAATCGAGCTTAAGTCAAAAGACATTGCCGCTGTATGTTGAGTTCTATATATAGTATACTTAACCATATACTCCTACAACATGAAATTTCCAATTCTGGAAGGTCGAGAATGTTTACCTCGATAAGCCCAAAATTATCAGAGTTTATATGTCGATCTGAGCAAGGTTTAGCTCTACTCAGTGCGCTCAGGCCGCTCGACCAACCCAGAAGTTCAACCAGCCTACTTATAACTTCGACTACGGGTGAAGATTTGCTTAGGGTTTCGTTTTGGTAGTGAGGAAAGTATAATGGTATTTTACGGGCTTGTATAAGTGTAACCTTGGGAATACTACAAGGTATTTGGGCGAGGTATTTGGACATTATAACAATACTAGGAGAGTATTTCTATACCATGACAAGGGGTATTTATGCGAGACAACTAGGCTAGGGGGTGTACCTCGGCTAGGAGCACCTGAGGGGAGGGGAAGCTGCGGCGAAGGGCATACTCAAAGGGGAGGGCTTTTGGGCGAGATCGAATAAGAGGAGGAGTATTTGAGACTTAGAAAGATTGCTCGAGTTTTGGATGAAGAAAGTCTTGACTTAGAGGGTATTTATAGGTCAAGTAAAGGCGACCAATGGCGAAGATGAAGACAAGTGTGGTGCAAGTGTAGGGCTAGATTTCAACCATGTGGACCTTATCCATCTACCACGCACTTGCACAAAATATCCACCAACTAAAGTAGCCCAAATCGTCCAAGCTTGCCGTCCTAAGCTTCGATGTGAGGGTGACACGTGTCACCCTCGTTGATCCAAAATGTTTAGTCTCTCGGAAAAATCCGCATAAAAATTAAAAATGCCATAGCGGAATTTTCCTACGAAAGTTGTGAAGCGTTTAAATCGAAGCGACTCTATCGGGTGTTGTGTACAAATTTGAAACTTGCTAACTTAAGGCTCAAATTATTATCGTGCGCCCTCGTACATACTGCGGAAATACGGGGTATAACATTCTCCCTCGTAGAAACATTCGTCGAATGTTCCTTCCAGCGGATAATGATAAAGTTCTTCTAATAAGTTGCCAGCGCCCTGGCCACGAAACACGCGTAAATACTTACGTCAAGTTCAGAAACACCTCTAACATCACAAACTTTTGTCACTTTGCGCGAGGTTCTAGTGTTACTCGGCGACCCGACAAATGGTACGGTGCGTCACGATTCACGAGGTCTAAAATATACATCCGCCCGCTTACTCCGCCGCGAAATGATCATATCTATGCTCGCAATACATGCTCGCCTCTGCCCTTACTCGTCGTACTCTTCTCGAACAACGAACTCTTACAGTATCGTACCGCGCTTGATTCCGAAACTTTGGAGTCACTACCTCGAACTTGGTCATCTTACTAGCCTCGATCTTCGTTAAGGCCATTCGGCCTTCACGATCGGCACGGTCGAACATATCCTCGAACTCATGCGATGACCATCTAAACTTGGGCTAACACCCTCGTGACCCTACCGTCTGGCGGGACCGCCCGACCCAGCGCCGAAGCGGGCGGCGGGTTGGCGCGCAACGCTGACCGACCCGTTGTCGCGCCAACTCTTGCTCGCCGACGCGGAACAATCTTGCTAAATCACGTCGGAAAGATACCACTTTCATTTACCCGACCCGAGGACTTATCACCTGATACATTTATCACATGAGCCAAGTATTTCAACAAAGACTAGCAGTAAAATCTTTTATTCAAGATGACGCACATCTAAGGTCTCATTTGTAATATCTAAGGTTAATCATTTTCTCACCCGGGCTTACCACTTTTTCTGACCCGGGTCCTAAATCACATTTTAGCACAAAGCTATCGAACATAACACTTAACACATTATCATAACATCAATACATCTGAGTCTCTAGAGGGTTAGGGATATACAGATCAGCCGCTCGGCTCTAATCATAGGCACGCCTGCGGTATGCGTATGAAAGCGATGAACACGCGCGTCCGGTAAGGCTGCGCCAGCTGCGGTACCTCTCCTATAAGCCACGATCTCTCGTCCACGTGGCACGGCGCGGGTGAAACAAGCACGATAAAAAGCGACATTCCGGGATGATGTTTGCCGCATCGTGCTTTGAGAGGCATGAATCCTGGCGCTAGCACTCGCGTATATCGTGAACCGGAAGCCACGGAGCTCGGCCGGCTCGAATACCTGAGCGTCACGGCGGTGGGGTCCACTCTGTCTTGGTGGAGGCATAACTAGGCTAGCTGAGGCGGTCGCCTCGAAAGTTACCAAAGGACCTGCTGTCACGGCCTCTTCTGGCGATCTCGGTCGTTCCGTCGACCTCTCGTGCCTCGCGTCTGGTGCATGAGCTTGCGTGCGGGCAATGTCGTGCGGTGGAAACTACACCGTACAAGCCTCTGCCAGTAATCATCCGGCCGGTGGCGTGGCGGTGTACTCATCCTCCATGCTCGGCTACCACGCAGACGCATCACAGAGCTAATGAGTCGAACTCACATTGTACTCTCTAACCGTCGCGTCTGCCTCAGCGTCAAAAATCAGCCGGCGAGCCCTCGCAAATGCGTGGGGGCAAGAAATGTGCAAGAAAAGCCCT
This sequence comes from Przewalskia tangutica, assembly GCA_029844215.1. Classification (NCBI taxonomy): domain Eukaryota; kingdom Viridiplantae; phylum Streptophyta; class Magnoliopsida; order Solanales; family Solanaceae; genus Przewalskia; species Przewalskia tangutica. Next base: position 82,834,153 of record CM056726.1, on the reverse strand, counting down.
TGAGAACTTCGTCCATGCGGTGGGAGTGCGTCTTATTCGGGACAACTCCGCGAATCAAACGATCAGCTGCGGTATCACGCGGTGATGCGAACCAATACCACCGACTGCGCCTCTAAGACTACGATCACTCTCATGATCTGCGTGGTGTCGGATAAACTCACGAGGTCATCCTCGGCTCGATCCATAGAACAACTGGCGGGCTCTGACTCGAGAAAGTCACGTAGCCTCAGTATGCTGCTCGGGGTGAACTACGGGTGCTCTTGGGTGGGCTGCTGCGTCTAGCCTATCCTCATGTATCGGCCACGACCGGCGATGGCTGGCCGTCTCCTTGTACCCGTCTCATCTGCTCCGGTGTGGGGCCAGGAGGCTCAGTCTTGTAGTCTCGGCGACCAGCTTTGTGGCTCTAAACTCTCTTTGGTCTTTGGCGTCGTCGAAACTTCGCCGTCGGGCCTTGTCTCAGTCTTGGCGAGACTGCGCCTCGTACTCCTCGTATCTCACTAACGACTCCTCATTGCCTTGCCCATGGGTGCAGGTTGCCTTCTGCGGAGGCATGGCGGTAAAGGAAAGGAATCGTCGGAGGGCGACTTATCACCGACTACAGGCGCGATCTCGGAATGAGAAGAATGAAACGATACTAAATGTCCTATAGCCTCACGATTATAGATATGGTGCAACACACGATAATCAAGACTACTAGAACGCGATGCGTAGACGCTTTCAGAGGACTAAGCTGCTCTGATACCACTTTTGTCGCGACCGAACCGGGCGTGGTGGTGCTACCGGGCACCTGGTGATGCAACATCGGAGAAAATCGTGGAAATAAAAACATGAACATGAATTAAGAGACATGATAAATAAGCGAGGCCAGCAAGCGATTTGCCTTGGTATATATACATAAATACGAGCAGTTATCTTTTTCGGACTACGCCTGGCGATTACTACGGACCTCAGAAGTGACAACAACTATGGCGGGACGGGGCCGCCGTACCACAGAATGTACGAGAACCTACGGACTCGGGTAACATACCAAAGATAAGCCTCGAAGGAAGCGGAGCTTCAACACGGCGAAAGGTGATCCTATAGCGGGGATCGGCCGTCGATGTACCTGCACTGCGGCGTGAGCGGCCCGAAGAGTCGATCTGCGAGTACCAAGTATGTGAAAGCGTAAAATCACGTAAATGAAATCATAATAGTCTATATAAAGCGGGAGACATGTATGATAGCAAACTACGATTCGCGACATAAGCGATCATGTCAAGTCGAGGACTCGCGCCTCAAAGTCATCCCCCGTGCGTGGAACTCCTTACTCGCTGCCGTGATCTAGGTACAACTCGTGATCGTATAACAGTCTCGGCCCGTCTTATGGACCCGATATAGAGCGTGTGGAATACATTCCCGGTTCGTCCCGTGAGCCGTGGTCGAGTGGAATACATTCCGGATGAGCCGTAGTCAGTGAAATGCATTCGGATGAGCCGGTAGTCAAGTGAAATACATTCGGATGAGCCGGTAGTCAAGTAAAATACATTCCGGATGAGCCGGTAGTCAAGTGAAATACATTCGGATGAGCCGGTAGTCAAGTGAAATACATTCGGATGAGCCGGTAGTCGAGTAGAACACAATACTTGCGCATGAGGCTATCATCGTAACATGGTCAAGTTTCATAACAACAAGCATAGGCAAGTTATACCTGACTCAATGTACTTTCATTTTATGTCAAAGTCGGATTTTAACCTAAAGTACTCGTCGTTAAATTCCTTTTAAGATCCATTTCTTTTACCAAGGTCACGATACAGTAGTATAAAATTAGAGTGACTAACATTGTTAAGTAAACCAAAATGCTTTCCTTTGTAAAATCAAGTAACAACCTTATTTTCCAAGCGTTGAGTTTGCCTAATTTCAAATGCTCAAGTTTCTCATTTTAGAAAAGGTTTACGTAGTTCATAGTTTTAATCCTTTAAAACATAATTCTCTATAAGCGTTTTGAGAAACATATGTCTTATATGTGAGTAGGTTATTTTTGTTTATAATCAATCTTATTAGCGACCATGATCTAGGAAATGTAATATCATTTTGTCTCGTCTTAGCTTATGCGGATGGAGGTTTCTCTTGGTTTTAATACCATACTTCATTATTCAATACATTTCCCTTTATTAGCTGCGATGGTTTGTCGATACTCGTTCGATTTAGAAATCGGTAAAACATTATTCATTTAAAACCAAGTACTCATTACTATGAATGAGGTTTCACACTTTTAACAAAATTCATATCAATACCATTAATTTGAGTCTCTTATTTTCAAAAATCGATAAACCATTCTTTTTATCACTCTTAAGGCGTTATACCTAACTTCCCGTAAAGCTAGTACAACTCTTATGTTTTCAAAGCCAAGTATTACTACCACATCAAATCCGTTATAAGTCAAATCGATTACCTTTTGAAACCATGAGGCATTTTCTTACCTACGTAAAGCTGTTATAACAAACTTCCCAAAGTTATAACACTTTATTTTCAACCAATTAAATATATTAAACACGTATGCGTCTGCGTACTACATAGTTATACACGTATCATGCTAGAGCAGATAGGAAGAGGTTCGCATACCTCGCGGCGATTATCGACTAATAGCAAAGTGATCGAGTACCTCGAAGTCGGCTACTCGTAAGCCAAGTAGATCACGCCATCTGTGATCTTGACCTATAGAGGCCCTGGCGCTATTAACATCCTAGATCTTAATGTAGAATATTCTGAGAAAATTCGGCGGCTCCCCATGCAGCGTAATCTCTCTCTCTGTGAGGCGGCTACGAAGCCAGCGGGGGTTTTACGTCTAACGGGCGTGTACAATTCTACTCACGATAATACTACACAAGTCTCGTAATATAGTCTATGTAATTCTGATTCGATTCACTTATTAAAATTAGGGCTTAAGTCGCAAGACATTGCGTAAGTATTAATCGAGCTTAAGTCGAAAGACATTTGCCGCTGTATGTTGATTCTATATATAGTATACTTAACCATATACTCTACAACATGTAATTTCCAATTACAACGGAAGGTCGAGAATGTTTACCTCGATAAGCCCAAAATTATCAGAGTTTATATGTCGATCTGAGCAAGGTTTAGCTCTTACTCAAGTGCGCTCAGGCCAGCTCGACTGACCGCCAGAAGTTCCAACCAACTACTTATAACTTCGACTACGGGTGAAGATTTACTTAGGGTTTCGTTTTGGTAGTGAGGAAAGTATAATGGTATTTTACGGGCTTGTATAAGTGTAACCTTGGGAATACTACAAGGTATTTGGGCGAGTATTTGGACATTATAACAATACTAGGAGAGTATTTCTATACCACAACAAGGGTATTTATAGCAGACAACTAGGCTAGGGGGTGTACCCTGGCTAGGAGCACCATGAGGGGAGGAAGCTGCGGCCAAAGGGCCTTCTCGAAGGGGAGGGCTTTTGGGCGAGATCAAATAAGAGGAGGAGTATTTGAGACTTAGAAAGATTGCTCAAGTTTTGGATGAAGAAAGTCTTGACTTAGAGGGTATTTATAGGTCAAGTAAAGGCCAACCAATGGCGAAGATGAAGACAAGTGTGGTGCAAGTGTAGGGCTAGATTTCAACCATGTGGACCTTATCCATCTACCACGCCCAACTTGCACAAAATATCCTGCCGACTAAAGTAGCCCAAATCGTCCAAGCTTGCCGTCCTAAGCTTCCGATGTGAGGTGACACATGTCACCCTCCGTTGATCAAAATGTTTATCTCTCGGAAAAATCCATAAAAATTAAAAATGCCATGGCGGAATTTTCCCTACGAAAAATGGAAGCGTTTAGTCGAAAAAGCGACTCTGTCGGTGTTGTGTACAAATTTCGAAACTTGCCTAACTTAAGGCTCAAATTATTATACGTACGCCCTCACGTACATACTCTGAAATACGGGGTATAACAATAACACCCCTGGTCTATTTCGTCCAACCATCTAAGGGGTGACCGTGTAAGCCTCGCGCTCGTCATGATATTTTGTTTCGACATTTCCATAATTTCGATAAATTTTTACTCGTCTCAAATCTTAACATTTCTGAGTTTCTTACGTACGTTCTTATAAACATATCCTGGAATTCTTGGGTGTAACAATGCCGTACGTAGTATGTCAACCTATAATGACCATAATACGTCTATTAACTTCTAACTTCAAACGTAGAATATTTTATGTGCAAGTCATTATATTACGGAAAATCGACGACACTTTGTTTCTACATACTTTTCCACCTTTTTCAAGGCGAATTCAATAACCAAACCTGCGTTTAAGGCTCGACAATATAGTTAACGATAGGGGATTACCGCCTAACGAGGCGTGTAAAATTCCGCCGCAATTTGTAACGACGTTAGGGGCAGATGCGGTGTCTTATCCGGGCACCTAGTGATCTGACATCGAGAAAACGTGAGAAAATAAAACATGAGTCATGAAACATGAGATATAATAATAAGCAGACTGACCAAAGCGGTTGCCTTGGTATATCATAAAACACGAGCAGTTTAATCCTTTACAACCACGCCACAGCGGATCTACGGACCCAAGATTTCTGGCGACTATGGCGGAGACGGGGCCGCCATACCCACGAATGTACAGAACCTACAACTCGGGAACACATGCAAAGATAAGCCTCAGAAGAAGCGGAGCTTCCCAATCTGCTGTTTGTGATCCTAAGGCGGGGATCACGGCCGATGTACCTCTACTGCGGCGTGACGCGGCCCGAAGAGAGTCGATGCAACGGTACAGTATGTGGCTGTAAAAATGCGTAATGAAATCATACTAGTCTATATAAAGCGGGAGACATGTATGATAACCAAACTACGATTCGCGACATAAGCGATCATACCCGATCGAGGGCTCGCGCCTCAGTCGTTACTCAAATATAACTATGGGTCTCGCGCCCGGCATCAATCGTGTTCGCGTCGTGGCGCGTGCCGGAGTCTGCATCGGTGTAGACGTGTCCATGATGCAACAATAATACCAATGCCCGTGGCCACGTACCCCGGAATTTTACCTCGGTGTGAACGCGTCCATGTGGCATCAACAATAATATCTTGGGTGATCGACCTGCGCGCGTAGCGCCCCGGAATTCTACCTCGGTGTAGGCATGTCCATGTAACCACAATAACAATATATCGGGTAATCAACGACCGCGTGGCGCGTGCCGGTCTGCGTCGGTGTAGACATGTCCATGTGACATCAGCAACAAGCGATAATCAAAATGGAAACATGCGTGGAATTCTCCGTCGCTGCGGCCGCGTCGAGTAAGTTCTCGACAAGTCGGCCGCCTATCGAGAGCGGTAACGCGAAATACCACGCTTGTACAACAAAGGCTATAATCACAAGCATAGGCAAGTTTCACGACAACAAGCATGGCGAGTTTCCGCAACAAGCATAGGCAAGTTTCACAACAAGCATAGGCAAGTTTCACAACAACTCGAAGTACTTCCACTTATACCAAAGTCGGGTTTTTAACCAGAAGTACTACATCGTTAAGTTCTTTTAAAAGAGATCCATTACTTACATAAAAGTCACGATACGTAGTATTAGAATGACCAACCCGTTCCTTTTCAAAATCAAATATGACGTTCTTTTCCTAAGTTCCGGTTTGCTAGTTTGATTACTCGAAACTGCGTTTTCAAATGGTTTCATAGTTCCCAAACTTAATCACTTGATTCCTTTTTAGAACAATTGAGTAATATATGTCTCGCGTGAGAGTAGGTTATTCTTGTTTACAACATTCTTATTACGTGACCGTGATCTAGAAAATGTAATATCATTTTGTCTCGTCTTAGTTTCTATGCGGATGGAGGTTTCTCTGGTTTTAATACACACGTCATTATTCAATACATTTTCCTTTATTAGCATTTGCGGTGGTGCGATACTGCGTTACGATTCCGAAATCGGTAAAACATTATCCGCTTTAAAACCAAGTACTCATTACTCATGAATGAGGTTTCACAAACGTCACATTAAAACAAATAAGTTAAGTCTCTTATCTTATAAGATCAAGTCTCTTAACTTCAACGTCATTAAACCATTTTCACTTACATAAGGTCGTTATAACTAACTTCCCGTAAAGCTATTATAACACTTATGTTTTAAACCAACCAAATCACTTAGCACGTATGCGTCTCAGTACTACATAGTTCTGACAATCATGCTAGAAAAGATAGGAAGAGGTTCGCATACCTCGCGACGATTTATCGACGATAAGCAAAATGCTCCAAGTACTACAACGCGCTAGCCACTTTCCACTTCTAAGGTAGAATCGCTACTCTTAGTACTTTCACTATAAAGGTCTGGCGTCTATTAACCCCAAACATAAGTTTATCTTTACATAGAAAATTGGCGACCTCCCCACATGGCAGCGTAAATCTCTCTCTATCAGTAGGCTGCAAGCCAACCGAGGGTTTACGTCTAACGGGCGTGTACAATTCTACAATTCTCTGCTGTCTGATCCTATGTAAATCTGATTCGATTCGATTCTTGGGCTTAAGTCAAAAGACATTGCGAATACTAAGTATAGTTCCATATATAGTATCTTGACTATATATTCTAACAAGCATGTAATTTCCAATTACATTAGAGAACGAATAATTACCTCGATAAGCCCAAAATTATCAAGTTATAATGTCGATCTGAGCAAGGTTTAGCTCGCTCAGTGCGCTCGAACCACTCCAAACAACCCTTAGAAGTTCTAACCAACCTGCTCAAATCTTCGTCAGTATGAAGATTTCCTTAGGGTTTCGGTTTGAGACTAAAAGGACAAAGGTAGTATTCAGGACTCTACGTAAGAGGTATCTTTGGAATACTACAAGGTACAAGGCTAAGGTATTTTGGGCATTATAACAATACTAGGGAGTATTTCTATACCACAAAGGGTATTATCACGAAAACAACTAGGCTGGGGTACCGGCTAGCACCTGAAAGGGGACCGCTTCTCGGCGAAGGCCACGAGGAGGAGGGAGGAGAGGCTTGGGGCGAGGCTACTAGAGGGAGGAGGGATTTGAGACTTAGACAAAGTGAGGAGTGAATGAATAAGTCTTCTGAGGAGGGTATTTATAGCAAAACCAAAGGCGACGATGGCGAGATTAAGCCATGTGCAAGGCAAATGTAAGGCCAAGATCAAGCCAAGTGCACCACAGCCCTACTCGCTTAAAACCCTGCCAAATATCTACCGAAAATCTAGCCTGACTTGCCCTCCAAATCGGCCAGTGCGCCCATTTGTCTCCGTTGTGAGGGTGACACGTATCACCTCCGTTGGTCAAAATGTTTCGTCTCTCGGAAAAATCCATAAAAATACAAAGCGACATGGCGGAATTTTCCGCCGCAAATTCTGTAAGCGTTTACGTCAACGACTCAATGGGTGTTGTGCACAAATGTAAAATCGGCGAAGGGTGCCACGTGGGGTGACACGTGTCGCCCCCGGTCGCCGAATATTTCGTCTTAGAAAATATCAATTCTGGAAATCTCAAAAACAAGCGGGCCATAAGCCAGTAAATTTCTCAGTGGGCCCAGTGACCATTTAGAAAATAAAATCTCAAAATTCTAATATAATCTATGAAGTCCAAATACCAAATCAGGGAATCAATTCCGTTATGAACCTTTTTCTTCACAAATAGCAGGAAACTTTTAGTGAAAACTCAGCATCTTTCTTTCTTTTCAAAATTTTACTGCAGTACTCTGCGTGCGTCGTCCTCACATACATACCACTGCAACTACGGGTATAACATTCTCCCTCGCCAGAAACATGCGTCGAATGTTCCTTCTCAATCGAATAACGATAAAGTTCCTCTAACGAGTTGCGATGCGCGGCTTGGCGCGAAATAACTGCGTTATCTTCCTCCCTTACTCGTTGTACCGCTTCTCGAACACTCGAACTCTCGATCGTACCATACTTGGTCATTACTTAGTTCGAAAATCTGCGGAGTCACTACCTCGAGCTTGGTCATCTTACTAACCTCGAACTTCCCAGGCCATTCCGGCCTTCTACGAACGGCTGCGGTCGAGCGCGTCCACGAACTCATCGATGATCATACAAACTTGGGCCTAGCATCCTCGTGACCCTACCACTGGCGGGACCACGAACGGCCCCACCCCAAGCCGGGTTCTGGGTTGACATGAAATGGTCCTCAACCCGACCCCGACGCGCGAACTCTTGTTCCGTCCGGAACAATCTTACTAATTCACGTCATGAAAGCTACCACTTCCGTCTCCACACTGCCGGACTTATCACACAAATAAATCCCACGTATACTACTACTCGATAAGGTCAAACATAAAGCGAATCTTTAATCTCGAGGCGACCTTACCACAGGTCTCGATCGTGACATAGTCTAAGGTTCAACTTACCGTGCCACATCGTAACCTCGACTAAACATGTTTTCAAACTCACAATTAACACTGGCTTATTCGTACATAGCACACAATAATGAGACCATCATAACAAGCATACCAAAACTCTAGAGGTTAAGGATATACACGAAGCTACGCTCGCTCTAATCATAGGCACGCCTGCAGTATGCGCTATGAAAGCGATGAACGGCCAACGTCCGGTGGTGAGAGTCGTAACATCCGTGCTACCCTTGGTTGGGCAGTTCCTGTAAAATGGCCTGCTTGTCGCAAAAATAACAAGCTCCTGGCACGCGACACTCCCGAAATGTGGTCTACCACATCGACCACCGAGGTAGGGGTGACGCGTCCCAGCGCCGCACTTCGCAGAAACACGACCGCGGAGCCACGACTGCTCCGAATACTCTGAAGGTTGTGGAGGACCACTCTGCCTTGGCGGAGGTGCAAAACTAATATCTTCTGAGGCGGTCCGCCTCGAAAGTGTAAAAGACCACGATGTCACGGCCTCTTACGCTGATCCGGTCGTTCAGTCGACCTCTCCGTACCTCGCGTCTGGTGCGTGAGCTGCGTGCGGGCAATGTCGTGCGGTGAAGAGCTACTCACGAACATGCCTCGACATGTAATCATCGAGCCTGTAACATATCGGTGCACTCGATCCTCCGTACTAGCTTCTGTATTTGGGGCGTCTGGGCGATGAGTCGAACTCGCATTGTACTCCCGATGCGCGCTCTGTCTAAGCATCAAAAATCTGCCGGCGGTGCCCTCCTCATCTGCGGAGGCAAAAGTGCGTGAGAAAGCCCGAAAACTCATCCCATCTTGCTGGAGTGCGTACTCTCCCGGAAAGCTCCGTGAATCAAACCAATCATTGCGGTATCGCGCGGCCGATCACGAACCAAAGGTCACGATTCGGTTTACGAAGCCTTGATCACCGCGTGATCGGCTGTAGCTGCGGATGAACTCCTGCGGATCATCCTCGAGCCTCGACCCGTAAAACTCGGCGGGCTACAACTCGAGAAAGTCCGCTGACCTCAACTATCGCTCTCGGGTGCACGCGGTCTTTGGGCTAGGCTGCTGCGTCGGCCTCTCGCCATACACAGCCGCGACCACGGCGGCCTGGGCCATCTCGCGTAACCCGTCTCCTGCGCCCGGTGTGTGGGGTGGAGGCTCAGTCTGCTGCGGTCTCGGCGGCCATTCTTTGCGGCTCTAACCTCTCTTGAAATTTGGCGGCGTCCTGAAAACCCGCCGTCGAAGCCTGACCTCGGTCTTATGCGGGCTGCGCCTCGTACTCCTCTGTATCTCACTAGCGGCACCCTCGGCTGCCTTGCCCTCACAGGCTCTGGTTGCCACTGCGGAGGGCATAGCGGTAAAAGCGAGATCGTCGGAGGGTCCAGCTTACAACCTGACTCTGAGCGCGATCTCGGAATGAGAAGAATGAAACCAATCCTAAATGTCCTATAGCCTCACGATTATAGATGTGGTGCCTGACATGCGATAATCAAGACTACTGAACGATGCAGCGTAGACACTTTCAGGATTAAGCGCTCACGATACCACTTTTGCGACGTTCGGGGCGTTCTTGGTGCCTTATCCGGGCACCTAGTGATCTGACATCGAGAAAACCGGCGGAAAATAAAACATGAGTCATGAAACATGAGATATAATAATAAGCAGGCCAGCAAGCGGTTGCCTTGGTATATCATAAAACACGAGCAGTTTAATCCTTTACAACCACACTTGCGATACTACGGACCTACAAGATTTACAGCGACTATGGCGGGACGGGGCCCGCCGTACCACGAATGTACAGAACCTGACTCGAGGAACCGCATGCAAAAGATAAGCCTCAGAAGAAAGCGGAGCTTCCCAATCTGTTGCTGTGATCCTAGGCGGGGATCGCGGCCGATGTACCTCACTGCGGCATGAGCGCGGCCCGAAGGAGGTCGATCTGGCAGTACAGTATGTGGCGTAAAAATGCGTAATGAAATCATACTAGTACATATAAAGCGGGAGACATGTATGATAGCGAACTCTGATTCGCGACATAAGCGATCATACCAGTCGAGGGCTCGCGCCTCAGTCGTTACTCAAATATAACTATGGGTCTCGCGCCCGCAGCATCAATCGTGTTCGCGTCGTGGCGCGTGCCGGAATCTGCGCCGGTGTAGGCGTATGTCGTGATGCGACAATAATACCAATTCCCGGCGCGTGCCGAATTCTACCTCGGTGTGAACGCGTCCATGTGGCATCAACAATAATATCTTTGGGTGATCAACCTGCGCGTAGCCCGTGCCGGAATTCTACCTCGGTGTAGGCGTGTCCGTGTAACCACGATAACAATATATCGGGTAATCAACCCGACGCGTGGCGCGTGCCGGAGTCTGCGTCGGTGTAGACATGTCCGTGTGACATCAACAACAAGGCGATAATCAAAATGGAAACATGCGGTGGAATTCTCCATCGCTGCGGCCGTCAGTAAGTTCTCGACAAGTCGGCCAGGCCTCTATCGAGAGGCAGCGGTAACACGAAATACCAGCATGCGCAGCAAGGCTATCGTCACAAGCATAGGCAAGTTTCGACAACAAGCATAGGCGAGTTTCACGACAACAAGCATAAGCGAGTTTCGCAACAAGCGTAGGCAAGTTTCACAACAACTCAAAGTACTTCCATTTATACGAAAGTCGGGTTTTTAACCGAAGTACTACATCGTTAAGTTCTTTTAAAGAGATCCATTCTTACATAAAAGTCACGATACGTAGTATTAGAATGACCAACCCGTTCCTTTTCAAAATCAAATGTGACGTTCTTTTCTAAGTTCGGTTTGCCTAGTTTGATTACTCGAAACCTCGTTTTCAAATGGTTTCATAGTTCCCAAACTTAATCACTTGATTCCTTTTTAGAACAATTGAGTAATATATGTCTCACGTGAGAGTAGGTTATTCTTGTTTACAACATTCTTATTCTGACCGTGATCTAGAAAATGTAATATCATTTTGTCTAAATCTTAGTTTCTATGCGGATGGAGGTTTCTACTGGTTTTAATACAACACGTCATTATTGATACATTTTCCTTTATTAGCTTTGCGATGGTGCAGCCGATACATTCGATTCGAAATCGGTAAAACATTATCCTTTAAAAACCAAGTACTCATTACTGCGAATGAGGTTTCACGCAACGTCACGTTAAAACAAATAAGTTAAGTCTCTTATCTTATAAGATCAAGTCTCTTAACTTCTAACGTCAGTAAACCATTTTCACTTACATAAGGTCGTTATAACTAACTTCCCGTAAAGCTATTATAACACCTATGTTTTAAACCAACCAAATCACTTAGCACGTATGCGTCTACCGTACTACATAGTTCACAACAATCATGCTAGAAAAGATAGGAAGAGGTTCGCGTACCTCGCGACGATTTATCGACGATAAGCAAAATGCTCCAAGTACTACAACGCGCTGGCCCTTTCCGGCTTCGAGTAGAATCGCTACTCTTAGTACTTTCACTATAAAGGTCTGGCGTCTATTAACCCCAAAACATAAGTTTATCTTTACATAGAAAATTAGGCGACCTCACATGAGCGTAAATCTCTCTCTATCAGTAGGCTACCAGCTTGACCGAGGGTTTACGTCTAACAGGGCGTGTACAATTCTACAAGTCTCTTTGTCTGATCATATGTAAATCTGATTCGATTCGATTCTTGAGCTTAAGTCAAAAGACATTGCGAATACTAAGTATAGTTCCATATATAGTATCTTGACTATATATTCTAACAAGCATGTAATTTCCAATTACATTAGAGGAACAGATAATTACCTCGATAAACCCAAAATTATCCAAGTTATAATGTCGATCTGAGCAGGTTTAGCTCGCTCCGTGCGCTCGAACCACTCCAAACAACCAGAAGTTCTAACCAACCTGCTCAAATAATTAAATCAGTATGAAGATTTCCTTAGGGTTTCGGTTTGAGACTAAAAGGACAAAGGTAGTATTTAGGACTCTACGTAAAGAGGTATCTTTGGAATACTACAAGGTACAAGGCTAAGGTATTTTGGGCATTATAACAATACTAGGGAGTATTTCTATACCTGACAAAGGGTATTATCTGAAAACAACTAGGCTGGGGTACCCGGCTAGCACCTGAGGGGGACCGCCGGCCAAAGGCCACGAGGAGGAGGAGGAGGAGAGGCTTAGGGCGAGGCTACTAGAGGAGGAGGGATTTCAAGACTTAGACAAAGTGAGGAGTGAATGAATAAGTCTTCCAAGGAGAGGGTATTTATAGCAAAACCAAAGGCCAACGATGGCGAGATTAAGCCATGTGCAAGGCAAGTGTAAGGCGAGATCGAGCCAAGTGCACCTAGCCTACTCCTTAAAACCCTCATAAATATCTACACAAAAATCTAGCCTGACTTGCCCTCCAGATCGGCCAGTCTTGCGACTGTCTCCGTTGTGAGGTGACACATGTCACCCTCCGTTAGTCCAAAATGTTTCGTCTCTCGGAAAAATCCATAAAAATACAAAGCGACATAGCGGAATTTTCCGCCATGAGATTCTGTAAGCGTTTAGTCAACGACTCAGCCGGGTGTTGTGCACAAATGTAAAATCGGCGAGGGTGCCACGTGGGGTGACACGTGTCGCCCCGGTCGCCAGAATATTTCGTCTTAGAAAATATCCAATTCTGGAAATCTCAAAAACAAAGCGGGCCTTGGCAAGCGTAAATTTCTCGTGGGCCCGTGACCATTCAGAAAATAAAATCTCAAAATTCTAATATAATCTATGAAGTCAAATACCAAATCTGGGAATCAATTCCCGTTAACGAACCTTTTTCTTCACAAATAGCAGGAAACTTTTAGTGAAAACTCACATCTTTCTTTCTTTTCAAAATTTTCTGCCGTACTCTCGTACGTACGTCCTCACATACATACCCTGCAACTACGGGGTATAACACAATTGATATCAAACTAGTCCAAAAGACAAAGTCACATTCGGCAATTTGAGGGACAACAATACATAGTCTTTTCGATTCCTTTTTGATCGAGTTGTTTAGTATAATATGTTATCAAGCGCGATCGATATCTGACTACTCATCACGACCGACCTCGGGCCGTGGTGGTGCCTACCGGGCACCCTAGTGATACAACATCAGAGAAAAACCAGCGGAAATAAAAACTCAAGAAAGAAAACAGTGAAATAAGGAAGCAGACTAACCCAAACGGTTACCTTTTTGTACATAAATGAAAACTTGAACAGTTACATAACCCTGCCCACAACAGTGCTACAGACCTCTAAGATTTTTTTTTTCCGGTAAATGCAAATTTTATTACTAATAACAAAAGGTAAGTGGCTACAATCAGTTGTTGAGGTATCTCAAGCCTCAACGTAAAGTAAACAAGAGAGGGAGGAGGAGTGGTGCTCGAATGGTGCCATTCTGAAGGGATAAAATCATAGAGAACTCTATAAGTTTGTAGTTTTGATTCTTTGATGACCTCTTGTGGAAAGCTTGTGCCTTCAAAGAGCAATGTGTTTCTTGCCCTCGAAATCTCGTAGACCACGATGCAAAAAGTAAGCAAAATAGCTTTGGCTCGGATGCTTGTCAGCGGTGATCTTTCTTAATCCACTAAGGAGCTTTCAGATTGTCATCTCTCTTCTAATACTGACCAATCTTTTATGCTCTCCGAATCATGTGTGTGTAGGGCAAGTAAAGAAGAGTGCTCCACTTGTTTCATTTGCTTGCTTGCAGAACCGCGTGATTTATCCTCAGTTGAGATATGATAGAGTATCCTTTGTAGCTAACGGCTTTCTGCAATTTAGCCACACGATAAAGAGAATTTGGGAGGAATGAAGCCTTTCCAAATTTGTGACATCGAGACTTTTAACTTGCGGAGTCGCAAGATATTATACGAGGCTTGAATCAAATATCCGTTAGCCTGACAACTTTGTAAAGCGTCGATAGCATCGCCGTGGCTACGAAGATAGAAACAAATTTGTCGCGAATCCACAAATCTTTACGAATAAGGGGAGTCCCTAGGGCGTGCCTCGTAGTCCCAATTGTAATACCTCTCAAATAGTGGCCATTGATCCATTGGACCCGTAGAGAAGTCGGCGTCAGTGTGAGTTTGCCAAATAGTCTGGATAGCGAGTATGATTCCATTCCTTGATGTTCATTAGACCCAACCACGCCGGTTTGAGGCAAGCAAATGATATCGACAACTCTTGGTGGTTTCCCTCCCATAAGAACTGAATACAAGAAGGCGTACCTTGTTGATAATAGCGGCGGGATAGGAAGTGCGGAACGAAAACTCTCGACCCGGACAACCGACTGATTAGTTCCGGCTTACGCGTAAGAAAGGGTGTGATGCCCCGTTTTACGGATGTAATTCGAAATTGCACTAGTGAATGGAGCAAATTGGTCCTGAGACTGAAATTGGGGACAAAGGGATCCCCAGTATCGTCTTGGAAAGCTACGATGGCGAATCCACTCTGGACAATATCAAGTCACGAGCGTAGTATGCATTCCGCTAAGTAGGCGGAGGATTTGGGCGGGTTAAGAGTTAGCCACGAGGCGACCTCGACCTTTCGGACAATTCATAAGAATCCCAGTGAAGATATATCTCCTGCGGCAAAAAACATGAGGTCGTCATAAGCATAAGATGAGTAATGCCCGATTTCTTGCACTTTGGAAAATATGAAAGCTCTTGCCTCGGCGCCCATTTTAAGCATCCTGAGAGGTATTCCATGCCTGAGATAAAGAGACTAGGGGACATAGGATCACCTTGTCTTAGCAGCGCTTTCCTTTGAAGTATCCATGTAGCTCGCGTTGATAGAAAGGGAGAAGGAGGTTGAGCTAACACGTTCCGTGATCGATTTGTAAATCTGGTGGAAATTTTAGACTTAGTACGGTCGAGGAAACTCGAGTATGTCGAATGCTTCTGAAGGTCCACCGTAAGCATACGTCTTGGTGAGACTGCAGCTCTATTAAATCCTCTCACAAGCTCTGTGCCACGTATCGTTGTCCATCGTGTTTCTTCGCTTTCACAAAGCCGGCGGATTTGTCGATGAGAGAAGGAAGGATCGATGCCGATACATTAGCTAGAATCTTTGTGATGATCTTATAGACCACATTAGTCAATCCGATGGGCCTGAAATCATTTACCTTAGGGTCATGATCAGTCTTTGGTAGTAGGGTAATGATGGTATGATTTACCTGCTTCAAAAGAACTCCAGTAGAGAATATGTACAAGATAGTCGAATATGACATCTCACCTCGGTATAAGCATGGCCAGGGCGTCTGGTGGGCCCGTACGTGGACCATCCAGCGTGTCGGTATGCCCGAAGGAGATGACAAGATAACAATCCTGTGGAAGCATGCGTGGGCGCTGACGTGTCGGTATGTCGATCAAATAACAAGATCTTACTGTTGTGGAAGCGTACGTGGGCTACCCAGCGTGTCGGTATGTCGATCAATCAACGGATAATGGCCCTCGATGAGAGAGCGGTAGAGCAAAATACAACACTTGTACAACAAAGCTATCACAACAAGCATAGGCGGTTCAGCGTACTTTCGTTTCATGTCAACAATTAGGGTTTCAACCCCAAAATACTACATCTTTCATAACGAGCCAACATGTTTTTCCGTTCACAAAGAGTTCAATATTTGAAAACAAGTTGCTTCTCTTTTTCCAAAAAATCAAGTTACCATTCTAAATCCAATAATGAATCCATTTCTTTATTTTCCATAAAGTCGTTATAACTAACTTCCCATAAAGCTATTATAACACTTTATGTTTTAAATCAATACCAGACAAAACCATGCCTTTCTTTTAAAACAAAACAACGAATTCTTAAGTCTCTTTTCTTTTAGAAATCGAGTTCCTTACTTTGGAATTCTTAAGAAGATCGAAACTTGATTACAATAATTCTTATTAGAGCGACCATGATCTAGGAAATGTAATACAATTTTGTCTTATCTTAGCTTATGAGATGGAGGTTTCTCTTTGGTTTTAATATGATTAATTGTCATTACCTTTTCCTTTATTATTTGCGTTGGCTTGTTCGATTCTTATTCCCGTTTCGAAATTCATGTAACATTATTCTTTTAAAAACCAAGTACTCATTTATCATGAATGAGGTTTCACCTTTTCAACACGAATTAAGTCGATTACAAATCAAGTCTCTTATCTTTTGAAATCAACAAACCATTCTTTTACCTACGTAAAGTGGTTATAACAAACTTCCATAAAGTCGTTATAACACTTTATGTTTTAAACAACGATTACAACTATAAGCCCTTATGAGACCAGAGGGCTTATTCTTTAACAACAGTACCCATTACTAGCGAATGGGAGTTTACTACTTTTCACACAATCAAGACCTTTACACTTCATATCAAGTCAAGACACACAAAGGGAAATTTAATTCCTTTAACACGCGTCGTCTGCACTATATATTTCACAAATAGTCATCTTTGAAGAGGATAGGAAGAATCACGTACCTCGCGGCGATTATCGGCGGTTAGCAAAATGCTCCATGATACTTTCCCCTTAAGTAGAATAGGATACTCGTAGTACTTCAATCTATAAAGTCGTAAAGCGTCTATCAAAATCTGGCTTGAGCGTAGAATAAACTAAGTGCAAGGTCCACCATTCTACGGAAATTTGGAATGACTTCGTTTGTTTCTACTTACTATGCCACCTCTTTCAGGCGAATTTCAATAACCAACGCCACATTTAAGGCACACGATTCAGCTAACCACAAGGGGATTACCGCGCTACGGGGCGTAAAATTCCGCCTGATGATCTGACAATAAACCAATAATTTACATGCCATTCTTGGCCAATGATAAACCAATCCTAAACCTTTCCAACTCTTTTCCAACCCAGTTCTTAGGTCTAACATGATATCTAGCCTAGACCTCTTGGCAACTACAATCCTTTCTGACATCGGCGACCGTCGGTAACCAAATTGAAGTTAAAATCTTAAGGCTAACATGCCCGTTTCGGTTTCAACAAGACAACAAGATCGAAATCTATTCAAATATATGACCTCGGGCTCGATTCTAAACTACTAAAATATAACGACCTCGGGATCATTTCTAAACTACTAAAATATATGACCTCGGGCTCGTTTCTAAACTACTAAAACAAGTATAACTTCATAACGAGAAGGAAACTTTTACCTTTGGAGAAACCACAAAGCCGCTTTCTTCCACTTCTTTCCGTCAAACTCTACGATTGCTTCCCAAGTTTACCCACACTTTTCCTTCTTGCCGCGCTCAGCGGTTTCCTCTTAAGCTAGGTTTTCTTGAAAAACTAGAGAGAAGGAGAGGGTTTTTCTTGGGAGGTTTTGAAATGAAATGGCCAAGTCTTCAGACTTGGCCTAAAATAGGACCACTTTCTGGTAAAAGGATGGGAGGACACTTGTCACCCTCCATGGGTTTTAAACAAAATATCCCTGTTTTCGCCCTTTCTGTAAAAATCCCTCGCGGCCCATGCGCGTGTGGCCTTTCATTCGAAAAAGTTCGGCGTTGGCGTCGCGGCCTGCGTTCCGCGCGGCACTGCGACCCTGCGAACCCCGGTACAAGCGGGCCGTGGACTGCGTTCGTAGCGCGTGCTGTACCTGACGAAACCAACTGCTTTGCACATTGCGCGCAAACTTGAAACTTCCATAACTTTTGTCTCGATGTCTATCGGCGAGCGGTTCGTTGCGTTGGGAACTAGATTTAATGAACTACACACTAGGCTCTTTAAACACCTTGAAATTCTTAACAACTGGGTACAACACTCCAAGGTAGACTCAAAATCCGTCCAACACACGTTAGTCAACTTATCTTTCAACTTTCAAATCTGATATTCCTTGGTATGTTCTTATCTTAACTCCTTGAATTTACGGGGTGTAACAACTACAATCTTCAAGTTGGTAACATGCGACGATTCTAGTTATCGACCAAATTGTATTTCAATTTCAATTGGCTCAGTATGTCATTTCGGATTTTAGGCTGATATCCATAACAACATAAATCTTTTATACATATACTTCATCCTAGTTAAATTGTAAGGCTACAACAATATGTAATCTTAGGACACTTATGAGAACAAGATTGTTACCTTAGTGAGCCTTAATCCACTTCAAGATCCGAAGTCGCTCCCTAACAATTTAGAGCCTCTCCTTGACACTCCAATCTGCCACTTGAAGCCCTTAGAAGATCACAAACAACTTTCCTTAAGTTCCCAATCCAAACCTAGGAAAGTGACTAGGTTTTTACATTGCGACTAATACAAAAACGCCACTTTTCCGGGATATTTCTATTGAGATGCCCTTACAATACCCTTAGGAACCTTGGTTTAAAGTGTGGAGCTTATTGGACAACAAACGAAAAAATTTCTTCTTGAAACCCTCTCAAAGCCGAGAGCTCCCTTTGTGTTCTTCAAGATTTTTCAAATTTTTCTCTAAGTATGAGAACTTGTCTTGCTAGTAGTGTTACTATATAGGAACATGGAGGGTTAAGATTAAAACAAATGGGTGGCTTGGATGCATTTCACAAAGATCAAGCCAAGTGGCTCTTGACTAAGTCAACAATGTCAAGCTCTTAGACTTGGCAAGACTGGTCATCTCAATTATGGTCAAATGACCATTTTATCCATGTACATTTCGTCCAAGACCTCTAAGGGGGGTGACACGTGTATCCCTCCCATTAAATCGCATGATATTTCATTTTCCGACAAATTCCAAAATTCTGATAAATTTACTATTCTCAAATCTTAACATTTTTGAGTTCTTACGTACGTTCTTATAAACATGTCCTGCAAATTTACAGGGTGTAACAGCATGTTAGCCATTAAAATTGGAAATCAATTTGGTCGATAGTTATAATCGTCGCATGTTGTATAAGAAAGAGATTTTAGTTGTTATAATTGATTGCGACTATATAACATATTAGAATAACAACTTGGATTGAAAAGGAAATGGAATAGAATAGATGTTGTTGTTGTCCTTGTGATTTCCGAAATGGCCTAGAATTTTGGACAGTTTTGTCGCCTTAAGCTTTCGTTGAGTAATGTTGTTGTTACCTTCGTTAATTACATGTTATATGTTGAAGGGAGTCATGTCATTAAATGTTGGTATGAATTATGTATAAGTGTGGAGGTACGACTTGAAGTATAATGGATTTAATGAAGGTTTATGTTGTTGTTGCCGAGAATGGCTTAAGATTGTTGGACAATTTTACATTAATTGTGGGGCAGAATTTTACACGTCCTGTTAAGGCGTGTAATCCCCTTTGAATTGTCGGTTTGTTGCACCTTAAATGTGGCTTATTGGTTGATGAATACGGGTCTTAGAAAAGGTGGAAAAGTACGTAGAAACAAAGGAAGTGCTGCCCGATTTTCTGTAGAATTAGAGGGCAATTATTTGGTATAAGTCTTACAATAGTAAGTATGATATTGATAGAAGTACTATGGACATTTTAGGTTGAAGTACTACGTGTAGCAGAGTTGTTATACCCCGTATTTCCAGAGTATGTACGTGAGGGCGTACGTACGAAAGTTTAGCCTTAAAGTAGGCAATGGGACGTTTTTTTGGGCACAACTCATTAAAAGAATCGTTTTCCGACGAAACGTTTTACACAACTCGCGTAGGGTAAATTCCGGCTATGTCATTTCTAATTTTTGCGGATTTTTCCGAGAGACGAAACACTTTGGACCAACGAGAGGGCGAAACTTGTCACCCTCTCATTGATGAATGTGAGGCAGAAATGGACCGAATTGGATGGCTTATTTTTGTCAAGTAGTTGGTAGGATATTTTGTGTGCAAGTTGGCTAGGTACACTTGCCCAAATCTTGACCTTACACTTGCCTTGCACTTGGCATCATCTTGGCCATTGGTTGGCCACTTCTTGACCTATAAATACCCCCCTTAAGATGAAGAGTTCTTCATCCACAAATCTTTCTCCAAGTCTTGAAATTCCCTCCCCTCTCTTGTTGAGTTTTCGTCCACCACCTGATACCCCATAAAGAAGCCCTGGCGAAACCTACCCCTAAAGCGGTAGAAAAGTTTCCTTCTAGTATTGTTAATGCCGAAAATACCTAGCCTAATCCCTTAGTACTTAGTAGAAGTTGTGAAGAACTTAGGGTTCTTGAAGCTATCGGAGTGTTCGGGCTAGGAGCTAAACCTCGCTCGGGATCTCTTATATCTAGGATATTATTGGGCTTAGGTAAATAAACTTATCCTTCCTTTGTAAATAAAGAATACATCTTGTAGAAGTATAAGAATAAGTATTAAATACTTAGAAGAATATTCTGAGAATAGAATTGGTATTATCACGATGAGAAGGGTATAAAGAAGAATAATTGAACTATACTTACTTAGAATTTGTTTTCACAGTAGACTTGAGTAGCTCACCGTGTAGGGAAGTGCTGCCCGATTTTCCGTAGAATAAAGGACCCTCTGCTTTTTTCTGAGTAGTCTAGGCGTTGATAGGCGTGTCGACTATTATAGGTTGATTCTGCTGCGACATATTGACTTGGCGGTGGTTTCGCGAGAAGGTATGTGATTCTTCCTAAAGCATGTAATTTTAAAATATATATATATAATGCGGTAGGCGTACATGTGTTGGTGAATAATAACTACGGCAATGTCTTGACTTAAGCACGAATAAAAGCTACGGCAATGTCTTGACTTAAGCACGAATAATAAGAATCTTGATGCATTTCAAAGAATCTTGAATCATTTTTATGAAGAGAACTAATTGGTTTTAAGCGAAGCTCGAGAGTTATACTAGCTTTATGGGAAGTTAGGTATATGACTTAAGAATTATAAAGAGCAGTTTACTTATGTGTTTATAACAGACTTACATTGATTTATGGAAAGAATAATAAAATGGTTTGATAAGTAGACATGATATGATGTTATGTATGTTAGTGTCTTGTAACGTTTGTATAAAAGGATATTCTTGTTGTGCTTATGTGTTTAACGATAAGTTGTTATGTTAGTATTATATCACTCACCTCTTGACATAAATCAGGGGTTAAGCGCTCCGTCTGCGGGGTATACCTCGAGCGATGCTGTGTGACTATGATGCGAGGGCACCTGTGCAGTGCAATGTGACCTATGCGGGCTACGAGTTCGAGTTAGTGTGCGGGGTTATACCTCATGCGGTCTATGTGGCCATGCGGACTACGAGTCGGGGCGATGCGAGTAGCTACGCCGATGCGGGGTTATACCCTATGCGGGCCTATGTGAGTGGCCTATGCGGACTACGGGAGTCCAGGATTAGGCTTGCTTAATGATACTATGGTCAATTGGCCCTGCTTCGATCATTCGCATCTTAGAAAAGACATGTTACAGTTTACCTATTGTTGCTCTTGTTTATGATATGGCACTATGTGCAGTTACCTTGGTTGTTTCATACATATATGTAAACTGATTTTAAAATGATATGTTTTCATTTAAGTACTTTACATTTTCACATACTTAGTACCTGTTGTACTGACCTCCTTCGGGGGGCTGCGTTCATGCCGCAGGTAAGGGCAAGCAGGTGCTAGATCCACATCCTTAGGATCTCTACGTTGGTGTCGGGAGCTCCATCTTCTCCGGAGGCTCTACTTTTGGGTATGATCTCCCTGTTGTAGTTAGTTTTATCTGATCGAGGTATGGCGGGGCCTGTCGCCATAGTTGTTACTTTCTTAGAAGTGCAGTAGTCTGTTATGCAGTTGGGATGTAACTGCAAAACTATGTTTATGTATATATGCCGAAAGACGACATTTTCTCACATAAAACTGTGTCTCTTTTTACAACTGTCAAATGTCTTGTTTTTATATTCCGCCGGTTACTTTGATGTATGACTACTTGGGTGCCCGGGTAAGGCACCAGTCACGGGCCGAGCAGTGCGTGACAAAAGTGGTATCGAAGCGATTAATCCTCGGAAAGTGTCTACATCTGCGTATCTAGTAAGTCTTGATTATCGGTGTGTTGTGCGCCACCGATGTCGAGGAGGCTATAGGATATTTAGGATTGGTTTCCATTCTTCTCACTCTGAGATCGTGCTTTAGAGCTGTGTTAAAGTTGGACCCCTCTAACGTATTCCTTTTATGTGATTATGCCTCGCGTAAAGCGACCGGGCGAAGGGCAAGCGTAGAGGCGCGATCGGACAAAAATTCTGAGGCTCGAGCCCGATCTATGCGAGGCAGCGAGTTCCGTAGCGCCGCCGGCCCAGCGAACCACGATGCCGTACCTCTGTCCCGCGTCACAGGCGAGAGGAGTTAGTCTGAGAGATAACGATTCGCGGCGAGATCGTGGCGAACATGAGGGAGCGGTGAATCACGGCGATTCAGTCCAGCCCAATTGTACGTGGTTCACGAGGCGAAGTTTGAGGCCACGAGATTTCTGAGTTGTAGCCGCGAGTTTCTGGTCGAGGCGGGAGGATGATCGCGGGAGTTCATCAGTCGGCTCTGAAGGATTATGAGTGATCGGGCGTCGGAGGCCGAGTCGTGATCTTGGTTCCACGTCATTGCGTGATACGCGATCGATTGGTTTGATCGTGGGAGTTATCCGGGAAACCTGCGTCCCGGCTACTTGGGATGAGTTCTCGGAGGCTTTCCTCGCTCCTTCTTGCCTCGCGGATGAGGCGCGGTGAGCCAGATTTTCTGCTGAGAGGCGAGAGGGGCGCGATTAGAAGTACAATGTCGAGTTCGATTCTTTGGCTCGATATGTCCAGCGTTGGTAGCGAATATGGAGGATAGGGTGCACCGCTACGTCAGGCTAGATGATTATATAAGCGGAGTCTTGTGCGAGTGTGGCTCTGACCGAGCGTGGATATTACCGCGTGCGAGCTCATGCGCTAGGATGCGGGCGTCGAGGCGGCGGGTTGTGAGCGGCGAGAAGAGGACCGGGGCGGCGGTCTTTTGGTAGTGCTCGGGGTAAGCGGCCTCGGCGGTCTGGGTCGCACCCGGCTCGAGCACTCTTGCACCATCCTCGGCCCGAGTATTGAGGCGGTCGAGGGCACGAGACTTGAACTTCGGGTGGCGAGAGTGCTGGCGGTGGGACCACCCGCCGGTGTGGCCGTCACGGTAGATCCATTCCGGGAGTTGTGGTACTCTACGAGGTTTATTCTGATTGCGGCGACGGGTCATATTGCGAGGAGCTTGTCGTCGAGCGGCAGCGGTGGTAGGGCTCGGCTACGAGGATCTGATTGCGGTTCATCATCTCCTCTGATTACTCGCCGGGCGAGGTACTCGTGGGCGGCCAGTCGCGGCGAGTCGTGGCGCGGGTCGATTCTAGCGGTCCTCGAGCGCGTTTATGCCTTGTCGGTAGCGAGGATCGGGAGGCCTCACGATATAAATCACGAGTACCTTATCATTTAGGTTTGATGTGTATGCTTTGATAGATCGGGTTCTACTCTGTCTATATATCTCCACTTGTTGCTAGTAGGATAGGGATAGAGCACGAATCCATAGACCACTTCGAGGTAGCTACGCCGATGGGTGATTCGGTGGTAGCTCGGCGGGTGTATAGGGCTTGTCCAGTGACCATATACAGTCGTCGGACCCTAGCCGACTTGATAGAGTTGGAGATGATTGATTTCGACATAATTATGGGGATGGATTGGCTAGCTTCTTGCAACGCCAATGTTGGTATAGGGAGAATAAATGCAGTTCGGTTTCTGAGGCGGTTGTTGAGTGGGAGAACCTTTGTATCGCGAGGGTAGGTTTATTTCCTACCTCGAGGCTAGGAAGATAGTCTTTGAAGGGTACATTACCATCGTCTCGTTCGGGTGTTTGATCTGAAGGCTGCGGTACGATTTTGATCGATTGCGATGGTCGAGAGTTCCCAGACGTGTTTCCAGACGACCTCCCGGGTATCCCTCCTGAGAGGGAGATTGAGTTTTGTATAGATGTGTTGCCAGACACTCGGCCTATTTCCATTCCGCCATACGAATGGCACTGCGAGTTGAGAGAGTTGAAGGACCGGTGCGAGATTTCTTTGGAGAAGGGCTTCATCAGGCCTAGTGTTTCTCACGAGGAGCGTCGGTATTGTTCGTGAAGAAGAAGGGCGGGGCCAGCTGGCGTAATGTGTTGATTCTGACGGTGAACAAGGTGACCATTAAAACGAATACCCTTCCGAGATTGATGATTTGTTCGACCCGGTTGCGAAGTGCGAGATGTTTCTCAAGATTGATCTACGGTCGGGCTATCGCCAGTGCGAGTCGAGAGTCGGACATCCCTAGAATTGCATTAGAACGATGCAGAACTCTGAGTTTAGGGTTATGTCGTTTGGTTTGACAGCGCTCGTGGTATTCATGGATTTGATGAGCAAGTGTTCAAATCATTTTTGGACACGTTTGTGATAGTGTTCATTGATGATACCTTGGTTTATTCGCTCGGAAGCGATGGCATGCGGAGCATTTGAGGCTATCTTGTGATTCTCGGGACGGCGATTATGCGCCAAGTTTTCCAAATGTGAGTTTTGGTTGACCGGTGGCTTTTCTTGGGCATATTATCGGGGTTGATGGCATTAGTGGATCGGCGAGATCGAAGCGATCGGGACTTGGCCTGAACCTACTACTCCCAGAGGTTCGCGATTTACGGGCCTTGCCGGTTGTGCTCGGTTCGTAGAAGTTTGATTCTATCTACGCACCATTGACTAGTGACTCGGAAAGCGGCTAAGTTTGATGGTGATGCTTGTGGCGGGGTTTCGATTCTTGAAGGAGAGGCGCGGCCCCGTTCTTACTCTTCGGAGGAGTCGAGCGGTTATGTCGTGTATTGTGATCGTCGGGCATCGGGTTGGGATGTGTGTTGATGCGGCGGGGCAAGGTTATAAGCGTATGCGTCGACGGTGAAGAAACACGAGAACTACCCGCGTGATTTGGGTTAGCGTGGTGATTAGCGCCTTGAAGATGCGGAGGCCTTGTTGTATGGGGTTCGCGTGGATATTTATCTGGACCACAAGAGCCTCGGTATATCTTGACCAAAGGGAGCTGAACTTCACGGCGAGGCGGTGGTTAGAGTTGCTTAAGGATTATGATGTTGATATCTATACCACGGGAAGGCGATGTTGTGGCGGATGCTCTTGGTCGTAGGTCGATGGGAGCCTATCGGATGTGCGGCTAGAGAGGAGGACATGGTTGCGTGATTTGCATCGATTAGCGAGCCTTGGTGTCGTTTGATTGATTACGATAGCGATGGGGTTGAGTTCGTGAGATTGCAAGTCTTCCGTCGTCGAGAGGTGAAGAAGCGATTCGAGATCAATTTTGACACGTTATCGTGATCTGACTCTTCGTGAGGAAGGGTCGCAGGTAGTACTTTTGATGGGGTGCTAAGGTTTGGCGAGTTGTGTGTTCGGATGTTTGAGGACTTGGCGAGTTCTAGGAAGCACTGCGGTCGGCGTTACTCTATCCGTCGAAGTGCGACCAAGATGTACCACGACGCAGATCGTGTATTGGTGGGATGGCTTGAAGAGGGCGTTGCGAGTTCGTAGCTCGGTGCGTGTTTTGCGGTGAAGGTAGAGCACGGAGGCACGGTGGTTTGTTGCGAGCGATAGAGATCCCGACACGGAAGTGGGAGGTAATCAACATGGACTTTATCACGGGATTACCTCGCTCGGAGGAGACATGATTATATGGGTTATCGTCGGCGGTGTGAAAATCAGCCCACTTTCTTCCGTTAGGGCGACTTTTGGTGAGGATTATGCGGACTTTACATCAGAGATCGTCGGTGCGTGGAGTCCTATTTCGATCATATCGACAGAGGAGCGATTCTGGCTAAGCTTACGGAGGTCCTTCGAGAAGGAGTTTAGGGGCAGTGAGCACAGTCTGCATTCCATCCACGAGCGGACGAGGCGAGCGCCTTATCCGGACTCGAGGATATCTTTGCGAGCTGTGTTATTGACCGAGGGTATTGGGAGGATCATTTGCCTCTAGTTGAGTTTGCGTATATTAATAGCTACCACTCGGTATTGAGATGGCGCCTTATGAGGCCTTGTATGGGAGGAAGTGCGGTCGCCTATAGGTTGGTTCGATGTGGGCGAGTGCGATTAGTGGGACGGTTGGTGCGTGACGATGGATAAGGTGAAGCTTATCCGGAGAGGTTCTTGCGGCTCGAGTCGGCGAGAGGTCATACGAGATCATCGTCGTCGGCATCACGGGTTCGAGTTCATGATTGGGTTTTCCTAAAGGTGTCACCCATTAAAGGGTGTGATGAGATTCGTGAAGAAGGAAGCTTCGGCCCAGTACGTTGGGCGTGTCAGTTGTCGCGAGGTAGGCAAGGTTGCTATGAGTTGGATCTGCCGTCCGTCTGGAGCGATACATCCGGTGTTTCATGTTTCTATCTTTGAGGAGATGTATCGAGGATCCGTCTAGAGTGCACCGTTGGCGATGTCGGTGGCCAGGGGTTATCGTATGAGAGATTCCATAGCGATAATCGATCGTCGAGTTAGGCGTCTGCGGACGAAGGGCGTGGCCGTCAAAGTTACGTGGCGGAGCAGGCTCGAGAGGAGATGGCGTGGGAAGGCGAGGAGGACATGAGGCGGTATCTCACCTATTCCACACCTCCGGGTAATTCACTTTCCTACTTGTAATGCCGTTATCGTTTATGCCTAAGTGTTGTTTGTGGCGTGTGTGGCATTTGCAAAAATTTAAGTTATGAAGAACCTTATCGTTAAGCTGTCTTGGGAAGGAACATTCGGGGCGAATGTTTCTAAGGAAGGAGAATGTTATACCGTATTTCGGAGTATGTGCGTGAGGCGTGCGTCTGAAAGTTGTATAAAGTAGGCAATGGGGCGTTTTTGGGCCTGACTCATTAAAAGAATCGTTTCAAGCGAAGCGTTTTACACAACTTCGCGTAGGGTAAATTCGGCTATGTCATTTCTAATTTTTGCGGATTTTTAGAGGCGAAACACTTTGGACCAGCGAGAGGCGACACTTGTCACACCGTTGATGGATGTGGTGAAATGGACCAGGTGGATGGCTTATTTTTGTCAAGTAGTTGGTAGGATATTTTGTGTGCAAGTTGGCTAGGTACACTTGCCCAAATCTTGACCATACACTTGCCTTGCACTTGGCATCATCTTGGCCATTGGTTGGCCACTTCTTGACCTATAAATACCCGGTAAGATGAAGAGTTCTTCATCCACAAATCTTTCTCCAAGTCTTGAAATTCCCTCCCCTCTCTTGTTGAGTTTTCGTCCACCACCCTCTCCCCCTCGAGCCTCAGTGGCCCTTGGCGAATACCCCTCCCATCTAAGAAGCCTGGCCGAAACCTACCCCATCCTTGGTAGAAAAGTTGCCTTCAGTATTGTTATAATCCCAAAATACCTAGCCTAATCCATAGTACTTAGTAGAAGTTGTGAAGAACTTGAGGGTTCTTGAAGCTATCGGAGTGTTCAGGCTAGGAGCTAAACCTCGCTCAGGATCGACTTATATCTAGGATATTATTGGGCTTACCGAGGTAAATAAACTTATCCTTCCTTTGTAAATAAAGAATACATACTGTAGAAGTATAAGAATAAGTATTAAATACTTAGAAGAATATTCTGAGAATAGAATTGAGCTTATCACGATGAAGAGGGTATAAAGAAGAATAATTGAACTATACTTACTTAGAATTTGTTTTCATAGTAGACTTGAGTAGCTCACCGTGTAGGAAGTCTGCCCGATTTTAAGTAGAATAAAGGACCCTCTGCTTAGAATTGTTCTGAGTAGTCTAGGCGTTGATAGGCGTGTCGACTATTATAGGTTGATTCTCTGCGCGACATATTCGACTTGGCGGTGGTTTCGAGAAGGTATGTGATTCTTCCTAAAGCATGATATTTTAAAATATATATATATATAGATGCGGTGAAGCGTACATGTGTTGGTGAATAATAACTTCGGCAATGTCTTGACTTAAGCACGAATAAAAGCTCTGCAATGTCTTACGACTTAAGCACGAATAATAAGAATCTTGATGCATTTCAAAGAATCTTGAATCATTTTTATGAAGAGAACTAATTGGTTTTTAAGCGAAAGCTCAAGAGTTATACTAGCTTTATGGGAAGTTAGGTATAACAACTTAAGAATGATAAAAGAGCAGTTTACTTATGTGTTTATAACAGACTTACATTGATTTATGGAAAGAATAATAAAATGGTTTGATAAGTAGACATGATATGATGTTATGTGTGTTAGTGTCTTGTAACGTTTGTATAAAAGGGTATTCTTGTTGTGCTTATGTGTTTAACGATAAGCTGTTATGTTAGTATTATATCACTCGCTATTGACATAAATCAGGGGTTAAGGCTGCCCCCGATGCGGGGTATACCTCGAGGCGATGTGTGACTATGATGCGAGGGCACCTCGTGCGGTGCTGTGTGACCTATGCGGAGCTCGAGAGTTCGGGTTAGTGTGCGGGGTTATACCTCATGCGGTCTATGTGGCCATGCGTACTACGAGTCCAGGACGATGCCGAGGAGTAGCTACCCTCGATGTGGGGTTATACCCTATGTGGGCCTATGTGAGTGGTCTATGCGGACTACGGGAGTCCAGGATTAGGCTTGCTTAATGATACTATGGGCAATTGGCCTGCCCGATCATTCGTGACCTAGAAAAGACACATTCTGATTTACCTATTGTTTCTCTTGTTTATGATGTGTGTATGTGCGGTTACCTTAGTTGTTTCATACATATATATGGCCTGATTTTAAAATGATATGTTTCATTTAAGTACTTTCTGATTTCACATACTTAGTACTGTTGTCTTGACCTCCTTGAGGCTGCGTTCATGCCGCGAGTAAGGGCAGCGGTGCTAGATCCACGTCCTTAGGATCTACGTTGGTGTCGGGAGCTCCGTCTTCTAGGAGGCTCTACTTTTAGGTATGATCTCACTGTTGTAGTTAGTTTTATCTGATCGAGGTATGGCGGGGCCTGTCGCCATAGTTGTTTACTTTCTTAGAGGTCTGTAGTCCTGTTGTACAGTTGGGATGTAACTGCAAAACTATGTTTATGTATATATGCCGAAAGGCGACATTTTCTCACATAAAACTGTGTCTCTTTTTACAACTGTCTCATGTCTTGTTTTTATATTCCGCCGGTTACTCTGATGTATGACTACTTGCGTGCCCGGGTAAGGCACCAGTCACGGGCCCCGGAACGCGTCGTGACAAGAGTCTACTTGACTTAAGGAATAGCCGATGAATTTGAAGTTCTTTGGAGCATTTTGCTACTTGTCGTATTGGTTAGTCGTCACGAGGTATGTGAACTTCTTATTTCTACAGACATGAGTATCTTTATGGTATACTTGCCTTGTTATTAGGAGTATACATGACTTGATATTGAAGTATACTTGTGTCACGACCCGACCGGGCATGGCGGTGCCTACACAGGCACCGCTACAGTATCATCGAGAGATAATGAAACATACATGAAACTTATAAAATAAAACAACGAGTAAAAGCAACGGAGTTGGCCAGATGGGCTACCTTCTGGACATATATATATCTGGCAAGTAGTTGCCTCCTTTCCTTTACAAAGCGACCTGATATGTGACTACAAACCTCTAGAGTTTTAACATAACAAGCGTGGCGGGACGGGGCCCATCGTACCACTGAATATACATGAATCCACAACCTCGGGCAGTACGAGATAAGCCTCGGAGCAAATGGAGCTTTTCCCAAAAAGCGAGCGAGATCCTAAGGCGAGGATCACGACACAGGTACCTAAAACTGCGGGCATGAGCGCGGCCCGAAGAAGTCGATCCTAACAGTGCAGAATATGGAGCGAAATAGCGTCTGATAAGCGGTCGTAAGCGTACAAAGAATGGCGAGGACAAGTATAAAAGTACATGCGGATCCTGGTGTCATTACCACATGAACTTGTCGTAACTTATTATCTTTTCCCATTTTCAATAAAAGTTATAGCTACCTTCTTACGTACATGATTAGGAAAAATCATTAAGTTAATTACCAGATAACTTACTTATCTTTCATAACAAAATACGACCGCTTTGGGAGGGGCGCGTATACTACGGCCCGATGCGGGGCGCGATCACGTCACGCAAATATCAAGCGTGCGTGGAATCCCCGTCACTTGCCGCGACTATAAGTGTAAAATATAACCGTGTGGCGCGTGGCATCCGCTCAGCTGTCGGCGTACACATACACACGTATATATATCTCGCGTGGAATCCCATCAACTGCGAAAGCTATAAGTGTAAAATATAACCATGTAAGCGCGTGGCATCCCTCCATTTGTCGGCGTACACATATACAACGTATATATATATCTATATATAACGCGACGCGTGCCGGAATCCCGTCGTATAAGCGTAGCCATAGCGTGCCCTCGGCGTCACTCATCGTAGGTGCGGTCTTCGTGGGAGCTAGCTCGTGGAGTAATAATATAACATGGTCGCGTGCCGGAATCCCTCATCGTATAAGCATGGCCATGGAGTAATAAATCGCGGGCATCTAACGCGTCTGGCTGCGTGCCGGCATCCTCGTCGTATAAGCGTGGCGAGATCGATCCTGATGGAAGCATACGTGGAATCCCCGTCGCTGCCGGTAGTCGATAAAATGTCAGGGCGTCTAACGCGTCCACGGTCACGTGCCGGAATCCAGCATCGTATAAGCATGTCGGATCAATCATGATGGAAGCATGCGTGGAATCCCGTCAGCGTCGATGCGTCCAAGTAAACTTATAACGGGACGGTGACCCTCCAGTGAGAGTCACGACAGCGTAACATATAATACTTGCGCTTAAAGCTATCACAAGCAAACATAGGCAAGTTCATTAAACCTTTAGACTTCCATTTTATAAACTCATGGCACTTAGTTTCTCGCGTAAAAATCCAGAATTTAACCCCAAGTACTACGCCTCTACTCGCTTTAGAAAGACTCTTTTTCAAATAAACTTCCAAGATACTAACAGTAGTATCAAGTCATATCTACCTTCAAGACAAGTCACAATACCTTTTAGAAATACATTTACGGCTTCTAAATCAAGTGACTTCTTTCTTAAAACATTAAGCAATTGGTACCTTAAAAGCAGTTTGCGCTTAACTTTATTTCAAATCATTTCTTTGCTTACATTCTTGAAGAAAACCATTCTTTTAATCTTCCATAAAGTTGTTATAACCAACTTCCAATAAAGCGTTATAATTCTTTATGTTACGGACAAATTCATTCCTTTTTATTACCAAGAGACTTACACTTTCAAAATACTTTAAGTCCATTAACTTTTAAGAAAACAAGTTTCTTAACTTTAGAAATCAAGTCTTTCCAAAATCAGTATTCTATCTTGTAAATCAATTCATTTCTTCCTTTAAGAATCAAGTCTCTAACTTGAAAAATAAAGTCTCTTAACCTTAAGAATTTGAGATCCATAGCCTTAAAACTTCATACGTAAATTCTTATAAGTTAAGTAACATATACTTGGTGCGTTGTGAATAAGTTATACTTATTAATAACGATCTTATTCAAGTAGCCATGATCTAGAAAATGTAATACAATTTTGTCTTATCTTAGCTTCTATGCAGATGGAGAATTCTACTCATTTTAACATAATTGATTGTCATTACATTTTCCTTTATTAACGCTGCAATGGCTTGCTCGATACTTATTCTCATTCGTGCCATAAATTAGCCAAGTCAACTTGGCTCCAAATTACCTCTAACGACTCTTACAGCGTACCCATAAGACTCGGTAAGGACTTAGGATAACTTTGACATTAACTTTACATAGAGTAAATCACACAACTACCTCTTAACTTCTAAGAGTAGAAGGAAACATGAAATTATACCACAGGTATATTCCATACATAGAATCATGCCAAAGGAAGGAAGAGGTTCACATACCTCGCGACGATTATCGACAAGTAGCAAAATGCTCCAAAGTACTTCAATCTTGATAGCTATTCCATCCTTGAGTAGGATCGTTATACTTAGTACTTGAACCTATAATGGTCATGTCGTCCATTAACCTCTCACTTCAAGCGTAGAATATTCCAAGTGCTAAGTCACTAAATTCTACGGAAAATCGGACTGACACCTCCTTTGTTTTACTTACTTTGCCACCTTTTTCAAGGCGAATTCAATAACCAAACATGCGCATTTAAGGCCCGAACAATGCAATCAACAATAGGGGATTACCGCCTACTAGGCGTGTAAAATTCCGCCCACAATAGATATCAAACTAATACAACTACTAGTCGAATTTGCCGTATTGAGTACAACAATACCAATTCTTATCGAATTCCCATTTCAATCCAAGTTGTTAACATAACATGATATCAAGTCGCGATCGATTATAACCACTATAATCTTGAGTAAGTAACGTCGGCGATTCGATAGCAAACTAAATTGTAATCGAACCGCGAGGCTTAAATGACATTTGATTTAAGACTCTGATCAATCCATAATACTTATCTAACTTGACATATAAACTTCATGCTAGCAACATGTAAAGCTAACAACAATATAAATAATCTTGTAACACTTTTAAGGGACAAGATTATACATTAACGAATCTTAATCGACTCAGAATCCGAAGTCGCTCCTTAGCAACTTAGAGCCTCTTAAAGACACTTCAATCCGCTACTTGAGACCCTTAGAACAATACCAACTAGTTTCCTTCAAACTTCCAAACAAAACCTAGAAAGACAACTAGGTTTTAAACTGCGACTAACAGAAAACTATCTTTTCGAGATTTTCTATTGAGATACACTCACAATACCCTCATGAACCTTGGTTTAAAGTGTGGAGCTTATTGGACAAGAAACACAAATTTTCTCTTTCAAGTGGGCATGAACGAAAGCCTCACTTGTTGTTCTTGAAAAACTTGAATTTTTTTCTAAGTGTTGGCATTAGTCTTGCTACTTAGTAGTAATATATAGCACGTTGGAGGTCGAGATGTGAGCAATTGGGTGGCTTGGATGAGCTTAATAAATATCAAGACTTGTGGTCCTTGGCCAAGTCGATTTTCTCAGCTCGCGACTTGCAAGACTTAATTATCTGCGAAGGTCAAATGACCACTTTTGTCCATGGCATTTTCGTCCAAGCTCACTAAAGGGGGTGACGTGTCGCCCTCCCGTTCGTCATAATATCGTTTTAAAGCAATTTCATAATTCCGATAACTTTTTTACAAGTCTCGAATCTTAACACTTGTGAGTTCTTTCGTACGTTCTTAAAACATGTCCTGTAAATACGGGGTGTAACAACTTGCCCTGTTGTTAGGAGTATACATGACTTGTTCTTGAGTATACTTTCCTTGTCATAGGAAGTATCCCGGTTATTGATTTTATGCTAAAGGCATGTCTAGAATATTCCTAAGTTTTTACCAAGTCTTATGGGGGGCGTTGGTAAGAGTCGTTAGGAAGTATTGGACTCTAGTTGACCTTGCTAAATTACTTCACTAATGAAAAAAAAGGACCGAACAAGTCATTGCAGCGTTAATGAAAATGTATCGGTAATCAATTACATTGAAATGAGTAGAATCTTCCATCTGCATAGAAACTAAGATGAGACAAAATTGTATTACATTTTCTAGATCATGGCTCAATGGACAAGATCGTTATAAACGAGTATAACCTATTCACGACTCATAAAAGTATTAATTTGGAAAGTACGTGAGACTTGAATTTCGAAAATATGTAGTGACTTGATTTATTTGAAGTAAGTAAATTGATTTTGAAAATATATAAGTCTTGATTATGAAAGTATAAGTAACTCGAATTACTTTAAAAGGTTATGAGACTTTATTTTTCAAGTTATGGGACTTGATTCTTAAAGGTAGAAGTGACTTGAATCAATTGAAGTAAGAGGATTGATTTTAAGAATTTATGTTATGAAGTTTTAAGATTATGAACCTTGATTTCTTAAAAGGTTATGAGACTTTATTTTTCAAGTTATGGGACTTGATTCTTAAAGGTAGAAGTGACTTGAATTAATTGAAGAGGATTGATTTTAAGAATTTATGTTATGAAGTTTTAAGATTATGAACCTTGATTTCTTAAAAGGTTATGAGACTTTATTTTTCAAGTTATGGGATTTGATTCTTAAAGGTAGAAGTGACTTGAATTAATTGAAGTAAGAGGATTGATTTTAAGAATTTATGTTATGAAGTTTTAAGATTATGAACCTTAATTTCCTAAACAGTTATGAGACTTTATTTTTCAAGTTATGGGACTTGATTTTTAAAGGAAGGAGTGACTTGAATTAATTGAAGTAAGAGGATTGATTTTAAGAATTTATGTTATGAAGTTTTAAGATTATGAACCTTAATTTCCTAAACAGTTATGAGACTTTATTTTTCAAGTTATGGGACTTGATTTTTAAAGGAAGGAATGACTTGATTTAATAAGTATGGCCTCTTGATTTATTTGAGAGTTAAGAAGAATGATTTCAAAAGAGTATGTAACTTGAGTTTTAAAAGTATACGTTTTTTGATTTAAGGAAAAGGAGTTGCATGATTCTTTTTAAGTATGTGTGTACGTAAGTACTCTTGGGTTTAGTTTCCCCAATGTGATGAGAAATAAAAGTGTCTTAAGTTCTCTAAAATGAAAGGTTGTTATAATAGCTTTATGGGAAGTTGTTATAACGACTTAAGAAGAAGTGAAAAGGCGGTTTAAAATGTTATGTTATGAGACACACCGGGCCAACACATAGGTCGGGTTATGTTATGAGATTATGATAGCCGGTTGTGCTTACGTTATGAGATTATGATAGCCGGTTGTGCTTATGCTATGCGATTATGATAGCCGATTGTACTTATGTTACGTGATTATGTTAGCCGGTTGTGCCTGGGATATATTATTCATTCTGGTCATTCCGGGCTTATTGCATTGCATATTTCGTGGATTTGCTCCCGCGATGCGAGGAATACCTCGTGTAGTCCGTAGGGCTCATGCGGGTGAAATAGTCCCGTGCGGGCGACAAGTCCTATCACGAGAGATTACCTCATGCGGGTCCAATGCGGCTATCGGGCGGATCTGATCACATGCGAGAGATTACCTCATGCGGGTTAAATGCGGCTTTATGCGGGCGGATCTGATCTATGCGAGAAGATTACCTCATGCGGGTCCATCGGCTATCACGGGTGAAATAGTCCCGGAGTAGGATTGCATAATGATACTGCGGGCGGATGGCCTAGGTTAATCATAAAGCTTCTGTTTTAAAGCAGGAAGCGTTTATTCTTGTTCACTCTCTTTGTTAAAAGGCCTGATATGTCTTGGTAGGGTACATTATACTTGTTATCTTGATGGTGATGTTGTATTCCACGGCGTGCTTACGTGATATTATATCTTGAGGCGGTGTCCCGGATATTTGATATGGCTTTCGTATGTGAGAGTGATGCGGTGTTCTGATGGTATAGTGCTCTGAGTCTGATTGGCTCACGATTGTTTTATGACATGGTAGTATGTGGTATTTTCTTTTTATACTTGCCCCTGTCATTCTTGTGTATAGTTATGATCTTACTTACTGTACTTCTTGTTTACATACTTGGTACCTTGTTGTACTGACCCCCTTCGGGGGGGCTGCGTTCATGTCCGCAGGTATTAGGTACATAGGTTGGTGATCCTTGCTCTTAGGATCGTTGTTCAGCATTTGGGGATAGTTAGAGTGTTAGGGCTTGTCACTATGGTTAGACATATTGAGAATGCAGCGGGGCCTTGTCCCGTCATAGTTGTTGTTCAAACTCTTAGAGGTCTGTATTCATATGTGGGTTATACTGCAAGGGTTGTATGTTGTTATACAGTGATATGTTATGGTGGCAGCCTTATCGCCTTTGCCTTTGTTTTCTTAAAAAAAATAAGTGGTATTTATCTTCCGTGTTTTACTTATGTTGTATGAATAGAAGGGTGCCCAGGTAGGGCACCAGTCACGGGCCCGGGGTTTGGGTCGTGACAAGTAAACTGTGATGGGAAAAGGCCCCGTCGTACTCCTGAATATACATAGCCATCATGGAAGACCTGTGCCAAAATGACAAGCTCCGAAACATTGGAGCTATCCCAAAACGCTGACCAAGGATCCTAAGCTCACGGATCATCCAACTGAGTACCTAATACCTGCGGGTATGAGCGACCCCGAAGGGGATCGATGACAAGGTACCAAGTATGTAAACATGAAGTACAGTAAACAAGATCATAATACAAAAGAATGACAGGGACAAGTATGAAAATCAAATACCAAATCCTACCGTGCCATATAAAATAAGAGCCAACTGTACCTTGTATCACTGAACCACTGTACCATTGTACCACTGTACCTTATAAAAATGAGAGTCATCGTATCTGTTTTCATATAACGCATCCCGGCCCTTTAGTGAGGGACTCGGTGAAATCATCAGTGTAACATGTCCCGGCCCTTTAGTGAGGGACACGATAAGCATTACATATACTACCCGGCCTTTAGTGAAGGACTCAGTGTATCGCATAACGTACCCGGCCCATTTATGGGACTCGGTGTATCACATAATGTACCCGGCCCATTTGTGTGACTCGGTGTAATGAGAGTAAACTGTACATTTTCAAAAATAAAAAAAGTCATGTCAAAATCAGGGACACACCTCGAGAATCATTATGCAATCCTACTCGTGGGAATTGAACCGCGTGGATCTTTTAGACATTGATGAGTATATATACGCGTCGTGGAGAGCTAGTCCGTGGAATAATATAATATCATGGAAATGAACGCGTGAGTCCTTGGACCGCGTGAGTATACTCTTGGAATCATGGAGAGCTAGTCCATGGAATAATTGTTACACCAGTAAGTCCATGACATGTAAAGAGAATATGCGGAAGGAAACAAGACTTGGAAATTTGAGTGCGAAAGGAAGAATTGTTTTTAGCGGAAAATCTTCGACGTCGGAAAGGAAAAATGTTCGTTGTTGAGAATTGGATTCTCAAAGGTATTATTTGAAGAATATGGAACTTATTATTATTATGGAAATCTATTTTTCTGTTTGGTCATGTGGGGCCCACGCAGAAATTTTCGTTTTGCGGGGCCGAGAGGTTCTGAGAATTTTATGGACGAATGAGAGGGTGACCGTGGCACCCGAGGTCTTGGTCGAAATTATGGTAAGGGTAAAATGGTCATTGACCGTCTTGGAAGATAAGTCTTGCAAGCTTGATATTGTTGACTTGTCGAGCATGTCACGTAGGCTTAATCGAGTGAAATTCATCCTAGCCTCGCGTTTGTTGTAGTATAAGCCATCGATGTATTTTATATACCCAACTAGTAGCGAAATTGGCATTTAACACTTAGAAAAAATTAGAGAGTCCTTGTGCTTCGCTAATAGCTCTCGGGTTTAGCTCTTCACCAGCATAAAATTTGTAGTTTTGATCCTTTGTTCACAAGACTTAAACCCAATGTCCTAAAGGGTATTGTAAGGATATCTCGATAGAAAGATTTCGGAAAAGCGGAGTTTTCACGTTAGTCATGGCGGAAACTAGAGGAGTTCTTGACTTTGAAGTTGGAACTTGAAGATGGGTTCTTCATAGTCCTCTAAGGAGTGCTTGGAGCGGATTGGAACCTAAGGAAAGGAGCTAAGAATTGCTAAGGCGCGACTTTGAATCTTGGAAATTTTAAGGGCTTGGAAAGGTATTAATTTTGTCGATTTAGCAATTAAGTTTACTTATTGATTGTAGCTATGGATATTAGCAAGAATGAGTTATATATTATGTAGTTGGATTAGTGTATTGGCTATTGGAACCCTAATCCAAAAAACTAGCATGTTAGCCCTAAGATTTCAATTCAAGTCGATTATTAGTAAAGTCGTCGCATGTTGTAAAAAAAAAGAAGGAAATTGTAGTTGTTGAAGTGGTTTATAACTATATAACATGTTAGATCTTAGAACTTGGAATTGGAAAAGGATTGGAAAGGACTTAGTGTTATTATTTTTTGTTGGTCGAGAATGGCTAGATTATGGGGCTATTTCGTATGAATTGTGGGGCGGAATTTTACACGTATTGTAAGGCGTGTAATCCCCTTTGTTTGGTTGTTGTTTGGAGCCTTAAATGTGGCGTGTTGGTTATGTATTCGACCTTGAAAAGGTGGCAAAGTGAGTAGAAACAAAGGAAGTCTTTGCCAGATTTTAGTAGAATTAGAGGCTGTATACTTAGTATTATTCTCGTTGAGACTAGAAGTTGATAGTCTTGTTGTGACCATTATAGGTTGACAACTTCTACGTGCAGCGTATTCGACAGCTTGTGGATTTAGTAGAAAGGTATGTGAACTATCTCCTCTTCTAGCATGATTCCTTAAGATAAAGAAAGTAAGTTTTACTCATTAAATGATCCGTTCCTTGGTTGTATTTGGATTGCGAAAAATAGAATTAGTTACATGTACTCACTTGATTGTACTTTGATGTTTAAATTGTAAGTTGTATAATCCGTTTCCTTAGTGAAGTTTGGATTCTTAAAGTGAAAGTATTTTACTTAAAGTACGTGGAGTCTTGAAAAGGAAGTGGTTTCCAAACCTTTTGGCTAGTGCCTTAGTTCCAAAACCTAAGGGTTGTTGTAATGACTTTAGGGGAGTTAAAGGGTGATTTACTTAATTGTTTTAAGAGGAGAAATGACATGATTTAAGAGAAGTAACTTGTTTTAAAGGTGTGAGTTACTTGAGGTTTAAAAGTAGAAGAAACTTGTTTTCTAAATATTAAGGGACTTGAAGTATTTTGAAAGTTAAGAAACTTGATTTGAAAGTTTGTGATACTTGGTTTTAAGTGTAAGTCTCTTGGTTATAAAAAAGGAATGAAATTGTCTAAAACCATAAAGGGTTATAACGACTTTATGGGAAGTTGGTTATAACGGCTTTATGGAAGGTTAAGAAAGTTGTCTATTTTGATTATTGGGCATAAGTTGCCTAGATTGGGAAAATTTGAAGATACTTGATTTCAAACTTTGAAATGAGTTTTCTAAAAGTGTAGTAACTTACTTTGAAAAATAGACACACCTTGATACTACGGGTGTTAGTATCTTGGGATTTTACATAAAAATGAGTCTTTTGAAAAGAATGTACGTACGTAGTACTTTGGCTTGTTAAATGAGAATTATTCTATTTGTGCCTCGATAAGTACTTTGGCTTGTTAAATGAGAATTATTCTATTTGTGCCTCGATAGTACTTTGGCTTGTTAAATGAGAATTATTCTATTTGTGCCTCGATAAGTACTTTGGCTTGTTAAATGAGAATTATTCTATTTGTGCCTCGATAAGTACTTTGGCTTGTTAAATGAGAATTATTCTATTTGTGCCTCGATAAGTACTTTGGCTTGTTAAATGAGAATTATTCTATTTGTGCCTCGATAAGTACTTTGGCTTGTTAAATGAGAATTATTCTATTTGTGCCTCGATAAGTACTTTGGCTTGTTAAATGAGAATTATTCTATTTGTGCCTCGATAGTACTTTGGCTTGTTAAATGAGAATTATTCTATGTGTGCCTTGATAAGTACTTTGGCTTGATTAATTGAGAATTGCCTATGTGTGCTGGCGATAGCCTTTGAGTGCAAGGATTATGTTTTATTAAGTTGTCGCGACTCTCGGTTGGAGTAGTACATGTCTTGTTGTAAGTTACTTGGGCGTCTGAAGCGGTGATGTGGGATTCACGGGTATCTTAGATTATTTGTAGTACTTAGGTTAAACTCGGATTTTTATAAGAAGACATGGTAGTGCTTATGTTTTGTTTGACGGCCGGTTGAGATAGGGTAAGAGTATAAGTGAGGGGTAAACCCCCAAGATGTTATACCACCTTCTCCAGGGTAAGAGTATAAGTGAGGGTAAACCCAGAGACATTATACCCTGCTTGTTTTGTTTGATGGTCGGTTGAGATAGGGTAAGAGTATAAGTGAGGGTAAACCCCAGATGCTTTACCATACTCCGGGGTAAGAGTATAAGTGAGGGTAAACCCCGAGATGCTTTACCACTTCTCGGGGTAGAGTATAAGTGAGGGTAAACCCAGACAACTATACCCACTTTACCACTGCTCGTTTTCTGCTTGGCGTCTGAGTTTTAGGACACAGGTGGGACTTGGTGTTAAATGTATGCTATTGGTGTTATACTATATCATGGACTAAGCGGTGAGGAAGGATTCCACGGGCATGATTGATATTATGGGCGTGAGGCTGTCGAGACGTTAGGGCCGTGGTGATGCCTTACGGGCACCCAGTAGTCATACATCGGAGAAATCGTGGAAAATAAAACAACCAAAATATGAAGCAGTATAAATAAGACACGATTTACGGAAAAAGTTGCCTTCGGCATGTATGTATATAAGTACCCCAAAATGAGCGATTTACATTCCAACCTTACAGTCTGGACCTACAGAGTTTAAAACAACAATGGCGGGGCGGGGCCGCCGTACCCTGAATACAAATATCTACAACGGCGGGGACCGTACCAAAATGCTAAGCTTAGGAGAAGCGGGCTTTCCCAGCC
This sequence comes from Przewalskia tangutica, assembly GCA_029844215.1. Classification (NCBI taxonomy): domain Eukaryota; kingdom Viridiplantae; phylum Streptophyta; class Magnoliopsida; order Solanales; family Solanaceae; genus Przewalskia; species Przewalskia tangutica. The sequence continues at coordinate 82,793,381 of CM056726.1, read as the reverse complement.
GAAGCGGTGATCTAAGAGCGGGGATCAGCGGTAGGAGTACGCTACTGCGGCATGAGCGCGGCCAGAGGAAGTCGATGCAGTAGTGCAGTATGTGGCGAAAATCGTAAATGAAATCATAGTAGTCTATATAAGCGGGAGACATGTATGATAGCAAAACTACGATTCCATGATAAATAAGCAGTCATGTCAGTCGGGGACTCACGCCTCAAGTCATCATAAAGCTATGCGGGGTAGAAATGCGAGGCATAGCGAGCTACTAAAACCCACGATGCAACAGGTCATAAAGCGTATCATGAGATCTGTCTGCCGTCATGATCAGCGGCGGCTCGCCGCGATATCTAATGTCGCGTCTAGCCACAGAACTTCCGTAGCTCGCGTAGGCCACTCCGATGGCCGCGTGAGGTATTCCCGCGTCGGTAGCTACTCCGCGGCGTCTGGACTCGCCGTCCGCGTAGCGCTGAACCGCGCGTGACCACAAGGGGCGTATCTAACACGGAACTCCGTACCTCCGCATAGGCCATACGGACTGCATAGGGTATTCTCGAATCATAGGTCACTAGACGCTTTGAGTCTACCGCGTGGAGGCGACAACGAGAATCATGGGTGATATAATATCGACATAGCGGTTTATCGTTAAACAACCTAAGCCTGATAAGGAAAACCCTGCACAAGCATCACGAATGCTAACTGCGTAGCATCTAACATGTTTACTTATCAAGTCAACAAGAAAGTATTACAAGACTATCACAAATCAATACAATCAAGTTATTCACGCAGTACTTTACATTATGCTAACAAGTTGGGTTTTAGCCCAAGTACTTTATGTATTACTCTTTAAAAGATCAGTTTCTTTCACAAAAGTCACTTGATACAGTAGTATAAAAATAAGTGATTATCTTTTGAAGTAAATCAACACATTTCTCTTTGTAAAATCAAGTAACAACATTATTTTCCCAACGCTTAAGTTTGCCTAATTTCAATTACTCAAGTTTCTCATTTTTGAAAGGTTTCGTAGTTCATAACTTTAATCCTTTAAAACAATTTGAGAAACATATACCTAAGTGTGAGTAGGTTATTATTATTAGTAACAATCTTATTACAGTGACCGTGATCTAGTGAATGTAATATCATTTTGTCATCTTAGCTCTGTCACAGGATGGAAGTTTCTCTTGGTTTTAATAATACTTTATTAGTCAAAATATTTCCCTTTATTAAGTATTTCTTTGTGGTTTGTTCGACATTTATTAGATCGGTAAAACATCATTCCTTTTGAAAACCAAAAATACTATTTACTCACGAATGAGGTTTCACACTTTTTAACAAAATTCATATTAGTGTAATAAGTCAAGTCTCTTATTTCCTTAAATCGATAAATCGTTCTTTTTATCACTCTTGGTAGATTATACCTAACTTCCCGTAAAGCTAGTATAACTCTTAGCTTTAAAACCAAGTGTTACTCTTCTTTCAAAAAAGGTTTCTTAATTCTTTTGAACTTCTTTAGATTCTTTTATTAGGGCTTAAGTCGGAAGACATTGCGTAATTATTGTCGGGCTTAAGTCAGAAGACATTGCGTAATTATTATTAGGGCTTAAGTCAGAAGACATTGCGTAATTATTATTCGATTAACACCGTCGTCGTCTAGTACTATATACATATTCTTTAAAATATCATGCTCGAGAGGATAGGAAGAATCACATACCTTCCGTGAAATCCACGCGAGTTGAATATGTCGCGAAGAATCGACTATATGATCGAATCGTCTATCAGCGTCTAGTATGCTTGTACAACTCTAAGCGAGAGGTTCGTTATTCTATGGACATTTGGGCAGCACTTCCCTACGGTGAGCTACTGAGTCTCTGTGAAAGCGATCACATGGAAATCTGATTCTATTATTCATCTTTTAAACCGCCTACTTTGTGATATCGGTTCGATTACATTCTTTAATATCCTTACAAGTATTTATACTTATTCTATACTTCTACTGTATGTTTATTCTAATTACAAAGGAGAATAAGGTTATTTACCTCGGTAAGCCCAATAATATCCTAGATAAAGTCGCTGAGCAAGGTTTAGCTCACTAAGTTGTGCGCTCAGGTAGCTCAGAAAACCTTAGAAGTTAACTTGCCACCTAAGGACTAAGGGCTTTGGGCTAGGGTATTTTGGGCATTATAACAATACTAGAAGGCAAATTTTTAACCAAGGGAGGGGTGGTAGGTTTCGGCTCGGCTAGGGGGGTTGCTCTGCTAGAGCTTCTCGAAGGGGAGGGTGTGTTTGGGTGAAAACAGAGGGAGAGGAGGATTTGAGACTTAGAAAGATTGCTCGATTTAGGATGAAATAACTCTTGTGAGGGTATTTATAGGTCAAGACATGGCCAACCAATGGCCAAGATTATGCCAAGTGCAAGGCAAGTGTAAGGTCAAGATTAGGGCAAGTGTCCTTGGCCAACTTGCCTACAAAATATCTACAGCTCTGAAGACAAAGATGGCCTCCGTTCGGCCTATTGCGTGACAAGTCCATGATGAGAGGGTGACAAGTGTCACCTCTCGTTGGTCCAAATGTTCGTCTCTCGGAAAAATCCGCAAAAATTAGAAATGGCATAGCGGAATTTATCCTACGCGAGTTTAGTAAAGCGTTTACGTCAACGACTACTGTCGGGTGTTGTGCACAAAGTGAAATTCGGCCAAGCCACGCAGGGGTGACACGTGTCGCCCTCACTGCGTCCAAAATATTTCATCTTAGAAAATATCACAATGGACAAAATCTAGAAAACAAAGTGGGCCCATGGCAGTAAATTTTCTCCGTGGGCCGTGACCATTCGAAAATAAAATTCCATAATTCTCTAATATTCAAGAAGTCAGAATACCAAATCTGGGAATCAATTCCATTAACGAACCTTTTCCTTCACAAAAGCGGAAACTTTTAGTGGAAAAATCGCGCCGTTCTTCTTTCCAATTTCAATATCGTATTCTCAAATGCGTGCGTCCTCGCATACATACCACGAAACTATGGGGTATAACGAGACCCGTGGTTATATTTTAGAAATGACTTGAGGCGTCGTCACGACTTATTATATTTGCTTATGTGTTGTGTCTTGTAGGTTGGTATCATCGTGTCTCTGTTTTGCTTAAGTTATGATTTCATTCTGATGCTTAACATTTCACATAATTGGTACATTCTTACGTCTTGACCTCCTTGAGGCTGCGTTCATCTGCGAGTTTAGAGTCTTGATTTGGTGATCGGCAGTGTAGGACCACCTTTCGAGTTTTGGATAGCTCATACATTGGAGTTTATCTTTTTGGTATAAGTTCTTTCGATGAGCTTTTATCTGATTATGGATGCGGCGGGGCCTTGTCCGTCATATTTGATAAAACTCTTAAGTGCGTATTCATATGTAGGATTGGACTCGTATGCGGTGTAGTGTCTTTTGTTTATGTATATATGGCGGCGCATCGGCTTTGCCACTTGCGCGTCACGTTGGTTTTAAAAAAATGAGGTGTTATTTAATTTCCATGATTTACTTGTGTTGTTAAGGTAGAAGGGTGCCCGGGTAGGGCACCGATCCGGCTTGGGGTTGAGGTGTGACAATAATATGATGTCGGGAATTGAACCCGCCTCGAGGCATGCCGTGGAATTTCACCGTCGTAGGCGTGTCCGTGAAATAATATAATAATATTGCGAGCACTCCGGTGAGGGCGGTGATGTGAAATATAACATTTGCGAAGGCTATCATGAGCAAACATGTCGCGACGTTAGGGGCGTGGTAGTGCCTTACGAGCACCAGTAGTCATACATCGAGAAATCGCGGAATATAAAACAACGAAGATATGAGCGGTATAAATAAGACACGGTTTAGGAAAAAGTTTCCTTCGGCGTATATGTATATAAATACCCCAAAATGAGCGATTCATCCCAACCTTACAGTCTGGACCTACAGAGTTTAAAACAACGATGGCGGGACGGGGCCGCCGTACCTGAATGCAAATATCTACAGCGCGAGGACCGTACCAAAATGCTAAGCCTCGGAAAGCGGAGCTTTTCAATATTGAAAGCGGTGATCTAGAGCGGGGATCAATAGTAGGAGTACGCTACTGCGGCGTGAGCGGCCCGAAAGGAGGTCGATCTGGCAATTGCAGTATGTGGCGAAAATCGTAAATGAAATCATAGTAGTCTATATAAAGCGGGAGACATGTATGATAACCAAAACTACGATTCCTGATAAATAGCGATCATGTCAAGTCGAGGACTCACGCCCTCAAAGTCATCATAAAGCCGTGCGGGGTAAATGCGAAGGCATAGCGACTACTAAAACCCAGTACAAACAAGGTCGTAAAGCGTATCATGAGATACGTCTGCAGGCGTCGCGTGATCAAAGCGGCATCGCGCGATATCTAATGTGCGCGTCTAGCCTTGGAACTTCGTAGCTCGCGTGGGCCACTCTGTTATACCGTATTTCGGAGTATGCGTGGGGCGTGCGTAGAAAATTTGAACTTGAGAATAGGCTTGGCGATTTACTTTGTACCTGACACGTTTAGAGTCGTTTTTCGGCGAAGCGTTTCCACGACTTCGTAGGGTAAAATACGGCTATGTCATTTCTAATTTTTGCGGATTTTTCAGAGGCGGAATATTTTGGACCAGCGAGAGGCGACACTTGTCACCCTCGAGTTGGCGATTTCTGGCGGAAAGTGGGGCGTTTTGGCTAGCTTTCTTGGCCTTGTTTTGTGCCTTGTTTTGTGCCTTGTTTTGTGCCTTGTTTTGTGCCATGTTTTGTGGAGTAGGGATAGGGTGCACTTGGCGATCTTGGCCTTACTTGCCTAACACGTGGCTTGATCTTGTCCGTTGGTTGGCCAGCTTCACTATAAATACCCCTTTGTTGAAGACTTCATCGTCGAATGTGTTCTAAGTCTTGAAATCCTTCCTCTCCTCTTGTTTGACTCGTCGAGCCCACACACAGTAAAGGCCATGGCGAAACCCTCCCTTTGAGTGGCCTTTGTGGCGAGAGCCTCCTCCCCTTTGGGAGTGCTAGCGTGGGGTACCCACTGCCTAGTTGCTTTCGTATAATACCCATCTTGGTAGAAATACTTCTCCAGTATTGTTATAATGCCCAAAATACCTTAGCCTTTACCTTGTTGTATTCCAAAGTTACCACATCTGAAAAGCCCGGAAATACTATTATACTTCCCGTCGGTCACAAAACCAAACCCTAGGAAAATCTCCGTAGTCAGTTGGAGTATGGTGTAGAGATTAGTTAGAAGCTTCTAAGGGTGGTTTAGAGCGGGTTGGAGCTAAACGATTGCCCAGGATCGACATTTTAACTTGGATAATTATGGGCTTACCGAGGTAAATATCTTGTCCCTCTATTGTAATTGGAAATTACATGATTGGTAGACTATATAGTTGAAGTATACTCTATATAGAACTGAGCGTTGTTGTCGTGATGTCTTTGGACTTAAGCGGAATAATAAGAAACCTTTTGAAAGAAAATCTTGTTGTTTTACATGGGGTGTATTCTGATGAACCTTGTGTAGCTTTTACGTGAGGTAGAATTGTGCACGTCAGGTTAGATGTATGAACCCCCCACGGTTGGCTTGATAGTCGGCCAGATAGAGGAGGAGATTTCTGTTGCGGGGAGGTCTTAGAATTTTACGTAGAATGTTCTCTGAAGGGATCTAAATGTTAATAAGCGCGCTTGTGGCCTTATAGGTTGAAGTACTACGTGGCGCGATCTCGCGGCTAAGGAGTAGAAGCGGTTTGAAGTACTTGGGCGTTTTGCTATTAGTCGATGCTCGTCGCGGTATGTGAACCTCTTATATCTCTTACAGCATGATATGTGTGAACTATGTGATGCGGTAGGCGTGCGTGTGCTAAATGTATTTGATTGGTTTAAAACATAAAGTGTTATAACGGCTTTATGGGAAGTTGGTTATGACTTTATGTTGGTAAGAAAATACTTGTGGTTTTAAAGATGGATTTGAACTATAAGCGGCTTGTTATGTGTTAAAAGAACTTGAAGTAATACTTGGTTTTGAAAACTTAAGAGTTATACTAGCTTTATGGGAAGTTAGGTATAACGGCTTAAGAATGTTTCTTGATTTGGAAATCGGAATGTGTATCGACAAACTGCGGCGTTAATAAAAATGTTTTGACTAATTAAGTATTATTAAAACCGGTAGAAACTTCCGTCTGCGTAGAAGCTAAGATGAGACAAAATGATATTTCCTAGATCATATTCTTTGTAATTAGATTGTTATAAACAGAATATCCTACTCGCGTATAAGGCTTATGTTTCTCAGTTGTTTAAAGGAGAATTACATTCTTAAATGAATAAGACTATGAACTCTGAAACCTTTCTAAAATAAGAGCAGTGAACATTGGAAATTAGGCAAACTTGAACATTGGAAATTAGGCAAACTTGAGCAGTGGAAAGAATATTGCTACTTGATTTTACAAAGTGAAGTAATTGATTTACTTTAAAAGATAGTCACTCTATTTTTATACTACGGGTATTGTGTGACATTGTGAAAAGCGTATCTTTTAAAGAGTTAATGTATGAAGTACTTTGGGGATAAAACCAGAACTTGTTAGCATATAGTAGAAAGTACCTTGTGTGTATAACTTGATTGTGTTGGTTTGTGATAGCCTTGTGATACTTTCTTGTTGATTGATAAGTAAACATGCTAGGATCTACGTGTGTTAGTATCTTGTGATGTTTGTGTAAAGGGGTTTTTCCTTTGTTACGCTTATGTTGTTTAACGATAATTTGTTATGTTAGTATTTTACATCACTCATCTCTTGAGATGATTAGGGGATGGCTGCCTCCGATGCGGGTAGACTTCGGTGGTCGATGGACACATGATTCGAGAATACCTCATGCGGTCCCGAGGGCTTTATCTTGGGCTACGAGAGTTCGAGGTTAGTGTCGTCCTTTATGGGCATGCGGCTGCGAAGTCGGGGCGATCTTGGGAGTAGCTACCCTCGATGCGAGGAATACCTCATGCGGGCGATGAGATTGGCTATCGCGGGTGCGGGAAGTTCGGGGCTGAGGCGCGCGCATTAGATCTGCGGGCAAGTGGCGGCTTTGATCATGTATGATGCAGAGCGAACTTATAATCTGATTCATGACCTTGTTAGTGCGTGGGTGTTAGTAGTCGGCTATGCCTTCGTACTTACCGTGCGGTGTTATTATGGCAGTGGGACACGGTGTTCATGTGTGTTCCTTAGTGCTTTTATATCATAAAGCTAGCGGTGAGGAAGGTATTCCACGAGCATGATTGATGTTGTGGGCGTGAGACCCATTATTTTATTTGAGTAATGACTTTGAGGGCGTGAGTCCCTGACTTGATATGACTGCTCGTTTATTGTAGGCGTAGTTTTGTTATCATACATGTCTCTGCTTTATATAGACTACTATGATTCCATTCTGATATTTCGATTTCCGCATACTTGGTACTGTTATCTTGACCTCGCTTGGGGCTGCGTTAATCTGCGAGTTGAAGTACACGATCGTTGATCTAGCTTTCGAGTCCGGATTCAGCGTATGGGAAGCCCGTTTCTCGGAGGCTTATCGGTGGTATAGTCCTGTCGTAATAGGTGTTTACATTCGGGGTTTGGCGGGGCCTGTCGCCATTCTTTGTCGTATCTTTTCTTAGAGTGCATGTAATACTTGTTGTGGCGGGGTTTGTAAAGAAAGTATTAAACTGTTCATTTTGAAAGAGTTTTTATTATTATTTATGCAGAAGGGCAAGTTTTCTAATGATAATTGTTATGCGCTTCTTGTTATTTCATGTTGTTGTGTTATGTTCCTGATTTCTCGATGTTGTATCACTAGGGTGCAGGGTAAGGCACGATCCACGGAGCGAGTTGGTCGTGACAAAAGTGGTATCGAGGCGATTAATCCTCGGAAAGTGTCTGAGGCCGTATCGATAGAGTCTTGATTATCGGTGTGTTGTGCACGCGATGTCGAGGAGGCTATAAATTATTTAAGTTGGTTTCTATTCTTCTCACTCTGAGATCGTGCCTTAGAGGCGTGTTGTAAGTTGGACCTCTGGCGAAATTATTTCCACACGGGTATGCCTCGCGTAGCGGCCGGGCGGAGGGCAAGCGGCCAGGAGGCTGAGTAGAGTTCGGAGGGTGGCGAGGGGCAGGCCCAATCATTACCTAGGGTAGTGCTTCGTTCGGGAGTTAAGCGGCGTCGCTTAGCCGAGTTTTATAGCATGAACGGGCGTTCTTGGTGCCTTACCGGGCACCTGGTGATCTGACATCGAGAGAAAACGGCGGAAAATAAAACATGAATCATTAAGCAAGAGATATAATAAATAAGCAGGCAACAAACGATTGCCTTGGTATATCGTAAAACGACAGTTTAATCCTTTTACAACCACCTTGCAGTTCTCTGAGACCTCTAAGATTTACAACAACTATGGCGGGGCGGGGCGCCATACCACGAATGTACAAGAACCTACGACTCGAGGAACAGCGTACCAAAAGATGAGCCTCGGAGAAGCGGAGCTTGACAGCTGAATGTGATCTATAAGCGAGGATCGGCGGTCGATGTACCTTTACTGCGGCATGAGCGGCCCGAAGAGTCGATGCAATTACCACAGTATGTGAAGCGCAAAACAACGTAAATGAAATCATAATAGTCTATATAAAGCGGGAGGCGTGTATGATAGCAAACTACGATTCGCGACATATCGCGATCATGTCAAGTCGAGGACTCGCGCCTGAAGTCATCCCGTGCGTGGAACTCCTTCCTCGCTGGCGATCTAGGTATAAATCATGTGATCGTATAACGGTCTCGGCCCGTCTTATGGACCCGATATAAGCGTGTGGAATACATTCCGGATGAGCGATAGTCAGTGAAATACATTCCGGATGAGCGGTAGTCAAGTGAGATACATTCGGGTGAGCCGTTAATCAAGTGAATACATTCGGATGAGCCGGTAATCAAGTGAAATACATTCCGGATGAGCAGGTACTCAAGTGAGATACATTCGGATGAGCCGTGTCAAGTGAAATACATTTAGGATGAGCCGGTGATCAGTGAACACGATACTTGCACAACAAGGCTATCACGTAACATGGTCAAGTTTCATAACAACAAGCATAAGCAAGTTACACACGACTCAAGGTACTTTCATTTTATGTCAAAGTCGGGTTTTAACCCTAAAGTACTACATCGTTAAGTCCTTTTAAAAGAGATACATTCGCTTTTATAAAAGTCACCCGATACGTAGTATAAAACTAGAGTGATTCACGTTATTAAGTAAACGGAACACTTTCTTTTTAAACTTCAGTACCAGCGTTCTTTTCCTAAAGTTAGGTTTGCCTAATTACAAATGCTCAGTTTCTCATTTTTAGAAAAGGTTTCGTAGTTAAGTAGTTTTAATCCTTTAAAACATAATTCTCGCTTTAAGCGTTTTGAGAAAGCATATGTCTTATATGTGAGTAGGTTATTCTTGTTTATAATCAATCTTATTAAGCGACCATGATCTAGGAAATGTAATATCATTTTGTCGTCTTAGCACATGCGGATGGAGGTTTCTCTTGGTTTTAATACTTAACTTTAGTCGATACATTTTCCTGTTATTAGCAATGCGATGGTTTGTCGTCGCATTCGATTTCGAAATCGAGAAAAACATTCTTAAGCGTTATACCTAACTTCCCGTAAAGCTAGTATAACTCTTAAGCTTTGAAAACCAAGTAATACTCATTCTTTCAAAACAATTCATAAATCTTTTGAAATACTTCAAGTTCTTTATTAACACATATCAAGCGGTTATTATTCAAATCGGTTTACCTTTTAAAAACCACAAGTATTTGCTTATCCACGTAAAGCTATTATAGCGACTTCGTAAAGCGTTATAACACTTTATGTTTTAAACCAATCAAATACATTTGCCGTATGTCGTCTCACCGTACTACATAGTTCTACGTATCATGCTAGAAGAGATAGGAAGAGGTTCGCGTACCTCGCGGCGATTATCGACGATAAGCAAAAGCTCTAAGTACTACAACGCGCTGGCCGCACTCCTAGGTAGAATCGCTACTCTTGTACTTTCACTATAAAGGCCATGGCGTCTATTTAAATCTTAAACACAAGTTCCCATCTTTCTACAGAAAATTGGTGCCTCCCACATGACGGCGTAAATCTCCTCCTCTGTGGTAGGCTACCTTGACGGGGGTTTTATCGTCTAGCAGGCGTGTACAATTTCTACTACACGACAAGCTACACAAGTCTTATGTCTGATCTATGTAATTCTGATTGATTCTTTCTTTAAATTAGGGCTTAAGTCAAAAGACATTGCGCGATACTAAACTTAATTCTATATATAGTATACTTCAACTATATAATGAAACAACATGTAATTTCCAATTACAAGGGACAAGATTATTTACCTCGATAAGCCCAAAATTATCCGAGATAAAAGTCGATCTGAGCAAGGTTTAGCTCACTTTTACTCAGTGCGCTCCAAACAACCGCTTAGAAGTTACAACCAGCTTACACTTAAATACTTGACCCATTTATGAAGATTTCCTTAGGGTTTTGGTTTGAGACTTAAGGACAAAAGGTAGTATTCCAGGGCTCTGCGTATAGAGGTAACTTTGGAATACTACAAGATATGAGGCAGGTATTTTGGGCATTATAGCAATACTTGGAGAGTATTTGAATACCTGAGAAGTACCTGAAAACACTCAGATGGGGTTCTCGGCCAAGGGCCTTGCGAGGGAGGGAACTCCGGCCACTAGGCCACTCAAAGGGGAGGAGGCTTGGGGCGAGGAGCAACAAGAGAGGAGGAAGGATTGCAAGACTTAGAACACGTTTGGATGATGAAGTCTTGACAAAGGAGGGTATTTATAGGGAAGCGAGGGCGACGATGGACAGATCAAGCCATGTGCGAGGCAAGTGTAAGGCCTTGATCAAGCCAAGTGCACCACAACCACTACTCGCAAAACATGGCACAAAACAATGCACAAAACAAGGCCAAAACAAGGCCTGAAACAAGGCACGATAAGGCACAAAAGCGTGAGCGATCGGCGCTGATCGTCCAGATCGTGAGGGTGACAAGTGTCGCCTCCGTTGATCCAAAATGTTTAGATCTCTCGGAAAAATCCTTAAAAATAGTAAATGACATGGCGGAATTTTCCCAGCGTAAACGTGGAAGCGTTTAGTGAAAGCGACTCAATCGGTACATTGCCCAAAATTGATCTAGTGATTCTTAAGGAAAAAATTTAATCGTCGCATCGCGTCATACTGCAAATCTGAGGTATAACATTCTCCCCTAAGCGAAACGTTCGTCCGAATGTTCCTTCTCAAGCGGATAAAGATGAAGTTCTTACAACAAGTTTCCCTTTGCCACCTGTAGCCTGAGCATAACACCAGCGTTCTCTTCCATTCTCGTCGTGCCTCGCCGATCACGAACTCTTCTAGTATACTCGCCATACTCGGTCGTCGCTTTAGTTTCCAAAACTTTGAGTCACGGCCTCGAACTTGGTCATCTACTAGTCTCGATCTTCCTTAAGGCCATTCGGCCTTGCGATCTGCTTACGGTCGAACGTATCCACGAACTCATCGATGGTTACCAAAACTTGGGCTAGCTCCTCGTGACCCTACCGCAGGCGGGACCGCGAGCGACCGCGCCAAAGCAGTGCGGGTTGGCGCGCACGGTAACCCGACCCATATCGCGCTGACTCTTGCTCGCCGACGCGGAACAATCTTGCTAAATCACGTCATGGAAGATACCGCTTTCATTTACCCGACCAGGACTTATCACACAATACTTTCTAGGCATAAAATGCACTCTGTCGAGATCGCTCGCAAAAATCTTGTACCCAGGCGGCGCTTAATCTAAGGTCTGCTGTAATATTCTAAGGTTAAGCCATTCCTACTTGGAGGCTTACCACTTTTCCAGGCAGGTTCTAAATCACATTTTAACACAAAGCTATCCAGACATAACACCTAACACATTAACATAACATCAAAACACTCAAGCCTCTGAGAGTTTAAGGATATACACAAACTGCGCTCCTCTGTCGTAAATTACGCCTGCGGTATGCTTGTGAAAGCGATGAACACACGCCTTGTCCGGTGAGTGCGCCCAGCTGCCGTACCTCTCCTATAAGCCTGATCTCGTCCGCATGGCCTGGCGGCGCGGTAAACAAGCACGATAAAAAGCGGCGTTCCGGGATGATGTTGCGTCGTGCCTGCTGAGGGCGTGAATCCTGTTGGCTAGAACCCGTGTATATCACAGTGAACGAGAAGCCACGGAGCTCGACCCGGCTCGAATACGAGCGTCGGCGGTAGTGGGGACCACTCCGTCTTGGCGGAGGTGCATAACTTCTTCTTTGTGATCAGCATGAAAGTTACCAAAGGACCTGCGAGTCACGGCCTCTCGATCTCGGTCGTTCGTCGATCTCTCAGTGCCTCGCGTCTGGTCGTGAGCTGCGTGCGGGCAATGTCCATGCGGTGAAGGGCTACCGAACAAGCCTACGCGAGTACTCGTCGGCCGTGGCGTGGCGGTGTACTCTGTCTCATGCTCCCGGCTACTACGGCGGGGACATCTGAGCTAATGAGTCGAACTCCACATTGTACTCTCTAGTCGCGATCGCCTCAGCGTCAAAAATCTGTCGGCCCGAGGCCTCGCCGTCGTAGGGGCGAAATGTGCAAGAAAAGCCGCTTGAACTTCGTCCCGTACGGTGGAAGTGCATCTTTCTTCCGGGACAACTCGCGAATCAAACAGTCAGCTGCGGTATCACGCGGTGATGCGAACCAAATACCACCGACTACGCCTCACGAGACTACGATCACTCTCGCGTGATCATTTGTAGGTATCCGGATAAACTCGAGTCGTCCTCGGCTCTCGATCCGTAGAACAACGGCGGTCTGACTCGAGAGAAAGTCACGTAGCCTCAGCCCATGCGCTCGGGGTGAACTACGGGTGCTCACGGGGCTAGGCCCCTGTATCCGGCCTATCCTCATGTCGTACGACCGCGGCGATGTGGGCCATCTCATTGCCCCGTCTCGTCGGCTCCGTCTTTGTGGGGTGGAGGCTCAGTGCTGTAGTCTCGGCGACCAGCTAGCTGCTGACTCTAAGCTCTCTTTGGTCTTTGTGGCGTCGCGAAACTCGCCGTCGGAGCTTGTCTCAGTCTTGTGGGCTGCGCCTCGTACTCACTCTGTATCTGCTGCAACTCCCTCATTTGCCTTGCCCGTACGGGCACTGGGTTGCACTGCAGCGGGCATAAGCGGTAAAGGAAAGGAATGCGTCGGAGGGTCGATTTATCACGCAGCGACTACAGAGCGCGATCTCGGAAATGAGAAGAATGAAACCAATCCTAAATGTCCTATAGCCTCACGATTATAGATGTGGTGCCTGACACGATAATCAAGACTACTAGACACGGTGCGTAGTAGAACTTCCAGAGGACTAAGCGCTCACGATACCACTTTGCTGCGCCCGAACGGGCAGATTCTGGTGCTACCAGGCACCTAGTGATACAACATCGAGAAAACCCGGAAAATAAAACATGAATCATTAAACAAGAGATATAATAAATAAGCAGGCCAGCCAGCGATTGCGGTATATCATAAAACGAACAGTTTAATCCTTTTACAACCACGCCCGTGATTCTCTGAGACTCAAGATTTACGGCAACTATGGCGGGACGAGGCCCGTGCCACGAATGTACAGAACCTGACTCGGGGAACACATGCCAAAAGATGAGCCTCGGAGAAGCGGGCTTCCCGGCTGAATGTGATCTATGGCGGGGATCGGCGGTCGATGTACCTTTACTGCGGCATGAGCGGCCCGAAAAGTCGATCTGCGGTACGCAGTATGTGAAAGCGTAAAACAACGTAAATGAAATCATAATAGTCTATATAAAGCGAGAGGCATGTATGATAACCAGCTACAGTTCCATGGCATAAAGCGATCATGTCGGATCGGGGACTCGCCACCGAAGTCATCCCTCGT